>CM053147.1:13004676-15994352 GCA_028571685.1 Heterohyrax brucei | reverse complement strand
ACAGAACAAACTGTTGCCCAGTTCTTCATCCCCGTGACCACCAACGTGCTCAAGTCCATCATTTATGATATTTGTCCAGTCCATCTTGCAAAGGGTCTTCTTCACCCTTCCTGGTCCTGTTCATCACTAAACATGATGTTCTCTTCCAGGAATTGATCTCACCTGATGGCAAGTCCAAAGGAAGTGAATCAACGTTTGGTTGTGATCCATAATACTGTCACTGGCTAACTTTCAGAAGTAGATCACCAGGCCCTTCTTCCTACGAGGATGTGAAGGACTGGAAAATGGGATCCTTGCTGGCTTTCTCAGTTGCCAACATTCTACTTCAAGATCCACTGAGCCTTTCTAAGAGCCAGGCACTGTGCTGGGTGCTAGGGTCCCAGGGTGCAAAGCATAATAAAAGAGACCAACAGAGTCTGCAAATCATCACAGTACGAGGCAGTACACACAGTAGCAGAAGGACACGTATTGATTTTGGAGCTGATGATACAAGGGTGGGCAGTGAAAGGGAATGAGCTAAGTGGCAATTTCAACAGCCTGTGCATTAGAGGAAGCGAGCCAGTCAACCTGAGGAGCCATAATTACTTTTTAAAGCTTCTGTTGAAATTGCTGCAAGGAGCTTTTTGTAGATGGATTAGAAAGAGGGGTTGAATTCCTTGCGGTTTCGAAGTTATGGTGGAGGGAAAGATGGCGAGAGGCAAAGGAAGAACTAGCAGTGAGCAGCCCTGGGCAAAGATAGGCAGCACATTTATTACAGAAGCAGCTGCACCCTATTCTCCCCAGTTTCTAAAGCTTCCCCCATCATTTAAAGAGACGACAGCACACGTTTTAAGGATGCCGCGGATGTCAGCGACTGATGGGTCAACATGGCTGGCTGGGCTGGTGATTTTGTAATCACCAAGCAGATTTTTTAGACAGAGAGGCTACCCCAACTGTGTAATTAAGAGGATCGTTAAGGAATGTTGCCGGGCTGTGTGTCACCCGGGGGCTGCAGCGACCACATGGTTATAATAGAAAATCGCAGTCAGACTTCATCAGAGGGGCATTGCTAATTAATGGAAACAAATATTTGCAATAACAATTCCTATGTATGATCTATTTGCAACCCTTAAATGTGGAGAGAATCTTAATAGAGAGGTCTGGAAGGTAGTGGAAATAATAGCAAAAACAGGTGTTAGGCCCCAGGTTAGAGAAAAACCAATCAGTTGTTTGAAATTGGATGGCCTCAGTGCAGTTTTGATGGAATCCAGCTCTCCAGCCCCAGTTAGGGCTTAATTTTAGCCACCATGTTTATCACAGAATGGGCTTGGATGCACTGAAAAGTTCTAGAAATGAGCAAGAATTGTTCGAGTTGGAATATAGCAGCTATGTGTAAAGTCAGAGAAAAGAGAGATTTAGTCTGAGCTAAAAGTCTGCATAATACATGAACAGAGATGTTCAACATGGTGAGAAGGTTGTTTTTTTTGTTTCTTTAGGAATAGAAATGAGCTGTTTTCAGTCTTTCCTGAGCACAAAGAAGAAATAAACCCTAACTGCAGAATGAGGCATTTCAACTAAGCACAGATCTTGGTGTTTAGATTCCAAAGCAGGGAGTGTAAAATGTGGATACTTCATCGAATCCCCTAGAAGCCCAAGTCCCAGTGCAGGCCCCCTCCATGCTCTGCACAAACTATACTTTTTCTTCATATTATTCTGGACATACTCTTTGCTGGGAAATGAAGTAACCTTTGATAGGCAGAGAAGTGCCTTGAAAACAGTGTAAGGCAAATCATTCGGCCTCAAGCACTGCATCCACTTAATGCTTAGTCATGACAGTTTAAGGATCAAGGTGTGGCTGACCCAAGCCCTGGTATTTTCAGTTGCCTCATATGCATACAAAAGCTGGACAATGAATAAGGAAGACCAAAGAAAAATTGATGCCTTTGAATTATAATGTTGGTGAATAATACTGAACATAGTATAAACTGCCAGAAGAAAGAACAAATCAGTCTTGGAATAAGCACAGCCAGAACGCTCCTTAAAAGCAAGGATGGTGAGACTATACATCACATACTTTGGACCTATTTGAACTGCTGACCTTTTGGTTAGCAACTGTGGTGCTTAACCACTATGCCACCAGGGTTCATACCAAACCCATTGCCAATGAATTGATTCCAACTCATAGCAACCCTATAAGGACACAGTACAACTGCCCCATAGGATTTCCAAGGACAGCCTGGTAGATTCAAACTGCTCACCTTTTGGTTTGCAACGGTAGCTGTTAACCACTCCTCCACCTTGGTTTCCGTTGTTTTCTTATGCATACAAAAGCTGGATGATGAATATGAAGAACAAAGAAGAACTGATGCTTTTGAATCATGATATTGGTGGATAATATTGAGTATACCATGAACTGCCAAGAGAATGAACAAAGCTGTCTTGGAAGATGTACAGCCAGAATGCTTCTGAGAAGCAAAGATGACAAAACCACACCTCACGTATTTTGGACCTGTTACCAGGAGAGATGAGTCCCTGGAGAACGAAATCATATTTAGTCAAATAGAGGGTTAGAGAAAAGGGGGAAGTCCCTCAACAAGACAGATTGACACAGTGGCTGCAAAATGGGCCCCGGCACAGCAATGACCATCAGATGGTGCAGGACTGAGCAGTATTCTCTTCTGTTGTACGTAGAGTTGCTGTGAGTCAGAACCGACTCGATGGAGCCTAACAACAACAGGGATACCCATCCTCTGGAAGTTGCTCCTAAAGTTAGGACTGTGGCCATTCACGATTATTTATCATCTGTCTTCAGTGCCTGCCACTCTGCCTGGCATGCAGCAAGTGCTCACTAAGTGTTATTCCTAAAGGCCACATGTAGTAGAATTACTCAGGACCACTGTCTAAAATGAAGGTTGATTAAAAAACTCAGGAACTTTACAGCTGTAAGTACCTCTCCCAAGGGCTTTGAGAACCTCTGGTCTGGGACAATCAACTCTCAGCTTGAAGCGCTCTCCATGAGAACAGTATACTAGGCGAGAATGCTAGGGGCCCAGTGATACCTAATAGAACCATCATCTGGCCAGCAAGTTCAATCTGCTTAGCCAGCCAGTTTTATCATCTAGTAAAAAAATGGAGAAGGCCTTCTTAGTTTCCCAGGGCTGCTCTATCAGAACTACCACAGGTGGGTGGCTTCAAAGAACAGATACTTATTTTCTCACAGTTTTGGAGGCTAAGAGTGCTCATCAGAGACTTAGTGCTGTAGATTCCTTCCCTGTGGGGAGCCCCAGGCATTTCCTGGTTCTTAGCCTCTCCTTCACTTTTCAGAGACCCTCACAAGGCATCTGATTTCCCTGTGTATACAGGTTTCAGCATCTGTTTTTAACTCAGAAGTGATTCAATTTAGAACCATCAGCTTCCCCACCCCATACACTCAGGTATAATCTAGCTAACAAAGAAAACCCTATTTGTAAACACGATCACTTCCACAGGTATGCAGTCCATTGCCACATTGATTCTAACTCGCAGAGACTCCATAGGACAGGCTAGAATTCCCCCATAGGGTTACCAAGGAGTGGCTGGTAGATTCAAACTGCTGACCTTTTAGTTAGCAGCCAAGTGCTTACCCACTGAGCCACTAGGACTCCTCCACAGGCAGAGGGGTTAGGATTCCAATGCATATTTTGGATGGACAATTTAATCCCTAGCACCTTCTAGAATGACCTTAGATGTTCCCTGCGCTTCACAGGACCTCCCTGGTACCTGGAGCGGTTCTATGAAGTGTTAGCATGTAGATTACTCTCAGAGACTAAGACCGGATCCCTGCATTTGAGGGATGCTTCATCTTCCTCGCTGAGTTGGAAAGGTAGGACAGTTCACCATGAGTGACAGAGAGGAGGGCAACACCCTCAAAGCACCAAAAGCCTTATTCTTCCAACTCTGACACCTGCCTGAAAAAGCACTGCTTTCTTCTGTTTAACAGAAAGATGACTTGTTGACTAACGCTAACCCCTTGCACACTCTTTGGTATCAGCAACTTGATCCTATTCACAATGACGTGCAAACCTGGCAAAGGACTACATAGGATATTGCCCTCACAACAGCATTCACGAGCTGGAGGCAAATGCCAGAGTCTCAAGTATACCTCATTTCCAACTGCAGATATGCAGAAGGCTCATGCCTGCATAGGGTGGCTTTAGGTTGGCACTGCTGAGCTTTGTCTTTTGAAAGCAATTGCTGATCGAATTAGGTAAAGTGCAACTTAGCACTACACAGTGGTTGCTAAGCTATTGAGACGGCCCATTAGCTAAGCAAGCCGGCTCCTCCTGACCGCTGGCAGATCCAGGATTGGTGAGAGCAGGGCTCTCTGTGGTGATGTACTGCTTCTACTGAGAACACAGTGCTTGGCAGGCAGGACACGTAACATTGCGTTATACATCTTCCAGTTTGCCACATCTTGTTACATTGCATGCCATCAGCCTAAGCCATGATGGAGGCAAGCACAACCCGGGGTGATGTGTAGTGCTGTGTAATGCATTGGAGCATTTAAATCTACACCGGGCAAGTTGAATACCTTGGCAAGAACACTAGATGCTTGTTATTCAGAGAATGTGATCTGATGTGCAGAACTGCTGACGGAGAGCATAAAGTACATCAGAGGGAGAGCATCTGTATCAGACTCTATCTGAGATCCGGAATTCATTGTCCATGCTGAATTATCAGTTCTGTACTGGAAAGGTCTATCATTGCAAGTCCAAGGGGGGAGGGATTTGGTGAATGAAAGATTTGCCAGGTTTTGGAAGCAGGACAGTGCTTCCAATCCACTGTGGAAAGAGTCACAGCTTATAAGGTCTTCTTCAGTATTGATGCTGATAGACACCAAGAGCAAGCAATTTACAGTACCTATGACCAGAAATTCTGGTGGTGTAATGGTTAAGTGCTATGGCTGCTAAGCAGAAGGTCAGCAGTTCAAATCTGCCAAGTGTTCCTTGGAAACTCTATAGGGCAGTTCTAGTCTGTCTATAGGGTGGCTGTGAGTTGGAATTGACTTGATAGCAGTGGGTTTGGTTTAGTTCGCATGACTGGGTTAAAAAGTGTCACCTCCAATCAGAATAATGCTAAATGGCTCATTTGGAGGTTAAACTTGTAATAGGGTGTGATTGCTCTTTTAATCAATAGATTTATATACATGAAACTTTTCAGAAGAGCTGTGATGAGGAATGATGAGTGAATTAATGAATAATTAATTCTTCCAACTGCTAGTGAAAAGACCGAGACCTGGTAGCCATGGGACATTTTAAGTTCTTTACACCCAACTTGAGGAGCACTAAGGCAACTTGGGAACACACGCTGAAAAACTGAGATAGATGACTCAAGCCGTCAGCCTCATAGCAGTCTGGGAATCCTGCAAAGTTTCTCTTAAAATAGAGGGATTCGTTGTGATTTCAGGAGAACTTCAAGAGTTTGTGGAGAGAGGTGAAGCAAATGGTTAACACATTCAACTGCTAACCAAAGGACTAAAGATTTGAGTCTACTTGGGGCACCTTCGGAAAGTCCTAGTGATCTACTTCTGATGAATCACTCATTGGAAGTCCTATGTACACAATAATTGGTCTCTGTTTGCCTGGAGCAGTGGAGGAAAAAAGAGAGTCAGAATAGGAGGAGGAAATGGAATGCGTGGTTTAATTGCCTCCACAAACAACAGCCTCCTTTGCCATGAGACCAGAAGAACTGAATGGTGCTTGGCTACCTGTAACTGAAAGTTTTGATCAAAGATTCTATAGAAGAATCCTGATTAAAAGGGGAGAAATGCAGAACAGATTTCCAAATCCCATGGAATCCAGACTGTCTGGAGCCACAGATGCTGGATGAACATTTAAAATTGTTGCCCAAAGATAACCTTAAAACTTTAAACCAAAAATTTTCCCTGATGTCTTCTTACAATCAAACAACAGTGTGATTAATAGGTAAAGAACGTCTGCCTTAAGCATCATGCTCTCCTAAGATCTATCTATATGAGATCAAATTGACAATGACAAATTGAAAGATTAGATAGAAAACTTAGAGAGCAATGAGTTTATACTAATGTGGGAGGAACAACTTGAAAAAGTAAGGTGAGAATATTTGCACAGCTTAAAGAATGTAATCACTGTCAATGAATTGTATATTTCAAAATTGTTGAAATACTGAATGTTCTGCTGTTCTCAACATCAAAATAAATTATTAAAAATGTGTATTGAAAATCATTTCAGGTCAATAAATGTACATAATTATCCTTTAAAAAAGGAAAAAAGAAGGAAAGACTTATGTACCACAGTCCTATTTTGACACACATGGGGTCAACTCATAGTTGGATTCAACTCACTGGCAACTGGTAATCAAGAGCTCATATTCTCCCCTTATGTTAAAATGCTTCCTATCATATCCTTTAACAATTTTGTGCTCTGAGTATACATAGGTGCTGAGGTTGTCTTGGGCCAATCAGGGAGGGAGAAAAGCAATTGGAAAGAGCGATCAGGTATGTATTTCTAAGGAAAATTTTTCTTAAGTAAAATTGAAATCCCCCAGTGGTTAGGTGGTGGTTGTTGTTAGGTACTGTCAACTCAGTTTTGACTCAGTGACCTTATGCCCAGTAGAATGAAATACTACCTGGTTCTACACCATCTCCACAACTGTTGCAATGTTTGAGCCTATTGTTGCAGTAACTGTGTCACTCCATCTTGTAGGTCTTCCTCTTTTTCAATGACCCTCTGGTAGCAGGCTCAAGGCCAAGGTGATATAAGTGAATCTATTATCTTTCATATTCTTATCAGCCTTCCCTTTCTACCTTCTGCATTCTTACCCTCCTGTCCTAGTCAAGATTATCTTGGTTGACAGTAACAGAAATCCACTCAAACTAGCCCCACCAGTAAAAGTACAGGCTAGTTCTCATGAGAATCCGAGTGGCCCACACTTGTTTTTATGAATAAAGTTTTATTGAAACCCATGCCCACTCACTTATGTGTTATCTGTGGCTACTTCCATGCTGCAATAGAAGAGCTGAGAGGCTGCAGCGGACACCATGTGGCCTGCAAAGCCTACAACATTTACTACCTGGCTGTTTACAAAACCAGTGTTTATTAACCCTTGACTTAAATGTGGTCCAGTCTCCAACATACGAATTATCATATAGAATTAGAAAACTCAGCCACTGAAATAGACTTGATGCTTTCCTACTGACCTGACATCTTGTTTCCTACCAAAGTGGTTTCCACATGATCTAGATATGTTCCCCACCAGGTCTTCCTTAACCACCTCCAACGGGACAAGCCCACTTGTATTCTTAATTTCCACATTACATTCTATTAGCTTTCAAAAAGTAGCTGAAATCTATATTCAGAGATTTGGCCATATTCAAGGCAGAGTTATATTTCAATTTAAAAAACCTAAATTCGAGGGGCGGAGTCAAGATGGCGGACTAAGCCCATGTCTCCTTATATCCTTCTGGAAACAAAGACCTGAACTGATAATCAAACAGAGCCTTCTGAGCACCTAATTGGCCTCAGGACATGGCACAGGGCTATTAATTGGGACTTCATACCACTCAGTGAAAAACCTCCTTTCTTTCGCTGACTCTCACTCCTGGCTAGCCCCGGCTCTCACAGACGGAAGGTAAATGCACCATTTTGACTTTTTTTTTTCCTCTGTCTCGGCTGGTGGGCGAAGGTGGGTCTTGCCTGGTGGCTGGACTCAGACATGTTGCTGGGGGGATAGGCAGGTAAAATTTCCAGATTCTGAGAGCCAGCCTTAAGACTCTGTTAATCTAGCCACTTTGAGCCTTTCATTTTATATCTGCGTCAGCGGGGTTTGAATGGAATTCTGCAGCCAGTGTGCGGGACGCCATGTTGGTACCAAGATTTTAGAGGGACCTAATTCATAGCCTGGGAGCCAGTGCCTACAAACAGGACAGCGCTACCCCAACAGAAAAGCAGTAAATTTTCTAGTGCCACCTACATTGCAGGCCCTGCAACAGAAGCAGAGGAATCACTACCTCTCGACACCTTTAGCCCCTCTGTCTGCTGCCTGTGTGGAGGAAGCCATGTTGGATATGGTGGCCACAGCTGGACCTAATTCTTAGCTTGGGAGCCAGAGCCTGCCCACAGGAGAGCGCTTTTCTGTCACAAATCCAGTACGCGACGCAGTGTTGGCTAAGGCTAGACCCTGTCAGCAGAGGTCACCAGGGCAGTAGCATTGCTGTATTCTGAACTAGTTTGCTATCATCTGGGGTTGGATGTAGTTGGCACTTACTTTGTCAGTTGAGAAGAGGGACCTCTACACCTAAAAACCTAACTGACTTGTGAACTGGTTAGATACCTTTTGCTTTACATTTTAAGACAGCCTAAAGAAACATTTGCAATCCATCCTCACAGCACCTCTTCCAACCTCTATAGACTCACATGGGACCCAAAAAGCAAAGGACAAGAAATCGCCCATGGCTTCAGAAGGCTCCCAAACAAAGCAACCAAGGAGTTTTCCAGCTGAAGGCACTTTTATGAAAGCATCAGAAAGTGAATACAAAATTATTATATACAGAGCCCTTCTAGACCTTATACAAAGTGCAGCAGAACAAAATGAAAAATTAATCAAGCTGTTCAATCTGATGGAACACCAGTACTCTGAAATCCAACAGATCAAGAACAAAATCAAAGACATAGAAACTTCCATGCAAAGCCAAGAAAACAGAATGGAACAAATAGAAAAAAGAATTTCTGACTTGGAAGACAGAGCTATTGATGCCAGCGTCTATGAGCAGAAATCAGAAAAAAGAAACAAGAAAAATGAAGAAACATTAAGAAGCACGTGGGCCTCTATTAAGAGGAACAACCTTCGATTAATTGGAGTCCCTGAACAGGGTGAGACATCTGAGAACACAGAGAGTATCGTTGCTGAGCTACTGAAAGAAAACTTCCCAGAAATCATGAAGAAAGAGAATAGAGACATCTCAGATGCATATCGTACACCACCCAGTATAGATCTCAAAAGAAAGACACCAAGACATATTATAATCAAGATTAACAAAACGAAACATAAGCAGCAACACTTAAAGGCAGTGAGACTCAAAGCAAAGCTAACATTCAGAGGGAAACCCTGTAGGCTCTCGTCAGATTTCTCAGCAGAAACCATGCTGGCACAGAGACAGTGGCATGACACATTCAAAGTCTTGAAGGAGAAGAACTTCCAACCAAGAATTATATATCCTGCAAAACTATCTTTCAAATACGAAAATGAAATTAAGACATTCCCACATAAACAGAAACTCAGAGACTTTGTAAAAACCAAACCCAAACTACAAGAAATACTGAAAGAAGTTCTTGGCTCTGGCTGAGAAGAACAAAACCACTAACTTTATATTTTAGAACGACACACTACTCAATGCTCTACTCTTTTAGGGAAGGCTCCAAAGTCAGTCACAGCTTTGATACAGAAAGAAGCAATCCAGTGATCATCATGAAAACTGTGGTGTCATCATGATAAAAAGAGGGATGTACTACAGTCATTATATTCCTTCCAGATGGAGAGGAAGATGACAAGACTGGTAGTAATTAAAATTGGGTTTATACATAGTTTATTAAGGGGGATCATAGGGGCAGCTGTAAAGCACAACAAAGATGTATCATACCATTTCAAGAAATGTAACACATGAGTCTCAACAACTACGAAACCAGCTCTGAAAAAGGTGAAAAATCAACTCACAAAAAAGAATGTCCCAGAACAGACTAATAAGAACAACAGAGAAAACATCATCATAAAAATAAACATATCACAATGGCAGCAGTGAACACATACCTATCAATAATTACATTGATTGTGAATGGACTGAATGCTCCAGTAAAGAGACACCGAGTGTCATCTTGGATCAAAGACATGACCCATCCATATGTTGTCTACAAGAAACTCACTTGACACTTAAAGACAGGAACAAACTGAAAATTAAACGATGGAAGAATATACATCAAGCTAACAATGAACAAAGAAGAGCAGGGGTGGCAATTCTAATGTCAGACAAAATCAATTTTAATGTCAAATCCACCATCATGGACAAAGATGGACACTATTTATTGCTGAAAGGTTCAGTACACAAGCAAGACTCAACTATATTAAATATTTATGCACCTAATTTCAGAGCACCTAAATACGTCGAAGAAACACTGACTGTGGTCAAAAGAGAGTTAGATGACTCCACAATAATAGTGGGAGACTTTAACACTCCACTCTCATCACTAGACAGATCATCTAGAAAAAAGCTCAGTAAAGATACAGAAGACCTCATTGACACAATTAACCAACTAAACCTCATTGATATATACAGAACTTTCCACCCATCAGCAGACAACTACACCTTCTTCTCCAGTGCACATGGAACATTCTCCAGAATTGACCATGTGATAGGCCATAATGCAATGCTCAACAAAATCCATACCATTGAATTACTGCAAAGCATCTTCTCAGATCATAAAGCCATCAAAGTTGAAATCAATAGCAGAAAAAACATAGATAGAAAGTGGAACTCTTGGAAACTGAACAACATCTTGCTCGAAAAACATGGGTTATAGAGGAAATCAAGGATGAAATAAAGAAACTCACGGCTTCCAATGAGAACAAAAACACTTTCTACCAGAACCTATGGGATATAGTCAAAGCAGTGCTCAGAGGTCTGTTTATCTCCATAAATGCACACATCTGGAAGGAAGAAAGAAACCAAATCAAGGAACTAACTCTACAGCTTGAACAAGTAGAAAGAGAACAACAGAGGAACTCCTTGGGCACCAGAAGAAAGGAGCTCATAAAGATTAGAGCAGAGCTAAATGAATTAGAGAATAGAAAAACAATTGAAAAAATTGAAAAGACCAAAAGCTGGTTTTTTGAAAAGATCAACAAAATTGACAAACCACTGGCTAAACTTACTGAAGAAAAGCAGGAAAGGAAACAAATAACCCAAATTAGAAATGAGAGGGGAGTTGTCACCACAGATGCAACAGAAATAAAAAATATCATAACAGAATACTATGAAAAACTGTACTCTAACAAATTTGAAAACCTAAGGGAAATGGACAAATTCCTTGACTTGTACCACCTACCCAAATTATCACAACGTGAAGGAGAACAACTTAATAAACCGATCACAAAGGAAGAAATTGAAAATATCATCAAAGCACTGCCAACCAAAAAAAGTCCTGACCCAGATAGCTTCACTGCAGAATTCTACCAAGCATTTAGAGAAGAGTTATCTCCAATACTACTGAGACTACTTCACAGTATAGAAAGGGATGGAGTACTCCCAAACTCATTCTATGAAGCCAGCATAACCCTAATACCTAAGCCAGGGAAAGACCCAACAAAGAAAGAGAACTACAGACCGATATCACTCATGAACCTAGATGCAAAAATCTTCAACAAAATTCTTGCCAACAGAATACAACAACATATCAAGAAAATAATGCATCATGACCAAGTGGGATTCATACCAGGGATGCAAGGCTGGTTCAACATCAGGAAAACAATTAATGTGATAAACCACATAAATAACACAAAAGACAAGGATCACCTGATTTTGTCCATTGATGCCGAAAAGGCATTTGATAAAGTCCAACACCGATTCATGCTAAAAACTCTTAGCAAAATGGGCATAGACGGCAAATTCCTCAACACAATAAGGGCCATTTATACAAAGCCAATTGCCCACATCATCCTGAATGGAGAGAGACTGAAAGACTTTCCCTTGAGATCAGGAACTAGACAAGGATGCCCACTCTCACCTCTCCTATTCAACATTGTGCTAGAAGTTCTAGCCAGAGAAATTAGACAAGACCAAGAAATAAAGGGCATCTGCATGGGCAAAGAGGAAGTTAAAATCTCCCTGTTCACAGATGATATGATTGTATATGCAGAGAACCCCAAGGAATCTATAAGTAAGCTACTCAAACTGATAGAAGAGTTCAGCAAAGTCTCAGGATACAAGATAAACATAAGTAAATCAGTAGGATTCCTTTATACCAACAACGAGACTGTTAAGGAAGAAATTATCAAATCAATACCATTTACGATAGCCTCTAAGAAGAAAGGTACCTAGGAATTAATCTAACCAGAGAAACAACAGACCTTTACAAAGAGAACTACAAGCCCTTACTACAGGAAACTAAGAGAGACTTAGATAAATGGAAAAACCTACCCTGCTCATGGATAGGAAGACTTAACATTGTCAAAATTTCTATTTTACCTAAAGCAATTTATTTATATAATGCAATCCCAATACAAGTTCCAGCATCATTTTTTAATGAGATGGAGAAACAAATCACCAATTTTGTTTGGAAAGGGAAGAAGCCCCAGATAAGGAAGGTACTACTAAAGAAGAAGAACACACTGGGAGGCCTCTCATTACCCAACCTTAGAACATACTACACTGCCACAGTGGTCAAAACAGCCTGGTACTGGTACAAGAACAGACAGATGGATCAATGGAACAGAACTGAGACCCCAGAGATGACACCATCTACCTATGAACAATTGATATTCGACAAAGGCCCTAAGACATTAAACTGGGGTAACAACAGTATCTTCAACAAATGGTGCTGGCAAAATTGGTTATCCATCTGCAATAAACTGAATCAAGATCCATATCTTACACCTTATACAAAAACCAACTCCAACTGGATAAAAGACCTAAATATCAAACCTAAAATGATAAAGCTCATCCAAGAAAAGGTAGGAACAACAATGGAAGTTTTAATACACAATGAAGACAGACTCCAAAATCTGTCAAAGAAACCACAATCAACAGAAGAGAAAATAAATAAATGGGAACTATTAAGAATCAAACACTTTTGCTCATCCAAAGACTTTATTAATAGAATTAAAAGAACACCTACAGAATGGGAAAAAATACTTGGCAACTCTATGTCAGACCAACACCTGGTCTCCATAATCTATAAGATACTACAAAATATCAATAAGAAGAAGATTAACCATCCAATTAAGCGATGGGCAAAGGAGATGCACAGACATTTCACTAAAGAGGAGATCCAGGCAGCCAAAAAACACACGCAGACATGTTTACAATCTTTAGTTATTAAACAAATTCAAATCAAGATGACAATGAGATACTATCTCACCCCAACAGGATTGGATATGATCCAGAACACACAAAACAACAAATGCTGGAGAGGCTGTGGCGAAAGTGGGACCCTCCTACACTGTTGGTGGGGTTGCAAAATGGTCCAGCCTCTTTGGAAAGCAATCTGGCGCTTCCTTAAAAAAATGGATATCTATATGCCATTTGACCCAGTAATTCCACTACTTGGAATATATCCTACAGAATCAAGGCCATTCACACCAACAGACACATGCACCAGAATGTTTATCGCAGCACAGTCCACAATAGCAAAAAGATGGAATCAACTCAGATGCCCAACAACAGGAGAATGGATAGGTAAACTATGGTACATATACTCAATGGAACACTACTCAATGATAAAGAATAATGAGGATTCCAGGAAACATCTCCTAACCTGGTTTCAATTGGAAGACATTATGCTGAGTGAAAGTAGTCAGCGACAAACGGACGAATACTGTATGAGACCTCTAAGATAAGATCTCAAAAACAGACTTGTGTGTAGAAGAAAAGATTCTTTGACAGCTCCAAGGGAGGGGAGGGAGTGAGGGTGAGGCGGAGAGGGTTTAGTTTAGATAGTTGCTAGAAATCTGGTTGGGAGAAAGCGGTGATAGCACACATTAGAAACAAGAACAACATTAAGCGGACTTCAGCATAACTTGAGTACTCCTTCCATCTTAACCCAATATTGCAAGGATAGAGTAGCTGGGGCAGGGGGCAGGGGACCATGCTCTTAGGCAAAATCGAGGCCAATTGGCACAACTAGCATTTTGATAAGAGAGCTCTCTACACCCCACATTGTTGAGTGGCATCTGGGGTCTTAAAAGCTGCCAAGCTGCCATCCATCCGAGGACACAGCAAATGGTCCCAACTCAGCAGGAACGGATGCTCACCGAGGACCAAAATGACATGGGGTAAAGACAACCTAGAAGACAGAGAGACCTGCAAGAGTGGGTGCCTTCATCGACTTGGGACTGGAAGAACCGGATGGTGCCTGGCCACCACCAGTGATAGCCACGATGGAGCTCACTAGGTTGAGTCTCACTGGCAACGCAAGAATAAAAAGGGGTGCATCCTGAGATCTCCACTAAAAGACTTCAATTGATGGTCCAGAGTTTTCAGGGTTTCCCTGAGAGCATGGCCCCCGGCCCTGATGCTGCCCTTACCCATAAATTATAACAAAGGTCCACTCTTTGGACAGGAGTGGATTGGACTTGGCAATGCAGAGTGACCATATATTGGTTGCACTGTATGGTTCTATACATCTATAGGACATCATCCTATAGAAAGAGAGTGGGTGGAGAGGAACGGAAAGGAGGCTGTTGGGAGGATGAGACATGTATGGAGCAGAGAGGAATAGTGTGCAGTCACCGGACAGGGAGAGCAGTGGAAGCTGCATATAGGTGGGGATGTAAATTTATACGGGAATGTACATTTTCACTCAGTCATGTTAAATAAAAAAGAAAATTAAAAAATTAAAAAAAACTAAATTCATGAACTTGCCCTCCTGCCTTCTCACAGTCAAATGGGCCACATCTAGCTACAAGTAAACACAGTATAGTTGTGGCACTTCAAAAGTGGAGTGATAGGGAAAAAATGTGAAATTTCTTCTAATTTAAGCAAACTGAAAGAAAATGAAAGGATAAGTGTATTAAAGATAATTTTGAAATGGTCTAGATCTTCAGAAATTTGCTGTAATGACTTTGAAATGGACTTGAGCTGGAGTCATCTGATGTTTCCCCTTGGGAATGGGGCAGCTTTCTGTATAAAGAATACCTGTAGACACGAGTTCAGGCCCTCTGAACTGCATTTCTGTCACCATCTGTCACATACCCATTTGTGATGAGGGTGGAAAGATAGGAGCTTTCTAGTTACTGAGGATGTGGAGAATAGAAAATTAGCAGAGAGTGAGATAAGAAATCTCCACTCTTAAATTGTGTGTATGCATAGAGGATATCATCAATATATCAGCCTTTCAAATACCCACTTGCCCTTGGTCAGTAAGAAGTAGAGGCAGACATTTTATTTAGTTCTGTTAGGCTTTCTTTGCCATTTGAAGTAGAGATAGACCAGTTAATACAAAGTGTGTATGGGGCTGTGTACATATCTCTAATTTACATAAAAGGCTGAAATATAGCCTGTCATATTCCTCCCCCCATGCATAGCAGAGCAAATGACTACAGACTCCTGAGAAACATTACAGACATACGACTTAGAGCCAACAGAACCAGAGTGTATGTCCCCAGAGAACATTTTTTAATCTGTTCTGCCTTTGTTTCCTGATTGTAAAATTTGGAAATAATCATAAATGCTAACTTTTGTCAAGAACTGACTATACACTAGGTATTATCATAAATGCTTTCTACAGTTTGTCTCGTTCAACCCTTGCAACACTTCGTGGTACTGATTAGTCTGATAAGAAGTGCTGGTGACCCAAATGGTGAAGTGTTGGGCTGCTAATTGAAAGGCTGGTAGTTCAAACCCACCTGGCAGCTCTGGTAAGAAAGACCTAGTGATCTGCCTTGCTGACAGACAGAACTCAGGACTGAAGTCATTTCTCAAATCTGCCCTTCAGCCAAAGATTATTGAAATTCAAACCAACCCCACTGCTGTCAATTCTTACTCATAGTGACCCTATTAAAACAAAAATAAAACCCACTGCCACCGAGTCAGGTCCAACTCATAGCCACCTTAGAGGTCAGAGTAAAACTGTCCCACAGAGTTGCCAAGGAGTGCGTGGTGGATTACAAAGTTGTGTTTAAGATAAATAAATAACGCATAGGAGGAATATCCATCTCAGCACCATCATGTCAATGAGACCTGCCTAAAAAACAAAGAGGAGAAGGCAGAAAGGGTCAGGGAAATGGGACGAATGGACATTAGGAACCCAGGGAGGAGAAGGGGAGAGTGCTGACCCATCATGGGGATTATAACCAGTGTCACAAAGTGTAGGAAGTGTTTAGTGAGAAACTAATTTGCTCTGTAAACTTTCACCTAAAGCACAATTAAAAAAAAAAAAAAAAAAAGCCCTATAGAGCAGGGTTACCCTGTCACACAAGCTTCGTCATGAGTCAAAACTGGCTCAAAGAAACCAGCATCAATGGCTATTATCATCCTCTCTTACATGAGGAAACTGAGGGCGAGGCAGTATCTTACTGTCCTGGGGTTGCCTTAGCAATGACACAAACCAAGAGGCTTGTAAGAACAGAAATGTATTATCTTATAGGTCTAGAGACCAGGCATCTGAATTCAGGACGTCAGCAGGGCTGTGTTCTCTCTGAAAGCCTTAGGGAAAGATCGATCTTGTTTCTCTTGGCTTCTGGTAGCCCCAGGTGCTCCTGGGATTGTAGGTGCATCTCAGTTTGGTCATCTTCCGCCATGTGTGTTTCTAAGGAATCTGTTCTCTTTTATAAGGACACCACTCACATTAGGGCTGACCTTTCTCCAAGAGGAGCCCATGCTATCTTAATGGATGATAGCTTCAAATACCCTATTTCCAAACAACAGGTTAAGACTTCAGCATGAATTTGGGGAGCATACTTCAATTCATCATTTCAGTCCACAATTCAGTCTACCACAGAGAAGGAATTTTGAAAAGTTCAAGCTCTTAGTAAGTGGGGAGGCTGGGATTTGAATATGGCCACTCTGGCTTCATTTCAAGAAATTTGGAGGATACCTTACTGGCTGGAAATGAAGACGATCCAAGATATTTTCTGATGAAGATCAAGGACTACAGCCTTCAGTGTGGATTGCACCTCAACATCAGGAAAACAAAAATCCTTACAACTGGACCAGTAAGAAACACTGTCATAAATGGAGAAAGAATTGAGGTTGTCAAGGATTTCATTTTACTTGGGTCCACAATCAATGTCCTTGGAAGCAGCAGTCAAGAAATCAAAAGATGCATT
Source organism: Heterohyrax brucei (assembly GCA_028571685.1). Taxonomy (NCBI): domain Eukaryota; kingdom Metazoa; phylum Chordata; class Mammalia; order Hyracoidea; family Procaviidae; genus Heterohyrax; species Heterohyrax brucei. The sequence continues at coordinate 15,977,321 of CM053147.1, read as the reverse complement.
ACACTGGGAAAATTGGCTGCAAAGGACCTCTTTTAAAGTATTCAAAAGTAAGGATGTCACCTTGAAGACTAAAACACTGCTGACCCAAACCAGGATAGTTTCAATTGCATCACATGGATGTGAAAGCTGGACCATAAACAAAGAAGACAGAAGAAGAATTGATGCCTTTGAATTGTGGTGTTGGAGAAGAATGTTGACTATCCCATGGACTGCCAAAAGAACCAACATATCTATTCTGAAAGTAGTACAACCAGACTGCTCCTTGGAAGCAAAGATGGCCAGACTGCGTCTTACATACTTTGGACATGTTGTCAGGAAAGATCAGTCCCTGCAGAAGGATATCATGCTTGGTAGAGAGGAGGGTCAGCAAAAAAGAGGAAGACCCTCAATGAGATGGACTGACACAGTGGCTGCAACAATGGGCTTGAGCACAAAAATGACTGTGGACATGGTCCAAGAACAGGTAATGTTTCATTTTGTTGTTCATAGGGTCGCTATGAGTCAGAACTGACTGGACAGCACCTAACAACAATGACACTCTGTCTGCAAAGGCTGTTCTCCATCCTCTTATTAATAAGGCCGTTAAACATATAAAAAGAGAAAGATTCAAGTAAATTCCTTATTAGCATGCCTTACATGTAGCAAGCATTCAACAAATAGTAGCAATCTATAGTATTGATGATGACAATGATGAACAGAGCCCCAGTGAGGCAGTGGTTAAGTGCTTGGCTTCTAAACAGAAGGCAGGCAGTTCAAGTCCACCAGCTGCTCCTTGGAAATCCTAGAGGGCAGCTCTACTGTGCCCTATAGGGTTTCTGCGAGTTGGAATTGAATGGATGGCAAAGGGTTTGGTGATAAAAAGAACAATAACAAACCAAAGTGACTTGGAAAAGGTACAATTAACATTCCTGAAGAGGCTCTTGGCCCCCAAGAAAACTGTTCTCTCTTCTGGAAGCGGGGTTGTCTTTACTTGTTATTGGCTCCCACTTGAGACAAAGACTGTATCTTCCTACCACAGTGCCCAGGAAGTTCAAAGCCACTGTCTGCTCAGGGCATTCGCACTGTTCTAGTTTTGGTCTTTGATTCCTGGGCTTGTGTTCAGCTTTTGATGATGGGTCTTACAAGGGGATGCCCTGGACTGCTACTTTCATATCCGAAAGATTTGGCAATGGACTTCGACTAGGATTCTCAATAGTAGAGAAAAGTGGTGGCAATATTTCCTTTTCTAGGTGTCTAGCAGGCAAATGGTGAAACCAAGCCTTGGGGGATAACCTGAGACAGTGGGCTAAAGAAGGGGACACAGGGAGGGCAGGTCATGACAAGAGGTGAATGCAAGGCAGTGACACTGAAAGGCATCGACAAAAATTACGAGTCACATGGAGACGAAAAGATAAGCTGGGACCACCTGGTGAAGGATATGAACAGAACGCCCAACAAGAGCGCATGGGTGTGTGACGGGTTTCAATTAAAGCAGCCGTCTTCTGTGTTTATATTCAGTGGCAGGGGCTGGAGTGAAGAGGAAGCTAGCTGTGTGTAAACAGCTTCCATTTTTGCCAGTCTGAACCCATTGGTCAGAAATGAGGTCTCCAATTCATTCTGGTGGAAGTGATCACTCAAATTGGGCTGCCCTGCTCCCCTCCGTGCACTTTCCAGAAAGCCCCATGTCACTGCCCAAGGGAGGTGTGGTGGAGGGTGTCACCACCAGGATTCTTTTTGTTTGTTTTCCATTATACTTTAGATGAAGACTTATAGAAAATATAGTTTATATATTTATGGAACATATAGTTTCTCATTAAATGTTTTGTACATGTAGTGTTCTTACGACACTGGTCAACATTGGTTTACAACCTCATGATGTATCAACACTGTTCCTTCTCAATCTTGTGTGCCCTGTTACCGGTATTCCTGTCCTCTCCTGTCTTCTAGTCGTCATCCCTGGACTGTTGTGCCCTTTTAGTCTTGTTTGGTTTTATGGACTTGTCTAAACTTTGGCTGATCAATGAACCTCAAGAAGGACTTCATTAGTGAGCTGAAAGTGTGTCTGGGGGCCATAGGCTCGGAGTTTCCCCGGTTTCTCTCAGGCCAGTAAGTCTGGTCTTTTTGTGTGCGTTTGAGTTTTGTTCTACGTTTTTCTCCGGCTCTGCCAACGACTCTCTACCGTGGTCCCTGTAGGAGCCGTCACTGGCAGTAGCTGAGTACCATCTAGTTGTGATGGACTCCGTCTGGTTACCACCAGCGTTCTTGATGGCTGGAGTTGGCAGGCTTAGATCAGCAGGCAAGTAGGTCAGTGGAGAAGCCCCTGCAGACTTGCAGACAAGCTTGCAGGCTTGTTTGTCCCGGTACGGAAGAACAGGCTATCCTCCTCACTATAGGTGCCTTCCTAAACACAGGAGCAGTTATTGTCATTGGCTCCTGTCACACTGGCCCAACTCATGGCCACCCCATGCAGATGAAATGAAATGCTGTCTAGTCCTGTGAGCAGGTGCAGAGAGCAGTGGCAGATTGAACTGTTGAGTTTTCATTGGCTGATTTTTAGAAATGTGTCATCAGCCCTTTCTTCCTACTCTACCTTACTATGGAAGCACTGCTGAGATTTGTCCAGCATCAAAGCTACCGGCAAGCCTCTGATGACAGATGGGTAGTAGCTGTCCGTAAGGAGCACTGACCAGGAATGGAACCCAGGGCTCCAGCATGGAGAGTGAGCATTCTACTACCAAACCACCACTACCTCCAGTCCACCAGGCGCTCCTTTGATACTCGACGGGGCAGTTCTACTGTGGACTCTAGGGTCGCCATGGGTCAGACCTGACTCGACGGCACTGGGTTAGGTTTTTATTACCAGGTTACGTAGAGCCCTCCAGGCACGAAACATCAAGACTCTCAGTGACTTTCGCACGTGCTCCAGTGCTGGCAAGTCCAGATCATCAGGGGACCCTAGTCTTCCTACAATTAACCAGATAGTTAAGAAATAAGGGCATATTTTTCCAATATAAATTGATAAATGCTATTTGGTAATGTTTGCATCAGGAATAAATTGAGCAGTAATCTTCAAAGGATGTTACTGCTATTATAAAAATAAAGATCTGTCTCCTCAACCAATCAATTCAGCAGATATATACCAACAATCAAATTGTTAAAAATGACTTCTATAAATTACCCAGTGTTCCATCTAATGGTGCCAGAAGCAGCTGTGATACAATTTAAGGCTGATATAACCATACATCGCTAGTGCTTTTTCATCCTGATGCTTTTCGTTACCACCAAAGCACTTGTGGCAGAGGCCACAGCTTTGTCTAAAGCACTCATGTGAAAAGACAGTGTATTTCACTCCATGGGCTAGAAAGTCATTTGGACAGAAATACTCAGGAATATATGCATTTCATATGGAAGAATAATTTAATTTTTCTTCTATTATTTCAGCTATAAGGCTGCAATAGCCTTAATTCTTCATTAAGCTCCCTGGCTTCCGAGGAAGTTGTCATTCTTTATGGGCTGCCATACCTCTTTCAAACGAACGCAAAAAGACCCACAAAGGGATAGTTATAATCATGTGTTTTTCAGTCTTGTCTAACAGCTATTGCAATGAACTCAGAATAATTTAGTACCTTTTCTTGATACCTGCAGCACTAGAAGATTCAGCCTGTCCACAGTTTGATTGTCTCTTAATGCCTAATCACCAAGCCACCACAGGGTCCCTCAATGGCCTTTCTTCCTTTGCATATTCATGTCAGCTTGAAAAAGCAGTTAAATGCTGGCTGCACTGAAAGCAATTTTCCCAGCTGGAAGTCCTGGCGCAACAGGCAGCCATCCTGAACAGAATTATTCCAAACTTAGCTCCCACATGGATGTTGGTCTAGAAAGCTTCAAAGGGGCCCAAGCTGAGACAGCTTTACTCCAGACACAGCTAACAATGACAGCAAAAACATCAACAGTAGCCACTGGATACCTACTGCACATTAAGTTCTTTTCTCAGAAAATGGGACTCTGGACTCCAGGAGACATCGCAAGAGAAATAAACTTGGTGCCTGCCCTTAAATAACTTCTTATATAATGAGGAAATGGCTAAAACATTTGGATGGCTTAGGAAGAACTAACCCATAACCCACTGTCCTTGAGTCTATCCTAGTAGAACTCCCCATAGAGTTTCTAAGCAGCACCTAGTGGATTTGAATCACTGACATTTTGATTAGCAGCCACAGCACTTAAGCACTACCTCATCAGGGTTCCCAGGAAGAACAAAAACCAAAAACCAAACCCACTGTTGCCAAGTTCATTCCAACTCATAGTGACCCTATAGGTCAGAGTAGAACTGCTCCATAGAGTTTCTAAGGAATATCTGGTAGATTTGAACTGCAGCCCTTATGAGTAGCAGCCGTAATGCTTAACCACTACCTCACTAGGACTTCCAGGGAGAAGTAAGGTAGTACAAAATAGGCTGCCTTTCATGTAATAGGTCTGCCTTTGGAGAGAAAGTTCCTATTTCTCCTATGAAGGCAGTAGACGAGCTTTACTCTATAAATTATCCAAACTTAGGGTGCTGGCTCTAGCGGAATGGACTCTCTGTTGGCTCTGTGGGAAGTCCTTCTGTTGCATCAGTCTTTCTTTCTCTGAAAACATCTCTGCACAGGAACCTCAGTTCTGAAGGACGGGCTCTGCTCTGCTCTCGGTATTGCTGTCTTGATGGCATGAGGTTCCTGACTCTCTGTTTACTTCCCTTTCCTTTTCTCTCTCATAGGATAAAAGGTGGTACAAGCCATACTCCAGAGAAACTCCCTTATAAAGGGTATTATAGTCCACCTTAATCCTGGTTAAGCAGACATAGCACTTAACCCACTATGACACCAGGGTTGGCAGTTCAAAGTCACCAGGGTCTCCTTGGAAACTCCATGGGGCAGTTCTACCCTGTGCTATAGGGTCGTTATGAGTTGGAATTGACTTGATGGCAATAGTTAGTGGAATCCTCTTTACCATAATCTAATCTATTAACCACAGATGGAAATTAGGATCCACAGCATAGGAAAATCACAAAATGAAGGGCAATCACACAATATTGAGAATCATGGCTCAGTCAAATTGCTATACACATTTTTGGGGGACAAAATTCAATCCATGACACCTCCTGACAATGTGTCCAGAGTATGTAAGATGTAGTCTCACCATCCTTGCTTCTAAGGAGCGCTCTGGGCATCTAGTTATCCTAACGTTCCAGATGAAAATTCCACATCTTTCAGTATCATTTTTGAATCTAAAAAATTTTGATAACTCCTTGCTGATCCTTGCACTAGAGGTTTTCAGAGGGTACCTCTAGGCCCTTTCTCCCTCCTTCTCTAGACTGTCATGCACCCTCAGGAGACTGACCTCTGTTTCCTATGTCATTCAGGCCCTTGTCCTCTGGCTGCTAAATGGTTTGACCAACTGCAGGTCCGAAAAGTAAAAACAAACCCAGCGCTGTCGAGTCGGTTCTAACTCTTAGAGACCCTATAGTTTGGTTTGTTTTTTAAAAATATATGATTGAGCAATAAAAAGAGAGTGGCTGGTCTTGCAGTATGGACAGAGTATCTTCAGGACATCTTAAGTGAAAAAAAATCAAGCTATAGAAAAATGCTCACTACTTAAGAAAGCAATATTAAACAAAATTATAATTTTATGTAAACTTATAAATGGAATAGTTCTTCAAACTCTAGTCCTCCCCCTTTCCCTTGACTCATGTCCTACTATATTCCTGCCTCAAACTTACACTGTCACTGCGTTGGACAGTGGTGGAACTAGAGTAGGCACTCAGTGTTTGTCGGATGAATGCTTGAGCTACTCACACTTTTCAAACATGTCCTGCACTTTCAAGCCTCCATCATAGCTTTGGTTCACCGTGTTCCATCAGCCTTGAATACCTTTCCTCCCCTATCAAAATTGTATTAGCCTTTCAGCATCTATTCCAAATGCCTCCTCCTCTAGGAAGTCTTCACAATGCCCTTAAGCTAAAGTTTCCTGCCTGTCCTTTACCATTCTACATTGTTGTTGGGTGCTGTTGAGTCCGTTTTTAACTCTTAGCAACCCCATATGACAGAGTAGATTGAACCCCAGAGAGTTTCCTGGGCTAGGACTAGTCAGATCTTTTTCGTGTGGAGTCACTGCATACAGTTGAATGACCAACCTTTTGGTTAGCAGCCAGGTGATTAACCACTGAGCCACCAGGGTAAGTTTTAATTTTATCTGAGTACCTAGGACACCTTATTTCATATCCAGATGCAGCTTTTACACAAGATTCTAAAACCCTTGAGGGAGTTTTTGAGGAAGATTTGGCATTCGTGTCCCCAGTACCTAGCATAGCATCTCACACATAGCAGGCATTGGAAGTAACCAGCGTACCGCCTTGAATAAACTAATTGATTGCTAGAGTCTGACAAGGCAGGTCTTGCTGCCCATTGTAGATCATTAATTGAATGCCTCCCCAACAAACTAAATAGATTAATTTCATTATGAAATTGAGGACCTTCATGTTTTAAAAAATTTACTCTAAAACATCAGGTAATTTAAGTCTAAGATGAAAAGCAGATGGAGAATGTAAAAACATAAACAGAACAAATTTTCCTCTGTTGGATATCAAAGTCAACACAAAGTAGGTAGGGGCCTCCAGCACAGAGAGAATCAGCCAATACAGGAATGAACAAGAAGGGAAACAGTTGGCTTTTACGTGAATAACCTCCTGTCCCTCTCTCCAGAGGGACAAGGACTTTTTCTTACTGCTTTAGCAGCACTTACCCCCTGCTGATTTCCCAAGGAATCAGTAGCTGCCCCCTCACAGGCCCATAACTCACAGCTTGTTAGTAATTCTCAAATCTAATTCATTAAAAACTCATTTATTTCCAACAACAGCAGATTTCTGGTTAATTCCCTGCACTGTCGGTTATTTCATGCAGTAGGTCTCATTGTCATTTCTGATTTCCCAGAATGCTTGATTGATAGAAGCTATTGTGGGCTTAGTCTGTCAGCATATTGTTCCCTTGTCAGCGGACAACAAAAAACTTTATTGATGAAATCGTCAGGGATCTTTTAAATAATGCAGAAGGATGGTGAGTCACTAGAGATCCCACAGGTGTTAGGAAGGAACTAGGGAAACAAAAGAAAACCCTGGAGGAGCAGTGGTTAGGTGCTAGGTCTGCTAACCAAAAAAGGTAGGCAGTTCAAATCCTTTAGGTGTTCCTTAGAAAATCTATGCAACAATTCTCCTCTGTCCTCTAGGGTAGCTATTAGTTGGAATCAACTCCACGGCAGTCAGTAAGGAAAGAAAAGCTCACGCTTAGGGGCATGATGGAAATGCCAAAACGAGCATCTCTGCAATGCTATCACCTACAACAATCTGGTGGCATGTGTGTTTAGGTTTCCTCATCTCATGTCAAGGAGGAAAGAGGTTTATTTATTTCCCCTCTGCTTTTTTGTGAGGGTGATGGAGTGATGCGAAGTTGATTCAAAACTGTAAATCAATTGCAAATGAAACTCGCTTTGTAGTTTTTTTTTTTTTTTTAGATCATTAGAAACCCTTTCAGTCCTAGAGGAGACTAAACTTCAGAAGGCAAGATATAGTTGTTAAAGCTCAAAAGCATGTAAGAGAGGATGCCAGGAAGTCTGGGAGGCTGAACTACCACACTAAATAGGAATCTTTATCTTCTCTTTTATCCTCTTCCCGCTGCTCATGTTGGAAACCCTGGTGGCCTAGTGATTAACTGCTGTCTGCTAATCAAAAGGTTAGCAGATCGAATTCACCAAGGTACTCCTTGGAAATGCTATGTTGCGGTTCTATACGGTCCTACAGAGTAGCTGCGAGCTCGAATTGACTTGATGGCTGTGGTTTTTCTGCCCAAGTTACTTCCTCAACTGTCTTAGTTACTGTCATGGATTGAACTGTGTCCCTCTTAAATATCTGTCAGATTGGCTGAGCCATGATTACCAGAGTTGGGTGACTGTCTACCACTTTGTCATCTGGTGAATTTCCCATCATAAGTCCTATCACTATGGTGTTAATGAGATGGGGTTGGTGGCAGCTATGTTGATGAGGCAGGTCTCAAGCAACAAGATTAGGTTGTGTTTTAAGCCAATCTCTTTTGAGCTCTAGGGGAGACACAAAGGGACCTCATACCACCAAGAAAAATAGCCAGGAGAATAGCACATTCCTGGGACCTAGGGTCCCTGCTCTGAGAAGTTCCTCAACTAGAGAAGATTGATTACAAGGACCTGTCCCCCTGGATCTACAGGGAGAAAATCTTGCACTGGAGCTGAAGCCCTAAGTTCAGACTTGTATTCTACTAGACTATGAGAGAATATACTTCTGTCTGCTAAAATAATTCACTTCTGTATTTCTGTTACAGCTGAGTTAGATACCTAAGACAGCTACCCGGTGCTGCTGTAACAGAAATACCCCAGTGGGGAGCTCCAAAGAACAGAAATTTATTTTCTCATAGTTACAGAGGCTGAAAGTCCGAATCAGTATCCTTCCTTGTTACTTACCCTGGGAGTTTCTTTCCTTGGCTTTTAGATGACCTTCATATGTCATATATCTCCCCCTATATGTATGTGCCCTGTGTCTATTTTGGTCTTTTCTATAACATTGTAGTGATTAGGTCTATGGCTCACCCTATACTCGTGTCTCCTCATTAACATAACAGTAGAAAACTCCATTTCTACATAGGATCACAGGAATGAGGGCCAGGACTTCAACACAAATTTTGGTGGGAGGACACAATTCAATCAAAAACACTAACCTAGTCCACAATCATGAGCTAGATATTGGGAATTACGCTCAAAAGTTGTGAGAAAGTGTCCATAAACAGATGAATAGATAAAGAACAGATGGTACATATGTAAAATAGAGTATTATTCAGCTATAAAGGGAAGTGAAAGTTTTGATACATGATACAAGATGGATGAACCTTAAAGATATTATGTGGAGTAAAATAAGTCAGAGAGACACAAAAGGAAAAATGCTGTATGGTCTCACCTTACGTGAAGCATCTAGAATAGGCAGATGCGTAGAGATGAAGGGTAATTGGTCGGCTAGTGGGGAGGGGGCAAGAAGGAGTTTGCTAAAGGAGTACTGAGTTTCTGTTCAGGGTGATGGAGAATATTTGGAAACTGATGATGGTGACATGTCATGAATTATACACTAAAAGATTAACAAAGGGGAGGAAATTGGGTCTCCTTTTCACAATGGTGTACTTAGTTTGCTAGAATGTGGTAAATACCCTCCGTCCCCTGTATGCCTTACATCAATCAGTGTCTTTGGGACTTTATCACTGTCTTTCAAGATACACAAGGACACTCAGTAGAAGAGGACTGGGCATGAACTAGAAAATTCAATCCCCATCATTTTTTCCTAAACCTGAGGATAGATAACTTTATAATCAAATCTTTCTCTTCTAAGCAACCCTTTCCACACCCTTCAGTGACTACGGGTCAAGGACTTCAATTAACTTCTGTGCCAAATTCTTCCCTCTAGCATGGTGCCTGTTAGCAGAGCTGTTGTGATGTTTATGAAATATTCACTGCCGGAGAGATTATATAGCACCTTGAACAGCTTACAGGACACATACTGTGTAAATCTAACAGCTAAGAAGTCAGGAACTTGAGAAGAAACTATAATGTAGGGTAAGCTTCCTGATCCCTTTCTTTTGCCTCTACTTGTCTCCCTGGAGGAAGCGCTCAGAGGGCAAACCAGGGAATAATGGCATAGGGTCCAGAGTTCTTAAAATTCCACTTCCCTAGATCCTTTATTGTGTATGAAGAAGCCTGCACATACAATTTTACAGATACAAATACAACTTACTGGCTCTGTCAGATCTTGGAGTTCCTTGAGATATTTTCCAAAGAAAGACATATGCTCATTTATCAACAAATATGTGTGTCTAAGAATATGTATTTACTAAGTTTAGGATGAAGGAGACTTTCGTGCCCTTATCAAAGATATACTGTTTTTTTTTCCGCACAAATAATATGCCAGTGTAAACAACACAGCCAAATGTGTAATGCACTGAAATAATGAAAACAGTGGTGGCATAGTACACACGTTATTTGTGAAAAAATGGAGTAATTAAAATAATACTATTCTCCATTTTTCACTAAGACTGACTGAGTTTAAAATTCTGGGAAGATTTGGAGAACAAATGCTTTTTTATACTGTTGTATATCAGTTGGAACAAATTCCATGGAGGGCAATTTGATAATGTCTTACCACAGCAAAAATGGACTATTGCAGATTTTCAACTTTAAGATGATAAAGATTTTTCTGGCCCCCCTTTTTTCCCTTGGAAATCCCCAAAAACCAACAAGGATAAACTCAAAACAAAACCTAAATTTTACAAGTCATGAAATTTATGGAATGTCTGTAACCTCAAACTATGATATAGTAAAAGGAGTGAAGGAGCTGGAATGGTATAGCAGAATGCAAGAAGGCTGTGGAGATGTTAATGATAAGGAACTTAAGAGACTAAATTTCACAAAGGACACATGTCAGGTAAGGGGCTAAAAACGGGCAAGCTGGTTAAAAATCTATACAAGGGAGACCAAGCCAGCTAACTCAAGCCAAGTGCTGTCAAGTTGCATCCGACTCAGGGAGACTGAAGGATTAACAATTACTTTAAAACAAAGATGAAAATGTAAGGAAACAGGGAAACTAGATTAATGGAAACAGAACAACCAGAATGAAAATAATGAGAATGTTCACTCACTGTAAAGAGCATAACCAATGCCACTGAACAAACTGTAGAGAAATTGTTGAATAGAAAAGTAAACTACTATGTACTTTCTTTGAAAATACAATTAAGTATCATTTTTAAAAAGAATCATACGCATTATCTACTTTTATTATTTATTAAATAATACCTTGAAAGAAAAAGTTTTCTATAAAGAACGGAGGGAACCCCTCAGAGCCTCGTCACATCTGGAGCAGCTAGGTGACTACCTTTCTCATACTCTGCACCCAAGAAAAATTAAATGCAAGTAGCTCCAGATTTAGGAACACCAACCCAGTGGAAGGTAGGGAATAAGCATAGGGCTTAAAAAGGGATGGTTATGTAGGACATAAACAATGGAATTATGAGCTCTCACACTATGCTCAGCCAGAACACTCAGAACCGCTGTTATTATCACAGCTTCTTTCTTTCTCCAGCACGCTGCACCCAAACAAAGCAAATTATCTAATATCCCAGAGAAAAGACCTAAAGGTATAAATTGTTGTGAATTCACCTAGAGAAAACCAAGTGATGCTTGCTGCCTCACTAACCTACAAGGAAACCAAGAAATTCAATTTTACAAATGAAATTTCTAATTAGCTCTTTTTAAAATATTAACTGCCAACCAAAGTTCTCTTGACATTTGAGAAAATCCTGTAATATGAAAGATGTTAGAACACACACATATATACAAATGGATACAGAGAGAGAAAGATATGACAAGACAGAGAAAGAGAAGAAAAGAGGAACCAGGAAGAAACAGAGACAGGGTAGATAACAAATTAAAAATAAATAGATGTAACTGATATTCTTTGAAAAAATGAAAACATTCCATGCATTGAAAAATACTAGGAATCAGAAAAAACTGTATATTAAAACAAACAAAAAAAAGATAAACATTTTTTCAAGGGAAAGGTGAGAAGAGAGAGTTTATAAAATCTCCCAGGGAGTAGAGCAAAAAAGATAAGCAGGTAAACACTGGGGAAGACGATTAGAAAACTAGAAGATCAAAGGAAGACCTCCAACAGCTGACTAATGGGCGTTTTAGAAGGAGAGTACAAAAGAAGTCACAGGGAGAAAATTAGCAAAGAAATGATACAAGAAAACCACAGGACATGAGTCTCCAGACTGAAAGAGTCCCAAAATGTCAATACAAAAAGTAAAAAGACTCCCATCAGAGGACATCATGGTAAAATTGATGTAAGCTAATTTTATAAGCCTTGAATTTGAAACAAAAATGTACCATAGCTATGGGCTGGAAAAGACATCAGGAGTACAGATGCCAAAACTTTTAAAGATTTTTTTAAAGTTACACACAAAATATCAGGAATTAATGCGACTTTAGACTTTTGAGTAACATTGTTGGAAGTCAGAAGACAGGGTGAAATGTCTTCAGATTCTAAAGGAAAATCACATGCCATCTGTAAGTATTCTCACTTAGTGACTATTTTGTTATCTGACCTAATGTACTGACAACAATAGTAAACAATCTACCATCCGGCTATTTTGTGCATTAACAATGGACCTCTGGCCAGTAACAAATGCCAAGTTTTGTTACTGTAACAGTGATGATAAAGGTTGTGTGTCAGCTTGGCTGAGCCGTGATTCTCAATGGTTTAGCAGTTATGTAATGTTGTAACTTGGCAGTTATGCAATCAATGATGTAGTGATCCACCATTTGCACAAAGCATTGATTTTCACCTTGCCAACCTGGTCTTTTGGCTCCAGCCGTGTTAATAAGTGAGGAGCATGTGTATACCCAACCAAACTATCAACTGTGAAGTAAAATAAAGACATCTTCAGGCAAAAGAAACCCTGGTGGCATAGTGGGTTAAGTGCAACATCTGCTAACCAAAAGGTCAGCAGTTCAAAGCTGCCAGGCACTCCTTGGAAACTCGATGGAGCAGTTCTACTCTGACCTCTAGGTTCACTACGAGTCGGACTGACTCCATACCAGTGGGTGTTGGGTCAGGCATAAAAGGACCTAAAAAGGTTTTGTCTCTCATGAATCGTTCTCAGGAAGCTACTAGAGATGTGTTTCACAAAAGAGATTAAATTAAGGATATGAAAACATGGGAAGCAGGAGCTAGGAGATCCAATACAAGAGCTACATAAGGAAAATTCTTCAAAAAATGGTAAAGGGGGTCTGGGATGAAATCTAAACTGTGCAGCAAGGCCAGACAACAATAGTCAAGACTGGAGCAAGAGAATGGAAGTTTCCTGGGAGAAGAAGGAATTGACCAATCAGGTGGCATGATGGCATAGAAAATTGTATTTAGAGGTTATTGGAAGAAAAATCGGACATACCAAAAGAAAACAAGAATTAAAAAACTATGAGACAGTCATTAATACTGGGAAAAAGTGTTCAATAAAGGAAACAGTCATAGCACACTGTTTGGTTTAAGAATGAACAAAGTTTACACATTAATAATACTGTAATTGTAATACAAATATTGCTTTAACCAAAAATTGCAATATAACCACATTAGAACACAAGAGATGGGGAAAGAGGTACATAAGAGACCTACATTTTCACCTAATGTAATACAACAATAAGAAACTAAAACCACTTTCCAAGGAGTTCATTCAAACTCCCAGCAACCCCATGTGTGTCTGTGTAGAACTATATTCCACAGTTATTTTTCAGAAGTAAATGATCAGACTTTTCTTTTGAGGCATCTCTGGGTGGACTTGATCCCACAGGCTTTCAGTGAGCAGCTGAGCAATGGTTCTTTTGTAGCTGTTTGTAATGCAGCAGAAGCTAAGTTATGCAATCTAGGAGAAATTATAAGTTTTGTAAAAACAGAAAACAGCTCATGTAGGTATCCTTACAATACTAAAAAACTAGGTGTTTTAGACCAGTGAGGAGTTGTCATAAAGTAAAAATAAGACAAAGTTTCATAAAATAGTAGTTTATACTTTGGAAACCAATTTTACTTACAGAAATTTATTCTATACCGATATTCACACTGATGTGCTTTAATATCATTCTTTAACCAAGTAAGCTCTAGTTAGTCTAAGCCAAGGATCAGGGTACAATGCCTCATGGGCTCAATCCAACTTGCTACCTGTTTTGTAAATAAAGTTTTATTGGAACACAGCTACACCCATTCGTTTACATATTGTCTATGGCTGTTTGGGTGTAGTAGTTAGCTAAGGCTGCTGACCAAAAGGCTGGCAGTTCATATCCACCAGGTGATCCTTGGAAACTCGATGGAGCAGTTCTACTCTGTCCTATAGGGTTGCTGTGAGTCAGAATCAAAGGCAGTGGGTTGGGTTTGGTTATTTTATGACTATTTTCACACAACAGTGGTAGAATTGAACAGTTTTGACAGAAGGTGTGCAGCCTGCAAAGCCGAAAATATTTTATCTGGCCCTTGACAGAAAAAAGTTTGTCATCCACAGAACCTAGAACTTTGGCAAATACCAAAATAACCTGGAAGACTTGTTAAACTACAGATTTCAGTGTCTACACAGGCTTTCCATTTCAGTAGGTCTGGATGTTGTGGTGTGCCATCCACTCAGCCTTGATTCATGAAGACTTCAAGGTACAGAGTAGAACAACCAATAGGATTTTCTCGGCTGTAATTACAGAGGTGGTTGTCAAGTCTTTCTCCTGAGAAGACGCTCAGTGGGTCTGGTTGGGGCCTGTCTTGGTTATGTAGCACTGCTCTAACAAGTGGTGGCTGTAACACAGAGAAATGTATTTTCTCAAAGTTTATGAGGATAGAAATCTACACTCAGGGACAGGCTCTATAGGAAGGCTTTCTCTTTTGGCTCTGAGGGAGGTCTTCATCTTTTTTAAACTCCTGTTTCGTGGTTCCTTGGAGAACTCAGGAGGCCCTGGTTGCATAATGGTTAAGTGCTACATCTGCGAACTAAAGGATCAGCAGTTCAGATCTGCCAGGCACTCCTTGGTAACTCTACAGAACAGTTCTACTCTGTCCTATAGTGTCACTATGAGTTGGAATTGATTCGATGGCAGTGAGTTTGGTTTTGATTTCATTTGGAGATCTCATGTAGTGTGGTATCTATCTTCTCCCATCCCAGCTTCCTTGCATAATCTACTCTTTAATATCTCAAAGGAGACTGACTTAAGATAATCCTATACTAATAGTGCCTCATTAATGTAACAAAGAAAACTCATTCCCAAACAGGATTATAATCACAAGCATACATGCACACGCACACACACACACACACATACAGTCTGACAGTTAAGTTCACGAACTCATCCTAGAAAAAGTGCTACATAGCTATTGCTGAATATGACCATGCTCACCTTTGAAGTACTCCACTTGGGAAGCTACACACCGACGCCAGTGCCTAGTCCACCCTTCAAAGCAATTTTGGAACTCTTTCTGGAATGGCCATCAGAGCTGTCATCGTATTACTCTTGATGTCCTGAAGGTTATTCAGAAGACTTCTTTTCCATATTTCCTTCATCCTTGGGTAGAGAAAAAAGTCATTTGGGGTCAGATCAGTTGAGCAGGGAGGGTGTTTCTGATACAGTTATTTGTTTACTGGCTAAAAACTCCCTCGCAGAAAACTGTACAATTAAGTGCACAAACCTGCCACCGTGCCACTGTGTGCAATGCCCATTCCAGAAAGAGTTCCAAAATTGCTTTGAAGTGCAGACTAGCCACTGGCATTGGTGCATAGTGTCCCAGGGGGAGTATTTCAAAGGTGACTGCAGTGGTATTTAGCAATGAGGTATGTAGCACTAAGAACAATTTTATTTTGTGGACTTAATTGTTGAACTTTGTGTATAATCCTTTGGCCTCAAGTGGATTCTGACTCATAGTGACCCTAAATGACAGAGTAGAACTTTCCAATAGGGTTTCCAAGGACTGCCTGGTAGATTTAAACTGCCAGTGTTTTTTTTTTTATGGTTAGCAGCTATAGCTGTTAACTATTATGCTACCACGATTTCCACAGGTATAAAAAAAAATAAAAAACCCACTGCCATCGAGTCGGATCCAACTCATAGTGACCCTAGAGGTCAGAGCAGAACTGCCCCGTAGAGCTTCCAAGGAGCACCTGGCAGATTGGAACTGCTGACTTTTTGATAAGCAGATGTAGCGCTTAACCTACCAGTCCACCAGGGTTTCCTCCACAGATATAGGGGTTATGATTTACAATACATTTTTTGGGGGGTGACAATTCAGTCTATAACAGGTCCCAAGAATTTGCATTTCTAGTTTTCTCTAACAAACTTCAAATTACCCTATGTAAGCGGGTATCTGTTCTGTGCCATCTGTGAGCTGGTAACAGGATCCACGAGCCAAATAACAGTGGCAGTCCAGAGCGATCAGCTCAGTGCAGCATGGCTGAGTGTCCACTGCACTCTGAGTGCTGTGCTGGCCACTGGGGTTCAGCTCTGGCTCTCACTCTGTCACATGGGAAGCCATTTAATCTTTCTTCTCAACTGTTTGGAGGGCGAGCCACAGAACTTGGGAAAGAATCAGCAGACTTAAGTTCAAGTTTCTTCTCCACCATATATCCTGGGAAAAGTTTGTTAATCTCTCTGAAGCCCAGGAGATAATAAAATGATCTTATCCACTTTATTTGGTTATTGTGAGAATTAATGAGAAATTCTAAGCCAATGATCCCACCACAGTTAGCATTCCATAAACCAGAGTGTCACTGTCATGTTCCGTCGTGGGTCACCCATGGCATTGTGGTGACGGTGCTATCTCTGACAACCTCACAATGCCAAGTGACACTGCTATGAGCAGAGAAAAGGGCCTTGTGAGAACGAATTAATAGAACATTAATAAAGCCAGACTCTAATTAAAAGGAAGGCAGTTCACCCGTTAGCCCGATTCCAGCTTTATCCTGAGCCAAGGGTAAGTACTGGTCATCATTCTTGACAGAACATAACAGCGTGCAGGACACGAGTGGTGCTGATGGGGACAAGCTGTCAGACCTGAGGTCCAAAGCAAACCCTGCCTGCAACCCCTCAATCTTTGGGTTCTGCTCCCACTTGAAGTCAGCCCCTGCTATGCCAGCCACTGAGCAACTCCTGGAGATCTAGCATCTTCTGCAGAATAGCTCCAGTGGACCCAAGGCTCTGAGAATACTTGCTAACATGGGAAAGCTTGGGAAGCCACTGCCAAGTTGTAAAAAGGCATCAGCTGCTAACGATCCTTGGCCACAGCCACCAAATCAACATGGCAGCCTAGCCACGCTCATTACTGTTCCCTCTGGCAGCCCCACTCTCCAGGGGCCCCTGAGCTGCCATTTGCTGGCTTGGCTGCCCTTCTGAGTGTCCTGTCTCTCACCTCCTTACTGTACTTCTCGGGGAGGTGAGCCTGGGGTGGAGACCTGTCTGGCTCCTGTGTGTTTGCTGTTTAGCTATGATTTCAAGGTCAGCGTCACTCACTGGCAGCCAGGTCCCAGGTGCCCGTCAAGTTGACAGATGCTGCCGGTGGCCTGATAAGAAGCAGAGGGCTCTCCTTGTCTGTCTCCTCACTCTACCAGGTACAGATTCATGAACCCCAGCATTCGTGGTCTCCCAGCAATCCCTGGCTCCTAGCTGACATAGAACACAGGTGAACCTCCTTGAGGGCTTTCAGCTGATGCTGATGCTGAATGATTCTGATCCCAGCAGCACATGCAGGAGACACAGAGCATGCTGGGGCTACCAGATGGCCTGGGGATGTAGGTGTTATCTAGCCCACTTGGTGGTGGGGCTTCCTGATACAGCCCTGTGAAGCTTGGTGCCTCCAGAAGTTAGCCTGCATACGGCTTCCTTTTGGGGGAAACTCTCAGGTTTTTTTGAGCTTATAGCTTACTCTCGCATCATAAGCCATTTAGTCTTACCTCCCAAGTGTTTAGAGGGCGAGAGATAAACAAAAATACGAAACCCAATGCCTTCAAGTTGATTCTGACTTACGGCAACCCTGTAGGACAGAGTATAAACCTCCATAGTTTCCTGGGAGCACCTGGTGGATTCTAGCTGTTGACCTTTTGGTTAGCAGCCATAGTGCTTAACCACTATAACACCAGGGTTTCTGGGTGAGCCACAGAACTTAAAAAAGAGCCAGAAGACCTGGGTTCAAGTGTCTACTCCACTGTGTGTCGTCAGTAAGTCAGTTTATGTCTCTGAAGCCCTGCAGGTAATAAAATGATTTTGCCCACTTTACCTGAGTATCGTGAGAGTGACACAGATGCTGTCATCTTGGTGGCTTGACCAGGCTGGGACTCTCAGGTTGCTGCTTAGGGGTCAGGGAAATAGGGCCTGAGGACCTGGCTCTGGCTCTGCCACCAGTCACCCATAGGCTTTCCCAGGAGTCACTTAGCCTCTCTGAGCCTTGGAGGCTTCCCTTAAAAAGATGAGAAAGATGCTGCATGACAGCTTCTAAGGCCACTTCAGATGCTGAGTTTGCAGTCCTCTCTCAAACCCCAGGACTGCCGTTTCTCTCCCTCCCCATATATACACATACACCCATAGACAATGCAAACCATTTATTTAATATGAATCCAAGCAAAATGTAATAAAGAAGGTAAATTTGCTACCCCAGATTTACATAATGTATTCTCAAGCCAAGTGGAAATGACATTTGGATTATTTGCTTGGAATTATCTGCACCACCACACCCCTGCGTTGGGACAGATAATTGGCAGGTGATGATACACAAGATACACAGTTGCCACACAGGAGTCACATGACAAGAGCATTTCTGGGAGTTCTGGTTAACGTGATTAACTCAGCTGGTAGAAGCCACAGAAGAACTCCAGTCAGCTCTCCGCAGTTTTATATGGAGGAATGTCTCTTTCTCAGATGCTCCTCGTTGTGCCCCAATCATTAAAGAAGTAAACAAAGTATGGGGAATAAGTGTGTGTTCACTAAATTCTGAATCAGTAGAGTCCTGGAGCCATAAATTTTGAATTGTGCTCAGAGTGACCCTGAAGGCGTGTATGGTCATTTGTCATTGCATTGAGGTGTGAGTTTGGATTGCCTGTACTGAGTGACAGGTAACGAGAATGAAGCCTGCTGCTGGTGATAGCACCCAGCCGGTCACCAAGCACAGACACAGCAACTCAACTTTGTCCTTCCCGTCAGTAGCATCTCACCTGGATGCTGGAGGGATGTGATTCTATTCTGACACTTCAATAAAGTGAAAAAGCTGTAAACACATCTGTGGAGACATGCCAAAAAATACATGGCTTGGAACTCAGCTAGGAGGAAAGCCCAGAGCCTCTACAGAGCTTCCCATCCATGTGAATCGGAGACTTGGGCAGATCCTGCTGGGGAAGTTCTCGGGGCTACTGTGGTCGACCCAAGAAGCTGCGATGGGAGCTCGAAAGGGGTGGTTTTAGGACTAGTACAACAAGCTACTACTTGACAAAGCAGGTTGTAAAAGAGTGAAACATGTTGCCCCTGAAGGCAGTAGAGGCTGAAAATAGCAATAGGCTCAAAAATTGCTTCTGGTGAATTCTAGACTTATAAATCTACAACAGAGGTTTCCTCTGTAACAGGAAAGCTAGATGTAATTGGCACTTGACAAAGGCCAGCTAGCTCCGCTTGCCCACAAAGCATCCTTTGTGCGAGTCAGAACTACTGCTACTGCTGCTACGGCTTTTATTACTGTCCTTCCTTTACTGAGCTCTAGGCACTTACTAAGGATGTTTTGTGTGTCATCTTATTTAATCCTCACGCAGAGCCTATCTTTACTTTACCACTTTCCACTGAATGGACTCTAACTCATGGTGACCTATGAGTATCAAGTAGAACCATGCTGTCACGGTTGGAATTGTGTCCCCCCAAAAATGTGTGCAGCCATGTGGCTGGGGTATGGTTCCCAGTATCTTGGGACTGTCCTCCATTGTGTGGTTTTGCTAACCTGTACGTTAAAGGATTAGGGTGGGGCTGTGAATTCCTGCTGTGGGGGAAGTTTCCCTGGAGTATGGCTTGCCCCACCCTTAATGCTTTTAGCTTGCAAGGAATAAAAGGAAAAAGAAACCAAGGACAATTTGAGACCCTCGCTACCATCAAGCAAGCAGCACCGGGAGCAGAGCGCATCGTTCAGACCAGAGGTTCTTGTGTGAGGATGCTCCCTGGACAAAGACTGATGCAATACCGGACTTTCCTCCAGAGCCGACAAGGGCAAATCCTTTCCCTGGAGCAGACACCCTGAATATGGACTTGCAACCTACTGGACTGTGTAAGAATAAATCTTTCTTTGTTAAAGCCATCCACTCTGTGGTATTTCTGGTAGAGCAGCCCTAGCTGACTAAAACACATGCTCCACAGGGTTTTCAATGGCCAATTTCTGGGGAAGTAGATCCCCAGGCCTTTCTTCCAAGGTACCTCTGGGTGGACCTAAATCTCTTGTCAGATGGCTGGCAGCCAAGCCTGTGAACCACTTGTACCACCCTGAGACTCCTAAGTACCCTGTATTAGGTATGATTATTGTATCTCAGAAGTAAAGAACCTGAGATCTCACGAACTTCCTGGGTGGATTGGGCTGTCAGTCTCCATGTGTCACCTTCTGAAGAGTCAGGCAGGCTCCGTTTACCACAGTTCCCATTAGTCCCTGTTATCCAATGCCCAGTGCTAATCTCATTTACATCCCCTGCCTGTCTCCTGCAGACTTCGGATTGACAGCCTCAGCCTTCACGGTTTCTCAGAGTAAGAAAGCGTGATATATCCTCAATTCACGCTCCCTTCCTAAGTGATCGCATTTGTACCACAGGATGCTGGCTCCTTTGCCCCACTGCCTACTGATTCAGGGCAGAGATCCTTGAAATGCTGGCTCACCAGAGCTGCCACGTTCCTTAGCTCAGTTGTTCAACTGAGAGCACTCAGCACTGTGGAAACACATGTGTCTTTTGCCACTTTGGCTAGCCAGATTGAGCTTTGTTATTGGCACCTGAAAGAGTATATCAAAGTTTCAGATGCTCATAAGTTAAATAAGTTACCTAAAGCACACGGGCCTTGAGTATCAGAGGGAAAAAAGATCATATAGCACCCCATGCCCATCTGGCCTCAGGCAGACCTCAGAGCCCACTGCCCAAACCACAGCATCACTGAGCACCATCAGAAAATGAACATCCGGTTGTGTAGACTCTGCAAGGATCCATTCATACCATCCTCAGCCCCTGGATGCCAAGATTTCAATGGTATGAGAAATGAGTGTATGAATGGACTCATTCATCCCTCTCTCGACCAGTCAACCAGACAGTCAGCAACCAAGTATTTATTGACCAGTTACTGGGTACATGACACTATACTGGACATTCAAAGAACAAAATCAAAAACAAAGGAAAAGAAAAGAGTCATCTTCCATAACCTTCTTAACCTGATAAGATTCTGGAGGACCTAGGCAGTGTTGCCCAAGCTTGCAAGTGAGAACATCTGGGGGCAGAGGAATTGAATGAGAGGAAAAAAATCCATTTGTGGTAGATTCATTTCAGCAATGGAACAGTTCTTCCTTCCTGGTGGATAGACTGGCCTGGAAGGAGAGGATTCTCAACAACCTTGATTACCAACCCCAAAACTAACAATGACACTTGACCCTTCACATCATCCCTAGCAAGCCACTGAAGGTTGAACCCTCAGCTGCGGCAGCTCTGGATGTCACTCCTCAGGTCGCTGGTTCACTGGATCGTATCGTGAAACATCTGGCTCTGGCTTTTCGGGCAGGGTGCTTAGACAGGGTTCCAATCAAGAAAAATCTTGTCTTTACTTGTAGTGCTGAGTGGAGCAAGTGGCTAAGCACTCTGTTACCAAGAGGCTGGTGATGCAAACACACCCAGAGGCACTTTGGAAAAAAGGCCTAGTGACCTACGTCTAAAACGTCACAGTCTTGAAAACCTTCTGGAGCAGTTCTATTCCGTGACACCTGGGGTCACCGTGAGTCGGAATCAGTTTAAAAGCAACTAACACAGCAACAGCTTACTTGGAAGAGGGGTACAACATATCGTAGTTTATTTAATTAAAAGAAAGTCTCATGATCTGTAATGCTAAGGAGTCCATCTCTTAGGAACACTTTTATGCCCCATTGCCTCCATGAAGTGACATTTGGGGGAAATCTGATTTGAAAGGGCAGACATTTCAGCTTTCAGCCATGTTGATCTCAAAATTTTCTCTTACATACAATGATATTTTCTACCCATGACCATACACTATGAAGACACATATGGATCGAGGAAGAAGTTACAGCCATTCCACCTGACTTGCAAATGTATCTTCCTTTGCTTGTAGGCATCGTTGATTCATTGCACAAACCCCTGTTCCAGGCATCATCTTCCTTGATGCCTCCCACTATGGGGCTTCTCATACAATGAGAAGTGGCCCCATAAGTGAGTCAGATTCCTGGGCTAGGATGAGGGAGATAGTTTAGGAAAGAGTTTGCTTTCCTGATTAGAGGGGTGCTGTGCTGCCTTGTCCCTTCCTCCAGCCAAGAAGGTGAATGTGACACTGAGAGCTGTGGTCATTGTCACAGGTGGTAAGAGTCTTTATGATGAAAGCCAGTAAGATAAGGACACGGAGAAGAAATGTCCAAATTGATCCAACAGCAACTGGTTTAAACTGGATTTTCAGTTACTTGCAGCTGAATGCATTACTTATTGGTAGAGGCTTTGTGGTGCACAAAATATTTTTTCAGTGAGCTCAAACATATGAGAACTGCCAGTTAATTTCATGACCTCATCCTAGAAAAAGTGCTGCATACCTCATGCTGAATATCACTATGGTCACCTTTCAAGTACTTCCCTTGGGAAGCTGTGCACTGATGTCGGTGCCTAGTTTACTCTTTAAAGAAATTTGGAAAGTCTTTTTCTGGAATGACCATCAGAAGTGTCAGAGTATTACCCTTGATGTCCCGAATGTCATCAAATTGTCTTCCTTTCACTTTTTCATTTATCTTCAAGTAAAGAAAAAGTCATTGGGGGCGAGATCAGGTAAGCAGTACGGATGTTCTAACATAGTTATTTGTTTACTGACTAAAAACTCCATCACAGACAACCAGACAATTCAGTTCACAAACTTGCCGCTGTGCCACCATGCACAATGGCCATTGCAGAAAGAGCTCCAAAATTGCTTTGAAGTACGGACTAGGTGATGGTGTCAGTGCATAGCTTCCCAAGGGGGAGTGCTTTAAAGGTGGTCATGGTAACATTCAGCAGCGAGGTGTGTAGCACTCAGAACAATTGAGTTTGCAGACTTAATGATCAAACCTCATAATCCTGATCTATTTACTATACCCAAAATTTATATTTTGACTTGGCTAGCACAGAATGCAAGAAGGAAAGAGGGTGTGAATCTTAGTTACCTAGTGCTGCTATAACAAAAATACCACAGGTGGACGGCTTTAAAAGAGAAACTTATTTTCTCATAGTCTACGACACTAGAAGTCCAGTCTACGACACTAGAAGTCCAAATTCAGGTTGCAATCTCCAGGGGAAGCCTTTCTACCTCTGTTGGCTTTGGGGACAAGTCCTTGTCATCAATCATCCCCAGTCAATTTCCTTCTCAGCAAAGGGACACTGGGTCCAAAGGACACACTGTTTTCCTGGCTCTTGTTTCTCAGTGGTATGAGGTGCCCATGTCTGTTGGCTTGCTTTTCTCTTTTATATCTCAAAAGAAATTGGCTTAAGACACAACCTAATCTTGTAAATTGAGTCTGACTTCATTAACATAACTGCCACTGATTTCACCTCATTAACATCATAGCAGCAGGATTTGTGACACATGGAAAAATGACGTCAGATGACAAAATGATGGACAGTCACGCGGTCCTGGGAATCATGGCCTAGCCAAGTTGACACATATTTTGGGGGATGCAATTTAATCCATAACAGTGTGTAAATATATATTACCCATGGATCAGCAAGAGAGAGATGGAGTTGGGAGAGAAAACAGAGAGCTCAGCTTGGTACCTGTCATGTGTCCCTCCAAAAATGCATGTAGCCGTTTGGCTGGGCGATGATTTCTAGTATTTTACGATTGGCCTCCATTTTGCAATTTTCCTATGTTATATGTTAAAGAGGATTAGGGTGGGACTGTAAATTGCTTCCGAAGGTCACCTCTCTGTGCCACTGTAAAGAGAGTTTCCCTGGAGTGTGGCTTCCACCACCTTTTATCCTTTCATCCTACCAGAGATAAAAGGAAAGGGAGCAAGCAAAGAGTTGGGAACCTCACACCATGAAGAAAACAGCACCAGGAGAAGAGCTTGCCCTTCAGACCTGAGGTTTCTGGGCCAAGATGCTAACCTAACCAAAGACTGACGCAATACAAGGACTTGCCTCCCGAGCTAACAGAAGAAAGCCCTTCCCCTGGAGCGGGACCCCTGAGTTCAGACTTGTAGCCTACTGGACTGTGTAAGAATAAATTTTACTTTGCTGGAGCCATCCACTTATGGTCTTTCTGTTAGAGCAGCCCTAGCTGACAAAAACGGTGCCTCGTCCATCGCTTCTGCAAGTTGGGCTGAAGGAGCACCAGAGTTGTTCCCTTCCGGGTGGTGTATTCAAGTCACGGAGGATGGAGTCTGTGTAACGTGGAAAATATAACTGAACAGGAGTACCAGAAGGAGTAGAAGCAAACAGCTCTGAAAATATGTAAGACCTCAGGCTTTAGATGCAAAAGCCTTGTGTCTTCTCCTGGTGACAGAGATAACAGGTTTCTGGTGACATCACACCAGTCGCCATCTAGATTGGGTGCTCTGGTCCTTCTAGTCAATGACTTTCCTTGAGATTTCTTTTACTTTTGATTGCCTCTCAAGACATTCCTTTCTCATCTTTATTTCTTTACATTCCATTTTTACCTTTTCCAATCTCTTCCTCCAGAGAGATCAGAAGAACTTCAGATTGTCACCATTAATCATTTGATATTTAATTGGGTTTTTGATTAATATCTATGGATTAAGGTCACATCCTTCACATGGAATTTCTGGCAGAGTAATGAAGGTGTATATAATCCTAACCCCGATCCCTAAACTTAAATACCACAGACCGGGACAAATTACCTGCCAACTTTATGCTAATATTCAGCTCCCAAATTGTAAAGAGAAATTTTTCAAGTGTTACACGCAGTATTAATTTAATGACCAGGGCAAGTCTTAGGTGAACACTAATTTCAACAATCGAACCTTTTCATGAAAGACTATCTGTCTATCCATCTTTCTCTGTCTCTTTGCATCTATCTACCTACCTATATACATATTTATAACAGGTTAAGAATACACAGTAGTTTTTTTCCCCCCCCCTCCTTTTAATCTAAAAGTTTCAGGAGATCACTTTTCCTAGTAACTTTTATCTTTATGTAACTCAGGTGTCATTGTTGTTAGTTACCAAAAGATTATTGAGTGGCTTTGACTCATGGAAACCTTATGCATCATAGAAGGAAATGCCACCAAGTCTGCACCATCTTCATGATCACTGGTGTGTGAGTCTCTTGTTGCAGCTGGTCCCTGGGGCAGAGTGGAGGGCAGGTGTTAAGTACCCAACTACTAGCTGAAAGGTTGGGATTTCGAACCTACCCAGTAGTCTTGAGAAGACAGGCCTAGTAATCTGCTTCCAAAAGGTTACAGCCTTGAAAACCCTATGGAGCATTTCTACTCTGCACACACAAGGTCACGATGAGTCAGGACTCACTTGGCAGCAACCATCAACAATGATTTGTGGCTGTTGTGTGGTGCCTTCCAATGGAGGGAGCTCCTCTTCTAGCATTCTACCAGACACTATTCTATCATGACCCATAATTGATTTTTCATTGGCTAATTGTCGGAAGTTGAGCACCAGGCCTTTCTCTGAGTCTGTTTTAGTTTGGAAGCTCCACTGAAACCTATCCACTGCAAGTGACCCTGCTGGTATGTATCTGAATTATCAGTGACACAGTTTCCAGCATCGTCACAAGACACTGCAGGATGACACTCTGACAGATAGTGATGGATGAAACATGGACAAATCTTGCTTATTCCCTTCCAAGCAGTGCTCACTAGCAAAACTGAAGGCAATGTTGAGGGACTCCTCCCATTGTCTGAACATGTCTGTACAGGATCCCCTTGGTTCTTAGCTCTTTTGCTCAGTGTAGCTACTGGCATATCAACAGTTTTTGGAAGCAACAAAATACTTTTCCCAATATACACATTTATAGTATTTATAAGCTCTCTTTTCATGCTTCCTTCAAAAAAACAGAGCTAACCTCAAGTCAACCAGACCTTGCTCTGTATGTCCCTTTTCCTCTTCCCTTCCTTTTTTTCTTTCAACATGTATAGAAGACCTATTGTGGACCAGCTCTGAAATAGCACTACAATGTCCCTTCCAGTTAAGTGGCAGCCACTATGGTTCCCTACTATTTGATTTAATCCGCTGTAGGAATAGTTTTTAATTTCATTGCTGGGAATTTCCTTAGCTTCTGATTTCTCTAGAGGATTGTATTAAGCAAGAGGGAAGAAAAGAAATCCATCTTTTTGCCCTCGATCTTACTGAATTGGAGGGCTGATATATATCGCAGAAGTTTGCTGTTAATGTTAAGTTAGTTAATTATGGCAGGCTCATCATTGACATGCTGTAATGACAGAAGAGAAAGAATAGTCCATCAGCCAGAGAAGCCTCTAAATGATTTTCCCATAATCCCAGTGTATTGAAATTGATGGGTCTCAGTCTATCAACTAACCAAATATAGCATCCAGCTCTTACTGAGGGATGGAACTTGAGAGTTTTAAACAAGTTAGAATCCGAAGCCTTTGGGTTTAGTTGCATCATGTCACGTTCAAACAAAGGACTATTTCCCTGACCCTCTTGTTATGTGGTTAATTTTTCCACCTTAAAAAACGTGTCGCAATCCTAACTCCCAGGAACTGTGGCCGTGATTTTGTTTGGAAATAGGAAATTTAAAGATATTATAGTTAACAAGGGATCGCACTGGAGTACAGGGGTCCAAACCCAACCTGAGTGGTGTCCTTATAAAGGTGGAAAAGAGGCAGAGAAACAGACACAAATGGAAGACAGCCATGTGACAACAGAGGCCGAGACAATAGAAGGAGGTACCATAGCTGAGAGACTCCTGAGGTCACTGGCCGTCACCAGAAGCTAGGACAGAAGCATGGACTAAGCTGTCCCTCGGAGCCCCTGGTCTCAGTCTCTGACCTCCAGAACCATGAGAAAATATATTCTATTGTTTGTGTTACTTGGTTATGGCAGTGCTGGGAAATCAAGACACCCTTCCTGTACCCCCACAACTGTCATTGTAACCAGGACAAAGCTACCCATATTCTTAACACCTCCACCCCTTGGTGCCATACTGCTAGCAAACACCTTTGATTCCATCCCTGAAATACGGGAGCTGACCCCTGAGTCACGAGTGGCTCTGATGTGGTGTACTCTGGTGCTCTAGCTTGTCCCCACTGCCAGGCCACGGGGAAACTGTAAGTCTTGGGCCTCCAGAGGACTGCTGAATGTTGGGAGGCTTGCAGAAATGAGCTGAATCCCTCTTCATCTAGCCAGGCAACTGCAGACAGGCTTGGTGCCAGCTGTACTTGACCATAAAAATGCAGGGCTGCTTTGAATTATTAACTCGGATGTAATGGTTGACGTTACATGTCAACTTGGATAGACTATGGTTTCCAGTGGTTTAGCCAAACACTGGACTAGTTGCTATTCCATAATATAACATGGTGTGATACAATGTAATTGTCTTCCATGGTGTAAGCTAATACAATGCGATCAATTAATCAGTTAAAAGTGGAATTCTTTTGGATGTGGTCAGCCTTCAGACATGAAAGCAGATATTTTGGCAAAATTCCCTTTCTCTTTACTTTGCACTCTTCCTGTCACCTCACCTGACTTATGAATCTTGGCATATAAGGCTTTGGAAGTCTCCAGCCTGTCTGTCACCTGACCTACAGATTTTGAACATTCCAGCCCCCACCATTGTGTGATCCGATTTCTTTAAGTAAAGCTCTCTCTCTCTCTCTCTCTCTCTATTTACACGTACATCTCATTGGTTCTTTTCAGACATTTGAGTATCAGCAAACAAGTATGTCACAGATTGAACCGTGTCCCCCCAAAAAAATGTGTTTAATGGGCCATGACTCCTAGTTTGTGACTGCCCTTCATTTTGTGATTTTCCCATACAGTAAATCCTAATGTCTGCCTGTGGTTAACAGATAGGATTATGTTAATGGAGGATTAGGGTGGGAGTGTAACATCCTTCCTAAGGGAGTTTCCCTGGAGTGTGGCTTGTAACACCTTTTATCCCACAAGTGATGAAAGGAAAGGGAAGCAAGGAGAGTTGGGGACTTCATACCACCAAGAAGCAGAGTGCATTCTTCACACCTGAAGTTCCTGTGCGACATACTCTTAGACCAAAGAAAGACATAAGTAACACAAGGACCTTCCTCCAGAGCCCAGAGAGAGGGTATGTTCCCCTTTAGCCAGCACCCTGAATTTGGACTTCTAGCTTACTGGACTGTGTAAAAATAAACTTTTCTTTGTTGAAGCCATCCACTTGTGGTACTTCTGCTAGAGCAGTACCAGATGAATAAAACAAAACAGAAGGTGTCCTAGAGGTGGTAGATGGAAAAGCCACCCTCCTGTGGTTCTCCTTTGTCACCAGTGTCCTTCTTGTTCCATCTCCCTTTCTTCTGATCCTTCTACTTCTTTCTCTTCATTTCAGGCAAATGAGCATATCCATTGCTTCCTTAATTGCCCACAGAATCTGGACTGAACTCAAGGCTGGGAAGAGAGATTTATAGCCATACCTCACCTGCAGCTCACACCCAGAAACCCCAGAAAGGCCATTTTGCAATTGAAAAAAATAATCAGCAGTCTGGTCAACAGCCTGCCCTGAGAGGTCCCCTCTCTCTCTTTGAGGCTTGTCTTCATCTGCATACTCTCTGTCTCCTGAAAAGGGACTTCTGTGGCCTGGAGCAGCTCATTTTTCCCACCTGCCTGACCTGTTCCGGAGAGAGCTTTCTTAAAATTACTGAGCATCATTCTCTCTGAATAAAACTGAATTTTAATGGGCTGAATGGCTGACAGTGTTTCATCTGCAGAGACAGGGGTGTTAACACACTCTACAGTTCTGTAGAGGAAATGTCTCCCCTCACACCTTTAGGAAGCCCAGAGCTGTGTCTAACAGGCTTTCAGGGCTGTGTTTAGCACATATTTAAACTCTTACAGCTCCTACTAGGGGTATCTAATCTCTTTTCACAATGAAAGACTGGATTGTACCACCACTATCAGACTGAACTATTCAATCTTACTGAGTTCCCAGGTGCTGGAGACTCCAGTGATGGCTGCATCTGTGGGAACTGGGCCAATGTCAGACATGCCTGGGGATGCCTGCCTGAGGTCCTGTTGGCCAAGAAGAGCAGTGAAAGGGTGAATGAGGACATTCCAGCTTCTTCTCCAACACTTCCCAGTTAGAGGTTTCAGGCAAGGCTCTGTGATGTCTAATCAAGAGTGAGATGCTTCCAGAAGCCGAGCATTGTTGATAGAAACTGTAGGAGCCATTGGTTCCAGAAACTCAGCATGCAGGTGTGTTCACAGTGCTTCTGTTTTTCCCATTATTATCTGCCCTGCAGGAAAAACTATCCCGCGTACCTTATTGGCAGAAAGCCTGAGATCTGCCTCTTGAGGCCCACTCTGATACTTGGTATGATGATGGACAAAAAACAAACAAATAAAACACCAGTTACCATGATATTCATGCTGACTCCTGGCCACTCCATGTGTGTCTGAATAAAACTGTGCTCTACAGGATTTTCAATGACTGATATTTTGGAAGTGGATCTCCCAGGCTTTCTTTGGAGGTGCCTGTCAGTGGCTGTGAACTTTCAACCTTTCCATTGGCAGCCAAGTGCATTAACAGCTTACACATTATTCAAGCATTCTCTGTGCATGGGTTCTAAAGACTTACTACCTGGGGAGGAGGTATTGGGGATGGTGGGACAGTCTCCCTCTTCTGCTCGCCACAGAGGGAACTGGAGCATTGTTTCCAGTGCAAAGGCAGGTTGGAGACGTCTCCTTTGCTCCTAGACACATCCCAGATGCCCTTGTAGGTTTAGTGCCAAATTCTCAAAAGGTCCTTAAGTGTGCTACTAGGCTTTTTGTTTTTGCTGACATGCTCAACCAGTGTGCCCCAGGGAGCAAGGATGTACTGGGATCAGCTTATGCCCTCTTCCCAGTACCTTGTTCTCTGATGCCACACTGGTGGCATGAAATTGGCTGCAGTGGAAGCAGTCTTGCCAAGCCTAAAATTGCTATCATTGTTTCACACTAACAAATGATGGCAATGATACGTTTCATTATCTTGCTCACTGTATTAGTTGTGTATTGCTGCTGTAACAAAATATCATAAATCTTGTGGTTTAGAACAACACCAATTTGTTATTCTAAAACCCTAGAGATCAGAAGCCCACAGTCAGTCTCACTGGCCTAAAGAGTAATAGTTTGCAAGGCTGGTTCCTCCCTTTTTTTAAAAAAAAAAAAAAAACAAAACAAAAAAACAGAAAACTAAGTTGGTGTGGGAGCTCTCCATAACACCTGGTTCACCAGGAACAAAGTAGTTTCCTCTAAGGTTGCAGAAGGCATACCAAGAAGGAAACTACACCCTTCTGGGGGACCAGCTGTGCTGATGAGAAGGAATCTAAAGGACATTCTCTGTGTTTGTCAGAAGTTTGCTTTGAGTGAAGTGTAACACCTTTGCACAGTTCTCTATGTAAGACCATGAACAATATTTCTTAAATTCCTAGGAATGTGGAAAAAAATAATTTGTTTAGCAAAGTGTGTTTAGTGGGATCTTAGTGTATTGCATAAAAAAGAATATCCTAGTGAAGGAAATTTTGGAAACCCTAGCTTGAACAAAATATTCAGCTGTTCCTATGCTAATAGGCACTATGATCCACCAGGAATCAAGATGCATATGAAGATCACTAAATTTAATCATCTAAGGAACACTTTTGCTTTTGGCTGAATAGCGATTTGCTATGGAACCTAATATCAAATTTGTATTTTGGGAAGCTCACCCATTCAGTGAACATCAATCTACTTGTATAGAACCTATGTATTCTGTCTATTTCTATCTCTCTCTGTCTCTCAACACCAACATTCAAATCAAGGTGAAGACGTTTTGTGTTTGTTGTTGTTTATTGTGTCATAGTGGTTAAGAGCTATGGCTGCTAATGAAAAGGTCAGTAGTTCGAATCTACCAGGAGTTCCCTGGAGACTATGTGGGACAGTTCTAGTCTGTCCTATAGGGTCACTATGAGTCAGAGTCAACTTGACTGCAGTGGTGTCTTTATGTTTGTTGTTTTTTGGAATCTCAGTTCACATGGTTCCATTGATCATACACCTCTGCTTATGACACACTGTCAATACTGGTGGGATTTGTTTTCCAAATCCTGCAACTTTAAGAAGAGTCTTTCATTATTTTATCCCTCTTTGGACTTCCATTCTCTCTCCCTGCTGATTTTCAAGCTGGTGAGATTGCCACATGGAAAATAACTGGATGAAGAGCCCAGAAATTCTTCAGGACAAAGTACCTGAATGGGTTTTGAATCAACCTAAATGATTTTTTTTTTTTTTTTAGTAACCTGGAACACTATAAGGCAAATTTCCTCTTGCTTTAACCGCCCTACTGACATATGAATCTTTTGCTTCTCATAGACTGTACTATGTCCTCTTTTGTCCTTTCTGAGATGAATAATGTAAATCTGGTCCTATGCTGCCTAATTTCATCAGCACTCTTAAGGGAGTCCTGAAGAGCTGGAATGAGAGAGCCTGAGCCCTCCTAGTAGCAGTACTTTGACTCCAGTCTCATTCCCTGAACACATAGCAAGTAATTTGGTACCACTTTTGATAAGCTGGATGTAGTCTCTGTTCCCACAGCAAACAGAAAAATACACATCCTTTCCTATTATCATGGCACCATCTTAATCTCTTTCACAGTCATCCTAAAAAGCAAACAATCTCATTGACCAACTATTATGGAAGAAAGAAGCATACAATCACTTGTGCCAAACTGAACATCAACATCAGCAAGTGTGTTCTAGCTTCCAGACTAATCAGTCCTTGTTTAGCAGTTTATCTCATTTAATTATTGGGAGATTTTTTAGTTATCCAAGGCTGCTGCCTGAGAAAAACATTGGCAGTGTTAGCATATGCACCTGAAACCCACCCAAGGTACAAAGGGAAATATCTCCCCCTATTCAGGCAAGAATATAAATCCAGCTCCTTCGTTATCAGGATAAATTCAGCTTTGCCATCAGCACAGTGGTACCTAACACACACTAATCTATCAATGAAGTTTCTCTAATTATCTGCCATTCATTGTCTGGTAATTATCCACCTGAGACAACTGATCATTGAAAAGAATTTTCTAAGAAATATTGACAAAGATTTATTTCTCCAGACTAAACTCTCTGAGTTCTCTCCTCACACTAAGTCGAAAAGCTGGCAGATCACATATCTGTGACAGGCTTCGTAAAGCTCCTGTGAGAAAACCTTAACAACGTGCTGCCTTTGGAGTGGATCAAGGATATATCTGAGAAATTTCCATGTAGAAACACTCTTGTATCTCAAATAAAATCAAACATGCTTAAACTCATCATATTTGTTTAGTATCTTCTGCATAAAAATACCTTCATGGTAGATAAATTCGTTGTAGAACTTAAAAATGGGAAGACATTCTTGAAGTTGGTGCATTCGACAGGTAGTGAAGACCCCCTAATTATATTTATCTTTTTACCTTGGCTGCCAGGGAGCTCAGAGCTATGTTTTGAGACCAGTTGCAGAAGTTTTCCTGAAGATAAGTTTTTACAATGCAGCTGTATCCTCCTATTGCTTGGTTCTTAGTCTTTTGCTGTCTTTTTATGATTCTCTAATATTTTAGTCCTTGTTGTAAATAATTTCAAATATTTTTGAACTCTAGAGAAAATCAAAATTGTAAGCAGACCCTGCAGAATTTTCGTATCACCCATTCTAAGAATGTGACAAAGTAGTAGGAACTGCTATGGTCAAGGACAAACACCATGGAGAGCACCACAGTCAAGGTAACATCTTAAGAGATCACTACGTTTCTAAAACAGACTAGAATTGGCACCCAGGCTGAAACCCCAGTCAGGATACTAAGCAGACCTTGTAATTTTCATATCACTGTTCTACCCTGGCCCGTAGGGTCGCCATGAGTGGATCCGACTCGACGGCACTTGGCTTTGGTTCTAGGAATTTGAGAGACACAGAGAAAATGAACTTCCATGGTCAAGGGGAAGCACTGTGAGGAGAACTGTAGTCAAGTTAGCATCTTCTTAGGATGATGAGTGGGAAGAAATAATAGGATCTAAGGCGCTCACTAACTTTCTAAAGCAGATTAAGATTGGCACCCAGGCTGAAACTCTGGTTAGGATACTGCACAGACCTCCTCCTGCTGCTTTGGAGAAACTGTTAGTGTCCCTCAACCTCGTTTTTTTGGCATAAATTTATTTTCTCGTTACTGGAGGCTAAAAGTCTAAGTCAGACAGTGTTTCATTCTGCGGACTTCCCTCCCGCAGTGTGGTGGCCTCCACATCCTTAGAGTTCCTTTGCTCTTTGTGGATGTATCTGTCTCCCCTGTGTGTGTGACTGTCTGTGCTTGTTTTCCCCTTTGTGAGACACCACCCAAAAGGATTAGGTTTAGGACCCTCCCGACTCTGGTACAACCTCATTACTATAACAAAAGAAAATCCTGCCCCAAGGAGGGCCACATTCACTGCTACGGGGTTACTACTTCAACATCTTTTGAGGAAACACAACTGGGTCCATGACACCCTCCCAGTGGATCCTTGTCTCTGTTCTTTAGAGTTCCTTTTTCACCTCCAGTCCTGGAAGGGACAGCATTTGTCAGTGTTCCTTGGTGTGCTTTTCCCTTTACATACACCCCTCTTTCAGCATTTCCTTCAGTTGTCACCTCTATTTCCTTAGTGGTCTTTTCTCGGAAAGACAGAGTACCATCTTAGTGGCTCATTTTAATTTAAGGAGAATAAAAAATTAAAACAATAGCCAGTCATGACTTCTTTCTTTCTTTTTTTAAATAGTCTGTGAGTGTAGCTTGGTTGCTTACTTGGGGAGAATGTTTTCCTTCTTTTCCCTCAGTTTGCTTCACAGTCTCATCTTTTTCTAAGCACTTGGGACAACAAGCACAGCTGGGTCCAGCAGAAACGCTGCCCTCAGCCCACGAAGTCTTGGCACCGCCTTCAGTGCCAAAACCCTCACACCGACTTGTGATTCCTTGGTCACAGGGCATTGGCTCCATGACAAGGGTCTCTACTGTCCCTTCCACGAGTTTCATCCACAGCTGCAGGTTGGGATGTTGCCAGTCGACAAACAGGATGTCAGGCTCAGCTGTGTCAGCTGCAGAAATTGATCCTTTGTAAATAAAATCAGTTGGAGTGGCTAATATACAACTGCTATGTGTTACAACAGGCAGGGGTCAGACTAGGAGAGAAAAAGTAGGTCATGGAGGGGAAATTTACTGTGTAGCTGCAGACTTCAGTGGTTACAGAAAGGAATCTGGGGGGCCAACATAGAAGAAACAGCTTGTGATAAGATTTTCCTTTATTTTTCTTTTTTTTTTTTTGGCTAAAAGACCAACTGAAAACACAATATAACTACAGTCGTGATAGAGCCCTGGTGGCACAGTGGATAAGAAACACAGCTGCTAAACCAAAGATCAGCAATCTGAGTCCTCCAGCCATGGAACCTTATGAGGCACTTCTACTCTGTCCGCAGTGTTGCTAGGAATCAGAATCAACCCGACAGCAACCGATAGGTAGTCAGAATACCGTCCAACTGAAACCACACCTACGGTAAAACTAATTGCCTTCGAGTCAATTCCAGCTGATAGCCGCCCTCCGTCTGCAGGGCAGAACTGCATTCCTTAGGGATTTTGATGGCCAACTTTTCTGAACGATGGTGCCAGGCCTTTCATCTGAGCTACCTCTGGGTGAGCTCCAATGTCCAGCATTTCCAATAGCTGTTGGGTGTATTAATTGTTTACATCACCAAGGGAATCTGTGAACCTCCTTCAGCTGCAGGCAAACATGCACAGGCATGCATAAATGTCCTTTTCCTGAGAAGAAGAATCACATTCTCATCAAATTTTCAAAGATTTCAACCATCAAGAAACAGTCAAGAGTATCTCCCTGATGTCACATAATGACCTCCTTTCACAGAGACCATCCGATTATAATGAACCCCACCGACTATGCTCGAGAGGGGTTGCCATGTGAGGGATCAGGGAAGATCAATCATAGGAAAGGAAGCTCTCTGACAGAATTATTTTTTTAAGTCTTAGAGTTCACAAGACTAAAAATTCCATAGAAGGACTCCCCCCCCCCAAAACCTGGGTACTAACTATATAGTTTTGCTGATCAAAATCAAGTCAGGTATGAAATTTACATGATCATGTCATATGTTTGGCAGTATAATCTTGATGACATATTGCATCACATTTAATACCTAAAACTTTCAAGTATGTAGGGTTTCCCAGGCTGTAAATGTTTATGAAAGCAGACTGCCACATATTTCTCCTGCAGAGGAACTGGTGGATTTGAACCACCAACCTTTTAGTTAGCAGCCTAGCACTTAACCACTGTACCACTGGGCCCCCTATGCTGATATTCCCCAAAAAACCAAACCCACTGCTGTCAAATTGATCCTGACTCATGGCAACGCTATAGACAGAGTAGAACAGTCCCATAGAGTTTCTGAGGAGTGTCTGGAGGATTTGAACTGCCGATTCCTGATGTTAGCTAGCAACAAATGCCTAGATTCCTTGAATCTTTTGCTCACCCCAAAACCAGACATCATCATGAGTCCCTTGAGCATTTACGTAAATGGCTTGATGTCTTGGATAATCTGTTCCTTGATGCCTTCAGTGCCAACAGACATGTCCTCCACTCCTTTTCAGCCATCCACTTACAAGACCATATTCCTAGACCTTGTCATCTTCTAGAACTTACCCATTTCTAAAAGCTTTAGTCTAAAGTTCTGATCCCTGGTCCAAACCTTTGATTCACCCATTATCTCTTCACTATTTTCCCATCTCATCTTTCCTGATCCTTCTGTTTCCTCCAGTCTCAGCTCCTCCTTCTCCTGTCTTCATTGTTTTCCCTTTGTCAACTCCCTTGTCTGCTTGCCTATCCAATCCAGCCATCTGGCCAAAAAAACATCCCTTGTATGATCCAACTGCCCACATTCTCTGCTTCTGAGCCTAGGCTGCAGATGGCCTCCAGCTTCTGCTAAATCCTTCAAAATTGCTTGGCAGTCCATCTGCGCGGCATTCCTCCTCTGCGCAACAGATCTATCAGACCTCCTCCACATTCTCAGGTCTCCAGCTCTTTGACCCCACCGATCCCCTCACATTTAGCAAATGACCTTGTCTCCTGCTTCACAGAGAAAATAATAAGCGTCAGCAGATGGTCAATTGATGAGTTTTTGTATCACACCTCCTTACTAACAGCATCTGACCCTGTGGAGGAGCTATTTCTCTGTTTAAGGCTAATCCCTCCTCCTCTGCTCTGGATCCCATCACTTCCTCCCTCCATAGGAATCACACTCCATTGACTATCTTCTCTCTTCCAGCATTATCAATTTTAACACATTTCTCCAGCCTTTAAAACCATTTGCCTTATACCTGTTGGGCATCACATTAACCAAATGGTCAGGCTTGGCATACCCCAAAGTGTGATACTTGGTATTGTGTTCCCCCTATAGTGATAAACTTGGAGGTACAACATCACCTCTGTGATGCTTTTGCAAGAAATGTCTGACTTAATACATAGAATAAGAACACAGTCAAATGAATCCAGAACATGAAACTTGCTGGCGTACAACTAGCCTGTGCCTTTCAGAGGATGCAACAACATAAAAAAATAGAGGGAAAGTGATTTTTCATGGAACCCAGACTTGCTGGGTTCATTAGGTGTTCAGTAACACCTAATCTAGTGCCTGGAAACAGTGTTTAAACCTTGAGCTGCTACTGTCCTGTGAAGTCATTTAGGAACTAAGCAACAATTTAGTTTGATTAATAAAGAATATTTGCCTGGAGTATTGCACTCTTTTACAGAATTATCTGAGATCAGATTGGCAACAGTAATCCCAAAGCACAAATGAGAACTGTACAAGCTTCAGTTAACAATGGTGAAACAGTGTGGGTAGAGACAATGAGAATAAAAGCTGCTGAGCAGGTGTATGTTTTGTTGTATATATTTTCACCAGAAAAAAAAAGAAGAAGAACAGAGCAATGTAACTATTGTACATTGCTAGAAACTAAAGAGACATAATTACCAAATGCGATATGTGAGCCTTGATTGGATCCCAAATTAAAGGGGGGAGGGAGGAAGAAGCTAGAGCACATTTTCCCATCTCACATCAGAAAATACTGGGGGAACATGAGCATAGGCTGTATGTTGGATGAAGTTATTCCTATTGGTTATCTTAGACTGGGGACAGAATATTTCTGTTCTTAGGAGATCTGTAAGTCCTTGGGTGGTACAAATGGCTAATGTGCTTGGCTGCCAGCTGAAAGGTTGATGGTCCTAGTCCATCTGTAAGCACCTGGAAATCTACTTGTGAAAAGTCATCATTGAAAATCCAGTGGAGCACAGCTCTTCTCTGACATTCATGGGGTCACCACAAGGCAGAATTAATGCAATGACAAATGGTTGGTTGGGAATTACATGCCGAAGCATTTCAGAGTGAAGGACCATGTTGCATGCAACAGATGCTTTGGGAAAAGCAAACAATCTATCCAGACAGTGGGATGAATTGGGTGTGATAACTTGGTACAATGCATCTTGGCAAGTTTATATGGGTGTTCATTATATTGTCATTTCAAATTTTCAGAGACTGGAACATTTTCACAAAAAGAAGTCTATCTCACCCCACTGTCATCTACCTTTCACCTCCCCTTCCCAACTTTTTGAACGATTGTCAGATGTATTTGTATTTACCCTCATCTTTCATATACTTTATGCCAAAATTCATTTTCAATGAAAGTAAAAAGCAATGAAATGGAATGAAGTTAGTCTTTTCAGCAAATAATACTAGAACAATTAGATAAGCATATTTACAAAAATGCTTCAATCTATAACTCACCCCACATTGAAAAAAGGAACTCAGTGGATTTTAGAGCTAACTGCAAAACCCAGAACATTAAAAATTTTAGAAGAAAAATCTGTAATCTTAGACAAAGATTTCCTAGAAACAGTACTCAAAATACAACACAAGCTAGGCTAACTGCTATAGAAACTACCCTCCAAATTTCAGATGCTTAACACAGAAAAGGATCCATGTCTTGCACACCTCTCATTCCAAGTGGATGACTAGCTTTCCTTCCAGAGAAGCAGGGATCCAGACTCCTTCCATTTCATTTTGTTTTATACCTCTGCCATCTTCTAGAACCTTAGAGTCCTCCATGGAAAAATCTTTCTCCATCCAAGGAACAAAGGAATATTGACAGCTTGATATATTTGTACAGGAGAGATTTGAGATGCCATCATGGCAGTGGTTTGTGATATGCCCAGGGCTGACCTCGATCAAGATGCCAGCCTTAACTGGAAAGTGAAGTGGACACGTGGTCTCCTGGTATGTTCAGGAAAAGTAGAAAAGGTTTGGCTGCTGCTAAGCACTCACATCCCTTATTTCTAGCCCCCTTTGCTCCGGGTACTCTAGTCCACGGGCAATAGTTGGGGAAGTTCTGGTAGATGGTAAAACTCAGTTCATTTCTCGCAAGTTCTAAATACTATCATTTGCAGCATAGCTGGTATCAAAAGACTTGATTTTGAAAAGGTCTTTGTAATTTCTCTTTCATCTTTCTTTTAAAGTCAGATAACACACAAAATGGGTCACTTCTCTGGCTCCATTGCCTTAGACTGAAGAGTTGTTTTCATACCTTACACCAGCTATTAGCTATCATTTTAACGTCAAGAATCATTTTAGTGACCTCTGCTTTTGCAGGCTCTGCTGAAGTAGTTTCTTATAAGTTTATTCGATTCTTTCTAAGAGGCAGGAAAACAGAGAGATTACGACCAAGTAAGGCATTACTCTTCTCAGAAGATACCTCCTACTAATTAATTCTATTTCTGCATCTCTCTTCCCTCAAATGCTTTTACATCTTTGCCTTTTATTTTTCTTTTATGTGAGCATGCATTCCAGGTTATAACCATCTGATCAATATTTTGTTTTGCACATAAATGATTTTCCTTAGTAACATCTTAACAACTTACAACTTTTATCAGCTGCCTTCTTAAATAAACTGCTTTTTAAGGAAGATGACCCAAGAAAGTGGTCTATAGAGAATATAAGTTGTAAAAGCGTTTTAACGAAAATTGCTGTGTGCAAATACTGTCTTTGCGTGCAGAATTCACATTAGCAGTGGCATTTTCACTCTCAAACTTCACCTGCTTAAGGGGTATTTAAAGGGAGCCCCTGGGTGGTACAAATTGTTAAGCACTGAACTGCTAGGAGAAAGGATGGCAGTTTGAACCCAGCCACAGATGCCTCAGAAGAAAGACTTGGTGCTCTGCTTCTGACAGGTCACAGCACTGAAAACACTATAGAGGGGGGTGCACACAGCGGGTCACTCCGAGTTGAAATCAATTCAACGGCATTTTTAAAAAATGTTTTTATTGTGATTTAGTGAAAGTTTACAATCCAGCTCAGTTTTCCATAGCAAATCCCAAGGACCTGACTCTCTGTAACTCTGTATCTGCTCTCTTCACCCTCTGACAGCACACTCTTCTTTTTCACTCTTTACTTCCAGGATTCACTAAACCAACACTTGTCTCCTCTCCATCCTCTCCTCTCCCCTCTAAAAATAAACCAGCAGGATGGCCTCATATATATAACATATATATATAACCCTACATATATATATCTACACCTATAACCATAAAGTACACACTCCGTGTGTATCACTCTGTGTCCCTAAGTCCAGTTTATTCTTTGTTTGAAGTGCTAGCTTCAGTACTGATTTCAGCTCTAGGCTAGCAGCAAGTCCAGGGGCCATGTACTCAGGGCATCCTCCAGGTTGTCAGACCATTAGTTCCGGTCTTTTAATAGAGTTCTAGATCTCAACAGCCCTTTTTCTTGTGCTGCATCAGGTACTCTACATTGTGTACCCTATCAGGGCTGTCTTTGGTGGCAGCTGGACACCATCTGGTTCTTCTAGTCTCATGCTGATGTAATCACCTAATCGCATGGTCCTTCTGTCTCCCAGGCTCATTTTTCCTCGTGTCTTTGATGTTCTCGGTTGTCATCTGTTTCAGGCGGGTTGGGACCAGCTGATGTTCCTCAGAAGGCAGCTTGCTGACTTTGAAGACTGCAGATGCCAGTCACCAATAGGGGCTGCAGAAGACTCTTTTAGAGGAAGACTAGTTATGTCAATTGACCTCAATGTCCCTTGAAAACATGGTCCCCAGACCCCAGTCCTTGCTACTCTGCCTTTTGAAATGTTGGGTTGAGTTTTAGAAAAACTTTTTGTTTATGGTGCAGTCCAGTTATGCTGCCCTGCCTGCTACTGCCTTCTACTGTCACTCTCTTCGCCTAACCTAATTCCTACCAACTATCTAGTCTGTGAACAACCCTCTCCCTCCTCCCCACCCTTGAAGACATTGAAGAGTATTTTTTTCTGTGCATAAGTCTTTTCTTAAGTCCTTGCAATAATGGCCTCATACAGTATTTGTCCTTTTTCAGCAGCTTTTTTTTTAGGCGTTTGCAAGACTCAGCACACTCAGTGACTGGTTAGTTGGATATT
This sequence comes from Heterohyrax brucei, assembly GCA_028571685.1. Lineage (NCBI taxonomy): Eukaryota > Metazoa > Chordata > Mammalia > Hyracoidea > Procaviidae > Heterohyrax > Heterohyrax brucei. Next base: position 15,936,854 of record CM053147.1, on the reverse strand, counting down.
TGATATGCAGTGTTGCTTTAACTCTCAATGTGGGCAGTATCTCTTCATTGTCATGGTCTGTACAAGAGAAAGAGGGCTGTAGATAGATCTCAGAAGATAAGGACTTCAAGATGCTGAGGCACTGTTGAGGGAAGAAAACTGGAAGCCCCCTGGCTCAGTTTATCATCAGCCCACTGTGTTCCGACAGGTTCCCAAACGCCCCTTCTTCCAGGGTGCAGTATTTTTGACACTGCCACTTGGCTGCTCCTCTGCCTCCATCTTCCTCCTTACGGGCCGGGTTCGCTAATTTACGAGCATAGAGAATTATGGACCCAGGGAATTATTCCAGATCTGAAAATCACTTTGAATTCTGTTCTAAAACAGTAAAATTGGAAGATCGATGAAAATATTTTTGGCAAATAAAGCTCTGTCTCTGTTCGTTAGAGAGATCACTCTCACTCTCAGACCTTTTCCAAATGGCCAGGGAGAAGGGTCGGGAACAGTTCAGCCTCCTTTCAAACAAGCAAATGTTAGCTCTTCTAATGCAATCTAAAGTTCAAAGGATAAGCAGGTGGAACACATCTGGGACATGATGGCAAAGGCTCTGTACACATTTCCGGGAACAAGATTCCGTTAAGCCCTTGAGAGCGGGGAGAGCTAGTCAGCTGTGGGGACTTTCTCGCTCCTGCTTGTCTTGCTCTTGAGCTGCCATTCTAAACAGTGGAGATGAAGGTTTTCATAGTGTTTTAGTTTGATGTTTCTCCAGCTCTGACTCTGTGGGCCTCACTGGGACTGGATGCTAGGGGCTTAGTGTTCTGGTCCTAGCTGTGCAGGAGCAGATGCTGGGGAGAGCTCAGGTGAGTGGAAATAGCCCTGGTCCCGCGGCATCCATCCCCTTGTCCACCACTGAGGCCCCCTTGCCCACCACTGAGGCCCTGTCTAGGAGCTTAACTTCCGTCTGCACTCATTTCTCACTGAAAAATTTGTAGTGTTTCTGCTCTATGGTTGAATAAAAGAAAGACAAGAGGCTTTGCGTATGTGATAGTAAGAATTTCCATGTGGTTTATATGCTGGGCCATGCATATCTCAATGGAAACCCTGGTGGTGTAGTAGGTAAGCGCTGTGGCTGTTAACCAAATGGTTGGCAGCTGAATCCACCAGGTGCTTCTTTGAAACTATGGGGCAGTTCTACTCAATCGCAATGGGTTCATTGTATATCTCAATAACAAAACATGGCTAGTATTAATATTATGTCTCACATGAACTTCAGGGGCTTAACTGTTGCTAAGAAATATTTATTAGATTTATCTGAAATATAATAGCTTTTCTTTAAACTTGTTTAATGAGGAATTTAAAGAATACCCACTTGGGCAGTTTTTGTGTTGAAAGGGAATTTCAGGTCTCTGAAAATTTATTAATTTGTATGTTTAAAATACTCTGCCCAAATCAGAAAGGAAATCAACAGAAATTATTTAGAAATAAATGATTACAATAGCCACACACACTGAAACCTGTTGAGATGTGACCAAGGATAATGTATACCTTTAAATATATTTATTAGAAAATAAGATGTATTAAAAATAAATTAACTAGTCATTCAGCATAAGAAACTTTTTAAAGGACCATTACCAAAAACAACCAAACTGAGTGCCATGAAGTCCATTCCGACTCACAGTGACCCTATAGGACAGAGTGGAACTGCCCACAGAGTCTCCAAAGAATGCCTGGTGGATTCAAACTGCCAACCTTTTGGTTCACAGCCTTAGCATTTAATCACTACACCACCAATGTTTCCAAAAGGACTATTAAAGAAGTCCAAAAAACTAAAGAGAAAAAATTACAAAAGTAAAAGCAGACAAAAAGAAAACACAGTAGACTTGATCAAGGTGAGCAAAAACTAATTCTTTAAAAAACAAAAACAAAAATTAAAAATTCTTCACAATTATAATGATAAAAAAATTGATGAACATAAAAGAAATAAAGACAAAGATTCAGCAGTGATTTTTAAAATTATAAGTGGTGGCAAAGTAGTTAAGAGCTCAGCTACTAACCAGAAGATCACCAGACCTAATCTACCAGCCTCTCCTTAGAAACGCTATGGGGAAGATCCACTCTGTCTTATTGGGTGGCTATGGGTCAGAATCAACTCAATGAGAGCTTTGGCATTTCCTACGCAAACTTAAAGACATTGTGCTAGAAGACACATATGAAATGGATGATTTCCTAGGGAGATATGTATTTCCATACTGACTTAGAGAAGAGGTAGGAAAATGAGCAATTATAATCATAAAAGAAATAGAATATCAAAGATCTATCCTTGGAAAGTCTTAGTGTCAGATAATTTTATGGGCAAGTTCTTCCAAACTTTCAATAAACAGATCATTTTTATGCTACCTAAATTATTCCAGGCATAGAAAAAGGTGAAATGCAATTCAACTTGGTTTACAAACATAGAAAGAACCAAAAAAATTGTTGTTAGGTGCCATCGAGCTGGCTCCAACTCATAGCAACCTCCTGTCCCACAGAAAGAAACATTGCTGGGTCCTGCACCATGTCCACTATCATTGTCATTCTTGAGCCACTGTCGCAGCTACTGTGTCAGCCCAACTCATTGAAGGTCCACTTCCCTTTTGATGACCCTCTGCTTTACCAACCAGGATGTCCTTCTCCAGGGGCTGATCCCTCCTGACAACATACACGGTCTGTGAGACATAGTCTCAACATCCTTGATTCTGAGGAGCACTCTGGTTGTACTTCTTCTAAAACAGATTTGTTCATTCTTTTGCCAGTCCACGATATATTCAGTATTCTTCTCGAACACCACAATTCAAAGGCGTCAGTTTTCTGTCATCCTGCTCACCTCTTGCTGGAGAAGGGTAGTGGGTGGAGAGGTTGGGATAGAAGACTGTTGGGAGGATAGGACATGCATGGAGCGGAGAGAAGGGATGTGCTGTCACCAGGCAGGGAGAGCAGTGGGAGCTGGATGTAGGTGATGGGAGCTGCATGTAGGTGAGCACGCAAATTTATACGGGAATGTACATTTTCATTCAATCATAATTAAAAAAAATACTATGGCTTGGGTTTTCCACACTTTAAAGAGGTCTTTTACAGCAGATTCGCCTTGTGCCATGCATCTGGATTTCTGAGCTGCTGCTTCCATGAGTGTCGATCAAGCATCCAGGTCCAATGAACTCCTTGACAACATCAAACTGTCCCCCATTCATCATGATGTTCCTTATTGGTCCAGTTGTGACAATTTTTATTTTCTTTATGTTGAGGCCCAATCCATTTGAAGCCTCTGGTCTTTGATCTTCCTCAGTAAATGCGTCAAGTCCACTTCACTTTCAGCAAACCAGACTGTATCATTTGCATAATACAGGTCGTTAATGAGTCTTCTTCCAATCTTGATGCCTTGTTCTTCTTCACATGGTCCGGCTTTCTTGCATTACTTGCTCAGAATACAGATTAAATAGATATGGTGAAAGGATCCAACCCTGACGCATATCTTTCCACACTTTAAATTATGGAGAATCTCCTCATTCTCTTCAAACTATTCTTACCTGTGTAAAATTTCCTCATTAATTGTTCTAGAATTCCCATTCTTCCCAATGCTATCCATAATCTGTTATGATTCACACAGTTGAATGCCCTTGTGTCATCAATAAAGCACAGGTAAACATCTTTCTGGTATTCTCTGCTTTCAGCCACAATCCATCTGACATCAACAATGATATACCTGGTTCCATATCTTCTCCTGAATTCAGCTTCAATTTCTGGCAGTTCTCTGCCGATACATTGATGTAGCCACTTTTGAAAGCTCTTCAGCAAAATTTAACTTGTGTGTGATAATTCATTTTGTTTCATAATTTATGCATTTGGTGGGATCATCTGTCTTTGGAATAGACATAACCATGGATCTCTTCCAGTCAGTGGGCCAGGTGGCTATCCTCTAAGTTTCTTAGCACAGATGAGTGAACACTTCAAACACTGCATCAGCTTGTTGAAACATCTCAGTTGATACTTCGTCATCTCAGTTGATACTGCCTGGCCAAGCCAAGTGCCATCGAGTCAGATCTGACTCATGGCGACCCTAGGGGCCAGAGTAGAACTGACTCCCAGAGTATTCAAGGAGCGCCTGGTGGATTTGAACTGCCGACCTTGTGGTTAGTAGTGGTAGCACTTAACCCAATACACCACCCGGGTTTCTGATACTGCCTGGAGACTTGTTTTTTTGCCAATGCCTTCAGTGTAGCTTGGACCTCTTCCTTCAGTACCATCAGTTCCTAATTGTATGTTACCTATTGAAATGGTTGAAAATTTACCAATTCTTTTTGGTATAGTGCCTCTGTGTATTTCTTCCATCTTCTTTTGATGCTTCCTGAGTCCCTTAGTATTTTTTCCCCAAATCCCTCGCTATTGCAGCTTGAGGCTTGAATTTTTTCTTCCATTATTTTCAGCTTAAGAAATGCCAAAAATATTCTTCCCTTTCAGTTTTCTAACTCTGAGTCTTTGCACATGTGATTAAAATAGTTTACTCAGTGTTCGCCAGCTGTCTTTTGAAATCTTCAATTCAACTCTGCGTCGTTTCCTCCTTTCAATGTAGCTACTCAGTATTCAAGAGCAAATTCAGAGTTTCTTCCAACAACCGTCTTGGTCTTCTTTCCTGTCTTTTTAATGGCCTCTTGCTTGCTTCATGTATGATGCCCTTGATGTCATCTAGAACTCATCTGGTCTTCTGTCACTAGTATTCTGTGTAATAAATCATTTCTTGAGATGGTCTCTAAGTTTGGGCGGAACACACTGAAGGTCATGCCTTGGATCTCATAGACTTGTTCTAACTTGCTTCAGTTTCAACTCGAATCTGCACATGAGCAGTTGACGCTGTCTTCTACTGTCAGCCATTGGCCTTGTTCTAACTGATGATATTGGATTTTTCTATCATTTCTTTCCACGAATGTAGTGTATTTAATTCCTATGTAATTCCATCTGGTGAGATTCGTGTCTATTAGTCACCATTTATGTTACTGAAGCAAGGTATTTACAGTGAAAAAGTCACTGGCCTGGCAAAATTCTATCAAGCAATCTCAGGCATCGTTTCTATCACCGAGGCCATATTTTCCAGCTTTCCTTCTTCCTTGTTTCCTACCTCTGCATTCCAATTACCAGTGCATCTTGATTGCATGTTTGATCACTTTTAGGCTGCAAAAGTTGGTAAAAGTCTTCAGTTTCTCTGCTGTTGACCTTAGCGGCTGGTGAGTAAATTTGAATAATAGTCATGTTAACTCAACTTCCTTGCAAGTATGTGGATATTTTCCTATTACCGACAGCATTGTACTTCAGGACAGAGCTTAAAATGTTCTTTTTGATGATGAATGCAATGCCATTGCTCTGCAAGTTACCATTTCCAGCAAAGTAGACCATAGAGTTGTCTTCCTTGAAATAGCCAGTACCAGCACTTTTCACCTCACTAATGCCTGGGATATCAATCCTTATGTATTCCATTGCGTTTCTGATGATTTCTGATTTTCCTAGATTCGTACTTCTCACATTCCAGGTTCTGATTATTAACTGATGTTTACTGCTATTTCTTCTCATTTTGAATCATGCCACATAAGCAAACGAAGGATTCAAAAACTTGACTCCACCCATGTCATTAAGGTCTACCCTACTCCAAGGAGGCAGCTCTTCCTCAATCGTCTTTTGAGAGCCTTCCAACTTGGGGGACTCATCATCTGACAGTACATCAGACAATGTTTTGCAGCTAGTCATCAGGTTTTCACTGGCTAGTTCCTTTCCGAAGCAGACTGCTGGCCAGCCTTAGTCTGGAAACTCAGCTAAAACTGTCTGCGATGGGTGACCCTGCTGATATTTGAATACTGGTGTCATAGCTTCTAGCATCACAGCAACATGGAAACACCTACAGTAGGACAAACTGGCAGACATGTGGTGGGTAAAAAAAAGGAAAATATGCTTATGAATGTAAATAAACATTATAAATAATATAGTCAATATATACACATAAACCAAAAAAGCTCCACTGTATATACACACACATATGTATACACATATGTGTATAACCCTTTGGCATTAAGTGGATTCCAAATCACAGCTACCCTATGGGACAGAGTAGAACTACCCCATGAGATTTCCAAGGTGTGTCTGGGAGATTTGAACTTCTGACTTTTTGGTCTGCAGCTGAACTTACACACACTGTGCCCCCAGGTTTTCCATATACATATATATTAGCATATATCTATGTATGTGTATGTATAAACATACATATAATCACAAATCCATACCACAGCTGGACATGATTTGATCTTGTAAATATAAAGATGTCACAATGCTAGAAAATCCTTTCATGTTATTTTCTGCAATAACACATCAATGGGGAAAGGGAACACATAATATATACTTTAAAAATCTTATGAAATTCAGCTCTTATTTCTCATTAACACTTTTAAAAAGCCCATATTAAACAAGACACACTTAGCTTGTGTCTTCATCACCTGCTACTGCTTTAACAGAAAATACCTTGAGCGGAAGGCTTTATGAAGGGAAATTTTATTGTCACAGCATGGTAAGCCACAAATCCATTTATGAGTTGCACGTCCATTCATAAGAGAAGTTGTCACACACTGGTAGGCTAAGTCCAAGTTCAAGGAGAGCATCTCAGCACAAGAACCTCGCGTCCAAAGGACATGCCTGCTCTTAGGTGCTGCTTTCTTGGTGGTGTGAGGTTCCCAACTTCCTCTGCTCACTTCTCTCCCTTATATCCCACAAGCTTGAGTTGTGCCTTATTAACACAACTGCAACCCATTCTCCATCATCAGTATCACGGAGGCAGGATTCACAACACATGGGAAGAATGGTACCATATTGTGACACCTAGTGAGTCAAATCAACACATACATTTTGGGGGGGACACAGTTCAACCCATGACAGCGTGGTACAAGATGCCTATCACAGAGACAGCCATAAAGTCAGAGCAAGCAATTGAGCTTCCTGGGGAAAGTGTCCCCCTGAAATTAGGCCGTCTACATTAATTCAGTCATTAAGCATTGTTCCACAGCTTTGAGTCAATGTACTACTGAAGAAAAAGAAATAAATAACCCATACTGGGAGCAAGTAAGAGAACTGTCATCATTTGTAAAAGATGCCTATTTAAGTAGAAATTCTGTGTCTATTAACTAAAACTACTAGGGTTAATAAGAAAGTTCAGAAATTTGAGTAAGTTTGAAGTCAACATATAAAAATCACAGTATTTTCTATTTGACCTCAAAAATCAGTAGAAATAAAAGGAGTGTTTATATTAGCATTGAAAATCATGAAGTATCTAGAAGAAAGTCTAATGAGAAATAAGTTTATATCTAAAAGTAGAAAAAATACTGTTAAGTGACATTGTAAAAGAATAAAATAAGTTGAGAGACTTGCCATGCTTTTAGATAAGAATATTTATTATTATAAATGTATATATTTTCTCTATATAATCTAAATGCCACTATTAATGGGTTGAACTGTGTCCCCCCAAGATAAGAAGGTAGGACTCATCTACAGGATTCAGTTCTGTCTTAAATCAATCTATTTTGCGATATAAAAGGGATAATGAAGCAGAGAGACATGAGGACCTCCTACCACCAAGAAATAAGAGCCAGGACAACAGCAGGTCATTCGGAGCCAGGGTCCCTGTGCTGAGAAGCTCCCCAGCTAGGGAAGATTGATGACAATGACATTCTGCTGTAGCCAGCAGAGAGAGAAAGCCTTCCCCTGCATCCGGTACCCTGAATTCAGACTTTTACCTTCCCAGACTGTGAGAGAATAAATTTCTCTTTGAAAAAATCACCCACCTCTGGTATTTCTGTTATAGTAACTCTAGATAACTAAGACACTATTCTAACTAAAATCAAGAAAATACAAATTAACACTGAGTTAGACCAATAAGAATGAAGGAGTCACAGTTACAATCCCAAGTGGAGCTTTCTCACCAGCATTATAATAAGCCAAACATAAAAGAGTATAAATTGCATGATTCTATTTATTGAAAATACAAAAACAGGCCAAACGATTCTACACTCTTAGCTGTCAGGACCTTAGTACAAGAGTGATAAACAGGGGTTGATTGAGGGTGCTGGTAATAACCGGTCTCTCAATGGGTGCTAGTGACACATTTGCATTAGGTTTCTAGAAAATTCATTGAATGGTACATTTTTCTACATTTTTTATGTTTTCTGTGTAAATATCATACCTTGATTTTTAAAAGGTTAAAAAAATAGATACACTCTTTTGCCATCAAAGTAGCAAAAAATTAAAAGACTGGTAATTTGTCATGTTGGTAAGGGTACAGGGTAATCAATAGTTCCGTATGCTGAGATTGATTTGGAAGATACATTTGGGGGCAAAAAAAATTTGAAGCCATTTTTCAAACTTTCTTTTCTTTGGACCAAGTGCTTCCACTTGTGTAGAAATCCATCCTGTAGGAATAGTTACACATGTGCAAAAACATGCAAAATTGTTTAAATTGGAAAAACCTAAATATCCATCAACAGAGAACTAGAGAAATAAATTGTGGAATTTTTCTATACAATGAAATCCTGATTAGTTATTATTTTAAATGCAGTGAGTCTAATAAACCCTGATATAAAAAAATTCCAAAGTGTGTTAATCGTCTAAAGCAAACTTGATATCATAATTCCATAATCCTATTTAAAGTAGATTCAATCCATATATTGTACTAGTATATATGTGTGTATATTTAGGTATGTAACACATTGAAAAGGAATGGAAAAATATAGACCAAATTGTCAGTAATTCTTAGTGTTGGAAAGAGTATGAGATTGAAATTTCATGGCTGAAGAGGAATGTTTTCTTTATTCTGAATATGTCAGCACTGTTTGAATTTCTTAAGAATAAATTTGTACATTACTTGTATAATTAAAAAATTCAAGTCTCAAATGAAATAAATAAAATGTAGCTTTATGTGAAAACTTTCAGTTGAAGATTAAGTTGCAGGTTCTTACAAGCTTTGTGTTGCATCACAGGAAAAAACAATAGTGGCAGTGGAGATGACTTAGATTCACGGTGACCCCAAATGTGTCACTGTAGAACTGTGCTTCATAAGTTTTTAGTGCCTGATTTTCTCTAAAGTAGATCACCAATTCTTCTTTCTGAGGTTATCCTGAGTGGACATAAACTCCAACGTCTCAGGCAGCAGCCAGATACTTTAGCCACTTGTACCACACAGAGACAAAAGCCAGACACACACAAAAAAGTGCAAATTGTATGATTTATAGAAATTAAATTGTATGATTTATGGAAGTTTCCATTTATAGAAAGCATTTCTATTGACAGGAAAACGTGCCTGTTCTTCTACATGCACACTGTCATGAGTTGAATTATGTCCCCTATAAAATGTGTATAGCAATCTGACTAGGTCATGATTTCTGGTGTTGTGTGATGTTCCTCCACATTGTAAATCCTGCCTCTACGATGTTAATGAGGCGGGATGGGTAGCAGCTGTGTTGGAGGGGCAGGACTCAATCTATAAAACTGTATGATGTTTTGAGGCCATCTTTTGGGATACATAGGAAAGAGAAACAAGCAGAGCGTAGAAGACCTAATATCATCAGGAAAGAAGCAGTGTCCAGAGCAGAGCAGGTCTTCTGGAAAGGACCTGGTATACCCGCACTGCAGGAGCTCCCAGTCCAGAGGAAGGTTTATGATAAGGACCTTCCTCCAGAGCCAGCAGAGAAAGAGTTCTCCTGGAGCTGACACTCTGAATTTGAACTCTTAGCCCCCCTTAATGTGAGGAAACAAGTTTCTCTTTGTTAAAACCATCTACTTGTATTTCTGTTATAGCAGCAGTAGATGACTCACACACACACGTACGCACACATACACACATATATACATGTGTTCTTGACTTCCTTGAGCTTTCTGAAGACATTTCTCAATTCTCAGTCACTTTTCCACTTTCAAATGTGACTTTGGATTATATATGACAAGGTGGAAGTTGTGCTCTGTTTATTGCACCTATTATCATTTGCCAGTGATTTTCAAGAGGAGAAAAGAGGTGCATTTTTCAGGATCCCAAGAAGAGATGTATGGTGCCCCAGACTTGGATGATGTGAGAAGCATTTCATAAATGGGCTGTTTACAAACATCTTGAACTGAATGGAGTGGATCCACAAAGAATACAACAGCACCAGGAACTAAAAACAGCAGAGCTGTTACCTTCCCCCACTGTCCCCTGTCTGGAGTGGAGGAGAGGAGAGAAAGCTGGGATCCAGAAGAGACTCAAGCAGAGGAAGCCTTCTGGGCAAAGCAGCAATGACCTCTGGTAGAGGTGACCTCTCAACCCCAGGAAGAGAACCAGGAGAATGCACCTGACTCCCCCATCCTTCTTCCTTTTCACCTGCTGTAGGGCTTTCCCTGCTGGTTGAACTCACCCGGAAGCCAGAGGGCACAGTAGTCATCGATGCAACAGCGCAAACACAACAGCCCCCTTGAGACTGAAAGCTGAGTAGAAAGGGAAGGGAGGGTGGTGGATCCAGAGGATCAAACAGACGGTATCGGGCTCAGGGGTGGAAATGTCTTCTACAACTTAAGTTAAAACCAAAAGTTGAAGCTCTTGACTACACATGTTATCTCTGTGTTTGACATCTAAATTGGTATTATTAAGGCCTAAATTTGTATCTCAAGCTGAAACTTCCTTCAAATCTAGATTTGCGGCTCCAACTGCCTACATAATAGCTTCACTTGGATATCTAGCTGACACCTCAAACATAACATGTTCAAAACAAAATTCATGATTTTCTAACCCCAAATATGTAGCTCTATCACCTTTCTGGAAATAGCCACAGTGCTACCAGTCACCTAGTTCTCCAAGTCAAGCCTCAGAGTCACCATTGAATTTTCTTTGTTTCACTCCTTACTTAGAATTCTGTGGATTCCACCTTCAAAATTTACCTTCATCCCCTCAATCTCTGCTGCCACTACCCAGCCTAACCCCCACCACCTCTTGCCTCAGCTACTAACATAAATAGCTTCCAATTGGTTTCTCTGTCTTATCTCCTGCTCCCCTACAATCTATTTCCCACACAGCAGCCAGAGCAATCTTTCAAAGCAGAAAACATACTCCAGGTAACCTTCCCATACTGAAAATCCCTTAGTAGCCTCCCAGGGTTTCAAAAACAAGTTTCTAACTCATCATGCCACCAGGTCCCTGAATTCTCTGCTCTTGCCTTCTCATATGAATTCTGCTGTGCATAAAAACCAAGCTGAACCCACTGCCATCAAGTTGGGTTTCACTGACAGAGACTCTAGAGACCCTAGAGGTCAGAGTAGAACTGCCCCATGGAGTTTCCAGGGAATGCCTGGAGGATTTGAACTGTCGACCTTTCGGTTAGTGGACATAGCACTTAACCCACTACACCACCAGGGTTTCCATAGATCATGTTTTGTTCACCTTTTCATCTCCTGATGGACATTTAGGTTGTTTCCATCGTTTGGCTATTGTGAACAGTGCTACCGTAAACATTGGAGTACAAGCTTCTGTTTAAATCTCTGCTTTCGTTTCTTTGAGACATACACCTAAGAATGGAATTGTGATAGGTAGCTTCATCAGTCACTGGTAGGACTGTAAAATGGTACAGCCACTGTGGAAAACAGTTTGGAAATTCCTCATAAGGGTAAGCAGCTGGAAGCTCTATCACCCATCTACCTCCAAGAAACCACAACCTGCCTATCAAATACCTCTCTTTTTGCTCCAGGATCATACCATGTAAGGATTACTACCCTGAAACTGTAACTGGCATCTGGTTCTTTCTTCAGGGCCATCTCACCCCAAACCATCCATTCTTTGCCCTTAAATAAGACATCTCGAGGGGTAGCTAACTTGATAAGGCATCCTCTCCTGGCTGCCTTCCCTCGTCTCACATCCTTATCCCCTCTTTGGTATTTTCTGCCCTTCAGGAATAAACCACTTGCACTTGAATATTTGTCTCAGGGCTGCTTCTGGAAAAACTCAACATTGTAGAAACACTAAAGTCAAATAGTGAACTAAGGTGTGTTATTTCATCCTCCTGACTCTCCCATCTGCCCTCCAAAAGCCCCGACACGTTGCTTTGGTGCCACTCTTCAGAATGAACCTAGAGGAGGTCCAGCTGTCAGAGACAGACTGGATAGGAGAGGGCAGTGGTAAGTGGACCACGGGACTCTGCAGAATATTTCTGTAACAGAAAAAGAAATATCTAATATTATCTGATGATAGATACTCAAGTCAGAGTACAACCACTGTACTCCATAAGTACTTTGATGGCTAATCCTGAAAGCTACAGTTAACACTATTTTATTTCAGCCCACCTAATTTCTTGGTTCAGTCTCTGTCTGAACTAATTGGTTGTCATGGATTGAACGGTGTCCCCCCGCAAAATGTGTATAGCCGTTTGGCTGGGCCATGATTCCCAATGTTATATGATTGGCCTCCATTTTATGATTTTCCTGTGCTGTACGTTAAAGACGATTAGGATGGGACCGTAAGTCCTTTCCTAAGGTGCCCTACCTGCTCCATTGTAAAGGGAGTTTCCATGGAGTGTGGCTTGCACCACCTTTTATCCTTTCATCCTACCAGAGATAAAAGGAAAGGGAGTAAGCAGAGAGCTGGGAACCTCACACCACCAAGAATGCAGCACCAGGAGCAGAGAGTGTCCTTGAGACCCGAGGTTCCTGCCCCAAGACGCTTCCTGATCAAAGACTGATGCAACACAAGGACTTTCCTCCAGATCTAACAGAGGGAAAGCCTTCCCCTGAAACAGACACCCTGCATTTGGACTCATAGCCTACTGGACTGTGTAAGAATAAACTGTCCTTTGTTAAAGCCATCCACTCTGTAGCTTTTCTGTTAGAGCAGCACTAGCTGACTAAGACATCGGTCTTTGTTGCTTGGTGGGTTGCCTTCAGTTGTTACCAAGTTTTGCTTTCAAATTGATCCAATTCTTCTTTCACAGATCTTTGCATTTTCAGTTGTAACTCATCAGCAGTTATATAACATAGTTTAGAGGCTTATTTTATTTGGCTTTAAAACATTTAAATCCAGATTGGGATCACTAATGTTTTGATCATTCCATATTTAGTGTCTAATGCCTTGTTTTTGCAGGAATCACAGAATAGAAAAATAAAAGCCATCTAAAATATGAGAAAATCAAATGTCCTTATTTGTTATCAGAAAAGAATTGAAGGGTCCCTAAAATGTTATAAACTAGACCCAAAAGTCTGTAGTATATTTGGAATATATATATGTATATATATATATACATGTCTATAAAACAAACCCTTTGCTATTGACTGGATTTTGACTTACAACAACCCTCAAACCCACTGCCATCGAGTTGATTCCAACTCATATCAACCCTACAGACAGAGGGGATCTGCCTCATAGAGTTTTGAAGAAACACCTGGTATATCTGAACTGCCGACTTTCTGGTCAGCAGCTGTAGCACTTGACCACTTGACCAGCAGGATTTCCCCCTACACAGTACAGACTATTTAATACAGTTCTCTTATCACCACCGAGTTTCTCCCTTCCAAGGTCTTCAGTGTAGGCTGTGGCACATCCAAACCAAACCCTTTGACATGGAGTCAATTCTGACTCCAGGCAAGCCTAGGGGACAGACTAGAAATACCCCATAGGATTTCCAAGACTGTAATCTTTCCATAGGCAGACTGCTACATCTTTTTCCCTTGAAACATCTGGGAGGTTCAAATGTCCAGCCTTTTGGTTAGTAGCTGAGTCATTGTGCCACCAAGGCTCATCCCCATAGTACATAAACTAAAAGCCAAACCTTTTGCAGGTGAGTCGATTACTACTTATGGCGACCTTATAGTACAGAGTAAAGCTGCCCCGTAGGGTTTCCCAGACTGTAATCTTTTCAGAAGCAGAACATCGCCATCTTTCTCCTGAAGAGCAACTGGTAGGTTTGAAAGGAGCTTCCAATCTTCGGGCTAGCTGCCTGTGCTTAACCACTGGCCCACCATGAAAAAAATTGTTACCGTTAAGTCAGCTTCGACTCACAGCAGCCCTATAGGACAGAGTAAAACTACTCTACATGGTTTCCCAGGAGCAGCTGGTGGATCTGACCTGCTGACCTTTTGGTTGGCAGCCACGGTCTTAACCATTGTGACGCCATGTTCTTGTTGTTAGGTGTTGTCGAGTCTGTTCTGACCCGTAGAAACCCTACATACAACAGAACAAAACACTGTCCAGTCTTGCACCATCTCCACAGTGATCGTTACGCTTGAGTCTATTGTTGCAGGTACTGTGTCCACCCATCTCACCAAGGGTCTTCTTTTTCGAGGACTCTGTTTTACCAAGAACGATGTCCTTCTCCACGGGCTGGTCCCTCCAGATAACACGTACAAAGCACATTAGATGAAGTCTGACCATCCTTGTTTCTAAGGGGCGTTCTGTCTGTACATCTTCCAAGGCAGCAGACTTTAAATAAGCACTTATTAAGTTGAACTTTGAGTATTTGTAGGGATGATTTAACAAGCTTACATAGGTATTCATTATCTACCAGTGAATAGAGATTGAAATAGAAGCTCACTTGTTAGAGATACTCAATTCTGGTCATTATTGTCCTAATTCTGCTCACTCTTCCGTGCAAGAGCCTTTTAATCCAGAAGAACAGTTCCGCAGTCTCTTGCTCCTCTTCTGAGCTTCTCTTCCTGATACTGTCATTATTGCTTCAAATTGTCGCTTTCCAACCCTTAAATCCCTTCTGTTAGTCTCAGACTAGGGCACTAACATGAGTGTAAGCACAAAATCCAAGGAAGGTCCCTCAGCCTCCTGTGGAGTTGTGAGCCTTGGGTCCAGGTTGCATCGTATTTGGACAGCATCTATCTGGCCTGGCCTCATCTTAGACATTCATGGTGAGCATGTCCTGCCCTCCTCACAAGTCCCTCACTTCGTGCCATGGCTACCGCCTCAATCCTGATTAGCCGCTTCTGCCTTGTTTTTTTTTTTTTAACCCTATCCCATCTCAGCTAACTTCCAGCAAATTCTCTCTATGACACCCTTCCTCAGTCTGGAGTGCTCCCTTTTGCCATCACCTTGCCACCAACAGCATGGACAACAGAGTGTGACAGTGGAATCTAATCAGCGATGTGCTGGAAAGTGTCAAACAACTGGCTCTACAGGCAAACAAACAAACAGCCAGCCAGCCCAGTGCCATCGAGTCAGATCCGACTCATGACAAACAAAAATCCCCAAACAAAACATTTCTCCTGATTTGTAGCCTATACTGGTTTCTGTGCTATAATTGTACTTTCAGTAACTAGCCAGTGAAGATCCCATGGATCGTTAGAGAATATTGTCTGATACAGTGCTAGAAGATGAGCCTTCTGGGTTGAAAGGCAGCAATCGGTTTAAGCATGCTAGTGATCACAGCATGGTGTGAGATCAGATGGTGTGCTCTTCTGCTGTACACGAGGCCACTATGAGTTGGAGTTGATTAGGTGATAATTACTAACCACAGCAACGCTATAAATACTTCTACTGTGGCCACTTTCAAACAGTCAAGGTGGCATCACTGAATGTGGAGCTGGGAAGAGATTCAAAGTAGCACCTCATTCTAGAGTACTTCTGCCTCTGGTGGCCAACCTCTTAGATGGTCCCTTTATATCGATATCCAATGTTTATAACCCTCCTACATAGCACCAGAGTTTGTCTGTGTGACTAGCAGAGTATGGCACATGGGATGGGATGTCACTTCCAAAATTAGTTACAGAAGACACTGTAGCTTCTGTCTCGGTCTCTTTCTGCCTCTGTCTGTCTCTCAGATCACTCACTCTGGGGGAAGCTAGTTGCCATGCTGTGAGCAGAATGACAGAGAAGTCCATGTAGCAAGAAACTGAGGCCTCCAGCCAACAGCCACGTGAGCAAGTATTCTGGGAAGTGAATCATACCCAGTCAAGCCCTGAGATGACTGTAACCCTGACTGAAGATTATAAATAATAATAACATAACTAATACTTTGCAATAATTGTATTTTGTTTATCTATGATGCAAAGAAGCCCTGACACAATGATTAAGGGCTCAGCTGCTAACTCAAACATCAGCAGTTTGAATCCACCAGCTGCTCCTTGGATGCCCTACAGACATTTCTGTTCTTTTCCGTAGGATCGCAAGAAGTCAGAATCTACTCAGTGGCAACAGGCTTTGACGATTAAAAAAAAAAAAAAACACTTTTTATCCTCAGTGGAAATAATTTTTTTTTTTTTTTTGCATCAACAGAACCACATCAGATCTATAGATTATCTCAGTTTCTGTCTGTAATGTGTTTGAACTGGAGCTCACACGAGGAGAAGAAAAGTATCAGCTCTGCCCAGTTCTTGTTGTCCCCTTGTGCTTTCATTATTAAAATTAACTTCAGTTCATAGTCTCCCTGCAGGAGTAATTTAAAGCCTCTTCTTCATTTTGCAGATTAAAACTAAACAACGCGATCTGTAAAGCCACACTAACTGAATGCCTGCCCGCTGCAGTATTTCACGATGCCGTACTATAAGACAGAATGAGAAGAGACTGTAGCCAGCCACAACTCCTTGTGGAATTTCCGTTCTTCCCAGGCACACTCGGAGGACCACTGGTGAGGGATGACAGTGGGCCAAGTGAAGTGACCCCACACCCCAAACTCCACTGCCTTTGAGTCGATTCCAACTCACAGCGCCCCTATAGGACAGAGTAGAACTGCCCCCAAAGAGTTTCAAGAAGCACCTGGTGACCATTTGGTTAGCTGGCACAACACTTAACCGCTACGTCACCAAGGTTTCCAAGGAGGTGATATTATATTTAATGTATATATTAAATATTAAGGTTGAAGTCCTTTTTAAAAAAGAGAGAGGGAAAGATACAAATAAGTGTTTTCTTATTTGCCTTATGTATTAACGGATCACCTTACCCAACCCATGGGACACATGTTCCTGCTTCCCGATTTGGTGACTGACGGCCCAGTCCTCTTCTGGCGTCCAATGCTTGCCAAGTCCTCTGCTGGGGCAGTGGTTCAGTACTCAGCTGCTAATGGAAAGATTGGCAGTTTGAATCCACCAGTTGCTTTGTGGGAAGAAAAAAACAGATAATCGGCTCTCATGAAGAGCTCAGCCTAGGAAAAACTGTGAGAGGCAGCTCTATCCTGTCCTACAGGGTCATTAGGAATCGCAATCAACTTTGAGTTGTGCCAACAAACCATATTAAATGGCCACGTAGTGCCTCTGACAAGGATGCCTGGCAGGCACATCCCCTTTTCTAAGGAAGTAAAGAATCACTGTGACTTGGGTTTGCAAAACTGGATGGAATGAGGGGGAAATAAGAACACAGACAGCTAGAAATCTGAGATACCACTGGAGCAGAACAAAAGAAACAAAATGAAGGAGGTCGGGGCAAGACGGAGGTGCTCATGTTCTTCCCACTAGCTGGGAAAAACTTCCTAAACCAAATTCAGCTTCAGAGGAAGGATACAAAGACAGGAAGGAGGAGACAAGTCCGCAGGCAGCCTTACACCGTGAGGTGTAGAACATTGTGGTGAAAGGGAGATAAGAAGTTTTCTAGAAATCTGTCTGGCAGGAGAGATAGCTGTGATGCAGGGAAATCAGAAAAGTTACAGGAATGAAGAAAACCTCCAATGTCTCAGACCACTGTGTCACCTCTGACTGGTGTCTTAGGATGAAATGAACAGGGACTCTGTGTCACAATGTACAGCTGTGTGACTGGAGGAGCTCCACGTCCTCTGTGGTAAGCAACTTCTCATCCCCTCAGTGTGTGCTACCCCCCAGTCTAAGTTATCCCCAATAATAATTATAATAGACAACATCATTGAGAATGTGTTTGATGCTGTTCTCGGTCGCTTTGAATTCTTTCAATCTTCACATCAACTCTAGAAGTTATATTATTATCTCCATTTTACAAAGGAAGAAACTAAGGTACAGAGAAATTAAACAGGTCAGTCAATGTCACTGCCAGCCAGGAAGTGGCAGAAACAGGATTCATATCCAAGTCATTTGCACCCAGAGTCCTTAGATATTCTTAACCTTATTGGGGTAGTTACCGTCCATTCAGCCTTGTGATGATCTTGTACACAGCAAAATGAAACCTTGTCATGACCTGCCAGCACTGTTGTGATCTATAAGATTTTCATTAGCTGATTTTCAGAAGTTGATCACCAGGCCTTTCTTCCAGGTCTTGGATTGGAAATTCCTCTAAGACCTCTGCATCATGGGCGACCCTGCTGGTATGTGAAATACTGGTGGCATCGTTTTCAGCGTCGTAACAACATGCAAGCCTCTGCAGTATGGCAAAGTAACATACAGGTCACAGATTTTTAGTCTAAAAGGAAAAATCTATTGCTGTTGAGTCAATTCCAACTCACCATGGACTAGTAGGACAGAGCAAAACTGTCCTACGAGGTTTCCAAGGCAGTGATTTTTGTGGAAACAGACTGCTGCATCTTTCTCCCGCAAGGCAACTGATGGTTTGAATAGCCAACTTTGGGGTAGCAGTCAAGTGCTTAACCCCTGTGCCACCAGAGCGCCTCCTAAAGCAACGTGTTCTGTGATGTCTCTCAATGTTAAAATATTTTATCCCCACCCAAGCTGCATTTTATGGCCATCTTTTTGCACACAGCTTCCCATTTGAAGGCTGCTATTGTACAGCTTTCTACTCAGTCCTCTACAGTTGCCATGAGTCAGATCTGACTCGACAGCACTGGGGTTTTGTATTGTACGGCTCGGACAAGGCTTTTTCCCCTGCCCCTTCTCATCTGGGCCCCTGGCAACTA
The DNA here is from genome assembly GCA_028571685.1 of Heterohyrax brucei. Classification (NCBI taxonomy): domain Eukaryota; kingdom Metazoa; phylum Chordata; class Mammalia; order Hyracoidea; family Procaviidae; genus Heterohyrax; species Heterohyrax brucei. The sequence continues at coordinate 15,918,051 of CM053147.1, read as the reverse complement.
CTTTGTCTTCTGCTATTCCTCATCTGTACACCACTGAAGTTGCAGAGTTTCTATCTTCCTTGAGCTCTCATCACAGACAAAGCCCTGGGAAAGATTCAAGATACCCAAGCTTTTACACCTCACCGAAATCTAGGGGGCATTTAGGGTGGAACAGCATGGAGCTGGACAGGAGAACTTTGGGAACAGAACCACCCTTCTCCAGTCCTGGGTGGCCACAAGTTTTCTCTCCCATGCTACCGTTGAGTCTTTGGAGTTGTCTGATTCCCACTCGTAAGACAGAGCTTCCTCCACACCTTTTGCGGGAGAATATGGAAGAGTTTGTTAGAGTGGAGGTGCCTTAAAATCTCAGGTGAAATAATAAAGTGTTGTAACGTGGGTGCAGTGCACGTGCTGCCCTCTCAGAATTGGTGTCTGTAGACTTACTGCTCGGTGGGAACCCGCTGGGAATCAGCACTTACGACGAAAAATAGTTTATTGTCGTGATACAGTATTCAATTACTCGCCCTGAGATCAGAAGGGGGCAGTTTCTTAATTCATTGTATTAATTTAGAGTTTTGAGGGGGAAATAATTAAAAAGTGTAGGCCACCTATGGGTGCTGCATGACATGATGATCTAATGTGGTTATAGAATGGGAATAGGATACATTTTATTTATACAGTCTCTAGCTACAAGAGTATGTTAGGTATTTTGCGGTTGGGCTCAGAAGCCTCAAACAAGGGAGATTAAAATCAACAATAATGCAGATCAGGAGAAGCTCTCAAAATCAGCAATAAATCTGATGCGACAGCCAGTGAACATGGCAAAGGCCTTTTGGAATTTGCTGCAGGCTGATACTTTCAATTCTCTTTCTTGTATGCTGTGAAGGACAGAGAAGGCTGGATGTGAAATGACGACCGCAAAGGAGGGGTCAGACAACGGAGCACGCCATGCCACGGGAAGAGCAATTCTGGTTTTCTGGGGAGAATGGAATACTGCAGCCTAACCAAAGATTTTTCTGAAAAGTGTGTGTGTGAGCATGTGTGTGTGTGCACTTGTGCACGTGTGCGTGCAAGCGCTCACACGTGTGAGACTGCATGACAGTGTCAGTGTATATGAGGATATATAAGTGTGTGAATAGGTGTGAACCAGTGAGTGTAAGAAGACCAGTGTGAGTGGGTGTGTGCATGTGTACATCTCTGTGTGAGTGTGGGGCTGTACATAAGAGTGTGATGGTGTGAGAGCTTTAGTGTGTGTGTGTCAGTACATGAATGTGTCAGTACGTGTGTGCATGTGTGTGAGCATGTGTGTGTGACTTCCCACAGCCACTCATTCACGTGTGCCTCGTAGCTTTTCGAGTCAGGAAACCCTTCATCTCTGTGTCATTCCAAGCCGTCTTTCTGGGTTTCCCACAGACACTTTTTTTCCCATTTAATTCTGTTCTCAGCTTCCATCTTTTAAAGCTCTGGAGTCCTGTAGCAATTACACTGATATCCTTCATATTCATGTAACATACACACACGAGAGAGAGAGAAGGTGGTTGAGAGCAGGTCCTATCAAGGGGGCTGTTCACCTTTTATTTGCCTATTCAGGCCAAGAGAATACAGACGGGACAGTGGCAGGGGTCCAGGCATCTAAATGCACCAATACTTAGAAAAATTCCTTAATGCAGAAATCTATGAAAATGACAAGGAGTATTTGTTGAGACTGAGTGTATTCCATGTATGGAAAATAGCACACTTTATTCTAGACACTTGTATTAAACACACCCTAAAACGCGCCTTCAAAGACCTTGGTAAAAACCCTTAACCAATGAGTGAAAGAGAAAAATTCTAGTCTCATTTGTGCCCTCTTTTATGGTTCCATGTTGTTTTTGCTGCAAAGGCAGATGTATTTGCCCGTCAAAGCTTCACCCTGAGGTACTGAATCTTTATTACGTATTTTCCAGAAGATTTGCCTGTCTGCTCGGGAGTCTGCACATCACTTGCTGGCTGCCTGGTGCTCCATCCAGCTCTGATCCAGCTCTCAGGGATCTTGAGCTTCTTGGGCTGCCGGTCCCGTTCAGCACAGCACGTGCAACCCCAGAGGTGCTAATCTCTCTGGGGTGGGAAGCAGAACTTCTGCTTGGCAGCTGCCCTAAAACTCCCACTGCGAGCTCCCCCCTGGGGTTTTCTGAGTAAGACCATTAAACACCCGCCTCCCTTCTGTGCCAGTGGCTCAAGGTGTTACCACTTAAACACTTCATTTTTAAAGCCATGTAACCCCGAGATGTAACCATGTACCGTGTTATACTATTTGCTTGTATTAAGCCAACCTGCCTACCTGTCTCTACGGGGCTTCACTGGTTTCTCATTTCCTTTTCAACCCTCTGTGCCTCACAGTGCTGTGTTAAACGCCCAGTATGCATAATTTCTTTCATTGCTACCTTTTATCTTTTCTCTGTCAACATCTTATTTTGAAAAAGGTTCAAAATTGCAGAAATGCTGAAAGAATCAAACAACAAAAACATATATACCTTCACCTGATTATACCAGTTGCTACTACTAGGCTAACTTTGCTTTATCCACTTACATATAACATTGTTTTTCCCTAAACCATTTTAAAATAAGCTGCATAAACATTTCAGCATACATGTCCTAAAAATAAGGCAATTTTTCCTGTATCATAATATTATTATAACACCTAGGGGAAAAAGGGTATACAGACTGAATTTAAAATTCCATAATAGTTAAGAAAAGTTGTCTCATACTTGTTTTTTAAAATGCTGGAATCTCATTAAAGCTCATAGATTGCATTTTGGTTTTATGCTCAAAAGTCAGCTTTAATGAATGCGGACGTTCCAAGTGCTTCATTTACTGTTTCTGCCCTACATTTCTTCTTAGTAAAACCTGGAATAATTATTTGTACTGAAAAACGCTGTAGAGAGACTAGAGACAACTTACAGATTCCTGTGGCAGAATAGCTAGGCGTTCAGCAGCTAACGGAGAGGTCAACAGTCTGGACCCATGAGCAGTTCCATGGGAGAAAAGACTATCTGTTCCCATGAAAATTGTTGTTGTCAGGTGCCATCAAATCCATTCTGACTCTTAGTGACCTTATGTATAATAGCACAAAACATTGCTTGGTCGTGCGTCACCCTCACAATTTTTGCAGTGTTTGGGACCATAAAGATTAGTCATAGGCACCACCACTGAGTTGATTCTGGCTCACGGCAACCCTGTAGGTCAGAGTAGAACTACCTCATAGAGTTTCCAAGGAGCCACTAGCTGATTTGAACTATCAGCCTCTTGGTTAGCAGACACAGCACTTGAACAACTACACCACTAGGATTTCTCCATAAAGATTGAACCAAGGAAACCAAATTCATTGCCGTGGAGTTGATTCCGACTCATGGTAACCCTAAAGGACAGAGTAGGAGCAGAGTAGGGTAGAAGAACACGGAGCTGGACAGGAGAACTTTAGGAATAGAACCACCGTTCTCCAGTCCTGCGTGGCCACAAGCTTTCTCTCCCATTCTACCGTAGAGTTTCAAAGCTGTCTTCATGGATTTTCACTGCCCATCTTTTGGGTTAGCAGCTGTAGCACTCAGCCGCTGTAGCACTCAGCCACTGTGCCACCTAGACTCTAGGAAACCCTGCAGGGCAGTTCTGTTTTATAGGCGTACTATGAGTTAGCATCCCCATGATGGCTCACGACAAGAGATAACAAGTTGAGAATATCTAGAAAATGGCCTAGTATATATCAGGCCCTTGTTACTGGGAAGAACAAGGGTTAGAACAGGACTGATACTCTGCCACTATGAACCAGTAGAGTCTGGAGGTTTGTTAACACTGAGATTTTGGTCACTGCAGCAGCTATTACATGAAGCCCCTCCCAGTAGTGTTCTCCCTTTCTCACTTCTCCCACAGTCACATAGAAGTCCCTAAAGCCTTAATTCCTGGCACCACAGTTGACATCCAGGACCAAGGCCAAGACATCTGTTCCTGTTGATCAGCACCTGAGTCATGCCATTCTGATAGACCTTCCAAATTACCCTGGGTCTCAGTTTTCCCATCTGTTAGCTGGGATTATGGTTTAAAAAAAAAAAGGATTTTAGGACTTTTGGTATTTTATTAGCTCATCCAATCTAATAGGTATTTTTGTTATTTAGGGTATTAGGTATTCCTGTTGTGTAAACCTGTATTTCTCTTCATTTTGCTTTTCGTGATACTCATTCTAATCTCTCATATGTAGAAATACTGTTTATTTCTCTCCAGAGTTCAGCAGACCCATTTCCATATGATCCCTCCAGCCAAAGAACCCAGCATTCAGTGCTCAGATGAAAACCATATTTATTAGCTTATACAAGATCTGATAAGTTCGTGAACTCATTCTAGAAAAAGTGCTAGATACTTCATAAAAAATTCTAGATACTTCATAAAAAGTGCTAGATACTGAATATCACTATGGCCAGCTTCTGAGTACTCCTCCTGCTCCTGGGAAGTTATGCGCTGATGCCAGTGCCTAGTCCACCCTTCAAAGCAGTTTTGGAACTTACTTTCTGGAATGGCCATCAGAGCTGTTGTCATATTACCCTTGATGTCCTGAATGTTTTTGCCTTTCTTTCAATATTTCCTGTGCTTTGGGTAAAGAAAAAAGTCACTGGGGACAGATCAGGTGAGTAGGGAGGGTGTTTCAAACAGCTGTTTGCTCGCTAGCTAAAAACTTCCTCACAGACAACTAGACAGTTAGGTTTGCAAACCCACCACTGTACCACCATGCACAATGGTCGTTCCGGAAAGAGTTACAAAATTGCTTTGAAGGGTGAACTAGGCTCTGGCATTGGTGCCTAGCTTCCCAAGGGGTGTGTACTTCAAAGGTGACCCTACTGATATTCAGCAGTGAGGTAGGTAGCACCTACAACAATTAAGTTTGTGGACTCAATTGTCAGATCTCATAAATGCTGGCACCAAGCAGGTAACAAGTGGTAAAGACAGCTAGTTAAGAATCGTATGTATATCCAAAGATTTATTTTAATATTTCTGAAATGAAGTGTCAAAATTTCAGAAGCCTATAAAGCTAAATATAAATATATTTGTGTTTATTTCAGTGTTTATCTTCTGTGTTTATTTCAGTGCATATGTGTGCTTACAAAAGTGGTGCTCCTGAGGCATTATTTAAAAATAATTTTAAGGGATTTGAACAATGGTTTATGTTAAGATGTAAACGTAACTGACTTGTTATAATAACTGTATCCAATTTGCCAATGAAATATTAGAAGGTAAAGCAAGTACTTTTGAAGCTGCAGGGAAATAAAAACAGAGAGAACGGAAAAAAGAGGTCAGTGATTGGAAATAAGAGAGTAAAATGCCATAGAATTTTTCCAGTAGATGCTAATAATCACCAAGACATCATCCTACTAGTAGAACATAGAAGTGAGTATTGTCCATGTAAGATATTCATGATGAAAGTAAAACAGTTACGTAAAAGTAAGGATATCACACCTGTTAACAGTCTGCCAGAACTATGGATGTCGTGCTGGTTAATCTTTTTGGAATACACTTTTTATATTATTTTTGAACAGATAATACATTTGCATGGTCCAAAATTTAAAAAATACAATCCTATCCCTCAATTGCCCTGGTTTTTCCTTTGTGACAACCAGTACTATCACATTATCAGCTTCTGATATAATTCCAAGGATACAGAATGCATATACAAGCATATATATTCAGAATACACGTATGCATAAATATTCACATTCAGAAAATAAGCACATTCATAGCAGTAAACAATTTATTGTTATCACATTCAGGAAAGGGAATAAAATATAAAACAAAATTGATGTCTAAGTAACCATCACGAGAAAGAAAAATATATCTAGCACACCAGAAATCTCCTTATGTCTCCTCACTTCTCCCTCTTACGGTGGCGGTGGTCTCTGTCTTCACTTATGACAGTATACTTTGTTATGCCTGTTTTTGAACTTTATATAGATGGAATTATATGATATACACTTTACTTAGTCCACTGTATATTATTTTGGAGATTTATTCATATTGCTGTGTAGCTAACGTTAGTTTCTTTTTCATGCCTCTAGAGTACTCTGTTGCATGACTGTTATTGGGCATTTCCGTTGTAATACCCAGTTTGGGAGATATTATGAATAATGCTTCTATGAATATTTTTATACAAGTCTCTTGGAGCATATGTACCAACATGGAAAAAAAAACACAAAATGTAAATAAGACTTAATGTTTAATCACTCCCTCCACACACACAGCAGCTTTTTGTCACATGGGGTTTTTTGGGAAACAGACAAGTTGGTCCTTAGGAGCTAATCAACTCATGATGTAGCTAGCTGTTTTTCATCAATGGATTCCAGTGTGTTCAAACCCACTGCTGCCTAGTGATTCCAACACATAGCAACCCTACAGGACAGTGTAGAACTGCCCCACAGGGCTTCCAAGGCTGTCATCGTTATGGAAGCAGACTAGCACCTCTTTCTCTCGTGGAGCATCTGGGGGTGGGTTTGAAGCTTACAAACTTTTTGGTTAGCTGTCAAGTGCTTTAAACATCATGCCACCAAGGCTCAATGTTATAGGCTCAATTATATTACCATATAATACAAGCAAAACTCAAAAGTCTAGTACCCGGAGGTTTCTTAAATAATCACGTATTTGTGCAGTGCTATTCTATTCGGTCATTTAAAAAATAAATAGCAGCAGATTATGTAAGGATACAGAATGATCTTTACTGTTTTCAAGTCAGCAAGCAAGAAGATACTATGTAGTGTTATATAAAGGGTTTTCGATAAGGATATCCTATTTTTGACAGCTCATGGTGGCAACATTTGTGAAGGTATAGTGGCCATATTTATCACTTTCTTTTGATTACTCTAGACAAATAGCCATGAAAAGTTATACAGTTCTACAACGTGTAGAAATTATTAAAGTTTGCTATCAAAATGGATGTTCTGTTTGCCAAACATTCAATGTTTACATGAAATTTACAATGCACGTAATCATCCCACCAAGAGAACAACTCCATGTGTAATCAAAAAATTTGAGACAACCAGGTCTGTTGCCAATCAGACAATGCCTATGCGTCAACGAAATGCACATTTCAATGAAAACGTTGCCACCGTTCATCAGTGTGTATGTGAGAATCCATTCCAATCAATCTCTCCCCTAGTACAAGAACTAGGCCTTTCATAGACCACAATTTGGCAGATTTTGCACCTGGACTTGAAGCAATATCGTTACAAAATTGTTTTAACTCAAGAACTGAAGTCAAACTACCTTGGATTGTGCTGTACATTTGCTGACTGGGCTCTGGAGCAATTGGAAGTTGACCCTGCTTTGGGCCAAAAAATCATCTTCAGTGATGAGGCCCATTTTTGGATGAATGGTTTTCTTAACAAACAAAATTGTCACATTTGGAGTGGTGACAATCCAATGGAGATTCAAGAACATCCACTTCATTCCAAAAAGTTATCGTTTGGTGTAGATTTTGGTCCAGCAGACTCACTGGCCTTTATTTTTTCCAAGATGAATGAGGAAAGGCTGTGACTGTCAACACTGAAAGATACCAGGCTATGATAACTGATTATTTTGGGCCCCATTTGGAAAGTTTCATGGTGGCCACTTACCCAAAGTTCTTTTCCACACATAGTGCCATCAAATGTACTTCAAAGTAAGAAAACAACTAAAATTTTATCATTTACACAATTTGATTTATTCAAGTTCAAAGACAGGATACATTTATTGGAAATCTTAGAATATAGAACAAAATATTAATAGCAGTTATTGCTGTATAATAGATGGAAACAATATAGGCCATTATTTATTTTGTTGATTGTTATTTAAGTTTTTCTATAATAAACATTATTGCTTTTGTCATTGAGCCAGTGTCGACTCACAGCAACAGAGCAGGATTTTCAGGAGAGTTTTGCTTACATGTTGATAATGCTCGATAATTTTTCAGGTTTGGTTGTATCACTTTTCTTGACAATACGTATAACTATGGATCTCAGTTGGCTAGGTAGCTGTCTTCCAAATTTCTTGACTTAGATGAGTGACCACTTCCAGCACTGCATCTTTTGGTTGAAACATCTCAGTTGGTATGCTGTCCATTCTTGGAACCTTGTTTTTCACCAATGCCTTTTGTGCAACTTGGACTTCTTCCTTAGGTACCATTAGTTCCTGGTGTTACTTCCTGAAATGATTGAATGTCAACCCATTCTTTTTTCTATAGTGACACTGTCTCTTTCTTCTGTCTTCTTTTAATGCTTCCTGTGTCATTTAATATTTTCGGTATAGAATCCTTCAGTACTGCAACATGAAGTTAGAATTCTTTTCTTCAGTTATTTTATCTTGAGAAATGATGAATGTGCTCCTTCTCTTCTGATTTTCTATCTCATCTTTGCACATGTCGTCATAATACTTGGTCTTCTTGAGCCACCCTTTAAAATTTTATGCTCAGCTCTTTTATTTCATTTTTCCTTTTGCTTGAGCTACTAGATATTCAAAAGCAAGTTTCAGAGTCTCTTCTGATGTCCATTTAGGTCTCCTTCTCTCCTGTGTTTTTAATGTCCTTGATGTAATTCCACAACTAGTCTGGTCTTCAGTCAGTAGTGTTCAGCATGCCAAATCTATTCTTCAGATGGTTTCCAAATTCAGGTGGGATATACTCAAAGTCATAGCTTTGGATCTCACATACTTGTTCTAATGTTTTTCAATTTCAACTTGAATATATGTATAAGAAATTGGTGGTCTGTGTGTTACTCAGCCCCTGGCCTTGTTCTGATGGATGATATTGATCTAGTCCATCATCACTTTCCACAGACATAGTTGATTTTAATTCCTGTGTATTCTACCTGGTGAGGTTGCATATGTATAGTCACTGTTTATGTTGTTGAAATAAAGAATTTGCAGTGAAGAAGTCTTTGGTCTTGCAAAATTCTACCAAGCAGTCTCTGACATTGTTTCTATCACCAATGCCATATTTTCCAACTACCAATCCCTCTTCTTTCTTTCCAAATTTCATAGTCCAGTCAGCAGAAATTATCACTGCATTCTGATTGCAATTTCAAACTGCAGAAGCTGGTAAAAATCTTCAATTACTTCATCTTTGGAGTTAGCGTTTTGTGTGTAAATTTGATTAACAGTTGTATTTACTGGTCCTTCTTGAAGTGATGTTATTCTATCACTGCCAGATTTGTACTTCAGGCTAGATCTTGATTTATTTCCCCTCTGACAATGAGTTCAGCATCATTCCTCTTCAAGTTGTCATTCCCAGCCTAGTAGACCATATGATTTTCCAATTCAAAATGACCAGTACCAGTCCATTTCAGCTCACTAATGCCTAGGATATCAGTCTTAATGGGATCTGCTTCATTTTTGACAGGTTTCAATTTTCCTAGAGTCACTCTTTGTACATTCCATAATCCGATCATCAATGGGTGTTTGCAGCTGTTTCTTCTCATTTTCACTTGTGCCACATCAGCAAAGAAGGTCCTAAAAGTTTTACTCCACTCGAGTCATTAAAAGTTGACTGTATTGAGAAGAAAGCTCTTCCTTAGTTGTCTTTCAAGTGTCTTCCAACCTGGAGGACTCTTTTTAGACACTACGTCAGACAACAATTGGAGGGGATGGAGTCAAGATGGTGGACTAAACACATGTCCCCCTAAATTTCTCTGGAAACCAAGACCTGAACTCATAATTGAACAGAGCTTTCTGGACACCTAGTGAGCCCTAAGATATGGCATAGGGTTATTAATTTGGACTTCATACCACTGAACGGAAAACTTCTTCTCTTTTGCTGACCCCCACTCTTGGTGAGCGCTGACTATCATGGACCAAAGGTAACTCACCATTTTAACTTTTTTTTCTCTGCATTAGCTGGCAGGCAGAGCTGGGACTTAACTAGCAGCTCATCTCAGATGCACTGCTGGTGGGATCAGCAGGCGAAATTGCCACATTTTGAGGGCTAGGCTTTGGACTCTGTGCATCTCAGCACCTTTGACCTCTCTTTCCACTTCCAGCATTGAGTAGCCTGTACTGAGGCAGGCAGGGAGCTTGTGTGGGACAGGATTTTGTTCCACTGGGAGGCAGATTACCCATACAGAGGCCTCAGATGGGCCTAATTGCTAGGCTGGGAGGCAGTGCCTGCTCAGAGGAGAGCACTTTTCTGGCAGAAAAGCAGTATTCTACACAGTGTCACCTACGAGTGGGGCTCAACAGCAGAGGCCAGCAGGGCAGTAGCCTTTCTGTATTTTGAACTAGTTTATAACATGTAGGGTTGGGTATAAAGGTGCTTACATTGCCAGCTGGGAAGAGGGACATGTACACCTGAAAACCTGACTGACTTTGGAATTTATCAGATACCTTTTCCCTTCATTTTAAGAAGGGAACTGTGGTCCATCCTCATAACATCTCTCCCGGCCTCTATTGACTCACATGATGCCCCAAAAGCAACAAACACTGGATAAAAGTTGTCAAGGATTAAATTGTGTCCCCCCAAAAATATGTGTAGCCACGTGGCTGGGCCATGATTCCCAGTATCTTGTGACTGTCCTCCATTTTGTGGTTTTCCTTATGCTGTATGTTAAAGGATTAGGGTGGGACTGTAAATCCCTTTATAAGATCACCTCCATGCTCCACTGTAAAGGGAGTGTCCCCGGTGTATGGCTTGCCCCACCCTTAATCCTTTCATCCTACAAGAGATAAAAGGAAAGAAGCAAGCAGAGAATTGGGAACCTCACACCACCAAGAAAGCTGCACTGGGAGAAGAGTGCATCCTTCAGATCTGAGGTTCCTGTGCCAAGATGCTACCTGGACAAAGAATGATGTAATACCGGACTCTCCTCCAGATCCAACAAGGGGGAAAACCTCCCCCTGGAGCAGACATTCTGAATCTGGATTTGTAGCCTACCATACTGTGTAAGAATAAACCGTCTTTTGTTAAAGCCATCTGCTCTGTGGTATTTCTATTAGAGCAGCCCTAGCTGACTAAAACCAAAACATAACCAAGAAATCACCCAAGGCTTCAGAAGGCCCCCAAAAGAAAGCACCAAAGAACTTCCCAGACAAAGAAACCTTTCTGAAACTATCAGAAAGTGAATACAAAGGATTATATAGAGAGCCCCTCTAGACCTTATACAAAATGCAGCAGAGCAAAATGAAAAATTAAGCAAGTCGTTTGACCTGATGGAATACCAGTACTCTGAAATTCAACAGATCAAGAACAAAATCAAAGAGATAGAAACTTCCATTCAAAGCTGAGAAAACAGAATGGAACAAATGGAAAGGAGAATTTCTGACTTGGAAGACAGAGTTACTGACTCCAGCATCTATGAGGAGAAAAAAGAAACAAGAAAAATAAAGAAGCATTAAGGAACATGTGTGACTCTATTAAGAGGAACAATCTATGACTAATTGGAGTTCCTGAACAGGGCGAGACACCTGAGAACACAGAGAGTATTGTTGCTGAGCTGCTAACAAAAAACTTCCCAGAAATTATGAAAGAAGAGAATATAGATATTCAAGATGCATATTGAACACCACTCAGTATTGATCTCAAAAGAAAGACTCCAAGACATATTACAATCAAGCTTAGCAAAATAAAACATAAGCTGAAACTCTTAAAGGCAGCAAGACTCAAAGCAAAGCTGACATTCAGAGGGAAACCCTGTAGACTTTCGTCGGATTTCTCAGCAGAAATGATGCTGGCATGGAGACAGTAACACGACACATTCAAAGCCTTGAAGGAGAACTTCCAGCCAAGAATTGTATATCCTGCCAAACTATCTTTCAAATGTGAAAGTGAAATTAAGACCTTCACAGATAAACAGAAACTCAGAGACTTTGTAAAAACCAAACCAAAGCTACAAGAAATACTGAAAGAATCTCTTGGCTTAGAAGAACAAAACTTTTAACTTTGTATTTTAGAAGCAAATACAGGACACATCATCCAGAAACCTACTCAGTTAGGGAAGGCTCCAAACTCAATCAAAGCTATAACAGTGAAAGAAATGATCCAGTGATCATATCATGAAAACTATGATGTCATCATATTGAAAATAGGGATGTACTACAGTCATTACAGTCCTTCTAGATGGAGAGAAAGTTAATAAGACAAGTAGTAATTAAAATTGGGTTTACACATAGTTTATTAAGGGGGACCATAGGGGCAGCCATAAAGCACAATAAAGATGTAACATATCAACTCAAGAAATGTAATACAGGAGTCTCAACAACCACAAAACCAACCCTGAAAAAGGTGAAAAATCAACTCACAAAGACAGATTAATAAGAATACCTGAGAAAACATTAGCACAAAAATAAACCTATCACAACAACAGCACTAAACATATACTTATCAATAATTACATTGAATGTGAATAGGCAGCATCCAGCAGCTCTTCATAAGGTTTTTCTGGCTCATTCTTTTCAAATTAGATTGCCAGGTCTTTCTTCCTAGTCTGTTTTAGTCTGGAAGCTCAGCTGAAACCTGTCTGCTATGGGTGACTTTACTATTATTTGAATACTGGTTGCCTCACTTCCAACATCACAGCAACATGAGAGCCTCCACAGTACAAGAAACTGTTGGTGGCATTGGCAATAGATTGCCACTTTTAATGGATGTAGAATCTGAGGCTCTGAGACATACTAGGCTGAGCAAAAACATGTAGGGAAGAGAAAAATAAAATATCTGGTGTGTTGTGGTCATAGTTACAGCATGAGTGCAGTAGGGGGAGAGTGAGTGTCTTATTCATAGTGAGTATCTTATTCAAATGTCTTCATAGTATAGTGTATATATACACAACTATGTGTGTATGTGTGTATGTATACATATACATATAAATACATATGAGAAAAAGAGATGGAAGTCGATTTATTGTGAAATATTGGTTAACGCAGCTATGGAGGCTGGCAAGTCTAAAAGCGGTAGATCAGCAGACAGATTTAGAACTGCAGCAGTCTTGTGCCTGAAATGCATAGTCTATGTGTCTGACGGGAAATTTCACTCTTGTTGTTGTTGATGTTGTGCTTTGGGTGGAAGTTTATGGCACAAATTAGTTTGTCATTCAAGAATTTATACATAAATAATTTTATGACATTGGTTGCAATCACTGCCACGTGTCAGCACTCTCCGCTTTTCCTCTTCTACCGTGGGTTTACCATGTACATTCCTTCAACACTCCTGTCCCTTCTTGCTTCCTCTTCTTTACTTTCGAGTAGGCATTGTCCATTTGGGCTCATCTACTTGAACGAGCTAAGAAACATGTTCTTCACACGTGTTATGTTTTGTTTTATAGGCCTAACTAATCTTTGGCTGAAACACAGACTTTGAGAGTGGCTTCACTTCTATAGAATTGCTATAAGTTGGAATTGACTCATCAGCACTGGGTTTGGTTTGGGATTTTGGTTACCTTTCTGAGTTAGCAGCCTGTCTGAAGGCCAAGGTCTCGGGTTCCTCCAGTCACCACCAAAGTAGTAAATCTAGTCTCTTTTTATGATTACTCATATTCTACATTTTTCTCCTGCTCTGTCCAGGACCCTCTATTGTGATACCTCTCAGAGTGGTAGGTGGTGGTAGCTGGGTACCAACTAATTCCTCCAGGTTCACTCTGGTGGAGCCTGTCATTCACGTGATCCACTAGTCCTTTGGACTGATATTTTCCTTGTTTTTGGTTTTCTTCATTCTGCTTTGCTCTGATTATGTTGGGATTAATAGATGTATTTAAGATGGCTGCCCACCAGTTTTTAAGACCCAGATGCTACTCACCAAAGTAGAATGTAGAGCATTTTCTTTGTGTAATACAAGGGTATGAGGATTGCCAGTTAAGTTTGCAAAGTCATCCTGGAAGAAATGCTACATACCTCGTTGCTGACTATCACTATGGTCACTTCAAAGTCCTCTCCTTGGGAAGCTATGCACTGATGCCAGCACTTAGTCCACCCTTCAAAGCAATTTTGGAACTCTTTCTGGAATGGCCATCAGAACTTTTGTCATATTACCCTTGATGTCCTGAATGTTATCAAAATGTCTTCTTTTTAATATTTCCTTTATCTTTTCATAAAGAAAAAAGTCATTGGAGGGCCAGATCAGTTTAGTAGGGAAGGTATTCCAATACATTTATTTGTTTACTGGCTAAAAACTCCTTAACAGAGAACTATACAATGAAGTTCTCAAACTTGCTACCCTGCCACCGTGCACAATGGCCATTCCAGAAAGAGTTCCTAAACTGCTTTGAAGGGCGGACTAGGCACTGGCATCAGTGCATAACTTTCCAAGGGGTGTACTTTGAAGGTGACTGCAGTGATATTCAGCAATAAGGTATGCAGCACTTAGAACAATTAAGTTCACAGACTTAATTGTTGGACCTCATATGCTAAGCCCATTGACCCAGATGTCCCCAAGACTGTGGTGTCCCAGGCCTTAGTCCCAGCAACTCAGTACCTCAAGGTGTCTACTATCTGGAGTTCTAAGTCCCATTCCTCCTCTCTCTTGTAACTGTCAAAGATTTGTATGTGTGTGTGTGTATGTATGTAAACCTTCTCATAATAGTGGGCTCATATAATATATGTTCTTTCGTGATTGACTGATTTCACTCAGCATAATGACCTCTATCTAGATTCATCAATGTTTTGCAGTGTTTCACAGATTCATCATTGTTCTTCATTGTATTCCACTGTATGTACTATAATTTGTCCACTCATCTGTTGATGAGCACTTAGGTTACCTGCTTCCATTTTTTGCTGTTGTGAATAATGCTGCAGTGAACATGGATGTGAATATGTCTATTTATGTGATGGCTTTTATTTCTCTAGTACATAATCTTAGCAGTGGGATTGCTGGATGGTACAGCTTTTCTATTTCTAGCTTATTAAGGAGGTATCATATTGTTTTCCATAGTAGCTGTACTGTTTTACATTTCCACCAGTGGTGTAGAAAAATTTCATTCTCCCCGCAAACTTTCCAATATTTATTATTTTCTGTTTTTTTTTTTCTTGTTGTTGAGGTGTTGAAGTAGTCTATACATTTTAGAGATTAGACCACTGTCAGTTATGTCATAGCCACAGTTTTTTCCTAGTTTGTAAGTTCTCTTTTTACTCTTTTGGTGAAGTCTTTTGATGAGTATAAGCATCTGATTTTTCAGGAAGTTTTATTTATCTATTTCATGTTTCAGTGTGTGTGCATTTTTAGTTATGTTAGGTATTATATTTATGCCATGTATAAGGGCTCCTAGCACTGTCTCTAGTTTTTCTTCCATGATCTTTGTTATCTTAGGTTTTATACTTAGATGTTTGATCCATTTTGACTTAGGTTTCCCTTTTTTCTGTTATGGTGTGAGGTATGGTCCTGTTTGTTTCTTTTGTTTCTTGTTTTTAAATAAATGGACAACCAGTTTTGCCACCACCATTTGTTTTTAATCACATCAATTTTCAGTCACTTCACATGCATGAGAAAGTTGGACTATGAAAGAAGAAGATAGAAGAAAAATTGATGCTTTTGAATTGTGGTGTTGGAGAAGAATGCTGAGTGTACCATGGACAGCCAAAAGAACCAACAGATCTGTTCTGGAAGAAGTACAACCAGAGTGCTTCTTGGAAGCAAAGATGGCAAAACTGCATCTTACATACTTTAGACGTGTTGTCAGGAAAGATCAGTCCCTGAAGAAGAACATTATGCTTGGTAGAGGGGAGGGCCAGCGAAAAAGAGGAAGACCTTCAACCAGATGGGTTGACACAGTGGCCATAACAATGGGCTTAAGCCTAAAACAATTGTGGACGTGGCGCAAGACCGGGCAGTGTTTCAATGTGTTGTTCATAGGGTTGCTATGAGTCAGAATCAATGCGATACCACTTGACAACAACAATTTGTTTAAAAGACTGTCTTTTCACTATTTAACGGACCTTCACACTTTGTCAAAGACCAGAGGACTACAGGTAGATTTACAACCAAGTTTATTTAGATCAGTTTTCAAACAGAATCCTTCTCCCTGGGAAGCCTCAGTTTTTACTCTAATGGGCTTCAACCAATTTCATGGGGACTATCCATATTATGGAGGGTAGTTATCTTATTTAAATGCTACTATTGTTAGTTACTGTCTGCTTTGGTTAAGATTGTTTGTCAACTTGGCTGGGCTATGAATCTCAGTGGTTTGGGAGTTATGATGTAGTTAGTTAGGCAGTTGTATGATGATAGGATCACCCCCATAGCGAGATTTAATATAACATGATCGTACACTTGATGTATTCTGCTGTGAGTAGTCAGTCAATTGAAAGGGAGCAACTTTAGGGTGTGGCCTGCATCCAATGTAAGTGGACTTTCTAGCAAAGTTTGGGGGCTTTTGCTTGCTTTGGATGCTCCTAATGGCCTGACTGCTGGTTAGCTAAGGCAGAGACATCAGTAACTCTCCCCTCAGCTTCCCTACCCATCCTGCTAATGGCTCTGTTCATCTGATCCCAAGTTATTGGGACTTGAGCTAGCAGCTGACCTACTGTCTTGACTGCCAATCGTAGGAGCTGTTGGTCTTTGCAGGAAGGAAGCAAGAGCCCTGTTGTCTGACTTACTGCTCTTGAGTTTGCCAGCCCCAGCAGCTACATGAATTAGGAGAAGTCTCCAGGCTGACCTGTGGACTGGGGACAGTCCAGTCTCTACAACTGCACGAGCTATATCCTTGATATAAATCTCTTTATGTATTTATATGCTTTATTGGTTTTCCATCTCTAAAACAGACACCCTATGATGTCACTGAATTGGTTTTGATACTTCCTTAGCATTGTCTAAACTATGTTTGACTAAATATACTGGAACCATAGCCTGGCCAAGTTGACATAAAATCAACCATTCTAGAGGGCAACCATTGAGAGATCTAGAAAGACAGTGGAGAGCTGCTTCTCTAGTAAAAACCTTGAAAATCACTGCTATGGACACTGGCATCCTTGGAGGTTTCAAACCAGGGGTAAAAGGGTCACATTTATGCTTTAGAACGATTCATGAGGAGGAGTAGCTTGCAATGAGGATGGTATAAGAGAAAGAAATAATAATGGGCAACTGATTTCAACAGTTCAGAGGAGAGACAAGGGCCTGATCATGGTCATGCAGGTGAGAGTGCCAATAAAGAGACAGATTTGTGAAACATCATGTCAATGATGTTGATAGAACTTGAAGAACAAATAAACAATGACTCGACAGATGCTAACCTGAGCAACCAATAGATCTTCGAAATATCTACTGAAACTTATAATGCAGGGGACGAAGCCAGTGCAGATGAGTGGTATGGGGAAAATGGGTTTAGTTTGAGTTGTTGGTTGGGAGTCTAGCTGGGGTACCCAAGAGTTATTTGGCTGTGCAAGGTAACTGAACATTGTATGCACTGACGTTTGTGAAATGATGGAAGTTGGTAGGGAAGCTGAGGTTGCTGATGTCTCTGCTTTAGCTAACCAGCAGTCAGGCCTGTGTCCCCTGGTGACAAAGATCACTCTTCTTTCAACAGGGCTGTCCTCATTGGAAAGACAATTTTTTCCCAGACTCTTCCGAAAGCACAAATAGAACACTAAGATGTAGCCACACTTCCCTGATCAGACAAAATAGTCTGAACCAGATACTGAGACTACGAGCAATTAAATCAATTTCTGACAGGTGTTATCTATTTGCTGAGACTGTTACCTACTTGTAAAACATTTCCCTTGATAGAAAGGAACCCACTTACATCTTTCTTAAATCAAACTGGCCTGTGGCTGTTGACGCTTGCCATGTTTCATCAGAACTTCTAGACCATTACAGACTAGGAAGAAACGCAAAGCAGTCTTTTTTTTTTTTTTAAATAAGACCATGAAAATCCTGTAGATCACAATGTTTTGATCCCACTGTACATGGGATTGCCATAAGTCTGTGTTTGACCAGATGTCAGCTAGCAATGACATAACATAACCCTATGTTAATATAAGATTTATTTAAATCAAAAGAATTAAACAACTGGTAGAAAATGTAAAGCCTGAATGAAATAACAAATAATAAATCACTTTTCCTGAGATGAAGCTGTCATTGACTTTTTCCTTCTGTTGATAGTCTATGACCTGTTCTCCGATTTACTCAGCCATGCCTGAAAAGCATTTGTATAACTTAGTTGAATTGACTTTTATAAGTAGGCATTGTTGATGGAGACATGAAACAGCCCTTTTCCCAAACTTCTGTCCACACCTATGAGCCACTATTTTTAAATTCACCCTTGTGACACCTAGGTCAGTTGGCATAACAAAGTTTATTAAGAAAGTGTTCTGTAGCCCACTTTGGTAAGTGGTGTCTGGAGTCTTAAAAACTAGCAAGTGGCCATCTAAGAAGCATCAGTTGCTTTCAACCTGTCTGAAGCAAAGTGAAGAACATCAAATACATAAGAAAAATATGAGTCTGAGAGACAGAAAGGGCCACATAGACCAGAGACTACATCAACATAAGAGCAGAAGAACTAGATGGTGTCTGGCTACCATTAATGATGTCCATATAGGGAACTTAACAAAGATGGAGCAGGAGAAATGTGGGGTGCGTAACTCAAACTCTAGCAAAAAGACCCCAGACTTGATGGTCTGATAGACTGGAGTGTCCAGGGAAGAGATGGCCCCAAGACTCTCTGCTAGCCCAGAATTGAAACCATTCTTGAAGCCAACTCTCCAGACAAAGATTAGACCAGACTATAACACATAAAATGATAGTGGTAAAGTGTGTGCTTCTTGCCTTAAGCAGCTACAGGATAGTAACTGGGCAGCTCCTGTCCGGAGGCAAGAGGAGAAGAAAGAAGGGGGCATGAGCTGGTTGAATGGACACAGGAAATTTGGCGTGGAAAGAGGAGTGTGCTGTCACAGAGTGGGAGATCAGCTACAATCACTTAACAAAATGTACACAAGTTTTTGTATGAGAAACAGACTCGAATTGTAAGCTTTCACCTAAAACACACACACATGCAATCTGTCTTGTCTGTGCTGTGTGTTTGTAGATATGTTGGCCTGGGCTTTTTTTAAAATCAATCTCAGGGTAGCCATTCTGCTGCTGAGCTACACTCACCCACACATTTCATTTATCCACAATAATAAGAATATCAATACCTTGGATTTATATAGAGCCTCTCAACCAAAGAGGTCAAAGCATTTTAATTTAATTGGATGTTCCCATGGCTTTAAGAGCCTCTGGGTGTATTTACAAATGTAATAACGAGAAACAGTCTGCCTTGGTTTACAATATAATAGACAACATAAAACAAGATCTGCACATATATTCCTCCTGCCCTCCCTGCACAGACTCATTGAATGCCTGGTCACAGAGTTTAAGGTCCTGTCTGAGCTGTGCTCTGTGTTGCTCTTCACCTTCTGACACCATTTCTTCTCCACGAACCCTTTGTTTTAGCCAAATGATTCCCTTGAACACAAAATTTACTCATGCTTTCATTTTGTACTGTATCCTGTCTAGAAAACCCTTCTTCCCCTCTTCAGTTTAAGTCTCTGCTCTTCTTTTGCCCTGTTGAGCTTAAATTTAGTCCTGTCTATACCATGAGGCAATAGCTGCCCAATCGATTGTGAAGATGGCTCTGGATCAGACAACAGTTCATTTTGTCATATTTGATGTTGACTTGAGTAGGAGTTGATTCCATGGCAACTGACAACAATTACACTCATGAAGCCTTCTGTAGTCTTCCTAGACATCACTGATAAGTTTTCATTCAACCATATTTAGCATTTATGATCATCATTCTTTGGAGGTTAGTTAAGTAGCTGCTGTGGCTATGGGCATTCCTGCTTTGCTTTTTGATTCTGATTAATGAGCCACCTTTTTCACACATAGGTATCTATAATTAGCCTCTTTACTGTTCATCAACTTGAATATGTTTCAAGTAATTTGGTGAGTTTGGGTGATCTGTGTTAAAAACTGAAGGTTGTAAGTGGGCTACTACAAAACCTTTCCCTGATTCCCTACCTCCAAAACCTACAGTTCAAAGTCCGGAGAAAGACTGGAGCTAGGTTAGAATTTACCAGGATTGTTGTTGTTAGCAGCCGTGGAGTCAGTGCCCACTCATAGCGCCCTATGTACAACAGGACCAAATCGTGTCAGGTCTGGTGCCATGTCCACAATTGCTGTCATGCTTGAGCCCAGTGTTGCAGCCACTGTGTCAGCACACCTCACTGAGCGTTTTCCTCTTTTTTGATGACATTCTACTCTACCAAGTAAGAGGACCCTCCCCAGGGTCTGATTCCTTCTGACAGCATGCCCAAAGTATGTAAGATGCAGTCTTACCATCTTTGCTTCTAAGGAGCATGTTAGTTGTACTTCTTCCAAGACAGATGTGTTCATTCTTTGGAAATCTATGATATAATTAATATTCTTTTCCAATGCTATATTTCAAAGGCAACAATTCTTCTTCTGTCTTCCTTATTAATTGTCCAACTTTTGCATGCATATGCTGCAGTTGAAAATACCTTGGCTTGGGTCAGGTGCACTTGGCTTGGGTCAGGTGCACCTAGTCTTAAAGGTGATCATCTTGGCTTTTCAACACTTTAAGAAAGTCTTTTGTAGTGGATTTTCCAATGCAATGCATCTTTTGATTTCTTCACTGCTGCTTCCATGAGCATGAATTATAGAGCCAAGAAAAATGAAATCCTTAGCAACTTCCAGCTTTTACCCATTTATCATGATCGTGTTTACTGGTCCAGTTGTGAGGAATTTTGTTTTCTTTATGTTGAGGCATAATCCATACTGAAGACTGTGATCTTTGATCTTTGTCAGAAAATGCTTCACATTTTCTCCATTTTTAGCACATAAGATTGTGTTATTTGCATAAATCAAGCTGTTAATAAGTCTTCCTCCAATCCTGATGCCCCATTCTTCTCCATACAGTCCAGTTCCTTGGATTGCTTGCCCAGCATACAGATTGAACAGGTATGATGAAAGGATACTACACCAACATACATCTTTCTTAACTTTAAACTGTGCAGTGTCCATTTGTTATGTCTTAACAACTGCTTCTTGATCCACGTGCAGATTCCTCATGAGCACAACTAAGTGTTCTGGAAATCTCGTCCTCCATAATGTTATCTATAATTTGTTACAATGGTACTGAAGGAAGAAGTCCAAGCTGCACTGAAGACATTGGTGAAAAACAAGCCTCCAGGAACTGATGGAATATCAATTGCAACGTTTCAATAAACGGATGGAGCGCTGGAAGTGCTCACTTGTCTATGCCAAGAAATTTAGAAGACAGCTACCTGGCCAACCAACTGGAAGAGATCTATATTTATACCTACTCCCAAGAAAAGTGATCTGACTAAATGCAGAAATTATAATAATAATAAAGGACAGATGTCCATTTTACTGCCAGTATTTTATTAAGCTTTAGAAAAAAAGATTCTGCAATTGGACAAGTTCTGTTTTTCAGTTACGTTGACTTTTGTTTATCAATTATTGCCTCGATCATTAATATCACCTGGGGGTAAAATTTTGTTAAGGATCATCCCAAAGTGGCTACAGTAGTATATGAACAGGGAACTGCGAGAAATTCAAGCCAGATTCAGAAGAGGGTACTGTTGATGTCAGATGGATTTGGCTGAAAGCAGAGAATATCAGAAAGATGTTTTCCTGTGTTTTATTGACTACTCAAAGGCATCTGACTGCATGGATCATAACAAATTATTGATAACCTTGAAGAGAAAGGTAATTCTAGAACACTTAATTGTGCTTATAAGGAATTGGCAGGTTTAGAAGCAATATTGAAAGGTGTATCTGTCACATGACATCAAAGGTACAATTGGAACATTTTTCCAGGGACAGGAAGTGGAGCTGAGATAAAAAAAAGAGTTTACTGAATGAAGATTTAATGAATCTGTTGATTCGATTATCCTATAATTGCATTCGCAGCTTGTGATAATAGGCCATGGCTTTTTTGATCCTATTTTATTTCTTGTTTATCTGTTTATGAAAGCAATATCTATCATAGAGAATTTGGAAAACATAGAAAAACTTTGAAGAAACAAACAATATTGTTGCTCAAAAATACCTTTATGACATCCACTGAGATGTATTTGAAATAAAATCAGCCCCAGACTCTACTAATAAAGGTGCAGATCTGTATAATTCACTTCTTCTCAAACTGTGTGAGGGAAATACTATTATCTTTTTTACAGATAAGAAAACTGAGGCACAGAAAGGGTTAAGTGACTGGTCTAAAGTGGCGTCACAAGGATGCAGAGCTTTGAGGCTGAATCTAGGCAGTCCTACTTTACAGCCTGCCTTAGTGTTTTATTGTGGTAAAATACACAGAATATAAGTTACTGTTTTAACTACTTTAAAGTGCACACAGTTCAGTGTCTCACAGAACATGCGCAAGTTGTGCAGCCATCACCGCTATCTGGTTATGGAACATTCTTGTGACTTCCAAAGGTAGCCCCCCATGCTCAATAAGCAGCAACTCCTCATTTCAGTCCCATCTCCCCTCAGCCATCTCCTGCCTCCTGAAACTGTTAACTTGTTTTCTGGCTCTATGTATGGATTTGTCTCTTCTGGATACTTGATACAGATGAAATCAGATGATAGGTGGCTTTCTGTGTCTGTCTTCTTTCATTCAGCACAAGGTCAAGTTTCTCTCTGTTGCAGCATGTATTAGTACTTTATTCCTTTCTATGGTTAAACAATATTCCATTGTTTGGACATACCACAGTTTTTAAAATTCTGTTGAAGAACATTTGGGCTATTTCTACCTTTTGGCTATTATGAATAGTGGTTCTTTTAGAATTCATGTGCAACATTTTATTTGAACGTCTGTTTCAATTCTTCTGAATACAAACCTAAGAGGCAAATTCTGGTTGACATGATAATTCTAGGAGTTCCTTGGCACACACCACTCAGAGTTCACTACCAGGCGAACCTACCTACCCATAGATGTCACAGAAGACAGGCCTAGTGATCTGGTTCCAAAACCACCCAACTCTTCCCACGGCAAGTGCTCATTTTTATATGAGTACTACAATGTAGGAGGTTCCAGTTTCTCCCCATCATCACCATCACTTGGTATTTTGTTGTATTCTAATTACAGCTATTTAGTGGGTATGAAGTGGTATCTCATTGTGGTTTTGATTTGTATTTCTCTAATGATTGTCTATGCATACTGTCTTCTTGGATTTTTTCATTTCCATTCTGATTTAGCAGTTAAGATATAATTTACTAGTAAAAATAATAATATAGGACAAATGTACATTTTACTACCAGTATTTTATTAAGCTTTAGAAAAAAAGATTCTACAATTGGATAAATTTTGCTTTTCAGTTATTTTGACTTTTATCAATTATTGCCTTGAGAGCTCCTGAGTGTGATTTTCATGGGGTAGTGGTTAAGAACCATGGCTGCTAATTATGAGCCTAATACATCGTAACATTTTTTTTTCTTTTTCAAAATGGGTAATTGAGAACTTGACATAACTAATGCCATAATGATACTTCACATAATTTGTTTCTGTTTTTTTTACATCTGCTACACTGGCCTCTGCACCAAGAGATGATTCTGTAGTCTTGGCCTCCCTCTTCTTTGCTTGCTTGAAAAATGGCCCTCAGCCTGTAAGACAGTGGCTAGAAAGGCTGTCTGGCATTTCTTGTATCTATGATTTTCTTTCTTGCTGCTTATCTCAGTCACAGTGGACTTGGCAGGCTGGTTCCACTAGCTGAGGAATTTTTGTATAGTTTTTGTTTTTGCATGTTACAAGCATACAGATTAGAGTCCAGGTATCTGAACACTCATCTATGAAGTTTGAAATTGATCAAACATGTAATCAGGATGCATTCATAATTACTGGTGACTGAAATGCAAAAGTTGGAAACAAAGAAGAAGGATCCATAGTTGGAAAATACGGACTTGGTGATAGAAATAACACCGGAGATTGGATGATAGAATTTTGCAAGACTAATGACTTCTTCATTGCAAATACCTTTTTTAACCAACAGAAACAGTGACTGTACACATGGCCCTCACCAGGTGGAATACACAGGAACAAAATTGACTACATCTGTGGAAAAAGATAGTGGAGAAGTTCCATGTTAGCAGTCAGAACAAGACCAGTCACTGACTGTGGCACAGATAATCAACTGCTCATACACTAATTCAAACTGAAACTGAAGAAAATTACAAGTCCCCAAGAGCAAAAGTATGACCTTGCATATATCCCTCCTGAGTTTAAAGACCATCTCAAGAACAGATTAGATGTGTTGATCACTAATGAGCAAAGAGCAGACGAATTGTGAAATGACATCAAAGACATCATCCATGAAGAGAGCAAGAGGTCATTAAAAAGACAGGAAAGAAAGAAAATTGGATGTTGGAAGGGACTCTGAAATATGCTCTTGAACATTGAACAGCTAAAGCGAAAGGAAGGAATGGTGACGTAAAAGACCTAAACAGATGATTTCAGAGAGCAGACAAAACAAAGCACTATAATGACATATGCAAAAAGCTGGAAATGCAAAACCAGAAGGGAAGAACACAGCCTGCATTTCTCAAGCTGAAAGAACAGAAGAAAAAATTCAAGCCTCTAGTTGCAATAGTAAAGGATTCTATAGGGAAACTATTAAATGACTCAGGGAGCATCAAAAGAAGATGAAAGGAATACACAGAGTCATTATACCAGAAAGAACTGGTCGATGTTCAGCCATTTGAAGAGGTAACATGTGATTGGGAACCAATGGTACCAAAGGAAGAAGTCGAAGCTGTGTTGAAGGCATTGTTAAAAAGCAAGGCTCTGGAAGTTGATGGAATATCAGTTGAGTTGTTTTAACAAACAGGTGCAGTGCTGAAAGTGCCCACTTGTCTACACCAAGAAATGTGGAGGACAACTACCTGGCCAACTGACTGCAAGAGATTCATATTTACGCCCATTTCAAAGAAAGAAAACAATAGGACCAAAAAACCCAAACCAAATCCACTGCCATTGAGTAGATTCTGACTCATAGTGACCCTATAGACAGAGTAAACCTGCCCCATAGACTTTCCAAGGAGTGCCTGGTAGACAGCCTCCTATAAATGTACAGAATCATAAAGTGCACATACCATATGGTCACACTGTGCCCCTAAGTCTAGTCCATTCTTGTCTGAAGAGTTGACCTCAGTACTGATTTCCGGTGACATCCAGCAGCAGGTCTAGGGGCCAAGTTCCCGGGGGACCCTCCACATTGATTGCATGTTCGATCGATTTTGGGCTGCAGAAACTGGTAAAAGTCTTCAAGCTCTTCATCTTTGGCCTTAGTGGTTAGTGCATACATTTAAATAATAGTTGTATTAATAATTGGCCTTCTTTGTAGGCGTACTGATATTATCATATTACTGACAGTATTGTACTTCAGGATAGATCTTGAAATGTCCTTTTTAGTGACTAATGCAACATCTCTCTTTTTCAAGTTTTTGTTACCAGCATAGTAGACCATAACATTGTTGGATTTGAAATGGCCCAAACCTGTTCATTTCAGGTCACTAACACCTAGGATATCAAAGTTTATGCCTTCCATTTCATTTTTGATGATTTCCAATTTTTCTAGATTCACCCTTTGTATATGCCATGTCCCAATTGTTAATGGATGTTTGCAACTGTTTTTTCTCATTTTGAGACATGTGACATCAGTAAATGAAGATCCTGAAGGACTTAATCCATCCACATCATTATGTTTGACTCTGTTCTGAGGAAGGGGCCTTTCCCCAGTCGTCTTCCAAGTGTCTTCCAAAATGGGGAGCTCAATTTCCCATACCATTATCTGACAATGTTCCGCTGCTAGTCACAGGTTTTCCATGGCTAATTCCTTTCAGGTGTAGACTGCCAGATCCTTCTTCCTTAGTTTGGAAGCTCAGCTGAAACTTGTCTACCATGGGTGACTCTGCTGGTATCTGTATACCGGTGGCATAGCTTCCACCATCACAGCAACAAGCACGCCTCCACTGAAAGACAAGTGGGGTTCTTCACTCCGTATTTATGCCCATTCCAAAGAAAGGTGATCCAACCGAATGTGGAAATTACCAAACAGTATCGTTAATATCACATACAAGTAAATTTTTGCTCAAGATCATTCAAAAGTGACTGCAATAGTATATTGACAAGGAACTGCCAGAAATTCAAGCTGGATTCAGAAGAGGACGTGGAAACAGGGAGATCATTGCTGACGTCAGACGAATCCTGGCTGAAAGCAGAGAATCCCAGAAAGATGTTTACTTGTGCTTCATTGACTAGGCAAAGACATTCCACTGCGTGGATCATAATTAATTGTGGCTAACATTGAGGAGAATGGGAATTCCAGAACACTTAACTGTGCTTTTAAGGAATCTGTATGTGGATCGTGAAGCAGTTGTGTGAACAGAACAAGGGGACAACGCATGATTTAAGGTCAGGAAAGGAGCACATAGGGTTGTATCCTTTCACTATACTTTTCTAATCTGTATACTGAGCAAATAATCTGAGAAGCTGGATTCTACAAAGAAGAGCAGGCATCAGGATTAGAGGCCAACTCATTAACAATTTGCATTATGCAGATGACACCACCTTATTTGCTGGAGGTGAAGAAGATATGAGACACTTACTGCTGGTTTCCTTCTAGATGGGAGGGAACAGGTGCTTGTTAAAAGGTTACTAGAAATATAGAGTGAAAAGGTGGATTATGCTGTCACCGGATGAGGAAAGCAAACGGAGCTGCAGAAAGGCCGGCTCGCAAAATTGACTTGGATTATATACTTTCACTTCGACGGCACGTGGCTTGGCTAATCACAACTTAAAAAAAAAGAAAAGAGAGTAAGCAAGCAAACCAACAAAAACTGTCTTTTGAGACTCTACAAAGAGCAGCCTGAGTTACTGTTGAGTCTCCAGTGGTATCAGTGTTATTGTTGTTAGGTGCTGTGGAGTCAGTTCTCACCTGTAGTGACCCTATGAACAACAGAATGAAACACTGCCTGGTCTTGCTCCACGTCCACAGTCATTTTTATGCTTAAGCCCATTGTTGCGGTCACTGTGTCAATCCATTTCTTCCATAGTCTTCCTCTTTTTCGCTGACCTTCCACTCTACAAGCTTGATGTCCTTCTGCAGGGACTGATGTTTCCTGACAACATGTCCAAAGTATGTAAGATGCAGTCTTGCCATCTTTGCTTCCAAGAAGCAGTCTGGTTGTACTTTTTCCAGAACAGATCTGTTGGTTCTTTTGACAGTCCATGGTACATTTAATATTCTTCTCCAACACCACAATTCAAAGCATCAATTCTTCTTCTGTCTTCTTTGTTCACTGCCCAGCTTTCATAGGCATATTATGCGACTGCAAATAACATGGTTTGAGTCAGGCCCATTTTAGTCTTCAAGGTGACATCCTTACTTTTGAACCCTTTGAAGAGGTCCTTTGCAACAGATTTTCCCAGTGCAATGCATCATCTTTTGATTTCTTGACTGCTGCTCCCATGTGTGTGGACTGCGGACCCAAGTAAAACGAAATCCTCATGAGTCGGATCCAACTTGACGGCAATTGGCTGGCTTGGCTTGAGAACCTCAATCCTTTCCCCATTTATGCTTACTAGTCCAGTTGTGAGGATTTTTGTTTTCTTGATGTTGAGTGACAATCCATACTGTGGCCTGTGGTCCTTGACCTTCTGGTATCATACCTCCTAATAAATCTTCTTCCTTCTGACTTGGAGTATATTTCATTGCGTTTGTTGCTCCATGGCTTGGACTCATACCATGTAATATAAGTAAAAGTTGGTCAGTTGCAATCCACCAACAGATGGTTGGAAAACCTAAGGGATAGTTCTGTCCCTGTAGGATAACACTGAGTTGAAAACGAGGTGACGGCAGTTTTTTTTTTTTTTTTTTTTTTTGATTGGTCAGCTGCTAACCAAGAGGTTGGCAGTTCGAATCTACCACTCACAACTCCTTGCAAACCCTATGGGGCAGTGCTACTCTGTCCTGTATGGTCGCTAAGAGTTGGAATCGACTGGACGGCACCTTTTTTTTTTTTTTTTTTTTAAAAAAAAAAACATTTTCTTGAAATACAGGGACACTGGAAACAAAATCCTCTTAATTTCAATGCAAACAGGAACCTTTAGTTTTGGAGACTATCAAAGAAAAGCATTTTTGTGGCTAATTCATTTTCGCACTGTACTGGATTGAACAATTATTATTTTTACTGCTCGTGTTTAAAACAATTGTCAATGAAGCTAACTTTGCGCAGACTCTTTCCTCCGACCCCCTCCTCCCCAACTTGCAGTGGCCAGATTAATTTCACTGAACACCTCATTACATTCTAAAAACAAACAAACTGAAAACAAAGTTAAGCTCAGAATAACCACAACGGAAGACAACCCTTCAGTGACTTGCGCAGATTACTATTAGTTTCTCCCTTCTAGGACTCGAGGCGGAAAAACTACAATTCCCAGAGTGCTTAGACAGAACACACGCATCGCGACGACGAAACTTTTTTCTTAGGCCCGCCTCCTCACGCCAGCTATTGGATACCCCAGTTCCGGGACTCGGAATTTCTTTTATCTCATTGGCTGAGATTATGGCGTTGTCAAACAGAGTTTTCGAGCGCGTTTGTCCCTTGCAGCCCACCGGCCCGCCCCCCATGCAAGATGGCGGCAGAAGCGGCTGTTGGGAAGTACAGAAGCACTGTCAGCAAAAGCAAAGACCCCTCGGGGCTGCTCATCTCTGTGATCAGGTGAGGGAGGCAGGAAGCAGGGCCAAAGGGACCGGGGACAGGGGCCCGACCTCGGCTTTGAAGGGAGAGGGGCTGTCTGAGTGCCCCCTGCCTACCCTCCCCTTCCCGCCCTGCTCCCGGGCCCCTCCCACGGGGTCGCCTGCTTTCTGGGGTTAGGCTGAAAGGAGGAGCCCCTCCCACAGTGTTTTCTTTAGAGGCAGTCCTGTCTTAGGGGCAGAGCCGCGGATGAGGGTCCCTGGCTCTAAAAGCACGTCGTGTGCCTTGGTAGAGAAGGCCAGGTGAAGGTGTAGTTCATTCATCCGTGCGGCGCTTGCCGGTGGATCGCCTGTAGCAGCGCTCACGGGGAAAGGCGCCAAGCTTCCAGGGCTTCGGGGCCTGGAAACTCTTGTCACACTGTTATCCCCCACACCCTGGACATCTTCAGCCACCTGTGAGTGGTCACAACGTCCAGCAGGAGAACGTGTGCTGGTGGCAGGACTCGGGGCTTCAAGGCCCGCACGCATTGTCAAGTTTCTGTTCTCCCTTTTCCTACCTTCCTGTCTTGGTCTGTTCCTTAAAACAACAAAACAAAGCAAAATTGAATTACCAGTTACTCTCTGTGCATTTTACTTTCCCACAGTACGTATAGAGGAAATGGCAGATCTTTTAGGGGCTCTTGTTTATTTATTTTAGGTCAAATGCGTCATTAAATTGGTGGAAGAAAGCTCTTTTAAGTCCTGCTGAGTATGACACAACCTGAATAAAATCTATTATGATCCATTTTTACATTGTTGGCATTTGAATTTCCATTTGAGGGTTTTTCATTAAATAAGACATCCTCTTTTTCCCACCTTTATTGAGCTTTTGGCTGAATTCTTGGTCTCTTGGAGTGTCCTCTTGATCTTTAAAACCCAGGGTCCTTGTGATATCTTCCACATAATAAGCGTTTGATAAACATGTTGAATGAATGAATCATACTTTTTTAAGATGGCATCTATCCATAACTCATGGACAGATAGAGACTCTGGAGCCTTGATGGACACCCTGGTGGTGTAGTGCTAACCAAAAGATAAGCAGTTAGAATCCTCCAGGTACTCACTGGAATCTCTGTGGAGCAGTACTAGTCTGCCCTATAGGGTTGATAAGAGTTGGAGTCAATTTGACTGTACTCCCTGCTGGGGGAGTGGTTAAATTCTCAGTTGCTAACCCAAATGTCAGCAAGTCAGATCCACTATCCGCTGCTTGGAAACCATCGTGCAGTTATACTCTGTCCTGTCACTATGAATTGGAATCGACAGCAGAAGGATATGGGTTTTTGGTTGTATTTGGGAGACTCACCTTAAGATTGGGGTAGTGGTGGTCCAGTGGTAGAATGTGACTGTCCTTGAGGGACACCTGGTTGTATTCCCAGCCAGAGTGTCTTGTGTACAGCCATCTACTCTCTGTCCTCAGAGACTTGGTTGTTGCTGGGATGCTGAAGTTTTCAGCAGAACTTCTGAACTAAGATGGACTAGGAAGAAAGGCCTGGCAATTGATTTCTCACAGTTGGCCAACGAAAACCCCATGGAACACAGTGGTGTAGTCTGTAACCTATCATGAGAATGTCACAGGGATGTCACACCGAGCATTTCGTTCTCTTGTGCATGGGGTCATCATAAGTTGAATGCTGACAAAGTGACAGCTAACAGAAGTTTAAGATTATAGCATGTTAAATCATTATTATCAGTTGCCCCTATAGGAACAGGAGAGTGATTCTGTGTCTGGAAATGCCTAGTATGCCTGGTAGGCCACCCTGATGAAAGGCTCATTGTTAGAAAATCGCAGTGTTTGTCAAAAGTTACTGCTTCCTGTGTCTGTTTAGTGTGCACTCTTTGAGATGTCCTTGCAACATAGTATGTTTTTATTCTTAATGCATTATAGGAATCTTTGCTAACCTCCTTCCATCCCTAACTTTTCTCACAGTCTTTCTCAAGGATTGTAGCTTTCCTGGTGGTTTTGGTAACAAGCCCTGAAAAAAGGAAAACACAATTTAGGCTCCTATTTTATGACATTGCAGAGATTCTGAGAGATAAACCTTGTACTGGCCTTTTCTCTTGAAAGTTTCTGTGCACTTCTTATTTTGTTACAGAACATGTTACTTGTTAGTGATAGAGTCTGCTCTCCTTTGAAAAGTTTTATCTGTTTGATTTTTTTTTTGACTTCACTGAACAGTTATGTTTTTCTTTCTTTCTGAATAGTGAATCTTCAAATGTCTTACTCAGATATGTAAAAAATACGTCATTTCTGTACCTCATTATTAGCATATCCCTTTATATATATTTATAATGCTATTCCTATTACTTGAAACAGCAGTTATTATTATAACTCTGTTGCCCTGCTGCAGATTCTGACTCATAGTGACCCTAAAGGACAGAGTAGAACTGCCCCCATAGATTTCCAAGGAACCCTTGGTGGATTTGAACTCCTGACGTTTTGGTTAGCAGATGTAGCTCTTAATACTATGCCACCATCATATCCTTTATTACTATAATCCAAAAGCCCACTGCCATCGAGTCAATTCCAACTCATAGCCACCCTATTGAAATGAGTGGAACTGCCCCACAGAGTTTCCAAGGAGCACCCGGTGGATTCGAACTGGCAACTTTTTATTTAGTAGCTGTAGCACGTATCCACTATGCTGTCAGGGTTTCCTTTATTACTCTAGTCGTCTTTTAACTGGAAAAGCCATCACCACAGGTGGATAAAGGTTTAATATAAGGACAGAGTATGTGTAGCAATAGGGACTATCCCAATCGCATTGCTATTTCCAGCCATGGTACTAAATAGTTAAATAATGACTTTCTATTTTGCTAGTGCGACGCTCCACTGCTTTAAAAGCATCTGAAAGCCAAAATCAATGCAAGATGAAATATGGTGTAATTGCAATGAAGGTTTTATATTTGGGTAGCAGCTTACTTCTAAATTACCTTGAGACTCATCAGTAAAATTTTTAATCACTTAAAAACTACTGACTGAAAATATTTGAGGCAAGTCCAGTGTTCCCAAGGGTGGACTCCTGGGACTTTGCAGCAGAGGTTGTCAGGACTGTGATGGGGACCTTGATGAAGAGCAGTGGAAGGGCCTGGCAGATAGTACTTGGGTTTAGTCTCACACAGAGGCCCTGGGCTGGCGCATGCTATGGCCAGCTCTGCAGTCTGTAAGTAGAGCTCTTGAGCTGAGGTCTCGCTGTGGGCCCTGTAAAGTGAGACGAATTGGCTGGACAGAGACCTGCTTACCTGCTGTGGTCCAGTTTGGACAGTCTCACACTTAGAATACCCACCCTCTTGTACCATTCTTTACTTTTTTATTGATTTTTTTCCTCCTTAACCTTTTGTTGGGTGTGAAGTTGGTAGAGGCAGCCTTTCTAAATGGGAATAAAGCAGGTGGCATTTTGGAGATGCTGTTTTATTTTATTGTGAGTTCTTGACAGGTTTTTAATTGGGAAATGTCTACCCCTTACTGTTAGGTGATTTGCTTTCCAATTAAACATTTTGTCTTTCTTTTCTTTCTAAGTTGGCCTTTAATAGCTGGTTTAATTGAGAAGCCAAACTTCAGTGGTGACTTGAGGGGACCTTATTGAAACCTTGGAGCAGAGCTTTTGTAGACATACTCTGGTCACAGATGTCAGGGAGGTTTGAAGATAGCAGAAGGCTCACGTTTATATCTTCACAGGAGTTGGGATTTCAAAACGCAGAGAATCCTTTGTTGTAGACACCTGTGAAATTCCCATTCTCCCCAGAGAGTATTTTGGTCAGCCAGGATTTAATTCAAAGTAGACTTTGTGGAAGGGGTTCAGGCTTTGATTGGGTCTTTGAACCAACTGCTTTGAGGTCTTGGCCATGGTGTTTGATAGGAGAGGAACATGGTCACTCTCTTTGGAACAGAGTTTTGGAAGGTGTGTTAGGTGTTGATGTTTCCCTCACCACCCCCTCTCTTCCTCGGAGCCCATCTCGTCATGGTTTTAGGTTTTCTATTTCTCCTTGCCCTGGGGATGTGGATGTGGGTGAAGGGGTGCTCCTTGAAAGATAACTGCTAAACCATGTGGAGACTGAACGCTTCTACTCTTTCAGGAAGTCTGACGGTATACCTGCATTTAAGAGGCAAAACAGTTCCCATTTGGGGGCTGCACTTGCAGAACTACTATCTTGGAAACCTGTATCTTGGTTTCTGACGTCAAATAATTTTTCACAGTGAGGTATTTGGAAGGCATTAGTGTTGAGTGGTAGGGTCAGGTTTTTTCAGGGCACTGCTTAGGGGTAGGTATGGGCTCATCCTGTAAGTGAAAGGAGTGGTGAGTGGGTATGCACCAAACCAAGCCTACTGCCACTGAGTCTGTTCTGACTTACCGCGACCTTTGTAGCATGCGGGAGAACTGCCCCATAGCGTTTCCAAGGAGTGCCTGATAGATTTGAACTGATGACTTTTGGATAGAAGCCATAGAACTTAACCGCTACAGCACCAGGGTTTCTGTTTAAAGCTTAGTGCCTGTGGTTTTGGTGAAAAGTCAAAGAGACGTTATCTTACTGAAAAATATCACTTCAGAGCTTATTGAATGTGCAGAATCTCAGATGAATCCCCCTGGCCTGAATCTTCACCTTAACAAGATTACTAGGTGATTCAAGTGTACTTTAAAGCTTGAGTGCTCCTTAGGACGTAATCTTTTTGAGGAGATAAGATGCAGAAAATCAGTTGTTGGGTGCTGTTGAGTCGATTCCAGCTTGTAGCAACCCCATATGGCAGCAGAACTGTCCCATGGTGGTTCTCTGAGGCAGAATCAGAGCCGAGTTGATGGCAGGGGGTTTGATTTCTTTTGGTTTAATCTTTATGGAAACAAAGCGGCTGATGGGGTTCAACTGCCAGCGTTTTGGTTTGCACCTGAGCACTTGGCTACTGCGCCACCATTAACCCCAAACCAGACCGACTTCTAGTGACCTTATAGGACAGAGTAGAACTGCTGATGGCAACAGTGCTGATGGGGGAGACAAGTTGGTGGGAACCTCAGGGCTCTCAGATGAACAAGTCCCGGGAAGGCTGCCTCCTGTGTGGTGTTCCTGGCTGGTCTGTGTGCCTGCGTGGACACCTGTCCGCACAGGCATCATGCAGGTGAACGTGGAAATCTCCCTCATGCCCTGGAGTTTAGAAACCCGCTTCAGGTTTTATAAGCTGGAGTTTCCAAAGCTTTTTGACCACGTAGCACCTTCTGGTATCTTGCAGAACAGAATTTCTGAGAAATTCACTGGAAATTCATTTAAAAAATAGCATACAGCTTTAAAATTAAGGTGTATACATAATTTTAATGTGTTGTAGAAAGAAGTAGAAGATCTAGCTAGAGTTGAAAAATAAATGTCCTGCAAACCATGCTTTGTGGAGGACGTGGGGTTCAACTGGAGGTGGGGGAGGGAGAGAGTTTAGTGACAGGAGGGGCAGATTTTAAGTGGAGTTTGTCAACACCAGACTCAGTTTTATACTTTAGTGAGGGTGATTTTTGTTAATTTAAAGAGATAGAGTTTAGTGAAAGGAGGGGCAGATTTTAAGTGGACTTAATCAACACCAGACTCAGTTTTATACTTCAATGAGGGTGATTTTTGTTAATTTGGGCAATGGCTGTCTTTACTGGCTAAAAGATTTATAGCTGGTGGTCCTCAGAATTGTTCAGTGTAGTGGGATTAATTGAAATATTGAACAACTGTATGTGTTGGGTATAGTAATTGGCTCGAAGTGCTGTCTAAAGCAAGACACCAGTGGTTTTCCAATTGACATTAAAGCAGAAATTGTTTGCTGTCACTTGATATTAAATGGATCTCTTTGTACTGAGTTAAGGGATGTTGTTTTTATGCATCAGAAAACTTTTTCACAGGGACCTGTCATCGTGAATTGTCACCAATTGGGATGGGATTATCGTGTGTTTTATGGGCTCTAATAAGACATAATCAGGAAACATGCAATCACAATGTTTAATTGAATATAATAAAAACTGATTTAAAAGTGTAATGTAGATTTATTTGCCTGTGCTTTGAGTGAAGGCATATCTTATGTGATTGCAGAGTAATGCATGTTTCGAATGTTTCTTTAATGCGTGATTTTGTACACAAACTCAGAATTATGATGAGAGTCCCATGTTTTTATAATTCACAGGGAACGTTTGTCTCCTGTTCATCATTATACAAAGCACTCTGCCTGCTATAACAGGCTTCACAGATGAACTTCTCACCTTGTTTGTTCAGGGCTTCAAACCAATTCATTTTGGTTCGAACCCGTGCTGAGAACTTGGGTTTCTAACACGTTGTCAGGTGGTGATAGTGCTGCTGGTCAGGGACCAGTTGTGAGAACCGCTGTTAGGCAGCCAGCCGAAGCTGTAGCCACTGAGTTGATTCTGGTGACCCCATATGTCAGAGTAGGACTGCTCTGTACCCGGTGGATTAGAACTGCCGACTTTCTGGTTCGCACATGTAGCGCTTAGCCACTATGCCACTAGGGTTCCATCACTGGTAAAGCCAAACCAAACCCCACCACCCTCCAGTCCATTCTGACTCGGCGCCACCCAGTAAGACAAAGTAGAACTGCCCCATAGGGTGGGAGTCTTTGGAAGCTGACTGGTTTGAAGCCTTTGTTTTGTGTTACTGTGTTTGTATTCTTAGCAGTTTGCTTCCTGTTCAGTTTGTGCTTTCTGTCAACTCACTCTCAGTGCTGTGTTTAGTTCCCCTGAAGACACAATAGGTGTATGTTGCTGTCAAGCATTTCTTATCTGCTGCTGGTATATTTTAAAAGAAAAAAATCTGACTCTCCCTCTTTGAAATAAGGGCTAAATAGATCTCCTGGTGTTACTGGATATCTGCTGGTTAAAAGCAGTTTGGAAAAGAAAATAGGAGTCACGTTTTGAAGAATCATGTCAGCTCTAGAGTCTCCTTGCATTTAGGATCAATAGCAAAAAGGAATATTCTGAAAAGATCAATGAGGTAATCATTAATTTCCTTCCTACTCAGAGTGAGGTTCTGAAAATAGTTAACCCTTGAACATTTGTTGAGAATTTAAAAATGCGCAATCTTTGTTTTACAGTAGTTTGTGCTAGAGTAATTTGTATCTGTGTAAAGATGTCTTCCTGTCTAGTGCTGTTTCCATTAAGCTATTTTAAAAATGTGTTGGAATGGTCCAGACAGGAGACAAAACCAAACCAAACTCACTGCCTTTGAGTTGATTCCAACTCACAGGGACCCTATAGGTCACAATCAAATTGCCCCATATAGTTGCCAGGGAGTGCCTGGCAGATGTGAACTGCTGACCTTTTGGTTAGCAAATATAGCACGTAACCACTATGCCCCCAGGATAGTGCCAGTTGAGGGGTGCTGGTCCTTGATGATAAACAGTGTGGGCACTGACTGTCATCCCCATAAGGGCTCCATGGCCCAGTTTGAGTCCTTTTCAGAATGGGATCACTGAGGAGCTGTGATTCTTCTGGTGACTGTGTTCCAAAGAGCAGGAGCTTTCTGGGAAGTGGTTTTGGATACGTGCAGCCTTACAGTAATTAGTTTTTCTCAGTTGCTTGAAGGGATTTCCATTAATTATTTTGTTAATCTTTCTTCTTCCTGGAGGAGAGGTCACTGGATGCCAACCAGGGAGGCCCATGGTGGACAGTGAAGCCTACCACCTCTTTTCAGAAAGCGTGACTTGGTGCTAACTATATTGCAGGTGTCGCCACAATTCAGCTGTGTTATGGGAAGCATTTCTACAGCAAGTTAATGAGTTTCGTTTTCTGCGGCGAGGCAGCTGATTTGGGGGACTTCGCTGATAATGTGTTTTTGCTGCATATGGCGAGGGAGGCTAACTGGTAACATCTGCCTGGAGAATTTCCCCGACCTAAACAATCTAGGCAACCCTGGAGGTGTGGTGGGTGTGTACATGGTTGCAAACAAAAGTGATCGGTTGGTTTGAATCTACCAGGTGTTCCTTGGAGACTCTATGGGGCAGTTATTCTCTGTGTTATAGGGTCACTATGAATCCGAATCAACTCAACAGCAATAGTTTTTTTTTTTTTTTTTAATAGCATTGCCTGTGCTGTACAGGGTAGGACTCTGGGAGACTCTTGTTATTGGCTAAAATAACCCAAAGTGCCCTGGAATGGTAGTCTGGTACCACCTGTAGGTCATCTTGCAGCTCAGGGGTGAGTCCTCTCAGGTCCACCCATAAAAGCTAAACCCACTGCCATCAAGTCAGGTCTGACTCATAACAACCCGAGAGGTCAGAGAAGAACTGCCCTGTAGAGTTTCCAAGAAGTACCTGGCAGATTTAAATGGCTGATCTTTTGGATAACAGACATACCACTTAACCCACTACACCACCAGGGTTTCCTCTCTCAGGTCAGGCTGTAAGTTTTCATGATTGGTTGGCAGCTCTACTGCTTGGTTTTTAGGCTCTCAACACTTAACCGGCTGTCCTCTTCCTACACCACGTACTTGTTCTGTACCCTTTGATTCAAAGAACTGCCGGCTGGCTAGTCAGCTTCTTCCTTGCTGACAGGAGGGAACTTAGGGAATGTCATTTGTTCCATATAGTCCTGTCTGTTCCCTAAATGCCATCCCTGGCTTAAACTGGGTCATTGAAAAGCTTCAGATTTGGATTATATTCAGAGTCTTCCAAAATCTCCAGGCCTGGGTTTCAGTTTTAGTGGGATGCCCTTGAAGAATCCTTCAAGTGTCCATATAAAATTTGTTACTTTATCTATTTTATCAGAAAGCTGTTGAGGATGTTCTTCACAATAATAATGTAACATCTCTCATGTTTTATCTGAAAGATTTAGAATTCAGGGCCACATTAGAGTTTACTTCTTCATAAGACTGGAATCTGCATTTTTGATCATGAGAATTACATAACTGACTACATTCGTCCTTTTGCTTTGGCTGGCAGGAAGCTCCATTAATTTTGAGGCTCGTTATATAAACTATGCTTGCCCACATGGCCTGTGAGTTTGTGTTTTACATTTATTTAATAGTGTTTTGTCCTGCTTATCTTTCACTATTTGCAGTTTTTTTTTTATTTGTATTTTACTTTTTATCATGTATATACTTGTACAAACCCATCTCATACCTTTTTGGAAAGAGGTGAGGGGTAATTAAAATGAGACTAGAATGTCAGTGTTGTTATTGAGCAAATTTTGTCCCCCGTGTTCCCCAGTTACGTACTGAGTTGAGGAAAACAGAGCTAAAACTGGAGTAGGTTAGATAACACGGAAGACCTTTCTGGGATACACTGGGGCTTGTCAGCAACCACAGCTGCAGCGGACCTTTTAAAACAGCATCAGAGCTGTCCTTTGGCTTGAGACTAACCCTCAGCATGGAAGCCCATAATATAATACAGTACATTAGCTCTGACTCCTGGCCTCCTTGGACCTCTTCTGGTGCTGCTGCCACCCGTGATTGCTTCTTTAAAGCCACCCTGACTTCCTGGCAGGGCCTTGGCATCTTCTGTTCTCCAGAATCTCCTTCTCCCAGATGATGATGCGACTGTCTCCTTCATATTCTGTAAAGCTCTCTCCAAATTCCATCTTTGTCACGTAGTCCTTCCCTGGCCTCGTCTTGTAAAATAATCCCCAGCCCCCTTAGGAAGAACTAGGTTCTGACTCATGATGACCCCATGTGTGTCAGAGTAGAACTGCACCCTGCTGGGTTTCCAGCGTCTGATTTTTCAGAAGCGGATCACCAGATCTGTCTTCTGAGGCAGCTCTGGGTGGACTCGAACTTCCCGCCTTTTCATCAGCAGCCTTGGTGTGTTAGCTGTTTGTGTCACCCCGGTGTCCCCATCCCTGTCACCCTGCCTCTGTTTTTCCCACAGCCATTCCCCACCCCCTGTGTGCTTGTCTGTCTGTCTCGCTCCCCCTGCTAGATGGAGACTCGCTGAGGAAGGGACTGAGTTTGTTCATTGTGTCGGGTAAGTTAATAGCTGCTCACTGAATATTTGTGGAGTGTCTAAATAGATTGAATAGGCTCACTGTAACTCTGTTTCCTTCTTTCTGAGGGGTTTAGAACAGGCACTGCTGGGGGAGTGAATTTAGCTCTTGTTCTCTCAGGAGGCGGGGCAGTCCTCTGTGACCTCTTCAGTTACAGGGTCTGACTGCTGCTCATTATATCGCGTTCACCACGCACGTAATGCACCAGGCGCTGGAAGAACACAGAGAAAAAGGCTGATCCCAGGGCATAAATAAACATTCTGAGCAACTTGAGGGGAGGCAGGCTGCAGAGGATTTGGGCTAACAGTGGTGTAATTCGCAGATTATTATTGTGTTCTTGTTACTGTAGCAGGCAGCACTTTATATCCACAAAGCCTGTTCCCAAGTCTTGCATCTGCTGGTGAGGTGGGTCCTCTTTTTACCTGGCTTGTTTTACAAGTTAAGAACTACACTCAGAGAGTAACTGGCATGTCCAGGGTCACATAGCTGCACAGCTATGAAGTCTGCATCTGGATGTTTTGTGGTAAGCGGGACATGATGGCCCAAGATGGCGCTCAGGGCCCGAACAGCACCCCAACCACACCCTTGTTTACCAGACCTAGGGCTTTCATGGCGCATGCCTGTGGGCAGTGGCTTCCCGCTAGCCTATCGTGGGCTTTCATCTTGGGAGAGCGTGGCACATGAGGATTGGAGGAATCTAGGTTATAAATTGAGCAAGCACCAGGAAGAGAGAAGAATAATAATAGGAGAATAATAAGAAGGATAAGAATAAAGTCAGCAACCTGTAAGGCGTCTCGTATCCGTGTGTCCTGTCTTCTTTCCGCCGGCGGACAGTTAGGCAGCGACAATGTTTGGTTCTAGAGCTATGTCCCCTTCCTGTTTTTCATGGAGATCTCGAGAGGTCATGCAGATGTGATTAGGGAGGTCAGAAACTTTCCTGGTGGTTTTTTTTTTTTTAATTATTAGTTATATTATCTTTCGATGGGACTCTTCTAATGGTGAAAAAATATGTATAAGAAAACACTTGCCATTTCAGCCTTTTCTTACCTTTACGATTTCGTACCGTTCACTAAGTTCACTACGCTAGGCAGCATCCCCTCTGTCTCCTGGTGTATGCTGTTTCTTTTTTTATTGTGGTGAAAATGTACACAACTGCAAGCATCATCTCAACAGTTTCTCCATATGTACAGCCCAGGGACCGTGACAGTGACTGCCTTCTTCAAGTCGTGCAGCCCTTCTTGCTGTTGCTTTCCTGATCCTTCCCTCCCGTGCTATGTTCATAACAGTGGTAGTCTACATTTGTAGGGGTTTTGTTTTTTTCTTTGCTGACTCTTGCTTCTTCTGCCTTTGATTGACAGTTATCATAGCTCTTGAGAGTTGGGTCACCTTTGGGTGACTAACTTTATTTTCGTAGGTGTGCTTTTCCTTTTATTTGCTCTTCCTTTTGTCTTTTTAAAGAATAGTATTGACTTTTATGTATTTCCTGCTGTCTGGGCTCCATTTCTCCATTAAGACCAAAGTGAAAGCAAAATTACTCCATAGATGGAGCCTGAGGTGGCGACTGGTTATTTTCCTTTCAAAACAGTTGACCGGTTTCCCTGAGATACGGAAGCTGTTGTAAAACCAGGAAACTGACAACTTCTCTTTGAGATCTCCACTTACTTGTCTGGGTTTTTACACTAGCTTTTAGGGCTCTCTTGGAGCTCTTGGTAACGGACCCACTAAAACCCGCTGCCATCAAGTGCATTCAGACTCATAGCAACCCTATAGGACACAGTAGAACTGCCTCCATGGTGTTTTCAGGGAGCACCTGGTGGATTTTAACTGCTGACCTTTTGATGAGCAGCTATAGCACTTAACCGCTATGCCACTAGGGTGTCGGTCATGAACCCACTGGAACCACTTAATATGACATGTGCTGTTAACAGTAGGTTGACATGTATACCACGGTCCTTGGAACTTAGGCGGTGAATTTCCTGGGATGTGATTGTTCCTGGTTAAAGACATAATACATTACGCAAAATGCCAGAACTTACTAACAGTTTCTTAGTGATCCAGAAATATCTCTGTTTCCTGCTTTAGAATCTAGTTTACTCTGTTTTGTTCCTACATAAACTTTACCTGTATATAGTTTATAAATCCTAGTGCTTTTGAGACAGGAATGGAAAAAAAACCCTGAAGAATGGGCCAAGAGCTTGAACACAGCTTGGGGTGAGAAGGGAAGTTGTTGGTCCTGTGCTTGCTGCCTTTAGCTCCTGTTTTCTCCACTTCCTTACCCAGGTTCGAAACTGTTCACCAGTAAAAACGCTGTTTAGTGTCCAGTTTCCATCTCCAGCCATCTGCTCTTCTCTTTATGCAGGAGCTGTGTCGCTTCCTTAGGGTGCAGGCCTACAGCTGAGGAGGTGACGGCAGGGGGGGTCGGATTTCATAACGTGTATCATGGGGTTGCAGGGAGCTGGAGTCGTCCTGGTGGCAGTGTGTTTGACTTTTTTGGTTTTATGGTGGAAAGAAGGACCTATGTGGCACTGCTGGTAAGTGCTTGGGTGTAACCGAAAGGTGAGAAGTAGGAATCCACCAGCCTCTCTGCAGAAGAAAGCTGTGGCAGTCAGCTTCTGTAAAGATGGTAGCCTTGGAAACCCTGCAGGGAGTGGTTTGCACTGTCCTAGAGGGCGGCCTCCAGTGAC
Organism: Heterohyrax brucei; assembly: GCA_028571685.1. Lineage (NCBI taxonomy): Eukaryota > Metazoa > Chordata > Mammalia > Hyracoidea > Procaviidae > Heterohyrax > Heterohyrax brucei. Next base: position 15,876,734 of record CM053147.1, on the reverse strand, counting down.
AGCTGACTGGACAGCAGTGGATCTGGGTTTTCTGTTTGGCAGTGGAAGGGCAGGCGGTTAGATTGGCACCTCCAGCTGGTCAAACGGATGACACAGGACCGGGCAGCCTGGTGTTGGGTCTGGGGTCTCCTGACATGGAGGCTGCCCTACTGGCAGCTAGTGACAGCCTGGTGGGAAAGAGTGTGCGGACTTCGGAGTCAGATACGCTGGCTTGACTTCCACCTCTAATACATTTCTTAGCTCTGTGCATGTCTGCGAGTTACTTCACCTCTGCCGGCCTCTTCTCCCTTGACTAGAGAGACAGCTGATATAGTTATCTCCCTAGGCTGTTGTGAGGACTGGCTGAGATCATGTACACAAAATCACCACTGTGTAATAATCTGCAGTCTGTGCCTGGCTTCTGTCTCGCGTGCCCATAATGCAGGCAATAAGGAGGTATGTCAGTCTCTGCATTTGATTTCACGTCTCTCAAGTGAGGATGAGGGAGAGCTGGCTTGTCAACTTTATTGTCAGAGGGACCTTGAATCATTTTTGCACTTGATATTTAAAAACAATCCAGTATAATGATAGCCTAGATTACTAGAGTGCTCATGTTAATGGTGTAAAAAGTCTCATGGATTCAATTGTATCCCCCCAAAATATGTGTAGCCATGTGGCTGGGCCATGATCCCCAATATTTTGTGGTTGTCCTCCATTCTGTGATTTTACTGTGCTGTATGTTAAAGGATTACAGTGGGACTGTGAATCCCTTTGTAAGATCACCTCTCTGCTCCACTGTAAAGGGAGTTTCCCTGGAGTATGGCTTGCCCCACCCTTAGTCCTTTCATCTTACAAGAGAGAAAAGGAAAGGGAAGCAAGCAGAGAATTGGGAACTTCGTGTGATCAAGAAAGCAGCACCTGGAGAAGAGCACGTCCTTCAGGAGATGCACCCTGGACAAACACTGATGCGACACGGCACTTTCCTCCAGAGCCGACAAGGGGGAAAGCCTTTCCTTGGAGCGGACATCCTGTATTTGGGCTTGTAGCTTACCGGACTGTGTAAGAAGAAACCTTTTCTTTGTTAAAGCCGTCCACTCAGTGATGTTTCTGTTAGAGCAGCCCTCGCTGATGGAAACAAAAAGCCTCTCTCTTCTTGACTGGTCAGACCGTGTTAGGAGTATGCTGTGTTCAGTTTTGAGCACTTCGTGTTAGAGGGAGGATAGCTAAGTGGCTAAGAACCAGATGCTGGAACTAGGCAGTGTGGCTCTGAAGCCCAGCTCTGCCACTGGAAAACTCTGTCCGTAGACAACAGCTCTGTTTCTTCATCAGTAAAAAGAGGAATGAGGAGGCAGCTGCCTCAGAGGATGGTTGTCGGGAATGAGCCGTGATGTTTCAGTCACTTATATAAACAACTGGCAGAGTCAGTTCCACCTGAGAGCTGTTTTTGAGAAGATTTCAGAGGGAAGCATGGGCTTTGGAATCAAGTATGATTGTCACAGAACATTGCCAGGGAACTGCCAGAAATTCAAACTGATTTTGAAGATGACGTGGAACCAGGGATATTGTTGCTGATGTCAGATGAATTTTGGCTGAAAGCAGAGAATACTGGAAAGATCTTTACCAGTGATTTATTGACTATGCAAAGACATTCAGCTACATGGATCATAACAAATTATGAATAGCATTGTAAAGGATGGGAATGGTAGAACCCTTAATTGTGCTCATGAGGAACGTACATAGACTAAGAAGCAGTTGTTAGAACAGAACAAGGGGACACTGCATGGTTCAGAGTCAGGAAAAGTGTTGTTACTGGAAAAACTTGCTCGCAGACTTGAGCTGCCTGTCCGTGCTGAGTCACTGATGTGGAGACAGGGATTGAAACTTAAGTGCTTTATTCAGATTGCTGGCAACCTGAGAAGATGGTGACCATTTTCTAAAGACCATCTTCACGTGGCAGTCTAGGCTGGCAAGTTTTATACAAGGGTTTAGAGAAGAGAAGTAGGGTAGGCGAAGGGTATAGGCCTGCAGGGATTCAGAGGAGGTGAAGTTGGAGAAGACACAACTTATTTGTCTCAAGGCTATGTCTGCAGACTGATTACTTATCTGAATAGTGGGCTGCAAATTCTCCTCACTCTGCCCTGTTATTGGTCAAGAATAGCCTGGGAAAACAAACTCAGAAAGTCTTTGTGAGTACCAGTCAGAAGGGAGGTTACAATTTTCTTTGTGTGTCAGCATCCCAAGGCGAGGGGTAAAGGTTTAAGAAATAAGAAGGAAGCTAGCTATGAATTTTTCTGTGCCTGTTAACCCTTTCAGTGTGGATCAGAGTTGTATGCTTTCCCCACACTTACTGAGTCTGTATGCTAAGCCCATAATCAGAGAGGCCGGACTGTATGAAAAAGAATGTGGCATCAGAATTCGATGAAGACTCATTAACAACCTGCACTATGCAGATAATACAGCTTGGCTTACTGAAAGCAAAGAAGACTTAAAGTGCTTACTGATGAACACCATAGACTGTAGTGTTCAGTGTGGACTGCATGTCAACATGAAGAAAACAAAAATCATTACAACTGGACAAGGAAGCAAGGTGATAAATGGAGAAAAGATCAGAGTTAGTTGTCCAGGATTTCATCGTGCTTGAGTCTGTAGATCCACATCCATAGACACAGCAGTAGTGAATCAAAAGACACACTGCAGTGGGCACATGGGCCTCAGTATACCTTTAAGAAGCAGAGATGTCATTTTGAGCACTGAGGTCTGTGTGACGCAAGCCATGGTATTGTCAGTTACATCATGCGCATGTGAAAGCTGGATAATGAATAAGGAAGACTGAGGGAGAACTGATGCCCCCGAATTAGGGTGCTGGCAAAGAGTAGTGCATATACAGTGGACTGCTGAAAGAATGAAGAAGTCTGCCTTTGAGGAAGAGCAGCCAGAATGCTCCTTTGAAGCGAGAATGGTGAGACTTTGTCTTGTGTACCTTGGATGCGTTACCGGGAGGAATCAGTCCCTGCAGAAGGACATCATCTTTGGTAAGGTAGGGGGTGAGCAGAAAAGAGGAAGACCCTTAAAGAGGTGGACTGACACAGCGGCTGCAACAGTGGGCTCACACAACACAGAAAGGACAGTGAGGATGATGCAGGACTGGGAAGTGTTTGGTCTGCTGTGCGCAGGGCTGCTGTGAGTTGGAACTGACTCAATGGCACCTAACAACGACGTGGATTCATGCTGTGCTTTCTCTGATGCTTACTAGAGTGCTGCTTGGAAGCTATTTGTTGAAGACACAGCTGAAAAAATTGAGGACGTGGTGAAACGCCCCATTGCTAACTTACAGGCTGGCATTTGGAATCTACCAGGCACTCCTTGAAAACCCTATGGGGGACTTCTCTTCTGTCTTACAGGGTCACTCTGAGTCTCTGAGTCACAATTGACTCAACAGCCAAAAAAAAAAAAAAGCCTACTGCTATTGAATTGATTCCAACTTATAGTGACCCTGTAAGTCAGAGTCTGGTGGATCTGAACTGCTGACCTGTTGGTTAGCAGATGTCGCACTTAACCACTACACCACCAGGGCCTCCCAACAGCAAAGTTTTTTTTCTTTTCAAGTTTACTGTCACCCTCGTTGTGTGAGGTGGCCCACATTAATGTAACCTCTTTAAATCTCAGCTGCTTCATCTGTAAAAAGGAAGGGAGGGGAAATCAGAAAAGAACCCTCTTTGAGGGTTGTTATGAGGATGAAGCCTGTGTTTTAATATGTCAGAGATAGATCTGGTTCTTGGCACCTAAAGCCTTTGTAAATATTAGACACTGTCGTCATTGTTACTGTCACTGTAGTTATCCATGTTGCCTTTTCGTTAATTAAACAAAAAAGAACTCCGTGATTGTATACTCAGATTTCTTGAACGTCAGTATTTTTGACTCGAGACAAAATGTCATTCACCTCAGTTTCCCTCTGTCATGGATTGAATTGTGTCTCCCCAAAGTATAGTTGGGTCATGAGTCCCAGTGTTGTGTGACTGTCCACCTCTGTATTTGATTTTGTGTCTGTTGTAAATCCTAATCTCTGCCTGTGGTTAATGGGGCAAGATTGGATTATGCTAAAGAGGATTCGGGTGGGACTGTGACACCCTTACTGAGGTCACCTTCCTGACCCAATGTAAGGAGAGTTTCCTTGGGCTGTGGCTTGCACCATCTTTTATCTTACGTGAGATAAAAGGAAAGAGAAGCAAGCAGAGAGTTGGGGACCTCATACTACCGAGAAGGCACTGCTGGGAGCAGATTGTGTCCACTGGACCTGAAGTTCCTGTGCTGAGATGCTCCCAGACCAAGGCAAGACTGATGGATCACAGGAACCTTCCTCCAGAGCCTACAGAGAGAGTGAGAGCCTCTGGAGCTGGTGCCTTGGGTTTACACTCGTAGCCTACTGGACTGTGAGAGAATAAACTGCTCTTTGTTAAAGCTCTTCACTTTTATAGCAGCACTAGGTAACTAAGACTGTGTCCAAATCCAAACTTTCAGCCAGTGAGTTGGTTCTGACTGATAATGACCCTTTAGGACAGAGTAGAACTGCTGTATAGGGTATCCAAGGCAGTCATCCTTACAGAAGCAGACTGCCACATCTTTGTCCCTTTGAGCCACTGGTGGGTTTGAACTGTCAACATCTCTGTTAGCAGCCAAGTGCTTAATCCCTGCCCCACCAGCGCCCTGTGGTTTCCATCAAGAGGATGACTTTCAGGTGTGTGGCATATCTGACACGGTATTTCCATGTCAGTGTAACAAAAATATCTCCAGAGACCTGGTTTCCTCTCTGACCGCCCTTTTAGTAACTCTTTTCTGTTTCCTGAGTAAATCTTTGGGCTCTGGTAACCTGTCACAGTGTGACAGCTGATGCTGGCTAAGGTGTCTTCTCAGGGCCTGCCAGATTCCTCAGTGGTAGTTATTCTACTAATTATCGTAAACCAGGTAAAATGTTGGGCCTATTTCTTCCCACAAGTGGTGGTGGGGAGAATATCACACAAAGTATTGTAAAAATGAGAAACTGATATGATGTCCCTTTGAGAGTTCTGTGCCTGTCTGCTGTTATTAAGGGAAGTGCTAGTTAAGTATCTAGGGTCTGTTCCCTGTGGGCTGGTTGATAAGTTGAAGACATTTTTTGATTTTGCTTTATTTTATAATTAACAGCCCAGAAGTTTTCAGATTTAAAGAGCAAAGTTATGTATCATAGAAGTCACAGGAAGATATGCTAAGCTATTCTCATGCCCAAATGTTGCAAATAATCTTGGTAACTGTCTTTGAAGTCAAATGGCCCCTGAAGTCTCCACTGTGACTGACTTTTAATGGTCAAATATTTGTGTGAGATTCTCTGTCGGAAACTAGGTTATCTTGGAGGTAGTCTAGTGTGGGATTGCGTGTTTACAGATGAGGGAACAGACGCTGGTGGGGGAAGGCCTTCCTTACGCTCCTGGGCTTCCCTGCCTTGTTCTCCTTGGATGCTGGTTTACTCTCCGGCTACTGCTCAACAGAAATAGCACCGGTGGATAGCTTTAGCAAAGACAAGTTTACCCTTGCATAGGCCAGTCTGCTACAAGTCCAAATACAGGGTGTCTTGGCTCCAGAGGAAGGCTTCCCCTCTTTGTTGACCCTGGAGGAAGGGCCTTGTATCGCAGCATCTTGGTGCAGGACCCTCAGGTCTGAAGGACGTGCTCTGCTCCCGGGGCTGCTTTCTTGATGGTGTGAGGTCCCCAACTCGCTGCTAGCTTCCCTTTCCTTTTCTTTCTTGTAGGATGAAAGGATAAAGCTTGCTGCAAGCCATGCTTGGTGCAAGCCGCACTCCAGGGCAACTCCTTTAGCATGGGTGTTGCTATCCCACCCTAATCCTCCCTTAACATAATCATCTGATCTGTTAGCTGCAGGCAGAGATGAGGATGTATAGCATAGGAAAGTTATAAAATGGAGCATGCTCACAGAATATCACAAAATATTGGGATTGATGGCCTAGCCAAATGGCTGCACACATTTTTGGGGGACACAGTTTCATCCATAAGGCTCTTCTCCCTAGCTCTCGTCTTTTCCTTCCTCCTGTTCCTGTCCTCTCCTTCCCCTCTCGGATTTCCTGCTGCGCCTGGTCTCTTGACATCTGTGACACTTCGGCAGGATTCTTTTTTGGAAGTTAAGGTGACATCGAAGACTAGCCTGCTGAATTCATGTCTAAATTGAAATAGAAGTTTTCCCTGTGATGCGGCTCATGAATGAAGACCCTTTGCTCCAAATGACAGTTTGGAGATGGCTGTTGTCTAGTATTTTTCTTGCAAATATCTAGAAGAGGCTGTTTGATTGATTTGCTGACAGACCTTCTCTGAAAGCAGTTCTAATGATGGACTTATAATTGATTACATCCATCATTGAGGGCCTAAAATAGCCCCCTCCCGCAGCTAAAAAAGATAAATGAAATAAACCAGGCTGAATGTATAAGCTGACAAAGCTGAGGGAATTTAATGAAACTCTAAATTACCGCAGCCAACAGATAAGAAGAAAAGGTTTCTTTGTTACTGATTATAACACTAAATTAAAAAAAAAATTATCCAGGAAAGATAATAGAGGAAACAAAGATCTGTGGCCCACAAATCAAACTAAGTTATTGAAAGATTTTTAATAAGTATCTGTCTCATTTCCTGGTTATTGTTGATTCATATCAATCTTGTTGTGGTGTTGGAAGATCAGTAAATGCAGAGACTGTCTTGTGGTGTAGCTTAGATTTCCACTGTTATAAAGATTTTAGAAGTAATATGACCTTATTTCCAGGTGGCTGAGGGCTTTGTACCAAATTCAGGTTATTCAAGTGAGCTACTTAGAAGGTGGCTCTTCATTGTGTGAGTCCTTTTGTCAGGTTGTATGCTTGCAGCCATGTGGATAAAGAGACCAGAGAAAGTGGCTTAAACAAGATCTGTTTGTTATCCTTAGAAGAAGAAGTCCTGAGGCGTAATACTGCAGGGCTGGCTGCTTCCGCGGCACAGGGACATGTAGCGTGCCACGTCTCTTGGCTTTCCCTTCCATGGTTGTAGGATGGCCGACGTGTCTGGGTGTCTCAGCTTTTAGTAACAACATCCAGTGCCAGGAAAAGGGACCGATGTCGTCTTGCTGCTATTCTTGTAAGAAAAGCAGTCACAGAAGTTCTTCTTGTCTCATTGGCTAGATGGGGAAAGTCACTGTAAGAGGAATGGAATGACCAGCAATTGTAAAGACTCACTTAGACAAATGAAGACCACCTGCCATTTGATTCAAATAGTTTCTCATGACAGGGGATAAAGTCATGGAAAAATCTCCTTGGATAGGTGGCCAGCAGAGCTCCCCTCAGTTGGAATTGTCTAGAAGGAGGGTTCCTCTCTTCCGTTAGTGACTTGTTTTGTTTCTTGCTTGGTAACATGAAGATGGTCCACATCTTGGCTAGCTCACCCTCTTCCTTGTCTCTGTTTAAGTGTTACTCAGCTTGACCTCGTCTCTATCTTGACCAGGACTCTGTCGACCAGTGATGATGTTGAAGACAGAGAAAATGAGAAGGGCCGTCTGGAAGAAGCTTATGAGAAGTGTGACCGGGACCTGGATGAGCTGATTGTGCAGCACTACACGGAGCTGACAACCGCCATCCGCACGTACCAGAGCATCACGGAGCGCATCACCAGCTCCCGGAACAAGATCAAGCAGGTGAGCTTCCTTGCTGGCGTGGCCGTCGTGCTGCCTGTCTGTGGCACAGGGCTTGGTGGGGAGTGCTGGCCAGTGGTCCTTGGTGACCAGTTCATAACCACTCTTGTCGGGGGATTTTTCCTGTCCAGGATGTGTAGCTGAAGAGGGTCACAGTGGCATTCTAGGGTTGTCTCTTCCCTGTCTTGGGTCTTATCCTCTGGTTACTGCCTTTGCTTCTCACGGTAATACTGTGAGATGACACAGCAGAGGTGGCTATGACTTGAAGGAATTTGAACCAAAGTGGGAGCTGTTTGAGAAGACCCTCAGCCTCTACTGTGACGAGAGGCATCCATCGCACAGCATCAAGTATACTGAATGGGCACGTTTCACATTTTATGTGTTTATGTACATCTGTGTACAGGTATGCCAGAACACACATACATGTACATGTACACATGTGTCCATGTACATACCAAAAACCCCATACCTGTTGCTGTCAAGTTGATGTGACTCACAGGGAGCACCTGGTAGATTTGAACTGCTGACCTTTTCTTTAGCAGCTGTGGCACGTGACCTCTACATCACCAGGTTTTCCATGTATACACACATGTACCTAAAATCACATAGCAGTGATTTGAAACTTTTTTTTGCTTTTGAAAGTTTGGCTTTGAGCGTCTTACCCAGTTTGAAGTCGGTTGTGGTTTCTCTGCAGTTCTTGTACATTCTTGGTAGTTTCTGTAAAACCAGACCAAAACCAAACTCAAGGAATGTCTGGTGGATTTGAACTGTTGACCTGGTCAGCAGCCGTAGCAGTTAACCACTACACCACTAGAAACAGAGAGAAAAGAAAATCTACATCAAAAATTATTTAAAAATTAATGAAACGGTTGTGAATACCAGAATTCTTGAATATCACGCTTTTGTAGTGACAAGTGTGTCTTCATTTTTATTTTAGCCTTTTTGCATTTTGCAGTTTCTTTCTTTCTCCTTTTGTCTCCCGTCTTTCCTCTTCCCCCTTCTCTCTCTGCCTCTCCTCTTCTCCTCCCTCTCCCTCGTCCTCTAGGTCCTTGGAAAGCTCTCGGGTCTTGGTTACCATAGTGCTGACTGGATAAAATGGGTTTAAGGAGTATTTTTCCTTTTGGCCAAGGGATGAACTGTCAGCTGCCCGGTCATATCCCAGTTGGTGCAGTTCTTGGTTGTGTGCCCTGAAGGCCACTCCTTTAATTCCTTGTTGTACTACCCTGTGACAGATAGTGATGGTTGTCATCACTTACTGAGCCTCGATGATTTGCTAGGCGTGATGAAGCCTAAGCCTGATCCAGCAAGTTTAGAATTCAGAGTCGAGTCTACTTTACAGCAGAGTCCTTGCTGCTGGCTTTTAAGGTTTTTTTTCTAAACAGCAGCAATCTGCTGTTATTTTAAAATGAGGTATTTTGTAGCACGCCCACCTACCAAACAATGAGAGGTGATGCTTGGTTTTGGGGTGAGGGGTCCAGAATCTCCACTTTGGTCCCTTGCTGGCCCCTTGGTGGCTGTCCCTCCAGTACCTTGGTGGGGACAGAGGGCTGCACAAGCCACAGTTTGCAACCCACTGCCATGAGCTCCTGGCTGAAGGTACCTGCCCGGAAATAGCTGTGCCCACAGCCGTGTCACGTGCTTTATTTCCTGTCCTGTATCCCTTAAATAGTAAGATTCTGTAAGCAGATATGTGCATTCTTCTGAGAACACTGTTGAAACATGACTTTCAGCCTCCGAGATTACAGTTCCAGAATCAGTAACCCTTAACCTTTTTTCAAGCAATGTGCTGACCTCTTTACATTTTAAAATTAACCAGGCAGTTTTGAAAGGAATGCTGTAATTCTTAACCTTTTCAAGTAGTGTGTTCATGTTATGGATTTATCTGTGAAACGAGGAAAAGCTCTAAATCAGTAGCCGTAGATTTAAAGTAAACTGAAGTCAGTTTTGACCCAATATACTGAACTTCAGAGAGGTCAGCAAATGAATGCATAGAGCTGCTGACCTTCTGGCTCAGCCTCGAGGAATCACGGGCAGGGCCAGGGACCTTTTGGTATTTGTGTTTTCTGATTAATCAGGTTAACCCAGGGAGTTTTGTCCGAGTCTCCTGGGAGCACCAGTGTGGTTTCTGCCGTGACTGCCTGTCACTCTGTGTTGATAGCATCTTTGCTGCTGACAAAGGGTGTCCGCCTGGTACTGGGAAAGCAGCCCCGTCCGAAGGCATTCGTGTCGGTTTTAATTGCTTAGTCTTTTCACCATCCTAATTTTTATAAAACAGTGAAGAAAACTTTGTGATTTCAGACAGTTGCCAAGAAAACTGTCAGGTAATTCAGGGTGTGTCAGTGGCAGTACTGGGGAGAGGAATCAAGGGCTAAAGCTCTTTTGAAGGAAGCCTTCAGTGATTGATAAAGGGGGAAAGGAAGGTGTGGGGGAGAATGAGACTGTGTTTGTTTTCATTGCAGCATTTGACAGTTTTGTGTCCTGAAGGTCCCTTGCTTATCACCCAGGCGGCACTGATGTTTCCTCACTAATCTTTATGTGTCTTTTGTTTTTAATTGCATTTTTGATTATATACAAAGTATAGGTATTTCTTTAAAGGAAAAATGTGGATGACTCAGTCTTCATTGGTCTGCAAGATATTGAGAAGGTGCAGTTCTGAGTCAAAATTTTCTTTCTGTTCTTTGCCAAAAGGACGTTATGAGGATTCATTCAATAAGTATTTACTGAGCACCAGCAGCATGCTGGGCTGTGTTTGGGGTGCAGGAATTGCAAGGTGGAAAATGCAGTCCCAGTCCTTGGGAAGCTTACAATGGGAGGAGACCCTCAGGAGCTGTTGTAATGGGAGGAGACCCTCAGGCACTGCTGTTCCCAGCACAGTAGCCGGTTTATGGCAGGTGCTCCCTGAGTGGGGCAAATGGTTTGTGCTCAACTATTAACCCAAAGGCTGATGGTGTGAATCCAGACGGCAGTGCTGCAAGAGAAAGACCTAGCAGTCTACTTCTGTAAGAATATGGTTGTTGCAAAGCCTGTGTATTTAGCTGCAAACCCTATGGAGTGCAGTTCTGCTCTGAAACACATGGAGTTGCCTTCAGTTGGAATCTACTTGATGGCACCTTTTTGTTTCTTTTAAAGAACAGTCTGGTGCTTCTCACAAAAGCCCTGGTCACACAGTGCTTAAGTGCTTGACTGCTCTCAGAAGGTCAGCATTGGAACCCAGCAGCTGCTCCTTGGGAAGAGGATGTGGCGCTTTGCTTTCCTAAAGACTACAGCCTTGGAAAGCCGATGGGGCCATTCTGCCCTGGCCTCTGGGGTCGCTGTGAGTCAGAATTGACTCCACAGTGGTGAGTTTGGTTTTGGTTTCAGGCTTATCACGGGCACAGGGTGGGCCAAAGGGAGACTGTAGACTCTTGTCGCGGTTGTGACTTGTGCACAGACGGTTTGCCTTTCGTGCAGTTGTGCTTGGTTGGGTGTTTCATCAGGCTCTCGACTTGTGATTCGTGCCTCTAAGTGGAACTGACTGTGATAAAGCAGGTGAAGCTGTTAGGGCTTAATCCTCGAGGGAGGCAGCATTCCTTACTTAACATTTAAATAAAATTGTTATTTATGGCTTTTGTATGAAAACGTACCTTGAAAGGTAGAATTAGAATGAAGAATAGCCATAGTTAATATGAAAAATAGGCACAGATGTTGAACCGTGTGGCTTTGGTAGGAAGTTATTTGCAGCCCAATTATAAGATGGTACATCCTGGCCTTATGAGAAAGGGAAAAAGCCTTTGGGTTTTTAGAAATGGCCATGCTGAGCAGTGGACAGTGATGAGATACTGCAGTTTAAAACCCAGACAGTGGTCTGGAGTGCCTTAATGCAGTCACAGTGGCCAGGATCTCATCCTTCTGATAAGTGAACAGGATTGAGATGATTTTTTGTTTACTGTATCCAGTACCTTTTGAGTGTAATTCAAAAATCATTGGCCATCGGAAAGTGTTGACTAGAACTGCTCAGAGAATGTAAGTCCTCAGAATGGCAGCTAAGAAAAAAAAAAACAAAGTGCAGGAAATAAAAGTCTGAGGGTGATTTAAAAATGATTCACAGTTCCACAGGGCTCCTAAGCAGAACTGTGGGCAGTGTTCGTGAAGTTATTCCTCTGGAGGTGCTCTCCTAGGGGAAAAATTGAGTTGGCTGCTTGGGTCAGAATACCCGTGAAAATATTTGTATGTAAACTGACTGCCAGCTGACTACCAAAGTAATAATAATACCACTGATATTTTTATGCTTTAAAAGTTAAGAATAATGTTGACTTGTGTTAATTGGAGCTCTGGTGGCTCAGTGGTTATAAGCTCAGCTGCAAATCAAATGATTGGCAGTTGGAATCCACCAGCCATTCCTTGGAGGCCCTCTTTTTTTTTTTTTGTATTAGATTGAATGAAAATGTACATTCCCATATAAATTGCATGCCTACCTATATGCAGCTCCCATGCTTTCTGTGCCTGGTGACAGCACACTCTTCTTTTCCACTCCATACATGTCTTATCCTCCAAACAATCTCCTATCCCCTCCTCTCCACCCATTCCTCCGCCCCCAGTAAGGGGTCATCAGGAAGACATCCTGTAGATACATAGAACCATGAAGAGCACACATGGTGTGGTCACTCTGTGGCACCAAGTCCATTCCATTTCTGTCCTTGGAAACTCGTTGTGGCAGTTCTACTGTGTCCTGTAGGGTCTCTACAAGGTATAATCGACTTGATGGCAGTGGGTTTTGTTTGGTTTTTGGTTGTATTAGTTTTTATTTATCCTCCCTTGGTCATGGGAAGCTTTCAAGCTGGTTGCTTGCACGTTTAGTGTGCTTTAGTGCCTGTGGTGAGTACACTCAGAGGCATTCCTCCATCCCCTTTTGTATTCAGATCCAGGGCTCCTCTCCTTTTCTAGGTTGAAAGGTGTGGCCTTCTACTGCTTTGCCAGGAACTGTAGATTCTTTAGCCCCTCTGAGATGATCTCTTGTTGTGAACAGCCCAAAAGTATTGGAGTTGCAAGAGGAAAATGCATAACTGTAAGACTTGGGATTAGTAGTAAGTTTTATTGTATCACATCACACACTCACAATTAAGCATGGGAGTGAGGGGAAGGTGCAAGCACCAGGACAGAAAGAGCTGTTACTTACAGTTTCTTAAGAACTCTAATCTGTATTTACATTAGTTAAGAACTCTTATTTGCATCAGTTAGGAGTCACACAGGTTCAGGTGGGTCCCACAGGGACTGCGCAGTTAATCTTAGCATCATCAATTATACTTCCCTAAATGCGGGTTTCATTCTAAGAAATTTGGGGATTGGCTGTGCTCTCCCCATTTAAACGTCAGGAGCATCTGGAGTAGGATCCTTCCATGCAGCGTGTCTCAAGAGGTGGAGCCAGCAGGGACAGCACAGGAGGCGCAGGTACCAACAGTCACAGTCACTTGAACCAGGCCGTTCAGATGTCAGGAGAGTGACAGGGTGTCTCAGAGGTAGATCTGCAGGCTGGGACAGGACAGGAGGCTCGTGGCTCGCGCACTAACAGGAAACAGTCACAGTCACTTAAACCCGGACATTGAGGGCGAAGCAGATGAGGTCTCAGGATCAGGTCACAACATAGCAGGAGGCCAAGATCTTATGATCAGGTCACATCACAGCAGCAGACTAATGGGCACAGAACCCCATTGCCCTCGCCCCAGACCTTCGAGGGTGTGACACAGCAGCAGACTGGGAGACACAGACTCCCAAAGGGAGACTGTGTACCCCAAATCCAGAGGGCTGGATTTTTATACAAGTTGTCCACTTGGTTTTGGTTGGTATCATCCAGTCCGTAAATCTTATCTTCTGGTACCTCAAGTTGTTGACCTCTTTCTGATTGGTTATCTTTTTTTATCACTTCTCTGACCATGTGCTGCCATGTCCATGTGGCAGTTGTTTTTCTCACTTTTACTTCTTCACCATGACCGTGCATTTTCTCACCATCTTACTTGGCTCAAGCATAGACATTGTGTGTTTTAATAGTTTAGTCAATTTTAACTTATGGTTATGATGAGACTCTACTATATAAGCTTTGTGTGTGTGTGTGTGTGTGTGTGTGTCTCTCCTTATTTCATCTCTGCTCCTTTTCTGCAGCGTTTCTTGTTGTGTGCTGTTGAGTTGATTCCAACTTGTAGACCCCATGGGACAGGGCAGAGCTGCCTGTTGTGCTTTTCGTGTCTGTAATCTCTGTGGAAGTGGACGGCCAGGTCTTTCTCCCAATGAGCCAGTGGTGAGCTTCAGCCACCTGTCTTTAGGCTAGCAGCTGAGTGCTTAAACACTGTGCCACCAGGGCTCGTTCTCTCAAATGCTACTGCAGTGTCACAGTGCTGTTCAGAGGCCCCAGTTAGCTTTCCTCATCTCTGTGTCTTTCCCAGGCAAGGGAGGGTTGCACAAATCTCTATTTCTCAGCTGTCTGTATCCTCCCCTGACAATTCAAGTCACAATAGACTCTTAGGCTCTGTTTCCCCCTTTTCTGGTAGTCTGTAGTTAGAGTGACTTGCTGATTAAGAGCTATGGCTGCTAACCAAAAAGGTTGGCAGTTTGAATGTGCCAGGCGCTCCCTGGAAACTTTCTGGGGCCAGTTCTGTTCTGTCCTCTAGAGTTGCTATGAGTTCGAATCGACTTGACAACAGTGGGTTTGGTTTTGGACTATAGGATTTCTGAGTTGGAATCAACTCAAAGGCAGTGGGTTTGCAATTCTTATGTATTGAAACTGAAATTCTTTCTATCATTAAACAGGCTATTATGAGCAACTAGGAATTTATTAGAATTCTAAGGAAGGGAAGGAAACCGGCATTTGAGGAAAGATTTGTGTACTTCATTTTTGATGTCATGATTCAAATAGCCACACTTTCAGTGGTTTTGTTTAAGTGAGAGACGGAATACTGTATTTTTATGCAAACAGCACCCACCTTCTATGTGTGTTTGGTAGCCTCAGGATTCTCACAAGGTGTTTTTGGAAAAACATAGGAGGCTTTCCATGTTTGTATAAAAATACAGTAATATAATTTTTAAGTCTTGATGATCCTTATAAATTAAGTAGAATGTAATTATGATACCACATTTGTAAAAGTAGAGCACACATCAGGGATTTGAGAAGTAAATGTTCAGGTGTAATTTGATACCTTTCTCACATTTACATGTCATTTTTCATGGGGACACTGCTGCTTCCCTGTCCCTGTTTTTGAAAATCATCTTTATCAAGTCACAGTTTACATAGACTAGAATATTCTCCAGATACACATCTTTGGAAAGTACAAGTTGGTGAGCTCTGGGAAATATGTATACCCGTCTACCAAGGGCATTGCCTGCTGCCCCTCTGTTGTCCTGTGTGTTGTCCGGTCTTCCGACACCCTGCCCCAGGGAACTGCCAACTTCAGTTCTATCACTGTAAGTCAGCTTTGCCACTTCTAGAACTTCATATGTGTAAGAAATCCTATGGTGTATGCTCTCTTGTGTCTCATTTCTTTTGTTCACCGTAAGGTTTTGAAGATTCTTCACGTTTTTTACTGTTTATCACTGGGTAGCATCCCTGAGTGCACAGGTCCCCGCCCCCTGCCTCCCTAGGTTTGAAATAACATTTCTTTGCAGCTGTGACTTTGTAGTCCAAGAGCTGACACCTCAGGGTGGGTTTAGTATTAAAAGTTCTTACAGCTCCTTATGTCTGCAGCTTTGGTTACCTCAGTTAGGGGATAATTTTGGTGATGCTCATTTTCCACACAGCCTGGTGCCAGAGTTTATCTTCACAGATTTTACCTTCCTTTTCATGTCTGCTTCCATGTCTCAAGCAAAAGTGGGAAGTGAATTGACTGCGCTGTGTGTATTCTAGTATAAGATGCTGTAATGGTCTTTTTCCAATCAGAAAGAAGTTTGCCAAGCTTTACTGACACTTGGTAAGTTTATCCCTACTCTCTTGATCAAGAGCCTAGCTGGGTGTTGTTGTATGACATAAGATGTATTTTTAACTGTTTCCATAGTAACCACTGCACGCAGAGGAAAAAGCTGAGAATTATAGAGCTAAGCTGCCATGTGTAGAAGATCAGGAATCAAATTCTAACAAATTTTAACTAAGATTTAAGATAGGACAGGTTGAATAGCTGGTGTTCTTAACCCAGAGACCAAGGACTCCAGTGGAGCCTAGGAATGGCCTTTGGAGAAGTGTGTAAAAGTCAGATAAAACCACAAATGCTGACAAAAACCTGCATTCTTTTGCCTCGTCCTACCACATTCCCATCTCCAGCACTTCAGATGCATTGACTTTTCCTTCTTTGGTTGTCTTTCCCAGTTGTATTTCTTCCATAATAAGCTTATACTGTTTGTTTTTTTCTGTTTTAGACGTTGTACATTGACTTCCAGCTGTGGAAGATGAGGATCGAGCTCTCCTGCTCTTTTCCCCGCCATGTCGTGTCTTCCTTCATCCTCTGTAGAGTTGTACCCTAGGTTTTGGTTAAGTCAGTAGTCAGAGCTTACCCTTTATAAGTGTGTATTTATACCGAGGCCACACAACACCTTGATGACCTTCTCGCTTGTGTAATTTGTGTTGCCGTCACTGTCCTTGGAGTGAATGGTTGAATGATCCCGTTGACTTGATGCTTTTGTGTTGGATTCCCACTTCCTTGGATCACATGTTCCCTTCTGTTTTTCTCCTGTTTTTGGGGGGCACATTCTTCAGTAGCTTGCTGAGTTATGATTCACCTAAGGTTCAGTTTCGGTGAACTTGAAGTCTGAAAGTCTTTGTTCTGTGCTCATGTTTGATTGGTCGTTTTTCTGGCAGATAACTCCCTCTTGGCGTTTTGAAGCCGTTACTGCTTTGCCTTGTTGCTCACAGTGTTGCTCTTGAGCAAAGTCTGATGCTGTTCTGATTCCTAGTCTTTGGGTCTTGTTTTGTTTTTTCTTTAGAACTTTTTTAAGACTGTCTTTTGTGTTTTTCTGTGTTATAATAACGTGCTGTGGCTTGGGTTTTTTTCACTCATTGTCTGGAACACTTGGTGTGCCTTTTCATTTTGGAAACTCATGGCCGCTGTTCTGTGAGGTTTTCTTTTATTGTTTTATTGGTATTTCTCTTCACTCCATTTTCTCCTTTTCTTTCCTAGAATTCCTGTTTGGCCAGCATTGGGCATCTCAGATGAAGCCCCTGATTTTCTTCCGTCTCCTATTTCCCATCTCTTGTTTTTTGAGCTTTGTATTTTGGGAGCTTTCCTTGAGAGTTTTCTTCTAAACTTGCTATTTATTGAATTTTTTTTAAAATTTCTGCTACTATATTGTTAATTTCTGTGAGTTAGTTTTTATTATCTTAATTTTAAGAGTGTCCTATTTATGTAATCTGTTCTCTTATCTCTCTAATGAAATTAATTGTGGGGTTTTTTTAAAGCTTTTTTTTCTTGTCTTTTTATATAGTTTCTATTCCTCCAGTACTTTTACTTTTTGTTTGTTTTTATGAGCATCTTTTCATATTCCAGGTGACCTTGGCTAACCATTTGTCTAGAAGAGGGAGGCATTACAAAGCTGCTTAGAAGCTCATTGCGGGCTCTGGGCTTGCCTAGTGATGACTGGGTGAGGATCTAGTGATTTCCTTGGTAAACCTCAGAAGTCACTGACTACATCTTTCACTTGGACCAGATCACTGTCCCCAGGGCAAAGTCACAGATCACTTGTGTCGGGATTACAAGCCAGTGTTATTAGAGCCTAACTGGGAGAAGGCTGAGGGTCCAGAGAGGGTGAGCGTCTTACTGTGTGGTGGACCTCATGTGCTCTCCTCAAATGTGTCTGGCTTTTTGTGTCCAAATCCTTTCTGACTCATTCTCTCCAGATTGCCAGCCTCCTGTTTTGGTCAGTGTTGGGGAAGGAAATTGCCTGTGTGTGAGGGTTGGTGGGGATATGCCAAAAAACCCACTGCCATTCAGTTGATTCCAACTCTTAGTGGCCCTGTAGGACAGAGTAGGCCTGCCATGTA
The DNA here is from genome assembly GCA_028571685.1 of Heterohyrax brucei. NCBI lineage: Eukaryota > Metazoa > Chordata > Mammalia > Hyracoidea > Procaviidae > Heterohyrax > Heterohyrax brucei. Next base: position 15,859,063 of record CM053147.1, on the reverse strand, counting down.
GGCTTTCCAAGGCTATAATCTTGACGGAAACTGACTTCCTCATCTTTGTCGTACAGAGCAGCTCATAGGTCTGAACTGCTGGCCTTTTGGTTAGCAGCTGAGTGCCTAACCATGGTGCACCCTTCCCTCCCAAACCTGTTGCTGTTGATTGTGACTCCCAGTGACCCTATAGGACAGAGTAGAATTGCGTCATAGAGTTTCCAAGGAGCTCCTGGTGGATTGGAACTGGCAGCTCTAGTTCTTAACCAGGATTTCCTTAAAATAGATGTTAAGACAGTCAGACACGTCTGAAAGCAGTCTTCTGAGATGTGAAAGATGATGCTTTTTGTCTTTCTGCATCTTAACAACTGAGACATTTTAATTTGGTGGAGATTAAAAACGTTCCCTCCTGGCATGCATGCGGCTCCTGGTCTTTTCCTCTCTTGTCCCAATGGGCCTGTGCTCATCACTCTACTCGGCCCGTCTCTGTACATGCTGAAAATTGTCACAGTGAGTATTTTAAACTCAGAAAGCATGGCAAAAAATGTAGTCCTAGGTATGTCCAAATTTGTTTAATCTCAGGATTGTCTCTTGCTGTGTCTCCTCTTTTCTAGAAACTGGGCTTATTTTTGTTTTAGTCGGTGGAGATGAATGCCCATCTTGATAGTTGGGCACTTCAGCTGACATTCTAGAGCTAAAGCCTGGTCCCAGTGGTCTATCAGGTGACAGGAACTCGGCACGATGGAGTGAGAAGGAAAAAGAACAGACTCTTGGATTGATCACTTTCCTTTTAGCGTTTACGTGGTACTCGTATTTTCAGAGTGCTACATAGCCATTGTAATTTTTCTTAGATTGACTCAAAAATAGGTCAGGAATAGTTTTGTCATTTCGCAGGAGAGAACCTAGAGACCTGTAGAGATGGAAACGCACCCTGGTGAGTTAGAGTCAGAACCAGGACTGGACTGTTACCAGACCATCAGCTGCGTGGGCAGAGTGGGAGTGCGAGTTACATATGCGAGCCCCAGCAAGGTGCACTAACCAGATGGCTTCTGGGTGGAACAGGGACACTAACCAGATGGCTTCCAGGTTTAAAGGCAGGACGTGGGCCTGACCCTTGGTGACTGTTTCGTTGTAGGTGAAGGAGAACCTGCTCTCCTGCAAAATGCTGCTGCACTGCAAGCGGGACGAGCTTCGGAAACTCTGGATTGAGGGGATCGAACATAAGCACGTGCTGAACCTGCTGGATGAGATCGAGAACATCAAACAAGTGCCTCAGAAGCTGGAGCAGTGCATGGCCAGCAAGCACTACCTCAGTGCCACGGACATGCTGGTAAGTGGGGCCTGTGCTGGCGGGCACACACTCCAGGTTGTTCTGTCGGAATCCCGTAATGCACGTGGCTTATGCCCCACGGCCCCGTTAGGATGCCAGCCCTCTCTCAGGTGAGGTCTCCGTGGCCCCTTCCTTGTCCCCCGGTTTGAAACGAGAGGCTGCTGTGATTTGTCTGTATGGTTGTCTCTCTTTGGAACAGCAGCCGGAAGTACGATGGGAAGAACTCAGTTCTCAGCTCCTGGTGGAACAGTGGTGAGAGGTCTTAGCCTCAGCGTGGAGCACAGTTCCTGACTCCGTTTTAACGAATGATGTGGGCATGAGAGTGAGCTTTTAGAACCCTGTGAAGTTGATGTTCCATAAATTCTCTAATGGATTTCTTATGTTAAGACTGTTTTTCCCTTTAGATTGAGAAAACAGAAAATAACTTGTTTTGTGAGTAATACTGGAAGTAACTTAGTCAAGCACGAGTATTCCAAGCCCAGCCTTCAACTTCTCTTGGAAGCCAGCGTGTTCCAGTACTTTTTAATTAGAAATGAAAATCCCGAGAAGGTCACGGTTGGTGCTGCCTGTGGCTGAGCCTCAAGATGAAGAAACAGTAACCATACAGATTTACTCCCTGATAGTCGTGACCTTCCCTGGGTCTGTGACTCATGGCAGGTTCCTAGGTGGTGCACCTGGTTTTCTCTTGACTGCTGACCAGAAAGCCAACCCTGGGGTCAGAGTGGTTAAGAGATATGGCTGTTAACCGAAAGGTTGGCCGTTCAAATCCATTAGGAGCTCCTTCGAAACTCTGTGGGGCAGGAACAGTTTTGTCATTTCACAGGAGAGAACTTGAGATTCAGAGAGATGGAGATGCACCCAGTGACATCATGAGTCCTTTAGGGTCCTGTGTCCTTTAGGGTCACTATGAGCCAGAATTGACTTGATGGCAGCAGGTTTTTGGTTTACTGACCTGAAGGTTGGCAGTTTGAATTCACTCAGTGGCACTGCAGAAGGAAGGTCTGGCGATCTGGTTCTGTAAAGATACAGCCAAGAAAACTCCATGGAGCAGCTCTGCTCTGCACACACGAGGTCACCAGGAGTCAGAATCAGCTCTAAAGCAATGCATTTTTGTTTGTCTTTGGAGAGGGCTGTTCCCAAGTCCTGCTTCCATCTGTGTCACAGTTGGCCCAGGACCACAGAAGCTCTTAGTAGCAGACGAAACAGTAGTCCCATACTTTAGATTGTTTTCTTTTCTTCCATAGGTGAAAGCCCCTTAAGTTTCATTGGATTGGCTATGGCACTGGGAAGAACACTGAGGGGAATTGGTGGGTGAAATAAGTTAAATGATCCAAGTGGTTCTAATTCATTCAGACTTTCTAGAAACATTTTGATAAAAATTGCTCATCAAAAGCTTTTAGTGGAATTTTGGTAACCAACAGATAACAGGTGTCATCGTTTTCTGTTATGTATTAAAACCTGGTTGTATGATCAGAATGCATGGCCAGTTTTCACCAGGAAACCCACTCTCCATTGCCTTCGAGTCCATTCCAACTCACAGTGACCCTATAGGACAGAGTATAACTGCCCTCAGAAAGTTTCCAGGGAGCACCTGGGAGAGCTGAACCACTGACCCTTTGGTAGCAGCTGTAGCATTTAGAACCACAGTGCCACCAGTGTGGTCAATAATAATCTGCCCTTGGCAGTGAGTTTCAGTATCTCGCTCAAAGCCATGTCATCATCTATTACGCTGTAGGCTGCCCCACTGGAAGCAGATGTGTCGCCTTTCGGCTTTATTGTTGGTTTGTGCGTTGTGAATGCGTTTGTGTGAAAAATTATATTACAGAATTCAGCAGTCAGAATAGGTAAGTGCATATATATTTATGTAACACACACACAGCCGTTTGACTCATGATGTTTTTGAAGTTGGCCTGCTTTTAAACAAGGGCCACATTTTAGCCGTCGCTTTTTAGATTTTGTTTCTGTGTTAGTTTCATTTTAGAGTTTCACATTTTGCTATATGGTCTTTTAACACATTTGTTTACTTAAGGGCTAATCAGCACTGGGTACTGACTGTCCTTCATCTCATTGACTTAATTTTTCTCAAGGACCTTTATTGAACACTTTCAAGTTTTTAGTAGCGGGTTACAAAAGCTAGCTAGCTTAGGAGAAAACAGCTGCTTCACATATGTACCCAGTGAGCCAAAGGCTGTCTGTGGAATGGCATCTGGATGTGCTCTCAGCGTGACTTTGTCATTGCTCTGCTCTAGGCTGCTTTCTCCCACACATGAGAGGCAGTGAGTGTGGGGGAAACTGAGTATCAGCCACAGCTTTGCAGAGCGAAAGAATCTTCTCCCCCCATTCAAAATCCCTGAAGTAGGACCTCAGTGGAGCCAGTTTGGGTAGTGCAGTGGCCAGGTGTAGCTGAAACAGTGCAGGTGGAGTGGCAGACGGTGCGGTAGGGAGGACACGCAGTTGCTCTCAGGTGCGGGCAACACTGAGACACTGAGAAAATTGTTTCACCTGGTCTCTGGTAGCAGACACAGTGAAGGGAAAGCATCAGAAGTCAGAGGCACTGTTGACAGTCATCAGCAATTGAAGATACAGGTGGGGATAGCACATTAATGAAGTACTTTGACACACTAAGCGTAGTTTTAGGCCTCAGAGACTTCCTTGGTGTGGTAGAAGAGTGTTTCAGTCATTTTTTTTTCTCCTTTCAAGTGGAAACCCTGGTCGCGTAGCGGGTGAAGTCCTGCCTCTGGTAACTGAAAGCCTGGCAGTTCAAATCCGCCAGGTGCTCCTTGGGAATTCCAAGGGGCAGTTCTACTCTGACCTCTAGGTTTGCTATGAGTCAGACCCGACCCGAGGGCAGTGGATTTGGTTTGGTTTTTAAAGTGCTTTGGATCAGAGTGACTTGCTGTCTAGAGGGTGCGGCTGTTGGGAGGTAGTGAAGGACTCAGAATGAAACATGTTTTAGGTTTGTATGACGGGGAGAGTGGTTAGCATTTATAGGTAAGCATTGGCAGTGACTCTTGAGTTGAAATTGACTTGATGACAATGGGTTTATTGGCAGTGACAAGTGAGGTGGATGACAGCAAGGTTTTTCAGATTCCATCAGTGAGAAAGGTCCCTTACTTGTCACTTATCTTCTCTCCCTCCCGTTTTCAACTCTGTGTCGTCCAACAGGTTTAAAGCAAGGAACCTGTGATGTTTTTGCGTATCCTTCAAGAGAGGTGAAAGTAATATATTCACACCAGAGCAAACAGTACCCTGTGATGTAAAGTGGGGATATGGTTCATTTTATAGAATTCCTAGTTCCAGCAGGCCAGCTTCCTAAAGGTTAGGTAAGTTATTCAATAATTTCTGAGGCTCAGTTATTAGGAGGATCAGTGGAGACTGGATGTGAAAGCTTATTTTAGACTGTAAAGGTTATTTCTGTGTTCACCTCGCGCCCTCACTGTGTGGGTCACTCTCTGACTTCTGCGAGTGTGTGCTGATGTGGGCTGAGTGCTGTCTGACTTTGATACTCCCTGTGTTTGCATCTGGCAGACTCACAGGATGCTTGAGAGGGACACTGCCGAAAAATACCTGTTACATCAGATAACTTCCTCTTCTTGAAGTTGCCACACTCCCCCTCTGTGTGTCCTTCTTTGTTTATGTTCTTTAAATTTTTAAAATATTTAATTAATTAGAAACATTTCAAATATACAAGAAAGTAAAGAAAATGATATCATGCAGCAGCTATGAGCCTGCTATAAAAATGCTGTTGTTTTCCACGTCTTCAGATTTCTGAAAAAATTGTGTTTCCACCCATTTTCCTGTTCTCTCCCGACGTAATTTCTCTGCCAAAGTTGGCGTGAAGTTGGTAGAAGTACATTTTGTAACCTCCTGTGTGTTTATGTATCCAAACACAATGTGTCGTGTTTGGAGTATTTAACATTTAGATAGTCATTCTGTCAGTAGCATCATTCAACCTGCTTTTTTTTTCAGTCACTGTTAGCTTTTTGGGATGTATTCTTACTGATTTATGTAGGTGATTTATTTCAGTTCCACTATGGTTTTCAATTTGTGTAACTAAGTTATTGAGGTACTCCAAGAGATTTTTCCACCTGCCTTACTCTTCCAATCATGCCTCTGTGAATTTCCTTGTAGATACTTGTCTCTTGAAGGACCTGTTTGATACTGTTCCCAGGATATCTACCTAAATATGGGATTGCTGGATGTTGTTGTTAGATGCTTTTGAGCTGGTTCTGACTCAGAGCAACCCGACGCATGACAGAACAAAACACTGCTTGGTTTTGTACCGTGTCCACAATCGTTTTTATGCTTAAGCCCATTGGTGCAGCCACTGTGCCAATCCGTCTCGTCAGGGTCTTCCTCTTTTTCACTGACACTCCACTCTACCAAGCAGGATGTTCTTCTCCAGGGACTGACGTTTTCCTGACAACATGTCCGCAGTATGTGAGACACAATCTTTCCATCTTTTCTTCCAAGGAGCACTCTGGTTGTACTCCCTCCGGAACAGATCTGTAGGTTCTCTCGACATTCCGTGGTACATTCACTGTCTTTCTCCAACACCACGATTCAAAGGCATCAATTCTTCTGTCTTTTTTATTCGTGGTCCAGCTTTCACATGCATGTGATACCATGGCTTGGGTCTTCGCAGTGACATCTTTGCTTTTTGATGGTATGAACTAGGAAATCTGATTTTATCTTTCTTCTATATAAATAGGCAGCTGGTTCAGACCACTTACTGATCTCTTTTCCTGCTGACTTGCAGTGCCATCTCGGTCTCATATGCATGGATATGTCTTTATGCTTGTCATTTTGTTCATTTGGTCTCATCTATCCCTGTACCACAAAAGCCATACTTTTTAAATTACAGTAGGTTTATAGTATAGTTTAATAACTGGTTAATATATTTCCCTAGTTTGCTGTTCGAAATTGTCTGTGGTATTCTTGACTCCTTACTCTTCTATATGAATTTTACAGTCAGTGTATTCTGCAAAAAGTATGATGGAATGTTGATCAGACTTTCATTGAATTTAAGAAAGCTTCATCTTTGCAATATTTAGTCTCACTATGGTGCAGTGGTTAGGAGCTTGGCTGCTTGCCAAAAAGGGCAGCAGTTTGAATCCAGCAGCTGCTTCTTATAAACCTGACGGTGCAGTGCAGATCTGTCCAGTAGGGCCTCTGTCGGTCAGAATCAGCTGGATGGCAGCAGAATTTTTTTGTTGTTAAGTAAGTGAACATGTCCGTCTGTCAGTGAGTGAAATATTAATTTATATCCTTTAATAATGTTTCTCTGCCTTTTAGGTCATTATGAGTTGGAATTGACTTGATAGCAATTTTTTTTTTTAACTAATGTTTAGTCAAATATTCCTTAGAGAAGAGATCTTCACAGATTTTGTTAGGTTTATTTCTGCATCTCCTGTGAGATGCTTTTTGCTTTTCAAAGCAGTAGCTCTTTATTAATTACAGTTCCTAATTATATGTTGCTGGTATGTAGGAGTCTGGTTGACTTTTCTTAGGTGACTGCTCATTTTCCTGAACCTATTCACAATCCGTTCTGCCTGGAACACGAGGATTTATTGTTTGAGAGTTGGCTCAAGTTTCATCAATTCTCCAAATGTTCTAGGTCGTGCTTCTTTGTGTTTCCATAAAGGGCATATATTTCATTGTAATGTAATTGCTTTTGTTTGTGTGGCTGGTTGTTGAGGGCAAGGGAGCAGGTTGTTGTTAGCTGCTAGTAAGTTTGCCCCAACCCTAGCCAGTCCCTAACTTATGGCAGTCCCACACAGAGAACTGCTGTGATCCATAGTGTTTTCATTGGCTGCTTTTTTGGAAGTTGATTGCCAGGGTTTTCTCAGTATCACTCTATTGAGTGAAACTCACGATGAACGTGCCTAGCTCCTAACTGAAAACTGAGAGGTTGAAGTCCGTCCAGACGCCTAGAAGGAAAGGCCTGGAGAGCTAGTTGCAGTACAACAGTCACGGGGCACCTTCCTGTTGGGACACGTGGGAGGTCACCGGCATCAGAGTCAACTACAAAGGCAGCTGGGAACTAGCGCGGTGGAGCCTCTGTAATCAGGTTTCACAGAATATTAGCCAAACATGTCATGACATGAAAGACTTTAAAACTCTTTCAAGACCCAACTATTTTCTGCTTTGAATTTTTTGTTGATACCATGTGTTTTCATGAAAGGAAGCATGCTAAATACTTAAATGTGTTCAAGTTTTTGGTTGGTAATAGCAATTTTGAGAAATATTATGCAGGAATATATGGACACCACGAAGTTTGGAGAGTGTTCTGGCACTGTGGTTGGTAGGTGCCTGGCTGGCCCATCAGTCTTGGGTGACAGGATTTATTGCTGGGTACCTTCCATTTGGCTATACTGGGCACCTCTAGTTTTCCAAACATGACACACAGAAGAAAACCAAAGCATACCTACCACGGCTCCCTAACGATCACACAGGAAAGAATAAATGTGCTTACAAAGCTTATCTAGCAGTCATGGATCGAATTGTGTACCCCTAAAACTAGGTGTAGCCATGTGGCTGGGCCGTGGTTCCCTGTATTCTGTGACTGTCCTCCGTTTTGTGGTTTTCCTGTGCTGTATGTTAAAGGATTAGGGTGGGACTGTAAATCCCTTCACAGGGTCACCTCCCCTCTAGTGTAAAGGGAGTTTCCCTGGAGTATAGCGTGCCCCACCCTTAATCCTTTCATCCTGCAAGAGATAAAAGGAAATGGAAGTCGGCAGAGAACCTCACACCATCAAGAAAGCAGCGCGGGGAGAAGAGTGCGTCCTACAGACTTGAGGTTCCTGCACCGAGATGCTCTTTGGACAGAGACTGATGCAATACCGGACTTCCCTACAGAGCTGACGAGGGGGAAAACCTTCCCTTGGAGCAGACACCCTGAATATGGACTTAGAGCGTACTGGACTGTATAAGAATAAACCTTCCATTAGAGCAGCACTAGCTGACTAAAACAGAATTTGGTACCATGAGAGTGGGGTGCTACTCTAGCAAATACCTAAAATGTGGGAGCCATTTTGAAACTGTGAGCAGATAGGAAATTCAGAAAGAACGAAAAGAAGGTGCAGATGGTGAGAAACAACAGAGGACTGATGGCAATACCAGACTTGCCTCCAGAGCCAACAAGGGGGAAAGCCTTCCCCTGGAGCAGACATGCTGAATTGGACTTGTAACCTACCGGACTGTGTAAGAATAAAGCTTCCTGTGTTGAAGCCATCTACTCGGTGGTATTTCTGCCTCACCGTAATTTTAAGCGTGATACCCCAGCTATTTTGTGTTCACAAATGTTTCTTTCGTTTTTCACAGTTACGCACGTCCCCACTGGAAGGTGACAAATACTTTTAGCTGGAAAAGTAGCAGCCTAAGAGGCTTGAGGGATGGAAAATATGAGTGGGCAACCGTATGCCCCAAAGGACATGAAAAGGTTTTTTTTTAATTTTTGTATTTTTATTGTGCTTTAAATGAATGTTTACAGGTCAAGTTAATTTCCTGTATAAAAAATTATACATGTACTATTTTGTGACATTAGTTGCAGTCCCCACACTGTGACAGCACTCTCCTCCTTCCCATCCTGGGTTCCCTGCATCTACTCTACCAGTTCCTCTCCCGTCATACCTCCTTTTCCATCCTTGGAACAGGAGCCACCCGTTTGGTTTTATGTATCTCATTGAGCTAAGAAGCATACTTCTCGTGTGTATTATTTTTGTTTTATACTCTTACCTCTAACCTTTGTCGGAAGAGAGAGCTTCTGGAATGGTTTCACTTCTGGGTTAACAGGGCATCTAGGTGCCATAGTTTTGGGGGTTTCTCCAATCTCTCTCAGACCATTAAGTCTGGTCAGACCATTCCATCTCTGAGTTCTGCTCCACACTTTTTGCACTCTACTTGGGACTGTCTGTTGTGTTCCCTGTCAAGGATGGTGGTAGCCAGGGACCATGTAGTTCTTCTGGGCTTGGCTGGTGGAGCTTCTGATCCTTTAGTCTCTTGGGCTAGTGTTTTCTTTGTGTCTTTGTTTTTCTTCAATTTCCTTTGCTCCAAGTGGGATAGGTGCAGTTGGTGGATCTTAGATGGCCGCTTGTTAGATTTCAAGGTCACGGACACCAGTCACCAAAGTGGAAAAACTTTGTTATGCCAGTTGATGTAAAAGTCTCCTGAAACTATGGTCTCCAGGCCACAGCCCCAGCTACTTTCTTGCAAATATTACTAGGAGTGGGATTGCTGGATTACGTGGTATTTCTATTTCTACCTTTTAAAAAAAGCTCCAAGTTGTTTTCCAAAGTGGTGGTACCATTTTACATTCCCACCAGCAGTGCATAAGTGCGCCAGTCTCTCCATAATCTCTCTAACATTTATTATTTTCCAGTGAAAGTGTTTTGATAAAACCCTAGGATCTCTGGTCTCTCTTCTCTGATTTGTTTTTAATGGTAAAGGTCTCTAGTTCCTCATTTTTTTGGTAATATTTAAATAAAAAGCAGCAATAATTAAGATAATACCCAAACAAACTTACTGGCATTGAGTCAATTCTGACTCATAACGACCCTACAGGTCAGTGTGGAGCTGCCCTCTAGAGTTTCCCAGGAGCACCTGGCAGATTTGGACTGCTGACCTTGTGGTTAGCAGACGTAGCACTTAACCACTGTGCCACCAGGTGTCCCATTAGGATAATAGCTAGTATTTATTAAGCATTCCCTGTGTGTTGTTACCATTTTAGGCATTTGTTAATTCATTTTCTCATCAGTCCTACTAGAGATAAGTGTCCATTCTCATCCTCATTTTATGGATAATATAGTCGCTTTGCTCAATTTGGGGATAGTTGGCATATTCCAGGATACAAGGAAGATTTCACAGAGGTAGAATATAGGGTCCATTTGAATGGTTGGAAATATTCTTAAGTTTAGTTCTCACTCTATAAGAGTGAACAGTAAGGTCTGTAATTGCTCTTTCAAAGGATTTCATATGAAAAAATAATCACATTTCCTTCCCCATGGTTATATACTGTTGGAAGTAAAATCTACTTAAGGCATCTCAGGGGTCCAAAAGGAAATCTTTGCTAAAAGTTATCCAAGGAAAGTGAAGAAAAAAGCAATTTAGTCTTTTAGAACCCTCTGATTTCTTGGATTTGTTTATCAAAAGATTTTGAATGTCCATTTGAAGGCAGGTGCAGCTGCCCAGGAAATTTAATCTGTGCCTGGTACAGGTTAATACGTCCAGAGTAAATAAATCAGCAGTGACTGCGGCTCCCGCCAGCCCCTGCGTCTCGGCTTCCCTGTCCGACTGGCCTGATAGCTCTAGGCTTGGCTTCCAGATAGGATAGTTAGTTATTTATTTTTGATATGATAACCTGACTATTGGACGAAATAATTAAATTGTCATGACGGGGGGTATCTGCAAATAGGCCTGGCCTTTTGTTGCCTTCTTCAAGGTAAACAGCTGCTGTTGGCTTATGAAAAGCACCGAGTGATCCGACAAGAAGCCTGTATCCATCACATTGAAATCGGAGACTTCATTAATATTGTAGCCTGTAGCTTTGTGATATGTACGGTTTAAATTAGACCTTCGCAGTCATTGTGCCGGGCTGATGCAAGCACCTTAATGACATAATTTCTGGTTGCCGCATCACATTTCTGCAGTCTGTCCTTTGTATTCCACTCACATTAATTGAAGTAATTTTGCCAGCGAAGCGTGTTTCAAACCTCTGCATTTAAATTGAAATTTTAATTCCCTTATTGTCTTGAAAAGACGGCTGAAGATGCCTTGTTACAGGTTTCATTATCACTCAGAACACTCCAGCTGTTGGTTTTAATGTGCAATGACTGATTAATTCTGGGAAGAATTATTAATATAAGAATAGCAGCTTCTTCCCAGTGGCAGGAGACAGCCAGGAAGGTATTTCATGATAGTTAATATTTTTATGAACTGTTTTTTCATTTTTTTTAAAGGGAAGTTTGTGTAAAAGTCTGCGTCAAACTAAAATTGCACAAATGAGCTTTGAAAACCACTTACCAAGTTCTGATTTATCAGCCCATAGAAGTCAATTTATAATTGCATTCAATCAGTGGAAACCAAGCCAGTGTGAGTAGTTGTGAAGCATTTTAGCTGCCAGTCACAGGGCCTGTGACTAAAATAATCTTTTACATTTCTAAGCCTTCTCTAGATCATAGATTTTGAACATCTCTTAAATCATTTTGTCTCTTTTTATTTATATGCCTTTAAAAAAGAAGAATCTGTAGCTGTATAGTCAGATAAAGATTGCTAGGATAATTATAATAATAACTTGTATTTATGTAGTTACCTTCTTCCCAGAGGGCCCCAGAGTACTTTGCTGAGAGAACGGTGGGGTGGAGTTATTTCACGGACTCTGGTAAGGTGACTACAACTGTGATTCTGTGAGGCAGCTACTTAACTGTATAGTGTTCCAAAGTTCTGTTATGAAAATAGTTATGTTTGTATTCTTTGTGGCTTGTAAGAATCTTTGTGGTTGTTGAGCAGCATTCAGAGCTATGAAGGTGAACACAGTGTTAGCTTGGGTTGGTTGGACCTGCGGATGAATCCCTCCTTGGGCTGTTACTGGCTGGATGACTGGGGACCTAAATGTCAGGAGCCCAGGTGGTAGAGTGGCTAAATGCTAGGCTGTGAGCCAGAGGGTCAGCCGTTTGAACCCAGCAGCCACTGCATGGGATGAAGAGGTGGCAGTCTGCCCCTGTAAAGGTTACAGCCGTTGAAACTTGGGCTGTTGTGCTCTGTCCCGTGGAGTCCTTCAGAGTCCGAAGCCACTCAACAGCAGGGGTTTGGGTGTTTTTGGTTTGATTTTCACTTGGCTTTGCTGAAAGTTGGAGTTTGTGATGTACATGCCCCAAGCGTTGTCGTTGGCATTGAATGAACTGTGAAGATGTGTTGTAAACATGTGTGTAAAGCATGGACAGTATACTTATTTTGAGCTAGTGAAAGAGTCAAAGACAGGGCTGGATGACGTAGTTCACTGCTGTTGTTCCTGGCCCGACATGGACGAGTACCTCAAGGCAGGCAAGCCCACCTTTTCTGCAGTTAAAGGAACTCCAGCAGAAGTAGGATTTTTCTTAGGAAACAGTTCTGGTCTCCTCTAACACATGCGTGGGTGTGTGAGCAAGACCCCAAGTTCTGTCCACCGTTGCGTTGTTGGGATTTGGCATGGACAGACCTCATGTTTTGTGTCCTTAATCACTGAGGCAGCCCCTTGTTCTGCTAGCTGGCATTCAAGTTGGCCCCTGACTAGTGGCAACCGCGTGCATACCATGAGGTTTTCTTTGACTGATTTTTTGCAGTAGAATGCCAGGCCTTTCTTCTTAGTCTGTCTTCATCGAGACTCTGCAGTGAAACTTGTGCAGCCCTGTAGCAACGTGCAGACCTGCGTTAGATGTCTGTTCATAGGTTCCCGTTGACTCTGAAAGCAGTGTAACCGGCCAGCAAACTTCCCAACATGAGCTTATTGATCTGCTGGGCACCATCCTTCAATCTAAGCTGTTCCGTATTGGAGGGTGCCTATTGATAGTGGAGATTTTAGTGTCAGAGTAGTTCATATCAAGGGATTCCTTTGTCAGTGATCAGAGAGCAGCACCTGTTGAACAACGGGATTACTCCTGTCTGTACCAGTAAAACCGTGTTGTTAATGAATGGTCTTAATTCTTATTTTCTCTTCCTGGTAGGATAGCAGTTATATGCTACGACTGCTAACCAAAAGGTCAGCAGTTGGAATCCAGCAGGTGCTCCTTGGACACTCGATGGAGCAGTTCTGCTGTGACCTGTAGGGTCTCTATGAGTCGGCATCAACTCGATGGCACTAGAGTGTTTATGGTTTTGTATGGACAGGGGAGATGTGCATAATCATGTGATCGCTGTCAAATGGTCAGGATACAAGTAAGGCACATAGGGACCGAAGCATACATCCCTTTTCTCCAATGTAAAAGCTTCTGAGATTCACAGGATGTTTCTTCCTTATGACAACTTGGGGAACAGTATTGGTGTGAAAGCTCTATAAACATCAGGCACTGGAAAAACTCAAGTGAGCTTGTTTGACTGGACCTGCAAGTGCTTCAGTGTCACTATGATGGTGTTGATGTGCCTTCCATGTCACTCTCTCCCCAAAGTGATAGATGACACATTGCAGGCCAGTGATGCAGTACCCATTGTTAAAACACTCCTGTTCTGAGAGTAGACTGTAGGACAGCATTCTGTGTTAATAATTTATCAGGGATGAATTTGGCACATGCAGTGCAGTGCTCGCACAAAGGAATGGGTCTCTCGTGTGTGGCACTGAGTTTGTGTATCAGTTTGGTTGCTGGTCTGTGTGTCTGTGAAGGTGGCCCTCACCTGGACACCGCTTACACACTAGTGGGGAGAGACAGATGATAAGCAGGCAAGTGCCATCGAGTCGGATCCGACCCATGGTGACCCTAGTGGACAGATGATAAACATGAACATTGTCGCGTATTATGATAGGTACGATGGAGAAAAGTGCCATTAGAATGGGGACTGGGAACCCTGGGGGCAGGCGTAGGGTGAGTGTGGTTTCCTGTTTAAAGAAGTTGCTCAGATGTAGCTGCTTCCAGCTGTGTCTGTGGCCCCTTCGTTCCCTCAGACACCCAGGTCTTCTCTTCAGATAAATCTAGGAGAGGCTGAAAATAGAGTTATAGGATGAACAGCCTTGGTTTGTAAGTCCAGAATTAAGAGAGTAGGTTTAATGAGACAGCTTTAGTTTTCTCATTTGAGTAAATGTGCAGGACTTTGTAACAACTATTTTTCTTGCTGCTGAAAGTCCTTTTTCTTTGTATTTGCTTTTGCAGGCTGGGGATTCTAAAAGCCAAACTGTTTGATAGGCACGTGGGTATTGTATTAGCATTTCTTCTCTTTTGTTTTGCTCTTTTATCTGCTATTCAGTTGCCTCTTTTATTTTAAAGCAAATAGAAATTTTATTTTATTGTGCCAAACCATACGAGGTTCAGCAGTTTTCCACTGACTGGCTTAGCTGTCTAGCAGTGATTCCCAAACTTGTCTGCACGTCAGGTCATCTTTGATGATCTTTTAAGGCCCAGGCCACTCCCCAAACTGGTGAAATCAAAATCTCTGGTGCAGGACCTGGAGCTTGGTAGCTTGTAAAGCTCTGTACTGTTTCTGGGGTACGGACGCATTCACAACCACTGGTGTAGGGAATGGTTTATGCAATGGAATCAAGGGGAAAAAAAGCAAACCCATTATGACTGAGTTGTTTGCAACTCCTGACATACGTAGCTTAGAGTAGACCTGCCCCTTAAGGTTTTCAAGGAGCAGCCGGTGGATTCAAACTGCCAACCTTGTGGTTAGCAGCAGAGCTCTGCGCGCTGAGCCACCAAAGCCCACTGCTGTTGTGTCGATTCTGACTCGGGGCTCCAAAAATTGAGCCTAATAAATTATCCTGGTTCTTTTAACACCAGCTCTAAGTGGTCAGGAACCAAGAATTTGTGTAAGACAGAGATAATGGGTGACAGTCCCCGTGGGGAAGTGCTGCAGCTTAGCTGACGTTCCTTTGTTGCCATCTTCTGTTGGCAGTGCTGGAATAGAGCTGATGTGTATCTGGGTTTGCTTCTGGGTATATGTTTCCTATGATGAAGTGGCCAGAATGAGTTTAGTTTAATGGTTAAATTAGGTGGGTCCCCAGGTTTGGGCTGACTTCTAGCTCTTCAAGCTGTTAGTTTCATCTCTTTTTATCTTGGTGTTGTGATTCTTCCAACTTTGCTGTGGATTTTTATCTGATTTATTGCAGGGATTTAATGGATTGAAAATGGAGCACCCTTTTATTAATTGACAAGTGGTGGCTAGGTATACTGTGTTGATGCAGTGGGAACAAAATGGACCTAAAAGCCAGAAGGCCACAGATCTATTTCTGACTCAACAACTCACCCATCTTGCAGCCCTAGACAAATTGTGTTCCTTACATGTTTTCTAGTATCCTCAACTGTAGATGTTTTGCTAAGTATAAAGCAGTGTGCACATGGAAGATGGTGTGGGTATCACCACCGTCATCATCATCATCATTGCCCAGTTGCAGGTAAAAAGAAAAGGGATAGTGTGGAGCTTGTTTGGACTCTGCAGCATGTGTGCCCTGCGTGGCACTGTGTTATGTTAGCCAGATAAACCACACTAAGATATGTGTGGGTTTGTAGACATGAATCTGTAGAGAGAATGAGGGGTCCAAGTGCAGAACACCATGGAAGTCCTTGCTGACTTCCTCCGTGATATTTTTGGAGGGTGGTCCTAGACGTACCCAGGCAGTCATTGGATTGGGTGGTCAGTCACTGTCACGGTAGGAACCACCCGTGTGTGTCAGTGACAGCTGTGGCTACCCTGGTTGTTGATGAAAACCCCTGTTTCACTTTGATGATGGTCTGAGAATGTTCATCATTGGCTCTTGTGTGACTTGTCAAGACGGGAGGATCTTATTAAAGAAGCCCTTTTTCTCTGTGGTCCAGCCCCACTCTAATTACTTGTGGTTGACCAGCTCTTAGAATATGAACAGCCATGTACCTCTCACACTCCTATTTAGTAGTTGGTGTTAGTTTTCGTCTGAGTGTTAAGTATAGTTGAATGTCATTAGGGAATGAAATTAGGGAAGTAATTGGGAGCATATGTTGTAAGGCCATGTTGAAGGTGTAAAGCTCTTCATATGGCATTATGCATCAGAAGCCCCAAATGTGTGCACAATCTTGGAATTGGTATTCTGCTCTCAGAATTTTCTGTTTAGGAAAGAAAAATTTGTTACATGTTCAGAAATAGAGTCCTTTGGTGTTGCAGCCAGTTAGGCGCACAAAAGATTGTTGATTTGAATTCACCCAGAGGTGCCCCATTAGAGTGTTTATTACAGTAGAATTTATGAAAATAAAACAATTAGCAACATTTTAGGTGTATGAGATCGTTTGAATCACTTGTGGTATGGTCGTATCATAGTATCCTGTGGAACCACCAAATGTCCTATGACATTTGGTGATGGACAAACGTTCTAGTCTATTGCCAGATGAAAACAAGCATGTTTAAAATAATAGTGTTATTGTTAAAACTGTGTGTTGAATAATGATTGGAAGAAGCCAGGTCAAAAAGTATTGTGTGTAATATTTGGTGAGAGAGAATAGGGATCTTCTTTTTCCTTTGTGTTTTTCTAAGTTTTCTTTTTTGTTTTGATTGAATATCTATTACTTTAGTAATGCTCAGGGTGAAAGAAAGGTTAAAGAGAAGAAAGTAAGTTTCTAGGTGCCACTGTTTTTAATCTGTACAGTTGGGGTGGGGCCCCAGGCTTGACAACCTTGAAGGTCCCTTATAATAGCAAATTCTTATATTTCTTTTCTCAGATACTGTGATTCTGTGAGGCTTGAGTGGGTAGAATATTTTAGAAGACCTGGCTTTCTTGACTTTTCAGAAAAGGAAAAAGGAAAGAAACAAAGCAAACAGAAACAGATGACTTTTAATGCAGTCTGGGAATTATTGGTGATAGAATGGCCTGACCTTTACAACAAAACAGAACACAACAAAACAAAGCAAAGCAGCAAAAAGGAAAAAGAAAAACAAAAAACTCAAAGCTTCTAAATGGCTTAATAAAATGGTAGGCTTTTAGTGTAAGTCTGTGTTGATGGCGGTAAGGAGGTAAGTTCTTTTATGGAGCTACAAGTAACATTTGCTCTCTTTTGAGTTTTGTTTTCTAAGATAGATTCAAAGATTCTTTAAAGAAGAAATTCACCAGCAAAAGGCCTTCTCTTTGATAGCCCCGCCTTCCCTCTGTCACTTATCGATAACTTCGTCTCATTTGCTTTCTCCTGTAAATTCCATTATCTCCTGGCAGTCTATTGCATTAAGCCCTTAGTACCTAATAGTGCTTCATTTACATCCCCACCGTGCTTGACCTCGGCCTCTCCCCTCTCCTGGTTAATGCACCAACAAGCACCCAGATCTCTCTAGAGCATTATCATTGGGCTGTTAGCTCAGCTAATAACAGCCCTTCATTGGAGCTGATGAAAGTTTATTAAATAAAAACGTGCAGTAACCCTGACAGTAATGAAGGGAGAATGGAAGGTAGGCAGCATCCTGGCTTTCATGGAGAGAGGACACTGAGTCTACAGTGTAGAGAGACGGGACACCAGCCTGGGGCTGATCAATAGGATGTTTTCAGACTCTTTCAAGAATGGGTGTTTGTGATTGCCTGATTTGATCACTGTTGATTAGAATATAGGTTGAGTGGTTTGGGGAGAAAAAGCGTTCTTGCTTCAGGCACTTGCCCTTGGCCTTCTGATGCAGGTGCCTTGGGAAGTCTGTCGTAAGTACCAAACTGTCAATAGCCCTGAGGGCCCTGGAGAGGCAAACCGTCCTAGTCTTCTCCAGTGGAGCGGGGGACCAGAGATTGTGTTTTTCCTGCACCTCCCCTAAGACATCCTGGGGCTTCACTATAATCCCTAGTCTTGAATGGATTCCCTTTATTCATCCTTGAAGGTCTCTACTCTCCCTCCCTCTATCTTTTTTTGCATGAAGATCAGTTTAAGCCAGTCTCTCCGTGTGTCCCCTGTAGTGACTAGTGTCTTGCTGCAAGCACAGGCTGAGTGGAGGACATTATCAGGTTATGCTTAACAGATGGGATTTTTGTGAATATGAGTTCACATAGTTGTGGTTTCACATCACAGAGGTTTTATATAATATGGAGTCATATTCTAGTAAAGTTATTCCTAGTTTATCTGGGAATACAATTATTCCTAGTTTATAGGACTCTGTAAAGGTCACAGTGTTCTGCAGAGAGTACTGTATAATATCCCCTAGATGCACTGAAGTTTTCAAAACTGCTCTTAAACCTGTTCGGTTGAACCATATGAAACTGCCTGTATTTGATCTTTTCTGACCTATAAAAACAGTAGATATTCTCCTCACTTACTGGCCGTCTCATCTGACATTCACATTTACAGTGGTGTTACAAACACGATGTCTGACTGTGTTACACATTAACAGCACATGTTGCCGCAGGACCGATGGTTAAGGCTGTGCGTCAGCGTGGCAGGGCTGTGGTTCTCAGTGGCTTGGCAGTTGTGTAGTGATACAATCTGGCAGCTACGTGATGTGGTCATCCTCTGTTTTCACAGAACACCAATTTTGCATAATCATCTGGTCTTTGGAACCTAGCCATGTGGATAAATGAGGAGAGAGTATGGTTTGATATGCTTCAAACTTGTATGCTAATTTTACAGTGTGTATATGTATTGGTGTGTGTGTTTTAAGCTGCATTCTGGATTCATCTTTGTCCAGCTTATGTGTGATAAAGAGAAAATTTTCTGCTTTGGAAATATGGTGTAGCAAGATGGAAACATCTGGAAGAAATATTTGGCAGGGAGTGATCTGGGATTCTTGGGGCACATGTGATGACTGTCATCCTGCTTGCATCCAGGTGGATGGGAGTCAGTGTGCTTTCACAGGAGACTGGAGGCTGCTTGTGCTCATCCAGGGAACCGCGAGCCTGAAGGTGGAGACATGAGGGTGGAGGGATTCCAAGGAGGTTACATTGCA
The DNA here is from genome assembly GCA_028571685.1 of Heterohyrax brucei. Classification (NCBI taxonomy): domain Eukaryota; kingdom Metazoa; phylum Chordata; class Mammalia; order Hyracoidea; family Procaviidae; genus Heterohyrax; species Heterohyrax brucei. The sequence goes on along the minus strand of CM053147.1, from coordinate 15,840,192 downwards.
GCAGTCCGGGGTCAGGGTGGCGGCTGGCCTGGGACTTGGGACATTAAATAATTCTGGTATTCCAGTGTATGTTTCTTTTATTGTTTCTGCCCGAAGATTTTTGGTATACTTCTTCAGTGAGACTATTTAAAAAGTTGAACTTTTGTCTTTTTACATACGTGTAGGAAGGGAGAGGCAATTTCTTCTCTGGACTGGCCTTGTTTCATATGTTTTGACTACATCTGTAAGTTGGACCAAGGAGCCGTTTTGAGAATGGTTACATTGTCTTACTAGAGAGATGCTTCCCTAAGAGAGATATACTGGCTTTCAAAAAAATTATTAGAAAATATAAATTATCTTTGTAGTCTGACTGAACAATGACAACACCTTTCCCTGTATTAGGGAGCATCATTACCAAAGTAAACATGTTTTTCCTTAGCTAACAAACAGCTCAGTTATTAGATTGAGTTTTATATGCTTGTGATTTTTGATGTGGCTCAAGTGATTTGCTGTGTGCTGCTAACCTGGAGATTGGTGGATCAGACCCACGGAGCAGTGCCACAGAAATTAGGCCTGGTGATCTGCGTCTGTGAAGGTTACAGCCAAGCAAACCCTAGGGAATGAGATTCCTGTGTCACACGGGTTGGTGACTCGAGTACAGCTAAAAGCAACAAGAGTAGTTTTTCTGGGGTTTGTTTTGTTTTGGCTTGGGCCTTGTATGTCATCAAGTTGAGTCTGACTCAGCAACATCATGTGAGGGAGAACTGTGCCCTAGAGTTTCCTAGGCTGTAATCTACAGGAGGAAATCCGGGTGGCATAGTGGTTTAGTGCTGTGCTGCTAACCAAAAGGTTGGCAGTTCGAATCCACCAGGCCCTTTTTGGAAACTCTACAGGGCAGTTCTGCTCTGTTTTGTAGGGTTGCTTTGAGTTGGAATTGACTCCTTGGCAGCAGGTTTGGTTTTGGTAATGTATGGAGGGAGATGGCCCGGTTGTTTTTCCTTCTCAGAGCTGCCGATGGATTCCGACCACTGACCTTTCAGTTAGAAGCCACGTGATTGACTACTGTGTCACTAGAGCTCCTTGAAGTGGGCTGAGCCTTAGTTCTGTTTAAAAACAGTTATTCAAGTCATCTGCTGTTTCATGTCTCATCTGCCCTAATAGGGGGAAGAAAGGCAGTTTCTCTCCTAGCATTTCTCCTGTGAAGCAACAGAGAATGGACAACTTTAGGGTTTCTCCAGTGTTTCCCTAGGTTCATGTCGAAGCACGAAGCTGACTCTTTTTACCTAATGCGCTTATGTGACAGACAGAAGACAGATGTGTAACTACTGAAGAATGCTGTTGTCATGTGCCTTTTAGTAAATTCTGACACACAGTGGCCCTGCTAGACAGATCATAGGGTTTCTAAGGCTACCATCTTTGTGGAAACCAACTGCCATCATCTTTCTCCTGTGGATCAGCTCGTGGGTTTCAACTGCTGACCTTTTGCTTAGGAGCTGAGTACTTAACCATTGCATTACCAGGGCTGTTTCAGTGAAGAATGCCAAAACTTGAAACCAAAGCCGCTGCTGTCAACTCTGACCCATAGCAACCTTATAGGACATTGTGGATCTGCTTCGTGGAGTTCCCAAGGGTATAATCGTTGATGGAAGTAGACCGTCATGTCTTTCTCCTTCAGAGCAGCTGATGGGTTTGAATGGCTGACTTGTCAGTCAGCAGTGGAGCACTTTAACTGCTCCATCTCCCAGGACACTTCTCAATGATGAGTCGTTCCCTATAGATTACACTGACATGATGTTGGGAAATAGATACTTGGGAAAGAAAATTTAAGGATATGTGGGAACTCTGGTGGCAATGTGGTTAAGTGCTGCATCTGCTGAACAGAGGTCAGCAGTTCAAATCCACCAGACACTCCTTGGAAACTATGGAGCAGTTCTCTTCTGTCCTGTAGGGTTCTATGAGTTGGAATTGAGTCGACAGCATTGGGTTTACTTTGGTTTGGGCAGATACTACAGTTCCTAAGGAAACTCTAGGGGTGTAGTTATTAAATGTTACGTCTGTTAACCGAAAGGTTGACAATTCAAACCTACCAGGTGCTCCTTGGAAACCCTCTGGGGACAGTTCTCTGCTGTCCTATAGCATTGCTATGAGCAGAATAGACTTAGTGGTAATGGGTTTTTTCGTTTGTTTGTTTTTGGTAATTCCTAAATTACAAAGAATTTCCTTTGTCACAGACTTATGTTTTGACAAAAGACAATTGTAAAATTCTTGGTTGTGCACATTTCACTGTATCTTTGGCCTGCTATTTTGAGCCTGAGAAACATTTTCTCAGCTTTCTGTGTTCTTAGGTAGATAGGTTTCTAGTAACAAAATGTGCTGTCCTGCTCAATATCATGTGCTGAAACGTTTTGAAACTGTTGGCTTATCTTTATAATCCTAAAGGAAATACTTGTTTTCATCTCTAGCAGATTACTGTTGCCTCTGTATCAACAGTTTCCAAGGATATTGAGTGGAGCATTGGTGCTCTGTTAAATGATGCTTGGTGCTCTGTGACCAACTATCCTTGCTGGTAGTATCTTCCCCCAAAATGTATTTTTTAAAAAACAGATGCTGGGGGCAGAGTCAAGCTGGCGGACTAAACGCACGTCTCCCTAAATCCCTCTGGAAACCAAGACCTGAAATGATAGTTAAACGGAGCCTTCTGGACACCTAGTGAGCCCTGGGATGTGGCATAGGGCTGTTATTTGGACTTCATACCACTGAACACAAAACCTCCTCTTTTTCACTGATCCCACTCTCGGCGAGCACAGGCTTGCACAGACCAAGAGTAACTCACCATTTCTTTTTTTTTTTCCCTCTGCCTTGGCTGGTGGGCAGAACTGAGACTTGACTAGCTGCTGGTCTCAGATGCACTGCTGGTGGGACTGGTAAGCATAATTACCAGTTTCTGAGAGTCTGGCTTTGGACTCTATACACCTTGGTTCCTCTGGCCTGTCGGGAAAAGGAGAAACCCAGGCAGAGGCCCCAGCTGGACTTGGTTTCTAGGCTGGGAGGTGGCACCTGCCAGGGGGAGAGTTCTTTTCTAGCAGGCAGGCGGTGTTTTGCACAGTGTTGCCTTGGGCCAGGGCCCAGTGGTAGAGGCCGTGGACTCTGGGCATTTTGGCACCCTTGGCCTCTCTTTCTGCTGGGAGCTTGGTTCCAGCCGGCTGGCAAGCTTATGCGAGATGCTATCTTCTTTTGCTGGGAGGCAGGATCATCCATACGGAAGCTTCAGCTGGACCTAATTCCTGGGCTGGGAGGCAGTTCCTATCCAGAAGAGACTGTTTTTCCAACAGAAAAATAGAATGCTACACAATATTGCTTACAGCTGGGGCCCGACAGCAGAGGCAAGCAGGCCAGTAGCCTTTCTCTATTTTGAGCTAGTTTATAACATCTTGTGTTCAATATAGAGGTGCTTACTTTGCCAGCTGGCAAGAGGGACGTTTACACCTGAAAACCTGACTGACTTTGAAAGGTGCCAAATACTTTTTACTTCTCATCTTAAGACAGCCTAGAGACACAACTGTAGTCCATCTTCACAGCATCTCTCCCAGCCTCTATTCACCCACATGAAGCCCAAAAAGCAGCAAACATTGGAGAAGATGGTAACTTGGAAGTCACCCATGGCATCAGGAGGCCCCCAAAAGAAACCACCCCAGAACTTCCCAGATGAAGAAGCTTTTCTGAAACTATCAGAAGGTGAATACAAAAGGATTATATATAGAGCCCTCCTAGAACTTATACAAAATACAGCAGAACAAAACGAAAAATTAAGCAAGCTGTTCGATCTGATGCAGCATCAGTACTCGGAAATCCAACAGATCAAGAACAAAATCAAAGACATAGAAGCTTCAGTTCAAAGCCAAGAAAACAGAATGGAACAAATGGAAAGGAGAATTTCTGATTTGGAAGACAGAGCCACTGACTCCAGCATCTATGAGGAGAAATCAGAAAAAAGAAACAAGAAAAATGAAGAAGCATTAAGAAGCATGTGGAATTCTATTAATAAGAATGATCTATGATTAACTGGAGTTTCTAAACAGGGCGAGACACCTAAGAACACAGAGAGTATTGTTGCTGAGCTGCTGACAGAAAACTTCCGAGAAATTATGAAAGAACAGAATATAGATATCCAAGATACGTGTTGAACACTGTTCAACATAGATCTCAATAGAAAGATTCCAAGACATAATGAAGCTCAACTAAATGAAACATAAGCAGAAACTCTTAAAGGCAGCAAGACTGAAAGCAAAGCTAACATGCAGAGGGAAACCCTGTAGGCTTTCATCGGATTTCTCAGCAGAAACGATGCTGGCATGGAGATAGTGGCATGACACGTTCAAAGCCTTGAAGGAGAAGAACTTCCAACCAAGAATTATGTATCCTGCCAAACTATCTTTCAGATGTGAAAAGGAAATTAAGACATTCACAGATAAACAGAAACTCAGAGACTTTGTAAAAACCAGACCAAAGCTACAAGAAATACTCAGAGAATGTCTTGGCTGGGAATAACAAAACCACTAACTTTGTATTTTAGAAGGATACATTATCCAGAATCGTACTTAGGGAGGGCTCCAAACACAATCAAAACTATACTAGTAAAAGACACGATCTAGTGATCATATCATGTGAACTGTGATATCATCATATTAAAAAGAAGGATGTACTACAGTCATTATAGTCTTTCCAGATGGAGAGGAACTTGACAAGAATGGTAGGAATCAAAATTGGGGTTATACATAGTTTATTAAGCAGGATCGTAGGGGCAGCCGTAAAGCACAAGAAAGAAGCAACATACCATATCAAAAAATGTAATACAGGAGTCTCAACAACCACAAAACCAACTCTGAAAAAGGTCAAAAATCAACTCGCAAAGAAGAAGGTCGCAGAACAGATTAATAAGAACAACAGAGAAAACATCAACTCAAAAATAAACATATCGCAATGTAGCACTGATAGCATACCTATCGATAATTACATTGAATGTGAATGGGCTGAATGCGCAAGTAAAGAGACATCGAGTGACATCTTGGATCCAAGACATGGATCCAAAGACATGACCCATCCATATGTCGCCTACAAGAAACTCACGTTAGACCTAAAGATAGGAACAAAATCAAAGGATGGAAGAATAGATACCAAGCTAAAAATGAACAGAGAAGAGCAGGTGTAGCAATTCTAATCTCAGACAAAATCAATTTTAATGTAAAATCCACCATCATGGACAAGGACGGACATTTTATTACTGAAAGTTTCAGTACACAAGCAAGACTTAACAGTGTTAAATGTTTATGCACCTAATATTAGAGCACCTAAATATGTCAAAGAAACACTGACTACAATCAAAAAGGAGATAGATCACTCCACAATAATAGTAGGAGACTTCAACACTCCACTCTCATCTAGATCATCTAGAAAAAAGGTCAGTAAAGACACAGAAGACCGTATTGCCACAATTAACCATCTAGACCTCATTGACGTATAGTGAACTTTCTGTCCATCATTGGACAACTACACCTTCTTCTCCAATGTGCATAAAAATAGATACCAGAAAATTTTCCAGTGCATTTAATTGGTTCTTGTCAGTGGGTCATAGTCTACCTGTAAGAAATGATGCAGCCTGTCTGGGAGTGTTGGTGGTCACTGGAGGACTGAGTGGCTGGTATTTGGTTTGCAGACAGACTCAGAGATGTTGTCTCTTTGCTGTTTTGCCTGTTATGTCTTGCCCTGTACTTGTCATACATATTTGTGATGTTACTCAGCTTGCTTGGCACATTAAGAAGTGAAATTATGATCATTTCTTGGAGCCTCTTAACTAATCTGTGGACCATATTCTTTTTTTTTTGTTTATTATGGTTGAATGAAAATGTACATTCCCACATAAATTTGCATGCTGACCTGTATGCCGCTTCCGCTGCTCTCTCTGCCTGGTGACACCACACCCTGCCTGCCTGCTCCATACATGTTGTATCTTCCCAACAGTCTCCTATCTTCTCTTCTCCACCCATTCCCCTTCCTCCAGTATGAGGTCAACAGGACAACCTCCTCTAGATGCCAAGAACCATAAAGTGCCCACACAGCATGGTCACTCTGCGTCACCAAGTCCAACCCATTGCTGTCCGAAAAGTTGACCTTGACTATGATTTATGGACAGGGGCAGCATCAGGGCCAGGGGCCATGTTCCCAGGGGAGCACCGAAATCCCTGGACCATCAATTGTGGTCTTTTAGTGGAGATCCTCTGACACCATATTTTTGCTGTCTATTTAATCCAAGCGCATTCCTGTGGATTTTTCATCAGTGTGTTAAACTTGGAGCAAAATGACTTATAAATGGACCACGTCTCATTCTTATTTAAAAATTCTCTTTATTTCTGTGTTTCTTATTGATTATGCAGATTGCTAAATACAGATGGGTATTTAATGCTTCTCTTCATAGACAGCTCAGATAAGAATCCTTGGGAAGTGCAGGCAGAAAGTACTTGTCTGCTAACTGATGGATCAGTGGTTTGACTCCCCCCAGAGGCACCTTGGAAGAAAGGCCTGGTGATCTCCTGCGTGAAAGTCACAGCCACTGACAGCCCTGTGGACACTGTTCTACTCTGACACACGTGAGGTTGCCATGAGTCAGAATGGACAGCCGCTGTTCTTTTTATCTTTCTGTGTTTTCAAACTTCAAATCTGAGTGAATGCCTAGGACCCTGCCCACTCCTGTAGAATGGAACTGGCCACTGGTGATGGTCTGTTGGGGGCCTGTGTGCTGCCTCCCCGCGTTTCCCTGAGTGCACCAGTTCTGGTCTAGACTGTTCATATAAGAGAAACATCATGTTTCTGAATTGATCCTTCTGGAGGTCAGATGTTGCATTGACAACTGTTTTCTTCATGTTGGTTTGAGTTCCGCTTAGTAAGTTTACTGTAGAGGACGACAGTGATCTTGCCCCATTCCCATTGTTTTAGCATTACAGATAGATTCGGGTAAGTGAAGGCCGAGAGAGAAAGCACTGTTATCTTTTGGAAGTGAGAGTCTCTTCTCTTTGAGGTTTTCCAAACCCTGAGATTCTAACACTACCTTTGATAATATAGCTATGGTTGTATACACACGTAAGTAGGTATCTATATATACACACACAGGTGTGTATCTGTGTATCAACTTGCATTTTGGGTCAAGGAAGTGTGCTGTGAAGGTTGGTCATTAAATGGTTACAGTGCTCCTAGGCAGGAAACACTACTTTGCTGAAAATGTTGCATTCAGCTCAGTTGGCAACAACTTCTGGGCTTTCTTAATCCACAGGATAGTATCAGTGAGCACCCAGTATGTGCCAGGCACCCTGCTAAGTGCTTTAACTGCGTTTTTTCTTATTTAATTAGGGGGTTTGCAAGTTGATATTGTTACATAATTTTGTGTTTGAACATGAGCTGTTGGGGTTAAAACTCCATGCAGATTCCGGCAAACAAGTGGAGTGTGGCGGTTCTGTGGGCGTTTTTTAAGCTGAAATATCTCAGCTGGATTTAATTACCTTAAGGGATGAGGCTACATGATGGGCCAGTGGTTTGCCAAATTATTTTTCATTTTCTGGATCCTGATGTCACTGAAGGTTAATGCATCCTCTTCTCACTGTTTGAGGCTTGAGTTAAAATCCATTTTAGGACGTAAGTGTAAATGAATTTGTCGTTGTTTTTTCCTCCTTGGGGACACTTTGGTCATTTTGTGTGACGGCCTTTCCATTTGGAATTGCTGGCAGCCCGCACACGGCCCAAGGGTTCCCGTCACCGGGGCAGTTGCCAGTCAGCGTAAAAATGAACGGGCAGGCTTCAGAGGGCAGAGCGGGCCCAGGGCTTGTCACTCTTCCGTCCCTCCATTCCTTCCTGGTTAACTTCAGGAAACTGATTTGCTGCTGACATGTGATTGTAGCACATCACAAAACTAGTCATGTGTTTGTGTGCCGGCAGTCGTGTTTCCCTCACTGCGCCAGGCCGATGTGTACAGCCAGGGAGCTTTCCGATGCTCTGTCCACCAGCTCTGAGTGTCCTGCCTGTCCTGCTCTTGACTTGCGATCAACATTTTTGATCCCCAGTGTGCTTCATGGCTTTTGTTGCCTGTTGTTGTGTACGTATTTCAGTTTTTAGGAGTGTCTTTATATCCATGGTTGCACATAATGGCTTCACCTTGAAGTAAGTGGTATTTGTCCTCACCTGAAGCTGCTCATACTGGGAGCATTTAGGAGCACAGCCTGTGCCGGGGATAGTTATACACAGTGATCTCGACAGAGAGCTTGGTTGGTAGTGCTCGTTTCTGAAACTCTGAGTTCACTGTATAGTCGTCTTAGCTAAGTGGGGTCATAGCATACATGTATGACATGCATACATGTAATCTTATAGATATGGGAAAATGGAGTCACAAAGCCATGCTGGCTTTTGTCGTCCTTTGCAGTTACCTCTTTGAGTTTCAAGGTACGCTCCTCCAGGCTCCCTGATCCCCTCATCTTCCCCAGATGTTCTTACACCAGCTTCATTCATCTGGTGTTTCTTGTGTTTAAAATCTCCCAAATTGCAATTTATGCCAAGAATGTCTTGCTCTCTGTAGTTTATCTTCTATTCATCATTGACATCTCCTTTTCTTCTGCACACTAGTTCAGACTGAGAGGTGATGACTCCATTGTCTGCTTGTCGCATTCATGTAAAAAAAATGCATTTTCTCCTGTGTGTGCAGATGCAAGAAAGAGTGAGAGTGAGACTGGCTGCATGTTGGTGCACATGGCGCCTTTGCCACTGCTGATTGTGAGCATCTGAGAACACAGTTTTGTTATTAGATTTGTGTAATGTGCTTTTGTTTAGTCTTAGGCCTAACTGATTAAATGTAAATTGAAAGCATTAGCAGCTGGAGTGCTTGAGAGAATATGAATGACGTCATCATTTAATTGGGAAGTCACTTTATATGTGTGCATTAATAGGTACTGTGTGTGGGATTGTAAACCCTGGTGGTGTAGTGGTTAAGTGCTACTTCTGCTAGCCAAAAGGTTGCCAGTGCGAATCCAGCAGGTGCTCCTTGGTAACTCACTGGGGCAGTTCTGCTCTTTGTTGCTATGAGTTGGAATCGACTCAACAGCAGTAGGTTTGTGTGGAAATAAGTAGTGGCTGCAGCTTTGTTCTGGATCTTCCTGTGTTTTAATTAGGCTCATCATTTTCAGCATGTTCTAAAATGCTAAACTTTGAGTAGCAGGAGTAGGCCCATCTGTACGTTGGTGAGCTCACCTAACCCCTTTTCCACGGTACCTTTCTAGAAGCACCCTCCCTTACTCATCTGTAGCCCTGCAGTGCTGTTCAGTCGTCCTAGCCCGCTGCTTGTCTCTCTCCAGGTGTCAGCAGTTGAGTCTCTGGAGGGGCCCCTGCTCCAGGTGGAAGGACTCAGCGATCTCAGGCTGGAGCTGCACAGCAAGAAGATGAACCTGCACCTGGTTCTCATCGATGAGCTGCACCGGCACCTGTACATCAAGCCCACGGGTCGAGTTGTGCAGCGAAACAAGGAAAAAGGGAGAGCCAGGTGGGCTTGAGGCTGTTTGCAGCAGGGCCTTGGGTGGGGGGTGGGGGCATGCTGCAAGGAGTGCTCTTTGTGGTCCAGAATACCACTTTCATTTGTTTTATTTTTTTCATTTTGATGTACTCCCCTGAAACTTGACGTTGGTTTCATAATTGGAGATACTTCGTGTTCTGAAGGGCCAACTTTCAGTGTTGATTCTTTCATTCACTGAATGGTTGTTTTGGTCCTCCTATGTGAGGAAATCGTAAGAAACATTTCTCTGGGCCTCTTACAGACTGTATCGGGGATACTCTGCTGTATCTCAGATGGAAGTGAAAACTCTTAAATTTGGACAGTGGAGTCAGCCTAACTAAGAAATATAGACATATATGACCTAAAGTTAGTTATAAGATTCCTTGTTACTTAGAGTTGTGTTCAACTTCAGGTAATCCATTTTCTGGAGTGGTTTGAGACATTCAGAGGACCCTTTTAACCCTTGGCTGGTTGCAGCATAGCCCTCTACTTAAGGGCCTAGGTGGGCTTTCTCTAGGAACTTTGGTAGGTTAGCATAGGTTATCCCCTCATAGGGGATAAGACTACATCTTAAGATTGTGGAACCTTGGCTAGACTAACATGTATCAGATGTGTATGAGATGTGTCCTTCTAGCATGACTTTCAAATAGCTGTAAAATCGTTTTAGAGAGCATGTTAGCGTTATGTACTGATGTGAGTGCTCATACTTTTTCATTCAGCTGTAGATGAGAAGAGCACTGGATGCAGTGCATGCTGGAAATGAAGTCTCTCATGCCTTCTATGGCATGAAGGAAAAATGTCAACCTTGGGTGTGATGCTTCTTTGTAGTCAGAAACTCTGACAGAAGAAACGAAGCTCCTATTTGTCTTCAGTGGACAAACTTCTCCCAGACATACAAGTTGAGCTTGGGATTGTGTATCTGAGCCTTGACTCAAAAGCTGTGTCTGAATATAGTAACTGTCAGTACCGCAGCAGAGAGTAAAGTGATGATGGCGGTAGTGTTGGGGACATTTGCTGCATGGTATCTGGTGGCACAGAGCAGGTCTGAGTAGGATTATCCATGCCAGCATAAATAAAAACAGCAGTATGGGTTCTGTGTAAATATTCTGTAGCATAAGGGGACATGAATATTATGTTGAGATGTCAGAGGAAGAATGTGTATTTGAGGAAAAAAAAATTATAAAGAAAGGTAAAAATTGAGGAGCATTATGCTCAGGATTTCTCAAAAGCTGTAAGAAATAATATAGTAGGTTGGTTACATTTATTGTCCAAAATCATCATCACTCCTTCCTCCTCCACTTCAGTGGGAGAAGATTATCTCCTGCTTTTTGATTTCTGAGCTTGGCCGTGTTACCTGCTTTGGCCAGTCCTTAGTAGATGTGACACAAGAGGGGCTCGAGATGTGCTAGGCGTGTTGGATGTGCTCCTTGAGTGCCTCTGCCATCACTGTGATGGCATTGGTTGTGGAGGATGAGAGACACATGGAATAGAGCCGTGATCAGCACAGCTGCCCAGCCTGGACTAGCTGACCACCAAGTATGTGCTTCTTGCTGAGTGTCACTGAGATTTTATGGCTGTATGCAGCAAGCATATCACTTCTATGAAATGTTGATTGGGAAGTCTAGGAATAAAGAGAGAGACGGTAAAACTGACTGAAGTACGAACAAATATAAGGAAGAGCAAAATGAAATCAGGAAATTTAAATCCTTGTTGAAAGTGTTAGAAAGAAGAATTGAATCAGTAACATGGAAGCAATACGTTCCCATCATGAAGAAGCCCAATTCAAGATGATGAAGTGATGGATATGGAAGAATCTATAAGTACCCAGAAAGAAAAAAGTACATTTATCTGCTATGACAGAGATAGTTGTCTGTCCAAAACATTTTTCCCCATCTTTACTTTTAATGACAGTATTTTGTTTCTGGTGACCATGTGCCCAGCAAAGACTACATTTTCTAGGCTCCCTTATAACTCCAGGTAATTAGACTTTTGCTTGTAAGCTTCCAAGGGGTCGTTTAAACTGGCATGCTGACTCTTTTACCCCTTACTGTCAATGGATTGAGGCCATTTTGGACCAAGAGGTGACCCTGAGAATGGAAATCTCACACTGAACCTCCTTGATGACATAATCTCTGTATTAAACCTCAATGGGCTAACTCTTTGATATGAGAAGAAAGAAAACTTTTATTTTATTCAAGAAGCTATTATTTTGGTCTTATGCTTTATACTGTTAAATCTAAATCTGATACACAGAAAGGAACAAAGATCAGGTTCACCAGGATTTTCTGAGCAGATGCCGGAAGACAGTGGAGTAGAGTCTACAGCATGTTGGATGGGGAAGAATGGGGAAGAGTTGTAATCAGAGACCTCTGTACCCAGCCAGCCAGACACTGATGTACAGAGGTGTTAGAGGGACATTCTCAGATAGAAATTAACAGGAGAAAGGGATACACTTGTGTTCTTTTTCTGAGAAAAAGGCTCAGAGATGAACTGTAAGATGTCAAAATCAACAACTTCAGAATAAAGGTGGAAGAGTTTGAAAAGATGGAGATGCTGTAGAAGAGAGTTGAAGTGCCCTAGAAGACTTCCAAGGTTCTGAGTCTTCATGGAAGCAGACTGCTACCTCTGTCTCCTGTGGAGTGACTGGGGTGTTCACACCATTAACCTTTCAGTTTGCAGCTGGGCACTTTAACCGTTGAGCCACTAGTGCCCCTCTTTGAGGACTACAGACCATTAAATATGTAAATTTGCATGTAAATACCTGCTACAAGACTGAAAGTAAAAGCTGAAATCTATTCTTGAGAAATTAAGGTGGTATGCCTGCTAACCAAAAGGTTGGCATTTCAAATCTGTGAGGTGCTTCTTGGAAACTCTATGGGGCAGTTCTACTCTGACCTCTAGGGTCGATAGGAGTTGGAGCCGACTTGATGGCAGTGGGTTTTTGGATTTATTCTTGAGAAATACTGTCTATATGGTAAAAGAATATTGTGTAAAAGTAAACTGAATTTCTGTTACTGTTAAGTTAGTAGAGACTGGGAGTTTGCATAGGCAGGAGACAGAACGGAATGCTGAAATCTTTATCTAGCTTAAGATTTCAGAAGTTATTTTGTTTTAGACTTTCATAATTACAGAAATGTATGTTTAACTCTGTGCTTAGATACATATATTTAAATGTTTCTGTATTTAAAAATCAGAGAAGACGGAAACAAGACACACTCTGTGTTACAAAGAGGGTTGTCAGAGTTCTTGACTGCCTGGGGACAGAAACAAGAAAGGGATGTGTCAGGAAATCATCCGATAGTTCAGAGAATCTCTAGGCAGTCTGAAAAATCAGGCTCTGGACACCAGAAGAAGCCAAGCTTAAGCAGCCATTATGGATTGAGTTGTGTCCCCCTAAAATGTCTGTCGGCGTAATGAGACTGGGATTCTCGAAATTGGGTGGTTGTCTTCCATTTTGTGATCTGATGTCATTATCCTGTGTTATGTAAATCCCACCTTCTGTGATGTTAAAGAGGCAGCTATGTTCAAGAGAAAGGTTACAATCTCTGTGATTAGGCTATGTCTTAGAGAGTCAGTCTCTTTTGAGATATAAAAAAGCAAAGGGAGCAGAGAGAGGTGAGACCTCACTACCACCAAGAAAGAAGAGCCAGGAACAGAGCTTGTCCTTTGAACTGGGGTCCCTGCACTGGGAAGCTTCTAGGCCCAGGAGAAAATGGATGGCAAGAAACATGGGCATTTCCAGGTAACACTGGGCCCTAAATTTGGACTTCCAGCCTCCTGAACTGTGAGAGAAGGTTCTGTGTGACAAAGCATCCATTTGCAGTAGTTCTTTTCCAACAGCATTGGGTAACTGAGATGGCAGCTGAGCACACCAGTGTAGACAACCCACAGGAATGGTCTGCTGGCACCACACTTACGATGGCTGAACTCGTAACCCCACTAAAATCATCTCTAAAGGTCCCTGCATCTTTCTCATTTCAAGATTCAGAGTCCTGGATGGACGCATGTCATTTGCTGAGCTGGGGTTATTTCTGGCCTCCTTCATCTTCCATATTGGGAATGAAGGCTGTCTTTTTTGAGTTCAGGCAATGGGAATTCCATCCACATGTGAAGACAAAGATCAGCATATCTAAACACCCAGCAACAGATGTCTAATGCCGTAGAGAACAAAGGAAATATCACACACAGGCACGTAAGGGTGAAGGGGAGCAGACTTTTTATGAAGCAAAAAATAGACAGCCAGTGTAGAATTAATAAATTAAAAAAGTACATGCCTACATGAGAAAAGAGAGAATAGACATTTCATTTGGAGGACATGAAACAACACCTGACTAATGGAGAGCCCTTCCCTGGTCCTACGTCAGTATAGCGTCTTAAGGTCTCAGTGCCAATTAAGTCTCAACACAGTTTTTGAAACTGTCCATTTTAATGTGAAGTCCACACAGTGGTGAGACTAAATAGGATAAGAAACAGGTCCTGGTATGTGTGAAATTGTTGTCATAGCAGTTCAGGTAAGTGGGAAATCATGTCTATTTAGTAAATGGTGTCAAGACATTTGGCTGTTGATTTGAAGAAAGTAAATTCTAATTCCCACCTATTATATATATATACATGTATATATATATGTATAAAATTATATCTAGGTTTAAAAATCACAGGAAAAATACAACTTTCTTAGTATTAGACATGTAGAAGCATATATTTGAAGGAGGCTTTCCAAAGCAAGTCAGAAAACATAAAGGGAAATATTAAATGATTTGACCATTTAAAAAGTAAAAACTTCTCCATAGTAAGAGAGTCAAAAGAACACAGATTCTGTGCAAATATTTATGACATGTAAATGAAATAAAGCTTCAATAGCTTTATGAAAATATTCTTCAGATTAATAATGAAAAGATGTAGAAAAATGGGCAGAGGCTGTAAGCAGATCATTCATAGATTAATAAAAGTAAGATTGCTCAGTATCATGAGTACTCAGAGGAATTCAGGTTTGAAACATAAAATACCCTTGATTTGATCAGAAGATCATCCAGGTGAATTACACAGAGAGCGTCCTGTGCTGGCAGTGGCAGGACAGTCGACCTTTCTCTTGCTAGTGAAGTAACTCCAGTGCCTTTTTGGAAAATAAAAGCTTGTGTGTTCCTTGAGTACAGAATTCCATATCTAGGTTCACTTCCCAGAAAAAACAGCATCCCTGTCTATGTAACAGAATATTTGTTTCAATATTTTTGATGACAGCAACAAAAAGTTAGCTTGTCAAGAGGAGTACAGTTAAATGAATACCTGTGGACTGTGACGCCTGACCTTGGAACGAATGCAGAAGATCTCTGTGTGCTGATAGGGGAAGATTTCTAAATATACCTATTGAGTCAAACGAGAAAGTGGAAACACCACGTGTATAGTACAAGACAGTTTCTTAAGAATTGAGGTGAAACATATTTAAATGTATGTCCTTTTTTTCTAGATACAAATTTTTGTGTGTAGAAATTTCCTGAATTGACAGTGAAAAACAATCAGTCAAGAAAAAGTTACCTGTGAGAAATGAAACTGGGTGGTGAAGAATAGGAAAACCCAAAAGCCTCTGCCTTTGAGTTGATTCTGACTCAAAGTGACCCTGTGGACAGTAGAAGTGCCCCACAGAGTTTCCAGGGAGCACCTGGCAGATTTCAACTACCAGCCCTTTGGTTAGAAGTCATAGCTCTTAATCACTGCCCCACCAGGGCTTCCGAGAATATGGGAGGACTTTGTTTATACACTCTGGTCTGGCGGTGTCGCTGCCTAACTGTCCACCGGCGGAAAGAAGACAGGACACACGGATACGAGCCGCCTTACTGGTTGCTGACTTTATTCTTCTTATTATTATTCTCTTATTATTCTTCCCCCTCCTTTCCTGGTGCTTGCTCAATTTATACCCTAGATTCCTCCAATCCTCATGTGCCACGCTCTCCCAAGATGGAGGCCCACGATAGGCTAGCGGGAAGCCACTGCCCACAGGCATGCGCCATGAAAGCCCTAGGTCTGGTAAACAAGGGTGTGGTTGGGGTGCTGTTCTGGCCCTGAGCACCATCTTGGGCCATCATGTCCCGCTTACCACATGGCGGCTTGTTCGTCAGGAGCATCTGTTACTTTAATAGTAATGTAGTTAAAGATGGCACTTCTGAAGGTTGTTTTTTATGACGTGGGAAAATGTTTAGGTTACATAATTGAAGGAAAATACCAACAGAAACTGGAACCTTCATTCATTGCTGGTGGGACTGTAAAATGGTACAACCACTGTGGGCAGGTTTGGAGGTTCATCAGAAAGTTAAACGTGCGGTTACCAGGTGACCCAGCAGTTCTGCTGCTAGGTGTATGCTCAGGAGGACTGACTGGAGGCACACAGACAGACAGCTTGTAGACCAGTGTTCGTTGCAGAAGCACGCGCTGGAGCCAAGATGTGGAAACAGCCTCCTTGTCCTTCAGTAGATGAACAGAGAGACAGCATTTGGTGTATACATACCATGGAGTGTTACTCAGTCGTAAAGAGAAATGAAGTCCTGTTAGGTGCTACTACATGGTTCAACCTGGAAAACATTATACTGAATGGAATAAGTCCTGCTTACATCAAGGATGACCTAGGACCTGGCAGTGCTTTGTTCTGTAGTACCTAGGGTCGCTCTGAGTCGGAACTGACTTGCCAGCACCTAACAACAACAACTTACGTGAAATATCTAGAAGAGGCAAATGAGTAGAGACCAAAGTTGATTGGTGGTTCCTAGGGGTGAGGTGGGGGGTGGTTGCGGGAAAGAGGGACTCATTGCTTGGGGAGTGCGGAGCTTCTGTTCAGAGCGATGGAAGCAGTGCCGACAAGTGGTGGGGAAGGTGGTCCAATGTGAAGAGCGTAACTAATGTCACTAAATTGTACGTATGAAAAATGTTGGAATAGTAAGTATTTTGTTGTATGTGTATACTTACCACAATTAAAAAACAAACAACTGTATTCTTTTTTTTGTATTTCATTTCTTTGTTAATTCCTTTTTTCCTTTCTTTTTGGATTTTTAGCATCCCCTTTTAGTTTTTTATTATGATGTCTTCACCCTTTGTCTGTCATTGGAAACCATGACTCTATTTGACGTTGTACCCTCCACTTAATTCGTTATTCTGTCCCTTCAGCCAGACCTCACAACTACAGAGAATTCCTGTTAGGCGAGCCCTTCCTGAGATTTTCTTACTCAGGACATGTTATCTCTGACAGCTGTTTTTCAGCTCAGTTTGGTTTAACAAACTTTCATGAGCACTTGCTCTTTGACAGGTCCTGTGCCAGCTGTGAGGGCTCTAGAGCTGCATACATTAGTGACTAGATTTACAACTTAGAGTTCAGTTCATTTCTGTCAGTTTTAGTTTGACAATAAAATCACCCAAATGAACTGCAGCTGTGAATTTTGGACATAGTGAGACCCTTTTATTACATCATGAAAGAAGAGAAACAAGTTCTAATTAAAAATTTAATGTCTAATAAGCCATTAGCACATCTTAAAACAATCCAAAACAAAACAAAAAAGTAATTATTTTCTAGGCTTTCAAATTTTGAAATCAGACACATTTAAAAGTAGATCCTGACTAGTTGGACAGAGGGATAACTGCCAGAAAGTCCTTGGGCTGTGGTTACGTGGTGGTTCCTTTTTTCTTTTATGTATAGCTTAATTTGCTTTGTTGTTTTCCTGCCCTGTACCATATGATTTTTGAGTAGCAGACAGGGTTCACTCTGTAGTATCCAATTAGCAGATTTGGGGGACTATCTTACAGTAAAAGGAGCCTGGGTAGTGCACTGGTTAAAGCATCTGACCGAAAGGTCAGCGGTTTGAATCCGCCGGCCGTTCTGTGGGAGGGAGACCTGGCCGTCTGCTCCATAGAGGTTATGCCCTAGAGGCAGCTCTGCTGTGTCCCAAGGAGTCTCTGGGTTAGAATTGACTTAATTGACATACACTAGGGACTGTGTTGTTGTTGTTAGGGGCTGTAGAGTTGATTCCAACTCATAGTGACCCCATGAACAGCAGAACGCAGCACTGCCCTGTCTTGCGCCATGTCCACAATCATTTTTATGCTTAAGCCCATTGTTGTGGCCACTGTGTCAATCCATCTTGTCGAGGGTCTTCGTCTTTTTCTCTTACCCTCTGCTGTACCCAGCATGATGTCCTTCTCCAGGGACTGATCCTTCCTGACAACATGTCCAAAGTGTGTAAGACGCAGTCTTGCCATCTTTCCTTCTAGGGAGCACTCTGGTTGTATTTCTTCCAGAACAGATCTGTTGGTTCTTTTGGTGGTCCAGGGTACATTCAACATTCTTCTCCAACACCGTAATTCAAAGGCATCAATTCTTCTGTCTTCTTTGTTCACTGTTTAGCTTTCACATGCTTATGATATGATTGAAGATACCATGGCATGGGTCAGGTGCATTTGAGTCTTTGAGGTGACATCTTTACTCTTGAATACTGTAAAGAGGTCCTTTGCAGCAGATTTTCCCCATGCAGTGTGTCTGTTGATTTCTTGACTGCTGCTTCCATGAGCACTGATTGTGGACCCAAGTTAAATGAAATCCTTGACAACCTCAGTCTTTCTCCATTTATCACAATGATGCTTACTGGTCCAGTTGTGAGGATTTTTGTTTTCCTGATGTTGAGGTACAGTCCATACTGAAGACTATGGTCCTTGATCTTCATCACTAAGTGTCACAGATCTTCGTTCCCAGCAAGTAAGGTGGTGTCTTCTGTGTGATGCAGGTTGTTAACGAGTCGTTCTCCAATTCTGATAACCTTGTTCTTTGTGTAAGCCAGCTTCTGAGATTATTTGCTCGGCATACACATTAAAAAGGTATAATGAAAGGATACAACTCCGGTGCACACCTTTCCCGACTTTAAACCATGCAGTGTCCTCTTGTTCTGTTTGTATGACTGCCTCTTGATCCATATACAGATTCCTTAAGAGCACAGTTAGGTGTTCTAGAATTCCCATTCTCTGCAACCTTAGCCATAAACTAAGGACTGTAAGGTGGTCTAAATGATGAACACACTTGTCTGCTACTGAAAGGTTGGAAGTTTGAATCTACTGAGAGGTGGCTTGGAAGAAAAGCCTGGTGATCTACTGCTGAAAAACTGGCCAGTGAAAACCTTATGAAAGCACACTCTGCTCTGACACATTTGGGGTACCTATGAATTGAGGTCAGCCCAGCAGCAGGTGGTTTGGTTAGAACTCATCCCTAGGAGGAGTTTTGGTTACTTTCACACCACTGTCAACAACTTTTTTGACTCCTAGCTATGAATGACTGTGAATGGATTGAAAAGAAAAATTTGTAATCATACATGTAGCAAAAGGAAAAGGAACTGTCAATATTTCTTTCAAAATGAATCAGTTTAGAGGTTTCTAATTGATTAGAAACTTGAACATTTTCATTTTGATTTCCTTTTTAGTTTTGAAAAATACTTTTTCAGGGAGATTCAAAACTCTGAGGATATTAATCAGTCCATTCGGAGCTTTATCTCTGATGTATGGTGAGAAGAGTCCCATTCTTCTTGTCCAAAGTGGAGCTGAGGTCCATCCTGTATCAGTGTGATGATCCTTTATGGGAGCACCTGCTTGGCTGTTGAGCTTTGTGTTCCTGGTAACTAAATGGGTGGGGTATGTCCCTTCCTATTCACCTCTTGTGATGAAATCCATCCATAAGTGAAAAAAAAAAAATCTACAAGTCATTTCCAGAGTTCCTTGCCTTTGGGTTACAGTTCACAAAGGAGGAAATTGAAGCCCAGTGGAAAATCTCAGAAGTGTGAGAGAGATGGATGTGTCTATGAAAATAGTTGTGCGGTAAGTTCTAAAAGTTTATTGATGAAGCTTGATGGCCATTCTGGCTCCGATAATAGTCGGCAGGTTATGTTTTCAAAATTGAAATGGCAAGCAGTTTATTGCTTTGTATTTAACTGAAACACATTTTTAGGTGAAAACTGAGAAAATAATTGTAGTTTTTCGCCTTAAGTGACTCATGTGCACATGTGTGGTTATAGAAGTGTGTATTATTTTGAATATGTAGATACACATTTTGACATGGACACATGTGTACTTAAGGTGCCGCTTCTTGTTAGGTTGTACAGGCAGTGTTCTAGCTGTATTCCTAAATTTTCCTGCTGACTGATAATTTATCAGTGCTTTCAAATTTTCCCACTTCATTAAATTATTATAAAATTAATTACATATTTTTCTATAATTTAAAGTAGAAACTACTTTTTTTCCTAATTGTTTTATAGAAAAGGAAACCCCAAACTCACTGCTGTTGAGTCGATTCTGACTCATGGCAACTCGATTGGTAATAGAGTAGAACTCCTCCACAGAGTTTTCTTGGCTGTAATCTTTATTTCTTCTTCTTTGTTTTTATTGTATTTTAAGGGAGAGTTTATAATTCAAGCCAGTTTTTTGTATAAAAACTTAAAAACATGTCCTTTATGTGAACCTAGATGCTCTGCCTACAATGTGATCATGCATTCCTCTTTGCCACCATGTGTTTTCTGTGCCCGTTCAGCTAGCTCCTGTCCCTTCTGGCTTCTTGTTTTGCCTCCAGACTGGTGCTGTCCATGTAGTCTCATGTATCTACTTGAACCAAGAAGCACATTCTTCACCAGTATCATTTTATGTCTTATAGTCCAGTCTAATCTGGCTGAATAGTTGGCTTTGGGAATGATTTCAGACAGGAGCTAAAGGAGTCCTGGGACCATGTCTTCTGGGGTCCCTCCAGTCTCAGACCATTAAGTCTGTTTTTTTTTTCCCCCACTAGAATTTGAGTTCCCCACACTGCTTTTCTCACGCTCCTTCAGGGACTGTATCTTGTGTTGCCTATCAGGGTTATGGTTGGTGGTAGCTGGGCACCATCTAATTCTTCCTATCTCAGGCTGATGGAGTATCTTTATGTTGCCCTTAAAAAAAAAAAAGCTTTTATTGTGTTTTAAGTGAAAGTGTACAATCCAAGTCAATCAGTCACACAGAAACTTATACATCGTTATGTAACTCTAGCTGCTTTCCCCACACTGTGACAGCACACTACTTTCCACCCTATATTTGCTGTGTCCAGTCAACTGACTGTTACCCGCCTCTGCCCTCTCATCTTGCCTCTGGACAGGAGCTGCCTAGTTAGCCTCTTGTATCTGCGTCAGCCAAGAAGTACACTCATAGCAGTATTATTTTATCACTTTATAGTTCAGTCCAGTTGTCTGAAGAGTTGGCTTTGGGAATGGTTTCAGCTCTAGGCTAACACTGAATCTAGAGGCCCTGTCTTCTAGGAACCCTCCAGTCTTTTGGACCATCAAGTCTGGTCTTTTTTAATACGGTCTGAGTTCTGCACCCCGTATTTCTGCTGCTTCATCAGGGAATCTCTGTTGTGTTGCTTGTCAGGGCAGTCATTGGGGTGGCTGGGTATCATCTAGTTCTTCTGGTCTCCTGCTGATGTAGTCTTTGGATTATGTGGCCCTTTCTGTGTCTTGGGCCACATTTTCCTTGTCTTTGGTGTTCTTTGTTTTCCTTTGCTCTAGGTGAGTTGGGGGCCAGTCAGTGCATCTTAGATGGCCACTCGCTAGCTTTTAACACCTGGATGTTCTTGGCTGTCATCCTCACAGAGGCAGATCTCTGGGTCTTTCTTCCATGGCAGTGCTGGGTAGATGTGAACCTCCAACCTTGAGGTTATAGTTGAGCCCAACCGAGGGAATAATTACTCAGTAGCACCACTGTGAACATCAATGATTATTCTCACTCTTTGGGCATGTACATCCAGGTGTTAGGAAGATAAGCTGAACAGGTACTTTGCCTGTGAGTAAAATGAAGGGGAAAGAATGTAAAAATAAACAAATAAATAAATAAATAAACAAACAAAAAACCTATTTTTGTCAAGTTGATTTGATTCATGGAGACCCTAGAGGACAGAAGTGCCTTGTGGAATCTCCAAGGGTGTAAATCTACGTGGAATCACAGTGCCATATCTTTCTCCTATGGAGTGGCTGGTAGGCTTGAACTGCTGGCTTTTTGGTTAGCAGCTAAGTGTTTCACCTCTGTGCCACCAGAATTCCATGAAGATGCAGTAGGAGAGAGGAGAAACTAGAGTGCAAAAGTTGTGAATATATAGAAGATGAAAGAACAGAGAAATCTGTTATCTAATTGATTTTCTAAAGAGACCAACTTTGGTGACCAGTTATTGGATTTGAAGGTTCAGAGCTATAGCTACATTTTCCTGGAAGTAACCAGACTAGTAAGAGAGAGTAATTTTTTTTTTTCCAGAATGATTCCACTGGATTTTCTTAAGATAGTACAGGCAAGTTGGAACCTGTATCTTAAAATGTAGGAGAAGGGTTATTGGAACTAACTAGGCCAGTTCAGTGCCTGGTAGACACTATTTCTGTTATTTTGTGAGCCCTGGAAGCTAATACTTAAACACTTGGCCACTGACTCACCTACTAGCTGCTCCCAGGGAGAACGTTGTGGCCTCAGTTAAGGTTATAACCTTGGAAATCCTCTGGGCTGGCTCTGCTTTGTTCTTTAGGGTCACGATGAGTTGGGATAGACGTGATGGCAGTGAGTTTGGGTTTTTGTTTTTTAACATGTATATGTTCTGCTTAACATTTCACGTTAATTTGCAAATGATACTAGCTGTCAGAAATGTGCCGAGATTGGTTTAGCCCATGTCTCGGTCTTGCTTGACTCCTTAGCACTAAGCACTGTGCCAGGCCCATAATGACCCCCGAAAGACTCATTGCCATTGATTCTGACTCCTGGCGACCCAGTAGGACAGAGTAGAACTGCCCTATAGGGTTTCCAAGGATCAGCTGATGGACTTGAACTGCTGACCTTTCAGCAGCTGAGCTCTTAACCACTGCTCCACAGAGACTGCTTGAGTAATGATTCCCCCTCCTCTGTAACCAGCGAATCAGTGAAAGGATAGGTCAGTGACTGTCATTGGTGTCCGCATAACCTAGGTCAATGCCTCACATATTATGAGCACTCAGTAAAAATAATACCCTACATGACAATTTTATCCTTGACTATCAAGTTTACTTTTCAGAGTTTTCTGAAAGATCATGTTCATTTTTTATTCCTTTACAAATAAACACATTCTCTCATCTCTTCCTGCTTCTGCTTGTGTGGTCTCCATTTACATCCCACTCTGAGACTCTCTTCTGGAGGCAGCTACTGACGATGTGGAAAGAGGTGGCAGCTAGGGCTGTGGCCTCTCCACCCCTGGGGACTTGAGTGAGAGCCGCATTGTTGTTGGGGTGGAGTGCCAGGTGTGTCCCTGAGGGAGGGTGCAGGTGGTTGTCCCTTTGTGTCATCTCCATGCTTGTGTTTGCCAGGTGCTGGCACGTGGGGATCCACTTGAAATCTCCTTGTTTTTATAGTCTTTGTGTCATTTAAAATTAATATATTTTTTTGGAGATTGTGAAGTTGATCATTAAGGTGAGGTTGTTAGGCCTTTTTGGAAAAGGTGAAATGAGTGATAAAATACTGAATTAGCCTGCTTGAGATTTTTTTAAATCACCTTTTACTGCCATTGTTCTCAACTTCATGAAATTTGTGAAATACAGTGAACTCCCAGAATATGTCAAAAACTCCAGCTTGTAAAACACAAGTTAAATAAGGTTTAGTGACTGTTAGACTTCCAGTCAGTTATTGTGACTTAATGCCATTTGATCTGTCTTTGCTGACAGATTAGTTTTTGATACAAAGCAAAGGAAGGTACTACTGAGATGGCTTGGCATAACTTGGTTCTAGAGTGGTCATCTATGTGATCCAGAATACACTTATCCTATTTTTTAAAACATAATATTGAAAGGAAAAGGTAACATGAAAAATAGTAGGAAAACTTGGAAACCCTGGTTGCGTTTTGGTTAAGTGCTATGGCCGCTGACCAAATGGTCAGCAGTGTGAACCCACCAGGCGCTCCTTCGAAGCTGTGTGGGCAGTTCTGTTCTGTTCTGTGGGACAGAAAAGAATAGAACAGTTCTATTCTGTCTTGTAGGGTTGCTGTCTTCAGTCATCTGATACTGCTCTAACAGAAATAAGCGCAGTGGATGTCTTTAACAGGAGGAATGTATTTGCTCACAGTAAAGTCGTCTTAAAATTGAGGTTCAGGGTATCATTTCTAGGGGAAAGCTTTCTCAGTTGGCCTTCTTCCCCTGGCCCGGAAGCGTCTTTGCACTTGGACCCCGGGTCCAGAGGGTGCGCTCTGCTGCTAGCACTGTTTCCTTGGTGATATAAAGTCCCCCGTCTGTCTGCTCACTTCTTTCTTTTATATCCCAAGAGACTGCCTCAACACAGCCCAGGCTTGTAGATTGAGTCCCGCTTCCCTAAAGTAACTGCTGCCCATTCTCACTTATTTAATGTCATAGAGGCAGGACTCACAGTTTGAGGGAAAAAAAGCACACAACGTCATAGAGGCAGGATTTGGGGAAAAAAGCACACAATACGAGGAATCATGGCCCCACCAAATTGAAATACACATTTTTGGGGGAACATAATCCATGACAGTTGCTGTGGACACCAGGTTTTGTTTTTTTGTTTTTTAATTTGGGAATACTTAGAATATTCGAGGCCTCTGTCTGTGACAGTGACTGCTGTATTGGGAGGGGATTTGGGAGATGTTGGAGGTCACAGTGTAAAGAGGGCAAACAGCTGGAAGAGAGAGCTCAGAGACAGCCTGTAGGCACGGGGGAGCTGGTGTGAGAGAAGGTGCTGACTGCTGTAACTCCCACCCCCTAGCTCCCTTGTGAAGGATGTTTCTCCTGGACCTCTGATGGATGTCACCAACCTTCCCACTCCTCGCAAGTTCCTTGAGAGCTCGCAGTATTCTGCTTCTGGAAGCTCAAGTGGTAAGTATTTCACTCTTCAGCCACTGAACTTCTGAGTCATGTGCTGCAGTTCTGAGGTTCAAGTTGGGAACCTCACAGGGGCTGCGTGGGAGATCCTGAGCCAGGCCTGGGAGCCTGTGGAGAGTCTTCCTACGCAGACCTTTGGGGAGAAGAAGTCCACAGTGATGGTGGACCCGCTGGGTCCTCAGGGTGGAAGTACTTCCTGTAGTTCCAGTACTTCCTGAACCTGGCCCACCCTCTGAATCCAGTTGTAGGTGTGTTTGGTTTTTGAGAGTTGAACACTTTTTGGTCGAGTGTGACTTCCTGTTTGCTGTAGCTGCTCTTGCTCCTGTTTGTTTGCACTCAGGTGCTTCCTGTACGTTCTATGCTTAGTCCTGCCCGTGTCCTGCCTCCCTAACCTTTGCCTGTGGTGTGCCTTCCTCTACCCCCATGCTTTGGTTACAAGGCGGTCCAGAAGATACTCATACAGTTGGTTAGAATGTGGCACCAAAATGAAATGCCAGATTAAAAATCTTGCATAGTGTCTGCACCTCCCTGCCCCCCTACAGGTGGGCTGTGACGAATTATCCCCAGACTAATCTTGTTTCTTCTTAGGGGGCCTGCCTGATATCCTGTTGAATAAGACAGAGGACAGCCATTGTAAGCTAAATACAGGACTGGGATGGAGAGAATGTACTTTGAATCAGAATGCAGAGATTTAGGGGTTTTCTTGAGAGTTCCTCAGACCTGCCCTTGAGAGAGTTCTGCTCAGCTAGGCTAGAGAGTCTGTGGTCCACTGCAGACAGTTCTTCCCACGGCAGCTCTTCCCACGGCAGCCGTAGTGATGAGAAGGGGCTGGGCGTCTTCTGAGGGATGCCCACCGGTTCCGTTGTGTGGTACACCTATTGCAATCCTCAGTGCTTTTGAAAGAAATAGTGTTACCTGTTATTGTTGAGGAAACCCTGTTGACACAGTGGTTAAGTCCTGTTACTGTGAACAGACAGGGTGGCAGTTCGAATCCACCGGGGCTCCTTGCAAACCCTATGGAGAAAAGTTCTGCTGTGTCCTATAAGATTGCTATGAGTCAAAATCCAGTCAGTTGCAATGGGTTTAGTTTTTTGTTTTATTGTTGTTCGCTTTTCAGATAAAACTTTAAGTATAGTTCTTAAGCCTGAAATAATGAAAAAGTAGAAAACTAATTTGGCCTTAATACATTTTGTATAACAAATTCAAAGTGTTTCTTTTGAGAATTTACTAATACATTGTTGCTGGGGCATATGTAACTACGTTTTAAGATGTCATTTAAATTAGATTTCTTAGCATTATTTAGGCTTGAAATCTTGACTATTACTACTTTTATTGTAGGAAAGTATTGAAATTAATTTCACATAGATTTTTCAAGTCTTTTTAACTAGTTAAACTAATTTTTAGAAAGACCTTAAATTCGTATTCTTAAAAGTATTTTGCAAAGGTTTGTATGCTAGCTTCTTTGTTTTCTCTCTTTTTCTGGTATCTTGTTGCTATTCTTTGAGTTTTGACACAGATTTTGAGTTGTAGATCTGTGGAGTTGCTAAGCAGAAAATATATTTGTACTCCTGATTTATATTTTTACTTCTGCTCTTGTTGAATTTATCTGCTGTCCTATAACATGAATCTTCACTGCTTATTTTGGTTATGTCGCTTTAGAGAAACATTGACAAGTCAATGGCCAAGTGAAATGCAGTTTCTAATTGTGAAGAAAGGATAATCTGTAAATTAAAAGGGCTGAACAAATATCAGTATGGCACATTTTTTTTTTCTTTTTTATTTAACATGACTGAGTGAAAACGCACATTCCTGTATAAATTTATATGCCCACCTATATGCAGCTTCCACTGCTTTCCCTGTCCGGTGACTACACACTATTTCTCTCTGCTCCATACATGTCTCATCCTCCCAACAGCCTCCTTTCCCCTCCTCTCCACCCACTCTTCTTCCTCCAGCCAGAGGTCAGCGGGATGATATCCTATAGATGTATAGAACCATAAAGTGCAACCAATATATGGTCCCTCTGCACTGAGTATGGCACATTTTTTTTAAAAAAAATTTATTTATTTATTATGATTGAATGAAAATGTGCATTCCCATATAAATTCGCATGCTCACCTATATGCATCTCCCACTGCTCTTCCTGTCCGGTGACAGCAGACCCCTCTTCTCTGCTCCATACATGTCCTATCCTCCCAACAGTTTCCTATCCTCTGTTCTCCACCCACTCCCCTTCCTCCAGCAAGAGGTCAGCAAGATGACATCCTATAGATGCATAGAACCATAAAATTCCCACAAGATACAGTTACTCTGCGTCATATGGCACATTTTAGTAGAAACTAATTTTGCTGCATATGTTATTTTTAGTAAGGAAACTCTTTTAGATGGATACTTCTTCTGTCAGGCCCTGCAGTTAGTATTAATTCGCTTGGCAGGGTTCACGGTGACACTTTGGTGATCTGTTCCTCCCTCATCAGGAGCCTGTCCTGAAGAGCAGTGTGGTCGTTTGAGCGAGCTAAGGCCCTTATGGAGAATGCTTGTGGAGATGTTGTATAATCCTTCCTTTTTGTTACAAGGGTTGGTTTCCTCAGCCATTTTAAAGACTGTTGATCTTCTGACTTTTCTGTGTGTTTCTGAAAAACAGCTAGTTTCAGTATTACTGACGAAGATCAGTGGGAAGAGCAGTTACTGTGTGTTTAGTGTTTACCACATGTGAGGCCATGTGTACATGATTTAAATCATTTCATCCTCCCATGGGCTTCTGAGGTCAGTTTTATTGTGAGTCCTATTTTACAGATGAGGAAACTGAGGCCCAGGTGGCTGATGATTTAAATTTCCACAGCTGTTAAGTTTACGTGTCGGACAAGTAGCAGAGCTGTGGTATTAATTCTGGAGCCAGGCTTCAGGGTGTGCGGTTCTGACTGATTTGTTTTGCTGAAAATAAGCTAAGAATGCTGTGTATAGTTTGCTATTGCTGCCATAGCAGACTACCCAACATTTAGAATCTTGAACACTGTAAGTATTACCTTACAGTGTTGTGGGTCAGAAGTCAAACATGGGTCTCACTGGCTAAAAATCAAAGGATAGGCAGGTCTCCATTCCTCTCTAGAGGTTTAGGGGAGAACCCATTTATTTGACTTTTCCCGTTTTTAGCAGTCACCGTACTGCTTGGCTCATGGTCCCTTCCTTCATCTTCAGAGCCCTCTCGGACTGACTGTGCGCCTCCTTTGACCTCTTTTCTAATAGTGACTCACTGAGTCAGAGTCAACTCGTGGTAGTGAGTTTGCTTTTTGTTTGGCTCCTCTTTCAAGGAGTCATGTGATTAGATTGGCTTCATCTACAGAATCCGAGCTACTCTCCCTTCCTCAAGGTTCTTAGCCTTAATCAGATCTGTACAGTCCCCTTTACCCCATGAGGTGACATGCAGTGTTAGTCTTCTAGTGTGCTGTAACAGCACGAACAGAAGTTTATTGTCTCCCACTCTAGTAGGCTGGAAGGCAAGTCAGGGTGCCAGCTCCAGGGGAGCTTGGCTGAGCAGGAGCCTCAGGTCTGCAGGGTATGCCCTGCTCTTGCTGCTGTTTTCTTAGGAGTGAAAGGTCCTGTCTTTCTGCTGACGACTCTCTCGTATCTCAGAAGAGGTTGGATCAAGACAGTCTAATGTTGCAGATTTCGTTAACGTTACTGCTGCTAATTCATCTTATTAATATCATAAGGCCGAAAAAAGCCACTGCCATGCAGTCCCTTTAGAATCACGGCTACCCTACAGATTGGAGTAAAATTGCCCCCTAGCGAGTTTCCAGGGAGTGTTTGGCTATTTTGCACTACCGACCTTTTCGTCAGCAGACTTAGCACTTAACCACTGCGTGACCAGGGTTTCATAGAGACAAGATTTACAGTACTTAGGAAAATCACGTCAGATGGCACAATGGTGGACAGTCACACAATATTGGAAGTCATGGCTCAGCCAAATTGATGCACATATTTTTGGGGGACACAGTTCAATCCATGACAGTGCTGTATTCACAGATTCTTGGAATTTGGACGTGACTGTTTCGGGAGTGACACTGCTTGGTCTGGTTTCTGAAATAAGCCAGCTTTAGGAGGCATTGGCAGGAAAGTGGGTTTTCCTTGAAATTAAGTAGTGAATCTTCGTAAGTCATTGCAGTTCTGGTCTTTAGAACCATGTTAATCTGGTTCACATTATTTTAGAGGATCATATAAATGGAAAAGACATAAATTAAAGAACTTCCATAT
Organism: Heterohyrax brucei; assembly: GCA_028571685.1. NCBI lineage: Eukaryota > Metazoa > Chordata > Mammalia > Hyracoidea > Procaviidae > Heterohyrax > Heterohyrax brucei. The sequence continues at coordinate 15,811,497 of CM053147.1, read as the reverse complement.
GAAAGTATAGGGCATAAATTCTTCCTTCATCTCAGTAACAAACAAGATGTCCTTAGAGGGTACTTGTAAGTGCCCTGCAAGTCAGCCTAGAAAGTCACAGCCATTTTAAGCAGGGAGTTCAACACAGGCTCTTAAAACTCGCATCTTATCCTATGAAGCAGTAGGTTGGAGGGCATGATCCACTGGGCAGAATTCCTCCCCAATAGGGGTGCCATAAATTAATTTTGGAAGTGATTCCTGAGAATTTTCAGGTTATCTTTAATTAAAGGAGAGTTTTGATTTCTTTTGTATGAGCTCTTTTACAGATGTCTTATTTAGAGGTAGACTTCTGAGTGACTTTTATGTGAGAAATTTTTTATCATACCTGATGTTATTGTGTGTACAATATATCATTCAAATGATGAGGTGATTAGGGCAGGTACTGTTTTCATTGCCTTTATTATTATACACACAAGGTCAGACAGTTAAGTTCACGAACAAATCCTAGAAAAAGTGCTGCACACCTCACTTCTGACTATCACTATGGTCACCTTCTGTGTGCTCCCCTTGGGAAGCTATGCATGATGCCAGTGCCTTCAAAACAATTTTCAATGTCATCAGAATGCCTTCCTTTCATATTTCCTTTATCTTCAGGTAAAGAAGAAACTTACTGGGGGATAGATCAGGTGAGTAGGGAGGGGGTACCAATACAATTATTTGTTTATTGGCTAATAACTTCCTCACAGACAACTATACAGTTAAGTTTACGAGCTTGCCACCATGCTGCCATGCACAATGGTTGTTCCAGAAAGAGTTCCAAAATTTCTTTGAAGGTTGGATTAGACACTGGCATTGGTGCCTAGCTGCTAAAGGGGAGCACTTTGAAGGTGACCGTAGTGATATTCAGCAGTGAGGTATGTAGCGCTTGGAACAAGTAAGTTCCTGGACTTAATTGTCAGACCTCATATGTGTGTATGCATAATCCAATTTGAGAAATAAGATAAAACTACAAAATGCAAGACCAAGCCACAGACTGACAGACATAAGCTGCCAATTAATAGAAAAATGAGTAGCATCTATTTAATTTTCATATATGTTAATGAGGAAAAATAGTGATATAATAAAAGCCTAGACAAGTAGTAGGCATTTCACCAAGGAGTCTCAAATGATCTGTCTATATGGAGAGATTGACATTTATCTGACAAATATCCAGAATACATAAAGAAGTCCTCTAAGTCCATAAAATAAGCTAATAGAAAAATAGGCAAAAATCTGAGCAGGCATTTTACATAAAGGGGACCCTCATGCTAGTAAACACATGAAAAAGCTGCTTTGACTTACCAGGTAACCGAGTATTCTTCTTAAACTTCCTTCTACAAAGATGGAAATTGAATCCAGGAAGGCTGAGTGAGGTCCAGGTTCAGCCAGGACCAGCTTTGTGGGAGCCTGGCCCGTTTTGCAAACCTTTGCCTTACTATTCTCATCAGCCATAGTATGTTGTTATGTACAAGAAAATGAATGTCTGATTTAGATGTAGCAGTTCAGCTGTGACTTAGGTAGAAGAGCGGTGCAGGCATGGAGAAAAGCCAGCCGTCATAGGTAGGTGTTGGTTTAGGGCTTCTGTACTCCCAGTGTGTCCCTTCTTTGGGCAAACTGCCTTTGAAATGTTTTGACTGAGCTGTTCCTCCCAGGGCACACAGGCATTTCATTTGTGGCTGCTTCATCCATTTTCTTCATGCTTCTGCTGGGGTTGCTGTGCCTGCAACTCCAAAGGAATAGGACTTCTTGGTTCTTTTCTTTTTCTTGGGAACAGAGGTTAAGCCAGAGCAGCTAAAGAGAGCACAAATCAGGGGCTTGTTTTCCCTCTTATTTCATAGCATGTTGTTCTGGGAGTTGATAGTTATCTTAAAGATTTTTGTCTGATACCTTAAAAATTCTCTTAGGGTGGGAGCTATGTACCCTAATGTTAGGTATGTTTACGTAAGATACATAGACATGAGGTAAGACGTGAATTTATTCTGCCAGGTACTCCAGTATCTAGAAGAGTTAAGATCTGCTTTTCAGAAATAACATGATGTGTTTTGAGTTACTTCAGTTCTTACATCATGGTCTCTCTTGGTGTCTTCAGTGAGCTCTTTCTAAGGTGTCCTTGTATTTGCTCTTCGTGCACTCAGTGAATATCTTTGTGGATTTCTCGTATGCTCGTGAAAGCTGGGTGATAAGTAAGGAAGGTGGAAGAAAAATTGATGCCTCCAAATGATGCTGTTGGCAAAGGAGATTGAATGTACCGTGGACTAGCAGAAGGATGGGCACGTCTGCCTCAGATCAAGTACAGCTGGAATGCTCCTTAGAAGCAAGGATGGCGAGACTACGTCTTAGCATACTTTGGACATGATCAGCAAGGATTAGTCTCTGGAGAAGGTCATCATGCTGTGTGAAGTAGAGGGTTAGTGCAAGAGAGGAAGAGTCTCAACAAGATGAGTTGACCTGGCGTCTGTAACAGGGAGCTGTAGCCTACCAGTAAGTGGGAGGGCAGCTCAGGACCAGGCTGTGTTTCATTCTGTTGTGTGTAGGGTTGTGCTGAGTCAGAGCTGACCTGATAGCACCTAACAGCAATGGCATCACTGATCGCTGGTGGAGGGGAGGAGTATATACAAGTGAGGCAAAATAGAATGGTGGAATGAATGGCTCATAACATTTCTAAGTGTAAAAATAAATTAAGGTCCGAGTTTATTTAAATAAATTTTTAATTATTTAAAATTTTACCCTTTAAATAAATGGATAAAATAATTTTATCCATTAAATATTCCTTTTAAGAAATCTGTGACTAGTATGATTTAGTAAAATACATCTTTTGAAATAAAACCTGTATTCTCAAATATAAAGGATTGTATTATTCATAGTTTTTGCTTTGGTGATCGCTGTAATCAGTATATGTACTTCCCATCAGATGAACCTTAATATTTGTTTCAGGTTCTCTATTTTTCAAGAAATGAAACATGACAGGCACAGTGAAGGAGCCCTAATAGCACAGTGGTTGAGATGCTTAGCTGATAACCGAAAAGCCAGTGGTTTGAAGCCAGCAGCTGGTGTACGGGAGGCAGGTGTAGCAGTCAGCTTCCATAAAACCTAAGAGAGTGAACTAATGGGGAAGTTCTACCCTGTCCTATAGGCTTGTCATGAGCAGTATGATTTGAAGTCAACTGGATGGTCAACAAGTCCTTCTTTGATTCCTTTCCTCCTCTCTGTATCCCAGCCCCCTCCCCAAAAAAGCCTAAAGCAAAACCTGTTTGCCCTCTAGTTGATTCTGACTCATAGTGACCCTAGAGGACAGAGGGAGAGTTACCTCATAGGATTTTGATGGAGGAGCTGGTAGATCCAAACTGCTTACTTTGTGGTTAACAGCCACGTTCTTAACCACTGAACTCAGAGCGCCATTTAATAACCAGACGTACATGACGCACAAGAAGTTGTGAAACCCTACTCTTAGGGTGCGTGTGTCTATATAGATATGTTGTTTAGGTTTGTAAACATCTGGCTAATCTTTTGTTAAATGTATTTCTTAGTATTTTATTACTTTTGTTATTGTGAATGATTCCTTTTTCTGTTACACTTTCTGTTTGAGTATGCTTCTGAAATGTTTACTTTTTTTCATGTTAATCTTGTATCTAGTATTACCTAACCCACTGTTGGGTAGGAAGCTATAGGTTATTATTTTCTTCTTTTAGTTTTTAATTAACCTTAATTTTTTAGCACCTTCTATGAACCATAGGAAACCCTGGTGGTGTAGTGGGTTATGTGTTACATCTGCTAACCAAAAGGTTGGCAGTTCAAGTCTGCCAGGCGCTGTGTGGAAACTCTGTGGGGCCCAACTCAACGGCAGTGAGTTTTTTTTTTTTAAATAATGAGCAAGACTCTTCTATGTTTAAATTACCATCCATCTATTTTTCTTTCTTATTCCAAACATCATACATGTTCTAATCAATGATTCTTACCTGCAGCAATTATTAGCTGTTTGCCAAACTGAATTTTGTATTCCAGTCATTCCTTCCACTTTTATTAATTAGAATTCTGTCAGGAGAGCTGTCCTTTCTCCATCAGTTATTTATATCAGTAAGAATTCATGGATATTTGTTTTGCTCTGAGATGTAATCAATTTTTATTATTACTTTGTTGTTTAGTATACCCTAGATTTGGACTCTGAGTTTTTGTAAGCTGGCTTCTGTGTCCTTCCAACACGCCTCTGTTGTTGTGTGACTGCGTCCCTCCCAGCTGTACCGTCCGCGTGTCTGTCGGTGTGCTGTGCTGTGGGAGCTTGCATGTTGTGCTGGAAGCAGTGTCGCTGTCGTTCAGATACCAACAGTGTTACCCGTGGTGGGCGGCTTTCAGCTGAGCTTACAGACTTAAGAAAGAGTAGGAAGAAGGCCCTGACGGTCTACTTCTGAAAAGAATTAGCCATGGTAAACTGTTTGAATAGCTGCAGAACACTGTCTGAAGTACGGCCGAAAGATGGGCCCCCCAGGGTAAAGGATGACTGGGAAGAGCTGCCTCCTCAGAGTGAGCCAGCCGTAGGGAAGTGGATGGAATCAGATTTTCGGAACCTTCATTTGCCGATGTGACACAACTCAAAAATAAGAAGAAACAGCTGTAAGGATGTGTTAATAATCAGAATGTGGAATGTACGAAGTGTGAATCTAAGAAAGTTAGAAATTGTCAAAACTCAAGTGGAATGCATGAACATTGATACCCTAAATGTTAAGAGAGCTGAAATAGACTGGCATTGACAATTCTGAATCAGATAATTTTATGGTCTGCTATGCTGGGAATAGCAGCTTGAAGAGGAATAGTGTTGCATTCATCATCAAAAAGAACATTTTAAGATCTATCCTGAAGTACAGCACTGTCAGTAATACAGTATATCTATATGTCTACAAGGAAGACAAGTTAATACCACTGCCGTCGAGTTGATTCTGACTCATATAAGACGCAGTAGAACTGCCCCATAGAGTTTCCAAGGAGCACTTGGTGAATTTGAAGTGCCTGCCTGTTGGTTAGTAAACATAGCACTTAACCACTGTGCCCAGGCTTTCCATTAGTATAAATATCATTCAGATTTATGCACTAACCACTAAGGAGGCCAAAGATGAAGAAACTGAAGATTTTTACCAGCTTCTGCAGTCTGAAATTGATTGAACGTGCAGTTAGGATTCGTTGACAATTACTGGTGATTGGACTGTAAAACTTAGAAACAAAGAAGAAAGGTTGGTAGCTGGAAAATATGGCCTCAATGATATAAACTGTGCTGGAGATAGCGTGATAGAATTTTACAAGACCGTTGACTTTTGTATTGCAAATACCTTTTTTCACCAGCATAACCGGTGACTATTAACATGGGCCTCATGAGGCAGATACCTGAGAATCAAGTAGACTACATCTATGGAAGGAGGTGGTAGAGAAGGTCAGCATCATCAGTCAGATCAAGACCAGGTGCTGATTGTGGCACAGACCATCTATTACTGCTCATAAGCCAAGTTCAGAGTGAAACTGAAGAAAACTGGAAGTCCATGAGAACCAACATACAACCTTGAGTATTTCCAGCCTGAGTTCAGAGACCATCTCAAGAATAATTTTGATGTGTTAAACACTAATAGCTATAGACCAGACGAATTGTGGAATGTCATCAAAGACATCATCCATGAAGAAAGGTAGAGGTCATTAAAAAACAGGAAAGAAAGAGAAGACCAAACTGAGTGTCAGAAGAGACTCTGAAACTTGCTCTTAAATGTTGAGTAGCTAAAGGAGAAGAAAGAAATGATGAAGTAAAGAACTGAAAAGAAGTGATGGCTGAAGAAGGGCAGGCTGAAGAGAGACTGTGAATAATGATGTGCAAAGAGCTGGAGGTAGAAAACGAAAAGGGAAGAACTTACTGTGCCTTTCTTAAGGTAAAAGAACTGAAGAAACAACTCAAGTCTCAAGTTTCAGTAATGAAGGATTCTACAGGGAAAAATGATAAAAGACTCAGGAGGCATCGACAGAAAAATGGAAGGGATGCATAGTCATATACCAAAAAGAATTGGTTGATATTTAATCGTTTAAAGAGGTAGCCTGGGATCAGAAACCGATGGTACTGAAGGAAGACGTCGAAGCTTCACTGAAGGCATTGGTAACATCCATGGCTTCAGGAATGGATGGAATACCATTTGAGAGATTCCAACCAACAGATGCAGGGCTGGAAGTGCTTACTCATTTGCCATGAAATTTGGAGGACAGCTAGCTCACTAGCTGAGTGGAAGAGATCCGTATTTATGATTATTCTCAAGAAAGGTGGTCAACTGAATATGGACATTATCGAACAATATCATTAATATCATATGCAAGTAAAATGTTGCTGGAGATTATTCATAAATGACTGCAGCGGTATACTGACAGGGAGCTGCCAGAAATTCAAACTGGATTCAGAAGAGGAAGTGGAACCAGGGTGATCACCATTGGTGATGTCAGGTGGGTCTTGGATAAAGGCAGAGAATACCAGAAAAGTATTTATTCGTGTTTTATTGACTACGCAAAGGCATCTAACTGTATGGATCATAACAAATTAGGGGTAACTTGTGGAGAATGGGAATTCCTGGACACTGAACTGTGCTCGTAAAGAATTTGTGCACAGATAAAGAGGTGGTTGTGTGAACAGACATACCAAGGGGGTTTAAGTCAGGAAGGGTGTACATCAGGGTTGTATCCTTTCAGCATGACTTTTCAACCTGTATGCTGAGGAGATAATCTGAGAAGGACTATGGGAAGAAGAACAAAGCATCAGGATTGTAGGAAGACTCCTTAACAACCTACATTACACAGATGACACAACCTTGCTTGCTGGAAGTGAAGACGACTTGAAAAGCTCACTGATGACTACCAGAGACCACAGCCTTCAGTATGGATTGCACCTCAACAAAAATCCTCACCACTGGACCTGTTAGCAACATGGTGATAAATGGAGGAAAGATGGAGTTGTCAAGGGTTTCCTTTTTCTAGGATGCACAGTCAACACCCATGGAAACAACAGGCAAGAATTCAAAAGATGTATTGCATTGTGCAGATCTGCTGCAGAAGGCTTTAAAATGTTGAAAATTAAAGATGTCACCTTGGAGACGAAGGTTTACCTGACCCAAGCTGTGGTGCTTTCAGTAGCATCATATGCATGCTAAACCTGGAAAGTGAGTAATGAAGACACAAAATGAACTGACGTGTTTGAACTGCGGTGTTAGAAAAGAATATTGAACATACACCAGCGATGGCTCAGAAAACAAGTTTGTCGTGGAAGAAGTTCAACTAGAGAGCTCTTTCAAAGCAAGAGTGGCAAGACTGTGTCTTACATGCTTTGGACATGTTATCAGGAAGGATCAATCCGTGGAGAAGGACATCGTGCTTGGTAAAGTGAAGGGTCAGTGAAGAAGAGGAAGGCCCTCTGTAAGATGGTTGACACAGTGGCTGCAACAGTGGGCTTCAGCATAAAAATGAGTGTGGGCATGGCATAGGACCAGAGAGGGTATGTTCATGGGGTATTGTTGTACAGAGGGTCACTGTGAGTTGGTGCCGACTCAGTGACATCTAACAACAGCAGCAGAAACCACACAAACCATTCCAGGGTTACTGCGTGCCTTCCCATCCCTAATCTTGAACTTCATTGTTCCTCCTAGGAAGGTTGACTCCTCTTTGGAGAGTAATATTCAGAAAACAAGATCTGAATTCCAACAGTCATTGCTACTGTTTTGTCACTGCAGTAGGCCTTAGTTGAATGACTACAAAGTGTATGTGTGTGTGTGTGTGTGTGTGTGTGTGTATCCACATGTATATCCACAAACACGTACCTTTTGGCCTATATCTGTTTCTGTTCATTTGTGTGTGTATTTCAGATATGAGCTTATGCTTATATGTCCAGCTGTGAATTAAACCCCAGCGACTTTAGACTTCTTCCCTTACTTATTTCTAGCACTTTTCTCCAGTGGTGAGAAACCTGGCTTTTATCCTGAAAAATGTGTTTGTTTATTTCCACAATCCTTCTATGTACACGGAAACCCTGGTGATGTTGTCATTAAGACCTATGGCTGTTAAGTGGAAGACCAACAGTTTAAATCCACCAGGTGCTCCTTGGAAACCATATGGAGCATTTCTCGTCTGTCTTACAGGGTCTCCATGGGTGAGAAGCAACTCAAGGGCAGTGAGTTTGGTATAGACACATAAGGAAATTCAGAGTTGCTAACCCATTACTAACGCATTACCTGGTTAAAAAAAAAGTTACTAACTTGAGGGTAATAATTGCCTGCAGATATTATTGTTATTATTCTCCATGTGTCTGTAAGTTTGTTATAGTGATGTGGCTTATCTGTTGTTATGATTGTAGAAGGTATGCCACCATATGCCAAGTATCATCAGGGTCACTTGTGCTGGACAGGTTTCAGCAGTGCTTCTACACCAAGATATACTAGGAAAAGAACCTGACTGTATGATTTTGGAAAAATTGACCAGTGAAGACCTTAGGAATAGGAGAGGAACATTACCTGGTGTAGTGTCAGGTGATGAGGCTTTCAAATTGGAAGACACTCAAAATATGACTAGGGAAGAGCTGTCTTCTCAAAGTAAAGTTGACTTCAGTGACATGAGTGGTGCTAAGCTTTCAAGGATCTTCATTTGCTAATGTGACATGACTCAGAATGAGAAGAAACAGCTTCAAATATCCATTAATAATCAGAACATGGGAACTGTACAAAATACAGATCTGGGAAATTAGAAATCATCAAAGATGAATTGAACCTCATAGAGAATGATAGCCTAGGCATTGTCTGAAATGGACTGGTATTAGCTGTTGTAAATCAGACATTTGTATGGTCTGCTATACCGAGGATGGCAAATCAAAGAGAAATGGCTTCACATTCGTAGTCAGAAATAACATTTGAAGATCTGTCTTGCAGTACAATGCCGTCAGTGATAAAAGGATATCAATATGCCTGTGAGGAAGATGAGTTAATACCACTGATATTCAAATTTATGCACCTACCACTAATGCCAACAATGAGAAAGCTGAAGATTTTTACCAACCACTGCAGCATGAAATTGGTTAAATAAGCAAGCTGGATGCATCGATAATGATGGTGATTGGAATGCAAAAGTTAGAAACAAAAAGGGTCAGTAGTTGGGAAGTGTGGTACTGGTGACGTAAGTGATGCCAGAGGGCCCGTAACAGAAGTTTGCAAGACTGTGACATTTTTATTGCAAATACCTTTTTCTTTTTTTATTATGATTGTAAATTTAATTTTTTTATTATGATTGAATGAAAATGTACATTTCCATACAAATTCATATGCTCACCTATATGCAGCTCCCACTGCTCTCCCTGCCCAGTACAGCACACCCCTCCTCTGTGCTCCATACATGTCCTAACCTCCCAACAGTCTCCTATCCCCTCCTCTCCACCCACTCCCCTTCCTCCAGCAAGAGGTCAGCAGGATGACACTCTATAGATGCATAGAACCATAACATTCCCACAGGATACGGTCACTCTCTGTCACCAAGTCCAATCCATTGCTATCCAAAAAGCTAACTTTCATTATCATTGATGGACAGGGGCAGCATCAGGGCCAGGGGCCATTCTCCCAGCGGAACTCTGAAGCCTCCAGACCATCAGTTGAGGTCTTTTATTGAAGATCTCAGGGTGCACCCCTATTTATTGTCTTGTTGCCAGTGAGACTCAAATTTGTGAGCTCCATTGTGGCTGTCAACTGGTGATGGCCGGTCACCATCTGTTTCTTCTGGTGACGAGTCGATGCAGAGACCCACTCATGTGGGTCTCTCTGTCTTCTGGGTACTGTTTTCCCCATGTCGTTCTTGTCCTCGGTAATCATCCGTTCCTGTCGAGTTGGGACCATTTGCTGTACCCTCAGATGGCAGCTTGGCAGCTTTTAAGACCCCAAATGCCACTCACTGATGTGGGGTGCACAGAGTCTTCATTAGCAAAACACTAGTTGTGCCAGTTGGGCTCGATTTCACCTGAGAGCATGGTCCCTGGCCACCCGCCCCAGCTACTCTAACCTTGCAATATTTGGTTAAGGTGGGAGGAGTATTCAAATTGTGTTGAAGCCCAGTTATTATTGATCTTCTTTCTAATGTGTGCTGTCCCTGATTTCAACCCAACCAAATTTCTATTAACTATCTAATCTAAACACTCCCCTCACCCTCCGTCCCCACCCTTGCAGCCATCAAAGAGTCTTTTCTTCTGTGCATGAGTCTGTTTTGAAGTTCTTATCGTAGGGGTCTCATACAGTATGTGTCCTTTTGTCGCTGACTACTTTCACTCAGCATAATATCCTCCAGTTGAAATTAGGTGATGAGATGTTTCCTGCGGTCGTCGTTGTTCTTTATCATTGCATAGTGTTCCATTGAGTATATATACCATGGTTTCCCTATTCATTCCTCTTTTGTTGGGCATCTGGGTTGATTCCATCTTTTTGCTGTTGTGAACTGTGCTGCGATGAACATTCGTGTGCATGTATCAGTTGGTGTGAATGGCCTCGTTTCTGTAGGATATATTCCAAGCAGTGGAATGACTGGATCAAATGATATGTCTATATCGAGTTTCTTAAGGGAGCACCAGATTGCTTTCCAAAGAGGTTACACCATTTTGAAATCCTATCAACAGTGTAGGAGAGTTCCAGTCTCCCCATCCTCTCCAGCATGTGTTGTTTTGCATTTTTTGGATCATGGCCAACCTTGTTGGGGTGAGATGGTATCTCACTGTCGTTTTGATTTGAATTTCTTTAATAGCTAATGATCATGAGCATGTCCACATGTGGTTTTTGGCTGCCTGGATATCCTCTTTAGAGAAGTGGCTGTCCATTACCTTTGCCTGTTGCTTAATTGGATGATTTATCTTTTCCGTATTGATATTTTGTAGTACCTTATAGATTATGGAGATCAGGTATTGGTCTGACATAGAGTTGCCAAATATTTTTTCCCATTCTGTAGGTGGCCTTTGCCATTGCAGATGCCCTTTATTCCTTGGTCTTGTCTGATTACTGTGGCTAGAACTTGGAATACAGTGTTGAATAGGAGAGGTGAGAGTGAGCATCCTTGTCTAGTTCCTGTTCTTAGGGGAAACTATTTCAGTCTCTTTCCATTGAGGATGACGTAGGCAGTTGGCTTTGTATAAATGGCCATTATTCAGTTGAAGAATTGGCTGTCTATTCCTATTTTGTTGAGAGTTTTTAGCATGAATGGTGTTGGACTTTATCAAATGCCTTTTCTGCATCAATAGACAAGATCAGGTGATTCTTGTCTTTTGTGATGTTTATGTGGTTGATCACATTAATTGTTTTTCTGATATTGAACCAGCCTTGCGTCCCTGGTATGAATCCAACTTGGTTGTGATAGATTATTTTTTGGATATGTTGTAATCTATTGGCAAGAATTTTGTTGAAGATTTTTGCATCTAGATTCATGAGTGATATTGGTCTGTAGTTCTCCTTTTTGGTTGGGTCTTTCCTTGGCTTTGGTATCAGGGTTATGCTGGCTTCATAGAATGAGTTTGGGAGTACTCCATCCCTTTCTATACTGTGAAATAGTCTTAGTAGTATTGGAGATAACTCTTCTCTAAATGCTTGGTAGAATTCTGCAGTGAAGCCATCTGGGCCTGGGCTTTTTTGTTTGGCAGTTTTTGGATGACTTTTGCAATCTCTTCCTTTGTGATGGGTTTATTAAGTTGTTCTGCTTCACGTTGTGATAATTTGGGTAGGTGATATGAATCAAGGAATTTGTCCATTTCCTCTAGGTTTTCAAATTTGTTAGAATACAGTCTTTCATAATATTCAGCTGTGATATTTTTTTATTTCTGTTGGATGTGTGGTGACAACTGCCCTCTCATTTCTTATTTGGGTAATTTGTTTCCTTTCCTGTTTTTATTTGGTAAGTTTAGCCATTGGTTTGTCAATTTGGTTGATCTTTTCAAAAAACCAGCTTTTGGTCTTTTCAGTTTTTTCAATTGTTCTTCTATTCTCTAATTTGTTTAGTTCTGCTCTAATCTTTGTGATCTCCTTTCTTGTGGTGCCTGAGGAGTTCCTCTGTTGTTCCCTTTCTATTTGTTCAAGCTGTAGGGTCAGTTCTTTGATTTGGTTTCTTTCTTCCTTCCAGATGTGTGCATTCATGGAGATAAACTGACCTCTGAGCACTGCATTGACTGTATCCCATAGGTTGTGGTAGGAAGTGTTGTTCTCATTGGAATCCATAAATTTCTTTATTTCATCCTTGACTTCTTCTATGACCCATGATTTCGACCAAGGTGCTGTTCAGTTTCCATGAGTTCCACTTTCTATTTATGTTTTTTTGGCTATTGATTTTGACTTTTATGACTTTATGATCTGAGAAGATGCTTAGCATTAATTCAGCAGCATGGATTTTGTTGAGAATTGCTTTATGTCCTAACACATGGTCTGTTCTGGAGAATGTTCCATGTGCACTGGAGAAGAAGATGTAGTTGTCCTCTGATGGATAGAAAATTCCGTATGTGTCGATGAGGTCTAGTTGGTTAATTGTGGCAGTAAGGTCTTCTGTGTCTTTATTGGGCTTTTTTCTAGATGATCTGTCCAATATTGAGAGTGAAGTGTTGAAGTCCCCTACTATTGCTGTGGAGTGATCTATCTCCTTTTTGAGTGTAGTCAATGTTTCTTTGATGTATTTAGGTGCTCTAATATTATGTGCATTGGTATTTAATATTGTTAAGTCCTGCTTGTGTGTTGAACCTTTCAGCAATAAATAGTGTCCATCCTTGTCCACGATGGTGGATTTTACATTAAAATCGATTTTATCTGAGGGTAGAATTACCACATGTGTTCTTTGTTCATTGTTAGCTTAATATATATTCTTCTATCCTTTGATTTTCAGTTTGTTCTTATCTTTAAGTCTAAGGTGAGTTTCTTGTAGACAATATATGGATGAGTCATGTCTTTTGATCCAAGATGTCACTTGATGTCTCTTTACTCTGGAGCATTCAGTCCATTCACGTTCAGTGTAATTACTGATAAGTATGTGTTCAGTGCTGCCATGGTGGTATGTTTATTTTTGAGTTGATGTTTTCTCTGTTGTTCTTACTAATCTGTTCTGTGACCTTCTTCTTTGCCAGTTGATTTTGACCTTTTTCAGGGTTGATTTTGTGGTTGTTGAGACTCCTGTATTACATTTCTTGATATGGTATGTTGCTTCTTTATTGTGCTTTACGGTGCCCCTATGATCCCGCTTAATAAACTATGTTAACACCCAATTTTGATTGCTACCAGTCTTGTCAACTTCCTCTCCATTTGGAAGGACTATAACGACTGTAGTACATCCCCCTTTGTAATATGATGATATCATAGTTTACATGATACGATCACTAGATCGTGTCTTTCACTATTATAGCTTTTATAGTGTTTGCAGCCTTCCCTAAGTGTGTAGGATTCTGGATAATGTGTCCTTCTAAAATACAAAGTTAGCAGTTTTGTTCTTCCAAGCCAAGAGATTCTTTCAGTATTTCTTGTAACTTTGGTTTGATTTTTACAAAGTTTCTGAGTTTCTGTTTATCTACCAGTGTCTTAATTTCCTTTTCATATTTGAAAGATAGTTTGGCAGAATATGTAATTCCTGGTTGGAAATTCTTCTCCTTCAAGGCTTTGAATGTGTCATGCCACTGTCTCCATGCCAGCATCGTTTCTGCTGAGAAATCGATGAAAACCTACAAGGTTTCCTTCTGAATGTCAGCTTTGGTTTGAGTCTTACTGCCTTTAAAAGTTTCTGCTTCTGTTTTGTTTTGTTAAGCTTGATTATAAGATGTCTTGGATTCTTTCTATTGAGCTCTATATTGAGTGGTGTTTGATACATAACTTGGATATCTATATTCTCTTTTTGCATAATTTCTGGGAAGTTTTCTATCAGCAGCTCAGTAACAATACTCTCTGTGTTCTTAGGTGTCCCGCCATGTTCAGGGACTCCAGTTAATCGTAGATTGTTCTTAATAGAGTCCCATATGTTTCTTAATGCTTCTTCATTTTTTCTTGTTTCTTTTTTTCTGATTTCTCCTCATAGATGCTGAAGTCAGTAGCTTTGTCTTCCAAATCAGAAAGTCTCTTTTCCATTTGCTCCATTCTGTTTTCTTGGCTTTGAATTGAAGTTTCTGTGTTCTTGATCTGTTGGATTTCCAAGTACTGATGTACTTGCTTGCTTAATTTTTCGTTTTGCTCTGCTGCATTTTGTATAAGGTCTACGAGGGCTCTATACATAGTCTTTTTGTATTCACCTGCTGATAGTTTCAGAAAAGCTTCTTCATCTGGGAAGTTCTGAGGTGGTTCCTTTAGGGGGCCTTCTGATGCCACAGGTGATTTCCAGATTACTGTCTTCGCCAACATTTGTTGCTTTTTGGGCTTCATGTGGGTGAATAGAGGCTGGGAGAGATGCTGTGAAGATGGACCACAGTTGTTTCTCTAGGCTGTCTTCAGTCTGCGACAGCCCCTGCTCGCCGAGAGTACGGTCAGTGAAAGAGGAGAAGATTTTGCATTCAGTGGTATGAAGCCCAAATTAACAGCCCTGTGCTGCATCCCAGGGCTCACTATGTGTCCAGAAGGCTGTGTTTCATTATCATTTCAGGTCTGGGTTTCCAGAGGGATTTAGGGAGACTTGCGTTTAGTCTGCAATCTTGACTCCGCCCCTCTGCTAATACCATTATCGACAACATAAACTGCTAGAGTATGGGTGGACCTTACCAGGTGTTGTACCTAAACCCACCTGCTACCACTGAGTTGGGTCTGACTCATTGCAACCCTAGATAGAGTACCCTGGAATCAGATTGAATACAGTTGTGAAAAAGTACAATATTACTGATCAAAATGAGGCCCAGGGCCTAGTGAAGAATAGACCATCAGTTATTCCTATGGAAGTTCAATTCAAGTTGAAGCTGAAGATCAAAATTAAGCAAGTCTGTAAGAGCCAAAGGACGAACTTGAGTGTATCTCACCTCAATTTAGTGACTGTCTCAAGAATTAAGCATTGAAAACTAACGACTGACAGCGAGCTGATTTGTGGGATGGCATCAAGGCATTATAGGTGAATAAAGGAAGAGGAAAGAAAGAAAAGACCAAAATGGATGTCAGAAGAAACTCTGAAGCTTTTTTGTAAACACAAGAGTAGCTAAATAGCAAATTGAAGAAATTATGAGATGAAAGAGCTGAAGAGAAGATTTCAAAGGAAGTTTAAGAATACCAAATAAAGTATTATAATTATCTGAAGGAAAAAAGTGTTATAATGAAGAACTGAAGGAAAGAGGAAATTATGAGGTGAAAGAGCTGAAGAGAAGATTTCAAAGGGAGTTTAAGAATACCAAATAAAGTATTATAATTAGCTGGAGGAAAAAAGTGTTATAATGAAGTGAAGAACTGAAGGAAAAAATTCCAGTGTTGACTTGCAGTTTTGAAGGATTCTTTGGGCAAGATGTGGAACGACACGAAACATCAAAAGCCGAAGGAAGAAATACACAAAGTACTGAAAAGAATTGGTGAGCATTTAGCCATTTGAAAAGGTAACATATGATCAAGAAACAGTTGTATTGAAGGAAGAAGTCTAAGCTGCACTGAAGGTATTGGAGTAGAACTAGGTTCCAGGAATTGATGGAATGCCAACTGAAATCTTTCAACAAATAGAGGCAGCCCTGAAGGTACTCACTTTTTCTACACCAAGAAATTTGGAAGGTAGGTACCTGACTGTCTGACTGGAAGAGATCCATATTTCTGCCCATTCCAAAGAAAAGTGATTCTTCGGGTTGCGCAAATTATACAACAGTCATCATTAATGTAAAATACAAGTAGAATTTTGTGAAGAGAGTTAAAAATCAGATATAGCACTACCTAGTCAGGAAACTGCCAGAAATTCAAATGTCATTCAGAAGAGGATGTGGAAGAAGGATTGTCATTTTTGATGTCAGATGGATCCTGGCTGAAAGCAGGGAATGTCTGAAAGATGTTTACCTATGTTTTATTGACTGTATTTTTGACTGTGTGAATCATAACAGATTTTGGATAACATTGTAGAGAATGAAAATTCCAGAAGACTTAACTGTGCTCATGAGGCACCTATAATGTAAACAGAAGCAGTCATTCAAACACAGCAAGGGGATGCTGTGCGTTTTAGAGTCATGAAAGGTGTGTGTCACGGTTGTATTCTTTTACTGTGCTTATTCAAGCAGATGTTCCCAGGAGCTGGTCTGCGTGAAGAAGAATGGGGCGTGAGGGTTGGAGGAAGACTCATTAACAACCTGTGATAGGCAGGTGACACAGCCTTGCTTGTTCAAAGTGAAGAGGACTTGAGGCATGTGGTGCTGAAGATCAAAGACCACAGCTTTCAGTATGGATTGTGTTTCAACATAAACGGAAAATCCTCACAACTGGACCACTAAGCAATATCCTGATTAATGGAGAAATGATTGAAGTTGTCAAGTTTCATTTTACTGGGATCCACAACCAACACACATGGAAGCACCAGCCAAGAGATCAAACATCACATTGCATCTGGGAAACATGCTGCACAAGACCTCTTCAAAGTGTTAAAAAGCCAAAATGTCACTTTAAGGATTAAAGTGTAATTGACCCAAGTCATGGTCTTTTTGGTAATCTTATATGCACCTGAAAGCTAAACAGTGAACTTGAAAGACTGAAGAAGAATTGATACCTTTGGGCTATGGTGTTGGCAAATAATACTGAATATACCACAAACTACCATGTGCTTCTTGCAAACCCTGTGGGGCAGTTTTACTCTGTCCTGTAGGATCACTGTGAGATGAAACTGATGGGATGCCAATGAGTTTGGTTTTTTGGTGTTTGGTGATGCAGTGGTTATGTGTTTTGCTGGTAATGGAAAGGTTGGGGATTGGAACCTAGTAGTCACTCACCAGAACAAGCATCTGGTGATCTACTCCCTTAAAGATTACAGAATAGCAAATTCTGTTGGGTAGTTCTGTTCTGCAGGGTTGCTGTGAGTTGGAATTGACTCAGTGGCAGGCAGTAACAACAAACGTGTTACTTAGGATTTTTGCACTAACGTCCATGTTTGATAATGGCCTGTAGTCCAAACCTGGATTTTAATGGCAATATTTACTTCCTATGGAATTAGAAAGCTTCCCTCTTTTTCAGTGCTTTGAAAGCTTTTATGGGACATGGGGGTTAAATGATATTTGAAAGGATGAGATTTTCTCTGTGAAATCATAAGTGTCTGGTGTTTTTTAAATAAGGGTCATTCCATAATGATTTTTACTGTTCTATGAAAATTGACCTCTTCATTTAATATTTTGTCTTTGTTAAGATGAAATTTATTAATCTGCGTTTCTCAAGGAAATTACTCATTTTATCTAGCTTTTAAGTTGCATGTATACAGAGGTCTACAAAGTAGTATTTTACAGGTTTTAAAATTTTTAAAAAATACTTTTGTTATTTCTTAATTTAAAAATTCCTCTTATCTGTCTCCCTTTTTTTCCTTAGATTAGTAGTGTGTCTGTTTTGTTAATATTTTTAAGAAACAATTAGGATTTTGTATATTTATGAAGTCTGCCATTTTTAGCCCGTCTCACTAATTTCTGCTTTTATCTTTATTTACTGTATTTTTATTCAAATAAGATATGTTACACATTTTTTGCCCACCTCTCCTTCTTCCCTGGGAGGTATTTTCATAAGCACACTATGCAACATGTGAAAAAAAATTAGCATAACACACGAAAGTTCCATGGTTGAGGGGAGGGAGGGCGTGATTGAAGAAAAAAAGGATAATACACTCTTTATTTCCTCCTTGTGCTTTCTTCTGATGTACTTTGTGTTTATTTTTTAAATCATACTGAGTTAGACATGTAAATTATATGATTTAACTTTTAAATCTTTACTGGTAAGAGATTTACTAATAAAACATGCCGGCTTTTCATTATCATTTAAAAAAAATTGTCCTATTTTGTATTTTTTCTTTTCATCCAAATGTTTTTGATAGAAGAATTTTAAACGTGAATGGATCTTTTTATGTGTGTGTGGTTTTTTTTCACACCTCGATGCTTTCTAGCTCTGACACATTATAACCAGAGAGGGTTATTTATGACAGTTCTACTTTATGGAACTTAACTGAGGTTCTCTTTATGACCTAATATATGATCAGTTATTGTGAATGCTTTGTAAGGGATTGAATAAAAGGTGGATTCCCTATTACTAGATGTAGAGCAAGATGCATGTCCCTAAATAAACCTCATTTAATTGTGTTGTTGAGCTCCTCCATCTCCTTCCGTATTGTTTGTACTGTAGTCATTATTTGTGTGTTTTTCTCTCTCTGTGTCCTGTAGTTTTGGCTTTAAAATGGTAGTTAGCTTGTTATTTGGTCTGTTAGTCATCGTAAGTGTCATAGCTTCATTGTGACTGTGGCTTTTGATAGTCAAAATTGCTCTTCTTTGTCATGTGGAATGCTTTTGGCTGGCTTCCCTTTGCCCATTCCTGTATGTCAGTTTCACCAAACCACTCTGGTTTAGCCATAGCTCTTGTAGATAGCCTGTAGTTGAGTCTTGCTTTGTGAGCCCAATGGAAAAGCCTTTCCTTAAATGGGGGAGTTAAATCCCTTAATTATATATTGGTGTGACTGCTGTGTGACTCAATTCTGTCATAATATTTTGTTAATACGTGTGTTGTGTTTGCTTTGTCTCTTTCTCTATGAAATACGTTTTTTGGTCTTTATACTTTTCATTGTTTAGGAAAGGTTTATGTTTTATGCTAGTGATTGTTTTTGTATAACTTTGAAATATGCCTTTGTGTCTTCCTGATACAGAAACCCTGGTAGTGCAGTGGTTAAGGCAGTTGAATGTTAAGCAGAGTCAGTGGTCCATGATTCAAATCTATCAGCTGCCCAGTGTGAGCAAGATGTGGCACTGGGCTTCTGCAAGGATTTACAGGCTTGCAAGTCCTGTGGGGCAGTTCTCTTCTGCCCTGTTGGGTCTCTGGGAGTTGGAATTGACTCAGCACCAGTGGTTTTTGTTGTTGTTTAATATTAAAAAAAAATACTTTTGTAATTCTACCTTTTACTACTCTCTGATTTATTAGTTTTTTATTGGTATTCTTTAATCCTCATCTACTGCCTGTATAAACATCAATGAATTTACTCTACTTTCCACCTTCCCTCTCGGTGGTCCCATTTTTCACTTGCATTGTTTTTATTTTTCCACAATATACTGCTCATCTGTAGCTGCCTCCCTGCTTGTCCCCACCTGAACTATTGAAGATGCTCATCGTCAGTCTTTTTGTCCAAATTTTACAAGTCATCTCATGGTTGGATGGGATTCAGCCTCTAATCTAATATGCTCAAGAAGAGCTCATAGGTGCAGAATTCTCTCAATGGAGGACTTATATTTTTAACTGTGATACCTGAAGGGGAGCTTGGATGGGTATAAATTTCTTGACTTACAGTTTCAGTAATTCAGTTTTTTGTAAATACTATTCCATTGTTGCCTTCCTTTGTATGTTATTCTTTTAAAAATTCTGATGCCAGCCTACGTTTTTTGCCCTTGAAAGTTGTTTGATGTTTTCTCTTGTGGGCTTTGAGGATTTTTTAATCTAGAAATTTAGTAGGTTACTAAAATATGTCTAGAGTTGATCATTTTGCAGTAATTTTTTCAGCTATCCAGTGGACTCACTCTTGGATATTATTGATTTCAGATTGAAAAGAAATTTCTGGTTAGTTTTCTTGGTTTATAATTTTAAGTATTAATTCTGTTCCTTATTATTATCATTGTCTTTATTGTTCCGATAAAATGTTTTTTTCTTGTTTTCTATTTCTACTGCTTTCTCTTTGATCTTTTTATTTCATTGGTTTTATACATCTGTTTTAGTTCCCTGAATGTCCTCAATACCCTGTATAAACATTTTCATTTGAGTCTGTTCTTCGACATTTTATAATTTTATTCTTTATGTCTGAGATAAGTTTTTCTTTACCATATATCCTTCCAATATTTAATTAGTGCTCTTTTCATACTTTCCTGTTTTTTGCTGATATTTTGTCTTAGTTGTTGAATTTCTGATTCAGGGTGGCTTTTGTATCCCCCAATTGGTTTTCAATTACTTAATTCCGTTTAGAATATTTTCTTCTAGTTTTCTTGGGTTTCGTGGTGGTTTTGTTGTAGAGAATTTTCCTTTGTTGGTGTGTTATGTTTTCCAAATTTTTATAATTCTTCTGTTTGAGTCTGATCATGACTTTTATGTTCCTTTTTATGCTATTGGGATGTTTTATAGGATTCCTAGTTCATTGGCTCCCTCTTCTGTCAGTATAGCAGAGTCTGTATACTTTCGTGGATACTTTTGTTTGTTTTTGTTTTTTGGGGTTGGGGGGAGAGGAGGGAGATGCTATGTTCTCTGATTTTTGGCTCTGTTTTCTTGTAGAATCCCACATTTTCTCTTTTTTGTTTTTTTTTCATTAACACCCAATAGCCAGAGAGCGCCTGTCTCTTTCCTTTTGTCTGGTTTTACCCCTAGAAGCTGTGTTTCCAGCACTCCAAGTCATGTCTACTTTTAAGTCTGTTCCCTATATTTCATGCTATGATCTTCATGGATGCTTTTTTAAATATTTTGAAACTTAAGGTAAATGTCTTTCTGGTGATGATTTTAGATCACCCACAGGCTCATCAGCAGCCTCCCCACCCGCATTTATTCCTGGCAGTTTTTCAGCATAGTTTTTTGTTTGTGACAAAGCTTAGTGTCTGTGTGGGGCCAGGGCATGCACGTGAGAGATTAATTTTTTTCCTTATATTTATGCACAGTTGTTTTGAATTTGGGGAAGTTTCTGTTTTCAAGTTACTCTAAGGACATGAGCTTTATGTTCCTGCCTCCGCTCCTTCTTGTCATTCTGTATTGTTTTTGGAGGAAACATATTGGGTGACAGGGACCTAGGCAGCCACCACTGATTGCCTTGAGGAACCTGGAAGTTTCTGGAGCTGCTAAAAGTACATTTCAAATTTTTTTTTTTTACTATTTTTCTTCTTTTCAAGTGTATTGGTGTCACATTATCTCACTTAACACTCACAACTCATGACAGGTAGATTATCTCCACTTTGCAGATGAAGAAACTGAGAGTAAGTTTAGATGATTTGAAGGTGATGGCAGAACTAGAAAATAGTAGACATGCTAATCAAATAGGTAATTGTATGACCGCAAGCTCTTGTTCCTTACACTGCATTGTGCTGTCTCCCTGGTAACTAGTTACGTACGCCTTAGAAATACACACATCACCAGTGGATGGCAACCAAATGTATTTTAGTGGCTGGAAGTGTAAGCCGTCAGTATGTTTGTTCCTAGTCCCTTCTGTGATCTTCTCTGCCTCTTAGGTTTTTAGTAGCCTTTCCTCTCCTTCCTGCCCCTAGACCTTCAGAGTTAAATCCTCCTGTTGTAAATGAGATGATGCATGTCAACGGCCATTCCTATGGGAGAATGATTAAAGGAGTGTTAAGTTTTTGTTTGCTTGTTTGCTTTCTTGTTTGGTGTTGTTCTGATAGAAGCTCAACTCTAGCTACCCTTAAGTAAACAAACTGTGGTTCTCCCATTGCCACTTGAACTTGTGAAAGGAGGCATCGGTACTCACTGGCTTCCACAGCTCCCCACAATGTGGGCTTCCCCTGCCGCTATGTTGGTCTCAGCCCTGTGCTGCAGACAAGGCACGACCTTAGCAGGAGGCTGTGTAAGCTCTTGGCTTTTCTGGATCAAGGCCCCAGTAGTCCCTGTCAGCACTGTTTTGCAGTCTCCTTTCTGGAGTGGGGTGTTTTATTGTTTGAAGTTTTCTTTAAAGTAATTTAATCTGCACTTTAGGGGCACTTGGTTAGCATTTTTGAAGTACCTTAATCAGGAATCCACACTCCAGGGGTGGTTAGTTAACATTTGAAAGAATCTAATCAGAGTTCCTTACTCTAGAGGCTACCAAGCAGCAGACACTGCTCTCTGTCTGCACCGGTGGGTGCACTGATTAGAATACAAGATGCTAGACCCAATTCTTCATCGGTGAAATGAGTGGCGTTCACTCTTCGAGGTTTACCCAGCCAGCATCTGGTGGAGGAAGGGTTTGGTGAGGCCAGCAGCCTAGAGAGGTCCAGAGCTGACTTCACACTTGTGCTGGCCGTCTTCCATGGAGGGTTCTGTGAGGTCACCCGACTAGTGCAGCACTGTCACCGGCATGCCTGCCTCTGCTGTCCTGGCCACTCAGAGCCCGTGGGAGCCACACTCTGACTCCACTCTTTGTATCCCCTGTCCACAGAGATGTAGGTCTAAATTTTGAGTTAGACTGCTTCTTGATTTATATTTTATCTATAATTGAACAGATTATCTCAAGAAAATGAATTTATAGTGCTGTTTTGATCAGAAGCCCAGGAGTTCAAGTTGTAACTCTGATTATTTTCTACTTGGGAAGATAGTAAGTTTTCTAAGATCAAATTCCCATCTGTGGAGGCAGCATGGTAGGTGTGTAATTCTTTCGATGGTTTGATAAGTGTGCTTGTTAAACTTTGAAAGGCTCCCCTTTGTGTTCTGTCATATATGCTGTCCGTTAGTGGCAGGCAGTTCTCATGTTATATAGGGAAGATGTTCTTGACTACGATGTGTAACTTAAGTTATACGTAGGTTGAAATCATATGAATAACATTTACGGGTTATTCATATGTGTAGTGAAAGGCATGATGTCAGCCTGCAGTTTCTATAGTAAACAGTCTAGTAATACTGGACTATAATTACTGTAGTGTAGTTATTTTACTGTACTGTAATGCTAACCAAAAGGTTATCAGTTTGAATCCACCAGTCACTCCTTAGAAACTCTATGGGGCAGTTCTGTCCCATCCTATAGGATCACTATGAGTTGTAATAGGTTTTTTGGTTTTAATACTATAATGATGTCCTGGTGGTATGGTAGTTGAGTGTTTGGCCGCTGTTTAGAAGGACAACGGTTCAAATCCACCAGTCACTCGTTGGAAACTCTGTGAGACAGTTATTCTGTCTAGTAGGGCTGCTTTGAGTCAGAATTGATGCAACAATTTTTGGTTTGTTCATGAATAGTATCAATACTAAGGTAATTACCCGTTTGCACATGCCATGAGTCAGATCCAAGTTGACGGCATTTGGCTTTATAAACAATAAATAAAATAATGTAGCCTATTTGATGAAAAGTTAAAACGCATTGCCAGCAGCTTTCGTGGTTTGGTAATGGGTATGTAGAGCTGTGGCGTGTGTTGCTGACCTTGACCCAGGGAACATACATGCTGATAAGGGAGGGTGGCCGGGGCTGCTGTGAACGGCTGTGTGTGCTCACTAGAAGCCGGAAAGTGGTAGATACACATTTTGTGTCTGTTACATTTTTAAATCGCCTATCTATATTACGGGCATGTAGATAAGTAGATATAGATCATGTAACAGAAATACAGATATATTACTATAGCTAGTCGAATTATGGAATTGTAGCGCTTGAAGGGACCTTAGATATTATCAAGCTAACCCTCTTTGAATCCCAGGCAATCTTAAATTGTCCTTCCGTGGAATTCCCTTTTGAACCCCAACCACAGTACACATGGTTTGTATCCATTAGGGATGTATATCTGTGTGTATGTATCTGCAGAGTATGTGTATAATGTGAAACACTTGGGACCAGTTGATTTTTAGTAGAAATGCTTGATTAAAATACGTGTAAATCTTTGGATACCTAGCAGTATTCTCTCAACCAGTGACAGTCCTCAAAACTAGCTTCAAGTAAGCATCACTTGGGGAGATCGCCAGAGCAGAAAGATCAGAGATAAGAGAACTGGGAAAGGGAACTTTTCTGAGTGCTCTGAAACCTTCTCGTGGAGTACCTACTGTAATGAAAATACCAGAGAGTGGCTTAGGGCTCGGTAGTTTAGAAATGTGCATGTTTTGTTCTGTTGGTGGTTGAAGGCCTCCCTGAATTGCAGCTGAATTTACTTTTGTATAAGGCTTTTTTCATAAAGCTCCAGTAATTTTATCTGATGTCACAGAGTTTTTTTTGTGATTATTACACTTAGTCTTCATGGTTGATTATGTTATGCTTTTAAATTGCCTTTTAATTTTCAGCTGATGTAAGGGAAATAGATAATATAAGTTAATTAATAATGGATATGCTCCTTGTTTATGTTCTAGGAGATTTCAAGAGACAAACAGAAAGATAAGTTTCAAAATAAATGTTCCAAATGGGTTTGTGGCCCTGTATCACACCTGGCTTATTTGCTGATTTTTTAGTGGGCTTGTTATTATATCAGTATGCTTATCAATAGCTATATGCCATGTAATCTAGGAACGTAATGATTTAAACTGCATTTACCTCTTCACTAAATCAGCCTTGTGACAGAGAGCTGTTGTGTTCAGGTGGCCTTTGGCATGTATCTGTCTGTGCCTCGTGTGTGCTGCTGTCTGAGGAACATTTTGTCCCAGTGAAATTTCTGTTCTTTTACTTTCTGCCTGAAGCTCTTCTTGTAGGTTTCCTTCATTTTTTTTTGGCCCTCTAATGTACTGGGTTTGCATGGCTCCTTGGCCACCACCCAGGTGGTACTTTCTCCCCTTGCTCTGGGGTAGCTGTGGCTGGATGGAGTAATTCTGTGGCCTGAGGTTTCTTACTTCTCCCTGTACAGGAGAGAACCAGTAACTGAATTCTGTTTGGAGCATCACATTTGGAGATAGTCAGGATTTTGTTGGCTTTGCCCTCTGGATTGTCACATCATCTTTAGACGCTTACGGATTGTTGGTTCTACTTTCAGTTTTGTTATGATTATTAAAAAACATAAAAACAAAACATATAATCAACTGCCTTCTACATTTCCAAGAAAACTGTATGATTTTGTTTATTCTTTATGTGCTTGTCTTCCCATGGGCTTCTGGGGCCCTGTGAGTCCAAGTAATGCAACACCAGCAGATAGGTGTGTAGATGATTGTCTTGGTGATCTGGTGCTGCTGTAACAGAAATGCTTTGACAAAGTGGATGGCTTTGACAAAGAGAAATTTATTTCCTTGCGCTAAAGTAGGCTAGGAGTCCAGATTTAGGGCATCAGCTCCAGGGAAAGACTTTCTTGGTTGGCTCTGAAGGAGGATTGTAGTCATCAATCTTCCCATGGACTGGGAGCTTCTCAGGCACAGGGACTCTGGGTCCACAGGACATGCTGTGCTCTAACTGCTGCTTTCTTGATGGTTTGTGGCCCATTAGTGCTTGCTTCCCTTTCGTTTTGTCTCCCAAGAGCTTGCCTTGAGACATAACATGGTCTTATACATTGTCATGCCTCACCAGGACAACTGCTGCCCGTCCTCTGTCTGTCACATCGCAGAGGCAGGGATTGCAGCATTCAGGAAAATCACACTGTAGAGGGAATCATGTCGCAGCCAAACTGATCTGTGTGTTTTTGAGAGACACAATTCAATCCGTGATCTTTTCAGGTAAGAACAAACCTGTGTAAGTAATTACACATCATTAAATGTATTAGTTCATACTTCAGTGAATTTTATGAATTGAAAGGGAAAGTTAAAAAGTGATTGGTAAGCATAGCCTATATGGGATTCTGTGTCGTCTGAAGTAGAGGTTTTGGAGACTTGATGCAAAAGCTCTATGAGGATTTACTTTGTGTACAAGATACTGGCATCCTTCCCTACATAAACAGATTCAGGACCTTTGCAGTATTCTGGACAATGTCAGATGGCCTTGTAGTATAGCTGAGTTTGGATCTGTTGTAGAAGAATGCATTTGGTCTTTCAGAGTAGCAAATATTTACAAAAACCATCTAGTTGTAGGCTTGAAGGATGGGAGAAAACTGAACTAGAGTCTGTCTGCAGAGCAGAACTCTCCCTCATTAGGGTCCATCCGCCAGCTTTTACTCACTCTTGTTTTGTTTGCTTTGAACCCAGCCATTGTAAATGAGAGAAGCTTTTAATGTGTCTTCCTCAAGATAGTTGTGAAACCCCTGAAATCCTATGAAAAATTTTGCAGGCAGTGCTCTGTTTTAAGGAGACCATGGCTGGTTTTCAGTAGGCAAAAAATAGCTGAGCTCATTAACCTCCATCGGGCTCAAGAACCACTGTTCTAGGTTGTTTCTTCCCTTCATGCCAAGTGATTTGGATGAAAGCTCTAGCCTGTGTGGTGGTTTCTGAGGGCGTAAGATTAGATCTCGGAACACTTGGATGTGTTACCAAGACCTGTCACCTGTGCATCGTGATGCTGTAGTACATCTGTTTGTTTGTTTTTTTTTTTTAAAAGGAATTTAAGAAACATGTGTGTGAAATAAGTTATCATTACTTTTTACCTCAAGGTCTTGTCTCATACGAGTGTTGTTTGTCTTTGTCTAGTTTATGATTTGTTATATTAATTTTACCTTATTCTTTTTTTGTTTTAATCTTAGCTCATATTCTCTTTATGCGTTTGTAGTGCTTTTTCTCCAGCTATGCTAATCGTCTCCTAACTACCTGACAGGCACTTGCGCCTGGGTAGGCTTCTCAGCCCTGTCTTGCAGCACCTGGGACAGCATTTCTAAGCAGTGTGTGCTCAATCAGTGCCTTGAACTGACTGACTGGTGATAAACAGCAGTCTCTGGAAAGCATCCCATGGAGATGTGCTTCCTAAGCTGTAACTGCTCCTGCCTTACGTTGCTGACTGACGGGGATGATGTGTAGGGTGCAACTGTTCTTCTGTGATTCTTGGATAGTTACTGGGTAAATATAACTTATTATACTGTAATAGAAAAATCTTTTCTGATTCTTTTAAGAGTATACAAGCCAAGCAGCGGTCCTACTTACGAGATCATCTGTGCATTTTATAGTGGAACCTCGGTCAATTTTCTCATTCCTTTTACAGTGAGGGAGATAAACCTGCAGGAGATCAAGGAGGATTTGGAGCTGGACCCAGAGGAGAACAGTGTCCTCTTCATGGGCATCCTCATCAAGGGACTGGCCAAACTGAAGAAGGTCCCAGAGACGGTGAAGGCCATCACAGAGCGCCTGGAGCAGGAGCTGAAGCAGATTGTGAAGAGGTCCACGACCCAGGTGGCTGACAGCAGCTACCAGAGAGGAGAGAACCTCACTGGGGAGAACCAGCCTAGGTAAGTGGAGGTGTAGGGTGTGTTTTTTGATAATTCCATTGTATATTTTCTTGAGTGGGGAAGTAAGTTAATGTTCTCTCTATTCTTGTTGTTTTATTGAATTTAAGATACCATTGCTTTCAAGTAAGTTCCAATTCATAGCAACCCTGTAGTTGAGAGTAGAACTGTCTCATGTGGTTTTCAAGGCTGTGATGTTTGTGGAAGCTGACAGTCATCTCTTTCTCCCTCAAAGTAGTGGAGGCTACAGGAACTCAGAGATGGAAATACTTAGCTTAAGGTCATGGAAGCAGTGGCTGATATTAGAGTGGAATACAAGTTTGACTGATCCTAATGCCCATAGTCTTGTTCCATACTTGCTACTTTAATGTGTGGTGATCCTAGCCAAGGGTCGGATTATTTTCAGAAATTCTGTCTTTATGTAGAACAGCTAATAGGATTTGGGTTTAGTGGTTCTTATTTCATGAGGAGAAAGGAATGGTACCAAGATCCTCCTTCTGCCTGTGGCCTCCTACGTTGGAGCTCATATTTCCCAAACCAGATTTTAGGATGTCATGGACCAATGCCATCCAGCAGTGAACTAGGATCTGTGACACTGCACTTTCCTGGAAAATCCAAGATCCACTATAAAGAGGTCTTCATGGGAGAAAGAGGTCTGTGAAAACTCTAGTTTTTTATGAGAACATGGGGCAAAACAGAGTATGTCTTCTTTTCATTCAAGAGGCTTGAGTTCGTGGAAGGGGACAGTGTGGTGCATGAAGTTGTGATTCCCTGTGACATCTTGATGAAATATTCTTTAAGAAATTCTGCTGCCTGTACTTACCCCCTCCTTAATAAAGATGATAAAACAAATCCAAGGAAAAATAATAATTATTTATTCAGCATAATTCCCTAGACTTTTTTTGGAAAAAACTGATGTTATATATTTAGATAGTCTGTTTTCTATATCTAAATAGCATTAAATTTTGATAGATTTTAAAACACTACAACTCTTCAAATGTTTGAGAGCAAGTGTTTTGATCAGCATGGATTGTGCAGGGGAGCAGACTTCATTTCATGTCCCAGCTCTGTAAAAAAAAAGTAGTATCTGTCTACAGGGCTGCTTGGTTTTACTGAAGTGGTGTACTTACAGTGCTTAGTAGAATGGCACCAGTAAGTACGGGTACGTGCACGTGTGCGTACATAACCAAAAACCAAACTCACTGCTGTTGAGTTGATTCCAACTTGTAGTGACCCTGTAGGATGTAGCAGAGTCGCCCCATAGGGTTTCCAAGCCTGTAATCTTTACGGAAGCAAACTGCCATGTTCTTTCTCCCACACAGTACCTGATGGATTCAAACCGCTGATGTTAGGGTCAATATCTGATGGGTCCTGCGTCACCAGGGCTGCTTCGGGCTTACAGTATGTGTTAAGTGTCCTTGTGTCAGCTCTCAGCATGCTTACAATACATGTTAACTGTCCTTATGTCAGCTCCGACTCACGGTGGCCCCCTGCACGACAGAACGGAATGTTGTCTGGTCCTCTCAGTTTTCATGATGGTCAGATGGAATGATGTTCTCTGTGACCCGTGGAGTTTTCATTGGCTGGTTTTGGGAAGTAGATCACTGGGTCTTTTTTCCTTCTCTGGATGCTTCACTGGAATCTGTCCACATTGAGTGAGTCAGTTGGTATTTGAAATAGTGGACGCGTAACTTCTGGCTTGATAGCCAACACAGAAGCCCCTGCTGCACTAACACCTGACAGATGGCTAGGGCCACACACCTTCGGACACAACATGTGCTGTGTGCGCGTGTATGTTGAAAGTAAACAAAATTCCTCACAACTGGACCAATCAACAACATCGTGATAAACAGAGAAACACTGTTGAAGTCAGGTGTTGTAGTTGGAGCCACAATCAGTAACCATGGGGACAGCCGTCAGGAAATACAATGATGTCTTACATTGGGTAAATCTACTGCAGAAGACCACTTTAAAGTGTTAAAATGCAAGGATGTCTCTTCGAGGACTAAGGTGTGCCTTACCCAAGCCATGATATTTTTAGTTGCCTCATATCAAGTGCTATGGCTGCTAACTAAAAGGTTGACAGCTCGTATCCTCCAGGCACTCCTTAGAAAGCCTATGGCACAGTTCTGTTCTGTCCTAGGGTCTCTGTGTGGTAGAGTGGACGCCACAGTCTCGGGTTTAGTTTTGGTCACTTACATGTGACAGCTGCACAGTCAGTAAGGAAGAGTGAAGAAGAAGTGATGCCTATGAATTGTGACATTGACAAAGAATGTTGTATATACCACGGGTCGTCAGAGAATGAACAAGTCTGTCTTGGAAGAAGCACAGCTGGAATGTTCCTAGGAGTGAGGATGTCGGGCCTTGGTCTCATAGCCTTTGGACATGTTGTCTGGAAGGGTCAGTCTCTGGAGGACATTCTACTTTGGACAGCAGAGGTCAGCAAAAAAGTGCAGACCGTCAGTGGGCTGGAGGGACAGCAGTGGGCTCCAGCACAGCAGTGATTGTCAGTAGGGCACACGACTGGGCACTGCTTCTTCCTGTGGTACAGTGGACCACTATGAGTCAGAACCAGCTCAGTGGCACCTAACAACAATACAGTCTGTATGAAAACACATATTTATTATTATTCCCTTATTGAGCTCCCATGCTGTTTGGTCTCTCACACTGTAATCCAGAAGCTGAGGAGTGATTCTAAACTGAACTTTGCTTTTCTTCTTTCTTTGCTTGGTGCCTGGCTTTCATTGAAGACCTTTTGACTTTTTTACTGAGGAATCTTCCAAAATTCTGGTTTGCTATTTGCCCTGTTGCTGCAAGTCCCTAGATGAATACACTGAACTTTCTTAGGGAAATAACGTTACTAGAGTATATATTGGAAATAAAGGGAAAGGGCACAGATCGGTAACTTTTTACAGATCTCATTACAGCACCCTTAGAAGCACTGTGTCTTTCCTAGTACTTTGACCTCTTCCTTCTCCCCTCCTTAAGCCCCTTGCAGAATTCACAAGTAGAAATTACAGTTATAGTCTCAAAGTAGAAATCCAGCACAGTGACCAGGAAATAATGTTTCTCTATGAGGAATGAGTCAGCGGGAGAGTTTTTTTTTTTCTTCCCTTTAAGTTCCATTTTTTGTCAGTATTTTAAAAATCTTCTGCAGTCAGGATATATTGACCACTAACAACTGAACAAGCTCTTTGCCTTGGTTTCATATTTGTAACGTGATCCCATTGTATAAACTGTATGACTCGAATTTTGCACCAAATCCTTTTATTATCCAATGAGATTACTACAAAGAAAGGGAATATTTGGGGTGAACTACTTTTCCTGGAGATAAAAAATTAAATTCTTAGACTAGGATTCTCGGTGATTGGTAATTTTGAGCCAGTCTTTGGTGGTGGTGTGTGTCAAATACAAAAAGAAATGTAGAATTTAGGTGGTATCACGTGCTTTAAAATTCATCCAGTATTAATTTCCCTGTTAACTCTGTTACACAGTGATTCACAGCATTGGTTCTAGAGGTTTGGCATTTTAGAGGGAATAGTGTCAGATTGTTCTTTGAAGCTTTCATGGTGTTTGGTGTGCACTGAAATTTCCTTGAGCGGGTGTTATTGTTAGTTATTTTAAAGAAAAATAGAATGACAATGTTAGGCGTTATGTTTGTTTGCCAGATTCAAGAAATCTTAATGATAAAAGTGTTAGAATGTTTTTCTTAAAGAAAGCTGGAACATAGGCTTGAAGAGCGATGAGCCTTCTCCCCCAAACATATAAGTTCTGACAGTTAAATTTGTGAACTTGTTGCTGTTCGCTTACGGTGGCAGCACTGTACAAACAACTCGGTAAGGTTTCGTAACCTTGGCATATCAGTGTCTCACAGCTGTGTTTGTGTCGATGTGTGGTGGTGTCTTGCTGAATGGCATTCATTACTGTCGTTGCGTGGTTTTTTGTGCTGTTGTGAGAATGTTGGAGTTGAATTAGAGCAGTGAACAAACGTTAAATTTCTAGTTAAACTTGGCAAGAGTGGAAGTGAAATCAGGGACTTAGTAGTTCAAGTTTATGGGGATAATGCCAGGAAGAAAACGACAGTGTACAAATGAACTAAATTTTTTTCTGAGGGGAGAGAAAGCATCACTGATGAAGAGAGGTCAGGGCAGTCAGTGATGAGGAGAAGTGATGAAAACAGCGCAAAAATCCTTCAGACTGTGGTCAGAATGATTGGCTGTGACAAGCATAGCAGACCAAGTAAACACTGATAGAGAAACAGTTAAATCTTAACTGAAAGGCTTGGCATGAGAAAGGTGTGTGAAGAAACAGTCCCAAAGGAGCTCACTGATGAACAAAAGCGAAGGAGAGTCGCATTTTGCCATGACCTTTTGAGAGGCAAGATCATCTTTTGGGCCATGCTATCACTGGTCATGATACCTGGGTGTAGTAATACAACCCTGAAACAAAGCACCAAAAGGCCCAGTGGAAGTCATTCCGTTCTCCATGACCGAAAGAGTTCTGTCAGTCCAAATCAAGAGTCACAACGATGTTGCTAACCTTCTTGCATATCATAGAGATTGTTAATTTGAATTTGTACCAATTGGACAAACAGCTAACCAAGTTTATAGTTTGGAAGTGCTGAAAAGGGTGCGTGAAAAAGTTAGATGAAAACAACCTGAACTTTTTCTCTAACGGTTCATGGCTCTTGCATCATGAAAATGCACCAACTCACAGTGCACTGTCTTTCAGGTAGTTTTTAGCCAGTAAACAAATAACTGTATTGGAACAACCTCCTTGCTCACCTGATCTGGCCCCCACTGACTTTTCTCTTTACCCAAAGATAAAGGAAGTATTGAAAGGATGGCATTCAGGACATCAAGGGTAATACAATGACAGCTCTGATGACCATTCCAGAGGAAGAGTTCCAGAGTTGCTTTGAAGGGTGGAGTAGGTGCTGGTGTTGGTACATAACGTCCCAAGGGGAGTCCTTTGAAGGTGACCTTGGTAATATTTAGCAATGAGTTATGTAGCACTTTTTCTAGGATGAGTTCGCCAACCTAACTGTCATACCTGGTGCATGCTCTGTCCCACCGTCACTGAAACAGCCTACTCCAAAACATTTGTGGATAGAGGCTGCTCTGAGGCAAGGTCTCAGTGCTGTGACTTTCCCTACAAGTTTTGTTCTTCCTCCTCATCTTGTTAAATATATTCAGGTTGTGATGCATTGCTGGCCTGTTTTCGTTTTTCTTTATGTAAAAGAGAATTAATGTTGCATGCTGTTCTGTATGCTGTTTTTTCACAAATGCACGAAGAACCAGGGTAGTGAATTTCATCTCTCTTTTCATTCCTCCAGAGCCAAGATGCCTTTGTGGCCAGTGTGCAATTACCAGTTCGGTGATCCACTTATTATTTTATTTTTGATCCCCCAAATTATCTTTTGTCTATTTATAGGAAAAATAGTTTTTTATTTTCTGTTCATTTGTAATCTGGTTGGTGTCTGTAAGCTGGCAGTTACTATTAAAGGAGAATATCATTTACTGTTGTCGCCAGTTTGACAAACATTAGGGTAACTTGTGCCTTGCTAATCTAGCTGAACCACCTGCTACCCGTAATTTCCCCCAGAAAGATGGGCAGTGTTGTCAGCTTCTGATGGCCTAGGTGGCCTGCTGTCTCTGCAGCTCAGAACCACTTTTTTCCAGCTCCTGCTGCCTAATTGTTGATTTTTTTCCAAAATCTAGCTCATGAGCATTTTCATGTTGTTTTTGTTTCAAAGAAGCTGGAAGAAGTTCTCTAATGTTTAACAAATAAGAAGAGCAGGAGGAATAGATGGAAGAAAGAAATGCTTTCTCAAAGGTACGCTACCTTATCAAGGATATGGAAGAGAGAAGTACGTGAGAAACGAAAAAGACGGGCACTCGTGGGGCCAGGACCCTCCATCTCTCTGAAAGTGAGCCTGTTTAAATGTGAAGGCAGAAAACTCACTGTTGGGGAGATGCCAGAAGCCTGGGCTACTGTGGTGAGACTGTCGGTTGTGAAGATAGGGGAGAGGCTGAATGGCTGCCAGAAAGACTTTTTCCTTTTGGAAGCTGACCATTTCGGGATGTTCTTTGACCTCTATTATGAATGAAGGAAGATTAAGTGTCTGATATGAAAAGCAGAGCAGATCATTACATGTTTGCACTGTGATATTGGAGAAAGATGCATGGAATACAATGGAAGGAAATCTACTTGAATGCCTAAAGTTGTTGTGTTTGCGTAGGAACATTGTAATCTTTTTCGTTTCTGTTTTGCAGCTGTCGTGTTGTTGCTGGTGTCATTGAAGTGGTTCCAACTCACAGGGACCCTGTGTACACCCAAAGTGGCATATTAAATTGCAGTAAAAAAGTTTATTATTTATAAGTTAATTTTAATTATTATTCAAGTTATTTTAATCAGAAGGTAGCATTAAAAACAAGAATGCTTCTTGACAGAATGAATTTCCATAAAACTATGTTCAGCTAAATCTTGTTCATGACGTTTCTGTTTATGATACATTTGTGCGTGAGGTTCTTTCTGACTGCTGGTAAGGGAAGAGAGACCGAGTTTACTGTCCTGAGCAGTACATCTCTAGAACGTAGTGCAGTATCCACCTGATCCAGAATAAATATGTGGAAGATGAAAGAATGAATTTCACATATACTGAATATGTGCAGTAGACCAGGCACTAGACTCGGATGATCCCTTTCCCCATGGAGTCTGAAGTCTGCAGGGGAAGGAATGCATTCATTAGAGAATTTTAGGGGAGTGATAGCTGTGGTTAAGGGCTGTAGAGGAAAAGCAAAGCAGGCCATGAGATGAGGTGACGAGTGGGGACCTGACCTAGTCTGGGTAGTGGATGTCCAAGCCACAAAACCAAGCCCACTGCCATTGAGTCAATTCTGACACACAGTGACCCTATATGACAGAATAGGAGTGCTCCATAGAATTTCCAAGGAGCATCTGGTGGATTCAGACTGCCGACCTTTTGGTTAGTAGCCATAGCACTTGAACACTGTGCTGCCACGGGTTCCAAGTGGATGTTGGGAGGTGTCCCTTTTTAAAAAAAAAAATAAAATAAATAAAGCAAGGCAGCTTTTATTGTTGTTTTGTACAGGTTGTAGTTGTCAGGCTGTGTTCCTTTGATGATGTTAGTTGCTGTTGAGCCTGCTCTGGTGGTGACAGAACAAGACATTGCTCCATCCCTTGATGTCATGTTCATTGATATGTTTGAGTCCATTGCTCAAGCTCTTACCATTTGTTCTTCTTGTGCAGTTAGCATGACATCAACATGCAAAATGTGCAGCGAAAAGCAGCCAGATTCTCTTTTTTTTATTGCGATTGAGTGATAGTATATAACCCAAGTTAAATTTGCATACCCGCCTGTCTGCAGCTCCTTCTTCTCTCCTTGCCCAGTGACAGCACACTCCTCCTTCCTGTTCTACATATGTTATAGCCTCTTAGCAATCTTCTATGCCCTCCTCTCCACCCTCTCCTCTCCCTTCTAGTAAGAGGCCAGTAGGACAGCATCCTATAGATGCATAGAACCATAAGGTACACTACCACATGGTCATGTTGTATCCCTGAATCCAATCTATTCCAGTCAAAGGAGTTGACCTCAGTAATGATTTATGATCAAGGGCATCATCAGGTCTGGGGGCTATGCTCCCAGGGGAACTCCCTGGCATTCGGACCATTAATTGTGGTCTTTTAGTGGAGTTCTTGAGGTGCACCACTCTTTTCCTCGTGTTGCTATTGGGACTTGACATTGTGTGCCCCACCACGGCTGTCATTTGGTGTTGGCTGGGCACCGTCTGGTTTTTCTGGTCACATGTTGATACAGTCACCCGTTCACATGGGTCCTTCTGTTTTCTGGGCTTTTTTTCTCTCATGGCTTTGTTGTCCTTGGTGATCATCTGTTCCGGACCATTTGGTGTACCTCAGATGGCAGCTTATTAGCTTTTAAGACCCCAGATACCACTCATCAACATGGGGTGCAGAAGACTCTCTTAGCAATAGGGTAGTTATGCCAGTTTGCCTTGATCTCCCTTGAGAGCATGGTCCTCAGACCCTCGCCCCTGCTTCTCTATCCTAGCAATATTGAGTTAAGGGTAGAAGAGTTTTTGGTTTATGTTGAAGTCCAGTTTATTTTTTTTTATTGTGCATTAGGTGCAAGTTTTGAGAGCAGGCTAGTTCCCTGGATAGTTGGTACGGAGTGTTCCATGGCTTTGCTTTCGTTCCACGTTTCCATCCTAGGTTCCCTGTTTCCTTCCGTCTGAATTGTCTATCCCTTCCTGCCTTCTCATCTTTGCTTTTGGGCAGATGTTGCCCTTTTGGTCTTGTATAATTGATTATTCTCAGGAGCAGGTTTCTCTCAGGTGGTGGTGTTCATTTTATGGTTTGGCTGAAAGGTAGTCTCTTAGGATGGCTTCTGTCCCGGTTCAGATGGGTGTTTTAGGACCACAGTCTCCGGGTTCCTCCAAGGCTCTGTCAGACCAGTAAATCTGGTTTTGTGAGTTTGATTTTACGTTCTTGGTTTTTCTTCTGCTGTGTCTGGGATGTGCTGTCAGGTTCTTGAGATACTATTTTCAGAGTTTTTCCTGACCATTGTTGATTACATTTTAGTTAATTATTACTGAGTATATGTATATTTTTTAAAGATAATACTAGTTTTTAATGCCATTGGTAATGTTTGAGAGTTCTTTTGTTCCCTTACCAGTAGATATATTATCATCAATTTTGATTGTACCAGTTGGCTAGCTGAAAAATAATACTTTAAAGGCAATTTTGATGTACATCTCTTTTTATGAGTGGGGTTAAACTTGTTTTAGTTGTTTTGAAAATAATGTGTTACCGTGTCTGGGATTTGCTTCCAATAATCTGGAGTGAAGGTGGTTAGAGACATAGATGAAACAAGATTAATTGTAAAATGATTCCAAACCAGGATGATGAAAAGTGGTTCATCTTTTTGTTCTTTTTACTTTTTCGTGTTTGAAATTTTTGTTAATAAATTTAACTAATGTGTATTTTCCTTTTCAGTAAATCTATTTTTGTAGTTTTTTTTTCCTTGAATTGTGGAGCTCTTTATATATTAAGGGAATTAACTACTTTTGTCTGGATATTATGTACCATTTTTTCCCTGGTTTATTTCTTTTGACTGCTTATGATATTTATAGCTATGTAGAAATTTGTTTTCATTTTTATGAGGCTGTATTTGTTAATCTTTTTATTGTGATTAAGTGAAAGTATACAATCCAAATCAATTTTGCATGCCCGCCTAATCTGCAGCTCCATCTGCCCTCCTCATCCAGTGACAGCACCTTCCTCCTTTTCACTCCGTATTTCTAGCATCCTCTTAATGAGGACCTGTCCCTACTCTCTGTCCTCTTCTCTTCCGTCTAGAAAGAAACCAGTAGGACAGCCTCCCATAAATGCATAGAACTGTAAAGTACACACATTATATGGTCACACTGTGTCCCTGAGTCCAGCCAATTCTTTTTCTGAAGACTTGATCTCAGTACTAATATCTGGTCAGGGCCAGCAGCAGGTCAAGGGGGACCCTTCAGGCTGTTGGACTATCAATTCTGGTCTTTACTTAGTAGAGTTCTTGAGCTGCACACCTCTTTTACTTGTGTTGAGGCCGTATTTGTTGGTATTTTGTTTTATGCCTTCTTGGAGTTTTTTGGTAAAGTTTAGGACTCCTTCACTTTGAGATTATAAATAAAATTTTCATGCTTTCCTCTAATACTTTTATAGTTTTCTTGTTAGTAGTTAGATCTTTGATACATCTAGAATCTGAAGGTAGTTGTTTACTTTTTTTAAACATACCACTTGAAACAGAGTAACACATGTACTGCATGCCCCTTTCATTTCTGCCTCCTGTGTGTATGGCTTGTGTTTGATTGTTAGTATTAGGTGTATGCTTGCTGAATAATTCTAACAGGAATCATTTATAGTCATAGTTCCTTTCCAGGTTAGTATTTGCCTCACTTCCTGAAATGTTTTGTTTTCAGTCTGTGAAGGCTCTATGTTTGTAGAAATACATTGACTTGTTCGAAAAGTTTAAAGAAATGTACTTAAACCTTTTTTTTTGAGAACAAAACTCTGTATGACGTATGTTATAGGGCATTCTTAAGAAGATGGGTGTATCTGTGAGGAAGTCTGGTACAGGATCCCAGGGCAAGTACAGTGTTTATAGAAAGAGATATTCGTGAAATAGTCCTCGGTGATTCTGCTCAGATCTGTGATGAGAGTCAGGCATGTGTTTCTTTTTCAAATAAGTGGCATTTTCTTTTATCTCTTTTTTTCTATATTAGTTACTTTTCTTGTAAGTATTTGAAATGCAGGACTTTGTGAAATTGGCCATTTTATTTTACAGAAAAGTCATTTAAGAGCAGCTTTGAAGCTTTGAAGCAAGGTCAAGTGTTGTCCTTGTAGCTTCCGGTAGCCATTCCCAGGCGCTGCATGTAGCACCTGGACATGCTTGGAATCAGAAAGGGTCTCCATGTAATTTAGATGAGTAGTTAATTCAAATCAAAGCAAATGGGGAGCAAGTAAATTTAACTTCAGTGATTATGCTTCCGTTTGATTAAATCTCTACTTTTGATTACACGTATCAGAGAGAACATGCTTTAAATACATCCAGCCATGAAATACTGAAGGATATGAATGGGATGAGCAGGGAGCTAGAGAAGACGTTCCTCTATTCTTCAGCTAGGATGTATCTATCCCCTGCAGCTTTGCTGAAATATTTTTAGATCAAATGAAAGAAATTAATTCTTTACATGTGGGACTTACTACTCTAATTTTAACTAAAATATACAATTCATTATGATGGAAGATAGTATTGGTCCCAAACCTATGTACTTTCTGGAAAGACTTGAGTACATTAATTATAATAGCATCATTATAAGAAAAAACCAAACTGAACTCACTGCCACTGAGTCTGTGCTGACTCATTGGACAGAGTAGAACTGCCGTGTAGGGTTTCCAAGGCTGTAATCTTTAGGGGAGCAGACTGTCCTACCTTTGTCCCCTGGAACGACAGGTCGGTTGGAACTGTCAGTCTTCTGGTTAGCAGCCGAGTGCCTGACTAGGGCACCTGTAGCTCCGTGTAAGGTGAGCAGACAGTGTTGGTGACATCGATAGCTCTTCTGTGAGCTTGAAGTAGGGCAGTTGCCGTTCTGGTTGTGTGTCATTGTTCGGTTATGTTTGTAAGAGACAGGAACTTGGACTGAATGGGCCAGAGATCTTGCTCAGTCTTACATTTCCTACTCCTTTGTTTTATATTTAGCAGAGTAGAAATAATCTGCTTTGGATTTGTTTTGTTTTACATATTATAGCAGGTTCTAACTAGTGACTGGAACAGTTAAGGGAACCATAGTAAAATCTATTTCGTGGGTTGCGGTAACATATGTTGTCTTTGTCCTGCATCTGGGCCAGCTCATCTGGCAGACAGGGGAGCTTCCTTGCTCCATGTACACCAGGTGTTGATTGGTATCAGTATATACAAGAGTTACCCAGAGCTCAAAATGACACCACGTATTCTTCATTGCAAAAACAAACAAAAAGCATTTGTGTCAAGTGAAATTCTGCCTTAGTGATGTTTAGGGATGGTGTCAGATCTGATTACGGAACCCCTTTGTTAATATCCAGTCCAGTTTTTCCTGTCTTAGCTCCTGATACAGCCCCTTGTCGCATTCCCTAAGCAGATTGTCCTCTGACTTTGTAGGGGGTGGGGATTGCAGCCTGATTTTGTGCACAGGTTAAATGTCTAAGGAGTTTGTTGAATGACAGATAAGAACAAGATGCGGAGAAGATAATTTTTAATAAGAGGAAGTGATATTTTTTTATTTTTTAAATTTAATCTCAGTTCTGCTCTCAGTGGGATCTCAGAATCAGTACCACCAATGCCGCTTGAGAGTTAGAAATGCAAATTATCGCTGTGAAGATGGGTGGCTAACTCATCTCTGGTCAGGACCCCCAGGATTCTGCGTAACAGGCTTTCCAAATGAATCTTTCCCGTGCTAGAGTTGGAGAACACTCTTGATAACATCCCAGACGTCATGGAGGTTTGCAGCTTTGAGATGTTTAGGCTTTGCCAAGCCCTCTGCCACCTGGCATCTCACCTGAGGGAGCCACACATTGGCCTCATCTCAGGTACGGGCGTTATCATTAGTCCCCGATCCGTCCAGGAAAATGTGCACACTGACATGATTTGACAGTTCACAAAGCTTGGTGGTGGTGGTGGTGGAATGAACATTATTAGAAGGAGTCCCTTTTTGGTATGTCAGTTTGCTTTCTGGCTTATTTATAAAAATGGTGTTCCTAATTTATTCCCTGGGACTGACTTTGTTTTACATCAAGAGAAGGGCATTCACATGTGTTTGTGCTCCTATAGCCATTCCCAGCCACACTCCTTTCTATCAAGCCTGACCTTTTAGAGAGAGAGCTGGCCTGAGTAAGTGTGATCAGTGCCAGAGATGAAGTGGCTCCTGCTTAGCTTACTGGAGAATCAAACTGATGACTTAGTTACCTGACCCATTCGTCTAGAGACCTGTGCATCCTAGTGCTAAGAGGAACATGCACCTGAATGCTAAGAGGAGTCCCACGGTTGTGCAGATGATAACGTGCTTGGCTGCTGATGAAAAGGTTGTAGGTTCAGGTCTACCCAGAGTCTCCTTGGCAGAAAGTCCTGGTGATTTACTTCCTGAAAAATCAGCCACGGAAAACCCTTTGGAACACAGTCCTGCTGCGACACACATGGAACCGTCATGAGTCAGAGTCAGCTCAGTGGCTCCTTGTCTAGTCCAGTACTGAGAATGTCCACCTGAAATCTTAAATTTGGTTGTCTCAGGGAAGTACATTTATGGATAATGTTTTCAGTGTTCTGCCGTGGTCACCTATTATTGTTGTAATGGTGCGGAGGTCCGCCATCAGCCTGTAGACAAAGTCACGAGCCCCTGTCGATGACGGGCTGAAGCATCTCACCTGGGACATGTTTTCTAGCCTACTGCCCTTGATATTATTTGGCTTCCTAATCAAATTTTCTTCAGAAAGATACCCCCTCCTCTCCTGGCACAAGGATCAGGGGAGATTTCTTCTGAGAGGGGCCCTTTACTACCCCCTTGGTTTATGAAATAATATTGGGAAAACCTGTACAGGAATTTCTGGGGAAAAGAGTTCAGAGGAATGATTTCCAACACAGCCAGCTTGAGAGCAGCAAGGCCGGCCCAACCCCTGCTGACTTCTCCCAGCTGCTCACCCTCCCTTCACAGGAGATAAGCAAGCTTGCAAGAAGGCCCTGAAGGGCTTTCCAGAGACAACTCCCCTTCCTCTCTTTCTCAGCTCTTAGATAGCAAACATCTTACTTCAGGAAAATAACTAGATTCCCAAGTTTATTACATTTGGTATCGGCAAACAGACAAATCCTAAAGAAATGCCTTTCTTAGAGTAGTTTAAGAGAAACAGAATAAGGGACGGTGGACACCCATTGTCCTTACAGGAAGAGATAAGGAAGAGCAGAGAAGGAACAAATAGAGACTGTATAACCTTTGAGATGGGTTTGTCGTCTCTTCCTGCTTGCCAAGTGCTGTCGAGTCGGATCAAGTTAATAGAAGTATAAGATTAGTTTTGCTCCAGCTGTTAATTATAAATCACAAATATGCCTGTCTCAGACCATTCTTTAGAGGGTCCTAATGGTTAACATAAAAAGGAATAACAAAGTGTTTGCTTTATACTAACAGAGAAGACCCTAATAGTCAACAAGAAAATAAGACCATTGTCTCTAACCATTGTTTAGAAGATCTTAATAGCTAACATGAAAAGAGACACTAGTCTCGAGCCATTATTCAGAAAACTCTAGTGATTGACATAAAGAGACCATGAGGGATCGGTTGTTGTTAACCAATAATGATGGGTCAGTTTCTTGTTAACCAATAGTCTATATGATGAAGAAAATAGGGTGAACACTACATCACCCCTGTTATAAAAACAATAAAGACTGACGACCCTTCTCTCTTGCTCTCTGGGTCGGGATGCCTTAAACCAGAAAAGTCTTTTCTGTCTCTCTTTATTCATTTCCTGCTGGGCCTCTCCCTCCCTCCGTGCAGGACCCTGAAAAGTGTCGGGACTGGCTCCCGGCATAATGGGGAAGAGATTTTAGAAAGAATGACACTAATATGTTAATTCAAGAAAGAGGTCCTGGTTTATTATTTTAGTCACTAACTGCACAAACTTGAGAACTGGGATCATTAGAGGTCATTTCTTGAGAATTTAGGAGCTAAGAATGACTTGACAAGGACCAAAGTGACTCGAGCCAGGGTCCAGCCAAGTGTTCTTTCTCTTTTTTTGATGCGTCGTTCGATCTTGCTAATAATTTTTCCCTGTTCTTTTCATAGTGCAGATGGAGAATTAGTCAGTGTTCGTCAAATGGCAATGTCTTTGTACATGCAGCCTGTTATTAATAAGTGG
The DNA here is from genome assembly GCA_028571685.1 of Heterohyrax brucei. Taxonomy (NCBI): domain Eukaryota; kingdom Metazoa; phylum Chordata; class Mammalia; order Hyracoidea; family Procaviidae; genus Heterohyrax; species Heterohyrax brucei. The sequence continues at coordinate 15,769,913 of CM053147.1, read as the reverse complement.
TGAAACTTACCACTGTCCCCTTAGAAGGAGGTATTAGATAACCTTGAAAATTGAATGAGATCTTATGCCCTGTTTGAAATGAATAATACCAGCTCAGCTGAGCTTATGAAGAAAATGTGTGTAATCTAGGCAGGCAATGGTAAGACCATTTTGATATGAAATAATTGATGATCCATTTCTTTAGATATTTCATGTAAAACCTGAGCTCATCGCTTAGTGTTTTCTTACCTTTTAGAGCATAGCGGTAGGAAAATATTCTGGGGTGATTGCATTTGTCTGTCAGTGGGAAAATATGGAACCTTCCTATTAAGGCCTCAGCAGATGAGTGGTAGAACAGAACTGATTTTCCACTTTGTGGGTGTCTTTGCTTCGTGACCAAGACAGGCAGCTGCTTGGCTGCAAACGTGGGTTTTCCAGCCAGATGACTAATTCAAGGTTCCCTGGATGTTAAATTTAGATTCAAATAGTCTTACCTCACCTTAAATAGTGAATATTTCTCACAGGTTGATGATGTAGCTTTACCCAATAGGCACTTCTTGCCTGTGTGACTTTGGACTATTCCTTCATGTTTTTTTCTTCTTAGTTCTCTGCCCGCCATGATGGCCCTTGAAGAGGAGATACAGGGGCAGATAGAAAGATAGGAAGTTAGTCAAAGACCTGGGAGAGTAGCAGGTTGCTATGCCTGTAAGAAAGCTTCTTATAGAAACTGCCACGTAATTGAATATGCATTTAAGAAATAAATATCTGTTCATCTTAATATATTTCTGTTTCTTATGTAAAACAGATTTTATTGCAGTATTATTCAGGTTAGGTCTGGAGATAGTTTATAGCCTCTTTCTCATGTTTAGGTTGACAAGGTTACCTTTTTGAAAGGATAGTTTATGTGAGATATTTTAAAATTATGGATTTCTGAAACCAGGAGATTGTCACCTTTAACCCCCATATCCTCCCTACTTATCAGTAATCAGGCCGCCTTCTCTCCCTCTCTGCTGGAGCTCCTTCTTTCATTCAGCAGGTACTTATTTTATATGTTGGGCATTATGACAGATACTGGAGTACAGCCATTAGTCAGACACAGTTCTTACCCTCAGTGAGTTTACAGTTGAGAGGGACTGGAAGAAAGGAGATGAGTGTGGGGGCAGCTTTAATGTCTGATGAGAGATGGTGTGGCCTGAGGGAGTGGAGCAGCAGCGGTGATGGAGTGAAGGAAGTGCTTCTGGAGGACTCTCGTCTCCCTTCTCTTCCTCCAGACAGTAAGTGGTGAGGCAGAGAAAACAATGTACTCTTACTTCTAGTGTGCTTTTTTTAAGCAGACCTGTTAAGTACGTTTCTGCATTTGAGCTTCACAGTCAAGTAGTGGTTAAGAAATTGTGATTGAAGAAATTTGTAGTTGAGGGTACAGGTTCGGAGAAATCCCTGTGAGGTACAGAAAGACCAGTGACATATTGAAAGTCCTGTGACTGTTTACCTGGAGTTGGTATTGAAAGCAAAGTTTCTAAAGCCAGTGCTTCATGCTATACATATTGCATATCAGATTAATGTTATCTTTCACTAACTGTGATGCTGTATTGCATATTATTGCATATTATGTGACCCTAGAAATAGCCAGTGGGGTGTGTGTATGTGTGAGTGAGTGTGTGTCTATATTATGTTTTTTTGTGAAGGGTAAACACTGCAGTTAATTAAAATTCCCATCTCTTAAGTTCTTAACTGATTCCTGGAAGAACCTTTTCTAATTCAGTTCAGTTTAGAGAATCCTCTAGTAATTGAATGGTCGTGTTTGCTCTTTTGTCTTTTTGATCAACGGTGAAAACCTTGTGCGGAATAGGATTTATTTAGGCAACCGAACTAGCCACATCTTAGCGTTTATATGCTCTTTTGCTTACTGAGCAGTGCTTGTTGAGAGTGGGCTGGAGAATGTAGTGGAGGTGTTTGTGTGTGCAGGTCGTCCGTGTGTGTCCACCAGTAAAGGCAGATGCGTGTTTGCTCAGGCTGGCTGTCTGCACACAGTACAAGTGTGTACATGAATATTAGCGACACATTTCGGTTTATTTCTCATAGCGTTAAGTTGGCTAAACTTGTGCAGATTTACAGCCCATTTATGTGAGTGATCCTTAATCTCTTTTATTCTTTGATACACAGGGGAGAGCCCTTTTCTTCGTTTTAAGAAGTGTGTATGTTGGTGAGGGATGGTGTGCCTTTGGAAAGTGCGTGATTGACTTCGTCTCCTTTGTTTCCTGTTAACTCTTCTCTCCTCATCCCACTGTTGCGCTCTGCCTCCAGTGCCCTGCCAACAGCAGTCTTGCCAAGGTCGCTGGAGCGTCTTCCTTGTAAATACTTGTCTTCACCTTACCTGACCTCCTTGGAGCCTTTGGCTCTCTTCTCCTTTGTCTTCTGAAACGTTCCCCCCAGCTGCTTCCCGACCAGCTTTGAAGCACTGCTCTTCCCTGCAGTGTTGTTTGCTGTCGCACAGTGCCGTCTTACTCTGAGTGAGCTCATCCTCTTCAGTACTTCTCCGTCTCTCCTAAACTCCAGAGTCGCACATCCGTGGACCCAAGGACACAGCACCGTGAACCTGACCCATCTAAATCTAGACCTAGCATCTCTCCTCCCACTTTTCTGTCTTCTCTTTAAATCTCTCTCTTTCTCAGGCAAGGTAACTGTCACCTTCAGGGCTGCTCGGGTCGGAACCCTGACTGCTCCTCTCTCTGTCATGTTGGCTGTCCTCTCTGCTACCTCTGTCCCTTTTCTGGTTTGAGCATCTGATAGCTCTGTGAGTCTTCCAAGACAGGCCTTCACTCCTCTTTCAGTTATACAGACTGGGGCTTTTAGAGAAACTGAGAGGCTTCCCATGGTTAAAGACTTAGGACCATCAAAGTAGGGCGACGATACAAATCTTAACCGAGGTAAGAAGTAAAAATGAAAAACAAACAGCAAATGAACTAAAAGAGAAAAGTTAATGCTTTGCGGTGGGAGGAAGCAGCTTTCTCCGTACTTCACTTTTTGAGATACCTGCTTCCTTTTTCCTTGTTCTGTGTATTTCCTCTTTGCCACAGGGCAGGTGGCCTCAGCTGAGCCATAGATAGCCCTCGGGGTTCTTTTATTAACAGCTTTACCAAGGTTTAATTCACTTCTCATCAGTGCTGTGTGGTATATTCATTCCTAGGGTTGCACAACCATCATTACTCTCTAATTCCAGAGTGTTTTTATCTCCCTATAGGAAATTCTGTGTGCATTACCAGTTAAGTCCCATGTTCTCATACCCTGGCCCATAAGTAAGCACTAGTGTGCCTTCTGCCTGTAATTTTGCTTATTTTATTTATTTTAGAGAAATAGAATCACACAGTATGTGGTGTGTTGTGAACAGTGTTTTCAAGGTTCATTCCTGTTGCAGCATGTGTCCGATCTTCGTTTCTGTTAATGGCTGGGTGACATTCCCTGAGTGGATATACCCTGTCTTGTTGACCCGTTTGTCAGTTGGCCATGATTGCTGCACTGTAGGAATGGGCCTGTCTTGGCCTTGAGCCTCCAGGACTGGTGGAGGTTTGTCCCATAAGTGCATTTTAGCAAGGGTTGCTATGTCTTTGGTGGTGGTAGGTGTCACTGTAAGAAAGGCCTGACTCGCTATTTCTAGAAAACTCAGCCACTGACAGTGCTGTAGAGCACGGTTCTGCTGTGACATACACAGGTCACTATGAGTAGGATGTGGTTCCATGACAGCCATTTTTCCCCCGTGGTAGATTCCTTGGATTGCACTGTAGACTTCAGTTCCACACTGGTCCCCTTTCTAAACAAAACGCTGCCATGGTGTAGCGGGGCTGTCATTTTACAGACCTGGCCTTGGTCCTGAGAGCGTGTGCAGTCACAGTGGTCAGTGTCCCTGGATTTTTGGCTTTACTGTTAGTTTGTGGGATGGAGCCTAGAATGTGACGGGGAAGTGGGGACCATACCAGTGTGCCCAGCCTTCTTAGTGCCCTGTGGCAGTCTGAGTCCCATAGCTCTGGGCTGGAGCTTAGGGGTGTGAGGCTTTAATTGTGTGAGGACTTTCAGCATCATAACTGACAGAACACGGCTGTGGTTTTCCTGCCGGGAAGGGACCAAGAAAGTCAGCTCACATAAGTTGACCTCTGTGAAAAGTCAGTCTCTTGTCCTTTTTCTTGTTTGCTTTATGGTCTATGAGCTGATACTTGGTAAGCACAGGTTTACCAACTGGCCGTAGATCTTTATTTGCAAAGTAGAACTTTCTCCAGCTGTTTGCTCTGAATGATGCTCTATACCAGTTTGTGCAGACGTTCTTCTCCACCGAGTGAGCGGTTCCCATTCTGTGTCTGCATGCATTTTCTGTGCTTTGCTGTCTCTCCACTGATTCTTGGGTTGTTTTTTGATAGCACAGGTGGGGAAGGAGAAGCTTTCAGGTATGAGCACGTGTAAGTACTAACTGACCTTTCAGAGAGGGGCAGAATGGGTCCTATGTACAGGTACAGGGTATGACTTTTAGAGGATGTATGTACATTGTGGACTGGGAATGCTACCCAAAGTTGTATTGATTCTGTCTCACCTAAGTGACAATACGAGATAGATATGAAGGTTTCGTTGTGAACTAGTTCTGGCTGTCACGGCGCCACATTAATTACAATAATTGAGCAGTAAAGAAGCCATAGGAATAGATAATGTGCTGTACCTTTTGATGAGATTGCAGTTATAACCTCTTATTTATGGCAGTGAGAGCTTGTTAATGGACACTGCTGACAGCCTCTCTTGCTTTCCTTCTCTCCTTTCTTTGTTGGCTTATAAATTATTTTGGGAACTATCAGTCAAGAGCCGCAAAAATGTACAATAAAGTTTACATTCCAAGATTTTCAGTCGCTGTTCATAAAAACACGTTAAATTCATTCAGCAAATAGTGCTGCTCACTGCCCTAAGTGCTCTGAGGTGTACAAAGGTGTCTCAGGTAGTGCCGGCACTGAGGCTAATACTGGAGAGGGAAGGTGATAAATATGTTGAGGACACGTGAGTTAGTAACAGGGGAACCCACTGAGGCTAATACTGGAGAGGGAAGATGATAAATACATTTAGAGCATGAATTAGTAACAGTGGTACCTTCCTTAAAGGTGGGGTCAGCTCCTGTGCACATTCAGAGGAAAGGGATGATTCCAGCCGGGTGACTAGTGATGCAGAAAGGCTTGGTGGCAGAGGGACTGATGGGCTTCATGGCATGAAGCTGCAGTCTGTCTCTCAGTAGACATCTGCATTCTAGAACTACAGTCAGAGGTGAGGGCTGACTGCACTGACACGGAAGTCAGCATTTGTTCCGGGCTCCGCTCCCTTTCACCCTCATTTTGTGTCCTTGAGTATGTAGACTTGATGGGGTAGCGTGTGCCCAGCGTATCTGCCTGTGACGAAGGCGGTGAGGCGGATGCTCCCCGTGGTGGACGTCAGAGCTCTTGGCGTGCGGCTGTTTTCCGCAGGCGGCTGAGGCCTTTGAATCGTAGGCAGCACAGCTTCTCCTGACCGGAAGTGTAGTGTCCTTACCACAGTGCCCGTTTGTATTGTCTGGGAATAGCATATTCTCTGTAATGTCTCAATGGCCATCTAAAAACTGGCCTGAATTCCTGGGAGAAACTGCCAGATGAATACAGCATGGTAGCAGTGACTCCCTGAAATACGTTATAAAAGACACATGTTAATTGAGCCGCTATTGCTGGTCTAGGTTCTTTTCAACTGACTTTAAAATTTTTGTATTATTTGGATCGTATACCAGAGGCAACTGAGGATCACATAAGCTAAGAAAAGTTTTTTAAATCACACAGCTGTTTGAAATTGGATCTCCTGTTTGTGTGAACATTTGACGTCATACTGTGCAACTTAGCTTTTGTAGTTGTATTTTCTTTGGAGGCCAGTTTACAGTGTCTGTGTGTGAGTGTCAATTTTATTAATCATGACTACTGTGGTTTTTTATTGCAAGGTTACTTCTAGAGTTGCTGGAGTTACTGTTTGACAAGTTCAATGCCATCGCTGCAGCACACTCGGTGGTCCTGGGCTATCTGCAGCAGACTGTGGGGCCTCCCGTGACCCAGCAGGAGGAGATCAAACTCTATGACATGGCCGACGTGTGGGTGAAGATCCAGGATGTCCTCCAGGTAACACTCTTTGGTAAAGGGTGGCATGTTGACTCAGAATAACGTAAAAGAATAATAATTAAAACAAAACCCCAATACCTAAATGTGTATCTTAATAATCATAAACAGATTGAGAGGCTAACAGAGATGCTGTTTTACCAGGTGTCTTAAAAAGACCTGTTAACACGCCCCCCCCCCCTTTTGGCCAGACTATATAAATAGGAACAGATTCTGAATATGTAGCTGGCAATGATGTTATAGTATTTGGTTTGTCTCTTGTAATGTGCTGTAAGTCAGTGGAGTTAGTTACGATCTAAACTAAACCCACTGCCATTGGGTTGATTCCAGCTCATAGTGATGCTACAGGAGTGTAGAACTGCCCCATAGTTTCCAGGAATGCCTAGGAGACTGGGACTGCCAGCCTTTTGGTTAGCAGCCACAGCACTTAGCCACTGCCCCACAGTTAGATGCTAAAGTAGTAAATATTACAGTGTTTTTAAGCACCATTTTCTGCACATGTAGGTAGCTTAATTTTATTGGCTAATTCCCTATATATATATGTATGTATATGTGTGTGTGTTTTACGTGTGTGTTGTGTTAAATATCCAGTCAAGAACATAAGAATAAATTGATGAGATATAAATGGATCATTGTGATTAATTTGCTCTGTGGAGGGATGATATTACTATTTGGTATGAAGTTGCTGAGACAGTATGTAGAAATTGTGTTAGATTTTCTTTCTCAACACCAGGAGAATATATTTGATTTGGCCAGTGAAAAGTTAGAAATACAATTAAGAATTAGCTGAAGCAGGTTTCACATAGCTAAATAGAAGTGACTTGGTTTGCTAGTTCCGAGTAATATTAAACAAAAATTAAGTATACGTAGAGAATTGAAAAATGTAACTATGTAGGAATAAAATTACTTGCATAGCAGATAGGAGTCTTTGCAGGAAAAAATAAATCATGAATGTAAGTTGTGGTTATTTCTGTGAGTTATAGCATGACCCTGGTGGATTGAAAGATTGATTCTTAGTTATTCATTCATTAGACATTTTTTGGTACAGTCTGTGTGCTTTATTGATGACTTAATAGAGAAATGTGGATTGGAACCTGGGCTTAAGACTGATTTTTCTCAGCTCAGTTATGGCCAAGGAAACTAAACCAGAACAGACCAAAACTTTAAAATTTGGATGAGATGAAACAGTAACCACAACTGGAAGAATGATGAGTCAAAGCCCTGCTGGAAACTCTCCCTTCTTAGACAACAGGGGTAGCTGTGCGTTGCATGGCAACCAGTTTTCCTGCCTGTTGCGTTTTGATCAGAGCTGTGACCGTGGTGCGCTGCTCAGAGATGGTGGTCGCTTGTGCTGCCTTGAGTATGTGTTGCTCTTCATAGTCCTGGCAGTCATCCAGTCTCCCGCAGCAGGCTCCTGAAAGGGCTTACTATGCTTCTTCCAAGTCTGCCATTCTAGGGTTTTGACCTTCATTATCGCTATGGAGCACCCCAATTTAAAAAAAAAATTATTTTATTATGTGTACGTGAAAATTTACAATCCATTTCCATAAAAGACCCCAAGCACCCACTGCAGTGCAACTCTGTCTGCTGTCCTCACCCTGTGATGTGACAGCACGTGGCTTCTCCTCCACTCTTTACTTCCAGTATCCACTCAGCCGACACCTGTCCCCCCCTCTCCAGCCTCTCCTCTTCCCACTAAAAAGAGACCAGTTGGACAGCCTCTTATATGCATACATATATATAATTTGTATATGGTATTACATTATATATATTATATATGTTATTATATAATATATATTAAACCATAAAGTACACACATCACCTGCATCCACTCTGTGTCCTTTAGTCCAGCCTAATCTTCATCTGAAGTGTTGGCTTCAGTGCTTATCTCAGCTCTGGGCTAGCAGCAAGTCCAGGAGCTGTGCTCTCAGGAGACCCTCCAGGCTGTCAGACCATCAAGTCTGGTCTTTGACTAGAGTTCTTGATCTGTACAGCTCTTTCTCTTGTGGAGCACCCAAATTTTAAAACTTAAGAGTTCTTCTGATTTTACTTCATTGGTCATGGCAGAGCCAGTGGAACCCATTGGACGCACTAGTTGGAACTGTGTTCCCTGACTTGTATTTACTGCTGTGCCAATAACCATGTGACTGTATTAGGCACCTGATGAATGTTTCTGTGTTGATTAAACTTATTTTTGTGGCTCGGAGTCTGGTTATTTAACTGCCTTGAATCTGGGTGTGGTATCTGTCAAATGGAAGTGATTTCTGCCTTTTACATCATGTTTACTTTAGGAATGAAGTATGATGATGGATTTTAAAGTTATTTAAAAATAAATTAGTACTGGGGACTTCACCTTCTGGACATGGTAATAAGCAGAGATGATTCTCTGTGAGTGAACATTGAACCAGGTAGGATGTGTGAAGCAGCTATTTCCAGAGAACGCAGTGTTGTAATCCATGAGACATAGGTAACACTTGAGGTGAACTCCACATTCAGCTCAGCATCCTGCTTGTGGGCACCTTTCAAACCATAGTGAAGGGAAGTCATACCAAAGTAAGAGCCACAGAGGTCTCTCTGGGCAAAGGAAGTGGAGATGGGAGTGCAGAGCTGTGGAGGCAGCTGGAATTTGTAGGTTAGGGTACCGGAGAGAAGGCAGTCTTACAGAGATGCTGTTGTGTGCCACTGAGACAATTCCAACTCATGGTGACCCCTGTGATAGAGTAGAACTTTCTTATAGGGTTTCCGAGGCTGTAGTCTTATGGGAACAGATTGCCAGGTCTTTTCGTCTCCGGAGCAGCTGGTGGGTTCCGGTAGCTGACCTTCCGGTTAGCAGCTGAGTGCTTGACCGTTGCGCCACCAGGGCTCCTCTACATAGAGATGCAGCCCCAGAAATCTTCTGAGCCCCGTGTGCCTTGGGCCAAATGCCACAAGACCTGCTGGGGAGCTAGCAGCTAATGGAGGTTCTAGAAGTTGCGTAATGCTGGGTGATGTTGATAGTCAGACCACCGTGGAGAGAACTTGTTGGACATCCTGCACTTTCAGCTCTGACCTCTGAAAGGTCCTTCCCAAGGAATAGGGTGACCTAGACCTAGAGCAGGAGCCCTGGTGGTGCAGTGGGTAAGTGCTTGACTGCTAACCCGAGGGTCAGTGGTGTGAACTGACCAGGCACTCTGCAGGACAAAGATGTGGCCGTCAAATTCTTCTGTAAAGGTTACAGTCTTGGAAGCCTGTGGGGGCAGCTCTGCCGTGTCTGGCAGTTCCCTGGGAATCAGAGTCAACTCGAGGGCAGTGAGTTGGGGTTTTTCAGACCTGGGATAGGGGTTGGTCTGGATCCCACAGAGCAAAGTTTCTGCACTGTGAGCCTGGTCCACCCGTAAATGCACTGCTTGCCAATTCAAAACTCATGCTAAAGAAGACAGTGTAAGTCAGGTTCTCCAAGACGTAGCATTCACAGTGTCCTGCAGATAATTATCGTACTTGTGAAAAACAGGCAAGTGTAGTTCAAAACTTAGAAGAGAAAAGTCTGTAGAAATGAGCATGTGAAATGAGGAATTCAGCAGCTAGAGAGGATTGTGAACTGCAGGGGCAGACACTGACTCCCACAAGGTTGTGGCGTAATTTATGAAAATGTATTTATGGTCACTCATACTTGGCTAATTTGAACCAGCATTCTAATTTTGTAACAACTTTTAATGTAGTAGATTCCATTTCCAATGCTATTCTGATGAATTAGTTAATTTATGAATGAAGTAAGACATTATGTTTTCCTGAAAAATGTTTATTTGGATTTGCCAAATGCATATAATTCACAGGCATTTCAAAATAAGACCTATGATCTCATATTTAAAATGACTGTAATAAACTGGGTTCCATCAGACATTTAATAGCTAATATCTAAAAAATTTAATATTCTGTGGCTTATCCAGCAAGTTATCCGTCGATTATTCACAGTGGCTGTGTTGAGTAAAATCATTGTGAATGCTGTACTGGTGACTGTCAGCCTCAGTTTGTCCCATCTCAGCCAGGAACGTGTGCCTGCACTGCAGAGGCACGTGGTCCCTAGTGATTGAGAAAGTGCCGGAAGTGCTATTTTCAGTCACAAGTAAGTTTTACTGAATAGGTGAATTTGTGATTATGGAATCCTTAAATAATGAAGGTGGAATACACCTTTTATACGTGTGGCTTCTCATGAGTGATTTGGGGCTGCTGGCTCTCTGCAGCAGTTCTCCTTTGTGCTGTAACGTTGCAATGAGGTGAAATTGACTCATAGGCAACGGGCTTGGTTTTTGTTTTTTTTTAAATGGTGTGGAATGACTTACTATTTTTTAAAACAGCTTTATTGAGATATTATTGCATACTGTACAGTTCCTGTCTAACATGTAGAATTCAGTGACTTCTAGTATACTTACAGAATTGCTATCATAGTGCCATTTCTTTTTTTATTTTTCTTTTATCTTTTACTGTACAAACAAGTTATGATCCTTACCAAAAATAGAAAATGCAGGTGACCAAAAAGAAAGAGTAACTGTTACTCCAGTACCTGGGAATCTACAATCTTTTAGCGTTTTGTTGACGCCATAATATAATTACAGACCACGTTAACCACTCCACAGGGAAACTGGTGCCTGGCAGCAGTCAGCCCGTGTTCCTTTCTCCGCTCCCCTCCAGCCCTAGGCAGCCACTCATATACTTTATAGAAATGGCTAAGCCTTGTTGTGGATCCGTGCTCTTCATTCTCTTCACTTTCTTGAAGACTGATGGTTGCTTTTTACGATTCAGGAAAAAGTAAACAAGATGTGCTTCAGATACTAAAGAAAGAGAGAGAAACTATGTTTTATATTACTTAGTAACTTGTAGTCCCTGGATCATAGAGTACTTTTGCGATTTCATGTTATTGTTTGCATTTGCTGTTGTCATATCTCGACCATAAATAAATAACCTAACTCTGGTCCAGTAATACAGGGGGGAGGTCCGTCCTAGAGCTAACAGCTGACTTCGCATCTCACGTTTAACTCATTCGAGGTCAAGATGTGGCAGCATTCTTTACCCGTCTTTGTCTTCCTTCATTCTTTCTCTCCCTCTTTTCAAGTTTTTAAAAAAATTTATGTTTTGAAAGAATGAGAATAATGTCGTGTATTAATCTATGTGGTTTCATAACTACCTATTTTATTAAATCTGTTGTTGGATCCACAGATTTGTGATAAAAGCATTTTTAAATCATCAAAAAATAAAAATAAAAGACCCAGCCAAACCTGTTTCTGTTGAGTTGATGCTGACTCATAGCAACCCTGAAGGACAGCATAGAACTGCCCCATGAGGTTTCCAAGGAGTGCCTGGTCGATTTGAACTGTTGACATTTTAGTTGACAACTGTGCCACTGTGCCACTAGTGCCACCAGGGTTTCCTTTTAAACAGCAGGTTCGTCTAAATATTTGAACACTTCTTTTTTAAGTTCTTATCTTTTCCTGCTTCCTCAAATTTCTTTCAGGTGACATTCCATTGAGTGGTATCAGGCTGTGCACCCGTTAATGAACTGTGCATGCGGTGACGCAGACATACAAGTTAACGTTGCTGAGTATAACAGTGGTGTTAGTTCAGCGTGTCCCACACTCATTCCTAGGCATGTTGACTAGATCAAGGAAAGTTTCAAGGTTGACAGTGAGCTGGTCCTTGGAAGTGGGAGAGACAGGGAGTGGCACTTCAGACGAGTAGGATCGCAAACGGGAAAATCCCGGTAATGAATGGACAGGGATCTTCAGGAACAAGATTCAGGAGAAGGGGGAGGCGGTAGTGCTAACCAGGGGTTTACTGGGTGGACTAGAAGGTAAGCATGGACAGGTGAATTTCAGTTCAGGCTGAAAAGAGCCTTTAGTGTCACCAGGCGCTCATTGAATACTCTGGGGGTCAGTTCTACCCTGGCCCCTAGGGTCGCCATGAGTCGGATCCGACTCGACGGCACTTGGCACTTGGCTCAAGGGCTTTGTGGAAACCTTGGTGGCATAGTCGTTAAAAATTATGACTGCTAACCAAGAGGCTGACAGTTCAGATTGACCAGGCTTCCCTTGGAAACTCTACTGTGTCCTGTAGGGTTGCTGTGAGTTGGAATCATCTTGACAGTGAGAGGTTTAAGAGATTTATGATTTTTTTTTTTTAGACTAATGTCTTTTGGTTCAGGTTGAGGATGGTGTTTAGTGTCATTTAAAGTTTTTTTTTTTTTTTTGTCTTAAGGGGAATGACTTCTGAAGCTGGCTACATAGTAGATTTACTTAATACAGCTTGATTCCTAGCTCCATTCCAGGCTTCCTGAAAAGAGCATCACTGTGAATAAGGACACTTGCTTCTGTGTTTTTAAGCTCCTAAGGTAATTCTGATGTATTTCTGTAGGCTTCTGTCTGTGAGAGACTCTGCTTTGGGCCGGTGATTCTCGAAGTGTGTTTCCTGGACCGACAGCATCAGCATTATTGTTGTTGTTTGTGGTGTGCCATTGAATCAGTTATGACAGATAGCCACCTCATGTGACAGAGGAAAGTGCCCTGTAGGGCTTTTTGGGCTGTGACCTTCATGGAAGCAGAGTGCCAGATGCTTCTCCAGCAGAGCGGTTGGGTTTGAACCACCAAACTTTTGGTCAGCAGTGAGCACTTAAACTTTATGCTACCAGGACATGACCTGGGAACACAATAAACATGCAGAATTTCATCCCCACTGCCAGTCTACTGAATAGAAACCGTAGTAGGGAGTGGTTCCTTGCAACCTGTGTGCTAATAATCAGCCCCCTGGGTGATTCTGATGTAGAGGGCAGTTTGAGGACCTTTGCTTTAGGTGGCAGTGGTTCCTTGGGGGGCTTGGTGGGGGTGGTGATGAGATGAAGGAGGATTAACGTGATAGCAGTCTAAAGGATGCAATGGAGACAGTGGAGCTGTTTTGTAGGCTAGTGAAGAGTCTGGATGATACCACTGGAGTTACTGTCTAATGATAAAATAAGCCAGGCAGGCTTTAAGGAGGGGTGGTAAAGGAATAGAGAGAAGGAGGAGAAGTATTTGTAAACCTTTTGGGAGCATTTTAGAAATTATATAAGATGATAGACCTGCCATCCTAGTTTCCAATGTGACATATTTCTAGTGATGTTTTAGTGTTAAGTTACTGGAATCAGCTATGTGCTAGGGACTGGGGAGTAAAGATGAAGGCAGACACTGCTGTCAGAAAGCTCACTCTGCGGAAGCGAAGGGAAGCCTACAGGTGTATATGAGAATCATTAATTCAGTACAGTGGCCTGGCATGGGTAGGAATGCCGGAGAGCCCTAGCTAGAACATACCCGGGGTGCAGCAGCATGGGGAGTGTGGGACATTCTGTCTGTGGAGTTTCGTGCACTGGACTGGTTTAGTTTTCATATGCTCATATTGATGGAATGGTCTTTCGTTTACTGTCATTCCTGAAGAGTGGAATAATCCAGAGGAACAACAGATAGATGTTTGCAGGTGAGCGTGCAGCGGCACGAATGGAGTTGATGGGTGACATGGTCAATGGAGTTATAAGTGTTTCCAGTTAGGATTTCACAGTTTCTTTGAATAAGAAAATGTTTCTTATTGGTAAGCAAACATAATCTTTTCCTCCTTAAATCCTAGCCAAAGAATTTTTTAAATCTTTTAAAGACTTGTGTGAAGTTTCTTGTCTGGTACACACTGTTATGCGCGTGCCTGCTAGCCAGAAGTTTGCAGTTTGGAACCACCCAGAGGCACCTCCAAAGACAGGCCTGGTGATCTGCTTCCAAAAGATCACAACTTTGGGAACCCTGTGGAATGGCTCTAGTCTGCACCCATGAGGTCACCACGAGTCAGATCGGCTCGATGGCAGCCAACACACAACAAAGGCTTGAGCGGTTTTTTTTCACTGAAACGTGGGCTTTCCCTGGCAGGCGGGATCCAGCCTTCATGTGGAAGGCTCGTTTGTCTCGGTGTATTTATGACTGGAGACAGACAGGGAGGAGACAAGGCTATAGCTATCCTGTAACAGGGTGTCGTAGCTTTCTCTGGTGTCAGCCCTGTGACCACACACCGTGGCATTTCTTTTTACAGCTTTACACTCTTTGTGAAACTGTGATAATAGAAGTACATGTTTTTGCTCTTCTGGGCAGCAGCAGTAGCTCCCAAAATGTCACCTACTTGGTGATGTGCCTGTCAAGCTGATGCCTATGCATTTTCGTGTGTATAAGACCAAGATACACTAGAAACACAAAACCTCACTTTTCCTGTGGACTTCTGCAAAAGAAAGGGATTAAGGGATCATGTTGAGCCAGCTGCCCTCCAAATGTTATGTTTCTGGGAAACTTATTCTCGCATGTCTCATTTAAAAATAAAGCCGTCCATTTTGTTGGTGGTGGTGCGAAGGGGTATCCCCTCCATGTCCTGAGCAGTTTTCTACAGATGGGGACAGTGGCTTCTCATGATGCTGTTTACCACGGCAGTGACACCCTGAACAAGTTACGTCACTTTTTTTGCCTTGATTTCTTTTACTGGAGAATAACGGACCAAAAGCAAAACCGTTTTACTTCTGTTCACTGCTACATAAATGTTTAAACAGTGATAGAGTTAACCTCCTGCAGAGAGAAGCTGAGGCTGACTGTCAAGGAAGAAAATCCACAAACGTTATTGGTACTGAGCCAGGACCTGGAAGGGATTTTCAAGGAGACAGATGCAATTTCTCTTTTGAATCCAGGTCTGAATCTAGGTTATTCGTAGGTTTTATTACATTCGATATTTTGGTTAGCCCAGGATTCCCTACCTTTCAAGTCAAATGAACTTTCCCCAGTATTTCAAGCCAGATAAGATATGAGATTATGCTTGCAGGAATAGTTTTTTCTTGGTTTCTCAGCCTTTAAAACTTTTTTAGAGCCTGTATTTTGGGTGGAATTTTAAAGTCATGTTGTCAGCTGGCTTATTAAATCTATAGAAAGATAATGGATAATACAGCCCAGTGAACAAAATTTGGTTAACATTTGAAAGTTGAGTTATAGCTCTTTCACTTTGGAGTCTGTTTTCTTAGCACCAGGACTACTCTTGGCTTATTGCAAGTTCATGACTAACGTGCAGAGCAGGACTAGCCAAGCTCCTTTTGGTGCCCAGTGCCAGGTGTGGCAGCCAGGAAGTCAGAGTGTGAGGATGTTTAATACCCACAGACCCTGATGTGGTGGACGTCTTTGTACCTTGGCCAAGCATTAGGAGATAGTAGCTTGGTGCAGGGTACCTGAGATCAGGCAGATCTGGCGGAATGCTCTGTTTTCCTTAAATCCCTGGTGACCTGGGACAGGTCTGCTGGGGCCTGATTAGATAGAAATGGTGAGTACAAATGACACGTCTTCACTGCTGCCCGCCGTCTCAGAGCTCCTCTCTGTCTGTTGTTTTGCCTCAGATTTTGGAGGATGAGCTATGAAAAGCCAAGTGCCTGTTGGACATGTGCTGCTCGTGTTGCTTCACATGTGCTTATCACGGCTGTGTGCTGACAAGGTTTGGCACACGTATGTCAGCAAGGACCTGAGAGGCCACAATAATGCTGGTGATTGATGGTCATAGGGGAAATAATGTGAGGTGGAGAGCATCTTTTAAGCATTTTGAGTAAAATTACAGCACCTCACATGACTTCACTGATGTTGCTCATGTTTACCTGAGACTTTAGAGCAAAAATACTTATTTTCCTGAAATGATTATACTACTACTTCTTTTTTTTTTTTTTAAATCCTTCGTCTTAAACCTTTTCTGATTGTAGAAGCAGTACATAAGTGTGGCTGAATTCTTGAACTCATAATTCTTTTCCTTTGGTTACTTATTGCTGCATGCCAGAATATTCAGAAATGTAATGGCTTTAAGACAACTATTTTATTTTCTCACAGCTGTGGGAGCTGAGAATTCAGGCAGGGCTCAACTGGACAGTTCTTCTGCTTTGCATGGTACTGACTGGTGTTATTCACTTGGCTGCACCAGCTGCAGGGTGGGCTGAGTTAGAAGGTCCAGGAAGGCTTTTCTCATGTGTCTTAGTGCTTCTCCACATGTCTGTCCTATTTTGTAGCATGGTTGCCTCCAGACAGTTGGACGTGTTATGTGGTAATTGTCTTCCAAAAAGGAACATTCTGTGTGGCAGAGGCTAGACAGAGATCTCTTAGGCCCAGTCTTGGGTATCACGTAGTGTTAGATCTGCTGTTTTCTGCTGGCCCAAAAGACCACCCCAGATTCAAGTGGAGGCAAAGTGGTGTCCATTCCGTGGGAAGACTGGCAAGAATTTGGCACTGTCTTTACCGCAACATTTTGTGGTTTGTAGGTTTGTTTTTTTAGATCCACCTGAGTCTGACACCATCATAAGGTTATTACTGCTGGCTCTTGGTCACAACATTAAGATCAGCGTTTTACTCTTGTTTGCTGCTCTCCATTGGTTAGAGAATATTTAAATGATTACCGTGCTCTGAAAAGGTACCACTTTGTTCAAATTAAAACAAACACCATTAAAGATACATTTAATAAAATACAAGCCTTTAAGGGAGTTGCTTTGTTCAAATGAATTTATGAAAATTCTTAGAATTATCATACTTTGTTTATCCATTACTTTAGTCTCAAGCACTAAAATTACTTCTTATGTTTTATTAATCTCATTGATCTTTTTGTCATCTGTTTTCATAATACTGCTGCTGCTGCTCCCATTTTAGAGTTGGGGAAACTGAGGTAGCAGTTTTAAAGCACGTTTTTAGCAGGACAGAGTTGAGTGTAGAGCACAGCTTACCTAAGCTTCCTGTTTTATCTTTTAAGTCAATGACTTTTACAAGCCCAGTTTGGGATATACTTGAATATCTTGACATATAACTTAAGCAATTTCGTGATTTTTTTTTTTGACTTATTTAGTGAAATGATTTTAGTTTATATCTTTTTTACATGAAAATTTTGTGTTGAGGAGTGTTCCTTATCAGTTTACTAAGCGTGTTCACATGTGCGGGAACACATTCAGGCCTGTGCGTCCACATGGGTATCCTTGTTGGTAGCCAGTTCCCTTGTCTCTCTGCTTGCTTCTCTCTTTTATACTTTCGAAGAGCCTGACTCAAGATACAACCTAATCTTGTAGATTGAGTGTTGCCTCGTTAATGTAACTGCCTCTAATCCTGTCACATTGACATCGCAGAGGAAGGGTTTATAAAATACATGGAAGTCACATCAGATGACACAATGGCAGGCAGTCGCACAGTACTGGGAATCATGACCTCGTCAAGTTGACACACATTTTTTGGGGGGACACAGTTCAATCCATAAAAAAATCCTCTGTGGGGGAAGGTGATGTAGAACCTGATGTTGTAGAATTTCTTCTAATCTTAGGTCTACAAAGTATCCATTAGTTGATTGATTTCTGCTAATGAGAGAAGACTGTGAACTGCTTCTGTGCAGCACAGGACCATTTGTCCTGTTTCAGACACATCTGCAGGGCACGCTGGTACAGCCTTCAGGAATAGTGCCCTGGGACCTTGAACCCCACTGTTGGTCTGATCTAAATGTACATGTAAGCTGATGAGTGAAGTCTTCTGTTTCCTGTTGTATTCATCAGGGCAGTCTTAGTGTTGTCATTGCATCTTTGTAAAACTGGGTTCTCTAGAGGAGCAAGACCATGGCGAGAGAGAAAAAAAGAGGTTTATTTCAAGGAAATGCCTCATACAGTTATGGAGGTTGGCAAGTCTGAAGTCCATGGGTCAGAAATCATGGAGGCTTCCTGGGATGCTGTTGGTTGCAGAGGCTTGCTAGCTGGTCCCCAAACCTACAGGTGAGACAGCAGGCCTTTGGCTCATACCCTAAGAACCAGAAGTCAGATGATGAAGAGTAGGATGCTGGATTGAGAGAGAGCAGTTGTTGCCGTAACATCTATATGTGTTGATGCAGGCCACACCCCCAAGAAAAGCCCCCTTTTAACTGAGTGGCTACTCACATCAGATCACAAAAATGGAAAATTATTACATGATATCTGCCAAACCACTGAGAATCATGGCCTAGCCAGGCTGACACATAAGTTTAACCATTAGATCCACTATCTTGAAACAGTGATCTTTGGTCAGGGTTGCACAATCAAGCATCCCTCTGGACCCAACTCTGGGGAGTCTGGTTTAGCAAGATCTTAACTGATTCTAATGCACACTCCTGGTGAAGCCAAGGCTATTGGTTTGGTCATATTGAAACCAAGGCCATTAAAAACTCTTTTAATTGGTGGGAGAAGTTTTTAAAAAGGGCACTGAAATTAATTATTACAGTTATTATTACTGTAGCACACTTAGGAGAGTACCTGTATACTGTAAAACATAGCAGATAATGATAGGATGTTGAAATTCTATAAAGATGGAAGTTCAATGTGCATGATTTTTAAAGAGAAACGAAAACCTGAAGAACTGTACTGGTAACTGATCTTAATTTTCAGATTTTGTCCACTGTATTTTGAGTGTCAATCCAGAGACAGCACACACAAGTTGGCCTCTGTAATTGAGAGTGTGAGTAGGCATGCTGTTTCATCTAGGAGGTTTTTTGGATTGGTGGCCATTATATCAGAGTGTTAAAAATTACTGTCTGTGAGTTTTCTAAATTTCCTGTTAGTGGAAATTTGTTGTTTTTCTCTTGGGAAAAATAGTTCTTCCTTTTATACATGTTCATTTTGTTCGTTTAAAAAGAATAACTTAAAGCAGTTAGCAAGTCATGCTGAACAGGTTAGGGCAGCGTGGAAGAATGTTCTGTGGGCACACAAGGACTAGAGAAGGCCACAGAAGAAAGAGGTCAGAATGGGTTACAGTGGCAGAGTTCCTGGACTCAGTGTGGCCTGACACATTTTGGCATAGTTGAGAGTGAATGTGTGAGGGTGTGGTATTAGAGAACTGAGAGAATGGATGTTCTGTTGGTTTGCTTTTATTTGTGAAAGGTCATACCCACACACAGAAAATAAGTTTTAGTAACTATGGGTCATCTTCCAGGAACAGATTGTCCAGTTGGACTAGACAGCGGGCTTCCATTTAGTTCTTCGCTTTGTTTTTCAGTCTGGGCTCTGTCCGCTTTGTTCAGAAGTAGGTAGTCTTAGGCTGAAACCCAACCCCCAGCCCCCCAACTATTTCTGGAACAGCCCGAGTCAAAACGTCTCATTGGCCAGCTATTCTGGGAATTCCATTCACATGAAGACTAGCTACCGTTTCTTCCCCAGAGGCTCAACCAGACCTCTCCTCACCTCACTCCACTGAAAACAACACCCCCCTATGCTAATTAAGTGACTCTAATTGTCCACAACCCCATTGGCTACTTGCTACGGGCACTGTCCACGGTGCTGTTCTCAACAAGGTCCACCACCACCCTTTTATAAACCCCCAACCCCTGGACCAGAGCGTGGTTTTGCAGACTCCCTCCCAGGAGCTCTATAAAACCGCCTGGGACACAAATAAACTTTTTCTTTCTCTTTCTCTCTTTCCCTGGTCTTTTTTTTACTGCATAATTTAAACTGTACAAAACCTTTTACATTTCTAAAAAACCTCTAACAGGTAGGATGGTATGATGAACTTCTAGGTACCCATGATTGCATCAGTTACACCAGCTGTCAATTTTTATCTCACTCCACCTACTTCCCTTCTTTCTTACTGTTTTGGAAAAGTTCCAGAACTCATGTCACCCGTAAGTATTTCTGTATGTGTCTCCGAAGCCAGGGGTTCTTTATTTAAAAGAAAAAAAAAAAAAAAAAAAACACAAAACCCCTAACACTATAATTTCCTTAATATCATCAATTATCCAGTTAGTGTTTGAAATTCTCTTTTCTCTCAAATGTCATACTTTGATCTTTGTCCCAGTTAGTTTGAATCAGCATGCAAGTACAATTGAAATATTTCAGCTTGATTGATAAATTTAAGGCTCTTTCAGTCTATAAAATTTCCCTCCATTTCTAATTTCTGAGTCCTTGAAATGTATTTCAGAAACCAGACAGAGCCTTTGTTACACAGAGCTTCCCACCGTCTGAATTTTGTTGCTTGCTTCCCTGGGGTGTCACTTAGTGTTCATTTTGGTCCTGTAACTTTCCGCTTGAGCAGGTTGAAGATTGCTTGTGTGTTTGTGTGTATGTGTGTGAGTATCTATGTCTGTGCATGTACATACACAGTTATGTCATAGGTAGTGGTGAGTGTGAGTGTGTGAGAGTGTGTGTGTGTGTGTATGTGTGAGAGAGAGAGAGCAAGAGAGAGAAGACTGAAAGGCTGTTTTAAGTCAGCTAGTGCTGCTGTAGCAGAAATACCAGAGAGTAGATGGCTTTAACAAAGGAAAGTTTATTCTTACACAGTCTGGTAGGCTACAAGTCCAATTCAGGACATCTGCTCCAGGGGAAGATTTTCCCCTTGTTGGCTCTGGAGGAAAGTCCTTGTGCTGCATCAGTCTTTGTTCAGGGAGCATCTTGGCGAAGGAACCTCAGGTGTGAAGGGCACACTCTTCTCCTGGTGCTGCTTTCTTGGTGGTGTGAGGTTCCCAGTTTTCTGCTTGCTTCCCTTTCCTTTTGTCTCTTGTAGGATGAAAGGATTAAGGGTGGTGTCCATACTCCAGGGAAACTCCCTTTCCAGTGGAGCAGGGAGGTGATCTTAGGAAGGGTTTTATGGGCCCACCCTAATTCTTTAACATACAGCACAGGAAAATCACAAAATCAGGACAGTCATAGAACACAGGGAATCCTGGCCCAGGCAAGTTACTACACATTTTTTGGAGGGACACAATTCAGTCCATGACAAATGCTGAAAGTGATGTTATTTATCTGGCAGCAGTGTGCAGAATGAACTGGTGGAGAGGGCTACTGACTTGCTAATTAGAAGGCACGTGCTGTCACTGCACGTGGGGGACAGCAGCTGGCCCAGGGCTGTGGCCGTGAAGACAGCAGACAGATACTGAGACTTTGAGACTTCTGAAAGCCTTTCAGCACTGACTCTTAGAAATGAATGAGGCCCTGAGTTGGTGAACTCATTGGGAACTCATCCCTGGAGAATTGAGTTACAGGCTGCTAGGGATAGTCCCCAGGAGAGTAAAGGAGCAGACAGGGCAGGAGACAGAAAGGTAGGGATCACATCCCCGGGGAGCACGGCTTACGCTGGCCCAAAGAGCTTCTGAGAGTAATTTAGGAGCATGAAAGGGAAGCCGAGGGCATCAGCTCACTGATTGCTCCGTGGTGCCACAGTGGCATGCCGGGCAGTCTCAGAGACGGCAGTCCTTCTGCCCTTCTGCACTGGGGCCTTTTCTTTGTCGTGTGTGTGTGGTGTGGTAGCAGTTTTTTGAGCAGGCCCTAAGTGGTGTTTGGGCCAGTAGCTGGTCTTTCAGAGCTGAGGATTCCTTGGAGGACAGGGACAGATAACTCTGAGAGGAAATAGATGCCAGTGTTGGCAGGTCCACACGTGAGCCTGTGAGGAGGGCAGGAGCAGAGCAAACAGGACCGAAGGAGCATCAGGACAGCCACGCCAAAGGCGTTGGAGTGAGAGTAACTTGCTTTTCTGGCTCTGGGGTCTTCGTTGGCCTCCTCATCCCTGTGTGAGCCAGGCTGACCTTCACCGTGACTGAGAACTGATTGGCGAGGTGGGGTCAAGGAGTCTCCCGATACTCATATCCCTCAGAACTAGGGGATGTACGTAATTTACGGAGATTGTATGTAATGTCTGTAGTGGTAATAAAGTCCTTCATGCTTGAGGATTCTAGGAACACGTGTTACTCAGAGACACCCTCCTCTCTCTCGTGCTTTTTGACAACATTGTATTCAATCTCCTGTCCTTGATGTATACCTTTGCCTCATAGTAGAAGGATGGACAGAATACATTTTCACTGGCAAATCTACACCAAAAATACAGGAAGATGTTGAAAAAAGGTGACGTTTCCTTCTCCTTGCTGGCTTGGCTTCCTTCTCCTTGGGTATTGTCTTCAAAATCATTTTAACTTGTTTTATCCCCAGGAAGCTCACATAGCCTATTTTAAAGTACTCAAAGGTGCAGCGATACATGTAAATAAATAGTCTGGGCTTCCCGGAAGTGGTTGTTGGTGTTGTCGTAGAGTTGTGTCACACAAGAAAGCAGTATGGGCCCCTTTGATTGGTGACCCAGAAGGGTTTTGGAAATATACACTGAGTGACATTGTCACATCCAAATGGGGTCTGACCCACCCGAGGATGATGAGCAGGGCCAGCACATCACCTGCCACAGATGACGGCAGTGCAGCGTGGAGTCAGCCTGGCTCGCGGGCGTGCTGAGTGACAGCACGCTGGATGTGTGCAGGCGATGTGATATGGCATCCAGAAAGGCCAGCGCTATTCTGGGCTGTGCTGCACAGACCAGCATCTCGTCTCAGAGCTGGGCTGCTGAGCCCCTGCCACCGGCGCGGGTGGGCCGGCATCTGGGGTGCTGCCTGCAGTGTGGGACACGTGTGCTCCAGAAAGCTAGACACATGGGTGGGAGTCCCAAACAGAGCATCTGCAGTGAGGAAGACATTCAGATGAGGCACATTTCAGTGCTTTTTAGAGGACGTGGTGTGCTCAGGAATGCACATGGGAGCCGGGAGGGCGATCCTTCCCGAGGTGCAACGGTGACGCAGCACCGGCTCTGTGAGGTTAGTCACTCAGAAGAGAGAGGTGGCTCTTCAGTGTTTGGCTTTGGTTTGATAACATGCTCTTGAGAGGGGTTCTTGAAGCAGTCACACTGGTAGCGGTCCCCACAAAGGGGCTCCAGCAGAACCAACTGAGTGCTTGTCTGTTGTCAACTCAGTTTCTATCAAGGGACCAAAATTGGGAGAGTCTCCTGCAGTGGGAAAGATAGTATTAGGTAATGTAGTCTAACTCCCGTGAGGTAATGTAGGCCAGCTACTTTTCATATGCAGCTCACATAAAAATGTTAACACTAGGGTTAATACCTTACAGTATTTTTTTAACAATTCAAGTGTGAAGAAAAGGAATGATTTATTTTCCACACCAGTATCAGCGCGCACAGCAGAAAGGAAGAAATGCGGGATGTAAATGGAGCGTCAGGGAACATTTCTGCCGTAAGATCTACTGGGCCATCCAATATTCCCCCAGGAAAATGGGATTGAATTTCATTGGATACTTGATGCGACAGAATTGAACCTGTATCCGTAGGGAAATAGACTGAATGTCCCTGCAGGCATTTTTCATTTCTCTCGTTTCTGATTCTGGGTCCTGTTGATGATCTGATCACCTGCTGTGATCCGAAAGTGGTATCATCTCTCGTTCGAGATGCGTGAGATTCTCAGCTGATTGGCTCCAACTGCAAGTGGAGTGTCAGTGCCCTGAGGTTGACCCAGCACCATCCTTCCTGATTGTATGGAATTGCTCACCTCGTCTGGGCCCCTAGCTGGAGGCAGAGAAATTTGATAACGGAGTGCTGGTGCATAGGGGTTATTGCCTTTAGAGGTTCCTAATCACCCAGCAGAGCGCCAGCTGGCCTTGTGCACGGACAGGTTGCGGGAGTGAATGATGGTCTCAGTGACCCCTGCACTGCTTCTGATTTTATTTTAAGGAAAAAGGGTATGTGACTGGCCAAGTGACCAGGGAAGGGCTTCTGGCTCGGAAGTGGTAAAAGCACGTGGCTGCTAATCAGATAGTCAGCTGGTCAAACCCACTGCCTGTTCCGTAGGAGAACACGCGGCAGTTGGCGTCCGTGGTGTGCTTCTGTGAGGTGGTTCTGTGTCCTGCACCAAACCAAAAGTCCTCCCTGCTGTCGAGTCGATTCCAACTCATAGTGACCCGAGCAGAACCGCCCCATAGAGTTTCCTGGGAGCACCTGGTGGATTTGAACTGCTGACCTCTTGGTTAGCAGCGGTAGCACTTAGCCCACTATGCCGCCAGGGTTTCCGCTGTGTGCTGTGGGGTTGCCGTAATTCTGTGGCAGTGGGTTCTGTTTTTGGTTTAGGTGGCCATAGGCCTGTTACGCGCCCTGTAGAAAGGGGGAGAATCTTCAGCTGGAAGAGTGGAAAGGGCTCTACAGAAGAGTTGGACTCCTGTGGGGATGGGTGCTGTCTGTGCCAGCCCTGCAGTGACAGCTCCTCATGGCCAACAAAGCCAACTCATGAGGCAAACTCAATTGTAGCTGCATTGTTAGCGGCCTGGGGTTCCTGCTAATAAACTTGTCTGTTGGATAAGATTGTATTTCTTAGGTTGGCATTCAAGTGCTTACACGGTTTGGACAAAACCTATTTCCAACCTTGCTGTGACTTTTCCTGTATTGAGGCTGTGCTCCAATTAAGTTAGTCTTTCTGTCTGTCCTCTGGTATGACAGTGTCCGTTCTGATGCAGCACTCCTGCTTATACTTGGCATCTTCCCTGCAGTCTTTGCCCCGTCCCTGGATATCTTCTCCCAAGATTTCCGATTCTGTCTTGGTCTTGTCTGATCCATGAAGTACTCATTTATCATTTCCTTGCAAGAACTCATGGTGCTTCCTGTTTTTACAACCCGTTTTATGTCTCTCATAGATATATTTTTCTTCTGTTATTGAATCTGTATCTTTTCAGTTAGATTAAAAGTCCTTTTGAAGACCGTCTTTTAAACATCTTTAAATTTCTCACTTTCATTTTTAATCCATTTTCCAGCTTGTGTTTAATCCTTGAGTGACACTGTGGTTTTTTGCTTGTGGTTTCCTCTCCACCGGATTTGACCCAGCCCATGACGTACAGTGTGCAATTCCTAATATTTATTAAATCAGTGTGTTTAAATCAATTAAATCAGTGCATAGCTATTGATTGGTTGATTTAGGATGAAATTGTAAATGTCTTGTAAATGTGATGAACTTTTGTAGATTTAAAAATTGCATAGCAGCCAAGCCAAGTGCCGTTGAGTCGGAGGCTTGCTAAGTTCCCCTGAGACCCATTCATTCAGCTTTCTCTTAGATTGGCCTGTAGTTAAATCATCCCCATCCAGAAGGTTTCTGTTGGCTTCAATTTCCAGATAAGGCACATGAAATAATATTGGCAAGAGAAACAGTTAACACGCAAGAGTTTCACAGTGGTGTTCCCACGATGGCTGATGCCTGACCATTGGCATCAGTGACCCAACAGTGGCAGAGTTGAAAGAGTGAAAAGTGGGACAGTGAGGAACCTTAACTTAGAATTTTCCCAAATTGTCCTTAATTCTTTGGTAATAAAATCAAAAACAAATTTTGATTTCTTTATTCTTATTAAAGAAATTTTATTTCTTAACTTAATATAAGGAAACCTTACTTGCTGTAGAGTAAAGCCAATTTTTTTCAGGAACATCGTTTGTGTGTAATTACCTTCTTTAGATGTTCATTCTTTCTTTGGAGTCATCAGCGCTGCAGCACTCTGTGGGGCAGTTCTGCTCTGGCCTCTAGGGTTGCCGTTAGTTGGACCCGACTCGACGGCACTGGGTCGGGTTTAGTGAGTCAGCACGATTCACTGTTCAGCCTGCATCTCACCTGTGGGGCAGTTGCCAGTGCATAACGTGGAGTAGGTCATTTGTGAAGGGTACCATGGGCCTTTGGGAGCCGAGATGCTACAGAAATGTAAGACTCACAACTCAACGGCTGCTACACAGAACAATGCTGACATCATTGATGAGTCTGATGCACAAAGAATTAAACAAAAAAAATCATATTAATTTTCAGCTCCATTAGAGATGCAAGAATTAAAAAAAAAAAAAAAGATGTTTGCCAAATGGTAAGGGACTATGTTGGTATGAGAAAGAAAATTTTAATTTCAAGCTTCAAGAGAATGTTACAAATAACTGAGTTTGAAAAAAGACCTCCCAAAAAGTGCCTGGCAGTGTCCCTTTTAAAGACAGTGAAGATAAAAGGGACTGAAAATGGAAAAAAGAAACCACAAGGATATGAAATTAAAATGGCTGTAATTGCTTCAGTTTCTGGTAGCAACTTACTTCTGTAAGCCTCAGTTGGAAGGTGCCCAAACCAGTCTGTGGCAGTCAGTATGATTTTGCCTGGGCACCAAGTCTTCACGTCGTGGTAGCTGGGCAAACTGCACTCCTCTTGCCTCTTTCCGTACCTGGTGGCTGTTGAAGATGATGAAAGATCCATTTACTTGTGGAAGGGTGAATGCAGACTTGCTGAATGAGAATAGTGACCTTTAAAGCACTCCCATTAAGGAAAGTTTACATTTTTAATATAAAGCAGTCTTACAGTTTTCCCCTCCTCCCATACAAATAGCATTCCAGTCTGTGTGAGGAGCTGTGGTTCATCCTCTGGGGTCATTAATCAGAGGCCTAGAGAGGCGAAGACGGTATGTGATGGAGAACAGTGCCCTTTCCTTTAAAATCTGGGAGGCAGCAGAAGTGCTTAGAAAACTCTCATCTTTCCTATCTCATGTGCCCTTGATTTTGTGCTATGTCTACCTTCTAACTGGACCTCAGAGGAGCGAGGGAAGAGGAGCCCAGAACTGTGGTTCTTGAGGGGTGGGTGAGAGCATCCGTACCGAGGCCTTGTGTGACACTGGAGGCAGCGAGTTTCATTTCTCAAGGAAAAAGTGATACACACGCACGCACAGTGTTTAGAAAGGAAAAGGCCATCTGTTCGTCCTGCCTACGTTTCTGAGGGGATCTCATCTGACAGTGAGTCACTTGAGATTTGTCCAGGATAAACTTGTGCTCACATCTTATGGGAGAGGGTGGGGGAGAACCAAAATGTTCTCTTTTGGGATTGTTTAGCTCATAACTAAGCAGATGGCATTTTTTTCCTTTATTGCGTATCTACATGGCAAATGGTGGTTTCGTTTTTTTTTTTAATGTTAGCCTTTTCTGACTCTCTCTGGGAGAGCTTCGTTCCTTTATCTTATGAGGAAAATTTGTCAGGCTGTCCTGCTCTCAAGGTGTGGTGGCTAGACCCATATTAGTGGCATCGCCTAAAGCCCAGTTAGAAATGCAGATTCCAGGGCCCCCTTCCAGACCAGTGAATAAGAAGCTTGAAGGGGTGGACTCACCAGGCTGTTGAACCAGCTCTCCAGGCTGCTCTGATGCAAGGATTCCCTTGAAGTAGACCTTAGATTGTAAAAAAGAAATACTTGTGTTAACTGAAGAAATTAAAGCATTCATACTCACTTACGCTAATGTACATGAACCTGAGCCCAAATCCATTACTTCTGTGATTTCCCATAACACATCGGAATGGGTTTTCTTTCCAGGTCCCTGTGATGAGGCTTGAGTCCAGACTCACTTACCTGGTCAACAGTAGAGCCGCAGGCCTGATTTCAGAGTTCATTCCCTTTATGGCTATAGAACAGGAAGTGCTTCTAAAAGAATGAATTTTTAACTGATTATCTTTGTGTGTTTTTGCTACAAATGTGGCCTTTTGGAAGCAAGGGCTCCTACTTTGCTTATGAAAGGTCATAGCCTTTGAAAACTCCATGGAGCCCAGATCTGCTGTGAAGCACACGGGACCATGGTGAGTTGGAATTGACTCAGTGGCAGTTCTAGCCCCTTCTCTGCCTCTGCTGTCTTACTCTTTTAGTCGGCCTGGTATCTTTCTCCGCAGGCAACCTTCCTTCTGGGAAGTCTGTTTCCTGAGATTATTGCAGTGTCCATATGAGGGGAGCCATCCACGTCACAGGGAGACTTTCTACTGCAGATAATGGCAAGAATGGCACCGGGAATGACTTTCTCAACGTTATTAATTCCTTTCAGTGGAAGGGATACCCTTTGCTTGTATTGCTGTTGTAAGGCTGAAACTTGGCTAGTGTTGAACAGTAAACAAAAGAATACCAGTTGACCAAGCTGAGCAAGCCTGGTTGTACTTTCAGAAGAAACTTTTCTGTAGGATCCACTTGCAGATCTTCTTGGACTGGCAACATGGTAACAGGCTAACAGTCTTGTTCCTGGCTGTTTGAAGCCTAGCTTTAGAACAACCTGCATCTAGCTTAGTCAGAGCCCATGTGGCCATCCTATGCAGGCTTGTTGAGATGACCCTCCCTCTCCTTCTCTGGCCAGTGGTGCCACATTTTTATGTAATTTGCATGGCCTGTCCAGATACCTAAAGCATAGTTAATTTTAAGTTGCGGCCTTCCCTGACCATTGATGACCACTGCCTTTTTGTCTGTGAACTGGTACTGTACCATTGCCCAGAGAGGCCTCGATCAGTCACAGAGGGTTCCTAGCTTGCTTGTCTGTTACCTTACTGTCTTTTTCTCATTGTTCGACAGCTTGTCCTCTGTTCTTGCCCCACTTACCCTGAAGTACCCCCTGATTTTCCCACTGTTGCCTGGAGCATCTGCACCTGCCACCCCCAGCACAGACACACCATCCTATTCCTGTCTCTACACTTCTCCTTTCTACCAGTGATTTTTTTAATAAAAGAACATTTATTGAACATTTAGCATAGATCACTTCTGCTTAGCATTTTACACATACTGCATTTAGTCCTCACATTGCTAATACTTTTATTCTTACTTTGTAGGCGACAAAAGATTTAAAGAGATTAAGTGCCTTAGTTCACCTTTTAGTGGTGAGGCCATGATTCAAGCCAGCTTCACTCTTCACCACGCAGTCTGTTGCCTCCACTGTGTTCAGAATGTATGTAAACTTTGCTGGCTTTGTCTGCTACTCCGTTTCAGGTTGTCTTCCTCCTGCGTTAGGTTTAACATGGTTGCTGTAATCTGATGGTATAGTGGTTAAACTGCTACAGCTGCTAACCAAAGAGTCAGCAGTTTGAATTTACCAGCCGCTCCTTGGAAACTCTGTGGGGCGGTTCTGCTCTGTCCTGCAGGGTCACTGAGTTAGAACTGACTTCACAGTAACTTTTCTTTCTCTCTAGCGTGCAGGCCTTCTAGGCCAGAAATCGCATCCCTAAAATCATGGAAGCTTTGACTAGATAGACTCACATGTCACAAGGGGCCATGATGGGCGACAGACTCCTTGGTTAGGATTTATTTCACATGGCTCAAGCAGTTTCTACACTCGTTCAACCACAGAATTAGGGTAAGGTGTCTGCCCAAGCCTGGGTGCCGTTTCCAGTAGATTACGGAGTGCAATAAAAACAAAGGTGCATCCGTGGCCCTGCGAGGGACTAGACTGGTCCTGTCATCCTCCTGATTCCGTTACTTCCTGCCGGTGTTACACAGAGTTCTGTTCACTCAGGAATCTCAGTGAGTTTATACGTCTACACATACACTTTTTTCTTTATTTCATGTTCACTCTCTGTGTTTGTTTTATTTGGTTATATGGGTCATTTCATTTGGCCAGATCTAGATCTCTATTTAGATAACATTTCCTTTCAGATACTCCCAGGAACCCTATCTTTCTGTGAGCTAGATTTGCCAAGGGAGCTAAAATCAAAACAGGAATTGCATATTTGTTCTGCTAATTTGTTTGCTTGTTTCAGTGCATTCTGCATTCTGTCTTGAATTTTCTAACTGGATTGCCAGTCATCCTTTCAATGTGACCCTAACTAAGTCACTTGATTTCCATTTTCTCTAAGTGGAAATATTTATACATATTTCAGGGGATGCCCTGTGGCTTAATTAGTACCTCTAAACTCATTAGAGAATGTAAAGTAGCATTTAAGCGCTTATTAGCTTTTAATTACATTTGTAAAGGTTAACATACTGATAACTCAGCCATCAGTATCATTATCATTTAGAATTTGTATACCATTTGCGTTTTCAAAGTATTATATTCATGTCATTGAACTGGTCCTCCTGGCATTCCTGTAAATTATGTCAGTGTTATCCTCTGAAATTTTACCTTTTTCAGTTTATAGTTACTGATTTTATTTCAGCCAAATGATACCTTGTTAAAAGAGTGAAATTGATTAATAACTTTTTAAATGCCAAACATTCTTAAATACTCTTGAGATAGCTAGGTGTTGAAAACTACTGAGATGGCTGCTAGGCCGGTAGTTGAGAATTGGTTTATTTCATTTGTGCAGGCTATAGTTCTTGGTTTTT
Source organism: Heterohyrax brucei (assembly GCA_028571685.1). NCBI lineage: Eukaryota > Metazoa > Chordata > Mammalia > Hyracoidea > Procaviidae > Heterohyrax > Heterohyrax brucei. The sequence continues at coordinate 15,739,862 of CM053147.1, read as the reverse complement.
GCTTTTCCACCCTCCTCTGCTCTGCCTCTCTGTCCATTTGTACTTTTTATACGTACAATAGCATGCACATATCCTAAGTGTCTAGCTACATGTATGTTCATACACTAGACACAGTCATATGATCAATACCCAGGTCAAGAAGTAGCACACTAGTAATATCCCTGCTGGTTTTAAGTTGTGCCACATCAGCAAATGAGGGTCCCGAAGGGTTTGCTCCGTCCGCCTCATGAAGGTGGAGTGGCCTTTGAGGAGGCAGCTTTCTCCCGGTCGTCTTGAGTGCCTTCCAACCTGTGGGCTCAATGTTTGGCTCTACATCTGACAGTGTTCACCTGCGATTCTTGAGGATTTCCCTGGCTCGTTGTTTTCAGAAGTAGACTTCTGGGTTCTTCTTCCTAGTCTGTCTTAGTCTGGAGGCTCAGCTGAAACCTGCCCACCGTGGGTGGCCCTGCTGGTGTGTGAATACCAGTGGCGTCGCTTCCAGAGTCACCGCATCACGCAAGCCCCCACAGTACGATCAAGTGACAGACAAGTACCCTGGAAGCTGTCTCGTCATCTGCCCACTGACTATCTCTTTGAGTACAAGATACCTTCTTATAGTCTCCAGATGTAGACAGCAGTATAGTTGGAAGTGCTTATATTATTATACTCACCTCTATACATTCCAGAAATTCTATCCCACTGGTTAAAAGTAGTACCTGATATTCTGAGGAGACACACGTGGGCTCTCTTTCCTGAGTTGAGTAGACAAAATACACTGTTGAACATCACAGGAGGAAACAGATTGCTGGACAGTTGGACTTTTTAGAAAGGCTTCCTGTGGAGGTGGAATAAGAGCTGAGCGGAAGAGCAGGACTGAGCTAAGAGAAAGACGTGAGAGAGGGATTAGAGGTAGCATGTATTCCAAGCAGATGAGTAGGGATGTCTCCACGTGGCACTTTCTGATGACAGCTCATTTGCCACTTTGTTTGGAGTAGGACGTTCTATGAAGGCGGAGTCAGCGTTCAAATTTGAGAGGTCCGTAGGTTTCTGAGGATCTGAATGCCAGATGAAAAGTCATGTGGAACCAACAATTGTTGAATACCACCCATGTTCAGTGATTTTATGGGTTTTGAGTTTGCCTGCAAGACATTTGGGGCTTGAGGGACGGGGGTTGGTGGCACTGAAGATACCTGAGTCCCTTGGAGAAAAATGGAGAGACCTGAGGCAGGAAAAGCAGAAGACTGTTGGGGTCCATCAGCTGTGAGGTGATTAGAGCTTGGATTAGGTGGGCCCTAGGGGGATTTAGGTGGGCCCTAAAATTTGTAAACCAGGGTGCTGGAAGACCTGGACCCTAGAGGATACAGGTTTCAAGATTTCTTTCTCTGGTTGTTGATGTATAATCGAGCATATTAGAAGTTTACAGTTATAGTGTGAATATTTAGTTTGTTAATCAGCTAATAACCCAAAGTTGCAGTTCAAATCCACCCATTGCTCCTTGGAAATCCAATAAGGCGTCTTTGCTCTGTCCTGTAGTGCACTGTGAGTCAGAATTGACTTGATGGCAATGGGTTTGGTTTTTGGTTTGTATATGTACATATCTATGCTGTGTTTGATGAGTTGCTCACTGCCTCTCTGCCACCTGGCATTAGTTAATTTTAGGGCAACTGTTTAAGAAGCCTGGGAGCCCTGATTGGGCGCAGTGTTTAGGCACTCTGCTGATAACTGATAGGCTGACGGTTTGACTCCATCTGCTCCACGGGAGAAAGCCGTGGCAGTCTGCTTCCGTAGGATTTACAGCCTTGGACATGCTATGGGGCCATTCTGCTCTGACGTACAGCACAACAGGGAGTCTGAATTTGACTTGATGGCAGTGGGCTTGGGTTTTTGGACTTAATGAGTGACTCACTTCCTAATATTTGTATGTAACCACTTGTTTGGGAGTCATCCTAGTGATTGAAGATTGTCGTTTTACAACATTCTGTCCAGTTATGAGCATTTTTTACATTAGTGTGCTGTTTGATGATTGAGTCTAGTTTATCATTTTTTTTTTTCCTCTACACTCTGTCATTTTAGGAACAAAAGCCAGATCTCTCTGAGGAATCATTTGTAACCTCTTTCTCCAGTTTTAGGACTTACTGTAGGTAACAACTGCCTCAGTTTTGTCTACAGAGCCCTGATGGTGCGCTGGTTACAGTTACCAGTGGAATTCAGTGATTTGAATCCACCAGCAGTTTCGCAGGAGGAAAGACTCAGTGTGTGCTTCCCTATAAAGTACAGCCTAGGAGACTGTATAGGGTAGTTCGACTCCATCCTGTAGGTTCTCTGTGAGTCCAGATTGACTCAACAGCACACACTAACAACAATAATCAGGTTTGTCTAGGGCCCTCTTTCCACTGCCTTTCTGATAGGCTTGTTTCCTGGCTTGGTCTGGCCTGTTAACAAACTAGACAATGAGAGAGTGACTCGAGAGGGGTGAGAGGTGTGTCAGCTGGCAGATGAGTGGGTATGCTGGAAAAGGAAGTATGCGAGAGATACAGGGAGAAAAGAAGGGAGGGAGAAACAGAGAGGGAAGAGCAGAAGCCGAGAGGAGGTGAGGTGAGACCCTGAAGATGGTGGGCAGGACAGAGAGAACGAAAGAGGTGAGACCTTGGAGTGACGGCCTAGGAGCCGATTGTAGCCGTGGGTTTCTGGTGGAGGCCAGGTTCCCACACTCTTAATCAAAGTTGACAACACCAGGAGTTACACAGATGTCCTGGAGCTTTTCTTTTAACGAGGGGAATTGTCATGATTCTCCTTACCACTCGGGGAGATGTCCAAGAACCTTAGTTTCCATCGCCGTTTATGTGCTGTTAGTATACAGTATTTTTTCTTTGATATCTGAGTCCATATGTGTATATATATTTTGGCAGTCTGAAGGGATTGAACCTGTTTGTAGTGGCTTTTGTACTAATATTGATCCAAATTTAGGGAAGTGTTTTTTGTTTCTCTCTCAGTCAGTTACTAAGACCTCTCAGTGATGTTAGTTACTCTGAATTCTTTCTACACTGACAGTGTATTTTGTGCTCTTTAATGATTAAAGGCTAAATCATCAGTCTAAATATTTTATTGAGGATTTTTAAGAACTCAGAATGTTTAATACCATTTGCAATGATTTTTTTTTTTTGTGACGTCCTTTCTTTTCTTGTTTCAAGCCTTGACAGAAGTTTAGCTCCTTTTACTGTATCCCCAAATGCACCGCACTGATAGATGCACTGCTTACTTTGGCACTAGGATATTAATTACCCCTTTGGAAGCAAATCACCACCCCAAACACATTAACTCTGCCTTCACGAAGAGCTGGGCTAACACATTTCACCTGACAAGAGGGAGTGGGCCGAAAATTAGCTAATGAAATAGTTATGCCAGACTGGGATATAATTAAGTGCTCTGCAAAAGCCCTTTGGGAAACTAGAATGAGTTACTGGAGTTACTAGAATGAGAAACTGGGAATGAGTTATAACTATGTAAGTTATCTGTTACAGCACTAAATAAATATGTAGTGGAAATGATTTTTTTTCCCCTTCTAAAAGACATTTGAAACAAAAACGAATCATAATTTTTTTTGTTGTTGTTTGGCCTACATATTCTGGCTTACTGAATAAAGGAAATCCGAAAGTTCTTTTTGATTTATGCTAATTGCCATTAACTACAATATGTTTACTGCTTTCTTAGTTGCATAATTTGAAGACTCTTACTGAGTTGTGTCTTAACATGGATTTATGGTCAGAAATGCTGCCATGTTTGTTTTATCTGTTTAGGATTAAATTGTGGGCAAGTCTTCTAATGCAGTGCTTCTCAAGTTTGAACACATACGTGAATCTCCTGAGAATCTCCTTCAAAAGGGTGGTCAGAATGTTTAAGTAGTAGCCAGAAGGTTGGGGTGTGAACCCACCCAGAAGTACTGCAGAAGATAGACTTGATGATCTGTTTTGGAAGCCTTGCAACCTGGCTATCTGTGGAGTAGTTGTACTCTGTACCCATGGGGTCACCATGAGTCAGAATCGACTTGGTGGCAGCTGACAACAGCAAGCCATTCAATAAACATTAGGTGCTTTCTCTTTCCATTAAATACTCTTAACAACAACAACATTCGGTAGTTCTGGATGGGACCAGATAATTTGTACTTCTAATGGTACCGGAAAGAATTTTCTCTGTGTTTTGATTGCACAAAGGCATTTGAATGTATGGATCGAATAAATTATGGATGACATTGCAAAGAATGGGAATGCCAGAGCACTTAAATGTGCTCAGGAGGAACCTGTGCTTAGATCAAGAGGCAGTGCTTTGAATAGAGCAAGGGGATACTGCACAGTTTAAAATCAAGAAAGGTGTGCTTCCAGTTTGCGTCTTTTTACTATGCTTATTCGGTCTGTATGATGAGCAGATAATCTGAGAAACTGAACTGTATGAAGAGGAATATGGCACTGGTGGGATTGGTGGAAAAGTCATCAACATCAACAGCTTGCAGTGTGCAAATGACCCAGCCATCCTTGTGGAAAGCAAAGAGAGCTCGAAGCCCATACTGAGGAAGATCAAAATCATAGCCTTCAGTATGGGCTGTACCTCAATGTAAAGAAGACAGAAATCCTCCCAGCTGGACCAGAAAGTAATGTCATGATGAATGGTGAAAGACTGGCATTGTCAGGGATTTCATTTTACTTGGATCCGCAATCAACAGTCATGGAAGCAGCAGTGAAGGAATCAAGTGATGCATTTCCTTGGGCAAATCTGCTATAAAAGACCTCTTTAAAGCATTCAAAAGTAAATAATATATCCCTTTGAGGACTAAGTTGTGTCTGACCCAAGCCATGATATTTTCTGTCACTTCATAAACATTTACAAGCTGGACAGTGAATAAGAAAAGAGAAGAAGAATTGATGCCTTCAAATTAAGATTGTTGGTGAAGAGTATTGAATATACCATGGACTGCAAGTAGAAGAAACAAGTGTGTCTTGGAAGAAATACAGCCAGATTGCTCCTTGGAAGCTGGAATGGCGAGACTTCATGTCACGTACTTTGAACACGCTGTCAGGAGGGACGAATTGTTGGAGGACATCATGTTTAGTAAAGTAGAGGATCGGAAGATCCTTAGCGAGATAAACTGACACAGTGGCTCTAACAGGGGGCGCAGACGTAATGATTGTGAGGGTGGTGCAGGACCAGGCAGTGTTTTCTTCTTTTGTAGAGTCACTGTGAGTTGGCACTGAGTTGATGGCACCTAACAACAACAAAACAAGCTCTCTGGTGATGCCAGTGCTGCCTCGACTCCCTTTTCCCTGTGTTAGTAGCAAGACCTTACTTAGTGTTTCTTGGAACAGGGGTAGAAATCTTTATTTACTGGAAACACATACACACGTGCACACACACCCATATCCACACAGCACCAACCTTTAGCATTTGAGAAGCTGTTTGAGGCTTTGGTCACTCCTGTATCTTCAGTATCATTTTCCCCTCTCTTTCCTCTAACTACTGTGATCTCACTGCCTTTCTGGAAAGTCTGCTGGCTAGGCAGAGCATTTGACCAAGAACTCAAGTTCCGAACTTCTCTGTGGATGTCAGCAGAGGTGAATGTGGCTGTTAGAGTGGTAACAGCATTGTTTATTGAGTCATACCTTTTGGCACACACAACTCAGTATTGCGCCAATTATGGTCTCCATTTTAGTGATTTCTGAATATTACCATTCCAAGTCAAACATACCTGTCACAAAAGTCTAGCAGTTCCATCCCGCCACGTTGCTAAGATCCTCATTTCTCTCTCTCTTTCTCCATGGACACGGCTTTAGTTCAAGGCATCTGATTTTCTAGCTGTGTTCGAATTTACTGTCCGTGTTGCTAGCAGGATGGTCTTTCTCAGTGGCCGTCTCTCCGTAATCTCCAGGCACCTGAACGTGGCGCACAAGACCTTCCTTGAATCTGGCCTCTCAGTTTGTATGAAGACGGCCAGTTAAGTTCACAAAGTCATGCTAGAAAAAGTGCCACATCCTTCACTGCTGAATGTCACTGCAGGCTCCTCCAAAGTCCTCCCCTTGGGAAGCTATGTACCGAAGCCGGTGTCCAGTCCACCCTCCAAGGCAATTTTGGAACCCTTTTTCTAGAATGGCCATCAGAACTGTTGTCGTATTACCCTTGATGTTCTTAATGATTTCCTTTATTTATAGGTAAAGAGGAAAGTCATTGGGGACTAGGCCAGGTGAGTAGGGAGGGTTTTTCAGTACAATTATTTGTTTACTGGCTAAAAACTCCCTCGTAAACAGTTGTACAGTTAAGTTCGCAAACTTGCCACCATGTGCAGTGGCCATTCCAGAAAGAGTTTCAAAATTTGCTTTGAGGGGTGGACTAGGCATTAGTGCATAGCTTTCCAAGGGAAGTACTTTGAAGGTGACCATAGTGATATTCAGCACTAAGGTATGTAGCAGTTAGAACAATTAAGTCCTTGGACTTAGTTGTTGGACTTCATACCTTCTTTAATTCTTGACTGCATCCTTTTCCTTCTTGCCTCTAAGCTTTTGTACACACTGGACCCTCTCCATAGGGTACCTTTTCTCACCACTGTTTCCCTGAGATGCTCTCATTTGTATGTCTCCACTCTGATGTTAAGTTTCCTGAGTGTCAAGTCTTGAATCCATAAAGGAGGATTTGGTCCATCTAGTATGGATTTCCCTAATGCTGCCTACACTTGGTTACAGTGTCTAGTGGTTTCTGTTCCACAATGCCATTGCCTGATCTTGGCTCGACTGGAAACTCTCCCAGGTCTGTAATAGGTCTTCTGCATAGCTGTGCCTTCGTGCCTGACACATAGAAATTTGTATTGACTAAGAGACTGAAAGACAAAAAAAGTTAAAAGGTAGTGTATGTTTTGTCTAAGGCAAGATTTACAATGCTTTTGAGGCTATGGAAACTTTATATTAAATAATCACACAACATTGATTTAGTAGTAAAGTTTTAATGATGTATATAGAGCAAATGTCAATAAAACAAAGTTTGTAATTTTGTCAGTATGTAGGCAGTGATCCATACAAAATATGAAGGTGGAAGGGAGTGATCTGAAGTAATAAGCGAAAGGCCAGCAATAAATATTTGAGTAGCAATGGAAAGCTTATGGAGATTGTAAAAAACAAAACAGAAACTTTTTGTGGTTTATTTTCTTATTAATGAAACACTATAAGCATTACTAACAGTATTGATAACCGTAATTTTGGTTTCTAAATGTGACTTTTGTTTGCTGTTGAAGCAAATATACCACCCCAAAGTGGTGATTAGGTTATAATGTAGTGCTCAGAAAAGAGAGAGGAGTTTCACCTGTCCTGTCCCGTCCCGCCCCTGTATCCATTTACCTCACTTAATAGATATTTACTTGCCTACAGTGGACAGACTTAAGCATAAAAATGATTGTGGGCATGACACAGGACGGGGTAGTGTATCGTTCTGTTGTGCGTAGGGTCGCTGTGGGTCAGAACCACTCGACGGCACCTAACAGTGAACAAAGGCTGTGTTGGTGTTGGACCTATGAGCAAGGTATGAGCTATGTCCATAATTTACAGTAGCATCTTGAGGGTTGAGTCTGCTTTGCTGATCCAGAGATGATTAATACTTATGTTGTGATTTGCTACTTTCATAGCTCTTTCATGTTCCTTACCTCTTTAATTTCTGTATCAGATGGTGAATCTGAGGGTGGGAGTACTTGGCACAGAGTCACCTAGTGGAGAAGTTAAACTTGAACTCTGGGGTAGATTCCCATGCCAAACTCCATGCTGTTGTCGTACACAACACTGTACTGCCTCCATGAAAATACAGTATCAAATTTCGCATATGGTTTTGAAAAATGCTCTATTGCTTCCCACATTCTTTTCACCCCACGGTGTGTCTAATCTAGATATTTCCATAGTCTAGTGACAATGAGGAAACCCTGGTGGTGCAGTGGTTAACAGCTACAGCTGCTGACCAGAAAGCTCCGTGGTTTGAATCCACAAGGGACTCCTTGGAAACTGTGGAGCTATTCTACTCTGCCCATTAGGGTTGCTGTGACTCGATGACAACATGTTTTGTATGAGTTTTTGGTGACTGGGCATGGACTGTGGGTCTAGTGGATGACAAACGTGTATCAGTGATTCTTCTCATTTGTCTTTATGTATTTCATTACCTACCATTTTATTTCCAACACCAGAACACCCTTCAGAACCACTTTATATAGCCTGCGGTAGGACCATCTGATGCTACTAACAGTTGGCTCTTGTTGAAGCTATGTGAAGTGATTGCAGAAAAAGTGTGGTCAAAACCAGATACTCCTCCCAGTGGGTTAGCGTATCGGTAGATCGTCATTGCCCTTACTTATAGGCTGAGCCTCTGCATTGCTTGTTAGGAGATTGTACCATAAATAACAAGTTTAGAAATGTTCAGCCTAAATACAGTACCAGGATGATCATGTTTACTGCCACTTTACTGAGGCTTTGTTTTCACCTGGAAAGCTACTGTTTTGATGGTTTACTAGAAATATGAAACTTAGCTGTGTTACTTTTATTCTCTGACTTAATTCATGGCAGTGTTTTCCCAGCTTGGCACCTGCCATCCAGCTGCCCCAGTGAGAAAAGTCCATGTCTAAATGTCTGCACTGTGGACTGCAGAAAAGCACATGATCATTTTTTTGTCTTCCGTTAGTAGTCATGTGGAATGTTGCCACTTAAGAGACACAAAATGTACTGTTGGCTGTATTTGTTTATCTTCAGAATATTTCTGGAAATGGTTAGCAGAGTTGATTTGTTTTTGTTTCCCCAAGTATTTTCATTATTACCTTTGGGATGATGGTCTCATATCATTGGGTGTGACTTTATGCCACCCTCATCCTGATCCCACCCAAGTTTCCTTACTGTGAAGCATGTTAACAGCTGGCCTGCCTGGACATTCGGTAGGTGGCGATCATTAAGTTAATGCCCTCTTTCTCTTCTATATATTTTAATTGCCCTTGGGACCTGGTATTCTCAAGGATGTTACTTTTGGTCTGCTTGGTAAGTGTTGGAGATACACTCCTCTTTTCTGGGTTAGTTTCTGAACGTGGAGGGGGGTGGTGAATTAAAGAAGTGGAAATACCTGGACCTCACTTGTGTGAAAACTCAATGTCAGTTAACATTTTGAATGAATTTTGCATTTTTCTGGTTCTTTATTATTAATTAGCATTCATGTGTGATATTCTTAAGAGACTTTGGAGTTATTAACCTTGTTCTACAAATGATGAAATAGACACTAAGCAGTAGATTTGCAGGGAGTCTCTTATTTTACCTAGGCCTCACTGTTACCACCTCTTCGTTTGTTCCCTACTTTGAGACAGCCCATCCTGCTCAGCTAGTACCCAGCCAGTGTCCTGTGAGATGACTTTATGTCTGTGAGCACCACATGGGTAGCCTGCAAGAATCATGGTAAAATCTTGGGCATGCGTTTCAGTGTAGCCTAGAGTCGTCGTGTTGTCAGGATATCAGAGAAGGAGTAAAGAAACAGTTCCATTACAGGAAAAATCATTATATTAGGAAAATTAGAGCTGTCTCTGAGTTATCAGCAAAACACACAAAACCCCCCGAAAAACTTTCAGAGAAATGTACATCTGAATGTATGTGGTTGCCTCTCTAGGTGTGACCATCCATATGTTTGCATTGTGCACACATGGGCCTCTGTTCACTCTGTATTTCACATTTTGGCTGTTTGGATACGTGCATCCAAGGTTGTGTGCAGTCAGTAGTAAAATGTATAGTTTGAAATCTGCATTGGTGTCAGTAAATACAGATCATTTCAGTGGTGCTATATCAACTTCTCTGACCTTACGTTATTAGAATTTAGGGTAGTACATTGGGTTGGACGATGATCTTATTTAGGTACTACATTGGATTGGACTGTGGTCTTAAGACGTTGAAGTTACAGATGCTGGCTCCCTTTGGATCATTTAATGTTGTTCCGCATTTTGGCCATAGACTACACCCAAAATTTTGGCCAGCCATTGTAAATATATTCGTCTTTTGTATACAAGGTAACTTGACAACAATGTGTATGTAGGCTAGTCTGTACTTATGTCTATGTTTGTAAATCCAGTTAAACTACATGTTTTGCATTCCCAGATTAATTTTTGGGTACAAAGGAAGAGGCTTAAATAGCTTATTAAGAGAGTTAATGAGATATAAAGAAGTTGAAAGGTCTTTCTACTATCTCTAAATCACAGATCCTCATTAAATCACATTATTGACTGTAGTGTGGTCTTTAATTGTACTGTCATTAGAAATAAACTTTACAGTTTTCGTCATTAAATAGAAATATTTTTAGTCATTTATGCCTTATAAAGACATTTTCCATTTCCTGTAGTTTTCAGACCTCCACCAATTCATTTAGCACAGCTGTACGCTAGTAGAATGCTAACCAGATCTGATCACAGGTTGTATTTGTGTAAATTCAGTGTTTTCAGGACTCAAGTGGCAGCAAAAGGAGAACAATTTCTTGGTCTTTATTGTCCTTCTAAACCACATTGACATTCTTAAGACAGTCATTTGAACACAAATCCCAACATCAAATAACCCCAGTGAAGGCATCTTCAGGTGCAAAACAAATCATAATCAGATTAGGACAGACTTATCTTCTAGGTCACAGAAATGTGCTGCTTCAGGGAAAGTTGTGTCTCAGTGCCAAGTGGAACGCTCTTGTTGATGTGAAATGCTTGAATGTATGTGCTCACTTGCTGTCTTCCACCTTTTAAAAGACATGGAGTAAGTCATCACAAAGCAATTTCTCTGTTTTGAGCTGCAAGGTTTTTTGTTCCTTTCCTATTATGCAATGTATTCTTCTAAGTATAACCTTTAAAAGAACAAATTAGGACCCTATGAACTTTAATGTGGATTTTTAAAGAATAAATACCTGTCAGTGAGCTTGTTCTTAGGGTATGTTGTTTTTAAGGTGTCATTATCTGGCTGCGGGGCCAAAGTTAGTGTTGCTGTGCAGTGGGCGATCTAATTATGTTTAAACTTTGTGAAAACTTTTTAGAGGGTCCTGCAGACTTTCTGATTTGTGCCTGCTAGGTACCATCAGAACTCAGCTTTTTGGGGACTAATGTTTGATGGGTTGGAATTACCTAGCTGATATGAAGGGAAAAGTTGTGATGGGCCATTTTGGAGGATTCGATATATGTTGTTCTGACTATATTTGGATATTTTAATATTTCCTTCTTGATTTGGGGTAGTGGCTAATTATTTTTCTGCTGTTGATTCAATGTTGGTTTGCTTTTAAGGGGCAATGTCAATCCCAAGCCAACATGTAAAATCAAATATCCTTTGAGGTATTATATTGAAAGAGGACCTGCTCATGAACCTCATTCTTATTGTAACAGCAAGCATCAGAAAAATTTAGGAATCACGAAGAAACATTTTTCCATAAATGAACTCCTGAATTTTGTTAAAATTTAAGGGGAGAAGTAGATGTTTGGGGCTTTTGTTTCCCCACATGAAAATGGAATCCAAAATGGTTTATAGTCACTGCAGCTGTCTTGACTCTGTATAGTAGTCATCTTGATGTGAAACTAGTGTGTCATCGTATCGGGGGCTTTGTGGGTGTGCAGCTTGTGTTTAATAATAACATTATTCAAGGTTGAAATGTGGCTAGTACACTAGGGTTAATGGCAGTGCTCTTAGGAGAAGGGTGATTGGCATTTTAATCAGTATAAATGTTCAGAACCTTTGTCTGACTGACTGTATTTCCAGCTCTCCAGACTTCCTCACTCTGTGGTTCAGCACCAATTCAGAGGGGACAGCTCCATCTACTGAAGGCCCATTTCAGAAAGATTTCTTCGGTTGAGTTCAGTGATTTTTCTCTCTCACAGGTCGTTGAATACTCTTCTGATTTGTAAGCTCCAGTGAAGGTTAAGCTTAAACTAGCAATTTGGGTATTTCAGAACCAAATTTCTTGTCACTTTTCTTAGTGCTTAAATTCAAAAGAGAAACTAGGGAGCAGTCTTAATTCATTCTGTTTGATAGTCGTGTTTGTTGGGGCCTGCAGAGATGACAAAAGTGCTAGTAAGAAACGCTGCTGTAGATGGCGTGTCTCTGCCGTTGCTATCCTAATCTCAGCTCTCTACCCTCAAATTGCTGTTTCATTGGTGATGTCTTAAAAGGTAGGATGACTTTGTCATCAGATAGATGGAGGCTTGACTTTCAGTTCTGCCACTTTGGTTGGCTCTGGGACATTGTGCTAAGTAACTTGATTTTTTATAGACCTTGGTTTCCCTCTGGGGCCTTGTAAAAGTTTGGACTTTGTTGGGAGAGCAGTAGAGTCTTTGAGGAGTGTTGAAGAGGAAACTATTCGTATTTGTACTTTAGGCCAGACCAGAGTCATCAATGTCTAGGACTTTAGCTGGTGACCCCTGCAGAGATTTCTAGAGCCGCAGAAAGTCAAGATCCTGCTCCTCCATGGGTTGGCTCCCATCTGTTTGCTGATCAGTGGGTGTTAGACCATTTCAGCCAAACCTCAGACAACTACAAAGGATCATTGTAGTCCCAGAATTCACTGTAGTGTCAGTCAGTGCCTTTACCCGGCCTTGTTGTGGCTTGACTTCTCTGCTTTCATTCTCCTTCCTTTCCTTCCTTGGATGGAAATCGTGAGTCATAATGCCAAGAGCACTCCTTAATTGACTTCCTGCCTGCTAACCTCCATTTCAGAGTCTGATAATAACCCCAACAGATTATTTTCTGTTTTTATGATTGTAGCCTTGTAAGTTGGGAGGATGGGGACCAAATGATAGAATTTAGATGTTTTCCTATTGGTAGTATGGAGCCATTGAGATTATTTGAGATGAAAGTAAACATGCTCAAAGCAGCATATTAGCAAGTTTGGTCTGGCATCCATGGATAACACAGAGGTGAGTCTGGTAACCATTTTAAGAGAATGAGTGAAGAAAGACTTGATGAGTGCCAGTGAATTAAGGGAAGAGAATCGGTATGGACTTGAGAAAGAAATTACTTAGCCTCTTTAAGCCTTAGGCTTCTGGCCTATAAAATGAGGAGATAAAGAAAGATTTCAGAAGGTCATTGAGAGAATTAAATGAGGTAATGCCAGGCATGTATTTTATGCTCAGTCAGTGCCACTTCCTTTTAATAAATTTGTTACAGTCTCATCACTACTGACACACGTGTAAACACTCAGAGACGCATAAATACACAGCTTCTAATGCTCGGTAATTGCTTCTTTGCTTCAGAACATTTGAATTTTGCCTATAAGAGGACAGCCAAACTGTTGAGTGTGACACTCGAGATCTTCCCTTTCTTCTTGCACTTTATCTCCCCCACTTCCTGCTCCCACAGTGCATGCGCTGGCTGGAATGTCCTGCGCTTTTGCTGGCTCACTGCCTCTGTTCATGCTGCTTACTCTGGCTGGAATGCCCTGTATCTCTTGTCCACCTGGTAGACTTCTCATCTTCCTTCAGAATTATCATCCACATATCCTGCTCCTTAAGAAGTATTACTGACTTCCCAGTGTGTGTGTTGTATGTGTTTATGCCTATACTGAGCACACTGGTAAGTATGAGTTTACTTAACCATTTTCATGGTACCGGGGTCCATTTTATCTTTTTTAGCACAGAGCATGGTGTTTAGGGCACCTTGTATGCTTCGGTAAACGTTCACTGAAATTTACCAGGTTGATAGCAGGTTCTGGGTTGGACCACCTGTGGTCATATTCTGAACAGAGTAGAGACAACTTTGTTATAATCCTGAGAGGTCCACAGGAGCTGGGGACATGCCTAATGCCATGATGAGTGCTTGGTACCAGTACTCCGGCCTGTTTGAACACTTGCCTTGGCAGATTTGAGATCTGATTCTCATATTGATGGCTTTTTACCTACACCTTTGGGTCTGGAAGGGTGGTCCTGGTATCTTAGCAGCTGGTGCCCTGTGGCTTCAAGAGGTCTTGTCATTTGATGGCATCTTGTTCTTAGAGATCTGATACTGGAACACATCTGTATACAACTCTTTGATGAGGAACGTTTTGCATCACCTTTCATTGATTTACTTGGTGACTCACAGATGTACGTATTCTTTCACAACCCACTGGTCTGTTTAGATAAATAATGTTTATACTGTGATTGGAAAGATTAGCAAAATTAGCCTCTTAAAAAATTGTTATAGCTTTTATTAATTACTTTTACCTTCATGGTGTGCTACAAGTTGACAACAGGTTTTGGAGTCTAAATGGGAGAGTGATACTGAATTAACTTGGTAGGAATGGGAAAGTCAGAAAGAGGAGCCTGTGTTGGGAGAAAATGTATTTATTTTAGAAACATTGAAATTGAAGTGACAGTGGATGTGTAAGATGAAATGTCTAAAGGGCCGTTCAGGAGAGAGGCTGGGAGAAGCAATATAACTTTTACTTCCAGTTTTTCTTTTCAAAAATTCTGAACTTAGAGAAATGTTGAAAGAAAAGTACAGCACACACAGATGTACCTTGCACCTAGATTTGCTACATTTGCTTAATACCCCCCCAACAAAATCATGTGTGTGTATCTATAACTGCTTGAAACTGAGCTGCACACTTCATAACCCTTTAGCTGTGAACACTCCAGCCTTTGTCTCTTTATGACAAGGATTTTTTACATGACTTTAGTGCCATTGTCAGATATAAGAAATTTAATATTGATACAATTATGTAATAAATTCATACTCAAATTTTCTTAGTTATTCCAAAAATACCTTCTGTAACTGAGATTTGAATAATAAGTTAGCGTCCAAGCAAGGCTCTTATATTGCCTTTTGTGTCTTGTGCTTGCTTAGGTTTTGCTAATCTGGAAGAGTCTTTAACTTTTCCTGTATTGGTATATTTGAAGAATTGAGGCCAACTGTCTTACATAGTGTCTTGCATCTGAATTTATCAATTTTTCACACTGTGATTAGATGCAGGTTCAACTGCTTCATCAAGAATACTACAGAGGAGTTCTCGGGTACTTCCATTATGTCACATCAGCCTACCTGTGCCAGTTTGTTCGAATATTGGTGATGCTAAATTTGGTCACCTGATTAAGTTTTATGCCTTAACATTCTCCATTTTTAAAGAGACATGTCTCATTGTTAATAAGCACCCTATGGTGAAATACTTAAAAGACTATATATTTGTCCTCTTCTTCCCAAACCTTTTACCGGATGGTTCTTATATCCAGTTTGGTCCTTGCCTGAATCAGCCATTATAATACTGATCAGAAGGTACTGCATCAGTTACTGATGAGTGGGGTAAGGAATAGACTTTGTCATCCTACGTAACAAGTGATGATAGAGCTGTTGGCTATCCATATGAAAAAAAATTAGATTTCCACCTTACGATGCATATAAAAATAAATTCCTGATTGGCTATAGATTAAAGTGTGAAAAGTAAACTTCTGAAACTTACATAGGAAAATATATGACGTGTATTTTCATGGCATTGTGCTAAGAAAGAATTACTTAAACAAGATATAAAAATCACAAGTCCTAAAAGAAAAGATTAACATTTTGGAATACATTAACATACGAATCTTCAATATAACAGAGGACTGTAAAGATAAAATGGAAAAGGAGACCACAGACTAGGAGTACTTATTTGTCACACTTTTAAATGACAAGCAATATGTCTCCAGAATATAAGTGACGTGTGATAGATCAGTAAGAAGACAGACTGGGCTATTTACACAGGAAGAAGCGTAAGTGGCCCATTATGAAAGATGTTCAACCTCACTAATAACCAGGGAAATGAAACAATAAAGCCCTAGTGAGATTCCGTTTTACACCTATTGATTAGCAAAAACTAATAAGTGTGATAATTCCAAATGTTGGCAAGGATGAGAAGAAACAGGAACTCTTGATTATTACTGATGGGAATAAATTGATTCAGTCTTTGTTTTTTAGGCAAGCAATCTGGAAATATCCTCGAAGTTGTGTTGATGCAGGTGCCCTGTAACTCGGCCATTCTACTTCTCAGTTAGCCTAGAGAATTGTCACACAGATAAAACAAGGAGACACAGTATGTACTACTATTTGTACTTGTAGGTTGTACTTGTAGGTTGTAGTTCGGTGCCAGAAAGCTGGTTCTGACCCATCGCTAGCAGCAATCATATCGATAACAAAACATTCCCCAGTCCCAGGCCGTCCTTACAGTCATCACACATGAGAGCCCTTTGTTGGAGCCACTGTGGCCATGCATTCCACTGAGGGTCTTCTTTTTCTGTGTCCCTCTACTGTACCAAACATGATATCTTTCTCCTGAGGACATGTCCAAAGTGGGTGAAATGACGTCTCAAACATCCCCGCTGGTGAGGACCGTTCTGATTATACTTCTTCCGAGATTAATGTGTTTGTTCAATGATACATTCAGTATTCGTCACCAGTGCCATTATTCAAAGGCATCAATTCTTCTTCAGTTGTACATACTCATCATTCAGCTTTCAAGTGCATGTGAAGCAATGAAGAATACCATGGCTTAGGTTGGGCACCCCTTAGTCCACAAAATGGTATATTGGCTTTTTAACATTCTAAAGAGGTACATCTGTACACATGGATACATCTCAAAACCTAATACTGAGTGAACAAAGTAAGCTGCCAAACAGTGTATACAGTATTTTATGTGTGTAGTTTATTGAACTGTAATCCACATAGCATATAATTCACCCATGTAAAGCATACAATTCAGTGGTTTTTAGTATATATTCACAGGTATGTGTGACAATCACTACAGTCAATTTGAGAACTTTTTCATCACTTCAGAAGGAAACTCTGTATACCCTATTGCCATTAGCCCCTGTTCTCTAAACCTGTGTCCCACATTCTCAGCCCTGTACAACCACTAATCTATCTTTTGATATGAATCGTATAGTATATGGCGTTTTGTGGCAATCTTCTTTCATTTAGCATGTTTTCAAGGTTCATCCATGTGGTAGCATGTACCAGTATCACATTTCTTTTTATTGACATATAATATTTAATTGTTTTTATTAGAGGTTTTAAATGTAAAAAGTTTCGTTTAGTTTAAATTATGCCATAAAAGGAGACCAGAGAAAGAGACAGAGAGAAAAAGTTTATTTGCGTGCCGGCGGCTTTAGAGAGTTCTTGGGAGGGAGTCTGCAAAACCGCCCATTGGCCGGGGAGTCGGGGGATTTACAAAGGATGGAGGCGGACCTTGTTGAGGACAGTTACTTGTTGGTAAGTAACCAGTGGGGTTGTGGATGATTAGGACCATTCGATTAGCATAAGGAGTGTCATTTCAGTGGGGCGAGAAGAGGAGAGGACTAGTAGAGCCTATGGGGAAGAAGCAGCAGTCTCCAGGTGTAGTCGAGGTGTTTCCTGGAATAGCTGGCTTGGACCAGCTGGGGAAGGGGGGTTTGGGTTTCAGCTTAACTTTCTGGCCTTTTTGATGATAAGGGATGAAGAAGTCTGTCTTTGTCTACTTCCTGCTGAGCGTGGGTGGATTTGGGTTACAGGCCAGAGTCGGCGAGGGGTGGGTTGGTGGGCACGCAAGTATAGGGGTGTAGTAGTAGTTGATTTATGGTGACTCTGGACATTTCTTTTATGCAGTTTTTCAGGAACCTGAGAAAGCAAGGGGCAAAAAGAAAAAAAGAGGCTTATTAGTATTAGGGGCCCAATGAACGGGCGAGCCATGCCAGTAATGGTGACTGGAACCAGTCGAATGGGGATGTTTTGGCTTGTCTTCTTTTCAGCTCTTTGCTCAGGCGAGTTAAGGTATCGAGGTTCTGCTCTGTTCCGCCAGTTTCGCTGATACAGTAACAGCATTCTTCTTTCAGGAGGAGACTGGTTCCTCCTTTGTGAAATGTGTCTTGGCTCTCTTTACTGGGGCCTGTCCTTGTCTCTCTCTCCTCATCTTTTTCCTCTGAGTGATCCGAGAACAGAGGCCAGTGGATGAGCCTCTTTCTTCAGATCTGTGTCTTTCTTTTCTTTTTTTATCTCTTTTCTTTCTTTTCTCTAGCTATCTAGCCTTTCATTTTTTCTTTCTTTCTACATCCTCTTTATTTCTCTCACTTGCTTATTCTTTCTTTATGTTCTCTTCATATTTGTTACACTTGGGGTCCCACAGATAACTATATACATCACAAAGTAGTCACAAGAAACTCTAGCTAGGTTGTTTATATCAGGCAAAGACAAAACTTAGGAGAAAATTTTTCAACTAGTGAAACTAGTCTGCCAGGTTCACTCTGACAGAGATAAGGAGCAAGAAATCAAGTTGTAGATACACAAAATACCAAGTAGACTTCCTAGCTTCTTTAACAACTCCAGCGAGCCAGGAGGCCCATACTGGGAAATGTCATTGATTAGTGGATTGTTTCTGCGCACCAGAGGTGGCCTTTTCCGTCCTTTGTTTTTAAAGTTGTAGGTTGCCGTGACTGGATTTAATAGAACTTCTTCAAGAAAAGTTCTCAAGTGGCACGTGCCAGGTATAGGTGTATTGGTTAGTGCCAATCTCCACCATCCTTCTTTTTCAAAAGATGATGGCTTCTGGGTTGGCTTCTGGTCTTTATAAACCAGTGAGCTAGGGCTTGCCTGTGGTTTGTCTTGGAAGAAGTACAGTCTGAATGCTCCTTAGAAGCAAAGATGGCAAAATGAGCTCTCCCATGCTTTGAGACATGCTAGGAAGGAGCAGTCCCCGGAGAGGGACGTTATGCTTGGTAATTCAGAGGGTCAGCAGAAAAGAGGAAGGTTCTAAATGGGATAGACTGACACAGTGGCTACAGCAGTGAGCTCAAGCCTAGCAATATTTGTAAGGGTGGCACAGGACCAGGCCGTGTTTCCTTGTGTTGTACATAGGGTCACTATGAGTATAAATCACTTGTTGATACTGATCATGTGGCGGAGCACATGGTAAACCAGATGAGTTGTGAGGTGGTATCAAGGACATACTCATGCACAAAGAAAGTGAAAGGTTACTAAAAAGATAGGAAAGGGGAAAACAGACCAAAGTGTAGATACAGAAGAGACTCTGAAACTTGCTTTTGAGTGTAGAGTAGCTAAAACAAGTGGAAGAAAGGATGAAGTATAAAAACTGAAGATTTCACATACAGGGTGGCTCAAGAAGACAAGTGAAGTATTAGAATGTAATGTGCAAGGACAAAGGGAGGCTCACACTCAGCATTTCTGAAGCTGAAAGAGCTGAAGAAAAAAATTCAAGCCTTGAGTTGTAGTTTTGAAGGATTCTGTGGGCAAAATAATGCACGACACAGGAACTGTTTAAAGAAAATGAGAAGAATACAGAAGATCACTGTAGCAGAAAGAATTGGGTGGCATTCAGTCATTTCAGGAGGTCGCATTTGAGTAAGAAGTGGTGGTACTGAAGGGAGAAGTCCAAGCTGAACTGAAGGAATTGTTGAAAAAGTAGGCTTCAGGAATTGACAGAGTACCACCTGAGATGTCTCAACAAATGAATGAAGTGCTGGAGATACTTACTGGTCTGTGCTAAGAAATATGAAGACAGTGTCTGGTCAACCAACTGGAAGACATCCATATCTGTGCCCATTCTGAAGAAATGTAGTCCAACAAAATGCAGAAAATGTAGAATAATATCATTAATATCACGCACAAGTAGCATTTTGCTGAGGATAATGCAAAAACGGATACAGCAGTATATCAACAGGCAGCTGCCACAAGTTCACTGTGGATTCGGAAGAGGACGTGGAACCAGAGATATCACTGTTGATGTCAGATGGGTCTTGGCTGAATGCAGAGAATACCAGAAAGGTGTTTATCTGTGTTTTACTGATTGTGCAAAACCATTTGACCATGTGAATGATGGAAACAAATTGTGGATAATGTTAGTGAAGTATATGAATTCCAGAGTACTTAACTGTGCTCCTGTGGAACCTCTAGACAGGCCAAGAGGAAGTCATTCTGACAAAACAAAGGAACACTGCATGTCTTAAAATCAGGAAAGGTGTTCATTTGGTTTGTGTCTTCTCCCCAGACTTATTCAGCCTGTATGCTCAGGAAATAATCTGAGAAGTTGGGCTTCTTGAAGAAGAATGGGGCGTCAGAATTGGAGGAAGATTCAGTAACAACTTACAACCTTTCTGAAAACAAAAAGAACTTGAAGCACTTGCTGATGACAATCAAAAACTACAGCCTTCTGTTTATATTACACCTCAACATAAAGAAGTAAGAACTAATTGAAAACAATTCTATGAAATTCAGGAAGACTATAGAAAAGTGATGCCAGGACTGGGTTTTAATGGCGGGATGACTCTTCATTTGGGGGGAAGGGAATGAGCACATTCTTGAGTGCAGGGAGATGAGGTCTTCGTAGTGGTGGGGAGAGTTGTGTTTTGAACAGATGAGAATGAGGAGCAGAGGGAGATCCTCTTTGTAGGAAAGAAGAAATCACAGACACATGACTCAGTGCACAGCCTAGCAATATTGGCGGTTCAACTCAATTTTGAAATTTTAGCACATGCAGACTATGAGATTATGTGATTTTTATGCCTCAGAAGCTGGGATTGCAGACAAGCTTACAGCATGTTTGATATAAGGGGACGGATTTACAGAGCTGCAAAGGGAAAATTTTGTGGGGATATGGTAATTCTAAATGTTAGAGCAGTTCTCATGTGGATAACTAATTCTTTTAATTCTGTTTAATCAGAGGGCAGGACCCAGGACAAAGAGTCCGTAGTAAGATAGATGCCTGCTCAGTAAAAGAATCTACCAGTAATTTATTAATAAACTGTTGTGAGAGTGAGGAAGTTTCCCATCATAAAAAGGATTCAAAGAAGGGCCAAGATGTAAAGATGAGAAACCTGATGGCATGACAACTGAAAAGCCTCCTAACACTTGTGGTGTTAAAAGGCTATGTGATCAGAAGGCTGACGGGGTAGGAAAGTCTCATTTGTAATTAGGAGTAGAATGTGTGGTGACTGTAAGAATCCTTTCACCATAGCTATTCAGTCTGTATGCTGAACATATCATCTGGGGAACTGGACTGTATTAGGAAGAAAGGGGCATCAGGACTGGAGGGAGATGACAAGTCTGTGATATGAAGATGACCCAACCTTGCTTGCTGAAAGTGATGAGGATTTGAAGCACTTACTGATGAAGATCAAGGACCACACAGTTTTCAGTATGGATTACACCTCAACATGAAAAACCAAAAATTCTCACAGCTGGACCTGTAAGCAGCATCATGATAAATGGAGAGAAGATTAAGGTTGTCAAGGATTTCGTTTTACTTGGGTCTGCATTCAACACCCATGGAGGCAGCAGGTAAGAAATGAAATGACGCCTTACAATGGGTGAATCTGCGACAGAAGACCTCTTTAAATTGTTGACAAGCAGTGATGCCACCTGGAAGACTAAGGTATGCCTGACCCACGCCATGGTATTTTCAGTTGCCTCATATGCATGTGAAAGCTGCACAACCAATAAAGAAGATTGTAGAAGATTGGATGCCTTGGAATCGTGGTACTGGAGAAGTATATTGAATATGCCATGGGCAGCCCAAAGAACAAATAAATCTGTCGTGAAAGAAGTACAATCAGAATTTTCCTTAGAAGCAAGGATGGCAACACTTTGCCTCACATATTTTGGACATGTTATTAAGGAGGGATCAGTCCCTGGAAAAGGACGTCATGCTTGGTAAAACAGAGGGTTGCCATGAACAGAACGCCATCAAATATATCTTTAAGCTAAGGATAAGTGACAGCTCATTAATACAGAATTCAGATATTGGTTTTTTTCTTGGCTCAGTGCTTAGCATATTGAGGCCATAGATTAGGATCTTAAAGGATTTAAAACTCTACAAGTTTTTTGGTCTGGTAGATTAGTGCCTGGAAATTTAGTATGGATTACTATAGTTTCTTTTACCTTCTCCGAATGTGAACGGAATGGCAGAGCAGTTTGGATCTCAGGGTTGGCTCATTAACTCTTTTTTGCTTGGTGAGATTGTGTTGGTATGGTTAAATTAGAATTACCTTCATATTCTACTGCTAAGATATTACTTCATTGAAGTCAACAGATTTTATAGAAATCAATGTGTCAGAAATTGCCAAGAAGAACACCTGAAAAAATACTTACTAGCTGATGAAGTGCTGGAGAGAAAAAAATGGGTCAGTGTATTGATTTTCCTGGTATGGGAGCCGTGTTTTTCAAGGGACCATATCGAAGTAGCTAGTTAAGCTTTTTCTGAAGAGCCACCTCCTGAGGGTCTGCTGTAGTCATCCCTCTCAACATCCTACATACACCTCCATCCTGCTTTGCATTACTGCACGTAACCACACATGTAACTCCTTACAGGACGAGCATCAGTGTTTTGTAGCTGTAAGATGAACTGGGCTCCACAATGGTAGTGAATATACTCTGAGCTAGGAGACCATTGCACTGTATTTGATGGCTATGCTCTTACAATTTACATGAAGAATAAAACAAATGCAGGGTGGCAAGATGTTCTCAGTGTGGAGGAAAAGGTCGTCCTCAGCTGTGTTTGGAAGTCATAGGTGGTTCTATATGAGCTCCTGGGGAAGTGGATTCAAGAAATGTCTCACTGCAGAGGAGACAGGGGAGACAGCCTCTGAATAATGTCACTTTAAGTAGCAACATTATTTCTAGGTAGAATTAAGGAAGGTAAAAGTGGAAAACGGATTTCAACAAAATAACAGGAGCTCAATTTGAAGAATATCAGAAGAAGCATCTCAGGGGAATTTCGGGGTTCTGTAGAGACAGTACACACTGCAGTTTTGTCACCTCCACCTCACGGTGACCCCGTGTGTTACACAGGAGACCAAACCCCATGCGTGTTTCTTGGCTGTAATCGTGACCGAAGCAGGTTGCCAGGCCGCTCTTTCTCAGTGCTGCTGGGTGGGTTTGAACTGCCAACATTTGGTTTACAACTGAGCACACTAGGTTGTCTGCTCAGTAGGACTGGGAAGACGTCAAGGAATAAGATGAAAGGAGGCTTCTGGCCTGGAGGCAGTTGAGGACTGATACCTGGATGTAGTGGAGAAACAACTCGGAGAACCGACAGTAAAGGAATCGACCACCTGACTAGCGTGTTTTGATGTGAGGCAGAATAAAAGAGATAACTAAGATCTGGTGAAGTGAAGTCAGGAAGGTGTCCCTGACGTAGTCACCATCAGCCAGCCCTCGGGCGCTCCCTAACTGCTGTCCTGGGAGGGGAAACCCCGGGTGGCACAGCAGTTAGGAGATGCTCTACTCACTGACAACGGCGTTGGGGGTATGTTTTCAGTCATGGGAGCCCTGGAGTCTGTAGTTTGTGTTTTAAGAATTGCATTCTGACTGAGAGGTTGGTGACAGAAGGCAGCAAGTATTGATTCAAAATAATAGTTAACCTGCTGCTGTTGAGTCCATCTCAACTCATGGTGACCGTAAAGGACAGAGTAGAACTGCCCTATAGAGTTTCTAAGGAGTGCTTGGTGGATTTAAGCTGGCGACCTTTTGGTTAGCAGCCAAGCGCTTAAGCACTGTGCTACCAGGTCTGCCCGGTGGGTAGTGATGAATGTACTTTAAAATGTGAATCTCGGGTCTCAGGCCACGGACCAGACCTCCTGTGTTAATTTTCAGTAGCTCACATGACATGTTAGCAAGCACCTAGTGGCTTAAAGCAGACCAGACCTTCTGTGTTAATTTTTAGTAGCTTGCCTAACACCTTACCCTGGGCACCTGGTGGCTTAAAGCAATACAAGTTGATTGTGGTTTCTGTGGGTTTGGAGTCTGGGCAGGAGTTTTGCCTTTGAGTCCTAGGCTGTTCCTCTAGACCTGCGTACTAAATTTCCCTCTGTTTCGTTGAAGCTGTTTTGAGTTGTTCTCTGTTATTTTCAACTAGAGAGCTAGAAGGAAGGCCGGTAAGTATGGTACTTAAGCAATTTTTTTTCGCTCCTAACCATTAATTCCTTTTTCTTCCTCCTGTCTACATAATTTGTTTTTAACGGCGAATTATATTCCTTCATTTGTGGAATAACTACTGAGTATTTTTTTCATGCTCCTCTAGAGAGGCAGAGACGAAGAAATATGATTTTTGCCCTCAGCGAGATTGAATTTATGGAGAGAAATGGACATGTAAATGACCACCAGCAATACTAGACTGAAGACAGAGGCCGTACTGCGTGACTCATGAGGCAATCATTATCTTACACATAGTAGCCTTACTGAAGGTCATTGTAACAACAGTTTTTACAGAGAACCAAGGCCTTTTGCCCTGACTGGTAGCAAGGCCCTAGCTGGTATTTTGACTCCTGTGGCTCTGGGCGTTCATCTCTGGGCAGTCTAAGCAGTCGAGGGGAGACCACACTATGTCTGTTCTTCTTGGTTAAAGTTGGGGCGGGGGGTGGATTGCCAGTGATGTCAGCACAACCAATGACAAAGCAAAACAGCAGCTTGACCTGAGAGTTTCTTCTTCTTAGTTGCTTGGTTAAGTTATTTAATCCTTTGAAGTAACTAAGTCAGCCTTCCCTGTGGGCTATTCAACTGTTTGCATGTTTAAGGTTGATTTTAGAGGTTTTATGTTCTCTGTGACTGCATTAGGGCTGCTGGTGGTGCAGTGGTTAAGCACTGGCCTGCTAAATGAAAGGTGGACACTTAAGAGTCCACCAGCTGCTCCTTGGAAACCCTGTGGGAAAGTGCTGGTCAGTCCTGTAGAGTCACCGTGAGCCAGAATGAACTCCACAGCAATGGGTGTGGTTAGGGTTTTTATAGCTTGCATTACAGCATCAAAAGACTTCTTATGTAGCTTGCATTACATAATGGAAAGGGTACTTAGTAAGAGTTCTCTGTTCCCTGTAACTTACATTACATAATAAAAGGTTAGTTATACAGCTTGTTGCATAATGAGAAGCCTACCTACTATAAGGGATCTGTGTTCCCTATAGCCTGCATTATATAATGAAGAGGATGCTGAAATTAGATGGAAGCCAGTGAAATTATAGTCAGACTGCATAGTTCTGATTTTAGAACCATGTTTTTGTTACATGGAGGTTATATAGGTTACAAGTTTTAATGGCCTCATGCAGCAATTCAAAATGACCCAGTTCAGAATGGCATTCACTTGGAGAGAGTGGATGGAAATGGGTGGTGATGGAAAATCCCTTGAGAATTCATGGAGCTGTTAAAAAAAACTAGGAATCTCATTCCTTTTAATAACAGAAAAAACCTGTAGTAGAATTTTAGAGAAGTATATGAAAGCTTTAGCCTAGTTAGGAAATTGTGGGAACATGTTTATACTTTTTTAAAGGAAAAAGGAAAGAATTATTCTTATTTTGAACATGTCATTGAGGAAAGCAATACAATTAATGGGGTAATACAAGGAAGAGTTAAGTAATTTTCTTTATGAGGAGTTATTTTAGAATTATTCCAGACACTTCCTAATGGAGAGTAGTGATGCCACAGGAGAAATTACTGCTGCTGTAGGTATTCTAACTCATTTTCTTTGGTCATGTTGGGTCAGCCGTACCTAGTTTTGAAAGAGCATTCTGTCATACTTTCTCATCACTTTGCTCATTTGATAGTTTTGTATATGAGTATGACTACATTTGTCTGTAGTCATGCCCATGTATGTGTAGACTACATTGTGTGTAATCCCTGTGTGTATATTTTAGACTCTGCTATATTTTAGACTCTTTGCAAACAAGAACTGTGTGATTCCCTCGTAACTGGGTACCCTGAACATAGTGCTGTCCTTGGATCTAGTAGGGACTCACTAATGAATGAGTGAATGGATGAATGCATGTTATTTATTCACATAACCCTGGACTCTGCAAGTGTTTCTCATATAAAGAGATGCCAGAAATATTTATAGGTAACATTATATTCACGTTCTTAGAATAGTGTCCATTTGATGGGAGGCTTAGCTTTTTGAATACAGTCAACAAATAATTCTTAAAGGATGCAATCAATTTGACTTTTATTTCTTATACTCTCTTAGAGAGAAGCTAATCAAACCTAAGGGAAGAGAAAACGAAGAAGAGAGAGGATTCTAATAGGTGGAACTTACATAATCTTTAACCCACGGCCTGTCAGATGGCTATGAGGGTTCTCTGGAGACAAAGCTTTTAGTAACTGGGTTGGCCAAGGCACAGAACAGCAGAGGGGAATCCTTGCAGCTCAGTGCTTAGTCACTGGTGGCAGTGACTCTGGTGGAGGCAATGGTGCCATTTTCTCAGGGTTGGGGTTCAGGAGGAGGGGCAGACACTGTCATGGTGCCTTCAGTGGGGTGCAGGGGTGTGGGGGAGACCGTGTGCTTCATGGATTGCATCTGGGCAGGAGACTTCTTAGGTAGCAAGCTGAGCAGCCCTGAAACCTTCAGGGGTGAAGGGAAGTTGGTGGAGAGGAAAGGCAGAATTCAGAAGTTGGGAGTAGAGGGCACGGAACAACACCTATTTCCTCTGAGATGTTTCCTCCACTCTTGGTAGTGATGTGTTCTGCACAGTGCATCGTTGAGAAGCAAGCCCACCCCATAGGAGAGGTGTCAGTAAGTTCCACCTTGTCTGCTGCCATGTACCCGTTAGTCGGTGACATCATGCCCCAGTTTGGGTTATGTCTGTGATGGCTGCAGAAGCAGATCTGTGTGTTATGCATGCAGATGGCTCTGAATCTGTCAAAGACAGAGCAAGATCAATATTGTCTTATAAATAAAAAAGGAAGAGTTAAACACTTATTAGAAACCAAGCTGATAAGCATATTACATTGTCTGAGGCACCAGAAATAAGCAAATTAATTACATGCAAATAACTGTTGTGCATGAAGTGTGGGATAATAATAGTATCTGTTTTGATGTTTATGGCAAGTTTATTTGTGTGGCTCGATTTCTGCTAATTTTCCTGTGAAAAATTGTAAATATTGGTTGCTTTTGCCTTTCTTTCAGAAGTACTTTTCTGAAATTGTAAAAACAGTCACCTCGTTTGTTGTTCCTTAACCACGGGAAGTTCTAAAGACAGTATTTGTGTGTCCATGGTAAGGGAAGAATGTTAATTGTGTGTAAGGTTGTTTCTGCCTTAATTTAACAAATGGTAGCTGTCGTCAATGTCATGGTATTTATTACTGAAAGTTAGCACACAGGTAATTGTGTCCAGGTTGATTTTTTGTTGATTTTTTTCATGAACATCTTTTGATGTCAGCTTCATGGTGAGCTTCAGATGTTTCCTCTCGTAAGGCGAAATAGTGGATTGCACAGTTTATGTCGACTGTGCAGTCTGTGGTGTGGGTCTCTGCCATTCCCCCTAATTAGTAATAGGATCCCTTTTGAAGCTATGGCTCTACACTGGGCCCAGTGGTCCACTCGCTCTAAGCATCCCACTTGACCCTCTTCTCGTTCCTCTAGGCTTTTATGCTCCTTGAAGTGTATCGGAGGTGATTAGATAAGTTCTCTTATTTTTCTCAAGATAACAAACTACGGCTTGTTAACCTGAATTGTGTGTCAGATGCCTCACAAGCTAGTGAACTTTTAGCAGAGATGAGTTGTCATTTTTTTGCGTGCAGCTTCTCAGCTGACCCCCTGCCTCCATGGTGCGACAGTACCTCCACTAGGTTACATTTGATTCCTTCGTGCTCTGTAGGCCAAGTCTCAGTCATTTTGTTCACCTCCCTGCATTGTCACTGATGACCTTGACATTTTTCCAGGATAATTTAGAAACTGTTGGCTTACATAATACCAAACACTGTGATCAATCATCTCTTGTTCACAAGACAGGAGTGAAACTGGAAGAGGACTTTTGCTCTAATTTGTGGTAGAGTGAGAATTTTAACATCTAGTCAGAAAGGAAAATAGCATTATGTCTTGGGTTAGTTTTTATCAGTTACTCTGCAACCCCATCTTGCCATCTAGTGGTTATATTTGCTGCTGGGTGCAGGACAACACAGAGACGGGTGGCATGGCAAAGTTGAACTACTGAACTCTGAATTAACATGTTGCCTTTGGGGACTTTCTGCCAGTCCTCTGCACTGATTATCACCATAGAAATTTGAATTTGGAAGGTTGGTGGCCAAATGTTTTCTTCCTGTGTCCCCCACCTCCTCCCCCACATGCCTTGGGTGAGCTTCTGTCCCTTCTTTTAGATTGAGGTTCCCAGTTGGAGAAGTTATATTGTTATGTGCTGTTGAGTCAGTTCCCACTCAATCACCTTATATGACAGAGTGGAGCTATCCCATGGTGAAGCAAGAACTGACCCTGTGTGCAACAGAATGAGACACTGCCTGGTCTGGCACTATGCCTACAATTGTTTTTATGCTCAGTGTAGGGAACCCTGGTGGCGTAATGGTTAAGTGCCAGGGCTGCTAGCCAAAAGGTCAGTAGTTCACATCCACCAGACACTCCTTGGAAACTGTGGGGCAATGTGACTCTGTCCTCAAGTGTTGCTAGAAATTGGAATCAACTCAGTGGCTGTGGCCTTGGTTTTGGTTATATAGGGGCTTTCATATAAATCTCCTAAAACTCTTGAAATTGAACAGATTAGGCACTTAAGGATAAAGTTGATGCTCAGAAACTTAGCATTCAAGAATTTATAAAACAAGTAACAGTTGTGGCTTGAAGACTTATTTAACATAATTTTCAGGTGCTTTCTTCTGTATTCTGTATTAGAGTAGAACTGTCCCATCGGGTGTCCTGTGCTGGAATCTTTATAGCAACAGGCTGTCACATCTTTCTGCCAAGGAGCAGCCATTGGACTCTAAGTGCTAACCTTTCTGGTAGCAGCTGAGTGCTTCCCCATTGCACCGCCAGGACACCTAGAGAAATTGTACTACATTTTAAAATTCTGATTAAAAGAAGGAGAAAAATCAGTTGGTAGATTTAGGGGAGAGAATCAATTTCCGTATTATAGGAAGGGATGAGGGACATAACTACCTCGTGCTGGCAAATTATTTGCTTTCAGTCTGTGATGCTTTCAAGAGTTCGAGAAATGGGGTATTTAACTTCTCAACTTAGGATTGATCGGATCATGGTAAAGGCGCTTCAGCCTAATGGAAGCTTCAAGTCAGCTCTCAGAATTGCTGGATCACCCTTGACAATGGTTTGTATGTCTACAGATTATTAAACCTCAGCATTGACAATGTCCTGATGTAAACGTTTCCTGTTTTTCTGGCTTGATGTGATATGGGGAGCAGCTGTCTTTTCTATTGTCTTGGGTAGAATTTGTCAACTGCAAGTAAATTTCTGGTCAGGGCCAACTAAACTAAGCCTTGAGTAATTCTTCCTCCATGGGCTTCTAGATCAGAGCACACTTCTTCCCCCCATGGCCTTCTAGATAGGAGAACACATCTTCCCCTGTGGGCTTCTAGATGAGAGAACACTTCTTCCCCCGTGGGCTCCTAGATCGGAGCACACTTCTTCCCCCGTGGGCTCCTAGATCGGAGCACACGTCTTCCCCCGTGGGCTTCTAGATCGGAGCACACGTCTTCCCCTGTGGGCTTCTAGATCGGAGCACACTTCTTCCGCCGTAGGCTTCTAGATCAGAGCACACTTCTTACCTCGTGGGCTTCTAGATCGGAGAACACGTCTTCCCCTGTGGGCTTCTAGATCGGAGCACACTTCTTCACCCGTGGGCTTCTAAATCGGAGAACACATCTTCCCCCGTGGGCTTCTAGATCGGAGCACACTTCTTCATCCATGGGCTTCTAGGTCTGAGCACACTTCTTTCCCCCGTGGCCTTCTAGTTCGGAAAACACATCTTCCCCCATCGACTTCTAGATCCGAGAACATGCCTTCCCCAGTGGGCTTCTAGATCCGAGAACCCTAACTTTCACTTCACCCTTGCACTTTGTTTTTCACTGAATGTGTCTGAAGGCATTTGTTATTCACGTAGGCACAGGGTGTCCCTGGGTGATCCACACAGAGAGTTAAGTGCTTGACAACTCACCAGAAGATTGGTGGTTCTGAGCTCACCCGGTGGTGCCTAGGAAGGCAGGTCTGCTGGTGTCCATCTGAAAGGTTACAGCCTTGATAAACCTTAGAGGACCGCTCTTCTCTACATACATACATGACTCAGCATCAACTCAGCAGTGACAGAATAGCAACAGTTCCATCGAGGCTGACCTGTGCCATAGATGGGGCATGTGCCTTCACAGGAGTGATCAGGAAGCAGCAGCTGTCCAACCAGTGGTGGTCACTTTGTTCGTATTTTATTGTGTTTAGTACATTGTTGTTGTTAGGTGCTGTGGAGTTAATTTTGACTCACAGTGACCCTGTGCACAACAGAATGAGACACTACCCAGTCTGACATTACACCTACAGTTACTTTTATGCTTAGTATAGGGAACCTGGGTGGCATAGTGGTTAAGCGCTATGGCTGCTAGTCAGAAGGTCAGTCGTTCACTTCCACCAGACACTCCTTGGAAACCCTGTGGGCAGTGCGATTCTGTCCTCAACGGTTGCTAGGAATTGGAATCAACTCAGTGGCTGTGGGTTTGGATTTGGTTTTATAGGAGCTTTCATGTCAGTCTTCTAAAACTCCTGGAATTGAACAGATTAGGCACTTAGACATAAAGTTAATGCTCAGAAACTTGCTATTCAAGAATTTATAAAACAAGTAATAGATTCAATAGTTGTGGCTTAAAGACTTATTTCAGGTGCTCTCTGCTATATTCTGTATCAGAGTGTTCCCTTTTTATACCACTTGTTTTTGTTCCACAATCATTTGTTTGTGTCTGTTGTGTATATGTAGTTCCTAACTAGGTTATTTAAAAAAAATAAAAAAAACCCTATTGCTATTGAGTCACTTTCAGCTCACAGAGACCCCTGTGGGACAGAGTAGAACTGCCGCACAGGGTTTCCAAGGAGCGCCTGGTGGATTTGCAGTGTTGATGTTTTGGTTAGCAGCCAGGCTTTTAGCCACTGCACTCAGGATACCAGGGCTCCTCACTGAGACGGACCACATCTTAAAAGTTAACT
This sequence comes from Heterohyrax brucei, assembly GCA_028571685.1. Lineage (NCBI taxonomy): Eukaryota > Metazoa > Chordata > Mammalia > Hyracoidea > Procaviidae > Heterohyrax > Heterohyrax brucei. The sequence continues at coordinate 15,708,980 of CM053147.1, read as the reverse complement.
TTTGATGTAGCTTGTACAGTAAATATAACTTTTTGTATGTGTTTGATCTGTTACCTTTTTTTTCAAACAAATCAGAGGTTATCCTGTGAATGTTACGAATGTGACTGCATTTGAAAATCCTAATTTCTTATGAACCACAAGTTGATTACAGAGGAAATGGCTGAAAGGGCACATGATACAGGACTTAAGAATCAGGATTGAGGTGATAGGTATGGCTTGGAAGAGGAATGATGAAGGAGAAATTGGGGGTAGATTGATTTTCATAGATGCAAGGGAACTGGAACAATGAAGTGTTAGACTCTTAGGTAAAGATTTGATAGAAATATCTTCTTTTAATCAGCTTTAATGGTGTTTGCTTTAAACCTGAAATATTGAGCCATGTATAAAAACTACAGTAAAATTATCACCTGAACACTATTTTAAATATTTCACTAGAAAATCATGTTTCATTTCAGCATGTCATTTTCTAAGTTAAATGTTGCCATTTTAAAGTGTGTATTTCAGTGGTTTTTAGTGTTTTTACAACATTGTGCACCCATCACCACTGACGTAGCCCCCCAAAAAGAACAGTCCCTCTCATCAGCGGTACCTCCTGATTCGCCTGCGCCCAGGTCCTGGCCACTGTGAACTACTTTATGTGTGGGTTTGTCCATTCTGGACAGTCATGTAAATGGAGTAATCTAATATGTGATCTTTCGTGACTGCCTTCTCTCACTTAGCGCTATGTTTTCCAGATTCATCTCTGCTGTAGCCCTAATCAGTCCTTCATTCCTCTTTGGGGCTGAATATTATCCTCTTGTATGGGTACACCATGTTCATCCGTTCATTAGTGGATGGATAGCGGTGTTATTTCCACCTTTTGACTACTGTGAATAATGCTGCTGTGAATATTTATGTGCAAGTGGAAATGCTGGTTCCTATAACTTTGTGTTTAACTGTTGAGAAACTTCGTAACTGTTTCCCAGATAGGCTGCAACCTTTTATGTTCCCAACTGCAGTAGATGAGAATTCCAGGTTCTTTACATCTTCCACACCACTTGCTATTAACCGCTCCTCCCCTTAAACTTTTATTTATAGAAGAATGAAAGAAAGCAGGGTGGAAACAGGATTTCACAAGCATTTTGTTGAGGAACTAATTTTTCTATAAAATGAAATATATCTAATTTACAGACAGGAAAGGTATTTAATAATGACAAATAGGCACCTTTCTAGTTGAAGAGATTCCTCTACAGGGTGTCTCAAAATAGAAAATAAAGCAAAAATGGCACGCTTACTGTACTTTTGTGTTGGACCCATTGCTTTGAGTTTAAATATATGTCACCTGACAGAGTGTCTGGACACTGAACAAAAACATAGTGGGCATAGATTTAAAAGTGTAACTTTTCATACTGTTGAAAAATAGGTATAATACCCTTTGCTTCCTGCCTTCTTGGGCGTCTTGTGCTGTTGAATGAGTTCTCACTGGAAGTTTCTAATGGTCGTAGAGCTGTAGAAGTGGAAGGCTTCTAATGGATTCATCTCCCTGCTGGAATGGAATTTGGTGAGGTCAGGCACTGTGTCTGTTTTGTTGCCTGCTGTATGCCTAGCACTGAGATCAGGGCTGTACGCAGTCGGTGCCCAGCGCGTGATTCTGGACTGATTGAGTCCAGACCTTCTGTTTCATAGGTGAGCAAAATGATGTACAGAGAAGTCAGCTCACTTTAAAAGTCACTCGGAGACCCCAAGACACAGCCAAAGGAGAATCTGGCTCCTGGTACCCTTGCCAAGCTTATCCCCACCGCCTGCCTCCCGGCTGTCCTCTTCCTGAGCCTGGTGGCCTGGTATGGACCCTGCACAGGATTTCATGACAGTTTTATAGCTGTGCTCTGGGCGTTTATGGACGTTTAATGAGTGTTTTTGTTCTTGTGGAATCATTTACATGTTTACTGCTGAGGCCAGCGTTCATAAAAAGAGGGAAACATTGAAATAACAGCATTTTACCTAGGGAAGATAAATTACAGTTACCCATCAATAAATAGATAACTTTCATAGCTGCCAAGATTATTAGACGGTGGAAAACAATAAATGCGTACCCTCCCTTGTGAGTCACTTGCCTTAAAAAATTCACAGCTAATTATTGGAAAGTGCGATGAGTTAACGCATGTTTGCTGTCTCCTGGTGTTCTCTTCTTTCCTGATCACCCTTGTGGGTGGAGGAACCTGTCATATCAGTCTTTCCTCCCTTCTCTGTACTTGCAAAGTAATGTGTGTAGAGATTAAGTGTAGCCTGGTGTGAGGAAGCGTAGATTCCTGGTGTCTGAGACACCGTTACTGGAGCCACGTTGGCATGTTACGTGGACTTGTGTGCCACGAAGGATAGCATTATAGACTGGACCTGCAGTGAAGCTGAGGTGACCTGTGCAAAAGCTGTAGACTGTAGGTGGAAATCTAGAGCCTTTGAATGCAGAGAGCATGTATTTCCCTTCACTTTGACAAAGCCTCTATTTTGCTAGGTTTCATGGTAAACAGTAGGTTCAGTTGGCTTTAGTTAAAAACTCATTCCAGGAAGCAGATTATGAAGATACTACTTGAAGGAATTGAGATTTTTCCCTTTTCTTTAACCTTTGACCAGTTGATTTGTGCCTGGTATTTAAAGTAATAGGTTTAACAGACTACTTTTTTTTTCCCCCCTGATACTGTAACTTGGATGCCCCAGTTCTGAGCATCTTTTTACAAATATGTGGGACATATCCTAGGGAAGACAATAATGGTATACTAAGATGATAATTATGCTGTCTGGTCCACTCCATCATTATAATAATGTGAGTTAAGAGTGGGAGAGTGTCAGAGAATCCTCCTTTTTCTTAAGGGAAGAGATAAAGGCATTTTTAGGGAGTCCATATGGGGTGGGGTGGTAGGAAACAAAATGCCAGGCTTCTGTTAAGAAGGTTTAAGTTCAGATTGCAGCTCTACAGCTGACTGTGTTTAAACTGGAAAACTTCACCAAGGTGCCCTTTACTCACTTTTAAAATGTAGCTAATAATTCCTGCCTTACAATATCCTTTTTATATTCAGTGAGATAATATATGGGACACATAGTAGGGCATTCAGTAGTTGTTAGTATTTTCTGAACTTGGCATCCATTATATCCCCTTAATAAAGAATAACGCATTGTTTTGTGAGTGTGTTTTATAATCTGTCTCTCCATCCTTCCTCTTACACCCTGGAAGATTTAACTGGCTATGTGTTTGACAAGTTAATGGTTAAGTGTATGTAAGCATCAGCCTTTGAAAATTATCCTAAGAGGTTATTTACTGTAAAGATTTGTTACTAGCTGCTGTGAATCTGTCTAGTGCTCTCCACCCTCTTCCAGTTTCTGCCCATGCCACCATGACTGGATACATTATCCAAGTGAAAAACCTTGGCATGATCTCTGTGCCTTTTCTTCACTTGATAATTCTGCTGCCTGGCAAACATTTTCAGTGTAAAGCCCATACTGAATACAAGTTTTGTTGATGTAAGGTAGACAATTTAGGAAGTACATAGACTTGAAACAGTAGGATACACTAAGCTTCACTCATTGGGTTTAGGTTATAACTGTTAGTAGGCAAGCGATTAACCATGAGCTAAGAAACTCCTAATAATGTTCAGTTTTACTCAGAAATACAGTATGATTTCAATTCTCTGCCACCCCCAACTCCCTGTGCCTCATTAAGTCATATTTTCTAATGGCTCTATATGTGGCAGGCGTTTAGAACTAGATCTCTTACGTAGATGAAGTAGAAGAGACTTGGGTATTCCAGTAAAAGTAGCAAGGTACGTGTACAGTCTGCACCTTAGAATGTGGTGCGTTGTATTAGTCAGCACATCCTCATTCCCTAACATCCTCTGCCTTCTTTCCCACTGGGTTTTGGGACAGGCCGTGTGACTTGCCATGGCTGGTAATCTGTGAACACATAAGCCCCTAGCACGGGCTCGATATGTGCTTGTGCACTTAGACTGGGTCTTTTGCCCTCCTGTCTTTTGCCATGATGTGGCTGAGTCAAGGACGATAAAGAAGTACATAGATCTGTCTGGGCCCAGTCTGCACTTCAGTGCCAAACCCAGCTGAACCCAGCCTGCCTCCAGACCTCAGGTAACTCACAGACATGAGCCAGAAGAAAATGCTGATTGCTGTGTGCAGCCTGAGCTTAGTGTTGTACGTACCCCTGAGTGCTGTGTGGTTAGTTCCTCACTTATGGCTGTGGCAGTCACCAGCAGATACAAAGGGGTGCTCATTTCCTTAAAGGTGTTTTTGGGCACTGACTTGGGAGCCTGAGTTTTCCATGTAGAACCAAGAAGTTTCTGGGTTGATTGCCACTATTTTAATGCCAATTTTCTATCTCTGGTCACTGGTGAAATTGTTGAGGAGTGGAAGTTCACTGTGAGGAAGGGTAACCCTTCAGATATGCCGGAAAGGGGTTGCAAGTTGGCCCTGTCTGGATCTGCATGGGGAAGTTGTTTCTTGACGATAATGGCCAGTTGCTTTTTCCTTGTTTATTAAGGCCTGTTGCCATAGAGTCAGTTCTGACTCATAGTGACCCCGCAGGCCAGAAGAGAGTGGCCCCAAAGAGTTCCTGAGGCTGTCGTCTTTATAGGAGCAGACTACTACATCTTTGTCATATGGAGTGTCGGGTGGCTTTGAATTGATGGCTTTTCAGTTACCAGCCAAGCTTAACCACTGCACTGTGAGGGCTGTTTCTGTGTTCCATACCAAAACTGCCAGTGAGCCAGAGCAACCCTATAGGCAGTGGAGAACTGCCCAGTAGTTTCCAGGGAGTGCCTGGTGGATTTGAACTGTGGACCTTTTGGTTAGCAACTGTAGCATTTAACCACTATACCAAGGGTTTCCTTTGTGTTGGATAGGATAGCCATATTTCCTTAGTGGTGAAAAGGGTGGTGAATATCAAAAACATGGTTTCCTTAATTATGGGGAGAGTTCCATTTTGTCTTTAGAAGTAAACATACAAAGGAATCTGGAGTAGGCCCGACACCTCTTGAAAATAATGATTGTCTTGGGCTAATTCCTTTAGTGTGCCTCTAGCATCATTAAACTCAGTCCTACTGTGGAGGTTCATTTGCAAACAAAACTGATGAGAGACAGGAGGCTGTGTGCTGGTGACGTCCCTAAGGCGTTCACAGACACCTGCTCCTAGTTTAGACCTGTTACCATCAGGAGCACTTTTACTTGTTTTCCCTTCACAGAGGAGAAAAAATGGATGGGAAAAAAAAGATTGTTTATTTCAGGGGGTGTTGCAACCCATCCTTCAAAAGAGAACACTGAAAGAAAGAGAAAAAGGGATTTTGTGTAAAAGCTCAGAAGGTTCTCTGATTTCGCTCCCTTGCCCATTATAAATGTGGTCTTTCCCTTTGCTCTGAGCTCCCCCCTCTGGCATTCAGGGAACATTTCTCTTTCTAATATTCCTAACCTCAAAGCTCCCCTACCACATCATCTTACAAACCCTCTGAGACTGTAAAATGTTGATGGGGGTTGCTTTTGTTTCCTAGAATTTGGGGAAGGAGGTTGAAGAGGGCAGAGAAATGGCCCACTGCGTTTATTAACAGTGAATTCAGTGCAGGAAGCATTGTAAACCCAGTGACCGTTGATGTTGCTTCAAAGATACTGAGAGCTCAACCAGGTTTCTAAGGCTTTGGTGTAGGACCAGAGCAGGGAACCTTTCTGAGACCTCACATTAGCACTGTCATAGTAGACCAAGCCATGTAGCTCTTTGTTTTTTTGGTAATTAAAGCTTTCTCCTTACTGCTTTTTATCTTAAATGTCTGTCTTTGTTCTGATGGAGACTGATTGTTTCATTTCAAATAAACTCCTAACTGTCGTATCATGCTGTCTTTGGGGACAAAAGAAACGAAGAGTTTGGTCATACCCAGTTGATTCACACTGTCTAAGGAGTATGGCTTTCAGTATAACCTGCTTTTCCAGAAAATAAAAATGTACCCCTTTAAGCACCAAAGATTGTTCCTGAACATTGTATTGGGGATTTTTCTAGAATACTTTTCCGTGGTTTGGCCCTATGGTTATAGTATACTCAGCATGTTCGGTGTTTTCCGTGGTGATTGAAGGGCCAGTGTTTGGGACGCAGTTAGATGAAGGGTCATTTTGAACCCTTCGGAGCCTGCCTTTACTGAGTGCCTGTACTGTGTCACTGGTCGCTGTATCCCTTAGGGAGGCAGTGCCACCAAACCCTACACGGAGCCCCTCCTAGACGTCGTTTCTTTTTTGTTTCCTCTGTCTGCTTTTCGGACGTATGTCTCTTTTCCCTCGCTGTTTGACTGCAGGTTACCCTGCCTGGCTGTGTGTCGGGTCTGTCTCACGTAAACTCTTGCCTTCCAGCTTGCTGTTTGCTGTGGAGTCAGCTGTGAAGGCTGAGAACCACAGTGGTGACGGTTCTGTGTAGAGGAAGTAACCAGAGAAGCAGTCTTAGGCATCAGAGGCTCATAGTGCTTAGCTGTGGATTTTGTGACATACATATTTTGACTCTCAAGAGGATCCGTTTTTTTCTTTCTTCTCTGTTCCTTAGCTTCTAGTCTTCTCAGTGGGGAAGCTGTGAGTGAATTAGGTGTTAGGGCGCTGACCCTGGCAATCTAATGCACTTAAAACTACTGTCCCCAGGTCTAATGACCCTGTAGTACAGAGCTGGTGGATTTGAACTGCTGACCTTTTGGTTAGCACCCAGATTCTTAACCACTGGGCAACCAGGGCTCCTAGTGTCAGCTGGAACACCTTTATTGTGGAATTCTCTCTCCTAGTTCTTTCCTTCTGTGCTTGTGCTACCTGAGTTTTAGATGGCCCTCGGGTACAGATTTTGGGAGAAAGCCTCCATCATTTAGTAACTTGGCGGAAGTCTCTGCATTTGGTGTGAAGTTCCTGACATTGCTCGTTGTTCTACCTGGAATGTGTTGCGTGAAGAAGGGAGTGAATAATCTTGTTTTTTGCATTATTCTTTTTTGGGGTGTCAAATCTTTTGTTATTACATTTTCTTTTTCATGATTTGTTCTTAGGGTTTTTTATTCCTCAGAGTAATGTAAGAGTGTTTGAATGATCTTAAATAGTAACCATTTATTTATTTAGTTAGTTTTTACTGCCTGTGGGTTCAGGGGTGGTATGTGTCTTTTCTTGTATCATGTTGCCTGTTTTTTCAGAAGACTTTTTTCCTTGGCCTTTAGAAAAACTGACAGATTTGGGCTTAGGTCAGCTCCAGAGTGGCAGGGCCTTCTCTGTCCTCCCTTGTCCTGTCTCAGCTGGGTACATCTGTGCGGGCTCATTTTTCTGCTGGAGCTCTGCCCCCTGGATGCCAGCATCTTAGATGTGATTCTTCCTGTCCCCTTTAGGCCAGAGCTGTTGTCACTCACACGAGTGATGAGATTACCGTTCTCCGCTCCTCTGCATGTGGCATCAGGTCTTGTAAACGCTGAAGCTCACCTTCCGACAGAAGGATGAGCAGCCTCTCCCTTTTCCTCTACTCTGTCTCCGTTTTGCTGAGAAAAGGCCATCTGGCAAATAGAAGCCTCACAGCATTTCTTCTGGGGTGGTCTCTTGGCATCATCTTTCTCTACTAAAGCCCCAGAATTCAGGTTTGAGAAGCTAACGAAGGACGTAGGACTGAGCCATGAGATAGAACGCCTCTCCCAATGTCCTACACCTTTCTTGTACATGAGTTCCGTGGCTTCAGTTTTATTCATTCAGTATGTAGTTATTAATCTGTAATAATTGAAGTATACTGTTCAAAAATTGAGTTCTTCCCATCCCCCTTTTAATTTGACTTACAGGAAGTACAGAATTGAGTCTTTTTTCTTATATTATTTTTCTTATATTATTATTTAGTATCCCTTTATGATCTTTTCCCGTTAGCTTAGGGTCAGTCTCCTGGAAATATGTGCCTCTGCACATTATAAATTAGCCTGTCTTCCCTGTTTGTACAGTGAAGATGAATTAATAAAAATATATTTGAGTGTTTGCATGCAGATAGGGCGGTGTTGGAGGTGTGCATCGATGTGAGGAGCTCCGGGATCTGTGGGAGTATGTAACGATTACAGTAAAGGTGCTTTGATGATTCTTGTCTTAGTTTTCCTTTAACACTTAGTATGTTTTCCAGATTTATTCAGGGATTTCTTTTTAAAGAAATTGCTGTGACTATTTGCCCAAATTATAGCCTTCATCGTCCAGTTTTATAGCATCTGAGGCCTACGGTATTTGTGTTACTAGAGTCCTTAGGTTTTTAGTCTGATTACGGTTTATGATTTAATTACCCACCAGATGTTCAGATGCTTTCCTGTTTGCTATTATGTTATTTCGTATCAGAGACAGAAAGAAAAAGGGGGATTATAACCTCCTTTGTGCTCAGTTTTTCTGTTCAGAAGAAATGGAGACGCCGAGCAGCATTGGCCTTCTAACTCACTGTCTTGACACTTGTCTTACTCTTGTGTCATTAGTTCCTGTTGGACCTAAACTAGGTGCTAATGTACGGTCACTGTGAGGCAGAATCGACTTGGTGGCATTTTTTTTTTTTTTAATTTTCTTTACTGTTGTACAGTAGTTAAGAGCTTGGCTGCTAACCAGAAGGTCAGCCATTGGAGTCTACCAGCCACTCCCTGGAAACCCAGTGAGGCAGTTCTGTTGTGTCCTGTAGGGTCTCTGTGAGTTGAAATTGATTTGATAGCAGTAAGTTTGACTTATTTTTCCCCCCAGAGAAGTGGAATGTCTCTGGCCTCATCCGTAGTCTAGGTGGGAGAGCATGTTGCTGGCCTCACCGTTCACATTTTCCATCATCTCTGTCTGTGACTATTTTAAGATTGATAGGGTACTTCGCAGTCTAACTGTCTTCTCCCCTCTGTTTGCCCACACTGCTGGGATGTCTCCCTCGTGGTAGGGAATGTGCTCCCAGAAGAGCCTCCCTCCCTCCCCCAGGCCTCCTGAAGGCTGGGAGCTCAGTCTGTCAGGCGTTCCCCAGTGGCTTTTTGTCAGTCGCTATTTTTGCAAAATCTTCATTCTCTCTAATCATACAAATATGTCATCTTCATTTCTCCTGTCAAAGACAAATTAAAAAAAATTAGTTCACTTTCTGAGCTAGTTGAGTCGTCATGACTTCCAGACCCCACTGCATTTTTAGCAGCCGTTTTCTTCCCCTCATCTCTTCCCCTTAATGCTTTTAAAAGCGGATCTGCTCCTGTCTGACTAATGGGGTAGTATGAATTAATAAGCCACGCAAGTTCTGTTAAGTTTTAGCTGACTATTGTAAGCTGCTTTTCACTTTCTTCCATACTTAGTTCTGATCTTTGTCTGTAGGTATTTGAAGAGTCATTTCCTGAAGTACACGAGGTGTCTCTAGTTCATTATCGTTTTCCCCCGGAGGAATTTTCATCCTCTGCGTGTTAATTATTTAATTATCCTAATGATGTCTCGTCTGGTACTCCTGGGCTCTTGCACACTGATAGAATTAATCCTCCACCAGGTTCTAATTCTTTAATGTTTGTGCATGTATATTTAAGTGGTTCTTACATTAGTTTATGACTATCTTTCCCTTCATTCCACCTCCTCACCCTGGATTCTTCTCTGCATTCCTTAGATCTAAGTATTTGTTCCCATGGTGTTTGTTCCTTCCTTCCCATTGCCTTGACTGCAGTCCCTTATTGTGCCCTATACCCAGGCTCCCAAACTCTCTGGGCCATGAGAATCAGCTGGAATGTCTGTTAAAGATACAGATTCCAGGCCCCCAGTCCCAGAAACTCTAGTGGGGTTGGTATGTGAGGTGCCTAGCTCTTTTTACTTTTAATAAAAAACTCACTGCTGTCAAGTCAGGTCCAACTGTAGACATCAGAGTAGAATTGCCCTATAGAGTTTCCAAGGAGTGCCCTGTAGAGTTGAACTGCTGACCTTTCAGTTAGCAGACGTAGCACTTAACCCACTGCGCCACACAGGCTTCCCATATTTGGATGGTCTTTTGGCCGTTCTACCCACCCTCCCTCCCTCCCTCTCTCCCTCCCCCTCCCTCTCCCTCTCTCCCTGTCTCCTCCCTCTCTCCCTCTCTCCCTCTCTCCCTCTCTCCCTCTCTCCCTCTCCCCCTCTCCCCCTCTCTCCCTCTCTCCCTCTCTCCCTCTCCCTCTCCCCCTCTCCCCCTCTCCCCCTCTCTCCCTCTCTCCCTCTCTCCCTCTCCCCCTCTCCCCCTCTCCCCCTCTCTCCCTCTCTCCCTCTCCCTCTCCCCCTCTCCCCCTCTCCCCCTCTCCCCCTCTCTCCCTCTATCCCTCTCCCCCTCTCCCCCTCTCTCCCTCTCTCCCTCTCTCCCTCTCTCCCTCTCTCCCTCTCCCTCTCCCTCTCCCCCTCTCTCCCTCTCTCCCTCTCTCCCTCTCCCCCTCTCCCCCTCTCTCCCTCTCTCCCTCTCCCTCTCCCTCTCCCCCTCTCCCCCTCTCTCCCTCTCTCCCTCTCTCCCTCTCTCCCTCCCCCTCCCTCTCCCTCTCCCCCTCTCCCCCTCTCCCCCTCTCTCCCTCTCTCCCTCTCTCCCTCTCCCCCTCTCCCCCTCTCCCCCTCTCTCCCTCTCTCCCTCTCTCCCTCTCTTCCTCTCTCTGTCCCTGTCTCGCTCTCTCCCTCCTAAGGGACCAACAGAACCTGAGAGCAGTGAGTGGGAATCCGGAGATTTGGCTTCTGACAGTGTGTGTGAGTGTATGTGTGGGTGTATTTCACTTATGAAACAAAGGAGTGTAAGAATGGTGTGGCAGGGGCTTCTGAACTGCTGTAACTTCACAAGGGGCCGAGAATCAAGATCCGCAGCCTACGGCTGACTTCTAGGAAATAGAGGCCTGTTACACATACCTCCACCCTCCAGTCTTTGTCCCAGTTCTGACACTGTCCCTGCTATGGCACTCTCTACCTCTCTGCTAAGTTTGCTAATTCATTGCAAAGGCCACACAGAACTCACAGAAAATAATCACAACTACAGGCTTTTCAGAGAAGTAACAGGTGATGATTCAGGGATCAGAGACAGTGCAGGATGTAGTTCTTCAGTGAAGACAGCTTCTGTGCCATGTCCACAGGCCCTTTTTTTGACTGTTGACTTGTGACCCTTAGGCCCTTTAGGCCCCCAAGCTGGCCTCTGTCCTGCTTGGGCAAGTGTTACAGAGCTCTTTGGCTTTGCCAGTAAGTGTTCCGCGGTACCCTGCTCACCAGGAAGCTTTGGCCCCAAGGCGCTCAGCTCGCTTGCTCCGTGGATTCGCGTGTCTACTGTATCCACCTCCTCTGTGGGCCGGGAAGCGCGCTGTGCTGTCTTGTGCTGATCTCCTGCTGCTGCCCTTCCTCCACTGGTGCTTCTGTCATCTCATGCCGTCCCTGATAGAACTGCTTTTAGTCTCCGGGGTATAGGAGGCTCTTAGTGCAAGGACTCTGAGTCCAAAGGGAACACTCTGCTCCTGTCTCCTGGTGGTAGTGAAGGCTTCCCTTTCTGCCTGTGGGATGGCTCATTTTAAGCTTAGTGGGATGGAAAAATTGACCAGTGCCCTCATTAGTGTTACGTACACTTTGTTCACTTGCCCTCATCCTCATAAGGGTTCCATGCAGCTTATTTGCATTATTAGTAACTATCTAATCCCATTATTTGCGTAGTCCCACTCAGTCAAACACTTTGGAGGAGTCATAACGTCGTGATGAGAAAGACCATGTAAAGAGATCGATCCCACCACAAGGGGAGGTGGATTTGATCGCTGATGTTACTTGTGGTCAGCACGTGAATTCTCGTCACAGTCTGTGTCTTCAAGGTCTTCCAGTCAGGGTTGCAAGAAATGTATCAGGTCTAGTATGTCATCTACCACCCATCTGTCACGTTACTGTGTGCTGCTGTGCGGGCTTCTGTGTTACTGTGATGCTGGAAGCTACACCACTGTTATTTCAGTAGGGCCACCTGTGGTGAATGGGTTTTCATGAGGCTTCCAGGCTGCACAAGTTAGGAGGAAAAGCCTGGTGATCTACTTCCAAAAATTAGTAAAAACGTTATGGATCACATTAGAATGTTGTGTGACTTGCTTACCTGGACCTTGTCTTTGGGAGTGATCAGTCTCTAGAGGAGGGCATTGTGTTTGCTGAAGCTGAGAGCACTGAGAGAGAGCAAGGGAGACCCTTGGTGAGAGGGATGGCACGGCAGCAGCAACGGTGGGCTCAGACATGATGGGAGTTGTGAAGATAGTGCCAGATTGGGCAGCTTCTCATCCTTTTGTACATGAGGGGTCTCTCTGTGAGTTAGAGTTGACTCAGTGCAGCTAACAACAGCCACCATGTATTGTCACTTTTCAGACCTTGCCTATTCCAGAACTAAAGTAAACTGTGGAATAATATGCCCCCTAATATCACTCAGCTGTGCAGCATATATGTGTGTGTTGTGTGCCTGACAGAAACGAATAGTATCACACAAAGCTACCTTCTAACTACTGACACATGAGTACCTGGGATGAAAAAAGATGTATCACTGGTCTGGCCCTCCTGAAAGAGGCAAGATTTATTAAGAGACATAAAATCTGGAACACAAAGGAAGCAGTGTACAGTGGGAGAATATCAGTGCCTCAGCTGCGCTGACCCTGCCCAAGTTTTCCCGGGATCTGCCTCACAGTGAATTGTAAGGTGGGTAATGATGTCTCTCACAGTAAAGCAGTCAGGGTGACTCTAACTCAGTGAGAAACTCTCTTATCTATCACTCGGCTTCAGGCAGCTCAAAGGGACCCCAGTCAAGTTAGCACTGTACTTCTCGTGAGTTATAGCCTCTGTGTTTTGTTCTTTTAATTAAATGTGTTTATTTGAAAGCATCTGACAAAACAGTGTAGTGATCAAATGAGGAATCATGGTTTCCCACTCTCATACAGACACACATTTTAACTATTCCCAAGCCGGGACCTTTTCTTTCTGCATGCTGAGCAAATAATCCAAGAGGCTGGACCAGATGAGGAAGAACAGGGCATCAGGATTGGAGGAAGGCTCATTAAGAAACTTCATTATGTAGATGACACAGCCTTGCTTGCTGAAGGTAAAGAGGATTTGAAACACTCACTGATGAAGATTGAAGACTACAGCCTTCAGTATGGCTTGTACTGCAACATGAAGAAAACAGAAATCCTCCCCACTGGACCAGTAAACATTGTCATGATAAATGGAGGAAGGATTGAGGTTGTCAAGGAGTTCATTTTACTTGGTTCCATAATTGATGCCCATGGAATCAACAATCAAGAAATCAAAAGATGCATTGTATTGGGGAAATCTGCTACAAAAGGCCTCTTTAAAGTGTTGAAAAGTAAAGATGTCACCTTGAGGACTAAGGTGCACTGACCCATGCCATGGTATTGTCAGCTGTGTCATGTGAATGCTAAAGCTTGACAATGAATAAGGAAGACAGAAGAAGAATTGATGCATTTGAATGGTGATGTTGGAAAAGAATATTGATCATGGATTGCTGAAAGAATGAACAGATCTGTGACAGAAGGAGTACAACTAGAGTACTTTCTTGGAAGCAAGGATGGTGAGACGGCACCTTACATATTTTGGACGTGTTGTCAGGAGGAATCAGTCCCTAGAGAAGGACATCATGCTGGGTAAAGTAGACTGTCAGTGAAAGAGAGGGAGACCCTCAATGTGATGGATTGAACCAGTGGGTGCAATGGTGGGTTTAGGCATAAAAACGATCGTGAGCATTCCACAGGCCCAGCAGTGTTCCGTTCCATTGTTCATAGGGTCGTTGTGAGTCACAGCTGAATCGATGGTACTGACAACAGCAACGACAACAAGACAGACTTTGTATGGGTAACATCTAAGACTTTCTGGAAAGTTACTGTAGTTCCTGAGAACTACAGAGCTTTCTTATTTTCTGTTTGTGTTTTCACCGAGTCTGACTGTTTTTGGAGGAAGGGCCACATTTTAAAGGATAACAAGGAGAGCGCTAGCAAGAATCACCCCTGCTCTTTTAGAAAACCACTCCCTCAGCCATTCTTCCCACCTTGATCTTTGCCCCTGGTGGCCAGCTCAGTTCCCTCTCCTTTTAGATATGTTTCACCTTAGCATTAGTTTCTTATGCTACAGTTGATCATCAGTGTGCAGGAGATGACGAAATATTTTAGTACTGTGATTTTGGTTGAAGTCTTCCATTTCAAAAGTGTGAACTTCAGTAGTAAATGCCAAATAAATGATAGGTACTGTGAATGCTAGAGTTAACGAAGGAAAAATGCCATCACTGAGTTGTGGGACATGCTTCAAGATGGGCGTGGTATTCACAGGTGAGTAAGAGTAAGATCTGGAGAATCAGTACTAGAGAAACAGGAGGGGTGTACACCGTCAGGGTTGGAAGCTGCTGATTAGAATGGCCTGGAGGATTTTATATATGTGAGTATATGTATACTTAAACTAGGATAACTGCTTCAAGGAGCCCCCACTAGTGGGTTGTCAGACATATGCACAGTGATAACATGGGGAATGGTGGTTGGTGATGAAACAGTAATGAAGTGTTGTGAAAACAGAGGAGGCAATTCTCAGTCTAGTGGAGATGGGGAGGTGACTTAAGGAAAGCTGGAGAGAGGTAATATTTGAGCCCATTTCTGAGCTCAAGGAATTGACCTAGTAGAAAAGGAGGGGGGTTTATGAGGCCACTTTATGGGCACTCTGCCTCCTAGTGGAACAATATGACGTCCCATACAAGCTGCCTGCCTGCGTCCATACAGGATACTCAATGGTGGAGGTAGAAAGAGAGGCTAAAGGTGCCGAGATGCACAGAGGCCAAGGCTGGGCTCTCAGAATGTGGCAATTTTGCCCGCCAGTCCCACCAGCTGTGCTTCTGAGATTAGTTGCTAGTCAGTTCCAACTCCGTCCGCTGGCTAAGACAGAGAAAAAAAGTTAAAATAGCGAGTTACCTTCGGTCCGTGAAAGCCAGCACTCTCCAGGAACAGGAGACTGTAAAGGAGAGGAGGTTTTCTGTTCAGTGGTATGAAGTCCAAATTAACAGCCCTATGCTGTGTCTTAGGTTCACTAGATGTCCAGAAGGCTACATCTAATTATCAGTTCAGGTCTTGGTTTCCAGAGGGATTTATGGAGATGTGTGTTTAGTCTGCCGTCTTGATTCCTCCTCCCAGATGTCATTCATATGTATCACAGTTATGTTCCCAGAAGGGGAAGCTGGAAGATGTCACCTCAGGGCAGAATGTGGCAGTTAGGTGTTATCTTCTGTTCACAGAAAGCTCAAACCACAGGACAAATGTCTGCAGCAAAAAGATCGTGCCCAGATACAGGAAGCTTGGAGTAGACTGAAGCCTGTAGTTTGGCTGGTATGCCAGGTACAGGAGCAAATGACAGACCCCTAAAACTATGCAGTGCAGGGAATCATGATCACTTTCTGTTCCTTATCACAGGAGATCTGAGTGTACAGATCTCCTGGCCCAAAAGGTCTGCTGAGAACCAGGCCCTGCCTAAGAGTGAGGGCAGCTCCCTCACTGCCTGTGGATGGCTGAGGGTCGGTCTGAGTGCTGACGGAGGAGAAGCCAAGGTACAAAGGCAGGGTAGCTGACCGAAAGGGCTTTTAGTCCAAGAGAGCGAGCGAGATTCTGCATGAGAGTCAGCAAAGTGGACCAAGGAAACCTGAAAAGGAAGGAAGAAGACAGAGAATAGCAAATGGAGTTTTGGGGAATTTTCTGTATCTGAGTGGGCAGCTTTATCTGGTGTACATTGGACCTCAGCTGTCAAAAAGAAGGAGTCTGTCGAAGAGCCTCACCATCGGTAGGAAACCCTGGTGCATAGTGGTCAAAAGCTATGGCTGCTACCTAAAAGGTGAGCGGTTCTACGCTTGCAGGTGTTTCTTGGGAACTCTGTGGGATAGCTCTACTCTCCAGTATAAGGTTGCCGTGGAGTCAGAATCAGTTTGATGGCAGTGGGTTATTGGACCATCGGTGGGGTTCTTTGTTTCTTTCTTGATCTTCTACCTGAACCTCCTTCCTTTCATATACCTGCACGTGGACACATACTTAGTTGAAGAGTAATGTTTATTGAGGCCCAACATTGTAGCAGATAATGTCTTATGTGTTCAGGTCACAGCAATGAGGAAGGTAGGCAGAACTTATATCTTAGTGGGGTGATGCAAACTGTAAACCCATACATTTATGAGATGATGTCCTTACCGTTGAGTACTCTGAAAAAGACAGAAATTAAGAGAACATGAGTGTGGCTTGTTCAGGCAGTATCTTGTTTAGGCTGGGGTGGTCAGAAAGGTCTCCTTGAAGAAATGACATCTGAAGTGAGTGATAGGAGGGAGACAATGTCATTAGAACTCGCAGAGTGCCTCAGTTACCTAGTCAACAAAATACTACAAATTATTGGGTTTAACAAATTTATTCTGTCACAGTTTAGGAGGCCGGAGTTCTCAATTCAGCATGCCAGCTCCTGGGAAGTCTTTCTGTTTCTGTCAGCTCCAGGAGAAGGTCCTTGTTCTCAGTCTTCCTGGTTGAGAAGCTTCCCAGTGCAGGGACCTTGCGTACAAAGGACGTGCTCCATTCCTGGCGCCTCTTTCTTGGTAGCCTGAGTTCCCTCTCTGCTGATTTCTCTCTCTCCACCTCTGACAAGTGATTGACTCAGGATACAACCCAGTCCTGTGAGTGCTGCCTCATTAACGTAACTGCCTCTAATCTGACTTCATTAGCATTGTAGAGGGTGAGATTTATAACACATGGGAAAATCACTTCAGATCACAAAAGGAGGGACAGCCACGCAATAATGGGAATCATGGCTTAGCCAAGTTCATGCATGTTTCTGGTAGACACATTTCAATCCATACCAGCGAGGGAGAAGAAAATCGGGAATGTAATTTATGTATTAAATTTGTGACACTTGTGAGACAGATGTTGACCTAAGGTGAGTGGGTATCTCTGGGTGCTCTGGTCTGAAGTCTAGGGTGGAGTCCTTAGTGGAGCAGTGATACTCTAAGTCAGAGGGTTGGATCAGCTCTGGAATTTATTCTTTTTGGTGTCTCTCTTTCGTCATGTCTACTTGCCTAGAGATTAGCTGCATATAAAATTCTCACTTAAGTAGAACAGATCTTTTTGGAATTCGGCAGAATTCTGGGGGCATGAACGATTTTGTCTGTCTATCCGTGCGTAGTTTTTTCTGGTTTCTCGGTCTGTATGTGTCCTGATTGAGATGGCCCTCGTACCTCATGTACTCAGTGCCCTCAAAGAGAGCATTTCTCAAAATTTTCACTGATAGTCTGACAAACTGAAATTTTTCTAAACTCATCACATAATCTACTCAAGTGTGCACACTGCAGTCATAGGACTGTTATCTTCAGATTTGTTGAGAGTCCCTGAAGTCTCTTTCTTAGGAAACATTGCATTTGAAAAGGTTTGCTAGAACATGTGTGAAGGTGCTGTCCAGTTAAAACACAAGGAAGGCTTTCCTCTACAGTTGTCCGAAATTGGATGTGAAACATGAAATTACCTGTACAGGGCACCACACCCCAACACTGGTGAGGGTAGTTAGTTCTAGAACCTAGGGTTATGATTCCTGGGCTCTTTTTATTTGGTTGTTCTCAGTCTTCACTGCATGTTTCAGTCATGCTAAAACCAAACCAGCCAACCAACCAAACTGAAACATCGCCCGCATGCTGATTCAGACTCAGAGTGAACCTGGGAGCCACAGAGTCCCCTTGGGGACTGTGACAGCAGATACCCAGGCCCTGCCTTGTTGTCATTAGAAAGTGTCTTCGGGTTCGTGCTGATGGATGGCAATCCTGTGTGTGTGGAACAGAATTGCCCCACAGTTTCTTCCTGGCTGTGGTCTTTGTGGAAGTAGACCACCAGGCTGGAGTGTTCAGTGGGTTTGAGCCAAGCCCTGCAGGCAGTGGCTGAGCACAAACCATTTCACCTCCCAGCCTAACTCAGTCATAGTCTCCAGGGGTGGGCCTGGATTTGACTGCTTTTAAACTCCTCAGGTGATTCTTTATCAGTGGTGACAGGCCACCTACCCATATGCCTTACCAGGAGCTCTGTGGGTGACTTCAAACCCGAACAGATTGCTGAGCCAACCAAGTCATTGTGTAATAGTGTTGGTATGGAAGACGTCTCTTTTTTGTCACATGGCCACAAGTAGAGACTCTACTTTGACTTGGGATTGCTTTCCTGCTTTGGCTGTAACGAGTCTGGCTAATACACATGTTTCTTTGTCTGATATCAGCATCCTCACTGTCTGTACAGAAGACCATTGTAGTTGGACCAGCTCTCTGGCTACCTTTTCCTGCCGCCCCTGGAAACTTCTCCTATTTAAGAGGGGGACTTTGTTTCGTATTTAGAATTAAAAGACATGCTTTTGTATTCTCGACCCCTATTCCTTGTGCTGCAGACTGTTCTCTGGTGATTTGATGGTGGTTTTGAATGGTGGCTCTTAGGTTTTTTAAGTAGGTTTGTCTGTAAAGTGAAAAGAGTACCTTTTTGTTCATGGTTAACTAGTAAAGTATGTGCCAACTTCTAGCGTGATGCCACCAGTGGTGCTCAAGCCATGCTCTGCAAACTGGAGCCACTCTGCTGGCTGTAACTATTCCTCAATAAAATAGAAATGGAGAGATTTGGAAACTTTCAGTGATTTTACAAAGTAATTTTGTATCTATTGAACAATGAAAATAAAATTGAGGCTTAGATTCTGTGTTTGAACAAAAGTATGAGAACTCTCCTCCTTGATAGTTTTAGAAGCCGTGGTGGACTAGGTAGGAGCCTGATGGTGCCGTAACCAGGGCAACTAACCAGATGTGAGAGACTGGAGCACACCAGTGACTGCACAGGAGAAACATGCAGCAGTCTGCTTCCAGAAAGACGGAAACCGCGGCGGGCAGTTGTCATCTATCTTGGAGACTCACTCTGAGTTGGTGTGAACCCACTAGCAGTGGATTTGGGGGCGGTGGACTAGATTTGTGAGCCCAGCAGGAACTGAGAAGGCGTTTTTTAAGATGAGTGGCAATCATATCTTGGATTTGGGAATAGGGTGCTGTGCAGTGGTAAACAGTCAGTTTCGAATTCTGGCCCTGAGAATAGCCTGGAACTCAGCCTCAGTCTATAGTGCCAATTGCCATACATATTTCTTCCACTTTCTTATTTGCCTCCTGTCCTCCATGGATTGTAATTACAGTTACATTTTTTTTCCCCTAACCTTGAGGACACAGGAATATTTCGTTAGGTTTAATGCTAGATTTTAACTTTGAATCAAGTACGAAAGGGGAAATTGGTTTTCATTTTGCTTTGGCAGCTTATGAAAGTTTTCATTTTTTTAAGTGATCCTGGCCAAGTCTGCTGTTTCTCATGGATGTAGGGCAGGAAGTATTCACATGAGGAGGTTTGGGGCAAGGCCAGCTGCCCCCAAGTTAATGTCTACATGGTAACGAAGGCTGCCTGGTGTTGGTCAGTCTGGAGAGCACAGAAGCAGGGGAATGGAGAAAGCTTCTCTCTGTGCCTTCCTGTGAGTGAGCAGGCCCAGGGCCTCCGGTAGGGCAGCCCAGTCTGTCATTAAGTGTAGGTCTTCGTGGAAGGTCTTGAAAATCTGGCAGAGTGTGAGTCCTGAATTTTGGCATTGTGTGTTGTCTTTGGCCTTCTTTTGCATTCACAGATATTTTAGTGGGTATGTAGGATGTTGTGTGGGGTATAAATACCAATTTAACATTAAATTAATCTGATATTTTATTCTTCATTTCTGCTTATGGATTTCCAGTTGACTTGTTACTGTGGGGAAATTGGTTTTCTACTCTCACTCTCTTTAACTTTAAAGGGAAATTTAAATTTAAAGGTGTGTGCTTAACACAGATTAAGCACTTATTAAATTTAGATAATTTAATACTATTTTACTTATTAATATATGACCACATTTTCTTCTACTCCTGACCAAATATATTTTTCTGGTCATTCCTTTGACAAACTTGTAGTAATAGATTTTTTTTCATTTTTTTTTTTCTATTTGCATATTTTCTACCCCATCATTTTCAGACATGTTTTAGTTAAAAACCTTGAGTCAGAGTGATGGGGATTTCCTGAGGGCTTTGAGATGGAGGCTGCCCATCCACTGAGCTACTCTCCTGGCACAGAATGAAGTGTCTTCCATCAGGTCTATAGAGTGGGGCCAGGTCTCAGTGTCTGCGACAGACCTGCTCAGTCCATAACTACCTGATGTGATAGAAAGAGGCCAGAACTGTGTTGAGTTCAGAACACATTGCTGTGAAACAAGATGATTCCAGGTAGGTCTGGAAAGACCTGTGGGTCCTGTTCACTGAGAATAGAGGAGGCTGTGATGATTGCCTTGTATACTGTGATCTGTTGATCCATCCAGCTTTCTCATGAAAGAAGTGTAGGAAAAGCAACGGAAGACACAACAGACAAAAAAGAGGAAAAGCAGAGGGGCAGGAAGAGGAATAAGGATTCCATCTGAGATGTTGCCTGCAACAGCAGCAGCAAAGATTAGTGCACTGATTGTAAGCTCCTAGCAAGTGTAAGATTAGGGAAAAAATAAAAGCAATCTTAAATATATGCATCTATTCAAGAGACCTGTTGATCTGAAAGATGGTAAAATGTGAGAGAATGTGTGCTTCGGAATCTGAGACAATAGAAAAGTATCGTGTATGCTGCTGAGAAGCAGGAATGATGTGACCGAGGGGACAGCTGGTGACCCAAGAGGGAGAACAGTGCCAAGCACAGGCACAGAGAAGGGTCAGCAGTCCTGTTCCTTCAGCAGCTGCTGGCGTCTCCGTACTCCAGGTGACCGCCAGCTCTCTGGCCAGCTCATGTGTCCAGAATCACAAGTGCATATCAATTTTAGATAATAGCATTTATTTTCCTTCTATCAATGTAGTTTTTAACTAGGTTGTTTTGATTCTCCACCGTCACAGATTGTTGACAGCTACTGACAGTTTAACGAATGTACCTTGTGGAAACCCGTCCTTTATAGGGGTGACACAACAGCCACCAGACTCACACACGGGAATCACTCACCTTTGTGTTTGCTCCCAGCAAAAGGGCAGTATGTTGACATTTGAAATATATGTCTGTTTAAAATTCTGTCCTGGGAGGTTAGCTGTTGAGTTTGATAGTCCATTTTATCTACATTTTTTCATCTGAAAAGTGCCTTCCAATGGCATCAGCAGGTGTGCATCAATCTCTTTTCCATGATGTGAAGTCCATGCGTGTCTACCCTCTGTTCGTCTGTAAGTTTATTATGACATGTGCAGATAGAATGGATTGTTACCTTTTTGTAGGAGGAGAATAAACCATAAATATGAGCTAGGCTTTAAAGGAGCCTAACATAAATCACTAAGAAAAATCTGTAGCAGACTGTGAGAATATAAAATCGCTTGGAATTATAAAGAATGCACTAGGGTTATAGAAATCATTTTACATGAAAGCAGAAATATATTTTTATTTCCTACACCAAGGCTCAGTGATTTTAATAACACTGGCTGACCAGTTCTATGTGGAATATAGTAGAAAGTTCCGTCATAAAAATTGTAGGCGACAGCTTATAGCGTGGAACATTGATGCTCACTTGCTGTTGGAGATTGCATTTGCTTTATGTACTTGGCTGTCAGGGTGTCTTCAGAGGAAATCTGTCCGTATTCTTAGCAGAGCCCCTGAAACAGTAACATACAGATGCTTCATCCATTGAAAAGAAAAATATGTATTGAAAGTTTCAAGCATTATATTTTGTTTTAACTGAAAAGTCATTCCTACTGCATAAGGGGTCTTGAGTTTTTCTTGAGGGTGAGGAAAACGTTGGGAAACACAGTGATGATGATTGTACAACATGGGGAAAGTGATGAATGTCACGGAATTGTATATTTAGCAGTGGCTGAAATGGCAGATGTTTGGTCACATATATATATATGTAGTTACAGTAAGATGTTTTAAAAAAGTAGTTTCTCTTGAGATTTATGATTGATCTTCAGGCCACTTACTTGTAAACCATCCAGAAGATCTCCTTGGTTAATAGTTTATTTTTTTTTCCCTCTTTTATCTACTTTAATAAAATTTTCTAAGGAAAATTCATCATAAACACATGTTAATAGCCTTTTAAGCTTGGATCAAAGAGAATATTCTCTACTAAAAGTATCATCTCTTGCTTAGTTTTAGTAAATGCTATTTATTGAAGGTTTTCTTTATAATCACTTGTACATTTAGGAAGGAAGGATTTGAAGTTATTTTGAAAGCAAGATGATTTTCATTATATGTAAAAAGTGCTTTATTCATGTCATTGGAATTGAGCAACTTCTGTAGATAATATAGAAGATAAAGAAAAATATATAAGACTTAGTGCTGGTTCTTAGGTTACTTCCAGACAAGCTGAGATCAACCTAATATCATTTTTAACAGCACTGGCATTTTAAGACAATGTATGATTAAATTCTGAATTGTGTGGTTCAGGCTGCTTTTAAATGTCAATCTTACAGAAAACTGGAGAGAGGTTACTATTATATTTTTACCCCATTCGTGTGTAACTGGACTGCAAATGCTGTACGTATTCAATTTCCAATGGACTAGAAAGTATTGTTCGTTCATTTCTAAAAGGAAATTTCTTCCATGCTAAAGCAATCTTTTGTTTTTATGTTTTCTATTATCTTTTAAATTATTTCTCTATTGCCACCTGCCTTCCTCAGGAGGCAGTTCTTTGGTTGAAGGTTAGGAACCACTGGATGCCTTCCCTACCAAAAGCAAAACATGCTCCAAAGGTGGGACTGTGTGTGTGTTGTTTAATAATAGCATTAGCATCAGCTTTTCGCTCACGCATGACAAAGCTCAGGACTGCTGTCATCTGGATCCCCATCACTGGATTTCTGTTGAAGTACTGTGGCGAACACAGGAGAAAAGCAGTATGCTTTGTTTTCTCATGTTACCTCCTGCAGAGCCTTCTTGTAATGCGAGTTCTAGTGTGTATGGCTGGCATGTGAGAAAACATTATCTTGTAATGTTACCACCTGTAGAAGCTTTTTGTTACACAGAGGTCCAGAATTGAAGGGTCAGAACCTTCAAGGGCTAGGTATGTAGAAACCAACATTGATGGATAAGACTGAGCTGGTGGTAATTCAAAAGCGTATGTTCTGATTGCAGCTATAGAACTGCGTACATAATACTCATAATTGGCAGTCCTGGGATGTATAGGTTCTAACTGACTTCTGTTTTGACTTAAAAATTAGATAATCTCACTGAGGCCCTAGTGATGTTTCTCTCAGCAAAAGTATCAGAATTCCCTGAAACATAAGCAGTGCAGTGCTCTGCCTGTCTATCGTGTCCCAAATCACAAACTTTTTTATTAATCTGATGATTATTGATTATAATAGGTTCATTCTCTGAGAACATACATTATAAGAAATAAATTTTGGGAGCAATCTGTTTTCTTCTACCTTGGGCTAAACCAGATTTGTTGCTCTGCTGCGTTCTGTAATCAGTTCTGAAGTATTTTGTCATTATCCATAGCTATTATTTAAAGATAAGCACATTTTTAAGTGCTCCTTAGAAGCAAGGATGGTGACTTTGTCTCATGTGCTATGAACATGTTGTCAGGAGGAACCAGTCCTTGGAGAAAGACATTATGCTTGGTAAAGCAGAGGGGCAATGAAAAAGAGGAAGGCCCTCCGTGAGATGGGCTGACCCAGTGGCTGCAACAAGGGGCTCAAACCCAGCCGCAGTTGTTAGGGTAGCGCAGGACAAGGCAGTGTTTTTTTCTGTTTCATGTAAGGTTGCTGTGAGTTGAAACCTAATCGATGGCACCTATCAACAACAACAGCAACTTTTATCAGTTGACAGTAAAAGCAAAAGACAGGAAAGCAGCTGGGTCCCAGCCTGCACATTGTCATTCACAACTCTAATTTTTGGTTGCAAGTTTTTGGGACTAAATCCTAGAACTCTGTTCACATGGGTCACCAGATTCTAGAGGATGTAGGCATGTGGTTAGGAAATGTTTGGGTTCTGGTTTCATGAATCCAAAAGAAGAAACAACAGCATCAGGGCCAACAAAATGCTCACTGTTGCTCTTCACAGCTGGCTCCTGCCATCACAGACTCCCGTTTGTGGTATCACAGAGTCAGACATGCTCAGGAGGGAGAAGAATTTGAGGTGGAGCTGCTGTGGTAGGTGGGATAAGAAAAGCAATCCAGATTGTGTATTAGCTAATCATTGTTTAATGTTCAAGACAGTTCAGGAGGTATCTTGGAGAACCACAGGCCGCCGTGAATGGTTCAGTGGGTGGGTGTGCCTTCCTACTTCCCTTGTTACTGAGCTGCCACCTCTGTGAGAGTGAAGTCTTCCAGATGAAGGACCTGAGAGATGGCTTACGGATGCGTGTCTTTGTGTATAGCACCTTTGTGACTGATGGAGGGGCTTAGGTTAGTGAGGAGAACACCAAAGGCACCCATTGCATCCTGTTTAAACTAAGAAATGAAATTACAGAAACAGGCCAGGGAAGCTGGGGAACAGAGACAAGAAGCAGGTCAGTGTCTGGAATCTGCAGTGGTTATTTATGCATGCATAACTTTTAGTGTGATGTCTGTAATACTCAAGGCAGATTTTATATATTTGTGTAGGGCGTTAGAGAAACTAAACACCCTAGTTGAAGGGAGACAAAACTGTGGAGGAATGCAGAGCACGTTTTCAGGGCATAAACCTTCACATTCGTTTTTTGTGTGTGCCTTGGATTTGGTAAGTGCTTGTTGAATGAGCAGAAAGATCAGGGAAAAGCTGGTATTTGTGCTGGGCCTTGTAAGGCGATTGAATTTTATGTAGCAGAGCGGAGATGAGAAGCCATGCAACCACAAATAAAGGTGCAGATGTTCGAACGATCTGGTGCAGTGTTGGGAGACACTGGTACGGTCAGTCTAATGAGAAGCCTGTGGTGGGTATTGTGGTCGTGACGGGTCATCAGAGATTGTATGGAGGGACCAGTACTAGGGAACTTTCGTGGCCTGTCCCTGCTGAAGTCCAGCCCTAATTACCTGTTGGATAAACCTACCTTGGGAGAGCAAGGTACTAATGAGGCCAGGTATTGGGTTTCACTTGCCTAAAAAAATCATTTATTCCACTGATGGTGTGTGAACACCCACACAGGAGGACTCAGTGCAGGGTGCTTTGAGGATACGAAAAAGAGTAAAATGGTTTTCTGCAGAGAAATCTGTCTTACCAATAAATTTCATAGCTCCTGATGGACTGCTCTCCTGTGTGCAGTTGGCCATGAATGAGCGTTGGTGAGAAGCGCAGGTGTGGTTGTTCAGCCCACCTCACCTTCCCGCATCTGGGAGCTCAGCATATTGAGAGTCAGGTCCGTTTCTCAGCCAGGTAGTCTGTCCACAGCCCCACTGATGTTTGCTGGATTGAATCTAATGTGAGACTGCAGTATGTCTCCCCTAGACGAGGTAGCCCCCCTTGTTTCAAACTGGCACCGGTTACACCAGTCTGTGGACTCTGCCAAAGGGACCTCATCATTGAGCAGAAGCATCTTCTAAAAATAACCATTAAAAGAAATCTTTTCTTTCCCTATTTTCACTTTATATTGGATAACTGCTTCATTTTGTTCCTTTTTCACTTCCGGAGACCTCTGACATAGATGAGCTCTGCTTTGTTCGGTGATTGCATTTTCTCGGATAGTTCAGTTGCTGGAAGTCATTCCAACAGTGAAGTAGCTGCAGCCCAGGAACGCTAAGAGCCTGTTCTTTTCTTGTAAAGTGTGCTGTAGGTACTTTTCATGGAGCAAATACTGATTTTATTTTTTCCTGAGACTTCCCTTTGAGTAACACAAAGGGAAATTAGAAGTATAATGAGAGAGCAGTGGGCTTGCTGAAGGAAATTTTTTTCTTCAGTGTGTACCCAGCCTGAAGAATTATTATTTGTGTTTACTGGCTGGCTATTGTATGTACCAGTGTTTTCTGACTGTGAGATCTTCAGATGTTTTGTCTAGTGCATTACATGGCTGTTCACCTTAGTTGACATTGTGTTCAGTGGTTGTTACACTTGGCTCCTCTGTAGCCAGACTCGGAGAGTAAGTGTTCGAGCCGGAGCAAGGACCTGACTTGGGTTTGAGGCCTGTCATTCATCCCCTTGCCAAACACCTGCTCACACACAGTTTGTGAAGTGCCTCCGAAGACAGTTTGGCTTTCAGCTGTGATGACACTATAATTGATCAAATATGTCCTTTGAAGGAATCACAAATTCCTCTTGGCGTTTGGACAGATGTGATGTTCATTTGTCCACATGTCACTCTGGGAAACAGGTGCAGCGACTTTACTGAGGAAGCGCCCAGCATTTTTCCAGGGCCACATCAGTGTGAAGCGGGATGGGCTGGGGGTGCGTGGCTTCTGATTACCCCTCAGATGGAGCGCCGTTAAGATCTCTCTGCAGAAGGCCTTTCCCTGGGCTTCCTGGGACTTCCTGTAGCACCCGCAGGGAGCAGGTCTGAGGGGACACCGAGACAGGCGGATGTCATCTCAGAGAAGAAGGCTAAGGCATCACTCCTCTGGCTGGGTGAATATTGCACATTTGTAGTCAAGTACATGATTAACTTTGACATTTGAAAATAGAACTCCATGTAAAAATAAGCGCGGTACTTCTGCATGTTTAATTAAGATGCTTAGTTCCTGTCAAGGCTGATAGTTTTTTTCCCCCTGTGAAGGGCAATATAGTCTCAACTTCTGAAATTTCAGAAACCTGTACTTAACCTTTAATCGTTGTTCCATTTACATAGAAATCTGATTAACAACTTTTAAAGTTCATGAGCTCCTGGTAGATGCAATTAAGACCTTTTTGGAGTTTGTTATTAAGAGCTGGCATTTAGAGAAGACCAGGGCTCGGCCACTGTTGCTGTCTTCTCCATAGCAGGATGTCTTCCGCAATTAGCAGAGAACATGAGGTACACGAATTTCACTGTATTGCTTCTGCGTTAACATGGGTGGTATTTAAACAGCATGCTGTCTTTTTCTTTCTGTCCTATGGTGTGCTTTATGGGGTGAGCTTATTACTGCGTGGTAGACCAGAGCCAGGGATAATCCGGCGGAGCTGTGGGAGCAGCGTGCATAGCCGCGAGGGGGAGGCTCGTCTCCACCCCCCGCCCTGGTGTTCTGAAGTCATGTTTACAAACATTCGCTCTCCGAGCGCGTGGAGCCTGGCTGCACATCCGCCTACATTTCATACTGTAGCTTTTGACAGGGTGTGGTAGGCTTTTTGAGAATGAAAATGAAAAGCCGTAGAAATTGGAAGGAAATGTTTCAGGTGCACGGCTGTTTTCTGAACCGATAGTCATTTCATCTGTTCCGTCGTTGCCCTTTGATCGTGGGGCTAAGAGTAGGGGTGGGTGGGAGCAGAGGGGAGTGTGCTGGGGCAGGCGTGTGTAGCTCCAACTGAGATGGAGCTGTGCCGTCTGGAGAAGTGAATGCAGGGAGGGCCGGTGTGTCTAGTAAGGACCCTACACTGCCCATCAGGCAGTTCTTTTTGCTTCCTGATGGAGTTGGACTCTGGCTTCAGATGCATATAATGGTTTCTGAGGTCCTTTATGTGTGCAGAGCACTGTGCTTATTACTGTTTAGAAGGACGACAGGAGAAAAATAATGAAGTATTCACAAAGGCATATCAATATGATATATTGCATATAATAGTGCTATTAAAGAATATTTGAATATGTATTTTTGTACTGTTTGAAAATTTTATGAGCATACAAACATCAATATGAAACAAAGACTATTTGGAAAAAAACTGAAAAGGGAAACTGGTCTTAAAGAATTCAGTTTGATGCCTGAAATATTTATGAAGTTTCCATTTTTGAGCCCTTAGAGTTTCTGTATTTACTGCAAGCTTACTTAAACTAGCAATGTAGTGAAATTGACTTACCTTTCAAGTTATAGACTAACCTCAGGTGTTGTAGGGAAGAGAACGAGTTTGACCAGTATTTTGAATTAGCATGTAGGGTTTCAGTAGAAATAGTATCTAATAGTTGTACACCTGGCAATAGATCTGGACATTGTTTCTGGTGACAAAACAAAATCAGATTGCCTTTGTTCAACCAAACTCTCAGTAGGTGTTTTTCATCAGTTTGGTGTCTTGCTCAGAAGGCATATATATTATGTCTTTTATGTCTTCTTCACATAGAAATATTTTGCTGTAAGTGGTAGACAAAATTATTCTTGTGATATAAGAGCTGACAAACCCTAGAAATGGGGGATATTGAGTTGCTTTTTGAGTCATTAAGGAGTTTTAGCAAGATATTTCAGGTGACACGACTTGGGTTTTATTTCTGGTGACACAGAGAAGTGTCAGGCACAGTAGCGTCTTCTCATCAGGTCATGTTGGCAAGTGATGCGATAAGTAGAGGAAAGGTAAATAACATGAAGCAGTAATTCATCAGGCATAAGCCGCGGGGCCTGAAGAGACTTAAAGGCTGATTTTAGATAGACTGCTCAGAGAAGGGTTCTGTGTGTGATAGGAGCTGAACTGTTCCTTGAAAGATATTAGGGTTCAGGCAGGCGGGAAGGTCACTCAGGGTAGTGTAATACCCAGATGTTCAGAAGATGGAGTACGCATTCTGAACTTCTGGTATACGTATTTCGTTCTGAAGACTCTAAGACGTGATTGGACAGCTTGAATCCAGATCATCAAAAAGCCTTCTATGAATTCAGTTAAGGTCTTCTTTGTGGATTTTTAAAATAAAGGAATGAGTTCACCTTTGTATCCTTAGTGCTCACTGAAGAAATAGTTTCTCAGTTCTTGTTAAATAGACAAAACCCTCCAGACCTCACTGCTGGCCTGTCTTGACAATATTTCCTTTCTGGCATGCAGTAGGTGCATAATAAATGTTAACTGGGTCTGAATCTACATTTGTTTCCCCAAAAGACTCCATTCTGAGTAAACTGGGAGCACCCATTGCATTTGTAGTTACATCTGTATTCACATTTTATAGATAACCAGTATGAAGGATCTTCAGGAACTGAACTGCTAGTGGAAGATTCTGGGTTGCAGACACTTTGACTGACTAGACTGTCCCCAGAGGGAATTAGGGTCTCTTTGAAGATACGTTAACTCTTTCAGGCCACTAGGGTAGTGCTTATCTCATTGGAGCAGAAATGTCGTCACTGTTACTCCTGCCATGTGAGTAAATCAGTGTAATCGAGAAGCCTGAAGTTTCTCCATGGGTGTTGGAGTTATACTCAGAGAAGCTGATGTGTGACTATGAAACCTCGATAAGTAGGTGCCCTTTAGAGCATCTTACTTTCAGTTTAGGTGGCCTGTCAGGGAGCTCCTGTCAGCTGGTCATACTCTGGTGGCTTGTGCATTGCTGTGATGCTGGAGGCTATGCCTGCAGTGTGTCAGATACCAGCAGGGCCACCCGTGGTCACAAGTTTCAGTGGAGCTTCCAGACTAAGACAGACTAGGAAGAAGGACCTGGCAGTCTGCTTCTGAAACAAATTGGCCAGTGAAACCTGACGAATAACTACAGAAAACACTACCTGGTATAGTGTCAGAAGATGATCCCCTCCAATGGAAAAACACTCAAAAGACAACTGGGGAAGAGCTACCTCCTCTAAGTAGCCGAAGCAAAACCAAGCTCTTTTCCACTGAGGCGACTGTGACTCATAGCAGCCCTATAGGACAAAGTGGAACTGCCCCGTAGAGTTTCCAAGGAGCACCTGGTAGACTTGAACTGCCAACCTCTTGGGTAGCAGACATAACACCTAACCAGCACTCCACCAGGGCTTCCAAAACAGCCGACTTGAATGATGTGGATGGATTAAAGCTTTGGGGCTTTTGTTTGCTAATGTGGCGTGACTCAAAATAAAAAGAAGTGGCTACAAACATCCATTAATAATTGAAACGTAAAGTACATAAAACATGAATCTAGGAAAATTGGAAGTCATGAAAAATGAAATGGAATGTGTGAAGATCGATACTCTAGGCATCAGTGTATAGTGCCACTATCTTGAAACCTTTTTATGTTGTCCTAGTGAGGAGGAGTCTCGTCTTCCTTTCAGCACTTCAGCAGTTTCTTGGTCATGATGCTTACTAGGCTGCCACTTTCTCCTGAGCTTACCTGGTTACCTGTTTCTCCTGAGCATATCAGGTCACCACCTTTGTCCCTTGTGCTGTAGTCATCCATGAGTCTGTTGCTAGGAGAGCACATTTAGGACAGGATTTACTTTTGTGTCCTGTTTTTATACTGAACACAATACTGTGCACATTTTATGTGTTAAACATATATGCTTTTAATTTACAGTAAATAAAAACATTCTTTTGGAAGCCACTAAAACTGTTTTTTGTTGTTAAGAGCTCTTTTATTGGGTTGAAGAGAATGAGGTGAAAGCAAAGCTCATCCTGAGCTCTTTGATCTTGGCTTGACTGATCAGGTGTTTGGTACTTGGCATTTCTTCGTTTGTTTGTTTTACTTCTGTCACTAAAGTAAGGAATTATTCACACAACCGTCCTAATAGTGGTTTTAGCTGTATAATTACCATTGATAATGAGTGTAATTAAGGAGGCAGCCATTCCGTTTTCACAATTACTGTGTTTGTTTTTCTTTGGGTTTTCTTAATGCAGAATGTTGTAGTCCATATACAGTGGGGGAAATTAGACTGCTATCTTGAAAAGAAAAAAAAACAACTTTTTCTGTTTTCTCTTTGTCGTTCACATTCCATTTGCCATCAGCCTCCTGGGGAAGGAAACCTGATCTCACTGAGCAGTTTTAAATCATGTTCTTAATTTTTAAATTATCAATATATGATTTTTATGAGGTGGATTGACACAGTGGCTGCGACAGTGAACTTGGACATCACAGTGGTGAGGATGACGTAAGACCAGGCAGTGTGTCCATCTGTTGTCTGAGTTGCTGTGAGTCAGAACTAGCTTGTGGTACCTTACAACAACGACAAAAATATTGCTTCAATTTCACTTTTGTTGTACTTCCAGGAATCCAGGTGATAGACTGTGGGACTCATGAAAATTAAATGTGTGATATGTATGTTTAAGGTTAGAATCTGAACAACAGTTGATTTATTCAAAAGGGAGGTCCAATAAATGCAATCATCAATTAAGGTCCTGTGCAGGGTTCCTTTTAATGGAAATTATTAGAATAAATGAAGCTTTTTTTCATGAGAGTTACTATGTGAAAACATTGGGAGTTCGTGTAACCAGCAAGTGTCTTAACCGCGATGACTGTGACTATCAGCATGTGACCCCTACTGTTTGCCTCAAAACTGCATGGGTGCCAGAACCCATGGGTGGGGCTGTCCCTTAGCAGCACTCCTGTGGGTACCATCTGGAGGTCAGGAACATTATAGCCTAAGCCCTTGATTTGATTAGGTCATCCTTGGGGACCCCTCTAAGTGTACATCGTTTTCATTCTTGTGGGTGCTGAAAGAAGGCTTCTGTTATTATATAAGGCCAGTCATTTAATTTTAGGACAACGTGTACCTCAAAATGTTTTAGTTTGGTGTATCTTCATGCTGTGGTAGAGACACAGGTCTTGCCATGGTGATATTTAAACCAGTACCTGGATAACCCAGTGCGTTTGTAGACATCTTTTTATGTTACATCAATTTGAAATTCTGTTCTGGTTTATCAACCTTCCTTTGACCACAGATTGCTGAAAATCTTGTTATTAGCCATAGTGCCAGATCTATAGTATAATTGGGCTCCTCAGTTCAGTTGCTGTTAGAGCCAGCCAAGCCAAGTGCCTTCGAGTTGGATCCGACTCATGGTAACCCTAGACCCAACTCGTTTTTCTCCTTGACTAATGGGCAGTTGGGGTGATACATTAACAGAGATTGTATTTTTCAGTGTTACTTCATCAACATACTGACTAATATTCTAGTGATCTCATAAATAAATTAAAAAAAAAAAAACTCATTGACTAATCTGTTAACATGTTTTATACTCTCCCAGTGCAGTCTTTATTGTACAGAAGGTGAAGTAAACAAGACGTGCTTTGGTGCCATCCATGGGCTGATTCTTATTGTCTGACTGTGTGCTCTTAGTGCTCATAGAATGTCGTGGTTAATGGCACAGGCTTTGGAATCAACTAAAGTGTTACTGATCCCTGGGCTGTTACTCTGTAATTAGGCTAGTTTCTTCACGTCACTGCATCTGTTTTTTCATCTCTGAAATGTAGATAGTAACTTTGACTGCATAGATTTGACTTGAGAATCAAGTTAACATACGTTTCTAAAATTTCTAGTATTTGGAAAATACTCAGTAATGTGTATGCGTTTATACTAGAGACAGAATTGCTTTGAGCTTTATTTGGGACTGCTCAGTGCTCACTGGGTGCTTCATGAAAGCAGTTTTCGGTGATGCTGAATAAGGTCCTGAAACTTACATTGAATGTGTGCAGGTATACACATGGCAGGAATGAAGGGAATTGCGTATTGGCAACCCTGAGCCATGGGTAAAATTACTTGCCTATATTTACTTGGTTATCTTGAAATTTTAAGTGTGGTGAGTGATTACAGAAATGAGCTGATGTGCTTAGTCCTATATATTGTTAGGAGCTGTGATAATTTCTGTTTGGATTTGCCATTTTCTTTCAGATAATGCCAACTCTTCCATGTACTGGCTGTAGCAATATTGGGATACATGATTCCAGCCCTGGCCCTAGAGTGGCTCTTGAATGGATTGATTTTAAAAGCAGGATCCACTAGTCACAGTAGACCAAAAAAGGAGTTGTTTTTCTTGCTTTGAGACTCTGAAGATGAGTAGTAACTCTAGAAGTTCTTTGTCAATCAGGACCACTCAGCTTCCTGTGACTTGTGGTACTGCTTGGTGGCCGGTTTGTTAAAGCCATAGTCCACTGTACTGTGTTAGAGTAGTGATCCACTGAGCTATGTGAGCATAGTGACCCAGTGCACTGTGCTTAGAGTTATGATCCACTGTGCCATGCTAATCACGATCCACTGTGTGGTGTTAGCAGCACAATTCTGCTGTGCCATGCTTGAGTCATGATCCACTGTGCCACGCTGGCGTTGTGATCCACTGTGCCATGCTAGAGTTGTGATGCACTGTGCAATGTTAGCATTGTGATCTACCGTGGCATGCTCCAGTCATGATCTGCTGTGCCACTCTAGAGTCGTGATACACTGTGCCGTGCTGGGGTTGTGATTCCTTGTGTCATGTTAGCACCACAATCCACTGTGCTGTTCTAGAGTTTCGATCCCCCATGCCACGCTAGAGTCGCGATCCACTGTGCCACGCTGGAGTTGCGATCCGCTGCGCTGTGCCACAATTGTGATCTACCACACTATGTGAGAGTGAGGGGTAACAGTGTGGACTACCGGCATCCACTTTTGCAACTCCTGAACTTCTCTGAGTTCCCATTTTCTTATCTGTGACTTAATAATCTACGTGTTAAAATGTGGTACTGTAAGTGAGACAGCACATCTGAATGGATCATCAGCTAGCCCAGAGCAGAGAACACGTTCTGTGGCCTAGCAACTGATGTTGCTCCGCTTTGGAATAATGCATCTTAAATTATGATCAAATTAGAATACTTCTTAACTAAGCACAGTGCCTAGCACATAAAAGGCACTCAATAAAATCATTCCTTTACACCTGTTTTCAGATGCCCACCACACCCTCTTCCTACTTTCAGAGGTAGATGACAACCACATCAAATCTTTCCTCTGACCTTGAACTAGAAAGATGAATGGCCAAGTCAGTATGGTTCTGGACATCAGGGATGAACTTTTAGAATTAGATTTTCATGGTGTTTTTGAATTCATGTTTCTTATCCACACATTGTAATTGTGGTTGTTAACTTGTTTATATGATTCACAGATGTTGCTCACTGAATACTTGGACATGAAAAATACTCGGACGGCCTCAGAACCATCAGCCCAGCTGAGCTATGCCAGCACTGGACGCGAGTTTGCCGCTTTTTTTGCCAAGAAGAAGCCTCAAAGGCCAAAAAATTCTCTTTTCAAGTGAGTACCAGGGTGTGCTCCTGAGGTAGCTGGTGTGGAGGACGCTTAGGTCCCAGGGAAGATAAGCTTCTGCTTTACCGACAGCAGTTCCTTTCGCTGCTTAAAGCAGACTTGAAGTTATTTATAGGAAGTGAAGTGTTGACCCTCATGTGCTGTTGTTTCCTGCAAAGGGAAGTGTCTCTTTTGGAGCATGGTTACTGGACTGTTTAGGACTTTTAATAAAAAGTTCTGAAATTAGTTTCAGGGAGTCTTATATGAAATGATGGGAAATGAAACTTCCTGGTAGTTTCTGGGGAATTATATATGAAATAAAAGGAAATGAAATATTTCAGCCTTTGAAAAAGCCCCAGGTGCCAAGAAGCAACCCTTGTTAATAACATTATGTAAATCTCTCTACATAAGTAGCATGGACTTCTCTGTGGTTATATGTAATAAAGGAACAATCTTGACAGTCTTTTTCATCTAATTACTACCTTTCGTTAGCTCCACCAGGCCACGTGCCCAAAGTGTGTGACTCTAGGTAACAGCAGACAGTAGTATTAGCGTTCATAGTAACAGCAGCAGCAGTACCTACCTTGATGCAGTGCTTTTGCTGTGTTTCAGACACTGTGCTAAATAAATTTCTTCAAAAAAAAAAAAAAATCTCATTTAAGCATAATTTCATTCAGATTGTACCACATTTTTAGCAGGAGCAGTCTTACTTGGCTTGGCAGTCTTTAAAAAAAAAAAAACAAAAAAAACCCACTGCCATCGAGTCGGGTCCAGCTCATGACAGCCCGAAAGGTCAGAGTAGAACTGCCCCGTAGAGTTTCCAGAGAGCAGTCTTAGCTAACACTAAGCTGTTTCCAAGATGCTAAGCCAGTTTCATGGGTTATCTCATTTACCGCTTACTACTTTTAAGGTATGTGCTTTAAGATCAGTCCTGTTTTACATATAAACAGTTGACACAAAAAAGAGTGTCAGTAACTGATGTAAGATCACATGACTGGCAGGTAATAGGAGCAGGATTTAAATTGTGGCTGTCTGATTCCAGACCTGTATGCTTTTTTGAGGGATCAATACATATTTAAGAAATAAAATACAAATACAGGCATGTAAAGTTAGTTTGAAGGTATCAGTCCAGCATTCTGAATTCATTTGCTTTGAATAGCTGAAGCTGCGGTACCTTTCACTGATGCACTCTGGAGATTTGTTTTTGTCATAGATTCACAGTGTTTTTAATCATTATGGAAGGTTTTAGCAGTTCTTTTGTCTTGCGGTCTTGCTGAGAGATTTAGTTTGCATCTTTCTACCTTAAGTGAAACCCAGTGTGCTTATTGGCTGTGTTTCATTTTCTTAGGTTCTTAGGTTTTATTCAGAGGTTAGATGCAATATCTGTTACAGTGCTTTAGGCTGCAAGTAACATCTCCTGGGAAAGTTACTGTGTGGCACTAAGGAGAGTTCCTTAATTCAACACTATAATCAGGGGCAGGCCAGACCTTTTCCATCTCGGCCTTGTCATCCTCAGCGTGTTAGTGATGTTCGGTTCAGTTCCAGTCCTCTAAAGATGGTGAAGGCGAGCAAAAAGCTTCCTGTCAGTGAGCGAACTCTTCTGCAAGTTCCCTTCAAGCTCTAGGACTGGGTCTTGTGCTCAGTGGTGAGGGGCTGGGAACCTCGGAGGTTGTCGTAAATGGGTCACTGTTGGTCTCTGGTGCTGGGGTCGGAGGTGGAGAAGGAGCCATCTTTCCTGTGCTCATAGCTGAGGGAAGAGGGGTGAGGAAGGAGAAATCCCAGATACAACTGGGGCTGTGCCAGCAAGGAAGAAAGATAGCAGAAGGAAGAAGTGACTGAGGATGGCAACAGATGCCATCTAGCCAGGCCTTTTCTTTCTAGCTCAGCCTGACCTTGTATATCAAGGTGTGTTGTGAAGAACAGTTTAAGGGTTTCAAGCTGTCACTCCTCACCCCTGAATTTAAACCTCAAACCACACCTACATTTTCTAGCATTTAACCGGTTCTTTGGAAGTTATGGTATCGGAAAAGTACCAGTTACTGGAAATGGACAAATTAGCTAGAATAACCATTAGACATTTAGTGTGACTGGGAAGT
Source organism: Heterohyrax brucei (assembly GCA_028571685.1). Lineage (NCBI taxonomy): Eukaryota > Metazoa > Chordata > Mammalia > Hyracoidea > Procaviidae > Heterohyrax > Heterohyrax brucei. The sequence continues at coordinate 15,672,947 of CM053147.1, read as the reverse complement.
AAGTAATGAAAGCACGTTCACCACAGAATCAGAGTGTTATAACAGGTGTTCCGGGTTCTAGTCTTGGTTCTACTAAACTGAGCCTGTGAGGCTGGGCAGGTCCCTTGTCGTGCTGTGCCTCTATGCCTTTTGGCCATAAAATAGAGGAAGTCAAATTGAATAGTCTCAGATGCCTCTTTTACTATGAAATCATATCCATCTGTGACTAGTTTCAAACATTAAAAAAGGATTCCTGAGTAGCAAAAACACATCATCTCATAAAGGACTAAGATTTTGGTGAGATGTAAGGCATTTTTGTCACATCTGTGAAGGACTTTATTACGCTTCTCTAATTGCCCGTAGCTGAGGTTAATTGAGTGTGTTTAAGTTCTCTCGTTGTACAGTGTGAGTCTCTCTGGTCTTTGCTCCCGAGTTAATTTTTCTCCCTTGCCTTCTCTGATCCATAGCTGCCAGCATGCTTTTTGGAGGTCAGCGGCTTCTTTTCTGCGTTTGACTGGCAGGTGGCACTTTTGAAGTCCTGCACACTTTGTCTTCCTTCTGGCTGTTTCTGTCCTCTTAGTTCCTGGCAGGGTGCAAGGACAAGATCAAGTAACGCAGGTGTTTTCCCTCAGACTGACATATTCATTTTGGTATTCATCTTCCTTGCCAAAGAACAGATAAAGAAGGCGTAATTAAGGAACTGACAGTGCCCCTTCTTCATGGCACAAGTCTGTCCCGTTGTCACAGTTGCCCTCTTGTAATGTTGCTGTTTACACCTCAGGAACAGTGGTTCTAGAGGGATCTCACCTCTTGTAAGCCTGTTTGCCTACCTTTGAAAGTCTCAGATTTGAAATGGAATTTCTTAGCACGCCCAAGGATGTTCTGTTTGGTACAGTCATAATTGTACTGCCCTACCTTGTTCACAAGTGTCTCTGAACTTTTGTTTTCTTTTGGTATTCATTGTTTCAGCGTTTAGAGCCTTGTTCTTTATCATGAGTCTCTCACCTGCGATTGTGACCTTGAAAACAGCGTCTGGGTAGCCGTGACCACATGGTTTGTAGCTTGGTATTTCAGAGAGTATTTTATGTGGTAGGCTCCAGGTGAAGAACTGCCAGCCAGTTCAAAGCTGAGTTGTTTTTGGGGACATTTAGAGAGATGCCATAGCTGCCTTGCTGCTTTAGTGCAGTTATTTAACAGCATTTCTAGCGTGCCCTTGATCCTCCTCTCACTAGGCAGACAGAAGTCTTCTCTGAGAAAACTATATTTCTGGTGTCAGCTGACAGTTACTGGTGAATTTTGAGCTAAATAGTAGCCTAATTCAAGTGACTCTAGAGGATGTTCGTGTGCGTGTGTGTGTGTGTGTGTGTGTGTAGGAAAGGTGATGAAGGTCTGGAGCTTGCAAAGTAAAGTTGGGGCAGATCACAGTTGTACCAGCTGTAATGGAGGATAAGCAAAAGATCCTAGTTGTGTTGTGAAGCTGTGTTAGCCAGGAATGTTCGTAAATCAAGATTGTGGCAGCTGTCCCTGCCCTGGTGTGGTCTAGCCCAGGGCATGTCCCTGCCCTGGCCATGGTACCACAGGGAGCATTGTGGCAGATTGAAGGAGAATACTTTTTGGAATACATAGCTGGTCACTGTCTATGTGGTTGCTGTCCGTGTTAGTCATCTGATGCTGCTGTAGCAGAAATACCGTTAAGTGGATGGTTTTAACAAAGACAAATTTATTCTTGAATAGCCTAGGAGGCTAGAAGTCTCAATTCAGGGTGCCAGCTCCAAGGGAAGACTTCATGTCTCTGTTGACTCTGGAGGAAGGTCTTTGTCATCAATCTTCCTCTGGTCTAGGAGGTTCTTAATGCAGAGACTCTGGGTCCAAAGGATACACTTGTTCCCAGCTCTTTTTTCCTGGCAGCATGAGGTCCCCTCCTGTTTGGCTCAAGATCTAATCTAATCCTATAGATATGTCCTGCCTCATTAACATAAGTACCTTTAATTCTGCCTCAGTAACATCACAGAAGTTAGGATTTACAGTACTTAGGAAAGATACATCAGGTCACAAAATGGATCACAGCCACACAGTACTAGGAATTATGGCGTCACCAAGTGGATACAGATACGTATGGGACACTGTTTGATCCATAACGTAACCCTTTCTTTTTCACCCTGCATTTCCTTGCAGGTTTGAATCGTCCTCCCACGCCCTAAGCATGAGTGCCTACCTGCGAGAACAGAGACGGGAGCTCTACAGTCGGAGTGGAGAACTTCAAGGTGGGTGATTAGAACTGCCCAGGAAAAGTTTGTGTTCTGGAGGGTCCTCTCAAACTTTGACAGCTGGTGAGTTTGTGGTCTGCATTCATATGATCCTTGCACAATTTAAAGACTTGATGATCTGATTCTTCCTTCATTTTCCAGCATCGTTGCCAGGTAGGTAAAACCATCACTAGGGCTCCAGAATTTATAGACCTACCTTCATTCAGATGGGCGCTCAGAGAAAAGAGGTAAGGCCAGGCTCTTCTTGGTTAAAGATGACATGCTTAAGGCCAGTCATAGTCCAGGAGGACACTGGTCTTCTGTGGCTGCCAGTGTTACTGTTATTTCTTATTGTTGATGCCTTTTGAAGTATGGCAAGAGTATCTGAGATTGGGAATAGGGCAAATGCAGCATCTGGCATTATACAAAGGGAAAGAAGGAGGCCTCTAAGTAGTGTGGTCTAATCAGTATGACTTTGACTCACAGAATGTGTGATGCACAGCTGTGGTTAGAAAAGAGTTTGCATGTGCAGAAGAAAATACTCAGGAGACAAATGATGTAGTTGCATAAGAGTAAATTACATCGATACCATTTCCTTCTCTGTCAGAAAGGGTAGTAATCACGGCAAATGTAATCAATTAAGAAAGATGTGAAGGCCAGCTAAGTGCAAGAAGTTATCCTAGGCACTAGAGGAATGGAAATGAGGTACAAAGAAAGAAAAGATACAGCCTTTAGATTCAGTTATAAGAGTAAACCACACACACACACACACACACACACACACACACACACACACACACACACACACACACACACCATTGCTATTGAGTTGATTCCATCTCTGTGACCTTATTGGACACAGTGTAACTGTTCATACAGTTTCTGCAGAGTGCCTGATGGGTTTGAACTGCCAGTCTTTTGGTTAGTAGGTGTAACTCCTAACTACTATGCCATCAGGGTTTCATATACATACATATGTACTGAGTGGTTTAAAGTCAGGAAAGGTGTACATCAGGGTTGTATCTTTTCATAATGCCTATTCAGTGTGTATGCTGAGCATATAATCCAAGAGGCTCAACTGTATGAAGGAGAACAGGGTATCAGAATTGGAGAAAGAATTATTAACAACCCGAGATATGCAGGTGACACAGTGTTCCTCGCTGAAAGTGAAGAGGACTTGAAACATTTACTGATGAACATCAAAGACCAGAACCTTAAGTATGGATTACACCTCAACATCAAGAAAACAACAGTCCTCACAACTGGAACAGTACACAACATCATGGTAAGTGGAGAGAAGGTTGAAGTAGTCAAGGATTTCATTTTACTTGGATCCACAATCAACACCCATGGAAGCAGCAGTCAAGAAATGAAAAGATTCATCACATTAGGCAAATCTGCTGCAAAAGACTTTTGTAAACTGTTGAAAAGCAAAGATGTCACCTTGAAGGCTAAGTTGTGCCAGACCCAAGCAATACTATTTTCAGTCACTTCATATGCGTGGGAGAGCTGGATGGTGGATAAGAAAGACCAAAAAGGAATTGATGCCTCTGAATTGTGATCCTGGAGAAGAATATTGACTATCCCATGGACTGCCAAAAGAATCAACAGATCTGTCTTGGACAAAGTATATCCAGAATGCTCCTAAGAAGCAAGGATGGTGAGACTATGTCTCATATACTTTGGAAATGTTATTGAGAGGGCTCAGTGCCTGAAGAAGAATATCATGCTTGTTAAAGGAGAGGGTCAGTGAAAAAGAGGAAGACTCAAGGAGATGGATTGACACAGTGGCTGTAACAGTAGGCTCAGGTATAACAAGGTCCTGTTGTACGTGGGGTCACTGTGCATGGGAACTGACTTGAGGACACCTTAGAAGAACAATACATACATATTGGTAATAATTCAAATGTATATTAGAATATTATTTTTGTGTGTGTATGTATAGATGTAGGTGAGCATCAGTAACAATATCAGGAAGTAAATGGTAGCAACTAAGTAAATGGTATGCATAAAGTACCTGGAAGAGTGGGAAGAAAGGACTGATTATTTAAATTCTAGAGCCCTTGGCCCTATTCATGATAGATCGATAGAAACACTTTATTTAATGTCTCTGCTGTATTAGGAGCATGTAGAATATTTTACAATGACTAACCTACACAACTGAACATTTTTGAAGATTCGACATGTATGAAGTAATCATACTCATCAGCTGTGAATCAAAGATCGTTGCCTAATCATTGTTTCTTTCATCTTCATTATTAATTTAAATGCACAAAAGTTGTTTTCAAAGATTCTCCTATGCTCTGTTGTATCACATTAGTAGTTCCATAGGTCATATATGTGATTGCTAGAAGTGAAAGCATAGGAACATGTTCTGTAATCTAGGAAAAGGAGACTGGGGTTAAAAGCAAAGCAAAACAAAGCAAACCCATTGCCATCCAGTGAATTCCAACTCTTAGAGACCCTGTAGGACAGTGTAGAAGTGGCACATAGGGTTTACAAGGCTGTAAATCTTGAAGGAAGCCAACTGCTATGTCTTTCTTTTATGGAGCTGGCAGTAGGCTTGAACTGTTGACCTTCTGATTAGCAACCAGTTGCCTAACTACTGCTCTACCAGGACTCTAGAAGAATAGGGTGTTGTCTTAGTTGTCTAGTGCTGCTGTAACAAAAATAGAATAAATGGATTGCCTTAACAAACAGAAATGAAATTTTTCACCATTTTGGAGGCTAGAAGTTCAAATTCAGGGTGCTGGCTCCTGGGCAAAGCTATCTCTCTGTTGACTGTCTAGGAAGGTCCTTGTCTGTTTAGTCTTCTGTTCATGGGAGTTCTTTAGGTGGTTTGGCATCTTTCTTTCTGACTGTGGTAGCTCCTTTGCTTGTGTAATCTTTTAAGTTTCAAAACATATTGAAGAAAGACACACGCTACACCAATGTGTCCATCATTAGCATCACAAAGACAACACATTCCTAAATACAGTTTTAACCATAGGCATTGAGGTTAGGAACAACATATATTTTGGTAGGCTGCAGTTCAATCCATGATTCACTGTTTCAAAAAAAAAAAAAAAAAAGACTAAACGCACTGCTATTGAGCTGATTCCAACTCATAATGACTCTATAGGACAGAGTAGAACTGCCCTATAGAGTTTCCAAGGAGGAACCCCAAAATTCATGTCCTCCCCATATGCAAAAATAGCTGACTTCATCATATCATTATAGAAGTCTTAAATCAACTCCAAGTCCACAATCTCAATTTCGGAGTCATTTAAATCAAATATTGGTGAGAGTTCAGGCATATTCCATCATAGGGAAAAATCCTCCTTTATCTGTGAACCTGTGAGATCTAGATTACAAGTTATCTGTTTCTGAAGTACAATGGTGAAACAGGCACAGGGTAGGTATATCCATTGCAAATGGTAGAAACTGGAGGGAAAGAAAGGATTAACAGGCCCCAAGCAAGTCCTAAACCTAGCAGAACAATTTACATTAGCTGTCAAGGCTTGAAAATAGTCTGTTCTTTGGGACCACCTGGATGGGGTTTAACCCTTCAGACTCTGGGTATTGGTCATGCTGTCTAAATTCTGGGTGGAGGTTCCTCAGCTCTGGGCTTCAACTCTGCCTTCTAAGGATAACTCTGTGTTGTTGACTTCGGGTGACCCCATTCTCCTAGTCTGTCTAAATGACTGTGTACCGTCTCCGCCCTGACAGGCCCCATTCTTCTGCCCCTTGTGCATAGTGGACCTACCCCTCCATATTTGGGCATCCAGCCCATCCTCTTGGCCTAACTTAATTGCAGCCACACACTCCAGAACTAAATTGGTGAAGATCTGACCCTTGAAACCTAAGACACCATCACTCTGCCTTTTGAGAATCCAGAAGCTTTGACTTCACCGTTTTAGACCCCAAAGTCCATTGTTCCACCTTTAAGATCCCATGAACTGCAGCCTCACTCTTTGAGACCTAGATAGCTCTGCTACCCTTTCTCCTTCCAAAGTTTTGCTAATCTCCAAGCTGTTCTAGGGTGATTCTTTTCATGGATAACAACAGGTGGTAGTCCCTGTGGCCTGTGTCCTGCATGGAAAATACCAAGAGATAGACAGCATTCTCCCCTTTTGCTCTTTCTCTGCTCCATCGGTTTAAGTGGATAAGTTGTCTCCTGTGATAGTTGTGTCACAGGTTTAATCTCTTTAACAAAAGAGATTGTGTAGCCACATTTACGGTGAAAATTCTAGAACATATGTTCTTAGTTTGTAAAAACAGTTTTCCACATCTTTTAAGTTTTGTTTTAATTTTGCAAAGTTCATTTTTAAGTCAGTGTCTTTCCTCTCACATTTGACTAGAAGTGACAAGGAGAAATCATGCAGAGGCTTTAAGAGGCTAGGCATCTCTTCAACCAGATATACAAGTTCATCACTTAAAAATGCCTTCCAACAAGCATTTGAACATAAGTCAAATAAATTCTTGACCACTGCATAAAATTTAACACTTTTTCTCCATTGTCCAGTTGCATGTTCATCCAGAAGCATGTTTAACATCCGTATTTGGTGCTGTGTGTGTTCTCTAAGATAGTAGAGACTTCCTTTCTGACTTTCCTCACTTCTTTTGAGCTCTCACCAGAATTGGCTTTGATGTCCATAATTTTACTAACAGTCTCTTGGAGGCAGTCTAGGCTTTTGCTAATTGGCACCTTAAAAATTTTCCAGCCTCTCTAGCAGTTGCTCAATTCTAGAATCTTTTCCACATCTTTTGTATTGGTCAGAGTAGCAACCCCACTCTTGGTATTAAATGTCTTATGCTGGTTCCTCTTGAAGGACAAAACTAGTGAAGCATATGCATAAATAGATACAGAGACTCAAAGCAGTAGCTCATGCAGTTCTGGAAACTGTCTTAACTCTGTGGATGAGGTTTCAGGCTGAAGGCTTCTGATTTACATGATTGCATGGGCTGGAAAACACAGTGTCAGCAAGTCAGGCAGAAAGCTCTTGGCTTCAGGGGGTTGTACAAGTTGGCAAATTACAAAATCCACAGGTCAAATGGTAGTCTGTTGGTTTACTTCTTAAGTACCAGATGTCAGAGGATGACAAGAACTAGAAGTTAAGAATTTCATCTGGCTGCTTTGAGCTCTTCATGCCTCTGGATCAGCACACGGAAAGGGACTTACCTTATTGTCTTGTGTGTCTGATCCTTATTATCAAGTAGAAATTGGGTTGCTGTTACATAATAGAACTGGAGAAGAATATGTCAGAGATCTATCCCTTAGGGTGTCTCTTCATACCACCTTGTGCAGTAGTTAAAGTCCATCGTAAACTTCGGCAACCAGATTCTGGCACAGCTACTAATTGCCGAGATCCTTCAGGAGTGAAGGTTTGAGTCAACCCACCAGGCAAAGAGCCACAGTCAACTGAGGGCAAAGAGAATATGCAAGGGGTGATGATAAAAGGTGGTTCTCAATACTGGCTCTGACCATGAGACCAGTTGCAGAAATGAGGTCTGTAATTATTTTGAGTAGTTCTTCTGTGTTTTCTAACATGTGTATGTGTATATATAAATGTTTGTTTTCTTCCCATTTTTATTCTATTACTTATTATAAAATGTAAGATATAAATCAGGATAGTCTGTTTTCAGTCACACACATTAGTTATATCCTGTTAGGCACAAGTATGACTTTATAATTGTTTTTATTTAGAAATTGTGGGAGGCGGAGTCAAGAAGGCAGACTAAATACACAGCTCCCTAAATCCCTCTGGAAACCAAGACCTGAACTGATAATTAATTGGAGCCTTCTGGACACCTTGTGAACCCTAGGATACGGCATAAGGCTGTTAACTTGGAATTCATAACACTGAGTGGAAATCTTCTTATTGTTTGCTGACACCCACTCTTGTTGAGCGCTGGCTTTCACAGGCCGGGGGTAACTTGCTATTTTAATTTTGTTTCCTTTGTCTTGGCTGGCTGGTAAAGCTCGGATTTGATTGGCAGTTGGTCTCGGACGTACTGCTGCTGGGATCGGCAGGTGAGATTGCCATGTTTTGAGAGCCTGGCTTTGGGCTTCGCATCTTGATGCCTTTGGCCTCTTTCTACCACTGTCGTTGACTGGCCTGTGCCGGGGAGGGTGGGGAGCTTGTGCAGGACAACATCTTATTACACTGGGAGGTGGACATACCCATACAGAGGCCTCAGCTGGACCTAATACCTAGGCTGAGAGGCAGTACCTGCCCGGAGGAGAGCACTTTTCTGGCAGTAAAGCAGTATTCTACACTGTGTCACCTGTGGCTGGGGCCTGACAGCGGAGGCCAGCAGGGCAGTAGCCTTTCTGTATTTTGAATTAGTTTATAACATCTGGGGTTGGATATAGAGGTGCTTACATTGCCGGCTGGGAAGAGGGACCTGTACACCTAAAACCTGACTTTGGAACTTGTCAGATACATTTTACCTTATGTTTTAAGATGGCCTAGAGAAACAACTGCAGTCCATCCTCCAAGCATTTCTCCCAGCCTCTATTGACTCACATGCTACCCAGAAAGCTGGAGGTTTTCTGGGTAAACTTTGGAGGAAAGCCTAACTAAAAAATCACCCATGGCTTCAGAAAGCCCTCCGAAGAAGCAACCAAAGAAATTCCCAGATGAAGAAACCTTTCTGAAACTATCAGAAAATGTATACAAAAGGATTATACACAGAACCCTCCTGGACCTTATACAAAATGCAGCAGAGCAACATGAAAAATTAAGCTTTTTGATCTGATGGAACACCAGTATTCTGAAATCCAGCAGATCAAGAACAAAATCAGAGACATAGAGACTTCAATTGAAAGCCAAGAAAACAGAATGGAGCAAATGGAAAACAGACTTTCTGACTTGGAAGACAGAGCTACTCCAGCATCTATGAGGAGAAATCAGAAAAAAGAAACAAGAAAAATGAAGAAGCATTAAGAAGCATGTGGGGATCTATTAGGAGGAACAACCTACTATTAATTGGAGTTCCCGGACAGGGCGAGACAACTGAGAACACGGAGAGTATTGTTGCCGAGCTGCTGAAAGAAATTTCCCAGAAATTATGAAAGAAACGACTATAGATATCTAAGATGTGTATCAAACACCACTGAATGTAGATCTCAAAAGAAAGACTCCCAAGACATATTATAATCAAGTTCAACAAAATGAAACATAAGCAGAGACTCTTAAAGGCAACAAGATTCAAAGCAAAGCTAACATTCAGTGGGAAACCCTGTAGACTTTTGTCGGATTTCTCAGCAGAAACCATGCTGGCACAGAGACAGTGGCATGACACATACAAATCTTTGGAGGAGAAGAACTTCCAACCAAGAATTATATATCCTGCAAAACTATCTTTTAAATAGGAAAACGAAATTAAGACCTTCGCAGATAAATGGAAGGTCAGAGACTGTGTAAAAACCAAACCAAAGCTACAGGAAATACTGAAAGACTCTCTTGGCTTAGAAGAACAAAACCACTAACTTTATGTTTTAGAAGCAAATACAGAAACACATCACCCAGATATCTACTCAGTTAGGGAAGGCTCCAAACTCAATCAAAGCTATAATAGTGAAAGAAATGATTCACTGCTCATATCATGAAAACTATAATGTAATCATATTGAAAAGAAAGATGTACTACAGTCGTTATGGTCCTTCCAGATGGAGATGAAGTTAGTAAGACTGGTAGTAATTTAAATTGGGTTTATACATAGTTTATTAAGGGGGATCATAGGGGCAGCCATAAAGCACAATAAAGATGCAATGTATCAAATCAAGAAATGTAATACAGGAGTCTCAACAACTACAAAACGAATCCTGAAAAAGGTGAAAAGTCAACTCACAAAGAAGAAGGTCGCAGAACAGATTAATAAGAACAACATAGAAAACATTAACACAAAAACAAACCTATGACAATGACAGCTAAACACATACCTATCAAGAATTACATTGAATGTGAATGGACTGAATGCTCCAGTAATGAAACATTGAGTGACTTCTTGGATCAAAAGACACAGCCCATCTGTATGTTGCCTATAAGAAACTCACTTTAAACTTAAAGATAGGAACAAACTGAAAATTAAAGGATGGAAGAATATATATCAAGCTAGTACACAAAGAAGAGCAGATGTGGCAATTCTAATCTCAGATAAAATCGATTTTAATGTAAAATCTACAATTGTGGACAAGGATGGACACTGTTATTGAATGGTTCAGTACACAAGCAGGACTAACAATATTAAATATTTATGCACCTAGTATTAGAGCACCTAAGTACATCGAAGAAACACTGACCACACTCCAAAATGAGATTGGCCACTTCACAATAATAGTGGGTGACTTCAACTCTCCACTCTCAGTGTTTGACAGATCATCCAGAAAAAACCTCAGTAAAGACACAGAAGACCTTATTGGCACAATTAATCAACTAGACCTCATCAACATATATAGAACTTTCTATCAGTGGATAACTACACCTTCTTCTCCAGTGCCCATGGAACATTCTCCAAAATAGACCATGTGTTAGGACATAAAGGAGTTCTGAACAAAATCCATACCACTGATTAATGCTAAGCATCTTCTCAGATCATAAAGCCATAAAAGTTGAAATCAGTAGCAGAAAAAACATAGATAAAAGGTGGACCTCATGGAAACTGAACAACATCATGCTCAAAAAGCCATGGGTTATAGAAGAAATCAAGGATGAAATCAAGAAATTGATGGATTCCAATGAGAATGAAAACACTTCCTACCAGAAAGTATGGTATACAGCCAAAGCAGTGCTCAGAGATCAGTTTATCTCCATAAATGCACACATCTGGAAGGAGGAAAGAAATCAAACGAAAGAACTAATCCTACAACTTGAACAAGTAGAGAGAGAACAGAGCAACCCCTCAGGCACCAGAAGAAAACAGATCATAAAGATTAGAGCAGAACTATCAAATTAGACCAGAAGAACCAGATGGTCCCTGGCCACCACCAGTGATAGCTGTGATGGAGCTCACAAAGTTGAGTCTCACTGGCAACACAAGAATAAAATGGGGTACATCCTGAGATCGCCACTAAAAGACCACAACTGTTGGTCAAGGGGCCTCAGAATTCCCCTGGGAGCATGGCTGTTGGCCCTGATGCTGACCCTGTGCATAAATCATAATGGAGGTCAACTCTTCAGACAGGAATGGATTAGACTTGGTGACACAGAGTGGCCACGTCATGTGTGTCCTTTATGGTTCTGTGCATCTAGAGGAGGTTGTCCTGCTGACCCCTTCCTGGAGGTGGGGGTGTGGGTGGAGAGGAGGGGATAGGAGATTGTTTGGAAGGTAAGACACGTATGGTGCAGAAAGGAAGAGTGTGCTGTCACCAGAGAGGGAGGGCAGTGGATGCTGCACATAGGTGGGCATGCAAATTTGTATGGGAATGGACATTTTCATTCAATCATAATAAAAATAAATAAATAAGTTTTGTATGGTTTAAAGAGGTATATACAGGTGTCTTGGTGACAGGGAGTGGACAGTGATGGTTAAGGTCACCTGTCAGCTTGGCTAGGACGTGATTCTCAGTTATGTGGCAGATATTGTATAATCACTCTGCATTTTGTGATCTGATGTGAGCAGCCAATCAGTTGAAAGGGATGTTTTCTTGGGGCGTGGCCCACGTCAGTGTATACGAGTGTCCTGGCAAAGCTGCCCCTCAGTCCTTTCTGCTGTGACTTGTCATCCTCTGACCTCTGGGTCTTGGGAAGTGAGCCAGCAGCTTGCCATCTCACCTGCGGATGGTATGTTTTGCCAGTTGCTGCAACCATGAGAATCAGGAGAAACCTCCAGCCTGGTGCCTGACTCATAGATTTAGGGTTTACCAGCCTCTGCAACTACATGAACCGTTTCCTTGAAGTAATTGTTGTTCTTTTCATGTGTATGCTTCACTCTGTATATTTATGTATTTCCTCGGCTAGAGAATGTAGCTCAAGACAAAAAAAAAAAATGCCATTGAGTGAATTTTGAGTCGTCATGACCTCATGTGACAGAGTAGTGTTTCCAAAGAGCACCTGGTGGGTTTGAAATGCTGACCTTTTGCTTAGCAGCCGTAGCACGGAACTGCTACAACAGCAGTGTTTCCAAGCCTAAGACAGATGACAGTATTTTATTCAGTATTAAAATACTATGATATGTTTAGAAAACATGAAACATGCATTTGGGAGTCTTGAGGTAGAGAGCGAAGCTAGAATTGGAACAAGTGAAAGAGTGATCCCCTCTCTGCTTCGGGAAGGGATGAAGAGGAGAGTGACTCAGGCTTCCGCCGGCCGCAGCCCCCGGGAGAAAGGAGTGGGAAACGTGGAAGGACACACACGGTGAAGTAGCACGTGTTCTTCGGGATTTAGGATTGTCCTTACACAGCCGCTTAGGGGAGAAGAAAGTTACTGAGGTACTGGTAGGGAGGTCTTCCGTACTCAGCATGTCCTAATTCTTGTCTCTCCTCAGGGTTGGCTTAAGGAAGAGTATACATTTGCCTCCGTAATGCTCTCTATCTGGTCTCCAGTATATAAAATTCTGTTAGTGCAGACAAAGCCTTTCCTTTGATACTGGACTAAAAGGTAGATTTTGTAATGACCGGGACAGCAGTACCACTTGGCTGTCACTCAGATGCAGGAATTGTCAGTCAGCAAGGGCAATGACAGCAGATTCTTTCTAGGGAGCACCTGTAAGAGTGGGGAGCAGTCTGCTGTAGCCAGGCAGGACCGCGGTCATGTCCCTGGTGGCCCATGAGCTCCTGAGAGGCGGGCTAGGGCAGCAGTGAAGTCGCTGTTGAGAGGTGGGCAGGGCCCTGGACCACTGAGCCTGGAGGGGTCCGTGAGGCCACAGCCCCTGTGCTGCTCTTCAGACCTAAATTGGAGCTTTTGCCCAAAGTCACCTTTAAACTAACTTACAGTTTAGCCCAAAGAGTAAAAGTTGTTATGCCTGAGTTTTATGTTACTTAAAGAAAAATCAAGACCAAAGACTAAGCAAGTATTTTTAAGTATAGATGAAAAGATGGGAGAGCGAGGAGATTGATAGAAGAAGAAGAAAAAAGAACTAAAAAATAACTAGAATGTTTGATGTAATTGAAGAATAGTACCAGTGTCAGTGATTGTTATCTCTAGAGACCATGAATTGGGAGCAGGTTTTCTTGTGTATGGTTTCATCAAAGATTAAATTAGAAAATTAAAAAAATGAGAGAAGTAGGCAGGCTCTCTGACAGCCACTGGCCGCCAGCATCAGCTCCACAGCTGTCTGTTAGAGGTCATGTTTAGGGAGAAGTAGAAGCGACGCACAGATACATTTTTGTTGTCTTTAGTTAGACATAAGCTTTATTAAGTGGAAATATTGTCTGTGATTTGTGTGGCCTAAGAACGAAGTCCTGTGCATTTGAAAACATTTTAAAGTCCAACTAAGTTGAAAAGGAGTTAAATTTTCTGAGGATGGTTAACTCAGAAATCACTGGAACTTAAACTAGAAACTTGCTCAGCTTTCAACAAGTTAATTGAAATGTGGAATTTTCAAGCAATAGTCTACTGTACCCACCCGTGTCCACAAAGTTTCGGGGCTTGTCTCCAGTTTCCAGGGGAAGAAATAGTTAGGGACAGATTGTGTTCACGATCAAGTAGCTGACCTGACACGTCACATGCCTGTTCAGAGACAAGGTCAGCTGACCCACTGTTGTCAAAGTGTGACGCTGTTTCATTCGGGAGCAGAAGTTCTTTTCTGAAGAATTCTCTGAACATTTCTGCAGGAAAGAAAGGGGTTGGGGAGGGGTTGGAAACACACCTCTTTTCTCCTATAAAAGGCTGTCCTTTTTCAGTTATTCTATTAATCTGTCTGGTCCAAGGACCGCAGTGAGATCTGTATTTCAGCTTTGTGCTTGAAAAGGTCTAATTGAAGAGTTCAGTCAAATCATAAGAGCCTGGCAGAAGGTTTTTGTCTCTTCTGCGAATGCCACATAGCTGCAGGCTTTACTTCCTGGTGGCTAGTTCATAGGGTTGGCTTGTCCTTCAGTGGCAGAGAAGCAGCAAAGAAATCCACCAAAAGACCATCAAAGTAATATTAAAAAGCTCAAATTTTACAAAAGTTACATTCCTGCCAACGTTGTCAATTTATGATGCAATTAAAAATGTTACCGAGCCTAGTAACACAAGGGAGAGAAACATTTAAGAATGAGGTTTCTTTGGTATCATCAACCCATCTCAGTTGGCAGTCACTGTTAGGGCACAGATGGTTCGTCATATAGCCTGCTGGGGGCACACGGGCTGAGGAGGTGGGGGCGCCATTTCAAAGTGTGCGAGGTAACACATGGAGATCTAACCTGTGTGTGTGTCTACGTTCATCATAGACTCCCTGTTGTCCAGAGTCTGCTGCTTCACTGTACACTGGACACAAAGTTGTAGGACACGATGCTCATTGTAATGAACATCAACCTTGAATATGGCATCTCAGATTTAATGATCAGTGCTTAGGAGAATAAGGTAATTAATGAACCCATTGTCTCACAGGGGTTTACAAGGTTGAAAACACTGCCACTAGTGACCAAAATAAGCTACCAAGTTAATTATTCTTATTATGCCTCAGTTTTCTGATGTGAAAAACAGAGCTGTTGTCCATCCTGACTAACATGCTGGGATGTTGTGAGTAGAGAGTTAAATGTTGGATGTGGCAGTCTGCTTCTGTAGAGATCTGTGCCTTGGAAACCCTGTGGGGTGGTTCTCCTCTGTCCTGTAGGGTTGCAGTGGGTTTGGGTTAGTTTTTAAATAATTGATTTAAATGAAAATGGTGCCTTTAAAAGGTAATCCTTGTGGAATTGGGAGGTATGCCTCTACTTCTTTCTTTTCATTTCCTCCTCAAACCTCTTCCACCTCACAGCTCCACCCAGCTGGCTCTCATCCAGGTCATCAGTGTCTCCCATACTGCTAGGTACAGCACTAGCTTTTCCGCGCTCATCTCACGTATCTTTTTGCCTTTTCTGCCCTCCGTGAGTGTTCTGAAGCACCTGTTGGATTGTCTCAGGGCCTGGTGCTGGCATCTCTGCTGTGCTCACTCTGTAGGCTCTTCCCCAGTCATCTTAGGCAAGACTAGGCTTTCCTTAGTGTCGCTGTGAAGGTGACTCCCGTATCTGGATCTCCTGCCGATTCTCAGGACTGTTTCTTGACCTCTTCCAGAATCCTCCCCCATCTCAGTCCTGGAGTTCTTCATCTCAGCAGTGTTTTTATTTCCTTCTTACTGCTTTTCATAATATGCACGTCTCTAGTTGGATATCTTGTTTATTTTTCTATGCATTCCTTATTCATTACTCTATTCCAGTGCCTAGATCATGTGGGGGTTAAATTTGACACTTAAAAAGACATGTTCCATTAAGGAGGATTCTGTATCTTCCCTATCTCCTCATATGTAGGAACAAACCACTTATTTGAGAAATGCTTGTGGACACTTGAATAAACAGAGTAGGAGTCCTTATGGGTTATTTTTCTCTCCTTTTTTAAGGATAATAAAGCTCAAGAATGAGTGAATTAATTATATTAATTCTCATTGATCCAAGTAGAAATGTATACTCAATTTTGATTACAGTTTCTCCTGTCTTGGGGCTACTTAGTACTTCTGTTTGTCCTCAATAATGTTACCTTTAGAGTGCCATTTGTACTCCCATTGGTTTAATGAATGGCATTTCTGTAGCACTGACATTAAAATCTCCTGTAAAGCTCCAACCACTTGAGAATTGACTTCTCTAAGAGGATTTGCTTTCCATAGTAAATATGGAAGTACTGGCTTCAGGGAAAAGTGGGCTCTTGCTACTGACCTGACCTGAATTTTCTGAGTTTTCTATCTCTAATGGGTTGTTGGCGACTGGTGTTATGAATACTTAATGATAGTGTGTGTAATTAATCTGTTCAGAGATGCCTTAAGATAAGGCAGTATTTGAAATGGATTAACCATGAGTTGATTATCCTTTTTACAAAAGGATTTATAATAAGAATCTCTTACATAGCAGACCATGTTCTGTCACAGAGCATTTGAAGCAGAATCTGGTTGATAGGCACATTTTCGGGGACATTGTGACTGAAGGGAGGTACGTTGTATGGAAGACTGATTTTGTTCTTAAAACCACACATTTGTTCCACAGTTTGAAGCAGAATATGTGCTTGTAAAGCTGTATATCTGGAAATTTGATTAGAACACTTTTTGTGTAGTCCTGTAAATGTTGTTTAATGACTTTTCTCTAACCGTGTTGTAATACACAAGGAACACTGAAAAAGTATGTATTTCTCTAAAATTGCGTGTAATTATTTCAGAATAACCTTAACCTTTCCTAGTTATCTCATAAGTTTTAGATTGTAAACTAGTTTATAAAATTGATTTTTTCTACATTTATATTCCTTTTTTAAAAAAAGCGATCTGAATTTACATGTAAGATTTGTTTGATAATGAAGTTAAAATAAAAGTTTTATAAATGCGATTTTCTAATCTATCCATATGACAATAAGAGTAGTAAATGTGGGTACCTCACAGTCACCAATAGATTAATGGATTTATTTCAAGTCACTTAGGAAATAAAAATGTTCTTATGCCGAAATTATTATCGAGTGTACTATCTCTTAGCCTTAATCTGTGTGATGCAGAAATTTATTATATTTAAAGATGTTCCGCATTTGGGAATCTATTTATCTGAAATGGTTTTAATTTCAAATTAAGTCTAATTGCTGCACATCGTATCTGCACAGTGAACAGACCAATGGTAGCTGAGCCAGTGGGCTTGAAACGAGCCTGGAGGTCACAGACGTTGAAGCTTCAGGGCATAAACCAACAACTACAAAGCCTATTTGTTAAAATCTATGAAACTCACTCTTGAGGAGAAGAGGCTGCTTGGTCATTAGTTAGAACCTGTTGGTGGTATATAAGCTTTATTATTATTTTTAATTGCATTCTGTTAATTTATTCATTTATCAGTAAGATAAGGAAAAAAATCCATTTTAATTTTAAAGCCAAACAAAATATCACTGGTTACATGGTTCTTTTCAACTTGGCAATGAAGAAGTCTTGAAGGATTCAATGGCGGAAAATACTGAATGATGCCGAGCACCAGACGAAAATGGAAGGAATAGACAACAGGCACTCGACCAGAAAGAAGTGATTGATGTTCAGCTGTCTCAAGAGGCAGCGAATGATACTGAAGGAAGAAGTTCAGACTGCACTGCAGGAAAAGCAAAAAGCAAGTCTTCAGGAATCGACAATAGCAGGTGAAAAGTTTCAGTGAATGTGTGTAGCAGTGGGTATGCTCATTTGTCTACGTCAAAAAGTTTAAAAGACAGCTAGCTGGCTAACTGACTGTAAGAGATCCTTATTTGTGTCCGTTTTAAAGAAAGGTGACTGAGCAGAAGGTGGAAATTATTGAACAGGCTCATTAATATGATACCTAGGTAAAATTATGCTGAAGATCACTGAAAAGTAGGTGTAGCAATATGTTAACAGGGAACTGGCAGAAGGTGAAGCCAGATTCAGAAAAGGACTTGAAACAGGGGCTATCAGTGGTGATGTCAGGTGGATCCTGGCTGAAAGCAGAGGATACCAGAAAGAAGTTGACATGTGTTTTACTGACTGTACGTAGGCATTCGAATGTGAGGATTCTAACAAACTATGGATAGCAGTGTCCAGAACGAGAATTCGAGCACATACAGCTGTGCTCCTGAGGAACCTGTACATAGACTGAGGGGCAGTCATTCAGGTGGAATAAGGGGATACTGCATGGTATAAAGTGAGGAAAGGTGTGTGTCAGGGTTGAATCCTTGCATCATACTTAGTGAGTCTGCGTGCTGAACAAATAACACGAGAAGCTTACTATCTGAAGAAAAACACAGCATCAGAATTGGAGGGAGGCTTATCTGCAGTTTGATATGCAGATAATGCAACCTTGCTTTCTTAAAGTGAAGAGGACTTGAGGCATTTATTGATGAAGGTCAAAGACCGTAGCCTTCAGTTTGGATTGCACCTCAATGCAAAGAAAATAGAAATCTTCTCAAGTGGAACAGTAAGCAACATCATGATAAGTAAAAAAGACACATAAGTTGGCAAGAATTTCATTTTACTTGGGTCCACAATCAACACCCTTGGAAGCAGCAATCAAGAAATCAGGTGACGTATCTCACTGGGCAAAGACCTCTTTAAAGTATTAAAAAGGAAGGGTGTCACTTTGAAAACTAAGATGTGCCTAATCAAAGCTATAGTATTTTCAGTCAACTCATATGCATGTGAAAGCTGAACAGTGAGTCTGGAAGACTGAAGTAGAATTGACACCTTTGAGTTACAGTATTCTTAAAGAATACAAGGTCTGACAGTTAAGTCTGTGAACTTAATTGTTCTAAGTGCGACAGACCTCACTGCTGTGTGTCACTGTAGTCGCCTTTGAAGAACTCCCCTTGGGAAGCTGTGCACTGATGCCAGCGCTTAGCCCAACCTTCAAAGCAACTTTGGAACTCTTTTTGGAATGGACATTACACATGGTGGCATGGTGGCAAGTTTGTGAACTTAATTGTACGGTTGTCTGTGAGGGGTTTTTTAGCTACCCTCTCCAGTTACTTGATCTGGCACCTAATGACTTTCTTGTTTACCTGAAGATAAAGCAAGTACTGAAGACATTTTGATGACATTTCAGACATCAAGGGCAGCTCTGATGGCCATTCCATAAAAAGAGTTCCAAAATTTCTTTGAAGGATGGACTAGGCACTAGCGTTGGTGCACAGCTTCGCAAGGGGAGTACTTGGGAGGTGACCATAGTGATATTCAACAATGAGGTATGTGGCACTTCTTCTAGAATGGGCCTGTGAACTTGAGTGGCAGTCCTCATATTGTATATTATGTAGACTTCCCGAAGAACAAACAGATATTTCTTGGTTGAAGTGTATCCAGAAATGCTTCTTAGAAGCTAGGGTGGTGGGACTTTGTTTCATGTGCCCTGGCCATGTTGTCAGTAGGGTCCAGCCCCTGGAGAAGGAAGGACATCATGCTTGGTAAAGTAGAGGGTCATCACAAAAGAGGAAGACACTTAATGAGATGGACTGACACGAGAGCTACAACAGTGGGCTCAAGCATAGCAACAATAGGCAGGACAGTGCAGGACTGGGCAGGGTTTCCTTCTGTTGTCCACAGGGTCTCTGTGAGTCGTGATTGACTCCACGGCACCTAACAACAAAACAACAGCATACTTCCCATAAGGGGCCCTGGTGTACAGCGGTTCAGCATTCGGCTACTAAGGAAGTGGTGAAAGTTGGAATACATGGGCTGCTTCAAGGGAGGAGGGTCTGGCCGTCTGCTTTCCTAAAGATTCCAGCCTTGGGGACCCTAGAGAGCAGTGCTCCTCTGGCCTGTTAGGGTTAACATGACTTGGAATGACTCAATGACAGTGAGTTTAGTTTTTATTTTTTTAGTGTGTGTGTGTGTGTATGTGTATATATGTGTATACCTAATATATGTGCATTGCTCTACATATGTATTGCCAAGCCAAGCCTTATACTTCATTTAACAATTTTTAAATAGAACCAAATACAAAAGCTTAAAGTACGATCCGTCTGGAGATTCTGGAAGTTACTTTATCTCACATTTGTCATTATTTGGTTCACATCAGTTTTTAGAGACTTTCTTTAGGATCATAGAAAACTTACATCTTTGAGAACTCTAATAGTCTGATTTTGCAATCAGTTCTGGCTTGAGCTTTTTTAGAAACTAGAGGAGACCACAAACTTTTATGGCAGTAAAGAAATTTTTTAGCACCTGATGAGGATCCTAAGTAAAAAGTTTGTCATTATCCCAATATTATTCATAGGCAGTTTAATTCTTTCAAAATGAAGTTTGGGTCTTTTCAGAAATACTAATAGAGGTTACCTTGTCGGGAACCCTGGTAACACAGTGGTTAAGAGCTCAGCTACTGGCCGAAAGGTCTGTTCAGAGCCACTAGCCACTCCTCAGAAACCCTGTGAGTTTGTCCTGTAGGATCACTGTGAGTTGACTCGATGACAGTTTTTATTTTTTAACCTGAAGTGACATATTG
Source organism: Heterohyrax brucei (assembly GCA_028571685.1). Taxonomy (NCBI): domain Eukaryota; kingdom Metazoa; phylum Chordata; class Mammalia; order Hyracoidea; family Procaviidae; genus Heterohyrax; species Heterohyrax brucei. The sequence continues at coordinate 15,652,667 of CM053147.1, read as the reverse complement.
TCACAGCTTAATAAATGTGCATGTAGTGTGATGTGTAGAGAATCAAGCAGACTTTAAGGTGGGAAAATGCTTTAGAACTTGTGTAATCTAATGTGTTTGTACTTGGTTTCTAGTCACTGAGCTGCTGTTTGAGGCTTATTTCTGAGGTTGGTGTGGGAAGCAGGTTAAGGTGGAGGAGGTTTGACTGAGTAGGGGTGGAAGCCCGGAGCCCCACCTGCTTAGACCACCCCCCCGCCGCCATCTGCCCAGCTCCCCTTCCTCTGGGCAATACCTGTAGCACTATCCTGAAACTCAGCGACTCACAGGAGCAGACCTCTGCACATACGGACACCTGACACAGGAGAGAGATGGCATCACAGATTTGGTGGGAATCACCTCTCCATGGCCTGCAAAAGGAAAAAAAATAACAAAAAACCCATTGCCATTTAGATGATTTGATGTCATTCAAATTCATGGTGACCTTGTGGGACAGGGTAGAACTGCCCTTACAGGGTTTCCAAGGCTGTAATCTGTACAGAAGCAGATTGCCACATCTCCCATTGTTTAGCTAGCAGATTTGAACTGGCAACCTTTCAGTTAGCAGCTGAGTGGCTTCACCGCTGTGCCACCGTGGCACCTTATTTTAGGGAGTGGACAGCCTGTTTAGTAAAGCATGGTGAGATAGCTGGTCTGCCATAAAGACAGAAGAAAGAAATTGAATTTGGATCTCAGGTCATTTTGAAAAGTGTTTCTGATGGGTTAAGACCTCAGATGTAAAAGATAAAACCTGCTGACCAGAGTGTTTTAATCAACATTGTTTTAATGGGAAAATGCTGAAACAACTCAGATCGCCGTAGAGAGAGGACAGGATTTACAAACTGTCGTATAGCCATCCAGTGCAGTATGGCACAGCAGTGGAGGTGGTTAAATTAGACTGCATTACCAGGATTGCATCTCAGTTGCTGTAGCATAAGAATATATATAGACTAACTCTCTGTGTGAAGGCCAGAAGCAGGCAGAACCTAATAGTCTATTATTTTGGCATGAATTCTCGTGTGATAAAGATGTGGAGAAGGTACAAGAGATCACTGCTCGGGACAGAGGAGGTCGTGATCACAGAAGGGAGCGTGTGAGCTTTAAAGATGGACACACTGGCCTGTTTTGTAAGATGAACTGTAGAAATGCTACTGTAGGAATGTGGTTATGTAAATTATGCAAGTTTCATGAAATCACAAATATAGACTGTTTAAAATTATAAAATCCTCTGAAGGCTTTGGAGACACCACCATGCGTGTAGTCTCATGGTCTCGTTGGGAAGTGTGGACCACCTGTGGAGTTTTCTGTGACAGCGGGTAAGTTAGCCCCAGACCCATGCCAAAGCTGTGACATATCACTGAGCTAGTGCTTTAACTTAAAAGCTTCCTGAAAAGACAACTGTGAGGTGAGGAGGGCTCCCTCCCACTGCACCTGCACCTTCCTCTTCCTGCCCTTGATGTGGAATACCAGAGGCTGGCGTGAACTGGAGGCAGTGGCTTTTCTGCCATTATTCTCTACATTTTCTATGGCTTTCTGTTTATTTTTGATTTTGTAAAGACTTACTATAGGCTTATTGTGCTGTACATTTCACTGGGCCTTCAGACACAGTAATGAACAGAGCTGAGTTTTGTCTTACCAAACCTCACTGCCATTGAGTTGAGTCTTAGGGGAGCAAAAAGGAGACTATAAATGTGTCACAGTAACTTGAAGTTTTCCCCAGTGTGTTAGCAGATACCCTGATCTTTTGATGGGCAAATGGCCACCTAAAATATAAGCATATTCAAGCCTTCCTTCTAGCCAGTCTTGGACTTGGAGTTGAATTCTGGCCAATACAATGTCAGTGGAAATGATGTATGGACCTTCAGGTCATGTTCTTGGAGACATGTTTCATGCACATACATACAAAGTGTTGGAAGAGATAGGGAAGCTTCTGTAAGTACTTATTATAGATGATAAAAAGAAGCTTCCACATAAAGAAGTATATGAAAAGTGTCAGTATAGAGTTTTCCCTTGTAAGTTTTTATTACATGAACTTGATAGAACTTTTCCAGTTAAGGAGCGTAATGTATGTATACAGGCCTCTATTGATTATGATTTGTTACTTCTAGAGGTGGTTAAAAACAGATACCAAATCTATTGTGAATGGTTTTGGCCACTGCTCTTTCTAGCAACTGAGAGATTAACAGTTGACCCAAAGGCAGTGATGTACTGGTAATAATAGGAAGACAAAAGCCATTTCAGCAAAAGCAGAGTGTAATCATATAGTGAGTGTTCTGAGTGTTAGAGCTATGTCACGTTATTACTAAAATTCCTGAAAGACAAACAGCTGTGCCTTCAACACACCTTTCTATATTATATCATTCTGTGCATGGTAGATGAGGCTGGAGAGGTGGTGGGGTCAGATCATGAAGGACCCTTTCAAGCTGTTTCTCAAGTTCATTTGGTTAAAAATAGAAGAGTCATCTTGGGCCGCATGTCGTGATGGCAGCTCGGTTATATGTGGAGATTACAGAGTTCTTAGTGCTCATGTCTGATCTCCAGCTTATAATTGTGGCATGGATGAAAATATGCACCACGTTACTTTTGGCTTCACCACAATTTTAAGCTTGAAAAGCCCATATTACAGTAATATATGATAGTATGCATGAATATTACATGAGTATTGTAATAGTCATAATATAGGATGTTCATTCCTTGAATTGTGATGACATCTACTGAATTGCAGCCAGTTCATTTGCATATTCATGCCCACTTAGCTCAAATAAGTTTCTGTTTGTTTGCACATTAATGTCTGATTTCAGCCCTAGTTAACTGATTTCCATAGACCTGTTCACTTGGTTAAGGCTGTTCGTATGTGGAATATTGGTGCTGCCCTTTTGTGCAGAGTAGCTTGATGTATTGTGTGATTTAGTGGAAGGGGCACCTAGTAGTCACCCTGTTTTTATCTGGCAAGTGGCTTTGCCTTTTTTGGCTGGACTTAAAAAAAAGTTGCCATCAAGTTGATTCCAATTCCTAGCAAGCCTGGGTTATTGTCTGCTGTAATGCAGAAAGCAGCTCTTACTCTGCCTGTTTGCGAGCGTTTTTGTTTAAGTATCAGGGTGTCAGACCTCCATGCCCTCCGAGCTGTTTTGTTGTAGGTGAAGAACAGTGCACTGGGGGAAGATTGGGCTTCTGTAGGAGACCGTGACTTCCTACGTGGTGATTGCTTGAGAGAATGCATTTATTGTGTTTTAAGCTGCTGTATGTGATAATTGGTTATGCATCGATGGAAAACTAACACGCCAGCCAACCTAGATGTCTCGTGAGTCTTCCTTTGGAGTGCCATATCTTCCTTCTGGTTAACGGATAGGACTCCCTGGAAGAGTTCTCTTCCTCTCAGGAAGGAAATGAGCAGCCTTTTTTTCTCCTACCTCAAATGTAGCCTAATTATTAGTCTTACAGTTATTCCTGGCCTTCCCTAATGTCTGTGACTTTTAATTTGGAAGCCAAAAGAGGGACTCGGAGAAAGCTGGAGGTTTTTAGTGTTGTTGTGGACTTTTATAGTATGGAGTAACAGGTTTTAGAATTTATGATACTGTATAATGGAAACCATCATCATGATGATAGCCTTCTGGGGAAAGCAGGGCATGCTGGGTTGCCTCTTTTTGAAGGCAGCTTTGGGCTGTCCCATGGGTACCTGACACCGTGTCCAAATCAAACTCATGGTCCCCTGCTTTTCTGTCAGTGTGCCTGATTTCGTTAAATGGTCCTTTCAACTATCGTGATTACCCAGTTGATAAACCTAGAAGTCGTCCTTAACTCTTCTTCCTGTCGTGTGTTCAAGCGGTCCCCAGCTTCTGCTGCTGTGGCCTCTCAGTGTCTACAAGTACCTCCACTTTTTTTCTTTCAGAACTGTCCCTTGCCTCCCCCTTGGTTGACCACTGTCATCTCGTGGCTGTCCTGCCTCGATTTTCAAGTATCTCCCAGCTAATTTTTAGATAGGAAGTAGAGTGGTTTAAAAGTAGTGAGTGATTTCTTGGAAACCCTGGTGCTGTAGTGGTGTAGTGCTGTGGCTGCAAACCAAGAGGTCAGCAGTTCAAATGTACCAGATGCTTCTTGGAAACTCTGTGGGGCAGTCCTGCTCTGTCCTGTAGGGTCACTGTGGCTCAGAACTGACGCAATAGCACCTATAACGACAACAACAGTGCTTTCGTACGTCGCTTGTGGCTAAGCTCCACGGGGTAGCATGCCGAATGATGTTCTGCAGGACTTGACCACTGCCTTCCTGCACCTCCTGCGTGGCCCACCACAGCCGTGTGGACTTCTCCAGACGTGCTGTGCTGGCTTAGGTCCCAGGCCACGTCACATGCCTCTTTCTGTGCCCGTGCTGGCTCTATGTGCCCACTGGGTTTTCCCCTGTTGTCTCCTAGATAGCAAGTTACCAACTTTTGGATAACCTTTCACTTGAGAATAAAATGTATATATAATATTTATTAAGTACTTACCATATGCCAATCACGGCTCAGATGTTTTATATGTTATATCCTCTTTTGTCATCTCACCTGTTACCTCCTTAGGGAAGGTTGTTTTTTCTCCTTTTTTTTTCTTCTTTTAATTTCTCAAGACTAGGTAAAAGTTTTCTTCCTTGTAGCACATCTTACTTACAATTCTTCAATTATTTGTAGTTGTTTGTTTAAAATGTGTGTTTCTCATTTATGTGAAGTCTTATGCAGGCAGGAACAACATTGTCTGGGTTTACTGTGTATATCCAGCAGCTCCTACAGTACCTGACATGTGGGAAACAGTATTTGTGCCTTCTGCAGAAGATTGATTGATGTGCTCTATACCCAGGTTGGAGTCAGCCTCAAGTCTGTTTTTCTTGTTGTGATTGTTAGTCTAGACTTGATATTCCCTATCATTGCTTTTGGAATTAAATACACACACACACACAAATAGGGATATATAGACACACACACGTTCACCTTTTTTAAGTGTGAAAAAATAGGCATTACTCTTTTGCTGTAATTTTACTGGAAAGCTACATATATATTCATTTATATGTTAAAAATGGTGTTTACTGACAGTACTTGTTATCTTGTGTCTGTGTAATTCTAGCATCTTGTGAGATCGTATGGATTGTTATTCAGATGCAGGGCCTCTGTCGTCAATAAGTCGTGCTCCGAAGCTAGAATTTCCCAGTTGTTACTTTATTAGTAAGCGTAGGCCTAACGTGCTGCTAATTAAGACCTCTTTTCCTCTGAGTGCCGCCATGGCAGCAAATGGTATCTTAAATTGACAAGCTGTGAATGAAAACTTGCTGAATACAAGGCCTAGTCGAGGGAAAATGCAGTTATAGTGAGGTGCCTTGTTGCATTTGAATTAGTCGGGGAGCTGCTGGTGTAGACCAGCTGTGTTCTCTGATGACAAAAACACGTCTTGACATTCTCAATGATGAAAATTCAGTTCAGCACCTCTTGGAGATATGTATGATAATGTATTGTCACTTGGAAGCAGAGGGAAGGGGAAGTGAAAGCTTTGTCTTATTAAAATTGACAGTGTGACAGTGGACGCTGGTGGGCCTTCCATATCCAAGAAAAAAATGTCAGGGGAAACCTCTCTTTCTAAAAAGGATAGGAATAGCTATTTTATGGAGTAAGGGTAAAGGGTTCTGACTTCTTTGTATGGCCTCTTTGTCGATTGCTTTTGTTCATGATTCCTAGTTTCGAGGCTTATTTTACTGGGATGTAGGGTGAGCTTTTTGGTTTGACAGCATTAATGCAATCATCTAGTTCATACCTGTGAACCCACTTATTATTTCCTCCACGTGTGTTTTTTCTAGTTTAGCGGATTAGCTGCATCGTCTCTTCAAAGGCTATCCAATCAAGGAGGGGTTATTAGAACCAGGGCGATTTATGACTGAGAATTAATTAGAGAAGCATTTTCATGCAAAACATCCAATTTTTTGATTAGCAATGGAGCAGGGCTGCAATTAACACTCTAGGAAGCTTAAATTTCCAGCTTTTTGATTCTCAGGAAATGAGATTATCAAACCAGGGTCAGACACTCGACAGCAAAGCTGGGATGGGGCATTGTGAAATTATATGTTAAAAAACAGTACCTTTTGATTTTGATTCTGAGATTGTATTAAGGTGAGGGAAAATTTGGGGGAGGGGAAGAAGAAATATGGAAATGCACCCGACACAGATGCCTGTTTCGTTAGTGGCTCATTTGCTATGCAGAGTACCCACTGTAAATATATTTGCTTGGAATGGGTTTTGGAAGCATAGCAGTGTTTCTTGTTACGGCATTATTACGTGTTACTCACACTTTGTCCAATAAATTTCTTCTGGCAGTTCGCTGAGTGAAGGAATGTTTAAAATATTTATACAATTGGAAGGGAAGCCAAGATTTCTTTCATTAGAAAAGGAAAACTTCTTTAAATGGGAGTGTGCTGTTTTTGTAGTCTCCTGTTTTCCATTATTTTATGTCCTTTGAGGCGTAGTTGAGGTCCCTTGAGGCGTAGTTCAGGTCGTGAGTTGTCATGGGACATAGGTTACCACTTTGTGATAAGTGATCTTTGTGGAGCTTAGATGCATGGAAGAAGTTAAGGGGCCCCACATGTGCTCTAAAACAAAGTGAGTTCTGTCATCAGCATAGCTGGGGATGCCCAAGGAGACATAACACACTGAAAATCCATTCTGGAAAATATTTTTCACCCTCTTTTAGTTTAGACGTCTTAGATATCTAATTTCAGTTAAGAAGAGAAGAGCAGTATGTCGGTGGTGTTGGCTGAGTCTACCAGGTTACAGCTCACGTTGGTCTCCCTTTTTAATCTAACAGGCACTAAGATTCTTGCGTGAAGGGTCCTTGTCAGTATTTTTGTATCACCCAACCTCTTCTCATGCACTTACGAGAGGGTCTTGCCTACCTGGAATTGTCAGTATGGACTGGTGATGGGCTGCCTGGAGTCCCCAGGTGGCACAGATGGGTGGTGAGCTAGGCTGCTGATGGAAGGTCCGAGCGTCTGTCCATCTGGTGGCATCTTTGCCAGAAAGACTTGGGGATTCGTCTCCAAAAAATCAGCCACTGAAAACTCTCCAGAGCACAGTTCTAGTCTGACACAGATGAGGTTGCTGCGAGTCATAATTGGCTGCAGCACACTTTTTAAAAGAATTTTTTCTTTTTTAAATGGATTGCCTGCTTCTAAGTTGAAACACAGGTAGAGAAGCATTTTTTGCCCTAAGGTGGAGCTGGAGGTTGGTTTGTAGGCCTGTGTCAAGCAGCCTTTCCTCACCTTCCAGCCTTGGTTTCTCAGCTTGCAAAAAGGGTTGAGGATTTTGTTAAATCCTTGGGGATTATTTATTGGGGGGGGGGCTTCATAAATAGTTCCCAGACTCTGCTCCTCGTGACTGGAGGAGACCACCTGTTGTCTGTATAATCAGTGATTTCTCTGGCTCCGTCCCCTCCTATCTGTAACAGCTCTGATTCAGGGACACAATGCATTGATCTGGTCCATCATTCCTTCAGTCCCACTGTGGATTCTTAGCTTTTTGTGCTAGTCCTGCTGATCTTCCATCTGTTGTTGGTAAAGAGTGTCTGTTACTCAGCTAGATGAAAATAGGCTGCAGTCTAATCTTGGGGAAAGGAGAAGGAAAAACTGCCAGTCAGAAGCTGAAGAGTTGATTCCGTCAGATTTGTTGCCTTCGACCTCAGTGCTGGTCGTTGTGTTTGTAGATGGTGGGGATTATGTGCTTTCAAAAGGTATTCAGTAAACATTTGCTGAAAGAATGGATAGTGTTAGGTTCCTAGATGTTTTCTTTGTTGGAATATGTTTCTGTATTTCTAGTTCATAGCATTGGGAGTGCAAATAGATAAATAGGGCTTCTTAATATCTGTATGTACTTGTGTGTGTTGGGGGAGTGGGGAGGATGTGTGCAGATGACCTTCAGGGAGTCTGTTAAACCCAGCAATGGTTCGCAGATTTGGTGGGGAGGAAGGGAACGACTGTGTCTAGTTTTCATTAGGATTGAACGACGCTGTTATTCTCTGTGTGTGTAAGTGTGTAAACACACACCTTCACATGTACCTATACAAACCCAGTTCTCAGATTTGAGAGCCTTATTATTTACAGAAGGAAATGTCGATAAAAGCATATAAAATGGTATCTTTCATAGTGATAAGTATGAACCAAACACATGCACACTTGTATCAGAATGTTTATGTAAATATCAAAGATAGGCAGAAATAATTACTTGTATTCAAATGTTTATGTGAAGTATCAAAGATAGGCAGAAATAATTGAAATGTATAAGAACTGAGAAGGATTAATCAGAAAAGGCGTTGTGAATAAATATAAATCATCTTAAAGAAAGTAGGGATTATTGTTTGGTTGAGAGGAGAATCAAAGGTATTCTAGGGTGCCTTTTAATGGGAGGTGGTGTTTTAGACTATGGCTTAGTGCAGTTATGATTATTTATAACCAATCAATCAATTAAGACATTTGGTTCATTTCAGAGGCTCACAGTTGATACTAACCATTTTTTGATCTGGAATTCCCGGTGTTCGGGGATGGGCAGCAGCTGTTCTCCCGGCAGCATACCTGCTATGTTGGATTTGCTTTGTGCCCATTTTATATCAAGGTGGATGATGAAAGTGGAAGAAAGCATTCTGAAAATCTTTGCTGGTGGTGATACTTCTAGGTACTGTGTAATCAAGTTCTCGTAGTGGTAGACACATATGTGTTTATCTGATTGTATGTCTCTGTCTGAATAGCTATAGGTATTATTATTGAAATGTCTCCTGGGAAAATTACATTTTTATTGAATGTCTGAAACTTTCCAGTCTCCACTGTAATCCTACTTCCCACTGACATTGATTTCAAAAGGAGATCCTGCTTCAGCAGAAGTAGATGATATAGGAACAAAGAAGCCTGGATCTGTGACCAATTTAATTTGTGAAGTTAGATTTTTATGACAGTGAAGGTGGCTGTTAGCTAGGGATGTTAAATGTTAAAGCCTGGAAGTTCAGAGCACCAAGTAGGTTGCTAAGGGCTCAGATTAGGAAGTGAAATGGGGGCATCATCTCTGTGGTCACTGGAAATAAGAGACACGGAAGTCCTTGAGCTTTTAAGTGAGGCGAATGGAAGAAAAACTGAAGACTAAGGAGAAGGCTGGAACTTGTTTGAAAAGGGGTAGCGGCCGAGGCTTTAGGAGTGGCTTGACTAAGTTAGGGTGGGGCGGACACCTAAGGCTTGTGGTACGAACATCTTCCACCATTACCTTTTAAACCAAAAAGTCCTCCACTGTCTACTTTTGCTTTAAGTGCCCTTCTGTCAGTTTTGATAAATAGACTCTTTGCTTTGAGTCCAGTACATTCAAAAGTATGGATTTATTTTAATGGTTTCATGGTCTAGTCTTGACTGTGGGCTCCTGAGTTAGAATTGTGTGACTTTTGCAGACACTCTGATAATGGTTAGTGAAGAAGAATCTTTGATTAACTTTGGGGTCATCTCTTGAATGCAAATGCCTTGTTCCTGTGATGTGAAAGGAACGACAGCCGTGAAAATTTTTTCTTACGTAACACTAAGAATTTCTCTGTCTGTTTTATGAGCCTTCTCTGAGGCTAGCCAGTTGCAAGACTGTGCAAATTACTGAGGCTGTGCCATGATAATTCTGAGTCTTCTAAAAATTGGGTGCCATTGCAGATTGCATTATTGTTTTCAAATTTCTTTCTAATTGCTTGATAGGATAGTAACAAAAACTTTATAGCGTAATAACAAAAGATCAATGTTTTACATAGCTCGAGTTCCTGAAATAATATAAAAGTGTTAGGAATGATTAGTAGCTTGGATGCCTTCCCACACTGCTCTCTGAAAGTTTTAATTGCTGTGATTTTGTGGTTCTGTTTGAAATACCGTTAACTCCTGCAGAAGTCCCCCACTTGTGCACTGTGCCTGTGGTGCACCGGCATCTAGTATGGGGTGAGCACAATATCCCTTCTTTGTGCACTCAGTGACTGTGTAAATACTTTTAAATGACTCTCTTCGGTGAGGGTTTCTTTAAAATGGAAGACATGTTGGAAAAACGGTTGTTAAAAATACTCCCACAGTGGTTGGCTTATTTGTTAGCTATACTGCATTTGGCAGGTGAGTGACAGGTTATGTTTTGGAATATTTAAGTAGATTAGGAAAAGCATTTCTTCATATGCTGTGATTGATTTAAATTGAAGGTAGAACTTTGTAATAATCTAAATGTGCTCCTGTATGTGTCTGAAATCTGGATGGGCTCAACAGTACTGTAGTACTCAAAAACATTGCATTTTCCTGTGGTACCAGGAAGCATCTTCTATGTTTCATCTGGGCTGGCGGTTTCAAAACTTTGTTGTTCTCTGGACCCTTAGAGACCTGGAGAGGTATACAGAGTTGGCAAGGCAGGCTTCCTGGCCATCCCTGAAAGCTTCAGATAGGGAGGCTCAAGTTGTGTTTTGATATTGAATTTCATTTTAAGGTTTATTTTTCTTCTGGTTGCTTTTCTACTTCTTTACTTTTTGAATTTTATACGTGAAATAATTGTTCATAATTTACTTGTATAATTTTTAAAAGCTAAGTAAAATCTTTGAAGTCTTGTGCTCTTTGCTGTTCTTTGTCCAGAGTATCCACTGTGTAGAATACAGTGTGCCTCTCTCTAGACTCTTCTCCACGCGCTTCTTTCTAGCTTCTGCCCTGGGCGCCTCTTTCTAGCTTCTGTGTGCCTCTTTGTAGCTTCTGCTCCATACACCTCTTTCTAGCTTCTGTGCTCCTCTTTCTAGCTTCTGCTCATACACCTCTTTCTGACTTTTGCTCCATGTGCCTCTTACTAGCTTCTGCTTGACATGTCTTTACCTTCTTCTCTGCACTTCTTTCTAGCTCGTGCTCTGTTCACCTCTTTCTAGCTTCTTCTTTGTGCACCCCTTTCTAACTTTTGCTCCATGTGCCTCTTTCTAGCTCCTGCTCCACACGCCTCTTTCTAACTTCTTTTCTGTGCAGCTCTCTCTAGATTCTGTGTGCCTCTTTCTAGCTTGTAGTCTGTATGCCTCTTCTTAACTTTTGCTCCATGTGCCTCTTTCTAGTTTCTACTCTGCACACTTCTTTATAGCTTCTTCTCTGTGCGCCTCTTTCTAGCTTCTGTGTGCCCAGAGCTTCTTCTCTGTGCGCCTCTTTCTAGCTTCTACTCTGCGCCTCTTTCTAGCTTCCCTTCTCTGCACTGATGATGCACCCCGTAATTTCCCATATACTTCCCAAATTTTCTTCTTTCAGAAATGTTGCAGTGAACACTTCTGTGAATGTTTGTGAATGTTATTTTTTAAAAAGATATCTAGAAGAGAAATTCCTGGGTAAAAGGATAAGCCCTTTTAAAATTGTCATACTGCCAAATTAGTTTCCAGAAATATTTATCATTCTACACTCTCTGAGTGTCCATTTCTTTTCATTTGTGGCATCATTTGATTTTACTGATTTAAAAATTTGTTACCAGCTTGATTGGACTATATTTCTAGTTAGTAGCCAGGTTTAGCATCTTTTTCTGTACTTACTGGGATTTATTGTTTCCTTCATTGTATTACGATTATGATTTAACCTTTAACCCACTCCCGATTTTAATTGGAGTGCTTGCCTTTTTTCCCTTTTCTTTAATAATGTTTGAATATAGATATAAATGTGCTATAAATATATGTATTTTTCCTAGCCTGGCGCTCACCTAAGATTTAATTTGGCAGCAAGTGTTATTTTTTTTTCTCAAAATAATTTTAAAGCCAAGAAACTAGTTACATTTTTGAAGGTGGGATTCCTTTTAGATGCATTGGTACATGTTTTTATGTTAAAAGATGGCTGAGTAAACAGACTTCTCATTTCCTCTGAGAACTAAGGCGTGGATGATATTTGTATGGAGCATGGAACATCTGGGGAGCCTTAGGACCTAGCATATTTGACTAAGCAACAATATCAGACTAATCTTCCCTTCTAAAAAACGATCCAGCAACTGTCTGACCTTCTGACCTCCGCCTCTACTGTTTCATTGTATGGGAGAACTGCAGCTTCTGCAAATGGCAGGTAATGTACTTTCATTATCAGCTGGCAGGTGGAGTCTGCTGCTCCTGACTGCCTATTCAGGCCAGCCTGTTGGACAGCTCCCAGCTCCCAGTTCAGCACCTGGACAGCTCCCTGCATAGAAGTGCAGTTTACGTTTAAGGCTGAGAGGCCTATGTATCTGCCTGGAGATCTGTCTGTTGAGAGGCCTGATAGCTTTTCCTCCCTCTGTTCTCTGACTCACATTGTAAAGTTGGCTGACAGCCCCTAGTTTCTTCATAAGCAGAGCAGCCTCTTTGCCACCTAATAAGCAGAGTCTTCCACCCTTGAGAGTCCACCTGGAGCATATCAGTAGAATATTATAGTCAGCTGGTGACCAACAATTCTCTTAGATCCAATACCAGAGAAATCAAACAATATCTAGATGGCATGCAGGCAGCAGACCATAATTAATCATTTAAAGAAGCAGTCTTTAAATGCTCCAGGAAATTTCCTAAAGATTCAAAAAATTTCTCAGATGGAGAAGCCTTTCTGAGTGTATCAGAGGTTGAATACAAAAGATTTAAATATAGAACCCTCCTAGAGATTAAACAAAATGCAGTGTAACAAAATGAACAATTTGGTAAGCTATTTGAACTGATGGAACATCAACGATCTGAACTACCTCAGATCAATAACAAAATTACAGAATTAGATAATCTATCCAAAGTCAAAAGAGTAAAATTGAACAGATGGAAGTTAGACTCAGTGACCTAGAAGACAGAGTAACTGACACCAGCATTTATGAGGTCAAATCAGAGAAAAGAAGTAAAAATGAAGACGCATTAAGAAACATGTGGGACTCCATGAAGAGGAATAGTTTACATTTAATTGGAGCTCCTGAACAAGGAGGATTAATGAAAATATAGAGAGTGTTGCTGTAGAGATGCTGACAGAAAACTTTACTGAGATTATGAGCAAAGAGAATGTAGATATCCAAAATGTTTACCAAACACCACAAAAACTAGACCCAAAAAGAAAGACACCAAGGCATATTATAATCAAGCTTAATAAGCTAAAACATAAACAGATGCTTCTGAAGGCAGTAAGGCTCAAAGCAAAACTAACACTCCAAGGGAAACCCTGTAGGCTTTTGTCTGACTTTTCTGCCAAAACAATGCTGGCTAGAAAACAGTGGGCAGACACATTCAAAGCCCTGAATGAGAAAAACTTCCATCCTAGAATTGTTTATCCTGCAAAATTGTCTATCAAATATAATGGTGAAATTAAGACTTTTGGAAATAAAGAGAAATTTAGAGACTTCATAAAAACTAAACCAAAATTACATGAAACATTGCAAGAAGCTCTTCCCTAAATATATATTTTAGGTAACAGTTCAGGACTCTTCATCCAAATTTCTGATCAGTTAAGGAAGTCACAAAACTTCACCAAAGCTACAGTATTATAATGAGGGAATCCATGATCATATCATGACAACTGTAATGCCATCACATTTAAAGAGGGATACACTACAGTAGTTATAGTTATTTTAGATGTAGAGGAAGTTTCACAGTTATGAAGTAGTTAAAATTGGATTTAATATTAGTATGTTAAGGGGGATAGTATGTGTAGCCATAAAGCAGGTTAACAATGCATTCATTGTATCAAAATAAGAAATGCAATACAGGAATCTCAGTGAACACAAAACCAACGCTGAAACAACAACCCATAAACGAGCATGCCCCAGAACAGAACATTAAGAGCAATATAGAAAACATCAACACAAAAGTAATTACATCAAAATGATAGCACTAAGAACATACCTATCAATAATTACACTGAATGTAAATGGACTGAACGCTCCAGTTTACAGTGAGTGACATCCTGGGTCAAAAGACACGACCCATCTATATGTTGCTTACAAGAAACACACCTTAGAGTTAAAGATATGAACAAATTGAGAATTAAAGTTTTTAAAAAGATTCTTAGGAGATAATGTAGGTTTCCTGAACTTACCTGTTTCAGTATTTCCTAAACCTTAGAAACTTCAGTTTTCTCAATTAGAAACAATTAAACTAGTTAAAATTAGCATGCTAAAGTAGTCTGAATACCCATCCGGTTCACTCAGCAGTCAAAAAAATAACTCCTGCAGAGGTAAAATTTCAGGATTTTATTAAGTCTTTAAATTAATTGTTCAGATCTTTAGTTACTAAACAGCAGCAGCTTACCGGTATTTTTCTTCATAAAATTTGTTGCTTTATAGAATATGACCATCATAGCATATCTGACTCGATGGCACTTGGCTTGGCTTAGCATACCTTACAAAGAGTTGGTAAGTGGGCATCTTCTGTATTTTTCAGAAGGAAGGAACAGATGTTCAGTAATGTGCTGAAGGTCGTACCATAGTAGAACCAGAAATTAGAATCTCATTCTGTTACCTTGGGCTCTCAAGACCAGTACATATGCAATGCTAACCAGGCATGAAGAATTGAGCTATCTTGTCTAGCAATACATGGTCCAGTATGTGGCCCGACACAGTGTACCTGCAGAAGGTACAAGAATCATGCTGAGTGCTGTTCCTGAAGGCCTCCATGGAGAGTTTCTGCATGGCCATGACTCCAGTGGAGCCTCAGTGGAAGAATTCTGGCCTGACAAGTTGACTTTTTCCCACTGTCAGCAGTTAGTGGTGAGGTGTAAACCGAGATACAGACTGCAACATTCTAATTTCTCTGCTCTTAGATCAACAATAGTCATTTTTATTCATAGCCATAAAAATTGCTAATGAAATGCATGACACTTGCTATTTGTCCTTAAAAATGTGTGTCATCTCAGTGAAAGAAGTGAATATGGAGTTTACCCCGCTATGGTGGACTCCAGCTTCAGTGTATCTAAGAACCTGGAGAGCTTGTTAAAATGTTAAGTACTAGACTTCATTCCCTGAGTTTCTGATTCAGTAGATCTGGCTTGAAGTCTAAATTATTAGTCTTTCTGACAAATTCTCCTCTGATGCTGATGCTGCTGGTCCAGGGACTATACTTTGAGAACCATTGCTGTAAGCCTTGTGACAGAGTGTAGAAATCCTCAACCAAATCCAGTGCCATCACATTGATTCTGTCTCATAGCAACCCTATAGGACAGAGTAGAACTGCCCCGAGTTCCAAGGAGTTTCCAAGGAGTGGCTGATGGATTCAAACTGCTGACCTTTCGATTAGCAGCTGAGCTCTTAACCATTGCGCCTCCGGAGCTCTAAATGCATGGAAAAGTGGACCTCATCAGAGTAACCCTGTCGCCTCTGACCAGATACTTCTATGTCTTCTTTAACACCACAGCACTTAGGAATTATCTTATTTTCCCTGGAGAAGATCAAACCTAATAGAATTATGCATGTGTATTAAGAGATCATCAACCTTACTCCTTTTCCCCTGGGCCTAGAGCAATTTGAAGAGAGACATTTCCACCAAATGACAGAAAACCTGTAGCTATAGTAACAAATTAACAATTACTAGGCTCTGTAATTGGGTGTTTATACAAGTCTCCTTCACTTGGGCTTTACGCATGAATTACAAACCTGGGGGTGGGAGAATATTTAGAAAAAGGATGTAGGGCTGGCTGTCAAATTCTGTTATTTCAGGAGAGATTTCAGACTCTAATTTTCAGTTGAAAATGAGTAATCAGTTTAAATGCTTTAGAAGGCATAGTACATTGTTAAAAGGAATAAAACACATATACAAAGGCATTATCTTTTGTGTTGAATGTTGAGTCGTACATCAGTGTTAATAGAATTTTTATTCCAGACACTTTTGATTATTTTTGGTCCTGAGCAAAAAGGAGTCTGGCAGAGACTTCTGGTTGCTTAGCTAGAATGCGTTCGCCCTTGTCCTCTTGAGCCTTTAGTTTTGTTTTCCTTCTGATTGTATTGTCATGGTGGTGCTCCCAGCTGTGTTTCCCAAGGCCCTTTGCATTTGGGAGTGACCAGTAAAATAATGTAGAAATAGTTAGACGGAGACTCCCCGGAGGGTGCAAGCAGTGAAGGCACACAGCTGCTAAATGAAAAGTTGGAGTGAGTGCAAGTCCAACCAGAGGTGCCATGGAAGGAACTTCCCAAAGAATCAGTCCTCGAAAACCCTGTTATTGCACAACTCCAAGAATGTCATCAGCGTCACTGAATTGTACACATAGAAATTATTGACTCTGTGTGTGTTCTGCTGTGTGTCTTCTCAGTGACAACAGTGAAAGTGAAATATTAAGGGAGGGAAAAAAAAGAAAGACAACCCTGTGGAGCACAGTGTTCCTCTGTGACATGTGGAGTCACTGTGAATGAAGGGTGACCTGATAGCACCGTCTATTGTTATCAAACCACATTTGGGTATTGTGTTTACACTGGCTCTACATACGTTACACTAGAAATCATGTAGCAAGGGTGTCTGCAACCTCAGTCTCCTGGATTAAGAATGTTTTCAAAATTTGGGTATCTTTTTCACCATAAACAAAACCAGCTTGATATAACTTCAACATCTCTTGAATGTATCTTTCCCATTTTTATTTCTCCTTACAAGAATAAAAAAAAAGAAAAAGAATAATTAAGTCACATATTTGAACATTGCAGTCAGTGTAGAACCTTGAAATGGTTCTTATCTGCCGAACTTTATGTTGTTGTTGTTAGGTGATGCTGAGTTGGCTTTGACTCCCAGTGACCCTCTGTACAGCATCAGGAAACACTGCCCGGTGCCATTCCGTCCACGCACTCAGTGTTAGTCTGGAGCATGTTGTCGCAGCCACTGTGCCAGACTTTATAAACAAGTTGACATCATGACAACACTGATTAGGGATCTGCAGCCACGGGGTCCTTCCATTACCACCCACAGTGCATCGCTGAAAAATCATTGTAGTGCTGTAATTTGTTGGAACACATGCTTTTAAAATGGCCATATTGCTTGCATGCCTCTTCACAATTTAATTTCAGGATAAATGTGCTCTTACGGTATTTGATTTCATACTCACAAGCCTCCTTGAGGAAGGCTACAGCCTCACCTCTTACAGATGAGGAAATTACAGTTTTGAAACTTAGCTGGGACTAGTAAGGTTCAAAACTAGGTGCATCAAAGATATGTACGTGCATGTTCCTAAAAGCCTTATGTAAAATAGTGCGAAAGTGGAGATAACCCAATTGTCCATCCACTGCTGAGTGGAGAACATAAATGTGTTCCATGTGATGGAATTCTGTTCAGCAGTACAAACTAATAAAGCACTGATAGATGCCACCACGTGGATCTCAGAAAGTACTGCCAATGAAAGAAGCTACACACAAGATACCACACATTGTATGATTCCATTCATGTGAAGTGTCTACAGGACAAGATGTGTAGCCTGAAGGTAGATGAGTGATGGCCTGGGCTGGAGTGGAAACAAGAATTTACTTTTAAGTGGGCACAGGGGTCTTATCTGGGTGAGCAGTGTGTCCTTAAATGGGCTGGTAGCCATGGCTGTCATCTGATTGGTTTACTGAAAGTCACACAGTTATACACTTAAAACGGGTGCATCTGTCCCATTAACTAGGTCTCTTTAATAAAGGTGTTTATCAAAAATTAAACAGAGGAGTCTTAACTCTGGAGAACATGCTGAGGGGAAGGATGCCCTGGAAGGATCCCCTGCAAGGGATGTTGAGATACAGGAACACATGGAATCCCTAATGGAGGAGATGAATCCATAATCCACATGGCTATGTCATGGTCACCGGGAGTGGCCTCCGTTCTCAGCTGGACTTCTGGATGACACTGTTTTTCAGCTCCTTATCCGATTACCGTTAGGCCCAGAATCTGTACATGTTTGGAATAAATGAATGAGTACACGCTTGCCTGTATGAGGCTGCACACTGTTGCAGAGAGAGCCCAGCAGTCCTCCACACCTGGGTTCACCTTCCCGCTCATCTCAGCAGCTGTGTGCCCTGGGCGGGCTACCCTTTTGTAGCCTCAGCTGGTGAAACGTTAGGGGTGTTGGTTTTCTTCTGTGGGAATGTTGTTAGGGTGGAAGATAACCTAGATAAACCTTTTCTCCTCTGTGCCTGATGTTATTATTATCTCTAAATGTTTTTATCTGTTTTCTAGGAAAAGCTTTCTGAGATATTTTATGTACTTCTCTGTCTTCTTGAGCAGGGTATTTTAAACATTATGTAATTTCTCAGCAATAATCTTGTGGTGTCAGTATGAACTTCACACAGTTTGCTAAGGGTTAGGTCTCTGTCCTGGATTCAAAACTATCCAACATTCTGCCTGTTGGAGCTCTTGGGTCTATGCTTTATTTAGTTCAATTTCCATTACTTTCTTTCTCTCTGTCTTTTCTTTCCTTCTCTTTCCCCTGCCTTCCTCCTTTCCTGAAAACATTGTCGTTTTCCCTCTGCTCTTTGCTTATTTAGTTCTAGTAATTTCACACCCCCTCCCTCCCATTTCTTTTCTTAGACGTAGACACTGGGTATAAGAATGCTTTGCTCTGTAAAAAAGCCAAGTCAGAAGACCTGAAGTGAACATAGTAGACGAGGCTTGTGAAACTGCTACCATCTGTCTTGTCTCTCGAGAGGTCTTTTTTGTTTACTTTCAATCCTTGATTATTGTCTGGATTTATGAAATGACTGGATCCGTGGGCTGTAACTGCTCTCCAAATTGCTGGACAGTAATTGGCTAGAGGGCAAACTTGGTTGTTCCATTGGCTGATGTTTTTCTGGCACATTTGTTGCTGGCTCAGGGTGCCGCATGTGATTGCTAATTTATGCATGGAGTATGATATCTAACATTTTGGGATTTTTATTATACCCATTGTTATAAGTGCTTTACATGTATCAATGATTTGATTACTATTTATAGTTCAATTTATGAATGTAGTTCTAATATTTGACTTAAAAGAACATTCCTGTGTCTAAAACAATTAACTCTCCCCATTTAGTTACTGATAAGTCTACTTTTGGAATGAATGTTGTGGAAAACTTAACAAAGAAGTACTTCTGGTCAGCATCAGATAATCAAATGACCCCTCTGTCTCTAAAGTATTGATGAAAGGGTGCCACAGTTTAGGTTTAGAAACTGTCCACAGAAGTAGCAAGAAGCATCTAAGTTCTAAAGACAATAATGAAAATATTAAAAAATTGTGTAAAGAGTTGCTGTCAGTTTCCACTGAGTTGATTCTACCCCATGTTGACCCCACATGTGTCAGAGGGGAACTCTGCTCCATAGGGTCTTCGGTGGCTGATTGTTCAGCAGTAGATCACCAGGCCTTTCTTCTGAGGGACCTCCGGGTGGACTTTTAACTGCCAGCCTTTCAGCTGGTAGCCAGATGTGTTCACCATTTGCACCACATAGGGACACCAGTTCTTTACCCTGTTCATGTCAGGAGAGTGCTTGTGTTCTGTAGAGTACATGGTTTCCTCGGACACATCTGTGCAAGATAATTCACTTTAGTAACTAGCTGTTCTTCTTCTACTGTTGACTGTATTTTATAGTTGGTTTTCATTATTATACTCAGAGCGGGCTGAAGAACTGGACTGACATTTGTTTTTTTTTCCCCCATGTAGCCAGTGCATGTTGATACACAGTGTACCCAGTTGCGACAGCCATGGGACGTGCCTTCTTTAGGTGGGCGATGAAACCGTTGTATCTTCCCACCATGGAGGTCCCTCCGTCATTAACACTACACTTTTAGTTTTCTGAATGATGCCCAGTTTTCATCAAATCAAGTTTTTACAGCAGCAACAGCAGATGCCCTAGTAGAGTAAGATTCTAAAGAATTGACCAATTGTATCTCTTCTTGCAATTTATAACCATCATCAGGATCATGAACCTATGCCAGTGAAGGGCCTTATTGTCAGGTAGTGTGGTTTCATCAGGCTGAATAGAAAATTTGTCAATTAGCTGTTGTTCGATGTTCGTCTGCATGTCATTGATACACCTTTGAATGTGTCTGTGTGTAGTGGCGTGCTTTTATAATACCATAAGGATTTCAGTAATCACTGTTAAAATTAGTCTTTTATGCAGGCCACATGACAGTCGTATGACTCTAGAAACAGTAGAAAATTTTGTATCATTTCTTGGTTTTTACTTTTTTAAAGGAAAAACAGTTTTATTGAAATACAATTCATATACTGTAAAATTCATCCATTTAAAGTATGCAGTTCAGTGGTTTTTAGTATATTTACAGAGCTGCATAACCATCACCACAGTCGATTTCAGAACATCTTTATCATTCCTAGAATAAACCCATGCCCGTGAGCTGATCGTGGTGGTGCACAGTGCAGTCTTAACTGCAGCAGCTACGAGACATCCTTTCTGTAGGTGGGCTGTAGAGTCTTGATATCTCTGCCCTACGGGGGTCACAACCTCATTAGCACAGGACACTGTTTTCTCTACAGTGTTCGCAGACCTGTAAATCCTGGTGGTGCAGTAGCTAGAACTATAGCTGCTAACCAAAAGGTTATAGTTTGAATCCACCAGATGCTCCTGGGAAACTCTTGAGAGGCAGTTCTCCTCTGTTCTGTGGGGTTGCTGTGAGTCAGAATCAACTTGTTGGCAGTGGATTTGGTTTGGGTCGGCCCCCAGTCCTAGGCAGTCACTGATCTGCTTTGGGTCCCTGTGGATTTGCCTTTCTTGGATATCTCATCTAAATGGAGTCATCTAATATGTGGTCTTTCATGACTGCTTTCCCTTATCTGTGTTGTAGCGTGTGTCAGTACTTCATGGTTTTTTTTTTTGATTGCCCAATAACATTCCACTATATATATACATTTTATTTATTGATTTATCAGTTTATGAATATTTCAGTTATTTCTACTTTTTGGGTAGAATATCAGGAATGTCTCTGTTAATGATTACACGAGGATTTTGTGTGGACAGGTGTTTGTTTCCGTTGGGTGTGTACCTAGGAGTCAAGGTGCTGGGTCCTATGGTAACTTGTGTTTAACTTTTGAGGAGCTGCCAGACTTGGGCACAGTGGCTAGCTGCTTGATTTTTAAAGAACATGCATTGTTGGTGGTGGAAAACATTCGAGATAGTTTTGCTTCAGGTAACTTTGAGTTGTTTACCTTTTGTTCTCCTGTTTGAACTTGCCCAGGTCAGTCACCAAGGACAGTTCACATGGGTAGCCACCTCCATCGAGTCTTCTGCTACTCGTGTATGCCTGGTGGGAAATCCTGTTAATAAGCTGAGAGATGGGAGATAGAACCGTAAGGAGATTGTTATTACTTTGGAAAACGAGAGAGACTAAATGAGAGTTGCACAGCAAATAGGAGTTCTGCCTATTTAACTGACAGATGCCTCATTTGTAACAACATTATCAAGAAGATTGGAAGATGTGTTTGTGACTACATGAGAGGGAATGCTATTAATAGAAAATAAAAGAAATAGTATGGCATTTCCAAGGTATCCCAGAAGGTGATTTGCAGATAGAACTCAGACAAATCAAGCAAAAAGCTAGTACTCACATTACCTGCTTCAGCAGGAAAAGCAGACCTGCACGTGTAGGATTACTCTGAGAATGTTAACGATGATACTACGTAATTCTCAAAATTTTTTCCTTCCTGTAAGAATTTGGAATCTTGCCTCTAAAATATTTTGAATTGAAGTGAGAAATTCGTCTCTAATTAAAAGCTAAATCAGTCGCTGGTATGCACATACCAGTTCTCTATTATTGCATAATAACCACCCTAACTTAGTGGCTTAAACAGCAGCCATTCTTCGTGCTCTTCTGTGGCTTGCCTGGGAGGCGGTTATGGTCCAGTGAGGCTCCGCTGGCGCTGACTGATGGAGGATGAACTGAAATGCGGTAACTGGAGCCGAATGGCATACACGTCTTTCAGCCTTCACATGGCAACAAGCTCCCGGGCTCAAGCTCTCTTCAACTTTGGGCTTGCCTCATGCTTGCTAAGATCCCATAGCCTAATCTAGACTTGAAAGGTGCAGAAATAGATTTCATTTCTTGATGAAAGGTGTGGCAAAGTCATAGTACATTGTCTTGTGCGTTCAGAGATGGGAAGAGTTTTCACCTTTTTTTTTTTTAAACCTTTTTACAGTGTATGAAAAAAATTAAAATTATTCATGCTGTTTCTCCAAACTTTCCATTCTCCTAGAATAGGTTTAGGCTTCCATCTTATGGAAATAGTAAGAAAATTTGAAGAAACTGAAATTAAAAATATATTCATTGCAGCAGTGAAAAAATGGGAGCTAAC
This sequence comes from Heterohyrax brucei, assembly GCA_028571685.1. Lineage (NCBI taxonomy): Eukaryota > Metazoa > Chordata > Mammalia > Hyracoidea > Procaviidae > Heterohyrax > Heterohyrax brucei. The sequence goes on along the minus strand of CM053147.1, from coordinate 15,630,426 downwards.
TAAAATGTTGACCAATTGAGAAACTTCAGGGAAGTAATTACATATTAGGTATTAACTTATTTATGAAGAGTGTTTAGTAGGAGGAAATACTTATGTTTTTACAAATTAAAACTAAAGCACTTAGTTCTATATACAACACAATGTCAGACACAAAAATAAAATATATTACAAATAGGTATATACTGCCTTAAAACCATGGAACAAAGCTGTTTAAAAAAATCTGAAAGGAGATAAGAAAGCTAAGAACCCACATAGATTTCTCCATTGAAAACAAAATAGTGTGGCAGAAGATGACTATGGCTTAGTTAGCTCCCATATGAGAATTATACTTCTTTTAAGTTGAACATTTACAGGAAGTCGAGTCAGCTAGCCAGTGGCATTAGGAAGTGGTTGACAGGAAACATCTCAAGTCTAAAGCTGACCAGTAGAGCAGTGGGAGTGAATGGACACCTCCTTATTCATTAGGGTGTGTTGGGTGTGATAATTCAGCATGGACTGGAAATGGCCAATACATCGTGCTAGAACAATTTGGGAAGTATCTGTTAAGATCACCTCCTATTGTATGACACAATTAATAACTAATGGTAAGAAGAATAAAATGTAGCAAATCAGAACGAATGAAATTAGAAGGTAAAGGTAAATATTTTTGGATGTTTGGATACATACAGTCCTTGCTTCAAAGTAATGAAAACGTTTCCAAGGAAAACTTAATGTTGCTACAAGCATATATGAGTAATGGTGCAACAGTATGACAGAAAGGATCAAATTCTTTGCTGCGCAAATGCATGTCTCTTTTGAGTACTCCATGAGACCTGTGGCTGTCTCTTAGCACTGTACTGTCCACATTACTTTTTAATTATTATTGTTGTATCTGGCTTGATGAGGGTGAGCATCTCATTCATTTGCTATTTTTAGAGAAAAGTACAAGATAGAACCATAGAAGATACTCAGTAGAAGTCTGAGTACAAAGGAATGGGATTTGGGGAACCCTGGTTTACTAAGGGGGCCTGGTTAAGTGCTCAGCTACTAATAGGAAGGTTGGCATTTTGAAACCAACTAGGGGCATCTTAGGAAATCGTAGTGGTGTAGTGATTAAGTGATACATCCACTAACTGAGAGGTCAGCAGTTCAGATCCTCCAGGTGCTCCTTGGAAATGCTATGAAGTGGTTCTGCTCTGTCCTAGAGGGTCGCTATGAGTTGAAGGGAAAATGCTTAATGAAAATTAGTTGAAGGAAAAAACCTGCCCAGTGCCACTGAGTTGATTCTGACTGATAGTGATCCTCTGGGACAGAGCAGAACTGCCCTGTAGGGCGTCCAGGGAGCACCTGGTGGGTTGGAGCTGCTGATCTTTTGGTTAGCAGCTGAGCTTGTAGCCACTGTGGCCCCAGAGCTCCTTGTAAGAAAGGCCTGATGCTACATTTGAAAGTTCCCAGCCACTGAAATCCTGTGGGGTGCAGTTCTACTGTAAAACACAGGGGGTCACAAGGAGTTGGGATTGACTCCCTGGCAAGTGTTCTGGTTTCTGGTGTATCTTATGGAGGTGTGAGATGCTGACAAACACATTTATCAGTTGGTGAAGCAGACTTGGGAATAAAAGGGGGAAGAGTACTCAGTTATTGTCCAATTATAGTTTTTCATGCAAAAAATTTCAGAAAGTAAAATACTTATTCCAGTAAGAAATTCAGTGACTGTCGGAGTCGCATTCAGAAATGTAAGTAATGAAAGTGATTAATTTATGTAAACTGTGAGGTAGCTTCGTGCTGTTGTTAATTCTTGCCTCTTACAGTCTGAAACCCGTCTCCCCTTGTCTCCTCCCTGTCTCCTCCTCTCCTCTCCTTCTCTCTCTGGCTTCTCTGTGGGCATCCTTTCTTTCTCTGTCCTTGCCTCCTCCCTCCTGCCTCTCCCTTCCTTCACAAAGCACAGAAGGAGTTGAGTCTCTTTTATGACTTTCCCCATTCAGCCCTAAAAATCAACCAAGTATGTGTTGTAGATCACACCACTATGATGGGAAATGAGCTCCAAATGCAGGCTGAATCCTGTTGGTGATGGTGTAGAACAGAAATTAGAGGACCTCACGTGGGATGTTGACACTTCCGGGCTAGCAAGTACACATTATGTGGTCTGGGTGGTAAGCTGAGCCAGTTTCATGTTGGCTAGTGGAAGTGACAGTGTTTATCAGATTTCAAAGTGACATTTGTTTGAATCAGGCTTTAACTTTTCTGGCATTGAATGTGCTCACTGGTGATGCGTCTGCATTATTCTTCTAGAGTTGTTCTGTGCTGTAGGAGATGTGTTGAAGATTTAGAATCCTTAGAAATTGGATGATTTTTACTTTACCTGCTCTTTTATGTCCGGTGCAATTCTAAGCTCATGTTTGTGAATCCCTGTCTTGTAGTGAGTGAGAGAAAAACTGTTTCATCCATAGTTTTCTCACTGAAAATAATTATTGTCACTTTTACGTTAAAGTACTTTCCCTTAAGCAATTAAATTGCATCTAACTAGTGCTATTACTTTATAAAGTATGAAAATATTTATGGAACACGTACCTGTTTCTAGTTTTTCAAATTTTAACAGTAATGAGAAAATGAAAAATAGCAGAGACTCCCATGGATTTCCAGTTCTCTTTCAGATATATTTGTGGTTTTAACAGTATGATTCAGGACATTCAGGGCAACCGTGGGTCACAGAAGTCTGGTTTATGTACAACCTGTGGTCACCAGCCAGTCCCCATGAAGCCTATTGTATTAAAATTGCAGGTGCGTACACTAGTTCATAATGACAGACACTTCTAGGTAAACATGTATTGAATGTTATTAGTAATACTGTGTTATATTATCTTAAAGGTCTTTTAATATATCTAAGAGTGCTTTTTTGCATAGAAAGTTATCGTGCCTACTGTATGCTCACATATACACTTGACTAGTGGATGTTAGATTCGTACTCCTGACTATTCCAATTGATGTGCAAATTTGACTTTAAGACAGATTTAGGAACGGAACTTGTTGGTAATCTGAGGCTGCCTGTATTAATGGTGCATACACCATTTTCCTCAAACTGAATATAGATAATGTATCTTATAAGTCCAGGTCATTACATGAAAATTATCAGTCGCATTTCACCACAAGCAGCGTTCATCCTCCTATGTCATTTTGGTGGACTCTAAGTAGGGGATGTGGAGTCTAATGCTACACCTACAGTAACATCTCACAGTTTAATTTTTTAAAATAATCCAGCTAGCAGAAGCTCTTTCAGAGCAAACATGGAGACGGATAAACCCTGTGGTTTAATGGTGGCTGTGGTGTTGTGCCTTGCATGTGTTTTGAGCCGAGCCGATGTGTATAATACATGTGATTTGTTTGGGTTTCCGCCCTAACTTCAGAGTGATTTTTCTCTATTACGGACTTTACACATAATAAATCTCGGGAAATACACAACAACAGCTCCTTCTGCTTGTAGATAAAGACAGTAATATGATGGAATGATCAAATACAAATGCCCCTTTAATTTATTTTACTAAGACATTTATCCATGTTTTATTTATAAGGCAATTGAAGCCATTCATTTTGTATGGAACCCTTCCTCTTCTGAATAACAAATCATATATTATCATATGTATACTGCACCAGAGCGGGGAGTGATGAAAGCTATACTTGAAAATCAAAGTTTAATAGTTTGGGCTCATTGGGCACAATTACAGTGGCAGGGTCTTTGTTTTCACTGTAATGTGTGTGCGGAGTTGAAAACACTGCGATGGCACATAGCACAGACTAGTGTAGGAAACAGAAAATCCTTTGTTTGAGGAGGGAAAGGGTGTTTCTTTTCAGCTGCAGAGCATTTTAAATGCACAGAATTTGCTTCAGGAACAAACCTTTGTACGGCTCTTGCATACACAGTTTTTAAATAGTTGCACTTCGTGGGTGGTTGGAGTGACATGGGAGTGTATCTGCCCAGTATCCTCTGAGATGGCCTGACTAGAGCCTGGCTACCTGGTTTTAACTCTTTCCAGAAACGAGTCCATTTGAAACGCATCCGGAGTGTGTCACTTCTCAACCGACTCAAGTTGCCTGTTGGCGGTGAACTTGTGTTTACCACCTTGTGTTTGCCTTTGATTGATGCCAGCAAGAAATACAGTTGATCCACAGCTGTAACACCTCAATAATTCGTCCTTACCTGAAGTGCAGATCCCACCTAATGGGTGTAGTGTACCACAGCTTCGTAGGAACTGGTGGCTTAAGACTAACCATTTCTGGGAGGTTTGGAAGAAAAGAACAGACCAGTAACAAAGGAAATTTAGACTTTAGAATCTGGGTAGATTCATGCTGCCCTTTTGGCTAATAGTGGAATGCTTGAGTACATTGCTTACCTCTGTTAAAGTAGACTCTCTGTATTAAACTCAGGAAGGATTTCAATATAAAACCCATTGCCATCAAGTAGATTCTGACTCACAGTGACTCTGTAGAACAGAGTGGAGCTGCCCCATAGGGATTCCAAAGGAGTGGCTGGTGAGTTCACACTGCAGACCTGTTTGATTAGCAGCCGAGCTGTTAACAACTGCACCACCATGGCTCGTGGTCTGGGAAGATCTGTGTTATGTTGGGATCCTGGTTTGTCAGCCTTCTCTGGAAGAGCATCGCCCTGGGCATCAGGGATAAAGATAAGATCTAAATCTGAAAATTAGAACATGTACCCTTTCCAGATCTTCCTGTAAGCTTTCTTCAGTAATGAGCTGTAAGTACATTAGCTACGAATCTGAATGAACATGGCAGCAATGCATTTGGTTTTGGGGTTTAGAACATTAGGAACAAAATCCAGTTTATACCCCACAATTTTAGGCACATCTGTTATGGAGAGAGAGATTGGACTATCCAAGCATGTCTGACTGTTTTCGTCTCCTGTCTGCTCCATCACAAAGTTCCTCAGTTGTCAGGGCATTCCAGATCTTCTGCAGATAGAGAGCGGTTGACTCACTCCGACGTCTAAGTGTGCTGTAGCCTCTTGAGGTGGCCATGATGGGCTGTCGCTAGTTCTGAGGGCTTCCGTTTTTGGAGTGCCTTCGTTGGTCCCACGGGCAGTTTCTGCATGGAGGACCACGTGGATCCTCATCATCTGTTTGCTGACCTATTGCTCAGCCACCCTTTCCTTTCCCACAACAGCTGCTGCTTTTGGGGTGGTGTTTCCTGGGTCAAACTGATCCCCTGAAATTACTCCTTTTGAGACCAAATAAGCCACCTCAGCCTCTCACAGTTACATGGTGGTTTCCAAGTGAGAAGAGGAAGCTAGTGCTGCCTGCAGACACAGCCGAGGGTTTCAGAAGCGGACAAACCGTACATCTGTGTGTTTCTTGGAGAACTCTTTCTTACGGCAAGGGTTATGCCAAGCTTTCTAGCAGTATTTGGGGGTAGTCCCTATTTCTCACCCTACTTCTTTCTTTCTAAGGCAAGGTTCTTAACTTTGATCCCTTTGGACTCCTCAGAATAATGTTAAATTTATTTTAAAAAAATTCATAGGATTGCAGAGGGATCCAATGCTATTGAAATGCAATTGTTGACACAACATGTAACAACAGCTAGCAGCAGGCCTGATAGTTCTATAATTTCAAAGTGGTTATGAACATAAGTGTTATTTCAGAATGCTAGCAACAGCTGTAATGTGGTATGAAAATATTTGTATTTCCTATTGGTGACAGAATTAAAGGAATGTTAATACTCTGGTGGCTAATGTCTGTATTTATAATTGAAAGAAATGCTGAATTCCTGTTAGAGATGAGTAAAACAAAGATGCACTTCTGCCATCTGAGGTCATGCGTCCCTTGAGTTCTAGCCATAAGCTGAAGTTTGAGAAGTCCTAGTCTTGAGGGATGCCTGCTTATCAGTGTTTTTCATGAGCCAGGGTTTCAGGGTGACAGGGACTGTTATCTGCCTTTTGTTCCCGAAGGGCTGCCTTCCCTGAGCATTGCCAGACGAGGCTTGTAATGCTGCTGGGACATCAGTGCTGTTTGCTTCTTCTGCCAGAAGAGACTTATGGTTGGTGTGTTATTTTCCTTTCGCCTCTGATAATTGGCTCTTTGTTCACTTGAGAGACCATCAAAGCATTGTTACCCAAGCCCGTGAGAAACTCTCATTTCTTTGGGATGGTGTAGACCAAAGCATAAATCAGTTTGACAGAAATCCCCAATCTTTTTCTTTCCAATTTGCTCAAATAAGTTTATCTCATTTATAAATGTTGGCCACTCCTTTATCCAAGTTGATGTTGGGCTAGGAATTTGTTTGTGATACGAGATCAGCAGTTTGAAATAAACCAGCTATTCACTGGACTACAAAGAAAGACCAAATGGATTTGCAGTTTCTTTTTTTCTGTTTAAATCTATGATCTAAGATTCTATGAAACTTTTCCCATTGATCCTACTTTGTGCTTCATACGGGAAGAGCTTACCAGGTTGTAGTATCCACAGAGAGCAAATGATACCATGACTACCTAGTTTAGCACAGAGCTCCACAAAGACATTTCACTTCCCTGGAGACACTTTAGAGAGGAAACCAGACATCAAACCCGTTGCCTTTGATTCACTTGTGGCTCTTAGCCACCCTATAGGGCAGAGTAGAACTGCCCCATAGGGTTTGCGGGGGGTGTCTAAGTGGACTTGAGCCGCTGACCTTGGTTTGCAACTGTAGCACTTACCCAGTGTACCATCAGGATTTCTGCCTTAGAGAGCAGCTAGGAGAACTTAACTACAGTAAGCTCCTGTCTTAGTAACATTGGGCTGAAAGACAGCTGGTGCTCACACTTCAGTGTTAGGTAAGTTTGCCTGCACTTTGAAACAGTTGAACCAACCACTACTCACAAACAATTCATTACAATCATTTTCAGTGGCTGCACTGCAGCTTTTAAGTCATTGAAAAGGCTTCAGGCCTTTTCTTGCACTAAAACTCTTGCAGTCTGAGTTTAGTATGACACATAGGGACCCCATAGGACAGAGTGGATCTGCCCACAGGGTTTCCAAGGAGCAGCTGGGAAATTTGAACTGCTGGCCTTTTGGTTAGCAGCTGAACTCTTAACAACTATGCTACCAGGGCTCAGACCCCAAACCCATTGCTGTTGTATAGAGTAGAGTAGAACTGCCCAGTGGGGCTTCCAAGGAGCAACCAATGGGTTCTGACTGCCACTGTTTTGGGTGGGAGCCACAGTAAGCCGCAGCTGGGCTGCCCGGGCTCACGGGACTCTGCTAACGTAAGGCTGAGTAAGAATTGTGTGTACCTGTTGCAACTGACCTACAAGTTTGACTGAAAGATGTACTCTGGAACTGCTGCTGTTTATTACCTAGCAGACTGCCTGTTGTTTGAGTTTTCTGTAAAAACTTAATGGGCAGTCGTGTAGGACTCTGCTGTAAAAGAATAGCTAGTTAGAGAGACACTAATTGTCAGATAATACCCCATTAATTGGATATTTCTTATGTCTAGCTGTAGGTGATCAGAAAGAAATAATACCTATTTTAATCACACAATAACAAACAAAAAACCCTGGACACACTGCCGTTGAGTTCATTCCCACTCATAGTGACCCTGTAGAACTGCTCCCCCGGGTTTCCAAGGATCGCCTGGTGGATTGCAGCGGCCAGCATTTTAGTTAGCAGCTGTGTAGCCCCTACATCACCAGGGTTTCCAAACTGTACACCATGTAGACCTTGTATGCTGGTTATGTAGGGGCTGGAGCACGTGCCTGGAGAGCCTTACCTGATTTCTTAAACCTGTATCGTCCTGTGGTATGTAGGCTCTTATTAGATGCTCAGCTGTGGAATGAGAAGCTGTAGACAGCATGGTACAGTGCAGCTTGGGAAAGCTAAACAGTCTTTGTAAAACTCAAATTTTTTTTTCATTAAGTATATAGGAAATAATACTTAACAGTATACAATGTGTATATACATACATATACACATATATAATGAAATATATAATTTATACTTCACATATAGATTAAACAACAGGTTTCAGTTTGATTGTGATGCATTAAAATGTGCATTATGTCCAGATGAGAAAAATGGCAGCTGTTCAGAGGGTCCGGTCAGCAGGCCGCTGTAGGAAGCCTCACAAGCCCCTCATCACATTCCCAAGTGAAATGAAATGTTTTTCTGAAACATCATCAAAGTTCTTTATTTATTTTAGGGGGGAAAAAAAAGGAGGGGGGTGTTGCATCTTCACTTCTTTTTCTTCCCTCGTGGGACCTCCACGAATATGCCAGGCATTTACATGAGTCACCTGGCTGGCTCCTTAAAACACCACCTGCTGGGGACCACCAGGAGTTTTTGACTTGGTACATCAGGAGTATGGCCCCCTCATTTGCATTTCTAACCAGATGGGCACCCCTCTTGAGGGGCCACTTAAGTGGGTTACCTGGCTGGTTAGGTGTTGCCCAGGAGTAGGTGTGATTCACCTGCTTAGTGGCCAGCAGTGTGACTCAGTAGAGCATTTTATCTTAGAAAAAAAGTGAGGGAGAACTGAGAGAACGTTATTAAAAAGGCTCGGAGCCTTGACGGCAAGAAGACTGGAGTTCTTTAGATTGGCGATAAGCCCATCCTGGAAAGTTATTTCCTCACAGTCTTAGCAAATAACCAGGCTAATGAGATGCCAAGTTTTTAATTGGCTGTGAAAATTCTGTCAAAAAGAAACTCGTTAGATTGTTGTGATTTGAGTTTGGCTTTAATGATGATCTTGGTAAAATCAAACCAAACCGGCTGCCCGTGAGTCAATTCCGACTCACAGTGATCCTACGGGACGAAGTAGAACTGCGCCGTAGAGTTTCCAAGGAGCTCCTGGTGGATTCAAACTGCCAAGCGTTTGGTTAGCAGTCATGGTACTTAGCCACTGCACCACCAGGGTGTACATGACCTCAATGGGTGGACCACATTGTGATGTATAACAACCCTGTAGGACACCAGGTCTGGCTGGTGGAGTGGAACTGCTAACTGAACCGCAACGATAGCTCTTAACTGCTGTGCCATCAAGGCGCTGAATAAAGCTAGGGCTGTATATGCACATGTGTTTGTTTTTATGGTTGGTCATTTGATTGTGTTCACATTGTTCTGTCACTTGGTTTGTGCAAACCTAAATGTGGAATACAACCCATTGTCTTTGAGTCGATTCCAACTCATAGTGACCCTATAGGATGAAGTGAAACGGTCCCATAGGGTTTCCAGTGCTGCAGTTTCTACCACAGCCGACTGCCACAACTTTCTCCCACAAAGTGGTGAGTGGGTATGAACTGTTGACCTTGCAGTTGGCAGCTAAGTGCTTTTACTGTTGTGCCACCACAGCTTCTTAAATAAAGTCTCCAAACCCTCTGGTAATTTAATCTGTTGGTTCACTCAAGTTCTGGATGACCGTTGAACAATTGAAGTCAGCCAGAACCCTTAGAAGTGGTCTGAGTGGTGGTGGTCTCTGGGCACTCTACTGTCTGCTCAATCTTCTGTAAGCCTCAGACAGCTCTAGATAATAAAGTTAACTGATGAATTGATCACAAGTACACAGAGCCAGCACCTTCGTCTTAACCAAAGGAGAAAGGACTAAAAAATATACATAAGTTTGACAGTTACTGGAGAAGAAAGACCCAGACGGGCAAGACAGTTTCTTTTTTTAATCCCTGTTCGTCTGCCCATCCAAACATCAACAGATGTGTGATTTAGCGTTTGCCCTGCACCTCTGGCTCTGGGGACTGTGGAGTTTTTGTCTGTGGGTTCTCTGCAGCAGTGAACTCTGTCATTGTTCTGAACAGCTGGGAATGGAGTATAGCTCATTACAGCGGGAGATGTTACCCAGCCTCCCCTGGCATCTCCAGTAGTGGTGAACGTGTTTGCATCCCCAGATCTAAAATACCCATTGTGCTCCCACCTACTGTTCTCTCCCTTTTTTTGAAAAACTCCACTGGCCCCACTGCCTCTTTGAATGATGTGCACTTTATACCAGCTGTCTCCTTTTTATCTACCTCTTCCTCAGCTTTTTATTATGTTCATAAGATATGCTGTGCCTTAATTAAAATAAATAAATAAAAAAAACCACTTCATTGTGATTAGTGCCCATCACTTGTTCATGTCACGAGAAGAGTATTCAGAGCAGATTTTCACACATAAATCCCTACCGTTTAGACACCCCTGTTCCCGTGGGGTAAGATGGAAGTTTTCCAGAGAGATTGCAGGTGATGTTCTTCATCCTTATCAGGGGAGGGAGCTTGCATCTGAGTCCTTTTGTGTCTGGAGCTTTAGTCTTAGTGCTTTGCTTGATGTAGCAGTGTATTGGCGAGGTGTAAGTATCGTTATTTCTGTTTATAGGCTGTGGGCATCAGAAGGATTAAAAAAATACCCTGCTGAGTCCCTTGGGGCACAGGGCTTTAAAGCCAGGCTTTCTGACTTCATAACCCCTGTCTCTACTCTTCACACAAACTTTAGGTGAGTTGTGTATCTTCAGATGTCTCAGTTCATTTTTCATGTGTCACCATTGTCTGCAGGATTATCTATTCAGAACAAAAAGAAAGACAGCTAGACGGATAATGTTAAAAATGTCACTTTTATCTGGAGGCTCAAAATCATATCTAGGTCATCATTTTTCTATTTGAGATTTTTCTTCCCTCTCGGTCTTTGCAAATGAAGCAGGCAGGGCTGATCAGAACAAACCACCTGGAGTTTCCTTTGTAACTGCAGACAGGAAAACTGCTACCTCTTCACTAACACATATCTGGCGTTTACAGTGTGCCAGCTACACACATGCAGTATTTCATTGAATCCTCTCGGAAGTGCAGGAATAACTGTGGGAAATAGGTCCCAAGCATCTAAATAATGTCAGATAGTCACAAATGCACAGCCAGGGCCAGTGCTGCCTTCTCATTCCAAAGCTTGGGCTTTCATCACAGGGCTGTACTGTTGAAAGAATGCATCACAAAGGTGCCGGAGGTGTGAGTGATACAGCAACCTAGAAACAGAGGCAAGAGATTTAAAGAGCTGCACGTTTTCCACTGGCCTGATAGAAGTGTTAGCAAATGGAAGTGCATGTATCCCTTCTCAGGTGCCAATCCTCTAAGGATAAATTAAACATACATAAATTCACCCTGTGTACTTTTCAGTAATACAAAACAATTGTGTGTAGAATTTCTTAGTCACTCTAAACCCACTGCCGTCAATTCTAACTCGTAAGGAGCCTACAAGACAGAACAGAACTGCCCTACAGAGTTTCTGAGGAGCACCTGGTGGATCTGGATGGCTGACCTTTGGTTAGCAGCTGCAGTGCTTAACCACTGTGCTACCAGGGTTTCCTTTGCCACTGTAGTCAGGGAAGAACAGAAGGAAGGACCTCGGAGGTGTTGACAGCAACAGGGGAAAGCTGAAACAGTGGCACTGTTGTCGGGTGCCATTGAGTCAAGTCCGTTTTAACTCCTAGTGACCCCATGCGCCAAGTAGCACTGTTTTCTAGACTGTAACCTGTATGGGAAGGAGCCCTCATGGTGAAGTGGTTAAGCGCTCGGCTGCTAACCAGAATGTTGGCAGTTCAAACCCACTAGCTGCTGCACGGAAGAAGGAGGTGGCGATCTGCTTTCAAGATCACAACCTCAAATGCTGTCGAGCAGTTCTGCTCTGTGCTGCACAGTTGGTGCGAGCCAAAACTCAACAGCGACAGGCTATTGCCATGGAAGTGGATTGCCAGGCCTTTCTCCTGCAGAGCTGCTGGGTGGGTTCAGGCTGGGACTAGCAGCCAGGGGCTTAGTGATTGCACCACCGGGATTGCCTTTCACTCTCTGACCCTGGGCCTTGGTAAGGATGGAGGGAGAGATGAAGGGACGCAGACCCCGTCCCTGTGCATCCTGAGGCCTCTGGGAGAAGGCAGTACAGAAGGCAGGGGCTTCGGCGGTGGCACAGCCCCCCTCATCTTGGTTCTAGGGAAAGTATCTGCAAGGTTCTGGGTGTTTCTGGTTATCACGGCGGACCTACAAGAGACCTAAATTGTTGAACATTTGGATGGAGTAACAGCCGTGCCAAAATAACATCTGCGAATATATATATTTTCTGTAGCAAAGTGACACTAGAGAAGAATAAAATGAAAAATTTCTAGAGAGAAAAGGAGTTTAATGAAAATTAATAGTATGCTTCCCATTATTTTTCATTTCTTTCAACATGAGGTGATACCTCTATATTGTTGACTGTAAATGGACTTTTAAATGTTTTGTAAGTTAACTCCTGAACAGCTCGTTTTGCCATTGGTATTTTGTGGAATCTAACCACTCATGTTGGAAAGTATCCGTGCTGCTTTAATTAGTTTTGATATAATGAGTCATTTTATGTCTAGCTTTTTAGATTTATGGCATACTCTTATTTGGCCTTTGTCATGAATTGAAATATGTCCCCCCAAAAGTGTGTACAGTAATGTGACTGGGCCATGATTCCCAGTATTGTGTGGTTGTCTTCTATTTTGTGATTGTAATTTTTATATGTGTTGTAAATCCTAATTTCTGCCTGTGGTTAATGGGGCAAGATTGCATTGTGTTAGAGAGGACTGGGGTGAGACTGTAATGCCCTTACTGAAGTCACGTCCCAGGTCCAAGATAAAGGGGATTTCCTTGGGTTGTGGCCTGCACCACCTTTTATTTTACAAGAGATAGACAGGGAGGCAAGAGGAGAGTTGGGAACCTCACACCATCAGAGAAACAGTGCTGGAGCAGAGCACGTCCTCGTGACCTTAGGCTCTTGCCTTGAGATGCTCTCAGACTGAGGAAACACTAAGAGAACACAAGGAGCTCCCTGCAGAGCCTAGAGAGAGAGACAGCCTTCCTCTGGAGCTGGTGCCCTGGGTTGGGACCTGTAGCTGACTGGTGGTGTTAGGTGCTGTAGAGTGGGTTCTGACTCACAGTGACCGTGTGTACAGCAGAATGAAACACTGCCCGGTCTTGGGCCGTGTGCATAATTGTTTTAATGCCTAAGTCCATTGTTGTGGCCACTGTGTGGGTCCATCTGACTGAGGGTCTTCCTCTTTCTTGCTGACAAGATGGAGAGAATTAATTTCTCTTTATTAAAGCCATCTGCTTGTGGTGTCTCTCTTACAGCAGCACTAGTTGGCTAAGACAGCCTCTAGCTGAAGATTCATCGACTAATTTTACATACTCTTAAAATTTTGACAAGTAGCTGAGAGCTGGAGAGCAAGGAAAGGGTAATTGTAATAAAACCAAGAAGACCCTGGTCAGTGCAGGTGTGGAGCGGGCCTGCCAAGTTCGGAGCCCAAATCAATAAGAAAAAGTCAGAGAAAGACAAAAGTTTTTCCATCTGTGAAAAATGCCATCATCCTCAGGAATAGAAATCCTTTTTGGTGTTTTGCTTGAGGCCTCATTCAGTTTTACTGTTTATTTTCAGTGAATCTAATGTTTAATAACATGATACTTTGTCAGAGACAACCAAACTAAAAGCTTGGATTGGATTGTTGTGTGCCGTGGAGACAACTGTGACTCATTGCGACCTTGTGTGTAACAGAATCACTGACCTGTGGGGTTGCCAGGGACACCTGGTGAACTGGAAGCACAGATGTTTGTGGCTAGCAGCCTGAGGTTTTTTAACCTTTGTGCCACCAGGAATTCTTCTCTTGAGTAGTTGTTAGAAATTAACTGTGGGGCAGAGATGCCTGGTAGGCCGACAGTACCCTATAAACTTTTTTGGTCATTCATCTACTCAATCCTGGTTCTTTAACTGTCATTTATTAGCATATGAAAACATCGTAACTCAATGTTTTAGAAAAATACAAGAAAGGATAGACTCGGAATGACGGGATTTAGGAAAAATTAAAAAAACCAAAGCAGTTTCCATCGAGTTGATTCCAGCTCATGGTGAGTCCTCCCTCGATGTCAGGGTACAGCTGCTCACCCCTAGGGTTTTCAGAGCTTGATTTTTTTGAAGTAGATTGCCAGACCTTCCTTCTGACTCTCCTCTGGGTGGACTCAAACTGCCAGTCTAAATTATTTCAGTGGAAACCTTCTTAGGAAGTGAACCTACAGTGAGTTCTCTGACTGTAAGGAGGAGGAACAGTTGCTGCACTGACGAAGAAAGTGCCAACTTAGTGCCCAAACAAAACTCAACTGCTGTCCGTCAGTTCCCAGTAAGCTTGTGGCCCAGAGGAGACTGCCCAGTAGGGTTTCCAGGGTGTAAGCTTTACGGGAAGCGGACTGCTGCCGATTCTTTCCATGAAGTGGTTGGTGGGTCCCAGGTGCCCGCCCCTGGGCTATCACCTGAGCATTTACCCCCTGGACCTCCAGAGCTCCTTGGGCTTCCGTTAGTAGACAGCCTCGTTTCCTGAGTGCCAGGTGGTGCTACTGTCACCCACCAATGGTGCTGGGCTCCGAATTAAGATGAAGCAAAGCTAAAACACTGCGGAGAAAGCCTGCTTTTGCTATCCTTCTTTTTTAGGGGAAAGGAACCTGGATCGCGGCCAGCCCATGTATTGACCACATCTGAGTTTAACTTGGGAAGCTGTGTTTGATTTCGAGCTTTCACAGATGGAGGAGAATGAATTATTTACTCTAATAATTTTGTTTGGAGGTGTCAATAATTGACTTAGAAGCAATAGGGTAGTTCAGATAATTTCAGAAAATGTATTTTTGAGAAGGAATTCTAATAAAGGGTAATTTCAGCACTTAAATTATGCATGAGCAAAGACTGTTGGCTAAAGGAGGGACTGATGTTGCTCTAAAGGGTTTGAGTTGGAAACGAGAGATTCCTGCTCAGAGGCAGTGCTTTGAGATTTCAGGGGGGAAAAGGACGTGGCTGGAGCATGACTCCCAATCAGCCTTGTCAGTGCCGGTCCCTGGGAGAGAATACAGTAGTTGAAGATTTGCCTGTGTTGATTGACTTTCAGTATCTGATTACAGAAGCTCAGAAAGCCTTCAGCCTGTCCTCTCCTTTTATCTCCTTTATCACTTCTTTCAGAAATTGTTGTAAAATGTGTCTGGTTTATCTGCAGATTTTTGCATTCTTAGAAGGCGATCCAACTAGTTCTGTTTAATGTTAACCAGTGAAAGAAACATTACAGTTATTATTAATATTAACATCGTAGAAAACCTGTGTTGAAATTTGCTGCATGCCCAAGGCTCATCTTTGGGGCATACAATACATGTATTCTCATTTATTCTTTGTGACACCTTGTCATGTGAACGTCTGTGTTGGAATTACTCCTTGGTATTGTATACGCCAGGGAGGCCTGTGACAAGACATTGAAGCTCGATGCGGTCCTTTTCTGAGCCACTCATTGGTGCAGGTTGATGTTTTGAGAAACTCTGTCTTGAGGAATTGAATACTGACAGTGGTGAGAAGCTGATCACTTTACTTGGAATGTAACAGAGGCAGAATATTTTCACATACTTTATACTTTTTTTTTTTAAATGGAGACATTTGTATTCCTTACTGCTCTAGTTCATCAGCTCTGTCATGGATTGAAGTGTCCCATCCGTGTCCCGTCCCATCCCGTCCCTCCCACAAAATGTGTATAGCCATTCGACTAAGCCGTGATTACTGAGATTGTGTGATGTCCCTCTGTGTTTGTGAATCCTGCCTCTGTGATGTTAATGATGGAGAATGGGTGGCATTTGTTTTGTGGGGCACAGCTAGGTTTGTAAGATCATATTGTGCCCTGAGGAAATCTCTTGGTGTATAAACGAAAGGGAAGCAAGCAGAGAGCTGAGGATCTCATAACAGCAGAAGCAGTGCTGGGAGTAGAGCACATCTTTGAAAGGACTTGGGGTCCCTGTGCCTGAGTAACCCCCAGTGTAGGGGAAGACTGATGACAAGGACCTTCCTCCATAGCCAGCGGAGATAGATTTCCTTTGGAGCTGATGCCCCAGTGTTGACCTTGCAGCCTCCTGGACTATGACAGAATGAAATTTCTCTTTTGAAAGCCATCCACTTTGGTATTTGTGTGTGGTAGCACTAGATGACCAAAATAAACTCCTCTTTAAAAAGCTGTGGCGAGGCCACAGGGACTGGTTTCATAAGGCCCGTGCTATCTCTGTGTAGATGTCCTGTTCTTTGTGTTGTGTTTTGTTTTCGGAAACCCTCCAGTGCTTCTAGTCACACTGATAGATGGATTAAGTGGGCTGTGATGGAAAACAGGAACATGACAGCAGCATTTTGACTCTTGCAGACCTACGTGAGTGCATCTTCTGCTCCCCCCATTTGTTAATTACACTGACCAGGCTTTGATGGCCTGGAAGTAGAAGTGGAAAGGTTAGGAAGGTGTGAGTTGCCTGGAAGTCTATAAAGAAGAGCAAATGCCAAGTTGTTGAGAATGGCAGAATGGGAGGAGTCCCCATGACAGCTGAGAACTCGGTTTTCTACGCTACTGTGCCTGAAAACCCTGGTGGCCTAGTGGGTCAAGTGCTACACCTGCTAACCATAAGGTCAGCAATTCAAATCCACCAGGAACTCCCTGAAAACTCTATGGGCCAGTTCTACTCTGATCTGCAGGGTTGCTGTGAGTCAGATCCATCTTGAGGAGAGTGGGTTTGGTGGGTTTTTTTTTTGTTTTTTTGGGTGCTGAGAGTGGATAGTAGAGAGCTTGATTTCCACTCTGGTCAGTACTTGCTTTGTGTTCCCAGAGGGCCTGGATTTCACTCTCAGACCACAGCCTGGACCTTTGGACATTCTGTTTCATTCAGCACTGGGGTTCTGCCATCTTTGTGTTTTTCTTACCCTTTTTGATTTAGCATACAATTTGATTAATGACCGCATACATTTTAAATAATATCACGTTGCAATATGTGTTTGCTTGACTTTAGGTATAATCAGTAAACGTGTGTCTTTGGTGTTTCCTTTCAGTTTATGTGGTACAGGTTTGGCTGCAGTTGTTTTCAGAGCCCCTCTTTTTTGTCCTGGGTTGAAAACCCTTAGCTAATTTTAATCAGCCCTGAGCTGTCATTCCTGTTCATCACTGTCACATCAGCATCGTCCCTGTTCATCAACGTCACATTAGCAGCCAGTCTGAACTTGCTGATTAGCAAAGTGGAGGGAAATCACAGATCTGTGTGTGTCCAAATAGCTGCTCATCAGCGAGGCTTGTGATGGGGTCTGATGGTTTGATGCAGGCCTTAATCAAGGCCTGAGAAATGTTTTCTCTGTAATTTAACCTAGTAGTATTGAATTACATTAACACATGTATTTACTTGCACGTGTGTGTGTGTGCACAGAGAGAGAGAGAGAGAGAGAGAGAGAGAGAGAGAGAACGTAGGGTTACACTGATGATTAAAATCAGTCAGGCCCAATCACACCACGAAAGGAAACAGACTTTGCAGATGGCTTCTCTTGCGATTGCAAGTCCGCAAACATACACAGCTTATTCACCTGTGGTCTCACTGAGTCCCTTTTACCCAACAAAGAACTGTGGGATTAGTCATTTCATGTCTTTGGGGACACGGACTGAGGTGTGGGGATCCCCGGTTCAGAGCTGACATTCTCCAAAGGCTGTTAGCAGCTTCCGTCTCTGTGGCACTTGGTTTGTCATCTCACATTTGAGTTCTTGTGATGGTGAGGCAGAGCATAGAAGGGCCTTCCCAAAATAGAAACCAAACCCGTTGCCATCAAGTCAGTTCCAGCTCATAGCGAACCCGCTGACCGAGTGGAACTGCCCCATAGAGTTTCCAAGGGGTGACTGGTGAGTTCACACTGCTGACCTTCTGTTTAGCAGCTGAGCTCTTAACCGCTGTCCTACCAGGGCATCTTTTCTTTTTTTCACCATAAAGCTAGCTTCTTTCACCTATAGCTTAACAAAGATTTCTTTCTCCTTCCTTAAAATCTTTTACCCTCAGACTTTTTTTATGATAGCGTTTGTAATATTAAAAAGAAAAAAAATGAGGCCCTACTCTCAAGGAAGTTAAAGATCTCCTTGTTGTTAGTGCTATCAAGTGTGATCTGATTCATAGGGACCGGTCCTGCACCATGCCCACAGCTGTTCTTAGACTTGAGCTCATTGTTGCAGCCACTGAGTCAGTCCGTCTTGTTGAATCTTCCTCTATCCCTCTGACCCTCTAGTTTACCAGCGATGAGGTCCTTCTGTAGGAATTTATTATGCCTGACAACTTGTCCAAAGCATGGAAGATATAGTCTGGCCGTCCTCGCTTCCAGGGAGCACTCTGGTTGTACTTCTTCCAGGACAGATCTTTTCATTCTTTGGGCAGTCCATGGTATGGTCACTGTTCTTCTCCGACACCACAGTTCAAAGGCATCACTTATTCTTCTGTCTTCCTTAATCACTGTACAGCTTCTGCATGTATATGATGTGATTCAGGTTAGTATGGCTTGAGTCAGCTGGACCTTAGTCTTCACGGTGACAACTTTTCAACACTTAAAAGAGGTCATTTGCAGCAGATTTTCCTAATACAGTGACTTCTTGACTGATTCTTCCATTGATGTTGATTGTGGATCTGAGGGTAATGAAATCCTTGACAGCCTCAGTCTTTTCTCCGTTTGTTATGATGTTGCTTAGTGGTCCAGTTGTGAAGTTTTTTTTTTTTTTTTCCTTAATGTTTAAGTGTAAAGGTTGTGGAGTTTGATCTTCATCAGTAAGTGTTCCAAATCGTCTTCACTTTCAACAAGCAAAGTTGTGTCATCTGCATGATACTGGTTGTTAATGAGTCTTCCTCCAATCCTGATGCCCCATTTTTCTTCTTGTATTCCAGCTTCTTGGATTATTGGTTCAACACATAGATTATATAGGTGTGGTGAAAGGATGCAACCCTAATGCTTGCCTTTCTTTACTTTAAACCATGCAATGTCCCCTTGTTCTGTTTAGCCAATTGCGTCTTGATCTAGTTGGGAACAAAACAAAGCATTCTGAAGTTCTTTGCAATGTTATTCTTAATTTGTTATGATCCACACAATGGAAGACTTTTGTGTGGTTAGTAAAACAGAGGTAAACATCTTTCTGGTATTATCTACTTTCAGCTGAGGTCCGTCTGACATCAGCAGTGGTATCCCTGTTTCCATGTCCTCTTCTGAATCCATCTAGAATTTCTGACAGTTCCCTGTCAATATACTGCTGTAGCTGCTTTTGAATGATCCTCATGAGAATTTTACTTGCGTGTGATGTTAATGATAGTGCTTGATAACTTGTGCATTCGGTTGGATCACCTTTCTTGGGGCTGGGCACAAATATGTGTGTCTTTCAGTCGGTTGGCCAGATGTCTTCCACATTTCTTGGCACACATGAGTAAGCACATCCAGCACTGCCTCCATTTGTTGAAATATCTCAGTGGATGGTCTGTCAATTTCTGGAGCCTCATTTTCTGCCAGTGCCCTCAGTGCAGCTTTGACTTCTTCCTTTGATACCATCAGTTGCTGATCACATGAGGTTGGACAGTTAAATTCACGAACTCATCCTAGAAAAAGTGCTACCCACATCATTACTCAATATCACCATGGTCACCTTCGAAGTACTCCCCTTGGAAAGCTGTGCACCGATGCCAGTGCCTAGTCTACCCCTCAGAGCAATTTTGGAACTCTTTTTCTGGAATGTCCATCAGAGCCATCGTCATACAGAGTCTGACAGTTAAGTTTGCAAACTCATCCTAGAAAAAGTGCTGCATACCTCAGTGATGAATATCACTACAGTCACCTTCAAAGTAGTCCCCTTGGGAAGTTATACACCAACACCAGTATCTCATTCCTCAGAGCACTTTTGTAGGATGAGTTCACGAATTTAATCATCATACCTCATATGACAACTGCTCTGATGGCCATTCCGGAAAAAAGGCTTCCAAAATTGCTTTGAAGGGTGGACCAGGCACTGGTGTTGGTGCAAAGCTCCCCAAGGGGAGTACTTTGAAGGTGACCATAGTGATATTTAGCAATGAGGTATTCAGCACTGAGCTCGCTAACTTCATTGGTAGACCCCATATGCTGTCTCTTGAAATGCTTGAACACTGACCAATTCTTTTAGGTGGAATGAATCTGGGTATTGCGTCCATCTTCTTTTGCTGCTTTCTGTGTCATTTCATGTTTTGCCTGTAGAATCCTTCACTATTAGAACTCTAGGCCTGAATTTTTTCATTTCTTTTAACTTGAGAAATGCTGATCGTACATTCATATTACATGTGTGAGGACTGGGTCATACAACCATACTCGTTTCTTGAAATCACTGCATCTGTATGGTAGCTGTTTTTTTTTTAAGTCTCCTTTATCCAGTCTTTTCTTGATATAAACTGATGGTGATCTGTTTTCTTTTCTTATAGAAAGGTTTACTGACCTTTTCTTCATTTCTTGTCCTCATACCTTGTGCCTCTGGCCCATCGATGACTCTCTACTCCATGTCTTCTCGGAGAACAGTTGACTGTTATAAGCATACACGCATAACTGCATTTTTATAGGCTTATGGTGAGTGCAATAGAAAACAGTGGTAGCGTGTGCTGCACCTGCATGGAAATGGGCATAGCATCATTTTTCATTCCTCCCTACTGCAATCACTGTGATACTTCAACTGGGTTAGACTTCCTTTTTTTTTTTTTTTAATACTGCCCTCAGCTGCTACTTAAAATAACCACTTCTTTTGGATCTCATCTTGTCCTGAACCCAGTATTTCAGACCTGAGCTGAATGGTTCAATAACTGTGACATCAGCAAGGGTAGCGTGCAGTTTGCCTAGCAGCCACGTCTGTTGGCCGTTGGATGTTGACCTGAGTAGAAAACAAACCGTGGTGCCCTGTTCAAAGAAGGTGGCCACACTGCTTTGAATGTGTTGCTTTCTGCACTCCTGCATGTAATCTAGTCTCCTGAAATTTTGGGGATCCAAGTGGGAGACTGCATTATTGACAGGACTATGGAGAGCGACACATTCTAAGCGACACACATAGTCACTGTCTTTGAGCAAGGCACCACTGTTTGATTTCTAAAGACAGACAGACTGAACCCATGGCCATTGAGTCCATTTATGTGCAGATCTAACAGGCAGCAGATGTGGTTGCTGTGTGACAGATGCAGTGTCCTCATTGGTGTCGCAGTTACTTAGCTGTTTTGAAGCCATGCCCTAACCTCACCTCCCGGGTGGTATTTTTTAAAAAATTTTATGTTGTGTAACAGCCAATGGCTGAACTTTTAGATGAACTTGGGCCCCGAACTCAGGAACCGCCTTCTTTTGGACGACTGACTCAACAGCGTTCTGGTCTCAGTTGCTTTCTGTTCATTGCTGATTGAAGTGAGAACAGGCTATCTGGAAAGTCAGTTGATGTTGAAGTCAATTCCAAGTCATAGTGACCTCATGTGTGTCAGAATAGAACTGTGCTCTGTAGAGTTTTCAGTGGCTGATGTTTCAGAATTAGAGTCAATCCCCAGGCTTTTCTTCTGAGCCAGCTCTGGGTGGACTTGAACTTCCAGCCTTGTGGTTAGTAACCGAGTTCATTAACTATGTGCACTACCTAGGAACATTGTTTTACTGCCTGTTACTCAAGAATAAGAAAAAGTGTTTGGCTCAGACATAGTTTGTCTCTAAAATCTAACCAAAGTGTCATTTTAGGTTGTTGTGATTTAGTAATTTGGTGTTTTTTCCTTTTCTGTGTGACGTAGCATTTTTCACATATAGAAAATAAATTATAATGCGATTTTAGAAACATGAAGACACCCTTTGGTTACAATCAAGATTTCAGCATGAATGTATCCTGAATTTTTAGTTGCACCGTGCAGTTTATGAATCCCGAGACCATAACACTTGTAATCTTGTCTTATGAAGGAAACATGTGGATCCCCAGAAGATTTGAAGGCCTGTTTTACGGCGTGTCTGCTGTAGAGTTAATGAGTCCACTGTAGGTAATCTCTCAGCATCCCATCATGCTGTATCATTCTTTTACGAGCCATTCTGTAACTCAGGTGTGTTCAAAAAATGCCACCAATGACCCTGTCACCTGGGAGGAGTGGTTAACTATGTCCTGCTGGTCGTTTTAAGCACTCTGGAAGGAAGGCATTAGGTCAGCATAGGGGACTTTTTGTTATGACTGCTGCCATTGCTTGTTATCATTTATGTAGCAGCTGTCTCCCTAATGCAGTCGTTTACAGCAGCTGCAATTTCACTCCTGATGGCTCCTGTTAGTCATTATGTATTCTGTGGTAGACCACATAACATCTAAATATTGCCACTGGATTTCCTTTTTCTTCAAACTCCTGCCCTAAAATTGTTTGTATGTCTTTTGTCAGTGCACCACTAATGGAAATTTCGCAGGAAGATATGGTGCTAGGGGTCTAGGAGAAGAAAACACATTAAAAACCAGTATAACTCCAGCTGATTACCACACTGGAGTTCCTGCCACCTCAGAACACTGTGAAAAGAACATTAATAAGTTTTCCATGCATGGCTTCATTTTTGAAGCCAATTGCTAAATTGCCAAGTTGGCTTTTTATTCACTTTTCAAATTGACAAACATAATTTCCAAAGCTGTGTGTTCATTTATTAATGCCTACTTCTTTGTGTATGTGTGTATGTGTACTTTTCATACTTAAATTGTCATTCCTTCCTTTTTCAAAAGCTTTAAAGCTTTAGCTCTTCTATTTGGGAAGATACCTGCCCGCCATATCAGCAGCTATCAATTGGCGTGTTACAGAGCAATCTATTGACCTGATAGACTGCCAGCTTCACTTAAAAACTGACCGCTTTCAATAGAAAGTTGAGAAAGTCTTTGTTATGTAGACAAATTTATTTTTTCTCTATTTACTTTTGCATAAGCTCTTAAAATATATTTTGTTTTGAAATTTGGAACCCCTTTTTTGGCTGGCTGGCTGATGTGTACTTTTGTTTTTAAATAAAATGAATCAAAACACTTCTTGCTGGCCATTTTTCTCTTTCTGACATTGCTAACAGTGGTTTTTTTTTCAATGTAAGAACATGAAACATTGTACATTAACATACTTAACTGAGAAAACCGTGTTCTTTTCTGACTATGTCTTCATGAAATAAATTTTGAAGGAGACAATATGTTTTTGAGTTATTTATATTTACAGTCCACTGTTTTCACATTTAATTAGGCCACTTATTGGAAAACATTCTCTCCATTAAAAAATAAAAGCTGTAAATCGGAGTGTGACACAAATAGAAGTCAAGCCTGCAGTCTCTGAGAGCGTCTGCTCACGTGATAGCTTCTGTTTCCATGCAGAATGTCTGTCTCTCTTGGCTGATCTGTTCTCTGACACTGTTGGTTACAGCTCCCTGATAACTTTGGAAGCTTTTGACCATAGACACTTAGGAGTAGTGATTGTCTGTGTCTCATAAATATTGTGTTGTTAGGTGTCACATTGATTTTGACATAGTGGCCCTATGCACAACAGAGCCAAACATTGCCACCGGTCCTATGACATTCTTAAAATTGTTGCTGTGTTTAATCCCATGGTTGCAGCTGCCTTGTGAGTCCATCTTGTTGAGGGTCTTCCACATTTTTGCTGACCCTCTCTGCTTTGTGAGCATGACATTCTTCTCCAGGAACTGGTCGCTCCTCTTCGCGTGTCCGAAGTACATGAAGTGAGGTCTTGCTGCTCTTCCCTCTGAGGGATGTTCTACCTGTGCTTCTGAGACAGATTTGTTTATTCTTCTGGTAGTACACAGTATATTTAATGTTCATCACCACAGTTCAAAGACATCAAGTCATCTTCAGTCTTATTCATCGTACAGCTTTTGCATGCCTGTGGGACAAAAATACCATGGCTTGAGTCAGGCACCTTATGGTCCTCAAGGTGATGTCTTTGTTTATTAACATTTTGAAGCGGTCTCTTACAGCAGATTTTCTCAAGCAGTATTTCTATTGGTTTCTGGACCTGTGCTTTCATAGACTTTGATTATGGATCCAAGTGAAATGAAATCCTTGACAGCTGCAGTCTCTTTCTCTGTTTTGCATGAAGTTGTTTATTGGCCTCGTTGTGAGGGTTTTTGTGATCTTTATGTTGAAATGTAATCCATACTGAAGGGTATATATAGCCTTTGACATTCATCAGTGGGTACTTCAGGTTTCTTCATTTTCAGCAAGCAACTTTGTGTCATCTGCCTGTTGCAAATTGTTTATAAGACTTCCTTCCTTTAGTCCTGGTGCCCAGTAGTTTTTTCATATAGTCAGGTTTCTTTGATTATTTGCTCAGCCCACAGGTTGAATAAGTGTGGTAAGAAGAAACAACCCTGGCATCTTTCCTGACTTTAGGCCATGCACTGTCCTCTTGTATTTGAACAGTTGTGTTTACCATATTTGTATTTGAACAGTTGCCTGTTGGTCTGTGTAGAGGTTTCACATAAACACAATCAAATGTTCTGGAATTCTCATTCTTTACAATGTTACTCATAATTTGTTATGATCCATATAGGAAAATGCCAGTTTATAGTAAATAAAACACAGGTAAACATCTTTTTGGTATTCTCTGCTTTCAGTGAGGATCTTTCATTCCACATCTTCTTCTAAATCTGGCTGACTTTCTGCAGTCCCCGGTGGGTGTCCTGCTGCAACTGTTTTTGAGTGATCTTCAGCAGAATTCACTTGCGTGTGATATTAATGACATTGTTATATTATCTTTTGTGTTTGTTTGGGTCACTTTTCTTTGGAATGGGTACAAGGATGAATTTCCCCCAGTCTGTTGACCAAGTTGCTATCTTCTCATAGAAGACAGCATGGACAACTGAGCCCTTCCAGTATTGCATCTATTTGTTGAAACACCTCTGTTAGTATTCCTTCAATTCCTGGACCCTTGTTTTTCACCAGTGCCTTCTCTGCAGCTTGGACTCCCTTCTTTAATACCTTTGGTTCTTGGTCATATGCTGTCTCCTGTCGCATGTTGATCACTTCTTTTTGGTATATTTACTGTGCATTCTGTACATTTTCTTTATGTGTTTCCTGCATTGTTTGATTTTTTTTGCCCATTAAATCTGTTGTGGACTGAATTTTGTCTCTCCCAAAATGTGTGTAGCAGTTTGGCTGGGCCATGATTGTGTGATTGTTCATTATTTTATGTGATTTTGTACATGTTGAAAGTCCTGATTTCTGCCTGTGGTTAGTAGAACAAGATTAGATTATTTGATAAAGGGTGAGGGTCAGACTGTAATGCCCTTACTAAGGTCATCTCCCTGATCCACTGTAAGGGGAGTGTCCTTGGGCTGTGGCTTCCATTACATTTTATTCTTTTATCCTACAAGAGATAAAAGGAAAGAGAAGCAAGAGGAGGGTTAGGGACCTCATACCGTCAACAGAGGAGCATTAGAAGCAGTGCACATCCTTTGATCCTAAGATTCCTGTGTAGAAGTGCTCCCTGACCAAAGAAAGCCTAGGACAACACAAGGACCTGAGTTGACAGAGAGGGAGAGCCTTCTCCTCCAGGTGGTGCCCAGAATTTAGACTTGTAGCCTACTGTACTGTGAGAAAATAAATTTCTCTTTGTGAAAAATCATCCACTTGTGGTATTGCTGGTATAGCACCACTAGTGACTAAGACAAAATCCTGTGTGTTGCTACTTGGAGCTTGAAGTTTTTCTGTAGTTCGTTCAGTCTGAAACATGTCCAACATGCCCTTCCCTTTGATCTTCTGACTCCAGGTCCTTTGCGCATTTCATTATACTGCTTTGTCTTCTTGAGCTGCTGTTTGGGATCTTCTGTTTAGCTCTTTTACTTCATCCTTTCTAATTTTTTTTTTTTTTTGCTCTAGCTACTCTGTGTTTATGAGCAAGTTACATAATATCCAGCATGGTAATAACACAGAAGCCATCATGTTATGACATGCTGACAGAGGAGTAGTGTGTCCCATAAATAGTTGTCTCACAGACCACTTCAGTGTGAATCATCGGTCAAGGTGCTTGTGCAGTTTAAAGAAAGGTTTTTATTAGTGTGTTTTGCCTCTACCGGGGAGATGGTTAAGGAGTATAACAGAATAAACACAGCAGTGTTGGGAGTAAAGTTTTGGGAAAGGGGTTTTCATGAGGCAGCATATTAGGATCGTGAAAGTGAGGGTGCTGGGGTGGAAGACAGAGGATCCAGTTGGTCTCCCTTGAGGTGGCCATACATTTTTGACTCTTGGGAGACTCCAAAGTTTCTGAACTCTCATGTAAGTGTGTATTTAGTATACAGCATAAGTGCAGTTTTAACAAATACTTGACATAATGTGTCACTTGGAGGGAGAATGCCCATGTAAAGGTGTCCACAAAATGGTTTAGAGTGGCATGAAACTGATGTGATAGGTGATGTTAAATACTGTATTTGAGTATCAGTACTAGTTTTATTTTTCCTCTGTGTACTTAGAAAAATTCTTACTGTGTTATAGATTGAACTGAGTCCTCTCAAAATTTGTATCAGTTTGGCTAGACCAGGATTTCCAGTATTGTGTGATTGATTATACACCATTTTGCCATCCAATCCGATTTTCCTATGTGTTACAAATCCTGTCTCTGTGACGTTAATGAAGCAGGACGCAATCTACAAGATTAGGTTGTGTCTCGTCAGTTCCTTTTGAGAACTACCAGAGAGAAGGGAGCAGGGAGACACTGGCACCTCATTCCACCAACAAATAAGAGCCAGAAAAATAACGTATTCTTTGGCCCTGGGGTTACTGCTCTAAGAAGCTCCTCGACTTGGGAAGATTGAAGACAAGGACTTTCCCCCAGAGTGAAGAGAGAGCCTTCTGTTGGAACTTGGTACCTTGAATTTCAACTTCTGACCTGCTAGACTGGGAGAACACATTTCTCTTTGTTAAAGCCGTCTAGCTACGGTAGTTCTAATGGAGCAGCACTAGATAAATGAGACAGTATTTTTTTCACAAAGATTGATGTGTTCAAATTAAAACCAAGAGCCTTTAAATATGATTAATGTTAAGTGTGTTTAGACTTTTTTTTTTCTCCCAGTTATACCACATAGTATCTTGACTGTATTGGGAAACTTGAATGTTGTAGGTTTGCCCTTGAATTCTTGGTTGAATTTGCAGGTTTTGTTTTTGACTGTTGTGTTATTCCCTTTGGTATTGATTTAAGGAGACAATCAGAGTTTTTATAGCTCTTTGCAAAGTCACTTTGTCTGTAGACTTAGCATCCTCATGTAAGCTGCATAGCTTAAGATTTTTCCCTAAGGAATTTTTTTATGCTTCTATTCAATTCGGGTTTTTTTTTTAATGTAAGCTAGAGTACTTGGAGTATCCTGATATGATGTAATTAATCTACGATGTAATTAATCTTGTTGTTGACTCCACCACCCAAGCAGTTAGTTGGGTGTTAGTCCCTGGCGTGG
Source organism: Heterohyrax brucei (assembly GCA_028571685.1). NCBI lineage: Eukaryota > Metazoa > Chordata > Mammalia > Hyracoidea > Procaviidae > Heterohyrax > Heterohyrax brucei. The sequence goes on along the minus strand of CM053147.1, from coordinate 15,603,199 downwards.
AATTCCAGAGGCCTGTGTTATATTCCAGTGTCTAAAGGGGCCGGATGAGCAAGTTCCTTTCCTCATTCTGCCTGGTCTTATAACTCGATTTTTGCTAAAATTGCTGAACAGCACCAGCCATCCTTCATGCAGTAATTTTTCACATATTTGACAACTGTTACTAGATTATCTTTATGCCATCTTCTCTTCAGCCACAACTAGTTCCTTTAAGTTTTATCTCAGTATTTTTTTTTTTTTTTTGGCTCAGACTTTTAATAATTTTGGTGATTTCTTCTAGATCTTCTCTAGAAAATGATCATGTGAGATGATAAAGTGAATGTTCAGCTGGAATTACTCTTAGCATTTTCCCTCCATATCTAACAGAGTTTTTGAGGTCCTCAGATGGGAGCCTCCATGGGAACACTTATTATTCCTTCAAATATGGCCATAAGAATCGACTTTGCAATTATATTGAGTCATCTTGACAGTGCTGTGAGTGACAGAAACTAATCTTATCTGCTGGCTAGTGTTTTAAAAATGATAAATGAGCCCTCAGTCTTTAGTTAGCCTCTAAATGATATTAGGTTTATCTTATTTCTCCACGAAATAGCATTACCTGGAAAATTTTGAATTATGCCTTTCTGAATGAAGTTAAACAGCAAAGGCCAGGGGCTACATTCTAGTGATGATCGTACACACGTATTTTTTTGCCCAGCTTTTAGCACCAGATAGTGGTGTGGTGCATTTGGGAAAACCAATATAGAACAGAACAAAAGAATTCTCATCTTCTGTGCTTGTAACCTAACTTACAGTTATGCCCAAGTAGACTGAAAAATATATTTTCAAAGTAAATCTCACCAGATATTTTTGCTCAACGGAATGATTATGACAAATCTAGCTTTGATTTCTTTTTTTTTTTCCTCCTAGATCTAAAAGAAATTTTAGAAACTTGATAATCACAGAATACCTGGGACTGATGTCTTCATTGTCTTGTCTGTCTCCTTTCTAGTCCTGTAATTGTTTAAAGATCAAGTGACATTGAAATCTAGTACAATTCCTGCTGGTAAAGTGACTTCCACCACTCATGGTTTTCCGAGCAGGAAGCTAAATCAGCTAAATGAGGTAAATCACCTCATTTCTTCATGTGAGTCTCATATCTTTGTTTGGAAATTGCCTTTTCTGGAACAGCCAGGATCAAAGATTTCGGGACCCATTTTGATCAACTCTTTAAAAAAAAAAAAATTAAATTAGGTCACTTTCTGACATCTCCCGCCTTTTTCTACTTTATTTTAACTGAAATTTCAGAACCCCAGCACTGGCTTTTTTTTTCTCTTCCTCCATTCTTGGTCACCAGAACCATGCTAATAAGTTTGTTGGATGATGTTTTGTCAAATGAGAGATTTAACCAAATCAAGGGAATTAAAGCAGTGGCCTTTCATGTTCCGTTTCTACAGCAACAGGCTAGTGATGTGCTGGGCTGATTGGCTGTGGACAAAACCTTGTTAGCTTCCGTTTGGTGCCTTCCTTCCTCCCGGTCCGTGGTCAGTGTGCTTCAGGGCTTCGTGTCGAGTACATGAAATAATACGGAGATGACGTCTGAGTGAGCAGGAGGGTAACGCTCCACCTTTTGTTCAGGTTATTGTGCTTTTTAATTCCATTTCACTCTGGGCCTTTAAGAGTCAAAGGATCTCTGTATATGCTCAGAATCTGACATTTTGCGAGAGGTAAAAATGTTCCTTAAACAGTTCTGTCACCTGTGTGATGGTTACTTCTTCGCCAGATACTGATAAACAAAGAGATTTCTCCCCTTCTACTGTAGGTTCAAGACTCCTGCTTTATGGAGAGATAAGTGTGGTAATGCCTCATTTGTTGGTATCGTTAAGAAATGAAGTATCTCTCGAAAGTTAATTTTCCGGATAGCTAAACCCTACCTTTGGGAACCACTGGGGTGTAGTGGAAACAGTGTGGGCTGGAAAGTGAAATCTAAGCAAGAGTCCTGACACCTCTGGTTTTTAGAAATTGAACCACTTGTTGAACCTCCTGAAGGCTCAGTTTCCTCCTTTCTAAAGATGTGCTTGTAATACTTCAACAGTGTAGCTTGAGGCTTTAATGTGTATGAAGTTCTTAGGGTGGCACTTAGTACCTCATAAACCATTATTTTTGAGATGCTGCCAACTGGCAGAGACCTTGTACTCTGTAGGACAAAACAGACCTCCCCCTAAGGTTCCCAAGGCTGTGATCCTGACAGAAGCAGACGGCCACATCTTTCTTCCACTGAGCAGCTGGTGGGCTCGGACCACCCACCTTTGGGTTAGCAACCGAGTGCTTAACCACTATGCCACTGGAGAGCTTTCGTACCTAGCAGCTGTTCAGTAAGCATTGGAGTCGGTCCCTTTCCTGTGAAGTACTGTAACTTAACTTCCCTTTCTCTTATTTCACTTCCTTGTAGTCACAAAGTCATTTAAATTCTGCCTCAAGATGTGTTGTTATCATTTACGCCATATTCACTACAGGTTCCCAAGTTCACATTCCTTTCCGTATTACAGGTCTGCGACTGCTCTCCTGGTTTTTAAATTCTGTCTTGACTTAGTCGCCTAGTACTGCTGTAACAGAAATAACCACAAATGGATGGCTTTAAGAAGAGATTTTTTTTTTTTCCTCTAACAGCCCAGTGTGCTACAAGTCCAAATTCAGGGCATCACCTCCAGGGGAAGGCTCTCTGCCGGCTCCCGAGGGAGGTCATTGTTGTTAAGCTTCCCTGGACTGGAAGCTTCTGAGGCTCGGGGACTCTGAGTCTAAAAGATGCACTCTGCTCCTGGCCTTCTATCCTGGATGGTATGAGTGCCCCAAATCTTTCTCTGGGCTTCATTCTTTCATATTCCAAGAGATTGCACACAATACAGTCTTACCTGTTAAGTCCTGCCCACCTACCTGACACGGACTGCTGCCCATCCTCCCTCATTAACATTGTGGAGGCGGGGTTTGCAGTGTAGAGGAACGTCACACAATACCAGGAATCCTGGCCTAGCCAGATTGCTTACCACATTCTTTGGAGGACACCATTCAGTCTGTGACACATCTGTATTATTTTTCCAGTAGTCTTCTAATCTGAAACTATTGCTTAGATGTGTGGGTCCGAGTTTGCACCTGCGCAGACACGAGCAAGGTCCAGTTTCAGTTTTGTGCATCAGCCCTTCTGATACCTTAGGGTGGCTCCCAGGTTTGCACTAAGCGTCCTCTTTTCCAGATGGGAACCCCTGGAGCCCAGTTTATATTTCTTGGGTTTCCATTGCCCTTGACGTTTTGACTGATTTCTTGATTGTTGCAGTTGGCTTAAATCAGTCTTAAAAAAATCCAAAGCTTTCTTTGGATTTGCACTCGAGGACATTTTCCCTCGGGTGAACTTGCAACTTGAGACGATTTTGCGTATATTAGGCAAGTTTCTTATAGCAACTTGGAAATGACTTTACACTGAAACAGATGTATACAAATAATGTATTTTAACATTTCCTATATTTCTGCATCTTACAAAACAAAATCTTTTACATGTTACGCCCTGTAATTGTTTTTTGTATGGTATTTTACGAAACAGTCCCCAGGGTGCATCCTGTGTCTGTCAGGGCACGTATCACAATAGAAAACACATGACGTTAGCCCTCAAAGCTTTGAAAATACTCTTTACCTTTCCTGAGACATTCTACACAATGGTCTTGCCCTCCAGCATCTAGCAATCCACACACTCTGGATTCTGAGCGAAGACCCCTGGCCCTGTGCTACAACTCTGCCTGGAAAGGCTCACTTGGACAGCAGTTCTGCCCCCTCAGCTTTAGGTGCACCATACACCCAACTAAGTGGCAATTCCGCCTTAGAAAGCCCTGGCTCCACCCTTTCATACTCTTTGAGACTGCGGCAGCTCAGCTTCTCAGGCTGTTTGTCTTTTCAGCTTCTGCTTCCTGTGGCTGCATGGCCTAGGGCCTCAGGCCCACATCTGGCCTGCCAGGGCAAGTGTTCAAAGTTTGTAGCTCCCGTCTTGCTAGAAAGCATCTTGCACAAAGGCACTTGAAGATTTTTGCAGAAAACAATATGTCAAGGCATATTGATCTGCTCGATCAATGTCACCCATGTAATTTATTATAATATTAGGTTTCTCGATGTTGACTTCCATATCACCTCTTAAAATCCTTTTTATGGTAGTCATTCCTGCGTTACCCCAAGTGGTCACACAAGGGGTGGTCCTTTTATCTTTCTACACTAGAAGTAGAGTGTTACCTTTTAGCTAGGCTACTGTGGATTTTTATAGGAATTTGGGTTTTTTTTATTTCACTTGGTCATTACTTGCTATTTGTTGAGATCATTCTGGTTGAAAACAACAGTTGTCACCGCTCAGTTGCCTAAGACACACTGCAGTGCCTGAGAGGGGCCTCTTGAGTTATCCCAGGAAGTGCTGGGGTGTCTGAGCGGGGTCCCTAGAGTGCGGAGGGCTACAGGGCACTGAATTTGTCTGTAGGGTGATGAGAAACCCGTGGAAATAGAGAATGGTGACAGCTGTACCGCGAGGTCAGGGAAATGGAACAGTGCTGGTAACAATGCCTGAGATGGCAACGAAGTTTTCCATTGGTGCTTCACCGCAGTGAAGAAGCGGAGCTTGACCAGCAGGGTTGTGGTGGGTCAGGAGCCACGTGGGTGGCAGGCACCTGTGGCAGCAGAGGGGGCCGGGGCTGGCTGCTCGCGGTCTTGTTCTGCTCTGTGTCTCTGTCACCGTGGCGCCCTGGTAGTCTAGATCGGCATTACAGCCAGTCTTTCAGTTGGTTCGTGTTCCCTTTTAAGGGTTCTTCATTGGTACTGTTTTGAAGCTACCTCTTCCCATTTTATTCTTTTCTTAAGTCAGGTTTATTGATAAATAATTTACATACAGTAAAATTCACTCATTTTAAGTGGACAGTAGATGAGTTTTGACAGACATGTGTGCCTTGTGCCACCATCCCCACAACTGAGACATCTGTCACACATTTCCCCCGTTCCCAGAAGTTCCCTAGCAGTTCCTTTTTGTCTGTCTCTTTTTCCACCCCCAGCCTTTGGCACCCTGCTTCTTGTCTCTAACATTTTGCCTTTTCTAGCTACTCTTCTATTCTTACATGGCTGATTTTTTTTAGCTCCAGTGTAGATCTTTTTTCTTGTTGTCTTCTTCATAGCTTGGGTGCATAGCTCTAAGCTGCCTTGATTGTTTCAAATCCTAATTCTTTTTTTTTTGTCTTCCTGTGTCATGTTGTTGTTGTTAGTTACTGTAGAGTTGATTCGGACTCATAGCGACCCAGGAGAACAGAGTAGAACTGCGTACCCCTAGTGTTTTCAAGGCCATGATCTTGCTGAAGCAAATCACAAAGCCTCCTGAGACATTTCTGAGTGGGCTTAAACTGCCCACTTTTGGTAAATAGCCCAACAGCACTTAAATATTTACACTACCAGGTAGTCCTCGTAGCCTTGGGATACGCATAAATTTGATAAAACCGAGAAACCCCCATTGCCATCGAGTCGATTGCAACTAATTGCGACCCTATTGATAAGTGGAAAAACAGACCCACCAAGGCAGGACCAGTAGTCTAGTACCCTTGTCTTGATACAGGAGAACATTCTCTACATTAATGTTTATTCACTAACCATTCTCTTTTGGTGTTGTACTTGAATTAATCCACCTAACTAGGTGGATTACACTTACATTTATACATCTATTTTGACCGAGGTCAGCATGAGGAATCTTGGTGAAATTGGGGACACAGTTCCCATCTACATTACCACAATAATCTAGTCACATTTTCTGCCTTCCCACATGACTTTGAAACTATCGTAGAATGTATTGTTTGTTAACATTCACATTTTTGGGGGGCTGTCATTTCTGTTCCTTGACATATTTAATTTTGAAATTGACCTGTCTAGTTCCTCCCATTAATCATAAATGATGACAAACCAAGGCATTTAACTTTCAGTTGACTGTATCTTATGTATCTAAAATTCTGTAGAGTATATTGTAAGACTTATTTTTTATTTGAAGTGAAGCCGTGATTTTGTTGTCAAACTGATAACTTGCATCGGCTTATGAACAGACCTGTCCTGGCTGGGGCAAGATGTTGTGTAGTCCATCAAAGGACAGGAGCTGTGGCTCCTGTAAGCTCTTGGAGGGTAGGAGCTGTGGCTTTGTGTGCCACTGTGCCCACAGCGTCAAGGAGAGCTCCAGACGCATAGGAGATGCTTCTTGAATCTGAAGCTGTAACTCCAGTCCCAACTCTGTATAGCAGAACGTACAGTGTGACATCCCAGACCCTGTTTAGACTTATTTTATTATAAATTTACTACCATCACTGCCAAAAACATTTTTTTTTTCTTATAGCTCCAGATTTGAGGCTTTGAAACTTGTATCTCTAAGTAGATCTAGCATTTAATGATATCTGGCTTTTTTTCAGGAGTAACAGCCTTGTATTTAGTATTACCACCAGCAATATGATTAGTATAGTGCTTTTTATGCTTTTTTCATTTCTTTGTCATCTCTTTTTATGAATTAAAAAAAAAAAGCACAAGTCCTGAAATCTCCCTGCGCTTCACTGCAGATGTGCTGCCCGCCCTCTCCAACTGTGCAAATGGGGGCCAGCTCCAGCTGCCTGCCTCTTAAATGTCACCTGTGATGCAGCTGGTCACTTGTCAGCTTGTTCTGAGTGCTCAGGGACTAATCTGGGTGCTGCTCTGAAGGTGTTTTGTAGATGTGATTAAAGTCCATAGTCAGTCGACTTTAAGAAGGAGACGGCCTCCTAGAGAATCTGGGTGGACTTGACTTAGTGAAGTGCCTCAAAAGCAGAGCTGAGTGTTCCTTGGAGATGAGGAATCCTGCCCATGGGCAGCACCTTCGGCTGCTGCCTGGGTCTAAACAGCTGGCCCTGTGGATTTGGCGGTGCCCACCCAGTCTCCACCACTGGGTCAACTGATTTGTTGCAACAGGTGTCTTATTTTGTATCTCTGACTGCTTCTGCTTCTCTGGTTGACCCCCTGAGTGATAAACATTACTCTCTCAGAGGGATGGTTTGTGATAGTTTTCTACACTGGAATGTAAAGGATGAATTCAAATTAATCATTTTCTCCCTGTGTTACAGGTTATGAGAGACTCTTGCTGTATGAGTAGTTGGCCGGCACTGCATACGCTTTCTCAGCTGCACAGCTGCCGTAACTATTCTGGTGTATTATTCATTGATTTGCCATTTGATTTTTTTTCCCCCAGCGTTTTCTTTATAAGTACAGTTCCATTGTGTGATTTCCTGGTCGAGAGTACAGGGAAATAGTGTTGTTGCCATTTGAAGTTGCTTTGAAATTTCTGTGTTTACGTTTATGGAAGCAGAAAAGTTGCTGCTGTGCCTCTTGCTTTATTGTATTCAGTAGGTGGGCGTGGAATATGTTAGCACAAGGCTGGCTCTGCGAATATTCTGGAGTGCCCGGGCAGAGGGCTGGTGCAGAGGGGGATGCGGGTTGCTCTGAAGTTAGATTCCAGGATTCTGTCACATGCTGATAGAGTGCCAGAGCATACGGATCTCCATATGGTCTTTCCTTGGGGGTTTTTACCACCTGTAATCTAGCTGATTTGCATTCATTTAAATTGGTCCAAGAGGTAAGCAAACTAAATACGGAGATGAAAATAAAAAATAAGATGCCACTGTTGAAGTGCTCAAGTTTGGGATGAGTTACTGTTATTACAGTAATTACCATGAAAACAATAGTCTATTAAATGAGCACATTAGTAGTAAAGAAGCTGAATTTCTGTTGCCCCATTAGCAGTGGGGAATAGTGCATCCATTTCTGACTTGGGGAGTGGAGAGGAAAATGAATTTTGTTTTTTATTTTAGGGAGTCTTCACGAGAAGATGGAGTTAGATTGGGGGCATCTTTAAAGTAATAATAATGAATTTAAATATGTTTTCATGGTTCAGGAATAATGGCATTGTGAATGGTGTCTGGATCGAACATAAAAGGTAATAAAACTGGTTGCATTCTGACTGCAAGACCCTGCTGCTGTTTTTATGTCATTAAGAACCTTTGATTTCAGAAATGGAAAAAACAAAACAAAGCATAGCTCCATTCAACCATGATTTTTAGATCTCATCAAAATGCTTCTGTAGGCTCTGGACAAAGTGAGTGGTTTATGTATCAGCTAGCATTGTTTTACACAGTGCCTTAAATATTTTCACCTCTCTCCGAAGTAGCTGTTCTCACAGACAGGGCACAAGCCATTGAGGAGGTCTTGATGCCCCCGCTGTCACGTGAAAACAGAAAGGTATTTTTTGTTCACCGTCAAACGTTGGAGACTTTTTGCTGATGGTGTTTTACAGATCTTACTAGGAGGGAAACTGAGGCATAATGACTGGCATTTGAAATCACTCAGAAAGCCTGATCTTTTAGGAGTGACCTCCTTTCAACTATAGCTGCCTACAGGGTACTGTGGCATACTGATCAGTAACTGTAGGCCCCTTTGACCGAGACTCAGCGGTGACTTAGAATGAGGGACAGAGGAGGGACAGTCCCCAAGAATGGTGGTGGGGCTGTGTCTGCACATCTCATCAGCATAGGCAGCTGTGGGACTGTGTCTGCCCTGGTGCTGAGCACCTGGCACAGGGCCTGGTGAAGGGTCAGCACCAAGTCAGTGCCATACTTTCCAGAGGGTAAAAATTCATACTTGTTCACATTGAAATGTCTCTGAAATCAGGGCACTTCTTACCATTAATATGTACCTTGAGTGTTGTGGCTGTCTTTTTTTCTTGACAAAATTCTGTGTTGTTTGTATCTTTGAAGAAAACATACTTGATGAGTTAACAAGTGAAGGAACAGGACCACCCCCTCCTCATGTCTGATCCTGTTCTGCATTGAAGGGTCCCTAGATTACATGCTTGGAGCTCTAGTACTGCCCTTGACTTTGCTGGTGGGTAAGCCACATGGGGCAGGTCACAGCTCCTCAGGCTGATTCTTTATTGATCACACAGAGACGGTATTACAGATCCTGTTTACCTCACAGGATTATCATGAGAATCAAGTGGATAGTGGTTGCAAAGAGTGTGTTATAAAATGTGATGCCCATGTAAATGCTGCTGTATCCACAGTGAGTCTGTCACGTGGATCTTTTCTCATTCCTGGTGCTCACCACCCCCCCATTCAGGCCCTTTAGCGACCTAGCGCTGGGATCACTGCGACCTCCTGCTAAATTGGTTCCCTACCTCGGACGATTCTAGAACGTGTTGAATAGTCCTGGAAAATATGACGCCAAATATGTTACTTTCATTTTTAAGATCTTTTCCTCCAAAGAATCGAAATTTGATTTTGTTGAATGTATTGTTTTTCTCTGTTCTGTGCCATGGATATTGTTTTAATACTTTTAAATGGTGGCTAAATATATGGAGCAAACCGTTTCAACCAGATTTCCGTGTACTCGTATAATTCAGTGACGTTAAATATGTTTGCCGTGTACACAGCTATCACCTTACCCATTCTGAAAGGTTTTTATGACCTTTTCTGGAAACTCAGTGCCACATAGGTAGCACATTCCTATTTTCTACTCATGACTTCTCTGCTGTGCCACCTGTCCACTCTTCCAGATGTTATCCTTATCCCACTTCCCCCTCCCTCCTGCTCTCCAAACCACTTTCTGTTCCTTAAGTTCTTTATGTTTGCTGCCTCCGTGCCTTTGCACGTGCTGTTAGTTCATCCCAGAAGCCTTTCTCCCTTCCATCTTCATTTTGTCTCTACCCAGTTACATCTGATCTATCTTTGAAGGCCCATCTCAAATATGACTTGAATTGTTTTTCCCCGTCACCAGACCACTTCCTTTTGTGGACGTGGAACAGGTAGTGGGAGCCCAGAAGTAAGAGAGGCGGTGTTACCGCATTGGTTTTCTGTTGTTCCCATCGCTAGGTAGAGGTGACCCTAAGGTGTGTTTTGCTGCAGGAGAATTAAACAGTGTGCTAGGATTTTCTCTCTCACGTACATGTCACCAGTGCCTTGTACCTCACTGATGTCTATTATGTGGCACTTGGTTTTGCCCTTAATTGAGTTTTATAAGTGGCAAGTATGAGCTCTAAATATTCTTCTTTTACATAGTATAGATGTAAGAAGTTCCATACACATCTTGTCATAATGTAAATTTTTTAGAGAATATGTTGTTTGGAGGAAGGTAGAAGTGAACTATCTGGAGAGTCAAGAATTCAGTTTTTTTATTGAAAAGCTTGGTTTATCTGGTGTATAAATTTAGATTTCTGTGCATCAGCATTTCGTAGCTCATACTTTATCCCATGGTGAGGGGTTACATCTGCAGGAGACTGGTAATCTTGCAGCTCAGGTCTGTTCCTAGGAAGCAGTAAAGCCTTCATTGACTGTACTTCTGTAGATTGAGCCTATCTTAGGTTTTCTGTCTTCTGACTCGACGGCACTTAGCTTGGCTAATTTATTACTAACTTTTGAAAGTCTTTCCTTGTTAATAAGGTTTGGGTAATAAGAATCTTGAAAATGTCAGCAGAAGAGCCATCTATGTGTAATTCTAACTTTCCAAGTTCTCTACAAAAGGGATAAAATTGTTATTACAATTCTGCTCAATTTAAGAATAAATTGACCTCTCCTAAGGAGTACATTGCTTCTGTCCTTCAGCCTTCATCCCGTGCTGCACCCGCCCATGCTCTGAAATGTGGTGAAACTGAGTTCTTGTCTTTAACAAAATCTCCTTGAAGTAGAATCCCAGTCACAGGGCCCGTGGCTGACTTTAGTTTCTGAACCTTCTGGAAGCCTTCCCTGCTTCATGGCTACTGAGGGGCCCTTGTGGTTGCCTGCTTGTGACCCTAGAACCTGTCCTTTCTGTAGGCCACCGGCCCTGCTGCGTGAAGTTCTAGGGCAGCTTTTATAAATGGAGCCCCATCCAGCCCCTGCGGCAGCAGGCGGTATCTGCTTCTAGCAATGACCACACTGTAGTGTCCTCTTGTATTGATACATCTGTCTCCTTGATAGGCTGTGAGCTCCTGTACCCTGCCCCTGACATGCCATAATGCTTGTGGGGTCAAGAGATGAGTTAACGCTCACGAGCCTCTTCCTCTTCTCGCTCCCCGTAGGTGTTTGTGTCGAGAAGCGTGTAACAGCCTCCAGGCCGGCTATGGAAAGGAAACATTTGGGAAAAATGGTGGGTTAGAGGTGACTGGAAAAATTGAATCTAGCCTGTAACACACAATGGCCAGGACAAGTGTGTATCTAAATGACAGTGAACAAATATTTATTTAGTCCCCATCAACCTAAGTAGCTGTGGTAGACTTCGCTGTTCTTTGTATGGAATGAGGCATCTAAAGAGATTGGGATGCTTGAGATGATTAAATGCCCTTTCTCTTGGCTGGTCCCTAAGTGAGCAGTACCCCAGCTGTGCACTAACCATTTTCCCAGGTGTGATACTTTATGGCCTATCCTCAAAGATAATCTATATCTTTTTTGTTTTGAAGCTACATTTTTTTCTTTACAACTGTAATTTTTTTGAGTAAAACCCACGTCCCCATTTTTAGTTTTTAAATAAAACTCCAAAGACACTTAAAAACCTTTCTCTAAGACCATAGGCATATACTAGAATCCGTATAGTCACTTGAAGACTGTGTTAAGAAAGCCCCAGCTGTGGATCAGAGGGTCTGGGTTTGAATTTTTGGCTTTGCTTCTTCAGGTCTGTGAGTGTCATTGTGTTTCCTCAGTATCTCTGGTCTTTCATCTAGAAAAGGCCAATAATGATACACCTGCCTGGCTGGGGAGACTCTGAGGTTTAAATGAGCTCTTAACCATGATCATTACCTGTGGCAACATACACTCAAGGTGACTGTTGTTGAAATAAAATGACAGGTTGATGCACTTCCGTATGGCATGGAGCATCCAATTTTTAATTGTCAAAATTGTGAATTTTTTCCTTTTACATGTAAGCACCTCAGGCAACTGCGATGGACAAGTAGATTCCTACTACTCATAATGAGCAGGAATGGAGTTGAGCTGTCCCGTGGGGTTTCCAAGGTCATAATCTTCAAGGAAGAAACCCTGGGAGGGTCGTGGTTGAGTGCTGTAGCTGCTGACCACGAGGCTGGCAGTTTGAATCCATTCAGCCCCCCTTGGACACTCCATGGACAGTTCTGTTCTCTCCTTTAGTGTTGCTGTGCGTCAGAGTTGACTTGATGGCAATGGGTTTGATTTCTTTTAATCTTTTGGGAAGCAGACTGCCATGCCTTTCTCCCATGGAGCAGTTGGTGGGTTCAAACCACTGACGTTTCGGGTGGCTTTGTGCACTTAGTCCCCTGGGCCACCAGGCTCCACACGTGGCGTAGTTGTGCTGTTATGAGAGAATTCACCTGACATACTAGGTGGTTTCTGTAGAGATGAGTGTGTACATCACTGAGAAGATGATAATCACTCGGTTTTTCCCTGCCTTCGTTTCTCCTGTCAGGTGTTACCCACAGTGAAGTTGTTGCAGTGCCTCTTGGTACCTGGGCTTCTGAGCTTGTCACCAGGCCTGTTCTTAATGGATGGCTGAGACCTGAATGAAGTCCAGTCTTGCTGAATCACTAGACCTGCTTTCCCCTGGCAGGTGCTTTACTGGGACCTGACAGGTCCCCCCTCCAGAGCCTTCAGAGGTCCCGGCTCTGTGATTCTGCTGCATAATGAGTTTTGTGCTGCATGATAAAATATTCATGTTAAAATGGGTTCTAAGCTAATTATCTGCAGCCAGCAGTTGCCACTGCAGTCATTTGCTGTTAGCTTGGCTCAAGTTAATGGCTTGTATTTCAGTACAAATAGTCCCTTCTGGCTGTTTCCTGTCGCTGATTCTTATCCTAAATGGAATTTCCATACATATCTAGAGTTTTTCTTCTTATTTTGAAAAGAGATTTCTTCCCCTGCTTTTTCCATTTCATTTTGTTCAGATGAACTTGATTTTAGTGTCTGGTTCCTATTGTTCACCTCCATCTGTAAGCCCTCTTTATTCTTAGCTCCCACACTGTCCAGAAAGGAAGGTCAAGTTCCAACTTAACATTTAATAGAGTGGACCACGTCTGATTTTTTTTTTTCAGAACCAAAAAAGGAGTACCATGGTAATAATGAGATACAGTTTCAGTGTAACTTAAGCATTTCTGCTTCGATGCTGAAGCCCTACAAAGGAAGTTGCATGATAGGAGTTAATCTCTTTGGGAAGATTATGGGCCTAGACATGAATGAGATAAGGCATTAATGGAAGTTTTTCTGTGGGATTGCCAAAGGAGCAAGTGTATCCACAGGAGAAGACAAGGACCCCCTCTGAGGGGAATCCACAGGTTTAGGAAGGAGTAAGAAGAGAAGCAGGCAAGCCGGCAAGGAAACCTGGTCCCCAAGGGCTGGGTGAGGTGCCCTGGCAAGGGCTTTTTAGACCCTTTGTGCCTGCCTGCCTGCCTTTCAGCGGTGAGCAAGCCAGAACTGAGTGAGTGGAACAAGTCAGAGAAAGCGAGAGAGAGCTTGGTAGGGGCTGGGCTTCCTTTGGAGTTTTCCAGTACCCCTCAACTCAGTGTTTCAGTGGTCGCTAAGCTCTGCAGGAAGGAGCAGTTAGCTGGAATGTATGACCAAGGAGACAGACACTCATTGCTCCAGCATAGAAAATGTGACTCTTGTTTATCCTGACTTTCTTAGAATATTGCAGTAACTGTGATTTTTAGCACAACGTCGGACCCCACCTCCTGCCCAAGGAAAACAGACACACAAACCTTTGGTTGGGCATTGATTCTTTCTCCCAGTTAAATGACACTGCTAATGGCTTAGGGCTTTCTTGGGTCCACAGTTAGTGATTTGATTTCACAATCAAGGCTTTCCATCTTTCATGATCTTTAAAAAGCATTAGGGTTTTATTGAATAAATAAAGTCATTCGAGTCATACTGCTCTGGCTGTCAGGACGGTGAGAGATAGAGGTGCGTGGTGAATAAATAAAACCTGTGATCTCATGGAGCTCTGATGAGTTAAGGCTGTTCTCTGGGGCCTAGCAGCCCGAATCCCACAGTCCTCTTCCTGTGGACCTCAGGCAGTGTGGACGTGGGGAATTAGCCTGAGAAGAGTTGTTTCTGACTTGTGGCGTGTTTGTTATTTCATCTGCTTTTTTGCCTTGATCAAAGTAGAAATAAGGCTGCTAAACATCTACAGGGAAAGGCTTCCTGAGAGGAGATGTTCGCCGGCATTTTACTTCTTTTTTTAGTAAAAGCTTTTTGCCCTAGAATCTGTTAGAAATGTAAATCTCAGGAAATGGAGAAAAGGGGCCTCTAATAACAGTATTAGAACTGTAGCTTCTTAGCATTCAGCTGGGACTTAAAATTAAGAGTTACTGCCTGTTTTGTTTTATATTTATTTTCTGTGTATAACTTCATAATAATCAGTTTCTTCAGTTAAATTCACAAATAGTACTTCCTTTTAAGTTCATGAAATACCTGAGGCATTTAGCAGAGAAACCTTCCCAAAAATGTATTTAAACCAAACTCGTTTCTTTTTTAATGTTGGGGCAGTAATAATTTTGGAAAGTACAAACCAATCTTACACATATTTTGAAATTCACTTTTCCCATCCTTTTGTTATTTTTTCCACTTCTATCTTTTCCAATTTTAAGTAATTAAGATAATTTTTTCCCATCTGATAGTTGCTCCCCATAGGCTGTGGTTGGGATCACTGAAGAGATGCAGGCTCTAAGTTGTGTTTATGATTATCTGAGGTATCTGAGAGTTTACAGTGTTGCTATTTCCTCAGATCATGCAGTAAAGTTTTGGTTGCTCAGAGGTTGAGCACTCCTGATGAGAGATGGACACTCATGGGGACTGACTCGTAAGAGAGGGCCAGAGGGAGAAGGACGTTCTGTGCCCAGCTCTGGTCTCTCCAGGGGCACCGTGTGACTGACCACATGAGCCCTCCTTAACCAGTTTCGGGCTCAAGGGCATGGGAGGAAAACTGCAGGCAGTCCCCTCATCGCAGAGGAGACCGGTTCCTGCGTGTGTCTTTAGGTCGAGTCTGTAGGTTATTTGGAACAAGTGCGTACGGTTCTTATTTAGCCTTACTCTTAGGGCAACAAGGGCCTTGAAAAGCTGCTCCTGTGCAACAAGGGAAGAATTTGTTGCTGGTAGAGATCCGTTCAGTCATTTCAAGAGGGAGCAAATTTCTACAGCATTCAAGTGGAGTGCCAATTGTCTGTAAACTGGGCACTCATGGGACTCCCTGTGTGTGCTGAGACACAGTGGTTGCACAAAATGCTTATTGGATCTGTGATTTCCATCAGTTAGTTTGATGACCCCAAATGTTGGACTTCCACTTGGATTTGCACTTGGGTCTGTGTTTCTGCTTTTTACTTTCCAAGTGGCCTTCTCTTATCCTTTTACCGTTTTCTGTACTTCTTAGTGATTTGTATGTATGATCAATACTCTTTTTTGTTAAGTGTGGTAAAGTTGTTCTCTCCCAGTTTGTTGCCTAAGCTGTTAGGTAGTATTACTAGGCAGGAGTTTAACCATTTCTGTCATCAAGTCTACCCTTGTCTCTACAACTTCTTTTTCTTTCTTTTTTTCCTTAGATAGGCCCTGCCCTACCCCAATACTGGGAAAAAAAAAAAAACAAAAAAAAACACAAGCGGGCATACGCTGTTCTTCCTTGTCTTTCGTAACTCTGTAGTTCAATTTTTACTTATCACATTGTGTTAGTCAGCTAGGGCTGCTCTAACAGATGGCTTTAACAAAGGAAGGCTTATTTTTACACAGTCCAGCAGGCTACAAGTCCATATTCAGGATGTCCGCTCCAGGGGAAGGCTTTCCCCTTGTCGGTTCTGGAGGAAAGTCCGGTATTGCATCAGTCTTTGTCCAGGGAGCATCTTGGCGCAGGAACCTCAGGTCTGAAGGACGCGCTCTGCTCCTGGTGCTGCTTGCTTGATGGTACTAGGTTCCCAATTCTCAGCCTGCTTCCCTTTCCTTTTATCTCTTGCAGGATGAAAGGATTAACGGTGGGGCAAGCCATACTCCAGGGAAACTCCCTTTACAGTGGAGCAGGGAGGTAATCTTATAAAGGGATTTACAATCTCACCCTAATCCTTTAACATACAGCATAGCAAAATCACAAAATGAAGGGCAATCACAAAATATCAGGAATCATGGCCCAGCCATGTAACTACACCTATTTTGGGGGGGACACAATTCAATCCATGACATGTATGTACACCCTTAATCCATATAAAATTTATTTTTACATAAAATTGGAGGTTAAACTTTAACTTAATATTTTTCGGTTGTAAAAATTAGTGTCTGTTCACTTTTAATTGACCAGCTCTGCCCTGTCTCCAGTGTCTGGAAATAATTACGAACTCTGTACACGTATTAGAGTTTCTTGGTTTTGGATGAGAAAGGCCCAGTTTACTGAACTTAAACTAAACCTGACCCCACTGCCTTTGAGTTAGTTCCTCCTTGTGATCCTGTAGGACAGAGCAGAATGCCCCATAGGGTTTCCTGGGTTGTGAGTCTACAGAAACAAACCGCCACATCTCTCTCCCAGGGAATGGCTGGTGACGTCATATCACTGACCTTTCACTTAGCGATTGAGGACTTTAATCACTGTGCCACCAGGACCCCTAGGGAGCTTAAGCAGAAAGTAATGATTGAGGAGAGCAGGTTTTCCTTAGAACTACTGCACGGGACTGTGGCTGAGCCTGGGGAACGGTGATGACCACGGCCTCTGGTGCCGAAAGCTTTTCATTCTTTTTCTTTCTCTCCATTTCTTACCTCTCTCAAATTTGCATGGTGGCATCTACTTCCTCTTTCAACTGTAGTTTTCTAAATGCTTGTAAACTTTTCATCACCCTAGCCCCAAATCTCAAATTTGGGTCAGATACCCTTTCCTGTGGCTTGGAAATGATTTCAGGTAAGACCGTGTCGCCAGCCTCTTGTAGATAGAAGGGCAGGGACCAGGGGACAGCAGAAAGGAGGCGAGTGCTTCCTTTGTTGGTGTTGTCCAGTTGGTCCTGACTCATGGTGACGCGGATGTGCAGAGGAGAGCTGCTCCATAGACACCACCAGAACTGTCTTCTGAGGTGCCTCTGGGTGGGTTTGAACCACCAGCCTTTTAGCTAGTAGTCGGATGCCTAACTGTGCCCCGGCGTGGACTCCTTAGATGTGGGGCTCTGGTTCCAGGCTCTTCAGAAATTGCAGCTGACTTTGCTGTTGTCTCTTGCGGTACTGCACGGTTCATCACTGCAGTTTTCTCCTGTGCTTAGAAAACTGTAGAAGTATCTTTTCTTTTTCTATGGGACTGTTATTGGTTATTCTTATTTATTTATTGTTTCAGATGAAATTTAGAATCAGCATGTCAAAGTTCCATTACATATTCTGTTGTTTTTTGATGGAAATACATTCAGTATACAGAGTTTTGGATGAAAACCAGGCTCCTTTTGAGACTGACTTTCCAGAATTACAGCATACTTGTCCGTTTTTCCAAGTCTTTTTGTGTTGAAGTATGAGTGTATGGACACGAGGTCTGGCACTTAGGCTCACAGATTCATCCTAGGAAACGTTTTCCATGCCTCATTGCTGAGCTTCTCTATGGTCACCTTCGAAGTACTCTCCTTGGGAAGCTATTCACTGGTGGTACCCTTCAAAGCAATTTTAGAACTCTTTTTCTGGAGTGTCCATCAGAGTTGTCTTCCTTTCAATACCTGTCTTCCTTTCAATACCTCCTTTGTCTTCCGGTAAAGAAAAAAGTCATTGGGGGCCAGGTCAGGTGACTCGGGAGGGTGTTCTAATACAGTTCTGTGTTCACTGGCTAAAAGCTCCCTCACAGACAACTGCACAATTAAGTTCATGAACTTGGCACCGTGCCACCATTCCAGAAAGAGGTCCAAAATTGTTTTGAAGGGTGGACTAGGCACCGGCATTGTTATAGCTTCCCAAGGGAGTACTTTGAAGATGACCGTAGTGATATTCAGCAGTAAAGTATGTAGCACTTAGACTTAATTGTCAGACCTCGTATATTAGTGTCAGATGAATATTCATTCTGAATTTCTGCTTAGTCAAATAAAGCATAAGAGAACTGTAGTAATTTAGAAAGCACAAATGGGTAAAAGAAGAAAATAAAGCAAATATAGGGATCACACACACACACACACACACACACACACACACACACACGTATGTGTATATAATGGAAAAGAAAAAAACCAAGCTCGCTCTCATCGAGTCAGTTCTGACTCATAGCAGTCGTATAGACAGAGTAGAACTGTGCCACAGAGTTTCCAAGGAGTACCTGGCGGATTTGAACTGCCAACCTTTTGCTTAGCAGACATGATACTTGACCACTGTTCCACCAAAGTTTTTATATATAATGAAAGAAAAAATAAAGTTCCACCTAATTCCATCACTTAGGAATAGCTATATACATTTTAAGCATCTGATGGTATTCCATTCTCCACAGTGGTTAAATTTTTAGGCTACTGTCAGTTGGTTCTTGTATCAGTTATGAATATATTTGCTTGTCAAGAAAACCTGATTACATCAGGGATTTATTAGCATTTTTCATGTAAGAGCAAATCTTGTAGGCAGTTATTTCATGACTCAGTGAAATTGGATCAGGTCCTGTATAGCTCTCGTGGTCTTTGCTGGTCACGAGGTGCTGCTATGAGGGTGCTCGTACATTCAAGGCAGGAGGTAAGGAAAGCGGTGCGTCTGTTCACTTTTTCTCAGTAAAATGAAAGCTTTCTTTGGTCGTCTTTGCTCATGTCTTTGTCACGTGGCCACTCTTCTTTGCAGAAGAAGTTGACAGAAACAGACATTTGGCTTTTCAGTCCATGTTTTGAGAAATTGGTTTGAGGTGGCCTTTGTGTAACCAGTCAATGTCTGATGCCTTTGCAAAGAAAGCAGAAATCGCATATGGTCACATTTGTGTAATTAAATTGTGTGAGCACAGTTTTGTGCCACAGATGAGTACGTTCTTCTCTGTCTTCTGAAAACCAGCCAGAGAAGCCCAATGGATGGCAGCCATCTAGTCTGCAGCACATCTTTCATTATATACGTGTCTGTGTTTATGCATATATTCTTATATTTGCTTTATTTTCTTTTTTACCCATTTGTATTTTCTGGGTTAATGTGACTCTCTTTTGCTTTATTTGATAAAATGTAAATTCAGGGTGAATATTCATCTGACCCAAATATATGAGATCTGACAATTAAGTCTGCAAACTTAATTGTTCTCAGTGCATAATTGTTCTAAGTACCCCATTGCTGAACATCACTACTGCCCTTTCTAAATACTCCCTTGGGAAGCTGTGCGCCAGTGCCAGCACATAGTCCACCCTCCCTTCAGGAGCAACAGAGTTTCACTGTATCGTCCATGGGGTGTCTGAGCTGGGGGCCGACTAGATGGCTGTTCACAACTACACAGTGTGTGTTCTTTACCCAGTGTCTCTTTCTGCCCCTTAATGAGTTCTTCATCTTTTTCTCTCAAGGATTTCTCATACACCGTTGTTACCCACTTGTCTGCCCTCCTGTACAGTGCACACCAGGGTCCTGGCAATCCTAACCACTGCCCCCTGCCAAAAACTTATCACTATTAAGTCAGTTCTGACTCGTAACAACCCTACAGGACAGAGTAGAACTGCCTCATAGGATTTCTAAAAAGCAACTGGGGAATATGAATTGCTGACCTCTTGGTCAGCAGCCTTAGCCATTAACCACTGTGCCCCCAGGGCTCCAAACATCATTTATAAATTTACTGTGTTTCCACGTGTTTTGTATACCATTCCTATTTAAACTGAGATGCCTTGCCAAGCCACCTTATTCAGTTGGAATGGTGCCTCTTTTAGTCTTCTTGTTGTGAGCTGTGGTTGTGCGATGGTCAGGACCTGAGCTGCTAACCTCAAGGTTAGTGATTCGCCCCTACACCGTGGCTCTGTGGGAGAAAGACCTGGTGATGCACTGCTGTAAAGCAGACAGTGTAAAGCTCTTGTGGAGCAGTTCGCGTCTGTCACATGGGCTCACTGTGAGTTGGAATCTAGTGAATGGCTCCCAGCACAGTTTCTCTTTGTTTGCTTGCTTTTGACTGCGAGCAAATAGTTGCATTTCTGTGAAAATAATTTTTCTTCTTTAGTCAGCTCTGCCCTCTTGTTCTCAGCCCCCTGCCTGGGCCCTGGCCTGGTCTCTGGATTCACTCCCTTGATGCTGCTCTGCTCCCTGGAGGCCTTCTGCTTCCTTGATTCCCGTGCCTCCCGGGCCTCGCCGCCTTCAGCTTGTGGTTACGTGGTCCTCAGCCCGTTCATCTGGCACTTCCAGCCTCGTCACTTTTATTAGGTCTCATTGCTTCAGCAGTGAGGGCCTACCTCTGACAAATGGAGCTCTCTCTTACCTAGGAAAAATATGAGCTTGATTTTACCCGCAGCTGGTTTCACAAGTGTGCGGAAAGCTGGAAAATTGCAATTAGTTTCAGATAAGCACAGCTGAAATATTCTTGTTTTGTATGAAGGCAACAAATTGCGAGAAGGATTGAGGGCACTGAGTCATTGTCGTTTCCAGTAATATGACTAATGCATTATGGGGTTCATGTATCAGACTGGGACCTTGTTACCTCAGAAATCTCAAATAAAAGGATCTCAGTGTGTCTTTAGTAATCCCCATGCTCCTTCGTGAGAGCCTTTAATTTGTAGTCTGGGAGCCATCACTCCGTCGTCGTGTTGCTAGCCCCCCTGTGGCCAAACAGAATACTTTCCTAATTAACTTTAATAATGGAAAGACTCATCAGGAATGTGCCAGTCTGCAGACATAGACTCTGGTGACACATGACGTCAGGAAAGGAGGCTGGAATTGGGCAGAGTATTTCCGTTCCACTTTTTTTTTCTTTTTTTAAAAGACTTATTTAAAATGCTATTTTAAGCCAAGGAGGGCTGTTTGCAGACAGCATTCTGGAAGCTGGGGGTGATATTTCACAATGCTTTCTTGCATTTGTTTGATTTCTAAGGTTGGGTTGTCACATTCTAGCTTGAGGAAATAGTGATTTTAATGGCATAGGAAATTGAAAGAGACAGAAGTGTTGGAAGGAAGGAAAACTGGTTTTTAATTATTAGAGTATCTCAAATGAAAATAGGCTATTTTTCTTTTTTAAGTCTGAAGAGTTGTATGTTTTTAAAAAGTGACTCCAAATTGGGCAACATTGTGAACATTGTGAACATCTGTAAAATATTAAGTCTAATTGCTCTCCAGCTGCAGTTGACTGAAGTTCCTAGTTTTACTCCTCCATTTCTCCTCTGTCAGTTAATTTCTTCTTATCCTGCCATTTCCAGGTCAGATGAGTTTGCCTGTGTATAAAAATTAAGATGCTGTAGTTATTTTTGAGAACCTAAAGACAAGTGCACTTCTCTGTTAAAGTCTTTTCCTCCAAGCACCTGTTAAGGGCTACACCTAATCAGCACCAGCTACATGTAGCCTGGTTGCGTGTGTTGGAGTGAGAGGTGCGTAGTACGTTGTTGTCTTTGCTGTGTGGTCATTCAAATGTATTGGATAAGACTAAGTGGTGTAAGTTAGCTGAAAAAATTGAGAAGAATCTTAAAATAGGTGAAGACCTTGCAAAAGAGAACCTTCAAAGCAAATACATACTTCAGACAAACTTTAGAGCTATGCAAAAGAGGTGATGATAGAAATTTTTTTCTGCAAAGTTGCTAGGAATGAAGTTATATTTTGAGATGACCATCTTTTGAAATAGGCCCATTTGGCCAGCTGAATTTTCCTACTGACTTCTTCTTTTGGTCATGATACTGTAGAAGGGAGTTACTCTAGAGAAAAAGGAAGATGCAGAGAGAATATTTGGGTTTTATTCTTGCTGACATCATTTTTGGAAAGATCACTTGCTTTATAGAAATTCATTTATCTTTCCTACTCAGTTGTAGGTCAGAGTAAGTTTCCCATCTTTTTACTGTCTTTCTCCACTTATTTTAAAAAGGCGGTCACGTTAAACATAATGAAGACGTTTTTAACCAGGCGCTCTGGTGGCACAGCAGTTAAGAGCTTGGCTGCTAATAAAGCAGCCAGCAGTTCGACTCTACCAGCCGCTCCTGTAAAGCCTGATTTGTCCTGTGCAGTCACTGGATGTCGAAATTGACTAGAAGACAATGGTTTCTTTTTTGTTTTTAACTGTACCAGCTTCTAGGGGTCAGTTTTGGAGGTACGAGCCAGTCAAGATGCTGAAGTTGAGTGACTGACCAGCAGGAGGCAGGCAAAGGTATTGCCTATAATTGAACAGGGTTTTGAGGTTCTTAATGACTAAGACTCTCTGGGGTGAAATATGAGAGCGTCGTGAGCACCCAGAAAACATCGGGGGTCGTGAGAGGAAAACAGCTAATTAGCAAGGTTTGGGGTCAGTAATATGCTTTATTTAATGACACCGTACACTCACAGTTAAGCAGAGGAGGGGGAGGTGCTTGCACCAGGAGACAGGGAGCCCTTATTCACCTTACTTAAGAACTCTTACCTGCGTTTACATTCGTTGGGAACTCTCATTTGCATTAGTTAAAACCCCCACAGGTTCCACCAGGTCCTAGAGGGACTGCAGCAGTCATGTCATAACATTAGTATGTCAGCACACCACCCTGAAAGCAGGCTTCACTGTAAGGAATTTAAGGACTGCCGTGCTCTCGCCGTTCTGGGGTCTGGAGAATCTGAAGTAGACTTTCATGATGACACGATGTCCCGGGGCTAAGGCTGACAGGAACACAGCAGGCGGCTCAGGTACTAGTCACAGTCACTCCAGCCAGGCCTTCCAGATGACGAGGACAAAGGCTGACAGGTCTCAGGATGAGTTCACAACCCAGCAGAACGGCGGGTACAGACTCTCAGGAGGAGGCTGCGCACCCCAGATCCAGAGTGCTGGGTTTTTAAGACAAGTTGTTTACTTGGTTCTGGTTGCTGTCGTCCAGTCCAGAGGTCAGGTTCTTCTGGCACTTCAAGTTGTTGACCTCTTCCTGCTTGGTTATGATCTTTGTCGTTCCCCTGACCATCTGCGGCCACATCCATCTGGCAGCTGTTTTTGTCATCTTTGCCATGACCATGTGTTTTCTCACCGTGTTACTTAGCTTAAGCACAGCCATTTTGTGTTTTAATAGTTTAGCCACTTTTAACTTATGTTGATGACAAGACTCCACTTTGCTCTACATTCGATTTTCATATATATATGTATACACACATATACATATGTATGTGCATATACATATACATATACATATACTCATTTCAGAGAGTCAAAGAGAAAGCAGAGTATTGATTCAACTCTTAAGAAATTGGTCTGTTGAAATACATCCTAACTTGTGGCTTAGCCGCCAGTGGTTCTGGGGTTGCAGCTGGAGGCCTGAGCTAAGGTTGCTGAGGCCAGTTCCAGCAATCTGAATCACAGCAGTCAAGACTTCCATGAACACCAGCTTTACCCAGCCTAATGTAGCTAACCCAGGGGTTCTGATCTGGGGAACGGTAGTGTTGGGGTGGCCAGCTGCTCGAGTTCAGTTTGAATGAAAATCCCAACGAGTGGCCCTGTGAAAGACTTTTCCCCTTTTCAGAACCATATGAAAATGGCGCGGTGCTAAGGGGACCCCCAAGCTAATATCACCTGAGGGAGAAGGGAACTCCCACATTGCATGGTGGTTGGAGAGGGAAGATCACGCACCTGGTGGGTTCTGGGAAGTGTGCCTGATCCTGGACTTAAACCATCTTACTCTTATTTTCTAATCTGTGAAATGAGAATAGTTAACAACAATGGTTACTTCGTGAAGTTGTTTACAGGCATGAAAAGAGAGAAGCCAGCAGGTTACCTAAAACAGCTCCTGGAACATAGGGAGCACTGAGTAAGTATTTTATTTCAGCTGATGTAGTTGCTGGGCTTGGTTGGGAATGGCTCAGGAGGGAGCTAAGTCAGTGGTTGTCACATGTTTGCGGGCATCAGAGCCACCTTGAGGACTTGTTGAAACACAGATGGCTGAAATACACCCAGTGTTGGATTCAGTGGGCCTGAGATCAGGTTGCAGATAAAAATAAATACGAGCGCCCAGTTAAATTTGAATTTCACATAAACAGCAACTAATCTTCTAAATACATCCCATGCCGTATTTGAGCATACTTATACTAAAACATTATTCCCAGTTTATCTCAAATTCAGATTTAACTGGGCTTCTTGTTTTTTGTTCTAAATCTGGCCGTTGAAGACTGGAGTAGGATGGGCACTGGGATGCGTAGCCAGTTCCCAGGTGGAGCTGCTGTTGCTGGTTCAGGGCCACACCTGGAGAACGTCTAAGTACCTGCAGCTGGACAGAACTGAGGACTGGGGGGAGGACTGCTCACAAAACACAAAAGCACAGCTGTAAATTGCCCAGGAGTCAAAGGATGTCCAAGATCCAGCGGGGTAACATTATTATCTAAATAGTGGCAGTTTGTAGGAGTTCCAGATTCTTGGTAAAATTTTTAAAATAGGGAACACGAGTTTGATATCTTTTATAGAAGTATGTAAAATGCATTGGCTTAGATGAACTAAAGATACGATTATGTCTCTCTAGCATTAGTTTAGTCAAATCTTGAATTTCAGCTTGGCTGCTAACTGAAAGGTCAGCAGTTTAAAACCACTGACCACTCCATAGGACAAAGATGTGACAATCTGCTGCCATGAAGATTAAAACCAAAAAAATCAAACCCATTGCCATCGAGTCGATTCTGCCTCATAGTGACCCTGTAGGATAGAATAGAACTACCCCATACAGTTTCCAAGGGTTGGCTGGTGGATTTGAACTGCTGACCTCCTGGTTAGCAGCCGCAGCACTTAACCACTCTGCCACCAGTGTTTCCTCTGTAAAGAATACTGGGAAGCCCTAGGAGGCAGTTCTACTCTGTGCTGTAGAGTCACTGTGAGTTGGGATCCACATGATGGCAGTCAGTTTGGTTTGTTTTTCTTTCATGCATTGAGATTGGCATGAGAGGGCCTGGGGCCAAACTTGAAATTCATCTGTATGTTATTTATAGTTTCTCTCTGTGTCCAAGATCAGAAATTAGAAGCACATGGAAGAGGGAATAACGAATGGTTAACTTAAGGGTTTTAGAGTCAGAGTTATTTAACCCATCTGAGCCTCACTTTTCTTACCTGTACAATGGGAGTAAAGAGCCGTGATGGTGTGGCGGTTCAAGTGCCAGGCTTCTGACTCTCCAAGGGACGAAGATGTGGCTGTATGCACCAGTGAAGATTTCAAGCCTTGGAAACTCTGTGGAACAGTTGTCCTCTGTCCTGGAGGGTCACATAGTCACTTTGATTGCAGCGGTTTTTAGTTCTTTAAAGTGGGCTTCATAGCATTTCTGACCCCCTGGGGCTGTCGTGAGAGTGAAGTTGTAAGTGAGCATGTAAAGGCTGGCTCAGTGTGTAGTAAGTTCCTAAATATTGACCAAAGTGTGCTTACCCATAAACCCTTTGCCCTCAGATCGATTCCAATTCATATCGACACTATGGGATTAGCAGAACTCAAATCCTCAATTTAATGAATAGATTCTTAAGCCATTGTCAACAGTTCCTGTAATCAAGTTTTTGATTTTTCTCTCACTAAGTAATGTCACTGATTTATGGTGAGTGGTACAAGTGGTTAATGCTCTTGGTGGCTAACTGGAAAGTCGGAGGTCTGAGTCCGTGCACGAGAGCCCTGGAAGAAAGGACTGGTGATCTGCTTCTAAAAAAGTCAGCCAGGGAGAACGCTAGGGCGCAGTTCTACTCGGACACTAGTGGGGGCGCCATGAGTTGGAATCAAGCCAAAAGCAGCTAGTTTACTTAGTCTGTCATCCACTAGTTACACCGAGGCTGGGTACTGGCTTGTTTTCTTACCTTTGATGCATTAGAAGAGTGTCTTCTAAGAACGTGCTTGACTGGTCTGTAACTAGTATTTGTGGAAAGAAGGAAGACTGCCATTGGGAAGTGCTTTCAGTAAACTGTGTTGAAAAGATCTTACAGTTACGAGTGAGTGTTGAACAATTACGAGCCTATTAGACCGAAAGTTCAGAATATCTCAAATGACGAACCTGGGCTCAGGTATGGAATTGGACAGGATGCCAAGAAAACTGGAACGAGTTTGAGGCCTATTTGTGCACTGTTAAACAGAGTGGTGCTGTGGGAATCTAGCTCCTTGCCTGTGTGCTCTCCCTCCCTCCCTCCCTCCCTCCCTCCTGTGCTGTGCTGCTTAAAACTTCTGTTCAGTTATTTTCTTGAAGTCAATTTAGGTAACAAATTCACATACTTTAGAATTTGGAAGTACAGGAGCATGTATTCTACTCGTCAGCGCTTGGCTTGGCGTGTTAAACATTTTCTGTATACCCCTACCCTCCAGCTACCCTGTTCTTTTACCCACAAGCACCTGAGACCTGTAGTTTCTTGTCTATCTTTTCTGAGATTTTTTTTTTTTGCAAATGTGTGCACATTCTTTTCCTCTCATTTTGCATAAATGGTAGCATACATAGTATAAACCTTGTTTTAACACTGTGCTTTTTTTCTTTTGTTATGTCAGAGTATTTTTATTTTCATTTTTTAATGTAAATAGTGTATCCCATTGTTATGATGATGTACCATAGTTTTTATACCCAGTTACCTACAATGGGCATTCAAGTTGTTTCCAGTCTTTTGCTGTCACAAAAAGAACTGCAATATAGATGTCATTTCAAGTGTGTGTGACTATCTGTAAGATAATTTATTGAAAGTAGAATTTGTAGATGAAATGGTAACTGCATGTGTGGTTTTGAGAGACAAGAAAATCTTGATTTCTGCTCTGTAGTTTTGCTTTGTGTATGACCTCACTAATTCATCAAAATGTACTGAGCACCATTTAGGTACAAGGAACTTTGCCAGATGCCCCCTTATACAGTGGGTTGTAGCTTAGTAGGATTGAGAGTTGTCATGGATTGAATTGTGTTCCCCCAAAAATGTGTGTAGCGTTTTGGCTAGACCATGATTCCCTATATTCTGTGGTGTGCTTGGATGTGGTAAAGCCTGTCTCTGTGACATTAATGAGGGAGGATGGGCTGTGGTTGTGTTAGTGAGGCAGAACTCAATGTATAGGATTATGTTGTACCTTGAGGCAATCTCTTGGGATATGAAGGAAAGGGAAGAAAGCAGAGAGTTGAGGACCTCAAACCGTTGGGAAGGAAGCAATACCTAGAGCAGAATGTGTCGTTTGGACCTGTGCCTTGGAAGCTCACAGTCCAAGGGAAGATTGAAGAGAAAAAACTTTCTCCAGAGCCCAAAGAGAAAGACTGCCTGCAGCTGATGCTCTGAATTTGGACTCGCACCTACCTTTCTGTGAGAAAATAAATTGGTCTTTGTTTAAGCCATCCACCGGTGGTATTTCTGTTACAGCAGCACCAGATGATTAAGACAATGGTATTTCCAAAACCAAAAACGAAAGAGGAGAAAATGTAAGTGCTATGGTAGAGCTGTTGGAGGTTGCAAATTAAAAAATAATGAATTCTCTGTCTACATAGGAAAAGATCCAGCTCATAGGAAGGAAGTGCTCAGACCACACTTATTTTGAAGAGATCAGTGTCTTAGAATTTGGTTTTATAAACTGCTAATTGAAAGATTGGATGAGAAAAACAGGTACAGTCTGAATTATGAGAGTATTGATATGGTGGTGTGAATAGAATGTTCACATTTATAAGCCTTACATTCCTATTGATATTTTTTTGGCTAAAGAACAAATACACAGAGAGAAAACTAAGAAAACTAACTTGAGAGAATTTGTTTTCAAGACGGAGGAGGCAGGAATGGTAAATACCAACTTTGTGATTTTGTAAGTTCCTTTGAGTAAGAACAAAGAGTAGTGAATAAAGATTTTTCACAAAGGTAGTATTTTCGCAAAACACACCCAGATAGCTGGAGAGGTGACAGGAGGCATTCTGAATTGATGCAGGGAAGGAAGCTTAATGATGAGCCAGGTACAGCGGTGCCTGTGTGGGCACGTGTGGGGGTAAGGGTCACAGTGTGCAGGTGAGGGGTGTCCTCAGTCAGTTGCCAGATTTGATTGGAGGGAAGGGATGTCAGAGGTGTTAGACACGTCCAAAGGACAGCAACTAAGAAGTGAGCAGCTTCCGTTGTGAAAGTAACATGGAATGTATAAGCTGACAGAACTTTCAGGGAAGTGACTAAAACTCAGATTTCAGCTACCTGCTGATAGTTATTTTGAACTGGGGAAGACAAGTTGTTTTCAAAAAAGAGTATGTATGCACACACCTACGTGGGTGGTGCATTGGGAAAGCAGAGTGGGTATGTACACACACACACATACACACACACAGCCCTGGCAGTGCATTGGTTAAGAGGTATAGCTGCTAACCAAAAAGTCGGCAGTTTGAATCCACCAGCTGCTACTTGGAAACTGTGGGGCATTTCTACTCAGTCCTACAGGGTTGCTGTGACAAGACTTGATGACAGCGGATTGAGGTTACTTATCCATACATTGTTGTTGTTAAGTGCCACTGAGTTGATTCCAACTCATAGCAACTGTATGTACAAGAGAATAAAACCATTGCCCAGTCCTGTGCTACCCTCACAACTGCTGTTACACTTGAGCCCAATGTTACAGACACTTTGTTAGTCCATCTTTCTCGCTTTACCAAGCATGATGTCCTTCTCCAGGGACTGATTCTTCTTGACAAGTATATGAGATGAAGTCTTGCCGTCTTTTCCCGTAAGGAACCTTCTGGTTGTACTTATTCCAAGACAGATGTATTCTTTGGCAGTCCGTTTCTTCTCTTCATCCACACCTCAGTTCAGGGGCTTCAGTTCTTCTTCAGTTTTCCTTATTCATTGTCCAACTTTCATATGCATATGACACAATTGGCAGGAGTGCCTTCTCCCTCAAGGTGAGGTCTTTGCTTTTCAGTACTTTAAAGAGGTCTTTTGCAGCAGATTTACCCAGTATGATGTGTCTTTTAATTTCTTGACTGCTGCCTGGTGGACATTGATTATGGATCTAAGTAAAATGAAATCACTGACAACTTCAGTATTTTCTTCAATTATCATAATGTCTTCAGCTGTGAGGATTTTTTTTTTCCATGATGTTGAAATGTAGTCCATATGAAGGCTCTGGTCTTTGGTCTTCATCAAGTCCTCTTCGCTTTCCACAAGCAGAGTTGTGCCATTTATGTATGAACTTTCCTCCAGTCCCGATGCCCTATTCTTGTTCATGTAGTCCAGGTTTATGGATTGTTTACTCAGCTTATAGAGAGAATGAATATGGTGAAATGATACAGCATTGATGCACACTTTGCCTTATTTTAAACCTTGGAATATCCTCTTCAGTTCATGCAGCTGCCTCTTGGTCTATGTACAGGTTCCACATGAGCAAAATTAAGTGTTGTGGAATTCCCAGTCTTTGTAATGTTGTCTATATTTTGGTATGGCCCACACTATTGAATGCCTTTGTGTGGTCAAGAAAACACATGTAAACATAGTTACCTTGTGCTGCTGTCACAGAATACCACAAGTAGATGGTTTTAGCAAACATAAGTTTATTCTGTGTTTAAACAGGAAACGCTGGTACCATAGTAGGTTAAGTGCTAAGTCTGCTAACCAAAAGGACAGCAGTTCAAATCCACCAGGTGCTTCTTGGAAACTCTATGGGGCGGTTCTACTCTAATCTCTAGGGTCGCTATGAGTTGGACATGACTCAACGGCAGTGGCTGGGTTTTTATACTTAGGAGGCTAGAAGCCCAAATTCAGGGCACTGTCTCGAGGGGAAGGCTTTTTTCTCTCTGTTGGCTCTGGTGGAAGTTCCTTGTTACCAGTCTTCTTTTAGTCTGGGAACTTGGCAGTGCAGAGATTCCACTTTTGGCTCTTCGTGTGTAGTACTAATGAGGTCACCTTCTCTCTGCTCATTTCTCTCTTGTATCTCAGAAGAGGTTGACTCAAGATACACTTTAATCTTATGCATTGAATCTTGCCTCATTTATGTAACTATGCATAATCCCACCTCGTTAACATCATGTTGCTTGTTGGGCATTATCCTGTCGCTGACAGTGCTATACTTCAGGGTAGATCTTGAGATGTTCTTTTTGACGATGAGTGTCTTCAATGTGTCATTCCCCACAGATTCGACTATATATGATTGTCTGGTTTGGATTGATGAGTATCAGTATGAGTCGGATCCGACTCGACGGCACTTGGCTTGGCTAATGCCTAGCGTATTTATCTTTTTGCCTTCCATTTCTTATAACTTGTAATTTTCCGAGATTCATCCTTCATACATTCCAGTTCCTATTATTAATGATGTTTGCAGATTTCCTCCTCATTTTGAGTTGTGTAATATTAGCAAATAAAGATCCCTAAAGCTTGACTCCATCTGTGTCAGTAAGGGTGACTCTACTGTGAGAAAGCAGCTTTTCCCGTGCTCAACCTAAGGGGCTCATCCTCTGGCACTGCATTAGACAGTGTTCCGCTGCTGTTCAGAAGGTTTGTATTGGCCAGTTTTTTCAGAAATAGAGTGTCAGGCTCTTCTTCTGAGTCTGTTTTAGTCTAGAGCTCTACTGTAACTTGTCCATGATGGATGACCCTGCTGGTGGTGTTTGAATGACCGGTGGCATAGCTTCCTGCATCACAGCAACAGAAAAGCTGCTGCAGTAGGGTGGTCTGTCATGTGAGCTGGTAGTGTGACTGTGTAGTGTATATTTTATGGCTCCAGGTTGTTGCTCCTCTCCAGGGAATAGAGACCATTCGATGTGTTTTAACTGGGGACTGGGAACTGGAGGTTGGAGAACTTCTGAGGCTCATGATCATGTGGCTCGTTCATAGCTGTGGCTGTTTCATAGCCTAGCAGAGTAAATGCTGAAGAAGTTAAGATTTGACCCTGAGTTTACCTGGCCAGTTTAGGAGCAATCGGATTTTCTGACTTCCTGTACTGCTTTTTTTCCCCGATATACATTGCTCCTTCTCTATAGTGGTTCTGAATTTTCAGTGTACCTCAAGTGATTCTTCGTAAAAATGCAAGTTTCTGATCTCTAACTTCAGAGATTTTGCTTCAGTAGGCCTGGGATTTGGGCCCAAGTTTCTACATGTTTGAGTAAGTAACCCTCAATGCAGATGGCTTTTGGGGCACACTTTTGAGAAACACTGAGTGACGTTCATACTGTGCTTTGTCTTAACTCCCAGAGATTCTGCATCTTTCAGGGAAAATTGACCACTTACCATCCTGTCTCACCTTTACAGAGTGATAATAATTGTGAATAGTATGAAAGCTAATGCTAGTAGTAATAATCATTATCGTCGTTGACATAGTGAGCACTCTGTGTGGCCCAGACACTGTTTTATGTGCTGTGTACATTGTAACTGGTAATCTTCACAATAGTGAAGATTGTACCTGTGTTACAGAAGTATAAACTGAAGCATGGAGGCATCATAGAGCCAAAGTCATCTGCTCAGGAAGTGGTGAAGCCAGGACTCTTTTGCGTGTACTTCTCATCATGTAGAAAGTGGATTGACTGCCTAGAGGTTTGGAAGAAGATTGAAGAGTATCTGAAGTGACCAGGATGCAGCTGCTGAAGGCCGTGCTTGCTGAGAAGCAAAGCAGATGTACCGAGCACACTCTGCCTCTAAACAGGCATTTGTAAGAAACTAGACTGTGATAAGTCATGTTTAAAAATGAGTTCACTGGAGAGTGTTTTGAGATACTCACGTGAATACTGGTACTTTCCTGCCTTCTTGTGATCCCTTCTGTCAGGCACCGTAGGTGGCCTGTCCTTTCTAGACAGTGGAATTCAGAAATGTTTCAGAACCCTGCCCTGCGGTCACTTGCAGTCTTGGGGAAGGTACAACTTAAACAAATGAAGCAATTCAAGAGTAGGGTTTAAAATGCTTAGGCAATGATCATTTGTGTGGCTTTAGATCCTGCAGTGGTTCCAAGTTGGGAAGACAACTTTGCATCAGACTGGTCGCTGAATAAGCCCCTTTGGTGGTGCTTATAGATGAGACTCCGTCGGAGAGGACGGAGAAGGGAGTGTGCACTAGTCATTCCATGAGGACCTTTAGAGGGAAGGTCAAGGACCAGTAAGGATTCACTGGACAAGGAAATGTGGAGAGCTTCTGTGATCCTGTGTTGCTGGGTGAGAATGAGCTACAGGATGAAGAGAGGATCTAACAGAAGAGGCAGTGTGTCTGTGAAGGTGGAAATTAAATGTCTGCAGGTAGAAAGAAACTGGACAGTTAGCTTCCTCATCATACTTGTGTTTCAAAGTTCTTTAGTCCAGTCTTGCGTTTCTGTATCATTGCAGCCTACTTGCATAACTCAAATGTGTGTCTAGAATACTTTAGTAAATTGCTCCTCCAAATTCGTGGCTGTGCAAACAGTAGATCTGAATCACAAGCCAAACCAAAATGAAACCCACTGAGCCGATTGTGACTGACAGCAGTCCTATAGGACGTAGTAGAAGTGCCCCCGTAGGATTCCTAAAGTTGTAAATTGTTGCAGAAGCAGACTGCCACATTTTTTTGCCCTGGAGCAGCTGGTGGGTTGGAATTACTGACCTTTCTGTTAGCTGTGTGCATTAACCACTGTGGCTCCAGGGCTTCTTGATCTCAGTCCTAGCAGTGAATTATTGAATGCACTAAAACACCAACCTACCTCAACAAGATTTGAACTGGGAAATCAATGAGTTTAGGGAAAACGTGTAAAAGCATACTCAGTATAAAAAGAGCAGTGAGTCAAGAATAATGAACAGCCAAGTTGCTTGGATAATCATTTTACTTTGAACAACATAAATAAAAGGAATTGATAGGTTGTGTATGTGTTCATGAGAGATTTTTTATGAAAGATCATGAACAAACTAAAAGCAATATTTGAAGGAATTCTTCGTGGCATAACAGAATCAGTTCAGTAAAGTAAAATTATAAAGTTTAGACAAGATGTATCATCCTGATTGTCGCCTGAGATGCACCTCTGGAGTTACCATGTGAAATGCAGTGGTGCCTCAGAGGGACCTCTTGAGTGAAAAGTGATAGTACATGAACATTTAGATCTTGGATAGAAATAGATTGCCTTTGGCCCTTATTTGATTAATATATATATATTTTTGTAATTGTGATTAAGTGAAAGTATACAATTGAAATCGGTTATGCATGTCCACCTATCTGCAGCTCTTTCTGCTGTCCCCACCTGGTGATAGCACACTCCTCCTGTGCATCTAGTATCCTCTTATCAAGCATCTGTCTAACTCCTCCACCCTCTTGTCTCCCATCTAGGAAGAGACCAGTAGGACAGTCTCCTGTAAATGCATAGAATCGTAAAGTATGCATATCATATGGTCACACTGTGTCCCAGAGTCCAGTCCATTCTTGTCTTAAGAGTTGCCTCAATCCTGGTTTTCGGTCAGGGACAGGAGCAGGTCTAGGGGCCATATTCCCAGGGGATCCTTCAGGCTGTTGGACCATCAATTCAGGTCTGTTAGTACAGGTCTTGGGTTGTACACCGCTTTTTCTTAAGTTGCCTCAGGGACTGTACATTGTGTCTTCTGTCAGGCCTGTACTTGATGGTGGCCAGGCACCATCTGGTTCTTCTGGTCTCATGTTGATACAGTCTCCCATTCATATGGGCCCTTACATCTCCTGGGCTGTTTTCCCCTTGTGTCTTTGTCGTTCTCTGTGATTGTCTGTTCTGGCTGAGTTGGGGCCATTTGGTGTACCTCAGATGGTAGCTTGCTAGCTTTTAAGGCCCCGGACGGCACTCACCAATATGGGGTGCAGAAGATTCTCTTAGCGATAAACTAATTATGCCAGTTGGCCTCCATGTCCCTTGAATACATGGTTACCAGACCCTCATCCCTGCTACTCTGTCCTTTGAAACATTAGGTTGAGTTTAGAAAACCATTCTTTTATGGTGAAATCCAGTTAAGTTGATCTACTCTCTACTGTGTGCTGTCACTGCTTTCACCTAACCACATTTCTGTTGACTATCTAATCTGTGCCCAACCTTCTTGCTCCCTCTCCACCCTTGTAGCCATCTTTCCTTCTGTGTAAGTCCATTTTTAAGTCCTCATAGCAGAGGTCTGTTACAGTATTTCTCATTTTGCCACTGAGATTTCACTCAGCCTGTCTTCCAGTTGAAACCAGATTATGAGATGCTTCCTGAAATCATTGTTATTTATCATTGCATAGTGTTCCATTGAGTATGTGTCCCATAGTTTATCCATTCATCTGTTGATGGGCATCTAGGTTGATTCCATCTTTTTGCTATTGTGGACACTGGTGCAATAAACATTTGTGTGTATGTATTTGTTCATGTAACTGCCTTTATTTCTGTAGGATGTATTCCAGGCAGTGGGATTACTAGATCAAATAGTGTTTGTATTTCTAGCTTTTTAAGGAAGTGCCAGATTGCTTTCCAAAGAGTTGTACCATTTTGCAATCCCAACAGCAGTATAGGAGAGTTGCAATCTCTCTGCAGCTTCTTCAGCATTTGTTGTTTTGTGTTTTTTGGATTATGGACAACTGTGTTGGGATGAGATGGTATCTCATGGTAGTTTTTATTTGGATTTCTCTAATAGCTAATGATTGTGAGCATTTCCTAGTGTGTGTTTTGGCTTCCTGGATGTCTTCCTTGGTGAAGTATATGCCCATCTCCTTTGCCCATTGCATAATTGGGTTATTGACTTTTTTCTTGTTGATATTTTGCAGTATCTTAAGTTTATGGAGATCAAATGTCAGTCTGACATATAGTAGCCAAATACTTTTTTCCCATTCTGTAGGTAGTCTATGATTAATAAGAAAAATTTTTTAAGTCATACCAGTTTATGATTAGACACTACCAAAAGTTCATACAGAATGCTATAGTTCAAAGGAGCCACCTCTCTGAGATGTGACAGCATAGGTGGGTTGGCAGAGACAAATAGAAACCCATGTTTTCTGGGCACCAGTCTAAATAAACCATTGTGCTTATTTGTTAGTGTCATGGAGCCCCAACCTCATGGCAACCCCTTGTGTTGTAGGCTAGCTCTTCTCTATAGGCTTTCGTTGCTGTGATCTTTATGGCATTTGTTCGCCAGGCCTGTCTTCCGCAGAGCCGCTGGGTGAGTTTAAACTGCCAGCCTTTAGGTTAGCAACTGATGGCAAGCTGCTTGTATGACAGAGGCCTCTCAGATAAGCCACAGCACTGCTTCCAAGAATGGAGGAAGAATGAGTTCAGTGACAGAGCACAGACAGGACAGAGAGGTGGCCTTGAATAATTCAGGGTGTTGACAGTGTATAGGTAGTGGTGATTGTTAGGTGCTGCTGGGTAAGTTTTGAATCATAGTGGCCCTGTGCACAACAGAATGAAGCAGTGCCAGATCCTGCATCACGCCCACAGTTGTTTTTATGCTTCAGTCCGTCGTTGTACCCACGGTGTCAGTCCATCTTGTTGAGGGTCTTCTTGTTTTTCACTGACCGTCTACCAATCATGGTGTCCTTCTCTAGGGACTGAGCCCTCCAGACAACATGTCCAAAGTAGGTAAGACACAGTCTTACTGTCCTTGCTTCCAGGGAGCACACTCTGGTTGTACTTCTTCCAAAAGTGAGCTGTTTGTTCTTTTGGCAGCCTCTGGTACATTCAGTATTCTTCTGCAGCACCACAGTTCAGAGACATCAATTCTTCTTCTGTCTTCCTTTATTCATTGTCCAGCTTTCACATGCGTGTGATGTGATTGAAAATACCATGACTTGGGTCAGGTGGACCTTACTCTTCAAAGTAATGTCTTTACTTTTCAGTACCTTAAAGAGGTCTTTTGCAGCAGGTTTTCATTGCAGTACATCTTTTGATTTCTTGACTGCTGCTTCCGTAAGCATTGATTATGAACACAAGTGAAATGAAAGCCTCGACAGCGTCAATCCTCTCTCCGTTTATCATGATCTTGTTGTGAGTATTTTTGTTTTCTTGATGTTGAGGTGCAATCCATACTGTGTTTCAAATCCTCTGCATTTTCAGCAAGGAAGATTGTGTTGTGTGCATAACACAAGTTGTTAATGGGTCATTCTCCAATACTGATGGCTCATTCTCCTTCATATATAGTCCAAGTTCTCATTATTGGCTCGACTTACAGATTGAAAAGGTGTGATCAAAGGATACAGCCCTGACACACATTCTTTCGTACATTAAACCATGCAGTACCCCCTTATTGTGAGAAGTTTCTTGGGAGCATGATTAAGCATTTTGAAATTGTCGTTCTTTTCAATGTTTTCAGCAATTTGTTATGATCCACATAGTCAGATGCTTTTTAATGATCTACAAAACATAAGTAAACATCTTTCTGGTATTCTTTGCTATCAGCCAAGATCCCTCTGACATCCGGAATTGACATGCCTGGTTCCGTGTCCTCTTCTGAATCTGGCTTGAGTTTCTGGCAGTTCCCTGTCAGTGTACTGCTTCAGTCTCTTTTGAATGATGTTTAGCAAAATTTAATCTGTATGTGATATTAATGATATTCTTTGGTAATTCCTGTATTTGGTTGCATCACGTTTTCTAGGATTAGGCATGAATGTGAATCTCTTCCAGTCAGTTACCCAGGTAGCTGCCTTCCAAAGGTTTTGGCATATATGACTGAGCACTTCCAGTGCTGCATCCATTTGTTAAAATATCCTGGTTGCTGTGGCCCGTCGATCCATGGAAGCTTCTTGGCCAGCGCCTTCAGTGCGGTTTGACTGCTTCCTTTGTTACCATCAGTTCCTGATCATATGCTACCTTCCGAAGTGGCTGGACGTTGACCAGTGCTTTTTAGTGTAATGACGCTGTGTATTTCTTCCATCTTTTGATGCTTCCTGAATCATTTAATATTTTCCCTGCAGGATGTGTCACTATTGCAACTGGAGGCTTGAATGTTTTTCTTCAGTTCTTTCAGCTTGAGAAATGCAGAGTATGTTCTTCCCGTTTGGTTGTCTATCTCTGCTCTTTGCATATGTTACTATAATACTTTGTCTTCTCAGTTTGCCCTTTGAAATCTTCCGATTAATTCTTGTACTTCATCTTTTCTTCCTTTTACTTTAGCTACTGGATGTTCAAGAGCAAGTTTCAGAGTCTCTTCTGACATCCACATTGGTCGGCTTTCTTCCCTGTCTATTTAATGACTTCTTGCTTTTGTCATGAATGGCATCTCTGATATCATTCCACAGCTCATCTGGTGTCTGGTCAGCAGTGTTGAGATGGTCTCTCAACGCAGGTGGGATGCACTCAAGGTCGTACTTTGGTTCATGGGCTTGTTCTGGTTTTCTCCAGTTTCAGTGTGACCTTGCATGCGATCAGTTGATGGTCTAGGCTGCAGTCAGCACCTGGTCTTGTGCTGACTGATGATACCAAGCTTTTCCATCGTGTCTTTATACAGATGTAGTCAATTTTATTCCTGTGTATTTCATTTGACTAGGTACATGTGTACGAGGTCTGACAGTTACGTCTGCGAACTTAAAATTGTTTTAAGTGCTACATAGCTCACTGTTGACTATCACTATGGTCATCTTCAAAGTACCCCTCTCGGAAAGCTATGCACTGATGCCAGTGCCTCATCTACCCTTCAGCGCACTTTTGGAACTCTTTCTGGAATGGCCATGGTGCATGGTGGCAAGGTGGCAAGTTTGTAAACTTAATTGTATAGTTGTCTGTGAGGGAATTTTTAGCTAGTAAACAAATAACTGAATTGGAACTACACACGCTACTATGCTGATCTGGCCTCCAGTGACTTTTTTCTTTACCTGAAGAGGAAAGAAATATTGAAAGCAAGACATTTTGATGATATTCAGGACAGCAAGGGTAGCACGACCACAGCTACCAGAAAAAAGTTCCAAAATTGCTTTCAAGTGTAGACTAGGGACTGGTGTCAGTTCATCCTTTCCCAAGGGGAGTACTTAGAAGGTGACTGTGGTAGTATTCAGCAATGAGGTGCGTAACACTTCTTCTAGGATGAGTCTGCAAACTTAATTGGTAGTCGTTCGTATAGTCACCTTTTATGTTTATGGAAAAAGGTATTTGCAATAAAATGTCATTGCTCTTGAAAAATTCTGCCTTGTGGTCTCTGGCATTATTTTTATCACCAAGAATGTTCTTTCCAAATACTCATCCTTCTTCTTTGTTTCCAGCTTTTGCATTTCGATCACCAGTAATTATCTGTTCATCCTGATTGCATGTTTGGGTGTGGAATCTGGTGAACATTTTCAGTTTCTTCATCTTTCACTTAGTGGTTGGTTTGTAAATTTCAGTAACAGTCTTATTAACTGGCTTTCCTTGTAGGCATATGGGTATTATCCTGTCACTGGAAGCATTGTACGTCAGGATGGAGTGTATAGGCTATGCTGTGTTGTAAAGAAAGCTTCTTTTAGACATTTCTATGAAAGGTAGTGTTGTCTATGTTTTTAAATGTTACTGGGATTTAAACTAGTGAACAGTGCCTTATGAATTATGCTAGGACATTCGTTGTTCCTAGGCAAGTTACCTTTCTGTTTATCATGATAGCTTGTCCATTTAGGGAGAATCCTAAACAGAACTCAAACTAAACCCATTGTTATCAAGTTGATTCCAACTCACAGCGACCCTAAAGGATAGAGTAGAGCTGTCTCCTCGGATTTCCAGGGAACAGCTGGTAGATTGAAACTACCAACTCTTTAGTTAGAAGATGATCTCTTAATTACTCCTAGAAGTCCAAACTCAGGGATGCTACATCCTTTGGAAGGCGGCTGTTCAGAAGGGGGTTATGCCTCTGCTGGCTTTCTTTGCTTCGGTGTTGCAGGGGGCAGAATGATCTAGGATTGTCGGCCCTGCCATCTGCCTAGGGCAGAATATCTGTGGGATGTATTAACTTTCTGGGGCTGCTGTAACACAGTGCCATAAAGTGGGTGGCTTTAAACAACAGGAATGCATTGTTTCATCAAATTAGTGTTATCCCAGGGCCACGATCAGTCTGAAGGGCTAAGGGCAAGTTCTTGCCTCTCCCAGCTTCCAGCCATTTGTTGTGTTTGTAGAAACACCTTCTACCGGCCAGATGTCTCCTGTTTGTCTGTATCCCCTCTCTAATCTTTAAGACACCATTGAGGCTGACTTCAGGCCCACACTACTCCACTGTGACCTCAGGTTACCTGTTAACATCTTCATAAGCTGTGTTACTCTGTCTTACACATCCAGGGGTTAGGACTTCAGCATATCTTTTGGGGTATACAGTTGAGTCCCTAAAAGGGTTAAACATCTTTTAAAATAGGTTTTTAATTTTTCAAGTAAAACATTGTCAACAAGGAAAAGGAGAGACGTCTCACCTGTCATCTGCTATGTTGGTGTGAACCTTTCCAGCCCTTTTAATTTATTTGAATCGTGCTTTAAATGAAAGTTTGCAGTTCATGTCAGTTTCTCATACAGAAACGTGTATACCTGTTCTTATGAGACCCTGGTTGCTTTCCCTACAGTGTGACAGCATGCTCTCTCCCTGTCTGCTCTGTATTTCCTGTCTCCATTTCCACCAGCTCCTGTCCCTTTCTTCCCTCTTATACTGCCTCTAGACAGGAGCTACCCATTAGTCTTCTGTATCTCACTGAGCCGTGCAGCACACTGTTCACTAGTACTGTTTTCTGTCATGCAGCACAGGCTAATGTTTGTGTGAAGAGTTGGCCTCGGGAGTGGTTTGAGTTCTGTGCTAACAGAATCCAGGGGCCCTTGAGTCTCAGACCATCAGGTCTGCTTTTTTTACTAGAATGTGAGCTCTGTACCCCACCTTTCTCCTGCCCTGTCAGGGGGCCTTTTGTGTTTCCTGTCAGGGTGGTCATTGTAGTAGCCGGGCACCATCTAGTTCTTCTGGTCTCAGGCTGATGGAATCTCTGAACTGGCCCTTTCTGTCTCTTGATTTTCCTTGTATTTTTGGTGTTCTTTGTTCTCCTTCCCTCTAGTTGGGTTGGGACTAGTTGATGCTTTTTAGATGGTGGCTTGCTGACGTTTAAGACCTAGACACTACTTACCAAAGCGATGCAGACGTTAATACCCTTTGTTGTGCCGATTGAGCTGGATGTGTGGGCCCCAGACCCCCTTGCCTGCCACTCTGTCCTTGAAGTGTTTGTGTATATTTAGGAAACTCCTTAGTTTGGGGCCAAATCCACTTGTGTAAATACTTTTTTTTTTTTTAAATGTAGAATGCTCTGAAGTGACATGGAACTATACAAACTGACTTATAAGCTATAAGACAAAATCTAAATATGTTTTTAAATTAGAGTGAAAATTTCTTGAGTAGACATTTTTTCTATCCTATTTTATAGCCCTTCTTCCCCCCTTCATTTAATAAACTAAAATCCAAACCTGTTTCTGTCAAGTTGATTCTGACTCACAGTGACCTACTAGGACAGAGTAGAACTGCCCCATAGGGTTTCTAGGGAACAGCTTGTGGATTTGAACTGATTATGTTTCTGTCAGCAGCCAAACTGCTAACCATTGCTCCATTAGGGTTCATTTAGTAGACCCAGAGTGAAAAAACACATTTGTTGACTTTAGCACTAAGTAAGGTGGCTATTTTTTCTAAATGATTGTTCAGATTAGGTCTCCTTATGCTTCTGTGTCATCAAGTCTGTTGGAAGGTTGCTGACCTGCACTGTGCGTAACAGCCTCCTTCCTGAAGCATCTACTCATCGTGGATATATGAGATGAAACTTGTGGCCCGCCCAACCACTGCTTCTCTGAGATGTGAACTCACTCACTGTTGTTAATATTACTGCACGCGTGGCTCACGTTGGCTGCTGTCCTTCTTTTCATCTTTTTCCCGTTATAACTATCTCTTCCCTTTGTACCCAAGTGCATCCAAGAAGATGTCACCTGCAGAGATGCTATTTTGCAAAGATTTTGAAACCTCTTTAGAGTTAAAATGTTATCCTTTATCTTCAGTGGTGATGAAGGACATATTAGAAACAAGTTTTTGGAAGGAATATTGTAGTAAGTATATTGTAATTCTATTTGTGAAGGTGATGACTAGACTTTGGTTACTGTCCCCTTCTATCACCTAGCCTGTTTGGTGAAGTGCTCGACAGGATCAAGTCATTGTGTTTCTAATTGTGCACACTCGTTGATGAGAAAGAGATGGGCTCAATTTCCAACTTAGGAAGTTTTAAAGTGAATGTTTTCCCAAAAGTCAGTCAGTGTGTCTTCTTTATACATATGTTGAGTTCCTTGTTTCTCCACATTGGGTTCAGATTCTGCATGTGTTGGTGCATGGTCCGGTAACTCAGCAGGGGTACGAATGGCGGTGTCTCTGTAAGGAATGAGCGCAGAGTAGGCAGGAGAGATGTTAGTTTGTCATGTTCATAGTCCTCACTTTAAAAAAGCGCTCCTTCATTTTCAAAGTACTTGGGATCCATGACATTCTGCTTCTTTATCCTTGAAAATAGTTATTCAGTATTGGCTGAATTGAAACAGTTTCCTAATACTTTGGTGGTGAAGTGTGAAAGTAGAGTGATTAGAGAGGGTTAAGCCTAGTGTGTTGACTATCTAAAGAGGACCATTTGGAGGAATTCAGAAGCAATTTCTTGCAGTTAAGATTTTAAGACACATGACCCAGCAAGGTGAGTCCACGATCTAGTGGTTTCTCCCTCCTGCTGTGCTTTCTTGGTGCCCCTAAACCTACTGGCCACTGCTGTCGATATCAATACCTACTCACAGTGACCTTATAAGACAGAGTAGAGCTACTCCATGGGGTTTCCAAGGTGGTACTCTTGACAAAAGCACAGTGCCACATCTTCTGTGTAGCTGCTAGTGGGATCGAAGTGCCAGCCTGCTGGTTAGCAGCCAAGCACGGCACCACCAGGCTCCTTCTGGGTGCCTAATGGGGTACAATTCAGAGTATCCTGGGGAGTGGTGACAGCAGTCCCCTGCTTGACCCTTTTCCATGCTTCACCTCCATCCGGGTTCGTCTTAAAGGAGCAGCCTCTCCTGGTCGCATAAGGCCAGTCTGTTTTGCATTCCTCACTCCTTGTTTCCTTTGGCAGAAGGACTGGATGTGGTTGACGGATTATATCTGAAAGGGGCTTTGGTGACTGCTCGTTCTGTTGGGTGGCAGTGCTGCTGACAGACGGGCACAATGAATATTGAAAGTGTTCTGGCCCGCCGCGCGCCCCTCCAGCTCACGTGTGCCGGGCGCTGCCAGCCGCTTTGTTATTACCCATTAGCAAATTTAAAAAGAAGCCCTTGGATCTTCACGTCTCTTTGAATCTGAAGTAAATCACGTTCGTGGCTCGCTTCTCTCCCGTCTCTCTTTCCCACCCCCCCACTTGTTATATATATTTTTTGGACAAGAGAAAATTCTCAAGATGTTAGTGCAGGCTGGTGTGATTGGGTGCCAACAGTTCCTACAGACTTGTTAAAAGATTTATTTTTTGCCTGAGAATTACACATATGGCCTAGAGTGATAATATTAGGATCTGTGTTGGCTGAGATAATTGGCAGATCACACCTTAAGGAAAGTGATTGGTTGGCATGTCTCTTGAATGTGACTCTGCTGTCTCTGTCACAGTCAAATCACTGTTTGGGTGGTATATTACTGTCCCCCCCCCCCCCCCCGCATTTAACCCGTTTATATGGGACATCCGCTAGTTGAGTTTGAATTATTTACATTCTCTTACCTTGTCCAATTTAGTAGGAACCAGCTGAATCAAAATGAGCAAAAGAGGGGATCCCAGTAATCTTAGATCTGTAAATCGAGTTTCTCAAGGGGGAAAATCACCACCTAGATAATACTAGAGGTGATCTCCATCTGTTTCAGGAGAAACATAAACAGTCCAAAGTGAGAAATGGGGCCTTGTCAGGCATCTCAGTGAAGACTCGTCCCTAGTATGGAGCCAGAGGACATGAAAAAAGTGTAGTGTTGGCTGTGGACCTGTGAGGCCTTTTTACCCAGTGGGCCCTTACGTAGCACAGCAAAGGTTTATTGAAGTGCCGGAGATCTGTGGCCAGTTAATTCACCCACAGAACTTCAGCGCTGACCAGTTAGAGGATACCCTTTAAAACAGCCTTAGTTGTGCTCATTTGTGCAGCAGTCTGGTGCAGTATCTGATTCTTGGTGGGGAGTGGACCTTTGTGTGTGCAGGCAAAAAGATGCTGCAGGAATTATTACCTCAGCGAGTACAGAATTTCTGTTTCAGGTGATGAAAAGTTTTAG
Organism: Heterohyrax brucei; assembly: GCA_028571685.1. Classification (NCBI taxonomy): domain Eukaryota; kingdom Metazoa; phylum Chordata; class Mammalia; order Hyracoidea; family Procaviidae; genus Heterohyrax; species Heterohyrax brucei. The sequence continues at coordinate 15,560,042 of CM053147.1, read as the reverse complement.
AAATAGCAGTGATGTTGATATCACTGAATTGTGCACTGAAAAATGGGTGAAAGGTGAATTTTATGTTGTATTTATTTTACCACAAATTTTTTGTTAAATGCTAAGATTAATTTTTTTAAGTGACTTTCTAGGTCTGTGATTTACTCGGTGTGTATGGTTGTGTCTGTGTATGTGTGTGAGTGGTACAGATGATACGTTTAGAGTTGGATGTATGCTTCTTAATGAAAGAAGAAGTTTTACACACTTGTAGGCACAGAAGCTTCTCACAGAGAAGCTTGAAAAGTCTCTTTCATTATGTTTAATGATAATCAAAAGGTATAAATTAGGAGAATGGTAGGCCTGGATCAGACTTTTATTAAAGTGGATATAAAGTAGATAAGAAAAGAAAAACGTGTGGTCTCCATTTTAATTATTTATTCCCTCTGTTTTAGTCATGTATGTATTAGGCCTTAGCAAGTTAGAAAATACATGATAAAGTTACAGACCTGTTTTGTTTTTCTTTATTAGTATTTTTCTTCATAAAGTTTTGGGAAAAAAAAAAAACTTGCTCTGTAAGTTCCTGGACCCCTTCAGGAGCATCTTTGTTCTCTGTCTCCCACCCAGCAAATGGGTCCAAAGAACATTTTACAGTTCCAAGAGCTTTTGGATATCATCTGGTTTGTTGTACAGAAGACGACGCTGTGGCTCATAAAGGTTAAGCGACTTTGTCAAGATTGCACAGCACATGAGGTCCCAGACTCTGGAGAAGACCTTACAGCTGTTCAGCCAGTCTCTTTGCTGCTACTCATGGGGACCAGCGTCACATTCTTAGCGTGGATGAATTACCAGTAAAAGGTCCAGAGCTTACAGTTTTTCGCCACAACGTAGCAGTTATTGGCCATCTTTACCCATTAATTGAAATGATCAAGTTCACATTTGTTCTGTCCATGGCACATGTGAAAAAATGCTCAATACATATTTATTGAATGAATGAATAAACAAAACTGCTAGTTTTGTTTTGCATATGCAGTTTTTCTGGCATCTGAAGTAAATGATAGAAATCAAAAAAGCCACCAAGATGGATCCATCTGGCAGACTTGAAATCTTGCATGATGAAATGCCAGTGCAGCCACATTGTGCAAGGAAGGGGCTCTAATCCGAGGCACATCACATTTGCAGAGATGGTAGAATTTCAGAATAGTACAGGTTTTGCTTTTCGTAACTCTCCAATAGGTAGAGCAGATGCAAAGCCCAAGCAAATGTTTTCCAACTTTTTCTGCATTTGGAACTATTCTCCTTAGATTATTATCTTAATTTGTTGAAATCATAGCACTTATGTTTCGTCATGGAATTGGTATATGGGATTCAAACTTAAGCAGATCTTTGGTTCTGGAGCCCTCTTTTAGCTATGTTTCTCTTTTTTGAATTCATTTCACCCTTTCATCCTGGGCTTGAGGGGAATTCGTGTCTTCTACGGCCCTCCTCACTCAGAACAGGGAAATGATGAATGTCTTCACTTGACATTATGGAACTGTGTGCCCTTCCCAGATTCCTGGTTACTTAGTGGGCGACTACACAATCCAGCTTCTTGCTCTCCAGCTCACACAGTATTGAATCTTAAAATATACGTTGATGTCTTCAAAGCAGTGACAGAATTTCTTGTGGAATTTTTAGCCATTGTATTGATCACCCTGGCTGACTAGAAATAACATGATGTAAAAGACATACAGACCATGTTGTGATTGTGTACTTGTGAAACCTTGAATTCAGCAGATTGTTTGTACTACTGCATCAGAATGAGTCACTTCAGTTTGGGGGGCTGTCAGCTTGCGTAAGTTTATAATTGAAAATTAAAGTATACATCATTAGTTTTCTAAGACATTTGGCATAGCCGTCAAAGCTCTTCGCTGTCCATACAGCACGAGAGCTGGAATTACCTCAAGCACTGAAAGAGAAAGCCAAGAATGAAATCTTTAATAACATTGTGATCTCTGTGTTCTCTTGGGCTTGTGGTGAAGAACAGTTGCTGGGGGTGGTGGTGAAATTAGTTTTGAATCATGAAAAGCTAAAGCACAAGCACAAGTATCTCCGAAGACTAGGAGAGAACTCCAGTTACCCTGCCGCCACTGGAGAAAACGCTGCTGGTGTTCAGTGGATTTTGTTAACCTGAAAAACTCCAGGATTACATAAATAATGAATAGGCCCAAGATGCATTGCGTTTTGTCATGTAGATAAAGGAAAGATGTGGTGTCAGTACTGAGATTTGCATATGAGAGTTAATTTAGTTATCGTGTCCTTTAAAGAAATAAATGGTAATGAATATTCATGAATTCAATTAAAATATTAATAGTATACTAATACTTTAGTTTTAAGTCTCTAGTCATCCATAAAGAGTTTCATTTAAAGCTGATTAACAGTGAAGGGACACCTCAGCATATAGAGTATAATATGTTGGCTTTTTATTTTTATTTTTATTTTTATGTAACGTAACTGAGTGAAAATGTACATTCACGTATAAATTTACATGCCCACCTATATGCAGCTTCCACTGCTCTCCCTGTCCGGTGACTGCACACTATTCCTTTCTGCTCCATACATGTCTCATCCTCCCAACAACCTCCTTTCCCCTCCTCTCCGTCCACTCCCCTTCCTCCAGCCAGAGGTCAGCAAGATGATATCCTGTAGATGTTTAGAACCACAAAGTGCTTCCAATATGGGGTCACTCTGCATTGCCAAGTCCAATCCATTCCTATCCAAAGAGTGCAACTTTGTTATAATTTATGGGAAAAGGCAGCATCAGGGCCGGGGGCCATGCTCTCAGAGGAACTCCAAAACCGCTGGACCATCAATTGAGGTCTTTTAGTGGAGATCTCATGATGCACCCCTTTTTATTCTTGTGTTGCCAGTGAGACTCCTCTCTGTGAGCTCCATCGTGGCTATCACTGGTGGTGGCCGGGTACCATCCAGTTCTTCCGGTCCCAAGTCGATGTAGGCACCCACTCTTGTGGGTCTCTCTGTCTTCTCGGTTGTCTTTACCGCATGTCATTTTGGTCCTCGGTGAGCATCCGTTCCTGCTGAGTTGGGACCATTTGCTGTGTCCTCGGATGGCAGCTTGGCAGCTTTTAAGACCTCAGACGCCACTTACCAATGTGGGGTGCAGAGAGCTCTCTTAGCAAAACACTAGTTGTGCCAATTGGCCTGGAATTCTCCTAAGAGCATGGTTCCCCACCCCCTGCCCCAGCTACTCTATCCTTGCAGTATTGAGTCAAGATGGAAGGAGTACTCAAGTTATGCTGAAGTCCACTTAATGTTGTTCTTGTTTCTAATGTGTGCTATCACCGCTTTCTCCCAACTAGATTTCTAGTAACTATCTAAACTAAACCCTCCCCCCTCACCCTCCCTCCTTCCCCTCCCTTGCAGCTGTCAAAGAGTCTTTTCTTCTATATACAAGTCTGTTTTTGAGATCTTATTGTAGAGGTCTCATACAGTATTTGTCCCTTTGACGCTGACTACTTTCACTCAACATAATGTCTTCCAGTTGAAACCAGGTGAGGAGATGTTTCCTGGAATCATCGTTATTCTTTATCATTGCATAGTGCTCCATTGTGTATATGTACCATAGTTTACCTATCCATTCTTCTATTGTTGGGCATCTGGGTTGATTCCATCTTTTTGCTATCATGGACTGTGCTGCGGTAAACATTCTGGTGCATGTGTCCGTTGGTGTGAAAGGCCTTGAATCTGTAGGATATATTCCAAGTAGTGGAATTACTGGGTCAAATGGTATATCGATATCCATTTTTTTAAGGAAGCGCCAGATTGCCTTCCAAAGAGGCTGGACCATTTTGCAACCCCACCAACAGTGTAGGAGGGTTCCACTTTCTCCACAGCCTCTCCAGCATTTGTTGTTTTGTGTTTTCTGGATCATGGCCAATCTTGTTGGGGTGAGATGGTATCTCATTGTTGTCTTGATTTGAATTTCTTTAATAACTAAAGATCGTGGACATGTCCGCATGTGTTTTTTGGCTGCCTGGATCTCCTCTTTAGTGAAGTGTCTGTCCATCTCCTTTACCCATTGCTTAATTGGATGGTTTATCTTCTTCTTATTGATATTTTGTAGTATCTTATAGATTATGGAGATTAGGCGTTGATCTGACATAGAGTTGCCAAATATTTTTTCCCACTCTGTGGGTGTTCTTTTAATTCTATTAATAAAGTCTTTGGATGAGCAAAAGTGTTTGATTCTTAATAGTTCCCATTTATCTATTTTCTCTTCTGTTGATTGAGGTTTCTTTGACAGATTTTGGAGTCTGTCCTGATTGTGTATTAGAACTTCCATTGTTCCTACCTTTTTTTGGATGAGCTTTATCGTTTTAGGTTTGATATTTAGGTCTTTTATCCAGTTGGAGTTGGTTTTTGTATAAGGGGTAAAATATGGATCTTGATTCAGTTTATTGCAGATAGATAACCAATTTTGCCAGCACCATTTGTTGAAGAGACTGTTTTGACCCCAGTTTAATGACGTAGGGCCTTTGTCGTATATCAACTGTTCATAGGCAGATGGTGTCATCTCTGAGGTCTCAATTCTGTTCCATTGATCGATCTGTCTGTTCTTGTACCAGTACCAGGCTGTTTTGACTACTGTGGCAGTGTAGCATGTTCTAAGGTCGGGTAATGAGAGGCCTCCCAGTGTGTTCTTCTTCTTTAGTAGTACCTTCCTTATCCGGGGCTTCTTCCCTTTCCAAACAAAATTGGTGATTTGTTTCTCCATCTCATTAAAAAATGATGCTGGAACTTGTATTGGGATTGCATTATATAAATAAATTGCTTTGAGTAAAATAGACATTTTCACAATGTTAAGTCTTCCTATCCATGAGCAGGGTAGGTTTTTCCATTTATCTAGGTCTCTTTTAGTTTCTTGTAGTAAGGGCTTGTAGTTCTCTTTGTAAAGGTCTGTTGTTTCTCTGGTTAGATTAATTCGTAGGTACTTTATCTTCTTAGGGGCTATCGTAAATGGTATTGATTTGATAATTTCCTCCTTAACAGTCTCGTTGTTGGTATAAAGGAATCCTGCTTATTTACTTATGTTTATCTTGTATCCTGAGACTTTGCTGAACTCTTCTATCAGTTTGAGTAGCTTACTTATAGATTCCTTTGGGTTCTGTGCATATACAATCATATCATCTGCGAACAGGGAGATTTTAACTTCCTCTTTGCCCATGCAAATGCCCTTTATTTCTTGGTCTTGTCTAATTTCTCTGGCTAGAACTTCTAGCACAATGTTGAATAGGAGAGGTGAGAGTGGGCCTCCTTGTCTAGTTCCTGATCTCAAGGGAAAGTCTTTCAGTCTCTCTCCATTCAGGATGATGTGGGCAACTGGCTATGTATAAATGGCCCTTATTGTGTTGAGGAATTTGCTGTCTATGCCCATTTTGCTAAGAGTTTTTAGCATGAATTGGTGTTGGACTTTATGGAATGCCTTTTCGGCATCAATGGACAAAATCAGGTGATCCTTGTCTTTTGTTTTATTTATGTGGTTTATCACAGTAATTGTTTTCCTGATGTTGAACCAGCCTTGCATCTCTGGTATGAATCACACTTGGTCATGATGGATTGTTTTCTTGACATGTTGTTGTATTCTGTTGGCAAGAATTTTGTTGAAGATTTTTGCATCTAGGTTCATGAGTGATATCAGTCTGTAGTTCTCTGTCTTTGTTGGATCTTTCCCTGGCTTAGGTATCAGGGTTATGCTGGCTTCATAGAATGAGTTTGGGAGTACTCCATCCCTTTCTATACTGTGAAATAGTCTCAGTACTATTGGGGATAACTCTTCTCTAAATGCTTGGTAGAATTCTGCCGTGAAGCCATTTGGGTCCGGACTTTTTTTGGTTGGCAGTGTTTTGATGACCTTTTCAATCTCTTCCTTTGTGATGGGTTTATTAAGTTGTCCTGCCTCATGTTGTGATAATTTGGGTAGGTGATATCAATCAAGGAATTGGTCCATTTCCCCTAGGTTTTCAAATTTGTTAGAGTACAGTCTTTCATAGTATTCTGTTATGATATTTTTGATTTCTGTTGCATCTGTGGTGACAACTCCCCTCTCATTTCTAATTTGGGTTATTTGTTTCCTTTCCTGCTTTTCTTTAGTAAGTTTAGCCAGTGGTTTGTCAATTTTGTTGATCTTTCCAAAAAACCAGCTTTTGGTCTTTTCAGTTTTTTCAATTGTTTTTCTATTCTCTAATTCATTTAGCTCTGCTCTAATCTTTATGATCTCCTTTCTTCTGGTGCCCGAGGGGTTCCTCTGCTGTTCACTTTCTACTTGTTTAAGCTGTAGAGTTAGTTCCTTGATTTGGTTTCTTTCTTCCTTCCCGATGTGTGCATTTACGGAGATAAACAGACCTCTGAGCACTGCTTTGGCTGTATGCCATAGATTGTGGTAGGAAGTGTTTTCGTTCTCATTGGAATCCATGAATTTCTATAATTCATCCTTGATTTCCTCTATAACCCATGTTTTTTTGAGCAAGATTTTGTTCAGTTTGCAAGAGTTCCACTTTCTATCTCTGTTTTTTCTGCTATTGATTTCAACTTTGATGGCTTTATGATCTGAGAAGATGCTTTGCAATAATTCAATGGTATGGATTTTGTTGAGCATTGCATTATGGCCTATCATGTGGTCAATTCTGGAGAGTGTTCCATGTGCACTGGAGAAGAAGGTGTAGTTGTCTGCCGATGGGTGGAAAGTTCTGTATATATCAATGAGGTTTAGTTGGTTAATTGTGTCAATGAGGTCTTCTGTATCTTTACTGAGCTTTCTTCTAGATGATCTGTCTAGTAATGAGAGTGGAGTGTTAAAGTGTCCCACTATTATTGTGGAGTAATCTATCTCTCTTTTGAGCGTAGTCAGTGTTTCTTTGACATATTTAGGTGCTCTGGCATTCGGTGCATAAATATTTAATATAGTTAAGTCTTGCTTGTGTACTGAACCTTTCAGCAATAAATAGTGTCCATCTTTGTCAACGATGGTGGATTTGACATTAAAATTGATTTTGTCTGACATTAGAATTGCCACCCCTGCTCTTCTTTGTTCATTGTTAGCTTGATATATATTCTTCTATCCTTTAATTTTCAGTTTGTTCCTGTCTTTAGGTCTCAGATGAGTTTCTTGTAGACAACATATGAATGGGTCGTGTCTTTTGATCCAAGATGACACTCAGTGTCTCTTTACTGCAGCATTCAGTCCATTCACATTCAATGTAATTATTGATAGGTGTGTTTATTTTTATATTGAGGTTTTCTCTGTTGATCTTATTAGTCTGTTGTGGGACACTTTTTTGTGAGTTGATTTTTCACCTTTTTTGGAGCTGGTTTTATAGTTGTTGAGACTCGTGTGTTAGATTTCTTGAAATGGTATGATACATCTTTGTTGTGCTTTACAGCTGTCCCTATGAACCCCCTTAATAAACTATTTATAAACCCAATTTTAATTACTACCAGTCTTGTCATCTTCCTCTCCATCTGGAAGGACTATAACGACTGTAGTACATCCCTCTTTTTATTATGATGACACCATAGTTTTCATGATGATCACTGGATTGCTTCTTTCCATATCAAAGCTGTGGTTTACTCTGGAGCCTTCCCTAAATGAGTAGAATATTGAGTAGTGTGTCGTTCTAAAATATAAAGTTAGTGGCTTTGTTCTTCTAAGCCAAAGCCAAGAACTTCTTTCAGTATTTCTTGTAGTTTGGGCTTGGTTTTTTACAAAGTCTCTGAGTTTCTGTTTATCTGGGAATGTCTTAATTTCATTTTCGTATTTCAAAGACAGATTTGCAGGATATATAATTCTTGGTTGGAAGTTCTTCTCCTTCAAGACTTTGAATGTGTCGTGCCACTGTCTCCGTGCCAGCATGGTTTCTGTTGAGAAATCTGACGAGAGCCTACAGGGTTTCCCTCTGAATGTTAGCTGTGCCTTGAGTCTTGCTGCCTTTAAGAGTTGCTGCTTGTGTTTCATTTTGTTAAGCTTGATTAAAGTATGTCTTGGAGTCTTTCTTTTGAGGTCTATATTGGGTGGCATATGATATGCATCTGAGATGTCTATATTCTCTTCCTTCATGATTTCTGGGAAGTTTTCTTTCAGTAGCTCAGCAACAATACTCTCTGTGTTCTCAGATGTCTCACCCTGTTCAGGGACTCCAATTAATCGAAGGTTGTTCCTGTTAATAGAGTCCTACATGCTTCTTAATGTTTCTTCATTTTTCTTGTTTCTTTTTTCTGATTTCTGCTCATAGACGCTGGCATCAGTAGCTCTGTCTTCCAAGTCAGAAATTCTTTTTTCCGTTTTTTCCATTCTGTCTTCTTGGCTTTGCATGGAAGTTTCTATGTCTTTGAGTTTCTTCTTGATCTGTTGGATTTCAGAGTACTGGTGTTCCATCAAATCGAACAACTTGCTTAATTTTTCACTTTGTTCTGCATTTTGTATAAGGTCTAGGAGGGCTCTGTATATAATCAATTTGTATTCACTTCCTGATGCTTTCATAAAAGTTTCTTCATCTGGAAAACTTGGTTGCTTTGTTTGGGAGCCTTCTGAAGCCATGTGTGATTGCTTGTATGCCACAATTGTCTGTAGCTTTTTGCGTCCCATGTGAGTATATAGAGGCTGGAAGAGGTACTGTGAGGATGGATTGCAAATGTTTCTGTAGGCTGTCTTCAAATGTAAAGCAAAAGGTACCTGACCAGTTCACAAGTCAGTTAGGTTTTTACGTGTAGAGGTCCCTCTTCTCATCTGACAAAGTAAGCGCCACTATATCTGTCATGGTTTGAATTGTGTCCCCCCAAAAATGTGTGCAGCCATGTGGCTGGGATATGGTTCCCAGTATCTTGGGACTGTACTCCATTGTGTGGTTTTGCTAACCTGTATGTTAAAGGATTAGGTTGGGGCTGTGAATTCCTGCTATGGGGGAAGTTTCCCTGGAGTATGGCTTGCCCCACCCTTAATGCTTTTAGCTTGCAAGGAATAAAAGGAAAAAGAACCAAGGACAATTTGAGAACCTCGCTACCATCAAGCAAGCAGCACCGGGAGCAGAACACGTCGTTCAGACCAGAGGTTCTTGCGTTAGGACGCTCCCTGGACAATGACTGATGCAATACTGGACTTTCCTCCAGAGCCGTCAAGGGGAAAGTCTTTCCCTGGAGCGGACACCCTGAATATGGACTCGCAACGTACCGGACTGTGTAAGAATAAATCTTTCTTTGTTAAAGCCATCTACTCTGTGGTATTTCTGTTAGAGCAGCCCTAGCTGACTAAAACAATATCCAACCCCAGATGATTACAAACTAGTTCAGAATACAGCAATGCTACTGCCCTGTTGGCCTCTGCTGACAGGGCCTAGCCTTAACCAACACTGCCTCGAGTACTGGTTTTGTCATAGGAAAGTGCTGTCCTGTGGGCAGGCTCTGGCTCCCCAGCTACGAATTAGGTCCAGCTGCAGCCACCGTACCCAAGATGGCGTCCTCCACACAGGCAGCAGACAGAGGGGCTAAAGGTGCCGAGAGGTAGTGATTCCTCTGCTTCTGTTGCAGGATTCCTCTGCTTCTGTTGCAGGGCCCCCAACGCAGGCAGCACTGTGCAAAATCACTACTTTTCTGATGGAGAAGCACTGTCCCGTTTGCAGGCACTGGCTCCCAGGCTAAGAACGAGGTCCCGCTAAAATCTCGGTACCAACATGGCGTCCCGCACCCTGACCGCGGATCTCTGCACAAACCCCACTGAGGCAGCTACCGAATGAAAGGCTCAAGGTGTCTAGATTAACAGAGTCCCGAGCCTGGCTCTCAGAATATGGGAATTTCGCCGGCCTATCCCCCCAGCAGCGCATCTGAGTCCAGCCGCCGGGCAAGACCCAGCTCCGCCCGCCAGCTGAGACAGAGGGAAAAACGTGAAAATGGTGCATTTACCTTGGGTCCCTGAGAGCCGGGGCTAGCCAGGAGCGGGAGTCAGCGAAAGAGAGGAGGTTTTTCGCTGAGTGGTATGAAGTCCCAGTTAACAGCTCTGTGCCGCGTCCTGAGGCTGATTAGGTGCTCAGAAGGCTCCGTTTGATTGTCAGTTCAGGTCTTGGTTTCCAGCGGGATATAAGGAGACGGGGGCTTAGTCGGCCAGCTTGACTCCGCCCTATGTTGGCTTTTTTTGTCTCTGCAATGGAACTGTGCTCCCTGATATGAGTCAATCATTTGTTTATTCTTACAGATTCTTTTGGTAAGTAAAGACAACTACTCTGGAGTGTAGAGCAAGGCGTGGACTTGTATGGATATTTGTGAGTGATGAAGTCCTCGGTTTCTTTTCTCTGTAGTAGTGTTCATCTTTTTAGGGAGTTAGGGTTTTAATTACTGCATCAGTTGACTTTTTAAGAAGTATATAGATTCTTTAATTACACAATTTGCATATACCTATGTAGAGAATTAGACAGTTTGGAGATATGTAAAGTAAAATTGGACAGTTTTTCTTTATTCCTTTTTTTTATCCTGGAAACCCTGATTCACACTGAATTAGGCCCCAGGTAAGTTTTCTGAATGCCTCCAGAAACTTCCAGGAAACCATTTTTAACAGCTTCTTTCCATGCTTTGTAGGACTCTGTCCTTTCTTTCGGGTTCTGATTATTCCTTCTGTCGACACTGACTCTTTGGGTCGCTGTGGGTGCCCTTCTGTCCCCTCAGCGACAGTCACATGGTCACCTCGCTTGTTTGTGGTTGCAGCACCAGTGGTCCCTCCGTTAGAACAGCGGGCAATTATTCACCATCCGTGTGGTCAGGGAATGCACACGTGGCTTGTACAGCCCTGGGGGGGCTTCTCATGAGCTCACCTAGACCTTCCCCTCTCCAGTCACCCAGGTGGTGCTTCAGGGGGACATCGCCAGGCTTTTCTGCTGGAACACAGCATGGGGTCTGGGAAGATTGCTTGGACGTTAAGTGCTGCTTTTCATAGGGATTCAGAAACTGTTTGGACCCACTGTCTGTTCTCTGCATTGGGCATAAAGTTACAGAAATGGAAGCTGGATGGAAACTAAGAGACTGTCTAGTGAAAACTCTTGATTTTTCAGGAAGAGAGCACACAGTTTGTTAAGAGCAGTGCTTTAAACAGTGCTGTGTATTTCTCCTAGCTTACTGGTTAAAGGAGACTGTACTGTAGGTCCACTGATGTTCTAGAAGCTGCTGGAAGAGGAGACAAAGTAAAACAGACTACTTTGCAATGTGGTTTAAACCAGATTTTTATTAGCTTATTGTCATCAACTGGAATTGACGTAATTACATCTGAGCTGTCTTTATGAAGCTGCAATCCCTCTATGTTTGTCTTTTAAAGCTTGAAAGATATGTAAATGGTTGTTTTCATTATGACTGTTCCCACATGTGAAATGACTAGATACCTTACTAGTTTGGTGTAAGTAGAAATAATGATCCTGGGGCTAATGATTAAAAATTTAGGAAAATGCATTTTAAATGGCAGCAAAAGCAAATCACAAAGGTCAAAATCACTTGATTTCTCAAGGTAATTAAAAAAATTTTTTAATGAAATTTGAAACAATAATTACATGTTAAAAGAAAAAGGCCATTGAGTAAGTGCATACAAATCACTTTGTGGGGTATTAAGAGCATCATTCTTTGCATATGAGTTTGATCCTTTTGAAAATAATAGTATATGTGCCATCTAAAAATAATACATAATTATGTATTCTTTAGTTTTTTCAAGTAGGTATATTGAGAATAATTCCCATGCTATACATTTCACCATTTAAAGTGTATAATTTAGTGGTTTTTAGTTTATTCAAAGGGTTGTACAGTGATCAGTCCAATCTACTATTAGGGTTGTGTTTTCTTTTGTAGTGGTTTATTTTCCTTTCGGTTCCTTACGCTCTTTATTATCACCCTCTTCTTTCTTTGCATTGACTTTCTTTGAAATCTTATGTGCCTTTTTGGCTGAAAGTATTAACTGTATGAATTTAGCTACATTTTTGCCCCTTTTTTAAAATTCCAGTTCTACATTTTATAACTACTTACCAAGTATTTCTCATTCAGATGAGCCATTATGAGGTGTGGTGTTTTATTAATTCACTTAACACTTATTAACCAAAAAACCTCCAAACCTGCTGCCATTGATTCTGACTCACAGTGAGCTCAAAGGATGAAGCAGAACTGCCCTCACAGGGTTTCCAAGGAGTGCTGGGTGAATTCAAACTGCCGAACTCTTGGTTCCCAGCTGTAGCTCATAACTCCTGCACCACCTGGGTTTCCTAACACTTATTAGGGCCTACAAATCAGTGTACATCCTCTTAGCAACCCTGTCAATAGATTTGGTGCTTTGGTCTTGCCAGTCAGTTTTAGAAGAGGTAGAAGCAGAATTTGCCTTAGAAGCCAGGATAGTGACACTTCAGCTTCATTGCTTTGGACACTTCATCAGGAAAGATCAATCCGTGGAAAAGGATAACATATTTGGTAAAATAGGAATTCTGCCAAAAAAACAAAACAAAACAAGAGACACCTTGAATGAGATGGATTGACACGATAGCTCAAACAGGCTACTTAAACATACCAAAGATCATGAAGATGGCCAAGGAGCAGGCAGTGTTTCATTCTGGTCCACACACAGTCACCATGGGGCAGAGGCATCTGAATAGCAACTCAGTGAGAACAACAACATTGCCAGCTGACGCTGGGCATTAAGAATGTTGATCGAGTTGGGAAAACAGATACGTAAAATGTCTTTTATAGTGGTGAAAGTCTAGGGAGTGAGGTGGCTCTGTGTGAATGATACACAGAGTGCTGTGTTAGGACAGGTAGGAGAACACTTAGGTGGAACAGAAAAGATTCTTCAGAAGAAAGAAATACTGAGCTAAGTGTCAGAGTGGATAACAGTATAAGGTAGAGAAGGCCAGGCCAAAGGATTGGTGTGTACAGCGTTCTAGAGATTTGAGAGAGCCTGTCGTGTGTGATAAGGTCAGCTGTAATGTGACCATGAGAGGGAGTGTCCAAGGATTGTGAGGTTACTGCAGGTAGCAAAGACGGATATGGGGAAGACCTGAGCTGTGGCCGCATTGGGGAGCAGACTGACTGCCAGGGTCGGGAAGAGAAGAGAAAGAGGAGTGTGAGAAGAGTGCTGGGAAGCAGCTGGTAGAGGGCCTGGCTTTGCGGGAAGAATGGCAGGGTATAGAGAAGAGGAGCTCAGGTTTGCACATTTTAAATTTGAAGGGTATGAGACAGGTGAAGTGTGGATTTTGATGAGAAGTCCGGACCACACTTGGACTGGAGCTTCATTGCTATTCGGGTGGTAGTTAGTATCATGATTGTATATTTGGCCATTGAGGGTACACAAAGCTAAGAATTCGGAACAGAAGCTCTGGTCCTTAACATGTCAGGGACATGAAGAGGTAGAGGAAACTATACTTACTTCATGTCACACTCTTGGTCCTCTCCTTGAAACCCTTTTCTTTTCTGAATACTTGTGTTTCCCCAAGAGAGCAGTATTTGCAGTGCAGTTAGAATCTAGAACTGTATGAGTCTTCTCTGACGATTTTCTTTGCCTTTTGTGTTCCTGTCTTGGTTATCTTGTGCTGTTGTAACAGAAGGTCCACAAGTGGATGGCCAGAACAAACACATTTATTCTCTCCTGGTGTAGCAGGCCAGAAATCCAAATTCAGGGTGTCATCTCCAGGGGCAGGCTTTCTCTGTCAGCTCTGGAGGAAGATCTTTCCCTAGATTTGGAGCACTTCAACACAGGGACCCCTGGCCCCAAAGATATGCTGTGATTCTGGTGCTTCTTTCTTGGTGATGTCAGGTCCCCATGTCTCTCTGCTGGCCTCTCTCTTTTACATCTCAAAAGAGATTGGCTCAAGACATAGTCCAGTCCTGTGGATTGAATCCTGCCTCATCAATATAACTGCTGCTGATCCTATCTCGTCAGCATCATAGAGAGAGCATTTACAACATACAGGAAAATCGCATCATGTGATTTTGACGAAATGGTAGACAGTCACACAACACTGGTGGTCACGGCTCAGCAAGGCTGCCAGATATTTGGGGGGATGACAAATCAATCCATTATAGTTCCTAAGGGCTTTTGTTCTTTTCTTTCACAGTATTTTAAACATCTGCTCATTCTGTTTTTCTTATTTCATTCATTACTGTTTTTCAGGCTTTTGACTTGAATCAGTTGTGGTTTTCTTCTGACCTGTGTCATTGCTCTGAACTGAAGCTTCATTCCTTGTAGATCTTTGGGGTTTATTAATAGAAAACTGAAGTGTGTGCTACAGCGACTGCTGTTTCTAATAGGTCCCTCTCTAGGTCTTCTCATTCATTCATTTTTCGTTGATTCATCCATTCAACAGGTGTTGGCTGAGGCACTCTTTCAAAACTGGGACCCAACAGTAGACAGAGGGGACAGAAGTCACCGTCCATGTGAGGCTGCTCTAGAAGAGGAGGGAGATAACAAATGGGTAATGTTTAGCTGCTGAGGACAACAGTGAATGCAGGAAAGACAGTGTGTGGGGCGAGGTGTATACTTTCTTTTTCGTGTGGAGCAAAATTATTTCCATTTCAGAAGAGATGCAGGCTGTAAGAACTGACCTTTTTAATCTCTTCTTTCCGTAATCCCCAAATGACTTTTGTTCCGCCGAAACAAATTTACTTGTTTTCGCCCAACAAAAACTTACTTCCTCATCTGTCTCCGCTTCTGAGTTACTTCTCTTTGTTCTCTCTGCCGGGTCTCACCCGTAAGTTTTTGCAGATGGGCATGTTAGAATTGTCTTAATTGCTTTCTAAAACAGTGCTGTTGTGGGACCAGTGCTGCTTTTTGTGTTGTTGGTTTGGGAGATCTGTAGGTAGTGGCACACCAAGGTGACCCCGAATCTGTTGTGTCGAATCCATAAACTATTTGAGGTCTGGTATTATGCCTACTGCCTATCTAGAAAACCTGTGCTTGGTATACTCATGTGCGTATTCTAGGTGCTTGATTAATTTTAACATTTACAATTATTAACATGTAGAGAGTGGATCATCTTTGGGAAGGGGTAAGGGTACACCCCCAAAATATAAGTTTAGCCTCCATGTACTCCCTTGGAAATGGAAAGAAACTTTTTCATAGTTTAGAACTCTGTGTACCTGTTCCTCCTGGGGTTACCTCAACTGCAGACTAAAAGTTTGACCTCTTCTTTCCTGCAATTGAAATACCTTGTAAAGACGCAGAATTAATATGATACCAAAGTGTACTGGACATTACAGAAAAGGCAGGCCTTTGTGTCTGAGAGAAGGCTAGTAGATATCTGTGCACCTTCATTATTTAACACTTGTTTCATTTAATTTATATTAGCCCAGAGGCTTATGATTGCGAAGTGAAAAGGGAAAGACTAAAGTGCATCTTCTCCATCAAGCACTGGTGATTGCCCTGTGCAGGTTTTGAGTGGGAATGGCAGTGTCTTTGAGGTTCACCAGGAAAACTCAAAGGACCTGAACCCGGAACTCCTGCAAATGCCAGCACTGGGGAGACAGGCAGAAGTTGATGGTCTGGGAAAGGGGAGGAGCCCGTAACCCACGTGATTCAGATTATCCTTCTTGTACAAGATGTTTGCTCCTTAGAACGGAACTCTGCAGGGGAAGTTCCCAAGGGTTAGCGCCGTCGTATGAACCTGTCACCCCAGTTCAGTTTGTCCTCCACGTTGCCTTAGCTTCTGGTATACCAGGTGGGAAATTTGAATCAGAAAGAGGAAGTCAGCATGTGAAAACTCTCATTTCTGGTTCCCTTTGTTCTGAAGAAAAGTTATTCCATGAAGAGTTAAGTTTCTGGCCAACAATGACATAAAAGCTGTGTTGCTACTCTGGCTTTGGTTTTGAACTTTGGGGGGAAAATCCATCAAACAGTATACTTTGATTAGTTTGAGTAGTTTTTTCCCCTTAGGGGAGACTGTAGACCATAGTTTCATCACAAAAAGAGTGGTACCTGAGCTCTAACCAAAGTTTGAATTTGTTTTTCCCTTGAGGATGTGACTTTTTTTTTCAAACTGTTGTTAGACGTACTTCTTTGTATTGTTGCCCTAAATTCATTCCCTA
The DNA here is from genome assembly GCA_028571685.1 of Heterohyrax brucei. NCBI lineage: Eukaryota > Metazoa > Chordata > Mammalia > Hyracoidea > Procaviidae > Heterohyrax > Heterohyrax brucei. Next base: position 15,543,980 of record CM053147.1, on the reverse strand, counting down.
AGGGAAGCTGTGTATTTTATCTACTAGAAGGCAGGAATGCCTTCTGTTGTAGACAAACTATTTAATTTTTCAAATAAATCCAGCTGTAGGGGAATAGACCAGTCATTCGGAGCTGGACCGTGTGGCTGCATTTAGATTCCTGAGACCCAGATCCTCAGTTCATTCTAGAACAGAAATAAAATACCATGAAGGCAAAAGAAATAATTTCCTTTTCTCTCTCCTTTTCTACCTGGCACTTTCCACTCTGCCCTTTTAAAATATAGATAGCATTCTAAAAGCAAACAAAATGCCTCCCCCTCCCACCCCTGTATTTATGGTTTGCTTATTTTTAGTTTTCTGTTAAGGAAGCAATAACTTGTTTGCTATTAAGTCTAATAACAGAGGTTGACCTTCTGCTCTTATGTTATCTGTATCCGTCTATTGGAAATCCCTGGGTTGAGCAGATGCTTAAGGGCCGGACTCCTATCCAATGGTTGACGGCTTGAACCCACCCAGGGGCACATCAGAAGAAAGGCCTGGTGAGACCTACTTTTAAAGCCCACAACCTTAGAAACCTTGCCGAGTGCAGTTCTACTGTGAAACACATGGGGTCGCCATGAATTGCAGTCCACTTGATGGCAACTAGTAGGTTGGTTGTTGGTTTTATATAAGTTTTCTTAGTAACATTCCACTTTTCCTTCATTTTTAACCCTGCATACATTTGTTTAACAAGTACACCTTCTGGGAGAAGTTGTAGATATGAATTTGTTATGAAGCCCATTAATTGTTTGGGGAGATGAGCTCTCTTGGGTCTAGACTTACTGCAGTGATGGGTGTTGACATCCTGAGAAAATATTTTGAGTCTTTTGGAACTGAACAGCTTTTTTTGTGTTTTTACCATTTGGAATTTTACAATTCACTTATTGAGTTTATTATTTGACCAGAGAATAATATGGGAGACTCTAGATTCGGTCACCTAGGAAGCCTTTGGAATGCATTTCCTTTTGGTGCCTAGAGTATACACAGAAGCGTTCATACGTGGAATTACCTGGGGAAGCCTCAAAACGTCCACCCAACAACTAGGTATTGATTAACAGGTATTGATGAAAGGGGTTAAACCTTCAGAAAATTGGGAAATGCTTTCATATTGTTCCTGAGATTTTTGTCATCTTGATTCGTTGTGACACAGGAGGGCGAACCCTCCATGAACAGCTGCCGCTTCGGTGGGGAGAGAAGCACCAGGGAGCTGTTGGGCCCTGGTTTTTGTGAGTGAACTGAAAGAGAAATCCCATGTAGGCAAGGAAAGGTTCGTCAAAGAGGAGAGGTACTGCTTTGTTGTTCTGTTGTGGATGCTGACATTTCTTCATCAGTTCTTGGTATCTCCAGTTGAGTATCTGAAATTAAGTCAGGTAATCCTCAGCGAGCAGGCATGACCCTGAGAGCCTGCAATAATCCAGCAGAAAACTGAAGCCCCAGGCCATCTCTCTCCTTGAATCGCTAATGTGTATATGTCATTATCAGACAGAATCGGTGTGTCTTTTGGAGTCTGGGTCGAGAAAAACAGCTGATGAAGTTCAGTTGTCAGATCTGTATAGCAAATAACCAAAAGCCATCTTTATAAATGGAAGCTTCTGAATTAGAGAAAATCCTGGATTCCAGAGTCTCCTGTTCCGTGTTTTCCATACACTTAAAGGCTTTAAAAGCGAATCCTTTCCTCATTACATCCGGTTATCAGAACTCTTCTACCTTTATCAAAATTTTTATAGTAGTGTGTTTCTATTATAGATGAGCAAGCTGGCATGTATTGGGCGAATACATTAAAATATGCAGCATTGTTAAAAATACTACACAAAATACTGTACTGGACAAACACAAATAAGCCTGCTATGTGTTTATTCTTATTAAAACAAAAATCCTTGCATTCTGATTTTGTATTAAGGTGCCCTGGGTCACACAGTGGTTAAGCACTTGGCTGTGAACCAAAAAAGGTCAGCAGTTTGAACCTCCCAGCCACTCTGGGCGAGACGACCTGGTGACTTCCGCTTTATGCAAGCCTTACATCCTGGGAAACTCCGAGGCAGCGGTGCTGTGTCCTGTCGGGTCACTATCAGTTAGAACCAGCTCAGGCGTGATTGTAAAATCAACATTGTAAAAATCTGAATACACTTTTTATGTAATTATGTAAAGATAAATAATAGAATGTAATGATTTTCTTAAAAAGACATTCATTGCAAAATGAACATTTGTGATATCGGTACATTAGGTAAAAATAGATACTTTGTCTAACAAGTAGAATGAGGGTCTAGTGACAGAGACAGCTCTCAAACCACAGATAGTAAGCTCTGCCATCATTATAGGGACAGAACTGTCGCAGAATGATAAACACGACTTGTGGAGGACCATGATGGCTGTGTTACGCGTGTCCCCGAGAAGTGGCTCCTGCTGGCCTTGGTGCCTTCCCTGCTGCCTCTCGCTCAGCGGCTTGTGTGGGTTCTTTCCACCGCTGTGTCATCTCTTCCTTTTATCCCACAGCTAGGTCTGCCTTCTTTGGGGTACCCCAGTCCTTGACCTAATTTGGGTTTCATTCTTGTTATTTAACCTCAGTGGTGGAAATAGTATTTAGTGATTTTATATTGACAAATAAAATGTTATCTGGATTTACAGAAACTCTTGTGAGAGTCGTGGATATGTTCTTCCATTTCTCAACGTGCTGCCTCATTTAGGGTAATGGACAAAAATAGGCAACATGAATTTTGTTTTCGAGATAGGGAAAATGCACTTTGAATTGCTCATATTTGTAAATTGAATTAATGGGAAACTCATTAAAATCAGATTTTCCTGCTTTCAAAGGCTATTCTCTATGTAATAGATCACCCAGTTTCCATAACTCTGCTCTGTATTTTTTCTTTTGTTTCTGTCTGCTTTTTATTTTATTTTGTGTTTTTTCAAAAGAATGCCATGCTTTTGTGGAGAAAGTTTTGTATCATTTTGGATGCCTTTGACTATTACTTATAGAATCACCCCTTCCTGTTTTAGACTGGCTTAAATACAGGCAGTCTCTGAGCTAGAGTGGGCTTCTGGTGCTGTAAGGAAGGCTCCAGCTTTTTCTCTGCTGTTCTGGTAGTTCCCTTTTCCAAGCATGGACTGCTTCTTCCATTTGGCTCCAAGATGTATTGCAGTTTCCCAAATCTCATAGCATTCACACCTGTCTTATCCACGAGGGACATCTAAAGGCAGCAACGGCCCACTTCGCTTTTGCCTCTACTTTGAGAGCAAGCAAGGCTTGCCCAGGGCATCTCCCTGTCTCATTGGCCTGGATTGTATCACAGACCCAGGCCTAAATCTGTCTCTGGGAAGGGCGTGGGGCCTGTTGACCATGAAGTGTGCTGCTGCTTGGAGGAATCAAATCAGGGTTCTTTTAAGATGAAGTTATGATGGGGAATATGAATTTGGGTAAGCAGCCACGTTTTCAGTTATGTTTGTGTACAGGGACTGTTCTCTGAGCCTGCTACATGATCGGGATCAGGCTTGGTGAACAGCAGAAGGGTACCTGATATCACTGCAGCACCCACGTTATCCTTAGGGAATAGGTTCTGCTGCTAGTAGCAAGGACCCCAAATAACCAAGGTTTCCGCAAGGTAGACACTTCCTCCCTCACTTGGAAGTCAGGGCAGGTGTGGTGGCCTTGCTCTACAAAGTCCTCAGAGGTTCAAGCTTCTTCTGGGCACATGGTTCTCCCCTTAGGGCAGAACTGTGGTCCGGGATGGTGGCCATGGCAGTCACTGAGTGGAAGAAGGGGCAGAGTAGAAAGGGGACAAAGATTAAGCATCTATTCCCAATGGGTTGGGACTGTTCGGTATATACATTTTTATTCTTGTGTTTGTTTTTAGCTACTAACTGTTCATGGTGATCTTCAGCAAGGCAAGTCGCCTTTTGGCTCTTGATTTTCTAGTTACTTTTTTCAGTAATACTTGCTTTACCTCGCAGTGGAAGCCCTGGTGTTGTAGTGGTTAAGAGCCACTGCTGCTAACCAGGTGGTGGGCAGTTCAAATCCACCAGATACTCCTTGGAAACTCCATGGGGTGGTTCTACTCTATCCTATAGGGCTGCTCTAAGTCAAAATTTGCTCTATGGCAGTGGGTTTGGATTGGTTTGGGTTTTCCGTCCTGGTATTTTGTGGCTCAGAAGATACGATGATTGCAGGAACAGTTTGCTCTGTTGGTAGCTGTGTTGCTGCATGGCTTTACGACTGATTTCCATAAACCTCATTTTCTTCTTCTGTGAAACCTCATTTTCTTTCTTCTGTGGTGGTGTTTTCCACTTGCCACATCATCTAGGTACAGAATATCTTTTATTATTTGCACTAATGGAGAGAATCAGTGCTGTAGATTTTCCAAAAAGGCAGATAATTAAAAAATCATTTAGAAAATATTTCAGCATTTACATTCATGTATGAATTTCTCTGATGTTCTAAGAATTCACAATTCAGCAAATAAAAGCAAAAAAAAAAAAGTTTTTTTAAAAGTCTAAGTAGAAAAGAAGCCATAGGACTTTGCCCCCCTTCTTCCTCTATTACCCCAGCCTATTGTGGGAAAGAAAGGTGGCTGTTTCCATGAGCAGTGCAGAGTTCCCGTTCACAGCTGGCTTATTTTCTTAACATCTGCAACCTTTATCTGGTCAGGTAGGAACAGACGTTGATGAAAACCTTTTTTCCGGACCTCTCTAGGAGCACCTACTACATAACTATGTACAGATTATGCCAAGAGAGTGCATAATATTTGCCAGTATGCATTTGGACGTGGGTTGGCTACGAACCACCTACCCTGGGGATAATCTAAACACTGGTCTGGTGACAGAACACAGAAATGCAGCACATCGATGCCCTTTCCAGTGTCTCTTTTGTTTATTGTTGGTTTTGTTTTGTGCTGTTGAATTTCTATTCTTTTTTCTTTTTAAAGTAGTTTATTTGGCATTTTCTTTTTCTTTTATTTTACTGACCCCTTTGGGATGTTGGTGGCTTTTTCAGAGGTATAAAAAACAATCTCACATTAATTCTTCAGTTTATTGAATGGCAGAGTTTTGGTAAGTATTGGTGTCATTGTCCTGGAACATTTGCTGATGGTCACATTACTTCTCTGCAGAGTGCCTTAGTCCTCCAGTGCTGCTGTAACAGAGGGCCTTAGTCCTCCAGTGCTGCTGTAATAAGAATACCACAAGTGAATGGCTGTGACAGGGAGAAGTTTACTCTCTCACAGTTCAGCAGGCTGTAGATAAGGAATTCAGGGTGCTAGCTCCAGGGGAAGACTCTCACGGTCAGTTCTGGAGAAAGGTCCTTGGGATGCATTAGTTTTTCTTCGGTCTGCAGGCCTCTCAGCACCAGAACGTCGATCCAGTGGATGTACTGTGCTCCAGGCAATGCTGTCTTGGGGATGTGAGGTCACTGTGTCTCTCTCCTGGCTGCTGTTTTTTCTGTCTCAAAAGGGATTGGCTTAAGACGCTATCCAGTCTTGCAGACCTCATCAGTGTAACTGCCGCTAATCTGTCTTAATAAATCATGATAAAATTTACAATACATTGGAAAAGCCCATCAAAGCACAGAACAGTGGACAATCACAAAACACTGGGAATCATGGCCCAGCCAAATTGATAACACAAGTTTTGGAGGGGCATAATTCAATCCACCTCACAGAGGAATCTTTCTCTTTTAAATAGTGGGGAGAACAAACTAAAGCAAACACAGTGTTGCCAGGTCAATTCCAACTCATATCAGCTTGCAGGCAGAATAGAACTTCCCCGTAGAGTTTCCAAGGAGTACCTGGTGGACTGAACTGCTGACCTTTTGATTACCATCTGTAGCACTTAACCACTACACTACCACGGAAGGGAGAACCGGTAGAAATATCTGGTGATATAAAGCTGGTGTATCTTAAGTTGTGGAAACAGCCTGGCCATTTCACTGGGACATAGCCCAAATCTAGAGCTGGTGGCAGAAGAAGGTCAAGCTGCATGGCTTCCTTCATGGACATCTGGTACTTGTAGGCATTGCCAGCAGAGGACTGGCACTCAAAATACTCCATCCCAAATTTCTGTTTTGAAGAAAGTCTCCTGACTATCCCTGGGGTATGGGGACTACCCATCCAGTCCAGATGGTACACCTGCCCACCCAGCCAGTCACCAGTTAATACAGGTCAGTGTTTTCCAGTACTTCTGTTGGCTGTGTAATCTTGACTGGGAGGCTGCATACCTGAATGCTAGTGTGTGTGTGTTTGGGTACAAATACCGGTTCCAAATATGGAGGTGCTACGTGGTATCGTCCAACAACTGTATGTTTATAGGAAGAGCGCATATGTAATGTTTTGGAGTTTGCTAAATTAGGTTCAACACAATGCTGACACACTGACTTTTATGGAATTGGATTTTATTAAAGTCTTCAGGTTAGTCTTGTACTGGCAATGGCTTTGATTAAGCACTGTATTATGGTCATATCCTAGAATAACAGCATTTCAAAATGCCTGGCTGTTGTTGAAAGAATTGTGATTAAAGATCTGGCTGTCTGCCCGTGATTTCTAATGTCTGCGGAGGGTTGGGTTTCCTCGGTTGTTCCTGGCGATTGAGTTGTGTGGCAGTCCCTGGTGCTTTCTTGCCAATATCAGTGGTGGTCTCCAGGGGGAAGTGATTTTGCATTGAAATGCGAGAAGAGAAAGCTGTAACAAAATTAACACGGGCCTCTGATTTCTGCTGTGACTGCAAAGCTAGAGTGAGAATGTTTCCCAAAGCCTAATTCGCCTGTGATTGAATTTCAGACTAAACAAAGCTGCCACAATGAGAAGGGGGGGAAAACTATCTAAAAGAGATTATGGACGAATGGGTTGAGGAACCCAGTACAGCAGGGTGAGGTCCATGCAATTAGATCTCCCTGGTTGAGCTGGGCCCTTCCTCTGACAGGTGTGCTCTGTGCCTCGGTGTCAGCTGCTCTGGTAGCCCGTGCTCTTCAGCAAGCCCGAGCCCTGAGGAGTGCCCTCGTTGCCTCTGATAGGAAATGAGCCCCTTTCCTTTGCGCGTCTCTCCCAAGACGGGAGTGCGCGCCTGTGTGTGTGTGTGTGTGTGTATTGAATATCAGCCACGCCTCAGTTTCTGATGGGTTCTTTTCCATACAAGGTGAGGGGTGACCTGCAAGATTTAAAAATTAAGAAATAAACACTGGATGTAAGAATTTTTTTCCCGCTGCCCCCAGATTAAAATTCTGCATCATTTTATTCTTTGACTTGTATTTTTATCTTGTAAATTTTAGGACTTTAACATTGTTTATAGCCAGGTTGGTTAAAAACCCCTCGAGGGTAGGGTACTGTGCCTCACACTTTGGTTTCTCCACACTGGCTCACAAAAGCATAGTTTTATAATTCCTGTCTTGGGTCTCTGAGTCGGAATCGGTGCGACAGCAGTGAGTTAGTTACCTGTGGGGTGATTTGGAATTTACCCTTTGTGTTCTCAAAACAATTATTTAACTTAACTGAAGTTATAAGCAAACATCTAAATAATTCACATTGACCTGAGAGAGTTCTGAACTTGAATTGATATATGTCGTGCTTTTTCAGCTCTGGTGTTCATATTTACAGTCAGTTTTAGTGCTGGTGTTAAGACAGGAACAAATTTCTGGTCTTATTTTTTTTCGCACATTATCCTTGGAAACTCTATGGGGGCAGTTCTACTCTGTCTTGTAGGGTCGCAATGGGTCAGAATTGACTCTGTGGCAGTGGGTATTTTATTAGTTATAGATGTGTAGAGAAATGAAAACACAGTAGCCATAGGTGTGTGTGTATGTGTATACTGGAGAGACTGATTCAGTCAGACACTCGGCAGATACTCCCTGAACACCACTACTGTCAGGCGGTGTTCTAGGTGCTTCAGATGAAGACCAACCGAAACAAAACTCCCTGCAGCCATTTATTACTGTTAATTTTGAATTGTTTGTTGACAGATTTGTATACCATAGTACTCACTGTTTTGAAGTGTATTATTCAGTGTTTCTATGTATATTCACAATTTGTGGCCATCCCTGCTAATTCCAGAACATTTTTATTACCTCAAAAAAGATTACGCTGGTCTTTAATAGTCACTCCCCGTAAGTAACTACAAATCTGCTTTCTGACTCTTATTGTGTGTCTGTTTTGGACATTGCTTGTAAAAGGTAGGACACAACATGTGACCTTTTGTGAGTGGCTTCTTTGATTTAGCATAATGCTTTCAAGGTTTGTCCAGGTTTGTGTGAATGACCTAGGTTCCTTTTGTTTGGGCACGTAACATCTCATTGTGTGGGCATAGCACATTTAGTTCATCCACTCATCAGTTAATGGAAATTTGGGCTGAGTATGGCTTTTGGCTGTATAGATAATGCTGCTGTGATCATTTGTGGGTTAGTTTTCTGTGTATGTGTGTGTTTTCAGTTCTCCTGGAGTTTAGTTGCTGGATCATGTGGTAAGCAAGTTCAGCTGCTTTCCGAACAGGCAGTATTGTTTCAGAAACCGCTAGACATATATGAGAGGTCCCGTTTTTCTGCATCCTTGCCAAGGCCTGTTGTCTGTTTTGATTATAGCTGTCCTCGTGGCTGTGAAGTGGTACATCATTGTAGCTTTGGATTTGCATTTCTCTGTTGAGCAGTGATGTCAAGCATGTTTTTGTGTAATTGCTGGCCATTTTGTGTGATTTTTTAAAAAAAATATACAAATTTTTTGCCCATTTTAGTCAAGTTACTTGATTTTTTAATGCTGAATCATAAGTTATTTATTTAGGATACTAGATCCTTAGCAGATACTTAGTTGCAAATGTTTTCTTCCATCCTGTGGGTTTTCTTTCAGTGTCTGGATAGTATGGTTACAAGCACTAGTGTTCACAGTTTTGCAAAGTTCAACATACCTGTGTTTTCTTTTGTTTGTTTGTGCTTTGAATGTAGTATCTAAGAACCTGTTGCCTAATTCAAGGTAACAAAGATTTAGACCTGTATTTTCTTACTATAACTGTATCTTTTACATTTGGGCCATTGATCCATTTTTACTTAGTTTTTGTGTGTGGTCTCAGGTCCCTGCAGTCTTCAAGTTTATGTTTCAGTAGAGAAAGAGTATCAGTAAACAAAGAAGGGTGTCTCTTGGGAGACATCTCTAGGGTTTATGAACCTGTGTTGTCTTCTTATGCAAACATTCTCATATGTACTGTAAATACCTTTGCTCAGAGACATATTCACGGAGGACTGTTTCTCAAAAAAGGGAGTAGTGTGGATATTTGGAGAAAGTTCCTCCAGATAGCAGGTAGAAAGGCCCTGTGACAGGAACTGACGTAGATGCCATGAGGAACAGAAAGGAGGCCAGCAGGAGAAAAGGGAGGTGAGCAGAACGTGGGGTCAGGCCGGGAGGAACCAGCTCATGGGGGGTGTCAGAGGCCACGGTTCAAACTTTGGCTTCCTCTGGCTCTAGTGGAAAGCCTGTGGAAGATTTGAAACAAATAAATTGTGTAACCAGTCATAAAATCATTCTGACTACTTTGTTGAGAAAAGACTAGAGACACCCCCCAGAAGAAAACTTAAACCTGTTGCCTTTGAGTCGATTCTGACTCATTAAAAACAAAAATGAAAAATAGACATCAAAGCCAGTGCTGTCGAGTCAGTTCCGACTCACAGCAACTCTTAGGACAGAGCAGAACTGCCTAATAGAGTTTCCAAGGAGCGCCTGGTGAATTTGACCTGCCGACCTTTTGTTGGCAGAGGTAGCACTTAACTGCTGTGCCACTAGTGTCTGTCTCGTAGTGACCCTGCAACAGAAAGGTGTCAAATCAGTTATGAGGCTATTGCAGAAATTTAGGGAAGAGCTACTTGTGGCTTTGAACAAAGTCTGAATTGAATGTTGTCATTGATAGGTGCCGTCCTCTCCCTTCTGTCTCGTAGTGACGCTGTGAACAACCACCACCTAGTTCTGGGCCAGTCCTGCTGTATTTCAGCCTATTATTGCCACCACTGTGTCAGTACGTCTCCTTGAGGTTCTTTGACTTCTTTGCAGACCCTCTGGTTTATCAGGTATCATGTCCTCCCCCCGGGTCTTGTCTCTCCTGCTAACATGTCCAAAGAACATGAGATAAGGTCTCACCATCCTCGCCTCTAAGGAGTACTCTGGGTAGTTTTCTTCTGAGAAAGACAATCATTCTTCAGAGATTTTGTGCTATATTCAATATTCTGTGCTAACACCGTGATCCAAATGTGTCATGTCCTCTTTGGTGTTCCTATTTGTTGTCCATCTTTCAGATACACGGGGCTGTTGAAAATACTGGGACTTGGGTAGGGTGCACCTTAGTCTTTAAAGTGGTATTCTTGGTTTTCACCACTTGAAAGGGATCTTCTATAGCTGATTTGCCTGATACAATACACCATCTGATTTCTTGACCACTGCTTCCATAGGTGTTGGTGGATCCAGGGAAAATGAAAGCCCTGGGAACTTCAATCTTTTTTTCTGTTTCTCGTAATGTTTCTTATTGATCCAGCTGTGAGGATTTTTGTTTTGTCTGTGTTGAGGTGTAATCCGTACTGAAGGCTATATGGTCTTTGATCTTTGTCAGTAAATGCTTCAAATCCTCAGTTTTCAGCACATGATTTTGTATCATCTGCATAACAATAGGTTGTTACCTCCAGTCCTGATTATAGTCCAGCTTCTCAGATTATTTGTTCAGCATGTAGATTGAGTGGGTATGGTAAAAGGATACAGCATGGACACACATCTTTCTTGACTTTAAACCATGAAGTACCTACTGCAGTTGGAATGACTGCCTCCTGGTCTAGGCACAGGTTCCTCCAAGCACAACTGAGTGTTCTGGAATTCACTTTCTTCAGAATGTTACCCATAATTTGTCATGGCCGCAAAGTTGAATGCTTTTGCATAGTCATTAAAACACAGGGGAATATCTTTCTTGTATTCTTAGCTTTCAGCCAAAGTCCATCTGACATCAGCAGTGATATCTCTCCTTCCATGTCCTCTTCTAAATCCCCGATGAATTTCTGGGAATTCCCTATTAATGTACTGCTGCAGCTATTTTTCAGTGATCTTCAGCAAAATCTTGCTTATGATATTAACTATAAGTTCAGTAAGTCCCACGTCCTGTTGGATCACTTTTCTTTGAAATGGTGATAAATATGGATCTGTTCCAGTTGACGGGCCAGGTGGCTGTCTTCTCAATTTGTTGGCGTAGACAAGTAAGCACTTCCAGCGTGGAATCTATGTGATGAAATATCTAAATTGGTATTTTGTCAGTTCCTGGAGTCTTATATGTTGTGGGACCCTTCGGTGCAGCTTGGATGACTTCTTTAAATACCATCAGTTCTTGATCATGTGCTGCTTCCTGAAATAGTTAAATCTCAGCCAGTTTTTTTTTTCTCCTTTTGGTGAGGTCACTCTGTGCGTTCTTTTCATCTCCTTTTGATTATTGCCCTTAGAATCCTTTAGTATTTCAACTTGAGGCTTGGATTTTTTTCTGCCACTCTTTCACCTTGAGAAATGCCAGGATTGTGTTCTTTCCTTTTGGTTTTATAACTCCAGATCTTTGCACAATTCATTGTGTTTCACTTTCTTCTCAAGCTGTGCTTTGAAAATTTCTCTGCAGCTCTTTATGTCATCATTTTTTCCTTTTGCTTCAGCTGCTGTACGTTCAGGAGTAAGATTCAGAGTTTCTTCTGACATCTGTTTGGTCTTTTGTTTCCTCTCTTTTTCAATGTCCTTTTATTTTCAACATGTATGGTGTCTCTGATGTCATCCCGTAATTCTTCTGGTCTTTGGTCATTAGTGTTGAGTGGGTCAGATGCATTCTCGAGATGGTCTGTAAATTTAAGTGAGTTATACTCAAGGTCTTACTTTGGCTCTCCTAGGCTTTTGCTACTTGTCATCAGTTTTAGCTTGAACTTGTATGTGTGCAGTTGGTGGTCAGTTTGACAGTTGGCCCTGGGCCCTGTTCTGTCTAGTGATGCAACCTTCTCCATTGTCTTTTCCCACATAATATAGTCAAGTCTGATTCCTGTGTATTCCATTTGGTGATGTCCGTCTGTGTACTCACTGTTTATGTTGTTAAAAAAAGGTATTTCTGATGAATAGATCATCGGTCTTGCAAAATTCTGTCATGGCATCTCCGGAATCATTTTACCAGCATGGCCTTACCTCTCAACTACTTGTCCTTCTTCCTTGTTTCCAACTTTTGCCTTCCAATCACTAGTAATTATCAGTGCATTTTGATTGCATATGTTATCACTATCAGACTACAGAAGTTGGGAAAAATATCTTCGATTTCTTCATTTTTTTTGACATTAGGGGTTGATGCTTAAATTTGAATAATAGTTGTATTAACTGGTCTTCGTTACAGGGTTATGGATGTTACCACTATCCACAGTATACTTCAAGATCAAAACTGAAATACTCTTTCTGACAATGAATGTGATGCCATTTCTCTTTAATTTGTCATTCCTTGCGTAGTCAGCCACATCACTGTCAGATTCAGAACGACCAGTACCAGTCCATTTCAGCTTGCCAATGCCTAAAATATCTATCTTGAGGCATGCCATTTCATTTCTGACAGCTTCCCGTTTTCCTAGATCTTCCTGCACACACCGTACATTACAGTTAGCACTGTTTGTAGGTGTTGTTTTGAGTTGTGTTGTACCAGCAAATGAAGGACCCGAAAGTTTCACTCCATTCATATTACTCAGGTCACCTCTGCCTTGAGGAAGCAGCTCTTCCCGTGATTATGATTTGAGTGCCTTCCATTCTTACGGCTCAACTTCTAGCCCTGTTTCAGACAGGGTTTCTCTGCTGTTTGGAAGGGTGTCACTGGCCAGCTGTTTTAGAAGTATATCACTGGGTAGTTCTTCGTAGCCTATTTTAGTCTGGAAACTACACTGAAAGTTATCTACCATGGGTGACCCTGCTGCTATTTGAAATACCAGCATCATAGCAACATACAAATCAGCACAGTGTGGTCAGCTCACAGTTAAGTTAATTGGATAGTGAGTAGAGCCAATTTAGGGTCTTTTTTTGTTTCGTTTTGTTTTTTTAAGGTAATGTGAAGTTCTCTACGGATAAATGTGGGATGTCGCAGAAAAAGAAAAGACAGTGATGACTTTGAAGTGTTTGACATGAGCCAGTGGAATCATGAAGTTGTCTGAGATAAGGAAGACTACAGCAGGAGCAAAGCGTCTGTTCATGGACATGTTAGAGTCACGCCTTCTACAGTTCCAGAGGAGTTAATGAATAGTCAGATATATAGGCTTGGCATTCAAGAGAGTGGTCTGGACTGGAAAGATGAATTGAGGGGCTCATTATTGTACGGATGTTGAAGAGTATAGTTAAGAGTAGACAAAGGCTTCAGAGACTGGCCCCTAGGGTGCTTGAATGAGGAAACCCTGGTGGTATAGTGGTTAAGAGTTTAGCTGCTGTCCAAAAGGTCATCAGTTCAAATGCAACGGGTACTCCTTGGAAACCCTATGGGCCAGTTCTGCTCTGTCCTGTAGTGTTGCTGTGAGTTGGAATTGACTCGAAGGCAGCAGGTCTGGTCTGGTCTGGTCTAGTCTGGGTACTTAAATGGTAAGACCAAGATGATGAAGAAGAATTAAAAAGGAAGCAGAGAAAGAGTAGTCCATGTGTTAGGAAAAAGCTAAAAGAATGTGGTATCTTGGAAGCTTAGACAGGAGAAAATGATTAATTGCTACTATAGCATTTGTTGATTAAGTAAGATAGGACTGAGAATTGTTCACTGGGTTAGACGGTATGAAGAGGTTAGGGGTCCTCGCTCCCGCCCCCCATCAGCAAGAAGGACGGTGAGGCCTCTAGACTTGCATGTATTGCTGTCAGTCCCCCTTCGGTCCCTCACCTCTGCACTCTGTTCTGCCCCTCCTTGCCCTGTGTCTTGTCAGTTATCACAAGGACCCCAGGGCTCCCCTGTCGCCCATCATCCTCAGGCCCGTCATCCGCAGCCCTGGTCTGTACCTCTCCACTTCTTCCTCTGCCCGGTGCCTGCATTTATCTTTTTCATTTTCCAAATGCTTTCTAGCACAGGTATCTTCTGTGAAGGCTCCTTTTACATTTTCTGGCGGAGCAGTTAGAACACAAACCTTGCTCACCCTCGGGGGCCTGCCACCCCTGCTGCTCTTCTGAGTGATGACTCTTATCTTCCCGTAGGTGTCTTGCTTAGTCTCCCTTGTCTTTTCCAAGCCATTTTGTTTCTCTTCTCCCTAAAAATTCTCATACTGTCTACTTACTCCATCTAATATTCTTCCTTGTTTAGTCATTTACAGGCCCCAGAATTTTCTCCCTTTTTCCTAGCTGTGGATCATAAAATATTTATTTGCTAATAATAAAGTAATTTGTGTTCTGAGTTTTGGCAAGCATCCATATCATAGCCTGGCTTCAGAGTAGTTTACAGTTGGAAGGATTGTCTTTGGAGACCCTTCTTTTGAGACATTAGTAAATATGGAAGATGACAAACGCATTAATCAACCTCCTGGTGTAATGGCCTGAGCTTGAAAAATGCATGACTTTTAAGTGGTTTATAGAATTGAGAGGAGAACTCAGCATATGAGTCTGACATGCTGATCGGATGATAAAGTGAAGGGAAGGGGAGTCTCTACCTTTTGTACCAGCAGCGAGAGTAAAGGCACAGTGCAGCTTTCTGAGGCAGATGGACTGAGGGCAACTAATAAATCATGTTTTGAAACATTGAAGAACAACTTATTTTAATGCATGCAATGTTGAGTCTCAGATAAAATGTTTCTGGGGAGTAAGAATAGATTTCGCATTGCAGGCCCTCGAAGCCATGGTACCTCTGAATATCATCTACATAACAATCTTTAAATCCATCACACAGCCTCAAGCTCAGAAATTTAACAAATAAATAATTAGAGGGTATCACACAGATCCTTCACGATCTCCATGGAGTTGTACATAAAAGACATCAGAGTGAAATCATATTATAAGTAGTCTGTGATCATTTTAATATTTTCTTCTCTGCTTTGAGGAGATCAGAGGACTGTAATCATTGTATACACTTCTCACAAGAAGCACGTACAGTAGCCATGAGGATTCATGTAACAGGCACATTTGTTCCCTTCATCGTGAACCCCCTTTATGCTTGGAACCATGTGCTACCGGGGCTGCCCCGTTATTCATTGAATGACAGGAAACGGGGTGCTTTGTCAAACTGCATGCAACGAAAGTGTACAAATAGATTTTAGAAAACAGGCATAGCTCTGAAGGTTGAATTTCGTATTCCAAGTAAAGATGGGGGGAGGGGAAGCATGCAAACATTAAGTCATTTTAAGTAGTTCTTTACTGACCTTTTTTCTATTAGGAGGAAGAAAATTTTCCTTTGAAGGAAAGCATTAAAAGCTTTGTTAGTAGAATATGATTCAATTTGAAGCTCTTTGAAGTTTCATAGCGGAATTTCTCAGGTAGTTTGTTTTAAACTAGATTCTGGAGTTTTAGTTTAATATAGAATGCTTTTATCTGGTGTGGGAACATTTGTTTTCTAATGGGTAAATGAGAAAGAAGGATGGAAATGATTGTCCTTTGACGAAAGCAGGTGGATGGGGTTAGTGGATGCTTTATCTCAGTGCCTTCGAGGGAGCAGAGTTTAGCCATCCTGTTTGAGCTGGTAGCTGTTTCCTTCTCCCTTCTTAGAATGGCTCTCTATGCATTGTGGTCAACAACTGCCAAACACTGTATTAAAGGTTTTCACATGACACTAGCGTGGGAGATATAAAGCTCTGCCTTCAAGGTGGTCACAGTCTCTGAGGTGAGACAGAGGTCAATACCTTTAGGTATTGCAGAAAAACAGTGAAAGGGAAGATGAAATGAAAGCAGTCAAATATGTAAAGATGCCTGAGCCTAATGTGGTAAGACAGGACTTTGCTCAGTTACGGTGAGCCTGTAACCAGCTGGTACCCACGTGTAGTATTTGCCTTTCAGTTGGCCTGTAATTTGGAGAGGTGCTGTATACATGTCCTGGGCAGGTAATTCGTTTTCTTGGGTCCTTTTGAGACCGTTGAGTGCTACCTGTAAGCTGACACTGAAACACTTATCAAGATGTACACTGGGTTTCATGCTCCCCAGTTCTGCGGACAGTGGTTTACAGAGTGTGTACTATTTGCCAGGCCTGTACTTGGCAGACAGAATCTCACTTGAGTAAAGGTCAGGCATTTACCTTAGAGGAGCTTACTTTATTACAGTTGTTACTGTAAGGCCAGTGATAGATGCCTAGGAGTGCCCAGGAGAGAGTGCTCACTAAAGAACTCGAGGATATTTCAGCTGTGTACTTTCCACTGTGAGTGTGTTACTTACTGAGTTTTGCACTCACACTCAATAGATAAACTTTGTACTTCTCTTTCAATTGTTAAACAATGATAAATATGAACATAACTTTCAGGCATGCTGAAACAGTTTAAGAGGGTTTCTTACTGAAGACTCTAGTATATCCAGGGAGAATTAATAAATGATTGTTTTCTGTGTTACTGTTTTGTGTTTACTGTATTCCTGGAAACTTTTTGTTTTTCGTTTTGAAGAATTTTAAACAAGCACAAATTGGAAGAATAATGAATTTCTATATCCATCTTCAGTGGTTAGATTTTGCTGTATTTGCTACATTTCCCATTTTGTTCTCCTGTTTTGTTCTTGAACTGTTTTAGAATATTCCTAGACATCATGCCTTTTTTTCCCTACGTGTCTAAATTTGCATCTTTAAAACATGAGGATACTTCCTCATGTAACCACATTTCCAACACTATTTTTAGTATTGTTCTGAGCTCCATGGGAGTATTGGAACTTGCATCATTTATTTTGCCTTCACGAAGGGGGGACTGACTGAAAAGAGCTTGTGGAAAAGAAATGGTTTTTATTATGTAAAATCCAGTATGAAAATACAGAACATCCCCGTTCTATTTTCTGTATAGAGTGTATCCATACCCACGCTGACCTTGCAGTTGCTCAGCGTCTTCCTTCATAGTCTCTCCAGCTACTCTGTTCTAATCCTTCCTAATGCAGAAGACAGTTGGTAATTACATGTTTATTTGCCAGCTTGCTTAAATGTCTGTGTTTTCTTTTCAATGGGATTAGCTCCGTGAAGACAAGGCTTGTGCTTCTATCACCTGGCATGTGAACTGGACCCAACTAGACAGCAGTGGGTTTTGGAGCATGGTGGTGGACCCCTAGTTGCACAGGGCTTGAGAACTTGGCTGCTAACCAAAAGGTCAGGGGTTCAAAGCCACCAGCTGCTTCTTGGACACCCTGCATGCTGTCCAGCGGGGACTCAGAGTCAGCTCTGTGACAATGGCTCTGGGAAGCCTAGTGCCCGGTACCTAGTAGGCTTTCTAATAATGATTGCTGAATGGTGAATGCTTGACGTTTCCATACCACACTGTGCAATTGTCTGTACTCGTGTTCTTACACATATTTAAAGACATGAGGAAATAATCAGGATTGATTGTTAGGAAGAAGAAACTGGCTCAGGCATTTATGTACAGTAAAAACTTGCAAAAGCCAGAACCTGTGTAGGACAAAGAAAATGGAAATTTTTGTCTAAAACATGCCCTGTCAAGGTAGAAAGCTTCTGAGGTCCTGAAAACAAGACAGTCCTATCGAGTTCCAGCTATGACAGACTTCACTGTTTGTTATTTCAGTTGTTTATGTGTATGCTTTGGTTGAGTGCTTGTACAAGTGTGTCGTTTCAGTAAGCATTCACTGTAGAATCTGCTTCTCAGAATTATATAATCAGGAGCAGTTCAGGTTTTAATTAATAAATGCTTTCTACTGATTAAGTTTAGTATTTGCGTGAATTTGTGTTTTGTTTTACTGTGATCTTCTAGGCTAGAAGATGATGATTAGGAAAAGACCTGAAAAGGTAAAGTAGTGAGCCCAGCTGATCTGGGGAAGAATGTGGACAAGCCGAGGAAAGAGCTGAGCAGAGGCCCAGGGCAGGTGTGTGTGGAGAGTTCATAAAAGAGCAGGGAGCGGGCTGAGACAGGCAAGGAGCAGGAAGAGAACTCAGAAAATTCCAGGGGCCCGGAAGTGTAGTCTTGCAGTCATTTTAAGGAGTTTGACTCTTAATTAACTGCAAATGAGCCTAGAAGCCTTTGGAGCGTTTTGGAGAGAGGAGCAGTTAGATTAGACTTGCATTTTAACAGGATCTCTCTGGAGGTGCAAGGAAGGCCACAGGGAGACCAGGTGTTGTTGTCAGGTGCCATCTTGTTGGTTCTGACTGCTAGTGACCCTCTGCGCATCAGAATGAAACCCTGCCCAGTCCTGCGCCCCTGTCACCATGATGGTTACATTTGAGCCCAACTGCCGTAGCTACCAAGGCTGTCCGTGCTCCTCGAGGGCCTTCCTCTTTTGTGATGACCCTCTACCGAGCATGGTGTCCTGTGCCAGGGACTGAACCCTCCTGATAACGTGTACAAAGTAGGGGAGATGACGATCTCACTGTCCTTGCTTCTGAGGAGCTTTTACTGGTTGTTCTGGTGTGTTTGATGCTCTCCATGGTGTATCTGATACTCTTCCCCACACCATGATGCAAAGACAGCGTCTCTTCTGTGGTTTTCCTCGCTCGTTGTCCAGCTCTCACACGTGTGTGTAAGGCCACTGCGACCAGGGTGGCTTGGGTCTGGCGCAGCTTAGTCTTCAAGGTGACATCTTGACTTTCTAACACTTTAAAGGCTTCTTTTGCAGCAGATTTGCTGAATACAATGTGGTATTTGATTTCTTGTCTGCTGCTTCCATGCGTGTTCATGGTAGATCCAAGTAGAGTGAAATCCTTGACACCTTCAGTCTTCTCTCCATTTATCATGATGTTGCCTCTTGGTCCAGTTGTGAGGATTTTTGTTTTCTTTATGTGTAACCCAGACTAAAGACTGTGGTCTTTGATCGTCATCAATAAGTGCTTCATGTCCTTCTCCCTTTCAGCAGGCAAGGTTGTGTCATCTGTGTCACAGGTTGTTAATGAATCTTCTTCCAAATCTGATGCCCTGTTCTTCTTCATGGAGTCCTATTTCTTGAAATTGCTCACCATATCTATGGAGTAAGTAATGATGAAAGGATGTAGCCCTCCAGATGCCTTGCCTGACTTTAAATCAAGCAGTGTTCCCTTGTTGGGTTTGATCAACTGCCTCGATGTGTGTGCTGGTTCCTCTTGAGCACAATTAAGAGACCAGCTAACAGACCAGGAATCTAGGAAGAGGGTAGTGGAGGCTTAGAGAGTAGTAGCAGTGAAGGCAGTGAGAAGTCTTCATGTTTTATTGAATTGACAGGGCTTGCTGAAGGAGTGAATGAGAAGAGAAGGATTGCCATGAGGGAGGGAAAAGGGTGAGGATAACTCCCAGGTTTGGGGCCCAAGTGACCAAAGATTGATGTTGATCTTACTGTCATTGGGTATTATGTGTTACCTGGGGTGTTTGATGCTTAATAAATACTGGTGGGGTGTGTTTGAATTTTATCTGCCTCCCATCTTTTTTGTTCTTGTCTCTCCTTAGTTTTCTGTTGCTAGAATGCTGCTTGATTTCTGAGATAAAAAAATGTTTACCCTTAAGCTGTGTTGCGGGTTCTCAGTCTCAGTTGCTTCATCCGGTATCTACAAAGTCTTTGTGTTGGTTGCCTCTGTGGGTCTCTGTTCCCTCCTGAGCTGAATTGGCACATTATTCTCTGTGTTTCATTTTAGTAAAAGCCTTGTCTATATTTTAGACATTTGAAAAATAACATTTAAAAAGCAGATTCACCAATTCTTAAATACAAAGGAAAAGTTCCAGGAAGAGTACTGTAACAATAATTTTATCGGATGTATTTAGAAAATTTTGATAAGTAGCTTCTTTGTTACATGCTTGAGTCACTGGTTTTGATCAAGCAAATGGAGTATTCCTCAAATACCAACATCAGGGGTCTTGTATTATGCACTATCATTGACAGTCTATTTTTTTATTAATAGCAGGCTACTTTGTAAAGGAGCAGTACATTGTCTCTGCCAAATGATTGTAACTTTATGCTGTACCCATGGATTTTTTTCATGCTTATATAAATTGATTTCCAAATGCAAGAGCAATAGTTTTGTCTTCTTGGAAGCTTTTTAAAATTTTTTTTTAAATTCTTTTGCTATGTTTTATAGTAAGTTTGTCTCTATTAAGTTTGTTCTCTTTTATATCCCAGTCCTACTGTAAACTTCTTGAGGGCATATGTTTATTGCTTATGTTTTTATCACCGTGAGCTCTCTTCTGGGCACGAAAGAGTTACTGATCATAGATTATTGAATTCAGTTAAGTAAATTGTATTTTCTTGTTAAATGTATGTATCTTTCAGAATTGATTTTAAAAACCATTACTGATTTGAAAGGTTGGATGCCATTTTAGGGTGAATAGCCAAGGAATGTTTTAGATTAAAATGAGACATTTTTGTCCGTTTATTTTTTGGCATTTCAAAAGTCATGTGATAGTCAAGGAAGTATCTAATGTGCTTCCCATAAAGCAGAGAGCATAAGCTAATCCTAATTAGGTCAAGTAAAATCATCAGTCGAAAATGATACCGAGTTTTTTTCTACTAAAGCTTAACATCCAGAAGTAAAAATATGGTTCACTTCCTCCTAATACCCATTAGAATTGTTACATATGATCTCGTAATGATTATAACAACTGGAATACTTTTTTTATTTGATAAAGTTACTATTTTATTATTTTTATGTGGTACTGGGAAGTATAAATGAAAGCAATGGTAGATTATACTGTAAAGCAGGTTTTATAGTCTAGGAAATACAAGTTCACATAGAGCAGGATTTCTCTGCTATCTAGTTCACTCCCCTTATTTTATCAGTAAGAAGAAAGAGTCTCAGAAAGGTGGTCAACTAGACATCCTAGCTGGTAGGAGCTGTTAAATTCACTGCTGCTGACTGAAGGTTAGCAGTTCGAGTCCACCTAGAGGTACCTTGGAAGAAAGCTGGCAGTTTTCTTTAGAAAAATCAATGGTTGAAAACCCTGTGGAGCACTTTTCTGCTCAGTATACCTGAAGTTGCTGTGAGTTGTGTAACGGACTGGGCAGCAACTCATTTATTTGTTTTTCAGTCAAGAACTTCACACCAATAAAGTAGGAAACTTACACAGAATGGATAGATTCTAGAAAATTATTTGCCAAAACTGTCTCAAGACAGAAAGCAAAAAATCCTCCAAACAATTGTAAAGACATTCCCTGAGTTGTTGACGTGTGTTGCTGTAGAATGCGCTGAGGTCAGAGGATTTCCCAGGTGAGTACTGCAGAGGAGTCTGAGTCTGTTGATTCCGGGCTGATACAGCTGTTTCACAGGATGGGACAAGAGGGAATGTCATCCCACTCATTGTATGAGACCAGCACAACACTGATATGACACTGATATAACACTGGGCAAGGCCATTTTAAAAAAATAAGATTTTAGACTAACGTGATTCCTGGCTGGAGAAGAAATACCTTGAACAAGAAGTTAGGACACTGAAGCCAGTAGTGATTAATAGTAAATAATAATCAGTGTGGGCTTATCCCAGGAATGCTGGTGTGGTTTAGGAAATCAGTTAACCTACCACATTAACAGATTAAAGAAGAAAAATCACATGATCTCATGCATAGATGCAAAAAAGGTGATAAAATTCAGCATCCATTAATGATTTAAAAAAAAAAAAAATGTAGCGAACTACGAATAGAAACTTGGTTAGCTCAATAAATGTGTATACAAAATAAACTTCCACCACAGTTACTAAAATCACTCCCTTTAATGCCTGGAAGTCCTCACACTGGTTCTCCTTTTGAAGATTGCTTAGGGCCTGGTCTTTTCTATGTAAGTTTTGCGGAGAAACTGGTCAGTGACTCAAAAAAATCTTGCTGGACTTTTCATTGGAACTGCATCAAACCTGTTGAACAATTTAGGGAGAGCTGACATCTTTGCCCTATTGAGTTTTCCAGTCCCTGAACACAGTACGCCCCTCGATTTATTTAGGTCTGCAATGATTTCTTTTATTAGCATTTTGTAATATGTAGTGTACAGGTCCTGTTTCGTTGAGTGAATAAGTATTTAATTTTGTTGGAGTGATTGTAAGTGGTGTTGTGTTTTTAATTTTGGCTTCTGCTTACTAATTATGAGTAGAAAATGCAGTTGATTTTTGTGTGCTGACGTTGAATTCCATAATCTTGCTTAACTCACTAGTTTCAGGAGACTTCTATAGTTTCCTTGGGATTTGCCACACAGACAATCATGTTCTCTGAAAATACAGTTTTATTTTTATTGTTTCACTCTGTGTAGCTTTTATATCTTTCTCTTGCTGTGACAGCTACATGTTTTTGATGGCTGCATAATTTTGTAGTTGTATGTTGTTAGTTGCCCTGACTTATGGAGACCTTGTGTACAGCAGTGTGAAACAGTGCCTGGTCCTCTGCCTTCTTCATGATTGTTGGTATGTCTTTGTCCGTCTTTACAGCCATATGTTAGTCTGTCTCACTGAAGTTTTTTTTGTTTTCATTGGCCCTCTTTTGACAAGACGTCCTTTACTAATGACTGGTCTTTCCTAATGAAGTATCCAAAGTAAGTTAGATTCTCACCATCCTTTCTTTAAAGGGAACTTCTGGTTGTATCAGGGGTGTGTGTGTGTGTGCATGTGTATGTGCATGTGTGTCTGGGTGGTCACTTTTCTATTGTCTTTATTCGTGGTGAGAATAAATTCCTAGAACTGGAAGTTGGGTTCCAATGGTATATGCTCTTCAACACTCATGACTGTCCAGTTGTAAGATAAAAATTTTGATAATAAAACATAGGGTCTATAAAAGCATCATTAGAATAGAAATCTCTAGGAAATGAGCATGTGAGGGGTTGATTTATGTTGTCCAGTTAAAACTGTGTATAAACAAACTACTGCTGAATGCTTAGAGAGAAAGAATACCTTCTTAACCAGTAATGCAATTATTAATTCATAGGACTCAAATCCAAATCTTTTTCTTTTTCTTCTTTGATATTATGGGTAACATTCCTCCATTTAGGGTAGAGAGTGTCTACCTTTGGTAATTTACTTTGCAGATTTAGACGGTAGTTTATAGGTAGGAAAGTTAGTGTAATTCTGCATTTTATTTGGATGACTTCTGTGTCACTGTTTCCAAGAGGATCAGTCTGAGGTAACTTGTGTAAGGATTACCTTGGATTTTTATTAAAAATTCACATTCCTGTGTTCCACCAAGTTACTGAATCAGAATTTCTGGGATAAAAATCGTGGACTGAATTGTGTGTTCCCCTCTCTTCCCCCAGGGTTAAAGGCATCCATTACATTTGAGTTTTTTAAAATATGTTCTTAAATGATAATGTCTGAAAACTGTAGCTCTAGATTATCATAAATGTGCCAGGTAAGTGCAAAGCAAATCTAATTGGAGAAATTCAGGGATTTTTTGTTTATTTTTGTTTTTAACCTTGTTAGTGGCTGACATTGAATTTACTGCATTCAGTGAAGACAGGTGGTCAAGACTTCAAATGTAATGAGCTCATCTTTTTTTTTTTGGTTTCTCTGCATATTTCTGTTGTCAGGTAATGTGAAGCTTCTGTTTCCTTTTGGTGTCAATATAGTGCTCCACTGAGGTAAAAAGTATTGGTCATTGAGAGGTGAAGTGGAAGAGTCAGGATAGGTTATAAAATACTGGTCATTTTTAACGTAATTTGTTGAACAATTTTATATTCGTACGAAAAAGTCTTAATTTGTATGTACGATCCTGTTATATCCTTTGTGTAGAACAACAGCGACAGAACTCTTGCCCTTGCCAGCTGGGATGTTTCGTGGCACAGCTCATGCCTAGCTGGCTTGGAAACCTGATTTTCAGTTCCGTGAGACTATCACGAGAGTTAGCACTTGCAGGGCCTAGAAAGGAGACTCGTTCCTGAGAAACCTGAACCATGACAGTGGGTTTGCTGGTGAAGTCACTGAAAGCCACATGTGGTTCAGCGATGCAGATGCTTCCAGTGAGTGGTGAAGTAATACTGTTTCTGTGTGGATGCCAGCACTGATTCGTTTTGTTAGTAAGCTAACAGCCATCAAGCTTTCCAAACTATGCTTTAATTCTAAAAGTGTATTTAAAGAGCTCACTGTCTATCCCACTTCTTTTAGTCATTTTGGGTTGTTGTGCTTAGAATCTGCCCATTTGTCCCTTCTTCAAAATCATACCAACACTACGTTTCCTGTGTGTGTCTCTATATGAAGATAGCGACTGGGCGTAACGACACCCCCTCTTTATGTGAACTAGCATGTATCCTGTGGCTTGGACTCCATTGTAGACTATTTCACAGGAAAGTAAGATCGATGGGCTCCATCTGTTTTCAGCTGTTGCTTATCCACGTCATATAAGTCTACCACTCAACTGGCAAGCCATTGTCGGAAGACTCCCAACTAGTCAGACGTCCACATCAGGGTCTTTCTGAGGTAGGGCTCCCTTGATTAGAGAACTCTGCACTCTGTCAACCTTCATATCATTCTTGCTGTATTTTAGCAAGAACTGTTGAGCAAACCGGAAAATCTTTTGAAATCTGAAACTCGAGTGAGGAGAGAGAGCTTCTTGTCTGTTTTAATCACAGGTGATGAGCCAGCACACACAGACCATATAGAAAGCGGGCAGAGTTTCCCAGTTGCGTAGGTTCTTGGTTTCTGCTTCCAGCCAGCGTCTGTTATGCCTGGAATGTTCCCTGGATGGTCCTTTGGTGCAGCAAGGGCAGCCTGCAGGAGGCAGGTGGGAGAGCTGAGTCTGCTGGGAAGGGATCTCTTGGAGAACAGAATGCTCACAATTTCCTTGTGTGTTGCCCACCCAGATTTCTTTTTTAAGCAGCTAGTTATGGAAAAATGAGCAATAGTGTGTGGCTACTATGGAAGACAATTTGACAGTTTCTCAGAAAGGTAAATATAATAGAGTTACTGTTGTTGTTATTGTGTGCTCTCAAGTTGATTCTTACTTATAACGACCCTGTAGGACAGAGTAGAACTGCCCACAGGATTTCTGAGGCTGTGATCTTTATGGAAGCGTTACTGTGTGACTCAGCATTTCCACTTCTAGTGTATACCCAAGAGGAGTGATGATAGATGTCCCCGTAAAGACCTGGACATGAATGCTCATATTCAGAGTAGCTCCAAAGTGGAAATGACCCAGATAGCGCTCAGCTAATGAATGGACGAAGTAAATGTCAACCTAATAATGAATGAAGTCAATGTGATGTGTCCATACACTGAAATACTTCTCAGCCATGAAAAGTACTAATACATATTACAACCTGGATGATTCTTGAAAACAATATGCTCTGTGATAGAAGCCAGACACAACAGACCCTAATGTGTAATTCCATATGTGTGAGTGTCTAGAATAGACAACAATGCAGACAGAAAGTGCATTAGTGGACTGAGGGGCTGGGTGAAGAGGCAGTGGGGAAGGACTGCTGATGGCTGTGTGGTTTCTTTTGGGGTGTTAAAAGTGTTCTGGAGTGAGATAGTGCTGATAGTTGCACAACTCTGAATTTACTGAAGCTACTGAATTGTACAAAGGTGAATTTTATGGTATGTAACTTAACAGCTTAATAAACCTGTTAAAAAAGTGGACATTAGAAGCTTTGATGGGGATCAGTGAGAGTGAAAAGGCAGTATTCATCCCAGACGGATTATGGATTCTGTGGATTGAAACTGCTAACCTTTTGGGTAGTACCTACAGCACATAACCACTAGGCCACCAAGGTTTCTGATATGGACAGAGCCAGGAGAAGTGCGGGCGAAGCTCTTCTTTTATCACATATCGGTTGTGATTGCCTTGGTTTTTATTTTACTAACTTAGGAGACAGTTCTGTCTCCTTTCAGTGTCTCCTTGAGAGCCTCGACTGCCTGCTGTTCATCATCTTTGTATCCTAGGGCTCCACAGACAGGGCACCTGGGGTGTCCATGAGCAAGGCGGCTCTGAGTATTCACTGTCCTTGTGGTCAGGTCATTCTTTCGTGGTACTGCGAGGGGCCAGATAATTATCTTCCTCACTTTTGTATGAATTACTGCATCGTTGAAGTTGATGTGGAATGAATCTTGCTCATTTTGATTTGAGATATAATCGCTTGCAGTAATCGGAAGCCTGATAAGAAAGGGGAGGCCCCTGATTTACACAGCATGAAAATCTTGGCACTAAATATACTCAAGATAACTCAAGATAATCAAAACTGGGAAATCTATTCAAAGGTGGAAGCAGAAGAATCAATGCATTCCCCTTATGTAACCTTAAAATAATGTGAGGTAGAGGATAATGTCCCTGAGATGGGAGTGCTCCTGGAAGATGATTAAGTTAAAGTTCTCTTTTGCCTTTTTGGTCAACCATCTGAAAATATGCATGCGATGGCTGGGAGTTTTTTGGTAACTGGCATGTCTCTTACAGTTTGCTCTTAATCCCGAAAAACCACTGCTGTTGAGCTGATTCTGACTCATAATGATCTGATAGGACAGTGTGTAGAGTTTCTAAAGAATGCCTGGTGGATTTGAACTGCTGACCTTTTGGTTAGCACATGTAGCCCTAAACCACTACACCACCAGAGTTTCTGAGCTTGCCATTTCAGATTCTATGATAGGTACACTGGGGACTGCAGCACTGGACCCTTTCACTTATGCTTGTGGAAGAGTTCCAGGTGAATACGTTTGACTGATCATTCAAGGTAAGCTGTTATTAACCCTGAAGTTTGTTCCTTCCTATTTCTTTGTTTCTATTGTGGATTGAATTGTATCTCCCCGAAATGTTTGTCAACTTGGTTGGGCCAGGATTCCCAATTGTTGTAATGTAGGTACTTGAGGGCAGGAATATTAATGTGTGATTTTGGCAGATGGAGCAATGGAGATGCAGTAGATGTAATCATGTTAGTTTTATCACTCTTTCAGTGGTGGGCAAGTACAGTGTTTGATGGCTGCATCATCTTCTGGCTCAGTGGCCTTATATACAATTTTGTACAGAGATGGCTGGCAGCCAAATACATGAGCTTTCAAGGCCAAGTAGGTTATGTAACAGAGTGTGTTATACCGCTGAATCACTGTTATCCAGAAAGCCTATGCCAGGCTGGAAGACATGAGCAAGACAACCTTCCTTGCCAACCCCACACTCCACTGCAAAGGGTGTTTTGCTCACCATACAATCCGGGCATTAATTCTTCTGTGAGTGTTCCTGGGTAAAGCCTATATACCACCACAGCAATATAGACAGCAACAAATAAAATAAGCCCACAAGCTATTCCCGGTATAGTAACTAATGTAGCCTGCCAAATAGATCTCAGTTTATGCCACCATTTGGCCAGGGCATCCTCAGAGAGGCTTCTAATAGACTGCATTTCCTCAGCCAGTTGTTATAACGCCTGCCTAATGTTGTCGTGGGCATCTGGAATGTAGGTGCAACATTCTGTGTGGAGGAGAGTGTAAGTGCCCCTTTAGACTGCAGTCAGGATGTCCAAGGCTGTGTGGTTTTGCAGTACCACTTAGGGAGCTGGTACAATTCCTCCTCTAGTGGGGTCAGGGCCCAATGTGAGGCTTTCAGAGCCCTGGTGGTGTGCAGCACCAGCACTGACCCATGTGTGGGTCACTGTAGTAGCAGTGTGGGCCAATGGGTAATACCACCATGTGGTACACTTTGCCCGAGGTTGATACCATGAAGGATCCCAGTGGCTCGGCCGACCAGGCAGGGACTTCAGCACATGGCCCAGTATGTACAGCCATTGCCATGTACACTGGCCAGTCCACTTACAAGGCAGTTAGGTCTGCCCGTGAGAGCCGCAAACCCACAGACTGCCCCAGGGTATTGGGTGGTCCTTGCTGTTTTCTTTTATAATTTTCTTCTCCCCTATCATATGGTATCATTTTATGGGGCAGAGATCTGGCATAGGCCCATAGGAATCCATCTAACATGGGGTCCCTCCACAATCCCCTGCTCTGTGCAGAAGGGGGCTTTGTCCTGCAGTTCAATGGCCTCAGCTGTAAACCACTCCATGTTGTCCCATATCCTACCCACTGTTGGGCCTGACTTATCTGCTCTGTCACCAGGAGCTTCACATGTTCCAGGGAGGCAGTTCAGAGGGGATTGCTATGACCCCATTCTTGCAACCGTATCCAGTTTTCTCCAGCAGCAGGGTGAATTCAAGTTGGGGAGGCCTCTTAAATCGCTGAGGAGCATCTTGGCACAATCCCAGCATGTTGATTGGTTGGAGGCCTCTGGCAAGGTATGAGCCCGGTCAGCTAAAGTGTTTCCACTGGCTAGCCTAGGGCTGCAGAGAGAGACAGGTTAGACAAACCAGTAGAGGGAGGTCTCTCCCATCTGGTAAGATACAGGCTACTTGTCCATCCTGGGACAAGATGGTAGCTGGCAAGAGGGGCCTCCTTGGCCTCTCATACCAGACCTTAGCTCCTGTATCAGTAGGTAAGGTGGGCTCTGTATGGACAGGTACAGGCCCTATATGTATAGGCCAAACACTTAGCACAAAGGCACATTTCAGAACAGTGGCTTCACCTGTGGGAAGGGATACTGTAATCTTTGGGGATCACTCAGTATCTGTGTATGGGTATTCAGCCCTCTCTCCTCCCCAGTCTCCTGTGGGAACACTCAACTCATCTAAGATAAGGGCTGTACTTTATTTAATTTGTGGTAGTTGACTTTCATATGCCAGAAGCCATCAGGTATTTTCACTGGCCACACTGGAGAGTTGAAGTGGCTTTGGGCAAACCTCAATATTTGCACTCAGTGCAACTCTTCAGTAGTTTCCCTGATTTCCTTATGTCCCCCTGGGAGGTGATACTGCTTCACATTCACAACCTGCCTAGGAGCAGACAGCTCCACTAGGGTAACTTGAGCTTGACCCCACACTACGGCCTTTATGGCCCTTAGCCACAGTGTAAATTCCCCGGCTGTTGTTTGCATCACCTGGCTGTGCAGGATGTCCATACCCAGAATGTACTCTGGCACTGGAGAAATAGGAACTCTGTAAACCCTAGTGGGCAGGTGGCCAATGGCTGATGGTAACTGGACTTCTCATACCCGAGTGGTTTGGACACCATATCCATCTATCACTTGTAGGGGTCCAGAGAATTTTCAGGGTTTGCATGGATTAGAGAGCACTCGGCCACAGTATCCACCAATGCTATGATACATTGCACATTTGATGGGAACCAGTATATGGCTAATTCTACATAGACTTCCAGTCTCCAGAGGGATCCCCATTCCTTGTGTGGGACCTTGGCCTCCATCCTAGGGAAACTGCAAGGCAGCTGAACTGCCATGGTCATTGTGGTCCTCCAAGTAGTCACAGAGCTATATGGTTCTTGCTCCTCCTTGTCCCACCTGACAGGATTCCCCCTTTGTCCCCCTTCCTCAGCTTAGGAGTGGCATAATGCTGTTCAGGCTTTTACTTTCTCCATTAGCCTTCCCATCCACCTCGTGACTGACACTGCTGCCAGCAGGTCAGCTCACATCTGTGACCGGGTTACCTTGAGGGATTCTTTTTCCCTCCAGAGTCTCTGTCCCCTATCTAATACTATGTAAGGCCTGTACCCTACACGTCGGCCAAATTGCATCGGCCTCCCCCAAATCGGCTATCTCCCAAGCAACCTCAGCGATAGGTCAGTTAACATAGGGGGCTAGCACTACAAACAAAGACCCAAACAGAAGCAAGAGATGTTTGCAAAAGGGTGTCCTGCACACATGGTGTAAATATCTCCTCATCAGGTCCCCGAACATTTAAGTTATAGATGGCATTTTCCATGCCCAGATCCCATATGGCATTCTACATTTTGTGTATGATGGTCACTTGCTAAGCACTCCAGGTAGATGGGTGGCGTTGGCCCACACACCATGGGTTGCTGCCGTCAACGACTCTCAGGGAGTGTACAGTGTCATCGTCACCATGCAGGTAGTGAAAATGCTGATGAGGGGAAGATTGAACAGTAATGGATGCCAGTTTCTCCATTTCCTCCTGAGGCAGCATAATAGTATCTGTCCTTATGTCCCACAGCCACAATGTCCAGGCAGCCAGAGACTCGCCCCTCTGTTGTGGTGAAACTCACGAGCTAAACCCATCTACTCTGACTGAGTATGTGGCCTAATGACCGAATGATCCACAGTCTTGGCCAGGGTGTCACACTGCCCCCCCCACCCCCACCTTTGGGCACTGGGTTTTAGCCAAAGGGTGGTCATGTAATCCCCTCCTCCTCAGGGACCCTTCTTCCTTGTCTGATGAGTCCGCTATGATAGGGGTGGGGGTTGCATCCCACAGGAGGTGCCAGGGTGTTTGTCTGAGAGGACTGC
Source organism: Heterohyrax brucei (assembly GCA_028571685.1). Lineage (NCBI taxonomy): Eukaryota > Metazoa > Chordata > Mammalia > Hyracoidea > Procaviidae > Heterohyrax > Heterohyrax brucei. Next base: position 15,513,669 of record CM053147.1, on the reverse strand, counting down.
TTTTCCAGAGCAGCCACTCACTCATGTTCCTGTCACAACTGCTCTTGGAGGCTTGTGTACATCAGTTGGCGGTGCCTGTGCCCTGGCTTGCTTCCATAGCCACCTTCAGGCCTGTGAGAACAACCTAGCCTGCTGCCCTGATACCAGCCTGGGTCTCCTTTTACTCCAAAGTTTCCCCTAAAGCATGCAGGACTTTCTCAACACTAGCTAGCATCCTGTCTACCTCTGACTAGTCCTGGAGCAGGGACCAAGCTGACAAGACCATCGCCTCTGGGAACCATACAGTGCAGGGCGGCTAGCCCTCCAGCTCCCCTCTCCATTGTTATACCAGCCTGGGCTAAACCCTGCTGGGGACTGCACCAGTTGTCGTAACGCAAGTACTCAAGGCCGGGAATAATCGTATGTGATTTGGGCAGACTCAGCAACAGACGCACAGTAGATGCAGTCATGCTAGTCTTATTGGCAGGTAGGTGGAGCATTCCACAGCCATGCTGCCTTGTACACAGCAGCCTTATGCACAGTTAATACGCATAGGTGGCTGGCAGCCCGATACATGAGCTCTCAAGGCCAAGTAGGTTATGTAATAGGTTATGTAACAGAGTATGTTATGCTGCTGCGTCACTCTCATCCAGAAGGTCTGCACCTAGCTGGAAGGCCTGAGCAAGACAACCTTCTGTCCTATCCCCACACCGGTACTGTGTGATTGTCCACCATTTTGTCAGGTGATGTGATTTTTCCTGTCTTGTAAATCTTAACCTGTGTGATGTTAGTGAGGCAGGATTGGCGGCAGGTATGTTAATGAGGCAGGACTCAATCCACAAGATGAGGCTGTATTGTGAGTCATCTCCTTTGAGATATAAAACAGAGAACGGAGCAGAGGGATAGAAGGTAGAGGGACCTAATGCCCCCAAGGGTGAAGAGCTAGGAGCGTAGTGTGTCCTTGGGACCCAGGGTCTCTGGGGAAGCTCCTGGACAGGTGGAAGACAGGAACTTCTCCCAGAGCTGACAGAGAGAGGAAAACCTTCATCTAGAGCTGGCACCCTAAGTTTGGACCCAGCCTTCAAAACCAGGAGAGAATAAACTTCTGTTTGTTAAAACCATCTGCTTGTATTTCTGTTATAGCAGCGCCAGATAACTGAGACAGTCTCCTGCTTGACCCAGTCTCCCAAACCTCTTTTAATTTGTTGTTAGAAAATTAATTAAGGAACTGTTTTTCTTTCTTGTTTTGCATTTTTTAAGCCAAGAAACCACCATAAAATAATAATTATATATAAAATTTTCCTGTTATTTAGGACCTAAAATGTATTCACTTCTTGGAAATACAAAAGAATATAATTTTTTTATTCTATAAAATTCGTTTCACAGTTTTTTGACCGAGAGGCCAGGACAGCTCTTCTTAACTTATGGCAGTGCTCAGATAGGTCATTTGCATCCCAGCAGTCAGCTAATGTTAAATCTCTAAGCGATAACTGTATATTCACATAGTACACTGCTCTGGATCCTTCAAAGCCTGTAATATTTGTCACTGATACAGTAACCCATCATTAGGCAATTCCTAATCCGATTGTCTTATGCATGTCTTGTACCTCTGGGCATCTCTAGGGAGAATCAAGAGGAACTTCGCTTTTCCTCTTGACTGACACCCTTGGAATCCTCCTTATTTTCTTTATTTCTCTGTTATACCCTCTGTTAAGCTTTGCCTCTGCCTCGTTCTTTAATCAGCTGCCGTCAAGTGCACTCTGACTCACGGTGACTCCATGTGTGTCACGGCAAAGCTGTATTCCATATCATTTTCAGTGATGGATGTTTTGGAAGTTGACCACCAGGGCTTGCTTCCGAGGTGCCTGTGGGTGGGCTTCAACATCCAGCCTTTGGTTAGTAGCCAAGCATGTTAACCATTTGCATCGCCCAGGGACTCCTATCAAACATGGAACTGAACCTTCCAACCCACTGCCTTACCCCATTCCTAATTTAGGATGGGGACTCCTAGGTCAGTGACCACGGTGAAAGTAAAGCAGGGTATAATTCTGAGTACGCCCCTCTCAAACCCCAGCCTTGTAGTCCTTTAAATCTCTCACTGTCACCCCGCCGTAAATAGCCCTTGACCTTATAGAGATCCCAAATCTCCACTTCCTCCTTTTCCTTTGAGTCTGTCAAGCTCTTTCCAGCCTTATTTCTGTGCCTACCAAGCATCGACTCAGAACCTTCAGTTCCTTTTTGCCCTTGTTCTTCCACTACCCCTAGATGGTAAATCCCACAGTCTGGTTCTCAGAGGCCTTCTTCTGCACCCTCAGTCCTGTTCTAAAATACTCCATAGTTGCACGACGCTACTGTAAGTTCCAGGTATTTTTTCTTAACGGGGAGCCCTTAGCAGTGGAAAAGGATTTCTTGAGGAATTCATCACATGTTTTTCTCCTCTTCCTTTTAAAGGTCAGTGTAGTTCATCATTCTTTACCATACTGCCCCACCCTACCAGGAGTCTAGCATGTGCTTACTCAGCTTTCATGAACTTCTAATTCTCCGTTCCCTCACACCACCCCTAGTAGACCTACTTTGTAACATGCCCAGGACAGCTTCTTTTAATTTGATTGTCATGTTTTGGCTTTGAATTTCAATGATGGATGGATATTGAGCAAGAGTTTTGTTTTTTCCCTACTACAGAGATGACAAGCTTCAGCTTTTGTGTCGTCTTCCATCAGCTGTAGTGGTTTATTCTATTGACAGTGACTGCCAGTGATTCTGTTGATAGTGGCTGCCAATGATTTTGTTGACAGTGACTGCCAATGCTTATCAGACGGAAGAGTGACATTTACAATGGTGTTGGATGTCCCTCCTTGATCATAACTTTTACATGCCAGGGTAACACACCAGTATCAGCTGTTTCTTACACAGAACTTCACCCTTCATCTTCAGTTATGGGTGGAGGATGGTAGTCGTAAGTATTAGTGCAAGACTTTTTGCCCAGGTTTCTGAAGAGTTACATAGGACAATAGAGTTAGAGACAAGGAAATTAAAGACCATTAGACAACTTCTGTGGGATTTCCTGGATTTTTTTGCATAATGAGAAAACTGAAACATGGTGTGGGTCTCAGGTGTTAACTGTGGTAACAGTAATAGAAGCAGTGAAAGAGAACAACTGGAACGTTGGTAAAAAGGTGCAACAAGAAAAGATGGATTTCTGTAAGTTAGTGTTCCCAGAATTAAAACAGGGAAAGTCTCCCAAGTGTCGACTGTCTTCCTACTTTTGTGTTACCGGACATTATGGGAAGCCCTTGTAGTGTAGTGGTTAAGAGCTCAGCTGCTGATCAAAAGGTCAGCAGTTCAAATCCACCAGCTGCACTTTGGAAACCCTATGGGGTAGTTCTGCTCTGTCAAGTAGAAGCTTGTTTTAATCATCTAGTGCTGCTATAAGAGAAATACCACAAGTGGACGGCTTCAATTAAGAGAGTGTGTTTCTTCATAGTCCAGTAGGCTACAAGTCAAATTCAGGGCCTCAGCTCCATGGTAAGACTTTTTCTGTTGCTCTGGAGGAAAGTCCCTGTGTTAGTCACCTGGTACTGCTCCAACGGAAAACACCATGAGGGGAAGACTCCGTAAAGAGAAATTTTATTGTCACAGTCTGGTAAGCCACAAATCCATCTACAAGTTACAAGTCCACTTGATAAGAGAAGTTACTGCAGTCTGGTAGGCTAAGTCCAAATTCAAGGAGAGCATCTTGGCACAGGAACCTCACTTCCAAAGGACATCCTCTACTCTTGGTGCTGCTTTCTTGGTGGTGTGAGGTTCCCAGCTTCCTCTGCTTGCTTCTTTCCCTCATATCCCACAAGCTTGTAGCTTGAGTCCTGCCTCTAACACAGCTGCAGCCCGTTCTCCATCATCAACGTCACAGAGGCAGGATTCACAACACATGGGACCCCTAGCTGAGTCAAATGAACACGCACATTTTGGGGGGGGACACAGTTCAATCCATGAGAGCCCCTGTGCTGTCAGTCTTCTCTTGGTCTGGGAGCACCTCAGTACAGGAACCTCAGGTCCAGTGGACGTGCTCTGCTGCTGGCACCACTTTCTTGGTGGCATGAGGTCCCCCACGTGCCTTTGCTCTCTTCTCTCTTTTATATCTCAAAAGAGACTGGCCCAAGACACTATCCAATCCTGTAGACCTCTTCAGCATGACTGCTGCCTATACATCTTTCTAAATCATAGTGATAGCATCTACAACACAGAGGAATAGCCTATCACCTGACAAAACAGTGGACAATCACAGCACAGTAAGAATCACACCCAACCAAATTGACACAGACATTTTTGTTTTATATATATATACAGTGACTAAGTGAAAATATACAATCTAAATTATATTTGCATGACCACCTGTCTGCAGCTTCTTGTGCTCTCCTTGCCCAGTGACAGCGTCTTCCTCCTTTTTGTTCTATAAATGTCATCTCCTCATAACAATCTCCTGTCTCCTCCTCCTCACCCACTCCTCTCCCTTCTAGTAAGAGGCCAGCGGAACAGCATCCTATGGATGCTTAGATCCATAAAGTACACACACCATATGGTCACATTATGTCCCCGAGTCCAGTCCATTCCTGTCCAAAGAGTTGACCTCAATAATGTTTCCTGGTCAGGGGCTTGACACAGACATTTTTGGAGGGACACAGTTCTATGCATGACAGAGCCCATGTTAGTAGCTGGGACAAGGGAGTCTTGAAACCCACCAAAGGCTGGTTAGGAGAAGTGGGTGAAGGTAGAGGTGTAGTGCTGGCTACCAAGACTGGCTTAGAGACGAAAGTCTTAGCTCTGGCTGCAGCTGAGCTGCTGAAGGTATTTCACCCAGAAATATTGTCAACCCAGTGGTTAGGTACTGTAGAATGTTGTTTCTTTTAAGCCTCACTTAAGTTTTTGATCAGAGATGCTTTCAGGTCTGGTTTGGACAGCCAACTATTGATTTAAAGTTGATTTCATTGAAAAATGCAGTGTAGATGACAAACCACTGCAAAATCAAGGTTAATTGCACCCTTTTAAAGAATTTTGTCATATCACTGCTGTCTGTGTGATTTTATTTAACATGTCAGCTTGTTAGGAACATGAAATTACATTGTAGTTGAATAAAAATATGTTCCTGTAGAAGGCAGACTGAAGTTTATATACTACACTGACCGTGTAGTGGTAGGTGACCCTGAACAAGGCACTGTGGCCTCCTTCCATCCACCTGTGATCTCTGTGTTAGATAATACTATATGCTGTTGTTAGCATTAAGTGTCATACTATATGTCAAGAGATTGGCCTGGTACCATTTTTGTAGTAGATAGTCAATGCATGTGAATCTCTTTCCCCTTTCTTACCTTCTCTCTATACCTCAGGGAGTACTTGATCCAGTCTGGATTACCTGTGGTACAATGATAGAACACTGTTAAGCAAAAGAGATAACTGAGAAATGAAATACAGCATCGCACTTACTTCTCTAGTGGTGAGAATAGGAGCCCCACTGGAGCAGTGGTTAGGCCCCTGGCTGCTAACTGAAACATCGACAGTTTAAACCCACCAGCTGCTCCACAAGAGAAAGATGTAACAGTTAGCTTCCATAAAGATCACACCCTGGGAAACCCTTTGGGGCAGTTCTGCTCTATCCTTTTGGGACGCTTTGGCAAAAACAACATGGGGAGAATAACTTATTTCAATTTGGAAGATCATCTTCTACAAATAACATCATACTGTGATTCTTTGATACTTTCTTGAAGTGTAGATTTATCAGTCAGCTTACTTGGTACAAAAACACGGTTACTGTTTTTCCCTAGCTCGTTTGTACTACGAAGTCACTTGGCCTAAAAGTAGCTGACAAAAGGCATTATCATTCTTTTTGTTCATTCATTACATTCATCTGTTTATTCATTCAACAAATATTTACAGAGTACTTAGTATGGGCCAGAAACTATTCTGGGCACCAGGGATATATTACTGAACAAAACAGCATTATTATTAGTATGTACATGCAAGTTCAGAGTTAAATCCAGAAGATGATCCTTCCTTTGAAGGCACTGGTTGCCTGGATTGCCTTCCCAGGTCCAGTAGCAGCTCCCCCTCAGGCTGTGCTGTGCAGTCACAAATCCTCATTTCCCTGGCTTCACTGTTGTGGTAAGGCTTTCAAGGGAAGGACATTAGTCTGGCACTCACCCCGAGCTTGCAGACTCTTGTTGCCTGTTTGATGATGTGGTAGCAGCAGCAGCAGTGGCAGTAAGTCGTGATGCTATTATGTGCTAGAGAGTGTTGTGACGAGACGCTGCTATTTGCCAAAGGCCGAGAGTCTCCAAGGGGAAAACACAGTCTCCAACAAATGGTGTTGGGAAAACTGGATATCCATCTTGGAAGGAAGGAAGGAAGGAAGGGAGGGACCGAGGGAGGGAAGGAGAGAGGGAGACTCGTATCTCACACCATGCACAAAAACTAACTCAAACTTGACCAAAGACCTAAGTATAAAATCTAAACTAGTAATGGTGTCTAATCTCCATAACCTACAAGGTACAGAAAAACCTCAACAAGAAGAAGACAGATAACCCAGTTAAAAAAATGGGCAAAGGATATGAACAGTCATTTACCTGAAGAAGACATCCAGGACATTAACAGACACGTGAGGAAATGTTCATGATCATAAGCTAGTAGAGAAATCCACAGCAAAATTACAGTGAGATACCATCACACCCAAGCAAGGCTGATGTTAATCCAAAAAACAAAATAGTAAAAGTTGGAGAGGTTGTGGAGGGACTGGAACTCTAACAAGGCTGACATTAATCCAAAAACCAAAACAATAAAAGTTTGACAGTTTGTGGAAAGATGAACTCGTCTACACTGCTGGTGAGAATATAAAATGGCAGCCACTTGGACAGTTGATTTGGTACTTTCTTAAAAAGTGAGAAATAGAAATACCATATGATTGATCAATGCCACTATTTTCAATATATCCTAGAGAAGGTAAGAGCTGTCACATAAATGGATAAATGCACACCAGTGTTAATTGCAGCAGTGTTCACAGTTGCAAAAAGGTGAAATCAACCTAGGTGCCCATCAATAGATGACTGTATAAAGAAAACTATGATATGTTTACATAATGGAATACTATGCAATGATAAAGAATGTCGATGATCATGGGAAACATCTGATAACATGGAGTCATCTGGAAGACATGTTGCATGAAATTAGTTGCAAAAAGACAAAAATTGGATGAGATTACCATTATGAGGACTCAAGACAAGGTTTAAGCACAGAAGAAAAATGATCTTTGATAGTTACCAAGGAGGGAGATGTGTATTCACTGAGTAAATATAGACAGGAGTTGGGTTAGGTGGAGGAAGTGACAGTACACAGTAGAAGGGAGGTTAATACTGCTGAACTACACCAGAAGCTGACAGATCTCCTAAGTACCACCCAACATTTTGAAGGTCAAAGTAGCAGGGGCAGGGGGCTGGGGACCATGGTCTCAGGGAATTCCTAGACAACTGACATAACTAATTTTTTTTTTTTTTTTTTTAACAAAATGTTCTGCCTTCCCTTTTGGTGAGAGGCATCTGGGATCTTAAAAGCTAGCAAGCTGCCATATAAGGAGCATCAAGTGGTCCTATTCCACCTAGAGCAAAGTAGAACAAAAGACATTGATGACATGAGGAAAATATGAGCCCAAGAGACATGTGACTGATAGACTACATCAGCATGAGACCAGAAGAACTACATGGTGCCTGGCCAACACCAATCACTGCCCTAAAAGGGAATACAACGTAGAGTCCCTGATGTAGTGAGAGAAAAATGGGGGTGCAGATCTAGAACTCTGTTAAAAGAGCAGACTTGATACTCCAACACCCTGGAGGGTCCCCTGAGGACATGGCCCCTGGACTTAGGGCTGACCCCAGAGCTCAAACCAGTACCAAGGCCAGCTCTCCGGACAGAGTGGACTGGACCAGAAGAGACAGAGTGATGCTGGTGAAGTGTGTTGCTTGTTGAGTCAAATATATGCATGAGGCTGTAGAAGCAGTTTTTCTCTAGCAGCGAAATGAGAGGGTGGAGAGGAGTGGTCAGGAGCTGCCAGAATGGGTACCAGAAGTGCAGGGTGGAAAGGGGTGTACTGTCACAGGGTGGCGAGAACAGGTAGAGTTACGTAGCAGTGTGGAGCGGGATTATGTGGCAAATTGACTTGAACTGTAAACTTTCACATAAAGAACAATAAAATATTTTTTAAAAAAGAGTGTTTTATTGTCATTAGGTGCCATCAGGTCTGTTCTGATTCAACCCTGTGAACAACAGAACGAAACACTGCCCAATCCTCTACCATGCTCACAGTCGTTTTTATGCTTAAGCGCATTGTTGCAGCCACTGTCTATCTCCCTGAGGGTCTTCCTCTTTTTCATTTACCTTCTCGCTTACCAGGCATGATGTCCTTCTTCAGGGACTGATCCTTGTGACAGCATGTCTAAAGCATACAAGATGCAGTCTCACCGTCCTTTCTTCCAAGGAGCGCGCTGGTTGTACGTCTTCCAGGAACAGATCTGTCTGTTCTTGTGGCAGTCCATGATACGTTCAGTATTCTTCTACAACACCACAATTCAGAAGGCATCAACTCTACTTCTGTTTTCTGTATTCAGTGTCCAGCTTTGGCATGCATATGATGTCATTCAGAATACCACGGCTTGGGTAGGCACTTCTCAACACTTGAAAGAGGTCTTTGGCAGCAGTTGATTGCAGTGCAATGTGTCTTTTGATTTTTTGACTGGGGCTTCCACTGTGTTGATTGTGGAACAAAGTAAAATGAAATCTCTGACAACCACAATCCTTTCTCAGTGTATCATAATATTGCTTACTGGTCCAGTTGTGAAGATTTTTGTTTTCTCAATGTTAAGGTGTAATCCATACTGAAGGCTGTGGTCTTAGATCTTCATCAGTGTTTCAAATCCTCTGCACTTTCAGCAAGCAAGGTCGTATCATCTGTACAACACAAGTTGTGAATGAGTCTTTCTCCAGTCCTGGTGCCTCGTTCTTCTTTATGTAGTGAAAGAATACGACTGTAAACCACACAGTGTCCCCTTGTGCTGTTCGCGTGACGGCCGCTTGATCTGTGTACAGATTCCTCATGAGCACAATTAAGTGTTCCGGATTTCTCGTTCTCCTCGGTGTTGTCCATAATTTGTTGTCATCCACACAGCTGAATGACTTTGTGTAGTCAATAAAACACAGATAAACTCTTTCTGCCATTCCCTGCTTTCAGCCAGGATCCATATGACATCAGCAATGATAGCCCTGATTCCGCATCCTGTTCTGAACCTGACTTCAGTTTGTGGCAGTTACTGTCAATGTGCTATTCCAGTTGCTTTTAAATGATCTTTAGCAGAATTTTACTTGCCTGCAGTAGTGAAGAGTAGGCACTTGCTAGTAACTTGCTCTTAGAGAGACACCTTGGAAGGTGACGGCTGTGGGTTCCTGGAACTCTTAGACTTTTCAGCTGGCTTTTACAGGCCATTACAGACCCTGTTTATTGATAATATCAAAAGTCTCATATTTATTGAATTTTATGCATTTTCGTAATCCTCAGGAAATATTTATGAAGGAAACCACTTGCTGTAAAAAGAATTCACCTTCACTGTGACAGTTTTCTATGTGAGGCCAATTATAAGTCCAAGACACATTAAAAATGCTTTCTGTAGTTCAATGAAAGTCACTGTCCTATTTTCTTTGGAACACTTGGCACAAAACATTTATATAGTCCACACCTGCACATTGAAAATTCATTATTAATTGGAAAATTAAGAGCAGAGAAGAGCTCATTTATTCTGTCATGCTGAGTGTTCTACATTTGGAGACCTTTCAGTGGAATAATATTCACCCTACATAAGACATGCTTCATTCATTTGTTGCACTGTTGGTCTTGTCAGTGGTAATGAGTAGTACTGTATTGCCTAAAGTAATGAGAATGACATTGTTTGAATTTTGACATTTCATTTTCTAGTTCATGATCCAATTGTGTGTGTGTGTGCGCGCGCGCGCGTGCACATGTTTATGTGTATATGAAGTTAGTTAGGTCCTTAAATGCCTTGTAGCTCTTCAGATGGACTTTTTTTGTCACGTTGAATCCCTGGGTGAGGCAAATGGTGCCCATGGTCTGCCGCTGTCCAAAAGTTTGGAGGTCGGAGTCCACCTAGAGGTGTCTCAGAAGAAAGACCTGGCTGTTCACTTCCAAAAAGTCAGTCATGGAAAACCCTGTGGAGCACAGTTCTGTCCCAACACATGAGGAGTCCCTACGAGTTGAAGCCAACTTGATGGCAGCTGGTTAGGTGCTGAACACTGTACTGAGTGTCCTCGTATACATGATGTCATTTAAATATAACCTCGAGTGTTTGGAAGAGTTTATTGTAATCTTATCAGTGGGGAAGCTGAGGCTCAGAAAATATTAGTAATTCTGCCACATTCATAATACAGCAGACCTAGAGTCTACCGTAAGGGCCTTTTGATGTTTTTCTGCTCTACCACGGTCCTCTCAAGGAGGGCCTTTCTTTGTCTTTTTCTTTCTAAGGCTTTGTTTTTCTGTTTTTCTTTTATCAAGATGACTGTGCTTATGATAGATGACATCAAATTCTACTTGCCCAGAATCAAACAGTAATAAATAAATCTAGGTGCTGATTACTTAAAGGTAAATGAATTACAGAGGAAGAAGCGTGCCTGAGAGCCCAGTGCTGCCCACCTCCCTGCCATTGATGGGGGCGGTGGTACTTGGTGCTACCAGCTGTCTGAGCAAGTCTGTCAACCACCATCCTCTCTGTTAGAAGCAGGAAATAATGACAGGGCCATGTCTTTCCCTGTTTTTCACACAATCTGTATTCTGCTTGTAATACCATTGTAGCTACCTGTTGGTTCCAACCATCTATCACGGCTCCCCATTTTCTCTGGGGCCTGTCCCTGGGCCTTGATAGCAAGGTTTCTGCTGTGAGCGTAACCTGTGGAGGGAAGAGATGGGCTCGGCCCTTCCTGAGTCCTCCTTGGGATTGAGCAGTATGTTCTGAAGCACATCCCCAATGGCAGCTCCCGGTTTACTTGACTAGGATGCAGCACATGAGACGAGGTGTGTTTTGTCTTTTACCCAGCATACTGGAGTACTGAAGGCATCTCGGGGTACAGCCCACAGCCCGTGCAGTCTTCAGCCGTGGCTTTTGGTTTTGACAACTTTATTTTCAAGACTATTTTCACTATGTTGATGACATTTACCAGAAAGTAGGCAGCTAAACTTGAATTTCTCGTCTGTAAAGAGGCAGTCATACCAGACCCAGGGTAGATGATACTTTGAAACAGAGCTGGAAGAGCAGAGGAGGCTCCTGTGGGTAGAAGCTGGGTTGGAGCCAGGCTAGGGAGGCAGTGTCTCTGTTTTGTAAAAAAAATATTTCCACATGAGTTTGACTTTTAATTAACCCCACTATGTGAGCCAGTGATTACCTTTGTGCGGCCCGTGGGGGCTTAGGACAGATGATGCTGTTGCTTAGTTTCCAGCCTGACGCTCTGTCGCCTGCCTGCTTTCCATAGATGCATCTTCCGCTTGCCACCTTTTCCATTGGCTCCCATGCTCAGTTTCTGCAGTCATGTCTGACCTGTGGACCCCCTTGTTCCCTGTGTTACTGTTATCAATGACTGTTGACTCAGCATACCCACTGCCTGCAAGCCTTGGGGAGACAGAGTAGCTTCTATCTGATAGGTTCCTGACAGTTCACCAAGGACTTTCACAAGTACTTTCTCCTCCTGCTCTGCTAGCGTTCTCCTACCTTAGCTCTTCATTTGCTCCTGCTTTCATTCAGCAGATCCATTCTTTTAGGTACGCTTGCCTGGACGTTGCTTTCCAGGTGGGAGGTTAAAAAACAAATGCAGCAGAGGTGACCGATTTTGAGGTTCATGTGGGTCATTTTATGTACAGTGTTTGTAAATGGCATTGTGGACATTGCGCCAGGTACGTTGGACAGTTGAGGGCTAGATCTAACGGGGCCTGGAGGAATGGAAGGAGGAGACCGAGAGAGAGCTGGGCACAGATACAGAGTTAGGCATGTACACAAGGGAACGCATGTGCCTGGGGGCACCAGACTGCAGCGACATTTGTCATGTCTGTATTTAATCCTACAGTATCTGAAATCATAGACCTTCAGAACAGAAACTAGTGGAGGTTATCTAGTCTCAACTCACATATAGCCTTAAAAATATGCTTGTATTGATCTGACTGTATTTTTGTATAGATTTGCTTTTCTCATGGAAACCATGGTCGCATGGTGGTTAAGTGCTGTGGCTGCTAACCAAAAGGTTGGCAGTTCAGATCTGCCAGGTGCTCCTTGAAAATTCTGTGAGGCGTTCTCTGTCCCGTAGGGTCGCTTTGAATCAGAATCCACTCGATAGCAACAGGCTTGATTTTCATATGTATTTTTCTCACAGGGAGTTATTTGTGTTGCTTCCAGAATGCAGGCAATAACCTGCTTTCTTCTATGTGTGCACGCATGCATGCGTACATGTTTCCTAGGTAATTCATTTTTCCTGGGTGTTAATAAAAAAGATACATTTGTTGGTATTTTTCCATTGGTAACCAACCATCTGACCTGATGAGAATTTTTATTAGAGAAAAGGTGTTTGTCTTAGCCTTGCTGCTCTCCTTCAGCTTTCCTTGTAAATCAGCAAAGCCACTGACTTAGCAGAATGTTAATATCTCTAATGGAAATATAGTAATGAAAAAACGTTTTTTTCCAAATGATGGGGGTAAAGGCTCATAAGTTTGAATCAAGAGCTATTTGTGCCATTGTATTAGCTTTTATTCTCAAGGAAAAAACCGTACTGTGATGAGTGGGTGAAATAAACTTATCCAAATGGTATTGGTCTAGACTCTGAGGCCTCCGGGAGTTCTTGACCCAGGGTATGGATTTCTGAAGCTTTGCATGTTTTTATCAGTCAATTTCCACAAACCACCAGAGACCTTTAAATTAAGATCGATAATAAATCCAGGGGTGAGATTTAGTTGTTTGACGTGATACAAAGAACTATGATCAGAAAAAAGTACTTAATTTAGAAAAAAACGGTGAAATGTTTCCTGTGTACCTTGTTCAGGTTTTGAGGAAGCCCACTTTCCTCCATAGATTCTTTTGAGAATGGAGCCAGTGGAAGGTGAGATAGCACTTTTGTACTGAAGTCAGGTAGATTGATGAGTATACCCTAATTTGATATTCAAATAAGCTTGTTTGCTGAGAGTCAAAATGAGACAAGTATACTTACCTACTTACCCAAAGTGCCGAGCCGCTTCTTGTCTTCTTTGAAAAGGGCAGGGCTTTTAGTGTCCAGCTTATACCATAGCGGACTCACTGGAAGGTGTGGATGGCTAATGTATTTGACTGCTAACAAAACGGTCAGAAATTGGAGTCCACCCAGAGGTTTTTCAGAAGAAAGTCCTGGCAATGTACTTCCCAGAAGTCCAACATGGAAAACCTTGTGGGGTGCTGACACACATGGGGTCACCTTGAGTCAGAATCAACTTGGTGGCAATTGGTTTTGTTTTCTTAGACCAGTGGGCACGTATTCCCTGTGGGTGTGCTGGTGTCTCAGAAGGAAATAGGGGCTGCTGAGCAAACTGGGTTCAGCTTGCTCTCTCAGTGTACCCATTAAGGAAGTGACTTCATGTGCCCTGGAGGGAGAAAAAAGTGGGAGAGAGGCCTGATTTATTTGTTTCCATATATTCTAATAGAAAGAAACCTAAAGAGTAGGGGGAATGCATTTTTCCCAGCGCTCTGAAACATGCATTTTTTTTTTTTACCATAGTAAATTCTGCAATTAGGTTGTTAAGTTAGTGACCTCTTAATGGCTGTCAACTGGAAGACAGTCATGATGAGTTGTTACTGCCCTGGTATGTGTGAGTGCCATTGATCCTCCTTGGGCCACTGCTCTTTAATGTTTCAGTTCATTAACTGTGTTAGGACTGTTTAAAGAAGAAGTGTGAGTCTCGGTAATGTCAGAAGTACTGATGGCGTCAGGACCCCGATCGTGGTAGGAGTGTGAGTCCCCGTAGTGTCAGAGGTACTGATGGCGTCAGGACCCCGATCGTGGTAGGAGTGTGAGTCCCCGTAGTATCAGAGGTACTGATGGCATCGGGAAACTGATCATGGTATGTGTATGGTTCCTGGTAGTATCAAGAAAGCACCAACTGTAAATCTCACAGAATGAGTGTTAGCATCTTGGAATAAAATCTGGGATGCAACATAGACCCCTCTTTTGAGAAACCGACTCTCCTGGTGACAGCAGATGACACTCTAGAAAATAAAGATGTTGACAACTCTTATTCAGAGGAGATGGATGTGTATTGATAGTTTTAAGAGTACCTCAAACAATTTATTTTTCTTATACTTTTCTTGTGTATGAGAAATTTATGGTAAAGAACCTGTTTTTTAAAAAAAGTCAAGGGAGATTTTCAGTAAGAAAATAAAAATTCTAAGTAGTAAGTGTGAAGATTGGATTTCCATGAAATGTGGTCAGTTAGGTTGATGGGGTCTCTACCTGGATAAAATGGAATGGCGTGTCTTCCTTAAGTTTCATACACATTACCCTGTTGACTAGGGATCAGAGTTGTAACCTCACCTGAGTTATATCCTTGTGCTGTTGCTTTACATATGCCATTTACTGATACCTTGCCTCCGTGACTGCTCTGCAGAGTGTGGATGCCTATCTACTGCCTATTCAGGTGAGGAAGACCGAAGCAAATCATTCAAAATAACTTCGTAGATGTGGAAGGCAGTTGATTTCAAAGATAGCCCTATCTGTTGACAGCATGGCATGCACCTGGCTAGGCTTGGTTTATTTCTTTATGAAAGTTCCAGTCGGCTAAATCTCTGTTGTTTCTTTTTCCTCAAAGGGGGTCCTGATGACAACTTAATTGAAGGGGGTGGCACAAAATTTGTCTGCAAACCTGGAGCCAGAAACATTACCGTCATATTCCATCCGTTACTCAGGTAAGTCAGATTCCATGATGTCCTCACTGACGGGCAGTGGCGTCAATATTTATGTTGATGTACTGGCTGCCAGGAGCTCCGTCAACACTGAGCAACTCGTGAGAAGATGTGCTCCAGTTTCTGGGGCTTCGCTGTGTCAGGTAGGTACTGGCAGAACGGGTAATGCTCACTCCCCTGAGCAGTGATTTGGTCTTAGAAATAAAAATCCCTAAGTAACTGTTACTTGACTTTATTTTTGCTTTACCCCTTTTTTGTTCTTGCTTTTTCTCCCCTGGCCCCATTTTCTATTTTTGCCTTCCCCAGCTTCTGTGCCACCCTCTCCCTCCTCCTCTCTGTCCTCACTGTCTCAGAATTGGCCAACAGTAGCCCGTAAGAGAAAACCAGCTAGTGACTCTTTTTTTAAAAATGAAGTTTTATTGAAATACAGTTACGTTCATCATTTACATATTGTGCACGGCTTCTTTCATACTGTAGCAGCAGAGTCTTGTCATTGCAGCTGACTCCGGGTGGCACACGAAGCCGACAATGTTTATGCTGTGGCTCCTTTACTGGAAAGAACTGCCAACCTCCGGTCCCCTTGATTTGCACTAGTGACTCAGGTATCCTTTGAGAATTAGCAGGTCTCTGAACCAATATGGCTTATAAAGACTGAGAGACATACCAATCAAATATAAACTGGAATAAAATCTGTTAGAATGCTCAGTTTATTGCAATGCTGTGATTTTTGGAAACTGAGAATCCATGATATTTTCATTAAAAAAAAAAATTGGGGACCCTCCATACCTTTAAAAAGGTAGTTATCGGATATGGATACCTACAGTTAATACTCTGTGTTTTCTCTGAAATGAGCCAGTATACATTTCTGCTGTATTTTCATGTAAAAGGGTAGGAACTACCGGGTAGGAAAAAAGTTACGTGCCTTGAAGCATCACGTTAACTTTCTCAGGTAACTCCTTTTTGTCTGACACTTCTTGGAGACTTTTGGAGTAAGAGTTAAATAAATACTATGAGAGTTTCCAGAAATGGTGTTATATGTACTTTTACAAATCATAGGTAGTTTCTTAGGGGAATTGTCACATCTTCTTATCAGGCAGCACTTACTAAGTTGATGTCATTAGTACCAAATTCAAAAGTCTTATTTAGTAACTGGTTATTTGAATTGTACTGCTGCTTTTTCCAAATTAGTTTTAAATGCAGAACTCAAATATATAAATTTAGAAAACAGAAACCTGACTTTTACACACACACAATAAAAATGACAAGAGATTTTAAAAGAAACTTTTTCAACCATAAAAAAGTCTGTTTTAGCAAGCATTTGCGGCATATGAATTCATTTAAGACTCCTAAGATTAAGAGAATTAAGACTGTCTGTAGGTTCAGTTGATACACATACATAAAACAGGTAAATGACAACATACAGAATTACTAGATTATACATACACACTCTGACTTTGGCAATTAGAACTCATTCTCTTCTCCAATTACAATTGATTTCTTCTTAGTTGGTGTTGCTAATTGCTAGGGAAATAGGAAGACACCTTAATCATTATAGGCATCTCCTAACCTAGATTTAACACCATAATTCACTGCTAAACTATGTGGTTTGGATGAGTGAAATCCTTATACTTCGGTTTGTTGTGAAGTGTGGAAGAAATCCATCCTGCGGAAGCTTCTTACTAGTGCTGTCAGTGATTGCTTGGAGAGGCTTTTTCACCTAACGAGTATTTTTTTTTTCCTTTTTCTTTTTAAGGCCAAGTTAGGAGAATAGAAATTATGTGTCTGCCATGTGTCTCCTGTATCAGTAGTTATTTGACAGATGCAGATGTGTTTCTGCGTGTCTCCCTTAAATGCACCTCTCAGAGAAGATTGGCATAGTTTCCTGTACCATTCGGGCAGGTTATCTAGTAAGTTTGGCGTGCCTGGATTAGCTGTGGTTGCTCACTAATTTGCATTGCACCGGAAGTGGAGACAATTAAGCCTGTGTCTGTGTGGTGAAGAGCTGTGGCTGCTAACCCAAAGGTCAGCAGTTCAAGTCCATCAGGTGCTCCTGGGAAACTGGGGCAGTTCTGCTGTGTCCTAGAGGGTTGCTATGAATCTGAATCGACTCAGCTACAGTGGATTTAGCTTGGGATTTTGGTAACTTGGTTTCTGTAAACTAGTGCGTACTGTTGCTTGCTGGTTAATCCGTGCAATTACAGTTCTTGGTAGTTTAATATACTTACGCTGTTCTGCTACAGAGTTGCTTTAAGATGTGATAGTACTTTCACTGTTTGCAGTCACTTGTTTGATCTAGACTTTCAGTCAGAATTTTAATGTATTATTGTTAGAGCTGGAGAAAGTTATAAATATATGTTATAAATATATGTTTATCATTCATTCATTCGTTCATTCATTATGTAACACCTGGTGGGAGTCATAGGGATATCACATGGTCTGCAGCATAAATTAATCCCTCAATAAGCAGTGACCACGACAGGCTGGATGCCTCATAGG
This sequence comes from Heterohyrax brucei, assembly GCA_028571685.1. Lineage (NCBI taxonomy): Eukaryota > Metazoa > Chordata > Mammalia > Hyracoidea > Procaviidae > Heterohyrax > Heterohyrax brucei. The sequence goes on along the minus strand of CM053147.1, from coordinate 15,496,180 downwards.
TACTTGTAAATTGGGGTGACCCTTCTTGAAATGTGTTTGACGTGACTGAGCATTCACGTAACCCTGACCCGGCAATTCTCCTGATGATCTTCTGGCGCGTGCTCCCCTTTGTTTCAAATGACTCATGGTATTTTCCCATCCTATTTGGCCATGCATTTTTTCTGATTTATTATAATAATTATCTTTATTAATAAGTTTCACTGTATTCAAGAAATTCAGAAGGAGTCAAGAAACTATTTACTACAAGTCAACAGCTATGTAAACCTCAGGTTATTATTTTCTTATGCTATCTCTTAGTAAATTGACGTGTTTATCTTTGGAAGGGAAAAACTTAAGTATGTAGGTGCTTCTTGTGCTGTGCTGCTCCTCCTCTGCCTCCAGCATTGCTGGTGCTCTGCCTTCCAGAATCTTTGCGTGAGGCTTTTCTGCTTTTCATTTATTAAGAATTCTTTCCTCATCCCTCCCTGTATGGTTGGCTGTCCATTGCTTACAGCCTGGAGGGTTTTCTCTCATGACAACTCTGCACTGCCCTTCCAAGAACGCCACACAGCAAATATCTTTTGTCTGTTTTATAGCTCTCCAGCAGTTCTTTATACTGGCCCTCCCTAAAATTATTGTACGAGGTCCTCGGATCTGGTAACCTCGCCAACGTGTTTTGTGACCTTTCTGTCACGGCCACGCCCTCCTCACCAGTGGTACTGTGGGATTTGGACACAGGCAAAGCTATAGACTGCCTGGCCTCCTGTTCGTTCACTATCCCTTCCCTGTGTCGGCCGGTGTGACATTTATTGCTTTCCTAAGTGCTCTCTGTTTCTGTCAAGCTTGTCTCTTAGACGCAGCATCTCTAGTAGGTGGGGCGTGGTGTCATCTTGCTTACTTCATTCTTAACCTGCCAACACGCTGTGCGCAATGAAACCCTTAGTGGAAGCTTTTGACAATAAGAGGTTGTTTAATCTTTCTACCAGTGAGTCTAAATGAGCAACAAAGAGGTTTCTAGCCACCCCTAAGTATATTCTGAAATCACTGCTGCTGTCATTGTGAGGTACTATGCAGCCGGTTGCGACACACAGCCAGCTCACTTGCAGTGGAACGAGCCAGTGTCCAGGCCTGTGCCCGCCTCCCAGTCATGGCTGTGCTGGAGCCTGTTGGGTGCAGCCACTGGGTCCTTGCATCTCAGTGGGGCACTTGGTCTCTTGTGCTGACCGTCCACTTCACCAAGCGTGATGTCCTCCAAGAACTGGTCCCTCTTGATTACATGTCCAAAGTATGTGAGATGAATTCTTTCCATCCTTGCTTCTGAGGAGCATTCAGGCTGTACTTCTTCCAGGAGAGATGTGTTCACTATTCTGGCAGTCCACAGTATATTCATTATTCTTCACACAACACCATAATTCAAAGGCAGCCGATCTTCTTTGGTCTGCCTCATGCATCATCCAGCCTTTGCGTGTATATGAGGTAATTGAAAGCACTGTGGCTTGGGTCAGATGCACCTCTGTCCTCAAATCTACACCTGTGCTTTTGAACCGTTTAAAGAGGTCCTTGACAGCAGATCCTCCCAGTGCAGCGTACTTGTTGATGTCTCAACTGCTACGTCCATGGATGTTGGTTGTGGATCCAGGTAAAATAAAATCCTTGACAGCTTCACTGTGTTCTCTGCTTATCGGGACGTTGCATATTGGTCTGGTTGCGAGGATCTTTGTTGTCTTCACACTGAGGTGTGAGGCACACTGAAGGCTGTAGTCTCCTATCACACTTGATATTCTGAAATACTTTCCCCAAAACATAGACTCCAAAAGTGGGGTGGTTCATGCTCATTTTCCCCTTTGACATGTTTGCGGTTTTCAGTTGTCTTCAGAAATCTTCGATAAAAATAGATTCATCCTGATAAATTGAATGTATTTAATAGGCCTTGCATGTGGGGAATAGGAGGCAGACATGTTAATGTTGACATTTGAATGACTTGGTTCCCTTCTTGCAAGTGGGTTCCTTCATTTCAAAATTACTGTACCATGCCAGTGGTTGTCAGAAGGGCTCAATCCCTGGAGAAGGACATCATGTTTCATAAAATAGAAGGTCAGTGAAAAAGACGAAGACCCTCAGCGAGGTGGATTGACACAGTAGCTGTAACAGTGGCCAGTGTTCTCTTCTGCTGGTTATAGAGTCGCCAGGAGTCAGAACTAACTTGATAGCAGTGAACAACAACAATTGCTAGCCATGGTGTAACTCTAAATAAACTTTCACTAATGAAGTCAGTACATTTTGTTGAGGTTATCAACCATAGTGGGACACATAGGAACACTTTTTTCTCCCATTTACTGTATAGTACAGTCATTCCAAAAGTTGAGATTACTCTGTCACTGCTATTTGTGAGGATTCTCCATTCATTTATCATTATTCCTTATTTTCTGAAAGCCTGAAAAACAGGTAATACATTGTACCATAGGTGTTTCAGTATATTTCTCTGTGTAAGTCTTGGTGGAAATCATAGGAATATTACATGTTCTTCAAAGTGAGTTTATTCCTTGATTAACATGTGATCGTTACAGATTTTAGTCCTTGTGGTATATATAGCAAAACATAGACGAGACCCCCTTTTTTTAAGAAAAAAAGAAAACTGTCTGCAATCTTTAGCTAGAGTATTCAGGAAACACTGGAATGCTCTTTGGGTCAATAGTGCAACTAGGTCAGAGGTGACAGCCATGGAAACAGAATCACAGATTGGACTCTGTTGCACCTGCCGCGTTGTGACCGCAGGATCCAAGTGAGTTACAGAGGTGGACACATCCAAGAAGGGTGGTGGGCTGTACTTGGTGCAAACTGTTAACAAGCTCAGTTACTGATGGAAGGTAGGTGGTTTGCATTCACCCAAGGTACCTCTGAAGAAAGGCCTGGCTACCTACATTGAGAAAAACCAGCCAAGAAACCTCCGTGGAGTCCAGTTCTGCAGTGACACACGTGGCGTCTCCATGATCTGCAGTTGGCTTGATGGCAGTTGGTTTTGATTGTTGGTTTAGAAACAAAAATCACAATTCTTCAGTTCAAATTCACTAGCTGCTCCATGGAAAACCCTATGGGATGGTTCTACCCTATGCTATATAGGGTTACTATGACTCGAAATTGACTCGACAGTGGTGGAAATTTACCCAGTAAATGATTTAATCATTTTCCTGCACTGTAACCATTGTTTCAGTGGACCACATTACACACTGGTGGAGGGGGCTGCTGGTGGTGGTGTGGGGGCTGGTGCAGTCTCTAATTGTTGACCTTGGCCAAATCAGCCTTTGCTTTCCTATCTGTAAGTGGGTGTGCTGGATGGTCTGGATGCTGCCTTCCATGTCACAGGTGGTGTCATTCTGTGACTGAGAAATGCTGTCATAATATTTAATAGAACTAAGGTATGACATCATAGACTTTGAATGTTGAACTAACAGGTAGGTTTTACAGTGTGTTGCTTCTTTGGGGGGGATCTGCTTCAAGTAGCTTTTTCAAAGGCATTTAACTCTCCAGGGCGGTGTGCGCTCTGCCTCGGACAGCGTCGTTCCTCTGGCGTCCTCTCGACAGATGTTTGCAGTCTTGGAGTAACGTGGCAGGAGGCAAAAGGTTGGAGACGTAGGGGATGGTGATGGCACTTTGAGTTGCACAGCTGTCCCCGATGCTCAGTCTGCAGCACGTGGCTTGAGTACCAAGTGTCCAGACTGGGAACGTGTGTGACTGTTGATCGTTGGCCACGCTTCAGTAAGATCAGATGGCAACAAAAGGCGTCAGAGTGGAACCAAAATGGAAATACTTGTTGGTTAGGAAGAAGCAAGCTGGCATGAGGGTTGTTTGAGGGCTTGGTGACGGGCAGCCTCTTTGGAGTCTTGGTGCCTCTGTTAGGTAAACCACAGCCATGACAAGCAGCTACCATAATCATACTGTGTGATTACAGACACAAATAACTTCAGGAAACTATACTTGCCAGATGAAGAAGCTGTCAGTTAGCTGCAGTGCAGAAAGCCACCTTGAAGTTAGTCGCAGCCTGGCTGGAAGTAAGTTAGCTTTGTGTGTGTGACTGTCAGGTGGCACTTCAGGTGGCCTGGTCAGAGCTTCACAGCTGACACCAAATCTGAAGCAGTGCACCTGTTCAGCATTGATTATGCCACTGAGTGTAACAACCTGTGCTCCTAAAAAGAATGGTCCTTGTAAACAGTAATTCTGTTTAGCTGTGTTAGTTTATATATTTTGCTTCTTTTATGAATTAAAAAAAACAACCCGGACACATTGTCATGGCGTTGATTCTGACTCATGGCCACCCTTTAACACAGAGTAGAACTGCCCCGTAGAGATTCCAAAGAGTTCCTGGGGGCTTCAAGTCACCAACCTTTTGATTAGCAGTCACAGCACTTAACCACCATAACCCACTGCCATTGAGTCAGGTCTCACTCAGCAATCCTGGAGGTCAGAGGTCACAGTAGAACTGCCCCATAGAGTTTCCGAGGAGCGCATGGTGGATTTGAACTGCTGACCTTTTGGTTAGCAGACATAGCACTTCACCCACTACACCACCAGAGTTTCCTAACCACTGTAGTACGTATAATATCATATCCCACACATTTGGAGTCCCTGGCTGGCACAGATGATTAAACACTGTTGTGCAACCTTTATCAATTCATTACACCCTGTAGGACAGAGTAGAACTGCCCTATATGGTTTCCCTAGAATGACTGGTAGAATTGACTGTTGACCTTTTGGTTAGCAGCCGTAGCTGTTCATCACTTTGCCACTGGGGCATTGGATACATAGTGAAAGCCAGTTGTGTGTGTGTGTGTGTGTGTGTATGTATATGTGTGGTCTGTGGTGAAAGAGGGATTAAAACATCAGTATTTGGATAGCAACATGGATATGACAAGTGGAAATAATTATTCAGTGTTTCTCTTCTTAGTATTTTCATCTTTGAGAAATATAGAGAAGTTGCCCCACACACGTCAGGTTGATGCGTGCACTGGTATTTGGCAGAATATTCTGAGTGCTCACAAGTATGTGATATTTTTATACAGGTACATGGTTTCTCTTAATGAGCTAAAGCTTGTGTAGACATTTTGAAGGATGCTGGTGATTAGATAGTCTAGCAAACAACAGTGTGGATCGTACATTATTCATGCATGGGAGGAAATGTGGCCACCTTGTGCATTTTTATGAAACACATTTTTGAAATGTATTTAGTCTTCAGAATTATGAAAAATATTACCAAGGTTTAAGATGGTCTGACCTATAAGGCCTATGAAATACTGAGTGATGGTCCATTTAAGTTTTAAACATCACATTTTAAGAACTGTATTTTTTTTCTTGTTTAATTTAATTTAATTTTTTTTTTGAGAACTGCTTTTGAGTTTATATTGTTAATGTTAAATACTTTTAATCTTCAAACTACATTTTGGGAATTCAAATACTATGTTTTGTCGGAAGCTTGACTTTTGTTCTATCAAAGCATGTTGTGTGGTCTGTAGCTGTGCCTTGATTGCAGCTAACTGGCGGTTGTATGTTGTTGAGTGAGAGGGGTGGCCCAGCAAGGCTCCACGCCAGGTCAGTGCCCGTTTCAATGACAGTGTTCAGTGAGGGAAGAGAGGGCAGACTGGCTAACAGCAAAGTGTAGGCCACTCCTTGTAAGAAGCAAAGGAACAACAGGGCATGTTAATGAGAAATAGAAGACTTGGTATCTATTTTCTGATATATAAAGGCTTGCCAATTAAAAGAGATAAAGCCATTTTAGTCTTTGCAACTCCGTAAGTATGGATTGGAACTAGCTGGTTGGATGTTAAAAAGATGTTGAGTCTGTGTAATGAGAGTTTTCCAATGATTAAAACAACCCAGAAATTAAAATGCTTTCCTTGTAAGACAGTATCTTCTTGGAGACATTTAACCTGATACTGAATTCAAGAAGCCTGACCAGATGCTCAGCTTCTGGGTCCGTGTGCTGTTATGTCTCTGATTGTCTTTCCAATGTGCCGTGAGACCTCGCTCGTGGTAGACTTGGTGCTTCCGATCTTGCTCATCTGACTTTCTTTTGCGTACTGCAGCTTAGTGCTTGTTTTATCAGTGGCAGAACCAGGGAGTCACATAGGTGATTTCTTCCATGTCTCAGAGTTGACTCGCTTCTTTCCAGTGCAGGGATGGGAGGGCCACTGTGCCAGGGCTGAGTGTAAAGCAGTGGTGAGTGGAACTCCCTGGCTCCTTACCATGTAGTTCCTTCTGCTTTATTTTCTCCCTCTCTGTTGAGGTTGCCTTCTTCTCCTTCCTTTGTGGTTGTGTTTGCACTTCCTAGTCCTGCTGCAGTGGAAACACCACAGGTTGGTGCCTTTGAAGGACAGATGAGAAGGCTGGAGGCCCACATTCAAGGCATTCTGTGTGTCTAGGGCTGGTTTTCTGTCCATCCGCTCGGGGGGTGGGGTTGAGGGGGGGAAGATCCTTGTCTCTCATAGCTTCTGTTCCTGAATTCCCCAGCGGTCATCACAGGATGTCTGCCTTCCCCGGTGTATGCTTCATCTCTGTCTAATCTGCCTTTTTTACATCTCATAATGGATTAGGGTTAGGACACACTGTACACTATGATGGCCTCATTAACGTGACAAAGCCCTGTTTCCCAAGAGGACTGCATCCGCAGGTCTGGAGTTGGATCTGAGCCCAGTGACTCCAGCTGCGGTAAACCTGAGCACTGCCTGGTCCTCCGCTGACCGACCGCACCGTCACCGTCATGGTGTTTCAGCCCATTGTCGTGACCACCACGTCAGTCCCTCTTGTTGGTGACCCTCGCTGATACAGGTTACCTCCTTCCATGGCTCTTAAGGCAAACAGGAAACAGGCTTTCTGTTGCTGTAAAAGCGAATATGGGAATAGGGACCGTATTTCCAGATAACCTAAGATCATCATGACTTTGCTGCTGTGATCTTGACCTGGATTTAAACTGATGTTTTAGTTGTGGGTTTTCTTATCATTAGTAATTAACATTTTATCATTATAAGTTAATGTTATTGAAAGCTGATGTGTGAAACCCAGTAGTAGAAAAGATTTTTTGCAGTGCAAGATGTTGGCACAATTTTCCTGCTTCTTTTTTGTGTATCCTGAACAGGCAGGTTTCCTTTGGATGGCGCCGGCCGCAATGTGCTCACTCAGCGTTCAGTGAAATAGGTTTATCTGCAACCCTACACCCGTTTCCATCTGATTTGGAAATTTAAACCAATAATGTAATCTGATATAAAAAATAACGTAGAAATACCTTAGAGGGAAAAAAAGGAGGGGAGGTTTCTCCCCTTAATAACTTGAGTGTTTGTAGTGTTTCTCTGTGTGATTTTGAAGATATTTTTACCATATCCCTTGCCTCTCATAAAATACACACACACACACACACACACTCACACACTCACACACTCACACACTCACACACTCACTCCTGTTTGTTTTTCTTGTTTCTGCTTTGTACACTTCATTGGGAGGGCTTGTGGATGATACCAAAGGCTCTTCCTTTGTCATTTTCAGCTTTTTTTTACTTGCAGTATTTATTGCTTGAACATTTAATTGATAAAATTACCGAGTCTCTTATATGAACGTGTCATACTCCAAATCAAATAATTCTATTTCACAGTCAGAAAATTTGTTTTTAATTTTTCTTTTTTAGTTAAAACCTAACCAAAATAAACAAACAAAAAAAAACCCCTCAAAACTAAGCAACATTATTTTCCTGAGCTCTTGTGATTTAATAAGTGAGAAAGGAAATCTCTTTGATATAAGCCTGACAAGCAAGAAGAGCCAGTTATGAAGAAGAGCGATAGAAGCCACTAAGATGCATTGTTTAATTACCTTACTTGTGGTTTTTGGTAGGTGTGGTGGTTTCGAACTTAAAAATGCTGTGAGTGTCCTGTCTGTTGTTTTGCAGCTGCAGTAGATACTGAGGTTCTTGGTTTTTAAATCCAGTAAACATTCTTTAAAGCCTGTTCCATAATCTACAACATTGTAAATAGGCAAGAAAGTGTTAGCTACATGGTGAGAAGAAAAAATTCTAGTGATATCACTTGTAAATTAGTGAAAGAATACAGGAGCAGCTTACTTAACTGGGCTGTGTGAATTCAAAATTGTAAATTTTTAAAATATGATTTATACTTATTTTTTAACTGAGGTTTGACATACATAGAGTAACTTGTACAGATATTTACATTTATATTTAGGGACATATTCATACATTTATATGCATTTTTTACATATTCCCAGAAGTTTCTAAAACAAGTACTTGCCCAACCAACTGGAAGAGGCCTTATTTGTGCCCATTCTAAAGAATGAGAATTATCAAACACTGTCATTAATGTCTTTACTGTTATATCAGTAATATCAGAAACACTGGTGATGTTGTGGTTAACCAAAAGATTAGCAGTTCAAATCTACCAGGCTTCCCTTAGAAACTCTGTGAGGCTGTTCTGCTGTATCCTGTAGGGTTCCTACGAGTCAGGATGTTTTATTTTATTTTTTTATTGTTGATACCACATGAAAGAAAAATTTTGTTCAATATCATTCAAAAGTAGTTGCAGCAGTACATAGACAGGGAACTGCCAGAAATTCAAGCCAGATTTAAAAGAGAAACAGAATGAAGGATATTGCTGCTTATCCCAGAATGGATCCTTACTGAAAGCAGAAAATACCAGAAAGATATTTACCTGTATTTTACTGACCATGCAAAAGCATTCAGCTGTGCAGATTTGAACAAATTATGGATAACATCATAGTGAAAGGGAATTCCAGTGTACTTAATTGAGTTCATGAGGAACCTGTACGTAGACTTAAGAAGCAGTTGTCCAAATAGAAGAGGAGGATACTGCATGGTGTAAAATCAAGAAACGTGTTCATTGGGGTTGTAGTCTTGCACTGTACTTAGCTAATCAATATGCTGAGCAAATACTTAGGGAACCTGGACTGTATAAAGAAGAGCAGGGCACCAGGACTGGAGAAAGACTCATTTACAATCTGTGATACGCAGATGACACAACCTTAGTTATGATTAGGGATTGAATTGTGTCCCCCCCAAAAATAGGTGTAGTCATGTGGCTGGGGCCATGATTCCTGATATTTTGTGATTGCCCTTCATTTTGTGATTTTGCTATGCTGTATGTTAAAGGATTAGGGTGAGATCGTAAATCCCTTTATGAGATCAGCTCCCTGCTCCACTGTAAAGGGAGTTTCCCTGGAGTATGGCTTGCTCCACCTTTGATCCTTTCATCCTACAACAGATAAAAGGAAAGAGAAGCCAGCGGAGAACTGGGAACTTAACACCATCAAGAAAGCAGCACCTGGAGAAGAGCGCATCCTTCAGACCTGTGTTTCCTGTGCCAAGATGCTCCCTGGACAAAGACTGATGCAATACTGGACTTCCCTCAAGACCCAACAAGGGGGAAAGCCTTTCCCTGGAGTGGACATCTCGAATTTGGGCTTGTAGTCTACTGGACTGTTTAAGAATAAACCTTCCTTTGTTAAAGCCATCCACTCTGAGGTATTTCTGTTAGAGCAGCCCTAGCTGACTAAAACAGTTACCAAAAGTGAAGAGAACCTGAAGCATTTGTAGATGAAGTTCAGTGACAACAACCTTCAGCACAGACTATACCTTAAAAGAAAACGAGAATTCTCACAGCTAGACCAATAAACAACATTATGATAAACAGATTTGATTTTGCTCGGGTTCACAGTCCACACCTATAGAAGCAGCAGTTAAAAGATCAAAGGATATATTACATTGGATAAATCTGTTGGAAGAGACTTCTTCAAAGTGTGAAAAAACAAAGATGTCCCCTGAAGACTAATACTCCTGACCCAAGTCGTGGTGTTTTCACGTGCATCATATGCACGCAAAAGCTGGACAGTTTATAAGGAAGAGGGAGGAAGAGTTGGTATCTTTGATTGTTGTGTTGATGAAGAGTATTGAATATACAGTGGACCGGATCGAGCAAATCTCTCTCAGAAGATAGCCAAAAGCTCCTTAGAATCAAGGGTGGTGAGACCACATCTCACATACTTTTGGACATGTTACCAGGAGGGACCAGTCCCTGGAGAAGGACATCATGCTTGGTAAAGTAGCGGATCAGTGAATAAAAGGAAGACTGTCATGAGGTGGATTGACACAGTGGCTACAGTTGTGGGATCAAGCATGACAGTGACTATGAGGCAGGTGCAGGACTGGACAGTGTGTCATTGTGTTGTGCCCAGGGTCACTGTGAGTCACAGCCAGCTGGATGGCACTTAACAACATTGTGTGAGAGCATGATTTCATCAGAGACGTTTGGGAAAGGCTTGAAATGAGGGATAAACCAGGAGTTAGATGGATATAGGAATGTGGCAGGAAGCACTGAGCTGCTGTGGTCCCGCCTGAGTGCAGACATTGTTGTTGACTGACTGCAGACCACGTGTTCTGGACCATAGCAGGCAGGCAGCACAAATGTTTTGAGTCAGTGAGTGAATGGGTCACAGGCTGGGCAGTGCGCCAGCTTTAAAAGCACGGGATATAGTTGATGGGTATTATTTTTTTGTCTGGGTGCCTTTGGAATCTTGCCTATTAAGGTATATATATTTTTTTACCTTTTTTTATACTATCTTGAAAGGTCAGTGGTGGCACAGTGGTTAAGCCTTCGGCTGCTGCCTGAAAGGTCGGCAGTTCAAATCCACCATCCACTCCCTGGAGGAAAAATGTGGCAGTCTGCTGCCGTAAGAATTACAGCCTTGGAAACTATGGGACGGTTCTACTCTGTCCTATCTGGTCCCTCCCTAAGAGTCAGAACTGAATCAAAGGCAGTGAGTTTGGTTTCTGTTTCTTACACTGTCTTGAGTCGCTGTTAAGTATGCATATTGGTTGTCTTCAATTCAGTTATTAGAATAAAGTACACTGTGTACAGCCACACTTGTCATACCCCCTTTATCTTCTGAGTTGTGGCTTGTTTGCTTCTCTGCTGGTAGCCACTGGCATCTAGTCTTGGCCGTGATGCCACATGCCAGCTACACAAAGCACTGGCCCAGCCTGTGAGCTCAGAGTACCATGTTGCTGACACCTTCAGCATCTCGTATTTGCATTTTCATTCTTGCTTTGTGCATCTTAGTGAAGTATGGTAGAAATTTTTTAAAACATAACAGTGAGAATAAGAGGAGCAAAGGAAATTTAATGAAAAAAGGCCACTAAAACCCATTCTGTAAAGGTACAATTAGAAATGCTGAGGGGGCCTGATGGAGCTGCAGCGACATCCGGAAGTACATCTCACTGAATCTCCAGCTCTTTCTTATTTGAAGCTTTTAAGAAAATTGAAAGGAGAATTTAACTGAAGAATAAAACGGAACCAAAAGCCATCTCTTGAATGCTGGAGGAGATCCTTCGCTTTAGAAATCTTAATTCATTTCCTTTTTTTCTTGGTTTTGATTGACATTTTGATTTCCAAGTTGCGACTCCCACACAAAATAGAAGCACAAAATAGAAGTCAGGTGTACTCAGTGAAGTGTTTGGGTGGGTGTCCTTGAATTTAGTCAGATTTTTCTGTTATTTTTCATTCGTTTTGTTCAGCAGGTATTCACTGAGTGCTTACTGTGTGGCAGACACAATCCATGCCTTTATGGAACTTAGTCTCCTAATTAGGGAATCATGGTATTTTGAGAATGAAAGAAAATATGTGACCACAGTGTCCATCCTTCTCCCAACATTGAATTTCTCCAAGTTTTCTTACAAACTTGTTGCACAGGCTCATCTCTTGGTGTGCCTTTTGCCACTTCCGAGGCGGTGCCACCGCTGGTCTCAGTCCCGTCGCCCTGCACGCCTTCCGAGGCGGTGCCACCGTGGTCTCAGTCCCGTCGCCCTGCACGCCTTCCGAGGCAGCGCCACTGCTGGTCTCAGTCCCGTCACCCTACACGCCTTCAGAGGCAGTCACACTGCCAATCTGAATTCCACTGCTCCCCCCTGCCCCCCATGCCTTCTGAGGTTGTGTCCTTTTTGTTCAGTCCAGTCTCTTCTGGGTCTTCAGCCTTTTTCCTCTTTACTGCCTCCTTTCCTGTGACTTGGGCTGAAATCTCTCCCGTCTAGGTCATCTCTTCTTCTCATTCTCTGTGTCACCACCCTCAACTACTACTCAAATTTCTCTTCCCCCTCTCTGCTGTTCGCTTGTATTCTGAGCTCCATTCACTTAGCACCCTTCTGTCCCAGTCCCCGTGGAATTGCCACATAGGGAGGGCATTGTTCCTGCCGTCTGTCTGGCCTCCCTAAATGTCTCTGGAGTTCCACCAACCCCTGTGCTTGCTTGTGCCTTTGTTCCTTCTTGGGTCCTTTCTCTGTACTTGATACCCATTGCCTCGTTGTGACCTGTGGATTTCTGCTCAAATCTGCAGCAGCATTTTTTTTCCTGGGAAACCTCATGTCTTTTTCACTCCTTTTCTCAGGAGTTCTTTCTTTCCTCTGTGTCCTTGCAGAGCCTAGCGTTATCATTACCTAAGTATTCTTTCCTGCTTTTCCTTCTTGAACGTTCTGCTGACCATTTCTTGATCATCTTTATACACATATATTTTTTTTCTTTTTATTGTGATCAAGTGAAAATACACAATCCAAACCAGTTTTGCATGTCTGCCAATCTGCTACCGCATCTGCTCTTCTCACACTGGCAGCACACTCCTCCTCTTCACTCTTCTAGTATCCTCTTAACAAACACCTGTCCCCTCCTCTCTACCCTCTCCTCACCCATCTGGAAAGAAACCAGTAGGACAGCCTCTTATAAATGTATAAAATCATAAAGTATTTATACCATATGCTCACAGTGTGTCCCCAGCTCCAGTCCATTGTCGGGAGAATTGACCTCAGTACTGGTTTCAGGTCAGGGCCAGTAGGAAGTTTAGGGGCCACGTTCCTAGGGGGCCCTCAAGGCTATCGAACTATCAGTTCTGGTCTTTTAGTAGAGTCACTGAACAATGTACCTCTTTGTCTCCTGTTACCTCGGAGGCTTTACACTGTGTCTCCCATCACAGCTGCCTTTGGTGGTAGCTGGGCATCCTCTGGTTCTTCTGATATTATACAGATGCAGCCTCCCATTCATGTGGGTCCTTCTCTCTCCTGGGCTCACTTTTCCTCATCTCTTTGCTGTTCTAGGTTGTCGTCTGTTCCAGATGGGTTGGCACCTTTTGGTGTACCTCAGATGGCAGCTTTGTAGCTTTTAAGGCCCCAGATGCCACTCACCAATATGGGATACAGAAGATTCTCTTAGCAAAAGACTAGTTATGCCAGCTGACCTTGATGTCCCCTGAAAACATGGTCCCCAGGCCCCCAACCCGGCTACTCTATCCTTTGAAATACTGGGTTAAGAAAACTTTTCAGTTTATGGTGTAGTTCAGTTATACTGACCTGACCTCTACTGTGTGCTGTCAGTCCCTTCACCTAACCACATTTCTGTCAGCTGTCTAATCTAAACACACATAAATATTAAAAAAAGAAAAAAAAACTGTTGTCAAGTCGATTCCAACTCATAGCAACCCTAAAGAGAGTAGAACTACCCCATAGAATTTCCAAGGAGCACCTGGAACGTTTGAACTGCCAGCCTTCTGGTCAGCTGCCGTAGCACTTAACCACTGTGCCACCAGGGTTTCCTCAATAAATATTAGGCGAATGAATTAATAGTGTGATTGTTAACCCCTCCCGCCCATGGAGAACAGTGTCCTTTAGTTCTCCTTGGCAGAACTGTGATGATGAGGAAGGTCAGCTGGCTGTTCGGTGACCATGGTCCAGGGTTTATGCTCATGTGTGACCTTGCTTTCACTGCTCCCCAAAGCAGGGTTACCTTCAGTTTTCCTTTTCAGGTTGCTTTTGATATCTAAGTAGATGAAGTACAAAGATACATTTCCATGAGTGTTTTGTAGTGAAGTTATTTAGTTAAGGAGCCCTGGTGGTACAGTGGTTGCAGCACTCATCTGCTGAATGGAGGGTGAGTGGTTAGCAGCCCCAACAGCTGCTCCATGGCAGACAGATGCAGCAGTCTGTTTCCCTAACAATGTACAGCCTTGGGAATCCTATGGGGCTTTCTTACTCTGTCCTGTAGGGTTACTGGGAGTTGCAGTTGCTGGCAGTGGGTTTGGTTTTTGTTTGGTCATTTTTAGTTAGGTCGTTGTGAAGATGAGGATGAGGGAAGGAGAGAGAGAATGTCACTTCCTGTGCTGTCTTTAGTGCTGACAGGCTGCCTGGGTTCGATTACAATGGTCGTCCATAGAGTTCCTTGAAGTAGGTGGTTAATTTCCAGCGACAGCACATGAAGCCTCTGGCCTCCTCCCCATCTCAAGCCCAGAGCACACTTCCAGAGGGGCCTCCTGTCTGAGATATTTGTGTCCCCTAGCCTTTCAGAAAAGGTGCTGTGACAAGTAGGCAGGTAGGCAGTTAGCAAACCTATTTCCACCTTACTCAATATCACAGAGGCTGTCAAAAATTTTCACTTCTCCTGGGGGAAAAGCCTTCACAGATGTAAATGTTAGAGAAATTTTGTCATAGGCTTTGGCACTTCTGCAGAAAATTTTGCTTATTGTTTGGGTGGGGGAGGGGGGGGAGAAGGAAGAATCTCCTGACACTTTAGAAGTCTTTCTAGCAATAACCCTTGTAGTTGTCTGTGCAACAAGGGACTAGATATTTTTTCTTCCAAATATTAGTGATACCCTAATGCTTTTTTTTACCTGCTTTCTCTAGCTCAGTAGGAAAGTGTAAGCTTTACCTCATAACCTTGCTATTTCTAAATCTTCTACAGTGTTCTAGACTTTTTCTACCCAGCTCACTCTTGGGAATTAGCTACATATGTACTTACCTGTGGAAACTCTCGTGGCATAGTTTAAGTGCCACAGCTGCTAACCAAAAGGTCAGCAGTTCGAATTTGCCAGGCGCTCCTTGGAAAGTCTGTGGAGCAACTAAGTGGCAGTGGTTTTTTTTTTTACCTGTGAATTGGATAAAATGTTTATCTGTGTAGGTGTATTTCAGCTATTATTTTATTTGCTCTGTGATGAATAATTACCGAGAGAGAAATGAGTTGTTCTTCCAAATATAATTAGCAATCCCAGCCCTGGAGAAGTTTGCATTTCCTTGTGACAAAGGCAGTGGTGTGCTCTCTACAAAGGCAAGAAGGAGAAGATGGGTGCATTTCTAATGCAATCAGGAAACTCCTCTGAAATTTAAATATGTTAGTGTATCCTAAGGAACATATCCTAATGCATATCATGAGTTAGCCTCTACCAAACAAACGTGATTGAATTACTTGAGGGAACGTAATAAGGCAGCAGGCATGGTCTTTAATGGATCAAGTCTGCCTATATTCATTATCGCAGCAAACACCAGGGAAACGATCTCTGAAGCCAGAGGAGTCAGATTATTGATGGAGTCCTCATAATTTTGTTTATGTTGCTCACATCTAATTTGCCACAAGTTTGACGCCGTGCTAACATTGAATTTCTGGAACAGTAATATTCTGTCCTGCTTGTTACCAGAAATAATAATGAACATATATTTGAATTCGTGTATTTTGGAATAAGGTATTGTTAGGGATTGAATTGTGCCACACCACAATATGTATTGTGAATTCTAACCTCTTTGCCGATGGTTATAATCTCATTTAGGAATGGTTTGTCTTTCTGATATTATCGAGCCTGAATTTGTGGAAAATGTGTCTTGATTCACTCTGTTTTGAGAAGCAGTGGTAGGTAAGAGATATTCCAAGCCACATGCAGATCACCTAGGAGCAGAAGCTAAGAAGAGACAAGCACCTTCCTCCAGGGCTGACAAAGAGAAAGCCTTACCCTAAGGGAGCCAGCACCCTGATTTTGGACTTCTAGCCTTCTAAACTGTGAGAAAGTAATTTTCTTTTTGTTAAAGCCACTGCACTGTGGTATTGCTGTTATGGCAGTGGTAGATAACTGAGACAGGTGTAATTACATGCAAGAAAGTTACTAACAGTTTGCAGACATTCTGAATTGTAGAGATTTTAAGAGTGATGTGGGCTGGAGTTAATCGTCTGAGTTTATGTTCTGCATCTCATTTTTGCAATTTTCCTGTTGTAAAGGTCTCACTTAACTCAGTAAATAAAAATAACTGTGATTATTGATGACCGGTAATGTACCCAGCTGTGTTATAAATGCTTTGTTTTTATTACCTAATTCAGTCTTCACAGCATCTGTGTGAGGTGGGTCTTACTGTCCCTGTTTGGAGCTTAGGAAACTAAGGCATAGAGAGTCACAGCAGTGTACCCAGTGTCCTGCTGCTTAAAGTGCGGGTCTGCGAATCAAGCCTGGGTCCGGCACCGGAGCCCCAGCTCTTCTCTCTCACTCACTCTTGCAAGTCTGAACCTCCTTTTAAAACTCTTAAAAGGAGGGGTTTCGTAGGCTATGAGACTCTTCCTTGATGGCTCCAGTTGGCCTCTTTAAATCCGGAGTAACACTTCAGCAGGACAGGTTAGAATCAGTTTGTAAACACGGTTCTGCTGTTGGGTTACAGTGAATGCTGTCGTGTTCACTATCCAGTTCAGAAAATGAAGGGGACACGACAAGCTGTGACTGGCACCAGGTCCCAGAGACACAGCAGGCCGGAGCTTCAGGGAACTTTGTCTTGGTGCTCTGGTCCAATCTCTCTGCCCCTCACTTAGTTTTGCTTGTAAAAGTTAAGAGTCTAAAAATAGTTGATGGAATTTGAAAGAAAACATTATAGATTTAACCTGTTGGTTTAGGTGTAATTATTTCCATAACTTGCAGACTTTTCTATCAATGGGTTTACCCAGGGTAAATTTTCAAGACAGTTTAAAATTAAATTTATTTTAAAGAAAAGTTGTCTACGTAGATTAGGGATACCTCTGTTAGGGATATCCACAGGGATATTTCCTAGACAGATGAGGATAAAAGGAGGAATTGAATCTTTTCAGAACAAGGTGATTCCCATGTTGGTTTGGAGCCAAGGTATCGGCTAAAGTGGAAACCTGCACAGGTGCCGTCTGCTGCCCACGGGCAGGTCTTCAGGAACGTGCCACTTTGGCACTGCATTCTGGAGAGCAAATGGGTCCCATGTTTCGTGGTATTTCTCAAATGATGTCTACCTTCTGGGCTCTTCCTCCCCCCCTGCCCACTCAAGTCCAAATTTTAGACTTCACGATTCTATTATTGCAAAGATATGGAAATCTGCTTCTGTCAAGATTACAGCCTTGAGAACCTTATGGGACAGTTGTACTCTGTCCTGTGTATGGTCACTAGAAGTCAAAAATTGACACAGCATCAGTGGTTTTGGTTTGGTTTGGAATTATGAAATTGCCATAAAGACATATGCCTCTTGATATTTGATTAATTCCTTATTCTTTGTTTTAGATTATCTAGCAGGAGCCATAAAAGGAGTGGAAAACAAGTCTGTCTGATTCAGTCCCTTTGTTAGTTCATCTTGCCAGACCTTAATCTTGCATAAGGAAGAATGGGTACCTCCACATACTATAGGGTCCCTATGAGCTGGAAAGGACTTGACAGCACTGGGTTTGGTTTTTTGTATACTTATTTAAGGAAACCTGGCGGCATAGTGGTTAAGTACTATGTCTGCCAACCAGAAGGTCAGCAGTTCAAATCTCCCAGGTGCTACCCTGCCCTGTATGGTCCCCATGAGACAGGGTCAACTCGACAGCACTGGGGTTTTTGTTTTATGTACTTACTTGGAAAAGTTTGAGTAAGTGATTAGCAATGTGATTCAGAAACTTCATTACTATTTAAAATTCATGTATTTGTTCATTTTAGATTTATGCCTTTCAAAAAGAATGTGTGGTAGCTGACGGAATATTTCCTTTGGAAGTTAAAAAGTGAAATTATGGAAAGAGTGCTAGAAAAAATGAGGAAGCAGTTGGCTCATTTATTAATTTTTTTATTTTCTTGTACCTGTGCCTTTACTATCAGAGACAGAAATGAAAACAAGAGTTTCCGTCCCTGTAGTGGGTTGTGGTGAATCTTGAGTGGGCTTTTCCGCTGTCCTATGTCCTTTCTTCCATTCATAAAAGAAAAGTCATTTTAGGCTTTTAAATTTAATTTGACTTTTTTTGAGCTTATCGTTTGAAAATAATAATGCCCCCACCCTGTTTTTTAAAAAGTGTTGGAATTACGAGCGCTTTGTATGATTTCTTTCTAATGATTGAAAAATTCCCCAAGCTAGCTCTAGAGAATTCTTCTGCTCTTGCAAAATTCGTCTTCTCCATGTATTGACAGAGTCATCAAACAAGCCTGGAGCTTTGTGATTACTTTCCCAGCACGCCTTTCATTGCTCTTTATCATTCCATTTAGTTATGTTTCATCTAGTTTTCAATATATGTGACAAGGTTCATATCCCAGCCAACTGAAATTAATTTGATGGCTAAGCATTTCACGAGCTGGCTCTGTACCATCCTCTGCCAACTCCTGCCACATGTGAAATATTGCCACTTTCTAACGCTGAAGATTATTTATAACTTTGACTTCTCTCTTGCTCATCTGTGGTTCTGAAGACGGGAGGGAGTGGTGTGCCTGTGCCGAGTGTTGGTCTTGGCGTTCGTTCCTTTGCGGAAGCCTCGCTAATGCTTTCAGTCACCCCCTTCTGTGTCATCCTCATGCAATGGGAGGAGAGAGCTGCCGTGCACCACTACTCAGTCATGAGAAAGCTCTCAGGGAGCTCCGGTGCAGTGGCAGCCTGCCACTGTGTGGCCCCTCGCTAGTGACTTGAGAGGGTGCTAGGAGAGTTAGCGTGAGATGTGGTGGGCAAGCGGCTGGAATGTGAATGTCAATAAATAATTTTTAAAGAGCTTAGAGCTTAGACCTTGGGATGATGAGTGTGTTTGGACAGGAACCTATTCATTGTCACTACTCTGGGGGAAGATAATTTTAGCTAAGCATTTCAAAAACAAGATGGAAAAAAAACTTGGCCACTGAGTAGATTCTAACTCATTGTGACCCTGTAGGACAGAGTAGAACTACCCCATCGGGTCTCCAGAACTGTAAATTTTGACAGAAGCAGACTACCACATCTTTCTCCTTTGGGTGGCCGAGTTCAGATTGGTTACCTTTCGGTTAACAGCCAAGTGCTGTAACTGCTGTGCCACCAGGGCTCCAAGGAGTAAGAGTAAGGAGTTTCTATTTCTAAAGTTCACTTATTTTCCAAATTTTACCCTTCTGCAAATATCCAAACCAGACTGTTGATACCGTGACCCTTCTGAGAATATCTCTGTATTTGACCTTAATTCCTTTCTTTATCCATTGGATAATTCAGTTTTATGGCTGTATACATGTATTTCCCATAGTTTATAGATTTCCCCACGTGATGTGATTAGAAATGGTGTGTGAAGTGATTATGTGGAAACATTTCCAGGGAGTTACAGCTTGTCTAAATACTGTGTGTTTGCTCTTCCAACATTGGCTCCAGAATGTATTTCTGGTTCTGTGAAGACATTAAAAAGAAAAAAAATCTTGATTATAAAATGCAGCCAGAATTTAATTTGCAGCATGGAGCTTTAAACACAATTGTTCCTCCACTGGTAACCACTTGAGGTTGCTTGTTTCCTTCCTGGGATGAAACTGTACCCTTTTGAAAATAGTCCTATTTTTAATTGTCAAATTGGTGATTTCTCCTAGGAAGAGCCAAAACTTGATGCACGTATCCGTGTGGTATGTAGCATCTGAATGATCGATCCCATTCTGTACTGCTTCACATTCACGGAGTGGCTATCACCGAGTCCCTAACTGGGCACTTATGCCTGGGGACAGTAAAGTGACTCTTAGGTTTTAAACTAATGACCCTGGCTAACTTTCATGCTGTGTGAAGCTCAAATAGGGAGTACTTTTTGTATCATCAGACATCCTCAATAACCAGCGTGTTGAAATAGCTACTGTTTGGGGAATTATGCTCAACTTGTAAATAACCACAGTGAAAGAAATTCAAAGTGAGGGAAAAGGCTGGGAGATGTAGTGTTAGTATTAGAATTGATCAGCTTCCTTTCTGGAATGGGCATCTGTTGTGTTCCCCAAAAGAAGACACTGGAGGGTTATATCTGTATTGCTGTAATTATTATCACTGTGAAAGCTGGGCATTTCAAGAGTAGGAAAAAGTGCTTATATTCCTAATATTTGGTCATTTTCCAAAGAACCAATGGACTCTTACTGTAAAGAAGAGAATCATGGAACGTCACATCCCATACCTCCCCTGTTCTCCTCTGTGCACCCCGGAGTCCTGTAGGAAGGTCACTTTCTCCTCGTACCTGCCATTTGATGTGGGTGATTGACAGCATGTGTGGAGATGTGGCTCCTTGAGTATCTGGCCAAGGAGGGTACCATAGCCAAGATGGTCAAAACTCTGATCTGAAGTAGAAGCTTTTCATTCAAACTTGAATAAATCTAGGGGAAAAGGATGATCTATCTTCAAATAATTAAAATCAAAATAAAGTGAAAAAAGTAGCAGTCTCTATAGTACTTTAGCACTGCAGATCTATTTGTTTTGAATTGAACATTTTCAGAAAAACATGATTCATTAATCTGAAAAATTATTGCATCATCATAAGAAAAGGGTTGTTGGCTCTAGTAGAAACTGGCTTTGGATCACTGAAGTCTGAATTAGCATCATGGCGTGAAATCATGATTTGAAGGCCAAGATTGCCTGTTCATTGGGTAGCATGATTTTTAAAATCACTCTGAGGACTTCTGTTTGATGTCAGAGTTGCCCCCAAGGACCAGACTTTGTAACTCAGAAACTCATGTAGCAGGTTCCCTTTGGTGCAGTGATTCTCGTTATCAGCTTGGGGATGAGCAGCAAAGCCGGCTGTTTGCCTTTTCCAGGTAATTTAGCTATGATGTTGATAGTTTAAAATCACTCTTCTCCACGGTAGATGATATTCTCAATGTCGAATAAAAGGTGCTGGCATAAATGCTTGTGATATACAGATGTACTTTTTTGAAGTTTACATGTGAAAATTGTGAATTGGGATGACTTCACAGACAATATAAAAGGATGGTATCTTTTTTGTTTTTCTTTTGATTACCTAAAAATAAATTGAAGGCTACATTCTGGTAAAGTGTGCTTTTCTTTTTTCGTCCTTAGAGAAACATAAGCTACTTAATTTGTCTTTTAACGAAATCCAGAGATTATAAGTGCTTTGCTTACTAAGCACAATTGTTGTTGTTGCTGTTTTTTTTTTTTTTTTTGAAAAAAAAGAGCATTGCATTTCATTTAAACCAATTAACAGGGAACGAGTGGAGATTTGACAGTGGCAAAGGCAAATGCTGTAAAAAAGATGAGAAGGTGACTGGGTTCCGTGGGAAGGAGAAATAGCGGGAGAAGGAGTGAGCTGTGGTTTGGGGAAGAGACAGAGGACAGCTGGGGAGGGAGCAGCCCAGGACAGAGGGCCCCCGCGAAGAGAGAAGGGCCCACCTTGTCCATCAGCCACAGGGCCTGCTGCTCTTTTGGCTGTTTGTGCAATTCCATTTTTTCTTTCTTTTCTCCAGTCTCTCCTTTGTAATACTAATGTTTACTTACAAAAGTGAAAATAGCTGTAATGCTCATATGATAACATCCTAACAGTCACAGGGAGGGTACTGCGTTAGCCGGATCCTCTTTGGACTTCACTGTTAACGCTGACTCCTCCTAGCTGAAAGAAGGAAAACAAACAGTAGAAAGTGACGCAGGACACAGGCGTTTCAGGCATTTAAAACCACCAACCGCATGTTTCTGCAGTATTATCATTCCTAATTAGGGGAAATTATAGACAAAGCAATTAGTAAATGAGTGAGCTTGT
Organism: Heterohyrax brucei; assembly: GCA_028571685.1. NCBI lineage: Eukaryota > Metazoa > Chordata > Mammalia > Hyracoidea > Procaviidae > Heterohyrax > Heterohyrax brucei. The sequence continues at coordinate 15,474,404 of CM053147.1, read as the reverse complement.
GACCTTTGGGGACTTTGAGACCTGTAGTTGCACAGTCGAATCTGTCACTGGAACAGCTGTGTGCACAATTTTCCTGTAGATTTTGGTGGGCTTGAGCGTATCTTTCAGAGAAATTTCAGAGGAGATTATCACTAGTATTAGCAACAATGATACTTTATATATGTAGGCAGATATTAGATTCTCAGGTTCTCTATTACGTTGTATTGGTTTGGAATCCCAAACCGTAATAACTTAGTTTTCCAAAGCTTTTTTCCCTCCGGGAGGAAAGCAAGCCTCTGTAATTTACTATGATAAAATAAGTCTCAGCTTGTTTGGTTAGTGTGGTTGGAAACATCCAGCAGACCAAGACAACTCTATATTTATAAAATCGTGTCTCAGAAGTAGTTTATCCGGGGGTAGCTGGGGCCGTCCCTGCCATTTTTGCACTGTTTTACGTTTACACACAAATGCCACCATATATTGTCTCTTAGAACTTGCCATCCACTCTGGCAGGTTAACAAGGTAAACTCCTGATCTGATCTTTTCGTCTCTGGGTCGTCAACTTGGCAAACATTCCCTTGTTCCTTATCAACTCTTCAAAGCTCAGCAAATACCTTTCACTGTATAGCTAAATTTTTTCTTCTGTATATGTAGCCTCATTTTCTTCCCTTTGGACGGATAAGAAAAAGTTAAGCCAGACTTTGTGACCCTTGTTTGTGCAGTGTCACTGTCCAGATAGCATCCTTGTTTCTGAACTGGACAAAACAACCTGGAGTGAGTAAAACAGCGTGTGAGAATAGAGTGCTGTCTCTTCAGAGCTGTCTGTCTGCTTGTGTGGTGTGAGCCAAGGCAGGAAGGTGGAGGAGAACCCTGGAGAGCCCCAAACACTGGCTGAAAGAGGAGTTGAGGGGTTCAAGGTGCAATAGGCCAAGGTGAACAGGAGATGAGAAGGTTTAGTTACTACTAAGAAACCTAGTTGGAAAGGTCCCAGTGGTGCTCGACTGCTGTCCTAGAGGTTGATGGTTTGAACCCAGCCAGCAGTGTCACAGCAAATAGGCCTGGTGATGGTTCCATTAAGACTACAGCCAAGAAGAGCCTATGGAACAGTTCTAGTTTGTAGCACATGGCATTGCTTTGAGTCAGAATCAATTCAACAGCGATTAACAACAACCAAGTCAGGAAAGATAAGAGGTAGCCGGCATGTTTCCTCATAGATAGTATATAGTTCTCCCCTTTGAGACTCTTAAAATGGAGTTTGTAATATATGGAATTTTTCCTTAACAAGCTGTCGAGTCATTGACTGGAAAATCTCTTTGTCAGTCCAACATTGTTCCTCTACAAGTGTAGATAAGGGTTTATAAAAGTCCTACATGAAAATAGCATGACTTTGTAGGAATTTAAAGGAGTATCTTAAATGCATTAGTGTTTTGAGAACTGTGAATAAGACTACCTAGCCTCGAAGGCAGAAATATTATTGAAATTCAGACTCTGGAGTCTAAATCCCATCTCCATTTTAGTCATTAACTTCTCTAAGCCTCAGCTCCTTCTTCTGTTAAATGGGAACAATACCATTACCTTTGTGGGATTGTGAGGAGGATGAGGAGATGAGCTGATGTGTCTGAATTACTTAGAATTGTACAGTAAGCTCGGGAAAGTCTCAGTAAATGAGATTTGTAGAGGTGGTGGTTGTAAAAACTGAAAGTGAATAATTAAATAGATTAACATTCTTAGATGATCTGTGGAGCATGGCATTTGGGGTGGATGGTTTGGGGCCCCCCACATGCCTATCAGTTTGTCGTACTGTGGGGACTGGCAAGTTGCTATAATGCTGGAGGTAATTACTACCGGTGTTCAGATAAACCTGCAGGGTCACCCGTGGGGGCTTTGGGCAAACTAAATGGAAGGCTGATAGTAAAAACACCTGCGCCTTTCCTGGCATCGCTTTCCTGGGCACCGCTGCTTCTCCTTTCATTCTCTCCAATGGCTCAGGGCTGATCTAGAATCAAGTAATGTAACAGGCTTTTATTGCGTGTGCGCATTTGTAGGCTAAAAGGTACAGCAAATGGTCTCAACCTGTCAGGAGCGAAAGAGGGTAAAGAAAACCAAAGACTTTAATGGAGCAATTAATCCTGAGAACTAACGGACCACATGCCCTGCAGCCTACGTGACCCCAAGACCGGAAGAATTAGATGGTGCCCGGCTACCACTACTAACTGCTCCGACCAGGATCATGATAAGAGAGCCGTCTGCAGAGCAGGGGTAAAATGCAAAGCCGAAAATCAAATTCTAAACAAAACGCCAGACTTAATGGCTTTGAGGGACCCCCAAAGCTACAGCCCTGAAACACCCCTCTGAGCTGGAGCTGTACCCAGATTCACCTTCTAGCCACGAAACAGACAGGCCTGTTAAGTCAGCAGACAACCCTGGTGGTAAAGAGGTTGGGAGCTAAGGCTGCTAAGCCAGAGGTCAGTAGTTCAAATCCATCAGGCACTCCTTAGAAGCTCTAGGGAGCAGTTCTGCCCTGTCGTGGAGGCTTGCTGAGTTGGAACTGACTCAATGGCAATGGGTTTGGTTAATCAGCAGCACCTGAAAGGAAGGGGACGTATTTTCTAGGACAAACAATTATATGAGACTCAAAGGGCAATGTTAGCCCAAAAGTAAAGAGGAGGAGGCAGGAAAGGGTGAGAAAACCAGGTGAGAGGAAACCAAGAACCCCGGGTGAAAATGGGGAGAGTGTGGGTGCAGGGCGGGGACCGTGAGCAGTGTCACGGAGCACTTGGTGTACAGTTGGGTGAACGAGAGGCTAATTTGCTCTGTGAATATTCACGTGAAACTCAGTAAATATCAATATTTTAAATACATGCAATAAAGTTTATAGGTTTTTTCTTTTGTAAAGAACGTGGGGAAAGATTGCTTACACGTCAGTTACTACGAGCTGAGTTGAAACCTTTGGTTGGGAACGTTACCAGTTTGGAGGCTCTCACAGTGCCAGAACTACGCTGCTTTCTTTTCTGCCTGGAGAAAGACAATTGCAGACAGGGCACGTGGAGGAGGAGGATTTCTGTCTTGTCCAGTATCCCGAGTGGGTAACTAGAATAATGAGAACCGTTACTTGTGAATTTTAAAAATACTACACAGTGAAAGTTCTCATGAATGATGAACGGCCCTCATTAATTAACATAATGACACAAATGAAACAGGAGGAGACCGCTGACGAAATTACCCATTACAGACACGTGTACGTTAAACAAATTACTAGTGGGCTATGCTCAGTCCTTAAGGAATAAAGACGGCCACCTGTGCTCAAATGTTTCCACTGAAGCAGAAAGTGTTCCCTAAAATGATCGAATTGCAATTATTTGAGGTAATAGTGATTGGTCCCACTAATCTTAATTCCTGCTGGAATCCTGTGCAATGATAGAGTACAGTCTTGCAGAGATTTCCTTTAAACTTTTACATAACACTGGGCTGGATTTTACGCATAATGCTCAGGAGTGGGAATTAAGTTGCTGGGGGAAAAATAATATGATTTTGGAGCTGGAATCGAGAAGAATTCAGAAGAGCATTTCACATGACAAATGGCACTTAGGGGTAAAAATGATCCTTCATCTAACTTAACACAGGCTGTGAAGGTGTGCAGGTAGCCAGGGAGATAGTCAGAAGTGGCAGAGATTCCTTCCTGACTTTTTGTTGTAAATCTAGAAGATACAACAGCATTGCTTCCGGGAACCGAGACTGGATTATAAAAATGCACGTCACGCTGAGTGCCTGGTGACAGTTGCTGACCTCTTCTGGCTCTTCTTTGAGCTCATTGACGACGAGTGAGCTCACGGGCCACATAATGTGGTGGACATCAGTTTCTTTCCATTCATAATGCACATTGGCCCCAGGAAGAGGCTTCATGTTCCCATCTGCTTTTCTGACATCCTTACAGGAAAAAAAATGAGCTTCTAAATAACAAATTTTTACTTCAGAGCCTTTTTTTTAGCTTAGGTTTTAAACATCATTGGAAGTTTTTATAAATTAATCTACACAACTTCCTTGACAGAAACAGTTCAATTTTGGTGATATTACAGAATCGAAAAGCATATTAATTTAAGAGGATAGTTAGTATAAATTATAAACAATTGATTTTCAGTTCCCTGAGGATAGCATGATTTGGGTATTATCTTTTTCGAGTTTCTTTTAAAACTACAGTTGCACTATTATTGTAGAATTCAGGGTGCATCCTTCCTTGCTGGAATGTGGAGTCAGTATTAGGGGGTCACTGAGCTGGGTACCGAAGCTCTTTCGAAAAATTTGGAGCCAAGAACTGTGGATTGTCTTTATGTCTCTCAGTGGTCTAAAGACATCAGTCCCTATCTCTGCTGTCAGACAGTTTACACATGAAATAAATGCCCTTGTTGTGTGGCCTTGGACTTTTCCGAGGCTTAGTTTACTTGTTTATTTTTCATTCATTGATTCCTTCATCTGGCATTCACTGAGCCCTTGCCCTCTGCTAGTAAAGGTGAGTGAAACAGATGTAATAGTTTAACAGTCATGGTCCTCACAGGCGAGTAGAGGAGATAAGTCATCCTGAGAAAAGCAACCAAGTGCCCAAAGGATGCCATGGGAGAATACTGGGAAGGAATCCAGTTCAGCCTACCAGGGCCAAAGAAGTCCTCCTGAAGACAAAGTGTCTAAGGTGAGACCCAGAAGCACCTAGTTCACCCGGGTGTGGAGGATTAATATAAAACCAAAAAAACTCCGCTGCTGTCGAGTCAAGCCTAGCCTGACTCATAGTGACCCTAAAGGTCAGAGTAGAACTGTCCCATGGTTTCCAAGGAGCACCTGGCGGATTTGAACTGCTGACCTTTCGGTTAGCAGACGTAGCACTTAGCCCACTGTGCCACCAGGGTTTCCTGGAGGGCTATATAAGCGCTCAGTAAAGGAGACCGGTCTTGGTCTGGGTTCTGTAGAGGAGGAAATCAGTTACGTGAATATAGGCACAAGCAAGAGACATTTGCTTGTAGGAAACTGTAGGGCTGACAAGTTCCAAGTCTGAGGGTCACGCAACAGGTCGAGGACCTCTGCTGGTTCATGTCATCACAGTGGCTGAGAAACCCCAAATCTACAGGTTGGACAGCAGGCTGAAGGCCTCTGCTGGCTCGGTGGGTTGCAGGGTTTGTGGTAGGCCAGCAACTTCTGAGGCTTGTGTACCCAGAACCAGAGATCAGGCAATGAGAGAAAGAGAGACAGATAGACAGACAGAGACAGAAAGAGCTTTGCTAGAACCTCCACTTATACCCTGGAGGCAGGCCACACCCCGAAGAAAACACCCCCCTTAGGTGATTGGCTGTTCACATGAGGTCTCAAAATGAAAGGCGATTGCCTAGTGACTGCCAACCCACTGAGAATCATAGCCTGCCCAAGTGGACACAGAACATTCACTGTCATGGTAATTATTGTTTATGAATTTCCTTGTTTATTTACTCACTAAGCAAATGGAGGCAAAGGGTACTCAAGGACCTTTCACGTGGACAGGTTCTTCTGGCAGAGTGACTGGGTTTGCAATGTTAATTTGAGTTTCTTTCTCTTCTTGCTGCCCAGGCCAAATGATGGGTGATTTGATTCCCTTTTCTACTTGCACAGTTGTCGAAGTGTGTTCCAGGAAACACCGACAGCAGAATCCTCAGGGAGCTTGCTAAAACTGTGGACTCCTGGTGTGTCCCCTGCACAGCGCAGGGACTCACACCATCCACGGGTTTGCCAGGAGCTTCTTGCACACGCTCAAGTCTGAAGGGAGCTTGGTTCCCCTGGCCCCACTGGCCTCTCCTTGGGTCCTATGGTGGGGAAAGCTTGGCAGTCACTTGTCTGTTGTTTCTGTTGCAAAGAAATGTTGGCAGTCTTGGGTCCTGAAAAACCTCTTAGTCTTAGATGAAGAGAGAGAGGGCTTTACCCCTTGAACAGCTTTGTTTCCTTGGTGAGGAAGTCACAGTGACAAGTAAGCTGGGACTGACTTGGTCTTCGCTCTGAGTAGGTCTTGCCGTGCCAGCATCCGCTTCACTGAAGTCCAGAAGCAGAGGCTGACATTGTCACTAGCGACCTGCCGCCGGGTATCTCAGTTCCTGACAGTTCTCCCTTCCCAGTCGCACCCTCACTTTGCAGTCTCAGGTTTGTCTCTGCCCTTGGGCAGTGTCTTCTGCAGGCACAGCCCGAAGGTTAACACAGAGGTGAACAAGGACGTAAACGTCTGCCTGTGTTCTCATTAATTTTTTTGCAGGCATGAATTGATTGCTTCCCTTCCCCCGCAGCACAGCCCGTGTGACCCTGATCATCGCAGCTTGATCGATAGCCTGCAGGATGACTAATTTGCTTCCAGTTATTTCTTTCCTGAGGATTTTTCCAAGCAGTAGGGAATAGTGGAAAACTCCCGTCTGTGAAGGGGGGATGTTGACCATTAGCTGCCTGTCTTGGCTGCAGTCGTTTTTAAAAAGAAACTGGAAAGGGAGGAGGGGTGGTGGTGTGGGTGCCTCCACCTCCGGCAGCATGCTGTCAACGACTTCTTGGTAACAGGGCTGTGGCACCCCGTGCCTCTTGGTTCTGTCTCATGCTGTTGTCCAGATTTTTGATTCTGCTATGGACAGTCTAGTCTGGACTTTAAGTTGTGGAAGAGAATAGCTTCACTGAGTGGGCCTCCCTCAACTCTCTGGATTTTCAAAGCTATAGATGAAAGTATGAAACCTTTGACTACAACTTAGAGGTTTTCTTATTTTTGCCGATTTTTTCCCTTCTCTTTGTGGAGTGGCCTAGTGCCAGTTTTGTTCTGATCCGATTGTGGGTATGCTGTAACACTTGGCAACAAAGCAGAGTAAATGCCTGGCTAACGTTGAGTACAGACTCTGATGAGGAGCTTGGATGTGCGGGAGGTGCTGGCAGGGGCCGCGCTGACGCACTTACTGACACGTGGGTTTGTACGTCCAGGGGAACCGGCAGGACGTGGGGCCTGCCTCACTGGGTACAGCGGGCTGAACAGAGGTTTTGCTCTTTCTTGCCTGGGTCAAAATTTGCTCAGAAGGGAGAGCTGGAAGGTGGCAGTAGAGGTTGTGGTCAGTGCGTTAGTGGAGTCCATGGAGAGTGGGGTCTGTGTGTGTTCTGAGATGCCCCAAACCTGCCGTATACTTGGTGAGCTTTCATAAGTAACATGCAGCGTGTCTAAACAATGAGGTGGTTAAGTTTCCCTGCCTCCCTGCCTCCCTCTCTATTTCTCTCTTTCTCACTCTGAAGAAATTGACACAGGAGATGGCCTGAAGTAAGTATAACCCTAGTTTTTCCTTCTCTGTGCACTCTCCTGTCTCCACTTGCCTTGGGGACTAGGACAGTGTCACCACTGACATAACCAGATAGCCCGACGTGTTCCAGGCCTGTCATGTTGGACACCGCTCGTCGTAACCTCCTCCTGGAGAGGCCTTCCTCACGGGACTCCCATTAGAACGCACTCTTTCGGTGTCCTGCCTCCTCACTGCCTTCTCCTGAGGGTCCCTCCTCCGTCACTCCACCTGAGCCTGCTAGCTCCCAGATTCTTCTCTGGACCTTTTCTCTTTTTGGCTCTACAGGCATATTTCCCTGGTGATCTCATACGATCCTTTGGCTTGAAGTACAGTCCCGGGCTGATAACACCCAAAGTTCCATCTCTAGCTTGGACCTGTCCACTGAACTCCAGCCTTACATGTCTTCCAGCTGATGGAACATTTTCACTTTTTTTCATGTTGTTGTTAGGTGCTGTCGAGTTGGTTCTGACTTACAGCAACCCGTGACCAACAGAGCAAACCACTGTGCAGTCCTGCACCATGCCCACAGTTGTGTTGATCCTAAAGACCACTGTAGCAACCACTATGTCAGTCCATCTCCTGGAAAGTCTTCCTCTTTTTCACGGATGCTCTGCTTTACCAAGCAACATGTCCCTCTCCGGGAATTGATCCCTCCTGACGGCATTTCCGAAGTATGCAACATGCAGCCTCGTACTCCTGGCTTCTAGGGAGCACTCTGGTTGTACTTCTTCCAGAACAGATTTGTTCTTTTGGCGATCCATTTTGTGGTCAGGGTTCTTCTCCAATACCACAATTCAAAGACATCAATTCTTCTTCTGTCTTCCTCTCCATTGTCCAGCTTTTGCATGCATAATATGTAACTGAAAACACCATAGCGTGGGTCAGCCACACCATAGTCTTCAAAGTGACAGCTTTGCTTTTCATTTTGTTATACAAGTCTTTGGTTGCAGATTTTTCCAGTGTAAGGGGTCTTGATTTCTTGATTGCTGCTTCCACTGGTGTTGATTGTGGACCCACATGAAATGAAATCCTTGACAGCTTCAGTCTTGACTTCCTTTTTCATGATGTTGCTTACTGGTCTGTTTGTGAGGATTTTTGTGTTCTCGATGTTGAAGGGCACCCTGTACTGAAGGTTATGTCCTTCCATCTTTCATCACTAAGTGCTTCAAATCCTCTTCACTTTCAGCGAGCAAGGTTGTGTCACCTACATAACGCAGGTTTTTAATGTGTCTTCCTCCAATCCTGATGCCTTGTTCTCCTTTTTATACAGTCCAGCTACTCAGGTTAGCTGCTCAGCATGCAGACTGAACAGTTACGATGAAAGGATAGAGCCCTGACGCACACGTTCTGGATCTCACGCCATGCGGTGTCCCTGTCTTCTGTTTGCACAGCTGTCTCTTCATCTGTGTACAGATACTTTATGAGCACAGTGAAGTGCTCTGGAATCCGTATTCTCTGTGTTGTCCAAAATTTGTTATGATCCACAGTCAAATGCCTTTGCATAGTCAATGAAACACACACAAACATCTTTCTGGTGTTCTCTGTTGACAGTCATATAAACCAGGGGAAAAAAATTGCCATTGACTCTGCAGTAAGAAAAAAACAAAAACATTTCAGTTGAGTCGATTCTGACGCATGGTGGCCCTGTAGGACAGAGTAGAACTGTCCCATAGAGTTTCCAAGGAACACTTGGTAGATTTGAACTGCTGACCTTTTGTTTAACAGCTGCTATACTTAACCACAGCACCAGGTTTTCCAAATTAGAGCTGAGATTCAGTTTCCAGAGCGGAGACCCTGACATTCCCCCATCTCGTCACCAGTCATCCTCTGAGTAAATAGCACGTCCGTCTTTCCAGTTGCCCCGACAATAAAACCTGAAGTCACTCCATTGCCTTACGCACCAGAATCAGTCCGTCGGCGTGTACTGTTGCCTCCTCAAGAAATACCCAGACCGTCGCCATGAGTGACCACTGATGTCCCGGCTACCCTGGTATAAGCCCTGTGTTTCTTGCTACATTGGTGGATCAGGCTCGTAAGTGGCCTCCTGCTGTCTTTTTCTCCTCCCCTCGGCCAGTGTGATGCTGCTGGAGTTTAAGTTGTGTCTTACACACCTTTTCACTCTAAACTCTCCCATAGCAGTCCATCCAGACTGAACACGAGAGTCTCGGCAGTGGTGTACAAGGCCATACCCATCTGCCCCTCGCAGTGGACACTGAGGACATTTTCTGCATCCTTCTCTGCGGTTCCCTGTCCTCTGGCCACCCAAGTCTCCTCGCTGTTCCATGAACCCGCAGAGCATTTGCCAAGTGAAAGTTCTCTACCTTCTGCAGCTTTCCTTGGATATCCTCTTATGAGTGTAACACTGCACTCTGGCAGGCCCTCCTCACCATCTGGTGGACTTTTATCTTCTGTTTGTCTGGCTTATTATCTGTCTCCCCCCCACTAGAGTATCAGTTCTGTAAGCACAGAGGTTTTTATTTATTTTATACATGCTTGTTTCTCTGCTGGCTGAGATTGGCGCCCAAGTATATGGGAGGCTTTTTGAATAAACATTTGCTGAGTGAAGGCAGAGTTCTGGAGTCAGGGTACGCTGGGCTGTGTGTCTGTGATAAATTTCTTCTGCTGATCTCTGCACTGCAGGTCCCAAGGGAACAATGTTCCACCTCCAAGCAAAGAAGGCTCACTGAGTACCCCGATCTCACGTGCTGTGAGCAGCATCGCCAATTACATGATGGGAGAAGCATTTGTGTGGCCATTTCCATTTCTCTAAGTACCTTTGGCCCAGAATGGCTTGAGAATGCTGTCCCATACAGGCAAATTCCCCAAGACCCGTGCAGCTTGTCTTCACCTCTGCTGCATTAGCAGATGGTGAATCCATGTGGAGTTCACCAACGGGACTGATAGATACATTAAGCTGTGTAATGATGAAAGCTAATGGCAGGTGACCAAATGGGCCTCTGCAGGCTCAGCTGCCCTGCAAGGTGGGGATTGTTCCCTCTTTTTGAAAATGATTTTAAAGAAACACAAGGATAAGAAGAAGCAACCCTCAGGTCAAGTTCAAGGTGATTTTCATAACTGTCTTTGTTTTTGAAGCGCATGCATTTTGACTGCAGAAAGTTCATACAGCCTTGTACAGTGACAGCAGAATCTTGACTGTAGTCAGTAAAAATGCAGCGCCCTTCAGGCCCACCAGAGCAGGAGGGTTAGGATGAATTCAGTGATGTGTTTTTGTTTCCTCCTCTAGAGCATATGCATTGTTGTGCAACTTAAAAGTTGCAATACGTTGTTAAATTGAATGTTTTAATTACTGGTTATTGTTGTTTACAGACGCACCTTTATTACTGTGATCCATACTGATTGATTTATCTCCATTTCTGGGCATTTCCTCTCTTACTGCATTGAAGCAAGGAACTTGTCTGCTTATATGCCCTTTCTCCTCCCCACTGGGTTCTCATGTGTGGTCTTGGGTAGGTCAGCTACCTTCTCTCTTTTGCAAGATCATTGTGAAGATCAAACACGTACACGTAAATGTACTTTATAAGCATCTGTGAGTATTTAAGTTTGTAACACTCACAAGTTGACCTCAAAGCAGTTGCTCCCTAAGATTCATTTGTAGAACTGAATTACCCGAAGGCCTTCCAAAGGAATCTCCCTTTGTTTCCGAGTTATGCAACAGTGTCAGTATATTCTATCAGTGTAGATACTTGATACTTGGGATGTGTGTTTTGTGTATAAAACCAAATCGAACCAAGTGTTGCTGTTGACTTGTAGAGCAGAACTGCCCCTCTGGGTTTCCAAGGCTGTAAATCCGCGTGGAGGCAGAGTGCCATGGAGCAGCTGGTGGGTTCCAGCCTGCTGAGTGCGCTTAACCACCGTGCCACCATGTATATGTATGCATATTTATATCCTGGAGTTTCTAAGAGTTGACCTTGAAATACTGAGTGATCTGAAGTGGCCTAGCATTTTTTAAAAACATCTATTCAGAGTGTCAGTAAGACGTAGATGTGTATTTCCAGTGTTTACTTCTCAGATACTCAGAACATATTTTGCTCTCTCACGCCGGATTATCGGACAGCATGTTTCCTCGCTGCCCTCTGAATCATCGCACATGACCAACAGAAAAGAGCTTCGTAGTTTGTGGCCTAATAAAGGCCCGGCGTGCCTCTTTCTTAATCCAGCCGGCCGTCTGTCTGCCCAGGTGGTATTGGGAATGCAGCCAGAAGCCTCGCCGTTGTCTGTCGTTTTCAAGCCACGTTCTGGAGGAAGAGGGCTGTCTCCAACTATAGCCTGAGAATGCGGAACAAAGGGTTACAGAGCACATATCAAGGCCCCAGTCTTTTCCCCTAATGTGCTACATTTATAAATTCCAGGAACCCGTTTACTTGTTGAAAACATTTTTGTTGGTGTTTTCGATGCCAGTTTGCTTTCTTCCCTTTTCCCATGCACGTGGCTTTTATGGCACCGTATAAAGCAGAGTACTCTGCCCTATTGATTTAATGGTATGTTTCAATAAATTTTCCCTGTTCCAGTGCTGGTTTCAGACCAGGCAGCCAGGGGGAAACAGACAGATGTGTTGGTTAACTAATTTTAAAAGAGAAAAAAATTCCATTTTCTCCATCCTTTAATGTCATAGCTGTCCCGCCAATGACCTGATGCTGAGATGTATTAGGTTCCCTCTGACATGTGTTAGAGGAAGTGGTGACCTGACCTTTGAAAAATTTTATTAACATTTATAAATTTGTTTTAGTATATTATGTTTGAAGCAGTGATGTTTCTCCGGAATGCATTGGGATGACTCGTGGGCAGATTGATAGCCCTGTCGTGTATTCGGCTGGTGGGCATTCCGTCGAGCACATGGGTGCTGTCTGTCATTCCTGTTTTTTCTCCTCCTACCTTTAAGGCTTATATTAATGGGAGTGGAAACGTGTTAAATTTGCTGTTAAAGCATTTTACCAACAATAACTGGAAGCCATTATTGTCAACCATTGTGTCACTGGTTAGGCTTTGATTATTGAGTCAGAGAACATGCAAACATAGCGATCCCACCGTCCATCTGAGCAGCTTTTATTTAGTGCCTGGTATATCCTAGGGGTGCTATGCTAGGCACTCAGGATGCATGAGTGATTGTCATAGTCCCTACTCCCACATCCCTTCAGACTGATAAACTGCGAATCCATGGAGTATGATCAGTATCCTAATCAAAAACTTCTGACTCCTTCACCTCTCTGTTAGAAGCACAGAATTGTATGTCGTCGTCTTTTTTTTTTTTTTTTTTCTAAATGGTTCCATTATATCTTGGAGGAGCACTGGGGGTGCAGTGGCTAAAGTGCTCAATTGCTAACCAAAAGTTCAGCAGTTCAAGCTTACCAGCCACCCTGTGAGAGAAAGATGTGGCAGCCTGCTTCTGTAAAGATTCACAGCTGTGGAAAACCCATGGAGTGTTTTACTCTGTCCTGTAGGGTTGCTATGAGTCAGAATTAAGTCAAAGCAGTGGGTTGGGTTCGGGGTTGTTACATATTGGCTTTTCCTAGGAAATAACTGTATTTATATACATGCGCTGTACAGGCAAAAAGGAGTCTTCATAGATTAATGAAGGCAATCTTTATTAATGTAAATCATTGTAACTTAATTAACTATCCAGTTTTCTTGCCTTGCCCTGCTCATCTTTCTCCCTATACCCTGAGCAAGTAAGCAGGGTATGGTTTTGTGCAGAGCGCACCTCTGCTGTGAAGCCTGGGAACAGGACAGCTGGCCTGCAGCCTTTCTCATTGGCTTAGGGCACTGGCCGTTGTTCGGGAGAGAGTGAGTGGTGGAGCTCTCATCTGCCTGTTCCCAAAGGCTTCTGAAGCATCAATTAAGCCTCCCAACTCCTCAGTGAGTATAGATTTGCTGTTTTATTTTACAGTAAATACTTGTTTATTTTATAGACAGGGAAATTGAGACATTGAGAATATAAGTGGATAGATAGATAAGTTATGGGCAGTGCTGAGAACATGAGCTCATGTTTATTGAGTCCTGTGCAGCAGAAGGCCCCCAGAAGCCCCAGGCAGCATATTTAGTTTCTAGCTCTTTCCTCCTGCTTGAAGGAACTTACTGTTGGAACTCACTGGCTTTAATTTACTCTTTTGTTCTTAATAGAAAGCTGTTATTACTTTGTTGTACATTTTTAGTTTCTCCATTTGCATTTCTTTAGTACATTTTGGAAACCCTGATGATGTGACCCTTAAAATGCTAACTAAAAGATCAGCAGTTCCAATCCACCAGGCACTCTTTGGAAAACCTAAGGGAAGGTTATGCTCTGTCCTGTAGGGTCACTATGTGGTAGAAGCCATTTGACAGGAATGCTTTTCTTAAAGTACTTTTGGTCTTTGCTTTTGTCACACAGGACCTAGTAAGTCCATTAGCTCTGTCTCCAGGTTCAGTCCTGCAGTTAAAAATAAAAAATCCCAAACACCATTGTGTGTCCATTATAGTACTTGGAGCCATGACCAGAAAGTGAAATTAAGAAAGTATTCTAAGAAAATCTATTCTAGGAAACCCTTTTTAGTGTCACAAAAGTGTAATACATCTTTTGGTTACTGTTTTTGAAGCAACCTTCCTTATTGCAGGACTTTTCAGAGCCTTTAGCCTATAAAACATCAGAGATTGCTGGAACTCAGTAGTGTCTGCACCGTTTTCTCAACTTGTTTGAACAGTGTATACGTTATTCTGGGAGCATACATTGGAATTCACACCCTCAGCATGCTTTGGGGAGTTGACAGCATGACAGTTTCACCGTCCAGAGCCAGACAGCCCAAGAAGTGACCTCTGGTGGACCAAACACTGGCATCCAACAGCTGCTGAGAATGTGTCCTTGTTGCTTTTAAAGCTGTGTTCTCCTCAAATTGAGAGGAGCCTGTGAAAGAGAAACAAATTGTCTTCGCGTGGCGTGGCGTGCTGCTGCCCAGTCGGTTGCTGGTGTGTCCGTAGTTGAGCCTGGCTAGCTCTGCAGAGCTGTCCCACTTCCTGCTTTGGACAGTTATCTGTGGGACTTACTGGCCTTAATTTATGTGTTGGTTCTCATGGAAGCTGTTGTTATTTTGTTATGCATTTCACCTTTTTATATTTGCATTCCCTTGATACATTTTATTTTTGATGTGCAAGACCTGTTAAGAACATTAGCCATATGTCCGGATGCTAGACCTTCCTGGATTCAGTAGTCACGTAGTTTTAAAAAAAAGAGCAGTGTTATATATCAGATACTGTACTAGGAGCCTTGGCTGGAAAAAGGCCCCCCCAGCACCCATATTCCCATTCCAGAGGAACAGCCAGGAGCTTTGCGACTTGCCCACGATAGTAGAACCAGTTAGAAGCAAAGACTGAAAGGGAACCCGGGTCACCTGACTTGTCATCACACCACACTGTGTCAGGCAGTGCCAGATGAGAAGTGTTTGACTTCAAGTATTGGAACTCCGACAACCCAAGCATTTGGTACCAGCTCTAAGGAGCTTTTACAGTCAAATGCTTTTTGCTGTTTTCGCACAGAGTATCTGAGTCAGTCAGCTGCTGTGTCTGTGCTTTGTAGTTTTCTAGTCTGCTACCTCTTCCCTCCTTAAGGTTTAGATGTTTTACTTTAATGGCCATTGTGTGTTGTAGGCACTCATAGGCAGCCTCCAGGTTCCTGACAAAAAGTGAAAGTGACCAAGTGTTAGAATTTGATGAACTGCAGAAGCCCTGGTTAGGTTATATTCTGAATTTTTTTTTTACGTCAGAGGAAGTATGGTCAGATGGGAAATAAAACCATTAAATGTATGAATGGAAATAAGTTATAAGATGGCCTTGCTTTTCTCATAGATGTGAAAAAGCAAGTAGGTCCAACAAAAGTATGTGTATAAATTGTAGAACGTTCCATGGGCTTTTCTAAGCCACGTTCATGGACATTTGCCAAATTGCTTGTTTTCTGCGGCCTTACTGTAACAGGGTACCCATGTCATCATGACGCTGTAGTTTCATACTTGTGAATAGAGTATATGTTATTATGTTATGTGTCTGGTTCATTTGTAAGTCAGTTGTTTGGAACTGAGAGTGCATTTTCTCATAGAAATAATCTTAGATTATTTGGTACAGGCCTTTGCAAAACAGTTTTACCCACAGTGTCTTGCTGTGGCGTTCTCCAATTTTACAAAAGTACGTGCATGTATCCTGAGGATGTATTTTGAGTTTAGTTTGAGACTGTAGACACACGTCTCCCTTCCCATTTCTGAAAATGGGGTCAAAAGCTCACGCAATTTTAGAATGGAGGGGTGTAGAAAGGACTTGAGTGGTGATCTTGTCCAGAATCCTTGTGTGAGAGAGAAGGCCACCACCCAAAACATACCCTAGCCGTGGTGGACAGGCCTGCGGCAGGAGTTGTTTTCTGGAGAGCCCGGTGGTGATCCCAGGGTCGCTGCTGTGAGGAGCAGCCTGTGGCTGCCGTCGGTGGCAGTTCCTCCCTCTGCGGGGGAGTCAGTGATGGGGTCCGACCAGGGGGCAGGAGCGTGTGGAGCCCTCTTGCTGGGCGCCGCACAGCTGGCATCTGCCTTGTCTCCTGCTCTGTTTGTGTCCTCTGTGCTCTCTCCCTAGTTGCTGAGGCACTTGTAGATGTTGGGTTAATGCCCTTCATTCAATAAGAAGGCAATTCTCGTCCTCTCCCTACTGCTGCCGCTGTCACTGAGTCCCCTTTACTCAAGGAGGCTGTGACTGGGCTGGGGAGGGGCAAGGAGCAAATGTGGAGTCGGCCCCAGAGGCTCCAGGTGTTCAGGGGAGAGAGAAGAGGAGGGGCAGACGGTGTCCAGCGGCAGGTTGGGAAGGCAAGTGACCCTGGCGTCCGGCTGTTGTGTGGTGTTGTGTTGAGGCCGCCAGAACACAAGGCACGGTCTGCACAGCACAGTGCGGGGTGAGGTGGCACAGGGGCAGGGGGAACAGGGAGAGGGGAACCCCAGCCAGCATCACAGCTAAGCTGGGGTACCTGTGTGCATGTTGAGAAGGAAGCAGTGGGGAAGGGATGGTTCGCTGCTGTCCTGATGAATCAGAATTTGCAGTTTAGTCACGGGACTAAACTGAAGGGTTTAATATGGAAAATTGGATTTTGGAAACCAGTGAAGTAATATTCAAACACCTGAGCAAATGAAGAACCATGTTCATTAAATGCTTGACTGTTTAACACCTAACAAGCATGTTAATATACCCTGAGACTTCTTAATATGTATATTTTTAACAGACCGAGATTGGAAGTACAGTGCACGGCGCGATCACTCCTAATGCTCACTGACACACCCAGCCCATCTTCCCAGGGTGAGAGGAGCACCTCCGGGTCAGCCACTGCCTGGCAGAACCAGATATCTGCCTGGCCCCGCTGTCCTCCCTCCCCTGCTTCTCTGGGGCTGGTTCCTTGAAGGCATCCCCTTAGTAGGAGTTTCTAGATAGGGAGTCCAAATGCCATGTGTGCCCTTAGCCAGTGCCAATTCTTAGAGCCCAATAAAGAAGCTACGGTGTATGACTGGGTAGAAGAAGGAGAAAATGGGACCCTCCATCGCTGGCACTGTGGTGTGGCTTACTAAGTTGGTTATTGGGATCCCTAGGTCTGATTATTTTCCCCTGTCACTTTTTCTAGCTACCGTTTATGTGCTTCTGGACATTGAGTGTTGGCAGGCAACTTTATCTCACCCACTTTTCTCTTGTGTGTGCATTTTCTTTGTTCCTTTTTCCCTTTATTTTTCTATTTCGAGAAGTCCTGTTCACTGCTACTGCGTGCCCCTGACTCAGAATTTCTCCTGTGCGTCCAGGCCTCTGACTCCGTTCTGTGGACCTGAATCCGCCTCCACGTCTAGTCCGCTTTTGAGAACACTCCTTCCTGTGATCCCTGAGCTAACACTTTAGCTTGGAGATAAATCTCAAAAACGAGACAAGCGACTTGCTGTTTTTCCCTTTACCATCTTTTATATATTGATTTCAGTCCGTATGGTAATTGTTATGAGAATGGTTTTAACTAATTCTGCTGCACTTCATTGTTAATACTCGTCTTCCTGGTTCTTTGTGTCTGTATGGTACTGATTCATAATGCTAAATGAGTGTTATAACTGACGCGGCAGATTCGCTAGCACTGTTGTTACTGTTGAAAGTACTCCTTGGTGTGTGGCTTGAGTGGATGCAGCGTGTGTTGGAGGAGCAGACTCTGGGGTAGGATGGGGCTTGACCTTAGCACTCTGGGTGATTCTTGATAGGGAACGGGAAGAAAACTGGGCTTGTCTCTCAAGCTCTCCTGAATTTAAGTCTGCCAAGGAAAAATAATGTACAGTCATAGCTTGTCTTAAATGATTGGAAGTCACAGAAAAGACGGGGAAAGAAAATCCTGAGGGATTGGCAGCTGGGACATGTTTTATAGCCAAAAGCTATACTCAAAAGCAATTGAATAAAATGCTAGAAACCACAGATGGAGATGTGAGTGGATTATATATAATGCGAAAGACAAATGGAAACACATTCCCTGCCCAACGGGCTTTTAATGGAAGTCATACCGACTGAGACAAAACGTACAGTAAGAAAGGCCCATCTCAGGAGGGCTGGGCGTCGCAGGATTCTTCCCATATTCCCACAATTAGTTTATTTTGAATTCCCTATCATGCTAATTATATTACTTTTAACATACTTTTTTGGAATCCAGTTCCATAAAAATGACAAATGACCATAAAGCAGTGTGTGTGTTTAACCTGGTGGCTCGGTGACATGCCGTTCCTGTAGCTCGCAGGGAAAGCTCGCCGTTGGTGTTTCTGTGTTAACCCGGCTGCCTCCCTTTATTGCTGCCGTATTACAGTGAATGCTCTCTGCATTTTTATGAAGAGCTTATTAGCAGCATTGGCTTGATTTAAAGAACTTCTTCAGTTTATGAACACAGTTCATCTCTGTGGATGAATTTAGCACTTTAATGCTATTTATTTACTCCATACCATAAAATGTAATCTAATAAATAACTGGTCCCTTGGGCTTGTGGTAAAACTCAGTGATCATCCTCTCAGCGGGAAGATGAGCACAGCTTGAGTGGAGAAATAATGATCAAAATTCACCACCCTCTCTGGGATGCCATTTGTATACCTGAATCTAATAAAGGCGAATTACAGTGCTTAACATCGTGCTTAGTCCTGACATCAGAGTGTAATGAGACCAGGAGAGGGACAAGACTCCATCCTGTTAGCAACACCTGAGACGATTCTAGCAAGTCTGGATTAGCGATTCAAGTCAGCAAGTCTTCTTACTAGTGCATTTCACACTTCCTGTCTTGTGCTACGTAAAGGTTAGGGTAGCGTTTGCCTCCTTCCTCACCCTTGGAGAATGCTTGGTCATTTCTTGCTGTTGTTTTTGGAAAACATTGCTTCACAATTTCTTCATCAGCGATTCTTTTTGGAGGTTTTCAAATAGTTATCCTCAACAGTTGTTGTTGTTGGGTGCTGCTGAGTCCCTTCTGACTCAGAGTGGCCCTGTGTCCAGCAGAGCGAGCCCCTGCCTGGGCCTGCACCATCCTCACAAGTGTTCTGCGTCAGCCCCGTGTTGCAGCCACTGTGTCAGACTGTCTGCTTGAGGGGCTTCCGCTCTGTCACTGACTCTCTACTGTACAAAGTATGACATCCTTTTCTGCAAACTGAAGCCTCCTGATAACATGTCCAAAGCATGTGAGACGAAGGCTCACCGTCCTTGCTTTCAGGGAGCACTCTGGCTATACTTCCTCCAACAAAGATTTGTTCATCTTTTTGGCAGTCCTTGATGTATTAGTATTTTTCGCCTTCATCATAATTCAAGGACATCAATTCTTCTTTTATCTTCTTTGTTCATTGTCCAGCTTTTGCATGCTTGTGAGATGACTGAAAATATCATGGCTTGGGTCAGGCACACCTTAGTCCTCAGAGTGACGTCTTGTCTTTGGTAGCTGTCTATAAGTGAAATATTTGCCAGCCAGAACCTCAGTGTGGTCATTGTTCAGTAGAGCCACTCTATAGCACAGTTGGAGTCCTGAAGAAGTCCCTTTGTCAGTTTCCGAAATGCCATATATACACATATGTGCTGATTACATCCCAGTATTATTCAGGCTTTAAAAAATTATCTTTACCTTTAGTTACCCCACCCCACCCCCATAAATATTTCTTCCTTGAAATAAAGGTTCATAAATTTAAAGACCTCCTAGAAGCTGGCTGATAACCCAAACCACTAGCTGAGGCATGAATGGTAGATTCGTCGTGGGTCCCATTTCAAAGAGCAGTGCCTACATAGGTCAGACTACTACTCCTTGTCATCCAGATTATCTCCCTAGTCATGCCAGATATTCTAAATTTAAAAAAGTCCTATTTTCATATGAAATGCTTTTATATTCAATTATTAACTAGTTGCAAAATATTAAATATCCTGTTCTCATGTCAGATATGATTTTGGTTTATAGTTTGCTGATTTGATAATTTTGCTTTAAATTATAAGCTTGTGAAATGTTACACAGTCAAGGTTCCTATTGGCAAACAATTTGAGGCAGCTACTACCAATTGGAGTGATAAATCTGTACTTAAGCTTACTGTGTTGGTAACAGGGCCATAGATAAGTGACTTGGTAATTGCGTGTTGCTGGTAATTAGAGCCACCACCAAGTAGAGGAATCTGCTGGAAGCTTACCTGTTTGTTTTGTTTTTGTTTTTTTTTTTTTATGAGTGTCAAAGGATTTTCTCAGTTTGTTCACAGGTAGTAGGGAAGGGCACAATTTTATTCTTTATCATGTAGTATTCAGGAGAAGTCACATTCATCTGTTTCTATAACCCAGTGTTATTTCTCTAGATAAAATTTAGTTAGTGATTTCACTTAAAGATCTGTTAATCACCTTAGAAAACTCCATGTTATTCATAGAAATCAGGCCATGTATTGTGAGAGTGATATAGGCTGTGGTTCTGTAGCAGGGAAAAGCTGACTTTCTTCTGGAAGATTTTGAGTACTGATTTAGTAGTTGTCTGCTTCTTGTGTGGAACAATCATTCTGCTGTATAGACTATTCGATTGGGAGCAGACGGCCCTGACAAGATGGATTAGCCCCAGACTCCATCTGCAGATAACGGGGCAGGGATGAGGAACAGTACCCTCAGAAGAGAGGTTTCGAAAGTTCAGTTTTGAGTTGGATAATTAGAAGTTCAATCTTTATACCTTTGTTTGGCAGCTTCAGTTACTAAGTTGAGATGAAATCTGCCTTCTTGTAATGTTTACTTCTGATTTCTTCACCCTCCAAATGCCTGTATGGTTTATTGCTTCTTTTCATGGATTGAATTGTGTTCTCTGGAAGGAGCAGTTTGACTAAGCCGTGATTCCCCAGGTGTGCTGTGTTGTCTATGTTGTAAACCCCACCTCTATGGTGTTAATAAGGGGGAGTGGCTGCTGGGGGTGAGGAGTATTGGTGGGGTGGGACTCAATGTGTGAGTTTGTTTTGTGCTTCAAGGCAATCTCTTGAGAGAGAAAGGAAAGAGAAGCAAGCAGATAGTTGGGGGCATCACACTACCAAGAAGCAGAGAGTATCTGTGGACCCAAGATCCTTGCACCTCAGAAGCTCCCAGTCCAGGGGAAGATTGATGACAAGGACCTTCCTCCCTGTGTTTGGACTTGTAGCCTGCTGGACTGTGACAGAATAAAATTTCTCTTTGTTAAAGCCTTCCACTCGTGTTACTTCTGTTAGAGCAGTACCAGATGACTAAAACAGTTTTCTTCTCTGACAGTTGGTATTTTCTGTGCTTACACTGTAAATAAAGCGTGGCTCTTTTGTATTGGGGAGGATTGTCTCTCCAAAAGGCTGCAACTTTGGAGGAGATGATCCACCCGATCAGCTGATGCAGCTCTGTTGAGCAGAGTGCAAGGTGCGTTCGCGGACGGATTACACAGTAAGCCAGGTAAGCAAGTCTGTAAGGCATCAACAAGACAGGGGCACCAGCTGTGCAAAGCAAAGACCCCTCGATGTCAAGCAGACAGGACACAAAGGAAAGTGAGCAGTACAGAAGGGTACCGGCAGGACACTGAAGTGCAAGGGGTACCAGCTGCAGTGCATGAGAGCATGCTGGCCGGAAATAAAGTTCCCGCGGGGTCACCAGGGTGCCTGCGTGCAAGGCCCCTACCACTTAAATACCTGTTGCCATCTATCACCTTCAGGTTGCAGTCACCTCTCATGTAATTGAAACTCCATGTCACTTAGGAGTCTGCTATTTCCTTCTAATGAAAAAGAGGTGGGAGTGGGCTGTTGAATCTAACTCATGTAGCATTCATGAAATGTGCAGCTGGGTCCAACATGAGTGGTTTCTGGGCAAGGATGGATTATATGAGTAGTCATGGATACACGCAAAGACCAGACACAAAAAAGGAGATATACTAGGAGAGAAGCTGAAAGCTTGGCCAATAACATGCAAGAAACAATTTAAAGATAGGCACGGATTCTACATTAGTAACATATCTACAGTATTTAAGAGATGATTTTGAAAATACAAAAAAAAAAACAAATACTGATTATCAAGAAGTTCACTGTCAGAGTAGCCTTAGAAAGAAACCAGTAAAAGGTGGAAGTGCTTCAGAGTTGTTGAGTGCCGACGATCAATTCAGAGTATCCATCTATTACACCATCATTGACCCGGTGAATCTTGCATGAAAAGAAGGACAAAAGTGTATGACATTCTTTCAATAGATTGTCCTTCTTAATATAGAAATGATGAAGAATCCAAGAAGTTACCCAGCAAATTAGTGCCGGCTTGTGCTGTCTGCAGGGAGCCCTGGCAGTAGTGGTTAAAGGGCTGGGCTGCCAACCTGCAGAGTGGTGGTTGGAAGCCTCCAGCCACTCTGTGGGAGAGAGATATAGTAGTCTGCTTCCATGAAGATTTACAGCTTTGGAAAGTGCTGGGGCAGTTGTCCTCTGTCCAGTAGGACTATTAGGAATTGGACTCCACTCAACAGCAAGTAGGTTTGGTTTTTGGGTATCCTGATTACTTAAATACAAACCTTTATGGAGAAGGGTGACAGTTTCATTCTTGCAAGGGAACTAAGTTTGCAGATTCAGGAGAGACAAATTTTACTCATGTAGGCATGTATGATGCCCTCATAAAGGTTAAAATGGAATGCATATTTCCCAATGTTGAAAATGCTTTGTATATATTCCTCACTTTAATAATCCCAGATTGCACAACAGAATTCTCATTTTCATCTCTAAAGAGACTAAAAACCCCTCACTGTGCAACAGTGATGCAAGAACGACTCAATTCAGTATCCTTATCATGTGTGGAAGTAGACATTGGCAGCTTGGTTGTGATGACAGCTTTGAATTTTTAAGAGCAAAGAATAAAAAAAAACTTTTAAATTATAAACTGTTATAGATGAAAAAAATCTATCTAAAATAAAATATAGTAATTTCTTGTTAGTATTTGCTTGCTCATCATTAAATTTTCTCTTATGATGTCTTTTCATTTGTTCATTTATAATTGTAACATTTGTTATGAAATAAGCATTAAGACAGGGATGATCTTTTTAAAGCAAAATTGGTGAAAGTCAGTTTTATGTTGTGGGAGATCAGAATTTTGAACAGCTAAATGCACTGACTCATTTTCTCTGTTGTGGAATATGTGGAATGTTCTTGTAGAAAATATGTGTAGTAAGAATCTTAGTACCCCACATCTAAAAATTTTACAATCCAATTGGCATGTGCCACTTTTCGGGTCAATCACTAACATTAAAAAAAAAAAAAAAACAAACCTGCTACCACTGAGTTGATTCAGACTAACAACAACACTGAAGGACAAAGTAGAACTTCTTCTGGAGTTTCCAGTGAGCACCTGGTGGGTTCAAATCATGGGCCTTTTGGTTGGCAGCCTTAGCACTTAGTCAGTACACCGCCAGGGTTTCCACTAATATTATAGTGACAGGTACAAAGCAGCTGCATCATGAATAGCTGAGATATATACCCATGTGCACATGTGTATACATGACTGGCATATCTTGCTCAAATGTATGAATTCACCCATGGATGCAGTCACTGAAAAAATATTAAGAGCCTATCATGTGCCAGGCTGTGGTCCAGGTTCTAGATAGCACTCATACTCTAATGAATGAATTAATTAACATCTTAATTTTCTTTCTAGACTATGTGCTCTGAGGACAGAATTCTTGTCTGTTCACCCTTGTATCTTCTACCTGGGCTAGCGCTGAGTATACGATGTTTAGAATGTGCTCCAAGATGTACTTTTCTAATGAGTTATTGTGTAGGTCTATTTTGGACAGTAACAGAGTCTCATTCCCGGGTGGAGCAAGTCGTTAGAATTGCCTTATAAACCCTGGTGGTGCCGTGGTTAAATGCTACAGCTGCTAACCGGAAGGTTGGCAGTTCAAACCCACCAGGTGCTCCTTGGAAACTCTGTGGGGCAGGTCTGCTCTGTCTGTAGGATGGCTATGAGTTGGAATCAACTCCACAGCAGTGCGTTTGGGTTTTGATTAGAGTTGCCTTCCAGGACAGGTTTCTGAAAAGTCACAACGGTGATCGCCCTATTGGGCAGTTCTGCTTTGCATGCAGGGGGTCACAGTCAGAACAACAGTATCCAGGCTGAATAGCCCTGAGTCTTAGACAGTGTCTTCTTCTGTGGTTGTCCTTGTTCAGTGTGAGAACCAGGACTATACACAGTACTCCCTGGGGGAGTGGATCTGCATACAGTGAGGGGAGGGTGATGCGGGGTCTGTGATTGTTCGTCCCTAGAAGACGTTTCATTAACACACTCTCGCTTTTTTTCCCCCGAACCAGTCTTGCTTTTCTCTCTTTTATTAAGTAAATAATTAAAAGGATAATATATACCTCTGTGGTATCCAAGTATGTTTATTTCCCTTTAGGTTTTTATTTTCCTGTTTTCCTGGTACTTTTTCATAGGTAAAAAGACAACATCTGATTTAAGACTTTTTTATTTGCAGTAAAAAATTCTTACCATGTACATTGGAGAATTCTTTCCACAAAGTTATATAAAATTATCATTTCAGGGTATAAAAATAAAAATACAGTCAAGTTGTATGCATGTGTGTATATAAACAAAGTGACAAGTCTCCAAGGCATAGACTTCTTGCCTCCTTTATTGTGAGTCATTCATGTTCGTTGTTGATAAAATTTCTTTTGACCTCATGGAGAATTATTCTATTTTCTTCTTATGCATTAAATAAAAGGAAATGGTTTGGCAAGTTTTAGTGAATCCCTTGTCTCTCATTTTTAAGTTTTGGGGAAAAAAAAACCAAACAAGAAATCTGACACCTTTGTTATGGTCGCTATTTTTAAGGACAAGGGACAGATCCCTTGTCTTTGCCACGAGCCTCCACAAATCCATAGGGCAAAGTGCGCTATCCAGGTGATGGAACAGGCTTAATTCGTTCTGTGATTTCATCTTTAGACACTACCCTCTCTGTCAAGGCCGTACTGATCTTCCACAAGGGGTACCTAGTCAGATATATGTCAAATGTACTGAATGCACTAAAGAAAAAAAAAATACTATCTAAGTTATCAGTTATAAAATAAACTTCCAAACTTCAATTTGGAGTGACCTCCCTGTCTTGTAAAGTTTACTTTTGCTGCTGTGTTGTTTGCCCTGATTTTTCACTTTGGCTTTTGCCTTCATCCTGTCTTCCAGCTTCTTCCTTCGTTCTGTAGTTTAATGTAGCAAATATTTCTTAAATGTCTATTATGTATAAATGAAACTGTGCTGAGCACTTTGAAGGTTATTATAAAGATAAGTGAAAGTTCGTTTCTACCTTTCCTTCCCCAGGCTACCCAGACAAGTAGTTACTCTTAAGTCTGTCTTCTCTCTCTTACACATCATGAGGAAATAACTTTTGTTCCTTTATTTGTTTGGTTTTAACATTCACTGTAGGATTTTCTACATGTTAACTTCCCTTCACTGGGTAGATAGACAAATTTTAGAGAGCCTAAGTCACTTAGTGAATTAGTATATTCAGTGTCTGCCCCATAAGGTGCTCAGCAGCTAAACCAAACAAAACCAAACCCGTTACTGTTGAGCTGATTCTGCCACACAGCTGTTCTCCAGGACAGAATAGCCCTATAAGGTTTCCAGTATGGCAGTTCTATTCTGTACTGTAAGTGGATTCAAACTGCTAACCTTTAGTCCCAAGCTCTTAAGCAGTGTGCCACCCGGACCCCATTTCAACAGTGTAAAGTGAAAAACCAAACCTAAGTCGATCCCGACTCCTGGTGACCCTAGAAGACAGAGTGGAACTTTACCCCATAGAGTTTGCAGGGGGCACCTGGTGGATTTGAGCCGTCAGCCTTCTGGTTAGCAGCGTCAGTACTAAAGGCGCTACGCTAGCAGGGTTTCCTTCAGCTGTGTCACGGGGTTAAAATACACCATTGTAATTGTACTTTTAAACTTTCCTTGAGTTTGGTTAGTAAGAATCCATTTCCTCCTGTAAAGTTAAATTAAGAATAACCTTAAAAAAGAAAGAAGAAGAGTTAACTTTATGGTGTGTCAGTTCAATCTTAACAAAACAGATTTTTTTTTTTAAACAAAACATAAAAGAGCTTTGTGTTACAGGTACTGATAGCTGCCTTTGATGTGGTATTACCCTGTGTGTGACTCAGTGGTTAGAACAGTGGGCAGCTAGTCTGAAGATTGACACTTGGAACCCGTTGGCAGGCAGCTGCAGGGGCACAGAGGTGGCTGTCTGCTTCTGTAAAGATGACAGCTTGGGAGACCCTCTGGGTCAGTTCTGCTCTGTCCTACAAGGTCACTTGGAGTCGCCAAGCCCTATGGCAGTGGGTTTTCTGGTTTATAAACACCTTTGCTGCCTTACTTTACAGTAATGTAGATTGCTGTATTCCACATGTCAGTTCTGGTTCCCAAACATGGGAAGCCTTAGTTCACTGGAACACTCATTTGGACAAGAACTGAAGCAAGGTTCGGTAACTCCCTGTTTCCCACTTAGCTTGCAGTAGTCTGTCAGTACCCAACTCCCCCTTACAGCTTACGGCGCTCACTCGCAGGGAAATGATTTAATGCTGTTTACCCCCGAAAGTTCCCCTCAGGCTGACCCCCTTATCAAAGGACTGATTCTCAAGGTTATCTTTATTCGGAAATTATGTTTTTATTTTCTTGAAGATCAGAATTGTACCGTCGTACCTGGTCTCACTCTCCACTGGGATTCCTCCCTTTCAAACTTGTGTATTGTGTCACCAAGCCTTGTCTGGATGGCCCAGACCTCTCTCTTCCTGCCTGCTCAATCTCAGTGATTGCTCTCACTTAGGTATTTTACTTTATTCTTATGCTTATGCTGGTGATTCTTTGTAGTTCCAGACCAATCTCCTGATTTCTGTTTCATTAACATGCTCAGAGCCCCTCAAGCATTCTAAGCTAAGCCCCCCGGCCTTGGTGTCCTCAACACCCCAGCCTTGGAAGAGCAGGACGTGTGCATATCCGTGTGCATGTGAAGTTTCTCTCTTAGAAGCTATTCTTTTGGGGATGAATCGCCATGTTAAAAGTGAATAAGTCCGTTAGAAAACTTCAGGGATATTTTACTTTCAGAATTTTGCAAAGCTGCCCTTCCCCCGTCTTTGTTGCAAACCCTGTGTTGACTTCTTTTTCCCTGAAGTTCTGTAAATGTCCTCCTTAGGTTGTCTCCCTCCTAACTGATGGTGCTCAACTCCGTCACCCCACCCCCTCCCAGGAGCGCTCTGAAGGCCTCTGAGATGTCTCCTTGCTGAAATGTCAGTCTCTCAGAATAGAGGACCCCTAATGTGCAGAGCACTCCTTGGTATGGCAGGGTCTCCTGCTGAAGCCGTGGGCCCCAGAGCTCGAGTCCCACCCTTTTCTTCCCAGAATGGTATGTTGTTGTTAGGTGCTATTGAGTTAATTTTGACTCACAGTGACACTATGTGACAAAGTAGAACTGCCCCAGAGGGCTTTCGAAACTGATCTTTGTGGGAGCAGATCACCAGATCTTTCTCCCGTGGAGCCACTGGGTGGGTTCAGGTCACCCACCTTTCAGTTAGCAGCTGAGCATGTAACCGCTGTGCCACCAGGGTCCCTACAGAACGGAGTGGACAGTGTGTTCACTGTCATGCTTGTAGTCAGGTGACTTTATCAGTCATGATTAGGGGCTGGTCTTTTCCTCTCCCAGAGTGTGTATTTTCTCACCGCACAACAGTCTACAGAAAGTTGAAGCTGAAAGATTACCCTCAGAGGCCCCAAAGGATGCTAATTCAGTCTAGCACTGAGTTGTTCATTTGCTTGTGATCTGAGAGGAGGGAAACATGAGCATTCAGATGACTTAGCAGAGCCTAGTCATAATCTCATTGTCAGATGGGGTTTTGATTATTTATGCTCCTTTGTTTTGGGTTAGGTGAAAGTTCTCCAGGCTTTTTTGTTGATTTTTATTTAATGAATTGATGTATTTTCTGTCTTCCAAGGTTCATCCTTTAGTCCTCTGCATAATCCCTGTATGTTAGAGACTAAAAGTCTTTGTTTTGTACCTGGAGAACAAATGAGTGTTCCAGTGTCATTCTCAGACAAGAGCGTGATGGATGGCTTTGATACCTAATTCTGAACTGGCATAAATTTTGTTTCAGTTGGAGAAGGAATACTGCTAACACAGGTCCTCTCTGCCAGCCAACTCAGGCATATGGGGACCTTTTTTGTTTCCCCTCTGTTCACGCCTACCCTACTAACAAAATTCACGTTTCTCCTAAAGTTATTTTAACAATGTGGCAGACATTTAAAAACATCTAAAATACAGAAGACAACAGATTCCTGTGCAGTCGGAGGCCAGTGGTTTGCACACACCAGTGTCCCCCATGCCTCACCTTACATAAACCTCTGGAAAAACCGTAGGAAGGAAACACATTCCCCAGACACAGCTGGCTAGAGAACGGACGTAAACCAATTACTTTTGCAGTTCGGAGAGCAGTCTTGGGAAGACTGACCCCTC
Organism: Heterohyrax brucei; assembly: GCA_028571685.1. Taxonomy (NCBI): domain Eukaryota; kingdom Metazoa; phylum Chordata; class Mammalia; order Hyracoidea; family Procaviidae; genus Heterohyrax; species Heterohyrax brucei. Next base: position 15,446,141 of record CM053147.1, on the reverse strand, counting down.
TGACTTCATTTTCAAGCAAGAACTCTCCACCCCCATCTTGGAAGGGAAAATAATTGAGCTCAGTTCCTAGCAGGAAGTGAATCAAGGTTTTCAAAGAATAAATTTGCTAGGACCTGTGGAGCAAATCACCTGTACAACATGCCAGAGGTGGTTATTTAAATACATTTGAGCCCCTAATCACAAAGGCCTTTGATGAACTTTTCCTACTTTAAATATGTCAAAGTAAGTAAGGAGAGTGGAGAAAACCATTAGAAACTCATTATAACACACACCAGCCTAAATCTGCTTCCCTCGCCTTGGGGCTGCTTTGTTCTTTGTTTTAAGCTATTCAGGGGGCCTGGACAGAGTGAAAAAATCAAAGTCTTGCCGACTGTTTAAATGTATTTTAAGTGATTTTAAAGACCACCAGTGTTTTCTTTATTTAAGATTTTAAGAAACCTGATCAGTCTGCAAGTGCCCTGTTTTGGGTGGTGACTGTGATTTTCAGGCTGAACCTTTCGGGAGTGAGCAACCGTCTGCTTACGCTTCTGTGTTTTGGCTTAAAAAAATCAATCTCTGAGAAAATGGGCTTCCATCTTCCTTTCAGCCCCGTCTCCTTTGATGATTGATGTTAATTCAGTAAGCTGCTGACCCAAGAAAAAAAGAATCGTTTGTGCTGTTGTTTTGGGTAAATAAACTTACACAGAATCAATGGCTGTAGCTTGGAGAAATTAGATGGTGGTGAGCAGGAAGTCGCTGGCTGTTCGTGTTTCTCATGTAAATAGCCCAGGTAAAGGGCATTTCAGCAGCAGATATTTTTCTGAAAGACGGAGACCTGCTTCCAACAGCATTTTTTGTTTCTTTTTAATCTAAAAATAAATGTTCTCTCTAAATCTGTAGTGAGAAAGGTCTGTATTTGTGACAAAATAGGACACCTACTTCTTCACATCACAGTTCCAAAGTCACAGTAGCAAAGCAAGTTTCCTCGTTCTGTGGGCCTTAGCGTCCATCTGATACTCGTGGTATATGGCCCTGATTCTTCCCACTCACTTCTCAATTCACTTAGTCAGATTTTAGCCTTGGCCACCTTCATGACTGTACTGAGTGGTGAGTATCCTAATGGCCAGGAAATGGTACCCAGATGAGTACCCAGCCAGTGCCATCCAGTCAGTTCTGAGTCATTCATAGCAACCGTGTAGGACAGCAGTGAACTGCCCCATAGGGTTTCCAGGCTGTAATCTTTACAGAAATGTGCTGCCACATCTTTCTTCCGTAGAGTGGGCTGTGGGATTGAACCGTGGACCTTGTAGTTAGCAGCCAGTAGAATGATGTTACCTGTTTACTGAGATCATGTGCTGTTACATAGCCATCAAGTTAGATTCTCTCTTTCTGGGGTGGGGTATAGTACACACGTTATAGGACTGGAGTGAAGATGAAACCCACCAGCTGCTTCGTGGGAGAAAAGATCTGGTGACCTGCCCCAGGAAGCCCCATGAAGCCCCACGGGGCAGCTGGCTTCTGTACCCTGGGGTCACTGTGAGTCAGAACCAACTGAATGGTTTAAGATAACAATAGTATGACAAATTAATCAAAACAGCTATCTCTGGTTTTTATTTTCTCATCTCTGCCTTTAATATATCTTTTTAAATTGTGTTTTAGGTGAAAGTTTGCAAAGTAAATTAGTTTCTCATTAAATGATCAATACACAAATTGTGACACTGGTTGCCAGCTGTGCGGTGTGTCAGAACTACCACCTGCACCACCCGGGCTCCCTGTTTCCATTCGTTTCTCTTCCCTGTCCCTCCCCGCCTTCTCGTCTTTATTTTTGGGTCAGAGTGCCCCTCAGTCTCCTGTACGTGACTCAGCTTGCAGCACGCGCCCACATGCTGCGGTTTGTTCTGTCAATCCGTCCAACGATTAGCTGAAGGGTGAGCTTTAGTAGTGACTTCTGTCCTAAGTCAAAAGGGCGTCCGGGGGCCGTCCTCTCAGGGTTTCTGCAGTCACTGTCAGACCAGTAAATCTGCTCTTGTTTTGTGAGTTTGAATTTGGTTCTGCATCTCTCTCTCGTGGTCCCCGTTAGAGCAGTCAGCAGTGGTAGCTGGGTACCGTCTAGTTCTGGGCTCGGGCTAGTGGAGGCTGAGGCAGTCATGGTCCATCAGTTCACTGCCCTGTGTCCTTGGCCTCTCCGTTCTCCTTTGCTGCGGACTGGACCGGACCAGTAGATGCATCTTAGATGGCCACTCACAGGCTTTGAAGAAGCTGGACTACGAAAAGTTGAGTGTAGAACTTTTTCTTTATAAACTACATCATGCCGGTTGAGCTAGATGTCCTTTAAGACTGTTGTCCTTGGCCCTCAGCCCAGTAACTCAGTCCCTCAGGGAGCTTGTGTATGTCCATGAAGCTTTGGTGACTTTGCTTGGTCAGTTTGTGGTGACTTCTGCTGTATCCTATTCTGTCTTGCCCTTCACCGAAGTTAGTACTTATCTACCAGCTTATTAGTGTTTTTCCCTTCCACCGTTTCCCTTCCTTGTAACTGTCAAAAATTGTTTTTCTGCACATAAAACTGCTCACACAGTATTTGTTCTTTTGTGATTGACTTATTTCACGCAGCATAACGCCCTCTAGACTCATCCCTTCTGAGAGATGTTTCGCAGTTGCGTCATTGTCTTTGCCTAGCGTTCCGTCGTGTGTGTGTACCATGATTTGCTTACCCGTTCATTTGTGAATGGGCACTCGGGTCGTTTCCGGCATTTTGCTTTTGGTCTAATGCTGCACTGGACATGTGTGTGCGTGTGCCCATCTGTGTGATAGATCTGACTTCTCGAGGATATTTTGCTAGGAGGGGGATTGCTACATCATACAGATATTTCTATTTGTAGCTTTTTCAAGAATGCACCACATCACTTTTGAAAGTAGTTGTACTGTGTTGCATCCCATCGGCAATGCCTGAGAGTTCCAGTCTTCCTGTAACCTCTCCAGCATTTGTCATTTTCCATTTTTTGACTTCATGACAGTAACATTGCGGTGAGATGGTATTTCACTGTGGTTTTGATCAGCATTTCTCTCCTGGCTAACAATCAGAGAATTTCTTTGAGTGTCTGTTAGCTGTCTAAATATCTTCTTTGGTGAAGTGCCTGTTCGTATCCTTTGCCCATCTTGTAGTTGTTGAGGTGTTACAGTGTCTATTAAATTTTAGAGATTAGACCTTTGTCAGATATGTTGTAGCCAAGTGTTTTTCTCAGCTCTTAGGTTCTCCTTTTAGTCAGTTGCTGAAGTCTTTTGATGAGCATAAGTGTTTTACTTTTTAAGAAGATCCCAGTTAGCTAGTTTATTTTCTGGCATTTGTGTATTGTTAGGTATGGTTTGTATTCTTTTTAACATACCTTTTGTGTTTTTTTCTGGTTTTATCAGATGAGGATGGCTTTTATTTTGCTATATGAAAAACACTTGATTTTAAGAAAGCCAACAGGTCCAGTACAGTGTTTTGTTCAAAAGAAGTGATCTGATATTTCACAGTAGGACCTGGAAGGGGACAGACGCCATGCTTCTGTGCATAGCTGCAAGTATGGCACTCAGTTGTTGGCTTGCACAGCCCTCTCCGTTGTTTTAAATTATTGGAATTATGCAGAATTAGCCTGCAGTAAAATGAGGCCATGCCCATGTTCTGTTTTGGATCAGGACTTTGAACTACTTTGAACCAGTTCTGTCATGGATGATGAACTGAAACCAAAACAGACCCAGAGTTTCTAAATTTGAGGTAACCCAGAGTGGTAACTAGGACTGGCCAAAGTCCTGGGAGACTTGGAAGATGCACTGTGAGCCCTTTCCAGAGCCAGATATAAGAAACTGTAAAATTGGCAAGACTGTAGAAACGTCTCTGAGTGACACACTATCAGAGCAGTGTGGACAGTCACCATTTTTGAGTGGGGCACCGCTGTTTCCTGCTCTGCTCTGGATCCAGGGGACAAGAGATTCAGTCACTATATACCACATACAGTGTCCTTGTTTTCTGAAAGGGAGTTCATATTGCTACAGAGCTTTGGCTTGTAATTTTTCCTGTTTCTGTTATTGTTCCACTTTATTCAAATTTAAAAATTTTGAGTTTGTTCTGGTTTTACTTCATCAACCATGGCTGAACCAGGCAGAACCCGTCCCGAGCCCTCTTTTGGACAGTGACATGTGTAACGCTAGGAATTAGCAGTTGATTTAAGTGGGAGTCCATTTTACCCTTTACTTATAATTTTGCCAAGTCCATCTTTTTCAGGCTCAGTTTATTTATTAAAGTGAAGAATTTTTGTGAAGATCAAATGAAATGATATACGTAAACATTTCTTTTAAAACACCTAAGTTGGAGATTCAATATATTTGTGTAGTCTCTGAGGCTCTCTTCCAAAGTATGTATTAGTGGTGGTGGTGGTTTGAACGTGGGTGTTGTTAGTTGCCGTTGTGTTGATTTCAGCTCACAGCCACCCCATCTGTATCAGATTACAGCTGTACTCCGTAGCATTTTCAAGCCAGTGACCTTTCAGAGGCAGATCGCCAGGCCAGTCTTGTGAGGTGCCTGTGGCTGAGTTTGAACCTCAAACCATTCAGCTAGTCTAGTGTCTAACCACTGTACTACCAAAGAGTATGGTTTTAACAGAAAAATCTGCAAGTTCTTTGATACTCCTCCCTCCAGGAGACAAAACTCCCTTTTCCTCTCCTGGAGTGTGAGTGGGGCTGATCCGCCTGCTATCAGCTATAGAGTGGAAAGGTAGACACGGTCACCTGCCAGTGGAGGGAGGACCATGACGGGTATCACCTTAACTCTCTCACTGAGGTTTACATCACCAGTCAGAAGACACACAGATACCATGCATAGCTTGATGTGACACAGAGAAGTTACATCACCGCGGTGATTTTCTTCCCCGAAATCCTTAACTGCAGTCCAGTCTCAAGAAAACTTGCTAGTGTTCTTCTTCATCTTTCTTGATGAAAGACAAGGAAAGACTGAGGAGCTGTCAGCAGCTAGAGAGTAAGGAGACGTGATGACTGGATGTGAGGTTGTGTCCAGGATGGGATCCTGGGACAGAAAGCAAATGCTAGCGAGAAAGCTGGGGAATCAGAGCGAGGTCCTTAGTTAAAAGTGTTATACGAATGTGACTATCTGAGTTTTGGTCATAGTACCGTAGTTAAATAATGGGAAATAGGTGACAAGTTTGTGGGGACTTTATCTGCTGCCTTTGCAACTCTTCTGTAAGTCTACATTCATTTTAAAATAAGTTTAAAAAAAATCTAGTACATGTGAAGCATCATACAGATATATAGCACTACTGGTATTTTACTCAGAAGAATATAGAAAATCTATAATTGTACGTCATGGGTTGAGTTGTGTCATCCCAAAATGTATGTGTTGATTTGACTTGACTGGGATTCCCAATATGATGCCATTCCTCCCGTGTATTGTGAATCCTACCTCTGTGATATTGATGATGGAGAATGGGCTGCAGTTGTGTTAGTGAGGCAGGACTCAAGCTACAAGCTTGTGGAATGTAAGGGAGAGAAGTGAGCTAGGGAAGTTGGGAACCTCATACCATCAAGAGAGAAGCACCGAGAGCAGAGCACGTCCTTTGGACCAGAAGTTTCTGTGCTGAGATGCTGTCACTGGATTTGGACTTAGCCTACTGGACTGCGATAAATTCTCTTACTGAATGGACTGACAATTTATAAATGGATTTGCAGCTTACCGGATTGTGCCAATAAAGCTTCTTTTCATGAAACCATCCACTCATGGTATTTTCTGTTAGAGCAGTACCAGGTGACAAAGACATCATATAATCAAAAAAAATCAGATTCAGCTGATGAAATTTTGCTGCCGTGTGAAGTGTTTACCTAACTTCCTTTGTAACCATTTTCGAGTAGTTACTCAGTTAAACCTTGCCACAGGTTTTGTTCTCCTGGTAGATCTCCTGTGACACTTCTCCTTGACTCTGATGTTGACTTTATAGCGTGTGTGTGTCATACATACTTTTCTGTGTACCTTGGAGGAGGCATGATCTGTCATAATTGTTGAGATACATGTGGCCTTGTAAAAATATATGAGAATTGACAAGTTTGATAAATGTTGTTTGAGACAAGATGCTGTTGAATCAGTTCTGACTCCTGGCAACCCTGTGTGTGTCAGAGGAGACCTAGGCTCCTGGGGGTTTTCTTTCTGTGAATATTTAATATTTTACTGTTGTTGAAAATATGTATAGTCGACCACACCTCAGTTCAACAATTTCTTTTTTTGTTTATTAACAACGTGTAATTGAATAACTCAGCAGCACTAGTTACGTTCTTCAAATTCTACATCCATTCCACCCTCCTCTTCCAAACTGTTCTTTTCTCATTAACATAGACTCACTGAACGCCAACCTTACTATCCAACCTTTCAAGTTGCTGTTTTTTTTCCCTCATCTGGGCTGTTGTCAATTTCCTCTCAAATAGATAGTTCTGTAGCACACAGTGTTCAAGGCAGATTTGTTTACTAGTTAAGCTGAACTGTTATTTCACTAAAGGAAGACACCAGGGAATAATTTTGGATTAAGGTTAAAAGACATCTCAGGTCAGTAGTTTAGGGGATTCAGCCAGCTTCCATCGCTCCAGATAGTCTGGTTTCTGTGAAAATTTGGAACTCTAATTCACATTTTACCCCCTTTTGATTATGATTGTTCTACAGAATCTTTGAGGAAAATATTCAGTAATGTTTGCTGGGCACCATCCATTTTTTCTGATGTCATGGAAAAGGAGACTTTGTTCACACCATAGGATTTTCAGTAGTGATTTTTCTGAAGTAAATCACCAGACCTTTCTTCTGTGGTACTTCTGAGCAGACTCAAACCACCAACCAAAACAAATAAGTCTTTTTTACATGATAAATTTAGTAATTTATTAGAACATTTTACATTTATTTAATCCTTGAAACCTATGAGGTGGGCACTGTTAATATCCCTATTTTACAGATAAAGGTAATGGAGACACACAGAAAACAATTTGCCCAAATTCTTGCAACACACACCACCGTGGTGACTTTTCTCCTGAGAATTCCCATTCCTTGTTTCTTAACATAACGTCTTCTAGAGTCCTAACACCCAGCTAACCGTGTGTGGTGTTATGGACATATGTAGATTCGTATCTGAGCCGTTTCCTAAGCCACTGTTTTCTGACACACCTTACTTTTTTTCTGTGGCTCATCCTGTTCCTGATGTGAAAGGGGAATTACAGTGAGACCCCTGCTGCCACCTACCGAGTTTCAGGATCGCTGTTCCCGACTCATGAGCCACACCTGTTGGGCCCTAGAGTAGCGCAGTGATGTTTTTCAAGCGCCAGCAGGTGAGGCAGAGTGAGGTGCACATTTCTCATCTGGGCTGAATACCAGGAAGCACTTCTCTGTAGACGAGCTGGTGTTCTGATCCTGCAGAGGCTTTGTCGTTCTGTGAAAGAGAGAAGACTTGCCAAGATCCTTTGAAAGAGAGCCCTGCTCACCGAGGTGTGGTGAGCACTGTGGCTCTTTTGAATGGCACACCTCATCTGCTTTCCCCCTTCCCTTTCCTTGTGAGGGCAGGCTTCTTCCTTGTGTGTTTGTATTACATGGCTCATTCCAGCTGACACATTTTGTTAGTGTTATCAGACAAATGAGGAGGGGGAAGATCACTCTGGGTGTTGTTTCTCATTCTTCTAGGTCAATGGACTTGCTTTAAAAGATGGCATTCTTTGATTGCTCGGCTTGGGGCATAATTGATCAGTATCAGGTTGGCAGAGCCTTCTGTATCTGACTTGCTAATTTCCCTCCCCAGTGCGATCTCATACCCAGTTCAGGTTCCTGTCTTAGGGCTCAGCGTCTCACATATGTAACTGTCAGGATGTTGGCAATAAAAGAATGAATACTTTATAATTTGATTGTCTGAGCCATTGTGGCCAGCATCTGTGTTTTTGAGTCAGGTAAAAGTATTTTGTGATTATTATTCTTTCACTGAGCATTAATTAAATATTTAATATTAGAATTGGTGAAAATAATGTCTAATAAAATCCATTTGAAAGCCCACCTCTGACATGATGTTACTGTCTCTACACAACACATTCTCTTTTCTCTAATTTGGGGCACTCTTAGGTGATTTTAGGTGTCTCTGAAGTAAGAAAAGCCACTTAATATTCTCACTTTCATGATAGGCTCCTGTGGAGAAAAATTAGGCAATGTGTATTAACATGGAAATATAAAAAGCCAATGAATCTTTTCCTAGTACATTTAAGTATCTAAAATATAGAGCAGTACTTGGCTGTATATACTTGTATGCGTGTATGTATATGTGTGTGTGTGTGTGTGTGTGTGTATATATATACACATAAAACATCAAATACTCAGAAAAATAGAAATTTCCCTGTTTTAAAAAACCCTAGTGTATGGACATGTGATCACACTGAGCACCCAAGTGAGTTTATAGTTGGTTAGCAATCTGTCCTAGAGAATTTGAACAACCACAGAATCACGTTGATATTTTAAACATTTATAGTTCTGCCATTGTAACTTGTACTGTTTACCCACTTAGTTGAGACACTTGTCCTTTAATGACCTTTACAGAGTGCACACTGCACAGCACATGTAAGAGAAGCTTCTGTGAGGAACTTGCCATAGCTCAGAAAAGATGCCCCAGGTTACATGAACTCTGACCTAGTGCTTTAGAAATAAAAGGTTCTGCATCCAACTCGATGGCACTTGGCTTGGCTTATATGTCCTTTACACTTAGCAGATTATTTAAAATGTTAGAAAACTTCACTCTTTGAACGTGACTTCACTCTTGGACTTTATAAACAATACAAAACTGATGGTTTAACTGTACTGTATGCTCAGGAAGGAGCCCTGGTAGCCCAGTGGTTAAGTACTCAGCTGGTAACTGACACGTCGGAAGTTCAAACTCACCAGCTCCGCAGGAGAAACACAGGGCAGTCTGCTTCTATGAAGGTTAGAAGCTTTGAAAACTGTGGAGTACTTCCGCTGTGTTTTGTAGGATCGCTGTGAGTGGTAATCGACTCAACAGAAACAGTTTTTACACGCAAACTTGACAGGCTTCTAAAGCCAGAGAGTTAAGAAACAAAATTACTGTCTTGTAAATTTGGTTTTCAATTTCATGAGTTGGCAAATTTAAAAAAATACCGAGTTGTGTTGGCTTTTAAAAAAATTGGTTTGATGACGTAACTGGTGTTAGCATGATATGTGGCAAATTTGTGGGTACTGGGTCAAAAAGCATGGGGATCAAAAGAAAATGAAGGAATTTGATTCCTGGCAAGATTGCTAGCTAGAAAGTCTGGAAAAGTTCCCAGTACAGAGCAGTTAGAAAAGCTGAATAGAAGGTAATAAACTTGCTTTTAAATGTATTGCTGACCTTGTTAGAGAGTAAGAGGTCTCCTGGGGATAAAACTAAAGAGAACACTAAAAACCAGAGCTGTAAATGGGCACTGAGATTGCAGCTGCCGTGGGGGCGTTTGTCAGTCTCAGTAATGGGGCAGGTTTGAGTTTGAACTGTGGTGTTACTGGGGGAGGCAGAGCCTTGGGCCTGAAGAAGATGGAAATTAGAAGTGTAGCCTTCACAGAAAGTATCCATCGGAGTTTTGAAGTATTACGTGTGTTTCAGTAAAGGGTAAACCCCAAACCCAGTACCATCGAGTCAGTGCCAACTCAAAGCGACCTCGTAGACAAGAGTAGAACTGCCCCATAGAGTTTCTAAGGAGCACCTGGAGGATTTGAACTGCTGACCTTTTGGTTAGCAGCCATAGCACTTAGCTACTACACCACCAGGGTCTCCAGTGAAAGGGCAGAATACAAAAAAATCCACTGATCAGCAAAGAAAGACAAGCAGTTTGTTTGGGCAAAAGCAAACATCAGTTCTCATTAGAGGAGTATACCCTGAATTCAGGCCTTGAGTCTTCCATGGATAAACTCTTATAAAACAGGAGTTCACAATCGCAAAGTACGAAAATACACAAGGAGCAGGTAACAGTGAGTTACAGTTAGCAGACACACACAGCTGAATGATCCACTAGAACTTGAGGGATGAAATTGTTGACTGTAGAATGTAAAGTGTGTGTACTTCAAACATTTAAAATATGTGACAAAGCATGCTTGAAGAATGAGACGCTAGCCAAACAGACTTGGCTAGCTTGAAAGAGAATCAAACAGCCTTCTAGGAAAAAAATAATAATAATTGCATTTAAAAATTCAATGTATAGGTTAAACATCACATTAGACATAGCTCACTAGAGATATTGTGAATTATTGCATAAACCTAAAGGAAAGTAGTTAAATAATGACGTAAGATTTAGTAAGTATGACAGAGAAGTTAAAAGATGGAGGGTATTCTGGCAGTTTTTTAAATGATGACAACTTTTTCATTCCTGTCGTCTCTAGGTGAAGTCTGTGCCACTCGTAGAGGACATGCTTATGAACTCTTGAACCAATAGCACATGACATATGTGATAGATGTGGCTTCAGAGGCTAGGTCATAAAATGCCGCGTAGTTTCTGCTTGATTTGCTGAAATAATCACTCTTAGAGTCTGAGCTTCCATGTGAGAAATCTGACTCCTCTGAGGCCACTGTGTTGTGAGGAATCCTCAACAATGGGACAGGCCATGTGTGGATCCTCTCAGTGGCTCACATAACAGACCCTAACCCGTGAGTCACCCCTGCCGAGGTGCCTGATGTGTGAGTCAGCAGCCGTCTTTGGCAGAGGTTCTCCAGTCCTGCCAGTTCCAGCCCCTGCCGTTCGGCTCACCGCTAGTTGTTTGAGTCTTCCCAGCCTAGGTTACGGTTTTCCAGAAGTGTAATAAATCTCTAGCAGGAGAGACTGAAAAAGTTCTTAATACATGAGATGAAACAGAAGGACACCAAAGTCAAAGATAAGACATAAAAACAGATAGACAACATAGATCACTTACAGCTATAGTGCACTGTTGCTTAGTCTAGCCAAAAATTAAAAGCATTCTAACTGTTCATCAACTGCAGGGTTGATCAATATGTTTTAATACATTACAGTAATCAACTACCTATACTGTATATATCAATATGAATCAGTCTTTCAATGTAATGTTGGTCAAAGAATACATGTAGTATCACAGCATTCATACAAATGTTAAAAATCCGGGAAACTGTATGTCTGTCTGTTTCTGTGTGCATGCTTTAGCAACCTATATGCGTGTGCAATATAAAGACACGGACTGAAACAATAAATGTTAAAGGTCGTGGTTATCTAGGGAGGGAAGTGTGGAAGAGAAAGAAGTGTCAGCCAGGATGACCACTTACCAGTCATTGACACTGTAACATTGGGTTTCTAACACTGGGTCGTAGCTACATGCGTACTCATTATTTATACCTATTTGTACAAGAATGTAAAGATTGCATGAATAGGAGAGGAAGCTGTGTGATGTCTCCTTGGAGGAATCTTGTACTTTCTCTGAAAAGATGGAGAAGGTAGAGATTATGTGAATCCCAGTTACATTTTTGGTTTAGCTAGAAGGACCAAGATCAAGGCCATTGTGGCATACAGTCAGTTCTACTTGGTGGGCCGACTGGAGCTGTGACAGTTGGGGTGGATGGTGTGGAGAAAGTGCAGAGAAGACAAGTGCGTGTTGTTCAGAGGACAGAACTTCCCCCATAGAACCTCCTTGGCATAATCTTTATGAAAGCAATGTACCAGGTCTTTCTCCCACAGAGCAGCTGAGTGCCTTCAAACCACCAACCCTGTGCGTAGCAGCCAGTCACAAGTTGCTTGTACCACCCAGGCTCCTCAACTAAAAGGTTTTAAAATCTACGGGCAGAAAGAGTGAACCCCAAAGTAAACTGTGGACTTTGGCTAATAGTGGTGTAATTGATTTATCAATGGGCTGAGCAGATAATCTGGCAAGCTGGATTATATGTCAAAGAACCAAGGTATCAGGATTGGAGGAAGATTTGTTAACAAGACAGCCTGTGTTATGTTGGTGACACAGTCTTGCTTGCTCAAAGTGAAGAAGATTTGAAGCACTTACTGATAAATATCAAAGGAAACAGAAGTCCTCATAACTGAACCAGTAAGCAACCCAGTAAACACAGAGAATGTTGAAGTAGTCAAGGGTTTCACTTTACCTGGATCTGCAGTCAGTGCCCATGGAAGACGCATCAGTTAAGAAATCAAAAAACACATTGCTTTGGGCAAATTGGCTGCAAGAGAACTTCTTTAAAGTGTTGAAAAGCCAACATGTCGCTTTGAAGACTAAGATATGCCTGACTGAAGCCATAGTATTTTCAGTCACATCATAAATGCATGTGAAAGCTGGAAGACGAATAAGGAAGACCAAAGCGGAATTGACACACTTATATTGGGATGTGGGCATAGAGTACTGAATATACCATGGAAAGAATGAACAGATCTGCCTTAGAAGAAATGCAACCAGAGTGCTCCTTAGAAGCGAAAGTGGTGAGACTTTGTCTTAGATACTTTCATGTGTTGTCAGGAGGGATCAGTCTCTGGAGAAGTACATCATGCTTGGTAAAGTACAGGGTCAGTGGAAAAGAAGACTTTCAATGGGATAGTTTGGCACAGTGGCTGCAACAAGGGACTCAAGTATAACAGTGATTGTCGGCACGGCGCAGGACCAGACAGGGTTCCATTCTGTTGTGCACAGGGTCAGTAGGGGTCAAAACCGATGGCACCGAACAACAATAGCATTAATGCAAGATGTTCACAATATGGGAAACTGAGGGCCAGAGGAGGGGTGTATGGGAATTCTCTGTACCCCTCAGTTTTCTTTTAACTTGAAACTTCTGTTAAAAAAATAAAGTCTATTAATTTTTTGCAATAGAAGACTCATTGAGATTGTTAGGGCAAGTGTGTGGTGGGAGGTACATGTACTTGGAAGTTACCGAAAACACGGGGAGCACAGGCAAGGGAGTAACTGTCATAAGCTGAGCAGAAGGAGACAATAGAATCTGAGTGAGAGCTAGCCTGTGAGATACACATTTTCCAGTAAAATATTCCGCTAGTGTCTGTGCCTGCATTTCCCTAGTTTTTAGTTTCGTTTTTTCACAATCTGAGTTCCTTTTGTGAATTCAGAAGCCCTGGTGCCACTGTGGTTTAAGCGTTTGGCTGCTAACCAAAAAGTTAGCAGTTAGAACCCCCCAGCTGCTCCCTAGAAATGCTGTGGGGCTGTTCTGCTGTGCCCTAGCATGTCCCTATGAGTTGGAATGGAATAGATGGAGGTGTTTTTTTTTTTTTTAATAAATTCAGGTAACACATATTCCAACCTTTGTTTGTCACCCTTCAGTTGCTTTTTCCTCCGTTGACTATCTGATTTCAAATTCAGCTGTCTTACATTCTTAGTGTTATATGATCTTGGCTTCTAGCCAGGCTTTGGTTTGGCCACCATTGAGCCAGGTGGCCACCATTGATCTCATCAGTCACAGCTTGGTGGGATGGGGTCTTGCTGGAGAGCAAGATCACTAGACAGACCGCCTCACCAGTGACATTGTATGGAGCCAGCTGTGCTAGGCAGTTATTGGCAGTTACGAAGCTCACTGACTGCTAACCAGAAATTGTTCACTAGTTGGGCAGAGTACAATATGCTTTCTGTCTGTGCAACGAACAGAAGCTGAGATTGTATCTTAGTTGTCTAGTGCTGCTATAGAAAAAATAGCACAGGTGAATGGCTTTAACAAATTTATTTCTGCACAGTTTTGGAGGCTGGAAGTCCAATTTTAGAATACTGGCTCAAAGGGAAGGCTTTCTCTGTGTCAGCTCTGAGGGATGGTTCTTCTTCCTTGGTTCTGTGGAGATCTTTTCTTGGTATGGTAGCTCTGCTTCTCTTTTGTTGAATCTCTTACATGTCTCTCAAGAGATTGACTTAAGACACACCCTACATTGATAACATCCAGTTAATGTGATAAAGAAAATTTGTTCCTGAAGGTGATTATAACGGCAGGAATAGGGGTTAGGATTGACAGCATACATTTTTAGGGGACACAGTTCAATCCATAACAACTGGAACACTACACTTTTTATAAATCCATGAACAGATATCATTTAGAAAGGCATTATATTTAGTGACTGTATAAATGTTGAAAAATTTAGTTTTAAAAATAGACTTAGAGGATATCTTTATTTGCCTTGAAGCACTTTTAAAGTAGTTCGTGTAGAATAGAACTCCTTAGTGTCGCTTTACCTACCCCTGAATTCATAGTTACTATCATGGTTGAGACACCCTGTAAATCAAACAGGAATATCTTGAGATCATTCTGTAATTCTATGGAAGCTTCACCAAAGCCTAGAAAGAGAAGAAAGGAAGTTTCATAGCGTGATTAACTCTGAAAGGTCTAGCCTTTATGTAAAACAAGTTGAAAATGGAACTGTCTGTGAATACACACAGCGTATACGTTATAGGCTTTTTATTGTGTACATATCTACATTTGTGTTTTCTTTGATCAATATGTTTCATTACAAAGAATGAAATCTTCCACAAAATAAAATATATATTGACAAAGTGGTAACAATAAAACAACTTGGCAGCCATTAAAGAGTAAAATCTCTAAGTCTGTTGAAAGTGAACAAAAAAGAAAGTACTTTGTTGATGGTCATACAATTCTTGAATTGGGGAAACACAAGGCAGAGAGGAATCTACCAAGTGCTCTACCATTCTGAGGGAAGGTGAACTTTTTGTATGGTAAAATGGAGAGGGTAAGTATGTTATAATGTATGCGAATTGGAGACCCCGGTGGCATAATGGTCAGCAGTTCAAACCCACTAGGCGCTCCTTGGAAACTCTGTTGGGCAATTCTGTTCTGTCCTATAGTGTTACTGTGGGTCAGAATCGACTCAGTGGCAGTGGGTTGGGTTTTTGGTTTTCATCAGTAAAATGTGGAAGGGTAGAGATGACCAGTGCCATAACTACTCTTAGCAGGGATGAACCCTTCTCAGAACAATCACACTCTTACCCCCACCTTTATTTGCTAAGAGCAGTTCAAGTTCAGGAGACTATGGGGCTATGTTTTCAGGAATGCAGAAACAGAGGGTTTGGTAGAGCTAAGTGTTAATTCACACTGAAGTCTAGTTAAACACTGTGGATTTGATTCATACTGGGGCTAGCTTTCCTCTTCCAGCTGATGCCTTGGGTTTGGAGTATACCTGTCTGTGCACAGCCTTTTACTGTGAGCCTCAGTGGATTAGTCCTTTTATTTTACATTAGAAATAACAGTATAGTGATGAATATTGCTCCTTTGGGAATGGAAGGAAAAGAAGTGGTGCCCAATTGTATTAGTCATTGGTGTCCTCTGTTATGAGGGCTCTAGGAATAAGCTCTGGAGCTAAAACGTGGACTGCATGGTTTTTGTTTTTTAAGCAAATGAATTGGCTTTCAGCATACGTTTGAAGGAAACCCTGGTGGGATCACAGTTAAGAGCTATAGCTGCTGACCAAAAGCTCGGGAGTGTAAATCCACCAGCTGCGTTCTGGACACTGCACAAGGCAGTTCTGCTGTGTCCTGAAGGGTCGCTGTGGGTCAAAATTGACTCGATGGCATTGGCCTTGGATTCTTTTGGGTTTATAAGTAAAAATGTAGTATGTCTGTCTTAGAAAAATAAAACCTTCGTCACTAATTTGTTCTTGAAAGGTATGACCCTGTAACCTAGACCCATTTTTCTTTGCCAAGAGATGCTTCATTGGTTCTGTGTGAGTGTTTTAACATTTGTAGTACGTTTCTGAATGCTTAAGATACCCAAAGGTTCAAGTTTCTTTGGGATTTAATCAGTGACATGTGCCATGGATTGAATTATGTTCTCCCTAAAATGTCTGTAGCCATTTGGCTAGGCCGTTATTCCTGGTATATGGTATGGTGTGATGTTCCTATATGCTGTCAACCCTGCCCGTGTGATGTTAATGAAGGAGGGTGGGGGACAGTTGTGTTGCAGGGGCAGGACTCAGTACATGAGACTGTGTTGTGCCTTGAGGCAACCTCTTGGGCTAGAGAGGAAAGGGAAGCAAACTGAGAATGGGAGACCTCACCTCACTGAGAAGCAATGCTAGGGGCGGAGCACGTCCTCTGAGAAGGCGCTCAGGCCCCTGTGCCTCGGGAACTTCCAGTCCAGGGAGTGTTGACAGCAAGAACCTTCCTCTACAGCCGGCAGAGAGAGACTTCCCCTGGAGCTGATGCCTTAAATTTGGACTTTTAGCTTGTTTTTGTGGGAGGACATAAGTGTCTCTTTGTTAAAACCATCCATTCGTGGTATTTCTGTTATAACAGCAGGAGATGACTAAGACTGGCCTGCTTGAGGAGTTAAGTTAGCATGTTTGTGGGGCTATTGCACAGTTCTGTTTAAAAATCACAGATGTCCTCACACAGAAAAGATGCTAGCCTGTTACTGCCTTCTCTGTGTGCCCTGTGATCTCAGGGCTGATGTGCCCACCCTTTTGTAGAAAAGACCACTTCATCTTTGATGGGGAGCAAACTAAGGGACTTGACTATGGTGGAAATGAGCCAAGAGGTTCCTTTGGAAGGCATTTAGATTTAACCTAAAACTTTTGTGAAGAAGTAGTGACTGGTCAAGTGTCTCAGCAGCAATAAACCTAACTAGAAAAAGCGAGCAAACGTAAAAGAACCCTGTGCCTCGCTGTGAGCTATGGAAGCCCCCTGGTGTGGCCTTCGAGTGTCTGTCCTGCTAGATACGCACACTGTTAAAGGAATGAGGTGATGAGACATCATTTTGTAATGCCATTTTTATTAAAGCCTTTCTTTTCCACTAAGAACAGGATGTGTTTCCGTTTACATCATAGGCTTCCTCAGGTGAGACTGCTTAACTCTTCCGTGTCTCCCCAACTGAACCCAGTTCAGCAGTATCCTGTCCTGACGTACAAGCTCCAGCCTGAACATGCTCACAGAGCCATTGAGCTTCTCTTGGGTCTTAGCTCTTGTTGGATGAGTGGAAAGACAGAGCCAATCTCGGAGATATTTGCGTGTCAGTGGCCACACACACCTGTGCCCTCACATCCGCCTCCAGCTCACCAGAGCCCCCTGGATGGCCTGCTGGGAGAAACTGGAGAGCAAATTACTTCAAAAGTGAACAGAGTAGAATGCCACCAATGTCATCACACAATTAGTGTAGAAATAGTTGATTGGGAGCCTGCACTCAGCAGAGTTGTGTTATTGTTAGGTGCTGTTGAGTCTTTTTGTACTCTTAGTAGCCCCGTGTGACTGAGTAGGGCTGCCCCCTCTGCACAGTCGCTCACCTGTAATCTTTCCAATAGTAGACCACTGAGTCTTCCACCCACAGAGCCCCCGGTGAATTTGAACCCCAGCCTTTCTACTAGCAGCCAAGCACTTAACTATTTGCAGCACCAGAGATGCCGTTTGTCCTGAACTCAGTATGGAAACCCTGTCGCGTAGTGGTTAAGGGCTACATGTGCTAACCAAAGGGTCAGCAGTTGGAAACCATCAGCTGCCCCTTGGGTTAGTTCTCCTCTGCTCTGTAGTGTTGCTGTGAGTGAGAATCAGCTCTGTGGCACGCAACCACAACAAACTCAGTATGTGTTCAGAAGCAGTCAGTGTAGGTCCATGTGTGAACACCAGTGTATGCACAGACATTGTTCTTCAGCGAAATACCAGCGGCGCCTTTCCATCCCTCTCCTTCATAGAATCCAAACATCACTTCCTAGTAATACTGTCTGTGAAATCATGGCGATGATGTTTATTAGTCGTTTGCCGTTTGTCAGGCACTGTGCTAAGACCTTTGCATTCATTATTTTATTCAATTTGCGCACCATTCCTCTTGATACTCTCATTTTGTGTGTGTGTGTTTGTTTGATAAGGATACTGAGGTTTAGAAAGTCATGGCACTGTGATTCCAAGTCAGGCAGTCCGACTCCTGAGTCTGCTCACATGATCTCTACAAATATTTAAATTAGTGAAAACGTGTGCAATGCAGCCTGTGTTTCAGGCATTGAGGGTACAAATGAAGAGGGTGGTGTAGACACTTCTAAGTAGCTACTGTTAGAGAAGATCTATGAAGAGAGGGAGTTTTCTATAAGAAAAGGAAAACACATTGTTTCCAAGAAGCCTTTAGAGAAAGGATTATTCTTGAGCTAAGCTTCAGTGGCTGTGCCCTGGTGGCGTAGGGATGGTCAGTCTGAATCGCTAACTCAGACCAGTGATAGGTCCCTGGACCAGAGCTGTCAGCATCACCTGGGAACTTGCTAGAAATGCAGTTAACTATTCCAAGCCCTCATGTGGGATCCTGCTGTGCTCTCAAGCTTGGGAACCAATGTGAGTGCTCAGAAGAGGGGAGATACGGCACAGGTCTAGAGTTAGGGTGTCGTTTCCATTCCCCTCCTTTTCAAAGCATAAGGAACTCAGTTGTTTAATACATCGTGATCGTTGACCTCTGGCACAATAGTATATGCAGAAAGAAGCAACTGAAGATACATTCTCTCTTTCTTTGTGTTTAGACAAGAAATTGTGGGTACCAGGAGTCGTCATTATGCGCAGTCGTCAGTTCTGGGTAGTTGAGTGCTTTCCCAACTAACCTGTCTGAACCACTGTGAGATGCTCGTCATTGTCATTACCATTGTTGGACCAGACCCAGCCATGACAGTTCAAATAGGCTTGTCTTGGTCATTGTGGGAGCATTAGGGACAGTGCTTTTGTAGTCACTGTTGTCAGTGATGTCCATGCAGTGGTCTCAGCATTTTAAAAGTTTGAAACGGAATTCCTAGTAGTATCTGAAATATGCTTATCCAAACAATTATGTTGTATGAATCAACTCCTATAATAGTGAAAGCTTAAGGAACTGTGCAGACTCATTTGTTATATTGTAATGCAGCTGTATTAGGGATTGCTTTAAATCATCTTTTATTGTGGGAAGATTAACATATAAATGCGGGTCAAGTATTCTCTGGGCTTCAGAAGTGATTTGTACTCTTCCTCAGGTTGTTAAAAAATAAAATATCATACTGATCAAGGAGCATTTAAAGTATAACATTATAAATGTAAAGCAATTTGGTATTTCCCTGTAAATTAGGGTCACTTTTTCTATATCATCTTTTGTGGCTTTTGTTGGTAGTGATAATGGGATGATATAATCTGTTGACTTCTTGAAATTAGCTGCTACAGAGCGGCCCATTAATCCCTCTCCTCTTGCTTTGGTTGTTGCATTTATCCCAGTTTCATTGTAACTTGCTAGTTCCGTAGAGGTTTTACTTGTTAGACAGAGGGCAAAAAATGCTGGCAGTGTATCTCCATGCCTCGTATTTTATTAGTGTAGTTTTTTAAAAAATGGTGCTGTTAATGGCTCGGTCAGCCAGTCACATGCGGTGGTTGCTGTCGGCTGCCACCAGCTCCATTTGAGTTGACAGCTGTCTCACTGCAGAACCCAACCCCGCCCGGTCCTGGGCCTCCGCACCATCATCTTCCTGGAGCCTGGGGTCGAGCTCGAGCCTGTGGTCATCTTGCTTGAGCGCTGTGTCAGTCCCTCTTGTGGAGAATCTTTTTTTTCCACCGGCCTTCTACCTTGCCAAGCATGATGTCCTTCTTAGAGGGTAGGATCCCGCCTGATGACAAATCCAAGGTATGTGAGTCGTCATCTCTCCATCCTTGGCGTATGATAAGCATTGTGGTCGCACTTCTTCCAAGATGCATTTCTTCGTTCTTTTTACCAGTTCCTGGCATATTCCGTGTTCATCACATTTCAAAGACACAATTCTTCTGTCTTCCTTCTCCATTCTCCAGCTTTCACATTCATGTGAGGCAATTGAAAACACCGTGGGTTGGGTCAGGTGCACCCTAGTCTTCAGGGTGACCTGTTTGCTTTTTAATACGTTAAAGAGGTCTTTTATAGCATGTTGGTCCAGTGCAGCACATCTTTTGATTTCTTGATTGCTGCTTCCGTGAGTGTTGATTGTGGAACCAAGTGAAATGAAATCCTTGACAACCTCCATCTGTTCTTTATTATGATGTTGCTTATTGGTCCAGTTGTGAGGATTTTTGTTGTCTTTGTATTCGTGTAATAGAAACATTCTTTAAGCAACTGCTTTGTGTTAGAACTGTTTTCCACTTCAGGAAATCAGCTCTAGAAAGAGATCTGGAATGGCTGCACCAGAATTACCTGTTGCTGTTGGGTACCCAACAGATGGAATAGATTCCCGTTCCGTCTCACAGTGGCCCCATAGGGCAGGGTAGAACTGTCCCATAGGGTTTCCATAGATATCTTTTCTCCTGGGCAGTGGCTGTCAAGCTTTAACCACTTAGCCAGTGTGCCACATAAAACCCACTGCTACTGAGTCAGTTCCAACCCAGCGTGACCCTGTAGGACAGAGCAGAAGTGCCATGTAGGGTTTCCAGCGCTGTAAATCTCCACAGAAACCTTCGGCCCCATCTTTCTCTTGAGGAGTGGCTAGTGGGCTTGAACCAGATGTCAACATTTTGGTTAACAACTGAGTGCTTTAACCACTATGCTACCAGGGCTTGTAAGCCACCGCATGAGGCACTTTAAAACAGTTTTCACCCGTTGGCTTCCCACCTGATGATTCAGGTATGATGGGGGAAGACACGGTGAGGCTATCCTTTCGGGGTGGAGGTACTCCTTAAACTGGTATGGCTTCTTAGTTCTTCTGTCACTATCTTTCTGTTATTCTCTTTGGTAGCTCAGTCGTAGAAATGAACTGGAAGTAAAGAAAATGGGGAGGCTAGGTGACTGCAGGCTTACCAAAGGGGAAAAGGCATTTTAACATAGTGTCTCATGTAACACTTAAAATAATTTTATGAAGAGTCATTATTCCTCCCATTTACAGGTAAAGAAATGGACTTTGTAAAGCTCACACACGGCCACCCAGTTTGTTAATGGTAGAGCGTGTTTTGAGCTTCAGGGTCCCTGTTCTTCTTCCGCAATATGCCAGCTGTCCTGTCAAACTGAAGTAGTTCTTTAAAATGTGGTATAACTGCATGTGTTCTGTTGTTGTTTTAAAGTGAAGGCTTTATTGAAAAGCTGAAATGCTCAATGAAAAAAATCATTATGTTTTATATGTGTGACCTTTGGTTTTTTTCCCCTGACTTTGGAACAGTGCTGATCCATTAAAACAAACAAAGAAAAAACCTTATGCCATGTACAAGTAGATAAACAACAGCAACAACAAAAAACCCACTGCTGTCAAGTCAATTCCAACTCACAGTGAACTTACAGGACAGAGCGGAGCTGCCTCACAGATTTTACAGGGACTGCATCATGGATTTTAACTGTTGACCTTTTGGTTAACAGCTGTAACACTCAACCACTACGCCACTGTGGTTTCCTACGTAACATCATTGTGATTAGTTTAAGTAAGGGCTTTACCTTTCAGAATGGAAGTGGAAACTGTGAAGGAAGATGGTTAGAGATGTTGACAACTTTAATTTTTAGAAGTGCACACAATCTAGCTATATCTTAAGATTTTAACAACAAATTCATTGGGCATATAACTTTGTTTTAGGCTGTAATGCTCAGGTTTTTGGTTTTGTTTTTTTTCCTAATGTCATGTATGTTGGCCATTACTTTGCTTACTTGGCGACTTCTGAGGCCATATGTTACAAAGTTTTGCATAGAATAGTGAAGTATAGAATTGGATGTTCATTTGTTGATGTGTGATGTGTAGCTGTTATAGGGAGCTTTAACACTGGGCCACAATAATAAAGGACTCAGTGAAGGCGGTCATGGGCTTGGCCAGTTTGAGGCCGTCCATACTCATTGCCGTGCAGTTGGCTCGCTTCCGTAGTAGCCCTATAGGACAAGGTAGAAGTGGCCTATGCTTTTCGAAGGAGCACCTGGTGCCTTCACAGCGCTGACTTGGTGGCTAGCAGCCGTAGCTGTTAACCACTGTGCCCCCTTTAAAAGGATGCACTAACGATGTGACTTTAATAACGCACTGTTACTTTACAGAGTTGGTTGGTATCAGCATTACGCTTTTTCAGAACCACACTCATAGGTATAAGTATTTACAAAGGTGAAATTAAACATATATTTAAGAGGCTAGTGTCAAATGTATTTACAGAGAAGCATATTTACATCTATTAAAGTGCTACGGCTGCTAACCAAAAAGTCACAGGTCAGCTCTCCCAGGCACTCATTCTGTGGAGCAGTTCTGCTGTGTCCTCTAGGGTCACTATGAGTCAGAATTGTCTCAATGTCAGTGCTTTTTTTTTGGTTGTTGAAGGATTTCTTTGATATTGCTAGGATTAATCAAATTCCGAGCTAGGAATGAAACAAGAAGCAAATCAAATGCTTCTTTGCACGTGGTTTTCAGTTGGTAGGTTAGACATTATCATTAGATAATTAGTCTGGTGTTTTAGTTAGCTCCCCAGACTTGATGAATTTTATCCACAAACATGTTTACTTTGGAAGTGTTTTTTTGTTTTTGTTTTTTCAATAAAAATGCTGCCATTGTTCCAAACATTTTTTAAAAAATTTCTTATGGAATTCTTTAAGGTAAATTTAAGCATCCAAAAATTAAGTACTATTGCTCTGTGCATCTGTGTATGTTATGTGCACAGTTTGCTATATACGTATGTGTACATGTATATACATATAAATATGTATATTTGTGTTTTTTAATATCAAATGGTAGTCCCCAGCTGCTTTACTTCTTTGTTCATCAGACCTGACTTTTGAATGATTTTAAATGACCAAAGAAACATTGTAACAGGCACATGTATGTCTCCATTGAATTTATTTTGATTATTTTTTATAACACAGTTCCTAAAGTAGAATTCCAGATTATTTGTAACATGGCAACAGCGCTGGGGTTAATGTACAATATCCTTCAGTGATTATTTTGAAAAGGCTAACTCTTATTTGGGTGTTTTAGTTGTCTTGTGTTTATTAAAAGGAGCAGTTACCTCATAGCATATAGTCATGTGGTGAAATAAACTCGAGGTCCAGGTAGACTGGAAGATGAAAATACAAGGATGTGTGTCAACAAAAGCAAACATTACTGTGAATTTGCAAGTAGTTAAGGTTCACAAAGGGTTAAAAGCATTTGAAATCTTCATCTTCCAAAGGAATGAAAATTTAGTCCTAACCTGGAGAAATCTCCCTTGTCTGACTAGTTCGTAGATAACCGAAAGATTGGTGCAAAGTGTAATTGTTAGACAGGTTCGCACTGGTTTGGGCTGGTAGCCTGCCCCTGGGGTGGAGTAGAACTGCTCCGCGAGGTCTCCTGGGCTTCCTCCCCTACACAGATACACCTCCAGGTCTTTCTCTGAAGAACCCCTGTGGGTCCCCACTCGCCTCTTGGTTAGCAGCCACACACCTGACCATTGCACCACCAGGATTCCTTGCAATGTCTGTTAGCATTTCATAATTCAGAGTTGGTGGTATGATAATATGAATCTAAATATAATCTTACCTTAAAGATTTTAATGAAGGAGATCATTTACATGAATGAATCAAAAGGAAAATGATTGCCCTTCTAATGGAACCGTTTTTAGACACTGTGAAAGAGCCCTCTTGGGGCTTGGCTATGCCTACATTATTTTTATTTGTTTATTATAGTGTCTACTAGATAGCTTTTAGCTAGCAGTTCCAGAGTATTTGTAACTTTGAAAGTGGTAACATTTACTTTTGGTAAGTATTATATACACCTGGTGTTTTTGCAGTGTTGTGGATGGAGCTTCCTCTCACCTAGTTTGAATTACTGTCACCTTGATGACTGCCATGTGTGTGTCCATGTCTGTGTGTGAGTGAGAACTTGTGTTTGTATACACACCTTGGAAACCCTGGTGGTGTAGAGGGTAAGTGCTATGGCTGCTAACCAAAAGGTGAGCAGTTCATATCCACCAGGTGCTCCTCGGCAACTCTGTGGGACAATTCTTCTGTGTCCTGTGGGGTTGCTATGAGTTGGAATCAACTGAATGGGAACATGGTTATGTATATCTTATTCTTCTGTTACTACCATCAGCCTCAATATACCTAAATCGTTATGATGAGAAATTAGTTTTGACTAATTAAAAAGCTAGTTTGTTAACACAGCTTATTGATCACAAAATCCTACTACAAGGGAGGTATGTATGCACGTGCATGTATTTGTGTTTTCAAATATACGTACAGACCTGCCCCTAAGTTGACATTCACTGTGACTTTTGGTAGACTAAGAGGGGTACAGAAAGTCTCCCTGAGAAATACAGTGCAGATTATAAATATACCATTAATATTTCTGCCATGTTGACTCTGTCCCCTCATTGACATTTCTAAGAGCCACAGGCGAGTGGGTCCCTAGAGAGCAAAGGGTGTGGTTGGGTTTGGGTTTAGGATTTGCCTTGTCTCTGGGTAGCTCAAACGGTTAAGAGCTCAGCTCCTAACCAAAACATTTCCATCCAGAAGGCAGGCCGTTCTGATTTACCCAGAGGTTCTGCAGAAGAAAGGCCTGACAGTCAGCTTCCAGAAAACCAACCAGTGAAAGCCCTACAGAGCCCAGTTCTGCTGTGACAAACAGGGTCTCCATGAGTCAGACCTTCTTGGGAACTGATTTACTGTTTTGATCTAAGAGCAACGTTAAAGACAGTTTAAAAAAAAAAAAAAGTGAACCAAACTTTAATAACCTGTCATCCAATAGATCCCCAAATATTATTAGTATTTAATATAAAAATTATTGAGACATCGCTTCTTTTACATTCTCTCGTTTTGCTGTTGTCAGTCTACAACCCCTGTACCCCCACAGCCGTAAGAAGCCAGCACAAATGGGGAGAGCTGGACGGGACGCGGCGAGATCTTCTTCCTCGCAGACGGTGCCCTGCGCTCAGACGAGGAAATAAAGATCTGTCTGTTCATGCCACCAGTTATCAGCTCTGCATTGTTGTAGATTGGAGAAAGAAACACAGAGGAGAAGAAAGGAGACGGGATGCTGAGAACATGTGGATGCGTCCAGGGCACCTCCCAAAGAGCTGCTGGGATTATTTTCCTCGGCTGGCTGACACAAACAGTTTTCAAGTTCCAGATAGGCCTAGGAACCCCTGGAATTTCCACTTCTTGCTGATTCGTCCTCGGGGTGGGCAAGAGAAGCCCCCCTGCCTCCCGGTGGTAGGTGAGCTGAGAGCGGGGGCCTGTAGTGGCCGGCCGACCGGCGAGCATCCAGGAGCCCCGCGGCGTGCAGGGCTGGCGAAGGCTCCGAGCTGTGTGCGTAGCTGGCTTCTGAAACAGGTAGTAGAGGGCGAGTTTCTGCCTGGCCGACCCTGAGGTCCGGCTGGTCTGAGCGGAAAAGAGCAGGATGGGGACTGCTGTCGTTCCTGGAACTTGGACTGTCTCTGTCCTGGTAAAGGGTGCCCTGGCGGCGTTGGTGGCTGAGTGCACCAGGCACTCTTTGGAAATTGTATAGGGCAGATCTCCGGTGTCCTGCAGGGTCACTAGGAGTCAGAATTGACTCAACTGTAATAGGTGTCTGAATAAACAAGAGTTTTTATAATATTTTTTGTGCAGGCACACAAAGTAATCTTTTCCTGCCTGTTCTTCTGTCTTTTTATAAACCAATATAGAATTGAAGCCGAAAGATTCACTGAAGACCTAATTGTTGAGGGCTTTGAAGGATTTGTGTTGAAGCTTTTACTGGTAAAAGTATAGAATCTGACTTTTATACCTATAATTAAGTAAGAAAATGACAGAAAAGCCATTTCTAAGTAGAGAAAAGAAAAAAAATTGACAACAAAATACCACTTACATGAACGGTTCTTATTTTAGATGAGATTTTAGAAGTCTGCCTACATTTCTATCAACTACCAAACTCTTCAGAAAAATGTTTTCTGTTATTTCCATTTCTGTTGGGTTTGAGGCATGTAATTTGGAAATTCTGAAACACTGGTTATCTTGAGTGACAACTGGCAATTAGATAACGAAATAATAAGAGAAATGCATAAAACTCATATGATACTTTGTAGTTTATGCTACTGATGAAGTGCCTTTTGTGAAATCCAAGCCCTAATGAGAACCTTCAGGCTCAGAGCGTTTGGGGACAGGCCACACAGCTCGTGAGTCAGCACTCAAACCTTTAACTGGCTGGGGGCTCACTGTTCCTTCTCCTGGAATACAGCTGAGCTCTCCTGGCTCAGGGGTAGTGCAAGGAAAAGATGGCAGGATATGTGGTCACTACAGAAAAAACGGACTTCTTCATAAATAACTTCATAAACTTCAAGAAATGAAGAGTTTTGAGATGTTTATCATCATTCATTATAATCTCTTCCTGAGTTTTTGAAATAACAGAACATTCCAGTCTGTCAGATGGGGACGTGTTGATTTAGAACTCACCTAGTCCTGATAAAAGAATTTCTCCCTACGTCCCTGAACTAGAAGAATTGACATTAATCAACTCTCTTAAAAGGAAAAAGCATTTTTATCTGCTTATTTGTTCAATATATGTTTACAGAGCATCTATTATGTGCCAGAGAACAAATAGGTAGGAATCCCTGCCATCATGGAACTTAAGTTCTGGTGGGGGACAAACTTCTAATTCACTGCTGGTACTGTTTTTAGTGGTTTGTGTATATTCTGTCACGGAGGTCTCACCACCGTCTATGGCATCATCAGTATTTCCAGTTTAAAAAGGTGGGCAAACCAAGTCTCAGTGAGTTGCTGAGAGCCCACAGCTAGTGCAGAGCAGACTAGGTGTCATGCCTGGGCTGTCTGGTCCGGGAGGCCCACAGCGCCACTGCCCGACGGTGACGTTGTTCCCCGTGATCACGCTCATTGTGAGCTCACCTGGCTAAATGTCATCCTTCGCAGTGTGAGAAAATACAGATTTGTTCATCGTCTGGCTGCTTGTTCTCCAGGGCAGCCGTTTCGTCATTCTTAGGTTGGCTGTGTCACCAAAAGAAGTGACACCTGAGAGGGTTAGTCTGTTCTGCTGGCACATGACTGCTTCCCTCCCTATCAACAGGAAGAGTAATCGAAGCTGTCTTCACAGGGGTCATTCAGATAAGCAGCTGTCCCTTTCATAGTGTAATCTGTGTGACAGCAAAGGACAGCCACTTAGACTCAGGCTGTGTCTGCCATGCTGGACACGGGTGGAGATGCTACAGAAATACAGCGACTCTGGGAAGGAATAGAATGCAGGCGATGACGTCAGGAAAAAAAAAAAGGAGGGAAGACAGTCCCAGGTGTTAGCCGTCAGAACCCTGGAACCCAGGCTTCCAGCTGGTTAGATCTGGTCCAGCTCCCTGCTGAGGATTTGTATTTCTGGTAGGTAGTATTGCCACCTTCCAAGTTGTACAGCGACCTTGTTTCTCATCAGATGAAAGCCTTGATGATTCCATCTGGTCCAACAGAGGAAGTCTTAATTGTGATTAGTATGGGCTTGGCCAGACCTCAGACTAGGTAGCTGAGCTTAGTACTGTTTTACCATTTTTCCTGAGTCATCACTGTGATAAACCATTTTCCCTGTCCTCTTAGGAGCGGTGTGGTGTTTCTGTGTGGTGATGCAAATCGGTGGCTCTGACGCCAGGCTCAGAAACCCCGTTGCCATCTAGTCCTTTCCAGCTCACAGCAGCCCTGCAGGACAGAGCCACCCCTTAGGGGATTTTTAAGCCTCTAATCTTTTCGGATGCCGACTGGCACATCTTTCTCCCATCAGGTATCTGGTGGGTTCAAACTGCTGACTTTTGGGTTTGCAGTTGAGCAGTTTAACTACTGCACCACCAGCGACCCTTTAAACCCAGACTGTCTGGGCACAAATCCTTTGTGACCTGGGAAGCTTTGTACAAATTACGTGATCTCTCATTGACTCAGTTTCCTCATCTGTGAAATGGGGCTCACAATAGACTCCTCTTGAAAGGGTTTTTGTGAGTCAGTTACTTAGATCCTAAAGTGGCTGGCACAAGCTGACTGCTATGTGCAGTAGCTGGATGGCATTTTTTGTGATTATTGTTACTAAGATATTTAAAAAGTGTTTTCATGCCATACTTAAATAGGTCTCTGTTACCCTGTTGACATCACGTGGCAGAGGAACGCCAGCATTTGCTTTCAGATTTTTAATAGTTTGTCTGTGCATGTTGTCACATTTGTGTATCAGCCATAAAGGAATTGTATAGTTGTGGGTGTTTAGAACAAAATCCTCAGGAGGAGCCTGGCAGACACAGCCGGGGTAGTGACAGGCCTCCCATCCCTGGTCACTCACCTCCCCTGCCCCACCCAGGCTCTCAGACTCCTTCCTGTGCCTTCTCTCTTGCTCACCACCCTGTGGCCATGCATCTTCTGTGGTTCATGTTTTGTATGGTAGCTGCGTCCAAAGAAGAGAGAAGCTGGCCATGAAAACTTATTGGGATACGTCTTTGTTCTCTAGTGCTCCTGTAACAGAAATACCACAAGGGGGTGGCTTTAGCCAACAGAGACTTATTCTTTCACAGTTTAGGAGTCTGGAAGTCTGAATTCCAGGCACCATCTCTAGGGGAAGGCTTCCTGTCTCTTGTGACTCTGGATGAAATTCTTTGTCTCTTTAGTTTCAGTGTCCTGGTTACCTGGAGATCTCTGTGTGTCTTTCCATCTGTTACCCCATCTCTGCTTGCTTGCTTCAGCCTAATCTCCATCCTTTTATGTTTTATAAAAGACTGAAGATGCAGCCACACTAATCCTGCCTCCTTAGCATAACAGACAGTCCACATTCCTGAACAGGATTATAACCATAAGCAGAGAGATTAAGATTCATAACATATTTTGGGAGGAAAGCAGTTCAGTCCATAACAAGATATAAATTAGTGGTTACAGATGAGAAATGCTGCTGAATGAGACCTATCCAATAGCCTGCACTGGTTTCAGGAGTCAGAGAGATAACGAGCTGTGTCCGTTTATGCTGCTAGTTTCTTTCTCCTTTGTGCTGCCGTAACGTGGTTGCCACGCTCTTTTTTATAGTGTAATCCTGAATTTACAACAACTTGTATCAGGCATAATTTTTAACAGCCAAAAAGAGAAAAAGAAGAGAAGGAAAAGCCATCACCACGAGTGTATCAAACATTTCATAGAATGAGGGAAGGAAGAATTAAGCACTCTGTTTGCCGAGTTCAAGGGCTGGGGGTGCCATATGCCATGCTGTCCCCACAGAAAGAGGCAAGAGAAAGTGAACTCTATCATTTTTTGCTGACTTGTTCTGTCGGTGATTGAGGCATTTTGGTGCACAACCAGGAAAATAATAGGTTACTTTCCCGATAGTAGAAGTTTAACAAATGCTCAGTCATTCACCGTGTATCATCGCTGTCATTGGTGCGAGCTGGACTGGATCATATTGATGCTGGGCTCGCTTCTTATTGCTGTATTCTTTTCAGATCCAATCTGTCTGCAATGGGCTGCTAAACATTTCAATTTGCTACCTGTAGGGCTGGATTGCAAGGCTCAGGCTGAAATGAGAGAGAAATGGATTCAGTGAGACTCCAAAGTCGAGGGAGCTTCATGGATTTTTGTGTAAGGGTGCACAAACTGAAACCCACTGATAAGATACATCGCTTTCGAATGTCTCATCAGAGTACATGGTATTAAGCAATTCACAGGTGTTTATAGGGAAAATAGACTCTGCTGGATGCTGGTAACATGCCCTACATTTTGAGGAGCTCAGACTGCCAGCCTGGCGTGTACCTCCCTGCAGGCAGTGCCGTTACAGTAACCCGTGAACACTTCTAAAACTGGCCCTTTTTCGGTGCTCTCGAGAGAGTCAGCTTGTGAAGAATAGGACACAGGCCAAATCATTTCTGGCCACAGCTTACGGTTTAGTCTTGTCCTGCCAGAGTCCATGGCTGTTGATTCTGACTCATGACAACTCCATGTGTGTTCAGTAGAGCTGTGTTCCCTAAGATATTCAATGAAAGGCTGATTTTTGGAGATAGATCACCAGGACTTTCTTCCAAGGCACCTCTGAGTGGACTCAAACCGCCAACCTTTTAGTTATCAGTCAAGTGTGTTAGCCACTGGACACAGTGCAGACTCCAGTACTATCCTAGCAGGAGTCCTTCAGGCGACCTCTGTGTTGAGAAAGGGGTTTTATTCTGTATGGTCGCCCTTTTTGTTGACGTCCGTGACTGCTGCCTATAGCTCTTGAGTCACCATAGTTCTTCATACTTTACCCTCCCGCCCTGTTGTAGAAATTATTGATGCTGAGTTTGGGTTTGTCTTCTCTTTTCCAGTCTTACCGCAGTCACTGCTGCAATGTGGTGAAAATAACACTGGATGTGAGTGGAGACAAAAACATAGACTCTGGTCCCTGCCCTGTGACTTAATGATCTTGAGAAGTGTGTCACATCCCTACGCCTCATTTTCCTCTGCTCCGACAAGCTAAGCCGGGTCTGTGGCTCCCCAGGTCCTCTCACAACACTGAGACCTTCAGATTCTCTTCACTCTTCTTCTTGTCTTCCTTGTGCTCTTGATCCTTGAAATCACTGTGGGCGTTACAAAAGTGCAGCAGTTTGGGTTGGATGTCTAGAGAAAGCATAGAAGGCTGAGAATGGGAACTGGGAGGATTCTTGGATGAGTGGTCTTAGGCTTTGGAATCCCAGACCAGTTAGATTCGGACTTCAGGAGCCACGTTTTACTCTGAATTCTTGCTGCCACCAATGAACACTACTGTCCAGAAGTGGTTAATTCTTTCCTTGCTGTTCCCGAAATAGCTTTTAATTCCTCAGGTTTTGTAAGGAGTTTTGCCCAGGGTTGGGGGAGAGAGGTTGCGTGGTGTAATAAATACTGTGAATACAACTAATTGATAAATCTCAATTTAAAATATGGAACCTTGTATTTTAAAGGTGTAGTTTTTGCTTGTTTGTTTGACGTAACTATGATATTTTCTTGTATTTTTTCCTAATTTTTAAGCCTCTCTGCTTTCTACCTAAATAACTGTGCTGAATTCAAAGATGACCAGTTCTTACGTCTTCCATATTTGGTGTGTTATATTACCAGATACTGTGTGCTCTTTTGTTTTGTTTCCATCAGAAGGGTCTTTCAGAGGAGAGAAAGGAAGAAAACTGGAGGGCACGAGGGTGCTGGCGCTTTTCATTACTTAATTTAGTGGGGTCTGAGGAGAGGTTAGCTGACAGAAGCTGTTTGTAGTAGAGACACCCAAGAGCAGTCAGCCTACCTCTCAGGTGGCCCTAATTCTTCCTACAGGCAGCATGTTTGCCCATTGGAACATTACTGTCAAATAGTCAAATGATTCCTTTTGGTTCTCAAATGAGAACCGTTTCTAGGAGATGCAGAATCTTGAAAGCAGTTAGCTCTGCTCTGAGTAGTGTAAAAAGCGTACCATATCCCAATCCCAAACTCTCTTCTCTCATCTCTTAAAACTATGAAATTCAAGTTTTAAAAGATCACAGGTCACATCACTACCTTCAGAAAGATCTAGAGTGATATTAGTTAAGTATTCTTTTTAAAGATTCATTTAGTGAGTCAATCAGCAGATGATCATGAAGGACCTTCGAGGTGCCGAGCGCAGACAGGAGCGGGGAGCGCTGTGCCCTGGGAGCTGGCGGGGGCGGCTTCATGGGCCTTCAGCGTGGTGGGGAGACAGAGCTCCCCGCAGTGAGTGTGAGGGCCTTGTACCAGGCTGAAGGACCTCTGTGTGGGAGACTCCAGTGAACGCAGCCTCTTCCCAAACAGTGCCTGGGAGCAACTGGAGAGAGGACACTGCTTTAGAAGGATCCATGAGAGAAATTGTCCCTGGTCACGAGTATATGCTTCACCCATCAGCTTTCACCTATTAAACTTGAAGATCTAGAATGATTTTTTAATAGAGATTCGGTCTCATATTATGAAATATAACAACGGAAAGGCCTCAGAAAGGACGGCTTTCCTCCAGAGCATTTTCTTGTGGGGTTATAGAAGCCATTTGTTTTGCATTGCTTTGATAAAATCTCATAAAATGTACTTATTTCTTCAGTTGCTCACCATCCACACCCAGCTCTGCATCAGAGTTTCTTCATCTCAGGTGTACATAAAGACACAAGAGTATCACTCACTTAGGAGTTTAGAGAAAAGGTCTTGTTAACATGGCATTCCATTCATTAGTTACCACAGACTCAGAAGATTTGGCTCTTAAAATGGAAAAATAAAAGGTAAGACCAAAGAGAAAGACTTCCAGATGTAGATGAATTACTGGAACTTTTGGGAAGGTTACTACCCTTTCTTGGGCTCTCAGATGGCTACCGCCAAAGAAATAGGTAATTAAAATTGCCCTTGTGCATAATTCCAGGTTAATAATTTGTAGAAGAACTTGTGACCATCATGCAGGCTTCATCGGTTTGCACGTGATAGGAATCATCTCCTTTTAAAGTAGTGCACTCACTTAGTAACTAGGGAATCGGTGTATCTCTGTCAATTCAGTCCCCACTTAGTCGGGTGTCACGCACACGGGACTGTGGTGCCCGTGTCCGCACACTGTCTGTGAAGCCTTCCGTGATCTGCCTCTACTCCACCCGAGGTCCCATGTCGCTTTTAGTGCAGATGATTACCTGTGGATCCACGTGACTATAAACTCTTGAGTTTGCAAAAATGGTCTTCGGGTTCAGGCAGTGTCCCTGGGTGTCGCTGCCTAACTGTCCGCCGGCGGAAAGAAGACAGGACACACGGATGCGAGCCGCCTTGCAGGTTGCTTACTTTATTATTATTATTCTCCTCCTCCTTTCCTGGTGCTTGCTCAATTTATACCCTAGATTCCTCCAATCCTCATGTGCCACGCTCTCCCAAGATGAAGGCACACGATAGGCTAGCGGGAAGCCACTGCCCACAGGCATGCACCATGAAAGCCCTAGGTCTGGTAAACAAGGGTGTGGTTGGGGTGCTGTTCTGGCCCTGAGCGCCATCTTGGGCCATCATGTCCCGCTTACCACATCTCCCCCTTTGTTTACATAAAAAAAAACGAGAAGGTGCCTGTCTTGGGTCCTCTTTGGCTAGGATGCTCCTTACCCGTCATGGGGATACCTCACAGCTTGGTGAGGCCCCTGTCTTAGGTTGGTAGCACCCCCAGAAGAGGTTGCCCGTCTTTGACTACCCTTCTATCATGCTGAGCCAGACGCTTGCCGAGGGCTGTTCATCTTGCACGGCTGCAATGGCCTGTATAATCAGGGCCTGTTCCCGTCGTCGCTGTCGGGAGGTGTGCCAGCCAATAAGACATATGGCAAAAATGGCACAGAGGAAAGCTACACTGAGTACCCCAAGTCCCGCCCATTCCTCGATGGTGGAAAACGCTGAGCTCATAAATTTCAGCAGTCCACGGGCAGTGTGAGTATCAACTCGCATGGAGTTGATCGCAACGATGGAGAGTCTGAGCTGTTCCAGAGTCTGCTCTAAATTAGCAGACCAGTTGCCCTGTAGTTCCAAAGAAAGAGACCGAGAGAGGTTAGCAGCTCTAGAGACGTTGCTGAACTGTACGGAGGTGACACACAATCCAGGAACCCTTTGCTCACAACCCAGCTGTGCCAGCTGGAATAGCACATCCACTTGGTACTATGGCCCGAGCGGCTTCCCGCGATATATGGAAGCGCAAGGAGAGGGTGTGAGCATTCACATGCAAACGCTTGTGAAAAGCTTCAGCTTGTTCAGTGGCATTAAGGATGAGAGTGGCTCTAGTGAGGTGATCAGCGGCGGCATCAATAAGCGCTTTAAGGCATCAAGTAAATGCCGAGAGGAAGGCTGGTTCCCCATCGCCTCTGGGTTTCACACGGCCTCCTAATCTCCACAATAAAATAACTTTCCCTTCGCCCCTACTCCCGGGGCCCTACTTACGCTAGCGTTTCACTTTCCCTTCGCCCCTACTACCGGGGTCCTACTTACGCTAGCGTTTCACTTTCCCTTCGCCCCTTGATTGAAGAGTGGGTCCCCGTACGGGCCACCACTTGTCGCTGCCTAACTGTCCACCGGCGGAAAGAAGACAGGACACACGGATGCGAGCCGCCTTGCAGGTTGCTTACTTTATTATTATTATTCTCCTCCTCCTTTCCTGGTGCTTGCTCAATTTATACCCTAGATTCCTCCAATCCTCATGTGCCACGCTCTCCCAAGATGAAGGCCCACGATAGGCTAGCGGGAAGCCACTGCCCACAGGCATGCGCCATGAAAGCCCTAGGTCTGGTAAACAAGGGTGTGGTTGGGGTGCTGTTCTGGCCCTGAGCGCCATCTTGGGCCATCATGTCCCGCTTACCACACCTGGGCCTGCATCTTTTTAAGCTCAGAGTCCACCCTAGTGCTTAGATATAGTAGTACTCAAATACATCTAGAGAGTAGATAGAGCATGGCCTTCGAAGAACAATACACTCATACACATGTGCACACATACAACCAGCAAATAGATAGTTTCATGGACTGAATTGTGTCCCCCCCAAAATAAGTGTAGCCATGTGGCTGGGCCGTGATCCCCAGTTAAACCTTCCTTTGTTAAAGCCACCCATGCTGTGGTATTTCAGTTAGAGCAGCCCTAGCTGACTAAAACAGATATGAAACACACGTTATATACAAGGCGCATACACAGGGCCTGCTGAGAGTACTAAATCAATAGCACTCCTCCCTTACCCTTGGGAAGCTTACACTTTCTTTGGAATAAAAATGTATGTTTGTAGGAAAAAATTCCTTAAGATGATATAAATCAAACATGTGTTACAGTTCAGAGGCCAAAAGGCCCTCCTTCAGCAAGGCAAATCAGGGACTTCTTCACAGAGAAGGTACAGGCTTAACCTTTAAATAGTAGGAAAAGTCATGGCCAAAGGCATCATGTCCATTAATCCCATCTAGTCTCCATGTATCCTGTACCAGGGTTCGAGACTGGTGACACCGCCTCACTGAGCCTGGATTGCAGAATGGAGTTTACTGGGAAGAGGCCAGAGAAAAGAATGCATGTTCGCGTAAGTTGCCATGAAGTGGACTCCAATTCACGGTGACCTCGTGTGCAAAGCAGAACTGCTCCGTGGGGTTTTCACGGCTGTTTCTTTTTGGAAGCAGTTTGCCAGACCTTGCTTCTGAGGTGCCTGTGGGTGGGTTCCAACCAGCAGTCGTTTGGCCAGTAGTCAAGCATTTAACCATTTGTGGCACAAAGGGACTCCTTGCTCTTGGCACAGAGAGACAGGTTTGGGCTCGGCTGAGCCTGCAGTGTGAGTTTGAGTTGTGTTATTCTGCCTTGTCTCAGGGCCAGAGAGGAAAGCAGCCTTGTCAGTGGGGGAACAGAGGCTGCTTATGACCGAGAAATTCACTGTGGGGCCCAGCTGCCGACAGAAGGTGATTGAGAGAGTGTCGGCTGCCTGGTATCTGGATGCCCTGGGACTTAACAGAAGTTGTGGTTGCCCCTTCGGAGGGTGGAGTCACCAGTACTGAGGAAGCTGAGTTGGGATGCAGTTCCCTCTTCTTGGGGAAAAGTTTGTACCTGCCCAGCCAGTTTGTTTCCAGGGAACACTGAGTGAGCACTGGGGGTCTCCAGCAGCTAACCCCACTGACTTCACTGCAGTAGTGGGGTCTAGACTAGTATTAGAGGGGGTTCCAATCCTGGCTTCCTCACTCCCTGGCTGTGTAGGTGACCATAGGCTCTTATTCACTCTTAGTCTCAGTAGTCTGAAATGTAGAAGCAGGATGATAGTGCGTTGTTCTTCACAGGGTTGTAGGGAGGATTAAATGACTTCCATTTGTCCCTTTGTCCTTAGCTGTAGCCTTCCCTGCAGTGTGGGTTGTTGAACCTGACTCCGTTTGGTCCTTTGTCCTTAGTTGCAGCCTTCACTGCCATTGGCTGTCAGGCCATGGTCCATCTGCTGCTACTCATTGTGTGCACAGTTTGAGGCTTAGCACTACAGAAAGAAACAACTAAAAAATTAATAGAAGTCTTTTTTAATAAAGCCCAGTGACAGATAAAAGAGTACACAGTGAAATCTGTGAGCACCAGAACTCAAGGAACTGTCTTGTTTTCGCAGGTCTTGAAAGTTTCCCACCCATGATGGGGTACAATCTTACCACTCTTCTACATCTTATTTTAGTGGAAAATGCTGTCCTTCTCTGATAAGTTTCCACCTTACACAGGTTCCATTTTTCCCAGGTTTCACTGTATAATACTGTGAAAATTTTATTTTAAAAGGTTTTTCTTTGAAGTAGACCTTGACGGTATCTCATTAAATTGCATTGGGAGAGACTTCGAAGCAATGCTTCACCTTTTCAAGAAGCATACTTATTTTTACTGTAGTAAGCCGGAGTTTTAGGAAAGTTTGCAGTTTCTTATTTATTATTCTAGAATAGTGCTTGATAGGAGCTAGCCGGTCCCCGAGAGGTAAGGATGCAGGAGTAAATGGAATGACAGATGACTTGCAGAGGAGTGCAGAATGGTTCCTGCCTCATCCCACTGGATCTCGTTGACTGTATGTGCGTATCTGCGCCTCTCTTGCCCACCATCCCCTGCTGACCTGTGGGCCTCTGGAGGCCAGGACCATGACTCTGCTCTCCCTAGACCCCCAGTTCCTAGCTCAGTGCCTAGGATAATCACTCAAGATTCTTTGAGTAAGTCATTCTGCCTCCAAAATAAGGTTAACATGCATAGGAATTTGAGAGAGTACAGCATCATTAAAGCAAGGTGTCCTGGGCCTTAGGCCACTCATTCAGGATCATAGAGCTTTAGTGTCCATATCTGTGAAAATGTGTACAGCACCTGTTTTGCCGGTGGATGATAAGCTAAGATACAGAAGAAGAAACTGTGGAGTGCCATCACTCCCCATGCTACCTCAGCAGATAAAGGACACTCTTGTAGCATGGGTCATTTGAGATGAGATTGAAAGGCACCGCTGCCGGTCAGAAAACAGTCACTTGGTCCCTAATGGGGACTGTGGCCAAACCAGTAGATCTTACTTTGGAGATACTTTCTTTTTCTTATTCAAGTTTTTCAAAAAGGCATTGTTATTTGTGGAGGTCTCCCAAATTCTAAAACTAGACACGTCTGACTATGTGGTAGATGTGCACTCCTACCGTACCTACATTCTATTAGAGTTCTAACGTGTTGACATATGCTTATGACAGCGCAGCTGTACTGTTCAGTGAGCAGTAGTACTCCCTTGACTGGTAGGTATAGACGATTTGCGGACGTAGAAAAGGGACATTCGAGCAAGTGGACAGGTAGCTAGAGGCTGTGGTGAGGCTGCCATTCTTAGCATGTCCCCCGCCTGGCCCTCTCCTTAATAATTTTGACAAAAACAACAGGCTGAAGTTTATGTGATAATTTTAAGAAGAAACTCTGAGGCTAAAATGGAAAGTATTAAATGCTGTGGTAGTTTTGTGCTGTCAAGTTGAGCCCAACTCATAGCGACCCTATAGGACAGAGTAGGACCTCCCCGTAGGGTTTTCAAGGAACAGCTAGTGGATTCAAACTGCTGACCTTTCGGTTAGCAGCTGAGTTACTAACCACTGCACCACCACGTCTGCCAGCATTAAATAGGTTCAGTTTCCTTTAAATAAATATGTAGCTAATGGTGGTATCTGATGTTAAGATTGCAGTTTTGCTCTGTTTTGCTTCTGGTGGACTCGCTGTTGCATTTACGGGTTGAATCCAATTAAGGAAAGTGGAGAGCTTGCACTTTAGAGCACTCGTTCTTCCTGTCACTTAGCGAACAGGCTGGCCTTGGTTTGGGGAGAAGATGGGAAACTGGGGAGCTTCATTTCCGTTTCTTCATTATGATGAAGAAAAACATCCTTATTTTGCACATTCGTCAGTGGTGACATCACCTCGCCGTTTACTGTTTTCCGTACTCATAGGGGCTTATTAGAAAGAAAAATACTTTGAAACATCATCAGCTATACTATTTCAATGTTACTTGCATGGGGTTCATATATTATCCTCAGGGAAAAGAATGATCATTGGACCCATTAATTAGAGAATCTGTCTTAATAGGAAGGCAGTATGGTGTGGCAGGAGGAACGGTGTGTTTCACAGTGAAGTGGTCTCATTCCTATGTATAATACTATTTCTAACAGTGTTCAGGTTCGGATTTTACTACTGTTAGATGAAGGCTATTGTAAGGAAACCCTGGTGTTCTAGTGGTTAAGGGTTACGGCTGCTAACCACACAAAAAGTCAGGAGTTTAGATTTACCGTGTGTTCCTTCGACACTCTGTGGGGCAGTTCTGTTCTGTCCTGCCTCGTTACTGTGAGTCAGAATCAAGTGGACAGCAATAGGTTTGGTTTGTTTTTGGTTTTCAGGTTTAGAGAAAGATAGCAGCAAGTATTATATGATGCTTGGTGTCAGCTGGAGTGAGTTGTTGAACCTTTGTAGTCCATCAAAAGACTTACTAAGGTATTTCATGTAACTCAATTGTGTGCAACCACTGGATAGACTTACATGGTACAAGGAATTTGCTGGAAGATGGTTGTGCTTGAGTCTCTTGTGGCTCTATGTGGCTTGTGAACAGACACACTGAAACTCTTCTGTTGTGGGCCAGCTAGTCAAAGGAACAACCCTGTAAGAAAGATAGTGTCTCTCTCTGGAGTAGGGGACGGTTTTGTTTGCTGTCTAGTATCATAAAAATAAATTTTGCCTCTCGGACAAAGGTGGAGTAGGTTTGTTTGCAGCCCATTACAATTAAGGCTGGAGTTTCCTGACCTCAGTGTTTCCCTCTTGGGCTGCAGCCCACTGCACATACAGGCGTCATTTGACCTTCACTGTTTGGCTTTTTGGAACTGGGGCTCTGGGAACCAGTGTGAGAAGCTAATAATACTCCGGCTATTAGTGTTTCTAAGAGCAATACACTGTCCTTTGTCTCTGACTGCAGGATGTGTTTTCATCTGCCAGCATCAGTGAAGCTGTGGGAGACTAACTTGTTAGGATGCAAGTAGGCAGTTAGACACTTCATAGTCCTGACAGAGTTTGAACGTAAGCTTTTAGAGTAAGGATAAGCAGCTAAAGATATCCAGTGGTGTTTTAGTCAGCTAGGGGTGCTCTAACAGAAATACCACAGAGTGGATGGCTTTAACAAAGGAACATTTATTCTGACACAGTCCGGTAGGCTACAAGTTCAAATTCAGGATGTCCACTTCAGGGGAAGGCTTTCCCCTTGTCGGCTCTGGAGGAAAGTCTGGTATTGCATCAATCTTTGTCCAGGGAGCATCTTGGTGCAGGAACCTCAGGTCTGAAGGGTGTGCTCTTCTCCCAGGGCTGCTTTCTTGATGGTGTGAGGTTCCCAATTCTCTGCTTTCTTCTCTTTCCTTTTATCTCTTGCAGGATGAAAAGATTAAGGGTAGGGCAAGCCATACTCCAGGGAAGCTCCCTTTACAGTGGAGCAGGGAAGTAATCCTATGAAGGGGCTTGCAGTCCCACCCTAAGCCCTTAACATACAGCACAGGAAAACCAAAAAATGGATCACGATCACAGAGTACTAAGAATCATGGCCCAGCCACATGGCTTTGGTATGGTGAGGAGATGGGATGTCATGGAGTGAATTGTGTCCCCCCAAAAATAATGTGTAGACATGTTGCTAAGCCATGATTCCCAGTATTCTATGATTGTCTTCCTTTTTGTGATTTTCCTGTGATGTATGTTAAAGGATTAGGGTGGGACTGTAAATGCCTTTATAAGATCGTCTCCATGCTTCACTGTAAAGGGAGCTTCCCTGGAGTATGGCTTGCCCCACCCTTAATCCTTTCATCCTGCAAGAGATAAAAGGAAAGAGAAGCAGGCAGAGAATTGGGAACTCACACCATCAAGCAAACAGCCCTGGGAGAAGAAAACAAGAGCACAGTCCTTCAGACCTGAGGTTCCCGCGCCAAGACACTCACTGGACAAAGACAGATACAATACGAGACTTTCCCCCAGAGGCAACAAGGGGGAAAACCTTCCCCTGGAGCCACATTCTGACTTTTGACTTGTAGCCTACCAGACTGTGTAAGAACAAATCTTTTGTTAAAGCCATCCACTCTGTGGTATTTCTGTTAGAGCAGCCTAGCTGACTAAAACAAGGGGCAGCTGCTTATACTTTCTGGCACAAAAGGGGGAAGTCAGAACTTACGACTCGCAGTGTGACTTCTGATTCTTGCTGAACAGGGTTTACCCCTCATTCCTATTTAGGACTTGGGAACCTTAAAACCATTCTGTTATTGCAGGAAGGTGTTGGAAACCTGTCAGTAATGCACTTTGATTTTGAGAGTTTAAGGCTCAAAACTTCAGAGAAAACGAGTTTCTCTGGCAGCACATTTTCACCTACTGAACCTGTTCATTAGATTCTGGTTGCTTTTAATTTCACCCAGGGTTCCGTGGAACATCAGAGGCTCTGTGAATGGAGAAAGACAGTGAAATTCTGTCTGCAGTAGAACAACTCAAGATTCTGAGGACCATGGAACGTTGTGGCTGAAATGTCTCCTTTTCCAAGTGGGAGGGAAATTGTTCAGTTCTGCTTTGGGCAATTACATGTTTCTGTCAGTAGCCAATTTGAAAACATTATGGAAACTTGAGGTCTTTTCTGATAGAGCTGTAGCAGTAAGCAGAAGTGATAACCGTTGCGCACTTCAGCTGGAATTCTAGGCCTTTTAAAGGTCATTGTGAAAGGGAAAAATAATCCATTAATTTTTAGTAGAGTGTTCGTTTAAGTGTCTTCTGTGAAAATCAATGTAAAATTTCACTGCCTTTCAAAATGCAAAGTGGTATATAATATCACTATTCCAAACCGCCCTAAATTGTTGCATTTTTAAACAAGCTGCCTTTGAGCTATGCCCTCGCTGCATAAATCCTGTGTTTCAGATTGGATTATTGCCATATGGGTGCAGAAGCAGGAAACATAAATTTCTCTCCGCCAGAACTGTACGTCTGCATTCATTATTTAAACTGCTCTTAACCTTTTCCTAGCTCAGTGATCGTCTGGTGGCGTTGGTTTGATTCATATCCTTCAGAGAATAAAAAAAAAGTTCTTTCTTTATGAGTATTATTTATAAGGCAAATATTACACCTCCATTTACATTAATAATCCTATATTATTGACCTGTTTGGGAATTCATACCGTTACCAGATGAAAGCTGTCAAGTGAGGGAAGCTGTTTGTGCTAGTCATCAGTGCTCATTAAAGTAGCTAGCTCAGGGTTCTTGTTGAAAATGAAAGCCCCAGAAAAGGCAGCAAAGAGGGGAAGAGGTCAGGTGGTCCCCGTCAGAGCCGGCCACTGCCCAACTGGCCGGAGGCAGTTTCTGCCAGCCCTGGAGCAGTTGCAGTCAGCCTTCCACCTCCTCCTTCGATTCCTTCATTAAATCCTAGGTGAGATTGGGGAGGGTGGAGGACCCCTAGTCACTGGTGGACTTGGTGGGGAGTATTTGAACCGTGTCCCCCAAAATAGGTGATGTCAGTCCTTACCCTTGTACCTGGGGAAGAAATCTATTTAGAAAGAAGGTTCTCTTTGTTATGTTAATGGAACCGTAGCAGTGTAGGGTGTGTTTTAAGCTTTTCTGAGTAGTACCAAAGGTCAGCAGAGACAGAGGGAAGGACACAAACGGGGGTGGGGGGCGGAGGCCGGGGGGGGGGCGGAGGGGTGGGGAGTGCAGAGTGACAAGAGAGAGAGCATGTGAAGATCTGCAAGGAGCCGAGGGACACTAGATAACAAAGGGAGCTTCCTGAGAGCCAGCTCTCTGAAGTCAGACCTCTAGCCAATAAACTGGGAGAAAATGAATTCTGTTCTTTAAAGCTATACACTTGCAGTATTTCTGTTACAGCAGCACTGGGAGACTAAGACTAGGGGTAATGCCTTGGGCTGCTAAAGAAGGACAGGATATTTCCATAATGACGTATCCAGAATTAAAAGTGAAGTCCTGATTTATATCATCAAAATAAGCATACATGTCACTGTTGGCCATCAAATCACAATTCTGTGAGAGTAGAAAATCCCACTGTCAAAGTTCACCATCATCCCCAGGATGCAGAGTCAGCAGTAGTAGGTTTCCTTCCTGGGCTGGTTGGTTTGGTCTGAGGTCTTGGCACCATGGTCAGATCTGGTTTTCCCAAGCTGACCGTTTAGAAGTCGTCCAGCCCTCCTTGTTGAATGATTTAAATAAGAGAGGTCTGCGGGAGCTGTTGAGAACCCTTCACTTTTTCTCATACTCCAAAGTCAACTGAAAGATACTTCAGTCAAACTAGACATTGGTGGAAATAAAAGACAAACATTTAAACTCATCATGGAAGGTACGTCAGTGAGGCAGAGCCCAAAGCAGAACCTGTCACATCTCAATTCTTTTGGAGTCCAGTGGCATTTGCACCTCTGTAATTGGTGCTCCTCTGCAGTGTGTGTCATAGAGTCATTTACTGACGGCCTCATTCAGCAACTGTTTATTGAGCACCTAGTGAGTCGGATCCGACTCGACAGCACTTGGCTTTGGCTTGGCAGTGTATACATGGCTTTGTTCTCGGTCCTGGAGGGTATGTCAGTGAGCAAAACTGACGTATTCCCTTCGTTTTTGAGCCTACACTCTGGGTTCACACTCTTGGCTGCTAACCAAAGAGTCAGCGGTTTGAACCCACCAGCCGCTCCACAGGAGAAAGGTGCCCTGAATATTTCAGTCTTGGAAACCCTATGGGGCAGCTCAACTTGACCTGTAGCCTGGCTGGCTGTGAGTTGGAATCAACTCGATGGCAGTGGGTTATCTTGATTATATTATTTCATGAATAAATCAGGTAATTGGGCAATTGGTAGTAAGTACTACAGAGACATAGTGGTGAACAGGCTGTTAAGAAAGATCTCTTTCAAAGTGCTATTTGCGCAGAGGCCAAAGGAAGCAGGGCTGGGATTCATGCAGACGTTTGGGGCAGAGGTAACAGCCGATGCCCTGGTGGGGCAGTGGTTAAGCACTTGGCTGCTAACTGAATGCTTTACAGTTCAAACTAACCCTGTGGCTCTGCAGGGAAGAGGACTTGGTGACCTGCTCTGGCGTCAGCATAGGAAACCCTCTCGAGTAGTTCTGCTCTGTCACTAGGGCAGACTTGATGGCACAGGACAACAGCAGGAGTCAACTGAAAGTGCAGCAAGGAGAGACCGATGCGCTTGGACCAAAGGCTGCCTGGCGTGTGGTGGACACGTGCTCCTGTCTTTGTTGAGGCCATGCATCTTCGGGTGCATGCACTGCTCTACACTGAGCTCCGTCAGACTGTCACACACAGCCCTCCCCGCACCAAAGTCCCGAACCACAAAGGAGGTTTTGATGTTTCTGTGAGCTGAACTTGACACCTCTTCACTGGCCTCATTCCTGCACCTTCTGAATTTCAGAATTTTCTCATACTTGGCAAATTCCTTCATGTTTACAGTACCATTCTGTTCATTCCTAGCCTGCTGAAATCTTGCCCGTCTACTAGGGGCCAACGCAGATGCCCCTCCTCCATAATTACTTCACTACTCGCCCCCACATCTCTCTCTAACCCATTCTCAAGTCCGCGTCCCTGCCAAGCATCCCACTCACACCTGGCTCCTGTTGTCTACTTACATTCCCACGTGACACTTCTGAGCTCACACAGAGGAGCATGGCCCTAGCGGAGAGGTAGTGAGCGTGGGTGATGGGAGCAGACGGACTAGATTTTAAATCCAGCTCTGCTGTTGACTCGTTTGTCTCTTTGTCTAGTGACTGAAATTCCTCGAGGGTCTATTTCTTTCACTTACAAGTGAAGACAAATTAGGTTTTGTGAGAATTACATGAGAGAGTCATATTTATTTGGGGCCCTTTTGGCACAGTGGCTAAGAGCTATGGCTGCTCATCAGAAGGTCGGCAGTTCAAATCCACCAGCCACTCCTGGGAACCCTGTGAGGCAGTTCTGTTGTGTCCTATGGGGTCACTGTTTGTTCATTTCTTATGCTTACTATGTCATGTTGTTATCATTGTTGTTAGGTGCTGTTGACCCCATCAGATGACCACATGTGACAAAACGGAACTACCCCGTAGGGTTTTCTCAGCTATAATCTTTATGGGTGCAGATTGCTAGGCACCCGTAAAAATTACAGCCTAGAAAACCCTGCGGGGCAGTTCTCTGTCACAGCTTTCTCCCACGGAGTTGCCTGCTGCCTGGGTTCAAACTGCCATCCTTTCGTTAGCAGCTGAGCACTTACTCCCTCCTCTGTACTAAAGCGTCATCTTTTCAATGGGAATCATTTAACAAGCAGGTTTGTGCAAGGAAAAGTCATTAACCCTGGAGACTGTTGTCCGCATTTCCTTTCTCTCTGTTGGTGTTTATCGCTTTTCTTGGCACATACTTGCTTTTATATTATTTATATTGCAGAACTCTACATTCCCTTTTATGCCTTAAGGTACTTACTGTTGAATCTCTCTCTGATTTTATTTTATACTCCTTGGTGAAGTTCCTTTCTGTCGTTGTGACTTGACAGCTTAGAGAACAGCACATAAATATCTGAGTCTTCTTTGCCTCCAAAATCACTTTTCTTATTGATCAGCCGTCACTGAGTAAGAACAAGATGCAGCTGAAGTCATTTCATTAGACCTTAAAACATTGGTGTTAAAAGTTATGGTCTTGGGTCAGGTGGGCAAAGAGGCAGTCACACCAGGAGCGAAATGTCCAGTTAATGGTTTCATGAACCCTCGGCAGCAAGATGGATAGCTGCTCACTCCTGAAAGTGACTCTGCTAGGGGGCTGTTCGGAAGGGATTATTTCTGAGACAATATATATTGGGGACATTTTTCTGGAGACATCCCATTGATGTTGTCATGTTGTGTTTACTGAACATAGCTTTTTATGTCAGAACTGTAGATACCGTTGAGAGTTATAGAAGACCCTTAACCTTTGTGACCGTTTGACCTCACCAAAGAGTACCTAACACCCTTGTCACATGTGAGTTGGACTTTATGTCCTTTGTTTGGAAAATGGTTGTGTT
Organism: Heterohyrax brucei; assembly: GCA_028571685.1. Taxonomy (NCBI): domain Eukaryota; kingdom Metazoa; phylum Chordata; class Mammalia; order Hyracoidea; family Procaviidae; genus Heterohyrax; species Heterohyrax brucei. The sequence continues at coordinate 15,401,353 of CM053147.1, read as the reverse complement.
TGCTGGCATTTTGTCTTGCTGTTCAGAGTCAGCTTTCCTTACTTCACTGATATCTAACTGTCTGTAATTTCCACTGTGTTCACCTGTAACGTTGTGGTTGTGGTCTGTAAGCTCCTTTTGGACTCTTCACCCGTTTATCAGCTAGCTGATAACAGCAGTGCCGGGCATGACGTCTTTGACAAGGTCATTGTGCTGGTGCCTCAGCTACACTGCCATGCAATCCTAGTATCAGTACTGTGAGTACGTGTGACTGCGTGTGAGTACTTTCATTTTATAGATGAGAAGCCAAGATTCTAAGCAGTCAGATAGTCTGGCCAGAGGCATACACCATTAGGGTAAATCTGGAATTTGAACTGAGCTCTATGTGGTGCCAGAGCCCCGTGCCCTTGGCGCCAAGTCCTGGTTGCTTCCCAGCCTCACTTTCATCTGGCTGAAAACCAAGACATGTCACATGATACCTAAGACATGTCCCAGAAGACCTCAGCAGAGTCATCAGAAACAAGACATGGTGAAATTTGTCATTCAAGATTACCAAGTCAATACCAAGCATAAATTTATTTGGGAGTGAATGGAGATTTAAATGGCCTTGATTTCAAGAAGATCTTTTATTTTATAGCTTACCCCTTCGTGTATATGGGTTGTACACATATATGTATGAGAGTGTACATGTATCTGGTAGGTGGCATTTATTCAGAGTCTACTCCGTTATCTCCCTTATACCAGCCGGTTCAGAAAACCCCCTTTCATATCTCTTCTTCCCACAGGGTTCAACATAAGAAATAAATAGGTGAATGCCCAGCATCCATTGTGGAGCCAAGAATCAATCCATCACCACTTTGTCTCTAGGGCTTTTTATCCTCCTACCTTGTAGGCAGTAAAACTGAAAACCAAACCCATTATTGTTTAGTCAACTCTGACTCATAGTGGCCCTATCTCGTACTCGTGTCTACTCAACAGCAGTGGGGTTTTTGGTTTTTGAGGGACCCTGCAGGACAGTAGAGCTGCCTAACAGGGTTTCTAAGGCTGTCATTTTTATGGAAGCAGATTGCTACATCTTTGTTCTCTGAGTGGCTGGTGAATTCAAACCATTGGCCTTGAGGATAGCAGCTGAGCACGTAACCACTCTGTCGTGGGGGGCTTCTTGTTAGCAATAGCAGTACAGAGATGGCATTCACGTAGCCAGGGTTGAGAAAGACCTTTAAAGTTGCTTAGTCCATATCCAGCCAACTCTGGATCGTGTCTGTAGTACCCCCTCTGTCATGATTTTCCCCTATTCCAATTTTTAAGCCTTTTGGAATGTGAAACTCTCCATCTTTTGAGGCAGCCCAGTCCATCTTGCAGTAGAACTGGATTCAAAACCATTTCCTGACGACAGCACACTCTTTGCAGCCTCGCCTGTGCCTTCCAGTTTTAGCTTTTGTGGGAACAGTCTGATCCCTCTTCACAAAACAGTCCTTCAGGTTCTGAGATACTGGTGGTCATGCACAAAATTTCCCCTTCGAAACAGTTTTGAAAAAGGATGAGTAAGTACAAATGCAAAAAAAGACGTAGTTGTAAATCGCAGCTTGAGGCAGGCTAGAAGAAGACAAGGAGGAATGGCTGCCAGGAACTTGGTTTCTCTCTGAAGGTTAAGAGCCAGATCCGTTCCTGAGTCTGCCTGTAAGTCAGAATTGTAGGGAAGTCGGACACATGCATGTGGTTCTTGTTTTAGAGCAAGACAGAAACCCTGGTGGCGTAGTGGTTAAGAGCTATGGCTTCTAACCAGAAGGTCAGCAGTTCAGATCCACCAGGCGTTCCTTGGAAACTCTATGGGGCAGTTCTGCTCTGTCCTCTAGGGTCACTAGGAGTCTAAATTGACTCAACAGCAACACGTTGCTTTTGTTTTCAGTACGTGAAAAGGCCTAGAAGCCATTTCAGTGAAAGCTGCATGTGTAACTCATGAAGGTGAGCTCGTGATGAAGAATTTGTTGCAAATAGTGTGGGTTCATTTGTTTTGAAGTAGGGACATTTTTACATGGAGTAAGTAGGCACTATCCTCAAGTCAGATGTTTGTAACTCAGGGATTTACTGCATCTATTTATACTTTATTTTATTTTAAAAGAAAATCTTATATTTTTGAGATGACAGTAATTGCAGTAATGCACTGTATGATTGTTAAAGCTCTGCTCATCGCTTGTATTTCACTAACAGTGAGTTTGGCCTCATTGGGGGCTAATACACAAATTTTACAAACTTATTTGAGGGTATGAAGGAAAGAAGAAATATATAAAAGACACTGCCAGGTAAATCCTTAGCCAGACAAAGGCAGCAGTAGGGTCTGTTCACTGCGTACTGGGGAGGAATGCAAGGCACGCATCGTTGTTTCCTGTGACTGGAGGTGATCATCTCTGCCGTTACTGGAAGAGAGCACTTACCTGCAGGAAATCTCGTGTCCATGGGGGTAGTAAGATTTTCTCAAGCTTTCCAGATGTTACTGTCACTCTGGTTATTTTCTCACCTTTTAAAGAGTTAAAGACAGTGACCAGTAGAACCAAGGTCACCCTAAATACTACATGTTAGAACCAAACTGTTACTTTTGTGTCAGCCCCAACCAAGGTGACCCATCTGTGTCAGCGAAGAACTGTGTTCTGTAAGGTTTTTTTTCTTGTTCCTAAAAATATGTATATATATATTGTCATGGTTGTGAATATGTTCAGCAGCACCTACTCTAGTACAAGTATCTCATGGGCAAGTCAGTGACATTGTCACAGTCTTCGAGTTGTACATCCATTCCCACCCTCCTTTTCTCATTGCCCCTTCACCTTTAACATAAACTCACAGCCCTCATGATCTTCCTGTCTAATCCTTGGAACTGTCATTGACAGTTTGATCCCAGATAGATCAATCTTAAAAGAGCATAATGCCATTATTTCATTTTTAGTTATAGATTTTCTTCAACATTTTATCGAATGAGTTGTCTCATTCTTAATTTTCATACTCATGTTTTTAGTGGTAATTTTTTTGTAAAAAGTTGCAATACAACGAATATTTATGATTCTCTTTTTCTAAGTGCACCTGTGAATTCAGGGCATAGAGTCTCCCCTCACTAGAGGAGAAAGCCAAATTCTTCATAGAAAGCATAAGATTATTAAATCTTAATCTCGAAACCTCCCCAAGAAGATAGAAGGTAGTGGACTTGCAGAAATTGGCATGGCATCCAGATGCTTAATCATCGACTGCTGTGCTTGTTTTTCCTGCATTTAGGTGAAAGGAATAAAAGATGGAGGTTTTTGACCAAATTAACAACGTGGCTTTGATTTTCTGTTATTCTGATATTGCTGCTATATCTGACAACCACAAAGCAAAGAAGATTCAAAGGAGGAGGAAAGAAAAATAAAAATAAAAATCTGTATAAATTCCAGAAGCAGCTAAAGCCGCTTCTTAGTGAGCTTCTTTCTAACCTACGATACAGATGAGGTCACTGAGGACAGTGTGATGAGGGATTGTGACAACAGTGGGAATGTTGTTCCTGGGATGGAATTTTCTTCTCCACCTGAACAGGGACTGCTACAGGACATCAGTGCCATCAGCAGGCAGGATCCGTAAGCTTAGCCTTGGAACTAATGGCCTGTGATGACCCTTTGCAGAAAGGGTCTAAGTTCCCTTTGTTCCTTGTAGCAGATGCTAGATTGGTGAGACAGTATGGGTGTTACTTCCATACCTGCTGAGCAGAGCGAGTGGTAGGGAAAAATAGGCGTTTGCTATGAATCAAGTCACCTCGATGAGTTATCAGCTGTTTCAGACGTGGCAGGTCTCAATGTTCTTTGGGCTGGTTGTTAGAATGTGTTTATTCTTTCTCAAACCAATGGCCTTTCTCCTTTTCTCCTGTCCCTTAAATTCCTTCCTTCTGTGAGGTTCTGAGTTGTGGGCAAACAGTGGAGAACAGGACAAACTCCTGCCCTCATGGAGCTTGCAATCCAAAATGTATGAGTTTTCCAAAGAACATTTTGAAAGAAGTCCAAAAATGCCAAGATCAACTATAAAACAATTTGAAATTATGTGCTGTTCGCTTTTTTACTCCAGCTTTGTGTGAATTAGCTCACATTAACAGATGCTCTCGAGTAGAAAGAGCTTTAGTCATTTTGTAATGAATGCTATGAAAGACATAAGCTTTCAGTGAGATTACATCTTCCAGTTTCCTCTCTCAGATCTCATCTGACTTTACAAGACTCACTTGGTGATCACTGCAAAGTGCATCTAGCTGTTCACAGGTTTTGGCTTTTGCTTCACAATTTACTTATAATGTGGTCACATTTAAATAGAAGAGCCACATTTTTAATACTTAGTACATTATATTTTGTCAAATAATATGTAAAGTTGTGAGGTAGTATAAATTTTTTTCTTTATTTTGATTTCATTTATGTGAGCTATGAATGAAAGAATATCCCATATCCTTGGACTCTCTTAAAATAACAGGTGCAAAGTAAAGACTCTCTGCTTCTTACTGGGGTACGATTTAAAAACACAAAGGAGCCGTGGCGGTGTGGTGGTTAAGTGCTCAGCTGCTAGCCCGTAGGTTGAGAGTTGGAACCCACCAGCTGCTCCATGGGAGAAAGATGTGGCAGTCTGCTTCCATAAAGATTTACAGGCCTGTAAACCCTGAGAGGTAGCTCTTCTCTGTCCTGCGGGGTCACTGAGTTGCAGTCAACTACACAGCAACAGGTTATGATGAGAAAGGTCATAGTAACTTCTAAGACTCCTTACACTGCAAAACAGCAGAGAGGGAGAGGATAAAGCTGTAGGTAGAAGAGTGATGTTTCTAGCCAAGTAAAACGTACACAAGTCAAGTACAACTGCATGGAATTTGGCATTATCCCTGAGTCTGAATCCTGGCTCCAGCCCATACTGGATAGTCGTTTCTGGACAAGTGACTGAACCTTTCTGAGCCTCAGGTACCCCAACTCTAGAAGGAATAGAATAAAAACCTGGCTTGCATGCCTGAGGGTGATTTACAAATCCAGTATTCTGAAAATCAGAACTCAGGTTTCAGATGTTAAATATCGAAGCTTTTGATCCTTGTAGCGTTTTTCGTCTTACTGCCTTCCGTTGCCAAGTTTAAACTGCCTACATTCAGGTTTTGTCATGGAGTTTGACAAATCTTTACTTTTTGTGTGTCAGTGGTGATGTCCTTAGCACGGTTTGTGATCTGCCACGTCTCTGTAGAAGTCTTCTGCTGACCTGTTGGGACAACCTCTGGCTTCTGGTTCCCTATAATGCTACGCAAATGACAGAAACATGACCCTTTATTACATGATGAGCAGGGTCATATTTCTGCGTATGTGCCCTCTCTTCTGATCATGCTGTGTATACATACATCTACATGTAATGTGAAAGGCGAAAGCAGTTATTTTTAGTGAATTCACAAGAAGACAGTTGCATAAAGGAATACTTTTTTCTCCTTTCCACTGAATAGCTTTTTGCTCTTTCTAAAAGTGGTTTGTGACAGAGGAATATGATATTTAAATATCATTCTCAGAATTTAAAAAAGAAAAGCCAAAGTTAACAACTTTTTAAAAGGGCTGTTTTATCAACTCCATAATTGACGTTCTGTCACTGCTCAGATTTTATTTCATTTCTGCTCAACTCAATACATGGATTTTTATAGGAACCATTTACCAAGCCCTGGGTGATAGCGCCTTTGGCAGATCAAATTCGTGCAGGTAAGTTGTTTATTATCCACAGGACCGTGTCGCTGTCACCAAGACAGCTTCCCGTAGCTGCTCAGGATGAGAGTGGGTGACACTTAAAAGCTCAAATTAGTGATGGGAACATCCCGAGGACTAGGAAGAATGTAAAATTAAACCTTGTAAGCCTCCACTGTTGTTAACACCTTAAGCAAGGATTTGGCTATGCCCACAAATTGGTTTTCCATTTTATTTAAACAGGACATGGCAGAATGTAAATGGAATCTTTGACGTTCACTTATCTCGTGATAATTCTTTGCTTTCTTCCCCTCTCCCCCCCAGCAAAGATATGAGAGTGAAACTTCTGATGATCTTTGATTGTTTCTGTTAGACTCCACTTATGAGAAAAAATTGTAGTTAGGTTTTTGCCCTCTGGTTTCCTTCAGTTTCTCTCTGCCCTCCAGAAACCTAAGGATTTTTGTGATATTCTAGTTTTCCTCTTGATTTCATACAGCATTTTGAAATTTGAGGATTAAATGGAACATGATTCACATTCCACTGGTGGTGATTCTTAAGAGGTGAAACAGTTCAGCTGTTTTATAGTCCACTGTTTTAAAGCCCCCGTAGCTGTGAACTCTTCACCAGATCTTTAAACTGTCCTCAGACTTTATTATGGTTGTCCCCTGGAGCTTTGGCGCAAGAAGTGCATTGCTCTTTTTGTGAGACAGGTGGTATCTGACCACTAATCTGGAGACACTGTGCACCGAGAGGACCCCAAGGCTTCTGCCCTGTGTTCTCTGGTCTCTCCCATCGTCTTCCTGGTCGTCCATCAGAAAGCAAGTGAATTAAAGTAGAAGGTTGCCCATTTGCCTCAGTAAATGAGATGGCTCTTTAACTTTTGATACGGTGTAGTCCTACTCCACTGCCTAAAACCCTGAATCCTCCCTCGTGAATATACCAGTTGAGACCACCCTAGCCTGCTCCCCTAACCTTTTCCTCTGTCCTTCAAAAATCTCACTGCATCTTCCTCATGCCTTCCTTTTCCTTTTTGGGATGAATCCATTTTCTTCTTTCATTTCAGCCTGCGCTCTTTTGTGTTTTAGGTGTGTCCTCTCCCTGACTCTTTATTATGTCCCATTGACTCCAGTTCAGCGCACACTTCATCCCAGCCCATACGGTGTGTGTTTTCTCTGTGTCCACTGACTTATTTCCCTCTACCTATAATAAACCTTCCTGGATCTGACAATCTTTTAAGCCACAGCTTTCCTTTCTACATCAGTTTCATTACAGGGGATCAGTGTCATTTTTGCTGTGTGCCATCAAGTCAATCCCAGCTGCAGCAGCTCTCTGGAACCTAGGAGAGCATGTCCCTGCTGCCTCCTCTTCTTGCTGACTCTTGTCTTTCCTTTCAAAGATCTTGCTATGTATCAGTCTGTTTAGAACACAGTTCTTGACCCTAGATGTCTATAGAATCATCTGGGTGGTTTTTAAGAACTACTGAAGCTTGGGCACTACTCCAGCAGATTGATGTAATGGTCAGTGATGCCCCTCATCTGTAATTTTTCAGGTCTGCCCACAGTGGTTCTCATCCCCAGTGAGTGGTTCTCGCTGTAATAAAAAACTCATTAGTTGCTAAATGCAGCAGGTTTTCTCCCCTGGGTTTATTTTCCTTGGCCTAGTAGTTCTTTCAGAACAGGTGACCACCTCTTCTTTGTGCTGGTAAATAACTGACAGATGAAACGGTGCACTGTGGTATTCTAGCCCTTCTGACGGTTCGCCTTCTTTGTCTTCTTTTAACTCCTGTTTCTTCTTCTTACCCCTAAAATACCCCTTTTATACAAATTATTAATCCAGGTAGTCCTTCTAGCCTGTATATCCAGAAAAGGGATCTTATTCCTTTGCTTTGCCATTGTGTTTATATAATATCATCCCAATTTCTCTCCCCAAATCCTCAGCATCAGCTTTTTTTTAGGTATCTTTACCTGCATGTAACTGTTGGCATGCATGCCAAATGAGAGCTTATTGTCGTGCTGGAGCTATCTTTCCCACTCCACTCTCCTCCCGTCCCCTCCGATTTTTTTCAACTACCTGTGCCATAACCTCAAATTTATCTTCCATTTTATCTTCCTTTTGCCACTAGTATCTAAATCCTATAGACGTCATCCTAAGAACTGCTCTTTAATTTGCTGTCCTTTTAATATTTCCATAGCCATGAATCTAGTTCTGGCTGTCCATGGACCAGTGCAGCCACTACCAGCTGGTCTTGACTGTGACCTGCGCACAGCTATCGTAGGGATTTCCAGGTGTAGCGTCAATCTTCTCGCTCTCCTGGGACTCCTCTGTGACTCCTTACTGACTGACACCGAACACAGTTCTCCTGGAATCCTGTGCACTAGTTAGTAGGCCCCCGAAGCTCATTGTTTTCAGCTAAACCGAAATGCCTGTTGTTCTCCTGTTGCCTCTAAACTTTTTTATCCTGATACTCCTTTTCTGGAATAAATGTTCTGTCTTTTGAAGCTGCTGCTACTGCCTCTCCCCCCCCCCCTTCAAGTCTTTAGGAAGGAAAATTTTTCCAATCAATGTTCTAGGCTACATGGATCTTCCCCAGATTCTTTGATTTGTAAATCCAGCGTGACAGTAGTAGTTGAAAGTTTCTGGTTGCCTGGGTCTCACTTGACTAGGGTGTGCTTGTCCACTAGAAGGGGGTTGTGGCTGGCTGTGATGCCTCTGGTGTCCTGGAACTTGGCTTAGCAAATTGTTTTTCCTTTCTTACTATATGAGGTAAAGATGAGTTTATTTTATTTTGTATTGGAGATAAAAGTACATGTTTAATTATAGGCCAGAGTCTATGTTGTGGGACCATTTTTTTAAAAATTATTGTATTGTGATAGAAATATATGTAACAAAACATTTGCCAGTCCATTTTTTTGTGTGTGTTCCAGTTCAGTGACATCAATTACGTTCATTATGTCATTCAAACATCACCACTGTTCATTTCTAAATTACTCCACCGCCATTAACAGAAACTCAGTGGCCCCCACTTGACGACCTTCCCTAGGCCCACCCAGGTAACCACTAATAAACTTTGATCCCTGTGCATTTGTTCCATGTAAGTGGGATCATATAATACTAGTCCTTTTGTAACTCACTTATTGACTCTGCATAATGTCTTTAAGACTCACTCGTGTTGTAACATGTATCAAGACTTCATGTTTCTTTAAGGCTAAGTGTTTATGTACCACGTTTTGTTTCTCCGTTCATCTGCTGACAAACACAGATGGTTTATACCTTTTGCCGGCGAGGATTTTTTGATTGAAATATGCCGTTCAGCATTTTAGCTCAGTGACAAAGTATATATTCCAAAAAGTTGGGCCAGTATTCTTCTAGATTCTTTTAATTTTGTATGCCTTCTGTTACCCCCAGTTATTAAATCCAAATTGTCCTCATACTATCTTGAACGAAATGAGATTTCTCAGCGGTAGCAAATAACAATGTCAATCTATTCGATGCTGCTAATGACTCATTTATAATGCTGGCAGACATACGAGGGCTGGAAAAATTAAATGTACAGCATCATTACCTTTGTGTTTAGCATGGCTTGGAAACACTGCAGTGCTTGGTGCAGCATAGTAAGAGGCAAGAAGACAGCTTTATACTTGAGGGTGTGGATAGTGAAATGACAAACTGATAACTTGTCGCTATTTGAACTGCATTCTGCAGTGGTTAACTGGCAGACCCTGGTCATACAGGTCATTCTGTAGTAGTTAACTGGCAGACACTGGTCATACAGGACATTCTGTAGTGGTTGACTGTCAGACACTGTCCATACAAGGCATTCTGTAGGGGTTAATTATCAGACTGGTCTTGTGTGTAGAAGCCATGTTGTTCCAGTCATTGTGACCTGTTTTGCATAAGTAGTTTGGACGCATACTTCTGGTATTTTCAGAACACCATTTTCATAGAATATGACTTTAAATCTTTTTAAAGTAATGATTATAACAAGTTTTCTACAGTATTAGCTAGCTAACTGTAATTTGAAGATAAGGGTTCCAGCATCTCCTGTTGTTAATTCCCTTACATTTGAATTGTTTCAATTTTCCAGTAACTGAAATAAATATATACTCCTTTTCATATTCAAAATGTTATTCTCGTATGCTGTTGAGTGGATTCCAACTCCTAGAGACTCTGTAGAACAGAGGTCTGCCCCATGGGATTTCCAGGACTGCAGTCTTTATGGGAGCAAATCACCAGGTCCTTTCTCACATGAACAGAGTTCTAACTGCCAACCTTTTCATTAGCAGCTGAGTGCTTTACCAGTGTGCTACCAAAGCTCCTTTTATGTATCAGATATGTTTATAAAATAGATGGCTGGTTTGAGTATGAAACTAACTGGCCTGAATGGAGACTAACACAGAACCTCAGATCCAGAAGTACAAGTATAATATAAATGCAAATAATTTGTGTGGTCCAAAACTTGCCAGACTTACCTCCGCTGCCTTTTATGAATGTCTACCTAGTGTAGGAAGTGTCCTTTTTCTAACAGACTGACAAAAAACATGCTGTAGGGGGGACACCATTAAGCTTCATAGTACCTACTGACTTTGCCTTTTGTACTACTAATCTTCTGTCTTTTAATTTACCAAAAACTCTGCTGGAATATTGGTTGTTTGAGTCTAGTTTTCTCCTCAGGTGACAATAACAAGTCCTGTATGTCTTGTATCCATTGTTAGATTTGGTAGTTTTATAGTGAACCACAAGTCTGTCTGAATTAAAAAAAAAAAAAAAAAGTTTTATTATTTTAAAAAAAAAAGCATTTTGCAAAACAGAGAAACACAAAGTTGGAAGGATCTTGACAAAATGCTCCCAGGAGCTGCAGTGTTAGATGTTAGTAAAGTCAAAAAACACAAATAAGTTGGTACAACTGGAGCATTTGTGATTGGTTAACATTTATATAGTTACGGGTAGTGGGTCTTCACTGACCACCTTTGCAGGAGTTGGCCACCTTTGCAAGGATGGCTCCAGGTGACAGAATATGGCTGACCATGAGTTTCCTGGAACATTTTTTAAAATATAAAAATAGGTGCTATAAAGGTGAGACAGATATTTTTCTAGGGGAGTCTAGAGGTGTCTTCTACAAGTCAGCTTATCCACTAAAGTCACATGTATTCTGTCTAACACCTGTATGAGCTGAATAATCTTCTCTAAACATTGGCCAATTCTAACCATAAACTTATCTCCTTAGAACTTTTGGACAAGTACAGTGGGCAAAAAGTTTTATAACTGCTTTTATGTAGATCACAGGTAGAGTGGAAATTTCATGAAAGAGACAGGCTCTGGTGTATGGTAGAAGCTAAATTTATAAATCCAAAATGGAGTGGGTTTGGTTCACAGTTAGAGAGGCCTCAGTTCTGTCAAATGTCTTAAATGTTAATACTCTGTCTGAAAGCTTCATGTTAGGTCCCCTTCTTCTAGAGGTAAGCAGTTTGGTGAACTTTAAAGAAAAGCTTGCCCGTGATCATTTAGTATATATCAGTTTTGCAGATATTTCTGTTGTCTTTCGGCTTTTATCTTGCTGGATTAAAAAGCTAATTGGCTAGTGTATTTGTTGGGCATATGTGGGTACCTGCTATTGGTCACATCATACAGTATGAAGTAGAAGATACAGCTAGAATGAGAAGATACTGCCATTGAGAGGTTTATGCAATTAGCCATTGAATACTGGAGACCATTCATTCTTGAGAAACATGGATATATGTAAGTCACTTTAAAGTGTCTGGAATTGTCATGAAGAAGCTGTAGACCTGGCTTCAGGAAGCATATGTTCTGCACAGTGCTTTGAGAACAGAGGTCATGCCCAGATGGTTTGGTCAGGGAATGAGAGTTAAGGCATTAAGACAAGAGAGAGGCAGTGAATGTTGAGTGGGACACTGACTATTTTAAGCAGTGCTTCTATTTCTAAATTTTTGTGTATGCTTAAAATTTGCACTGCGGCATTTTTCTGTGAGTGTTTGTGTTTAGGAGTTGGCAAAGTGCCATGATTCATGTCCATTTACTGCTCTTTTCCTTTGGGGAGATGTTAGGAAATTTATTTAACCTCCTTTACCTTAGTTTCCCCATTTGTGGAAGGGAGGTCATCTTGGAGTCTCCCCTGGAGAGTAGTTGTTTATATGTTACATCTAAAATTCATAAAACTGCCCTTGCTCTGAGTTAAATTTCGTTTCATAACCATATACAGTTTTCACATAACAGCCTGGTCTCTGGGACTTAAGTAGGTCTGTAAGTGAGGAGTGGATGTATATGAGTGTGAGATAATAATAATAATAATGACTGTGGTTTTGGGAAAGTCTCACGTTGTTCATCCTTTTCCACATTAGATGACATTATTTCTCCCGCTGTAGAGATGTGTGCCACTTTAACAGACTCTTGGTGCCATCCTCATTTAGTTCCTTGCTCTAATGTGTGTTTTGAAAAGATTCACAATTTCTAACACAGCAGTGCCAAAGTTTTCTAAAATGATTGGAAAATGAGGAGTTTTGAAAGCAGGTCTTAGCAGACAATTGAGATATAGCTTCTCATGCTGAAACTTAGTTTTGAACCTTTCCAAATGGACATCTTAAACATGGAGCGGTCCTTCTTGCCTCTCTAAGCTCTAACTGACCATTTCATGATGAGTCACACATCTGTCAATGACTGGACTTTCACAACAACTGCAAAGGTGGCTGAGGAGGATGCTGCAAGAGTATCGAGCACGTGAGAGGCTCGGGAACTGGAAAGGAATGCTTAACCCTGGGCCGTTTGGATTTAAAGACCTTGATGCCCCGCGTGCCATGTGAAGACATTCCAGCAAATTGATTTAGGCATTAAATACCACTGAAGACAGGTTCATCCAGAGAAGCCAAACCACTTGGAGGTGTGTGTGTATGTGTGTGTGTGTGTGAGAGAGAGAGAGAGAGAGAAATGCAAAAACATCTGGAATCTGTCATAGGAACATGACCTTTGCCTGTAAGATCTGGGTAATCCATCTCCAAGGAGGCTGTAGCCTTTGAATTGATGCTGGAGGTTGACTCCGGGCAGGGTCTTGGGAAGGAAGAATGGCTCTAGAGTCAGCAAGAGCAAGGACGAGCTGGAGCCCATGAGAAGGGGCCAAAATTGGTGTGCTCAGTGGCTCCAACCTTGATGATGTGGGGGGCCTGTGGGAGAAGCTGACACCCTCATCCTGGCACTAAACACACACCTGGCTCAGGAGTGGACAGAGGCCCAGCTGCTCTTTGTAGCCAAGGAGTTGAGCCAGCAGTTAACATTCAAGACTCAGCTGGCTGAGTGGCTGCTCCTTCGCTTCTGGCCTTAATCTCAAGCAGAAATGTCTCTTGTGGGCAACTGTAAACAGGACGAAAATAAGGAAGGAAATGGTAGGAAATGTAGTTTGAGCCTGGTCATGCTACCGCATAACGAATCCTCCATAATAATACATTAGCCTTCTGCATAACTGCTTTATCTTTTCAAAAAGGGAATGTTCTACAGGCCAAAGGTTTCCCCAACCTTTGCATAGGATTTCAGTGACAAAGTTCCAGGCACAACTTGAAACATGATAGTATAATTGATGTTAATGTGAGACTGTAGGTCCCAGGAGCCATGAGTCATGGTAATTGTAAGATTGTGCTGTAGCCAAATCAGAGAGTAACTGGTGAAAACATTAGGTGATAGGCCTTTGAAAAGTTTCATCATGAGTTTGTAAGATCCATTCTGTGATATCTCTTGTGACCGTGTAATTTGATTTAGTGAATTAATTCTGGCTAGCAGAAAGATGCTGTAAGTGTATTAATAAGCATTAGCCCATGCTACCCCCCACATAATTATATGAAATAAAATTCCACTATTAGAACTTGACAGGAAAGATTGGTAGGCATTGGCTTGCACTCTGTGAGCCACAGGTAAGCCTCTGGTCCTCCAAGAGCTCTAGAACCAAGAGACTTCCAGTTACTGACTCGTTTTATATGTCACAGACTGCTTGGGCATTCACTTGTGTGCTAAACAATAAGCTCTGTCCGTTAACCGTAAACGTCAGGCTCTTGATCCAGCGTTACCTGCTGGGACACTGGCTAACATGTCTCATAAATGCTGTCCACTTCCGTCAACGTAGCAGAACTTTTCAAAAGAGTCTCTGTTGCTTAAAAAAAATTTCTGGAGACATTCCCAACAGTTCATGGTTTGTTGTTGTCTTTCATCAGATGTAATGTAGCCTACTTTTTCATAACCATATCAAAAGCTTTGAAAACATACACCTCAGCAAATTGCTTTTCTTTCGGACAATTATTTGCCCTTCTAATGAACAGTATTTGGCAAGGGTGATACTTTGTAAGAATCAGTTTGTCCTTTCTCACTCACCCTTACAACCCCCACCCCCACTGTCTGTAGAGCTTTTCCATGTTTCCCATTGGATCCCCCGAAAACTATGACCCTGGTGGGTGAAAAGGGAGATAATGGTGTCCTCGGGTTATAGCTGAAGAAAGGGAGGCAGAAAGGCTTCAGTGGACGACTTGCTCGACCTGTTGGCAGCCTACCTGAATCCGTACCCACGCCTCTTCTTCCTTAATGTCAAATCCTGATTGGGTTTGGGTTTCTGTCTCTGAGGTGATGCACTCAGGGCAGGGGCCTTAGTCCTGCACCACAAGGTACGTCACAATTTGTCTGGGCTGATTGTGCTAGTTGTCCCCATTCCCAGTGAGGGCGTGACACATGGGTCTATAACACGGTCCTGATAGTGAGCGCTAGTGAAAGTCTTCTAAAGCCTATGGGGAAAGGTTTCTTCTGATTAAAAACTCTACAGAGAAATAGTCTCATCTGTTTCTGTCAGCAAGGTCAGGCACCGATGTATTAGCTTGGACTGTGGCAACCATTTTTCAAGCAAGAAAGGATAAACCTCTGGTGATAGAAGAACAGAAAGATGAAGGGTCCCGAGTCTGTAGTGATATTTTGCCTGTAACCTGTCGTCATTCCGTCAGTCCTGACTCATAGCTATCCTATAGGAGAGAGAACTGCCCCATAGGGCTTCCAAGGAGCCCCTGGTGCATTTGAACTGCCCACCTTTTGGAGGCACTGAAATAAATAATTCTGAGACTGCCTGCCTTTGGAATTCTTGTCATGCAAGCATTGATTGTCTTTATTGCTTTCTCTGCTTGTGATGGGTTTTAGAATCCAGAAAGCATTCAGATTCCTCCTCCTCGTCTGCCTTTGTAACTATATCCCCTGGTCTCCCTTGCAGCAGAGTCCAGGGAATGAATTAGATTCCTTCCCAGATACACTGAGAGTCCCTGGGTGCTGAAAACCATTAGGCACTCAGCTACTCATCAAAAAGGTGAAGATTTTGATGAACTCAGAGGCACTGCAGAAGAAAAGCCGGACAACCTACTTCCGAAAATTCAGCCTTTGATGTTTCTGTAGAACCACACGGGGTCACCATGAGTCAGGATACACGCGATGAGTAGTGGTTTGGTTTGGGGTTTAGAAACACTCGTGGCAAATTTGGAAGGGGGCATTGAGGTGACAGCTGTCTGACGGCTTGGCTGTTTCCTGGGGGGCACATGCACAGAGGTTGGCATTTGTACAGCTGTGTGACGAGTCCCTGGCTTCATCACTGTCTGAGGTCATTGTTGCCTTGTCAGCCCCTAATGCCTCACTCTCCTAAGGATGGTCAACCAGCTCTTCAGTATTATTTGTAGAATGATTTCTGGAAGCCCAGCCTGTGCCCAGCTCTACCAGGTCTTCGTCTGATACTGGAAACTCCAAACTCACTTTAAGAAACCCCTTTCTGTTTAAAATAACCAGAGTGGCTTCTGTTCCGTCAAACACGTCACCATTTCTAGTCAGTTTACTGTTGTCTGGAGCTGAAACGGTAGTGTTTGAAGTGGTCACACACATAGTAATTAGTAGGACTAGGTCTTGAATCCAAGTCACCTGGCAGAAAATGCAAAGTGCTTGCTGTCCCCTCCGTCTCTTTCTTTGTGTCTCTTAATGTCCTGTTCCTCTCACTGTGTTGACCACTTTGTGGGGCAAAGGAGGTCACTGGAAACCCCAGTGGTGTAGTGATTAAGTGCTAGGCTGCTAACCACAGGGTGAGTGGTTCAGATCTGTCAGCTGCTCCTTGGAAACTCTGTGGGGGCAGTTCTGCTCTGTCCTGTAGGGTCACTATAAGTCAGAGTCAATTTGACAGTAGTGGCTTTGGTTTTTGTAAGGGCACTATGAGTTACAATGCACTCAACAGCACTGGGTTTGGGTAGGTTTTTCTTGGTCATGGTTGTCTAAGTGACTTTCTCTACTAGACATTGACTGCTATAGAAAGAAAGACCGAGTCCCGTCTGTCTCTGTATCTGCCTGTCTAGGAGGGACATGGCAAGCACTCAGAGGATGTTTCTCGACCTCCTGAAGCCTTGCTTCAGGTCTTCAGGTCAGCTGTAGGGAAGAATAGTGTTGCTCTTTGGAATTCGTTGATTCACACTCTGAAAGATGGTTTTCAGCAGTTGTTTCTGAAAATTGGCCCTTCTGATAACACTGTTGTTGTTGTTCTTCGTTGCCATCAAGTCAGTCCTGACTCATAGTGACCCTGTGAACACCGGAAGTAAACACTGACTAGTCTTGTGCCATGTTAACATTGTTTTTATGCTTAAGACTATTGTTGTGGCCACTGTGTCAGTCCATCTCTTCCAAGGTTTCCTCTTTTTCACTGACCCTCTGCTCTACTGAGTGTGATGTCCTTCTCCAGTGACTGAGCCCTCCTGACAAGTTGTCCGAAGTATGTAAGACGCAATCTTCCCATCTTTGCTTCCAAGGAGCACTCTGGTTGTCGTCTTCTAGAACAGATCTGTTTGTTCTTTTGGCAGTCCACGTACTTTGACATCCTTCTCCAGCACAATTCAAAGGCATCGATTCTTCTTCTGTCTTCTTTGTTCATTGTCTGTCTTTTGCATTCGTATGATATGATTGAAAATACCATGGCATGGGTCAGGCATGCTTTAGTCTTCATACTTTAGTCTTACTTTTCAGTACTTTAAAGAGATCCTTTGCAGCAAAATTTTCCAGTGCAGTACTTCTTGATTTCTTGATTGCTACTTCTGTGAGCATTGGTCGTGGACCCAAGTAAAATAAAATCCTTGACAACCTCACTTCTTTTCTCCATTTATGATGCTGCTTACTGGTCGAGTTGAGAGGATTTTGTATTCTTGATGTTGAGCTACAATCCATACTGAAGGCTGTGGTCCTTGATCTTCATCAGTAAGTGTTTCTAATCTTCTTCACTTCTAGCAGGTAAGGTGATGGTATCTGTATAATGCAAGGGGTTAATGAGTCGTCCTCCAATCCTGATGCCTGGTAGTTCTTTGTATAAACCAACTTCTTGGATTATTTGCTTGGCATACAGACTGAAAAGGTATGGTGAAAGGATACAACCCTGACATACACCTTTCCTGGCTTGAAACCATGCAGGGTCCCCTTGGTCTGTTCGCATGACTGCCTCTTGATCCTATACAGATTACTTAAGAGCACAAGTAGGTGTTCTGGAGTTCCCATTTTACACAGTGTTCGCCATCACTTGTTATGATCCACCCAGTTGAATGCCTGTCTGTAGTCAATGAAACACAGGTAGACATCTTTCTGGTGTTCTTTGTTTTCAGCCAAGATCCATCTGACATCAGCAATAATATCCTCAATTCCACGCCCTCTTCTGAATACAGCTTGAATTTCTGGCAGTTCGTTGTCAATATACTGTTGCGGTCATTTTGAATGAGCTTGAGCAAAATTTTACTTGCGTGTGATATTATTAACATTGTTTGGTGATTTCGCATTTGGTTTGATCACCTTTCTTTGGAATGGGCATAAATGTGGACCTCTTCCAGTCAGTTGGCCAGGTAGCTGTCCTCCAAATTTCTTGAAATAGACAAGTGAGCATTTCTAACACTGCATCTGTTTTTTGATATTTATTTGATATTCATCAATTCCTGGAGCCTTGATTTTTGCCAGTGTCCTCAGTGTAGCTTGGACTTCTCCCCTCAGTACTGTCCGGACTTAATGATATGCTACTGCTTCAGATGGCTGAGCATTCATCAGTTCTTTCTGGTATAGTTGTCCTGTGTATTCCTTCCATCTCCTTCTTATGCTCTCTGAGTTGTTTAATGTTTTCCCTGTAGAATCCTTCACTGTTGCAACTCAAGGCTTGAATTTTTTCTTCTACCCTTTCAGCTTGAGAAGTGTCGGACATGCTCTTCGCTCCCGGTTTTCCATTTGCAGCTCTCTGCACATGTCATCAGAATGCTTTCTTTTGTCTTCTCGAGCTTCCTTTTGAAATCTTCTGTTTAGTTCTTGTACTCTGCCATGCCTTCCTTTGGCTTTAGCTACTTGACAGTCAACAGGAAGTTTCAGTCTCTTCTGACACCCAGTTTGATCTTTTCTTTCTTTCTTGTCTTTTTAATAACCTCATGCTCTCTTCATGGGTCATGTCTTTGATGTCATTCCACAGTTTGTGTGGTCTGGGGTCATCAGTGGTTAACACATCAAATCCGTTCTTGAAATGGTCTTTAAAATCAGGAGGGTCATACACAGTGTCATGCTTTGGCTCTTATGGACTTAGTCTGATTTTCTTCAGTGTCAGCTGGAATTTGCACATAAGCAATTGATGATCTGTGCCACAGTCAGCACCTTGTCTTCTTCTGACTGCTGATATGGAGCTTTTCTATCATCTCTTTCCACACATGTGGTCGATTTAGTTCCTGTGTATTCCATCTGATGAGGTCCGTGTGCACAATCTTTGTTTGTGTTGGTTAAAAAAGGTATTTGCAGTGAAGAAGTCATTAATCCTGCAAAAGTCTGTCACACAATCTCTGGCATCATTTCTGTTACCAAGTCTGTATTTTCCAACTGTCAGTCCTTCTTCTTTGTTTCCAAGTTTTGATATCCAGTCACCAGTAATTAACAATGCATCCTAATAGCAGACTGCAGAAGCTGGTAAAAATCTCCAATCTCTTCATTTTTTTACCTTAGTCGTTGGTGTGTGAATTTGAACATAGTCGTGTTAGTTGGCTTTCCTTGTAGGTGTGTGGCTAATTATCCTGTTACTGACAACATTGTACTTTAGGACAGATCTTGAAATATTCTTTCTGATGATGAGTGCAGTACTGTTCCTCTTCAAGATTTTGTTCCAAGTGTAGTAGACCATATGATTGTCAGATTCAAAATGGCCAGTAGAGGTCCATTTCAGCTCACTAATGCCTAGGACATGAATGTTTATGCATTCCATTGCATTTTTCACAATTTCCAGTTTTCCTAGATTCATGCTTTATACATTCCATGTTAATTATTTATGGATGCTTGCAACAGTTTCTTCTCATCCTGAGTCATGCCACATCAGCAAATGAAGATCCCGAAGGCTTTATTCCATCTACAGTATTAAGGTCGACTCTGCTCTGAGGAGGCAACTCTTCCCCAGTCATCTTTTGAGGGCCTTACAACCTGGGGGGCTCACTTTCCGACACTGTATCTGACAGTTGTCCACTGCTGTTCATAAGGTTTTGCCTGGCTGATTCTTTTCAGAAATAGATTACTGGGTCCTTCTTCCCAGTCTGTCTTAGTCTGGAAGCTCACCTGAAACTTGTTCACCATAGGTGACCCTGCTGGTACCTAAGTACCAGTGGCATAGCTTCCAGCATCACAGCAACAAGCAAGACTCCACTGACAGACAAGTGGGGGATGCTCACAGAAACTCCAGAAATGGGCATGACATTAACACTATTAAATATAAGATACCTGAACCAACATCCCCTGAAAGCATTTTGAAAACTTCTCTTATGGTCAAGTATCTCTGGTATTAGGAGATACTTTTACACTCTGTTATATAGATTATAGTCTGGCTTGGTTGTATAATATCTTCCATCAGTTGATTGAATTGATTCCCTCAGGGTCTGTTGATGGTAATTTAGTAGAAATTGGTGTCCCTCTTTATGAAGTGGTGCCTTGGTGGCATGGTGGTTAAGAGCTCAACTGCTAACCAGAACACTAGCAGTTGGAATCCACCAGCTGCTCCTTGGAAACGCTGTGGCATTGGAGTTGACTTCATGGCAGCAGGGTTGTTTTTGTTAGTTTCATTCAGTACTCACAAAGTTTGTAGTATTGTTATTTTATAGTTGATGTGACTTTCTTGTGGTGCCCGTTATTGGGACAGAGCTATGATTGCTGCTGCTTCTGAGCAGTGCACTCTCTCTGCTGTCTGCTAGTCTCCTCTTTTCTTTAGACTCATAATGCTGTATAAATCTTTACCTTTATAGCCACTAATTCCTTCTACCACGTTTCCCAGGTGCCTGGTACTTTGCACTACTAACCTGGTTTTTATGGCTTCTAACCAGCCCTTGAGAATAGTGCTTTCCTTCTGTAATATATAACTAGGGTCTGTTCTTTGAGAATTCCCCTTTTCGGTACTTTTTAAAATATCTTTTAGCATTGCTGACCATTCCTGTTTTATGTATATCCTCTAGAGGTTACTTCAGAAGATGGAATAAAGCAGAATACAGCATGGCATCTTGATTTGCCAGAATTTCCTTGGCTTCTGTGAAACAGATTTTCAGAAAGGTTTTCAAAATTGTGTTTACTTACAAAATGAGGCACACCTCAGAAGCAATTGAAGACTCTCCACATATAGCATTACTGTTCCAGAAAACTTAGGTTTATGAAAGATTGAAAAGTTTTAAGTGCTTAGAAATAATTACTTTCCAGGCAAATTTTACCTCCTACAGCAAAGAAATGTCACTTTTTACCTTGACAAAAGAATCCCTAACTGTTGCAAACATTTGCCATTCCACATTTGTATCCAGGACACCTTACTCAATATTGCTTATTTTAGTTTTTGTTTTTCAAGTCCTGTCTTGAAATACAACAGCATTTGAAAGGGAGGACATGCAGCCCAAAAGAGTGTCACCTTCATTCCTGGGTCATTGGAGTCGTTGGCCATGGAGTACCAATAGATTTGTGCACTAAAAACAGGAGAATCATAATATTTTAACATCAAAACAGGAACAAAGAAAAAAGGGATGATTTTTCCTTTTCCCGGCTGCCCCCTGGTGGTAAAGGCACAACAGAGAGCAGAAGACGTGTGACAAAGCTGCTGGCTGTGTAGGTGCTGCGGGAGTCTTGAGAGGGCCTCAGACCCAAGTCTGTGCTGCACGTGCGTGCTTCGGAAAAGGCCGAGGAGGAGATTGGGCCTCCTAATTGCGTTTTGCTTCCCAGCGGCATCTTTTCTTATCATAGTAACACCAGGCTGTACCAGCTCAGCCGATACTTGTGTATTCACAAGAGACAATCGATGGAAAAATTAAAAAGGAAAGTCAAGGTAATTAGGCTAAAGCTGCTGCTTATGAGTTTTCAATAATTACTTTAGCTTCCTCTTGTTTTCCCATCTACAGAAAAATGGGGCCTGATTGAAGGACTGGGTCGTGTTTGACTGAGGACATGTCAAAATGACACAAAGCCAGGCAGGAAATAAAATTAAGCCGTATTTGTTTGAGAGCCACACAAGGGTTTTGCAGGATGGCTCAGAAAGAATAGGCGTTGATTTAGATGCCCCAGCGAGCAGCTGTGCCGTCCTCACTGCCTGCTCCGTGTCACCAGTTTGTACACCACTGGCAGGGGCTCGCCCAAAAACCCTGTGACCTGTCATGTATCAAAGCTCCGGGGGAGAGATTGGACGTGGATTTCTCCACGAAACAGCGGGATCTTTTGGGAAACAGGGTGCCATCCTTTACAAAACCATGAAATCAGTCAGAACTCCCATGGCTGTCGATATGGGCCATGTGTAGGGCTTGCTTCTGTGTGGCCATCATTGACAAGGATCATTTGTTGGGTCCTCATGAGCAAGTCTGTCTACATTAGACAGATGAGCCTGATCGTTGGTTTGGAGCTACTTGGATATTTTTATACCCTGATGGTGGGAGGTCTTCTAAATAAACTTGAGTTTCCTGTTTCTGACTATCGCTTACTAAGTTGGCTTGTTTGCTTCTTAAAAAAAATAAAAATGGAAAAATAAACTAACTGCCATCAAGTTGATTTGTCACTCATGGTGGCCGTATAGGAGGGAGTAGAATGACCCCACAGATCTCCAAGCCCGTCAGAACCACTGACCTCTTGGTTAGCAGCTGAGTGCTTTAGTCATTGTGCCACCAGGGCTCCTCATCAGGTTCTGAGGGGAAGGGAGAAAGGGAAGAATCTCTTGTTGGAGGAGGTCGCATCTAAGGAGAAAGTGTAGGTTAGCAGGGCAGCTATTTCATGTTTTACGTTCGTCCTCAGTCTTTGTTTACACTATTCCTGTCAGCTCAGTCACTCGGCAAACTTTACAGTGAAATTATGTACCAGTGTCATTTCATTCCAAGCTGATTTGTGGCAGTTAAACATCTGCCGGCTACATATTTCCTGGAGGCAGAAAAAGAAAGAGAATTCAGCCTTGATAACTGTATAGAGAAGATTTAGCTATAAGAGAATGCAGCATGAAGATGTTTGTTGAGCACCTACTGTGTGCAGAGCATTGCAGAAGACCCCTTGGGTGTACTGTTTTGGTTGTCAGGTGCCGCTGATTCAGTTATGATTTATGCAACACAGCGGAACTGCTCCAGAGGGTTTCCAGAGAGCGGCAGGTAGATTCGCACTCCCAGCCTTTTGGTTAGCAGTTGTAACTCTTGCCCATTGTACCCCCAGGGCTCCGGTGTCAGCAGTTACCGAAAATAATGTAGCAGATACTCACCTTCCCCCAGCTGGCCCCTGCCTTCTGCCTGAAGTTAGCCGTTGGGAGTGAGTGACACAGTCCAGATTAGGCTCCAGTGCAGTCTGAGTTCTGAGCACCAGCTCCGAGTCACTTCATTACAGTATAGTTTTTACTTGAGGCTTAAAAAAAAACAAACTCTAGGAAAAATGAACCATATGAAACATGGTCTTTATGATCCAAACATCTAGTTGATAGAAATGCTGAGCTGTGTGGAGGATCTTTGAATACAACATACACACCCAAAGGCCAGTCTGTGATACTAGGGAGAAAAGAAGCTGTCAGCTGAATACAAAAGTAGATTAGAGGAGGGAAAAGTGAAAAATGGCCCAAGTTGTCAAGGAAATCTCGGTGGATGATATTTCAGTAGCTATTGAAGAAAAGGATTCAGATTCAGATATGTTAATAGGATAAGGGAGCAATTGGGATTAAAGTGGAGAAAAATACCATGACTGTGTTTAAAAATATAGAAGACACTTAGTGATCAGTGAGTTTTAAGTGCATCAGTGAGTTTCAGTGCAAATGAGGGAAAGACGGACTGATGAGGTGTATTAAACCAAATCGTTGAGTCGATTCTGACTCATAGAAACACTATAGGACAAAGTCAAACTGCCCGATAGAGTTTCAAAGGAGAGTCTCATGGGTGCAAACTGAGGTCAGCTTAGCAGTTAGTAGCCGTAGCTCTTAACCAGGGCCAGGTTGTGAGGGGCTGAATCAGACTGAGAGAATCCTGAAAGAGTTTAAAGGACCTTGGACGTGACCTGTTTCATCTCTCATTTAGCTCCATGATTTCTGTCTCCAGTGTCTTACTAAGACAATGAAATGCTCTCGTAAGTGTGGCAGCGATGACACTGTTTCATAGGACCCTAGCTCAGAGACTTGTGCTCCATAAAAGGAAGAACTTTCTGACAGTTAAAGCTTTTGAAAGGTCAGATGACACACAGACAGAACTGGAGATTTGTGAAGAATTGTTGTCAGTGATCCTTAATGTCACAAATAGTCTGGTACTGTCCTGCCACTGGCTGGCCTTGCCTATGTGAATCCCTGCGACGTGAGGAGCCTACAGGAAGTCCCAACTGTCTTGATGGGTCACGGCTCCCAAAAGATGCTCAGTTCTGTACATCCTTCATGTTAGCTGAGGCTGGGGAATCTCCAGTGCCACCGGCCCTGCATGGCCGGGTTCTTTCCTGCTTATGGTGCGTGACCCCAAATATTTGAAAAGTTCTAGTTAATGTTTTCATGGATAAAAATAGTACATAATAAGCACTTGTCCCTTTATTTAGAAAAAAAAAGAAAGTTATTCTAAATGCGTGATCCATTCTGGATTAGCTGGGCTGAGACACTTTCCCAGGAGGTAATTTGAAAACTCATTTTTCATCTTTTTCTCTTGATGCATTTTGTTTGCCGTTCTGAGGAAAGCTTTTTCTACTGCTCTGCTGTTTTCTTTTTGTATGTTTGTCTCTTCTTTTGTCACCCCTTTCTTTTTGTCTCTGTTGTTTCTATTTTCCCCTGGACAGTTTTGCATACCCAATGCTAAATAACAGAGCAATGGGACTGCAACCCAAGCCTTTATACAGTATAGTTTGTGGAATCCTGGACTCCTGTCCTGCTGCCTGGTTTGACTCTCACATGTGCTTTATTAATTACTCAATCTTCAGTAATTTACTTACACTTAATAATTTTTAATCCATAAAATGAGGATGATAGGAGTACCTGTCTTATAGATTGTGAAGAAGATTAAATGAGCTAACATCTGGAAAGTGTCTGTACCCTCTGCTCAGTCAATGTGAGCCCCCTCAATAATACCAGCTACTGTTGAAAGTATGCCCGTAAGGCATACATAGTGATTTAGAAAATGTTCATGAGGGAACTTTATGTGGAAAAAACAGGACATGAAGTGATGATATGAAATAAGCACTTAAACATTTATAATGGGACTGGAATAAAAGAGAACAAAACCAGAATCGTGGTTTGTTTCAGAACTACTCTCTTCTGTGGTACTCTTGACCTTGCTTTATTATTATTATTTTAGGGTACTTTTCATAGTGCACAGTAAGAATTATTTTCTATGTCTTGTTCCATGGCTGTTGGCCCTTTCTCCCTCTAGAGGGGAGTCTTATGAGAAAGGAGTCGAGTCAGCCTTGTCACTGTTACTGTCTGTGTCCAGCAGCCAGTGTGGGTCTGTCACATCCCTTCACTAAGGGCTTGTTGAGTAAGTGCATTTACTTGTCACTTCTCTGGGTTTTCAAAATTATTTTAATGTAAAATCCCTACCTTCTAGAATAGAAGAAAAACCAACTTTAGGAGCCTCTCCTTGGTCCCTAAGAGGGTACCGTTGCTGCACCTGTCACAGTAAGGTGTCAGAGCATGGGCAAGGGGCTTTCCCTGTACAGGGTCAGGCGTGTCAGTAGGAGGAGTTTTTCTAACTCACGGCCTTTGTGTACTCTGCATCTTTATTGTTTTACTCATTAGCTTTTATAATTCAAGATATTCAAGGTAGATTGGTTTTCTAACATTGAGTGTTAAATCTACTAAAGTTCTGTTTTTTATGCTTTTTCTTTTTAGTTAGAATAAGTGCCCGTTTCCAATAATCTAAATAGCTTCAGTTACTTGGTTCGGTATTACCTGAAAGCCTTGTTGTAGAAGAAGAAATCTTCCAGTTTTTAATTCAGAAAATTGTGGCCTGGCCAGTTAATTCAGAGTCCTGCAGGGGTTAGCTGAGAGCCGGGATTCCCAGTGCCTGAGTCCCCACCTACTGCGATGTTTCGGTTGCCTGGACTGTGATGCGTTTCTTCTACCAAAGGCCTGAGTTCCCCATACGTGTGCCACAGAGGACAGATAGTTGCTCCTGTTCCGGAGATGTTTGCTTTCTAGTCAAACTTGGCCTTGGTATTGAGGTTCATAAGGGCCGCTGGGAGCTCTATCATTCAGTGCTCGTTTCTCAAAACCTCAGTGCCACGCAATTGAAATGATACACACAGGCTCATTCAGAGGAAGTCCACACGGACTGCAGGGACCTTTTACATCCATGGCTAACACGTTTCAGAACCGCAGAGATGCAGCTCGTCTTTCTCCTGATTCCTCATTCACCTGCGCAAGCTGACAGCCCTGAGTCCTAGCACACTTCTTCAGAGTACAGACTTTCTCTTTTCTAAATAGAGGCTCACTGAAGCACTTTGTAAGAATGAAAAACAAAGGAGAGAGAGAAGAAAATAGGCTGGAGAGAGAGAGAGTCGGAAGTTCAGAGAGGGATACTACCCCAGTACAGTGACACCTGGGGAAAGTTAGGATTCAGATACATGAAGACGGAAGATGCCCTGCTTCAAACAGCCCCACAGGAAGCGTCTGTGTTTCTAAATCTGTGGCAGTAGTGACATGAATGAGCTGCATGTAGTGGATCTTCCAGGAAACCCTGGTGGCATATTAGTTAAGAGCTACAGCTGCTAACCAAAAAATCTGCAGTTCAGATGCAGCAGCTGCTCCTTGGTAACCCTATGGGGCAATTCTACTCTGTCCTATAGGGTCACTATGAGTAGCAGTCAACTAGATGGCAATATTTGTTTGTTTGTTTGTTTTTGCTTCTTCTGTTAGTGATTCTTCCAGTAGCATTTTGTTGCCCTGAAACCCTAAGATGCCTCTGCTGTGAGTTCGTAATTCCAAATAGCTAATGAGTTAGTTTCCTGAAGCCCTATTTTTGGTCTATATGAAGACCTATTGTTTTGTATTTCTTATACAATATTGGAATTCATAGCAGTAAACACACCAACAAGGAATCACCCCCAAAAAATAATGCAACCCAGCGTGTGAACTGTGCAGTCTGTAGCACGTGGGGTCACCACAAGTCAGGATCGACTCGATGGCAGTGGGCTTAGGGGTTTTGAGCACTTGCTAGGAGGAGGGGATGGTAACTGCCACGTGGCTGCTGCAGCAGGGGTAGTGGTGGTCGCTGGCACAAGTCAACCAACCAAACCCAGTGCCATCAGGTCGATTCAGGCTCGTGCCATGGAGAATCCAGCCTTGGAGCTTGAGATCAAGAGAGTATGGCTAAGAGATTGAAGAGCTCATGTGGGAACTCATGTTGAGCTTTTTCAAGATGAAACCATCAAAAGCCATTTCCTTGTCACCAGCACACCGTTAGTTGCTTACCTGAAGCCAGATCCTCTCTTGCTCCTTTCTCAGCCAAGTGACATGTACGAGATTTCTCTGGTAGTTGTTTTGTGATTATGCTAGTGTGTGCCATTCCCAAATGTTACAATTAAACCATTTGAGATGCTAGTCATCACATCTACAAGCAGATGTACCAAATTATAGGCTCAAGACTTACGCTTGAAATCTAGAGTTTCAATTAGTTGAGTATCTGGGGTCAGAGGGCTAGCCAGGGAAAGACCAGAAAACACATAGCCCAGAGTAGTCTGAATTTTTGTGCCGCTTTGCCTCCACCTAGATTTGCTTGTTCAGCATGTAAGAGGGCATTGCATCTTCTAAGAAACAACTTGGTTTCATTTTCATGGTTTTCATGAACTGAATTAAAGCAGGAAAGCCAAAGTTTAGGTGGATGATGAAACTGAACAAGTATCTCCATCCTCGCCGCATCCTGGCTGGGGTGTTTGTTAGCTCTTTGTTCTTCTTGTTTCAGTCAAACCTGCAGCCTTGGCAAATCTTGCAGGATTTTCACCAGAGACTTAGTTTTCCAGTTCTTCTCACCCTTTGAACTTTCCGCCAGCTCTGCCAGGCATTCTCTTATGTGAGTGCCTTTAAGTGGCCCACGTATCAAGTATGCTTCACTGAAGCCAGTCAGTTTGCCTTCTTTCTTCTGTGATGTGGCCGTCCTGCTTCTGTGTCACTGTCCATGTCACCCTTGTTCTGCAGAATACGCTTGATGTTGTTCTCCGCCATATTGACCTTTCCAAGATCAAAGAGCTGACTCTTTTCGGAATGTTTTTGATGTGTCCTGTGTCTGTTCAGCCTGAATTGATAAGCATAGGAGACTTTTCACTCATTTGGAATATAAGCACCAGGAAGCTAAAATAACTCTTCTCTCTCAAGACTGATTCTGTAGTTCTCATTGTAACTGTTTACTTTTCTGAATCTGCTCCCTTACTGTGGACTCTGAAGTAGACACTAAACTTAGCTTTATGTCCCCAGCAAAAAAAAAAAATGTTTGTGAGTAAAGGTGTGTGTTAATAAGCATTCAGGATTGAGCTTAGGTTACATTTCAACAAACAAGCACTCTGGGAATGAGTTATGTACTTCTAGGAGGCGTTTGTCGAGAACTGGGTGATCCCTAAGGGAGCGTCATCATTTAAGGAATGGCCAGAGGAAGCGGAACACACGGGAAAATGCTGCTGGTACAATTCTGCACAGTGACAAAGCGATTAGTCTCTAGAAGTGCATGGTATTGGTAGATTATATGATGAACTGTGAAGTATACCTAAGACCATTTTAAAACTCAACTTTATTTCAGTTCAGATTTTCTGCTAACATTGTGTCAAGCATCAAATATTTAATTAATGATCATTTTATTTCCTTCTCAGGAATTCTTCTCTTCTTAGCCGTTACAATGGCTACTGAGTACTATTTTGTAAGATTCAGATCTAAATCTGTTCAGAGAAACCAAATTCATCTTTCTTTTTCTCCACATGACATGTCTTGCTCCTAAAGGAGAAACCCAAGTCCTCATGCCGTTGAGTCAATTCCAACTCATCATGACCCTAGATGCCAGAGTAGAACTGCCCCATAGAGTTTCCAAGGAGCACCTGGCAGATTTGAACTGCTGACCTTCTGGTAAGCAGCCATGGCGTTTAACCACTGCATTACCAGGGTTTCCTCCTAAAGGAGGGATAGTTCCTGTTTTCCAGATTCTGTCAACACAAGAGCCCTGGCAGCACAGTGCTTAAAGTGCTTGGCTGTTAATCAAAAGAACCCACTAGCCACTTTGCATGCGAAAGATACTAAAGCAACTATAGAATAAAAACAGCAACACTGAATCCCATTGGCTGAGCACCTGCCTCTGTGCTAGGCTCTGCGTAAGCAGGCAGAAACCAGGGTTCCCTCGTTCCTTCAGTGGTGTCTTCCCATGCCCTGAGCTTCTAACACTCTTTCTCCAGATGCTAGAGTTTCTGACTCAGTTTAGAATGTTAGTCTGGTTTATCTCCCTTCTCTAGGATGCCTTCTCCTGGTTCAGCATTTAGCTAATATTACCAGCGTCTTCATGGTAGTTCCATATCCCAGTTAAATCATTGGGAAAACACTGTAATGTCACTGGAATTACTTGAATAAAGAAAAAAATCAGCTTTCCATCCCATCATAATAACTTATTTCAGTCCCTTCCCCTCCAGTCCTCATCCTCATGTATGTGCATCCTTGTCATACTACATGGGCTGCTGTGTATTCTACTTTTTCTCTTACACATCATGCCTTTTTCGTATTTCCTTATAATTTTCACAAGTACTCATTTCATCGTAAAAGCGGTGTAACCCCATTACAGAAAATGAATCACCCATGATTAGCATCTTGATGACACTCTCTGCATGTTCTCTCCTGAGTACCAGTATTGCATTTCCAGGTGGGTGATAGGAGTGCTTAAGCAGCTAAGGAAAGCCCAGCATGCAACTTTCTAATTTTGATGATGTCACTTAACAAAAAAAGTTTTAAAAATATCAGCCTCTGTGAACTTCCATTATCTCACTTGTAGGAATGAGGTTGTTGAGAGTGATTGTGTCTAAAATTATTTTTAAAGTCCGCAGAAGCTTTAGCCAGTCTGTGGCTCTATTACTCTGTTAGAGCTAAGTTATATAACTTCAAAAAATGGGTAATTTTCTACCTTTTTTGTGTCATACACCCTATTAATAATGTGTTAAAACTTTGAACTCACCATTTAAAAATAAAAATGCCCCATATGCACAAGTAGATAAAATACTTTATGCAGTACCATCTGGAGACCAAGACTTTCATGCTGTCAGCACAGGAAAGAAACATTTCCACAAATGACACAATTCAGAAAATATTTCGCATCTGAAACGTAGCTCATTTTTCTCTAATATTTTGCAACCAGAAAAATGGAAAGAAATTCTGAAAAGCCTTTATAAAACACATTATAAAGTGACATAACAGTACAGACTAACATGAGTTTAAAATATTGAATCTGATCTATTTAGTGTAAGAGAATCATTCTGATCATAATAAAAAAATAGTGGCATTTACAGCAATACGTGGAAACATTAGCATCAGGCTTCTGGAATGAGAGTTAAAAACGGGCGAGATCATGATTGCCTGGCTGCTTTTCAACAGTACCTGTTGAAGGACTGAATATCTTCCCTAGCTTCACTGTGCATTGTTCAAACATCTGTCCATGAAATTGGTTGTTCGTGATTTCATTTTCTGTGGGTAAGAGGACAAGCAAATGCTAACGTTTGCCTTAATACTCATGCTCCACTCTTCCCAGGCCTGCGTCTTACATGGGAAGATAGTGGATTCTACTTTCAAATGCGATTACAGTAAGGAAATGACAGAATGTGAAATATAAGCCATTGAACTTAAGTTACAGTTTTATGGTCTGTTTAAATGGCTCAAGATTTTTCTGCTGCATTAAGGAAGATGGATTTTAAAAAGCCTGAAATGTCTGATTTTTTTAAGATGCAGACTGTTTGCTTTGTGATCCCACTATTTAAAGGGATGTCGTGAGGAAGCGTTAGCTTGAGAAATGCCCAGGATGAGAAGGGAGATAGTACTATCAGCCGGCTATTTTCCTGAGGGATCTTGAAGTGGAAACAACCTGACAGATTCCTCTAAGACATACTTTTATGCCATGAAGTCTCAGCTTTGATAAAATTATGATTAAAAAAGAACAGTAATTCCATTATATCTTAACATAATTTGTAGAAAAGCCTTTTTATATTAAAATTCCTAGAATACTGCAGATTTGGATAAAGACAAGGTATTTGTGGATTAGGATTCTAGCTAAATATTTCTCCAGTGACCCCAAACCTGTTTTGAATGATTCCTCCTAAGGCTGTTAACTCGCATTTAGGCACCAACCAGTTAAAGCCAAAGATGAAAAAAACTGAAGATTTTTACCAGTTTCAATATTCTGAAATTGAACAAACTTTCCATCAGGATTCCTTGCTAATTACTGGTGATTGGACAAAAATTGGAAACAAAGAAGGAGGATTGATAGTTTGAAAATATGACATTGGTGATAGAAATGACGTCAGAGCTCTCATGATAGAATTTATAAAACCAATGACTTCTTCATTGCAAATACCATTTTTCACCAACATCAACAGTGACTATACACATAGACCTCACCAGATGGAATAAACAGAAATCAGATTGACCTCATCTGTGGAAAAAAAAGATAGTGGAAAAGCTCAATATCATCAGTCAGATAAAGACCAGGGGCCTTTTGCAGAACAGATCATGAATTGCTCACGTGTAAGTTCCCATTGAAACAAGAAAATTAGAACAAGTCCGTAAGAGTCAAAGTATGATCTTGAATATATCTTACCTGACTTTAGAGACCATCTCAAGAATACATTTGATGCTTTGAATACTAATGACTGAAGACCGGACAAGGTATAGAACGACATCAGAGACATCATCCGCGAAGAAAACAAGACATCCTTAAAAAGACAGTAAAGAAGGAAAAGACCAAATTGGATGTCAGAGGAGACTCTGAAACTTGCTCTTGAACGTCAGGTGGCTAAAGCAAAAGGAAGAAATGATGAAGTAAAAGAACTGAACAGAAAGCATCAAAAGGCAGCCCAAGGAGACAAAGTATGATGGTGACATGTGCAAAAAACTGGAGATAGAAAACCAAAAGGGAAGATCATGCTCTGCATTTCTCAAGCTGGAAGAACTGAAGAAAAAATTCAAGCCTTCAGTTGCAGTAGCGAAGGATTCTCCAGGGAAAATGTTACACAACTCAGGAAGTATCAAAAGAAGATGGAAGAAATACACAAAGTCATTATACCAGAAAGAGCTCGTCAATAGTCAACCATTTCAAGAGGTATCATATGATGAGGAACCGATGGAGGAAGAACTCAAAGCTGCATTGAAAGCAGAGGTGAAAAATCAGGCTCCAGGAATTAATGGAGTATCAGTTAACATGTTTCATCAAATGGATGTGTCCACTTCAGCAAGTGGAAGTGTCCACTCTCCTATGCCAAGGATTTTGGAAAACAGCTACCTGGCCAGCTGATTGGAAGAGATCTGTGAGGTCTTGACCACAGCCTTCGGTATGGATTACATTAATACCAAGAAAACAGAAATCCTTCTAACTAGTAGATGCAACATCATGATAAATGGAGATAAGATTGGGGTTACTGAGGATTTCATTTTACTTGGATCCACAATCAGCACCCGTGGAAACTGCAGTCAAGAAATCAAAAGACACTGGGGAGAGTCAAGATGGTGGACTAGACACACATTTCCTTAACTGACTCCAAAAACTAAGGCCAGGATTGATAATTAAACAGAGCCTTCTGGACACCCAGTGAGCCCTAGGGCATGGCAGAGGGCTGTCATTGTGGACTACATGCCACTGAACGGGAAACTTCTCTTTCACTGACCCCGCCCTTGATGAATGACCAGCTCTCGCAGACTGAAAGTAATCACTGGCTTTAAATTTTTTCCTTTTTATTAGCCTGTAGCAGCAATTGGGCTTAACTGGCAGCAGAGTTCTGCCACACTGCTGACATGACCAGCTGGTGGAGTAGCCACACTTTGAGAGCCGGGCTCTGGACTCTGAGGACCACGGCTCCTCCACCATTGATTTGGCTATTTCCCAGCTGGCGAGAGAGCCTCTGTGGGACACTATCTTGTTGGACAAGGAGGCAGAGGTACCCAAACGGAGGCCTCAGCGGAGGTGAATTCCCAGGCAGTGCCAGCCAGGCGAGTGCTTCCCAAGAAGAAAAGCTGTATTTAGCACAGCTTACCTTTTGAGTAGGGCCTGGCACCTGATGACAGCAGGGCAGTAGCCTGTCCATACTTTGAACTAGATTACAGCATCTAGGAACAGATAATAGAGTTGCCTCTATTGCCATCTGGAAAAGGGGGCTTGCATACCTGACAGCCTGACTGTTTATGGAAGCTGTCACATAGCTTTTATCTTTCAAAATAAGACTATTTAGAGAAATAACTGGTGCAGCCTGATGGCATGTCTTCCAGTCTTGACTGCCCCGCAACATAGGGTCAGTTGACGGCCTCCCAATGACTCCATAAGTAGGGCTGTGTCTGTGCCAGCCAGGGAGTGGAGCCTGCTATAACAGAGATTCCAATTGGGCCCAATCGCTGGAGTACATAGGGGTAACTGGTGATCAACTTCTACTTCAGCTCCTATTAAGACAACACCAGAGAAACTAAACCACCTCTAGATGCCCAAAAAGCAACAGACCTTGGCCTGACACTTAGGGAAAAATCCAACCATGGCTCCAGAAAGCTCCAAAAAGAAAGAACTAAAGAACTTCACAGATGAATAAGCCTTTCTGAAAGTATCAGAGAACCACATATAGAGCCCTCCTAGACATATAAAATTTAGCAGACCAAAACGAAATATTAAGCAAGATGTTCAAACTGATAGAACTCCAGCATTCTGAAATCCAACAGATCAATAACAAAATTAAAGAATCAGAAAATTCAATTCAAAGCCATTTGAACAAATGGAAAACAGACTTTCTGACTTGGGAGACAGAACTACTGACACCAGCATTTTTGAGAAGAAATCAGAGAAAAGACACAAGAAAAATGAAGAAGGATTAAGAAACATGTGGGACTCTATCAAGAGGAACAATCTATGATTAATTGGACTTCCTGAACAGGAAGGGACACATGAAAACACAGAGAGGATTGTTGTTGACTTGGTAACAGAAAACTTCCCAGAAATTCATGACAAAAGAGAACATAGATATCCAAGATGCATATCAATCACCGTACAATATAGACCTCAAAAGAAAGACTCCAAGACATATTATAATCAAGCTTAACATAATGAAGCATAAGCAGAAACTCTTAAAGGCAATGAGACTCAAAACAAAGCTAACACTTAGAGGAAAAACCTGTAGGCTTTTGTCTGAATTCTCGGCAGAAACCCTGTTGGCATGGACGCAGTTGGGGTGGCACATTCAAAGCCTTGAAGGAGAAAAACTTCCAACCAAAAATTGTATATCCTGCAAAACTGTCTTTGAAATACAAAAATGAAATTAAGACCTTCACAGATGAACAGAAACTCAGAGAGTTTGTAAAAACCAACCAAACCTACAAGAAACACTGAAAGAAGCTCTTGGCTTGGAAGAACAAAACCATTAACTCCGCATTTTAGCAGACAATACAAGACGCATCATCCCAGTCAGTCAGGAAATGCACAAAACCCCAACTAAATCTATAATACTAAAAGAAATGATCCAGTGGTCATATCATGAAAATTACAATATGATCACATTAAAAAGAGGGATATGTTACAGTAGTTATAGTCCGTCCAGATGGAGAGGAAGTTAATAAGATATTCAGAAGTTAAAATCAGGCTTAAACATACATTATTAGGGGGATCACAAGGGTAGCCACAAAGCACAACAAAGAGGCGACATGTCAAAACAAGAAATGCAATACAGGAGTCTCAACAAACACAAAACCAACAGTGAAAAAGGTGAAAAATCAACCCATAAAGAAGAATGTCCCAGAACAGAATAGTAAGAGCAACAGAGAAAACATCAACACAGAAATAAATACAGCAAAATGACAGCACTAAACACCTATCAATAATTATATTGAAGATAAATAGACTGCATGCTCCAGAAAGGGACAACGAGTGATATCTTGGATCAAAAGGTGTGACCTGTCTATATGCTGCTTACAAGAAACTCACCTTAGACTTAAAGATACGAACAAACTGAAAATTAAAAGATGGAACAACATATACTAAGCTGACAATATACAAAGAAGAGCAGGTGTGGCAATACTAATCTCAGATAAAATAGATTATACTGTTAAAAAAAAAAAAGAAAGCTCAAGACACAGAAGACCTTATTGCAACAATTAAGCAACTAGACATCATCAACATATACAGAACTTTCTATCCACCATGTTGAGTGAAATTAGTCAGCGGCACAAGGACAAATATAGTATGAGACCCCTTCTTTAAGGACCTGAAAACTGACCCATGTACAGAAGAAAAGACTCTTTGATGGAAGGAGGGGGCTGGTTATAGATTAGATAGTTGATAGAAATATGGTTGGGTGAACTCAGTGACAGCACACATTAGAAAGAAGATCAATTTAACTAGACTTCTGCATAACCTGAAAACTTATCCAATCTTAACCCCATAGGTAAGGACAGAGTAGCAGGGGCAGGGGGCTGGGGACCATGATCTCAAAGGACATTGAGGCCAGTTGGTATAATTAGCATATTGCTAAAAGAGTCCTCTCCACCCCATATTGGTGAGTGGTTTCTGGGGTCTTAAAAGCTAGAAAGCTGCCTCTGAGGTACACCAGTTGGTCCCAACTCATCTGGAACAGATGATCACCAAGAACAAAAGTGACACAAGGGAAAGAGAACCCAGAAGACAGAAAGGCCCATATGAATGGGTGACTACATCAACATGTGACCAGGAGAACCAGATGGTACCCGGCCACCTCCAGTGACAGCCATGATGGGGCTCACAAAGTTGAGTCCCAGTGGCATTACTAGAATAAGAGGGGGTGCACCCTGAAAACTCCACTAAAAGGCCACAATTGATGGTCCAAAAGCTTAGGGGTTCCCCTGGGAGCATCGCCCCTAGACTTGAAGCTGCCCCTAATTGTAAATCATTACTGAGGACAACTCCTCAGACAGGAATGAATTGGACTTGGCGACATAGAATGACCATATCGTGTGTGCACTTTATGGTTCTGTGTATCTATAGGATGTCACCCAACTGGCCTTTTACTAGAGGGAGGTGGGGAGGGTGAAGAAGAGGGGACAGGGGTTGTTAAGAGGATATTACTTGTATAGAAGAGAAAGGAGTGTGCTGTTACCAGGCAAGGGGATGAGTGGAAGCTGCGTGTAGGTGGGCATGTGAATTTAAACTGGATTGTACACTTTCACTCAATCACAATAAATAAAAAAATTTAAAAAAGAAAGAAATCAAAAGACACATTGCATTGGACAGATTTGTAAAAGTCCTCTTCAAGGTGTTGAAAAGCAAAGATACCACCTTGAAGACTGAGGTGCACCTGACCCAAGCCGTGGTATTGTTACTTGTGTCATGTGCATGTAAAAGCTGGACGGTAAACAAGGGAGAGAGAAGAAGGACTGATGGCTGTGTGTTGTCGTGTTGACTGTGCCGTGGACTGCCAGAACAGCAGAGAGGTCTGTCTTAGAAGAAGTACAACCAGAGTGCTCCCTAAAATCAAAGATGACAAAACAACATCATACTTTGCATATGTTGTCAGGAGGGAACACTCCCTGAAGAAGGGCACCCATCATGCGTGGTCAAGTACGTTAGGCAGAAAGAGGAAGATCCTCAACAAGACAGACTGACACAGTGGCCGCAACAGTGGGCTTAAGTATAAAAACACTGCCGTGTCAGTGTTTTGTTCTGTTGTGCATAAAGTCGCTATGAGTTGGAACCAACTCAGTGGCACCTAACAACAACAGAATGCTTGTCTCACAGTAGAGGGGAGGAGAGGTGGCCCATAAAAATCTCAGGATCCTGTGTCTTCTAGGC
Organism: Heterohyrax brucei; assembly: GCA_028571685.1. Taxonomy (NCBI): domain Eukaryota; kingdom Metazoa; phylum Chordata; class Mammalia; order Hyracoidea; family Procaviidae; genus Heterohyrax; species Heterohyrax brucei. The sequence continues at coordinate 15,365,202 of CM053147.1, read as the reverse complement.
GAGGTCCTTGCTGTCCTTCTGTACCCTAATATGACCCCACACCTGCATGGCTGGCACCATATTCTCAATTTCTCTCTTTCTCTCTTTCTCTCTCTGTCTCTGTGACTCTCTATTCCTCAGGTGGCCACTTCCCATCCACTCATGTGGTCTGAACTTGACCCACTCTGGGCTTCATCTAGCAAAGACATTGGTCACAAACCCAGTACCCAGGCGTTCCTGATTCCCATTCCCCGATTGCATCTGCTGCACTATAGAACCTTCTTTCCTAAAACACAAAATCTAAGGTAACATAGCGTGTTTCATGTCTGTCAAGCAGATATAAAAGGGGTCTTTTATCTAGACAACAGAAATTTTTGTACAACAAAAATATTTCCAAGTCATAGGAAATGGTCTCCTTGTATCGGGGAATATTTGATAGAACAAAATTATAAATTGTAACAGGATAATCAGTCATACGTCATCTCTTGGAGTTTCTTTTATCATTCTCTGACCTGCAGTGCCCAGTCTTGGAACATGATGGCAAGAACGCGACAGCAAGCTCACCACCAAAATTGCAATGTTTTCTGCCTGTTGGTGCCACGTGCCAAAGCAAACAAACTAATAAAGCAAGAATTTAGTATTAGCAGTAAATCTACTGGGGCTTCAGCCTTTCTTGATTAAGAAGTCTTAAAGGAAGATTAGCATTCTCTGTTGGCATTTACCTATGAATTTTTTTTTTTTTAACAGTATATAAGCAGAGGCTACCTTGAGGACCATTTTTTGAAAAATCTCAACAGTTGGATAGAGTCACACCGAAGAAATGATTTAATTAGCTTGGATAACACTGTTTCTTCTGGAGCATTTGAAACAGACTCAAGGAACTCATAAAAGGACTCATATTTTCTAGTGTATGTGTGAGTTTAAGTATACTTAAGAGCCTACTTTGAAAGATTTGCTGTGAGCCTTCCTTGAAAAAATATGCTATTTCCAGAGTTCCAAGCAAAAGAGGCTGCCTGTGGAATTATCCAGCTGTCAGTGCCTTCATGGGATTTAGAGCTGGAGAGAGACACTAGTGTTCTTCTCATCTCTGTGTTTGTGTAAAAAGGTTGTACCTTGACTCACTGAAGGTTCCCCAGTAGCTTAGATGACAGACCTAGACCTGGACTCGTCGGTGTCTGAAAGATCAAGAGAAGCTCCCTGCTCTTCCCATCCCACTACGCTACCTGGCAAGTACTGGATTCACTTTTCAGCGTGCAGTCAGCTTTGTTGATTGCCCTCGTCATTGAGAAATGGACTCAGTTTCGGCCCCTCCTTTTTCCACTCACTCGCAATGCAGGTTACCAAGCGCACACTGATTTTCCTCCCAGTGCACTTCAGTGCAGCTTTCCATGAAGGAGAAAGAAGAAGGCTCGCAGAGAGATCCACGGATGCTCTTCCCTAGCTGTGGAAGCTCAGCTCTCTCAAGCCCATCATTTCCATCTGCAGCCCTTTCTGTATCTCACCCATTTTAAGGAAATCCTGATGGTGTAGGGGCTAAGTGTTATGTCTGCTAACCAAAAGTTCAGTAGTTCAAAACCACCAGATGCTGCTTGGAAACTGTATTGGGCAGTTCTGCTCTGTCCTATAGGGTCACTATGAGTTGGAATTGGCTTGATGGTGATGAATTTGGTTTGGTTTGGTTTGGTTTAGAATCCATTTTAAAATCCCATTGGGTCCTGAGTGCCAGGACATACAGGGTGTGACAGTTAAGTTCATGAATTCATCCTAGAAAAAGTGGTCCATTCCTCAGGGCTGTCTCCTTTGCAGTACTCCCTTGGGAAACTGTGCACTGATGCCAGTGCACTCTTCAGACCTGTTTTGGAACTCTTTTTCTGGAGTGGCCAGCAGAGCTATCATCATGCTACCCTTGATCTCCTGAATGTTATCAAAATGCCTTCCTTTCAACATTTCATTTATCTTCAGGTAAAGAAAAAAGTCACTAGGGGCCAGATCAGGTGAGTGGGGAGGGTGTTCCCATACAGTTATTTGTTTACTGGCTAGAAACTCCCTCACACTCAGTGCTGTGTGAGCTGGTGCACTGTTGTGATGTGAGAGCCGTGAATTGTCGGGAAACGCTCAGGTTGTTTTCGTCTCACCGTTTCATGCAGCCTTTTCAGCACTTCCAAGTAGTAAGCTTGGTTATCTGTTTGTCCAGTTGATACGAATTCGTAATGAACAATCCCTCTGATATCAACACAGGTTAGCAACTTCGTTTTGACTCTTGATTTGAGGTGACGGAACTTTTTTGGTTGTGGAGAATTGGCTGACTTCCATTGTGCCCTTTGACCCTTTGTTTCAGGGTCATATTGTATACCCACGTTTCATCACTAGTGATAACATAGCCTGAAACATAGTTGTGCCTCTCCAAAGGTCTTGGCAAACATCATCTCTCTTTTGCTTTTGTTTATCAGTTAGCTCCTTCAGAATCATTTTTGTACATATGTTTCTCACGCCAACATTTTCAGTTAAGATTTTCCTGTTTCTCTATAGATGCTTGCGTGGTCTGCTGTGCTTCTCAGTCAGCTGATGATTTTGATGCACTGTACAATGAATTTTTGCAATGTTTTCATCAGTTCTGCTCATTACTGGCCTCCCTGACTTCTCTTAATCAGTGACTCTTTCTCTCCCATCAGAAAAATCCTTAACCCATTTGTATACTGCTGTTTTCTTCACGACATTGTCTCTGTGAACTTGGACTAACATGTCCGTAATTTCCCTTTCACTCTTGCCAAGTTTAATAAGAAATTTAATGTTGCTCTAATTCATGCTCTGAAATTCTCATGACAACACACAAAAACACACAACAGAAATAATGACTGCCACTCAGCAGGACACTGGAACGCACTGATCTGAACCCAGCTGTAAGACACTGATATACCAAGGTTATGAAACTGAGTTCTTTTCACAGTGCTGACAACATAAGTGTGTGGTGACAAGTTCACGAACTTAATTGTCAGACCTTGTAGAGTACCAGTGGAACCTGGGATAGTGCTGAGTCTACTAACATGCATTCTTTCTTCTTTTAATGTATATGTGACCAATTTCACGAATAACCTGAAATTGCTATCACTGCATAAATGACACTCTGGTACACAAGTGAAGCAAGTTCATGAAAGTGAAACTAACACGTTTGAATCATAAGAAGTTGCTGAGTTTCAGTTGTATTATACGTGCACAAGGACAGTTTCATACGATGTAACCTAAATAATAAAATCAACAAATGAGAGCAGATACGTGCAGAAGTATCATAAATGTCTAACTAATATGGAAGAGGGGGAGCGTGCATGTCACATACGTTGGACATGTTACCAGGAGGCACCAGTCCCTGTAGAATAAGATCATGCTTGATAAAGCAGAGAGTCAGCTAAAAAGAGAAAGACCTTCAGTGACATAGATTGACACACTGGGTGCGACAGTGGGCTCAAGCATGACAATAATTGTGAGCATGGTGCAGGGCTGGGGGTGTTTTGTTCTCATGTGCCGTGTAGCTCTGAATCAGAACTAACTCAATGGTGCCTAGCAACAGCAACGATATAGACAAAGTTCAACATTACTAGAAACCCAAAACTGCAAAGTGCAATTTAAAAAAAAGTAATTAGCCTACCATTGTCAGATGATAAGCCAACAGTAAGTAGCCTTGTACTCTGCTTTGGGGAGTATTGATTAATACAAGCAGTGAGTATGGAGATATCTGAACTCAGTCTTTTCTACATACTTATAGCAAAGTAGTATACTGGCTAATAGGTGAATAAATATTTCTGTACAAAAATGTTCATCACATTTTGTAACAGCAGAAAATGGAAAACACATGAAATTTCGAGCGGTAGTAGAGTGGGAAGTTAATCAAGCTATAGCCACATAACACAGTGCTGTGTTGCCATTAAAATAATATTCATCAAATATTTTTAGTGTCACTGAAAAGTATCTACAACATAAGAAGTGAATAAAGCAGTATCACAACAGTATATGCAATATGATGGCAAGTATGTAAACTAATTATAAATGTAGGAAGAAGATGAAACACCCAAATACTGACCATGGTAACTCTCGACACTTGTTCTTGTGTTCTGTTGTCATTGAGTATTTCTTTTATAACAAGGGAGGACATGTTAGGGTGTATTTGTTGGACACCAATCTAAACACATGCAGAAACATGGACATCTGCATTTCTAGCCAGTTCCCAGATGGTGTAGAAGCGACTGGTCTAGGCACCACGCTTTAAGAGTTTCCGCTATAGAGAATCTGCTTTGGGGAGAGGTCCTCCGTGAGATAACAAGGTCCTGGAGTCACCATGTAGCCACTGCTGCTGTCCTCACCACAACCCAGAGAGCCTACCGAAGCCACTGACCCAGGGAGCAGAAACTGTTAGGAGTGATGATGAGATTTGGTTAAAACAAGACAGAGTACCAAATACAGGAAACCCCTGTGTCATCGTGGTTGAGTGATAGGGCTGCTCATCAAAAGGTCGGCCGCTGTTTGACCTTTCCATCCTGAGTTACAGAGGGAGCTAGAGCACCAGTGAAACCCAGGATGGGGCTGAGTCTTAGGACATATTTCTTTTTGCACCAGATGCTCCTTGGAAAGTCAGATGGGCAGTTCTCCTCTGTCCTGTAAGGTTGCCTTGAGTTAGAATTAACCTGACAACAATGGATTTGGGTTTTTTGTTGCTGTTCGTCTCTTTGTAAGACACCTGGCTGTAACAAATGCAAGTCTGAAGATCAAGTTCTTTAGCATCGTAATAAGTCTTCCATGAGGACTCTGGGCTGTGCCTTTCCGTTCTGGCACAGAATGTGTGTTCGGTTATGTGTGTTGGTTTCTGAATGAATACAGAGGGGAAGAGCACAGTTTTGTCATCATGAATTGGAACCGTGGCTTCCTTGATTTACCAGCCATGCGATGAACCCCGTGACTTCACCGCCGGGCTACTGGCCAGATTAAATGAGTTAATATACAAGTGTTAGAATAATGCGTAATAAATGTTAGCGGCTGTTACTTTTATACAGGATTGTCTACATTTTAATGCTTTTTAAAAAAGAAGTTATCTGAATACACCCCCCCACCCCCCCCCACCCCCCACCCCCCACCCCCCCGCAAATTGGTAACACTTAGCACTTTCAAGAGAGGAGATTATAAGCCTTTCATAGAATAAGAAACTTGGGAAGGTAACTATAAACAAAATAGAGTTTGACAAAAGTGTTTTGACAGAAGTCTGCTGGACTTTTGGGCCTTTAATGGCCCTCATACCCACTGCTGTCAAGTCGATTCAGACTCACAGTGACCGTGTAGGATACAGGTTAGAACTGCCCCATAGAGTTTCCAAGAAGCGCCTGGTGGATTCGAACTGGAGACCTATAGGTTAGCAGATGCAGCCTTTAAACCTCTGTACCACCTGGGTTTCCTGGCCCTCCTAGTCCCAGGATTTACCAGCTAGGAAACTTCTCACAAGTACTAGCTTATATTTCTGTAGCCGTAAAAAATAGAAATAAGCCTCAGAGAAACAGAGGAAGTCTCTGTAGCCTAGTAGTTTTTTTAGCTCATGACCTTTGCCATCGTGTCTTGTGTTAAATGGCAGTACTCTGCCTCCCAGGAAGTTTCCTGTGAAAATGAAATGGAGACGGCCAGGTACCTGAATCTGCCAGGAGCCGGCCCGCGGTGGATCGTGAGGAAGGCTCCTTTGCCTCACTTCCTCCCCGTTGTCCCTGCTGCTCATCCTTCTACTTCCCACGCTTCCGGCCAGTTTCTTCCAGTGTCGGGCAGAGGGCCAGGCGCTGTGTGTAGTAGACTGGGCAAACTTTCTTAGAAAGCACCCAAAACGGTCACAATTTAAACATACTGATCCCTCCGAGAAGAGATGAGTGCTCCTCGTCCCCTCATTGGGTCACAGCAGATGTGAAGTTCTCCTTCAGAAGCAGCTGGCGTGTTTCATTCTAGGGTCACTAAGGCGGAGATGGTCCTGTTAGGAGGGCCCCAGCACACCTGGCCTGGGAGGGCCGGGCCTGGAGAAGAGTCGTCTATTGAGGCAGCTGTGCCACTGGAAATCTTTTGGTTTCAGACTTTCAGGTTCAGAGAAAAAGAAGTTCTTAGTCCCAAAGGGAACCTTGGTGGTGCAGTGGTTAAGAGACCGCTGAGAGAAAGGCTGGGAGTTCGAATCTACCAGTCTCTCCTTTAAGATGCTGTGGAAGAATTCTACTCGGTCCTGTAGGTTGACAGGCGTCATAATTGACTCAGTGGCAGAGGGTCAGTCCCAGAAACGTAGACTTCCTATAAGAGAGCAGTAAGAAAAGTTTTATATCTTAAGCATGCATGGGTAGCATTTAATTTCCTCTTCAGGTGGTATTTGAAGTAATGAGAAACTTTAAGTATATGGATCTCCAGTATATGATTTTTAGATGACTTGCTTTCTTTTTAAAGGACAGAGCAACCAAAACCCTAATCTACTGCAGTGAGTCAGCTGTGACTTGCAGCAACCCTAGAAGGCAGAGTAGAGCTGCCCCATAGCATTTTCAGGGAACAGCTGGCAGAGTCGAAATGCTGGCTTTTTGTTTAGCAGCCGAGCTCTTTACCACTGCATCATCAGGTATGCAAAATCAGAGTACTACTTTGTAAAACTAGGATTTTCTTTTATCGTTTTCTTTTGTTAATGTGGTTTTGGCATTCCTCAGCTTACAGATGACCCCATTGCTGTGGAGTCAGTTCCATCTCACAGTGACCTTATAGAACAGAGTAGAACTGATTCATAGAGTTTTTCTTCTTCAGAGAGCCTGGTGTGTGAGAAGAGCCAATCATTAGCTTCGCAGCTGAGCACTCAACTGCTACACCACCAGGGATCCTTTCAGCTCAGGGATAAAACCAAACCAAACCAAACCCACCACTGTTGAACCGATTCTGACTCATAGCGACCCTAGAGGCCAGAGAAGAACTACCCCATGGAGTTTCCAAGGAGCACCTGGCGGATTTGAACTGCTGATCTTTTGGTTAGCAGACATAGCACTTAACCCTCTGTGCCACCAGGGTGTCCTGCTTGGGGATGCAGCTCCATGCAACTGAAGTGAGGACGACATCTCTTAAAAGTTCAGATGACGTTAAAGAATCAAAATCCACAGAACTTGCCCTTGGAGTTCTGAGTGAAATAACGGACTGAATTCAGCAATGCACCCCTTCAGGAAGGTTCCTTTTTTTTTTACTCAAATGTGTCTTTCAGGGGTCTCCTATTTAGAACTTCTCCACTTATTAAAAAAAAAGATAGCTTTATAATTACTATGTAAGAACTATGAAGTGGGAAAGAATACATTGGCAAGGCGTATTACAATTACTTCGTCATGCATCTGGTAATGTTGGCATATTTGTTTAATTAAATTCCCTGCTAATTATAACTGTATGTACTTGTGTTAATTATTATTTGCTTAACACAGGCAACAGTGTAATTCTTTAAAGGAAAGCAACCCGCTTTCTATTTAAATTAAATTCTAATTTAATATGCTTCCTAAAATAATGGTAGTGACATTTCATTAGAATGGTAGTGAAAAATAGATCTCTACCTCAGTGAAACTTGGACTGGCTGAAATTTAGTGGCATTGTTTTAATCTCAAATTATAATTGGGGACCATAAAATTTTAGAGTAAAAGGGTCAGCATGCAAATCCACCAACCAACGCCACCCATGACTCTCTGCCACCCTTCCCTGCCCTCCTGAACCTCCTTATCCTGTGCCCCACAGGTGACAGGGAGAAAGTCCGTGACAGTGATTGTCCAGGTCCCTACAAGTGTGTCCACCTTCCAATGTATGTTGAAGGGAGAGAACAGATACGAGTTCTTATCAGCTAATTGTATTTCTAATTATGTTTCTAATATTCCGTGAAGTATTTGTTTAAGGTCAGTTTGCCCAGGTCGTTCCGTTATGATCAGTCACTCAGACACTGAGTACCCTTACTGGCTTTCTCAAGGTTGGAAGGAAACAAAAGAAAAAGCTTTCATTCGAGTTAAATCAGATTCCCCACAGAACTGGGTCTTTTCTGTTTCATTCTCTTCATCCTCTGTGGTTCACAATTCTTCTGCCTCTGTAGGTTTCCGCTTTCCCGTACCCTGTACTAAACACTAAAGCTGTTTTTTAGAGCTTTCCTCCTCTGACCCTCGGGATGAGCTGGGAGCTCGTTGTTGACACACCTGCTCCGCTTTATTTTCTGGCACACATGCCTCTGTTCAGAAGACTTGACTCTTGCCTCTTATTTTACTTCATTTAGTTTAAAAGCAATTTCTTTGTCTGCGATTCTCATTTAAAAATATGCCAGTTTATTCTTCGTATTTCTGCTCCCTATTCCACAACCAAAAACCTGTCTTTTCTGTCTGAAGAGTGGGAGTTTGGCTTTAAGTAAGTCGGTAACTTTTGTGACTGTTGGGATTCTTATGTATAATATGGGGCAATCGCTGGTGCCTGCCATGTAGGCTAGAGGGGAGACCAAACTGCCCAACATGCTCCAAGCATCTGATTCTTAATAGGTTCCAGTTAAACAATGGCTTTTATTTTATATGTGCGTGAGTACACAGTGGTTTAGAACTCACTGGGCCCACACTCTGAGTTCCCCAGGACAGGTTCTTGTAGTCTATTAGAAAAGCACAGGCATGCCCACCGATGAGACAGCTTCCACTAATAACCTTTTCACATTCTTTAGCCATAGGGGGGAATCTTAGTTTTCAACCGTGGTGTTTCATGAAAACAGATAAAGGTGTAAATTCTCTCTAAAGTGCACAAACCCTCTGTGCTCTTCCAGGTCATACCCTGAAAACATTTTACAGTTCTGAGATGCATAATTAAAAAACTCCTGATCCGTCTTCTTGAATTCAGTGTCATTCACCAAAATGAAGGAGTGCCCACTGTCGCCAGACTTGGTGCTGGGTCTGAAGATGAAGGTGCTTTAAGACATAGCCTTCAACCTGAAAGTGGTCCCAGTCTGGTGGACAACTTCTTCCATCATTAAGATTCTGTGACTCCAGGTTCAATGAAAGTATCAATAGTTGCAAAATCATATACATAGCATCAGCAGAATAGAGGAGTGCCTGGAGGCATGGAGTTGAGTTTATCCATGGACTGATCTGGAAAGGTTTCCTCAGGGGATGATTTGTTGATGATTCTTGTCTAAGAAAAAACCCATGTGGAATGAAGACCTGAGGAAGAGGACTTAGAAACCCTGAGTGGGAGACAAGGACATTGTTCTTTGCATTGATGGTTTCAAGTGGGAATGGCAGAACTAAGAGTTCAGAAATGAGAAAGAATGAAAAATATGGAATCATGTGCAAGGTGATTTGATAATGATCAGTATAGGCCACTATTGATGTGCTTTTTTAAAAAAAGAAAAAACTAAAAGTGTGTGGCCCAACACAATATTACTGAGATCTTGGACAGTTTGTTTTTTTGTTTGTTTCTCAGTATCAACTGAAAATTTGATGAGCAGCTGTTGAGGTCAGAGTCCCTCATGTGTATAGAATTCTATGGATAAATCTGTGAGATCTACAGTGACAGCTGACTGTATCCAATTGACCTCTGCTCTAGGAAACTAAAAATAGTCAAAATTTGCTTTCAAGTTCGAGCTGTCACCAAAGTTAGATAATGTATCTTAATTGGCCAAATGGAAATGCTTCAGTGTTTTTGAGAAAGGATGGATTCCCAGTTATCAGAAATTTATACTTGGCACATAGGAAAATAATATCTAGTTGCTATATGATTACAGTACAAAGAATTCTCTAAAATGTGCTGAATTGGGGACACATAATAAGTTCAAATACTTTTTGATTGACTGCTAGATACCAGGTACTGGGGAAAAAGATCTGCCACACTTCTTAGAGAGCTCATGGTCTACTGAGGGAGTCAGATGAGTCAGTGGATAATTTAGAATTTTGTGGTTGGTTCTATGGAAGAAACATGAGTGGTAGGTTATGGACACGTAGAAAAGAGAATGTCATATCAGAGACTATGACACTTAACTGGGTGTTTCAGAATGAGTCTGGAGGTGGACCTGGGAAGGACAATTTAATGCTTCCTCAAGAATAGAAAGTACCTGGACCCTTGACGTGTGCTACACCAGAGCAAAGATAGCACCTTGAAGACTAAGGTGTGTCTCACCCAAGCCTTGGTGTTTGCAGCCACCTAGTATGCATGCGAAAGCTGGGCAGTGAATAAGGAAGACTGAAGAATGATTGACGCCTGTGAATTATGATGCTGGTGAAGAATATTGAACATACCATGGACTGCCAGAAGAACAAACAGATTTTTCTTGGAAGAAGTCTAGCCAGAATGCTCCTTAGAAGCAAGGATGATGAGACTGATTATCACATACATTGAACATGTTGCCAGGGGACGGTCAGTCCCTGGAGAAGGATATCGTGTGGTAGAGAGTCAGCGAAAAAGAGAAAGACCCTCAACAAGATGGACTGACACAGTGGCTGTAACAATCGGCTCAAGCCTAACAAGGATTATGAGGATGGCCCAGGACCGGGCAGGGTTCTGTTCTGTTGTACGTACGTTCAGAACTGAACTGATAGCGCATAACACCACTGCCACCACCAGAGCCCGGGTTGCCCGCACCAAGGCTGTGTGAGCGTGGGCCAGTTATTCGGCCTCTCTGAACATCATTCTCTACATGTGAATTTAGTGTTTTCTGCCCAGTGTTGTAAGGATGAATGGTGAGAAAGCACACCAAAAGGCTCACTGAAGCCTGTGCGGAGTTGTTTAAAAATTGGTTTGTTTTTTTGAGCACTGAAAATGAGTCTTGAACTGCCACGGAAAGCCAGAGTTGGGTATTTGATAGCAGCTACATTTGCCAGCCACCATGCCCAGCACTTAGACTATGAAACTGGAACTTTTATTCCCAATTAATGCACCATTTTCTTACAGACTTTGAACAGACATGTTTTTGATCCATCAAATCTTTCTGTCCTGGGGTTGTGTCTGGTTTTTATTCCAATTCTGAGGTCTGTCTGCACACATTATGCCTTGAGTCATGTAGCTCATGGAAGGGCATGTGATTTCTTCTTCTTTTTATTAACATCTGAGGGGAATAGTTAACATTTACTTGAGAAAAAAAGACCTGAGAGGAATTTTTGGTTATTTTTTAATGAAAGGGGGGAAGAAAAGCTCTAAAGACACTCTGTCAATCATGTTTGCTAGATAACAAGGCAAGCTGAAGCAGTTTTAAACTTTCCCCTTTATCATGAATGTTTTATATCCAAAGGAGCTGATGTTTGTTCAGATTTACCTTCCAGGTTTGAAGGACCGTTAGCAGTTAACACAGGGAGCCTGACACTCCAGTTCTACCCAGCATCCATTTTTCCAGAGCAGAACCATTCTCCATGTAGTTACTGCACATGCCTTTGTTCCACTTCCCTCACCTGCTGGGCTTTCCATGTGTCCACCTGTGCTGAGATGAGACATCAGGGACATCGGGAGAGTGACTGCGTTCTCTGTGAGTCCGACTGTACTCCTCCCTGTGAGTGTGGAAAGTGCCTTGATTCCTCGTGTAGCTGCATCAGTAAAAACTTGATAAATCTTCTTTTAATCATTCCATGATCCTAGTATTATTTACTATTTACGCATTTAGCGTTCACGAAAAATACTGAACATGCCGTGGACTGGCAAAACGAAGAACAAGTCCATGTTGGAAGAAGTACAGCCAAAATGCTCCTCAGAAGCAAAGACGCCAAGACTTCATTTCACACACTTGGGAGATGTCATCAGGAGAGACTAGTCACTAGAGAACGGGTCATGCTTAGTAAGGTAGGTCAACAAAATAAGGGAAGACCCTCAGTGAGATGGAGGGACACGGTAGCCGCAGCAGCAGACTCAGGCCTGACAGTGATCGTGTAGATGTGGGTCAGAAACGACTTGGCAGCACCTAACAGCAGTGACAGCATCCTTGTCTTGGAGGCCCTGGCTGATGCAAGTGCTTAGCACACTCAGCTGCTATTATGCCGGAGGTGTGAGACCACTTACTGGCAACTCCAGAACAAAGGCCTAGCAGTCTACTTCCAGAAAGTCAGCCAGTGAACACCTGATGGAGTCTAACTCTGCTCTGACACACATGAGGTCGCCGTAAGTGCCAGCCAGCTCAGTGGCAGCTGGTACTCTTAGCTACCACCATAAATGGCCTTGCTGAGGCAGGGCCTACGAGGCTATTGAAAAAAAAAGTACACGGCAGATACTTCATTGTAGACAGGAGAGAAGAAGCTAGAAAGGTTCAAGAGGACAGTTAACGGAGAAGGAGAAGTTCAGTGTAGCAGCTAACAGAGGACAAGCTGTGAGTCCCCTGCCCAGCCCCGTGGGGAGGGGTTTCCAGAGATGGTGTCTCCTGCTGTGGGGACATCAGGCAGATGAGCACCAGCAGCAAGCCACCTGGAGTGTCAGGCAGATAGGGGCTGGGAGAGCCAGACTCAGGTGGATGAGGAGACACCACCAGGTGAGGAAGGTGCCCACTGCTAGTGTGCGGTGCTCTGAAGAACCGTGAGAGCGTCTCGCTTCTCCCAGAATCAGGTGGCGAGGTGGTGCCTGGCTCGGGAGACAGGTGAGCGGCAGCAGCAGCCCTCCTCCCAGGAGCTGTCGTCGGGTGCCTTCTGCTGCTTTCCTGTGTAAATGGAGAACGTCCCCAAACTCAGAGCTCTGGTGCGTGGTCTCCAGCAGCACGAATTGAACAACGGCCACATCATGTTCTTCTAAAGCAGGCTAAGTGGGTGTGATTCTAAGCACAGGTGAATTAAGTTTTGGCACCACTGACAAACTTTCAGGGGAGTTTGATTGGAGGCAATGGATTCAGGAAAAGTTAGGCAGGTGGATTCTAATCTAGGACCAAAGTCAGAGTCCAGAGCAGTCTGCAAGTGTGTGAATTGAACAGAATGTAGCCTTTTCTTTCTTTTAAAATAGTTTCCTTTGTATAATTATCTGCTTAAAGGCTATAGTCCATCCTGACCCAGGCAACTTCTACCACTTGATGATAGAATAGTTCAGTTGAAACTTGGGTGTTTTTAGGTAGAGGTGGAAGTTTAGGGGTGGGAGTAAGAACTAAACATTGAAGAATGTTTCCAAACTGGGGGGCGGGGGGAAAGGCCCATGGGCCAACTGCATCTTGCCTCGGAAAAATGCTGGTGGTGATCTTTATATCAGAAACTTAGACTTGGTCTTTTATAGAATAGTGTGTCAGTGTATGTAAAGTACTTGTGGTACACGATTCCTCTTTAAAATGTCCTTGGTTTACTCTAATGCCAAACTCTGTTGTACCATATCTCTACTGTTGTCTTCTGTATTGCTAAAGATCGCCCAAGTGCACACCTTCTCTAGAATCTATATTATTGTGCAGATTCGGAAGGGGCTGTATCTTTTACGTGTAAAGCAGCACACCTGGCCACCGTGGGACTGACTGGCTCAGGAGAAGTGCGTCCCGGCCAGAGCTCTGGAAGTTGCTCTCGTCATCTTCCAGAATCCGGCGAGCGTGGGACTGAAATTCGTAAGTCACCTCTGGTAGACAGCTCTGCTGTGATATTTCACAGTGACTCCCCGTCTAATCAGGAAAGTGTTTTACCACTGTCAAGATACTCACAAATCATAGAAAGTGATTGCCTCTTCCCACACCACAGTCCCAACAATAGAATTATTCTTCCGGAAAGCCCTGATTCGATCTGAGAGGTGCCAGGGACCTGTTCTTGTCCGAAAGTCTTTCTCCCGTGACTGCATTACTGCAGCTGCACTCTACCCTGAGAGAGTTTTGGGGTTCCTGTATCGTTTTCCTTCCTTTGTTTAGCCAGTCTGCCATCAGGTATCCATCACCTGTCTTTTATGTGTATTGCAGGAGACTCTAAGAGTTAGAGAGATGATTTCAGCCCCCCTGCCAAGGCTGGGGGAGAGAGGAACAACATTTTCCAAGCCCAAACAGTGCACCAAGCTCTGTACTAGACACTCAAGTTAATCGTCTTAACAGCCCTGTGAGGACGTAGGTAATTACGTCTCTCTCTGCCTGACGAGGAAAGCCTGGTGGTGCCGTGGTTAAGAGCTACAACTTCTCACCCAGAGACTGGCAGTTCAGACCCACCCATTGCTCCTTGGAAACCCTGTCCTGTAAAGTCACTGTGAGTCAGAATCGACTTGGTAGCAACAGGTCCTTTTTCCAAACACAAGGAACTTGAGGCTCAGAGAGGTCTCACGCAGCTGCCAAGGGCAGAAGTGAGATGCCCACCAAAGCCCCTGGTCTGCCAGTGCCTCCTTCAGGTGCTGATGGCCTGGTAGGGAAGGCACAGGGTGGGAGCTGGAGTCTAACAGATGCAGTAAGTTCATATAACGTGCTGTGGCAGTTTACAGCATGACAGAAAGCCGCCTAGGCCACGAGATTGGTACAGACAGCTGCTGGGGGTGGGGGGGTGTAGAGGGAGCTCTAGAAGTCAAAGGAAGAGAAACATTACCTGTGTACCCAATTGAAAATGTCTTCCATCTTGGAAAGTGGCTATCTTTATTTATTAATATCTTAAGTGGTGCTTTGACTATATTGAAATACAGCGAATGTTTGAAATGGAAATTATTGTAATCAGATTCAGTTTTCCCTAGGATAAAGCTAAGTGAGTGGAAAATTGGAGGCATCGTGTTGTTGTTTCCTGGGTTTTTTTCCAAGTGTTATCTTGGGTGGGGTCCTTCCATGGTCCAGTCCAGACAGGCAGCCACTTGACGGCACTAGGTAATGGCATGCTGAGACTGCATAATTGGGAGGAGAGGAGCCCTGAGTTGGGGGTCATAGTCAGAAACCAAAAATGAAACTCATTGCTGTAGAGTCCATTCTGACTCCCAGTGACCCTATAGGACAGAGTAGAACTGCCCCCGCAGAGTTTACAAGGTGGGCCTGGCAGGTTTTAACTGCTGAACTTTTGGTTAGCAGACAGCACTTAACCAATAGGCCACCTTCTAATCGAACTTGACTCTTGTCTGTCATTTCAGAGCAGTCTTTCTGAAGCACGTAGCCAGTTACTTTGTTAAGAAGCTTCCGCCTGTCTCTCATTCCCCACCCCCTGGAATGGTTTACATTCTGAGTGCTATCCGCAAGACCTGGCCTGACCTGGGTGGCATCACCTCTTTCCTTGCTCCGCGTGGCCTCTGTGCCTCACCCCCACCGGCGTGACGTAGGCCCTCATCTCTCCAACCATTTGCCCACCTCAGGTGTCAGCCTCCCTCTGATTAGCCGATCCTGAGCACCAATGCTCCTTCCTTTTGTGTCCACAGGAGCCTGTCTGCCCAGTTGTGTCACAGACCGTTGACGGGTGACACATTTGTTTACAGGTCAGTCTCCTCTTTTTCGATAGTAAACTTCTTCTGAGCAAGAAACATCTCTTCATTTACGTATCCTCGGCCCCCAGCGCTGTGCCAGACTCAGATATCAGAGAGTTACCACTCTGCAGATTCTGCTTGGATAGGTGGAGGGAGGTCTGGCCCTGACCCTGTGTTAGTTCCTGCTTCACCTCTGGGCCAGTTTCACTCTGCCGTGGCCGGAACCACATAAGACTCTGAACAAGCTGTCATGGCAGATGTAGAAAACCCCAGATTTTTATTTTGACCACAGTTAATTATATATCAGCACTCTCATGGGCAGATGTGGATGACTACGGGATTGTGTTGGCCATGGGAAGGGATCACAGTCACATGGCTGCTTTCTGACTCAGCAGTCAACATTATAGCATTTTTAAAAATAGAATTGTCTGCTGTAATTACCTAGATGCTGCATGGAAACAGCTAACTCTTCAACAGAAGTTGGGAGGAATATCACCGAAGTCACAAGGTTCGTCTCTAGACCTGTGCTTCTAGGAGTATTCCCGTGGTGTCTGATTGTGCCGTGTGACAGACAGATGGGGTCGGAGTAGATGGGTCTCCTGAGATTCTGAAGTTAAATTAGGTAGCTGACAAGTGTCGTGGCAGTTACGTTTGCTTCAGGGTCATCCATTTAATGAATATTTACTGACAGATTATCTTCAGTCCAAGGATTTTCAAAATTTGTTGCCATAACCAACGGTTGTATATATACACACATATATATCCCTGTATATGTAAATGTATATACACACAGGTGAATGCATATACATCTGTATCTATATGTGTAAGTGAACAAAGTGTGACACGGCAATATTTACCTTGACCGCACCTGTCCTCCTCTTCTGTGGCGTTCCATTCTGTGCTGGCGGCAGTTGTCGTCAGGTGACATCGAGTCCGTTCCCGTGCCTGACAACCCAGTGTGCAGCAGAGCCAAACACTTCCTACCCTTGAGCCTTCCTCCCTGTAGTTGTCGTGATTGAGCCTGTTCTTGCGGCCACTGTGTCAGTCCCTCTTGGTCAGTGTCTCCTTTTTCGCTGACCTTCCACTCTGCCCAGCATGGTGTCCTTCTCCAGGGACTGGATCCTCCTGATAATATGTTCAGAGTACATGAGAGGAAGTGTCACCATCCACCTTTCATGCTGGCTGTACTTCTGCCGCGACAGATGTGTTTGTTCTGTTGGTGGTGGCGGTGGTGGTGGTTGTTAGTTGCTGTTGAGTTGGTTCTGACTCACAGGGATTCTCTGCACAACAGATGAAACCCTGCCTGGGCCTCCGCCACCCTCACAATTATTGTCATGCCTAAGCCCATTGTTACAGCCATTGTGTCAGGCCATTTCCTTCATGGTCTTCCTCTTTTTGGCTGGCTGTCCACTTTAGCAAGTGTGATGTCCTTCTTCCGTGTCCTCCTTCTGGGTATATCTAGAGTATGTGAGATGCGGCGTCACGATCCGTGCTTCTGTGGTTGTACTTCTTCCCGGTCACATCTGTTCATTCTTTTGCCTGTAGTCCACAGTATATTCAGTGTTGTTTGCCAACACCGTAACTCAGAGGCATCAGTTTTTCTTCAGTCTTCCTCATGCATTGTCCAGCTTTCATATGCAGATGAGGTGATTGAAAATACAGTTTTCATATGCAGGTGAGGTGATTGAAAATACCTTGGGCCCAGTACACCTTAGTCCTCAAAGTGACATCTTTTTAAAGCTTAAAGAGATCTTTTGCAGCACATTTGCCCAACACAGTGTGTCCTTTGGTTTTCTGACTGCTGTTTCCATAGGTATTGGTTGTGGATTCAAATCAAATGAAATCTTTGACATCTGTAGTCCTGTCTCTGTTTATTATGATGTTGCAGTTGTAAGAGTTTTGTTCTTTTACTTGAGGTGTGATTCTTACTGAAGACTCACACTTTGGAAAGCACTGCTTTGGTTGTTATCAGGGATGTAGCTTAAGCAGGTACAGGATTTGGCCTTTATTTAGGCTCCAGCCCCTGAAACTCGTAGATGGTTGTAGGCATACACTGGACCCATATGGGAGTGAGGTGGCTAGGAGTGACAATGGGTATGTTACAGACATACTGTTACACAACTTCTGTCACCCAGCAGTCTCTTCTCCTCTTTCCTTCACCTTTATTTGCTCACATTCCTTGCCCTGTTGCAGAACGTTGTGGGTCCATGTGGGGAAGCTGGTGAGTCTGCTTGTGAGTGGCAAAAATGCACCGAGGGAAATGACTTAACTTTCAGTGTTGATTCAGCATCGTTTCTTCTTAGCCCCTCGTTAGAGGACACCAGTAATGAGTTCCTCTCTGCAATTCATTCCTAAATAAAATTAATTGGAAGCTAGATAGCTCTCTAATAACCATGCTTCTCTTTGCATAATAGAAGAAAAAAAAAAGATTAAATTCTCTGTTCTAATTAATAGGAGTGAAAATAGAATCTCAATCTTAGTGTGGTAAAATGAGAGAAAATAAGGCTTGTAAGTAATTTTCATGGTTGTTTAGGAATAATTGTTTTATTATTGAGTTAATAGTTTTTACAAACAGTCTGCATTTCCATATCATATTTCTGTAGCAGCTCTTTATTGAACTCACCCGGGCAGAAGATGACAAGAAGTTGTTTTTAAATACATCCCTTGTCGAGATTGTGAGTTCCAGCATAGTTAGGGCAGGGGTGCCCCCAGAAAGGATGAGGTATGGGCGGGAAATAGGGGGTCAGATGGAAATCAGTTGATTAATAAGACAACAAAACCCATTCCCCAGCTTGTTTCAAAGGAGACACCTACTATTCTGGAGGGAAATTAGACATTGGATCTCTCGTAGGCCCCAGGCTCCAACATGTGTTTTATAATGACAGTTAATTAGATACTGTCTGCAGCAATCATAGGCTGTCATTTCTAATACATTTCTGGGAAGCTGAAGGACAGGAGAAGTCACCCCCTCCTGTCTTCCCCCTTCCCGTAAGTGAAATCAGTTGCCAGAATTAACTGTGAATATATGAGGCATGAGTTCAAGAATTATACAGCCGTTCTGCACGGTGGCGCTCTGTACTTAGTATGTGCTCTGTGTCCCAAGCTATGCCGGGCACACGGTTTGCAGACAGAGATGTCACTACAGCCCAGGTCACATTTAGGGACGTCGCACGTGTAGGTCTCTAACACCTGGCCTCATGAAGATGCCACTTCTCATTGCAGCATGTGTGTCAGAGTGTGGAGATTCTTGAAAGTCACTGGATTCAACACAACTAGCAACACATTCATTAAAATGAATTCTCTCCCCAAACCATTGCCCTGAGGTCATATTTAAACCTTAAACCCAGAGTATCCCCTAGCTGTTGCTGAAACCGAACAGTAGTTTCGTTAACCTAGTGAAGAGTGTCTGCCTGGAGGTGTGTGCCCTTCTCAGCTCTGTCTGGAGGGGGGTCGAATTGACAGCATGACTCCAAGGGGGCAGCTGGGGGCAGGGGCAGCGAGTCTGTGCTCGTGGGGGAGGGGCAGCTCAGAAAGGGAGGATGAGAACGGTTGTTCAACTCAAAGACTGGGATCAGTATCCCTGAACTATACATGTAGAAACTGTTGAATTGGTATATTTTCCACTGCGTGTATTCTCAACAACAAAAATTATTAAAGCAAGATTATAAAAACTTGAATTCTAGATATGTCATGTGATAATACCCTATTTAGGAGCCAGCCAGAGCTGGATGTCTTTTCCCTGACTTCTGGGCTGTATTACTCTATTGCCTTCTTATCTCAATGACTTTGGGTAAATCACCTAACCTTTCTGGGCCTGAGTTTCCTCATCTGTGAAATGGGCAGAGTAATAACACCTACCTCACAGGATTGCTGTGAGGTCAAATGGGGACAATATTCCATGGTCTGCTGTGGTACTTAGAGCAGCCATGTGCTGCCTTCTGATCCTTCTGTCACTGTGCCATCTTTCCAGAGGGCATGCCTAGATCTCATAGCATCCTCTGAGGCTCAGAAAGTCTCGCTTCCTTTCTGCTTTTAAAAACAGCCTTTTTGCAGTAGAAAAACCACTTTTTACAGTTATCCACCTATTTCTGATTGCTGTTTCGGAGACTAAACCAAAATCCAAGCCCATTTGCCATTGAGTCAGTTCCAGCTCCTAGTAATCCTATAGGACAGAGTAAAACCGCTCTTTAAGGTTTCCAAGGAGCACCCGGTAGATTGGAACAACCGACTTTTTCGGTTAGCAGCTGCAGCTCTTAACCACTGTGCCTCCAGGCTTTCCATTTCAGAGACCATCTAGGTAAAGTCACCTTAGGCAGAGCCCAGTGTGGCATGAACAGTCAAGTCTTGTGAAATTCAAGCTTTTCAACTCAGATCATCATGACTGATGTCCCTAGGGCAGTGTTTTTTGAAATATGTCATCTAAGAATTACTTGGGGAACTTTTCATTAGCGCAGATTCCCCATTTCTCTGCCCTCCTGTCAACAAAAATAAGGCCAAGAAGAGTAGATTTGGAGCAGAGCCTGATACTCTGGCTGTTTTCTGGCTTTTGCTTTAAGTACCTTTGGTTTTTGAGCTCCCCAGGTGATTCTGTAGAGCAGCTGGGTTTTAGAACCACTACCTGGCAGATGATGCTTGCCAGGCAGATCTTACCCCCAAATATGCTACCTTCCTCATCTGCTGTAATCTCTGGGCACCATTTTATAATGGGTTCTAATTAACTCTTACATTTCGGGGGTTGAAATGTCAGCAGTCAGCTGATAAATCCTTAGAGATACTGGCACTCTCTTTCCTTGCCTTTATGTGTTGGTCTGTG
This sequence comes from Heterohyrax brucei, assembly GCA_028571685.1. NCBI lineage: Eukaryota > Metazoa > Chordata > Mammalia > Hyracoidea > Procaviidae > Heterohyrax > Heterohyrax brucei. The sequence continues at coordinate 15,345,083 of CM053147.1, read as the reverse complement.
TACACAAAGCTGCCTGCCCTCTGTCCCTCCCTCCACAACCTTGTGACCTAAATGGATCGTATGACCACTAGCCAGTGTGGATACAGGTCAGCCCACAGACCACTCCCGCGGTGCAAAACACATTTGAGGTTGGTTTTGTTTTATGGTAGTGGTAGTTTTCATGTATCCACTCCCACCATCCAGTCACAGGGCTGGGTTTACATTAAGCCATATGACTTCATAGTTATCCACCTATTTCTCTTATATCTATTTCGTTCACGATACAAGTTTTTAAGACTCGTAATTGGAATTAGGGATGTGGGGTGTGACCCTGTGGCAGTGATTATTCTCTTTGCAGAATTAACCGGTATCAGCAGAGTAAGCAGCAGTTATAATCACGTCATCTGATTCTCTGCCCAGCTGAGCTGACCAGCCTGGCCAACTTGGGAAGGCCATGGCTTCCAAGGCCATTGCCATCCCTGGTGATCAGGCTGAGGTTTGGAATTTTTCCCAGGTGTGAGCAGAAAAGTGTATGCAGAGCCCACTCTGTATGTGTTATTCTAATGCTTCACTTGCTTTCTTAGGTAAAGCAACAGCCTTCACACCAGCTATGGGTTCTTGATATTCATAAAGGTTTAAAGGTGTCCCAGTGGGAAGCAAAGTAATATTGGATAAAGATACTGAAAAAGAAAACAAAGACAATGAGATAATACATGCCAAGGCAACTTAGACAGAGCCTAGCACAAAGTAACGATTCAGTGTATACTTGCTCCCGTTGAGGCCATTACTCTTTATTTTTGTTCTGTCGCTGTTCAACTGAAGTGAATTCTGTTAAAGCGGTGACATGCGGACTATGAGTGTGAAGCATAGAACACCTGATGCAAATAACGTGTACATCACGTGTTTTTGCCAGCTGTCTCACAAAAATACTTGAGGGAGGGAAGGGTGTGGTTGGCAAAGTTGGCAAAAAACATATGGCATTCACGTTATTTGTGTAACAACACAAAAACTTGATTTTTTAGAAGATAGCAATTACAAAATCTGCTTTGCTCAAGCCTGATTTTTACTGTTCTTCGTGCATATTGTAGCACACAGTCCTTCGCTTGTGGATTTGAGTTCTGAGTTTATATTTTCATTGGGTTTAGTGAATTGAATGTTTTTAGTTGAATTAAATAGGCTGCGTGAAGCTCCTCCCTGGACCAATTTCATGAGTCACTGGGGATTGTGGATAATTTACAGTGTGCGTTCAAAGTTGACACTGTTTTCCCCTGAAGCCTCTAATCCTCCAGTTCGCTTTCCTCCTTGCCCCTTTTTAGTTGAGTAAATGAGGAAATGGTGCTAAACCTGACCCAAGTCTGTCACCTGTAGCAGTGACACACATATGTGACAAGAGGACAGAGCACTGTCCTTACCTCTGGGATCCAGTTCTAGAGGTTTTCAGTAGCCTTAACTCTCTGTGGAGTCATAATTGTCACCATTTTCCCAAAGGTAGACAAATTTTATGATTTTTTTTTTAAGTGTGTCATGTCCAAGGTGAGGCATTTTATTTCTCCTGTGAATTCTTTGCTATGTTGTGGTGTTATACCACCTGTCAGGTCTTTTATTGTTTTCTTTCTTTCTTTCTTTCTTTTTTTCTTTCGGTTCCTTTCTTTTAATTTTGTAACATAATCATTTGCTGAACATTTAGTGGATCATTTGCTTTAAAATGTATCTCAACATTTTATTAGGGAAAATATACACAAGAACACAGTCACCTAAAATTAAGTTCTGAAAAGTGTCTTAAAATACTAGGTGTTGAAAAACTTCAATCTCAGATAACCAATCCATGTTCCTAAAGTCACAAGAAAAAAACACTTTCTGAAAATAGATCCTTTTCCAGAGTTGTAAACTAGTGTAGGAGGTAATTTGCTTAACTCTCACTGGTGACTGTAAAACCGAGTGGATGTCTTCAGTCTATAACATGCCTCTCCCACTAACAAGGAGCAGAGATCAGCACGGGTGAAATGCAAAGCTACAGTGTATCCTTTTGTAAAACTTAGGGAAGTGTTCAGTGGTCATTCTTAGCCTACATCACAGAGAAATGCCCTCCAGCCTGCCGGACCATCCGATAGAGCAGTCAACTTGACAGTCCCACTAAATGCTTTACGCTTGTGGCTTTCTTCATCTGGATCACTGTCCCCATACGCTTCACATTTGGTTTGTCATGCTTAATAAAGTTAGACAAGAGGATAAATTAGTTTTATCTGCCAAACATGTAGCGGGTGTATCTGGTAGTGTACTTTCTTGTTATGTGGGATATATTCTGTGTATCATTTTTCCTTGGATTTAATACAGTGGAGGGGAGACTGTGATGCTACAGTTTAGGCAGCAACATATCTAGGAAAATATATGAGGTTCTCCTGTGATGTGTCCATAATCCCATAGTCTGGTTCATGCACCCTGTCAAGCGTCCTACGTAGGAGATAGTCGACTTGACCTGGGACCCCCAGTACCGATGAGTCGGCCGTTCGTGTCTGCCAGGCACTCGTTGTGAGCTCTATGGGGCAATTCTGCTGTGACCCAAAGAGTCACTGTGAGTCAGAATTGACTTGATGACAGTGGGTTTGGCTTTGGGGTTTTGCTGTCTACTGAGGTAAACTTGAAATTTTAGGTTCTTGAAGCTTAAGAAAGGGATTTTTAGGAGATAGGTAACTGAGCTCAGTGCTGCTAGAAAGCCCTATCATTAATCCTTTTCTTATAGGCTTAGTACGACTCTCCTTTTCTTATAGGCTCAGTGGACTTGAAGTTCTCTAGACATTCCTGGGCATTCTGTAGATACTCAGCACTCCTACAGAGATGAGGCAAAAATAAGGTCACAATCTAATTCTAATTGGGGTAGCAAATGAAAGAAGAGGCCACTTCAAGTTGTAGCTGACAGGTTTGAAAGGTCAGATTAGCTGAATGAGGACGTTTCAGTCTCAGGTTCTGTTTTTCCACTGTCTCCTTATTGATTGTCCCAAGTCTGTTTTCTGACACCAGCCTTCAGTGTTGGGAATGCAGTACCGTTGTCCCCCTGTTACTGCCCATGGTGAAGGCCAGCCGATCTCCTGCCACCCCCTCCTGGATGCTGCTCCCTGCAGCAACGTGGAGCATGCGTTCATTTCACGTCGACGTTAATTCACTCAGTCTTCTTGCAGGAGGTAATTCAACATCTCTTCTCTTGTTCCAGACATTTGGTGCTGTTGCCCAAGCCTCGTTCTTTATGTGGAGGAAGGGGCTGCCAAGGAAAGCTAAATGACCGTGTTCTGAATGAAGGCTGTACCGTGCGGGTGATGAGCTGGGTTCCAGTGTGCGTGTGGACGTGATTCATTCACTCTTCTCTCCGATTTTTGAGATCATATGCAATTGATGAAAAGTTAAATTTGTGTCCTCTAAAGTCATCAACAGTATTTTTTAAGAGTTGTTAAATGTTTAAGAGCTGTGATTTGACCCAGGGTAAGCCTCTTCATACACTAAATAATTTGCATTAAGTTTAGGAACTGATTGTTTTGTGTCTTCACATGGATGTTCTTAAGAAAGCATGCTTTTCTCTGTGTCTGTATGGCAAATTATGGCTAAGGAATTTGCTCCTGGTCTTACTGAGGCCTCCTAATTGCTTACTGTCTTCAAATACTTTCTATAGTTCACCACCTGTCTTAGTCATCTAGTGCTGCTGTGACAGAAATAACACAAGTGGATGCCTTTAACAAAGAGAAATCCATTTTCTCCCAGTCTGATAGGCTAGAAGCCCAAATTCAGGGCATTGGCTCCATGGAAGGGCTTTCTCTGTCAGCTCAGAAGGAAGGTCATTATCATTAATCTTCTCGCTGGTCAAGGAGCTTCTCAGGCACAGGGACCCAGGGTCCAAAAGACATGCTCTGCTTCTGGTACTTCTTTCTTGGTGATTGAGGCTCCCAACTCTCTGCTCACTTGACATAAAAGGTGTCGCAGGAAACCCCAGGGAAACTCCGTTTACCTGGGATTGGGGGTGTAATCTTAGCAGGAGTGGTACATTCCCACCCTGATCCTCTTTGACATAATCCAGTCTTGCACCATTCACCACAAGCAGAGATGAGGGTTTACAACACATAAAAAGTTACAGTCACAAACTAGAGGATAACCATACAGTACTGGGAATCATGGCCCCGCCAAATTGCTACACACATTTTTTGTGGGATGTAGTTCAGTTTATGACATCACCATTCTTAAAAATAGGAAACCAAACTGTCCCCTAACAAGAAAGTCCCTTTAACCTTCTGTAAAGTAGTGGAATTGAAAGTGAAGAAGAGCAAGAACTTTAATTTATTTCTAAATATAGAAATGCTTGAGGGCCAAGAAAATTACTTAATTTATATTTTCAGACATTATTTCACAGTTATCCTTTGTTATTGGCTTTTCATATTTTGTCTTCTAAAAGGGGGAGGATTTTTTTTTTTTAGATCTTTAACAGTTCTTGTACTCTTTCAAGGAAATCCTTTGACCATAATATCTATCAGATTTCTACTAAAATTAAAAACCATGTATACTTTGTTCTGTCTTCTAAACTCTTGCTTGTTTTCTTGGGCAAAAGTAGATTTTTTTTATTCTGGTCAGTCTTTGAAATTTGCTTTCATATTAGCTACATTTTTAGAAGAAATTATCTGGAGACCTTATTACTGAATTCTATGTCTGATTCTGATGCAGAAAAATCTAAGAGTCCCTTTTAGAACAAAAATATACAGTGAAAATATTTCCTACAGAGGGCCATTGGACAAAGTTGCTACAAAAGACTTTTTTTAGGTGTTGAAAAGCAAAGACATCACCTTGAAGACTAAGGTGTGCCTGTTCCGAGCTGTAGCGTTTTCAGTCACCTCCTGGCACTTGGCTGGCATATGCATGCAAGAGCTGGACGAAGAATAAGACGAAGAACTGATGCCTTTGAATTGTGTTGGCAAGAATATTGAATATAGTGTGGACTGCCAAAAGAATGAATACATCTATCTTGGAAGAAGTACATTCAGGATGTTCCTTAAAAGCAAGACTGGCAAGACTATATCTCATATACTTTGGCCGTGTCATCAGCAACGATCAGTCCCTGGAGAAAGACATCATGCTTGGTAAAGAAGAGGGCCTACAAAAAAGAGGAAGACCCTCGTGGAGATGCACTGACACAGTGGCTGCAGCAGCAGGCTCGACCGTAGCAAAGATCGTGAGGCTGGCAGAGGACCAGGCAGTGTTTCATTCTGTTGTGCAGCTGCAGAGCCACTACGAGACAGGACCTACAACACGATGAGAATACGGGGTCTTGTGAAGATTTGGCACTCTAGAGCTCAAAAGTTCTTTCAGATTCTCAGTGAATTTCATTGTAAAAAGTGAAACAAGACAAGAACTAAGAGTACTGGTGGGGTTAGGATGGTCTGGGACTCCCCTGAAGACACAGCACTTGGCTGTAGGGCCAGAGGTCAGTGGTTCAAATCCACCAGCCCCTGATATGGCCATCTGCATCTGTAATGGTGACAGCCTTGGAAACCCTATGAGACAGCTCTACTCTGTCCTGTAGGATTACTATGAGAATCCACTGCAAGGCAACAGGATCGGTTTTGGTTTTAAGATAGCCTGATTTGGAGTTGTAATAGGAAACAGGTGAATAGCATAGACAAGAAATCGTGATAGAATGTTTGAAAATGCAGACTGGTAAACCAGAGTGTCTAGCTTTCAGTCCTGATGCAGTCACTTATTAATGTGTGACCTGGAGCAGGCCACTCTGTGCACATCTACTGATCACGTTTGTTTATAATATTTATTTGTTCGTTAACCATGTAACTACTTACCTGGTACTTGAGTATAATAATAGCAGCATTTACCTTAAAAGGTTGTTGTAACAATGAAACTTGTTCTTAGATACACAGTTTTGAGAACAGCTGGCACATAGCTAGTATGTACGCAATGTCAAGTCTTACCCAGACTCATGGTGAACCCTTGTACAGTGGAAGGAAATGTTGTCTGGTCCTGTGCTAGCCCCGTGATCGTCTGTGGGTTGGACCTTTAAGAGCCATAGGGCTGATTTTTGGAACTTGATTGCCAGGCCTTTCTCCCTAGTCCATCTTCATCTGGAAGCACCACTGAAACTTGTTCAGTATCATAGCAGCGTGGAAGCCTCCATGGACCAATGAGCGGTGGCTGTGTATGAGGCATGCTAGCTGGGAACTGGACCTGGTTCTCCTACACAGAAGGTGAGCATTCTGTCACTGAACCACCACTGCCTCTGTTAGTATGTATATACTGCCCCTCCCCGCAAAACCCACTGCCTTCAAATGGGGTCTGACTCATAGTGACCCTAGAGATCAGGGTAGAACTGCCCCATAGAGTTTCCAAGGAGCGCCTGGCAGATTTCAACTGCCGACCTTTTGGTTCACAGACCTAGCACTTAACCCACTATGCCACTGGGGTTTCCAGTATGTACATAGCACCTTTTATTATCATAGGTCACTGAAGTTTGTCTTGGTACCATAGTTCACTTGGGTAATGGTCTCTTTTCTGGAACTGCACCTTCCTGATGATTCTGCTCTTTGCTGTCGACATCTGTAGCAGTATACACTCTCTGCTTCACGGTCTGCTGCTTTTCAAAAGGCTTATAGAAGTATGCTTGATTGATGAGAATTGCAAGCATTCTCTCAAAGGTATTTGTGTTTCAACCAGAACTGTGTCATATTGGGAGCTCTGGTAGCGTAGTGGGTAAGAGTTGGGCCGCTAACCAAAGTGTCAGCAGTTTGAATCCACTAGCTTCTCCTTGGAAACCCTATGGGGAAGTCTGCCCTGTTCCGTCAGGCTGCTTTCAGTCGTAATTGACTCAGTGGCAGTGGGTTTGGTCTTTTGATGCCCTAATGAAGACAAAGAAAAATACTAAGAGTTTTAAGCCAGGATGCCATCCCTCCAACTCCATCTCTTGATTCTGATCTTAGGATCAAGAGAGAGGAAAAAAATAAGTAAACTAAGCCGATCCTGATTCCTTTATTAACTTTGGATAAGATTTGACTGCAGGTAGATCTCATTGGAGACCTCAGCACTATCCTGAGAGTGTGGCTGGGTAGGGTCAGAAGAGCGGCCTTCTGTGGTTCCATCACTCATTTGAAAACTGTCATAGTCCCACTTCAGTCTCAAAGCTGTTTTCCCCTTTATTCTACCACACAGTAGAAACAACACCCAAGCAGAAATTGTTTTATCTAAACCCTTAACAGTCTATAACATGGCCTCTGTCATGTCGGTTTTTTGTTGTAATTCTCAGATGCTAACAGCAGTTCCTTTCCCATTAGCCACACTGACTGCATCAGAGACATTGAAATAAATTGTTACAGTATTAATTAAGATTTCGTGGTCAGAATCCATTCCTTGATAGGTATGATAGGATTTGGCCTCCTCTGTATCTTCAGATAAGCAAGCCTCAAACATCTTCACAATCTCTGCTGCCGCCTTAGAAGATTAGATATGATGGAGGAAGGCTGAAGCAATCAAACAAATGCTATTGATTCATCTCTGCGAGTGTAATTCACATACCCGGGAGTGTCCTGGATGCAAAATGACCTTTGGAATTTAAATTTCCATTGCAAAGTAACATTAAAAAGGTAATTTTATTTTGTTAAGCCACAGGGTTTGGTTTTTAGATACTATAAAATTTATATCTACTTGCCATCTTCCGTGTATAAGTGAGAGGTTTAAACACTCCGTATTTAATGCCCTCATCTATAAAAATGAGTTGTGTGTGTGTGTTACTTTAATGGCTTTCTCAATACTACCAACTCTTTATTTTTGCAGCAGTACTGTGTGAGACAGGTAGATTTATGGTGCTATATAAACCAAAAGGTAAAGTAAAAAGGTGGGGTGGAGGGAGAATAACTTAAATTTCGTAGAAACTGTTCCTTGAAACTTTTCAGGATTTGGCTGGGCCTTAAGATCATTTGGGAAATTCCAGCTAGTGGTTTCTTGATATCTAAAAAGATCACAGGACTTAATCTGATGATTTCAGGAGCAGGACAGTGGGCTCAGATAAGGTGGAAGGCTAGGCACTGAGTGCCGGAGGATGAGTTTTGTTTGACAAGTGATATTACCATAGAACTAACAACAGTCACTGGAAGTTCTAATGGTGCAGTGGTTAAGAGTTTGGCTGCTAATCAAAAGGTCAGCAGTTGAAATTTACCAACCACTCCTTGGAAATCCCACAGAGCAGTTCTAGTCTGTTCTGTAGGGTTTTTGTGAGTCAGAATTGACTTGATGGTATATCACCACCAACACAACAGTCGCTAGCAACGTTTTGCCACTAGCTGTGCTTTTATTCATGAAGCCAAACCCAGGGCCACTGAGTTGAATCTGACTCATAGTGACCCTATAGAGCGGAATAGAACTGCTCCATGGAGTTTCCAAGGAGCACCTCACAGATTTGAACCGCAGACTTTTGGGTAGGCAGACATAGCACTTGGCCACTACGCTACCAAGGTTTCCAAAAAATATGGAATGCTTCACGAATTTGGGTGTCAGTAGTCTTAAAAAGAAAAGAAGAAGATGGCATTTGCCATTGAGTTGATTCTGACTCATAGTGACTGTAGGACAGAGTAGAACTGCCCCATAGGGTTTCCGAGGAGCACCTGGCGGACTCAAACTGCTCACCTCCTGGTCGGCAGCTGCGGCACTGAACCTCTACGCCACCAGGGTTTCCAGAGTCATTAAATAGGACCCTCAATGCCTTAGCATTAGTAGTTAACATGGTTTCCAAAGAAACCTCTCATTTTCTTTACACTTGAAGTAATTTCTTCTTCTAATTGCTTATTTTAAGAATCTAAAAAAGCCACGCTTATAGTGTTTGACGGTGACACTAAATCAACAAGAGGTTTTGTTACTTGTTTTGTTTGTTTTAATCTGGAATAGGGAAGCATTGGTGACATTGGCAACCCACCCCAGACGTGTGTGGAATTGGGGAGCTCCAAAACTGGTGCTAAGAGCTAGTTATTAATATCCTTTTTCCTGCACACTTCTTTTTTAACCTTTCCTTTTTGTATTCATGGAAACCCTGCTGGCATAGTGGCTTAAGTGCTACATCTGCTAACCAAAAGGTCAGCAGTTCAAATCTGCCACACACTCCTTGGAAACTGTGGGACAGTTGTCCTCTGACCTGTAGGGTTACTACGAGTCATTCCCAACTTGACGGCAGTGGGTTTGTTTGGTTTTTTGGTCTTATTTCTTATATTAATTCAGACAGCCTCTTGCTTGGACTTGAGAACTCTACCAGATTATCAAGAGTCTTACTAGAATTATTATTTCTACAAATCCCTCATTCCCTGGAGCCATGCCTTCTTCTGTTTAGGGGCAGAGGAATGTCAGGAATTCCCCACTAACTGAGTTCAAGGATGCCTGCCATCCGTGCTCAGTCGTTGGCTGGGAGCAGTCAGGGCCATGGCTTGGGACCGACTCCAAGGCCTCTCGCAGGGGAGCCTGCAGCTGCCCGTCAGCTGTGCGTTCTCTCCACAGCCAAGCCTCTTGCAGGGAGGTTCCTGTGGGGCCTCTGCCTCCATATGGGTACTTCTGAAACCTCGAACTGTTCACCTTTACCTCCTGAAGTGCTCAGCTGTGTGATTCGCTTGTCCTCCAGAGATTGTGCGTGTGATCACATGTCCTGCTCATGGTCACCCCACAGGTCGTGTCACAAATCTAAGCAGGTGACCTTCTATGAACCGGGAAGCGCTGACCGTTGAGGGACCACTGCTGCCAGGAGTGGATGAGAAGGCTCCCTGCATCCTACCTGCGGTCACACCAACCCTTTCATTCTGAAAGAAAAGCTCTTTACTACTGTGCCTTACACAAAGGAAGCAGAAAGTGCTAAGAAGCAAAAATCCCTCTAAGTATAGAATTCAAAACCATCTGTAAAGAGGACTGCTGGAGACTAAGTGTTTTTGAAGGCTCTTCTAAGTGGCCTGGTTGATTTGCTGGTACATGTACGTGAAGTTAGCTGTGGAACTCAAGGTCAAACCTGACCTCTTGGGTTCCTGGCTTCACCATAGAAATAAACTACTCTCTAGGTTTTAAGGCACAAAGATGGTTTCATTGTGATGACGTTTGGCGACAAGTTGGGAGACCTGAGTTTGGGATCTGGTTCTCCTACTAACTAGTTGTATGGTATAGAGCACATCATTTGCCCTTTAAAAAAAAAATCTGTAAAGTAGAAGAAATGTAACAGCAGTGAATACAAGGACTCCATCTCATTCTGAAATCTATGGACTATGTCTGTGTCTGGGATTATTCCAGGTAGTTGCAGACCTTCAAGCCCAGCCACTGTCAGACCTAAAGCTTATGGAAGAGCTAGGTAAGTCTCCAAAAAGTTGGCCTTGCTTTGGGCCTCTTCTCCTCTGTGAGTCTCCCATGTGGGACTTTGCTTCCCTCGTCCTGTCAGTGGAGAGGTAGTGGACCCTGGGTCTCGACTCCCAGTTGTGTTCTAGGCTGACTCACAACTCTTACACCTGTGGCCACGTTGTCTAACTTGTCTTTGGTTCCACCAGCTGCCATGCACAAATGGTGGGTCCTTCCCGACATGTAGCTTACTGAGTAACAGCAGACAAAGCTGTTGTTTTGCCAGAGTCAGTCTCTTCTATTGCTAGTCATTACTTTATGCCTTCTAGGTTTGTTTTTTTTAAATCATTTCCCTGTACTGCTATCTAGCTCATTTGAGTTCTTATTTTGGAGGATGAGTCCTGCCAAACTGGGTCGTCTCAGGAGGCTGTGAAGCCTCACCTCTGGTTGGATTGAGATGAGTCAAGCTTCTTAGCGCCTTTCAAGCTTTTGTTGAGAACACCTTAGCTTCCTTGTTTCAGAGGAAGTCATTAATTCAAACATGGCAGTTATTTGTCAGAAAGCTACATTAGGAAATGTTTTATTTATGTATATCCAAGTTTACGAAAGTAATGTCACCTCTGAAGACGTGCAGTCATTTTGTGACCCACATTAGGTAGCTACCTGGGCCTCCAGGCTTCCAAATAAGCAAATATCAGTGCTTGGTTTTATGAAATTGTTGGATTATTTCAAATCACATAAGTGCACCCATCCTTGTGGCCTTGGGGGCATTAACATTAATCACAGTGATGCAAAATTCAATTCACAATCATCTGATGCTCCCTGCATGTTGATCTCACCAGGCAAGGCATCTGTTTTGCAGTAAGCTGCTGGAACAGAGGCGAATCAGATTGGGCAGGCTGGAATCTGTCAATGGATACGTTTCCAATAAGGTCAGAGAAATGATCCTGACGTGGGGAGCCTTCTTCCCAGCATTGTCGGTAGGAGAAGTGAACCCTAGGGTAAATCAGAGTTTTATGGGTCCCCTGAAACACTCTTTTGTAGACAAAACCTGGTTAAATGAATGCCAGGAATGCCAGTCCCTTTAAATGCAGTGTTCTCAGGCTCAGGAGCATGGGTTACAATTACACTGTACAGGTAGGAGAGGAGCGTGACAGCAGAGCCTGGTGGTTTTGTGTTTGCAGTATACAGAAACACAAGCCAGGCCCCCACAGACCTATGCCCTGGCCTCATGGCCCACAGGTTGATTCTGCCCTGATCCCCATCCAAAGCCATTGGAAAGCAGGATGGCTGAATGGAAAACCCCAAGCAACAAAACAGACAAGGGTTTGAATCTCAGCTATGCCATTTATTTGCTTAGTGACTATGGACAAGTTGCTACACCTTGCCTCTCAAGTGAGGATAACTTTATGAAGGACTTTGGGAAAATTAGTAATAAAATGTATGGAGTACTTCATATAATATGTGTCACTCGGTGTTTTAGTCAGCTGGGGCTGCTCTAACAGAAATACCACAGAGTAGATGGCTTTAACAAAGAAAGATTTATTCTTACACAGTCCGGTAGGTTGCAAGTCCATATTCAGGGTGTCCGCTCCAGGGGAAAGGGCTGCTCTAACACTCAGTAATTTTTTTTTTTTTTGAAGAACCTGCTCTAACTTGTATCTTCTAACCTGGATCTGAGTCTTTGCATTTCTTGAAAACGTTCTTAGCTATTCTCCAGTAGTAAGGAATTAGAGTATCCAGGTCTTCATAACATCCTTCAGTCTCATTACTACATGGACTGCCAAGCCTTTTGCCAGTACCAGCTCTAGTTGGCAATATCCCAAGACAAGGGTCGGCTATGGTTGATTGTTGCAAGAGTGGGTCCTCTTCTCAACACGCACGTGGACTTTGATGCTGACATATGAAGTGCTGCTCTGTGTGACCTCGTGGCATCAGGTTGTGGCCCTGACATCATCCTAGTTTTAGTTCCTATGGGACATAACTGTCTTTATGAGCCATGCATCTTACATGGTCGCTAGTGGCAGACAGCCAGATCATTCACTGTCTTCACTGTACCCAGTTACTCAGCCGTGTCTATGTCCCTGAACTTCAGCACATTTCATTAGTTTAATAAAGGGTGTGTTTGGTAAACTCAGAAGAGTTGGTGGGGAGGGAGGTCATTGCCAGTAGGTAATTTTTTTTAAGTTGAAAGTGATTTGGAAGAGAAGAAAGTTTGAACTTGTGCAAACTTAAGGAGATAGCTTAGTCTTCTGTATTTACAATATAGCAGTAACGTGTTCTCAGTAACAGGAGGTAGTACACAGATTTGGGACACTACATGGTGTATTTTCAAGTGTTGCTAAGAACTTTTGTAGAATTTAATTGCTCAGATTCTCAGTTGATGGCAATGGTATGGACAGAAACTTCTCTGCGCTAGATTGAAACCCATGCTTTTGTTGGATTTGGTTTGGTCTCCTCAGGAATCTTATGAACATGGTAAATTCTTCACATCCCCATTCTTACATTTTGGAGGGATAATAACCATTAATTTTAAAACTTCCACTTTATCTATTCTTCCATTTTCAATGGTAATAGTATATTATTATGTTAATTCAAATCAAGAAAAATCTTAATTATGACACTTAATTTTTTTCTTAAAGCATTCTCTCATTTGATTAGCATGTAGACTTCTCTTTGCCCATATTACCTTCATCTTCATCATCTCTCAGTAGATGAAAGGGAAAGTACAGTGCTGCTAATGGTGTAAGCAGTTACTGAGGTCTAATGGCCAAGACTTCAAGAAACCATTAAGAGGACAGAAAAATGTACCTTTGATATCTTAATTTGATTGCTCCAATTGAGCAAGTCCACTTTGATAATTATTCTGTGGGTACACTGACCCCATCATTGATTTCCTATCTCATTTGGACGCTTGATCTTTGCCTTTGTGAGTTTTCTCTCCATTTACCTAGGTGATCTGTAAAGAACCCTGGGCATTAATATGCAGAGAATGCAGTGCAGGCCTTGACCTGTGTCTCTGTCTTGCCTTCTCCCTGGGGCCCGTTTTTCTTGTGCCTGGCCTTGCTGGTGGACTCCATCAGGAAGTCGCCATCACAGGCTGGTTATAACGATGCTTGCAGATTTCCTTGCTGAGTCTGTAATTAAATGACATCACTGAGTCGTAAATGCATCTGCTGTGAAAGTCAGGAGGCTAAATTATCCCATTAAAGAAAGAAAAGTGTTACTTGGTGTTAAAGACTCGCAAGTTTAGTATGCTGGAGAGTTGCTTCAGGAAAGCTGTTGAAAGCCAGTTGAGCATGGCACATAGTGGGAAGATCAGGAGGGTGGAAGGCCATGTGGTTCAGAACAAGCTGTTCAAGAATCACAGCTGCACTCAGGCTAACTTCTGAAAAAAAAGAAAAGAAGTTCCCCCAAGTGCAGTTAACTGCTTGGTTGCTGGTTCTTATTCTGAATAACTGTGATACTCCTAGTACCCCCCAACAGATAACAGTGGTCACAAGATCCCAGGAGAGCATGGCATAGGTAACCAGAGCATGATGTGGGTGGGGCCAAGGTCATGACTTCTTTTCCCACAGAGCCTAGTAACTTCAGTGAATTAGACCATGAAGTTTTCAAGTGTTGCTAAGAACTTTTGTAGAATTTAATTGCTCAGATTCTCAGTTGATGGCAATGGTATGGACAGAAACTTCTCTGCGCTAGATTGAAACCCATGCTTCTGTTGGATTTGGTTTGGTCTCCTCAGGAATCTTATGAACATGGTAAATGAATCGTAATCGTAATCGTAAATGAACACGGTGAATGAATCGTACACCCAGCCCTGGTTAGGCATCAGGACTCCTAGTCACTCAGTGGGCAAGCATTTGGCTGCTACCTCAAAGGCAGTCATTCAAGCCCACCAACCCTTCCCAGCCCAAACAGGGGGCAGAAAGACGCAACAGTGATGACATCATCATCCTGGCTCTTAGAAGATGTTGATGGGTTGTGTCTATCCAAAGAACATAGCTGACTGCCTGTTAAATTTTCCCTCAGCAGCTAGTTAAAGAGAGAAGAAAACTAGAAAGACAAAAGACCCATGTGCTGGTGTTCTTGCCCTGTCAAAAGTATAAAATAAGTCTGCTAGTAGCAAGTTTGAGGCATCTCTTGTGCTCCCGATACTGTGCTAGAATTGTAGTGCATATAAGGAAACTGAGCCAGTCTAAGGTCAAGCAGCTTACACTTTAGTGGGCGATATCAGCCATAAATACGAAAGTAGTTACAGTGGTACTTCACGGTCGTAAATAAACCCCACACAATTGGAATAGAAAGATGGAAAGGGCTTTAGGCATAAAAGAGAAAGAGTTCCTGACTAACAACAGTAATGGTAAATACTATTGATTGAGCCTTTGCTGGCAGATACTGCAGTGAGCACTTTTTATGGGTGCTGTCATTTAAAGAGACAGCTTTATGAATGAAGCGTCAGCTGCTGGAGGGTGACTAACTGGTTCCAGCTTCCATAGCTAGTAGCAGCGTGACCAAGCAGCCCTGGTGGTACAGTGTCTAAGTGCTTGGCCACTAAGCAGAAGATTAAAGGTTGAACCCGCCAGCTGCATCGTCGACAAAACATGTGGTAGTCTGCTTCATAAAGATTCACTGCCTCAGAAACTATGGGGCAGTGGTTGGTGTCAGTAGGATTCAGCTCAGCGACAATGAGTCTTGTTTTGTTTTTAGCGGTTTGAACTAGCTGCTTCTTCCGAATGCTCCTCTACTTAACCCCTGTGAGATAGGATTTTCCAGCACTGAATCACTCCTCGTCAGTACAGTTCCAGGAATGGAGTATGTCCGTGGTCAGCAGTGTCCTGAAAGTTTTCATCCCTCAGAAAGTTAGCTGTGACATCATAGCATGAGTTCTGGTTCTGGTATTTTCTCAGGGAACCCGGAAACTGGAGTGTGTAACCGTTTAATAGGTATCTGCTAACTCTGCTTCCACTGGATGCTGGTCTAGGCTTTGGGGGAGATTTGGAGATACGGCTAGCTGGTGAGTAGCTCCTGCCATGACTTTGCATTTCACCTAGCAGAGTCCTCGAAAGTCGTGAGGACAACACTGAGTTGCCATTCTGTGTCACCTCCCAGTGGTGCTGCCGCTGTGGTCACACACCAGCACTTCACTAAACTTGTTGTACCTCCTGGTTTCTACAGTGAATGTGTGTGTGCATATATGATATCATATTATCAAGTTTTCTAGTAGCATGGTTGTATCCATTGCAAAGGAAATGTGTTTCTGGTGTTGACGGAGAAAGAGGTTCTCCTTTCCAGTTCAGAGCCCCGGTGGCACAGTGCACCAGAGCATCACTGTCACCCAGAAGATTGGCAGTTTGAATGCTTGCAAACCCTCTGGGGGCACATCTGCTCTGTCCAGTAGGTTGCTGTCAATCAGAACCAACTGATGGCACCTCATATTTTCAGTTTCTCTGAATACATTGTTGTTCAAAACAGTGATAGCCTTTATATGTAAGTTGTCTAACTTGAACTATCACAACCATGTTACGCCAACTTAAATTCTCACTGTCTCCCTCTTAGATGTAGTCAATGTGTTGATCACCAGCTTAATGTCTCCAAGGACTTGCCACTTTTTCTGCATAGTGAGCTCCTCAGCCAGCTGACCACATAATTCGATGAAATATATACACTTGTGTAACAAACCCAGTGTGTTCAGGCCGTCCTGGGGGAGTGAGAGCCTGTCTCCAGCCTGGTGAATAACAAGCAGATACCAACACAACAGGGCGTCCCCAGGAGAGACTGAGCGTCAGCCCAAGTCACAGCCAGCCCACTTCACAGCCCTTGACACAGTCAGTGCACCCGAGGTCCGTAATGGACTGCAGCTACCCCAGCTAGCGGAGAAGCAAGCGTTTTTAGGAGCCACAGAGCATGCCGTAGACTGTAGGCAGGAGAGGAACTGGATAAATTCATTTCACTGGAAAAGTCTAAGAGAAGTCTTCACCTGAAATTATGTAATAGTCCTGAAACTAAGGTGCTGATGAGTCTCTGCCCATCCTGTTGGGGGCACTCCCATGGTGCTAGGTACTGAGCAGGCCGAAACAGATGATGCCAAAAGCCTGATGCGGTTTCCTGGAACCACGGGGTTGATTACCGTTAACACTTCGAATTCTGCTGAAATGATAGAACTGAGACAATCAGCAGGAAATACATGGAAGCTGTTTGCCTCGATTGCAAGATCACGTGGTAGCCCAATTTCAAATACTGTTTATTTTGTGGGTGAAAACGTGTATCCCATAAACGATTAGGTAAATTCTTCATGTAATTTATCCCCCATCACTAGCATAGGGCTGTCCTCCTAGTCAAGGCTTTCCACTCGCCAGGAACTGCAGGGGAGATACGGTGGCTGACATGGTCTTTCCACAAAGTCAGCATCACCAGGTTGCGATTTGCAGGTGGGAATGCTGCACAGCGGGGGGCACTTGTCAAGTAAACAGAGAACATTCATTCTCAGGCATGTGGCCCCAGTGGCTTTCACGAGCGTTAAACTCACTTAGAAATAATTAGTAATCAGAAAAGCATTTACACTCAACTCTCTGAAGTGTGGAGGATGTGTACATTACATCAGTTGAGTTATCAGTATAAATATCTACTTTAGTTGTAGGTGTAATTAGGTTTTAGTGAAAGAAGACATGTCGATTGGGGGCCATGGGATGTTTTCATCAGTGAAGTGTCATTTCTGTTTTGGTTGGTACTGAACTCTGGGTCCTGAGAGGAAGACTCTAAACACTGTGGAACTCAAAAGACTCTAACGGCATTCAGAGTTTCCAGCCTCTGTTGGGTCTGTGAAGCTGGCAATAGATAGGTTTACAAGTTGTTTTCAATATACCCATGCATCTGGAAGCACTTGTATTGCTGCACAATTCCATCTGGGTTTACTTATATTGGGGCTCGGGCCTCACGTGTGATAGCTGTTGGTTGTCATCAAGTGGGCTGTGACTCCTGACAACCTCATGCTTAAGGACTAACCTATTGCCAGTCCTGCAGTCGTGTCATGATCATCGGCGTTTCAGTCATTGTCCCAGCTGTCTCGTGGACTCACAGGACAGTGTTGGAAGAGCGTGAGCAGCTGACTGGGAAGGCCAGTGCGGTTGTATTTAATTGGTGAATGAGGACATTTTAGTAAATGTGGGACCTCAAAATCTTCTGAAGCAACTCATGCATGGAATCTTTTCACTTCATCCTGTCATCTGCATTTATTCATTTAATTGTAGTGATTTGAAGGGACTCTTGACAGAGGCAGCAGTAATCTGTTAATGCTGCTAAGTAAATTACCAGGTGCCTCACCTAACTTTTGAGCTGTGCATTTTTAAATGTACAACTCCGAGAGGACTTTCAGCCTTACATCACCCTTCTACTGGCAATAAAAAAGTCCCTCCCTGTGCCTTTTGGGAGTCTTTCTATCCACGTGCTCTCCTACGCCAGTGGGAGACTGGCTGAAGAGTTCAATCTGAGGAGCCTAGGACGAGGAGGCCAGTGCCTGCTCATCTCCTAGCTCGTTATTTTGCTTCCATTTTCCTCCCCTTTCCAGGGGAGACCCTGGTGGCCTAGTGGTTAAGTGGTATGTCTGCTAACGAAATGGTCGGTGGTTAGGGTACACCAGGCATTGAGTCAATTGGAAAATCTGTGGGGCAGTTCTACTCTGACCTCTAGGATCACTGTGAGTCAGAATCGACTGGACGGCATTGAGTTCCAGTTTCCGTAATCAAGAGTTTTCCAATGCTTTTAACCCCAGTTGTTCTTACTAGGTCCTGGATGCATAGTGGTTAAGAGCTGCAGCTGCTGACCGAATGCAATTCTGCTCTGTCCTGTAGGGTCAGCGTGAGTTAGAATTGACTCAACGGCAATGTGTCTGGGTTTTGCGTGTTGCTGTCAAGTTGATTCTCACTCCTAGTGACCCCATGTGGTGGAGTAGAATTGCTCTGTAAGTTTTACTGGGCTGCAGTTTTATGAGAGCTGCTTGCCAGGCCTTTTCTCCATGGAGAAAATGGTGAGTTCAAACCACCAGCCTTTGGTGAGCAGCTGGGCTCTTATGTATCTTGTCATCAGGGCTTCTAGTTGGAAAGATACCTCTTTAGAAGTACAGTGACATATTCATTGCAGTGACTTTAGTAAGTCAGATGATATTATCATCTTTGCTGTCCGAGTCAGTCATCCACCAAGTCTCTGAGTTACTTCCCCCCTACAGGTGACACTGAAGTTACCTGGCTGGCTTCGTGAGCCCAGAGACAGCTGGCTGCATCTGCTTTGGAAGTCTGAAGTTTTAGTGTTTGGAAGATTTTAAAACTAAGTCTTCTTTTGCCTGATTTTGAACTTTAATTACTTGGCCATTCCAGACCTTACCTTCAGTTGAACTCATTCAGGTTTCGGTTCTTTCATCCCAAATGTCCCTTCTTTGAAAGCTGTCCAGGCTGCTGCTGATGCCTGAATGTGTCACACACAGCTGCCACTGATCACTTTGCCTTCTCCAGTAGCAGCAGTCTTTGGCCCCGTTGAGGTGAGTAGCTTCCAGCCTATTTTTCAAAGCACCTTCTCATTGTGAGCACTTTCTTAAATGTTCAGTTTAAGAGACAGTATCTTGAAATACCTCTGTTGAGAAGATCGGGTATTACACAAGCAAGTTCCTAGGTAACTATTGTTGGATTATAACTGTTACACTCTGTAAGTAAGATATGGGGCCACTTACAAAAGCAAGATCAATGGCTAATGGGTCCGCTTTTCCCTGTAACTACAACCATGAAAGTAGAAGCCTCATTAAAGGACCATAAGGTGGTCTGCTTTAGCAGTTCTGCGCACTGATGTCTCCTTGTTAAGTGCTGTTTTAGCGTGTTGACCCTCTCTGTTCCTGCAGCTGGGAATTTATTAGTCTTTGTAGCCTTTGGGAATAAATATTCCTAAGGACTGAGCAGTGATGGTCCAGGTCATGTTTAGGGCCCAGAGGGAGTTATTCTTCTTAACCTTGAAGAAAAGACCCAAACTGAGCCAGCGTCTCCTGCTGTACCACAGAAGGAGAGGGTGGAGTTGGAAGGGCCTTCGGGGCCTGCCCAGGGACGGGCCGAGGCCAGGGCCACACAGCTCTAAGCAGCGCAGCCGTCGGAATCCCGGCTCTCCCCAGCCCGTCGTGTTCCTTCCGTGTTGTCGTGCAGGCTCCAGGTTTCCCTGCTCTCTCTGTTCCTTGTGCCCGAAATCACAAGAAGCATGAAGTGCCAACGCTTTACTTAGAATTTAATTAGGACGGCAGGACAGCTGTGTCAAAGCTTGTCCGGGAAACTAGATGAGCTAAAAAGAGTCTCAGTCAACCAGGTAGTTTCTGAGAAGCAAACTCGAGTTCTGTGGGGGGCCACTTGTTTGGCCAGCTGTCCCACAGATCTTTTCCTGTTAAAAACGGCCATCATCATCATTATGAATGACCTTTTCACAACACCCTGAAGTCGAATCCCAGAGAACTGATAGCACACCTGTTCCATGCCGATCATTACGGTAGGTGGAGCGGGGCGTGTGGAAGACATACGATAATTGCTTCCTTCTAGATTATTTTTCCTAATTGTAAGCATCCTAGGAAGATTTATAATTATAATGTGACTTCATCAAAATTCCAATAATTGCATTTTAATTTACCATAGGCGTCCAGTCCTCTGGCCTCAAAAGCTTTCTGTTAAATTCTATTGAACTTGCTCCATAGGCAGCTTACTCGAATCAAGAGTTGTAGTCCTTTAATTTTTTTTTTAGTGTGATCATGTCAGATGAGAGAACAGTTTTGTACTGGGATCATTTGCATCCCAGACCGAGGTGGTATTTAGTCAGACAGATGAGGGAAAGAGGTCTAGCAGAAGTATGGCCAGGGTGCCACCCGCCCCCAACCAAGGCTTCCCAGAAAGGAGCCTCAGTTGACTAGATGGCTTTGTCTATGACCAGCGTGATGGTGATACAACGTTAACAAGATTATTTTGAGCCATCTATGTCTTGGGTTTTATTTGGAGGACACCTGACTTCGTAGATGGCCTCGTTCACTTCCCAGTTCTGTGCCTGAGAAGCTAATTATTCTGTTGGAGGGTAATGAAAGACGCTGCCATCTGTCTGCTGATTTAATGGAGTGTCAGCACATCCCAAATAGGAAGTAATTGGATTGACAGACACAAAGCCCGTTATTAGACTGTTATTATCTGATTGGAAAAAGCAGGCAGAGAAGCATACAACTGTGGCAAAGCTAATCTGATGATGTCTGTTGTTCCCGGAATGCACAGTCTGCCACACGGAATTCATGGGCCCTGAAACCCCTGACCAGCTTAGCAGTGTTTGGAGTTCCTTCTCTCAGAATTCATCTCTGTGTTCTTATTACAAATCATTATAATGCAATCTAATAAACCACAGTTTGCATAAAGATGGGGCCCATTTATAAAACTGTCACCATTGCCACTCTATTAATAGAGCCATTTTAAAGATTTATTGTCAGCATATGTTACTTTTTACAGGGGGCCAGATTGAGAGCTGCAGGATTTGAACATGCAAGAATGTGCCACTGGTGATAATTCAAAAAAATAAAAACTGTGAAGTTATTCTGCTCAAGTAGCATCATTGGACTTGTACTCCTTTCTTTTTAGGTATCACTAGCAGATAGCAATCCTTATATCATGTGCACACTACACTTCTGTGCATCTAAAGGATGTCGTCCTGCTGACCTCTTACTGGAGGAAGGGGAATGGGTGGTAAGGAGGGGATAGGAGTTTGTTGGGAAGATAAGACGTATGGAGCAAAGAGGAAGAATCTGCTATCACCAGGCAGGGAGAGCAGTGGGAGCTGCATATAGATGGGCATGCAAATTTATATGGGGATGTACATTTTCATTCAATCATAAAAAATAAAAAAAAAATCCTTATAAGATCTTAAAGAAAGGTGACAAGGTCTAGAGCAGTGAGCAGTGTTACAGAAGCACTTTTCTTTCTTTCATGTAGTATGTGGCACCAGTGGAGGCTAGGGGAATTGTCAGGTGGGCTAACCAGAACTAGGGACTAGAACTTTATTGTTCTCTGAACACCAGTGGGTGGAATGGGTCTGATGGGAAGGAAATTATAAAAACCTTACTTCCAGTGCTTCACTGATTGGTTCAGTGAGTCATAACTCCGCTTATTGGAATTTCTGGAGTTAGTCCTTAGTATCCATAGAGAGAACTGAGGAAGATCCCAACAACTTTACATTTATTCAGCAAGTATCTATTGAGTCGCTGCAGTGTGCTAGACACTTTTATAAGTTTACAGCTAGAAACCACCTCAAGTCCATGGCCACTCAGTGCTTCATGCCAGTGAGACAGATAGGAAACAAACAGAAAAGCCAGTAAATGGTATCGGCTCATAACAGTTCTACAAATTAAAGCAATGATGAGACATAGTGATTGGGAGCTATTTTAGATGTCAGGTCTTCCTTGACCATCTTAAGAATGTCATGGATGTACAAGGGCCAGGCAAAAGTGAGAGTGGGTCATGGCACTGCGTCATGGACTTAGGCCTAGGTGTCCACACACTCCTTCTGGCCCAAGGTACATTGTAAATGTCTTTGTCAGTGTTAGCACCAATGGACTGAGTACATTCAGCTTCCTTTACCCAATAGTGGTTCCCAGTGCTTCCTGGTGTCAAGTTAAGAAAGACTGCACACAGTATATAAATGTAAGATGTTAGTAAGCCCCGAGTAAGTTATAGAGTTCTCCAGTTTTGTAAACTTGAGTCGTGATTTGAGAGAATTTGTACTTAATGAGACGTAATTTTTATGATGCAAATATTCTGTAATTTTTTGACACTTTTTCAAATAAATGAGCAAATTAGCTGTTAGCATTACTACCTACTATGTCAAAGCTACAGAATTTCAGGTCTATACATGTGGTGAATTTAAGGCGTTAGTGTAATACATACATCATGGCTAACTTTACAATAACCTCCAAGGAAGACAGTACTTCCCCATTCAGTAGATTAGGGACTGAAGGCCTTGGAGGTCACTTAAGTATCTTAGAGTGTCAAATGTTGTTGTGAAAGGTAGCCAGTAGCTGAGTCAGAATAAAGGACCAAGATTGGTGTCTCCCAAACACTCTGATGGCATAGTGGTTAAGTGTTACAGTGGCTAACCATGAGGTCAGCAGTTCAAATCCACCAGGTGCTCTTTGGAAACTCTTTGGGGGCAGTTCTGCTCTGTCCTACATGGTCGCTATGAGTTGGAATTGACTCGATGGCAGTGGGTTTGATTTGGTTTTTTGAGTCCCTGGGACATGTTCTCATTGAATAGGTGGAAATGGGTTGCATGCTGGATGATTGGGAAAATAGAACTGACAGGTGCAAGGCAGGAAGAGTTCTGTATTCTCATGTAATCTAAGCAGACCAGCATCCTGAAGAGATTTTGAAAAGTAATGGAACCACATTATGGGAGGGCTATGCACACTAGACAGTGAGTTGTAGAATCATGTCATGGAAGAACAAACCAGTAAAGGCTGCCGGAGAGGAAATCTTACTGTGTGAGATCTTTGATGCAGATGAATTTAGTGATGAAATATAGAGCAGTTATTAAAATGGAATTGAGGAAGACCAGTGCAGACAAAGGTGGTTGCTGTAATCTGGGGAAATCAGGTATGGACCAAATCTGTAGCCTGTAACAGAGGTGAGACTTGTTTGGGGACTATTCTGTTGTTCTTTCTTCTAGCTTGATTTCATGACATAATTTAAGGGGAATAATATACATTCACAGGAGTACGTTAAATACCAATTAAATGCAATTATGGCTGGGATTAAATTAGGTAATGCATAAGGAAGTGACTGGAGAATTCTGAAGACAAATTCAAAAGATTATCATGATATCATCATCCCTCTTGGATTCTCTTAAAATCAAGCTAAATCAGTAGAATGATGCATTGCTTGTACATTTGAAAATAAATATATCCTTCAGTGGTCCAGTTGCTAGCTATTCTTATTTCTTCTCCATTTTTACAACAATGTCTTCTCCTAGGAAATTAATTGACCAAAGAGGAGACATTTTCTTCTTACCAAGACCCCAAATAATCAGTTTGATTCTCTTTATCATGCTGTAAGTGAAATATTCAGAACCCAAAAATAAGTTTTGCCTTGTTGTGTCTTACTAACATCTCTTTCATTTTCCTCATAAGACAATACTAGCAGTTACGTAATATTTTTACACAGAATTTTTTTTCTACTGATAATACAAGTTTTCTGTCAAAAATTCAAGCACTCTTAGGCACACTGATCAGAAAGAAATTTGTCCATGGAAGCATTTTGTGAACATTCCCTCGCCATTGCTTTCAAAGGTTAGATAACCCAAGTAAGTGACAGTGCTGTCACCTAATTTATTACTCTCTCCCTTAGCATGGGGACCTAAGATGCAGATATTTTTTATTTTTCTACAGATGTTAAGCATACGTAACATCTCAAGTCAGAGGGTAAGATACACAGTTTATATAGGTCGTTTCATGCTTATGTCCCCGTCCAGTGAAGTGACTTTCATAACACAATGGTGCAGCCTTGTGGTCAGAGCTGATCAAGCCCATCTTGGTGAAGTGAATGAGGAAGAGTTACATGGCCAAGAGCCAGGAGAATCAGAGAATATAACAGTGGCTCTCACTAGTTAACTACTTTTGTAACAGTGCCATTTCTTGCTGTGCTAATTTGCAGGGCATGGAGAGAGAGGATAAGCATGGAAAGCAGTGTTGGGAAATTATTCTGTTATTGTTGAGTGTGAGGTAGACATCATTCACTAGCATCCCCCCATTTATGTTCTTTTGTTCATCAGTAAGTGCTTCAAGTCCTCTTCACTTTCAACAAACAAGGTTGTATCATCTGCGTTCTGCAAGCTGAGTCTTCCTCTGATCCTGATGCTTCATTCTTCTTCATGAAGTCCAGCTTCTTGGATTATTTGCTCAACACACAAATTGAATAGGCATGGGGAAAGGATACCTGGCATACACCTTTCCTGATTGTAAACCACTCGGTATCCCCTTCTTTTGTTCAAATGACTGTCTCTTGGTTTGTATACAGGTTCTGCCTTTGCATAGTCAATAAAACACGTAAACATCTTCCTGATATTCTCTGTTTTCAGCTAAGATGTGTCTGACATCAGCAGTGATACCCCTGAATCTGATTTGAATTTCCAGCAGCTTCCTGTCTGCATATTGCTGCAGCTATTGTTGAATTATCAGCAAAATTTTGTGTTTGTGTGTGGTATTATTGTTTGACAATTTTCACTTTCTCTAGGATCACCTTTCTTTCAGATAGATACGAATATAGATCTTGTGCAGTCAGTCGGCCAGTTAACTGTCTTCCAAATTTCTTGACAGAGAAGAGAGAGCATTTCTTGCATTGCCTCTGAGGTTGAAACTTCTCAAATGGTATTTTGTCAATTCCTAGATCCTTTTTTTTTTTTCAGTGTCCAGTGCAGCTTTGACTTCTTCCTTCAGTACTTTTCTTCAATTTGATTTGTTCTTGATTGTAAGCTACCTTCTAAAGTGTTTGAACATCAACCAGTTGTTTTTATTCATTCTATCTTCTGTTGATGCATCTTGCACCCTCTGACGTTTTTACCCATAGAATCCTTTAATAACGCAACTGGAAGGTTGAGTTTTTTTCCTTTGGTTCTTTCAGCTTGAGAAATGCCGAATATGTTCCTCCCTTTTGGTTTTATAGCTCAAAGTCTTTGCACATGTCATTCAAAGACTTTGTCTTCTCGAGCTACCCTTTGAAATGGTCTGCTCAGCTTTTATTTCGCCATTTCTTCCATTTGCTTTAGCTGCTTGATGTACAAGAACAAGTTTCAAAGTTTCTTCTGACATCCATTTTGGTTTTTTCTTCCCATCTTTTTAATGACGTCTTGCTTTCTCCATGTATAATGTCATTGATGTCATTCTGCAGCTCATCTGGTCTTCACAAATATACTCTTGAAATGGTCTCTATAATTCATGTGGGATATACTCAAGGTAGTACTTTGGCTCCCATGGTAGTTTTAGTTTTCTTCAGCTTGAACTTTGCATATGAGCAATTGATGGCCTGCTCTGCAGGTGGCTGTTGGCCCTGTTCTGACTGATGATATTGAGTTTTCCTGTCGTCTCTTTCCATAGATGTTGGTTTATTTCCACAAAACAGAACTTACCATGAGTACATTTTCCTTTGACATTTTCTCTTATGTTCAGTTCTCCATCTATGTATCGTATCTACCTGTATCTTTCTTTTTTCTCTCCTTCCTGCCCTCCCTCCCCTCTCCACTTTCTGTCTCTCTACCCTCCTCTGTCTCACTGTGGGGTTTGATTTTAATGTCATGACCACTAAGTCCAAACAAAAACCCAAGCCCATTGCTGTCAAGTCAACTTTGACTCATAGCAACCCTATAGGACTGAGTAGAAATGTCCCATAGAATTTCTAAGGACTAGCTGGTAGATTGGAACTGCTGACCTTTTGGTTAGTGGCTAAAATCTTAACCACTGTACCAACAGGAATCCTCATGACCACTAATAGATCATAACATGTAGTTTGGATTCAGTGTTCTTTTAGCCTGAGCTCATTAAGAGCAGATTCTGTGTTTTGCCCGTTGCTCATTCTTAACATCAGGTGGTACCTGACAAAGGATGCAGTGTGAATGAGTAAATAAACGAATGGGCCGCATCTTCGGAGGACCGATGTGTACTCCATTCTGATTTGGAGCGCAGGCATGGACCCTAGAATCTTGACCTGCAAATGTTTGCAAATAAAAATAAAAATAATTGACAGAGTTGCCTTGTGTCACCTCTGCTGAGGTGAATATAATACAATAACGAACTATGTAGTATCAGCGAATGACCCCTGTACTCCAAGGATGGACAGAAAATCTACCACCCTTGACTTCTGATAAACTTGATCTAGCTCTTGGTCTCTTTTAGTTCATCACACTGTTGAGAATTTTTCCAGAAACCATAACTTAAAGAATGAAATCTACCGTAAATTATTTATGGCTTAAATTAATGCAAATAAGACTCTGGCTTGCTGTGCTGATAGTCATTAATAAATATTTTACTGGGTATTAAAAAGATTCAGATTGACTAAAAAAGGCTCTTTTTCAGTATAAACAAAAGCCCTTGTGTCGTCCTCAGATGCGCAGGCCCAAGTCGTATGTCTGGCTTTCATTACAGCGAATGAATGTTAGGTGGGTGCGTCAACAGAACTACAGACCCCGTGGGAACTGGAGCCAGCAGGGGCCCTGCTGTGAAATAATCCTCTAGTTAAACCAAATTTAATCTCATTAGCAGAGTAATTGTGCTGTTCAGGGGGAAATAGCCAACTAGGTTAAGGAGAAGCCCATATAGTCTAATTACTCTTTCACTTTTGTCATTGGGGAATCAACCATTAAACTGAGAGGCAGAAGATGCAGATTCTGTGCTGGCCCTAGCATTGTGATTGAGTCTTAGGAAACTCCAGACCTCTGCCAACACAAGGCCCGGTGTATGATACCTCTGGGTGGACTTGAACCACCAACTTTCAGTTAGCAGCTGAGCATGCTAATAGTTTGTCATAGTTTGGCAGAAAATCCCCAGCCTAGAAATACTGGAAACTTAGCGGGGAAAATTATGCCTTTCTTTCTTTCTTTCTGCTCACTGGGAAATTTTCTAGTATCATTGAGTTTGTGTCGCCCTCTCTGGTACTTTCTTGTGAATTTACATGCAGAGGGGCTTTGCCTTCCTTAGAATGTGGTGTGGAAGAAAGAACTACAAAAAACCCAATGCGGTGGGGTCGATTCCTACTCATAGCAACTCTGTAGGACAGAGTAGAACTGCCCCACAGGGTTTTGAAAAGGTGACTGGTGGATTTCAACTGCTGACATTTTGGCTAGCCACAAAACTCCTAACCCCTGCACCACCAGGCCTCCAGAAAAAAGAAAGTGTCACAGCAGTGCGGCCTCCAGCAGAGGATTTTTATCTCCTTGGGATTGCGGTGTCCCCGTATGTACAACAGAAGTAACATCTTCTTCCTTAGCAGCCCCGAAGCAGAAGGAGATGCAACACATGAGAGTCCTTTGAAAGCTCTAAGGAGCCCTGCAGGTGTAGGATGTCAGCCTGTGGCCACCTGACGGCTATGACTTGGTCTCCCCAGCTTCTAGGGAGGGCACAGCCTTAACAGTTGCTGAATGTGGGCTGAATTAACCCATCAGGCACAAGTCTGGGAGGTTTACCATCTTGTTTCGGAGAGTTACTGCAATTTTACCCGAATGATGATTGCCAAGAATTTGTCAAAAGCCAACAGTAACATGGTTGCTGATTTTATACTTTTAAGAGCGACAGTGAATACTTGATGTCTGACAGGGGCTTGTCACCCAGCTGCCGAGAGAAGCAGCTCACATGAACAATGGCCTGACACACTAGAGGTGCCAGCGAGGACGAGTGGACGGTAGCGAGCACTGACCACAGAAAGGCTAGAGGCAAAGCTGACTCTGCTGCCTGTGGCCATCATGCCTGTGACCGTAATTCTTCATCGTCGACCTCATAAAAATGGGCAATTGTATGCAAATGACCATATTGAAAATAAATTGTCAAAAGGAACAGGCTGCCAGATTGAAGAGCTGAGTTTCCTCCCCTCCCCCATATATTTCATAGCAAACCAAGTAATTTTTTGAAATGGTTTTTTTTGCATTAAGATGCAGTTCGTGTCTGTGATATGAAAAAGCTCATATCCCCTTTTTCCCCCCATTGCCTCAAAAACAGGAAGTACTTCTCAGATGAAAACCTTTCTTACACTGGATTTTTTGTAATGTACGAACTGCCTCCACAGACTGTTTCTAGCTCTTCCATAAGCAGTTGCAGTTACTAGCACAGTTAGCCGACGACCGACTCTCTGAGCACGCCATCCTCTGCAGCAAGGCTCTGGGACAGCTGTTTTGTCTCCTCTGTGTTTTAGAGACTTGTCATTGGTGTATTTCACAGAAATATCGGTTCTGCAGGAATTGATAATGCTATCATTGAAATTCTTCCATAGGAAGTAGTTTTTTTCTTTCAAAGTGCTGCATAACCCATCATTTGATGCCTAAACAATTGATACTCAATTGCAGGAAATCAGCTAGATGGGAGAGTTTTTTTTCTATGTTGTTCCATATGCAAACATAACTTGTTTTCCATATCTCAGATTGGAAAGCAGAATTCTTAACTCTGATTTAGCCTTACGAGGTTATGAAAACTTGAATAAAATGGGCTACTAGGAATTAATTCCTATCTAATTATTGGAGCTGTTTATGAAACTAACAGTATAGAAGGAAATGATTCTTAGATGCCTCTGGAGGAAAACACGATGATA
Organism: Heterohyrax brucei; assembly: GCA_028571685.1. Lineage (NCBI taxonomy): Eukaryota > Metazoa > Chordata > Mammalia > Hyracoidea > Procaviidae > Heterohyrax > Heterohyrax brucei. The sequence continues at coordinate 15,316,437 of CM053147.1, read as the reverse complement.
ATAAGGGAACGCTGACTGAGGTGGCTTAAAAAATGTGGAGCTTCCCTCACATATGATGTTGTGTTGTTTCTTCAACCCATTTGCATGACGCAGCCCAGAGAAGGTGATAGGGCAGTAAAACCAATAAAAACCAAACCTGTCACTGTAGTGGTTCATAGCCGCGCAACAGGACGGAGTAGAACTGCCCCTGGGGTTTCCAGGGGGGAGTCAAACTGCTGACCTTTTGGTTAACAGTCAAGCTGTTAACCACTGCACCGTGGACCAGGGCTCCAACTGTGCTGGTGTCCCCACACTGGGAGTCTAACCCAGGCCACCAGGATGAAAGCAGGACACTACTAGATCACGTGGACTGACAGCAGTAGCCAAAAATGATGCTACAAAGGAGGTGCTCTCCTCTGAGTAGAGTGCCGCGTGGGAGGTGAATTGGTGGAGAACTTGGAACCATTCTAGAAAAATAACTGTGTTGCAGGATACTTAATTATAGAAACAGCTCTGGCTGAGTATGGACATGAGAGAGAGAAGAGATACAGTTAGTTTCATAAATAGCTCCAATAATTAGGTAGGAGTTAAAGGTTTTTTAATTCCTAGCAGTCCGTTTTATTCAAGTTTTCATAACCTTGTAAGGCTGACTCAGAGTTAAGAATTCTGCTTTCCAATCTCAGATACAGAAAGTATAGATTATTACAGTTGTATATGGAGTGCTATAGCAAAAACCTCACATCTAGCTGATTACTTGCAGTTGAATATCTGTCCATCGTGTCTTCTCATATCAATGTCACAGCTTCGTTGAAACAACATATGAGTGAAGGAAGATAAAAATAGAAAAGTTTAGGAGGCAAGAAATACCTGGAACTCACATCATAATTAGTGACTAGGCGATCACTCAGTAGTTTTTAAGTACTTTTTCTTAATGCGCTTGGCATTTGATTTGGCAGTTAAGTGATAATAAACCTAAGAGTTGGATACAAAATAATGATAACCTAAGTTCAGAAACAAGGTTAGCTGCCAGATAGTCACACTCATCAGAGGTGACTTAGACCGAAGGTTGCATTTATTTGAGTGAGATGCATCGTATTGGGGGATGGTGGAGAGAAGGATCAGGTGGCTGGTCTATTTCTCCCAGTACACGTGTTCTGTAATTTCAATTCACCAGGCACTTGATTCACATTTTTGACATATGAAATATGAAAGTGTTGGTACTTAGTTGGCATAGTGACGTCGAGTCTTTGGCTTCTGTCATTGATGCCCCAGTAGTGTGCAGATAGGCTAAGTTGACTGGACTTGACATTAGAGGATTAAGGACCAGTTTTGAACTTGCCAAGTATGTCTCTTAAAATTGTCTCATGTTGGTACCTTGTACATAATACATACCTCATTCAGCATCACCACCTTCTATGTTTTTGTTTGTTTGTCTTTTATCATCTCTATTCTTTTTTCATCTTGATCACCAGCCATATTTATTCTCCCAAACATAGCCTTGAAGATATCTCTACATTGCAACCAATTCACAATTAATAAGCCCAAGTAAGATGTTCTAACACATACTATTGTCATTTATTACAGTGTTTATTAACTATGCCCACTGTTCCAGACACAGTGTCAGGTGCTCTTGGTACAATTCAGTGATATTTCAAGGATAGTTTCTGCTCCCAAGGTGCTCAACTAGTAGAAGACAGAATACACAGAGGTAAAGTGTAACTAATGCTATGTAATAAAGTTTAAAGTAGTTCAAATGAATAGAGTTGCTTGAAGAGATTAGGGGACATTTTAGGAGTGAGTTAGCTTTGAATCAGTCCTGAAAGGAAGTGTACAGTGAAAATGGTGATTTTTTTTCTTTTTCTTTTTAACCTTCTACCCTTGCTGATCAGCCAGGATTTAGGAAATGAAAGAATGGGCCTGAGATAAATGAAGTGGACATCAAGAGAAAAGGCATGGTATTAAAAAAAAAAGAAAAAGAAAATGCGTTGAGTAGTTTGTTGATAAGCAGATGGTGAAAATAGTGTTAGCCTTACTTCCTGAGAAACTATTAGATACCAGGAAGTATATAGCATAGTGGTTAAGTGCGGTGGCTGCTAACCAAGAGGCCAGTGGTTCTCATGCTCCAGGCACTCCTTGAAAACTCCATGGGGTAGTTCTACTCTGTCCTATCGGGTTGCTTTGAGTCAGAATCAACAGCAGTGGGTTTGTTTTTTGGGTTTTTTTTTGGCACATGCGGTGAACAAAATATAGCCTTCTTCCCTCAAGTTGCTTACAAAGTGGCAGGAAATACAGTCTCTTTAGTAGGAGACTTAAGTCCTGCAGGGCTTGCGTAAGAGTAAGAGCATCCCACCAGACATGAGGGAGATGGCCTCCTGAAAAGAGTTATCCTTCAGCTGGCATCTGAAGGGCATATGGGTGGCAGTTGGGAACAGAGGTCTCGGGGGAATGTTCCAGGTAAGGGGATGAGCATGTGCAAAGATTCGGAGGTGAGAGAGAGCGGGGTATGTCATGAATCTGCAAGTAGCTACCTATTCTTTGCTTTAGTGAGATGATTAAAAGAGCTGCATGCTAGGTAAACAGAGAAAAGAAAGGACTGAAGATGAGAAAACCTGAGCCGCAATGGTTTTGGAGGAAAAGAATTCTATATTGAGTTCTTGTCATTCATCTATATCATCTCCCCTAACGACAGCCTGGATTAGAGTGCGGCATGTTACAGACAGAGGCACTGGAACATCTCCGCAGGCTCTAGCAATGTCCTGATGGAGGTGGTCTCATTGCTATCTTGTGCTGTGGAAATTGTAACCCCTGGGGCCTGGTTCTTATGCGGACACTCGGTAAGTGTTCCCTAAGGGAATGGAGGTGTGAACAACTGGATTGAGCCTGAGAGATGACACAAAGAGAACGGCTCTTGGTCTTGGAAGCTTCTTGGGTGTGTGGCGAGCTGACAAGTAATAGGAAGGCATGCATGATTTTCGTGTTAGAACCTGGTTGATTGGAATGAAGATGAATACTAACAGAGAACACAGAAGAAGAAAACTGATGAGACAAGGGAAAAGAGCCAACGAAGACTTTACCTTTGGAATTAACGGGAGGACATCAGTTGAAAGGATCTAATAGATGGAAATACAGGTCTGGCACTTGGGGAAAGATGCAGGACTTGACATAAAGATTGATTCTATTTTGAGAGAAAAAGTTAGATCTTTGGTATATTCAAATATTCATCATCAGCAATATAGTGGTCTTCTCCATCCCACAAGCTTCAGCTGCTGATATCAGCAGATACATAGGACTTTGAGTGTGGAGTTTATTGACTGGCCTCCTTACCTTGCCCATCACAGAAGTCCTGCCCTGGGGGAGATGGTATGAGAGGCAGTGATGTTGAGGAGTCCCTGGTATTACTACCACGGGCTGGTGACATCCAACATGACCTGAGGGGCCAGCCCTCCTCCCCTCAGTGCAAATGTTGACTGCATCACTTACCAGCTGCATAATCTTGGGAGTGTCACCAGCCTGCCTGTGCCATCATTTCTTTATTCCAAATGGTGATAATAACAGTACAAGTTGCTAGGAATAAGTGAAGCAAAATACAGTGACTGCTTCAAGTAGTGCTGGTACGTAGCAAGCACAATCTGTCAGCTGATGCTGTTGCTCTCATCTTGTGTCTTGCTCAGTTTCATCATAAGTAAGATGGTGCAGCCCCCAGAGTTGTTTTGAGAATTAAAGGAAATTGTCTGCAAAGCTTTCCTAGGGATCAGACCACGGTAAGGGCTCAATACGTGTAAGCAGTTTGAAATACAGTGGTTTCTTACATAGCCTCTACTGCTGCAGTGCTATGGCTGAAAGATTTGCCAGATTTACATGCATCTCCCATTATAATATTTGAAGGCCAAATTGATTCGCAACACCTAAAATAAAAAAATATAACATGCGTTTCCAAGTAATATGATAGACATTTTGCAAGAAGCAGTGGTTTTTTGTGGAAAATCTGACAGCATTATTTTTATAAAACAGGTAAATTAAAAAGATGAAAACGGAGTTCCAACCAGTTGGGAAAAGCAGGATGATTACCATTTGCCTCTGAGGTTTAATCACTAGCAGTTACTCCTTCACTTGTGTGCATATTTTTCACGTATCTTAATGCGTAGAAAAACACAGCATGATTTGAGTATTTAGGGTTAGAGTTTGAGACACTTCCAAATTATATGCTTAAAAATGTAAACAACTGTCACATTAAAGAGGGTTCCTTCATTTTATCTAAAGTGGTTTTTAGACTGGAGGGAACACCTAAGTGTAGCCACCAATCATTTGCAGTATGCCTTCGGTAAGATTTGAAACTGTTAAATGTGTTTGTACGCCTGCAGAGTCCACATTTTGCAGATGATATTCTGTCCTCCCTTTCTCTCGTAATTTTCTTCTGTAATCCTAGGCGTGACTCTCGCTCACTGTCAATAAGTGCACTCAGATCTCTTGTGATTTCCCTAGGACAGCAGGTGGCTCCGCTGGGAGTGCGGGCTGGGAGCACAGTGGCTCTGCAGCGGACCTCGGTGTGCACTTCCACGGAGAACATCTGTCCTTAACAAAAGGCCCCGAGCAGTCACACTCCACGGGAGCAATTACAGGCTGCTGGGGGAGAGTGTCGTCTGATGTGCTGATGACTTACTCCCTTAAATTAAGAGGCAAACAGGCTCCAAAGTGCGTTAACCTTTATGGATTTTTCTTCACTGTTCATGTTCCGCTGATTTATGGTCTTAAATATGCCTGTTGCTGCTGTTTCTGAACGACTCCCTTGTAAATCATTTCTAAATGATCTTTTTCGAGTCAGATAATCTGAGTAAGTTGACTACGTCTCCAGTCAGTTCCTCTGAGACTCCTGTCCTTCTTTGCCAAAGTTGTTTCCCAGTTTCTTGGTGCCTTAAGTGTCATACCTGCGTACAACTGAGGAAGGGAGGAATACATTTTAAAGGAGCCGTGTTTGCTGGGCCACCTCTGACTGAGTTATTCCTGACCCTTGGTGTGGCCTCCCTCCGATTTGATTCTGAAAGCCTGTTTCCCCAGCTACACTTGGCACATGCAAGACTGGGCTTCTGTTGGAGGTGCATTCTCTTATGGACAATGTTAGGTCAGTTTTCTCCCTGCGTGATTTAGCTGTGTTCTCATGGAAGTCCACTGTTTGCCTCAGAGTGATGGCCAGACCATGTCACACCAGAGTCTAGGACTCTGGGTTGACTGCAGCTTGGCACCTTTTCACATGGATCCGGTATTTCTCTAGAAGTTGTGCATTTTCCCATCAGTGGTCCCTTCTCACTCTAGGTCCAAAGGTTCTGTGGGGAGCTGAGTAGAGGTGAGCATTCTGGTTGCTCCTTGTAATTCACTCCTGCTCTAGGATGGTAGTTACTGCTGCTGCTGCTTGTATTCTTTTCTTAAAACCAAAACACAGACACAGAGGTACAAAGTTTAGAAAATTCAACTTCAAAATTGTGGTTTTTAGTGCATAGCTAATCTGTTCATGAGTAAGCCACTGTTCGTCACTAATTCTGTTTTTAATATGCATGTCGATGTATAATCTGAGTCATGCAACTCATACAAGTCATACAGCACCCCTAAGTGTACATACATGCCGCGCGACAGGAGATCACGGGCACAGCAAGGATAGGGTGTGCACAGTGGTCGTGGGGACCTGTCTGGGAGCCTGCCCAGCTGCTGAAGGAGAGCTCGGAGGCCTCTCAGTGTCATGCAACCCACACAAACTGTCACATACACATGTTGGGCTAAAATGATGGGGAAAAGACAATTTAGATTAAAAAAATATATACCCTCACAGCTACTATGCAGTGGAAGAGATTCAGAGCTTCTTAGTGAAAGGAAGCTTGATGTGTCTCCACGGAGTCCAGACCGGACCAGAGGATGCGGGACTGGGCGGGGACATACAGGGGACCCCACAGTGGGCAGGTGCCCATAGACTGTGCCTCTCATCTGTCTATGAGTTCACTCTTGGGCTCTGGAGAAAGACCCCTAACCTTCCTAAATGATCTGTGTCCGTTATTTAACCTAAATTACCAACGCATATGTGTGATAATGTGATCATGTGCTCCCATTGGGAGCACATATTTCACCTGATAATTTGAAAACTTTTATCTTTATTTGATTTCTAACCAGGGAAATGGTCAAGTAATTAAAATTCCACTCCAGTTTCCCAACCTTCAGGTTTGTTGTTTAGTTCAGGGTGCTTATGAGACATTCCGTGTCACTGGGAGCTCCCGTTTCTTCTCGGTCACGGGCTGTGGCTGCCACAGCTGGAGACAGCCTTCAACCCGGAGGGCCTGCGCTGTTACGTTAGAAGCTGTAATGAAAGCAGTAGCATTTAGCCACCTCAAGGAAAAGCAGTGGCTCGAGTTAAGTAAATATTCCTTACACTGGCATCCTAATGAAGTTTTCTAAATTCGATGGCCCAGACCACCAGTAACAGGCCACACTGTCACAGGCACCTCCTGAGAAGCTGTAGAGAACAGAACAACATCACCTCTCTACTGTTCCCACCAAAGACACAAAGCCAGAATCCAGCCATCAGGACCCAGGCAGAAAATCCAAGGTCAAATTTCAGAAGAACCAAGTTCTCAGTTGTGGCTTTTCAAGCTCAGGTAGTAATTCATTCCTGATTCTGTCATAAGCAATGTAGTGCTATCTATTGCCAGGTATGTTTTGATGTAGACATTTATAATGTGAGCTTCCCACACAACTGCTGCTTTTCAGGATTTCCTATTTTGTTGCCCATTATCACACATCATTGGTAGTTTGCGTTCAGTAATGGACACATCATTTGGGAAGGTTAGGGGTTTTTCCTCCTGAGCCCAAGAGTTAGAACTCATAGACAGGTGAGATGCACAGTCTGTGGGCACCTGCCCGCTGCAGGGCCCCCTGTGTGTCCTCCCCAGTCCCGCATCCTCCGGTCCGGTCTGGACTCCATGGAGACACATCACGCTTCCCTTCACTAAGAAGCTCTGAATCTCTTCCACTGCATAATAGCTGTGAAGATATATTTTTTTTTAATCTGAATTGTCTTTTCCCCATCATTTTAGCCCAACATGTGTATGTGACAGGTTGTGTGGGTTGCATGACATTGAGAGGCCTCCAGAAACTTTGCCACAGGAAGGAGTGTGTTAAAATAATTGGCACTGCAGAGGTATGTGTTTCTAGAAACCCTCTGGGTTGGTGAAAATCTGAGAAGAAAACTTCTGGTTCAAATCTTTGCAAAGAGCAATAGTCAGATTTATGAAACAAGACCTGTGCTTTAAGCCTTCAAATGCAAGGGACATTGGTTGCTGACATGCATTGTTTGGCCTCTGTCCTTCCCACCTTATACCTGTAGACCTAGGAGGCTGATCCCAAGAACGTTTCCCCAGCCTTGTAATTAGATGCTGTGTAGATCCCTCTCCATGAGGCCCACTGTTCCTTCTCCACGTACACAAACATACCTGTATTTGCGTTTGCCTGTTTATCGTTTCCAGAGATAGGAAGTCCCTAGCAGAAAAGCATGCCAGGAGATTAAATAATACCCTTTTGACTGGCCTCCATCTGTGTTCCAGCTGAACTTCAAAGTGAAGCATTTTCTTTCCTAATGAGATTCTTTTTCACCGTTACGAATGGAATGTCTCCTTCCTTCCCTAGAGCTGACCGGGAGGATCGTGGGACAAATGGAGCTTGTTGCTGGTTCTGCTCTCCACCCTTGGCGTGCCAGCTTGTCTCCCACTCAACAGATCATTTTAGAAATACTAAACTCTGCAGTACCCGTGTGAGATGTATTTTGAGAAAATAAGTACAGAATCACACATGCAAAGTACTTAGGGTCTACTCCCAGTATTTTAACTTCTGGACATTATTCAGCAGAAGCAAAAGGAAGATTATACCTGTAGGGTTACCTGTACTAAAACCTGAAGGTGCCACGAGTGTTCTCTAACAGGTATTTGGTTTATTAATGTCATGTTCACTAGCATCATGGAATGAGTCTGTGACACTCTGTGCAAGAGCAAAATACTCAGTTTTACAAACAACCATATTACACAAAGTAAAAATCCCAAGTGGGAGTGTGAGCAAAGACTAAGAATACTCTTTTAATGAGAGGTCTCTATTAATGTTGGGGTGATGGAGATGCAGGATGATTTAATTCTCTTGTTTACTTTCTTTTTGGGGTCTTCTGTTTGGACCGCTAGTCTAATTCTTGGGAGAGGAGAGTTTTTTTTGTTTTTTTTGTCAGTGGATCATACCCCACATTCAGGAACTTTCATTTGAAGTCAGAACCAGTTTCCATGGAGTCAACTCCAACTCCTGGAAACCCTGTGTATGCCAGTGTGGACCACGCCTCCATGGAGTTTTTAACAGCTGAGTCTCTGGAAGTAAATTACTAGGCCTTTCTTCCAGGGTACCTCTGGGTGGACCCGAGCCTAAAACCTTCCAGTTAGCAGTCGAGCGTTGTAGCCATTTGCATCATGCAGGGTCTCCAGGGTTGAAGTCAAGTAGCATGTTAATTATTCAGTGCTGTGGTCAGTGAGTATCTCCTGAGAGCCTGTTCTCTGCCAGCCACACTAAACGAAAAAACCCAAACCCATTGCCATCGAATCCACTCTGACTCATAGTGACCCTAGAGGTCAAAGTAGAACTGCTCCATAGAGTTTCCAAGGAGCACCTGGTGGATTTGAACTGCTGACCTGTCGCTAGCAGCTGTAGCACTTAAGTTGTATGCCACCAGGGTTTCCGTCCCAGGCAGGTCTAATTTGTCACATGGGTGCAGTGAATTAAAAGTCAACCTGATGGCCCCCAACAACAGCAGCAGCAGCAGCAGCAAGTATTATTTGGTATTTGCTGTGTGTCAGCCCCAGCTGGTGCTTAGCTTTTATGGCATCATTGAATTATCACAGCAGCCCTGTGGGGTACATTGTTTTATGTCCATTTTGCAGAGTACAAAAGTAAGGTTAGGAGAAGCTGACCCAGGTTCAGTCTCTCGAATTACCTACTGTAAAGGCTCTGCTCTTGACCACCCTCTGCCCTAAACCATTCGTCCCTGTACAGTGACCATGAATATGCTTGACTTACTGTTATTGTTGTCATTGGGTTCCACTGAGTCAGTTCCAACTCATAGTGACCCTGTATGCCAAAAAACAAAATACTGCCAAGTCCTGAGCCATCCTCGCTACAGTTGCTATGGTCGAGCCATTGTGTCAGTACATCTCATTGAGGGTCATCGCCTTTCTCACAGACCCTCTGCTTAACCAAGCATGATGTCCTTCTTCTGGGAGTGATCCCTCCTGATAACATTTCCAAAGTATGTGACGCAAAGTCTCACTATCCTTACTTCTCAGGAGCACTGTGGCCCTGGTGTTCAAGACATGGATGTTCACCTGGGAGCCAATGGTACTCAGTATTCTTTGCTGATGCTTTAATTACAAAGCATCAGTTCTTCCATCTTCTTTATTCGTTGTCTAGCTTTTGCATGCATAGGAAGCGTTTGAAAACACCATGGCTTGAGTCAGGTCTTAAGTCTTAGTCTTCAAGGTGACTTTGCTTTTTAAGACTTCCAAAAGGTGTTTCACAGCCGATTCGCCCAGTGCTGTGTGTCATTTGACTTCTGGCTGCTGCATCCCTGGGTGCCGATTGTGGATCCAAGTGAAATGAAGTCCTTCTTTCTTGGAGAGTTAGAAAACCACTCTGTGTCCTTCCTACCCAGGAAAGGCCAGTTTATCCATCGACGTAAGTGTTCCCACCTTTCACTGTGATGGAGAAGGGGCTGCTGCACAGTTTTTCCTTCATTGTTACCAGCATGTGCCGCATTTTCTACTAAGTGAGGTCCTCACAGCTTTGGAAGTGGATCTAGGGACATGGTGGAGGGGTCCCCTCAAAGTGGAGATGGCAGCAGTCAACCTGGATGTGCCACTTTAGACTAAGTGTGTGCTCTAGGGAGTAAATTATTTGTATATGAAAGAAATCACTCAGCTGGAAGGGTGGGAGCCTCCATCAGCAGATACTTAGAGCCTTCTACCACTCTGGTTGGAAACCCTGGTACCTACCTAGTGGTTAAGTGCTACTACAGATGCTAAGCAGAAAGTTGGCATTTTGAATCCACCATGTACTCCTTGGAAACCATATAGGGAGTTCTTCTCTGTTCTCTAGGGTCAGTATGAGTGAGAATCAACTCGAAACAATGGGATTTTGTTGTATTATTTACCACTCCATTTGGGGACCCTTGGTGGTGCAGTGGTTAAGAGCTACGGCTGCTAACCAAAAGGTCAGCAGTTGAAATCCACCAGCTGCTACTTGGAAACCCGACGGGACAGTTCTTGTCTGTCCTGTAGGGTTGACTTGAGTGGGAATTGACTCAATGGCAATAGATTAGGTTTTAGTTCAGCTCCTCTGTTTGAGACTAGGGTGACCAGTAAAAACTTCGTTCAGATGAATCTAAAGATTTCTGAAGTATAAGAAATAGTTCTGCTCTGAATACTCTTTTTCTGAGCCCTTTTAAAAAGAATACTGATTTAGGGACATAATGTTAAAGAAATAATAAAACAGAAAGGCCTTTGGCACGTATCCTTATTACCAAATTAATGCCAGTGGTGTTCTGTCAAAGACAGAGCAAAGCTATCACAATGTACCGTGGCGTGGGGAGATTTCTGTGTAGGTTAGAAGAGGTAAGAAGGGTTCACTTCAGGGGGCTGTGGGACTCTAAGACTTTAAAATTATTGGCCATGGTTAACTATTTACTTTTATTTGTCTATTTTTGCCTACCTTTCCCTCAACCTCTCTGTAAAAATTTACTATATCCTGTTTTAGGTCATGACTTTCCTTTCCATGTTGATAACGTGAATCAAGAAGCTTTATTGCTGTCTGTCTTAGCTCCTGAGTTCTTACTTTCTCACCTGCTTTCTTTGTGACAATCTCATATGCCCCTCCCCACAAACACGCATACACACACACCCAAGAGGTTACAGAATATTTAATCATGGTACACAAGATTAACCTACAGGCAGTTTCCAGGTTACAAACAAGTTCTGTCCCCAAGTCTGTCTTGATGTGGAATTGTACAAAAGTTGAAATGTTGAAGTACAGTTTATATCTGACATCAGTTAGTCAAATGTTTGTCTTACTATAGGGTATGTACTGTACTTTCTGTGCATAAAAATATAAAAGAAACACTACTGGGTACACAAAAAACATCTTTAATGTATTAATACAGTAATGATGACCATAATGTTTCAATGAATGTCACAAAGTAGTGCCCGTTTGTTCTTACAAACCATTTTATGTACTGTGAATTTTTAACATAATAGGCTTTACAGAGTTGTTTGTAACTACAGGTTGTAAGTAAGTGTAAGTAGGATATTCATAACCCGGAGACTGCCCGTAATTCAGTTGTTTATTAATTAGAAAGAACTGTTAAGTTAAACAACTAACCTTAAGGAATATTTATACACTCAACTTGAAATGTAGTTTAATTAGAAAGCAATTTATGAAATACAGTTTCTAATATGTATAGGTGATACATCCACAGCTTTTAAAAATCAAGTGGTTATACAAAATTATTATCAAAAAGTTGCATTTCTACTTCTCTTCAAGCACCTCCACTTTTTACAGGTACTAATTGTGTTAGTTTCTTGTGAATCTTCCCAGATTCACAAATATGCTGAATAAACAAATGAAGTTATTCATTTCTTACACAAAGTTGTTGTACTGAATATTACTCAGTACGTGATGTTCTGCACCTTTTGTTGCTCACATGATATATCCAGGAGATAGGAGCATTTCACATCACAGTAGTGTTTTAGTCAGCTAGGGCTGCTCTAACAGAAGTACCACAGAGTGGATGACTTTAATAAAGGAAAGTTTATTCTTACACAGTCTGGTAGGCTACAAGTCTATATTCAGGGTATCCGCTCCAGTGAAAGGCTTTCCTCTTGTCAGATCAGGAGGAAGGTCAGGCATTGCATCAGTCTTTGTCCAGGGAGCATCTTGGTGCAGAAACCTCAGGTCTGAAGGACGCGCTTTTCTCCTGGTGCTGTTTTCTTGATGGTGCAAGGTTCCCCATTCTCTGCCTGCTTCTCTTTCCTTTTATCTCTTGCAGGCTGAAAGGATTAAGAGTGGGGCAAGCCATACTCCAGGGAAACTCCCTTTACAGAGGAGCAGGGAGGTCATCTTATAAAGGGATTTGCAGTCCCACCCTAATGCTTTAACATACAGCATAGGAAAACCACAAAAGGGAGGACAGTCGCAAGGTACTAGGAATCATGGCCCAGCCATATGGCTACACATATTTTAGGGGGGACATAATTCGATCCATGACAAGTAGCAAATACTTCCACATTTGGGTCGGGAGAGCTGTCTAGTAATCCAGTGTGTAAATTATACCAGTTTACTCCACTATTCCCTTATTGGTGAATTTCTGTGTTATTTCCAGTCTTTTGTCATAAAAACAGTGGTGCAATGACCGATGTTCCTTGTAGGTCCATCATCTAATCCATATTCGCAGAAGCAAGATTTCTGGGTCAAAAGAAGATGTATTTGTAACTTTGAATGGTGGCGCCAGTTAGCCCTTCGTAAGAATTGTACCATTTTTCATTCCCAGTGTACTGCCCTCGAGCCAGATCTAACTCATAGTAACCCTAGAGGTCAGGGGAGAACTGTCCCATTGAGTTTCCCAGGAGCGCCTGGTGGATTTGAACTGGTGACCTTTTGGTTAGCAGACACAGCACTTAACCCATCACAACACCAATATAAACAAGAGCATATCTTTTCCCACATCTATGCTGAAAGAATATTTTTGCTAACTTGTAGAGTCTGACTGATTGCACGAGTGTAAAAAGAGTATTTCGAACCACAAAGCTATTGCTGTTGAGTCTGTTCCAGTGCGTAGTGACTCTACAGGAGAGAGTGGAACTGCCCCAGAAGTCTTGCAAGGCTGTAAATCTTTAGAGCAGCAGACAGCCACGACTTTGTCTCCCAGAGTATTTGGTGGGTTTGAACCACTGACCTTGTAGTTTGCAGTTGAGCACTTTAACCACTACACTACCAGGGATCCCAAGACTTAGTATAGTATATTTTGCATTTTTCTTCTATTTGTGAGGTTAAGAATTTTTTTTCTCATGTTTTACAACCATTTGTATTTCTTTTACTATAAACTGTCTTTTTGGGTTCTTGTTTTCTGCTTCATTCTTGACCATCATTGTGATATGTGTTGCAAACATGCTTTCCCACTTAGCCATTTGCCTTTTGACTTTTTCATTTCATTTTTTTAGTGTATAGATATTTTTCCTTCCCTTCTGCTCTTTTATGAGAAAAAATGTAAAGACAGCGCTTGTTTTGCATAGCCGTATGGGACTGTAAATATGAGCAGGCAAGCTGGAACTGTGTCAAGTGGCCGTGGTGACCAATGGGAAAAATCATGATGGTTCTATGACCTTTAGACTTTTCTGTCAAAGCACTAAAAAGTCTCGTACTCTCAAGTTATACATGTACAGTAGAATAAAAAAATAGGAAATAATATATAGTTAGTATGTCATGACTTTAGAAACGTTGAGAAAGTGCTTTATTTCTTAAAGTCTTAGAGCACTTTCCTTCTTATGTTAACTTGAATGTTGACTTTAATAGACTGTGAGCATCTTTTTTATGCGTTGGTGAATGGTCACACTCCTTTATAAGTTTGGATCAGCAACCCATGTTTTATGTATCTTCTGCTTTTATTAACATTGTGGACATCTCAGAGAATTCCTTTATTGTGAAGCTGTTTACTGGCCTCACTTCCTCTGGGAAGGCTTTGTCGCTTTTCTTCACTGATGTGACGTTAGCTTTCACTGAGGCAGCATACTTCTCTCAAGTGGTGACAGTGTTGCCAATGTTTCTACAGTCAGCGGTCTCCTTTGTGGCTCCGTTGATGTTCAATTTGAGTTTCCACTTTTTGTTTATTTACTTGATCGGCCGGTTCTCTCTTTCAGTCATCCACTTCTATAAAGTGTCACGTGGGCCCGTCTGTGGGAGACAAGGAGGCAACCCCACTACACTCATTGCTGCCTGTACATGAGCTGACCAGTACACATGACCAGTCACTGAGGGGACTTTGAAAGAAGTGACGTGATTGGTCCCTGATCGTGATGAATATTAATCACATGGTGATTTCTAGAGTGGAGAGCAAGCCTTGAAGTTACTACTTGGTGTAGCTGCTCACAGTCAGTCTACTTTGATAACTGAAATTTGAACCAAGTTGTGGCAGAGCTGATATTACGTAACTGAACTCTTGCAACTGAAATTAGTGCATATCAGAACCACGCCAAAGGAAGGCCAGCTGTATAGAACAGTACAAAGAGTAATAAACCGTTTTAAAGAAAGACACTAAATAATTACAAGGAAGGTTAAGGTCCTCCTTTGTCCCCCAAGCTCCCATCCCTGTTCCCTTTCTTACCCTTGCAACTCTCAAGTATTGTCATAAATTCAAAGGGCATCCGTTTGTTCTTTTCTTTTTTTAACATTTGTATCGACATATGGAGACCCTCATGGCATAGTGGTTAAGTACTACATGTCAGCAGCCTGAATCTGACACATATTCCTTGGAAACTCTTTATGAAGAGTTCTACTGTGTCCTGTGGGGTCACTGTGAGTCAGAAGTGGCTCGACAGCGGTAGGTCTGGTTTGGCATTTGGTATCAACATATAGAAGGGTTTCACTGAGAAATACATAGTATTTAGGCGTGTGCTTTTTCATTTGCATCATAATTTGTGTATTCATCACAGTTTTCCTTTGCTTGTATTCTTTCCAGCTGTTGCATGGATTAATAAAAATATTTCATCTTTCCTTTCCTTCATCCCTCAGTTTAGAAGGCATATTTTCTGTTTCATCCTAAAACAAACAAACAAATAAAAAACCCAGTGCTATCAGGTTGATTGTGACTTCATAGCAACCCTATAGGGCAAAGCAGAACAGCTCCATAGAGTTTCCAAGGAGCACCTGGTGGATTTGAACTGCCAACCTTTTGGTTAACAGGTATAACACTTAACCACCTGCTTCTGTTTGATTAGTAAAATAACCTGTACTTAAAGAAAAAAAAAAAAAACCTTAAATAGATGAAAAATAGAACAATCACCTAGACATGTCCCCACAGGTCCCTGTGAAGATTACCAAAACCTTCAGATGTCCATGCATATTAGGTCATATTTGTGTAACTCTTGTCAGATACATTCAGTCACCTTTTTACTGTGTTTTCTTCCAGATTTATCCAGGAGATCGAACACGCCCTGGGACTTGGCCCAGCCAAGCAGTGTCCTCTTCGGGAGTTCCTCACTCTGTACATCAAAAACATCTTCCTCAACCAAGTCTTGGCTGAGATCAACAAGGAGATTGAAGGCGTCACAAAGACCTCTGACCCCCTGAAGATCCTCGCTAATGCAGACACAATGAAGGTCCTGGGCGTGCAGCGGCCCCTCCTCCAGGTAATAATATACTTTGAATTTGCATTTTTTATCAGCAGTTTTCATTGAGTTGGCAAGAGTCATAAATTAAAAAAAATTTAAAGGAAGACAAAGAATTACCATCTGTTTCCAAGTTCATCAGGGACAAAACAAGAGGAAATAAATTAAACAGGCACCAGGGAAATTTAGGACTGATGCTGTGATAATGAAAGTTCTTTAAGATCTTTAGGAAAAAAATGGTTAGCTTTGGATGTTGGAGAGGGTGGGCCTTATTAACATGCAGACAACTTCTCATTATTTGCCTGCAGTTTGTCCTTGAAAGGAATGAGTTTACTCTTGGTGAATGCCCTTTCCAGTAGGAAGAACTAACAGGAAAGAAGTTACTCTGTCTGAGCTCAAGGGCCAGCAGAAAACCCCCTGGACTATTTGAGGGCAGATTTACTGTAAATAACTTGGCTACCTCACAGCGAATTTCAAGGAACCAGCCAACATTTAATTAAGATCTCTTAATTCAAATGATGATCTTGTTAATATTGAAGACTTTACCCTAACTGTATAAAGAAATGATTTCTGAGCAACAGAAATAGACACGTTAGTCTTCATCCCAGTAGATGCTTGGACTAACAGGCTTGAGGGACTGACTTACCCATACATCTTTGCGTGATGACTTGGAGGTAACTGTAAAACAGAAAGAAAATGAGTATGAGTTTAACTTAGTGGTGTATGTTCACTGTTGTTACACTATAATTGAATCTTCATAGTGACTGACAGTGATGGACTCAGCAGCCCGCTTTTACACAAGTCGCACTACGTGAGGGTACCTCGAGATGTGGAAAGCTTGAGCTCTTCAAAGAGAAGTCCTCTGAGTGGAGGGGACTTCCTCTTCCGTCATCTGCCTGCCCTCACCTACTGGTGTGTGTGCTCGCCTTGTCATCGCCGTCGTTGTTGCTTGTCTTTTCATTCTTTGCGCATGAGAATTAACAGAACTGCTAGACCTTTCCCAGGGAAGTGTCTGAGCTAGAGTGTTGTATTTTTGTAAGCAAAGTCTTCTCTGACACTGAGGAAGTAAAACAGAGGTCTCTGCTTATCCTAGAACTTGACTGTGGCATCACAGCTAGAGAGGTGATCACCTGCGTTGTCTGGGTCTGTGTTAGACATGCGTAGAACTTGAATGTGGTGTCCGACCTACAGAGGTGTTCATTTTGATTGTCTGTGTCTGTGAGACATGCCACCTACAAAGGTGTTCTTTTCAGTTGTCTGGGTCTGGGTTTAGACAGGTGTGGAGCTTGAAGATGGCTTCCTACCTTGTTTGAAGGTGCTCACCTACCTTGTCTGGGTCTGTGTTAGACATGCTGTAGGACTTGAGTATGGCGTCCCACCTACAAAGGTGTTCCTTTGGATTATCTGTGCCTGTTTTAGACATGCCATAGGACTTGAATATGGCACCCTACCTACAAAGGTGTTCATTTGGGTTGTCTGGGTCTGGGTCAGATATGCCATAGAACTTGAATATGGCATCGCATCTGGAGGACTTCATTCGGATTATTTGCAGCCATGTTAGACGTGCCTGTTAAGAGGGACCCATGCTGAATATGGGACACAGAGTAGGAAGAACAGCAAAAGCGTGTGCTCTGTATTCCCTCTGCCGTGTTTCTCCTCCCATGACTCTCGTGTGGCAGGGACCTTCTCCAAGTCTCAGCTCAAGTATCACCTCCTCCAGGAGGCTTCCCCTGACTGGCCTACTGATGTGGATCCATTTCCTGCTTATTCTCCACCACTCCCACTCAAGTCAGTCCCTGCACTGATCTGCCCTGTTCACTTCTGTAAGAGGTTAAACCATGTGAGCTGTACCACCCGTGTTCCTGTGCCAGGGGGCTTCAGGTGCTACCAGCCAGGAGCCCTGACCAGAAGTTAGACAGTGAGAGAAGAGAGCAGCTGTTTCTTCCCCCCTACTTCCAGTCATGGTTCTGGCCACAGGTGTAACCTTCCATAGCAGGGGTCCCACCAGGTGACACCTCCAGGTCCCTTGGGCTCTGTCTACACCATCTCTTCCCTTGCCTCTTGAGGAGGCCTTTCGTTGGGGCTGGTCTCCAGGGCACAGCGTCCCCTGCCTCCCTCCCTCTGCCCACCGCTCTCTAGGTCCTCCTTTCTTTGTTCTTCATGTGAATTGGCTGAGCAGAATTGTCTTTGTCAGGATCGTGAATGGGTCACCTCAACCAATCATTAATTTAGCACCTTCCCCCACTTTGTAACATTTACCACCACCATTAATAATTGACTAATTTTATAATGTGTTTATTTTCTGTCTTTTCCCACTAGAAGGTAAATTCCAAAAACATATAATATAGTACTTGTGGGCTAGAAGATTTTCAGTAAATATTTGGATGCATGTGTAAATACAGGGAAGAAGGGAGAGAGGGAAGGAGGGATGGATCGATGGATGGTCACAGAAAATGAACGGGTTTGGGGGCATACTGCTGGGTTTTGTTTTCTTTTATAAGTAAAGAATATTTATCTAGGAATGTAATGAGAATAAATATCAGACAATGGTCATTTTAAGTAATGACAAATCAGAGAATAAGCTTTGAGTGTCTTGGATGACTACAGGCCTGGAGTAGAAAAGAAGTAGAGAGTGGCCCAGAATTATTGGCCTTGTTTTGTCTGACCACGTTATCCTGGCTTCCATTAAGGAACCTCTCAGTATTCCGTACGGTGCCGTGCCATACACTGCAGAGAGCAACTTGACCATGCTCAGCCATAGATGTCAAAAGAAAAATATGCAGGAGTACATGGTTGGGTGAATGAGTGAACCATAGATTATGTCTTAAACGTAATCATTTTTGGCTTGAGTAGCAAAAACACGTTGAAACTCAGAACTAATTGACTACAACCTGGACCATGTCCGGGCCACACACCGAGAGCCGAATGACATCTCGGGGCAGTGTACTCATGTGCCTGTCTGATCGCTGCAGCCCCGTGAGCAGCCGTCTTGTGCATCACAGACCCCTTGTCTTTGAAGTCGGTAGCCATGTGGAGGACCGGTGAGAACTCCAGGTTCCCCTCTTCTCTCTTTGACCTTATCAAGATCTGATCACTGGCTGTGAGGGTGACCTCTTGAAGCTAAGGCCATGTAGCTGTTAGCCTCCAAATTGGTTTTCAGAGCCAGCATACCTCCTTTGTTATTTAACTATCATGTTGTCTTCTCTTCATAAAATATTTTTTATGAGGAAGCAAATTTACTAGGCTGCATCCGTCTAGTTGTTTAATATTCTTGGACTTCAGATACTAAAAATGCAAATAGGGAGATGGCTGTTTTCCTTTCCTGCTGTGAGGAATTCTGTGGCTTAGTGATGACTGGTGATTGTCCCCTAACGTAACCCCTTGCATTCCAGTCTTCGGGTTCCCTAAGTGTGTTTCCTTGACTCCTTGGTGTTTTTATTCCTCACCAACTGGAGGTAGCTGATCTGAACCCAAAGGCGGAAATAGATCTCAAAACGTTTGGCTGAGAGTCCCAAACGGATGTGAAGGAAACTCAAAGAAACGTGTGTGGAAGATGCCAGTGGGTTAAGTCTTCAGTTCCACAAGTGTGATGATGTCTTCCAAGTTATTCCCTTTGCTGGACTGTTGTCTGCTCACAGAGAAGGAGAGCGTCCTGTGCCTTCCCTGAGGTGGCCCTCAGTGTCATGTAGCATCAGCCCGGCCCCCGAGTAGGGGAGAAGGACAGCTGTCTTGTCAATGTTTTCAGTGGCTCTGTGATGAGCAGGCACAGTGCCCTCAGCCCTCTGACGAGAACCCCAGGACACTTTGTCCTCACCTCCCTGATGTGGCATCTGGCATTGCAGAGACTTGGGTTCCGAGACAGCATGTCTGTGGGCTCCGATGTGCTTCCACTCCAGAGATTTCACCTTCTAGCCACAAACTCATGAGGAAAAGCAGGAAGGTCACAGGGAGGGAGAGATGACAGTCACTGAAACTGAACCAATGGGTCCGTGCTCAGCATGCAAGAAGCCAAACTCTCAGATGCTGATTTTAAGAGGAAGAGTTGATTTTGCAGAGAAACAAGCAGGAACTCAGCCTCAGATTGAGTTCCTTGATCTGCGTGAAGAATTCTGATTTTATCCTTACACATGGTCATTTAAGGGCGGAGGAAGATGGTGGGCAGGATCAGAAAATATTAGGTGTCCCTAGGTTCTACTGGCTGTTTACGAGGCAGGGCTAAGACTTGGCGGCAGTGGCTAAGGGACCTCCCATTCTTGAAATGGGTTCAGCTGCGGCCGATGACATACATCCAGTAATTTTCGTTCCTTGGCTTGAGTCTCCCAGTTCACTGACATGCATTCCCTTGCATCATTTAGCCTGCGCAGCAGCCTGGGGTCATTGGTCATTCACTATTGTCTGTTCTGTGTGTGTCTGACTACTGTGAGCTGTTAGATTTGAATTCATCCCCGGCTCTCTGGGAAGTCTGCACAACAGCTTAGAGGTTGTGGGTGACCTGGCAGGGGAGGGGACCGTAAGCAGTCTGATAACTAGTGGAGTACTGAATAGTTAGATGTCCCAACCTCTGAGTTCTAAGGTCCTCTAACGTCACCATCCTGTAGAGGGGGAAAATGTGCAAGAGTAGACCCAAAAGGATACGACAGCGTAGTGCTCGTGGGAATGCACTAGTAGTAATCGTGAGCACAGCAGTAGTAATCCCAGTGACGTAGCTCTGGTGACAGCTGATGGCAGTGATGTGGTAAGGAGAACAGCTGACAGGAGTGTCACTGCAGGCCAGACACTTAGTCTGAGTGGTGTACACGTATTAACCTGTACTTTACCTAGCCCAACAACAACTCCGTGAGAAGGTGTCTTGTTATGAGAATCCTACTATGGGGAGGAAACTGAGAAATGAAGGAATCCAGTACTTGTCCACAGCTGCGCAGCTGGTAAGTGGCAGAACTGGCATTCAGAGGCCGACTGTCTGACCCGGGAGCCCGTGCCCTGTGCCAGTTCTGCTCAGCCGTAGTCGGGAGCGAGGCGAGGCTGCAGCCCGTTTCCCAGGCGGCCTGGAGACACCCCAGGAGACTTGGTGGTGCAGCTCTGCAGTGCGCAGCTGTTTAACTGCTTGAACCCACCCAGCGTGGCCGTCTGCTCTCTTAAAGATTACCGCCAAGAAAATCCTGGGGGGCCGTTCTGCTCGGTCACAGGAAGTCGCTATGAGTCAAAATCAACTTACTGATAACCTAACAACAACAGCATGAGACACACAGAATTTGAGCATAACCGTTTAGACATTTTTTTGTTTGATTTCAAAGCAGTTTGACATTATGTGTTGAATCTACCAGTTGCACTGGAGTTGATTTTGATTTGTAGTAACCCCACATGTGTCAGAAATTAGAACCATGCTGCATTGGAATTTCGATGTCAGATTTGAGGGACAGAGATCACCAGGACTTTGTTCTGAGGGACCTCTGGCTGGACTTGAACCACCAGCCTTTCAGTTAGTAAGTAAGTGCTCAACAATTTGCACCACTTGGGGGCTCCTGGTTGAATCTAATTCTGTAAAATTGAGACTTCTGTTTTATATGTCCTGTGAATTTCTTTTTTCTTTTTTTAGTAGTTTATTTTTTTATTTACACATATAATCCCTGACTTGGGACATACACTAGTTACAATGAACCACACCAACAACTGTCCTTTTTTCTTCTTTTGACTTTTGATCCTTGGTAGTCTGTACCACACACAACATTACAGCGTGTAACTTGCTGATGTTGTCATTCGCATGTTGGCCCCAGAAGACAGGTGAAGATCAACTTCGTAAAGATACTGGCAATAATAATAAAAACCCAAAAGCCAGGCATTCATCTCCCATGAGAGCTGACCTATGACCGAGTCACAGGAATAGAACCCCATCTCAATTGGGGACTGCCAGTATTCTGTGTTAAGTGTAGGTCTGCAGCAGGTTGGGGAGAATGATGTGGGCTGTCACTGCAGCTGGGGAAGCAGGCCTCCAGCCCCTGGTGCCCCTGTTCTGCCTCCTGAGAGGTGAAAGCCTAGAACCAGGCCTCTTGCTTCAGCACGGAGATGCTTTCCAGCTCAAGGAGCAGCTTGTTCGCCCCTGGGTTCTTTGGTTCCTGGTGGTCCTGCCTCAGCGCAGAGGCGTCTCTCCTCAGTCCCCAGCCCCTCCTGTCACAGAGGAGGCACGTAGCATCTAAAGATGGAGAAGAATGAGTGAATGCAAATGAGTTAGTGATGGCTTCCGTAGCACAAGGGCGCATGTGTGCGTGCCCACCTCCCCGCACACAGGCTTTAAGGTTCGTGGTCCTGTGTTGAAAATTCCTGGTGGAGCTTCAGTTCGAACAGGCAATTCGTATGCCTCCAGTGCTGCCGGCTTGAGGCAGGAGTGAAGACACTTCATAGTCGTCTGATCTGAGATTCCTCTTGGGACATCATTTTTTCTGTAAAATGACTTCTACTCACTGTAAGACAAAGCGTTGCCATGATTGGAATTGACTCAAAGGGCAGTGGGTTTGTTTTTTGTTTTTAAATGAAGCATGCTGATTCCAGTTGTCTTAGTTGTCTACTGCTGATGTAACAGAAATACAACAGGGATGTCTCCAACAGACAGAAATTTATTTTCTTACAGTGCAGGAAGCTGAAGTCCAAATTCAGGACGGCTCTCGGGGGGAGGCCGTCTGTCTGTGTCAGCTCTGGGGGAAGGTCCAAGTCTCTTCTGAGTGGATGCTATTCGTGAGCCTGACATTGCTCAGACGTCGTCTGTGTTTACCTGCTTACTAGTTTAGTCTCTTTTATATCTGAAAAACTGGCTTAAGAAAAGCCCTAATATGAATACGGTCTCATTAACATAACAAAGAAAACTCATTCCCAGTTGGAATTATAACCACAGGTATTGGGGTTAGCATTTACAGCACATTTGGGGAGGGGGGAACACAATTCAGTCCATAACACAAATTAAGGAACTAGGAGTCTGAATCCGCTTGATGGCAATGGTTTGTTTTTGTATTTGTTTTTTCTGGTTTTGTTAAGAGAGCTTTGTCACTTCTCATGAGTCAAATCTCCTAGCGTTCTGGACATGGAGCTGTGGAAATAAATGGACTGACCTGGGTACCCTCTCGTGTTTTGTGTGTCTCCATGAGACTGCAGATTATTTATTGGTGCCTTAGATGTGAGGAGACATTCGCTTCAGTCCCCCAGTGTATCATTGCTGGGGGTCATCATTTAACTTGTTTGCTCTTGAGTGTCCCCATCTGAAAAAGTCAGGGAAAGGAGGGACTGGGGAATAAAGCTTTTATCCCTTGTTTAGCTCACTGCTGAGTGGGCACCTGTCCCCATGAGCAAAGGCACAGTAGTTGCTTTCACCCTGCTCTGCAATGGAGTCTCCTGAACCTTTGTCCCTTAGAGAATGGACAAGACGATACTGACCTCTAGTCAGAATCTGCATTTGAAAGCCACCACCTGGTGATGTGTGCAGCACATTAGGCTTTTCAGCAGCGTTGCCTTATACCAGTGCTGTGTAAACTGGGGTCCCAGGTTTGGGAGCTTGTGAGAAATGCAGCTTCCAGGCCCCCATCACACTCCAGGGTGGTGACCCAAGAATCTGTGTTTTAGCCAGTCCTCCAGGCCACACTGATGCAAACTTTGTCTTACATGTGCCCCCGTGCCCAGCTGGAGGCCAGGAAGTGGGGTCGCATGTTCAACAGTAATCACTGCGGAAGACTCGTTGAGCTTTGTGGCAAAAGGGCCCAGACACTGAAAACACTCTGCAGCAGCTGCAGAAGCTGTCCCATCTAGCATAGGGCTGGATCTGCAAGGTTCTTTCCAAATGCAGGAGTTTTCCTGTTGGTCAGGCTGCAATTCTATATCATCGGGAGGAAAAGCAGGCGCTGTGCCGAGGAAGACTTTAGGCAGTCTTGAAACACTGAAAGCCTGTGTTCGTTGCCTTGCTGCCCCCATCAGTGTGTCACCTGAGAACTGAAGTGGGTGGACTCGGCCTGCAGCCACCACACACTCCTCGGTTCCTCGGCTGGCTGCACCACCACGAGTCTGCCTGTGGCCATGGAGCAGTTGGTCTCATTCCAGCCTCCTCTTAGATCACATGGGAGCATTCCAGAAACACGGTGGCCCAGAACCTGCCCGCAGAGAGTCAGTTGGTCTGGTCAGGAGTGAGGCATAGGCATCGGTCGATTTGAAGCTCTCCAGACGATTCCAGTGTGAAGCATAGTTCACACCCCTGGCCTGGGTTATATCCTGAGAGGTAAGGAGTCCCTAGGAAATCATAGTTGAGGTAATCTCTGATTTAGTCAGTAAGCTTTATAATTGTCTCTGTTTGGTACTTGGTGTGGATTTTGGTACCTAAGCCTTGGAATCAGGTATGGATGGGTTTAAATCCCAGCAATATCATTGCAGAACTTTGTGGCTACAACCAGATCACGTAACCTATCTGTACCTATTTTCTCCTCTGTAAAATGGGACTGTTGTCATGGTTAGGTGCCCCATAATTGGTGGGTTTGAACCACTGGCTGTCGTGGTTGGCAGCTGAGTTGTTAACAGTTGCACCATCAGGGCCCCCCTGGGTGTCAGTAAGGCTCACAGTGAGTATTTTTGGGTAGGCTCTGTGCTTACTGGTACTCGAGTTAAGCCTTATTGAAAATTGGTGGACACAGCTGCTTACCAAATAATGACTTGCTAGAGATAATTACACTGATGTCCGTGCCTGTACGTCCCGAGCTCAGCCATGGTACTGCCAGTAACTTCTCTCATTTCCCAAAGAAGTTGGCTAGGAGCAATAGCATATTGTTTTCATCATGTTGAATTATGTTAATATGAAGGATGTGGCATTTGAGCAGTGTTTGCATTTCAGCCAGTTGTTGCCGTTACACCCGCTGGACAGAATAAATTTAGCTTGTATTAGCACAGATAGATGAGTCCAATTTAAGGTCTGCTGGAAGTCATCGTGAAAACCATTAAGCCGAGGAGAGAGCTAATCAATTGATGTTCTCCCTGGAAGCTCTGCGAGGTGGTGCCAGTGGTCTCAATTGTGCTAAAATCAGTCTGAGAGCCAAGCTGCTGTGGAGTCTCTTGTGATTCTTCTGTATCTGCCTAGACCCGAAGAAACACTGTAACTTACAGCAACTAGTAGTTGGGATTTTCCTTTAGTTTTATTCTTGCTCATTAGTAATGTGCTTAAGCTTTTTGTGACCGTTCGTTATTACTAGCTGCCCTTACATCAGCCTCTAACTCATGATGACCCGTGCACCTTTTGGATGG
Source organism: Heterohyrax brucei (assembly GCA_028571685.1). NCBI lineage: Eukaryota > Metazoa > Chordata > Mammalia > Hyracoidea > Procaviidae > Heterohyrax > Heterohyrax brucei. Next base: position 15,291,751 of record CM053147.1, on the reverse strand, counting down.
AAATTTCCAGGGCTTTCTTCCTAGTCTTAGTCTAGAAGCTCTCTTCAAGCCTGTTTGGCATCAATGCAACACACAAGCCCCCAGTGGCAAATAGGCAGTGGCTGTGCTTGAGCGTTATAGGCCCCCAGGAATCAAACCCAGGTCTCCCAGCTGGGGGGGGTGGAAATTCCATCACTACCAACAGCCCCTCGACAAGTAGGAACAAACCACTTGTGGCTACTTCAAGAAGACAGTGTAGACAATACCTATGGTGGTTTAGATTGTCACTGTTGCTTTCAGCATTTGCCTCTTTACTTCCAAGACAGCTGAGCAAATTAAATCTTTCATTATTAATGGGGACATGAAGGACCTTATTCATCTCTGTCTTCCGGCTATCTTACCAAGCCATGGTAGTTTGGGATTGTTAATTCCATCACTGGTTTAAGTGCTTTATTTCTTGTAGAATTTTTATGGTGATTGCTCAAAACCATTCTTGCAAGTAGTGAACATGGGCTTCATCATCAGCGTCACCTTGGCCTGGTGGAAAAAGCATGGAGAACCTGGGTGTGGTCTCCTTGTCAGCTCTGTAACCTTGGACAAGCTACTCACCTTCAGGAGCTTTAGTTCCTCGTCTGTGAAATGACCTCAGAAGAGTAAGTTGAGACGTATAATGGGATCATTTATTACGTGGGCTTTGTGAAGTACTGTACGTATTGAGATCTTGTTTCATAACAATTATTGTTATTGGTCCACACACCCACATGCTGGCTCTGTTCAGGAAGCTCCCACCAGTGTTAAATGGGAAGGATGCTAAGCAAACACCCTCATGAAATGTTTTCTGTTAAACGAAAGTGGCCACTAGTCTTTGCCAACAGTTTCAGACATGATTAGATGGTCAGTATAAGATCCTGGCAGGATTTTTCACCAGGAGTTTAGTCTACAGAAATTTTAAGCATGCCGAAAAGCTGTGGAAATTGCACTGTGAACACCTACCTTCTCATCGTTCACACTCTTCAGTTACCATTTTGCTGTGATTTGTTTTACAGGTTAACCAAACCTGGTCATTTTAGTTCCTTTTCATCCTTCTTGGGAACAGATTCCCAGTCATTCCTTAAGTATTTTTGCGTGGTGGATTGTCCCAGACTTTGCTGCCTATCTAACTTAGGACATCTACACATGGAGAACAGTGCAGTAGGTAAGGGCATAGCTGCTTCACTAAAAGAGTGTTCAGTTTGTAGACATGTTCATACAAACACTTCCTTTAAATGGTGTCATGTCATCAAATAGGAAATCAGCCAGCTCGTGCCGTAATCAACCCATGAAAACAAACCCGTTGCCATAGAGTCAGTTCCGACTCACAGCATCCCTATGGGACACAGTAGAACTGCCCCACAGAGTTCCCAAGGAGTGCCTGGTAGATTCAAACTGGTGACCTTTTGGTTAACAGCCATAGCACTTAACCATTTGGCCACCAGGATTTTTGATCCCTCTGGAAGCCACGCCTTTATTGATACATGGCTGCAGGAGGACTTGTCCTGATGGTGGTAAATGAAGAAGGCTGTGGACTAAAACAGAGAGAGGTGAGTTTTATGTGTAGGCAGAACTGGCACTGAAGATTATCAACTTGATTTTTTAAAAGATGTGTTTAACTTGTAGTCTCATCTCTGGGTGAGGAAGAAATAGAATCATGTCTAAGTAACTGATTTTCTCAGAGATGTTCCTGGCAAACTGGACTTGTAGAAGTAATTTCTGCAAAGCAAGGAGAGGGCAAAAGATATGTACATTTGAATAACCTGTGTATAGTATGGTCAGCTAGATTTTTTGAACAAAGTCCAGAGAGGCTAAAAAGGAAGCAAGTTTGGTTTTACTTTTTTTTTTATCAGCAGAAAATTTTCTGCAGCCAGCCTTATGCATTTCATAAGAATCATTAATGACCTCAGAATTTTTATTTTGTTAGGTAAGTCATAATTCCAAATTTTTTTTCAACCATCCATCGTCCTTTCGCATAGTGTATGTGAAATAGATTTCTGTTTAGATGCAACTTCTCAGGAATTCATCTACTGCTTCTGGGTTATAAGACCAGTTTAAAAAGAACATGCTGGAAGACTTGGTCCACATGGGGATATGGGTCACAAGGGACTGTTGAATGAGAAAGCAATTATAGCTGGTGAAACTTGTTTGCTAGCTTTGCTGATGCTGAGAGCCGTGGCTGAAGACTAGACCATTTCATATGACATCTGTGTAGGGATAAGTCCTAGGTTTTAGACTCGCCTCTGAATTTACTTTCTATCCTGAGTAAAGGTAAGCCTGTCGATGGCCATCCTTGTTGTCACCTAGACTGTTGAGCGAAACATCCGTCATCTGGGCTAAGTCTTTGGGACACATTGATTGACTGTTGTCTGTGTGAATCTTGCCTGAGACCGTTTCTTGGTGGATAAGCAGGAAAGAAGGTAATGCCTGATGACAGGTCTGCTGACGGGGACTGAACCACATTAGCACTCTGTCACTCAGATCTTTAGAGAGCTGTCTTTCCTTGAAATACGGTTGAGTTTCCTTGCTAACAAAGGCTGCTTCAGATTTCTTCTTCCTTAAATGTGATAGCAGAAGAGCATCCCATCAGAAGATAACTAGAAGGAGAGGGAAGGCTGGCTGGACAGCCTGAGCAAGTGACAGTTATCAGTCTTGGAGCAGCCGAATTGCTGATCTAGCCAGATTACTGGCAGAAAGCAAATGAGGGAACACAGAGAACTGCTCGAGGGGAATTGTGGAGGCTCTTACCCTAAGTGCTCCTTGTCCTGTCTGGATGCTGCAGCGGCAGCCCAGAGAATGTTCCGGTAAGAAAGCAAAGAGAAAAATACAAGACTACCTGAGCTTTAAGTGGCCCGTAAAGATGAACCATTCCATTAAAGCAGCTGTTTCCCAGCGTGCTTTTCGAGGATCTTGTCCTGCTCGCAAAGTGGAGTGTGCTCCGTCTCCTCACAGACACTCCACAACAGGCTGGTTAGGATCAGGCACATCTGCTATTAACAAGAGTAACGTGACGTGGTCGAGAGAGTTCCGTTGCTGAAATTCCGACAAGACTAAATGACGAGTACTTACTGAGCACCTGCTTTGTGGTGTCACGGGAGAAGGTGATGAAGGGATACAGAAGACATTTAAAGCTTGGCTCCCACGCACGAGGAGTGCCGCTGTAGTTAAGTTGGCTGTGGCTCGCGGCGACCTTACGTGTAACAGAAGGACGCCTTTCCCGGTCGTGCGCCATTGTCTTGGTCCTAGGTGTGCTCACACCGGTCCTGCAAAGGACTGTGGGAGACAGGTTACTCTTGAGCACTGGTGATGGTTTGGAAAGACTCACTCGGAGACTTGAGCAGGGCCACTGAGGACTAGAAGATTCAAGGGAGATGTCAGGCAAGAGCGGACCCCGGAGCTGGGCACTGTAGGATATGGGAAAATGGAGAAGGTGGCCCCACGAGGACACAACCCAAACAGACATGCAGAATGTGAAGCTGACCCTGCTGTGTCCACGAGACGGTGAGCTCTGTCTGCAGGAGCGAGGAAATGACAGAGAGTGGGAAGGGAGGTGAACTGGAGGACGCGGACCTCGGGTGGGCAGGCCTCCCACCTGAAGCGAAGATTTTACTTCTTTTTGTTATGGTAAAATATAACAGAGTTTGCCATTCTAATTGTATTACTGATACAGTTTAGAGACATTAATTACATTCCTATTGTTCAGTCATCGCTGTTGTCCACTCTCACGTGTTTCTTCATCCCCTTGACTAGAAACTCAGTGGCCCTGAAACCAAAAACCAAACCCGCTGCCATCGAGTCAATTCCAACTCCTAGTGACCCCATAAACAGAGTGGAACCGCCCCATAGGGTTTTCAAGAGGTGCCTGGTAGATTTGAGCTTCTGACCTTGTTGGTTCGCAGCTGTAGCACTTAGCCACCAAACCACCAAGATTTTCACTGTCACCGCGACGGTTTCCCACTAGCCCTCGGACAGCAAATCACTCCTCACTTTCTCCTCTTCCCAGCCCACTAATAAACACTCAGCTCCGTGTACTGAAACAGGAGGAAGCATCGAGTCCTGAAGGGCTTTGGGGAAGGGATGAGCTCACATGGGTGTGCATCCCGGGGACAGTGGGCTTCTGCCCTTCACAGACAGGCCCAGAGGGCAGGGCCTGGGGCAGAGAGCCGACGCAAGAGGGTCCCCTAGTCCAGCTGTGAAAGGAAGATAGAAAGTTCTTCAGGAATGTTCCTCTCCAGGCAGAGGCATTGGATAATGACCTCATAGCAGCCTGAGGGTCAGTGAACCCCAACATTTTGCTCAGCTCAGCATTTGAAAGCATTCTTTTGGTAGATCGTTGTAACTGACCCAACAAACCAGACAGGCTGACTTTTCAGGATAGGCATTAGACCTCCATCTCTTCTTCCTCCCTGAGCCCTTGAAAGCCATGACTTGATGAGGCCCCTCGCCACCTGTGTCCAGAGACACTGCCACATGGCTAGAACCTGCTGATACCTGTGTCAAGGTTAAGCTGTGCGTTTCTCATTTTTCACCTTTTTTAGACACACAGGAACTCTGTCCATTTAAGTTCTGCTTTGGGGAAAAGGGAAAACACATCTAACACATTAACAGGTCATCTGTGTATCATAATGTCCTTTTTGGATTGTATGTATTAGAAAAAAGTCTATGGGAGGAAAAAAAGTCTGTGTCGGCTTCTAGTTTCTTTTTCTTCCTTATTTTTATCTGTATCCTTTTTTCCTCTACAAGTCACAGCTATTCCCGTGATGGGTGGTCATATCTGTGGAGTGCAGAGTGCCCTATGTATTCACGTGCAAATAGCTACAGAGTCCTCTTCCGATAACTGCCGAGTCTCTGCGCATTGGACACTCGCTACTTCTCTGCCCTGCTTCAACTGTGGGAGTGTAATTGCTTCATTCTTTTTATTCCACAAGGCATTTCTGGATTTGTTGTCCCCTTGACCATTCCAAGGTTGCGGCCGCCTATCAGGCCCTTGCAGAAGTGTCCTGATGACCTTTGCTGGCCATGTCTGCTCGTGGTTCCCCAGACACAACAGCCCATGGAAGCTGAGAGGAGACTGGAGTGTCATGTAATGTCTTGTTTTCCAGGCCAGTGGTATCCTTTTCTTCCATCTTTTTAGAGTTTTACTTGAGAGGTAGCAGAAATCTCCAGTGCAGAGTAGGCAGTCATTTGCTGAATGAATAAAAGGGAAATTGCGAAGTTACTCTAAAGGGTGGCTTTTGGTGTACACCAGTAGGGGAGGGCATATCATGGCAAAGCCGTGTGTCAGGTTAGCAAGTTCCTATCACTAGGAGGAGCAAGTAAGGTGAGGGATATGGGTAGAAGGCCAAAGGATAAGTGCAGACATGACTTCCTCCAACAGCTGGCGTTGCAAGGAATGTGTAAACACTAAGCAGTTGGGAACTTGTTGATGCAGAGAACAGAAATAAAAAGAAGCTTAATGACTTCTCTTTAAGTGAACCCCCCTGCCACAATACAGAAATAAGTTGTAATGTATAATGTTACACTTTAGTTGGTGAATGTTTTAATTAGTCCCCAGGTACCTACATTTTTAAAAATCTTGCTGTAGTTCATGCATTTGTCTAAAATGCAGTAGTTAAATATGTATGTGAGTAGTTATGTATTTATCATTTCTCTTTTTTATGGAGTAGTTTTGTAGAAACAAGCAGAAGAGACTGGATGGAAAACTGTGCACTTTTCTCCGCTGAGTGTACTAAGGGACAGTCAAACCGATTGGCTTCTGAAACTGGTATCCAGGTCTTAACCTTATGACTCCAAGTCCATGTGCTGACGTTCTGCCTGGACGGAGCTAGCTTAGTGCCTGCACCTTCTTCAGGGAAGGACAGACCTGTTGGGTTTATTTTATGTCTCCTCCCCTACTGCTCTCAGGTCTGGGCATGCGGGCTGGTTTAGGTGTAAGCCAGAAGTACCACAGGCAGGGAACGTGGCAGCGAGGTTCACGTACCCAGGGCAGATATACTTTCTGAATGACGACTGTATTTCCTAAAAGCCTGATAGCATGTGGTTCCCCTCTAGCATGACTTTTTCTTAGCTAGAATTAGTCCCAAGTCATTGGTCGCCTCCCCTTTCGTGCCAGAGACCTGGTTTGGTTTCTGGCCATCACACTTCACTCACAGCCTCTGCGTGTGTGTCACTGGAGGTTTGCGTGTTGCTGTGATGCTGACCACCTTACAGCAGAGGTTCTAGTCTGACTCGGAAGAAAGGACTGGCAACCTACGCCTGAGAATCCGCATGAGGAACAATACTCCAGTCCACAGCTGTTCCAGGAGGACAGCGCAGGGCAAGGCTGCATATCATTCTGGTGTGCGTGGGGTCACCATGAGTCAGGGACCAACTCAAAGGCAGCTGGCAACAGCAACAGCAACCTTGGTCCTCTCCTGTCCTAGAAGGGCTAGATTCCAACAGAATTACAGAGTTAGGAAGTACCTGAAAACAGCACGATCAAACATACATGAACACTCTGGTGGTCTAACTGTGTCAGGGACTCCTTGGAAACTGAAGCAGTTCTACTCTGTCCTATAGGGTCACTGCGAGTCAGCATTGACTCCGTGACACTGAGTTTTTTATTTTAGACAACGTGCTACATGGCATATGGCTGACTCAGGGATAGAACTCATGTACCCCTCCTTCTGACCCAGTTCTCTTTCCATTCTACCTATGGCATTATTTAAAACCTGCTGCCCTTCACTAAATTTTAAAAAGAACTCTGGTGGCACAGTGGTCAAGAGCTCAGGCTGTTAACCAGAAGGTCTGCAGTTCAAATCCACCAGGTGTTCCTTGGAAATATATGGGACAGTGCTACTCTGTCCTGTAGGATTGCTGTGTGTCACAATCAACTTCATAGCAAGGGGTTTACTCGTCATATATCGAGAATTTCTTTATATTGAATTTTAGCAGCACCAACACCTTTTATTTCCTTCACTGACTTTCTAGAAAAGCAGTGCCGTAAGCCCATCTCCTGTAAAAGGGTGAGTTTGCCTTTCCATTTGCTCTTTTGTCTGAATTAGGCACAGCATGTTTCACTCTGAAACCAAATAACAAAGCATCTCTCTCCTAATTTATAGTTTTCAAAATTTTAGAGTTCCCCCCGCCCCCAACTATCCAGAATGCCGTCTGGAAAGTCATAATGATTTAAATAATTGATGGCTATTCTAAGAAATTGTCAGCCTGGATCCGTCCTCCTGCCTCCTCCAACCACAAGGCCTAGGGCAGCTAATCCTTTTATGATTTTTTTTTTTTCTCTTTTGGTCTGGTTTCATTTAGATAATTATATTATTCAGCCTGGGATATAATTTGTAGTTGTGCTGTGAGGGGAGGGAGCGGCCGCTGCTGGCGTCTGCAGTTATAAAATGCCTGTTAGGTTCCAGCGTCTAATTTCTGTGCCATCCCACCTTTGAAAGATTTAATTATACCTGCGCAAAAAAATATCATTTGAAATGTGACTTCTGATTCTTTCATGGGATAAAAGAGAGATTAATCCATTGTTAAATGTGAACAAGCATGGTCCAGTGGAACAACCTGGACTAGAATTCAGAGACGTGTATGCAGCTCAGCAAACAGCGACTGAAGGCCCCCTCTGTCCTGGACACTGTTCTAAGCACGAGAAAGTACAAAGATTGGGAATAAAAAATCTCCATTCTCAAGGAGCATAAGCCCTGGTGATCTGCGGCCAACTTAGCCGCGGGTTTGGGCACCGTGGTGACCACACTAGGTCTGATCCACCAGCCGCTCCTTGGAAACCCTGTCGGACACTCTGTCCTGCAGGGTCGCTGGGAGTCAGAATCAGCCTGACAACGATGAGTTTGTTTATTTTTTAACCAGAGGTAGGGTTTCTTCCGATTTCATCTCAGCTATATTCAGTTGCAGCAACATTCCTTCCTAGTCAATGTTACCTGACTAGGTGGCAGGAAGCTAGATTGTCATCTCCAAAATCAATGACAGTCCTGTCCAAGAGCTCTTTTATGAAGGATCTTTTCTCGTGACTGTACGTCCTGCCTGCTAAGTCCAGCACACCCAAAGCTAGGAAAGTTTGGGGGCAGAAAATACTAATCTCTGAGCAATTGAAAGTTGTTCTCACAGGAATAGTTGTAACTCTTCCCCACATTATGGACTGATGTGTTTTTGCTGGCTTGTGGGACCATTGTGCGTTTGAGGATACTGACCTTCATGTTTTCACAAGTCCGAATTTCACTTTTTGTTGGTTGAAAGCAAAAATCGTAAAATGAAGCTGTAATCTGTCATCTGTTAGTGTTGGGTGCTATTGAGCCAGTGGTAACTCCTGGCGATCCCGTAGTAGGACTACGATCCCATAGTAGGACTGCCCCGTGGAGCTTCTTCAGCTTCCCCAGAACTGATCATGTCTTTCTCCCATGGAGCAGCAGATGGGTCGAACCACAGACATTTTGGTTCTCAGCCGTCAGGTGTCTAATTTGAATACAAAACGTGCCAACTCCAAAACTTGAGAAAAGTTGAAGATATTAAATAGAAACACAGTGATATACCAGGCTTTGTAACTTTAGAAGGAAAGAGTCTTTGTCTCTGTCCAGTCCTTGTAGGGCGGGATAAAATAAATCCGCAGTGACAGCAGATAACCTGTTAGAAATGGAACACAAGTCACATAAAGAAATAGAGATCCGAAGTGGATTATATAATGTGTTTATTTTCACAGAGCAAATCATAACCCATTCGCCTTATTGAAAAAACAATTTTCCTGTTACACAAGGGAAAATGGAGTATTTAGACAGGAAATGGACGTGACAACCTAATGGACTGGAGTGAAGTCAGCAAATTTGTTCCTATTTCCTTGTTGTTGCTGTCATAGGGTGAGTGATAAGGGACCTGGACTTGCTTTCAGCAGTAATGGTTCTTCTGACGGGGGAGCCGTGTGGGCTAAAGCAGTGTGCACATTCTCTGTTCTCTCTAGTGGAAGGGATTGATTGGAGACTCTCTTCCCTTCGTACACAATATTAACACTTTCCATAATATGAAAACTACCTCCTTTTTCGTCTTCTCTGTCATCTTTATAAAAATCTCTGTAGGAAGCCATTTCACTGTTGTCTGTTGTCTAGTCATAGAGTATTGTTGAGTCTAGTACGAAGCCTACTTCTTTTTCTTTTTCTTTTCTTTTTTTTTGCTAGCTTTATTGCTCTTTAGGACTGTGTTCTTTAGACCAGTGCTTTTAAAAACTCTAATAGTCTTGTTAATCCCCTGGGAGATCTCTTTAAAATATAGATTTATGGTTCAAGCAGTATGGTTGAGACCCAGGAATCTGCATTTTTAATAAATTCCCTGTGATGCTGGTCCGTGGCCCATACTTTGAGTAGCAAGACTTTGGACCAGGGATCAGCAACCTTTTGGTAAAGGGTCAGGTAGTAAATAGGTTCACCGGTGCTGACTGTGTGGTCTCTGTGTCTCTGTTGTGATGGTTCCTCCATCGTCACATAAAAGCAGCCATAGGCAGTATGTAGGTAAATGAGCATAGTTGTATTCCAATAAAACTTTATTTATGAAAATATTTGTGGTCTAGATTTAGCTGACAGGCTATAGTTTGCCAACATGTCATTTTGACAGTATTTTTAAAATGACAAGGTTTTGTTGTTGTTCTTGTTGTTTGTAACTTGAAGGTTTTTATCCAGTGTTTACGTGGAACTGTTTTATACCGTTCAGCAGATATGTAGACTGGATAGAGCTTAACATGCCCTCTACCTGGCATACACTGTGAAAGAAAAAGTACATGTCAAACAAGACATCTTTTCTCTCTAGAAGACTTAAAATAAGATGAGATGTATGCTGCATTAGCCTTGTCGTGGCGTAACTCATAGCAACTTATAGCAACCTTATAGGACAGAGTATTACTGTCCCGTAGAGTTTCCAAGGAGCATCTGGTGGGTTTGAGCTGCCGACCTTTTGGTGATCAGCCATGGCACTGAAACACTGCGCCACCAGGGTTTCCTGTCATGACAGTGATGCCTAAATGTGAAGAAATCACTTCCTGTCTGGCAGACAGTGGCTTTCAGCTATATGTGGTCATACACATGCCTGTCTCTTAACTCTGACTCCCATGTATTTTGTGTGTCTGTGATCACATCTCTTGCCGTATCATTTGGCACTGATCCATATTTGGGTAATGAGAGAGTTTGTTGTGCCTGCAATGAAGAAAATGATTTCAAATGTTTTTTAATAAGTTAACAGGAGCGAGTGTTGAAATTACTGTAATGAGATAATGACAGTGTAGCATATTGCTCTGAAGATTGTGCTCCAGTAAAAAAAGGTCTCCTCTTAATAAATTCATTTTTGCTGTATTTTCCTTTGCAGGGTTGCTTAGCATTTGCTTAGTTTGTCTGCTGGCAGTAGAGAAAGGGGCAGATGAGATGGTCATCAGCAACAAAGAAAGATCAAAGCTGGTCATCCTTTAAGGGTGCTCATGAGCTTCAGTGTGTCAGCCACAGATGACTTGGGCCAGTGGATCTACAAGCCTCTGGCCAGTAAACTCAGTTTGTCCTTTTAATCTGTTTTGTTGATGTTTCTTTCTTCCAAGTTGCAAATATTGCACTTGAAAACTGTCTCACTATTCTTGCACTTCCTTAAACAACGTGTGTCACGTGCATGCACTCAGTACACAGCACCATATGAGACAGTAGGACTGCAGAGATGAACAGTCTGGGTCCTGCACGCAAAATTATTGTCTAGAAGAAAGAAACAGACCTATTAGCAGATCAGTGTTATACCTACTGTGATATACATATAAGGTCTGCCAGTTAAGTCCATGAACTCATCCTAAGAAAAAGTGCTACATGCCTCTTTGCTGAATGTCACTGTGGTCTCACCTTCAAAGTACTCCCCTCAGGAAGCTATGCACCGACACCAGCACTTAGTCCACCCTTCAAAGCAGTTTTGGAACTCTTTTTCTGGATTGGACATCAGAGCTGTCATCCTACTGTCCTTGATGTCTTGAGAGTCATCAAAGTATCTTCTAATATATCGTCTGGTAAAGAAAAAAGTCATTGGGGGCCAGATCAGGTGAGTAGGGAGGGAATTCCAATTCAGTTATTTGTTCACTGGCTAAAAACTCCTTCATACACAGCTAGACAATTAAGTTCATGAGCTTACCTCTGAGTGCAACGGCCATTCCAGAAAGAGTTCTAAAATGACTTTGAAGGGAGGCCCAGGTGCTGACATCAGTGCATAGCTTTCCAAGGGGAGTATTTTGAAGGTGAACATAGTGACATTCAGCAATGAGGTATGTAGCACTTAGAACAGTTGAGTTCATGGACTTACTTGCCAGACCTTGTATATATGTATAGGGCACATTAGAAATTGGAGAGAGGAAGTGGTCTGGTCTACCTTGAAGGTATTTAAAGAAAGATTTCTTAAAAGAGATGATGCTTAAGATAAATCAGAAAAGTGAGAGATTGTCCCAAATAGAGCATCATGCAGAGGCAAATGTAGTGACCAAAACTAGTGAGACATGAAGTCACATAGCACATCAAAGGAAATGATGGATACACTGTCATAGATACCAACAATGGAATCCTACACAGCCATGAAAATGAGTGAACTGCATGTTACACACAGCAGTATAGATCAGTCTAACAATGTTGAGAGAAGGAACTGAGACATAAAAGAATACATAAAGCAGGAGTCCATTCAAAACAGGCAAAAATAAGCTGTATAGTTTAGGGGTACATGCCTAAGTGGTAACACCTTAAAGAAGAGCAAAGAAAGGATTACTGCAGACATTAACTCTGGCGGGGGGGTTGGGCAGTTGGTATACTGGAAAGTTTTGTTTCTTTACCAGACTGGTGGTTTCACTGGGCATTGACTTCATGATTGTTTATTAAAAGGGACATCCAGATTATAAACTTCCCTCTGTATGTACTTGTTAGCCGCCATCAAGTAGATTCTGACCCATGCCAGCCCAGTGTGTGTAGAGTGGCACCGCTCCATAGAATTTCCAGGGTTGTCACTCTTCAGAAGCAGCTCACTAGGCCTGTCTTCTGAGCAGCCTCTGAGTGGGTTTGAATCACCACCAACCTTCGGACTAATAGTTGCGCACTACCAGGTACCATATGGGTGTATGTGTATGTGTGTGTGTGGGTATGTGTGTGTGTGTATGTGCGCACGCAGTATTTCACAATAAACGTTATGTGTATGAAAGAAGATGAGGGCTGGAAGTGAAGCAGAAGGAGAGAGGAATGGTGTGAAGGATGTTAGGAAGTAGAATCCCATGCCCGCTGATCTCATGAAGGACAGAGAGCCAGGGTCTACCATGATGCTGAAGGAGCCCTGGTGTCACAGTGGTTAATTGCTTATCTGATAAGCGATGACTCACCAGTTGCACCACAGGAGAGAGAGGTGGCACACTGCTTCCATGGAGATGGCAGCCTTGGGAACCCTACAGTGTGGTCCTCTTCTGTCCTGCGGGGTTGCTATGAGTGAACACTGGCTCGATGGCAGCAGGTACCATGATGCCCAGGTTTTCTGTATTGGTTTTCTAGGAAGATGACCCTTGCTGCAATGGAGAGTATTTTTCCCCAATAGGCAAGCCTCTTATGCTGCAGATTTTCTCTCCCTCTAGATCCATTCCTGTTCTACACCAAGGTTGTTTTTTATGCCTCCTTCTTTAGAGAGGTATAAATCACTACCGCCTCCATGATGATCCTGCCAAGAAAACGGCCCAATTGCCCGTCATTACTGCCTTATTAAATCCAAGGATCCCCTTGAACTCTGTGTGCTCTCACCTATGTTTTCACTCAACTAACTTAGTATTTCTGATTCCTGAGATTGTCACACATTCTCTTCTTACCAGTGTCACATGTGCAGTCCTTACTGTTCGTTTCTCCTCTTGACCCTACCTTCCTGCTGTGCATCTGTGGGTAGGACTATCCTTTTCCTGAGATTCACCTCAACTTGTATTACCAAATTCGAAATCCCCTTTGGGAGCATATGGTTGACTCAAAAAGTAGATCGTTTTAGACCCTATCTGAAATACTGCGTAAAATGGTTGTGTCTACATTGAAATCTCATTCAGCTCTCTATGTTGATTGTCATACAATTTACATTATCAAATCTATTATCTAATGAATTTTATTTTGTCTTTTTTTACTTAATAAAACCTTCATCAACTGAAGCCAAAAAACTCAAGTTTACGTTTTAAAGTTGAAATTTTGATATATAAGTGACTCCACCATGGTGGGAACGTTGGTTTCCATTGCTTGTGTGTAGTCTTTGTATGCATAGAGTAGACTGTCACCTGTTCAGAAAGCAGGTGTGGGGCCTATTCTGATGCATAGCCGTAGGCTGTAGACTGGTTGCCAGTGCAAGAGCCACAGTGGCGTGGCTTGTGCACACCTGTTGCTTGGTCTGTTGTAGGACAGATGGCCTCTGGGAACATTCCACACAGTCACAGTGTCCGGAGTACTCTGTGTAAGCTTCTAGCAGTGATACCCAGGTTAGAAATCTAGGTGACTCTAATCAGATTCATCCCTCACTGTCTGGTGTGTGTTTCGTCAAAGTCAGAAACCCTTTGATGTGACCTGATGGGCTTTCACCCCAGAAGAAGTCCTCCACTCTGGTCACATCTCCAGCAAGAGATTCCTGCTACATGTCTTGGCTATCACATTGCCCCTTCCCCCAAAGAATTATCTCTCTCTCGACAACCAGCCTGGGGCTTGATTTAAACGAAACTTCACAACTCATGTTGCAGGCGGTAGTTAAAGGACACTGCTTACTCGAGCGGATTAAAGGTTTAGTTTAGAGTCATGTCATGCACTCAAGTCCCAATCATTGGACTCTGTGCTACAGGAGTGTCAGATTGCTGGTGGTGTGCTCTCCTCCTTCAGGGGAAAGTGAAGTGTCTCTGGTTGACTGGCCAAGGTTGTCCACTTTACCAGATTGAAAAGAACGTAAAACACAGGCATTCGTTCACTCTGGCAAACCAACAGACTTAGCAGTGAGTTCTGTGGTAACTGCGCTCTCCTTACCCTCCCTCCGCACAGACACCCCACACACTGAGGGAAATGTGATTTCTAGTGAAAAGACGTAAAACATCCCGTCCATTTTCGGCCTTTGAAGCTGTCCCTCAATCAAGCAAGGAAACAAGAGATAAAGCCAAATGAAATCTGAGCAAAGACAATGCAGGAAGCGCGCTGACACAGTGGGATTTCATGAAAGCTGATTTCCAGCCCTGTCCGCTACTTGCTCCAATACGTTAGGCTTTTGTTTAATCTTTTATGTCTCAGTCTGTCTGTCTTTTCACTTCTTGCTCTTTAGTTGCTTATAAACCTCAAAAATGTGGAGGGAACCCACAGGCCTGGTTAACATTAATCAAAGACCCTCATGACAACACCCTTCTACCACCTGCAGCTGAGCTCTGGCTTTTGGGGACTGGCCTTTGAGCCAGTCTCACGTGAAGTTCCAGACCAAAACAGTCACAGTGTGACCTCATTTGTAAAACTTGTAGTGCTGGAATTTGCCATGCCTCCCTTAGAAAGTCCCCAGGGATGGCCTCTGGGCCTGGAGCGTGCCATTCCAGTACCCAGGAGATCAGATTGCTCCACCGTGTGTTGAATGAAAGCATCTGTTCTCTGGTCCCGGAAATTTCAGACCTCTTGACTGAGGCACTGTAGCCTAAGTGCAGGGTGTCAGCAGGCTGCTTCGGTAGAGGGTCAGCTCGTCATTATTTTAGGCTATGTGATGTTATGGATTGAATTGTATCTCCCTAAAGATATATGTTGAAGTCCTCCTTGCTGGAACTTGTGAATGTGATGTTGTTTGGAAATGGGGTCTTTGAAGAGGTTCTCCGTTTAACTCAGCATGAAGTGGTACTGCCATTCAGGAGGGATGGCAGCTAATTGAAAAAGGGAAAGGGGCACAGAGAGACACTCGGGACAGTCGGGCATGTTAAGGTGGAGGCGGAGATTTGAGTGATGTATCTACACTCCAAAGAATGCCAAGGTCACCAACTCAAGTTAGAAGCCAAGAGAAAGTCCTAGAACAGAGCCCTGAGAAGGAATCAGCGTGGAAGACACCCTGATCTTCATTGCACAGCCTCCCGCTGTGATTGGTACTGCATGAAAGGGTGTGGCCGTGTCCCAGTACAACTTCATTTACAAAACTAGGCAGCAGGTTGGATGCAGGCCAAGGTTTGCTAAACTCTAGAAGATTGCTGGACTCAGAGCCAGGGTTTCATGTGACGTTCAAGACTCAGACCATCACAGTTCAAGACCCTTTGCACAGTGGCATGCTGCTGGGATTTGCCATGCCTCCTGTAGAAAGTAAAATGAGGTAACATAGATGAACAAGAGTTATTTACTGTGAAATAAATGTACTATATAAATACAGCCATCAGGGCACTTTTTTAGAGGACTAGAGAATTGGACCTGAAATAAATACAATTGGTTGAGTCTGACTCATAGCACCCTATAAGACAGAGTAGAACTGTCCCATAGGGTTTTCCAAGAAGCAGGTGGTAGATTTGAATTACTGATCTTTTGGTTAGTAGCCTGAGCTCTTAACCACTGCACCACCAGGATTCACTTCTAATTCCCTACAGTTTATGCCAGGGTATCTTGGAACTTTGGGGTTTGCGACTGACCCTACAATTTATGCCAAGGTATCTTGGAACTTTGGGGTTTGAGACTAAACCACTCAGGTCCTCAGAGAGTCCCCAGACAAGTAGACGACTCCTGGAAATTGTCTTATGCATGGGATTCTAATTCAAAACCTATCTGCTTTGCCCAGCTGATGGGAACCAGCTCCAGCTCATCAATATTCGTATCCTGTTCTATTATGATGGCTTATTTAATTATCTCCCTCCTTCCGTGCTTCCTGAAAGCAGGCAGTTTCTTATTCTGCACTCTATCGCATCGCTAATGCCTCTTATGTAGCAGGTACTCAAGAATAAGCTGACTCAATGAATCATTCTGTTCTATTGCTTTCTCCCCCAAATTCATACACCCCGAAACAACAGATAAAATTTTCTAAAAATCAGATTTTAGTGTTTTGGGTTAGCTTTGAAATGTGTTATGAATGTTCATCTCCAAGCACTGCAGCATATGAAATATTAATGCTTTCAATATCTTACAACTAAGTGTATGTGAGTTATTCATGGACATAGTGTTCACGGAAATGAATCTTAAGATAAATATGCTCAGCAGCTATTTTTCAATAGCATTTCAGCTTCTTTGATCTGCTTGTATTCTTCTACACCAGCAAAACATGGCCAATTCCTATGATAAACAGATTACTTGGCTTTCTCAAATTAAAGAAAATTGGAGATTTTTCTCTGTGGACTATGTAACTTGCATGTTTACAGCCTAAAGCTTTGGCACTGATTAGACTGTAGACATTTTAGAATCTTTGCACTGTAGGGTATTCTAAAGATGAAACCAATATGCTATGAATTAGTGAGTTGAAACAGACTGGTAATGGCTGTTTGGAATCAATCATATGGTCTGCTATGCCTAGAAAGACAAAGAGGAAAAATACTTCACTCACAGTCAAAAGGGACATTTCAAGACCTATCCTGAAGTGTAACACTGTCAGTGAGGCGATTATATCCATAGGACTACAAGAAAGACCAAACAATATGACGATCATTCAAGTTTTCATACCAACTTCTTATGCCAAAGATGAAAAATTGAAGATTCTTACCAGTTTCTGCAGTTTGAAGTGGATCAAATATGCACTCAAAATACACTGGTAATTACTGGTGATTGTAATGTGAAATTTGGAAACAAGAAGTATCAATTTGAAAATAATGGACTTGGTGATCGAAACAACCTGGAGATCATACGATAGAATTCTGCAAGACCACTGATTTATTCATTGCAAATACCCTTTTTTCAACAGTATAAATGGTGAGTATACATGTGGACCTTGTCTGATGGAATAGGTACACAGGAATCAAATCCTCTTTATCCATGAAAAGAGACTATGGAAAAGCTCCATATTATCAGTCAGAACAAAGCCAGGGCCAACTGCAGAACAAACCATCAGCTGCTCGCGTCCAAGTTCATGCTGAAGCAGAAGAAAATTAAAACAGGTCCACAAAAGCAGTAGTCAGAGAGATGATTTGTGAGCTACTCTGGAGTAATACGGGAGACCAGGAATCAAGTGCTGTGGGCAGTGCATCCCAGGCTGAGAAAGGAGTAAAGGAAGGAGTGAACCTCACCTACAGAAAGAGAGCCCACGTGGGGAATACAGTGAGGGCCAGGAGAGTCACAAAGGGTATGTCCGAGATGGGCGCCACAGCCAGCCTCTTCAAGGCCTCAGAGCTGTGGTGATAAGTATGGGTGTTCGGCAGGAAGGCACCGTAAACTTAGAAGAGATGAACTCCTGTTAATACAAGCATCCCATGAGTAGTGCTCAGGGCTTTGAACCAGTTCCTTCCAGTAGGAACCTGTGCTGAGAATGTGCATCCCCTCCCCCGCTCCAGGTATACTGAATCAGCATCTGTTTTAACAAGATCTTCAAGCAGTTCTAGAATATACACATACATAAGATCACCTGGGGAATCCTGAAAACTGATTCAGTGTGTCTGGGGTAGAGACTCTGATTCTCTGCAGGGGTTTGAAGTGGAGTCAGCCGGTTCAAAGCTGTGGCAACACTGTATTCTGCTGTTCATCTAATCGAAGATATTTGGTTGTTGCTGTGGGTTTTTTAAGAACCTGATCAGATTTGTACTTCACATTGATTTTGAACCAATTAAAATTGCCAGATCTTGTATAGTTTTTTTTCTTATAAAGTTGACAAAGCCACCATTTGGAATCTGAGTAAAAAATAATTTACTACCCTTAAACTTCACACTTTGGGCTCCTTTTGGGGGATTATTTGGAATCTTGACGTTGCCCTAAGTAGTAGTTCATCAGTGCTAGTAGCAATCGTCTCAGCTTTCTGGAGACCGTTCTTAGAGTTAATGAATAAATCTTGTATGTCCTTTCCAAAGCTCTCTGTAAAATTGTACAGATTACTTCCTTCTGTTGTGAATACCTCTGAGGTTAAAGGGAATTCTTCTAGCCCTTCCTTGTCAGTATAAGTTTTGAACCACTGCTGCTAGTTGATGACATGGCTGTCATCCGCCCCATAGTTTTGCCGCAAGCATCTCCCTCTGTGTGGTTCAAGACGTGTAGGTCACTCAGTGGACACATGCACCTTCTCAGGGAAGGCGTCACAGCTCATAAGTAACATGTGCTTTTCTGAAGGCTCACAACCCAAGAGACGATGGGTTTAATCATTAGTTTCTAAAATGTACTTCTCTTTTTGAAAATAATCATCATGTTTTCCTGACTAGAATCTTTGGGCTGGAAATGTGGGAGCAAATGAAATTCTAACAACATTGTCATAGACAGATGTATTCTTTCTGAGAGAGACAAGGCACAGCAGCGTCTGCCGGCCCTTGGAATCTGTACCCTACATAAATCACACAGAGCTTGTTTATATTCAGGGAGCGTTCTCACAGTGAGCGAAGGACCCAGCAGTTGTTTAAAAAAATAAGATCAAACAAACTAACAAACAAAAAAAACAATTAGGGACCTCTGCTCTCCAGTACTCCTTCAGTGCCTGGGGAATTTGAGGTCAGTTAAGCTGTGGGAAGCCAGGTTGGTTCCATTCCTTGTCCCTTTGCTCCTGGTGTCCACAATCCAGTGGGTGATTCTAGCCTAAGGTAGAGAAGTGCTCTCACAGTGCTGTTTGATGATGATTCAGGAGGTGGAGATGCTATTTATCAGGCATCCTTGGAACACTGCCTGTCCCTTAGCATGGTATTGAGGACAACCAAAGGCTTACCAGGGGCAGCATGTGTGTCATATTGAGCTACCAGGGTTCTGTTACCATTTGTCATTGTCAAAATCTCCTTTGTTGTTTTCATAACCATCGTCTCTGTTTTATGGGGAAAGAAAATCTTTCTTTGCCCAGATTTCTGGGCAGCGTTCAACAAGTGTTTCCTGGGTGTTGACCACATGCTTGTGTTCTTATTCGTCTCTAGGGTCACAGAGAGCCTGTTCTAGAAGCATCTCTGACCTTGTTTAGCCAGGTTAGGCCTCAGAAGGACCTGTTGGTTTAGGTCAGCTAATTGGCTTGGCAAGAAGCCCTTCTGTGTGGAACCTTCTTTGTCGCCCACATCCTCTCTCCTCCTGCCCTAGAAGAAAGAGAGACTGCATCCAGGTGTCTTCTGCTGGCGTGCCTGTGAGTAGAACCTACTCCTGAAAGGCTATAGCACTTTACAGCCCCTGGAGTGTGTTGACATTTGCCCTGTAAGGTCAAGTGCTGGACCCTCAAGAAGATGACCCTCACACAGAGGCAGCAGTCTTACCCAGGAGCCTGTGGCCTCAGCCAGGAACCCATCTAAGAGAAACAGTGTTCACAGGCAGGATTGTGTATACTGGTTCATCCCATATGACTCCAGGGAGGGACCTCGTCGCCACAAGAGCAGCAGCGTCACTTCACAGCCACCTTTCCAGACACTGGCTGTCTAGCTGTCTGCTACCTCAGGGTGCATCTAGGGAGAGCTGTGACTGACAGATACAGGGAATGGGGGGCCCTGGGATTGGAGGGGAAACCCTTAGTGGCACAGTGACTAAGTACTGAAGTTTGAATCTACCAGGCACTTAGAAACTCTCTGGGGGGAGTCTTAGTCTGTCCTACAGGGTCGCTTTGAGTCAGAATCAACTTGATAGCAGTGGGTTTGGTTGGGGGTTTGTTATAACAGACGAATGGATAAACAAACTAGGGTGTATATACTCAGTGGAACACTATGCAATGGTAAAGAACAATGATGATTTTAGGAAGCTTCTCATTATCTGGTTTCAACTGGTTTGGGGTTGGGGCGCTGAGGGAGGTGGTATCTCTCAGACAAGTGTGCCCTTTCTCCGTGGTCTCCTGGTAGTGTTCTCCTGGGTTTCAATGCTTAAAAAAAAAAAAAAAATTCTTTTAATCCAGTAATTCACGTTTTCAGAAGCTAAAATGAATGCAAGAGGGGAGAAGTTTCCATCAGAGCTGATAGTCTTTGTGATGGCTGCTGATAAAAACTGGCAAAGAGAAAGGTAATCAGAACCTCAGGAATTCAATGCATTTTTAAATCCACTCAGTAGATGTTTTATTTTTAACACACAAGCTCAGCCATCGGCAAAATAGAGACACGGTGTGGGACCCTGAGGCACTTTCAACTTGGGAGCCCCTCGACTCCCACCCCACCATTACCTTCAAATAGTCCCTTCTAGCCATTTCTTCTGTTTGGGGAGTATCTTTCCTGTTTATGCCCTTCACTCCCCAGCAATCAGTTTTTAAAAAAGAGCTTTCCTATTGGCATTAATTAAAGGAAGAAACCTTATGATCTTGACCAGGAGCTAGAGACTTGAGTAGTGTGTTATCATGGGTGTGTGTCATGGTTCCCTGTATTTCTCCTGCGTGTCTTTGGAATTTGCAGAAAGCGGGGCACAGTGCCTCCCCCCTAGAGGTGGATGGTATTCTAAGTGGACTCTCCTCCCATGCCTGAAATACTGCCAAATCAGCTGTTTTTACCAGCAAAGAGAATCAGGCACTTGTTTCCCATGTAGTACGTATGCCAGGCCTTTATAAAAACTACCTCTGCTGCAAGGAGCCCTGGTGTTTCAGTGTTTAAGCTCAGCAGCTCACCGAGAGGTTGCCAGTTGAACCCATCAGCTGCTCTGAGAGAGAAAAGTTCTGACAGTCTGCTCCCATGAAGATTGTAGCCTTGAAAGCCCCGTGGGACACAAGTCAGATGGATCCTGGTTGAAGGCAGAGAATACCCGCAAGATGTTTACCTATGTTTTATCAGCTATGCTAAGGCATTCCACTGTGCAAATCGTAATAAATTATGGATGTCATTGAAAGGATTGAGAATTCTAGGACAATGAATTGTGCTCATGAGGAACCTAGATCAAGAGTTTTAGTCACTTGCATAGAGCAAGGAAATAACTGCATGGTTTAAAGTCGGAAACGGTGTCTATCAGGGTTCTATCATGTCTTAGTCATCTGGTATGGCTCTAACAGAAATACCACCAATGAATGGCTTTACCAAAGAAAAATTTATTCTTACATAGGTAGGCTATTCTTACACAGTAGGCTACAAGTCCGAATTCAGGGTCTTCACTCCAGGGAAAGGCTTTCCCTATTTGTTGGCTCTAGGGGAAGGTTCTTACGTTGTATCAGATTTTCTTTGGTCTGTGAGCATCTCAGCTCAGGAACCTCAGGTTGGAAGGATGAGCTCTGCTCTCTTAGTGCTACTTTCTTGATGTTCTGAGGTCCCTAATTCTCTCTGCTAGCTTCTTCCGATCTCAAGAGACTGCTTCAAGGCACAAAACAGTCTTATACCGGGAGTCCTGCCCCACCAACACAACTGCCTCCCATTGTCCCTCATTAACATCCTAGGGGTAGAGTTTGCAACATACACAACACCAGGAATCATAGCCCAGCCAAATTTCTACACACGTTTTTGGGGGGCCACCATTCAATCCATGACATATCCTTTCACCATAGTTATTTAGCGTCTATTCTGATCACATAATCTGAGAAACTAGACTATAGGAAGAGCACAGCATCAGCACTGGAGAGTCATTAACAACTTTAGATATGTGAATGACACAGCTATGCTTGCTTGAAGTGAAGAGGACTTGAAGGGCTTGCTGGTAAAGATCAAAGACCACCGCCTTCAGTTTGGATTCCCACTGCCAACCCATTACAATCAAATTGATTCCAACTCAGGGTGACCCCATAGGACAGAGTGGAACTGCCCCATGGAGCTTCCAGGGAGCTCCTGGTGAATTTGAACTGCCCGCCATTTGGTTAGCAGCCACAGCACTTAACTACTGTGCTGCTAGTGTTTCCATCAGTATGGATGACACCTCAACATAAAGAAAACAGAAATCCTCACAAATGGAGCAGTATGCAACATCATGATAAATGGAGACAAAACTGAAATCCTAAAGGATTTGAGTTGACTTGGATCCACCGTCAACACCCATGGAAGCAACAGTCAAGAAATTTTAAATGGGCAATGCATTGGGCAGACTTGCTGCAAAAGCCCTCTTTTAAGTGTTGAAAAGATGTCCTCTTGAAGACTAAGGTGCAGTGGCCCAAGTTACGGTGTTTTCAGTCATCTTATATACATAGGAAAGCTGGGCAATGAAACACAGAAGATTGAAGAAGAAATTGATGCCTTTGAGTTGTGGTGTTGGCAAACAGTATCTGCTATCCCATGGACTGCCAAAGAAATGAACAAATCTGTCTTGGAAGAAGTACAGCCAGAATGCTCTTTATAAACAAGGATGGCATGATTATGTCTCACAGACTTTGAACATGTTATTGAGAGGGATCCGTCCCTGGAGAAGGACATGATACTTGGCAGAGGGCCAGTGAAAAAGTTGAAGACCCTCAGCAAGGTGGACTGAATAATGGCTGTGACAGTGGACTCAAGTGTAACAATGTCTGTGAGCATGACACCAGACCAGGCCGTGTTCTGTTCTGTTGTATGTGGGAGTCGTGTGAGTTGAAACCAACTCAATGGCATCTGACAGCAACATGCTAAGCGCTCAGGTAGCATTGTAATGGTATTCTTCTTAACATAAAACAGAAACCATGGTGATGTAGTAAAGAGTTTGGCTGTTAACCAACAGGTCAGCAGTTCGAATCTGCTAAGTGTTCCTTGGAAACCCTGTGAGACAGTGCTATTCTATCCTATAGGGTTGCTATGAGTCAGAATCAATTCAGTGGTGACAGGTTTTTGATTAACATAATACAGAATGATAAACTATTATGAAAAATGTGTGTCCCTTTTTCTTTGGGGAGGGGGTGGAAAGCAACTGGTGATGGGAACCAAAACCCAAAACTAAAGCCTTTTCCATGGATCAAGTCCAATTCATAGCAACCCTGTAGGGCAAAGTAGAACTGCCCCATAGGTTTTCTCAAGAGTGGCTAGTGCTGGAAGACAGAGAGACCCACAAGTGTGGGTGCCTACATCGACTTTGGACCGGAAGAACTGGATGGTGCCCGGCCACCACCAATGATAGCCACAATGGAGCTCACAGAGAGGAGTCTCACTGGCAACACAAGAATAAAAAGGGGTGCATCCTGAGATCTCTCCTGAAAGACCTCAATTGATGGTCCAGCAGTTTCGGGGTTCCCCTGAGAGCATGGCCCCCAGCCCTGATGCTGCCCTTACCCATAAATTATAATGAAGGTCCCCCCTTTGGACAGAAATGGATTGGATGTGGCAATGTAGAGTGACCATATATTGGATGCACTTTATGGTTCTATACATCTATAGGATATCATCCTGCTGACCTCTGGCTGGAGGAAGGAGAGTGGGTGGAGAGGAGGGGAAAGAAGGCTGTTGGGAGAATGAGACATGTATGGAGCAGAGAGGAATAGTGTGTCGTCACTGAACAGGGAGAGCAGTGGAAGCTGCATATAGGTGGGCATGTAAATTTATACGGGAATGTACATTTTCACTCAGTCATGTTAAATAAAAAATGAAAAAAAAAAAAGGGTGGTTAGTGGATTCAAACTACTGACCTTTTGGTCAGTAGCCGAGCTCTTAACCCTGTACCATCAGGGTATCCAGTGATAGAAAAGTAGGTATTAATTAAGCTCCCATGTCCCCTCTGTCCATCAAAGTAGTTACCCAGCATTCCCCTTAATACTTAAGAGTGTTGGTGAACATATGTGGAGTATGGTGGGGAAAAGCGTTGACAGCCTGATTGTAATCCAGCCTTAGCATTACCACTTGTTAACTGTGTCAGCCAGGCCCATCTCTTACCATCTCTGAGCCTCAGTTTTCTTCCCTGTAATCTGAGACATCTCCTTCACAGTGTGGTCTGGAAGGGTCACCAGTCTTGTAAAGGTACTCCGTAAAGTACAACCTTACGTGAATACTGATTCTGAAAAACTGACCTGGTGTCATTAAAAAGGGGGAGAGGGGAAACTCTGAGTTAAGACATGGGACCAGACTGCAGACCTGCCACTCTCCAGCCGTATGACCTTTCAGGGAAAACCCAAACCAGTTGCCATTATGTAGGGTCAGGCTCACGGCAACCCCATAGGTGTCAGAGTAGAACTGTACTCCATGGCGTTTTCAGGGGTGATTTTTCAGAAGTAGGGAACCTTTGGGTGGACTCAAACCACCAATTTCTGGTTAGCAACTGAGTACATTATCTGTTTGCTTCACCCTGAAGGACCCTGCTGTGAGCTTTTGCAGGAAGCCTGCCTTTCTTGAGCCTTAGTTTCCTGTCAGTAAAATGGAAGGAATACTAATTTGACCCTTACAAGACCCATGTGGGGTTTGAGTAAGTAATAAACATGAAAGTACCCTATGAATGTAAAGCTCTAGATAAGTTTATGTCATTGGTTCAACTGTACATAATGCTTTAGCAGCTGAGCACTGGGGGCGTATCACAATGGTCCAGCATGTGGGCACACCACCTGGCCCTGCCACGTACGGACAGGTGTCGTCACCGCTTCTGTAATGCTTGTTTCCCTATGTCCGTCACAAGTCTGTGAATTCCTCCAGTATAGACAGCCCCTCTTATCACTCCATGGCCACAGCGAGGGGGCATCTGACCGGCAGCAGGTGCTCAGGAAATGTCTTTTGAGTGAATAGGTAACTGATTTCTATTCTCTGCCAGGCCTTTCACAGCCTAATACCTCATATGGCGCCCTGGAGGTGCATTGGCTGCTAACCAAAAGGTTGACAGTTCAAGACCGCCAGGCACTCCATAGCAGAAAGACGTGGTGGTCTGCTTTCATAAGGATTTATAGCCTCAGAAACCCTGTGGGGCAGTTCTCCTGTGTCGTGTATGGTCCTGAAAGCCAGAATCAGTTCAATGGCAATGGGTTAATGGATATGTCATCATTCTTCATTGGCATTTATAACAATAAATGGCAGGGCAGTGGCCAGTTATGTGACATGCCTGAAATCCACGAAGCTGGTCCTATTCTACATCTTCAGGCATCTTTACATCTCTTGATTCAAGTTCCTTGCTTCATAGGTTCTTATCCAGAACCAGAAATACAATGGAAACATAGTTAAAGCACTTTTAAAGTAGTATCTCCTCTTGATCTACCTAGGTGATTGTTCTCTAACACCTTGGGAATAGACAGAAAGGATTTTATTTGCCAACTAGATGACAGGATTTTATTTGCCCACTAGATGACAGGATTTTATTTGCCCAGTGGCTCTGAAGAAGACATTGTGAGTGCATTTTGGACTCACACATCTTGGGAGCTCCTGCGGGTAGGAGCTTGGCATATGTATTTAAAAAAAAAAGAAAGAAAGAAAAAACAAAGCGACTGCCATCAGTTCAATTGCAACTCATAGCAACCCTGTAGACAGAGTAGAACTGCCCCATAGAGTTTCCAAGAGGCACCTGGCAGTAGCAGTAGAAACCCTAGTTGTGTAGTAGTTAAGTGCTGTGTCTGCGAATCAGAAGGGTGGCAGTTCAAATCCACCAGGCACTCCGTGGGAACACCAGGGCAGTTTTACTCTGTCCTGTGGGGTCGCTGTGAATCAGTTGACTTGACAGCAGTAGATTGGGTTAAGCAATGGATAAATGCTGGTTCTGTAACTAGTGTTCTGTTCAGTTCACTGACATCAGAGGGTCTTCCTGTACCTTTACCCCGTGGTAGTTAAGCCAAACCCTGTGATACAGAATTATTTTCAGGTTAGTGAAAACAGCATCACAGTCTTAGGCATTTCTCACCTTTGTCTGTTGTAAACAGCAAGTGGCATCTAGTTGAGCTTGCTCCCCAACCCCAGGAGGTATTTGAATGTCCAATCATTTATTTGGTGACAGCCAGCTACTTCAGCAGCTCCATGTTAACCCTCACTGTGAGTACTGACTGTTCTCCCCCAAAACCTTGCAATCCCTACCCAGCAGCATTGCAGAGACCTTCTCCCACTTGTCACCTGGATCCTTTTCAGTTGAGTTCAATCTTAATTTCCAGCCATTGTGCTGTCTGGGTTTTTCCAAGCCGCCGTTAGAATCAAGTGGCGACACAGCCTCTGCAACATTTCAGGCTCTTGTCCCAGAGGAAGCAAGTCACAGCATCAGTCTCCAGTGCCACCTGGTTCCCTGATAAGCTTTTGTTTTATGTGTGGCTGTGTTGGCTTTCTCTTTCCACTACCTTGCCTGGAGAGCTATTCTGAATATGACAACCATCTAAAGATGAATTATCTCCTCTCAAAGTTAATTTCTGTTTCTCAGCGGGGGCCCCTGGATCCCGCTGAGTTTGAAAGTGCTGCTGTTTGGTTAATGGATGAGTGTCTCTTGGATCTGAGTCCCCACGCTGGAACTGCTGCAGTGCTTGCCTTCCTCCCTTCGCTTTAATTTCCTCTTGCAGCTGTCGTTAGGAGACCTAAACGGCTTTATTCATGGGATGGAAGCTTAGCATCATTAGCACTGGGAGGAAACCCTATCAGAGCAGGGCTCTCAGCTGCTTTCGTGCTTCCTCCATCAGTTACGATAGGTTGGTTGGTTGGTTGGTTGGTTGGATGGTTTGATTTTTTCTAGGAAGTGAATTCCATGGAATCTTTCCAAAGATAGAGTGGTCAGACACAAGTTCAAATACTATTTTTTATGTCTTCATTTTACAGGATTGTGAAAAAGATAAGACTGGGGTGAGAAACTGCTTGCGGCACTTTAAAGTAGAACAGACAGTGGTGCCATTGTTTTGCATGCTGACATTTTGGAAACAAAATTCTGTGGCAAAGACTGTGCTTTCTAGAATGTAACCTAGAACGCTCCTTACAGCACACCTGGAGTTTTTCTCTTAGGTAAGAGATGACTGCTTTTGTAAGTCAAACAAGGTCAAATACTACCCGTTTCATGTGATTCAGCCTGTGCACTGCTGGCTTTGTCAGTGTATTTCTGAAGTTGCACACAGCACTGCAGGTCTGCCTGTAGGCCAGTGTCGTTTTGTCCCCAAGAGGAGCCTAACTCTGTCCACACTATCACCTGTGAGTCAGCGCCAGTCTAGGGGTTGCGAGGCCAGAGGCACCGCTGGCTGTGCAGGCTGGCTAAGGTTGGCTGCCCGCTTGCCTGTTCTAAGCCTTGTTTCCACAGCATCGCAGAAATGACCCAGTCAGCTGACAGACCACGCGAAAACGTCAGACTCAAAGCCCTGAGGAAGACAGACAAAGCACCAGCGATTCTGCAGGTCTAGAAAGTACCACTTGGTCAGTGAAAAGCTTTCATTCCAGTGACTGTGAGGATTGGGTTCTTTGGCAGTGTGGGAGAGGGGAGAAAGGATCACATAAAAGGCATTGTGGGAAGGTCTTTCCCCCACACAGTGGCTGCGTGACTTTGGGCAAGTACTGTAACATCTGCGGTTTTGGGTGTCGCACTACAGAAAATAAGATCAAAGGGAAATGCTGGGAAGTTAAAGACCATCAGCTATATAAAGTATCTGGTATAGAGCCTGGTGGTGCAGTGGTTAAGTGCTACAGCTGCTAACCAAATGGTCAGCTCTTCACAACTCTGTGGGGCAGTTCTCTTCAGGCCTGTAGAGTCACCGTGAGTCATAATTGACTTGATGGGAACAGATTTGGTGCCTTAGGTAGTGCAGTCAGCACCTAGAAGGCTTGTGGTTTTGTTCGCTGCCTGCGGCAGGTCCCGGACACTTGACAATCATGTGTGCTACCCAATACAACTTCTGGAGGAGGGACGGGGGTGGGGGAGGGTGGCTGCAGTCTTTATGGAAGCAGTTTGCCAGGCCTTTCTTTTGCAGAGCTGCTGGGTAGATGTGAACCATCAGCCTTGAGGTTCACAGTCAACCACAAACCACTTTTGCCACCCAGGCTCCTTGTAAGCACTTAATAGTTGGTATTTCTCTTCTTCCTCTTTTTTTCCAGATCTTAGATATAAAATCTAAATTTTCTTGGTCGAAACCAAGAAAAAGACAAAAACAAAACCCACTGCCATCAAGTCAGTTCCAACTCATATCGACCCTATAGGACAGAGTAGAACTGCTACATAAAGCTTCCAAGGAGCACCTGGCGGATTGAAAATGCCAACTTTCTGGTTAGCGGCTGTAGCACTTACCCAGTACACCCTCAGGGTGTACTTTCTTGGTCCAGGAAATAATAATTGTACCCTGCAGAAAACATGTAGTATTAAGAACCTGTGCTTGATCTCATGAGCTACCGACATGTATCATATGCAGAACACACATGATCTCAGCGTATGTGTGTTTCTTTCTCTCTGTGACTAGAAGTAGTCCTGGCTGTCAGTGATTGAATTGTGTCCCCACAAGAATGTCTGTATCAGTTTGGCTGGGCTGTGATTCCGAGTGTCGTGTGATTGCCCTCCATTCTGTGATTTGATTCCCAGTGTCTTGTGATTGCCCTTGATTTTGGTGATTTCCCTGTGCTGTAAATCCCAGTCTCTGCCTGTGGTTAATAGACAGGATTGTATTAAAAAAGGATTGGGGCAGGACAAGCACCCTCACTAAGGTAGCTTGTACCACCTTTTATCCTTTTATCCTGCAAGAGATAGAAAGGGAAGCAAGCAGAGAGTTGAGGACCTCATACCATCAAGAAGCAGCACTGGGGAGTAGAGCGTGTCACTCAGACTTGAGGTTCCCGCGCCGAGATGCTCCCTGACCAAGAAGGACTGATGCAACACAAGGACGTCCCTCCAGAGCCAACGAAGTGCATTCCCTGGAGCTGGCACCCTGAATTTGGACTTGTAGCTCCCTGGAGTAGACAGAATAAACTTCTATTTGTTAAAGCTATCCATTCATGGTATTTCTGTTAGATCAATACCAGATGACTTACAGCACTGGCATCCCAAACAAACTCAATTACACACTGTTCCCTTCATGTGCTGAGAAGATTCTAGCCTTGATATTCTTACTCCTGAGCTTCTCTCTGTTGGGAATGATGCCCTTCCACTCCATTCCAAATAGCCAAATGTTACTGACTCAACTGCAAACCTCTTCCACAAAGCAAGCCCTAGTATTCCTTCCAAAACACAAACAAACCTGTTGCCTTCAAGTCACTTCCAACTTATGGCAACTGTATAGGACAAAGTAGATCTACGCCACGGGGTTTCCAAGAAGCACCTCTGGATTCGAACTATGAACCTTTCAGTTAGCGGGTATAGATCTTAACCTCTGTGTCATCAATCCAGTTCACTCCCACTGCCACCAAGTTGATTCCGACTTACAGCGACCCTACAGGTCAGAGTAGAACTGCCCTGTAGAGTTTCCAAGGAGTAGCTAGTGGATTTGAACTGCCAACTTTTCAGTTAGCAGACATAGCACTTCACTGTGCTACCAGGGCTTCCACTGTGCCACCAGGGTTTCTTAATATTCCTTAGCTGGAAGTGATTATCTTCTAGTCTGTTCTCATGTCAGAAGGGAGGTGAGGTGTGGGAAGGGAGAATTCCTTTAAAGCCAGCACATGCTCAGACAGCATGGCCACCAACTCTTAAAAGAGGCCTTTCTGCACCCACGGTTTCCCAGGAAATGAGAAAAGACTATGAGAGGACCAGAAACAATGGTTCTTAAATTTATGTATGCAAAAATTGCCTGTAGACCTTGTTTCAAACTGAAAGTTCCTGAGCCCCACCACAGATTTCTACCCTCTAAATCTGGAATGATCCAGAATCACAATTTTAACAAGACCCCTCCCCATAAACATGATGCTGATGAAGATCTTTCCTGGACCACTGCTGGGGGAAAGGTGGTTTGGCGGTCAGGTAACTTGCATGCCAAGGTGAAGAAAGGTAGAGAAGTGAAGGTCAAAGCAAAGCTTTCACAGCTCTGCCTAAGGTCCCCTCCCTTTGCTCTGGAGGTTATAAATAAGTGTCATAATGCTAAGTACTCAGTCAGCAATTGTTGGTGTGTGCAGCTTTAGAAACATTCCTATACAACTGTGAGATGTACGCCAACACTGGTTCCTGTATCTCAACTCTTTATTTAGTCTTTCTTTCTACTTTGACCTACTTTATTAGAAAGAGCTTTATTCGCAGAAGCTTCTTTAATGGAGGCAGTGTATTTCTTGGTGTAATTGATTGGTTGACTAAACAAACTACTAGTCAGAGCAGAAGAGATGAACTTCAGGTAAGCTAAATCATTGCTTTCAGCTCTAATACTAATAGCTATTTCCAAGATTTGCCAGAATCTGTACAAGCTTTATCATAAATAGAGAAGGGGGGGAATACTTAAAACAAAAAAGAAAAACAAACTGAGGTGGACATTGGATGTTATTGTTGTTATTAGGTGCCATAGAGTTGCTTCTGACTCATAGCAGCCCTATATATTCAGCAGAGTGAAATATTGCTCCATCCTGAAGAATCCTCACAATCATTGTTGGGCTTGAGCCCATTATTGCAGCCACTGTGTCAAGCCATCTCACAGAAAGTCTTCCCCCTTCTCACTGACCTACTCTACCAAGCTTGATGCCCTTCTCCAGGGACCAGTCCCCCTGTTAACATGTCCAAAGTGTGTGAGATACAGTATCGCCTTTCTTGTTTTTAAGGAGCATCCTGGCTATACTTCCTTCAAGACAGATTTGTTTGTTCTTCTGCGCAAAAACTCAAAAGCAAACCCATTGCTGTCTAGCCTGTTCTGAATCACAGCCACCCTTGTAGACAGCTCGTGGTATAACTCACATTCTTCACTGACACCATCATTCGAAAGCATCAGTTCTTATGTCTTCCTTATCCATTGTCCAGCTCTCGCATATATACCAGGCAATTGAAAACACCATTGCTCGGGTCAGGCACACCTTAATCCCTCAAATGTCATCTGTGCTGTCAACACTTTAGAGAGGGCTTTTACAGCAGATGTGCCTTACATAACACATCATTCGATTTCTGGACTTCTGCCTCCATGGGTGTTGATTGTGGATCCAGGTAAAATGTAGTCCTTTGTGACTTTAAGTCTTTTCTCTGCTTATCATGGTGGTACTTACTGGTCAAGTTGTGAGGATTTTTTGTTTTCTTTATGTTGAGATATAATCCGTAATGAAGGCTATGGTCTTTGATCTTTATCAGTAAGTGCTTTAGGTCCTCTTGATTCTCAGCAAGCAAGGTTCTGTCACCTGCATATTGCAAGTTGTGAATGAATCTTCCTCTAATTCTGATGCCCTGTTCGTCATATAGTCCTGCTTCTCCGATAATTTATTCAACACACAGATGGAGTGAGTATGGCAAAAGGACACAACCCTGCTGTACACCTTTCCTTACATTAAACCACACAGTATCCTCTTGTTCTGTTTGAACACTTGCCTCATGGTCTGTGTACAGGTTCTTCATGGGCACAATTGAGTGTTAGGGAATTCCCATTCTTTGCAGTGTTATCCACCATTTGTTATGATCCACGTAGTTGAATGCTTTGGTATAGTCAGTAAAGCAGAAATAAACATCTTTCTGCTATTCTCTGCTTTCATGTGTGTTCCATCTGACTTAGGCAGTGTTACGCCTTATTGCACACCCTTTTCTGAATCTGACGTAAATTTGTAGTGATTCTCTGTTGATAGAGTACTACAACCGCTTTTGAAAGCTCTTCTGCAAAATTTCGCTTGTGTGTAATATGAATGATGTTGTTTGATAATTTCCGCTTTCTGTTGGATCACCTTTGAGAATGGGTACAAATATGGATCTCTTCCAGTTGGTCAGTCAGGTAACTGTCTCACCAGTTTCTTGGCACAGATGATTGAGCACTCGGAGCTACAGCTGTTGGCTGACACACTTCCATTTGTGTCTTCCCTGGTCCCAGTACTCTCAGTGCAGCTTGGACCTCTCCCTTCATTAGTGTTGGTTCTTGATCATATACTACTGTCTGAGATGCCTGACATCGACCAGTTCTTTTTTGTTCAATGAAACTGTTTGTTCCTTTCATCTTCTTTTGATGTTTCCTGCATTGTTCACTGTTTTCCCCATAGAATTCTTCATCATTACAACTCAAGGTTTGAATTTTTTTTCTTCAGTCCTTTCAGCTTGAGAAATAGTAGACACGTTCTTCCCTTTTGATTTTCTGTGCAAGTTTACATTTCTTTGTTTGGCTTACATTAACTAGGAAAAGCATCTTTCTGATTTTTTTCCAGTTTGTTTACATATGACGATGGTAGTAGACATGTGTTAATATTGGGGAATTAGACGTGTGTGTGTGTGTGTGTGTGTGTGTGTGTGTGTAGGAGCATTCCTCTTTGAAAATTCACTTATAAAGCAGGAGTTCCCAGGCCATGGGTCTCTGGTTTATTGCCAAGATCCATAAATCTGAATAACTTAATGTCATACGTAGTGTACTCTTCATCAACGTGGGTGAGTGCTGTGCTGATAACTATACAATAGCTAGGCAGCACTGAATTCATCGCTTCTTTGGACCACTAAATATTTCCTTTGTCAGTGGCTGTTGAAAGTACGAATGCTGTCATGGGAAGGTCAGCATGTTTCTTTTTAATATACGTTAAAAAGAAATTATTAGAGCAGAATAGAGAGTCCATAAAGTGACCAAAACTTGAGTCATGACCCCAATGCCTTTGCAGTGCTGTCAGGGAAAAGAAGACTCTCTTTCCATGGTTGCTGCTGGGTCGCCCGCATCTCGCCAAGTACATAACCACTACACCCCTGGGGCTCCTTGTATTGACTGTCAGTTTGATTCTGTCACCGTTGACTTGATTCCGATTCACAGTGGCCTTATTGGAACAGATTAGAACTGCCCCGTGGGGAGAAGCTGGTAGAGTCTAACTGCCAGCCTCTTGATTAGCAGCCGAGTGCTTCAAAACTTTGCCACCAGGGCTCCTGATGTGTACTATACACATACCTTGTCATGCAGAGGTTCTACTCCTAACTTTATACTTAATTAAAAATACATATGTTCATCAAAAGACATAAACTAGAATATTCATCGCCAAACTAAAAATAACCCAAGACCTATCAATATTAGAGAAAATTAATAATTTATGGAAAAGTAAGTCCCCGGGTTACAAACACCCAACTTACAGACAACTCCTAATTTACCTTTTAAAATGTTGCATAACTTTGCCATTGCTTTAAAGGGCTGACCCAGCCTCTAATGGCAACAAATCGTTTATCACCATTGCCTTCACTTGCTGCAGCTGCAGCTTTTAAGTCGTTGGAGAGCGGTCAAGCCTTCTCTGGTGCTAAAGTAAAGCTAAATAAGAACCATGTGCACCTGTCCTGACTTACCTACAAGTTCCACTTAAGGACATATGTGGGGATGGATTTCGTTTGGAACCGGAAACTGCGTGTATGTGTAAACCATGGAAGACTGTAGAGCACTGAGAAAGAACCAGCTGCCACTAAATGCCACAACATAGATGACACTCACAGTCTTAAGGTTTAGCAAGAATAAGCCAGACATAAAAGCACATGTACCGTGTTGGTCCTTCTATAAGTTCAGAAACAGATCGGAGGAGTCCAAGGGATAGAAGTCAGCCAAGTGGTTCCGTCTCAGGTGGGGGAGGACGGCTGGGAGAGGACACAGGGCCTGCTGGGGGGTGCTGGCTGTGTTCTACGTTGTGACGTCAGTGGTGGTTATGTGAGTGTGTTTACTCTGTAAACATGTACGGAGCTGTACACTAAATAATATATATACTTTTCTGTTTATGTACTCTGTTTCATTTAAACAGCTTGCCAAGGAAATGAAGTCTAATGTTGGGTAGCTCTCTGTTTGGGAAAACCTCCCTCAGCTGTGTAGCTGTGTCCCAGTGACAGTGGTGGCGTTCAGCAGTGCTGCTGGAATCTACTGACCCAGCAGAGCTAAGGGAGGCAAGCAGATTTCATAAAAGGCAGTAGGTAGCAGGTCAGTTACCTGTTTGGGATGGCATTAGCAGTCACATTCAGTGTACCTTCTCTTAAGGAGGAGGACTTTGAGATTCTGGAGTGTGTTCGTTCTGCATCTTGGACCATTATTCTTGTCATTCTCACCAGTTCTTTTGATGTTGGCTGACCACGCCTCTGCTGGAACTTCACATCAGCAGTTACTTTGGCACA
This sequence comes from Heterohyrax brucei, assembly GCA_028571685.1. Classification (NCBI taxonomy): domain Eukaryota; kingdom Metazoa; phylum Chordata; class Mammalia; order Hyracoidea; family Procaviidae; genus Heterohyrax; species Heterohyrax brucei. The sequence goes on along the minus strand of CM053147.1, from coordinate 15,257,729 downwards.
TAGTGCAGGCCATTGTGTGGCCTCTGTGACCACTTGTTCACAGGTTCTGGAATGATTTGGCTGGACCCACTGATTTATATGTGGAAACTGATATCGGTGAATACATGGATAGCATTTCATCTACTGCCTTGTGAGGTCAGTATTATCTCTTTCACCCTGTAGGGAAGCAAACTAGAGGACTTAGTCATGTAGCGCAGCTGTTGGGTGGCAGGCGAGGCTCTGATACTGAGACCTTCTCGCTCCTGAGTCCATGTTCTTCTCGGTTCGCTTCGTTGCCCCATCAGGGTGAGGAAGCCCGTTAGGGAATCTCACTAACTTATAAAAGTGAACAAGAATTGTTAGGTCCTTCTGAAAGCCCCCAAGCATTTCCTGTGAATATTCGAGTTTTATAAATTGCCCAGCGTTAAGCCACGGCAGGTTGTTATTGTTGTTGTTGTTACTGTCATTGTTATTGTTAGGTGCCACTGAGCCCATGTCAGCTTCTAGTGACCCTATGTCCCTAGAACAGAGTTGAACCCCCACCCCATAGGATTTTCTAGGCTGTAATCTTTCCAGGAGCAGATTAGCAGATCTTTCTCCCACTGGACACTGGGTAAGTTTGAACTGCTAGCCTCTCACTTAGCAGCTGAGCACTTGTGTGACCAGGACTCGTCTTGGTAAGGGATGAATTACTGCATCCTTTCCTTCTGTCGTCTAAGATGTTCATGCTCCAGTTAGGGAAGGCAGAGGGAGAATGGTGACTGTAGATAATTGTGGAATAAGAGTTAGATCTCTTGTCGCTAAAAATTTAGAAGAAGGAAATAAATGTGTACCAAATGACTATGCCCACCAAAAAGAGGCCACTCGTGCTTGGGTGTGAGAAAGCTGAAGCGAGGAGAGCTGACTAGAGTCCTCAGAGCAGGAACCCTGAAAGCAGAAACCCAAGGAATGTCCCCATAAGCCATGAGCACCCTGGCCTGCTAGGGGACAGCAGGAGGGCTCTGTGAGCTTGCTGTCCCCATAGCTGAGTGGGCAGCTCCAGTTCCTTCTGTAGTTTCTCACTGCAGTCACAGTACAGTTACACCCACCCCCACGCTGTGCTCTACTCAGGGAGCAAGGGGCACCCAGGTACAGTGCTGTCGCCTTTTCCCAAACAGCTGTCACATTGATGAAATACTCAAGGTTCCTTAATAAATACTAGTTGATGGCATAATGTGACGGGGCACAGTGTCAGGTCCTCTGAGGTATACAACGATAAGCAAGACCAAACTTTGCGTGTAAGATTTCTGAATTTTAACCGAGGGATATGAAAAAGCATCTCTGTTTATTCCTGTCTTACCCATCAAAGCAGTCACAGCACTTGTTGTGCCCCTGGTTTATTATTGAGGAGTGGATGGTGACATCCCTGTATTTTATTTCCTCTAAGGACTTAAGAAATTCAGTAACAAAAGTGACTGAGCACCAGCCACATCTTCAGCTTCTGAGTTACGTGAGCAGTGGCTACGAACACCATTGTGAGGGAGCCCATGGACCTACCCTGAAGCCCTCAGCCAAAGCCTGTACTTCAAAAAGAAGATTGACTGTTGGGTTTGGTAGTTGACATTATCATAAAAAGGAAACAAATACCCAACCCATTTTTGTCCCTTCTATTTCAGTGACTCTCATGACAACCCCCTAGCTTCAGAGTAGAGCTGTGCTCCACAGAGTTACCAGTGGTGGTGACCTTTCCAAAGTAGATCACCAGATCTTTCTTCCAAGGTACCTCTGGTTGTATTCGAACTACCAGCCTTTCGGTTAGTAGCCAGCCAAGCACTTAACCACTGGCACCACTGAGGGACTGTACACAGTACCAGCAACCAGTTACCCACTGTAGAAATGGACAGCAGGGAGAGTCTGCTGCTGTTTCCTGCTCATGCTCCTGAGCTGTCCAGCTAGAGTCTTGATGACACTGTGGTTAATTGCTCAGCTGCTAACTGAAAGGTCAGTAGTTCAAATCCACCAACGATTCAATAGGAGAATAATGTGGCATTTGGCTTCCCATAAAGATGACAGCCTTTGAAACCCTGTGGGCAGTTCTGCTGTGTCCTGTGAAGTAACTGTAGGCACCCTAGTTCAGCGGTTAAGTATTTGACCACTAACTGAAAGATCAGCAGTTGGAGCCCAATAGCTGTTCCACAGGAGAAAGATGTGGCAGTCGGCTTCTGTAAGGATCTACAGCTTTGGAAAGCCTGCAGGCCATCTCTGTTCTGCCCTGTAGGGTACTCGAGGCCACACAGACTCAGTAACAAGGATTTCGGTTTGTTTCAGTCCCTGTGTGAAACTGTAGAATCCTAACATTGCGTGCTGGCATGGAGCCATTTAGTGGCGTGCCAACTGCGCTCTTTGCCACAATAGCCTTTGGGAGCATGGCTTTATTACAGAGCAGAAAAGCTGATGTTAATAATGACACATCAGTAATTCATAATGAGTCATTATGTGGTTACATTAAGATCTATAGAGTCCATTTAAGAAAGCAGGAAAGTATGAGTATCTTAGAGAAACCATCGAAGATGGGAGAATAAGACGTTATATAACTGCATTGAGTGGTTGTAGTGGAATTTTGTTTTATTAAATATTGCCTTGAAATTGGTGAACCACTTGACAGAAACTGGAACTTGACTTGAGAAGTCCTTGTGTGAAAAATGCGCAGTGATGGATTACTATGCATGTAATTTCTAAGGCATTTAGCATTATATTTTTAATTTTTCCTTAATAAGTTTCTTGGAGCGAAGCTATTATCTTGATTCGTTTTATTTGCCCAATCACATTTAGGAGGATTTCTAAGATGGTTGTTTTTATGAATTTCTTGTTTTCATTCCCTTTATTTTAAAAAAGTAAATCTTACATCAGTAGAAATGAAGATTAAGGAGCTTGTTGGGAAATACATTAAAGGAAACGATTGAAAATGTAAGGGTAGTTTATTTATGATGGAAGTCTCCAGGGTCCACTCCTGTAATGTACTTTGAAACTATCTATAAATTCAGCATATACCAACAGTTGTGTTAAATTATGGTAATACTCTTTTAACATACAGTTAGACTTCATTATCTCGTATCTCTTGCATTTTCTCATTTATTTTTATTCATCCCTCTGTAGAAACACATTGGGTGTCTCTCCTGGTTACTAAGCATATGAACTCATTTTCTTAAAGATTAGACTCTTGGTATCTTAGTGCTGCTGTAGCAGAAATTTTGTTTCTCACACTTCAGGAGGCTTGAAATCTGATTTCGGGGCGCAGGTCCCAGCAGAAGACTTTCGCTGTCCACTCTGGAGGAAGGTCCGTGTATCTTTTCAGCTCCATTCCTTTACTCCTGAACAGTGTCCAGTTGCCATCCATTCTTCCCCAGTTTGTCGCTGTTTACTTCTTTGCCTAAAGTGTTTCCTTTATTTCTGAAAGTGATTGGCTTAACATTAGAGAAATCCACGTTGGAAGTACAGTGAGGTGCCATCTCACCCTAACAAGGCTAATATTGATCCAAAATAACAATAATAAATGTTGGAGAGGCTATGGAGAGACTAGAACACTTACACATTGCTAGTGGGAATGTAAAATGTTATAACCATTTTGAATATTGATTTGGTGCTTTCTTCAAGCACTAGAAATGTAAATACCAAATGTTCCAGCAATCTCACTTCTTGTAATACATCCAGGAGAAATAAGAGCTGCCACACAAATAGATGCATGCACACCAGTGTTCTTCGCAGCACTGCCCACAGTAACAAAAAGATGGAATCAACCTAGGTACCCAGCAACAGAGGAATGGATAAGCTGTCAAATATTCACACAGTGGATATTATGCAATGATAAAAAAAAGTGATAAATCTGGGAAAAATCTTACAACATGGGAGGATCTGGAAGGTATTAACAAACCAAACCCCAAACACACTGTCATCTCATAGTGACCCTTTAGGACAAGATAGAATTGCCCTATAGAGTTTCCAAGGAGCCTGATGGATTTGAACTGATAATGTTTTGGTAATCACCCATAACACTCAACCACTAGGCCACCTTCAAGGTTTCCCTGGAAAGTATTATGCTGAGTGGAACTAGTCAGTCACAAAAGGACAAATATTGCATGATAGCACTGTTACAGGAACTGAACAAAAGGTTTAAACAGAGATGAAAACAATCCTCAGTGGTTACATGGGTGGGGAGGGAAGGAGAAGGGTATTTACTTTTAAAAAGTAAATTTAAAAAAAAAAAAAAAAACTTGGCTTAAAACACACCCAGTGCTGATATGGCATCATTAACTTAATTTTTAAAAAATCCCATGTTCAGATAGATCACATCCACAGATCAAGGTGAAAGAGCCAAGGGCAATAGAGTTGATCCAACTTCTTAGACACCCTGTTGGTCAGAGTAGAAGTACCCCAGAGAAATTCCAAATGGAGCCTGGTAGATGTGAACTGGTGACCATTTGGTTAGCAGAAGTAGAACTTAACCACATGCCACCAGAGTTCCCTCCACAGATAATCTTGACAGCAGTACTGTGAAGTAAACACTTGAAACGTGAGGCTGAGAGGAACTGATTTCTCAAGATCGCACAGCCAGTTGTTGTATGGGCTCCCAGACATTCACATGTCACCATCTCAGGGATCCTGTTACCTGCCACCTCCAGGCATTCCCAGGCTCCAGGGATCCACTCTTTAAAGACTGATTAAACCAATGGGTTCTGGAGCTGGACTGTTTGGGCTCAAGTCCTGGCTCTGCAGTTTACTAGCTGTGTGGCCTTGGGCAAGTTTCTTGCCCGCTCTGAGCCTCGATTGTCTCCTTTGTAAAATAGTGATGATGATAATAACATCTTCCTCGCAGGGTTTGTGAGGATTAAGGAAGTGAGTGTGTAATTGTAACTTGCGTGTTACCAGAAAGCCTTTCTTTTTTTCTTTTTCTTTTTTTTATTATGATTGAATGAAAATGTACATTCCCATATAAATTTGCATGCTGACCTACATGCAGCTTCTACTGCTGTCCCTGCACGGTGGCAGCACACTCTTCCTCTCTGCTCCATGCATGATTTATCAACCCAGCAGTCTCCCATCTTCTGCTCTCCACCCATTCCGCTTCCTCCAGTATGAGGTCAACAGGATGACCTCCTGTAGATGCCTAGAACCACAAAGTGCCCACACAATATGATCACTCTGCATCACCAAGTCCAATCCATTGCTGTCTAAAAAATTGACCTTCATTATGATTTATGGACAGGGGCCGCATCAGAGCCAAGGGCCCTTCTCGCAGGAGAACTCCGAGACCCCTGGACCATCAATTGCGGTCTTTTAGTGGAGATCTCAGGGTGCACCCCTATTTATACTTGTGTTGCCAGTGAGATTCAACTTTGTGAGCTCCATCGTGGCTATCACTGGTGGTGGCCGGGCACCATCTGGTTCTTCTAGTCACAAGTCAATGTAGACATCCACTCATGTGGTCTCTCTGTCTTCTGGATTCTCGTTCCCCTATGTCGTTATGGACCTTGATGATCATCCGTTCCTGCTGCGTTGTGACCATTTGCTGTACCCTCAGATAACAGCTTGGCGTCTTTTAAGACCCCAGATGCCACTCACCAATGCCGGATGCAGAGAGATCTCATTAGCAAAATGCTGCTTGTACCAGTTGTCCTCGATTTCCCCTGACATCATGGTCCCTGATCCCCACCCCGGCTACTCTATCCTTGCAGTATTGGGTTAAGATGGGAGGAGTACACAAGTTGTGTTGAAGTCCCATTAATATTGATCTTCTTACTAATGTGTGCTGTCACCAGTTTTGCTCAACCAAATTTCTAACAACTATCTAATCTAAACCCTCCCCTCCCTCGCCGTACCTCCCTCCCTTCCCTTACAGCCATCAAAGTGTCTTTTCTGTTATGCATGAGTCTGCTTCCAAGTTCTTATCATAGGGGTCTCATACAATATTTTTCCTTCTATTGCTGACTACTTTCACTCAACATAATGTACTCCATTTGAAACCAGATTAAGAGAAGTTTCCTGCAATCGTCGTCTTTCTTTTATCATTGCACAGTGTTCCATTGAGTATATACACCATAGTTTACCTATCCATTCTTCTGTTGTTGGGCATCGGGGTTGATTCCATCTTTTTGCTATTGTGGACTGTGCTGCAATCAACATTCCTACGCATGTATCAGTTGGTATGAATGGTCTTGATTCTGTAGGATATATTCCAAGCAGTGGAATTACTGGGTCAAATGGTATATCTATATCGATTATTTTAAGATAGTACCAGATAGCTTGCCAAAGAGGTTGCACTATTTTGCAGTCCCACCAGTAGTGGAGGAAAGTTCCAGTCTCTCCACAGTGCTCCAGCATTTAGTGTTTTGTGTTGTTTGGATTGTGGCCAACCTTATTGGGGTGAGATGGTATCTCACTGTCGTTTTGATTTGAATTTCTTTGATAGCTAATGATCATGAGCATGTCTGCATGTGTTTTTGGCTGCCTGGATCTCCTCTTTAGAGAAGTGTCTGTCCATCTCCTTTGCCCATTGCTTAATTGGGTGATTTATCTTTTTCTTACTGATATTTTGTAGTACTTTATAGATTATGGAGATCAGGCGTCGGTCTGACATAGAGTTGCCAAATATTTTTTCCCATTCTGTAGGTGGCCTTTTAATTCTATTAATAAAGTCTTTGGGTAAGCAAAAGTGATTGATTCTTAGTAGTTCCCATTTATCTATTTTCTCTTCAGTTGTTTGTGTTTTGTTTGACAGATTTTGAAGTCTGTCTATGTTGTGTATTAAACCTTCCATTGTTGTTCCTACTTTCTCCTGGATGAGCTTTATCGTTTCAGATTTGATATTTAGGTCTTTCATCCACCTTGAGTTGGTTTTTTGTATAAGGTGTAAGATCTGGGTCTTGTTTTAATTTAGTGCAGATGGACATCCCATTTTGCCAGCATCATGTCTTGAAGAGATTGTTTTTACCCCAGTTTAATGTCTTAGGGCCTTTGCCGAATACCAACTGTTCGTAGGCAGATGATGTCATCTCTGGGGTCTTGATTCTGTTCCACTGATCTATCTGTCTGTTTTTGTACCAGTACCAGACTGTTTTGACTACTGTGGCAGTGTAATAGGTTCTAAGATCAGATAATGAGAGGCCTCCCAGTGTGTTCTTCTTCTTTAGTAATGCTTTACTTATCCGGGAATTCTTCCCTTTCCAGACAAAGTTGGTAATTTGTTCCTCCATCTCATTAAAAAATGTCACTAGAACTTGTATTGGGATTGCATTATATAAGTAGATTGCTTTAGGTAAAGTAGACATTTTCACCACGTTAAGTCTTCCTATCCATGAGCAGGGTAGGTTTCTCCATTTATGTAACTCTTAGTTTCTTGTAGTGAGGGTTTATAGTTCAGTTTATAAAGGTCTGTTATTTCTCTGGTTAACAGAAAGACTTTCTAACACAGAAGTCAGCACCCATTAAACAATGGGTGCTCCTGTCAGCACCATCTCCATCATCACTGCCCTCAAAGCAGACGGAACCACCTTCACCTTCATACCTCAAACAGTCCAGCTTCCTCTGTCAGAGACCTCGATGATAGATTTTCTCATTGGAAATTCCTTGTAGCAGAAGGAAGCTATTTATTCTTTTCTGGGAACCTGAAGACTTGGTGACTCTTCCACAGTTGGAATAGGAAGGGATAAAAATATGTTTGTGGCCCCCCCCAATATGCACACAAGTTTCCTTTAAGAACAGAAATGAGTCTCTCAGAAGATTATCTTGCCGCGTTATTCACGTGGGATGCTTGGTTTGACCTGGAAGGTAACAGTGGAAAAGTCCTAGTCACTTAACTTAAACTTGCCAAAGACTAATTTTTAGAAGCCTCAGAGGTGGATGTGCACATTAAAATGGACCTGGTCCTTTCTGTAGACTCCCGAGTAAACGTGTATTGATTAACTTAATTAAAGGAAGATGATAAGGCATGCCCAGCCCTCACATGTTAATCTGATTCTGGGATTCCAGGGACATGAGCAGCATGCGTGCTAAGGGCCTTCTCACTGGAAGCAGCATGAAGCTGAAACTGTTTCATTAATTTGGTAATCATGTCATTTCCAAGACTACCAAAGGCGAAAAACTAGTGTTTTCTCGTATAGGCAATTGAAAATACTCTTAACTGTCTTTTAATAATGGTTCTGTATGGAGTTGGATTCAAAGAGATCCTTGGTATCTTTCAGACATTAAAGAGCAGGGGTTAGTTAGCTTGGACATACTCTTCTGATCTCTTTTCCAGTCTTGGGCTGAACCAAGTAGTAGGAGAAACTCCAGAGTCAGCAACCTCAGGTCCTACCCCATGGGCCAAATTCCACACAGAAAGTTGCCCTAGCCTGCTCTCTGGAGATCGAAGGCTTGATGCCCAGCATCCCAGAAAACAAATGAGAAGAGGGTGGAGAAGAGCTGGGGATTCTTGGTATCCAGGATGCGTAAGTTCGCGTCATTCCACCATTTTCTCCCACTCTTAATTGTCTTCCTAGCCCATGGTACCCCCCAGTACAAAGACTAAGCCTTCTGACACCAGAGTGGAGGAGCAACAGCTGTCCAATGGGCAAAGGGATCTGGAGCTCTGACTCCTTCTTACATAAACTTTTAACTAATCCTTGTGTTAGCCTCCCCTTCCCTTCTGACCCCACGTCCCAATGTAGTGGGGGCTCTCAGGAGTTTGCAGTTAGATTGGGTGGTTCTCAGTTTTCCCTGTTACTGACATAGGATTCCGTTTCCTTACGTCTGCAAAGGTGTCTGCTACTGTCCTCTGCTTTCCAGCTACCAAACTTGTATTTGTTTCCTGCCTATTATCCTTATAAGTTTTGTTGTTTTTTTTAAAAAAAAAAAAAAAAACCTGGAAGTGAGTTCTCCCCTAAATACATCTTTCTCATTCCTGCTACTGTGTTTTGCTTCTGTGGATGGCCCTGACCCTACCTGGAGGAATATGCAATACCCATGCCCCTCTTCTCCATCTGCTCATGCCATAAAGGAGCAGTTTTTCTACACACCCTCCCTAAAGGCCCAGCTCGGATGCTAACTTGTCTGTGAACCATTCTAGAGCACCCAGGCCGTGGTAACTGGCATTCATGTGCCACCACAGGTGGGTAGCTGCCTTTTTGCGTACATATCTTTGTGACTTTGAGAAGACTGAAACCAGATGGCACCCTAGTTTCCTTCCAGTCTAGGCTTATTCCTTCCTGCCATAGTCTTGCCTAATAAGTCTTGATCTGAGTTGCCAAATCATCTAATGGAAGAGCAGAGGTTTTGGAATAGAATCAGCCTGCGGGCAGCTCTGGCCTCAGGACTTACTAACCCAAAACAACAGAAACAAAACCGTGTTGCTGTTGAGTCAATTCTGACTCATAGCAACCCTGTAGAATAGAGTAGAGCTGTCCCATAAGGTTTCCAGCAAGCGCCTGGTGGATTCAAACTGCTGACCGTTTGGGTAGCAGCCACAGCTTGTAACGTCTGCACCACCAAAGTTTCCCAGTCCTTACTAGCAGTGTTCTATGAGGCAGGGAACTTAGGCTTACCGAAGTTCCTGTGATCTTCAGCAAAACGAAGACACTGACACATGTTTAGCAGACACATGATCACTAAATGGCTGTGCTTGGTCTGGGCCCTGGTGTAGGGGAGACTTTTAATAAAAGTCAGTCTCCATCCCCTCCCATCACCCATCTCCTCCTCAGCACAGGGCTTCCTTTGCAGTAGATGCTTGAAAAATTGTCACTAAATGAGTGTTCTGGAAATGGAAGCTGACGGAGGTACTTCCTCAGTCATAGCTTTTCTGTTTTTCTGCATCCAGACTGCTCTATATCAGCTGTGTCAGAAATCTGTTCTCTAAACCAGAAGGTTACCGCAGGAAATTCTTGTCACTTGAGTAAGTGAAGAGCAGGGGAGGGGAAAGGCCACAAAAGGCCTCAAACTCAACATTGGCTTTACCAAAGCCAGCCTGAGGCCGACAGCCCTGCTTCTTCTTGACAGTCACAGAAAAGAGGAAGGGCTGTGTTAACTGGCTTCCGCTTCAGGCCACAGCGTGCCACTTGGGACCTGGAAGCCAGCTGGGCTTTTGACCTAAGGTGCTCTACTATGTCGAATTGCCAATTATAGTGGTATGTCCTGGTGTCCATTAGCAAAACAGCCGTTATTTGGAAGTTTGAAGTCAGGAGACGGATCTGACACTAATCTTTCAGTACAACAAGAATTGGAGATGTGCTTTATACATGAAATTCTGGGTGGTGCTGGACCTAGTAATGCTTCTTTGAGAAGCTGAAGGGCGGAGCTTGTAACTATGTATTCCTTTGTTAACACATGGATTTTCAGATATGAGCAGAATCTTGAGCAATATAGGAAAAGTCAATAAATTTCCCATAAAAACATAGTTTTTTGGTTGTCATTTTTTGTCTTTTTTTCCCTTGCTAACCCCATGCCCCTTTATACTCAAGTGACAAGAATTTCACAGATAGTTACCTCCCTGTTCCATACAGATAGACTGGAAATTATTTAGTAAAAAAAAAAAAATACTGAATGGGATTTTACTAGACTCTAGGGTTGATTCTAGGGAAACCTTGAGAAGTGAAACAGGCTGTCTTTCTCCAAAGGTCACTCCCTCCCTATGACGTTTGACCTCCCCCTGCCTGGGCGAATTTTTCTCGGTGACATTTCCAGCTGTGTGTACCAGTGGTATTTGTTACATACCTGATTTTTATGTTTTATTTCCAGTTTGTCATTAGTGCTTATCAAAGGCTTGTTGGCTTGTAGAACGTCCTCAGCCCCTTTGTTACCCATGTGTTTCCCATATGGAAAGCGTCCGCACAGGACTGAGAAAGGGGATATAAGACTTGGCCCAGGAGCATGAGGATGGGTGGCAAGGTCCGTCAGGGTCTCTCCTTTGCCTTCATGGCCTTTTGCAGAACACAGGCTCAGCCTGTGTCCCAGCTCACCTACTCGGACTCCCGTCCTTCCTTCCCAGTTGACCTCTTTCTCCATTTGCCAGACTAGAGTACACATGCCCTCTGTCATAAGCTCTGTCGTTGGAGGTTTGTTTTCCCCTCCTCGCCTGTGTTTACATGGTGTGCTGAATTTGGGGCCGTGTGCAGATCAGGCCCCCAGTTCACTCTCCGTCCACATATATGAGAAGAATCATACCCAGGGGCGTACGGGGCCAGCAGCTCCAGGCTCACCAGAGCCAAGTGTAGAATCTTAAGGAATTTGATGAGCCTGATATTGAGCACAGCCGTTATTAATTAACTGTTAGATTCCATGATACTAAAACGAGTCACATCACATGCATGCGGAAGCTGGACAGTGAACAAAGAAGACAGAAGAAGAATTGATGCCTTTGAATTGTGATGTTGGAGAAGAATGTGGACTGTACCATTGACTGCCCAAAGAACAAACAGGTATGTTCTAGAAGAAGTACAGCCAGAGTGCTCCTATAGGCGTAAGCATAAAAATGATCGTGGACAAGGCACAAGACTGGGTAGTGTTAGTGTTTCATTCTGTTACACACAGGGTTGCTGTGAGTTGGAACTGACTCCATTCAGCTAACAACAACAACAAAATCAAAGGTAATAAGTGCTGAATTTCATCACCTGTTGGTTATTTTGTTATGTGTTACGGTGTCCTGTGCCCTTGGAAGGATGCACACCTCTGCTGTATCTGCTCCCAACTCCGTAATCAGTGACGTCATGCTGGGAGCTTGGAGCTGCCCGTGATGGCAGCACCTGCACCACAGAAATCAGCAGACACTACGGAACCAGCCTCCGCCATCTCCCTGGACAGCCAGTGGGCATTCACGAGAACGCCACGCGATGTTCTCCTCTCTTCAACCGTGGCTGACAGTCTAGGTACCAAAGACCTTGAATCACCCCAGTTACCTTTCATCTTCAAAATGGCAAAAAGCTCTTCCCCAAGATGGCCCTGCCACCTTACACCTCTTTGCCCCAGCCCTAGTGACCACCAAGCCCAGATTTTCCGACGATGTGACCATTCCCAGGCTGCCCTGCTTTCTGTCCCTTCCTTACCTGCGTCCATCAGTCATTAATTTCACTCTTTGTCTCGTTTCTCTCTCTCTGCTCCTTTTTCCTCTTTGGCCTTCTCCCCGCACTAATAATTAAAAGCAAAGGCTCCGGAATCTGTCTCCAGCACCGACTAGTCATATTTCCCTTATGCTGATGAATGAACTGTTTGTGCCTCAGTTTTATCATCTATAAAATGGAGGTGATACGAGTTTCTGCCTCACAGAGTTATGATGATTGAATGAATTCTCACTTTTGAAACCTAGAATAATGCCTGGAATGTAATAATCACTATATGCGTATCTCTGTAATAAAGTAAGCGTTTCCAGTTGCCATTCAGCCATTGGCTACAGGTCTGTTATGTGGTAGAAGGAAGAAAGGACTTAATGGTTCCAGACCAGAGGAAAAACATGAAAGTTATAACTTTCATAAACATGAAAGTCAACAAGGTGTGGTGACGGTGAAATGGGGTTTATCCCAGAAGGAAGCTCCAGGGAACTGGGGAAGGATCAGTGCGATCCCCTGGAGCACCGACAGAGCTGAGGAAGGACTCAGATAAGGAGACAAACAGCTACAGCTCAGAATAAACTACTCTGATTCAAATACTTCTAATACGAACATTTTGAGTGTTACTTCAAACCCACACACCAGGAAAATCACACCATTTTTGTAAATGCATAGAAAATTGCCATTTTGATTTTAGCAATTAAACCAGTTCTGACCCTCCTTCTCAGCAGAAGTTCAGTTGTCATGTATTGAAGGTGCTTGGGCTCCATCAGACGGGCACTGTATGAGAGCCGGGGGAGCGGTGGGAGGTGGCGCTCACGCCTCTGAGGAAGACGGGCCCGGAGTCCAGCCGCTCGTTTGTCTGACCATCTGGAAATCTCTAGTGATCTCAGCACTTAATTTTACCCTCCATTTTAGAACAAAAAGGGGACAATGAAAGAAGAAAATGAGCAGCAGGGACATTCTACTTTTCATTTAAAAAAAAAAATCTTAGTGATAAACGGAGCAGAGGATTTAAAAGGGAAAAACGAGAAACCATTACAGTGATTTGAATGCTCGGTATTTTGCGGTAGGCTCCATTGTCTTTGGTTACATGGGAGCTGTGCTAATTTTATGAATCGTTAGAGCTTCCTTTCCAAATTATATCTGCATGTTTTCAGGGCCTCCAAGTCACCTGCAGGAAGAAGCTGTTGAACAATTTCATGATTTCATTTTGTACTTCTGAGTTTTGTGTTTGTTTTGTATTTAAAATAATTTTCATACTTAACCCAAAGGTGAAATCAGAACAACAGAATCTCTGCATACTTAATTCTCCTTTTTTTTAAAAAAAAAAAAAAACCACAATTTTGTCCCTGTCCTCATCATCTTCTAGTGTCACTCTAGAAAACGTGAAACCCAGGTTTGTCAGAATGGTGTCTTCCCACGTAAAAGCTGGCACCCACCCACCCTCCCTCCCAACCCCAAAGCTGAAACCAGTCACAGCAGTTGGATGCTACCCTCTGGCCTATGTCTGAGCCGGTGTAGTGACCGCAAAACTTGCACACTGTTGATGATACCTATAAATACGTCTTGATAATTATATACCTCCTACAGCTGTGGTCCCTAAAGGCTGGTCCGCCAACCAGGCCCAGCCCAGCCCAGATGTGTGTCACAGAAAAGCCCAATGTAACGGGTAGTGTATGTGTGTGTGTGTGTGTGTGTGTGTGTGTGTGTACATGGATAGGGATGTAGGTGTTTGAGAATGTGTGTGTGAGAGAGAAAGAGACAATGAGGAGGAGGGGAGAGAAGAATTTGAACTTGACTGTCTTGATAAGGACCATCTTTATTTTCTGATTCTGTTCCCCTTCTCTCTTTTCTGCATTACAGTATCCATACCTTTGTGAAAACCCTGGTAGTGTAGATGACCAGGTTTTTGTTTTGTTTCATTTTAAATATCTTTACCTGGCAAAGTAAAAGCGTAGACCTATGTTGCTCCAGTTTGTTTTTTCACCCCCTGGTAGGTGAAATCAGGAAGATTTCTGGAAATTCTTGTTCAGTCTAAATGTTGGCTGTATCCTTCCCCAGTGGCGTCCATGTTTCCTGTGTGAAAAGATTGTCCTAGAAAGAAATATGTTGAGGCTGGATCCTGACTTCAACCACTAACCATTCTTGGGCTCAGGGGAGAAGCTGCTTCCCCCACTGGTAGGTGGGCTGTTCTCTTCCTGTTCTTTCACATAAACTGGTGGGAGGCCAGTGAGTGTAGCCCTCCAGGATGTGTTGTGGTGATTCCCAGTCTCATTTAGGCCTCTCTCTTCGTAAATGACATGCCACTGTAATGAAAATCACAAAACTTTTAAGTGCGAATGACTCATCTCAACTTGGAAGATGAGCTAAAACCCAGACTGGTTTTGTAAGTCCCTGGCCTGCTGGAGGTCACACGGGTGTCCCTGAAGACTTATCTCGGGCCTTGCAAGTGAAGAAAGAGAGTAACAAGTTCAGTCCCCTGGAGTCAGTCGGGGCTAGAACCGTGTTTGGGTCATGGCCTACTGTTGTCTAGTCATTTTGCTCGGCATTGAAAGGGTAGATGAAAACCAAAACCAGACCCACGCCATCAAGCCAGTTGTGACTCCTAGTGACCCTACACGCAGAGTAGAGCTGTCCTGTAGTTTCCGTGGAGCACCCGGTGGATTTGAACGGCCAGACTTTATGGTTAGCAGCTACAGCATGTAACCACTACAGCCATCAGGTTTTCCAAAGGAGCATGTACAACAATTAAATTTCCTCCTGGAATGTGCTAGAATGCTCAGTTTAGAATAGACACTTTTATTAAAAGAAAGACCACTTTGGAAAAATCCCTTCATTTTCAGATGTTATGCCTCTCCAAGGATGAGACACACCTGAGCTGTTCTCCACCCTTGAACAAATTTCCCCCTGTGTGCGCATGCTCGTGTGCTTGCATGCACAGTCTTCCCAACCCCTCAAACCAGTTCCATATGTTCAGTGTTACGGGAAGCCAAGCTCCCTGTTCATTCTCCTCCATAGAGGGCTGCACACCTCGCCTCTAAGGTGCATGAGTAACTGAGGATGAAAGGATCGGTAGGGAAAGTTGTCAGCATAATTGATTATTACGTGGTGCATGCCACCAAAGACAGGTGAGCCAGCAGAGAGCGGAGCAAATGTACACGTGGCACGCGTTTCCCACCAGGCATGCCAGACTTTGTCCTCTGCCGTATTGATTTATACATTTATGATGCTTCGCTTATGAATGGTGCCCCACCGTGGGTCCCCAGTATATCCTGCTGAGCAGACCCTGCCTCTACTAGAAAGAGGAATTATCTACGTTTTGCTCTGTGTTTGGGGGTTGGTTTGCTTCTTGGCACTGGGGGCAGTGGTCGAGGACATGTCATCTTTAAAAGGACAAAATAATCACACAAAATGCTGGTTAACAAGCGCTACTACTTCCAGAGAAGGAGGTCTACAACTGCAGGTGTTGTGTGATGTGACAGAGACCAGTTAGAGGGAAGTGAGAACTGGAGACCTGCAAAAAAAAATCAGTGCCGTCAAGTCGGGTCCAATTCATAGTGACCCTGTAGGTCAGAGTAGAACTGTCCCATAAAGTTTCCAAGGAGCCCCTCACAGATTTGAACTGCTGACCTTCTGGTTAGCAGAGGTAGCACTTAACCCACAACGCCAGGAGACATGCAAAGAGATGTGAATACTCCAGACTGCCTTCAGCGGCAGCTTGATGTTCTCGAATTCTGTGAAAATCTCTTCTTAAATGTTATACTTGTTTCTTGAAACTGTGTTCAGTGCTAGACTTGCTGTAAAATATGGACGCTAATGAGTGCTCCACTTCCTCACAGTCTGCTGGGATACTGATGGAGAGACGCGGCGAAGCACTGTCAGTCCACAGGAGGGAGGCGTTACAACGCGTGCTGGGGAGGTAGATACCAGGGACTTGAAAACGATGTTCAAGCGTAACTTCAGAAAGAGAACTCCAATACAGTCTCCACAGCAGTCTCACATCCTTAGCATTTATCCTGTTGTCTTGGGTGTCGCTCTGGGTAAAGGAAGAGCCCAGGGCATCTGGAAAATAGAAAGAGAGAAGAGTTCTTCACAGTGGGACTGAAGAGTCTCTTAGCTGCTGGCATTGGCATGGCCTGGACACCTAGAGGTCATACAGAACAGCCTAGAGGCCAGCAGGAGAGTCCATCCTGTCCACTGTCTGAGCCCAACACCCTCCTTTCCACTGCCGCCAGTTCCACATGACTATCTCGCATCCCGCACCACACATTCCCTCCTCAGCTTCTGATAAGCCAGGTTTGGGTCTCACCAGCTGTACCACTAAAGCTGTAGTGTGAAGGTCACTGTAGACTTTTCTCACAACAGTCCTTGTTGACCTTGACCTTCACCATGCTCCCCTTGGCACCAGCGACTGCCTACAGAGATTAACTCACACTGCTAGCTGTGTTTTTATTAACAGCAACCAAAAAATAGTGGCTCTAAGATGGGCTCTGGATTTAGGCTGCTCAGATTCCAACCCTGGCTGACACTCCAACTGCCTGGTTACATGACCGTAGACGATTCTGACTTCTTGGTTCTTCAGTTCCTCAGATGGGGATGATAATAACAGGACCTACCTTGTGGAAACCATGTGGTATAGTGTTTAAAAGCTGCAGCTGCTAGCCAAACATTAGCAGTTTGAATCTATGGAGTGCTCTTTGACCCTTTGGGGCAGTTCCGCTGTGTCTTACAGGGTCACTGGGAGTCAGAATCAACTGGACTGCAACACAATGAGTTGTTTTTTGTTTCTTACCTATCTAATAGGTGATAAAATGAGATTAATAGGGAGTTAAATAAGGCCATGGATTGAATTATGTCCCCCACAAAAAGAAATGTGTGTGTCTACTTGGTTGGGCTATGATTCCCATGATGGTGTGATCATCTACTATTTGGTCATTTGATGTGATTTCCTCTGTGTTGTAAGTTCTATCACTCTGATTCAATAAGAGATTAGCAGCAAGACTAGATAGTATTTTTTGGGTTATAAAAGAAGCAAGCTGAGAGACACAGGGACCTCACACCATCAGGAAAGTAGCACTGGGAGCACAGCACATCTTTTGGACCTGAGGTCCCTGCACTGATGTGCTCCCAGGCCAAGGGGAGACTCATACAACACAGGCACCTTCCTCCAGAGCCAGCAGGGAAGGCCCTTCGGGGAGCGAGCGAGCAAGCGAGTGAGTGAGTGAGTGAGTGAGTGGGTGGGTGGGTGGGTGGGTGAGTGAGTGAGTGAGTGAGTGAGTGAGTGAGTGAGTGAGTGAGTGAGTGAGTGAGTGAGTGAGTGAGTGAATTCTGATGTTTCTGTCATAGCAGCTCTAGATGACTAAAACATGCAAGGTCCTCAGACCTTCATATGGCATGTTTTATTATAATATTCTGGTTTTATTCATCTCTTCTAAACTGTAATTTGCTATCTCCTGGAGCTTACAGGGAAACATTGGTGGCACAGTGGTTAAGAGTTTGGCTGTTAACCAAAAAGTCAGCAATTTGAATCCAGGTGCCCCTTGGAAGCCCTATGGGGAAGTTCGTCTATGTTCTCTAGGGCTTCTAGGGTCACTTTGAGATGAAATGGAATCAATGCCAATGGGTTTGGTTTTTGGAAAATTTACTGTTTAGAAGAGATGAGTTGACAAACCAGAAGATAATAATGTTCTCAGAGCCTAGCATGGTGGTAGGAATGGCAGAAGCCTGGCGCATAGTAGTTGCTTAGTAAATATTGGATAGAGTAACAGATGGATAGTAGGTGGTAGCTGTCTCTAGCCATCACATATGCATACACAAAACGAAACTGGTGGTGTAGTGGTCAGGTGCTACGTCAGCAGTTCAGATTGGCTAGGTGCTCCTTGGAAACTCTGTGGAGCAGTTCTGTTCTGCCTTATAGGGTCGCTATGAGTTGGAATCAACTCGACAGCAGTGAGGTTTTTTTTTTTTTTATTTCTTTGTTTTTGTTTGTTTTTTTTTTTCCTTCCTGGTACAAAACTAAGAGAACAGACGAGAGGGTACTTGGGTATCTTACCTTGGTCAGTCAAGTCATCAGGGATTAGAATTTGGTTATGTTTATATCTGTTCTCTATAAGCTCACCTGTATTAATGCTTTTTATACCTTTTCAATTTAAATTATTTCTTCTCATGTATAAATTATCAACTGCAGAGTGTTTTGCACATCCCAGGTAATGTTTCATGTGGCAACATATCAGCAGACATGAGAGCCAAAATCAGCAGTGCTAAGCCTGACCCCTGGCTGAGGACTGTAACTATCTGATTCTGCCATGGTGTGCTCATGGTTTCCCTGTGGGACCAAAAAAGTCACCTGGGGGTATAACTGTGAGGCAACACTGGTGTTCATTTGCCTGTCAGCTTCCATCTCTGTTTTAGAACCAGTTGATCCTCTTTGCCTGAGTCGTGATTTTATTAGGGACTGTCAAACAATTTTCCGGTTCTGTTAACTGGCCTGCATTTCTTGGCTAGTGGTCTTCCCTGGAGCAGAGCTTCCTCTCTTTGGTACTTCTGAAATGCAATTCCTACTGGAAACACAAGAGTTAATGCATAAGTCTTTCTCTGTACTAATTTTTGGAGAAGAAATTTAATAGCCACCTCAAATGGTGACAAAATGAGTTTCTTCTGACTTTCTCTCCATGGAATTCTGCAGACTCAACAAGCAATCAGCTGTACTGATTGATTCTCTCATGCTCCGTTCATCAGCTTGGACCAGAGGGAGTCAGAGGCCGGGTTCCTAAACTAGCAGTGCACCTTTGACAGGCCCTTTAGTGTTTGTAGTCGTTCGTTTTCTTTTTAAAAACTAGAGACATGTCAGCGACAAAAGGACAAACATTGTATGAGACCGCTACGATAAGAACTTAAAATCAAACTCATGCACAGAAGAAAAGACTCTGACTGCTACAGGAGTGAGGAGGGGAGGAGCGGGAGGGACGGAGGGTTTAGATTAGATAGTTGTTAGAAAGTTAGTTGGGTGAAATTGGTGACAGCACACGTTAATAAGAAGATCAATATTAACTGGACTTCAACACAACTTGAGTACTCCTCCCATCTTAACCCAATATTGCAAGGACAGAGTAGCTGGCGCAGGGGACCTGGGACCGTGCTCAGGCAAAACTGAGGCCAGTTGGCACAGCTAGCATTTTGCTAATAAGGTCTCTCTGAACCCCACATTGATGAGTGGCATCTGGATTCTTAAAAGCTGCCAAGCTGCCGTCTGAGGGTACAGCAAATGGTCCTGACTCAGCAGGAATGGATGATCACCAAGGTCCATAACAACATGGGGGAAAGAGAACCCAGGAGACAGAGAGACCCACATGAGTGGGTGTCTATATCAACTTATGACTAGAAGAACCAGATGGTGCCTGACCACCACCAGTGATGGCCACGATGCAGCTCACAAAGTTGAATTTCACTGGCAACACAAGAATAAGTAGGAACACACCCTGAGATCTCCACTAAAATACCACAGTTGATGGTCCAGGGGCTTTAGGGATCCCATGGGAGCATGGCCCCTGCCCCTGATGCTGTCCCTGTCCATAAATCATAATGGAGGTCAACTCTTCAGACAGCAGTGGATTGGATGTGGTGATGAAGAGTGACCATATTTTCTGGGCACTTTAGGGTTCTGTGCCTCTATAGAATATCATCCTGCTGACCTCTTGCTGGAGGAAGGCGAATTGGTGGAGAGGAGGGGACAGGAGACTGTTGGGAGGATAAGACATGTGTGAGGCAGGGAGAGCAGTGGGAGCTGCATATAGGTGAGCATGCAGATTTATATGAGAATGTACACTTTCATTCAATGATTAATAAAAAAAAAAACCAGAGACGTGGACAGTGGATAGCAAGAGCTGCTTTCACTTTTTGAGTTAGGATTCAGAGGTGCTCCTTCCATCGTCTCTTGAGTTGCAGGAAGAGGTCCTCAGCCTTCCACACACTAACCCAGCTGATAACCTCCTAACATCCTGTTTCCAAACAGGGCTTCATTCCCAGGTACTAAGGGTTAGGATTTGAACACAGATCTTGGAGGGACACAATCCAGTCTGTGACAATGTTCATGGCATGTGGGCCTACCCTGGTGTGGACGCTGTAGGGCATCTTCACCTCAGACCTGAAGGATGAAGAGCACACCAGGAGAGGAGGGCAAGGGTGGGAGCGCTGCGGGCAAGGGCAGAGGCCCTGACACAGAATTAGGCACTGGAGGAGGCCCAGGGGAGGAGGGCAAGGGTGGGAGCGCTGCGGGCAGGTACAGAGGGCCTGGGACACAACTAGGCACTGGAGGAGGCCCTGTTGGAGCTCTATCTCGGAGCAGCCCAGGGGAAGTGTAAGGGATGTCTCGAAGGCCGTCAGAAGGGTGGGGGGCGTCTAGGGAGTAAAACCTGTAAGGTGGTAAGACATGATCGGCATCCCCTCAAGTTTTCTCTTTGCATGTGGAACCTACAAGCTGTTAAGGGTGCAAATCTTAAGTAGGAAGAAATTTTGCTATGTGTATAGTATTCTTGTGACTGCTACCCAATCAAGATATTTCCTCTCCTTCCCAGTCAAGTCCCAACCCCTCCAAGGGACCATATTCAGATCTCTGTTACCAGACACTAGTTTGGCCTAGTTTTGAACTGCACACAAGTGAAATATTACCGTGTGTACTCCTGCGTGTCTGGCTCCTTTCACTCAGCGTTTCTGTGAGAGCCCCTTGTGCTGCTGCATGGGGCTCATCCTTTCTCATTGCTGTGTCATATTCCGTTGTGTGAATATGCCACAATCTACTTCACACTCAGCTTTGCTGGTCATGAGCATGGCTTTCATTCTCTGGCAGTTATAACTGCCACGATTATTCTTTTGATGGACGTAAGCACCCATTTCTGAGGGATATGAAACCTTTTTAAAAGACGGCTCTGCTTTGCATTATGAAGGATAATTTGGGAAAGGGCCCTTCAGGCCCCAGCTCCTGAATGTATGAACTTTCATCAGTTGGTTTTCTAAAGGAGCAGAGTCAGAACACTTTAAATACCACAAGATCAAAGCAGAAAGGAGGTTTCCTTATGGCTTCTGTTATTACTGTCATTACCATTGTTTACAGCCAGCTGCTTCTTAGAGCGGACAGTAACTGGAAGGACAATATGGCGTGATAGGTTCTGCTGTCTCATGGTTGAATATGTACCATTAAACAGGGCCACATTATCATTGTCAAATGTTTGCGAAGACCTAGCTCTGTAGTGGCTGATGTGCTGGGGGACAGGGCAGCAGTTCTGAGGTTACAGACAGACTTTGATTTTTCTTGAAAATTCTCTAAAAGAGGTTCCCAAAAGTCTGGGTAGTTCTTGTATAGCATTTCTGAACCATCGCTGCTCCAGGGACTGAAACATACATACAAAGATATTTTTCTCATTTTCATGTCATGCCAGACTTTATTACCTGGTAATAAGTTGGAAGGAATATGAATTGAGTTGTTGCTAAACATGCATCAATCATTTGTGATGTGTGTAATAGGAATCATAATAAAATTCCAGGTTTTACTTACTATAAAGTTGTAATACACAGCATTTGCAAGTCCTAAAATTAACAGTGACTCAATAATGTCATCTGCAATGCCAAACAGATCAAATAAACACAAACAGGGTTGACCTTGTGAGATATTTGGTGTTTTCAACATTTATGTATCAAAGTCACTGATTTGGAAATTGTTGTAAATTCTTGAGAAATAGGAACTTTTTTCCCCTGTCAAAACACCCATCATTTGGCAAACCACAGTGTCATTTTCCTTCAGAGACTGTAGTGATTGATTATCCAAAGTGCCGCAACGACAAGGTAAACCAACCAAATAGCTGGAAAATTGTATGTAATCATATAGCAACACACAGGCTCTGGGCCAAGCTCAGTCATTAACGTGAAGCCAGGGCATTCTAATCATTCCATGCCTGGAAGGGCTGTTGACCCCTAAAACCACTACCTCCAGAGGCTGTGCAGGGGGACCTGCAACCTCGTGCCTCTCCACCGGCCACACACACAATGCTCCTTGCCCTAAAGCACTGTACCAAATACAGACCAAACTGAACCACTCCCCCCCCCCACACGCACCCCGAGATTTCAAATTGCAGAGGTGCCTGTGGCTAACATCCTTCACCTACGTTACCTGCAGAGAGAGCTTTTTCTGTGTGATTTCACATCATTGGTCTTTTTTCTTTCCGTATCAGTATTGTTCTGAAGATCTGGAGCCTGTAGAAACAAGTGGGATATGGAAAGCATGGGAAAGGGACAAAAGAAGAGTACAGTCTCGTGGTTGAGAAGTTGATCGTCTAACCAGGGAGATAGATGCACCTGAAATGGTTGTGGAAATGACATGGAGTTCGCTCTTGTACAAGTACCAGGGCACAAATTGAATCCACAAACAGTAGGCGTTAGCAGGGTAAGGGAGTGATCAAATTATCCTCGGTCATCAGAGAGCTAAATTGGGTCATAAGAAAGGCGAGGACCATCTAAACCTCTCCCAGAGATGCTTATCGGTGGCATATTGGGACTAAAAAGGGGCTTTTTCATCCAGCTATCAGCCATCTCCCTGTGCTCATCGTCTCTGCAGGGCAGATTTTAAGCAGACATCTTCAGGATGGCTGACCTCCACTCCTTTATTAATTGCTGTTCACATTCGGTGGGAGAGCCAGTGTTCTGAATCGGGGTGAGGATTTTAGATTCTTTTTAGGAGCTTGGGGACATGTAGCCGAGCGGAATCAATTCCTGTCACTCACACACAAATACAGGATTATGGATCGGGATGCAGCTGCAGTGCTTTAATCTTAAAATCAATACAGAGAAGGAAGTTGAACTTGGGCCGCTTCTGTGGAGACTGTAATTTCGGCTCCTGGGAGGTTTGTCTTACAAAATACAACAGTCCCTTCTTTCCTGATTATTTTCTGGGAGAGGCGAGAAAGCTAGGGGGGAGAAAAGACGAGAACCCTCCTCAGCCATATAATCTGAGTAAGCATGCAAGTGTAACTCAGAACGTGAGCTAATCTCCCAGTATGCTAAGAAAAGCTATATGTGTTTATCTCTTCTTTTTCATTTCTAGAAGGGGAAAAAAAAAACCCTAAGCCCTATACCCCACAGTCTGTCCTTTAAACATACTAGAAATGCCCTATACCCCAAAATCTGTTCTGTAAACATACTAGAAATGTCTCTACTTCTGGACAGGTCCCTCTCAGACTAGAAAACACCTTTTAGAGTGTTACATCTGTCACTGTGTCTACCGTCATCTGTATAATTTTTTATGAATACCTATTCAGCAAACCAGGTATTGACTAAAGGATTCAAAGCCGCTAAGCATGTGATTTATTTACTTCCATGCAATTCTGCCCCTTTAGGAAGAGGCTGAGCTGAGGCTTTAAACAGCCCTGTCTTGTCTTAATTGAAGGGTTAGATTTTACTGAGTCTGCCTCTTCTCAGGCAGACGGTTGATTGCTTGCACAGTATTATGTCTCTACCTGTAAGATGGGCTTCTTGTTTTTTGCCTTTGGTATTTTTTTAACTTGTGAAAATACAGACAACAAGATGTCTACCAACTCAACAATTTCTCTGTGTCCAAATCCGTGGCATTAATTACAGTCTTTGGGTTGTGTAAACCTTCTTGCTGTCCTTTTCCAAACTACTCTGCTGCCGTAACAGATACTCCATGCTCCCGAAACAAAAACTCTCCCTGCCTCTGCCCTCCTACCCCTAGTAACCACTGAGAATCTTTCGTTTCTGTATTACTTCACGTAAGTGAGATCAGGCAGTGTTTATCCTTCTGTGACTGGCAGCGCTCGGCATAATGTTTTCAAGGTCCGTCCTTGGTGTGGCAGGCATGCATCAGGCATTATTTCTCTGTATGGCTAAGCAGTAGTCCATTGTGTGTATAAACCACATTGTATGTATCCAGTCATCTGTTGATGGATGTTTGGGTTGGCATTGTGAAAATGCTATGGTGAACATTGGTGTGCTATTAATTTAGTTTTAAAACATGTCTGATTCTATTAGGATCTTGCTCCTGTGGCGGTAGCAGTAATAGGGAATGCTGTGATGTAATGATGGAAGAATCTGGCTGTGGTTGGGAACGCACATTTTGCTCAGGGCAGAATGGTGTAGTTAAAAAAGCAAAAACAGGGAACCCTTTATTTGGTCATTTCATCTCGCTAAGCTTGTTTCCTCATCTTTAAACTAGAGGTGATTCTACGACCCACCTGATTGTAGGGCTGTTGAGAACACGAGATAAAGCTTATAGAGTGCTTAGTGTTATACCTGGCATGTGTAAGAAACCAATAAATATTTATCATGATCATGATTAATATGTGCGTCTTAAGTGACATAGCATATGTTGTGTTTGCAGAAACATTCTACAAGTTGTAAGGCACAATACAAATGTTAGTCTTTGTTGTTCGTAATAGATTGATGGTTTTGCAAATTTACATAAATCACGGAAGCCTTATGCTTTGTGGTGCCTGTCACCGGTCCCCCATTTCAAAGTAGAGCCCTGGAGGTAATAAATCAGGCTCCAGTTTTCTTTCTTCAAAGCCCTAGAAATGTCTCATGGGTGCCAAGAATCCCGTGAAATCAGTTTGAAAATCCCTGCCCTATGTCCTTCCTCACAATGCATTTACTCAGGCCTTTGGGAAACCTGAACTATAAAGATACTGTCGTTGGGGTGTTGTCATCTACTTAATTTTTAAATGTCGGAACCTCCCAGGACAACTGAGACACCTTAACTCATGACACCCTTTCCCTTGTCCACTCTTGTCCTACACCTTACTGAGTGAAGTATGTCATCAGTGTCCTCTCATTTTGTTCTTTTCCAGAGCACAGTCATTGTGGAGAAGACAGTGCAAGACCTCCTGACCCTCATGCATGACCTGAGTGCCTATTCAGACCAGTTCCTCAACATGGTGTGTGTGAAGCTCCAGGAATACAAGGACACCTGCGCTGCAGCCCACAGGTGAGTCTCCCGTTAGGAGCTGAGGACTCTAGAACCCAACTGTTGTTTTGGTTGGTAATGTGTTGCCTTTGTAGCCTGTCTTCTAGCATTATAGAAAGGGACTGTCCTCCTGCTTGTCAGTGGGTGTGATGAGAAGGAGAGCCACAGAAGTTGTCTTCTGAGTCTTATGCAGTCATTCTGACAGCAAGAACAGAAGGGATTAAGGGACAGTGCCGTATGTGATGGTTGTTGGATGGTTCTGATGTGTCAGCCTTGATTTTCATGAAAGTCTGAAATCACTGGCTATGTCTTCCTCAAGAAAATTCCAAATCTTGGTTCATCTATCTTATAACTGGAAAAGATCTTTTAGAGTAAAACATTTTCAGACTATTAGTTACTGTTAATAATCTATAACAGT
Source organism: Heterohyrax brucei (assembly GCA_028571685.1). Classification (NCBI taxonomy): domain Eukaryota; kingdom Metazoa; phylum Chordata; class Mammalia; order Hyracoidea; family Procaviidae; genus Heterohyrax; species Heterohyrax brucei. The sequence goes on along the minus strand of CM053147.1, from coordinate 15,232,315 downwards.
ATTGCTTCTCAGCTCCTAAAAACGTGTTCCTCTTGATGTTTGATATGTAGCCTTCAGCTGTCACGAAAGGGCCTTGACACATGTCTTCAACATCAGCAGAAATGAAGGCTGTTGTTAGGAACTTGAAAACCTTTAGTTATCCCTCTGATTTCTTTTCTCTGGGTTCAGAAGTCTCTCTGGGCCTATGGAAAAGATCATAACACTTCTCATAGAGAGCTAATAGTAGGAACCAATTATGGCCTTGCTGACAAGACATGAAAGAGTTAGAGCAGGGAAGAATATGTAATAAAATACCAAATGATACGTGATATATAATTAAAGAGAGATAGGTGAAGAACAGTGTAAAGTGAGGTGCTGCTTGTGCAGTACAGATTATAAGGCAAGAGTACAGCCAGAGTGAGAGGAAAGCTGATTGGCTTCTGGAAAGATTCCACAGCAGGTGAGCTAAGTGCTGGACCTGGGAGTCACAGGTGAGGTTTGTGGAGGGAGAGACTAAACAACGACATCGCAGAGATGAAGGGGAAGCACGAAGGTAGTGGCTGAGATAGAGAGAGCTGACAATGGGGAGAAAATTCCACAGAAGTAGAGCTCCTAGTAGGAGCTACTATTGAATAAGAAGAGTAAAATCAAATAACAAAGCGTCTTCAGTAGTAAGACTTGACTCAAAGGTTATTTGGAAAGAGTCGGGGACAGTGAGTTGGAGATAACAGTGGCAGAGTAATTTGGGAAACGATCGTAATAGTAGTTGCCCAGCTTGAAGAATGTAACCAGTGTCACTGAATTGTACCTTATAGAAGTTGTTGAAAAGGGTTCTTCCACCAGAATCAAAAGTATATATAAGACTCAGAGATTCTATCCAGTGAATAATAAGGAAAGAGACACATACTAAGTCAGCCAGGAAGCAGGATTAAGGGAAGATAGACGTGGCAGAGGAGTGCCGGATGGAGTGTTGCTTAGCCTCCCTCATCCCTAGGGCCACCATGAGTCAGATCCGACTCAACGGCACTTGGCTTTGGCTCCCTCATTCCAGCAACAAGTAATTAATGTTCATCCACAGTTACATGGGCCAGTTAATAAAGGAAAAAATCATCTCAGTAAGTGATACGCTCCAAATAATATTAACTTTTTTGTTCAATAATTATTTAAACTCATACTGAAAAAGAATATTAACACCCAACTTAAAAATCTTGGAAGAAAAATACCATCTCTGAAAATTCTTTTAAGGTACACAAATAAAAAGTATAAAAGCCACAGTTCTTGGTTAGTGGAATAACAGTGGAATCACTGGGCCACAGAGTGTTACCTTTCAGTTTCAGGAAACCAAACTCCAAAGTGGCTGTACCAGTTTGATGTCTACTAAGTGAGAACTGAATGACATACATCAAATATTAAATCGTAGATGTAAAAAAAAAAAAAAAAATTGTTTAATTGCTTTTTAATCTGCAATATTACATTTTAAATGTCTTTTAGGTTTCTGTTTCTCATCTACTGAATTGTGTTTTTGTTTTTAAAGCAGACCATTGCCTTCTTTATTGTATTCTTTGACTAGGGGCACCTGATAATTTCTAACAGGCACTAACACTAAAGGATAGTATTTTAATGGAGATATTATGTACCCTGTTCAAGATGAGGTCAAGGAAACTCTAGAAGCCAAGTCCCTTTCCCATGAACATTTACATATTAGTGTTGTCCTTCTTATTTTGAAAGAAATCTGTTAAGTTCACGTAGTTTGACACTTTATTCATTGCAGGCAATCTTGCCCTCACCTTTTCTGACAGGTGACTTTCCTGTCTTTCAACATGTCAGGTGATTGGAAGGTCACTTCTTCCACAAAGCAACTACTCTTTATTGAAGAGTTCTCGTCTGAAAACTTTTTCTTATTTTGAAGTGACGCTACCTTCTCCACTGGATGTAGTCCTTTTTTCTTCCAGGGTGATTCCATATCATCTTGATCCTTACAATACGTGAAAACCCCTCAAAGATGTGAAAGGAGCTGTGGTGCCCATTAAGTCTTTTTTTTCTTTCTTTTTACCCTTAGAGGGACCCTTCCTGGTTTCTGTTGTGTCCCAAGTCTGCAGACCATTCCAGTTATGCTTCTTTGTTGCTTGGCAGTGTTCACCTTAAAAAGGAGTATCCCGGACTGAGCCTGGTGCCCTGGGGTGCTCTGAGCAATCCTCTGAGTCCTTACTCTGCTTGTGCAGGACCCGATGCTGGCCGTAGTGCTTCTCGTGACACCCCACCTCTGCCTCTGTCAGATCGGAGACGCAGTGTGAGCACATGAGGAGGGAGGAGAAGTCAACCAGTGCCACTCTCGGAGAGCTGGCATTCCTGGTGGAGGACAGGAAGGGGAACAAGGGACAAAGGGATGCAGGACATGGGTGTCCGCAATGTTGAGTTACAACAGAAAACATGATAATGTAGATAAAGATGACAAGCCAGGAGGAAAATGTTGTGTAAGGAGGGCAGGAAAGGCTTGGTGAAGGACCTGAACTAGGCTGGGAAAAGGAGTAGAAGTTCAGCTCTTACGGAGGCCAAGGCAGGCCCTGGAGCCATGTCAGGGAGGTGGTGAAAGGCAGGACAAGGAAAAAGAAGTGAGGTATGTTCAGGTTTAGGAAGAGGTATCTGAGGCCAAATTGGAGTTTCTTTAATGCCAGGCTCACAGAACTTGACCTTTTTAAATTAGGTAGTAAGAAGTCCCCTAAGATGTAGAAGCAGGGAGCGCCAGGTACAGAGGTCTGTTGCAGGGTGTTTTGACTGAGCTCTGTAGAAGGTAGGTTGGAAAGACCAGGGTATAGAGGAAGAAAGGAGAGGGAGACAGAGCGTTTCATTTAGGAAGGGCCACGGAACGTGGAGAGGAAGGGACAGCTTCAGGGGGCTCACTGTCCGGTGCCAGGGCGTGTCAGAAGGCACACTGGTTCCTACTAAGCCGGATCTTTTCCATGCTAGAACTGTGCAGTGATTGTTTGAAAGCTTCAGTTCAAGATCTTGCGTTTACTCGTTACGTGTAGTGCTTTTATTTTCAGCTCATCCTTTCACCCTATTGAGATATTTTTGAATCCTAATTCTGTCATCATAAAAAAAAATCGTAGCTATTCCTCTGAATTCCATGTCGTGCTCAGTTTCATAAGCAATCTTTCAGTCTCTTGAACTGTGTGGTTGAAGAAAATGTTCACTAAGACAAGGCTAAGATGAGTCAGTTTTGGCCATCCCTCCTGAGACCTCCTTTCCTGTCAACACCCAGGTGTTAATTTATTAATTCACAAGTTCATGTATCTTTCTGTGAACTTGGGTTTTAGTTCAAGAGCAGGCCGTGGAGTGTAGTTTTGAATGCCGGTGTTTCCGCTTAGAAGTTATAGGACCTCAAAAAACTAGTCAGCTGCTCTTGGCCTTGTTTTCATCATCTGCACAAAGTGGATAATAACAATGCCTTCCTGATAGAGTTGTTTTGAAAATTAAATGGTTAATTGCTATTTTGATGATGATGACGATTATTACCATTACCTTTCCCTCAACTTTGATGGTGCCCCATATGTTTCACTTGTCTGTAAGCAGTCCGCTGCCATCAAGTCCATTCCAACTCATAGTAACCCTATAGGACAGAGTAGAACTGCTCCACGGAGTTTCCAAGGAGCACCTGGTGGATCTGAACTGCTGACCTTTGGTTAGGAGATGTATCACTTAACCACTACACCACCAGAGACTTTGTCATATTTCTTGCTGATGCCCTCCCAGTCCTGTTCCTTTTAATGGAGCTGACCCTTCAAACTGTCTCTCCAGGCTGTGTGTGTATAAGCCAGTGGTGGGCAACACTAGGGGGTTGCTCAGAAATGCCTCCACACTTGTGCTTCTAGGACCCACTGCTTCCTGATCTGCTAAACCTTTCCTTCAGGGTGCTCACCTGCACCAGCTCTGAAGTGCTTTGTAGACAAAGTCAAGGCAGCCAACAGCTAGAAACCCTGGTGGTGTCATGGTTAAGTGCTACATCTGCCAACCAAAAGCCTGGCAGTTGGAATCCACCATGCACTCCTCGTAAACTCTGTGGGGAGGTTCTGCTGTGTTCTGTAGGGTTGCGGTGAATCAGAATTCGGTCAGCAGCAACAGATTTGATATTTTGAGTTAGTTAACTCAGTTAGGAATGAAGCAAGTCATATGAGATCTTCCTGGTTCTGTGAGTACCACCGTCTCCTTGTTCACAAGCCACCTTTAGTGATCAGTTCTGAAAGTTTTCTCATAATTCCAAACTTAGCTGTTTTCTCCAGTGGTCTTTCTTTTGTCAATTAACATCTAGGCATTTGCTCTTGGCCATTTGTCTCTTTCTGGCAGGGTGCCTCCAAGATTATCAGGAGTGGTCCCGTGAGCCTAAGCTTTGAAGTATCCTAGTATCCCAAGATTCTTTCCTAAATTTTGGTCAGAATATTCTTGGGCAGTAGTGGTTGGCGTAGTTTGTCTGTCCTCCCTTAAAATTTTTTATTAGTTTCTAGAATCTCATTCATTCCTCAATATGTATTCAGTCATATGTAAAAGGACTTGGAGATTTGTGGGAAAGTGAACAAAACAGACAAAGTCGCTATGGTCGTAGGGTTCCAGTCTGTTGAGGATGGGAGAGAGGAGATATACACTAAATACTGTAATAAGTGTTGTATTTTACTGTTACATATATAAAACATTTAATAAGTGTCATCCATATATGTGTGTGTGGAATAGTAAGCAGTATATAGAATGTGTTGTATAGAATGTTAAGAGGTAGATACTGCTGTGGACAAAAGAAATGGAAAAGCCTAAGTAGCAGCAGTACATTGATAGGGATTTGCCAGAAATTTAAGCCAAATTCAGAAGAGGATGGAGAAAGAGAGCTATCATTGCTGATGTCAGTCAATCTTGGCTGAAAGCAGAAAATGCCTGAAAGATACCTACCTGTGTTTTATTGACTATCGAAAAACATTGAGCTTTGTGAATCATAACAAATTCTGGATAACATTGTGAATAATGGGGATTCTAGAACACTGAACTGTGCTCATGAGGGACCAGTACATAGATCAAGAGGTAGCTGGTCAAACAGAACAAGAGGACACTGTGGTGTAAAGTCGGGAAGGATAGGCATCAGGGTTGTGTCCTTTCACCATACTTAATTCAGTCTGTCTGCCAAGCATATAATGTGAGAAGCTAGAGCAGGTGAAGAACTGGGCGTCAGGAATTGAGGGAAACTCACCAACAACCTGTGTTGTGCCGGTGACAGAGCTTTTCTTGCTGAAAGTGAAGAGGACGTGAAGCACTTCCTGATGAAGATCAAAGACTACAGCCTTTCATATAGATTATACCTCAACATAAAGAAAATAAACATCTGTGCAACTGGACCAGTGAGCAACACCATGAAAAACAGGAAATATTGCAACAATGAAAAGTTTCATTTTACTTGGATCCACAATCAGCAGACACCGTGGAAGCAGCAGTCAGGAAATCACACGTGTTGCAATGGACAAGTGAACTGCCAAAGACCTCTTTAAAGTGTTGAAAATTAAAGATGTCAGCCTGAAGATGAAGGTGCTCTTGACCCAAGCCACTGTCTTTTCAGTCACCTTCATAGGAATCGAAAATCTGGACAGTGAGTAAAGAAGATGAAAGAAGAATTGATACCTTTGGATTATGGCATTGGTGAAGAATATTGAATATACCATGGGCTGCCAGAGGAATGAACAAGTCTTTCTTGGAAGAAGTACAGCCCGAGTTGCTCCTTAGAGGCCAGGATGGCAAGACTTTATCTCATTTACTTAGGACAAGTAGGTGGTCGGTAAGTAAGAGTAAGACCCTCAACGAGATGGGTTGACACAGTGGCTGCAACAGAGGACTCAAGCATAACAACTGTGTGGTAGTGCAGGACTGGACAGTGTTTTGTTCTGTTATTGGCTTTGCTATGAGTTAGAACTGACTCAGTGGCACCTAACAACAGATACAGTCGGGAATATAGGTGAAGGAGATTGCAGTCTTAAGTAGGGTGTTCTAGGCGGTAGGCCTTGTTGAGTTACGGCTTAAGGAAGGCTTCAGGGAGTCAAGGAAGTTAGATATTAGGGTAAAGATCACCCAGGCAGAGGGGAGAGGATCTGAGGCAAGACTCTCTGTGACATTTGGGGGAACAGCAGAGTCCAGCATGGCTAAAGTGAAGTGAGTGAGGAGTTAAGGAGTGGAAGGATGTCCAAGAGGTACTCAAGGACCAGACCACATAAGTCCTCATGGGCTGCTGTACAGATGTTGACCTCTACTCTGAGTGAATGAGACCCAGGGCAGGGGCTGTGCTTAGCAGTGGAATGACCTCACTTGCATGTTATAATACAAGTTTTGCAAGTAGGCCTTAGGGAGACACTGATGAAAGCTATGTGACGACCCAGAAGAGAAATGAAGAGAGCTCATACTGACTGGTAGCTGAAGAGGTGACGAGAAGCAATCGATTTCTGGATAGATTTTTAAGGGACAGCCAAGAGAATGACCCACGAGATTGGATATCGGGTGTGAGAGGAAGGAAGGAGGCACAGATTGCTTTTCATGGAGCAGTGGGAAGATGGAGTTGCCTGCTACTGAGATGGAGGACGTGGCAGGGGCAGGTAAATCACAGTGAATTTTGGTCACCTGTTATTGGGCATCTAAATGGAGACACAGAGGGGGCATTTGAATATGCACATCAGAATTCCAGAAGAGAGGTCTGGGCTGGAGGCATATATGTGGCAGCCACTGACATATTCATAGTAAATATTTAAAATCATGGAGCTAGATGAAATTTTCACAGAATCAACTGTAGATAGAGCAGAGGAGAGGACCATGGGCTTTTCAGAAGTTTGCAAGATGAAGAGAAATGAGTATAAAGGGACATAGAAACAACAACCAGTGAGTCAGGAGAAAAACCAAAGGAATGTGGTGTAATGGGCTGCAAGTGAATGAGAAATTGGTCAAATGCTGCTTCTGGGTCAGTGTGAGAACCGAGAGTGGACCAAAGGATCAGTGGAGCGATGTGGAGGTCACGGATGACTTTCCCAAGAGCAGTTTATGGAGTAGTGGGGGTGAAAAAGAGATTGACGAAGGCTTAAACAACAAGCTGGGAGTAGAGAAATTATAAATACAGTCAGAACTTCTTCAGTGAGTCTTGCTGCAGAGGGAATCAAGTGGGTCAATAGCCAGAGATGTGAGTTCACATGAAGTTTTTTGTTTTGACTGAGTATTTTACATGGGAGACATAAGTGTATGTCTGTATTTGAAGGAAATGGTTTGAGAGGGTGAATTGTTGAAGTAGGGAAGTAGAAGAATTGCTGAAATGATGCTTTTGTCAAGGTGAGCAGGGATGGGATCCAATACGTAAGAGGTGTGATAGGTTTTAGGCAGGAGCATGAGGGGTTAATGGAGCCTTGGTGGCACATTGGCCAAGAGTTTGGCTGCTAACCGAAAGGTCAGCAGTTCAGATCCACCGGCTGTTCCTTGGAAACTCTTTAGGGCATTTCTCCTCTGTCCTATAGGGCTGTTGTGAGTCAGAATTAACTCAGTGGCAGTCAATCCCAAAACCAAACCCACTGCCACTGATTTGATTCCCGCTCATAGTGACACTATAGGACAGAGGAGAAGTGCGCCATAGAGTTTCCAAGGACTACCTGGTGGGTTTGGCCTGCCAGCCTTTTGGTTGGCAGTCACAGCACTTAAACACTATGCCACCAGGGTTTCTTTAATAGCTGCTCAGTCAATTACAACTTACAGCGACTCCACGTGTGTCAGAGTAGAGCGCTGCGCCGCGGGGCATCCCACTGCTAATTTTGTGGAACTCAATCGCCAGGGCTTTGTTCAGAGCCTCCGTAGCCAAGCGCACTAACCATTTGCACCACTGAGGGATTCTTCTTGGAAGCAGCCATTGCTTTTGGTTTTTGGCCTGTTGTTGTGGCTGTCAGGAGTATCTTGTGTCCTTCACCCAAAGGACTGTACCCCTCTGGTACCCCTCCCAGCAGGCTGTTCCAGGGAGGACCCCACCGTCAGATCATCCCATTTGCAGGCCAGCACCTGGGAGTGCTGAAGTCCAGGCCTGGGTTGAGTCCGTTGCTGGGTTGGGAAGAGCAGTTCCGTGAAGCTTTGAAGGGGAATGAATAGGCAACCTTTGCCGTGGCTGTGACACGACACAAACTCATGCACATGCATGCACACACACATATAACCCCATGGTGTGTGTGGCCTGTTCTTAAGTTTCTCCTGGGAGGGAGAATGTGTTTTCGTATTGTACGCATCTGAAGATGCCAAGTGTCCTTACTTCCTCTCTCCCCATTCACTGCCCTCCCCCTCCCGGCTTGGCACCTGCTGAGGAGTAATTAGGGCAGTCCTAATTTGGACAGCCAAATCCTGATTACAGTGAGAGGAAAAACAGGAAATGTTCTAGTTTTGCTGCCAGAAAATGACTGACTTAAATAGAAAGCCATATACAATTCAGATGATCCAAAGTGATACAACGCTGGGGAGGCGGGAAGAAAGAGGGAGACGGGCCGTCCGATTCACCCACGTGATTCTCTGCAGGCATCTTTCACAGGAACTTTCAAATCCACAAGCTCACAATGCCCCCTGCTGAGAGCTGGCTTGCTTTCCAGGTTTACTGTGACAGCCCGAGCTTCTCCCCAGGAGCCTGGAGCCCTGCAGGAAGGTCAGGCATCTCTCACCTTCGTGTACACCCCTCTGCTCTGTGGGGAAGGGCACTGAGCTCCTGTTACTTGCCTTGCAGAAAGAGAGGCTGAGAGGAAACTCAGCTGTGACGGTGTGCTGTATTAGCAAGTTGGTGGTAGACCCAATGGTTGACTTCTCCCAAGCCAAGTGCTTCTTTCCCCTTGCTTGTCCTGGAATTCAGCGTCTCCTTGCTTGTCCTCTCTGTCTCGGGAGCAGAGAACTGTAAATAGGTGTCCTAAAATAGTCATTGAAAGACTGGAAATCACAGTTTCTTCCTGTTCCCGTTTGGCATCAGTTCATTAATGTGTTTTGTCCCTTCTGCCCTCTGTTGGGCCTGCTGGTGGTGGTAGTTGCCATCAAGTTGACTGTGGCTCATGGAGACTCTGTGCACCCCGGAGCAAAACATTGCCCAGAGCCCCCCAGGAATGAATGCCTAACTGAGCTCGCCTTGTACCGTTTGCCAACCTCACTGACCTTGAACTCCAGAGAAGTCAGGAAAATGCTTGTGCAAGTCACATGCAAGCTCATCTTCTGGGCTGTCTCTTGAAGGGCCATTGTGCCCCCAAACCTCACTTTCTTGGCTCACTTGGCACTGACTTAGCTGTATGTATGTATTTTTCTTAAATACGGTAGTTGATTCTAAAGGACATATGTAAAGTATGCTCAGTGTCCGGTTCATAAAAGGCATTCATCACAGGAGTGTTTTTATTATGCATTCATGTAATTTATTATGCATGGCTGTATCATTATATTCAATCCATTGTATAGCATTCTTCTTGCTGTTTTATTATACTTGATCAGTTACTGGCTTACACATCCTTCTCCCTCCGGAACATTGCTTTTCAGCTGCGGCTTCATATCGTATTTGTTAGAGGACATTTCCAAACATGCGTACCTGATTTTCCACCCTTGGCGCAGGGAGAGCTCAGTCTGGGCGAGTGTAGTATAGAATGTACCGGAGTGATCCTCACGTGTATTGTGCTTAGCAATCAGAATTCCAAGCTTCTAGGATGAAGTTACCAGGCCTTTTTCCATATAATTGTCTCCATTGTCTGTGTGGTATCGTTTTACCCACGGTTGTTGATCAGGTGAGTAGTTTTATCTTCATTTTCCAGCATACATCAGCTGTCCTGCTGGCTGAGGAGAGAATGTTGCCCATCAATCAATCAGGTGTCCTGTGCGTCCTGTATCCACCAGACAAACGAAGACTATTGCCATCCAGTGGCTTCTGACTCCTAATGACCCTATAGGACAGCATAGAACTTCCCCATAGGGTTGTCAAGCAGTGGCTGGTGGATTCGAACTGCTGATCTTTTGTTGTTGTTAGCAGCCAAGCTTTTAAGCACTATGCCACCAGGGTGCCCAGCTGCCAGCCTGTCTTGATTTTTACCATCTAACTCACTCTGTCATGGTCAGTTAGGCGTCTGCCAATACAAACAGTGGGGACTTAGATGAGAATGGAAATAAAGTGCATAGTCACTGTGCAAGGGACGAAATAGTCATTAGTTTCTCTAATCAGTCACAACAGCTGTTAGATTCTGTTCTCCATACCGTGCAGATGAGGAAGCAGGGGGTCGGGAAAGCTAGGAACATGGCTAAGGACACACAGAGTGTGGACATCAGAGCGTGGGCATTAGGAGCTAAGCGCGTTGACTCTAACGCCCAGAGAAGAAGCAATGACGTTAGAGGAAATGGGACACCTGAAAAATGAATGGCTCAGACAGGCATTGTAATAACTGGGAGCAGAACAGACCACCCTGGGCTCAGGTCAGCTCTACTGTGACCACAGATGGGTTCCTTAGACACTGTGCCCAGGTATTTCATCTATGAAATGGGAATAACAATAGTACCCACCCCAAATGACTGTGTGAGATTAAACAAGTTACTGTTTGTGTAGTATTAGAATGTCTGGTTCACCGTAAATGCTGTGTAACTGTCAGCCAGTTTACTGTCGTAGCTGCTGCTGGTGGTGTTATATACTTTTAAATCTTCCACTGATACCTATATTAATATTCAGTGATATGCCTGGAGACTCTGGTGGTGTAGTGGTTAAGCATTGTGTCTGCTAACCAAAAGGTCAGTGGTTTGAGTTCACCAGGCGCTCCTTGGAAATTCTGTGAGACAGTTCTGCCCTGTCCTCTAGGGTCACTAGCAGTTGGAATTGACAGCAGTGGGTGGTGGGGATACACCATTGCTGTTGAGTCAGTTCCCACTCACAGCAACCCCAGAGGACACTGTAGAACTGCCCTGTAGAGTTTCCAAGGAGTGCCTCATAGATTCAAACTGCTGACCTTTTGGTTAGTAGTCACAGCACTTATGCACTGTGCTATCAGGGTTTCCAATATTCATTAACAGGATGGAAAAGGAAAGAGATTTTATTTCCCTGGTTTTTCTGCTTCAGTGGTGTCAGCGAGTCCTTCCTTCAGTCAGTCACAGTATGCACTCAACAGCAGCCCACATGTCACGGGGCTGGGGTGCAGAGTGAGCAACTAGGGAAGTCTACCCTTGTGGGTCTTGGGCTGTAATGGAGGGAGAGAGAATAATCAAGTGACAAAGTTTCTCAGTAATAACGATGATACGGTTTTTTTTCTTTTTAAGTCAGGGTATGGGTGGTACAAGGGAAACCCTCCCTGAGGATATGATGTCTGTTCTGGGTTTGGAAGGACCGGAAGGAGCCTCGTGGAGATCCAGGGGAGGGACACCCGGGTAGAGGGAGGAGCAGGTAGGAAGGTGGGAACTCGATTCAGGCTTTCGAGACACTGAATGCAAGGGAGCTTAGCTAGCGCTGAGGGACCCCGAAGGCCGAGAACCAAGTGGGACAGGAAGGTCATTTCTGGCTGCACATCAGAATCACATGGGAAATTTAAAAAAAAAAAAAAAAAAAAAAAACCTTTGTTGAGTCCCACTTCAGAAGGTGACATTGATACCTGACATAAAAATTCTTCCCGGATATTTTAATGTTTAGCCAGTTCTGAGGACCCTTGATGAAGGGCTTTGAGGCCCCAAATGTAGGGGTTAAACAGGGAGTTCCCTGGCCTGAAATCTTTTTGTAAAGATCTAAGCATATTCAAACACAAATATAAACTTGCAAATCGTAAGAAAAATTCAAACATCAACAGTTTTGACAAAATTTTGTATCAGTTCTTGATCTTTTACCTATACAGGCAATCCTTGGATTGCAAGTTCCATTCTTATACCTGAGTTTAAGTCTGATTTATGTATGAGTCGAAACAGTTAGGTATGATTCTTGTCTAATGTCAGCTAGTCACATGTTTCTTTTAGTGTACAGCATACCTTGCTAGCCATAAAAAAAAAAAAAAACATTAAAAAATAATTCCAGATTCACTAAAACATCTGTAACATAAGAACATGGTCATAATAATAACACTTTGATGAGTGTTGCAAAGTAGAACCTTTTTGTCATTATGTACCTTGTCTGTAGCACATGTTGTTAATGGGATCTGCTTTACGGGGGTTGGTTTGTAACTACAAGTTGTACATGATGCAGATGTTTGTAACCCAGGGACTGCCTATGTCACGGTATGGTTCTTCTGGGTCTGTTAATTCTCAGTCAAGTATGACTCTCTGTATAGAACCTGTCTATTTAAAAGTTGTTGTTAAATTACCCCGAGTTAGCTTCGTATCTATAAATTCTCAGAGTCCCAGTCCTTTTCCCAGTGTCCTCTTTATCATCTCTTTCTTTGTTTCTGTTTCCCATGAACCACCGCTATCAGTTGTTTCTGTCATTGTGACTCCTAGATGGAAGTACACACCACCGTAAAGCTCTGTGACCTGTGCTGAGTGTCATATAAAAGATGGCCTGATAGATCTTATCTCCTGTCTGCTATTTACTTTTCACTTTGTCTTAAGAGATTTTTGTTGGTTCACTTTACTTTGTATTGTTTGGCTTTAAGCAGAAACCTCATGTAGATTTCTGTTACACACCCCCAGTTGTCACTGTCACTTCCATTCCTGGACATTACCCTGCACTGTGGCCATCAATAAGTCCAGTCACTCACAGCTGAAACTCCCCTATAGCAGCTGAATTTGGACCAGCCTTCTGCAGAGTTCATTTGTCTAGCTTGCCTCCTCGTTTTTGAAGTGTCTGAAGGATCCAGTCCAGGGAACTAAACACCATGCCCTGGCTGTCACCAAACAGTTGAATCCAATTAGCCCACCTGCCCCTGATTATTTACCCAATGAAAGACTCCACATCCCAGCCCTGTGCCCGGGGACCATGCACACTTATGCTTCCAGCTGTTTTGGAGAGGAAGCAATGCACACCAGAGCCTGTGGACTCCAGCAGATGTTTTCTGTATGCAGTTCGCGGAGCTGTGTCTAGAGGGTGGACCCTCCTCACTGAAACCTTATCACCTAGTCCAAGAGCTACACCTATTTCCCTCTGCCTCCTACTAGGAACGGGTACACATAGTCACACAGATGGCTCTGCCTGTGGCCCACTGAGCTGTGAATTAGTTAGTCGATTATGGCTCCAGTAGTAATAATTAACCCCACTGCTCTCATGGAATAATTGTCAGAGATTTAGCTCTCCTGTTTTTACATTATTTGGATAGGCCCTAGAATTTTATCACCCCCATGATCTGGTTTATCACAAAATCATAAGCTAATGCACACAGTTGGTCCATATAGAAACTTTGCCACTTGAATGGGAAATTCACTTTAGAGTAATTCGATGTTACTAATCCATGCCAGTATTTTAAATTAGAGTATTTGGAATTTCTCTTGGGATTGATGTTCATTCCAGGATAAACTATTGTATTTCTTGTGGCACACAGTATGTGGGTATCATTTCAGTTCATTTGGATTAGTGTTCTTTGATAAGGCAGAATCTATGAATATTTACTGAGGGCAGTAACATAAATTATTAAATTAATTCAGCCTTCTAACAAATAAGTCAGTAAATAATGTGGACAGCTTTAATGTAGTTTTTTATTCTACTGCACTAATTTCTTTTTTCAAGGTTTGTGGTTGTTGAGACTGCTGTTTTATGTTTCTTGATTTGATATGTTGCATCTTTATTGTTCTTTATGGCTGCCCCTGTGATTCATTCTGAATAAGCAATGTATAAAACCAATTTTATTTACTACCAGTCTTATTAACTTCCTCTCCATCTGGAAGGACTATAATGACTGTAGTCCATCCCTCTTTTCAATATTATGACATCACAGTTTTCATGATACGATCACTGAATCATTTCCTTCACTATTATAGGTATGATTGAGTTTGGAGACTTCCCTAACTGAGTAGGTCTCTGGGTGATGTGTCCTGAATTTGGTTCTAAAATATAAAGTTAGTGGTTTTGTTCTTCTAAGCCAAGAGATTCTTTCCATATTTCTTGCAGCTTTGGTTTGTTTTTTACAAAGTCTTTGAGTTTCTGTTGTCTGCGAAGGTCTTAATTTTGTTTTCCTACTTGAAAGATAGTTTTGCAGGATATATAATTCTTGGTTGAAAGTTCTTCTCCTTCAAGACTTTGAATGTGTTGTGCCACTGTCTCTGTGCCAGCATTGTTACTGCTGAGAAATCCAACAAAAGCCTACAGGGTTTACCTCTGATTGTTAGCTCTGCTTTGAGTCTTGCTGCCTTTAAGAGTTTCTGCTTGTGTTTCATTTTGTGAGGCTTGATTATAATATGTCTTGGAGTCTTTTGAGATCTATATTGAGTGGCATCCGATATGCATCTTGGCTATCTGTATTCTCTTCTTTCACAATTTCTAGGAAGTTTTCTGTCAGCAGCTCAGCAACAATACTCTCTGTGTTCTCAGGTGCCTCGCCCTGTTCAGGAACTCGAATTAATCATAGATTGTTCCTCTTAATAGAGTCCCACATGTTTCTTAATGCTTCTTGATTTTTCCTGTTTCTATTTCTGATTTCTCCTCATAGATGCTGGAGTCAATAGCTCTGTGTTCCAAGTCAGAAAATCTATTTTCTATTTGTTCCATTCTGTTTTCTTGGCTTTGAATTGAAGTTCCTGTCTCTTTGATTTTGTTCTTGATCTGTTGGATTTCAGAGTACCGTTGTTCCATCAGATTGAACAGCTTGCCTAATTTTTCATTTTGCTCTGCTGCATTTTGCATAAGGTCTAGGAGGGCTCTATGTATAATCCTTTTGTATTTACCTTCTGATAGTTTCAGAAAGGTTTCTTCATCTTGGAAGTTTTTTGGTTGTTTCTTTGGGGGGGCCTTCTGAAGCCATGGGTTAGTTATGCTTTTCTCCAGAGTTTCTTGCTTTGGGGGCATCATGTGAGTCCATAAAGGGTGAGAAAGATGCTGTGAAGATGGACTGTGGTTGTTTCTCTAGGCCATCTTAAAATGAAGGGTAAAAGGTATCTGACAACTTCCAAAGTCAGTCAGTTTTTCAGGTGTACAGGTCCCTCTTCCCAGCTGGCAAAGTAAGTACCTCTATATCCAACCCCAGATGTTATAAACTAATTCAAAATACAGAAAGGCTACTGCCCTGCTGGCCTCTGCTGGCCTCTGCTGCCGGACCCCAGCTGTAGGTGATACTGTATAAAATACTGCTTTTCTGCCACAAAGAGCTCTCCTCTGATGAGGCGCTACCTCCCACCCTAGGTCTTAGGTCCAGCCGAGGCCTCCGTGTGGGTTTTTCTGCCTCCTGGTGGAACAAGATGGCATCCTGCACAAGCTCTCTGCCTGCCACCGTACAGGCTACTCAATGGCAGAGGTGGAAAGAGAGGCCAAAGGTGCCAAGATGCACAGAGTCCAAAGCCAGGCTCTCAAAATGTGACAGTTTCATCTGCCGATCATACCAGCTGTGCATCTGAGATGAGCTGCTAGTCAAGTCCCAGCTCCACCTGCCAGCTAAGACAAAGGGTAAAGACATTAAAATAGCGAGTTACTTTTGGTCCGTGAAAGCCAGCACTCACCAAGAGTGGGGACAGCAAAAAAGCAGAGGTTTTCCGTTCAGCGGTATGAAGTCCAAATTAACAGCCCTCTGCCATGTCTTAGGGCTCACTAGGTATCCAGAAGCCTCCGTTTAATTATCAGTTGAGGTCTTCGTTTCCACAGTGATTTAGGGCCAGCCAAGTGCCGTCAAGGATTTGGGGAGACATGTGTTTAGTCCGCCAGCTTGAGTCTGCTCCCCGAACTAATTTTTTTTTAACTGCTGCTAGTGCCAAAATGGAAACCCTGGTGGTGTAGTGGTGAAGTTCTACACCTGCTAACCAAGAGGCCAGCAGTTGGGAGCCACAAGACTCCTTGGAAACTCTGTGGGGCATTTGTACTCTGGCCTATAGGGTCACTGTGAGTTGGAACTGACTCAACAGCACCTAACAACAACAATGCCAAAATAAAAAAACTCAAGTCCCCAAAAACGTATGCTCCCGTCTTACACCTCCAGACCCAAACTGTTTACTGAACCCTAGATCAGATACTGAGGAACCCTACTGGTACAGCAGTTAAGTGCTCAGCGGCTGACCCAGAGAGTATAGCTGTTTAAACCCTCATGCCACTCTTCAGGAGAAATGATCTGGTGATCCCATTATCATAAAGATCGTGGACTAGGAAACCCAAAGAGGCAGTCACCTTCACTGGAGTAGCCAGCTAATTAACATTCACTTTATTAAAAAATGTCATTTCTGTCACCTAGAATTGCTGACAAGGGTTTTTAGAACATTATGTTAGCTAGTGACGCAACTGTTAAACAGAACAAGGTTCTAATTAAGTTGAAATTTATTCTTTAAGGTGAATATGCAGGTACATTCTGGTTAGAGCAGTATTAATAGTTAATCAATAGGCCCTTGTAAAGGACTTGAATACCTGTGAACTTTAGGTCACTAGCCAAAGACCCCTGGAGATAGCCATAATCAAATGCATTTGTTGTCTGTATTGGGTCAGATTTTCTTTATAGTGATGGATTAGCTTTGGGTAGACAGGTGTCCATTGTTCACAAAATGCCTTCAAATAGAATTGGTCATTAGTTTAAACTAAGAAGTCAGGGAACTCAGGTTTGAAAATAAACAAAGGTCTTAAATAGATATTTCTTCAAAGCAGGCATGCAGATGGCCAATAAACATATGAAATGATGTTCCTTGTCATTAGTCATCAGGAAAATGCTAATCAAAACCACGGTGACATACTACTTCATACCTACTAGGGTGGCTATTATCAGAAATATAACAAGTGTTGGTAAGGATTTGGAGAAACTTGAACTCTGCTCCTCAGCTGATGGGGATGTGGAATGGTGCAGCCACTATGGAAAATAGTTTGATGTTTCCTCAAGGAGTTAAAACATAGAATTACTGTGTCACCTCACAAGTCCACTCCTCAAGATTTACCCAGAAGGCTTGAAAGCAGAATCACAAACAGATACTTGTACACCAGTGTTTATTGCAGCACTGTTCACAGTAGTCAGAAGGTGAAAACAACCCAAATATCCATCAATAGCTGAATGGATAAACAAAATATGGTACGTGTACACCCTGGAGTATTATTACTCAACTATGAAGAGAAATGACATTTTAGTACATGCTACAATATATAGAAACCTTGAAAACATTATGCTGAGTGAAGTCAGACACCAAAGAAAAACCTATTGTACAGTCCCACTTACATGAAAGTCTAGAATAGACTAAGGCCTACAGAGAGAAGTTTATTTGTGATTAGCAGGGCCTAGGTTAAGAGGCAATGGGGAATTATTAGTACAGGAGTCCTGAGGTTCTGTTTGAGATGGAGACAAAGTTTTGTAAATAGATAGTTGTGCAACATGTGACTGTAACTAGTGCCACTAAATTGTACACTTAGAAATGATTAAAGTAGTAATTTTTTTGTTACATATATTTTATTATTATAAATTTTGTTCTTGAGGAATTCCTTTTTCTTAAATTACATTTTCAGTCACCCTTCAGGTACAATATATGTTATCATTTAATGACATCCTTTCATACAGTTACACACCCTTTTACTTATTCAACATTTTTCTTGAAAGATTTCCCCCAAACTTTTCATCATTTTATTTGTTCTAATGGATAAACTACAACCAGAATGAGTCTTTGAAGCAAGGATGGTAGAATGATGTTTCGTATACTTTGTACATGCTGTCAGAAGAGATTAGTCCCTAGAGAAGGGACATGGTAAAGGAGAGGGTCAGTGAAAAAGAGAAAGACCCTCAACGAGATGGACTGACACAGTGGCTTCAACAGTGGGCTTAAGCATAACAGCGATTGTCGGGATGGAGCAGGACTGGGCAGGGTTTCATTCAGTGGTTCATAGGCTCCCTACGAGTCAGAATCGACTCGATAGACACTTAACAACCACCACCTAACAATGGAGAAACCATGATAAAAGGGACTAATTAGAATTGTCAGGCTTCATAATTACTCAACTACCAGGAAACTAAGAATGAGATCTAGAAATTACATTTCCCTGCAAAGTAGCCTGTGTAGTGAATGCCACTGCCCCCAACTCAAATAAGACGTTATGATAATAAGAGGGATGAATGTGCTATCTTTTTTCTGCAGCAAAAGTTGATGAAAAATGCTAACTGAATATCCAGCACTGTGCTGAAAGGTCTCTTGCTACTCATTGTGTTTAGGGGCATTGTCCAATCCGAAGAAAAACTGGTCATTAGCGCATCTTGGGCAAAAGATGATGATATCAGCAGACTCTTGAAATCTCTACTCAACTGGATTAATATGGCTCAACCCAAACAGCTGAGGCCCAAGAGAGAAGAAGAAGAAGATTTTGTAAGGTAAAACATTTGTTTTCTAAGTTATTGTAGACATAGAAGTAAAACTATGTTAATTAATTGTGTCCTACAGGAAATGTTGGCCATTTCTAAATGTCAAGCAACAGCTAATTCCTTGAACACAATGAAGTCTGTTTTCTTCATCCCGTACCATATTTCCCATGCAAGTTTGCCTTGGGCTCCTGAAGGAATTGCCATGAATCAACTTGGAAGTGTTGCTAAATTAGGTTAAAGTATCTTGTAGTTTTGATTTGTAGACCATTCCCCCCCTCTTATGGAAAAAATGTCATTTATTAATTCAGCAAAGGTTTTTTTTTGACTCGGTGATGGGCCATGCCCTAGAAACATGACCATTAACAAGAGAAGGTTCCTACCCTGACAGAGCATGTTAAGGTTACTCTTAGCCTGTTCTTCAGTTCATGAAAACTTCTTAGTGCACTTTCTAGAAATCAACATGTGCTTCTCGTCTTTGTTCATGTATGCTGTATTAGCACTGATTGTTTTCTGCTTGTTGTGATAAAAAGTAGAGTCTCTCAGTTTTATCATTTCCTGGCCCCTAGGGTCACCATGAGTCGGATCCAACTCGACAGCACTTGGCTTTGGCTTGTACAATTTAAAATATTAGCACTGAAAACATACAACCTTGCATGATGAAACTACTTATTTCTACATGGCTGGCTTGCCAAGTTGGAACATTCTCACCTGTACCATTTTAAAAACAACATACCCACTGTTGCTGAGTCCATTTCAACTCGTAGCAGCCACATTGAGCACAGTGGAACTCACCCATAGAGTTTCCAAGAAACACCTGGTGGATTTGAACTGCCAACCTTTTGGTTAGTAGACATAGCTCTTAACCGCTAAGCCAACAAAGTTTCTGATACATTTTTAGAGATGCTTAAAATAGAGAAAAACGAAGATCATATTCTGTCACATCAAAATTAGGTTTATTCCTGTCTTTTATTCAAGTGAATAGGTAAACAGTAAAAAATACAGTAAAAGCACTTTGAAGAAAACAAAATGAAGCAAGTAATTGCTGTAGACTCGTCTCCTTTTCAGAGTAGGGACCGCGGTTACCAGTAAGTGGTCCTCTATATTCCCAAAGGTAAATATATTGCCTACATTATAGGGCCCTGTTGCCACATTATAGAGTTTTTTAAAACTGACATTCTATTATGAAAACAAGTTTAATGACAACTTTTTATGAAAATTTTCTGTAATGTCATTTTAACCTTTCTCAGAACCGTGATATTCAAAGGGTAGCATGTAATTTCTTATTTCATTTTTACTTCCTTAAGATTTTTATCTCAGGGAAATTGTCAGCTTCTGCCTAAAGAAGTTGAGCACTCTTTCTTGTATTTTTAGGTTGTCATGGTATCCACTGAGATGCCCTCCTTTGTAACATGTATTCACGTCTGTTGGCAATTTCTCTGTAGATTACCTGTCTCTCTGGTAGAGATTTATGGACATTTTTCATATATCTGGATGTAAGTTTATTGTCGTATATAGTATCTTCTCCCACATTGCAGATTTGTTTTCACGGTCTTCAGCAGAAACTGTTAAAGGCCCAACTACTTGCCAAATGGTTGGTGGTTTGAACCCAGTGAAAGGCTCTTCAGAAGGAGAGACTAGGCAGCCAGCTTCTGAAAGGTCACAGCCTTGGAAACTATAGAGCGAAGTCCTACTCTGCACACTGGGGTCACCCTGAGTCAAAATTGATGCAACAGCAACTAACGACAGCAGTGGTGACCTCAAGTGTGTTAGAGTACAACTGTGTGCCATAGGGTTTTCTGTGGCTGATTTCTTAGAGGAAGATTGGTAGACCTTTCTTCCAGGGCATCTCTAGGTAAACTCAAACCACAAGCCCTTTAGTTAGTAGCCAAGTGTGCTAACTGTTGGTTCTACACAGGCACCCCAAGGTGTAGAGATAGTGGGAATAATATAAAACATAAATAATTTTCAGAAAAATTCTACGTGGACATTTCAAAGGGTCTGAAAATGACATATGCAACAGCTGTTAAAGAGTTCCAGATGACTACAGCTGTTGCAGAATCTTTAGATAAATGTGAAGGAGCCTGTAAAAGTTCTGATAAAGGAAAAAGGAAGGCTTTAGCTAGCTTGAGTGATGGAGACATTTATTTCACTGTCTCTAGAGACTCAATATGACTCTTAAATTACAATTATAAAAGGAAAAATGAATCAGCAAACAGTGATGTGTTAAATCAATAAAAAGGTCGAAAATGGTATTTTTTTTTTTTTTTTAATCATCAGTGAAATGAGATGGAGGTCATATATGATTGTAGGGTATAACCATGGAAGACTTGATGAGAAGACACTTAAATCTCAAAGTTAAACAGAAAAGACAGGCAGTTAATTGGAGACCCAGCTAGAAACATAGCCAGTAATGTTTGAGGTGATTGTATTAGGCACTCTGTTATGATATCAAAATGGTACAACTCCTTTTAGTGTAAGATTGGCAGTAAATGGGGAAAAAACATTTATAATGTCTTCTATACATACATTATATAAATGCTAACCTAGTTTGACAATTATTTGAGAATTGTTTGAAATTTATAGTTATCTGTTACTGTCATTAAGGTACCCTGGTGGTCCGGTGGTCACAGTGCCTGGGTGCTAACAGAGAGATCGGTGACTTAAACCTACTAGCCGCTCCATGGGAGAAAGATTTGACAGTCTGCTTCCCTGGAGATTTATAGCCCCGGGGAAAGGGAGAAAATTCTACTGCCTCCCTAAGCTGGAAAATGAGGACAAAATCTATTCCTTCACCTAGATTTAGACATAAGGAGATACACCATCCTCACAGACACCCAAGGATAGCTGTTAGCCCTCTCCTTTTCTGAGCAGCTGCAGCAATCACCTGTACCAATCACCCCTGCACATCTAGGACAGTAGACAGGAGCCTGCACCATACACGTGGTTACTGACTCCCTGGACACCTAAGCCAAATCCATGTAAGTAAATGGATTCTTCAGCTTCCATGTCTTGTAACAGTACTAACCACCTGATGACAGGACATCAGAACTTCAAAGACAACACCAACCAAACTGTCACATGCAGCTAGTCTATTTGGACACTGCAAAACAAGAACCTAGAACACAGTAGGCAAACAAAATAAATAAATACAATTTACTGATGATACAGAGAAAACAGTCAATTTATAACTACTTAAAAAAGCAGACCAAGAATTCTTCTTCAGATATCTCCCAAAACAAAGAATCAAATTTTCCAGAGGAAGAGAACTTCCTGGGATTATCAGAGGTAGAATACAAATGATTCATATTTAGAACTTTTCAAGAGACAAGAAAGGAAATGAGGCAAAATGAAGGGGAGCGTAATGACAAATTGAACAAGTTTCAAGAAAACGCTGAGCTGCAAGACTTAGAAATTCAGAAAAGTAATAATAAAATTAAAGAATTAGACTGCTCGGTATAAAGTCCAAGGAGCAGAGTTGAAGCAATGGAAGGCCAAATTAAAGACAGTGCACATGACATCAACGTACTTTGAGGAACAGAAAATCACATAAAGGAATTTAAAAAAAATTATGTGGGACTCTATGAAGAGGAATAATCTATTAATAATTGGAGTACCAAAATTGCGGGGGGAGGGGTGCAGAATAATAAAGGATTGTTAAAGATTTGCTGACGGAAAACCTCCCTGATACCATCAAAGATGAGAAAATATCTATCCAGGATGCTGATCAGACTCCACAGAAGATAGATAAATCCCAAAAGAAAGACACTGAGCTGTATTATAATCAAACTTAACAAAATTAAAGATAAAGAAAAACTTTTAAAAGTGGGTAGGGAATCAACAAAAAATAACCTGCAAAGGAGAATCAGTCACACTAAGCTTTGGCTACTCGGTGGAGACCATTCTGGCAAGAAGACAATGGGATGACAGATACAAAGACTTGAAGGAAAACAATTGGCAGCCAAGAATTAAATATCTAGCAAAATTGTCTCTCAAATATGATGGCAAGATTAGGACACTTCAAGAGAAACAAAATTTATGGAATTTTCAAAAACCAAGCCAAAGCCTAAATGGAGTCCTTTGGTTAGCAAATCAGTAACACCAGGTAACAACCCGAGACTGGAACACAGAACAGAGCAATCTGATATCAACCCAAAGAAGGGAATCACAAGAATAATCATACCAAAAACACTGAAAACAGGGGAACAGAGATATCAGTATGAAAACATTATACCAAAACAGAGGGACTCAAAAAAATGTATAGTTGTAGATCTTCCATATGGGGAGGAAGTCAAGGCAACATAAAGAAATTAAAGACTGGTTTAAATCTAGAAAAATAAATATTAAGGTAGCCACAAAGGAAACTATCATTCCTGTACATCAAAATGAAAAACATGAAGTCTCAGCAAATACAAAACCACCAACATTGTAAAAAATGGACAGAAAACACATAAAGAAGATTTGCAGCCTTGGAAACCCTGTGGAGGTAAGTCTTTGGTGTCCTAAGAATTGCTGCCAGTTAGAATTGACTCAACAGGCAATGGATTTGGTTTTAGATATTATTGTTAGAAAATCCATTGTAAAGCATTTCGACGTTTTATTTTTTGTTTAATTTTCAGGTCATGGAATTCTTTACTTTCTGTCATTAGATTTTTAATAAAAGAAAATTGGTTTTAATCCCTTTAGTTTGTTACCAACCAAATGTGTAAATTATCAAACTTGTGTCATTAATATCACACGTAAGTAAAATTTTGCTGAAGATCATTCAAAAGACGCTTCAGCAGTATGTCTGCAAGGAACTGCCAGAAATTCAAGCTGGATTTCAGAAGAGGATATGAAACAAAGGATATCATTGTTAATGTCAGATGAACCTGGCTGACAGCAGAGAACACCAGAAAGATGTTTACCTGTGTTTTATTGACTCTGCAAAGACATCTGTCTGCGTGGATCATAACAAACTATGGAGAACATCATGGAGAGTGGTGGGTCCAGAGCCCTTAACTGTGCTCATGAGAGACTTGTACATACAAGCACTGCCAGGTATGTTCACAAAATCATCCTAGAAACAGTGCCGCGTACCTCCTTGCCGCATGTCTCTGTGGTGAACTTCAGAGTACTCCCCTTGGGAAGCTACGCACCAGTGCTAGTGCCTAGTCCATCCTTCAGAGCAATTGTGCAACTGTTTTTCTGCAGCGGCCATCAGAGCTGTCATATTACCCTTGATGTCCTGAATGTCTTCCAAATCTCTTCCTTTCAATATTTCCACTATCTTCAGGTAAAGAAAAAAGTCATTGGGGGTCAAATCAGGTGAGTAGGGAGGGTGTTCCAATACGGTTATTTGTTTACTGCCTAAAATCTCCCTCGCGGACAGTGCCATGTGAGCTGGCCCATTGTCATAATGCAAGAGCCATGAGTTGTTGACAAAAGTTCAGGTCACTTTCATCTAACTTTTTTACGCAGCCTTTTCAGTACTCCCGAATAGTGAACTTGGTTCACTGTTTGTCCAGTTGTTACAGACTTTTGCAATGTTTTCATCATTTCTGGTCATTACTGGCCAGCTTGACTTCTCCTCATCAGTGATGCTTTCATTCCCCTCAGAAAAGCATTTAATCCATCCATATACTGCTGTTTCTTCCTGGCGTTATCACCGTAAACTTGGGCTAACATGCCCCTGATTTCACTTCCACTCTTTCCAAGTTTAACAAGAAATTTAATGTTTGTTCATTGCTCTAACTCAAGCTCCAGCATTCTGATCATGGCACAAAAATGGGCAACAACAATAATGAACACCTCTCAGCGAGACACCACCACGTGTCAACACAAACACAGCTGTGAGACACTGATACACCAAGGTTATGAAACCTTACCAAGTTGTTTGTCCAGTGCTGCCAACATCAGCACGTGGTAGCAAGTTCACGAACTTAACTGTCATACGTTGTAGATCAAGAGGCAACTACATGGTTTAAAGTCAGGAAAGGTGTCCATCATGGCTGTATCCTTTCACCATATTTATTCAGTCTGCATGCTCAGCAGATAATGCAAAAAGGTAGACTATATGAAGAAGAAGTTCCTTATTAACAGCCTGCAGAATGCAGATGACAGAACCTTACTTACTGAGAGTGAAGAAGAGTTGACATGATTACTGATAAGGATCAGAGACCACACCCTTACCATGGATTACACCTCAGTAGTAACCAAACAAAAATCCTCACAACTGCAAAAATAAGCAGCATCATGATAAGCAGAGGGAAGATTAAAGTCTTCAAGAGTTTTCATTTTACTTGGATCTGCAATCAGGAACCCTAGTGGTGTGGTGGTTAAGTGCTACAAGTGCTAACAAAACGTTGGCAGTTCAAATCCACAAGGCACTCCTTGGAAACTCTGTGGGCCAGTTCTGCTCTGTCCTATAGGGTAACTATGAATCGGAAAGCAATAAGAATGGTATCCATAGCCAACACCCTTGGAATCAGCAGTCAAGAAATCAAAGGATACATTGCAATAAGCAAATCTGCTGCAAAGGACCTCTTAAAAGTGTTAAAAACCAAAAATGTCACCTTGAAGACTATAGTCAGCCTGACCTAAGCCATGATATTTTCAGTTACCTCATAGGCATGTGAAAGCTGGATGATGAAGAAGTAAAACCAAAGAATAATCTACACCTTTGAATTGTGGTGTTGCTGATGATTATTGAACATATCATGGACTGCCGAAAGAACATACAGATCTGTCTTGGAAGGAGTGCAGCCAGAATGTTCCTTAGAAGCAAGGGTGACAAGACTGTCTCACATACTTTGGACTTGTTAGCAGGAGGGAGCAGTCCCTAGATCAAGGACGTCACACTTGATAAAGTAGAGGGTCAGTGAAAGAGAAGGAAACCTTTAATGAGATGGGTTACACATTGACTACAACAGTGGCTTTCAAGCATAGCGATTGTCAGGATGGCCCAGGACCAGGCAGGGTTTCTCTCTGTTGTACATGGGATCACTGAGTCGGAACCAACTCCACGCACCTAGCAACAATGTTTGGTCCCTCTGCTCAGTCCTCCAGAGGATGTGGCTGGTAGTAACCATCTGTGCATCATGGTGGTGGGAAGGAGGCTTGTCTAGCTGGGGCGGGTGAACAGGAGGAGGTGTCTTCAGACCAGAGCAAGCAGTGATGCAGTCCCCAGTCACTGCAGAAAAGACCCTTGGCTGGCGTAATGTTTCACCGGCTCTGTTTCTCCTGATGCTGTTCCCTGTTAAATAAACCAATCACAAAAGACCCCATGTTGTATAACTATATTAATATGAATAGGAATCATATATGAATGTCTGGGATAGACAAATCTGTAGACATAGAAAGCAGATTAGTGGATACCTAGGGATGTAGGGGTGGGGAGGAGGAAAATGGGCAATCTCAGAGTTGTAGGACTTCTTTTGAAGGTGATGAAAATGTTCTAATATGGACCATTGTCATGGTTGCATAACTCTGAATATACTAAAACCCAATTGTGTATTTTAAATGAGTTAATGGTATGATATGTGAATTATTGTACATAGCATCACTGTGAATCAAAACTGACTCCTCAGCACTTAATAACAAAGCTGTTACTAAAACAACCCAAAACCACACATGCCTGAGCCCCAGCCATGGCCTTTCTCATGAGGATGTCTGCAGGTGAAGTTTGGCACCAAGTAGCTTGGTTAAGCTTACATGGTTAAGCTTTTAATATATAGCCAGGGTTAGAGCTGCTAGTTTAGACTACCAGATCCTTCTCAGTGCCAGAATGACAGAAGTAGGTGAGTCACATGTTCAGTACATGTCCCAGGGAACAGTGAAGCTGAGTTAAAGACACAGCCTGGTGGTTAAGTCAGCTCCCACTCACGGCAGACCCCATGTGTGTCAAAATGTAATTTCCCTACACCCAGAAAAGGGAAATAAAAAATTATATAAAACAAATTAATAACCTTCTGAGTCCTGAAGAGAACCAAGGGGAGAAGTTGACCATGTTGTCATCTCTGCACCTCGAATACAAGCAATGAGGACCCTGCCACTTCTTCCCAGTTCTGCCCATCCACCAGGTAGGACTGTTGAGGCCAGCCTGGCTGGTCAAGAGCACTGCAAGGCCTTACGTTGTGGGAGAAGGGTAAGCAAAGAAAGTAAATGAAAAACGCTTTATTGGGATTATGGGAGAAGCCAGAGGAACTTCTAGAGGGGACCAATGACTTATCAGATGTGAAATAAAACTGCTCGTGTGCTAGGGTGTGATGAAATGCACCGGCCTTAAAACCCAGCTAAGGACAACCTCAGTGATGAGCTTTAGCACTTTCTAAGAGGGAAAACATAACGTTGTAATCAAGATAACGGGCCTATTTGATTCCTTCCCATTTAGGAGGGCTTAGCTGAGATAATTTTAGAAAAACATGTTTTAAAGACCTGATTAAAGAGCCCATCAGAAAAGGCCCTCCGCCATTATTTTTGACATGAACAAATTAGCTTTTGAAAGGGTTGACGATTGAGCAATTGTCTAAAGCTGATGTGATAAATGAAAGTGTCACTGTCACATCTCCTAAGAAATCAGTTAGTATTATTAGGAATCTATGTGAGTGACCTAACTTTGTTATAACCTTCATCAGTCTGAGCTCTGCCAGACAGCACCTAAGGGATCTTTACCGGGTCACTTAGCAGGTCTCAGCTGCCCTACCTCAACAACAGGGCCCATTCATCCCCAGGCTAACAAATTCAATCAGTTCCCAGCAGCTTTCACTATAGGCAAACAGGACTGTTGCGTCTTGTGTCCGTCCAGGTCTAACATGGAAAGCAGACACCACTTCAAGTATTTACCTCAAATTTTTCATACAGGGAATTGGTCATACAGTTTAATGGAATCTGATCATCAAACAGAGAACAGTAAAATAGCCAGGAAATTAACAGCAGGAAGCTTCTGCCACCTTTCAGCCAGAATGCCACCGGCAGGAGGCAGCAGCGTGGTGGTTGTTGGTGGGTGCCGTCTAGTCGGTTTTGACTCACGGCGGCCCCCTGTGACAGAGTAGAACTGGCCCCGAGGGCTTTCTTGGCTATCCGCTTTACAGAAGCACTCTGCCAGGCCCTTCCCTCATAGAGACACTGAGTGGGTTTGAACCACCAAGGTTCTGGTTAACAGCCAAGAATTTGACCGTGTGTGTCACCAGGGCCCCTTGTCCAGGCAGTGTGACCGGAGCCCAGAGGCACGCAAAGGAAGTTGGGGCCCTGGAGATGCAGCCGCTAGTGGAGACACCTTCCGAGGCAGGGAGGACGGGGGTCTTGTGACCCTGGCTTCTTTTCTTTGCCGTCCAGTTTCCTGCCAGCATTATCATTGTCACTACCTAGCTGGGAGCCTGGGAAGCAGTCTTAGGGGCCATGTGCGTGCACGCACACATGCACGCACGCATGCGCCCTATAACACATGCATAATACAGGTTAGAGCACATAGTACAAATCCGAGACGGATTTTAGAGCAAACAGGCCCAAGACTTGCACTGTGTCCCCCGTGTGTTACACTGTGTTGCCCGTGTGTTGCACTGTGTCCCCCGTGTGTTGCACTGTGTCCCCTGTGTGTTGCACTGTATCCCCCATGTGTTGTACTGTGTCCCCCGTGTGTGGCACTGTGTCTAGTCTCTTGCACTTGTTGTTGGGTGCTGTCCTGTCAGTCCTGACTCGTAGCAACTCTTATGGACAACAGAACGAAAAACTAGCCAGTCTTGTGCCATGTCCACAATCGTTTTTATGCATAAGCCCATTGTTGCGGCCACTGTGTCAATCTGTCTTATCAAGGGTCTTCCTCTTTTTCACTGACTCTCCACTCTACCAAGTTTGGTGTCCCGCTCCAGGGACTGATCTTTCTTGACAGCATGTCCAAAGTATGTAAGATGATGCGGTCTTGCCAGTTTGGCTTCCAAGGAGCACTCTGGTTGTACGTCTTCGGAATAGATCTGTTTGTTCTTTTGACAGTCCATGGTACATTCAATGTTCTTCTCTAACACCACAATTCAAAGCCGTCAATTCTTCTTCTTTGTTCATGTTCCAGCTTTCACATGCATGTTATACGATTGAAAATACCATGGCTTGGGTGAGGTGCATTTTAGTCTTCAAGGGGACATCCTTATTTTTGAATACTTTAAAGAGGTCCTTTACAGCAGATTTCCCCAGTGCAATGGGTCTTTTGATTTCTTGACTGCTGCTTCCATGGGCACTGTTTGTGGACCCAAGTAAAATGAAGGCACTGGACATGGAACATCTTGGCGTCTCTAGACCAGCATAACCCAAAGTTGTAGGGACAAGGGCCAAACCTCTGTGAATGGCTTCCATCCTAAGAGGAAGGGCCATTCCCACTTATAAGCCTTGGCTCCCAAGCACGTACTTTCTTGTTTGGGGAGGGGAGGAAAAAAAAATAGGTCAGTCTCTGTCAAGGTTTCTGGCACGCCAATCTGGTGCTGTCCCCCTACGGGTATACTGGTGAATCCTGCATATACCATTGCCTGTGAGGTCAGCTCTTTCTGCGTGACAGGGTGTGCCGCAGACAGGAAGCTGCGAGAGTGTGGCCCCTGCCATACTGTATTTGCTCTGTATTACTATGATTGTGAACAAGACGTTGCATAAATTGCCTGAAGGGGGCGCCAGGAGAGCATTTCAGCAAGGAAGGCCGTTCCATGTCCAGTGACCTGTTGGCTATGAGCACATCACCACCCTTCCAAAATACAAGGTGTCTGGGTCATTCCTTGCCCTTCCCTGTGCAGCTGGTCTCCTAGGAGGACACCCCCTTCAGGCTGTGTGCCCTGGCCTGCGTCTCATGCTGGGCTCAGCACTGGGTAGCCTCGGTGGGAACCTGAGGGGATGGGTTAGGGGAGAGAGGAACAGGTCTGAGGATAGATGTGATCAGAGACACACGGCTCTGAAAATCTGTCCGTTTGAAACCCTTCGTGATGCTTCTTTCCTTTAAATCTGCTGAAAATGCAGATTTCAGGAGGAGGGCTTCTTAAAATTTCAGTGGATAACAGAATTATTTTAAAATGCCACTTTGAGGCACCTTTGGCAAAAATTTCTTTCATGATTTGTCAGATAGACCTCTTTAAAGATTCTTATATTTGTGTAGTAAAATTAAACCTAACAGGGTTACTCTCAGCAAAGTTCTCTGAAATGAATTCTCATCAGAGAAGCTGCTAAAGACCGTGGGGTGAAATTAAGCTAAAAGATTGAACACTCAGCTACAGCTGCATAAGCTTCTCTGTGAACAGGGTGGCCTCCTGATTACTGCCGGTGCCTCCTCACGGCGCTGAGTACCCAAATCATGACACCTTCTCATTTCGGATTTCTGTTCCTGGACCTTCTCAAGAAAATGGTCCTTCAGTTGCCTGTTTTACATGAGAATATTTATTGTCCTCATTAAATAATGTGCTTTTATAATAACCAGAAGATGAAAAGAAGGTAGCATGCAGATCAAGACTGTAAAAATGATGGTGGTCAGGATGTGGAGTAGCAGTCTTCCGGAAGTGAGGGCCTGGCTGTGTCCTCTGCAGGCCTCCGGCCACAGTCCAGAGCCACCCAGACTCACCAGGCACTGCTCCTCCCTGTGTAACTCAACCCACTGTAATACCGCAGTCCCCAAGTGTCCGTGCTAGATTCTTGACACGTCCATTTAAAAGGCCTTCTCATTTGTGTTGTGTTTTCAATTTTTATTTTTGTTAAAAAGCAGGCCTGTTCTTTGAAGACAGTTGAGAAGTACAGAAAAGCCCAGTGCTCTGTCTAGTCCAAAACGAACTGCAGTGATCCAGTCTCTGTTGGGGGTTGGGGTGGGCGGGAGAGAGAGAGAGAGAGAGTGCGCATTTAAGAGTTCAGCTGCCAATCAAAAGGTCAACAATTCAGATCCACTAGCCACTCCTTGGCAACTCTGTGGAGCAGTTCTACTCACTTCAGTAGGGTCACTGTGAGTTTGAATGGACTCAGTAGCAACAGGTTTGATCTTTTGTTGTATGTGTATACATATGTATGAGGGTCCCAGTGGTGCAGTGATTAAAGTTCAAACCTCCCATTGTAGTAGATGGTTGTTTAGTGTATGGTTTTTAATACCATCTGGTGCACACAGCTTTCTAACACTTTATTCCATTGCACGTGACTGCCCAAGCCAAGCCAAGCGCCGTCGAGCTGGATACCATGGCCCAAAGTAAGCTGTCAAGTATAATTTCTAATGACTACATTTTTTTTCTTTTTTTTTTTTTTGGTGATATGGATATACTCTAATGTATTTAATAAATCAGAAGGTTTAGGAAAAAAAAAACATAGTCAAGCAGCTGGAACCATCCCTTGAGGGATCTTTGCCCATTTAAGAACCTTCCACCGTGCTCTTTGACACCCACAAGCCCTTGAAGGCATGATGCCATGTGTGAAATTGTGAAATGATTGTAGCTGTCAGTCGGTGGGCTGGGTGTCAGGGTTTCCCACTTTCTCCTGATTGTTAGGGGCTGACTATGAGTCCCTGTCAAATGAGATGTCTGCTACGTATTCAACATGAGGCAGTTTGTATTTTTCTCGGTCTGTTGCTCTCGTGTTTGAGGAAGTTAAGCAAGTCTCGGGATGCCGGGGGACATGCGCTCGCGCACAGCCCTAGAAGTGCACCGCAGATATGCTCCAGGCCTCGAGAGCCCACACAGGCAGATGAACCTTTATGTAAATACATGTGTCTCTGTTGTCGCTTTCCACCCGGGATTGCAGCTACATGCCTAGAAGTGTCTGCAAGCCTGGTTTCCAAAGCTGCTGCGCTCCCCTGTTGCCTTTTCAGCGTCCAGCTCAGGGGCACGTGGTGTGTAATGTTTGTCAATGATGATTAAGGGGTGGGGGCATTGATATATAAGGACAGATTAAGAAAACTAAATATTTACAGTCTGACTGAGTGGCAGCCAGGGATCATACTCCAACTGCTGGGTTCCAGTTAGGGAGAAGACACTTTTTCCTTTCCCCAGTAACTCAGCTTTTAGGAATATCTAAGAGACAGTTTTTTGGAGCTGACATCATTTATGCTAATTAGACCAGTGGGTCAGTTAGAAATTGTATCGAGCTGCTAGTGACAGAAATGGGCGATAGCAGGGTCTTCAGCACAGCAGAGTTGCGTGTTCTCCCGTGCACCGTGAGGCCCAGAGGCCCCCGGTCCGGGGCTGCAGGGCAGCTCCCTGAAGCCATCCGTGCCCAAGCGGATTCCCAGCGCTGACTGCTGTGTGAAGGCTGAGACAGCTGCTGCAGCTCCAGCCTCCAAGGCCGCCCTCCAGAAAGGGGGGCGGCGACAGACAGAGGCCTCTCCCCGCTGAGTAGGAGGGATGGGAAGAGCTCTCTCAGAAGCCCATCCAGCATTTCCTGTGGACATTTCTCTGGCTGCCCCATCTGCAAGGGAGGCTGGGAGAGTTAGCAAGGTATTCTGTTTTTATGCTAGGCACATGGCTGGCCCCAACCATATCAAGGTCCGTTTACCTAGAAGGCAGGAGACGATGAATACTAGGTAAGCCACTAGTAGTTTTTCAGTTTTTACAGATTCAGGTGAAAGGCCTCAGAGATCTGGTCACATTTGCTATGGTGTTGTAAGTGTTCATTTGTAATGCTAGCCCTTAAGTTCTAACTTAACTTATTTCTGATCCAAACCCAAAAACCTGTTGTCATCAAGTTGATTCCATCTCATTTTTGTGATCACTTTTGTCTACGTAATCGTCATTGCATACCTTGGGCTTGATGCTTAATAATCACCTCAACGAACTTAATCAAAATAGCTACAACTCACTGGCTTTTACTGAGTCCCATGCTCTGTTTCAGGCACTTAAAAGTATCACCTGAGTGAGTTCCTTCAATACAATCTGAAGGACTGGGAGATGAATGTGAGTAGCTGAAATCACACTCACCGTGAGTCACTCATGGTTACAGCTGTTGTTAGTTGGCTTCTAGTTGGTTCCAACTCACAGCATAGTAGAATTGCTGCACAGCATTCCCCTGACCTTACTTTCAAGGCACCTTTACCAGCCAGTCTTGTGGTTATCAGTGTGGTGCTTAAAGAAACTCTGGTGGCATAGTGGTTAAGTGCTATGGCTGCTAACCAGAAGATTGGCAATTCAAATCCACCAGGCGCTCCTTGGAAATTCTATGGGGCAGTTCTGCTCTGTCTGTAAAGTTGCTATGAGTTGGAATAGACTCCATATCAGTCAGTTGGGTTGGGTTTGGTTTTGGTAGTACTGAACTATTTGTACCATTCAGGTACTGCAGGACATGCACAGATGAGAGCTTGCTAGGCTTTTCTCCTTTATAATTATTGAAATTTTCACAGTAAAAAAAAAAAAATGTTTCGTCGTCTGATCTAGTCTCTCTGTGACTTCATATAAGGTCAGCACTGTTAGCTGCAGCTGATTGTCAGAGCAGTTACTGGCAGCCCAAGTTCACACCGCCAGTGAGTGTCAGATCCCTGATTCAGACCTGGCTGACCTTGACCCCCGTACACTAACCCTGGTAACTCAGAGACAGCGGGGTCCTGAGCATCCCGTTTGATATGCCTGACCCCCTGCGCTGTCTCCCTAGCCAGGACTTCCACTGATCACGCCTCTTCTTTACAAAACATAACCCTCTGCTTGGGTGCCTGACTCTTTGCTTGGTAACATAAATATTTTTAAGGAACAGTTAATTCCTACTTATTTCAAAGCTGTCTCAGCTGTGCTGGGTGCTGAGGACCGTTGTGTTCAGCTGTGTGTCAGCTGCTATTAGTCTCTGCTTGGTTGAAACATCCTTCAGCTTGTTCTGCCTTAAGGTGCCCTGGCCCCTCTCTGCTTACAGGGCTTTGAGTGTCAGACCCCCTGGAACTCACAGAAAGCTTTTCAGGTGCCATCAGCCTAGTGCCCATGTGGAACTTTCGTGAAAAGACATGACTTTTCTTCCTAACATCTTTGTCCATCTTCGATCACCTTGGCTTTTTGAAATAAAGAGACCTGCGGGAATGAGTCCATCTCAGTCCCATCTCTGCCACTCAGGTGTCACCGAGGCGAAACAGTCAGCCCCTCAGAGCTTCTTTACATTTCTCCATCTAAGTGGTGGATGCTTCACGTGGCAATAAAGTCCCTTCCAACTCCAGCCCTCTGTAACCCCACGTCATTTGATACGTCAACCTGAAAATCCATTCTGAGGACACTGGGCTCTGTGTGAAACCCTCCTGAATATATTTTTCCAGTTAGGAAAAGGATCCCAGCATTGATTTTTTTTTTATTGGCTTCTCTGTTCAAATGATGTATGGCCTAATGCTTTATGATTTATTGCCTGAGATCTCTTTGCAACAGATGAATAAATGAGTGAAACTTGCCATCTCTCTCAGCTACAAACTGCTTTCTGAAAGAGTCTGGGGCTCTTTTTGCTTTTCCTCATTTTAAACCGTTTGTGACTGCCAAGTTACCTAGGTTGTTGTGCTTACGACAGTCGACTTCAAGCTCCGTACGTGTTTACTGCCCCCAGCTGTTCTTCAGCCTCCATGGCAGGAAAAGAGGCGAAGGAGACGCCCATGGGGGTGGGCAGGCAAGCGCGGAAGCATCCTCAGATCATTGCCTAGGTCAAGCCTAGACTGGCTGCTTATGGAAGGGACAGCCACCAGGATTTCTTTTGTTTTTCCAGAATATTCTTTCCCCTCCAGATAATTCTGTCTTACTACCAGAATAATTTTAAACAGGGTTATAATCATTTTCTTGCACACTTGAACCTGGGGAAAATGTTATTGTTAGTTGCCAGTGAATCATCTCTGACTTGTGGCACCTTTACGTACAACAGAACAAAACCTTGCCCGGTCCTGCTGCGGCCTTGCCGTCATCGGTATATCGCAGTCTGTTGATCCATACGGCTTTTGTTGACTGATTTTGCTAAGTGCATCAGTATGCCTTTCCTTCTAGTGTGTGTTAAGTGGAAGCTCCTCCGAAACCTGTCCACCGTGGGTGACCCTGCTAGTGTTTGAATAACCAGCAGTGTGGCTTTCAGCATCACAGCAACGCGCAAGCCACAGTGATGCTACCAACTGACAAACAAGTGGTGGCTGGGAAAGTGGCACACTGTAAAATAGCAGCTCCCACAACTGTCAGAGTGTTTCCCACCCTGGCCCTGACCGTTCTGCTTGTTCACTGTGTTTCTGATCTCGTTTTCAGGGCAGCCTTTGGCAAGGAGTCTGAAGTGCTTATTGGGAACCTGGGTGATAAGCTGATCCCTCCCCAAGACATCCTGCGTGACGTCAGCGACCTCAAAGCCTTGGCCAACATGCATGAAAGCCTGGAGTGGTTGGCAGGCCGGACAAAGTCTGCTTTCTCCAACCTCTCTGCATCGCAGGGTGAGTCTCGGGTAGGGTAGCTCTTGGGACAGGACTGAGGAGGACCTAGACCAAACACTGCCATTTGAAACATGAGGCTTATATGTGTCACCATAGGAGGCAGGGTCTACATTGTCAGAAAGTCCAGGTTAGAATTCTGCTAGTGCTGGTGCTTCCCTAGCGTGTGATTCTGGAAGCAGAACAAATCCCAGATTTTCAGCGTGGGATGTGAAAAACCGAGATAAATCCATGTTAACACAGGTTGACATGAAACCTTAGAAACATGAATCATGTAAGATCACATGACCGTCTCAAACCCAGAAAACAGTTCATTTTGTCCTCCTTACCCCAGCTTCTCAAAGACAGAGGCTGTGTCACCATTCCGGGCTGGGCACATGGCTGACACCGCATCGTACTGATACAAAGCTGATGAAAAAGTGTCTACAGAAAGAGTACTGGACATGATGAAGGGGCTGGACTATAGAGACAATGAGGAAATCAGTTATTAAAGAGATGACTGAGACATAATTTATATTTCAGAGAAACTAAGAAGTAATGTATGAAATAAGAATGAGACGCCTCTTTTTCTGTCTCTTCTGACTGAAGAGAAAAATCGTCTAAAAACTTTAACCCAACCAAACCAAGCCTGTCGCCATCGAGTCAACTCCAACTCATAGTGAACCTATAGGACAGAGTGGAACTGCTCCATAGGTCTCCAAGGCTGTCGTCTTTACGGAAGCAGACTGGCACGTCTCTCTCCCGCAGAGCCATTGGTGGGTTAGCACCGCCAGGCGTTCAGTTAACCACCGCATTACCAGGGCCCCTTCTGAAAACCTTGGGGGGCATGAACTATTCAGTAGCTATAAAACAAATACTTTTAAAAAAGCATTCCTTGGAAATATGTGTTAGGCAGTTAAAATAGAGGCCAAAAAAAAAGGAAGATGATACAGAGAAGGAATGTAGAAGAAAGACTGGTTTCTATGCATGTGTGGAAGGAGAGGCAAAAGCAAAAAATAAGAGACAAAAGATCAAAGATGGGAAATCAACTCTGAATTTTATATCAGGATTAAATGTTAGATTATTAGAAAGAAAAAATACTATTTGGACTGTGAACTTTATTATCACTGTCTTTTGAGATGTCCCTGTTATGTGAGTAAACCCTAAATTTTAGCCTAGGAGAGCCGTGGATGTCATTGACAGAGAGAAGAGCTTCTCTGAAATACAGACCCCAGAGTTAGAGTCTGGGGGTCCCCTGACTGCTCACTGCAGACAGCCTTGTGCTGGTCCTGAGGGCCAGGAGCCCAAAGGGACAAGGTACAGATGGAGGGGAGCTTCAGAGTGAATCACGTTCTTTTGAAATGTTTCTAAAGCATTACTCATTATTTTATGCTTTGTATCGTTCAAAACACCAGCTTTTTTCTGGTAATAAAAGTGTACTAAACAAGAGGCATGTTTAGTCTCAGAAATTCATATGAATAGAAAGTGCATCTGTCTGTTGAAAATTGGGCCCAGTCTTGTGTCTGAGCTGACCCTGCCAACATCGGGCTCTTTTGAGAGGTGCTGTCCACTTTGAAATTCTGTAACATCAGGCAGTCCTATTAGAAACTGTAGTCTAGAGTATCAGCTGGATCTCCCTAGCACCGTGCTTCCCCAAAATAATTTAGCTCAAAAAGTGCTAAGTTTGCTTTTGCTAATTGTGAAATACAGCTCTGGAAAGGATGCAGAGCCTCTTGTCCTGGTGTCCTTTGGCTCTTGGACGTGCAGAGCTGCTTGGGTGGACTCGCTGGCCATGGTTGAAGGGTACTATTTTGTTTGGTAGGCTGTTAATGTCCAGTGTTTACTCATAGAATCCGTTATTGCCAGTAGCACGGCATTGCAGGTTTCCGTTTGGTCCATCCTGGATGGCCCCATCAGCAGGACAGGGTGTAAGCTCCGTGGCATTCCACCGAGAAATTCACCCAGCCTCACCTGGCCCCACCGGTCTTCAAAAGGAAGACAGTATACTCTCTAAGTGATGCTGAACTTTGTAATTGGACAATTTTGCTGTTATGTCCATGTCAGCAAGAGTACTCAGTACAGCTGATGTCTTATTAATGTCTTGAATCCTCTCAGCTGTTCTGACAAAGGCTTCTTCTACCCTGCCTGTTAATACTTGTGTCTCGTGTGCTCAGTGCTGTTTCACAGTATGAGTTGAACCTTCTCGCTTGTTCCTTTCGGGACCATTATTCCGCCCAGTGATGATTTAAGGAACTGTCAGCGTTTTGAAGATCGGTGTGAAACCCAAGTGAACAGTAATCACAACTTCTGGTGTCTTTGCTAAAACAAAGCATCAAGCGAGTATCTGTGTGTTATCCTCGAACAACAAGCCTCGCTCACCCACTCTTGCTGGTTCTCTGAACTCCCAAGAGAGATGTCCGTTGATATTTATAATGTGAACAAGGCTGGGAGCCTCTGATAATTGGTTACTTTGATTGTTCTGTGTCAGTGTGACTCCAGAAAGGGAATGAGAGACAGCTCTGTATTATACTTTTGACAAGTGAACTAAATGATTATTGTAACGAAAGGGTTTCCAAGTCTGGAGACGAGGGAGCATGAAGAAAATGTCACTCTTTTATCTAGCATTCATGGTTCCTCAGCTGAATGGGAAACTGCCAAGAAGAGAAGATGTTAGGTTTATTTCTTATTTTATGTCCTGTTAACTATTTCGTATGGCAAATGCCCAGTTTTATTAAAATTAAGACACTGTTAATGTAATAGAGTGGGGTAGGTTTGCAGAAAATTATTTTCATAGTAGCATGTTTCTTCAGATATGACAGCAGGATTCTCATCTACTGGAGACATTTCATACCATACTGAAGGATGAAGAAAACATTACGTTTTAGTAGCAGGGCCAGCATTACTAGGAGATCCACCAATAACTGATTTAACAAAGATAATTTTTCTGTCCTCTATATCCTTTACAAATAAAATGATCTTCTGGCCTGACTCCCTTAAATGATGAGCTGACTTGTCCTGCTGTCACTTGTTCGTCCTGTGCTGTCTCCTGCGATCCTGTCCCCTGGGGTCCTCTGTACACCTGTCCTGTTTAAGAGCCTTGCAGTGAAAATCGTGGACAATGTGGAAAAAAGAGAATGCATTGCCTCGTGAAACTAATAATGAAGGGGCCCCAGGTATGGTTGGATCCGGAGGTTCATGGATATCGTAGCGATCGCAGACAAGCCCACACTCTTCCCTTCTTTCTCTCTCCGTCTGTGTACATCCCTGTCTTCCTATCTGTCTCTTTTTCTTGCTACTTCCTCCTTATTGCTTTCAACCTCAGGTCATCACCTTTCATGTGGTAATAACCTCAGCCACAATTTGTCCTTAGATTATTTGATCTCAGACAGAGTAACCCGAGAAACAGTCCCAGAGAAGACTTGAAATGAGCCAGTAAGGCCTTTTCTGCTGGATCCCAGTCTCTCTTTTTCTGTCTGTGCCTTATTTCCTGACTCCATCTTTCTCCTCCCCTGCACAGAATACCTTCCTATTCCAAATCAATTTTAACAGTCCCATCAAGGAAGCGTGTGGTGTTGGACAGGTGTGTATACATGTTTCCCTCATTGATCACAATTTCAGCCTTGTGATAAAGGTACAAAATAACTTCTGCCATTCGTAACATACCTGCTATTTATAAGAGCCCTAAATGAGGACTCTGAAATTGTTATGGTTAAGAAATCTCTTAGAGCAAAATATGATGCACATAAAATTTGCTCGAGTGCTTTACATATCAAATGCTGCTGGCTACTTTTTGTATTTTACCCATTTATTTGAAGAATGAGTTGCTCTTGAAAAGAAAAACAAGAGGCTCCAAGAATTGGAAGGCAGCTCATGGTTTCATTTTGTTACATTGCATCCTCAGGAATACCCTCTTCTGTGTCTTGGATTCTGTAAGAATCTCTCAGTGTAGAGATTATACAACTTCTTTGATTATATAGTCTGCTATTTAAGCAATCTTACCACCTA
Organism: Heterohyrax brucei; assembly: GCA_028571685.1. Classification (NCBI taxonomy): domain Eukaryota; kingdom Metazoa; phylum Chordata; class Mammalia; order Hyracoidea; family Procaviidae; genus Heterohyrax; species Heterohyrax brucei. Next base: position 15,193,600 of record CM053147.1, on the reverse strand, counting down.
ATAGGTCCTCTTTTTTATTAAAGCCGCTAGCTTCAGGCTGGAAGAGCCCTGGTAGTTGAGTGGATAAACTCTTAGCTGCTAACTGAAAGGTGGCTGGTTTGAACCCACCCGCTACCCCGAGGGAGAATAGACCTGGTGACCTGCTCAGTGCAGGTGAAAGCCTGTGGCCCAGTTCTGTGATGTCCTGTTGGGTCACTATGAGTCGGTATTGACTTGAGGCGACACAACTACAAAACTTCACTGTTAGCCACTCTCCGCATCTGTATTCAGAAATTGAATGGGAATATTTTCCCTCTAATACACTTACATGCACCTAGAACCGTGGACTGCTCTGGCCCCGTTTCTGGTTTGTAAACCCTTTGGGCTGGCAGATCCCAGTCTCTGAGTCACAGGCAATCAAAATGAGTAGGACTGAGAGCCCAGATGTGGCAGGCCCTGGGTCACCCACACTGTCTTGAACAGATGAACCACTACCTCCCTCCCCAGTGCTGTTGAGTCGATTTCAACTCACAGCGACCCTGTACACAGAGTACACTGCCTCAGAGAGTTTCCAAGGAGTGCCTGGTGGATTTGAACTGCCGACCTTTTGATTAACAGTCATCGCACTTTCCCGCTACGCTACTAGGGTTTGATAAACCGTTAGCCTTTGTGACCCTGGACCCCATACAGAAGGTTCCCAGAGGCAGCCCCTGCCATTCCTCGCTCACTGATTTCCCACTGCTGAAGTTCCTGCTGCTCCCGCATGCTAGGCTAATAGAGAAACCAAAAGCCACGCCCCACGCTTTTCCATCTGAGCAGCCACAAGATTAAACATCCCCACAGCTTCTCAGGGCAAATAAATCTCCTAATTTTGTTCACAGGGGTTGCAGTATTAGCTATACAATTATTTATATACAGTTTTCTTAAAGTAGAATTATTTCTTGGAATCTTAGAAATCATCTGGTCCAAACCAGTTGTTCTGCACAAGAAGAAGTAAGGCCTCGGAATGGTCACACTGCATGTCTGGGCCTGAACTGCAGCGGGCCTCCCAGTTCCCGGGTTAGTTCTCTGTCCAGTACACCGGCTTCTTGAGTAGCACCAAGATTACGGAGCTACTGGCGGGCCCTTGCGTGTCATAGCCCTACTAAACCATCCCTGTTGGGTGGTCACATGTGTGTATAGATAGACACAGTGTAGACTTTGTTGTTGTCTTAATGGAAGCACTGTAATGACAGTTACTTTTTGATCATCTCTGATCATCATTTTCTTTTGCCTCACCCTAATTTCCAGGTTGTAAATATATGGAATTGTTGCACATATCTCTTTTGGATCCCATGCTGGCTGTAATAAAGCACTTCTCTAATTTATCACTGTTGATTCTGCAAGCATTTTCTAAGCTACAAGCTCCTCGCTTGTTACCGTGGCATGTAGCACGTTCTAGATGCTGCGGTACCCTACACAGTAGCATCTAGACTTGGGTGTTTCCTTCAGGTGACATGTAAATTGATGAAAATTCCATTTCCTAGCCACATTTCCAGTTCTCAAAACCTGACGCTGTCCAGTGGATTCATAACAACCCTAGAGGTCAGAGTAGAACTGCCCCATAGAGTTTCCAAGGAGCGCCTGGCAGATTTGAACTGCCGAGCTTTCCATTAGCAGAAATAGCACTTACCCCCTAGGCCACCAGGGTTTCAAGTGCTCGGTCGCTAGTCTATTGGATACACACCTACAGAGCATTTCCATCAGCACAGAAAGTTCTAGTGAACATAGAGGAAGGTTTACAATAATGCTGGCTCATGCCTTTAGACTTTGGAAACGTACTTGAAATGTGCATCTACTTATAGAAAAACTTGCATGACTGATTGCCCAAACTCCAAGTTCTGGTTTGAATAAAGCCAGCACTATGAGATTTTTTTTTTTTTTTTTTTTTGGTCCATGTTAATTGATGTTAAAGGGATAAGAGGTCAAATAGACTTGGGCACTATTCAGTAAATAACATGAAATGGCCTTCCAGACCATAACACTTCTAAAGTCTTTAATACATTAATAACGTGATTACAATAAGGTGTCCTTTGCTGTTTCCTGAACTTACCTGTGGAGTCTTTTTTAGCACAGTGTCTCATGGGAATTTCTTTCCACAAAACAACTTCTGAGAAACACTGAGCTGTGCCATATTTACAGTAACTTGTTCAGATTCTTCTCTGTTCCTGGCACGGGGCAGGACAGATGTTCTACTGTTGCAGAAACTTAATTTCAGATAGTTGGCAAATGTGCACACTGCCAGATGACTTCTGTGACAATTTCTTATTTACTTACTTTGTTTAATTAATTAGCGCCCATGTCAACCAATATTAAATGAGCGTGGTTTCCCTTGTTTCAAACTTGGCTGCTATACTGACTTTTTCCCGCAGATCCTTGAGGTTTTCTCACAGCTCTGAAAGATGCTAACTGCTAATGTGTTAAGACTGTCTGTACCTCGCTTCATCAGAGAATGCTGACAGGTCTGGGGGGGGGGGGCTCCCAGGACTGCTGTAATAAACTTTTTATTTTAAAATAACTTCCGAATAAAAACTTAGAGCTACAGCGAGTTTCCATTCTCTCATACCTAGGTCCCCGTGTTATTGACATCCTGTATTAGGGTGGTGCGTTCCCCACGGCTAACGAGCCAATCCCAGCACGGTGACAGCAGCAAAGTGCGCACTCAACCTGAACAGCCTTGCTCATTTTTATCTAAGGTCCCTTTCACTGGTCCAGGGTCCCGTCCAGGACAGCACATTACGTTTAATCAGGCCTCGCTAGGCTCGTCTAGACTGACAGTTTCTCAGCCTTTCTTTGTTTTGGATGACCCTGAGACCTTGACAGTTTTGAGGAGTGCTAATCAGGTGTTTTGTAGAATGTACTTCTCTGTGGGGCAGTCTGATGTTTTTCTCATGACTAGACTGGTCTTCTGGGTTTTAGAAAGGAAAACCACAGTGGTAAAGTGCCATTTTCTTCACTTCATGTCAAGGGCACATCCTGTCAACATGTCTTATCACCAGTAATGTTCAGAGATTGATTTTTATGCCTCTAGTTCATATCATCCTCTGTAGGCAGCTCTTTCGGAATTCTAAATTGACTAGTTTCCCTTCGCAAATGGCTTTTTTTTTTTTTAATCTTTCTAATGACTGTATTTTAATATGATGAATGCATCTGGTATAAGTTCAGTGTTCCCATGAGTTGAATAGCTCTCAAAAAAAGTTGTGTACCTTAAACAGTTTTGCAAGTGATACCAGTTAAAATCTTGTTGCCTTGAAAGGCCTCAACAAGGCTGGCTGTATTTCCTAACCCAGGAAACTTGATCAGGGCCTGCAGCTGCCTCTTAGATGCTGCACGTGCCAGGCCACCCTTGATAAATGTACACAGCTATATACAGTCCAGACAAAGCTGTGTGGAGCTTCAAAGAATGGAATATCTTTCACTAAGAAGATGTTTTTATTTTCTGTCAATTCTCAGTGTGTCATATTGACTGAAAAACCATTTGCAGGTAAAATGTTCTTCTTAAGAAATGTGCTTTTAAGAAAGGTAGTAGCTATCATCTGAACTGCACATTGTGTTTGGCTGAGGAGCTTTAAAAACTACTGCCAGTGGGCCCAGTATAGAGTTAATTGTTCCAAGGCATGGCCCAGGCATCAGCCTGGCTCCAGATCAATCAGATCCAAGACTGAGGACTGCCGTGCTAAGGAGCAGTGCCCAGTTGCAAATCACATTAGACTCACGTGTTGAGCTTACAGTGTGATTCTCTGGGGAGATGCCTGACAAGGATGCCTTTTAACCTCTCCTCAGGGAATGTCAGCAGACAGCTAGGAAGGAGAACCACTGATATAGGCCTTCAAAATGTCTTCTTTAATTTCCACAGCTCTTTACATATGGGAAATACTTTGTCCACTTTATGGACAAGAACACCAGGCACCAGGATGCTACACTTCATGTCACTGCCACAGTCAGGATACAGCCCACATCTGCTTAGCAGCTGCTAGTTAGCCTAAGAGCCCCCTAAATACAATTAGAAATAGTAAAGGTCCTCTTGCCTGCTTCCAGCCAGTTGAATGACAAGGGCATAAGGCATCATTTGGATATCTTACCACAAAGGGTACAAATGCTATACTTATGGCATGAATGGAAGTGCCTACAAGCCAATCACATCATGAAGATAAAGATGGAAAGACCCAGGCGTCTGTCTATCCCAGCCCCCTATAGACAGCCGAGCATTGTACCAGGAGGTTTCCACACATTGCCCCCTGTGATTTAGCATTGGCTAGAGGACTGGATATGAATTCTCAAAAACTGGAAACCACTGTCCTGGGTTTTATGTGCCTTTATGGGTAATGAAAAATGAAATGCAGACTCTCTCCTGTTTACTTTTCTGCCTTGACACATATGACAATAAGAATTTCCCTAGCCAGGGTCTCACAGGAAACTGTCCTGTTTCAGCTTTGCTTTTGTCAAACATTAAGTCAAAGTTTTCCGTGTCATAATGCCATCTGATTATTTTTAATTAAAAGTCCTTGCATGGTAATTCCTCTCCCTCTTCGGTATTTACAGATTTCAAATATTTAAAGACTGTTATCAGACAGTGTCTCCCCAGGCCTCGCCTGGCCTTGTTCTGTGTAGCTGGTTTTTCTAGTCATCTTCTGAGATTGGGTTTTTCTATGCTCTTCATTTCTGGTCTTATTACTTGTCATTTTCTTAGGCTGATTTTCATTCTGTGGTTCCAGACTTAACATTTTTCTTGCTTTAATGATGATATTGTGTCAATTCATTGCTGTTGCTTAATTTCATGATCTTACTGTTAACTGAGAAAATGGATGGCTATTGGTATTATATTTTGTTCATACGTTTCCCACCTACTGTCTAGCTTTGAATTTGTTTCCATCTTAACTAATTGACACTACTGGTACTTTTATGGTTAAGATCTCAGATTGCTAACCAAAAATCAGCGGTTTAAATCCATCAGCTGCTCTTTGGGAACTCCACAGGCAGTTCTTCTGTGACCTATATAAGGCAGCTGTGAGTCAGCGGGCAATGGGTTTAGTTTGGTTTCTTGGTACTTTTGTGTGAATCTTTATCAAATGTTTTTTTATGAAGCTGTTCTTGTCGATTAGATATACATCAGCAAAGCTCACTGTCCTGGGCCAGGTCCTGTGGCAGTAGAAAGCAGTGCCCCCTCCACTCACAAAGAGGTGATTATCAATTGTGGAGCTACAGAAGGCTAATGCTGTGGGTGCGTCAGTGTGGTGACACACTTCTAAACATCTCCCCTTAAAGACTGACGTGTCTCTTTCATTGAAAATACCTGTATTTGTATCTGTAAGAGAAATATTTTATTAAAGTGTGATAGTATCATGGATGCTTAAAAACGTAATGGCAGGGAGCTTGCAGCTGAGTGATTGTATCTGTAAACAAAACTAAAAAGTGAAAACAGGAATAAGTAGAAATGAAAATGTCTGGGAAAGGGAAGAGGGAGGAGGAGTCAAGGAAGATAGTCTCTAGAATGGCAAACTGAACTTGCAGAGGCCAACTAGGGAGCCAGCAAAATGCTGAGCCCGAACAGAGATGGCAGGAGCAGTGACTGGCATACCAGGAAGAGATCGGAGGGACTAATCTGGCTGCTGTTTGAGGCCGGGTTCTCTAGAAGAGCAAACCCAGTGAAGCAGACAACTGTATACGTACGTGTGGCGCAGAGGTTAAGTGCTACAACTGCAAAAGCAAAAGTTCAGCTTGAATCCACCACTACACTTGGAGACAGAATGGGATAGTTCTCCTCTGTCCTGTATGGTCACTATGAATAGGAATCGACTCAGTGGCAATGGGTTTTTGTGTATAGAGAGAGAGAAAGAAGAGAAAGAATTTCAAGGAAATGGCTCACGCAGTTGCGGAGGCTGGCAAGTCCCAAGTCTTTGGGTCAGGTGTGAGGCTGGAGGCATTTCCAGACTTGTACACAGGACCTCAAAGGCTGGTGAATCCCAGTTGGCAGGCTCCTGGCTCATGTCCCAAGAACTGAAGGTCAGAGGAGGATGTCAGATGCAGGCTCCAAAGAGAGAGAGCTTAGCCAGAACATCCATGTATGTGGGAGGCAGGCTGCAGCCTCGAGGAAGACCCCCTTTCCGCTGATTGACTGCTCACGTCGGATCAGCAAATGGGGGATGCTAATGTGTCTGCCAAACCACTGAGAATCGTAGCCTAGCCAAGCTGACATATAACCTTAACTATCACAGCTACAAATAGAAGAGCATCTCCAATGGGTAGCAGAAACGGTTGGTTCCAGACCCCAATGGATAGCATAATCTGCAAATGCTCACGTCCCTCATATAAAATGTTGTAGTGTTTGCATATGATCTGTGCACATCCTCCTGTAAGTTTAAATCATATCTAGATTACTCACAATGCTGTTGTGGTTAGGTGCCGTTGAGCTGGTCCCAGTGCCGAGCGATCCTCTGTACAACAGAACAAAACCCTGCCTGGTCTTGCATCATTGTTATGCTTAAGCCCACTGTTGCAGCCGCTGTGCCAGTCTATCTTGTTGAATGTCTTCCTCTTTTTCACTGACACTTTACCAAGCATGACGCCCTTCTCCAGACGTTAATCCCTCTGGACAACATGTCCAAAGTATGTAAGACACAGTCTCGCCATACTTGCTTCTAGCAAGCACTCTGATTGTACTTCTTCCAGGACAGATCTGCTCGTTCTTTGGGCAGTCCGTAATATATTCAGTACTCTTCTCCAATACCATAGTTCAAAGGCATCCATTCTTGTCATACTAACACAGTGTAAATGCTATGGCCAGTAGCTGCCTCATTTCTAAGGACTTGATCTGGAAGGTAGCCTTTCTCTTCTCTGAGGTCTGGAGCCCTCCTGAGAGCACTGGTGGTGCCTGGGCGGGCATCAGTCAATGCCAAGTGTCCTGTGACCTTGAAGTTCTAAAGGCTGGAGTGCTCTGCAGAGCTAGTCAGCCATCCTGTATTAGCCTGAAACTCCTGCCTCTCACTGTCCTCCACACCCTCACACGTAGCCCTCTGACCACATCACTACCTTTTATGAGCCATTTTTTCATGGAAACAGAGGGTGCACCCAACATAAGGAGCAAAGAAACGAGAGGAGAGGCGAAGCTCCCAGTGCTCAGACAAGGAATGCTGGAGAGAGACAGTGCATGTGTGTGACGGCAGGAGACCGCCACAGAGGATGCCACGCAGGCCGGGCCAGTGGAGTGTTCTGCCCGTGGAAAATTCACATGGTGCTTCTGGAACTTTCTCTTTTTAAAAAATTAGGTTTGATCTGTAGTTGGTTTCTAAATCCCTGGATGAGAAGCCCATGGATACTTAGAGCTGACTGTACCTGAAGATACTAACTGAGTTGCTAAACCTAAGCTTTGAAAGTGGAGTGAAGAAGCACCCTAACCAACATGGAACCTATATGGACTCTTCACGTAGAAAGTCTGTGTCTTTTACTTTCTTCACTTTTGTTTAAAAAGAAAGTTTCGGTGTGCTGCAAGGAGAAGACTCCTTGCAGAGCAGACAGAGAATGGAGGGATGGCCCAGACTTATAGAAGAATCCCTGTGACTTTGTGGAACTGAATTCAGGAAAAAATGTTCTGAAGGACATCCTTTTTTTGACAGCTTACTTACTAATCAATAATGCCTAAAGACCCTTCCCAGACTGCCAGCCCCGGGGAAGTGTCATGAAGTGGTAGTAGGTGTGGCGGGGCTTGAAAGTCACAGCCCCAAGCACATCATGATGACAATAATGGCACTCCATGTGTAGATAGCGTACTTTCTAGGGCCTTGAAATCATTAATTCTTGATCCTGTCTGCCTGCCTCAAGCTCTAGTTTGCAGGCCAGACCTTCTCTCTGTTTTCTAAAGAAGGATCATGAAACATAGAAGTTTGGCTGTTCATCCAAGGTCAAAAGGGAGTCCATGAGAGGATCTGGATTCAGCCCAAATGTTCCCAGAGTACAGACCACAGCATCTGAAGAAACAGCAGAAGCTCTTATGAGCAGTAGGCCTCAGTTTCCCCACAGGAGCCACATTTTTCCAGTGTCTCACAGAATCGAGACAGACAAAGGCTGCGCTGTGAAGGGACATACTGAAGGGAGAGTGAGGGAAGTGAACTTCACAGTATATCACCCACTTGAAGAAGCCAGCACTTAGAACTGTGTTCACAGCGCACTGTCACTGAGTTGACGCCAACTTACAGCAACCCACTAGGACAGAGGAGGAACCAAACCCTTCAGATTTCAAAGGCGTAATCTCTAGGGAAGTAGGCTGCAACATCTTCCTCCCACAGAGTGGCTGGTGGGTTTGCACCACTGACCTTTTGCTGAGCAGCTGAGCTCTTAGCTAGTACACCACTAGGGCTTCTTAAAAGGTACACCACCCTCCTTAAAAGAATCTGTTTTGGAACCAAATTTGGCAGTCAGGAAAAAGGTCTCTGTTGCTCTCCTTTCCTAAATCAACACAGCCAGTCATACAAAGAAAATGAAAACAGATTTTCTTTCTGATGCGAGTACAGGTCTTAGTATGTACCGTCCAGTCTAGCTCTTCAAGGCACAGTGCTGCAAAGTCGCCACAGTTAGTTCTCGGTGCTAACCTCGTTGTGCTCCGGCAGTTGCATCCTGGGTGAATTTGGCTGAGGTTCTTAACCAGCAACTTAATCCAATTTTTGTGAAAGGAAGAATAATGAGGACTTTTATAAGACTGATAAAACACTAAGCGTCTTTACAGAAACCAAGAATATCTCATTCGATTCTTCAAAGAAGCAAAAGTCCTGTAAATGTCAGGAAGGTATTACATACTGGAAAACCACTTTGGTCAAATTCATCTAAAGAAGGGACTATTTGTAGGTGACTTTTCAGCAAGTCTGTCAAAACCTTCCTGCTACAGATAAAAATTCAATAACCTTTGCTGTGGCTGTGCCACAATTATCACTCATTTAAAAACAGTCCCTCTAATAGAGTATTTTATCACACTGGCCAGTCTCTGCGTGATTCATTATTTAGTGTTTGCTAAGCCAGTGGCACTTGCGCCTTTCTCCTCTTATCTGAACTTCTTCAGAATTGGATTTTATATTTCCAAACCGGTCAGATATGACAAGTCATTTTCTTCTTTCTTGTCTTTTAAGAAACGCAAACTTGATTTCTTCTTTCAACAGTCCCCACTTAAAGATTAAAGTTATTGGAAATGTCTGTATTAACTCGTGACGGGACATGCAGTGTAGGACTGTTGGGTTTTAACTGCAGTTGGGAATTTTCACCTCTTGTTTTTCATTCTTTTTCTTTTCTAATATATGTATCTTCTCTATCTCACTGGAAGCCTATTCTCCCAAAACACACAGAGTGTTGCAGACAGGACACATTGTGAAGTCTGATGTGCTTAGCAGACAAGGCGAGTTATTATCAGAACTGTTATGTTATAGAACCTCCATCAGGGCAGTAATAAGCTATGTAAGTGGGTCTCTCAGTAAATAGAGGCTGTCGTTGTATGAGAATGTCCTGAAAGGGAAATGATAAAGTCATTAGCCTGATACCTAGGGAAGAAATATCATTTCAAACAACGCTTCTTTCTATATATAACTTATTATTGAGAATTTTAACAGTTTTAAGTCAGAGAAAATTCTGCCTGAGGTTCAGAAAAGATTATTTTTGAAAGATAACTATACTTTATTATTGACAATGAAGTGTGCAAGGACCCAGAGTTAGACAGCCAAAGGGGAAAAATAACACTGAGGAGTTCTCAAACTGAAAAAGGTAAAAAAAATGTTTTAATCCTATTTGCAGTTTTGAAGGATTCTGTGAACAAGATGTTGGGCATTGTAGGAAGTGTCAGAGGCAGATGAAAGGAGTACAGAGTCTCTACAGCCGAAAGGGTCGGTCCACATGTCTTCATTTCAGGAGTTGGTGTAAGATTAAGAACTGATGGTGTGAAAGGAAGAAGAAGTCCAGACGGCACTGAAGGCATTGGCAGAAAAACACAAGGACCCAAGATGTGAAACGGAACACCAGCGGAGAAGTTCCGGCAGAGAGTTGCAACTGTGGAAGTGCTCACTTGTGTCTGCCAAAAAATTTGGAAGACAGCTACCTGGCAGACAAACTGGAGGAGATCCGTATTAGTGCACGCTGCAGAGACAGATGATCCAACAAAATGTGGAAATTATCTAACAGTATCTTTAATATCATGCACAAGTAAAAGTTTGCTGAAGATCATTCAAAAGTGGTTCCAGCAGTACCTGGACGGGAACTGCCAGAAGTTCAGGTTGGACTCGGAAGAGGATATGCAACAGGGGCTGTCATTGGCTGAAAGCAGACAGTACCAGAAAGATGTTTACCTGTGTTTTATTGGCTATGCACAGGTGTCCAACTGTGTGGATCATAACAAATTACAGCTAACGTTGTGGTTGGAGAACGGGAATTCCAAAACACTTAATTGTGCTCTTCAGGAGACTGTGCATAGACCAAGGGGCGGCTGTTCAAACAGAACACGGGGGTGACAACATAGTGTAAAATCAGAAAAGGTGTGTGTCCTTTCACCATGCTTATTCAGTCTGCATGCTCAACAAATAATCTGAAAACCCATAAGCTGGGTTATGTGAAGAAGAACATACCATCGAAATGGGCGAAGATTGATTAACAACATGCGCTTTGCAGGTGGCAGAGCCTTGCTTGCCAGATGCAAAGAGGACTTGAAGTACTTACTGATGAAAATCAGAGACAACAGCCTTCAGTGTGCATTACACCTCAACAAAAAATAATCCTCACAACTGGACCATGTGATAAGTGGAGGAAAAAATTGAAGTTGTCAAGGATTTCATATTACTCGGATCCTCAATTTATACCCATGCCCATCAACAGATGAATGGACAAACAAAACTATGGCACTTATACTCAGTGGAACACTATGCTATGATAAAAAACAATGCTGATTTTAGAAAACATAACATGGTTTCAGTTGGAAGATACTATGCTGAGTGAAGTCAGTGTCAAAAGAACAAATATTGTATGACACCCCTGTTATAAAGACTTAAAAATAGAATTATCTACAGAAGAAAATAACTTTGTTGGCTACAAGGGCAGGGGAATGAGGGTTTATCATGAAAGAGATATTTAATAGATGTTAGAAATTTTATTCATTTACTGTAATTAATAAATAATAAAAAAATCAAGTGACGTATTACACTGGGTAAATGAGCTGCAAAAAAGATCCCTTTAAAGAGTTAAAAAGCAACGATGTCTCTTTAGGACTAAAGTGCACCTGTCCCAAACCATGGTATTTTCGGTCGCCTCCTATGCCTGGGAAAGCTGGACAAGAATGCAGAAGACTGAAGAAGAGTAGAAGCCTGTAGATGCTTGTGAATGATGATAGTGGGGAAGAATATTGAATAGACCGTGGACTGCCAGAACAGACATCTGTCTTGGAGGAAGTACAGCCAGAATACTCCTTGTAAGTGAAGATGGCTAGACTTACGTCTCACATACTTTAGACATGTTTTCGGGGGGTCAAGTCCCCAGAGAAGGACATCATGCTTAGTAGAGGGTCAGTGAAAAAGAGACCCCCCTCGACAATGATTGATTAACAAAGCGGCTGTCAACAGTGGGCTGAAAGGTAGCGACAGTTGTGCGGGTGGCACAGGACTGGGCAGTCTTTTGTTCTGCTGTCTATGGGATTATTATGGGTTGGAACTGACAACAGCACCTAACAACAGTGACAACATACTTTATCCAAAGTTTGGATCTGATCTATAGCGTATAGGTTTAGATGTGTGTCTTTTCTTCCAGGTAGCCTGGGTGCTGCAAGCATTTTGTGATGGATTGATAACCAGACAGTTGGCATTTCGAATCGCGCCCCCACCCCCCCGGCAGCTCTGTGGAAGAAAAGGCCTAGACAACAGCTTCTTTAATGATTAGACCCAAAAAGCCAAATCTCTTGTTACTGAGTTGATTTTAATTCACAGTGACCCTACAGGACAGAGTGGAACTGCCCCCATAGAGTGTCCAAGGAGCTCCTGGTAGATGCAAACTGCCGAAGTCTTGGTTAGCAGACAAAGCACTTGACCACTATGCCACCAGTTTCCTCCTTGATGGTTATAGCCGTGAAGATCCTACAGTGCAGTGTCTGCTCAGTAACACATGGGGTAGACATGAGTCAGGAATGGCGTGAGGGCAGCTGACAGCCAACCGCCTTTTGTTCCAGGTTGTTGTCTTGGGCACTCTCACTGAGGAGGCCTGTTCTCTACTCAAGACCAAGACTGAAAGGTAATGGAGATTTAGGCCAGGCAGCCTGAGCAGAAGAACAGAGTAAGATGGCCCCATTTCCTCAAGGCCAGTTGGCACAACTAGCATTTTGCTAAGAGGACTCTGCACCCCACATTGGTCAGTGGCGTCTGGGGTCTAAAAAGCTGCCAAGCTACCATCTGAGGGCACAGCAAATGGTCCCAACTCAGCAAGAACGGATGATCACCAAGGACCACAATGACATGGGGTAAAGACAACCCAGAAGATAGAGAGACCCACATGAGTGGGTGCCTACATCAACTTGGGACTGGAAGAACCAGATGGTGCCCGGCCACCACCAGTGGTAGCCGCAATGGAGCTCACTAAGTTGAGTCTCACTGGCAACACAAGAATAAAAGGGGGTGCACCTGAGATCTCCACTAAAAAACGACAATTGATGGTCCAGTGGCTTCGGGGTTCCCCTGGGAGCATGGTCCCTGTCCCTGATGCTGCCCTTGCCCGTAAATCATAACGAAGGTCCACTCTTTGGACACGAATGGATTGGACTTGGTGATGCAGAGTGACCATATTGGATGCACTTTATGGTTCTGTGCATCTATAGGAGATCATCCTGCTGACCTCTGGCTGGAGGAAGGAGAGTGGGTGGAGAGGAGGGGAAAGGAGACTGTTAGGAGGATGAGACATATATGGAGCAGAGAGGAATAGTGTGCTGTCACCAGGCAGGGAGAGCAGCAGAAGCTGCATATATGTGGGCATGTAAATTTATATGGGAATGTACATTTTCACTCAGTCATGATTAAAAAAAAAAAAAAAAAGATGGCCCCATTTCCTCCTGCTGTAGTGGAAAGTCCTTCCTTGGCCCACTGATGACCTATCTGTTCCATGCAAGTCTCATACAATTTCTAGGAAAATGTAGAATTTCATTCAAGTAGTGTGATGACTAGATTTTGACTTTATGGGGACAGTTTTCAAATGGTGATACCAAGATACTAGGAAAGATTGCATAGAGAGTCTCACCTGGTAATATTAACTTGAAATTTAGGGATAATTATTGTAATCATCAAAATAAAGATAACATTGAGTCTGTCTTTATTCACTAATGCTAAGAAAAAGTTGCTCAAATTTTACCCAGAGAGAGGTACTCGGAACTGTTTATAAAAGGAAGTGACTTTAAAAAAAAAAAAAAAAAACCCACCACATAGTATTTGCTTAAAGGTACCCCAAGCCCAATTAACGCATTTGCTCAAGCTAGCAGCCTTTGGGCTTTTCACAGAAATCTGGAAATGTGCTAGAGAAACACCCCCACAAAAGAGCTTTGCATATGCTGCTGTATCTGCATCACCCCAGGAAGCAGAGCAGAGGTCATTGGCAGACAGATGGCTGTCACAAGTCCATACACCTGGGAAGTCATCATACCACCACCCCATTTCCAAAAGACGTGGGGCAAAGGTGGTCTTCTTCAATACCAGGCCCCAACTTTTCCTGGCTCTCCCCAGCTCTACCCATGGAGCGTCGGGGCAGGACCGCCGTCTTCTGTTACCTTCCTGCCTTCTTTCTGTTTCTCAGCACCACCATAATCCAGTGGAAGAGTGTGGGTGCTGGTTCAAATCCCAGCTCTGCCACAGAATGGCGTGAGCTTGAACAAGATTCTTAACGTCACCAACTGTGTTTTCTGTAGTGTCAGTTCCTCATAGGGTTGTTTTCAGGATTGAGTCAATTTATGTGTACACAACACCTAGTATAGTTTTTGGCAGACACAGATCTCTGAATAAATTGTAGGTTTGTTTCTCCCACTTTTTAAAAGCTTAATCTCATTCTTAGCCATCCTGAGAATATTTCTGCCTCTCACTTTCCGCCAGAATTTTCCCCTGATGTTGAAACCAGAAAGCTATCAAGTTAGTTGCAACTCATGGTAAGCCCGTGTGTTAAACAGTAGGGCTGCTGCCTAGAGTTTCCCTAGCTATAATCCTTATGGAGGAAGATCGCCAGGCCTTCCTTCTCTGGCATCACTGGGTGGACTTAAACCAGCACACTTTCAGTTAGCAGCCAGTCTGAAACAGCTTGCACCACCGAGGGAAATTACGCCCAGGTCAGTCTCCAGAATTTTCCTCCTTCGTATTCTTCCCATGAGGAGCTAGTTCATTCTGGTCGCTAATTTAGCACAGTGGTTACAAACTCAGCTGCTAAGCAAAAGGTCAGCAGTTCAAATCCATCAGCTGCTCGTTGGAAACCCTGTAGGGCAGCTCTACTCTGTCCTATAGGGGTCACTGTGAGTCACTCAACTCAATGGCAATGAGTTTGGTTTGGCTTTGTCAAAGAATCTTAGGTGTATTACATTTGAAATTAGACCTCAAGACTGTAAGCTGAATAGCCTTCCAGAAGCCGTATGGCCTTGGACTCAGGCACAGAGTAAGGTTGTATTTATTTCAGACACATTGAGTAAAACGTTGAAGGATAAACCCACTGCTCTCATAAGGTGACTTTCTCCGTATCCTTGCACTTCAGCTATGGAAGTTAAGCTGTTTCAGTGAAAACTCACAAAGTGGCAGATCATGTAACTCCAGAGCCCCTAGTCACTGTCAGGCTCTCAGGCCTGCTGGCATCAAGGGATTCTCTCTGGGTCAAACTGAGCTCGTGGGATGGCTCTAGTGAAGACCTACCCAAACTTTAGCTGGGTTTAGTACACAGCCGTGACGGATGATCTGGTCAGCTGCTTACCCTCCTGCTTCCTCTGGTAGAATAATGCTTAAAGGGCGTTCTGGGAATCCCAGTTCTGCTGGGACTTCAGGAATTTTGCCTAGGAATGGAAATTAGTATCTGAGACCAGATATACTTAACATGTTTATCCATTCCCTGCCTTCTAGCCTCCCGGTTTTATGGGTGGTATCTTTTGATGAAGACTTCAGCCTTTCTCTCAGCTGTGGTAATAATGATAGTAGTCTTATTATGTCCCAAGCTCTTTGTATTATTTCATCTGTTCTTCCTGGCCTTGGCCTATGATGTCATTGTGTGGTTTGGAGATGGTAATAGGGCGGGCTCTGAGTTCGATTACACCTGTTGGCAATGGATTTTGGTTTGGTTTGGTTCGGCTTGGGGAGTTAGTATGCAAACCATGATCTCAGTGACATCAGGTTTGTGCTTTTAGCCGTCGTATTCCATTACTTTTCGGTGAGTCAGTATTCCTGACTGCTTCATGACATGGGTCTCAGGGTGGCTCCTAGATATTGCCTTCCTTTCACTCCTAGGAAATTAAAAATTTACTATTAAAAGTCAAGCTTTTAGGTCAGTTATTTTTAATGTGGAATATGTGCCCCCCCACCAGGGAATATTCAAAACGGTACTTAGGCCCATGGAAGAAAAGGAGACCATTTATTTATACTTCTTTTTTTTTTTCAGTTAATCAGAAACAATGCATTACTAATAATTCATGTGTGAGAGGATATGGTGTCCCCGTTTGGGCGATATGTCAGGTGTACTCTGTGGGAGGTGTCCTGAGGGAAGTCTGAGGATTCTCCAGACAGCGCCCAGCTTGGGTACCTCCACCCCTGTCCATCTTCAGTATTTTGTAACATAAACAGTTCTTATTTGGATTTATGGGTTACTGAATCTGGATTTATGGTTTACATTCTAGTTTTTAATAAACTGTCCTTCACAAACTGGATAAATGGCTTAAAAGAGAAACCATGTACAATTGTTAAGGTTGTATATAAGCTTGGTTGGGCCTCCTCAGCAATTTGACATTTATGATGTATTTTGGCAGTCATACAATGATATGATCATTTCTGTGATGACATCTGATATATTTTAATAACCTCCAATATGGGATCTGCTATGAGTAGCCAGTCATTTGAAAGAAAGTTTCTTTGAGGTGTGACCTGTATCTAATATAGGTTAGGCTTATGGCCTAGGCTAGGCTTATGACCTGTTGCTGTCTCTGGATCCTGCAGTTGGCTCCTGCTCATCTGACCTCTGGTTCTTGGGACTTGAACTAGCAATTTATCTGCTTTCTTGCCTACTGATGTTGAAATTGTAGGTCTTTGCAGCCTATAAGCAAGAACCCTGGTGTCTGACCTGCCAGTCTTGAGTTTCCAACTCCTGTGAGTATGTGAATCAGGAGAAGCCTCCAGCCTGACACATGGGCTTGAAACATTTAAGCCTGTACAGCCATGTGAGCCGTTTCCTTGATATAAATCTCTCTGTATAAGTATTTATACACTTTGCTAGTTTTACTTCTTTCAAGAACATAGCGTAAGACATCATGGATTGAAGATGAGCAAGAGCTAGCAACAGGAAGTGGCATACACAGCTGACGTTTTTTCCTTGCTCAATTCAGTCATGTTATGATAATATGGAATCAGTAACAACACTCTAATCAGATGTGAATGGAAGTCAGCAGAGGAAGTCACACTTTGCCAAGAACAGTATTTCCAATATGGATTTGTATCCACTAATAGTAGTATGAGAAGCCCTTGTGGCTCAATTTAAGCGCTTTGCTGTCAACTGAAAGGTTGGAGGTTCAAACCCACTGGCTCCTTAGGAGAAAAGACCTAAAGTGTGTGGGGCAGTTCATTCCTGTCCTAGAGGGTCGCTGTGAGTTGGAGTCAGCCTGACAGCAATAATTATTAACATGAACCCTGCCTTAAGTATATATCTGCCTTGAGAATACTAGCAGACATCCATTTGATGTCATTATAGTTGGAAATGCATTTAAGAATACTACTAGTTTCATTTTTGTCTTTATTAATTTCTGTATGTGTTTTTAAATGTATATAATATGAGGCCTACCTGCCAGTTGAGTTCACGAACTCACCCTAGAAAAAGTGCTACATAACTCATTGCTGAATATCACTACAGACACCTTTAAAGCACTCCCCTTAAGAAGCTATGCACCCATACCCGGACCTAGTCCACCCTTCAAAGCAATTTTGGAACTCTTTCTGGAATGGCCATGAGAGCTGTCATCGCATTACCCTTGATGTGCTGAATGTCATCGAAATGTATTCCTTTCAATATTTGCTCTGTCTTCAGGTAAAGAAAAGTCATTGGGGGACAGATCAGGTGAGTAGGATGTATGTTACAATACAATTATTTGTTTACTGGCTAAAAACTCCTCAGACAGCTATACATTTAAGTTCACAAACTTGCTACTGTGTGCAATGGCCATTCCAGAAACAGTTCCAAAATTGCTGTGAAGGATGGACTAGGCATTGGTGTCAGTGCATAGCTTCCCAAGGGCAGTAGTTCAGAGGTGACCCCAGGGATACTCACCAGTGAAATGTGTAGCACTTAGAACAATTAAGTTCACAGACTTACTTGTCAGACCCATGCATTAGTATCATTACACAGGAAAACACATATGCTGGTTACCACAGACTCGATTCCAACTCAGAGCTACCCCGTGTGTGAGAGCAGAAATGAGCTCCCCAGGTCTTCAGTGGCAGAACCCCAGGCCTTTCTGTGCGGTGCCTCTGGCACGATTCCAGCTGCCAGCCTTTGGCTTAGCAGGCCTGTGTGTGTTCACACCATGCATCATAGGTGTCTACAATTTAAAAATAACTAACTTTGCATATACTGATGACCTGGGCTCGGTATTTTTACTGATGAGATGTGTAACAAAAGGAGCTTGGAGATCACTGCTCTAGACAGTGGGAACCTTGGTAGCGTAGCGGTTAAGGGCCACAGCAGCCAACCAAAAGCTGGGCAGCTCTAGACAGTATCGTCTCCAGTGGAGATACTGTTGGGAACACAGGAAGAGCAGGGCCATTGCTGTTCTGGTTACCTTTTTTGTTTTCTTTATTAACAGGAAACCCTGATGGCGTAGTGGGTTAAGTGCTACATCTGCTAATGAAGAGGTTGGCAGTTCAAATCTGCCAGGCACTCCTTGAAAACTCTCTCAGGCAGTTCTACTCTGACCTCTAGGGCTGCTATGAGTCAGACCCAACTCGATGACAGTGGTGTGATTTTTATGGTAAAAATAATCCAGACCAACAAATGTCTTCCACGTCTACATCTCAGTAGGATTGATTACATTTTTCATACTTTGCCCTCCATTCTCTCTGTCCCCATCCAAAACATTCTGCCACCATTAGTATAAGTTCAGTGCCCCCTAAACGACACCACCACCTTCCTCTCTTCCCGCTCCCGGGAACCCATTAATAATCTTTGCTTATGTCACATAAGTGAGACGATATGGTACTTGTCCTTTTGTGACTGACTTGTTTCGCTGAGTGTCGCCTTGTCAAGGTTAACCAGCTTTCATGTCTCTGTGGTTGCATAGCCCTCTGTTGGGTGTTTACAGCATGCTCTGTCCGTTCTTTCGGCTTGTCCGTTTTTCTGCTCACGGACATTTCATCTGTTTCTAGCTCTTGGCTACTGTGAGGGGTGCTGCCGTGAGCATCAGTATGCAGAACTCTGTTTCCATTCCTGCCTGTCCTTCTGGATTTATCGATGAGATTGGGATTGCCGTTTCAACATTCTCTTGGGTGAACTGTCTGCCTAGTTTTTGATGAGGTTGCTTGTCTTTTTGTTGTTCAGCTGTAAGTTTTCTACATGTTTTAGATATTAGGCCCGTATCTGATAGCTCTGGTTCCTCAAAATTTTCTCCTAATGTGTGGGCTACCTTTTCTGCCATTGCTTTTTGTGGTCTTGGTTTTTGTGGGTTTTTTGTTTCTGTCTTTTTTTAATTAGGTAAGCACAGTGAATTATATCTAAATGGCATCATTAGGGTTTTAGCAGTCTCTAGGTGCTTCCCAAGTAACTTTCAATGAGTAGTAAAGGTAGAAGCAGCTCAAATAGGACAGACTTTCCTGGTAGAAAGCAGAGACTAACTACAGTTCCCATAAGGCAACGAGAAGGAGAAAGGAAGGGAGCCAACTTTGAGCCTAAATGAAAAAAAAAGAATTGCCGAAAAACACTGATAGAGCCTCTCCTTCAGTTGTCTGTGTTTCCTGTAGAAAATACTGAGGACATGTCCCAGCTACTTTTTTAAAGAGCCTGACTGATCCTAATCTAAAGTTATCCTAGAAACCACCTGGACCATAGCAGCTGTTATCTTTCATCTCATTTATCCTTAGACAGTCATAATTATCAAGATTTCTCCTTTTCTACAAAGTAGAAAAAAATTTGTCTTCCCTAATACCTGTGTCATGTGAACTAGGCCAGTTAAAGCATTATGAAATTATTGTTCCTTTTTGGAAGTGGCTTATGTCTCTATCAATCATAAAGTGAAGCCGCTCGTGGCCAAATAAAGGGTGATACTGCTGTGTAGAGGGAGCTGGTGTTTCACAGATCAGTTGCTCTTCCACAGACCACCTGAGTATTTCTCCAGCATTCACTGGGTAGACAGGGCCAGGGTCACCTGGTGGCCCTCTCTGGGAAGACAAAGCTGCCCTTTCCATGTGGTCTTTCATCCTGGACTTCTTCACTGCACGGAAGTTTCAGGGCACTTCCAAGAAGGCAAAGGTGGAGCCCATAACACCTCAGACCCAGAGCCTGGACCTCCCACAGTGTGACTTTAGCTATAGCCTGTTAGTCATTGGAAGCCATGAGGCCAGTCCTGATACAAGGGGACAGGGAGAAAAGACTCCCATGGGAAGAGCTGCAGAGAGTTCTGACCGTGTCTATCCTACCACACATGCTGAACTACAAGGAAATCGTGTCAGACAGCGTGTATTATTTAATCGCTTATTAGTTCAAACTGTACAAAGAATATGTTTTCTGGATTTCTGTGCATTTGCTTATTTAAAAAATTGCCTTTTCCAACTGATAATACACTTAATTTTCTTTAGAAGATGGGTTATATGAGGACTGTAGAGTCTGTGATAAAGAATTAAAATGATGCCGTCAGTTTAGTGTTCCTTTATGATAGACTCAAAAAGAGTTTATGTATTCGTGGCTTAAAAGGAGTAGAATTAAGTTTTTTAGTGCAAGGGTATTTCCCTAAAGTTAAAGCTTTTCTACCTTTCTTCATTAGGGATTAACTTGTAATATGTCTCATTGTTCTTGAGGATTTTTTTTTATGTGAGACCTTTTACAGTTACATTTTAAAGGCAGACTAATTATAGATTGTTAAGTGTCTGAGTGACCCTGTATAGCCTTAGGAAGGTGTATAGAATACTGAAACTTCATTAATGCCACATATAGTGGAATTTAAAAAGTAAAACAATAAATATGCATGAATTTAAAAACCTATCATATCTTTATAGTACTTAATTTTCAAATAAGTACTGTCTTTAGTAAATTCCTGATGGCAAAGCATAACCTAATCAAAATTAGAATTTTCATTATAAAGGTCCACTCCATGTAGTCTTTAGATTAAGTCAGAATTCTTAAATATTCATGTGGTATTTTCTCTCTTCACTGGATAATGGGTTATCCCATGATTTCCTCTGTGTACCAATCCTTTACTAAAGACATGTTCTTCAGGTTCCATGTGCTTCATGAAACAAGTAAACGGCTGATCATTGTGGAGCTCCCGTTATCTGCAGCAGATCCACTTGAAACATCTAAACAGCATCCCAGTAATACACCTGGAAGGGCTGGGAAACACAAGTCGAGAAAATGGCCCTTTAACTTGAATTCATTCAGGGGTCAATTATCCCTGTTTCATGCCAAAAAAAAAAACGAACTCAGTGCCTTAGAGTCGGGACCAGCTCGTAGTCACCCTAGAGGTCATGGTAGAACTGTCCCACAGTGTTTCCAAGGAGCATCTGGCAGATTTGAACTGCAGACCTTTTGTTTAGCAGATGTAGCATTCACCCCACTGTGCCGCCAGGGTTTCCTCCAGCTGCATGCAGTTCCCTTAATTCTCCGCTGTCCACCTTGGCTTCACCACCTTAGTGAGTTAACAGCCCAGATACGGCTGCCGGGTCAGGCAGCGCGGAGACTGCTCTCATCAGTACAGTAGCTCCAGTACTGCCGTGGATCGAAAGGCAAAGCACTAGATTGAAGTCACAGCCGGCCTTAGTGTGCTTCCCATGCCTAGAGATACTGCATGTTAGTACAAATGTTGAAAAAGCCAGGATACTTTTAGTATCAACAGTAAGTCCATTTCGGGGCACAGCTCCTTGAGCATAGCAGGCACCCAATAAGTGTTTAACAGCTTGAATTAAATGAGAGACTGCAGTCACTCCCCAGCTCGCAGCTGTTGAATGGGCTGCAAATGTGTCCCTCTAATGAACCAGCCTTTTCTCTTATTTGTGTAGGTGTTACCATTCCTCTGTCCCCTCTGGCTTTAAGTATTGACAGGAACAGTTGCTGCAGAGCCAAGGAAGGCTCCTCCCAAGTCATCATTTTACACCGTCAAAAATGTCTCCTAGAGGATTAAACACTGATTACCCTTGAATTCCCGCAGTATTTTAGTCAGCGCCTTCCTTATTTAAAGCAATATATTTAACTGTATGCTTGTTTTACCTTTTGCGAAATGTGGGTTTTATTGACCAAAGATGTTCTTTCTGGATTTGACTTTGCCTTGCCTCGCCTTGCCTTGCCTTTGCTTACACAAGCTTTCCCTCGATAGTTGCTTTGGCCCACATATTCTCTCGCTGACTAAGGAATGCGTTATGTTTGAGAAGTTCTTCTTAAATTAGGTGCTAAAAACTTTGACTGCATTTACCTCATAGTGGGACCTGGGACATGATTCATTATCTCTGTGAGCCTCAATTACCTCATGTGTAAATTGGGTCTAATAATAACATCTGCTTCTGAGTGTCTATGAAGGCCCACTCCTTTTACCTCCTAAATATTTCTGCACCCCTTTTCTTCATCCCTGCCAGTACCGCCTTACGTCACACCTTCACTGCTTCTCACCTCGATTATTTCGGTAACCTCTGATAGCTTGGTCTGGTTTCATTCGTCTTATCCTCCTGCAGTGTAACCACCACACCCCAGTGATGTGTCCAAATGCAGATGTGACCAGGGAACTTCCTCTGATGGCTTCCCATTGTATGCTCCGGGCAGCAGCCAACATTCACAGGAAGGTCTTCACAACGGGGGTCTCTGCATCACAGGCCTTGGACTGCCCGTAGTTTTCCCTGGAATTCCGTGTCCTTTTGCACCTCTTTACCTTTGCTCAAACTGTCCCCTCTACTCATCCTTTAAAGTTCATCTTAGCTATTACCACTTCAAGAACCTGCTTTCTGAATTCTTATAAAACACAGGAACTAGTGCTATGGGGGAAAAAAAAAAAAGAATTTTCAAACCAGAGGGGCCCACAGTGCCTAGCACAGTAGATGAAAATAGACCCAGACTCTCACTGAGGCCATCACTGTGAAATTGTAGAATCCTTCAAAGAAAAAAGCTCATGAAAAGGTTTACACACAGAAGAAAAAATTGTAGAATCCTTAGGACAAAGAGTATTCTACAACTGTTGAGGGAGGAGGTTTATAGAAAGGATCAAGAAATAGAAAAAAACAGTGACTTCTCAGATATAACCCTGAAAGCTAGAAGACAATAGAGAAGATGAGAGAAATGATGTCACGGAACATGACAGCATAGGACACCAAAGGAGTGGGCTTCTCCATATAAACAGCCATAACTGACAGAGATCAATGGATTCCACTCTTTTGCAACTCTGGTGTCTAATCTGAAATTTACAGCAACCAGGGGGCTGCTTTCGTAGTGAAGAAAATGAGACCTGAATTTTATGTTAAAGGGAGTCTCTGTGGGGTCACTGACTGACTGAACACTGAAATAACAGAACTCTAGTTACCACACGCTACAAAGAATATAGCTTCTACAAAAATAATTTGGAAAAGCCACTAAAGATACAATTGAAGCCATCAAAAGCCAACAAAAGCAAAGTCTAGGGAAAGAGGAGAATCTGATTTCCAGAGTTACTACACTGGACTATTCAGAATCACCCATCTTCATCTTAAAAGCTAGGAAGTGGTCAGCTAAGAAGAATCAGTTGGTCTCAACCCACCTGGAACAGAGGAAAACAGAGAACATCAAAGATACAAGGAAAATAGAAGCTCAGAGGCAGAAAGGGCCACATAATCCAGACTGTATCAGCATGAAAGTGAAGAACTCAGTGGTGTCTGGCTACCAGCAGTGACTGCCCTTGAAGGGAACACAGCAAGGAGCCCCTGACATAGTGGGAGAAAAATTGGGTGCAGAACTCACACTCTATTATGGGAAAAATTTGCAAAAATAATGTGAGTATGTTTTGTGTTTGGAGATATAAGATACCTTTCATAATTATATTATTCACCACACATCCATCAGTTGGTCACACTCCGGTTGCTTTCATGTTGCTGTGATGCTGGAAGCTGTGTCACTGGTATTTCAAAGCCCAGCAGAGTCACCGATGGTGGACAGGTTTCAGCAGAACTTGCTGACTAAGGAAAACTAGGAAGAAAGGCCTGGTAATCTACTTTTGGAAATCAGCCAGTGAGAACCGTATGGATCACAACAGAACATCACCCATCTTATTTCTTGGGTTACGTCATCAGGAGGGACAGTCACTGGGAGAGAACATCACGTTTGGGGAAGCAGAGTGGCAGAAGGGGTATAGGAGGCCCTGACTGGGGTGGAGCGGCACGAGAGCTGCAGCGATGGACCTGAACATGCTGGTGACTGGGAGGATGACACAGGACTGGACAGTGTGTTGTTCTTCTGTGCATAGGGTCGCCATTTGTTGGAGTCAACTCAATGGCAGCTGACAGCTAGCAATTAATGTTATAAACAGTGTACTGTCTTAAGATGTTTCTGCACACTACTTGATAGTGCTTTGGAGACAGATTCCTCTCAGAGGTTAGGATATAATAATCCCACCAGGAGATCTTTCCTTAAATTGCTACCAACAGAGAGCCAAATATTATGTTGTTATAATATTCTAGCTATTAACAGGCAACTGTTTACAGATACATGGTGAGAACTTGGAGTTTGCTTCTTTTTAACCAAAACTATTAATAAAACATTTAGCTATGTGATTACAGGGTGATATAACTTCTAAGTTTGATGTGACTATCTTAGTCATCTAGTGCTGCTATAACAGAAAGACCACAAGTGAATGGCTTCAACAGAGAGAAATTTATTCTCTCTTAGTCTAGTAGGCTAGAAGTCTGAATTCAAGCATCAGCTCCTAGGAAAGGCTTTCGTTCTCTGGTCAGCTCTGGAGGAAGGTCCTTGCCATCAGTCTTCCCCTGGTCTAGGAGCTTCTCCATGCAGGCCATAGGAGACACACTTCTCCCGACACTGGTTTCTTGGTGTTATGAGTCTTTCTGCTTGCTTCTTTTTTTTTTAATCTCACAAAAGAAATTGACTCAAAATACAATCTAACCTTGTAGAGTGAGTCTTACCTCATCAATGTAACTGCCACTAATCCCAGCTCGTTAATATCGCAGAGACAGGATTTACAACTTGTTTTGGGGGGATGTAATTTAGTCTTGAGACAGTGACCTTAACCACTAGCCAGCTTCGTTAATGAACACTGCTGTTTATTAAGAATTAGTTATACACCAGTCTCTGTACCGAGGATTTTAGATCGCTAATTTTCACTACCCTGTGGAGATAGAATAATGACCCCACTGCAAAGATACCTACATCTTAATTCCCAGAATCGATGACTGTGTTGGGCAAAGGGGATAGAAGTTTGAAGGTAGACTGAAATGGTCTAAATACTGATCTTAAAATTATTTTAGACTATCCATGTGGGCCCAGTGTGATCACAAGAATCCTTAAAAGTGTAAGAGGGAGGCAGAATTAACCACTGTTGCTGGCTTTGAAGACAGAGGAAGGGGCCGCAAGCCAAGGAATGTGGGTGGCCTTAGAAGCTGGGAAAGGAAACACATTCACCCCTAAAGCCTTCAGAAAGGAACAGAGCCCTGTCAACCCCTCAGTTTAGCCTGGTGAGACCAGTGTCAGACTTCTAGCCTCTAGATGATAAAATTTGTGTAAGTTGTCCCAGCAACAATAGAAAACTGATCCAATGGTCTTATTCCCTCTGTTTTCCAGATGATGAAAATAAGATTCAGAACACTGAGTAACTTCTCTTAAATTGTGCAGGCAGCCCTGGTGGCATAGTGGTTAAAGTGATTGACTGCTAAGGGACAGCTCAGCAATTCAGCTGTGCAGTGGGTTTGGTTTGGGGAAGTAAAAGCCAAGACTAGAACCTGGATGAGTTACAGTCTCTCCGTACTGCAGCCGTAGGTAACATACATGAACTCTAACTAGGCAGGAAGCAGGCTCTGGAACAGGTCTTCACTGTGCTACCTTGTCTAGTCTTTTCAGCAGCCTATGAAGTAGATGGCTGTTACCCCCATTTCCTGGAGATGGAAACTGAGGCTGAGAAAGGCGAAAGGGAATGAGGGAGGCAGAGTTTAGGCGTGCTATATTACTCTAGCCCCAGCGCTCTTATCAAGTGACAGCACTTCTCTCTCTTCCCTTAGTTTATGGAGAACACTGAGCCCATCCCGTGGCTTTCCCGAGGTCACCCAGAGCACTGGTAGCCCAGTGGTTAAGCTCTTGGCTGCTAACCAAACGGTTGGTGATTTGAACCCAGCCAGCAGCCCCATGGGAGAAAGACCTGGCGATCCACTTCTGTAAAGGTTTCAGCCAAAAAAAGCCCATGGGACAGTTCTACTCTGTCAGCTGATGTTGCTGTGAGTTGGAATCGTCTTGATGGCACCCAGCCACAGCAGAGGTCACACACCGAAGGTAGCACTACAGCCAAATATCGCACACCAAAGTAGCAGTGCAGCCAGTGTGGAACCCAAGCCCCCTCCTTCCTGGCCAGAGCTTTACCTTCTTGAAGAATATGCTTAATACAGATACACAGGAGAACTTACCACCTAGAGCAAGCATACAAAGCAACATCTCAAAACAGAAAAGGATGCATTGGCTCTGGGCTTCCTGTGACCACGGTTCAGTTTCCTGAGGAACTTTCTGCTCACCGCCGCAGTCCTTTCTGTCAGGATGAATTATGCAGCTCCAAGGTTGCCTTCCAGTCTGTATTTCATTCCTCAAGTCCATTAACATACCTTTTACCCTTAGATGAATACCCTCATTAGCTTAAATTAGTTAAGAGACCGTCACTCATTAGAAGAAATTAGTTAAATGACCATCTCTGTGTGGACAGGGCCCAAGCCAACTCCAGGTGTGTCTGCCTTGGCCTGTGGTCCCTCTGATAGACTCTGGAAACAGCCCAAGACATTTAAAGGGCTGTCCTCGTGTGTTCTCTGCACACAGTCTAAATCCTCTCACACAAACAGCACTCGTCATGTAAGTTAAACGGATTTGAATTTAAGCAAAATTGAGTGTCACCGCGTGTGCTTAATGCCAGATCTGTATAATTCTTTTGAGGCTTCTAGAAACATGAACCAGACCATTTACGCTTCATGGGAACAGATTATATCATTTGAAATCCTCCATAAAAATGCAGTCTCATATTCTACAGATGGGTGTCATCTAATTAAAATATGTATTTAAAATGCAAAGGGCTGCATTAATTCTGCACTGTGACTGAGATTTTAATTGCACTCCAGTCAGGAAATTCTGAGTTAATGTTCCCCTGGCATCTCTCATTCAGACTCTTAGAACAGATGTGTTGTGATCCAGGGAGGGTTTCAATATGTTTTCACGTGCTGTATGTGGAGGGGTGGCTTTGTGATACCAGGGTGGCAGGCATTATAAAAACAAGGGGACAGTTCCTGGTGGGGAGCACAGCGGCCTGTGGCTACTGTCCATGCTTCTGCCACTGGACCAGGTGACCCCAGCTAATCAGGAACCACAGCTGTGCCTCATCTGACTCCCCTTGACCAGATACCATAGAAGGATTGGCACAGGTCTCTTGTGTTTTGGGGGGACGAGGGGGCGTATTTAAAGTGCTTGCAGCTTGG
The DNA here is from genome assembly GCA_028571685.1 of Heterohyrax brucei. Lineage (NCBI taxonomy): Eukaryota > Metazoa > Chordata > Mammalia > Hyracoidea > Procaviidae > Heterohyrax > Heterohyrax brucei. The sequence goes on along the minus strand of CM053147.1, from coordinate 15,166,523 downwards.
GAATGCTCAGAAACAATTTTGTAAACATTCTCATTGGTTTTTAATTTTAGAATACATATTGGAATATATAGAAGCCCTGGTGGCGCAGTGGTAAAGTGCTCCATCTGCTCACTGAAAGGTCAGCAGTTCAGATCCGCCTGGTGCTCCTTGGAAACTCTGTGGGGCAGTTCTGCCCTGTCCTGTTGGTTGCTATGAGTCAGAATCAACTCAGTGACAGTGAGGTTTTGTTACTGGAGTATATGCTAAGTTTTTAATAAATGCTAGTCGACCAACAAAAGAGCCCTAGTAGAGTCCCAAATAAGTGCTTGGTTCCATTACAAAAGACAGGCAGCTGGACCCCACCCAGCAGCTCCTCAGGAGAATACACCGGGCAGTCTGCTTTTGCAAAGGTTGTTGTTGTTGTATGCCGTTGTCATTGTGACCCTATGAGACAAAGTAAAACTTCCCCATAGGGTTCTATAGGCTGCAAGTCTTGATGGAACAAATCTTCAGGTCTTTTCTCCCACAGGGCAGCCGATGGAGTCCAACTGCCGGCCTTTCAATAGCAGCTGAGCCCTTAACCACTGAGTTACCAGGGCTCCTTCCGTGAAGATTACAGCCTAGGACACCTGGAGGACAGTTCTGCTCTGTCACACAGGCTCACTATGAGTCGGAGTGGACCGAACGGCGCCCAACTCCAAGGAGACCAATAAGAAACCCTCGGCTTATCTGTACTACGGTGATGTAAAAACAAGTTGTAGAATATATTCCTCGTGGAACACAAGAGCTTTCTAACTCCTGAGAACTTCTCTCCAGCCCAGACTGGCTCCCAGGCCTCCCAGAGTGCCCAAAGGCTATTCTGACAAGTCAAGGAAAGACTGAAAAGGAAGTGACAAATAATAGATGCTGTAGGCACCAAAGCCCAGTCAGACAAACTGCTGTGTCAAGGATTTGGGCAAGAGGTGATGCCTGTGTGACTAACGGGTCAAAGAAGAAAGAGTTGACGACTCCCATGAAGATAAAGAGGAGGATGAGAAGGGTGCCCAGCAGGAGAGGACATGGTTTTCTGTTCTGTACCATCAGTCATCGTGCCTGCTCTGAGGCCGGGACACTGTTAGATACGGGGGACTCACCAGTGAGCCAAGACCGCAACGATGAGGGCACTTCCGGCCCAGCAGGGCCACCGTCGCGGCCACGAGGGCACTTCCGGCCCAGCAGGGCCACCGTCGCGGCCACGAGGGCACTTCCGGCCCAGCAGGGCCACCGTCGCGGCCACGAGGGCACTTCCGGCCCAGCAGGGCTGCCTTCTGACCAAGACAGGAGTGGAAGTGCGTGGGTGGATGAAGGCAGTGCTCTGCATTTTATTTTTAACACCATTACCAGGAAATACTGAAGATTATCGAGAAAAGAAGACAGGAGTTGTCTTCAAAGGGAAATGTTGAGTTTGGAAATAGATATTTGTTGTCTATCTTACAAGAATTTTTTGAATTACGTAGTTGTTGCTGTTGTTAGGTACTATCAAGTCAGTTCTGACTCACAGCGACCCTTTTTACCATAGAAGGAAACACTGCCCAGTCCTGCCCAGTCCTCACAGTCACTGCTGTGGGAGCCCGTTGTCACAGCCCCTGTGTCAGTCCGTATCCGTCAGGGTCGTCCTCCTCTTCCCTGATCCTCTGCTTCACCAACTGTGAGGCTCTTCTGCAGGGACTGGCGCTTCCCGATACTATGTCCAGAGCTCATGAGACCATGTCTCCCGAGCTTCCCTTCTAAGCAGCCTTGTGGCTTACACAACAGATTTGTTGCTCTTTCTGGCATATTCAATATTCTTTGCCAGCACCACAATTCAAATACATCTGTTCTCCTTCAGTTTTCTTTGTTCCTTGTCCGACTTTGACATGCATGTGAGGCAACTGAAAATACCGTGCCTTGGGTCGTGAAAGCAGAGAGGGCTTGAAGCACTCACTGAAGAAGATCAAAGACTGCAGACTTCAGTGTGGATTACACCTCAGTGTGGAAGAAACCGTCCTCCTCACCTGGGCCAATAAACAGCATGATAGGTGGAGAAAAGATTGAAGTTGTTAAGAATTGTGTTCACTACCCCTGGAAGCTGCAATCAGGAAATCAGATCAGCTGCAGAAGACCTCTAAAGTGTTAAAAAGCCAAGGCATCACTTTGAGATTAAGTTGCACCTGACCTAAGCCGTGGTTATTTATATATGCGCCTGTGGAATCTTTTTAATTAATTAATATGAGGTAATATATGAGAACTTGAAGTTCTTAGGAAAATAGGCAGTATATATATCTTTGGGAATAAAATAATGCCAAAAGCATCCTAGGAAAAAAAAATCACAAAAGATTGTATTTCTTTTTGTGAGAATACAGTACGGTCTCCCTAATGTTAACTTCCTATGCAAAAAAAAAGCCAGCTGAGTTGGAGCACCGTCTGTGTTTCTCAGGCCTTTAAACTTCCTTTTATCAATGCACAGCCTCACTAGTTTGAGGTGACTGTCCAGAGAGCAAACTACCACCACCGGAAGACTTCCCTTTCATCATCTATTAATTTCTCCTCAGATCTTAGAGGGATTTTGAGATTATTTCTGGGTCCTGCCCACTTCAGAGAGTAGCATCTGGGTCTTAAAACCTTGCCAGTGGCCATCTAAGATACATGTGTTGAGACCTTCCTATCCAGAGCAAAAGAGAATGAAGGAAACCAAAGATACAAGGGACATATTAGCCCAAAGGACAAGGGGACCGATGAGCCACAGAGACTCTGTCAGCCTGAGACCAGAAGAGCTGGGTGGGGCCCAGTGCCACCAACAGGGATCACGCATGAAGTCCTAGACAGAGCAGAATGAAAATGTAGAACAAACTTCAGTTTCATGAAAAAAGACCAGATTAGCTTGTCTGACAGAGACTAGAAGAACCCCCAAAACTATGACCCCTGGTCCTCTGCTAACCCAGAACTGAAGCCATCCCCAAGGCCCACTTGTTAGATAAAGATTTAGATAGGCCTCTCAAACAAAAAAAACAACACATTTGTGGACTGTGTTTCTTAGTCCAATCAGATATACAAGACAAAATGGGCAACTCCTGTCCAAAAGCAAGATGAGAGTGCAAGAAGGGAGAGGAACTAGACAGATGAGACGCAGAGAACCAGGGGTGGGAAGGGGAGTGTGCTGTGACAACGTGGGATTGCACACAAGCTCATAAAACTTGGAATGAGAGATGAACTTGAGCTATGAACTTTCACGTAAAGCACAATTTAAAGAAAAAAAGAAGAAGAAGGAGAAAAATGTCTTCTAGATGAAGAGCCCCTAAAGGAGGGGTTTGATAGGGGAGGCTGGGTAAGGGCCAGCGACAGGACGCTGCCGCAGCCCTAACTGTGCACCCTCTGTGGCACGCTGAGTAGGGAAGTAGGGTTGTGGGCGTCACAGCCCCAGGCCCGGCCACCTCATTCTGCACGAGTAGCCGGGGCTTAGAGGACCTTGGCATGTGGAGCAGGCCCTAATCATCAGAGTTGCTGTGCATACCATAACTAGTGAGAGATCGTTTCCCTTCATTGTGTGAGAGGACTGATGAGACATCACAATTGTTTCTTAAAGATACCGCTACCTCGTATCTGGACTTTTATGTGTACATACCCACTGCTGTCGAGTTGGTCCCACTCATAGCGACCCTAGATGTCAGCGCAGAGCTGCCCCATGGGGTTTCCAAGGAGTGACTGGTGGATTTGACCCACCAGTCAGTTAGCAGCCTGAGCTCTTAACCACTTCGCCACCAGGGCTTTTGTATGTGTATGTATGTATTAGATATAATGGTGTTGTTTTATAGGTGCCTTTGAGGCAATTCTGAGTCACAGAGACTCAATAGGGCAGAGAAGAATGGCCACAGAGAGTTTTCAAGGAGCACCTGGTAGATCTGAACTGCTTACCTTTTGCTTAGCAGCCAAGCTCTTAACCGCTGTATCACCAGGGTACATACATAAACATATCTGTCTATATATGCATATTTAATACTTGTATACCTGTGTGTCTGTTTTTACAAAAGATGTTAGATGGATAATTTTTTGTAGGAGGCATATTTTCTTAAGGCAGGATATTTGCAGAAACTAATGGAAAACAAACCTCTTTTAAAGGAGTTATGGCCTCCTTAAAAGAGCTAATTTCCATGTGAAATTTATGCCTTCTTGTGGAGGCAGGAAAGAGTACCCCAGGCAGTTCTAAGGAGACAATCCATTACGGTTAGTGTACACAGCCGTGAAGGACATTAATTCCCAAAATGAAAAGCTAACAGAGTGTTTAGCCGGCGCTCAGTCAGCAGTGGCAGGCTGACTCTCTCGTGGTCGTGTTGACTGAGCCTGTGGGACAGCAGCCAGGCCCGCTCATCCCTGCCTGCCGCAGTGCGTTGTCCCCCACTTCTACAGCCCTCCTCCTCTTGCTGGAGGTGAACGGCCCGGGGCCACTGAGGAAGCTGTGAGGTGATTGTGTCCACCACTCGTATTCACTTTTTCCTTGTGGCCTCCTGGTGTGTCCCCACAGAGGACTGTCACACTGCACATCAGTACCTTACACTGTAGGTACAAATAGCATTGACCTATCCCATAGCCATTTTCTGAGCTAGTTACAAAGCTAACGTCCGTATTCCAGTTTTGCAGCTGGATACACTGAAGCATAAAAGCTATGTTAAAGCTCACCAGAGACGGAGCTGGGATATTGATTTGGAGCTGTAATATGTTTCTTTAAAAAAAGAAATTTCACCCTGCTCCTCTTCCCCTTATCGTAATCTGTGCTTTCTGTTCTTCCCACATCCCTCATTGCAGGCATTTAATTTGCCCACTGTATGTATGTGTTTGTTTCATTACCTAACAAGTGTTCTAACAAACTTGAAATATCAGGATTGCTCCATTACGTTCCGAGTGTGTCCTGGAAATGTCTCAAGTTAGGAGATGCAGAGGAAGACGCATTCACAGGTCTTCACACTCCAACAAAAACCTCTTACATGGAGACTACAAATGCAAAAATGGGAGAGATTCTCACTCTCCACATGAGGAACTTCTTGTGATTTTGCGCGTCATGGATTCTTTGAGTTGCAGAGGAGGAGGAAGCGCTGAAAGCGCTGTTAAATCTGGACAGGGTGTTGCCTGGACAAGTACACTTGGTTTCCCTCTGTTGTTGTCTTACAGATGATCTGTGGCTCTCCAGTGGAGTCCCAGCCTTGCTTGCTGGCTCTTTGTCTTTCCATCCATCCTCTCCCTTAGACATCCTGCAGTGAGAGGTCACACATGGGGAGATGACAATCATCTGGCTAGTCACAATGGTGACAGGCATAGGCAGGAATTCATAACTCGTGGGTTCCATTGGATGTACCCAGTAGAAACTAAACTAGACCAGGGAAGCAACGTCTTGGGAGTCTCATGGTAAGTAAATACTTACGGACCAATTCAGTTGAACAAATAACAGCACTAACAAGCCCTGCTAGCACTGTGCTTAAAGTGACCCATTGCTAACTAAAGGTTTCTGGGTCAAACTACCCGCAGCAGCGGCGCCACAGGAGAAAGATGTCATGGTCTTTTCTGTAGCGATGTACAGCCTTGCAAACTCCATGAGGTTACTATGCTCAGAATCCACTTGCAAGCAGTCAGCTTGGTTTTTTGGGGTTTTGGTGACTTTGTGCTAAACCCCAGGGATGCAGTAAGTAAGACCCACCCACTGCCTGGAGGGGTTTGTTAGTCATATAAAAGACAGGCATGGCAGTAATTATACCATAATGTGATTGACAACAGTCTTAGTAACTGAATGCTGCTGTAACAGAAAATACCACATGTGGGTGACTTTAAAGAACCGGAACTTATCTTCTCATAGTTCTGGGGGCTGAGGTAGTTATTCAAGATCTTAAACATGTTAATTCCTTCTGCTGGCCTCTCTCGTAGCTTGTGATATCCACCAGCAATCCCTGATGCTATTTACTTGTATAGAGGTTCTCACATGTTATCTCTCCCCCCTCCCCACCCCGTGTATGCCAGTGTCTGTTCTGTTCTTTTTCAGTTAAACATAACTCAGAAGTGATTAGGTTTAGAACCCACCCTGCTCAAGTATGCTAGTCTCAGCTACGGAGTCCTGAAAATGTGACATATTAATGTGCTCAAGATCATGCAGCTTTTGTGGAAGGTACACTCAAGTGCAAAGCTGAAGCTTTTTATATAACTGCTGATCAGCAACTCCAGATGGAATAAACTCACCAAGACATGCACTGTGTTTAGGTGTACATTTTTAACCTGGAATTTATTTAGAAAATATTAGAGAAACGCAGGGTACAGTTTTCTGAAAAATTGGAAAGCAAAATGGCTCTGTGAACCATTTTCCAACGGGAAAGCTGAATCTACTTTGCAAGGTCATCTTGTGGTATGTTATTGAGATTAGGAGCTATTTGTAATTTGTTTAGAACTCAGTGAAGAAACAAATGAAAAAACTAGAGCTGATGCAACTGAAATAGTGAAGAAAAAGCAGATCACCTGTTCCCTGTTATTTCTGTAGATTTGCCTAACACTCATCCTCAGTGTATAAGTGCTGTGCCATCATTTAAATGTTTGGCTTTTAACCCCATACTGACTGGCAACAACTGGACAGAGGACTGCAGTGGGAATTTGTTTCCTTGTGCCCAGTCTTAGTAGATAACAAATAAAAGTGAACCTTCTCTGATTGACGTGAGAAGGGCAGGACCAGGAAAGGGAGACGGAGAGTGGACCCATTCAGAAACTCTTACCTTAGGGGCTGTAGCGTCCCACTGAAAGATAGCTGAGAAATTCTTAGTGCACCTCCATTCTCTCACGCCTGCTCCCCAAGTCTCTTAGATTTCAGGTGCCCTCGTTCAGAAATATCTCAGGAACAGAAGACTGTGTTCAGCCTGGAAAACAGAAACATCTTAGGTATTTTGACTAAGAAAAAATATAATCCAGGGAATTTAGGTGCTTACATTTTTGTCAGACAGGCTTGGAAAACAGTTGGAAGAAAGCAGAGAGCAAGGAAACTGGCTGCTGGCTTTGAGGAGCTCACGAAATGCCGACACTGGGCCAGTGACTTCAGCAAATGGCAGAGAGAGAGCAGCTGTTGGCAGGGACTCTTCCAGAAGTCGCTGTAGGCCCATTATTTTTGTCATCTGCCAGAGGGGCTTTCTACCACAGCAAGAGGAGGACAAGACCTTCCCTTACTTGTTACTTGCCAAATCTCAGTGTGCGTCACATGGACAGAATCTATACGCAGGACCCAGCTGGCAGGAAGTTGGAAAACATAACTTATGCTTCCGGGAAAGGTATAAGGACACTGCAGAGTTGACAGCTGAGAGGTTGCAAGGTGTTTTCCCATCTTAAACCTTCTGCAGTAAATTTAGTCTGGGCAACATGAAGCCAGTAAAGTAAGGAGATTCCTACAGTAGTAAATTTTTAAAAAGCATCTTTCCAAAATAAGCCTGATTCAGCTGTTTTCCGCCTTAGCAGACAGCTGGACTTATCACTGTCTTTATGTACATAATAAAGTAATTTATAATGTAATTTCTGTGTTTTCAGCTACAAATAACACAACTTCTATCATTTGAGGTCAAAAATTCATAGGTATCAGCAACAGCTATGTAACTTCACAGTTTTTATTCCATTTGGTCTACCACGTGGACACACACCTACAACTGTTCCGTCTCCTCTCCAGTCTGCCTAGTGCCTTTGGCAAAGGGGAGAAAGTTGTGTCCCTGCAATCTGTACTGACCTTTCGGGCCTTGTTTCAGTAAGGCAGATCTGATCTCACAGAAACATTTCCAAAGCCTTCTTGAATATTCTCATGAATTGCTGTGGTGCCTCCTAAGTCTACTTTGCTGAAGAGCTAAGCTTCACAGACATCCATTCCTTGAAAAGAGAGATGTCTGTCATTCCTCCCTCCAAATAACAGGAGAATCACTTCTTTGTTTCCTCCCAAACTGCTTCTGAGTGTCAGTCCTTTCCCATCAAACGATCACCCGCCCGTCTCCCTGAAATGACTTCAGTCATTGAATTGGAAATTCTGCAGAAAGGAGCTCTCTCCCTTTTAGATGAAAAGATAATATCTGAACCCATAGCCCTTTCTCCCTTTTTTCTCTCACCTGGCTTCACTGATGTAAACATTTCTGAGATTCTATTGTGTTCTCACACTTGAGTAATTCTATATTTTAAGTTCACAATGTCATGATTTTATGCATTGTTGGTATCTTAATATGTCAATGTATCATTTCCTTTCTGTCCATTAGCCATGTGAACAGCTAAGCCCGCAGCTCTGAGATACTTTGCAAGGTCTTTGGGTGAATAACAGACTCATTAACAACGTGGTTTATGTAAATAGCACAACCTTGCTTGCTGGAAATGAAGAGGACTTAAAGCACTTACTGAAGAAGATCAAAGACCACAGCCTTCAGTATGGATTACACCTCAGTGTAAAGAAAACTTACAGCTACATTGAAAACCAATGTGATAAACAGAGAAAAGATTGATATCAAGAATTTTCTTCTCCTTGGATCCATAGTCAATATCATTGAAAAAGAGGAAGACCCTCAATGAGATGATTTCACACAATGACTGCAACAGAGGGCTCAAAGATAGCCATGTATTTATTTCCTAAATATTTGGGGAATATGTTTTGTGCTTTCTGTGCCTACTGCCAGGTAGCCTCTGTGCTGCGGTGGCGGAAGCTTTGTGCCAGGCACAGTGCTGACAGTTGTGTGGGTGGCGCAGGGCCAGGCAGTGTTCCATTCTGTTGCACAGGGGGTCCCTGTGAGTCAGAACCAACTGATGGCACCCAACAGCAACAATAAGGGGCTGAGTCCTGGAGTCTCAGTCTTGGAAGTTTTCCTCTAGAAGGCAAAATAATAATGATAATAATATACAATAATAGATTTACTGAGCACTTGTCATGTACCAAGCTTTAATCTAAGTGTTTTCTGTGTTAGAGCTCATTGAAACCTTCAGAAAGTCTGAGGCAGAAACTGTTACTATTCAAGTCACAGATGGGACAATGTGCCCACATCTTTCAGTGTGTGAGTGGCTGAGCCAGAATCTGGCCTTTACTGTCTAGACCTACACGTAGGTGCTTAGCCCAACGGAAATGTTGTGTGGGTAAGAGAACGAGGCTCCTGACATGAGAGCATGCATATCCTTTTTATTTCTTTATTGTGATTGAGTGGAAGTGTACGATCCAGTTTAAATTCGCATGCCCGCCTATGTGCAGCTCCTACTGCTCTCCTTGCCTCGTGACAGCACACTCCTTCTTTCTGTTCTATACATGTCATCTCCTGTTAACGATCTCCTGTCCCTGTTTCTCCACCCTCTCCACTCCCCTCTAGTAAGAGGCCGGTAGGATGACCATATCCTTTTACTTAGGCAGAGTCATTTAGATTTTGAGGCAGCATCCTGAATTTTGATAATCCATTGATAGATTAAAAGATCGCATCTCTGTATAGATTACCCTTAACTGGCATAAAACAGATTACGAATCTCTTTTGAGTTTTAGGAAACTTGACTTGGGAAGCACCTGTTGGAACTGGTTGTGATTCTAGGGATTATATTGCTAGACTGGAGTGAACAGATGTGAAAACAGTAGTCACGTGTCACTAATGAATAAAGACAGAAGTATGGCCGTGTGTTACTAACCTTCCCAAGGCGTTCGTCAGTGTGTGTACAGCACCGCTTCATCAATTTAGCCTGCCGAGGAAATGTCTTGACACAAGAGAGATTAACAGGAGGTCTATAGCCATCGTCTGTCCGACGCACTGGCAAGGCCATGCTTGTCCTCACTGTGTCGAAGTTCTCTTAGCAAGCTTGACGCCTGCATGTCCCACATGTGCTAGCAGGGTAATTCTCTCCATATTTCTCACACCGAGCACACTTCAGAGCGAGTCCCCTCCAACCGCACGGCTAGTCATGGTGATTGTCTGGGTGTATGATGACGGGGCCGTGTCTGCCTTCCAGATAAATCAGTGTCTGTGTGTTGTCTGCACAGCCCCAGGCTCTCAGATATCACTGGGGGACTCTGCCTCTCCTGCTCTGCAGTCGCTGTCACTGGTCAGGTTCTGCCACCAAACATGCAAAGCTGCCCTGAGCTGTGGCAGGAGGAAAGGGCTACTGGGTTTTGCTTATTTGTTTCTCCACACGTCTTTATTGAAAAATAGCAGTAGTAGTAGTTGCAACAATAGTGACTGCCATATATAAAGCGCCTTTATGTATTTTTTCATGTAGTTACCCAAATAACCTTGGGAGGTAGGTACAGGGAGCCTCCTTAGACAGGTAGGAAGTCTCCCCCGTTTACAGAGAAGTTCAGCCACTTGACCAAGGCCTCCCATGGTGACGTTAGAATTTGAACTCATGTCCGCCTGCCTCTTCTTCACTACCCTGGCTGGTCCCTTCCTTCCTAGCTCCAAAAGGGCATTAAATACTGGGGTTACAAAGATAAAAGTGAGATGGTAGCTGCTGTCCATCAAGAAGGTAGTAAGTGTTTCTCAACCCAAGCCCCAGTATCATGGATTGAATTGTGTTCCCCCAAATATATGTGTAGCCATGTGACTGGGCCATGATCCCCTGTATTCTATGACTGTCCTTCATTTTGTAATTTTGCTGTGCTGTATGTTAAAAGATTACGGTGGGACTGTAAATCCCTTTATAAGATCACCACCCTGCTCGACTGTAAAGGGAGTGTCCTGGAGTATGGTTTGCCCCACCCTTACTCCTTTCATCCTGTAAGAGATAAAAGGAAAGAGAAACAAGCAGAGAATTGGGAACCTCACACCATCAAGAAAGCAGCCCTGGGAGAAGAGCACCGTCCTTCAGACCTGAGGTTCTAGCACCAAGATGCTCCCTCGATGAAGACTGATGTGATACCGGCCTTTCCGCCAGAGCCAACAAGGGGGAAAGCCTTCCCCTGGAGCGGACACCCTGACTTTGGACTTGTAGCCTGCCGGACTGTGTAAGAATAAACCTTCCTTTTTTAAAGCCATCCACTCTGGGCTATTTCTGTTAGAGCAGCCCTAGCTGACTAAAACACCCAGTTTGTGAATAATGTAGCTGCCCTTAAAGAAGACCCATGAGAAAGAGCGCCTTGAAGGAAGGAAATGGAGGAGGGAATGCACACGGGACTCGCAGGTTCGCCGCTCACTGCGGTCGCTGTCTGTGCTGCTTGCTTGCCTTGTCATATTAGACATGGACTTGATTTCTGCCTGGTTCACATTCTCTGCTTGTGTACGGACCTGATGCTTCCGGTTCACCAGTGAATAAGCCAGTAAGTCAGAATCGACTTGATGACAATGAGCTTGGTTTGGCTCGAATTTTAAGGCTCTTTGGAACAGTTACAAATGCTAAAACTACATGGATTCTATTTGAACACATAAATATCTTTATGCCATGTAATGTTTTTCCTTTTAAAATTCTCTTAAAATGTAAATGGGTCACTTGTTTACCTCAAATGTCCATTTGAGTGTTTATGAACACTTTAAGATGTTCTTTGAGGTGAGGTTTTATGGCAATGCAAAGCTTGCCAAGTTCACTGCCATCTAATACAGCTCCACAGTTATGTTTTGACCATCAGCTTCCTGACCCAGCACTCCCACCCCCGATGCGTCTTTCCTGTGTGGAGAGGAGCCGAATGGACCACACTGTTGCCTTTGAGTAGGTGATTACGTTTTTACCAGGCCTTAGGGAGGATTGTTGGGAATAAAGGAAAAATCAATCTTTATGATTCTCCCCAGAACTGAAAGACACTGATGTCTACACTTTCACTCATGGTGTGCAAATCACATGGCTTTGCTGGCTTGCACCGTGTGTAGGCAGAAGCCCAAAGCCTGGTGTCTTGGAACACCTACACCATGTTCAGCCTGAAGGAGCAACTGTCCATCATTACCTTGCTGCTTATTTTTGTTTTGCTGTCTATAATGGAACCTGCTGCTGTTCCTCTGTAGCTTGGTGCTTGGCGTTCTTCTTCAGTGTCACAGCCTTTTGGGGGCTTCAGTTGACTCACTTTGAAACAAAATAATAGTCCAGCCTGATGAACTCTTGATAAGACGTTAGGTTGAAGGCATGGAGGAAGGATGAAAAAGGCACAGATTTTCTTGATTTCTCGTTAATTTAATGATGAAACTCAGTAAGCATTATTGGGTCCCTGTTGAGTGTAAGGAAGAGCTGTTTGCTGGGAGAGAGGCCAGGAAGAAAAAGGGACTGTTTTTGTTATCACAGATCTTACCAGTTCTCGGTGATGTTATAGGCAGATATAGTACAAGGTGAAATGTGCTCAGGCCACAGAAGAGAGGCCAGGGATTGTTGGAGTCTGAGAAGCAGGTTAGCTTTGGGCCAGGCACAGAGCTGAGTGGTGACATTGCCTCCTTTGGCCTCACAGCCACTCTCTGAATTGTATGACCAATATGAAACCAAATCCATTGCCATCAAGTTGATTCCGACTCATAGTGACCCTGTAGGACAGAGTAGAATGCCCCACAGATTCTCCACGGAGCACCTGGTGGACTCAAACTGCCAACCTTTTGGTTAATAGCCATACCCCTTAACCACTGTGCCACCAGGGTCTCCCTGAGTTGTATAGACAAGGACAGTGAGGCTCTGAGTTGTTGAGACATTTGTTCAAGATACTTTAAGTGTGAAAAGTGGAAAAATAAACTCTTCCTGTGGGAGACAGCAGGAAGGAGGATAGTTTCATATGGGTGAAATTAAGACCGCTGAGGAGGGAGTTAGGTGGTGCTCAGTTTCCAGTTTGGAATTGTGGTATTACAGTGCATGACATTTTAAAATCCTGCACCAGTGCTAGGTTTGATAATAGAGTATGTTTGAGGTGCTTAGGGTTAAGAAAGAGGTTGGATAGAGAGTCTGTTTATTACAGCCCCCTCAGACTCTGTAAGCCACTGACTTCTCCGTTCACAGACCTAATCAGCCCTTCTATTTGTGTTAAGAAATGTGGTAGACACACATATACAAAATCTGCTGCTGCTGAGGCAACTCTATGGAACAGAGGAGAACTGCCCCACAGGGTTTTCAAGACGGTCATCTGCACAGAAGCTAACTGGCTTCAAACCTCCAACCTTATGGTCAGCTGCCAAGCACTTACTCTCTGCACCACCAGGAGCCCTTTACAACATCAGATCTCAGGATTATTTATAGGACCTAAAACCACATTGCAATAGCGGCTATGAAGATACTGTTACCCACAATTTTCTAGATGAGAAACTGAGGAGTGAAGATACTACCTAATTTGGTATCCCAGTTTCAAACAGAGACTGTTATACCGTGTCCCTAATTTCTATGCACAAATAGGACAAAGATGCAGAAATAATCAAGTTTTACCAAAATTTGATCTTCTAGAAAGTTTCCAGTGAGAAAATCTTATGAGATCCTTCTTCAGTGTCTTTTTTCCTTCTCCTCAAAAGTTTGAATTCTTGGAGTTAACCTTTCTTTTCTTGCCAAGATAACTGTCTTCGCCTTTTCAGTTTTTCACTTTTGTGGCAGCTGATCGCAGTCTAAGCTAATATTGTAACAATCTGAGATGGTGTTGCAGATGTACAAGGACGTCCTCAGATGGATCAATTAAAGAAGTCACAGTAAGCCGCCACTGAGAGGGTAGCAGCTGCATCCTTGAAAACAGATGCTCTTCTGGGTCTGAATGAGTCCAATTTTGACTCATTTTAAGACCTAAACAGATTTCTGTGTGGTTGATATTAGGATGTGGGACCACTCGAGACATCCTAACGTTCTGGGCTGATTGCTTCTCCATGACAGCTCGCCTGCTGGCTTTCCTGGAAAGGTGCTGGGTGTTTAATAACCCAGGGATTTCATGTCAGTAGAAAAAAGAGCCCCCAACTCTCGAGGCTACAATAAAGTGGGCTTCCTACTTATGAAAGTAAAGTGACTTCTAAAGGCAAAGCAATTTATAGGGAAAGTGCTTGGCCTGTAGGGATTGACCAGATTGCTTTCAGCTGTATATCTGCAAGGTTCCTGGAAAGGCCGGGAAACCAGATAATGAGCTACATCCCTGTCTCCACTCTGCCCCTAGAATATAACCGGGAAGCTAAGGAGACGGCAGGAGTGGTCACTGGCAAACCATTCCATCTCCTTCCTGCTCTTTATCAATCTGTTGTTTGAATTTTTTTTTTTTTTTGAGCACCTATGTTGGTCAATTAAATCGTTTATTCAGTTTGATTCAAAAAGTGTTGATTGAGCTCCTGTGTTATCTTACTTGTTTTGCTGGATTGTAAAATGGCAAGATATGTTCCATATAATCCCTGCCCTACGGGCAAGGAAAGATGCTGATAAACTGTGTCAGTGGAGTATGATAAGCACTATAATAGAACTGTGTAAAAAAATAAATAGAAACTAAAACACTTGGAAGAACCCAGTCTATCAGAAAACTTTCTGAGCCACCTAAAGCATGTATAGTTTTGAAAAAAAGAGTAAGAGCCTTCAGAGGTACAGAATCATGAAACAGCACACGATATATAGGGAATTTATTTTGAAAAGGTGTTGGCCCAGAGCGCCAGGGTTGGGAGCAGACAAGTTGGAGAGGAGAAGGAGAAAGAGACTAGAGATGGAGAGAAACTGGAGGGTTGGGCAGAACCAAAAAACATGGAAAGCCTTGCTAAAAGTTTGGCGTTGAACATATAAGCAGTGGGAGACACTGAAGCTTATTTAAACAAGAAACTAGTGTGGTCAAGTTGGTGTTCTAAATAAATATTTCTACTTATGTAGTTCACAGTCGGATAAACATAGACAATTGAATTTAGGTAGAAGGCACACATGAGAAAAAGACAACAGTTAGGAAATAATTGCTGTAGTCCGTGGAAAAGGGGTTAGCAGCAGGTAGAAACCCACTGCCACTGGATCCCAACTCATAGTAACCCTATAGGACAGAGGACAGCTGCCCCATGGGGTTTCAAATCTGTAACCTTTACAGAAGCAGACTGTCGCATCTTTCTTCTGCAGAGTTGCTGGGAGGTTTTAACTGCCAAACTTTGGATTAACAGCCTAGTGCTTCAACCGCTGTACCCATGAAGGCTCTTTGGACATAGTTGCAGAAAAGAAAAAAACCTATTCCCAAAATATTTAGGAGATAATTTTGGCAGAAATTAGTGAAAGAGAAGAAAGACTCCAACATGACTCTCAGGTTTGCAACTTAGAGTTCTGCTTCAGTGTGCCCCTGACGGAAAGGGAATTCCGGATGAAGGGCAGGTGTTGAGGGAAGATCTTGAGTCTTGTTTTAAACACACCGCATTGTGATGTCTGTGGCTCTGCAGGTACTGACCAGCGTTGGCCAGATGAACCTGGAAGTTTGTGGAGAAGGTCAGGAATCATCCACTCATAGGTAATAGTGAAAACCAGTAAAACGGATGCATTCCTACTGAGAGACATCTACGATGACATTTAAGAAGGCCACTAGAGAAAAAATGACAAGTACACTGTCATTAATGGGCAGACTAAAGGAGATCCAGTGAAGGAAACTATGAAGGAAAATTCGGAGAGGTAAAAGGACACCCAGAGGACCCTGATGCCACAGAAGCCCAAACCAAACCAAACCAGTTGCCACTGCGTTCATTCTAACTCCTAGCGTCCCTGTAGGACAAAGTAGAGCTACCCCATAGCGTTTCAGTGCGTGACCAGTGGATTTGAATTGCTGACCTCTTGGTTCTATTAGCAGCCTTAGGTCTTAACCGCTATGCCACCTGAGTTTCCACAGAAACCAAAAGAAGGCAGAATTTCAA
This sequence comes from Heterohyrax brucei, assembly GCA_028571685.1. Taxonomy (NCBI): domain Eukaryota; kingdom Metazoa; phylum Chordata; class Mammalia; order Hyracoidea; family Procaviidae; genus Heterohyrax; species Heterohyrax brucei. The sequence continues at coordinate 15,150,786 of CM053147.1, read as the reverse complement.
CGACATGGCCAGTGATGTCACAGGCAGCAGTAGTCTTTCCAAGATGCAGACTGAGAAGCCCCCCAGTGAGTTTGACAGTTAGGTTGTCGATGGTGACCAGTAGCAGAATCACTTTCAATGCCAAGGTGAAGGTAGAGGCCAGTGTATGGCCCATTGAAGAGCTGCTAGGAGGCAAACCTATGGAGAAAGCCGGCACTGACCAGGAAGAGGAGATGGCTCAGGGGCCTGAGGAGAGCAGCGTGAATCAGGAAGAGCTGCTGAGAAAGAGAAAGGAGGTTAAGGAGCTAACCAAGCCATGGTGGTTTCTGTTCAAGTGGTGTCAAAGGCTTTTTTTTAATGTTAAAATAAAAAATGTTTAGTGATAACAGTCTACCTTGGTTTTCGTTTTTTTTTTTTTCCGTCAAAGAATGAGTTGTAGAATTGACTCCTGACTAGCCAACACCAAAAAACCAAAAACCAAAACCCAGTGTTGTCGAGTCCATGGTGACTCATAACAACCCTATAGGGCAGAGTAGAACTGCCCCATGGAGTTTCCAAGGAGTACCTGGTGGATTTGAACTGCCAACCTTTAGGTGAGCAGCCGTAGCCAAGGGCTAGGTTTAGTTAATTGGGACAGCCATGGTGAAAGGAAAGAGCCCTGGTGGTGCAGAGGTTAAGTGCTTGGCTGCTAACTGAAAGGTTGGCTGTTCGAACCCACCAGCTGCTCCTCTGGAGAAGGATGCAGTGGTGTGCTTTCATAAAGACTGCAACCTTGGAAACCCTGTACGGTCATTCTCCTCTGACCTGTAAGGTCACTGTGAGTCTGAATTGACTTGATTCCAGTGAGTATAGTGAAAGGAGCATGGGTGGCACAGTGGGTAAGCGCTCAACTGCTAACTAAAAGGTTGGTATTTGAACCTACCGGATGCTCTTCGGGACAGAGATGTTGCAGTGTTAAAGCTGACAGCCTCGGAAACCTAGGGGGCAGCTCTTCTCTGTCCTGTAGGGTCGCTACGAGTCAGAACCCTCCTGATGGCAACAGGCTGTGGGGTTATAGTAAAAGAAAAGGATTTCTGGTAAGAGAGTAGTTAAGAAGATCAAGCATGCAATCCGTGCTTAGGACTCCAGAGAAAATGAGGAATTACAGAGCCCCAGTCGAATAGCTGGCATGATGGAAACAAGGGTTTGCAAGAGCTGGGGAAGAAAAAGCTTTGATGTGAGAGGATCACACTAGAATTGAAAATTTTGGAGGCTGAAAACATTAGAATTTAATTTGCCAGCAAGTTGATTCTTAAGAAAATGTACAGTGGCATAAACACATCAGTGTGTGTTTTCCTAGTATAAGAAAGCTGCTATTGGTCAGAGGTTCGGTGCCATCTAGACCCGCACCTTCCTGGTTCTGTCTTTCCTTCTCAGCGGCAGGGTGATCCCTGTGGCTTCAGATGCCTAAGTTAAATCAGGGAAAAGGGGATAGGAGGCCAGAAAGACTGGTGCCTGCCTTAGCTCTCCCCTTTTGTCAGGAAAGGGCAAAAGCCTTTCCAGAACCACAGAAAACTGCTGAGGGAGTCATTTTACAAACTGACACATAGCTACCCCGGCTTCATACAAGGCTGGTAATGTGAACATGGTGCTTTCCCGAGCCTATAGTGGACCTAGGGAGCAGGGCATTGAAAATAACGGTTGGTTCACCCATCAGGTAATTTCTGCCCCAGTGTTCTTGCATGGATGGTACATTTAATACAAAAAAACCAGCTGCACTGCCCCAAACAGCTGAATGCCCCACAGATGGCAAGATATATGAATGCTCTGATGGGACCCATCCCAGGATTGCAAAAACAACGCCAAGTGCCTATCTTAACAGAGTGACTGCTTCCTAGTAATTTTTTTTAAAGAAGATCAGCGCATGTTGGGTCTACTGCTATGACAGCGATCCCTGAGATGGACGACAGCGCAGCCCCTAAAACAGTGTGTACAAACCTATGTCTGTGTATGTGTGCACACCTGCGTTCACACGTGGGCCCAGAACCCCCATATTTTGGCTTGATTTTCATAGGCCAATTCTGTCAGCTTTGCTTTTTGCAGGTTTCTGCCTGACATTAAGGAGCTAGTTAACTACCTGGGATGTCTTTGTTTGCTGTGCTCAGCATTTCCTGGTTCAGTGTGTTCCTTCTAGTTACAAAAACTTCATCAATCTCAGCGAGCCCTCAGGAATTCACAAGCCAGCATTTCAGGAGTGCTCTGGGTATAGTTTTCTGTGTCTTTAAATAAATGTTACGGTTTTACAGTCGATTACAATCAAATGACATATATGTGTGCTACTGTTCCTCACTCCTACTCCACTCAGTGCAGGTTTTAGCTCTACAACAAAGCTTTCCTTGAACCTACTGTACTTGGATTTTTGTAGTTTTTGGATTTGTGATTTGGCAGTGGTCAATTTCTGCAGCCATGAAACAGAAGGGTCCCAGAAGGGCTCAGAACCTAAGACATGAAGAGGGCCTGTGCCTGGGATTTGGATTCCTGGGGATTTTCTGGAAGTAAAAAAAGTCAATTTCATTTCAAAGCATAGGCTGGCATAGATATGGCCCAAACACTGGATGAAACTGCAGAAGAAATCAACTTCTCTACGAAAGGTCAATTTATTTTGAAATCGACCAAAGTTATAACAACAATTCTGTTTCTCTTATAGAGAGCTTAGGAACTTAGAATTAAACATAAAAGGCTCTTCTGACATTTTCAAGAATTTTTTTAATTGTACTTTAGATGAATGTTTATAGAACAAACTAACTTCTCCTTAAACAACTAGTAAATGTATTGTTTCACAACATGTTTCACATGTTTCACAACCATCCCCAGGACACGTCAACACTCTCCCCTTCTCCACTTTGGGTTCCCTTTTACCAGCTTTCCTGTCCCCTCCTGCTGCTAGTCCTTGCTCTGGGATGGTGTACCTGGTTAGTCTTGTTTTGTTTTATGGGCCTGTCTAGTCTTTGGCTGAAGGGTGGACCTCAGGAGTAACTTCATTACTGAGCTAAAAGAGAGTTCGTGGGCCTTACTCTGGGGATTGCTCCAGTGTCTTCCAGACCAGTAACTCTAGTCCTTTTTTGGGAGTTAGAATTTTGTTTTGCATTTTCCTCCAGCTGTGTTCAGGACCTGTCAGAGTAGTCTGTGTCAGTAGTCGGGCACCATCTAGTTGTGCCGGACTCAGTCTGTTGGATCGTGTGGTAGCTGTGGTCTGTTAGTCCTTTGGCGTCGTCTTTCCTTTGTGCCTTTGTCTTTCTTCATTCTCCTTCACTCCAGACAGACCAATGGAATATCTTAAGTGGCCACTCACAGCCTTTAAGATCCCAGATGCAACTCGCCAAAGTAGACAATGGAACATTTTCTCTGTGAACTATGCTTTATGCCATTTGAGCTGGATGTTCTCAGAGACCGTGGTCCCCACAGCCCTCAGCCTAGTAATTCTGTCCCTCAGGGAACGGGGCTCTGTCTCTGGAGCGTCCGTGACCTTGCTTTGGATAAGCCCCGCCGCCTTCCCAGCGCTCAGTGCTGTTCTCACCCTTCACCAGAGTAGCTACTTACCTGTCGTCTAGTTAGTGTTTTTTCACCCCCCACCAACTCCGTAACCATCAACAATTGTTTCTTTTTGTGTGAGAACCTGTCCTGAGGTTTTATAGCAGGGGTCTTACATAGTATCTGTCCTTGTGTGACTTCACTGACTTCACTCAGCATAACGCCCTGCAGATTCATCCCTGCTGTGAGGTGATTCCTCATTGTTCTTTGTTGTTGTGTAGTACTCGTTTGTGTGTATGCACCATAATTGGTCTATCCATTTATCTGATGATGGGCATCTACATTGTCTCCGTCTGTTATTGTGAACTGTGCCACAGTGAGCGTGGGTGTGCACATGTCTATTCACGTGCTGCCTCTTAATTCTCTACAGTATGTTCCTAGGACTAGGACTGATGAATCATATGATATTTCTGTTTCTGGATTTCTAAGGAAGTGCCATATTGTTTTCCAAAATAGTCGTACCATTTTGCTGGCATTGTCAAGATTCTTATTACTTAAATCTTATTTACAAAGATTTTTCAACTGTATGCATCATAACAAATTATGGATAACGCTGGGGAGAATGGGAATTCCAGAATACTCAAGTATGCTCATAGAGAACCTATACATGTGATTTGAACAGAATAAGGGAATATTGCATGATTTAAAGTCAGGAAAGGTGTGCATCGTGGTTATGTCCTTTCACCATACCTATTCAGTCTGTATGCTAAGCAAATAAAGGAGCCAGACTTAAATGAAGAACATAGCTGCAGGATTGGAGGAAGACTTATTTAACAACCAGCATTTATACAGATGACACAACCTTGTTTTCTGAAAGCAAAGAGGACTGGAAGCACTTACTGGTGAAGATCTAAGACCACACTCTTCAATATGGATAACACAGAGCAAATAAAAACCTCACATCTGGGTCCAATAAGCAGTATCATGATAAATGGAAAAAACACTGAGGTTGTTAAGTATGTCTTTCTATGTGAATCCACAGTCAGTGCCCAGGGAAGCAGCAGCCAGGCTAACCAGTGTATTTATAGTGGACAGAGCTGCTGCAGAAGACCTCTGTCAACTATTAGGAAGCAAAGAAGTCACTTTGAGGATTAAGATGGGCCTCACCTAAGCCACTGTATTTTCAGGTGCCTCATATGCCAGTATAAGCTGGACAGTGAATCAGGAAGACGAAAGAAGAGTTGATATCTTTGAGTTATGGTGTTGGAAAGAATATTGAATATACCATGGACTTCCAGAAGAATGAACAAGTCTGTCTTGGAAGAAGTACAGCCAGAATTCTGCTTTTAAATGAGGATTGCAAGACTTTGTCTCACAGACTTGGGACATGTTGCTCTCAGGAGGGACCAGTCCCCAGGGAAGGACATCATGCTTGCTAAGGTTGTGAAACAGAGGAAGACCCTCCATGAGATGGACTGGCCCAGTGGCTGCAGCAGTGAACTGAATGACAGCAGTGACCGGGGGGATGGCACAGGCCCGGGCGGTACGTCCTTCTGTTGTACGTAGGGTCACTGTGAGTCACAACTGACTCAGTGGCATTTAACAGCAGCAATATTAAATTATAGGAGAAAAAACTTCAGATTTCGTCAATCTGTAGCAATACAGTCTGCGAGGGTTTTCTGCTTTCAGCAATAGACCTGAATGTTACCATTTTCCTACAGATGAGAGTCCCTGACATGGGATAAAGTATGACTTAAGACAGTAAGTCCCAATATTCCGAAACCTAAATTTACGTAGCAAATAAACAAAATTTTCATTGTATGAACTGAAGCTTCCACTCACGGGATAGCTCACTTTTACAGTCCTCTAAACAGCATTATTCTCTAAGAAATTACATTATGACAAGATTTTTATGAAGCTTTTGACATCTATATTTTGAAAAATAGGCATATTTATAGCTCATATTACCTCTTGTACAATCTACTTATTAAGTAAAGGGCAAGTGTAAGTGCCATGTAACAGACGTGGGTAAAGGCAGGAGGCGCTGGTGATACGTACCCAGAAGAGAAAATCCTGCCACAACATTTGAATTCTCCTACAGCAAAATAAAATAAATGCAGACGCACCCCTCCCTGCTACCAGGAACAACAGAAAATCAACTCAAGTGATATTTCCTTTCCGGTTCCTAGGTTCCCACTACCTATTCCATTTCTATTTTTTTTTTTAAAAAAAAAAGTGGTCTGTTGATTGGAAAAAAAAATCCAAGGGGAAAGTCATAAATAAGATAGGTCTTGAAAGCAGAATGCAGTGCATGGCCGCTGTCGCCTGGAGAAGACGCTGCGCTTCAGTGGAAGCGCTAAGCATCTGGAACGGGAGTGATGCTCTTCTCTGGCTGAGCAGACCACTCCAGTGTGTTGAGTGGTTTTGGTCCTGCCTCCCTCATTCCAAGGGAGAGATAAAAATATTGAAATGTTCTTGTCGGTAAGTTATAACAACTGTAAAATTATTCAATCAAATCATTTGAAGAAGGGTTGAAGAACTGAGGGTATTTCACCTGGAGAAGGGAAGATTTCAGGGAAGACAGACTAACAGTCTCTAAAATGCTCAAAGTGCTGGCATAGTTTTTAAGTGTACTTTGTATGCAGAGTTGGGAGAATCAGGACCACTGTAAGAAGTCCTCAGGAGCCAGATCTTGGCTTGATGTAAGATGGGCAGACCTTTCAGATGAAACACACTGCCTCAAAAGATACTGAATTTTCTTTCACAGACATTTGCATGTTTCTGCAACTGGAAGTGGGCAACCACTTGAAGGTGTATAAAAGACATAAGCATGGGTCAAGTGGGTGGCCCAGATGACTGTCAACGGTTACTTCTAACCCAGAGGTTCTGTTTCTGTCCTGTGAATTGCTTTAATGCCATCAGCTGGCCTTCTGTGTTTAATCAAGCATAGAAATAGTTAGTTGTGCGTTGGGTTTCGCGTGCTGCTAACACAAGCATTAGCCAAATTGATGAAAACAACGTGATAAGCAACAAAATGATGTCACTTTTCTAAAAATCTGTAGGCAGCTCATGCGATGACTGGTTTTGTCCGCTCCTGTCTCTCTCAGTGCTGTCCCCTGGTCAAGAGAGCCACGCGACCATGGATCTTCCGCCAGTGTCAGAGCAGATCTTGCAGACTCTGAGTGAGCTCGCCAAGTCTTTCCAGGACATGGCAGACCGGTGCCTGCTGGTTTTACATCTGGAAGTCAGGTATGACACAGCCAAGCCCTGGGCTTGGTGATTCGGAAGCACTGAGATTCATCCATCACTGGCTTGTTTGCCGAGCAGTTTGGGGGTATTGTTATCGACACTGTCTGTTTTGACACAACAAGTTAGTTTTCTCTTAAGGATTTGAACACTCGCTGTATCGGGAGAGTGGTGCTGAAGAGTTTACATGAACTCAGAACAACCTGGATTTCTGTGTCTGTACCAGCGGGTTCTGTACTCTTAAGTCAGTTCACTAGCTCTGCTAGCCCTCAGTTTCTTCATCTTGAAAATGGAAATAGTAATCCCTAATAGATTTTATAAATGAATTAATGTGGCATTAATCCAGTGCCTGCTGCTTAGGAAGTGCTTTGTGGTTATGATTATTTTATTGTCATTAATGTTTCTATTAAGGTCCTCTGCTAGCCAAGAAGTGAGTGTGCAGATACGAGAGCCGTGGTCCCTTTCTTCAAAGAACTTAAAATCCCAGAGGAGAGATTAAGTTAAATAATAATCCAAGAACATAGTTTCAGAGATGCCATATTCTTGAACTCTGACTCCTTCCCCTGCCTGTCACATAGAATATTCTGATCAGTTGTGGTAGCCTGTTATTATACATACAAAAATGGTAGCAAGGGAGGCCTGGCAAGTCTTTGCCCGCTCATTCTTGCATGCCCTCGGTCAGCGGATATTTACTGAATACTTGCTGTGCCCCGGGCAGTGTTGTAAGGGTGAGCCAAACTGAGAAAAACAGCAGTGAACAAAATATTGGATGTCCATGCTGTCATGGACCTCCCTTTCTGGGGGTAGGAAGACAGCTAATGAGTAAACAAAAAGGTAATTTCAGAGAAGTACAGCCAAAAGGGTAAGCAGCACAGTGAGACTAGGTGGTGCCATCCAATGGAAATTGAATGTGAGCTACAAATGTGAGCCTCCTTGTGTGGTTTGAAATTACACAAACTGTACAAAGTAGCCACATTTTTTAAAAAGGTAGAGGGAAGGACTGGCAATATGAATTATCATAATATACTTTATTTCACCCATTATATTCAAAATATTAGCATTTCAGCATGTAGTTATCTTAAAAATGATTCATGAGATTTTTTTGCACTATTCTGTTTTGATGCTAAGTCTTTGGAATCCACTGTGCATTTTGTACTTACACGGCATGTCTCAGTGTTTGGACTAGTCACCTTTCCAGAGCTCCCTAGCCACTGTGGCCCTTAGCTCTTATGCTAGGCAGCTCAGGGATAAGACCCTCAGCTAGGATTTCACCGGGTCTGGGAAGAGGACTTTCTTTTAAAAAAGTATTTAGAGGAAATATGGCAAGGTTACAAGAAGAAACCATCTTTACAAAATCTTAGGGTGAGTTTCAGACATAGAAACAACACTCAGGAAGGTCCCGAGTAAGCTTGGCACTTCTGAGGAATGGAAAGGAGCTCAATGCAATTGTAGCTACGTGAACGAGGTGGGTGGCGGAGGAAGGATGGACACAAGAGGCTGTCTGGAGCCTGACTGTGTCAGTCACATAGCTCCACACAGTGTATGCCCACAGGAATACGGAGTGTTCACGCACATAAATGGCCCAGATTTTGTTCTAAGTACATTTAGAAGCCGTAGGGGAGTTTTGCATTTTCAAAAGACCACTCTGGCTATTTATGCACACACACACACACAAAAAAAAAAAAAACACACACACACACACGTAAGATAGAGTACTGTTTATAGATACATATATGTATCCATAGGTATCTGTCAGTGTGTTGTCCAGTAGGGGCCTGTGTGTTGCTGTGACACTAGAAGCTATGCCACCAGTATTTGGCTACCAGCAGGGTCAACCAAGACAAAGAGGTTTCAGCTGATCTTCCAGACGAAGACAGACTTGGAGAAAGCATCCGGCAGTCTGCTTTTGAAAAGAATCAGCCAGAGAACACCCTTATGAAGAGCAGCAGAATATTGTCTGATAGTGTGTAGGAAGATGAGCCCCCCAGGTTGGAAGGTCCCCAAAAGATGACCGTGAAAGAGGTGCCTCCTCAATAGAGTTGACCTCAGTGCTGTGGATGGAGTCAAGCTTTCAAGGCCTTCCTTTAAGCAAATGTGCCACGACTGAAAATGAGAAGAAAAGCTGCAAACATCCATTAATAATCAAACAATGGAATATGAGAAGTATGAATCTAGGAAAATTGGAAATCATCAAAATTGAAATGGAATACATAAACATCAGTATCCTAGCCATTAATGAGCTGAAATGGATTGGTATTGGCCGTTTTGAATTGGATAGTCATATGGTCTGCTGTGCTGAGCATGACAACTTGAAGGGAACATTGCCACCTTCATTGTCAGAAAGAACATTTCAGAGTCTATCCTAGAGTACAATGCTGTCAGTGATGGGATAACACCCATACTGCCTACAAGGAAAACCAGTTAACACAAATGTCTGCACAAACGACTAAAGCCAAAGATGAAGAAATTGAAGATGTTTACTAGCTTCTGCAGTCTGAAATTGATCAAACATGAAATCAGGAGGCATTGATAATTACTGGTTATTGGAATGTAAAAGTTGGAAACAAAGAAGCAGAGTCAGTAGTTGGAAACTATGGCCTTGGTGCTAGAAATGATGCGGAGATCACATGATAAACTTTTGCAAGACCAATGACTTCTTCATGGCAAGTATCTTTTTTCACCAACATAAATGATAATCATACACATAGAGCTCCCCAGATGGGGTACACAGGAATCAAATCTGCTACATCTGTGAAAGGAGACAACGGAAAAGCTCAGTATCATCAGTCAGAACAAGGCCAGGTGCCAGGTGCAGCACGGACTCTCAGTTGCTCATGTGCAAGTTCAACCTGAAACGGAAGAGAATTAGAAAGTCCATGAGAGCCAAAGTATGGCCTTGAGTATGTCCCACCAGAGTTTAGACCATCTTAAAAAATAGATGTGATACATCAAACACTCCAGATGAGTTGTTGAATGACATGGCAGATCTCATCCCTGAAGAAAGCAAGAGATCATGAAAAAGACAGAAAAAAAAGAAAAGATCAAATTGGATGTCAGAAGACACTCTGAAACGTGCTCTTGAATGTTGAGTAGCTAAAGCAAAAGGAAGAAATGATAAGGTTGAAGAAGTAAGCAGAAGATTTCAAAGGGCGGCTCAAGAAAACAAAGTAGAGTATTATAATGGTATGTATAAAGAGCTGGAAATAGAAAACCAAAAGGAAAGAACACACTCTACGTTTGTCCAGCTGCAAGAACTGAAGGAAAAGTCCAAGCCTCGAGCTGCAGTAGTGACGGATTCTACAGGGAAAATATTAAATTACTCAGGAAGCAGCAAAAGAAGATATAAGGAATACACAGCTATTATACCAAACAGAATTGGTCAGCATTCTACCATTTCAAGAGGGAGCATATGATCAGGAACCAATGGTACGGAAGGAGGAAGTCACAGCTGCATTGAAGGCACTGGTGAAAAACAGGACCCCAGGAACTGATGGAATATCAGTTGAGATGTTTCCACAATAGATGCAGCACTGGGAAGTGTTCACTCATCTATGTCGAGAAACCTGGAGGACAGCTACCTGACCAATTGAGTAGAAGACATCCCTATTTGTGCCTATTCCCAAGAAAGGTGATCCAACTGAATGTGGAATCACTGAACAGTATCCTTGATATTACATATGAGTGAAATTTTGTTAAAGATCATTCAAAATCTGCTGCAGCAGTATATTGACAGGGAACTGCCAAAATTCAGGCTAGATTCAAAAGAGGCCGTGGATCCAGGGATATCATTGCTGACGTCAGATGGATCTAGGCAGATAATGCTGGAAGTTTTTTGCTTGTGCTTTAGTGACTATGCAGAGGCATTCAACTGCGTGAAGCATAACAAAGTATGGACTTAAATGTGTTCATGAAGAATCTATACATGGACCAACATGCAGTAGTTTGAAAAGAACAAGAGAACACTTCATGATTTAGTTAGGAGAGGTGTGCATCAGGGTTGTATCCTTTCACCGTATGTATTCAATCTGTGTATCAAGCACATAATCTGAAATGCTGGGCTGTATGAAGAAGAACAGAGCATCAGGATTGAGTTATGCAGATGACACACCTCACCTGCTGAAACGCAGAGGACTTGAAGCACTTACTGATGAAGATCAGAGACCACAGCCTTCAGTATATTTGCTCCTCAACATCAAGAAAATGATAATCCTCACAACTGGACCAATAAGCAACACAATAGACAGAGAAAAGGTAGAAGTTATCAAAGATTTCATTTTACTTGGATCTGCAGTCAACACCCTTGAAAGCAGCCATCAACAAATCACAAGATACCCTGCACTGGGAAAGACCTCTTTAAAGTGTTGAAAAGCAAAGATGTCACCTTGAAGACTAAGGTACCTTCGACCTAAGTCATGGTATTTCCAGTAGCATCTTATGCGTGAGTAAGGAAGACAGAAAAAGAACTGACACCTTTGCATTGTGGTGTTGGAGAAGAATATTGAATATACCGCTGACTGCTGAAAGGAGGAACAGATGTGTCCTGGGACAGGGTGCAAGCAGAATGCTCCTTAGAAGCAAGGATAGAGAAACTACATTTTCTATACTTCAGACATATTGTCAGAAGGGATCGATTCCTGCCTGAAGACTATAATGTTTGGAAAAGCAGAAGGTCAGTGAAAAAGAAGAAGACCTTCAACCAGATGAATTGACACAGTGGCACAACAATCGGCTCAAGCATACCAGTGGGCATGGCACAGGACCAGGCAGTGTTTCATTCCATTGTACACAAGGTTGTTATGAATCAGAACCTACTTGACAGCACCTAACAACCGCCACATATATGTGTATCTGTAAAATAGCCAGAGTGATTGCTTAATACAGCTGGGATAAAGATGTGTGGAAGTAGGACAACCAGTTGGGACCAGTTCTGAGCATCAGATGTCAGAGGCAAATATGTGAAGAGTGTTGGGTCTGGAACATCTTGTTAAGGCAGAACTGGTGAATTGTGGGTAGATGTCATGGGCAGCAGCTGTTGTCATGAGTGAAAGGAAGGATTGGAGGAAGTAGGCCATGTTTTCAGCCAGAGCAGTGTGGTGATGCCAGGATCATTGACTCAGGAAAGCAGAGAGGAGAAAGGCTAAGGGAGGAGTGGGAAACAAGAATTCCATTTCAGAGACGTTAAGTCTGAGACACTTAGGTGAACACCTAGATCGCATGTCAGATAGACAGCTGGGTATGTACGTGTGAAACTTCAGGTTCAAAGGTGTATAGTAACAGAGTTCCTCATGTATGACTGTGGGTCATTATTGAAGTCGATCAGATAGTTTTGTTTAAGGTCTTTACCGAATGTAGGTTTTCAAAATGTAAAACCCTGTAGGTCTTTGGTTCATTAGTAAGCTGCTGGAAAAGGTTTGGAGCCCAGATAGAATTGGAGTATCTCTCAGGCGTGCCCAGGCAAAGCCCGATTGCAATGTATTGTCAATGTCCCTTCTTTTGTTTGTCACTCATTGGTTTTATTCTTCATTATTGTATCCGTGAGTTACTTCTTCATTGCTGTGAGCCCCTGTGAGTGGAAAAGAGCCACAGTATTGTAGATACGGGATGCCTTTCACTCAGCACTCTTTCTGTTCTTGTTTCTTACCTTAAGCTGTCCAGAAACAAAGCCTCTTTCAATATGTTTTCCTCATCTGCTTTACAGTATTTTTTAGATTCATTTCCTATTTACTTACAAACTGACAGTGAAATAAGGTGTTTTCTGCAAATAGGTAAATGGAGCACATGAAGGAAAAATAACAACAACCCAGGAACAGTCTGCTGCTCTGAACTGTACTCCACAGAAAAACAAAAAGTCAAATTAATTACCACCACAGCTCACGGAATTGATGCTGTTGATCTCGTGGGTGTGCAGTACAGCCCACATTCAGAATTACCTGCTTGTGGTGCAGTTAATTCCAAGTGGAACCTCTTCGGCACGTCTCCATGAGCTCTTTTAAATCCTTACCCTCGCTCCTGCCCTGTTGTTTCTGTACGTCTTGGCAACACTGTTCCTGATCACGCCGAGCGTGTTGTGGTCTTCATTTGTTAACTTCACAAGAAGCCATACAGTGCGGAAGCATCCACAGTTGTATCTCCATCAACATTAGTTTGGAAAGATTAAATGGCAGTTAAAAACAGAAGAAGGTGATTTTTAGAAATGAAACAAAAAGGGCAGGATTATACAGTGCTGGCATGCAGCCTTCTCTTTCCTTGACTTTTTATTGAAGGTGCTGAAACATGTTTATTCTTTCTAGACCTTTTGGTAAGCAGCCGAGTACTTAGCCTCTCACCACCAGGACTCATCTGTCCTTCTATCTAAATATGGATAGATGCTCACCATAAAATTTTATTCAGCCATAAAGAGAGGTGAAGAGGTGATGCATGCAGCAGTGTGGAATGGATGAACCTCAAAAACATACCACATGGAAGAACCCAGACACAGAGGCCAAAGGTCACGGGTTGTATGATTCCATTTATCCCTAGATCCTGAAAGTTACCAGAGGGTACAGGAAAGAAGAGGACAGCAAGTGACTGCCTAAGGACCCTGGGGTTTCCTTTGAGGAGATGAAAATGTTTGGGGACTAGACAGAGGCAGTGGTTGTACAACACTGCAAAGGTACTAAATGTCACTGAATTGTTCACTTTCCATTGGTGAGTTTTCTGTTAGCTGCATTTTGCCTGGGTGAAAACCAGAGAGGGTTAGAAGCTGGGCCCTGCCCTTGTGACTGGTGTGAGGAAGTGAGAATCGGCCACCGTCTTGGGAACTCCTAGTCCAGAAGCCATAAGAGAACAAGTTGCCCTGAGAGAACTCAGAACAGCCTAAAATAGATGGGAAATGCTAGTCATTTGCCAAAAAAGTGTCTTATTCCCCAGAATATTTTTATGTTCTCAAATCTAGCAGATTTTGTGTTAAAGGACCCATCCACAGAGCCTTTGATATTTCACCTGTTTTCCTGTAGGTCGGTGTTTTAGTCAGCTAGGGCTGCTCTAACAGAAATACCACAGAGTGGATGGCTTTAACAAAGAAAGATTTATTCTTACACAGTCCGGTAGGTTGCGAGTCCATATTCAGGGTGTCCGCTCCAGGGAAAGACTTTCCCCTTGACGGCTCTGGAGGAAAGTCCAGTATTGCATCAGTCATTGTCCAGGGAGCGTACTAACGCAAGAACCTCTGGTCTGAACGACGCGTTCTGCTCCCGGTGCTGCTTGCTTGATGGTAGCGAGGTTCTCAAATTGTCCTTGGTTGTTTTTCCTTTTATTCCTTGCAAGCTAAAAGCATTAAGGGTGGGGCAAGCCATACTCCAGGGAAACTTCCCCCATAGCAGGAATTCACAGCCCCACCCTAATCCTTTAACATACAGGTTAGCAAAACCACACAATGGAGGACAGTCCCAAGATACTGGGAACCATATCCCAGCCACATGGCTGCACACATTTTTGGGGGGACACAATTCAAACCATGACAGTCGGAAACCCTGGTGGCACAGTGGTTAAGTGCTACAGCTGCTAACTAAAAGATCAGCGGTTCAAATCCACCAGTCTCTCCTCAGAAACTCTATGAGGCAGTTCCACTCTGTCCTGGTGGGTCACTGGCAATCAGAATTGACTCCATGGCAGCAGAGTTTCTCTGTAGGTCACAGTCACCAAGCAGCCCCATCCACAGTAACAGACTTGGTGACACCATTGAAACTTGAAATATTTAGCTTTTTCTATTGAACTTTAGACAAAGAAAGTTACTTTTCCATTTGAGTCCATGATGCCAAGAATGTCACCTGTATCAGCTGATTTCTAGCCTCATCAGGAGGACTCAGAGTGGGTTCAACAGCAACTGCCTGTCACCACTGGGATCCTAACTGTGCACTTCCTGAGAATCAGCCCTCCCGCTGTGTAATCAGCCGTGTTTGCAGAAAGCGTTAATGCCAAAGTCATGTTAAGGTCAACAAAAACATGCTAGACTCTAGAAGAAAAAAGCAGAAATTTATTTGAATTTGACCTTCTCTGGTGATTATTTTTGTTTCTTTTTCGTGTATAATCATTTGGGAAAAGGAAGATAGCCCCTAAAACAGTGTTTATCTCTCTGACTGGCTTCAGGATCTTATAAACTCTCAGGTCCAGGTCACAGCAATTTATTAACTTGTCTCTGTAATTTCAGTTACTCCATTCTGTACCATCTATGCATCATTTATGGTGTGCCGTCTGGCAGACTGATCTTGCCAAAGCCTGACCTGGTTCTATCGTTTTACCTCTTAAAATTCTCCCAAAGCTTCTAATAATTGCTAAATTCCTTAGATGGCCTCTAAAACCTGTGATGACCTGGCTGTATCCTTTTGGGGGGCCTAACCCATGCCTTTCTTATGGAAATCTGTGAGTGAAAATGAACAATTTGTAATTCCTCTGAATTATTCTCCATATAGATTTTCATGCATTTAGACACGATCTTCCCATTGTCTGAGGTTATGTCTGCAGTCTACTTTAAATATACCTTATCTTAGATGGTTTGACTTTACAGATGATGTTAGTTTAAATTTTAACCACAGGTGTCATGGAAGAAACTAGTCCACAGAGCTAATAGCCAACACAAGCCAAGGCCTCTTCTTCCCTCAGACCAGAATAACTAGATGGTGCCCAGCTACCGCCACTGACCATTCTGACCAAGATCACAATAGATAGACCTTGACAGGACAGGAGAGAAACATGGGCAGAACTTATATTCTTCAAAAGTTGAGACTTCTGGGATCAGTTGAAACTAGAAGACTCCATGAAGTCGTTACCCTGGGATATCCTTTAAACCTTAATCCAAAACTATCCAGAGGTCAACTTTTAGCAAAAGAGCACACATCGGCACGCAAAATAAAGGCTATAACCTGTGAGTGTAGTAATTCCTTTAAAAACTAGCTATAGGAGACCGAAAGACCTGCAATTACTGTAAAGCAAAGGTGAGAAGATAAGGGTCAAGGGAAAGTAGAGCTCTCAACATGGAATAAGCAGAATGCAGTTACAGAGAACACTGAGGCACTATGAAAGGTCTAACTAAGTCCTTAAACTACCTGTGATAGAAATTGTCAAATAGGAACCTAACTTGCTGTGTAAACTTTCACTGAAAACACAATAAAATGTTATTTTAAAAGATGTTTTTTTAACTACACTAGCAGTCATTTGCCTCTACGATGCAGTCGTGAACCCTGCTCCAGGGTTGCTCAACGTGCATTATATCAGAAAATCACATTCCAGATGGTGCTGCGATCAGTGCTTCTGTTACTGATATCCTTACCAAAACTAAGTACTTGACCAATTTTCAGGTGAATGTCAGAATTTGTGTTTATTGGTGAAATTAGCTGTCAGTTAGCAACTATGAAAAAAGCACCCACAGTGAAGATGAATGCTACTCAAGATATGGTGAGCCCCTTCCGTGAGCAAGGTCGAAGAGTGTAGCACATCGTATACAAACTGTAGATCAAAATGGGTCCCCAACCTAAATGTGAAACCTCAAACCCTACAACTTCTAAAAGAAAATATTTGTGACCTTGTTTAGGAACTAATAACTTAAATCAGTTCCCAAAAATACTGTTCACAAAAGAAAAAAGTGATACATTGGACTTGATTAAAATCAAAAGCTGTTCTCTGAATGATATTGTTAAGATGAAAAGGCAAGCCAAATCTTGAAAGAAAATATTTGCAAGATGCATACTTGATAAAGGACTTGTATCCAGCATATATAAAGAACTCTCAAAACTCAATAATAAGAAAGAAAAAGAAATAACTCAGTTTTAAAAAGTGATAAAAAGATGTGAGGAGATATGTCACCAAAGATTCAGGATAGAAAATATGCACTTGAAAATATACTCAATGTCATTAATCATTGGGAAAATTAAAATTAAAACCACAATGAGGTACCACTATGTACCCATTGCAGTTGTTAAAACTTAATAAAAATTTTTAAAAATCTGAAAACTTCAAGTGCTGATGCGGATGCAGAGCAGCTGGACCTCTCGCACAGTGCTAGTGAGAAAGCAGAATGATGCAGTCCTTTGCTGTGACGTGAATGTATCTGTGTGTGGAAGAGTTTGGACTGAAACATGCCTTCGTCACAACTTAACAATAAGTTGTGGAGGAGTAGGCAGCCCCCACGCACCCACCTCAGACTTCTTCAGCAGTTGCCTGTATCTATCGAAGAGAACCTAACGGTTGTGCCTGACCAGACTGACTTAGGTCGTTGTGACAGAGGAATGACCTCCTTTCTCAGATTCACTCAGTGACACTCAGAGCAAATAACACCTTTTATGATGTGTGACCTTCCCTGGCACCCCACAGCAGACATCAATGGCCCCAGGTACATGTGCTTCTAAGCAAGACATTTTGGGTTTTTTTTTTTCCTTGATCTTCACTATAGACTTTGAAGTCCTTAAAGGTACAAATTATTTCTTATATTCCCAGGGCCTAGCACAATTTTTAACATACGAAGTCTGACAAGTCCGTGAAGTTAATTGTTCTAAGTGCTACATACCTCATGTTGCTGAATGTCACTGCCGTCACCTTTGAAGTACTCCCCGTGGGATGCTACGCACCAATGCCAGTGCCTATTGCACCCTTCAGAGCAATTTTGGAACTCTTTCTGGAATGGCCATTGCACACGGTGATACAGTGGCAAGTTTGCAAACTTAATTATGTAGTGGTCTGTGAGGGAGTTTTCAGCCAGTAAACAAATAAATGTATCAGAACACCCTCCCTACTCACCTGATCTGATCCCCAGTAAGTTTGTTCTTTACCTGAAGATAAAGGAAATATTGAAACCAGGGCATTTGGATGACATTCAAGACATCAAGTGTAATACATTGACAGCTCTGATGGCCATTTCAGAAAAACAGTTCCCAACTTGCTCTGAAGGATAGACTAGGCACTGGCTTCGGTGCATAGCTTCCCAAGGGAGTACTTCAAAGGTCACCATACTGATATTCTGCAATGAGGTATGCAGTACTTTTTCTAGGATGGGTTCGCGAACTTAGTTGTCAGAGCTTGTGCTCATAGATGCACAAGTGCGTAATTAACAGTATTCCATACAGTTAGTGATGATGGTGATAATAGCCAACACTTAACTGTGCACTTCCTCTGTGCCGGATGCGGTGCTAGCTTTTATAGGTGGTCGTTCCTTTTCGCACCCTAGGAGATAGGTATTTTCACCCCCATTGCACCCATAAGAAAACTGGCATAGAAGGAAAAAGTAACTTGCCTGATGTCAGACAGCCAGTCAGTGTTGGAACTGTGGTCTCATTGCAAGGCCTCTAGTTTAAGCTCTATGAACTTCACCTCTTACCTTCTCTACAATGGTGTCTCTTGAAAGGTCTAATGATTTTCCCACTGTGCGTTCAGTCCCAGCGCTGAGAGAAACTTCAGAGCTCCTCTTTCACTCGCTGCCATTGCACAGAGTGAGCGAGGACCCCAGAAGCTCACTCACTCAGTATCAGTCAGTTATGGTACAGAATAAGTAGGAACACTTTTTGAGGAAGAAGGAAAGGGTACTTAAAAATTTACAAAGTCACTGCTGCTTCACATATTTGAGTACCTGTCCTAGTTATCTAGTGCTGCTGTAACAGAAATGCCTTAATCGGGTGGCTTTGATGGACAGAAGTTTTATTTTCTTGTCATTATGGAGGCCAGCAGTTGGAATTAAGGACCCTGAGTCCCGGGAAAGGCTCCCTGTCTCTTGAAGATGTTTGTCTCAGCTCCTGGTCCTCACATCCTTGGCCATCTGCACACAGCATTTCTCTTCCGCCATGGGGCTTCTTTGCTTTCTATTTCTGATCTGCTCTTTCTGCATCTCAGAAGACATGCCATACACCGATGTGGCATCATAAACGTAGATAAAACCTATTCATAAATGAGATCATGTCTGCAGGTATAGGGGTTAGGATTCCAACACGGATTTGGGGGATACAGTTATGTACACAACAATACTGGGTTCTGATTGTTTTCGTGGGAAAGCTGTGTTGTTAACTGCCCTCCCACCTCTGTCTCTCCTCAGAGTGCACTGTTTCCACTACCTCATCCCTCTGGCAAAGGAGGGGAACTATGCCATCGTGGCCAATGTGGAAAGTATGGACTATGACCCCCTGGTGGTCAAGCTCAACAAAGACATCAGCGCCATCGAGGAGGCCATGGGCGCCAGCCTTCAGCAGCACAAGTTCCAGTATGTCTTTGAAGGTCAGTCCCTGCGTCTGTCTCTGGGAGCGTGGCAGGAAGGAAGAGTGGGGGTTTTCCTCATCTTTTATGTTACTGAAGTTCAGAACTTTTAGGAAAAAGGAAAAATTTGGTTTTTTCATTTTGAGTAAAGCTGTGACACCTAGCCCCCCCCCCCCCCCCGCCCCATGTATGGCTAGGTAGACAACAATGTGGCTGCCGTCTGCTCCTGGTTGATCGGGAGATTTAAGCCAAGATAAGACAGATGGCGGCCCAGCTGCCTCCCTGACATGCCGCTCATGAGATATGGGTGACTGTGCGGAGGGGGCCACGACGTGACCCACAGGGAGCTGAGAAAAGGGAAAAAAATCTGTGAGGAGAGAAGCCTGAGAGATCCCTCATTGTGTAAAATTATCACTGGAAAGGGATGTTTTCCCTCACAGAATACATTCTCTGAAAAGAACAGAAGTCTCTGGCTAACAGCAATTTGGGGGAGGCTCCCTCCACAAATTCCCTCAGGAGCCTGGCAAGCGAGAAAGGTGTGAGAGGCTGTGCCATCTCAAGGCCTCACGTTCAAAATTCTGAAGAATATGGTGCCAGCTAAGTGATTGTCCATGCTGCGTTCTCCTCACAGACCCACTGTTAACACTTCAGATTGTGGTTCCCTTTTTCTTGTGTGCTGTTTGTGTGAAAGTGTGTATGTTCTCTCAGAGAATTAAACCAGTGGGATTTAAATCAATAAAAAACAGAAACTAAAAAAAAAAAATTTGAAAAGGACATCATGTTTATCATGTTTGACAAAGTAGGAAGCCCGCAGAAATAGGGGAGCTCGCAATGAGATGAAATTAACACAACAGCTACAATATTGGGCTGAAACCCAATACTGAAGATGGCACTGCACAGGGTCATGTCCTGTTCTGTTCCACGTAAGGTCATCTGGAGTTTAAGTCAACTGTACAACAACTAACAACATTTACCGAATTAGGGAAGTGCCCTGTCCAAAGGATTATAGCAACATGGGAATGGAAAATCAGATACTGTTGTGTTGCCATTTCGTGCTTTATGACACATCTATGGTACAGCAAAACAAGACTGAAAATATAAAACTCAGTTTTCCATTAAATTGTCATAAAGATGACAACACATCCCCAAGGAGAATATCCCTGAAAGACTTGAAAACCTGTTGCTGTTGAGTTGATTCGGCCTCATAGCGACCCAGTAGGACAGAGTAGAACTGCCCCATAGAGTTTCCAAGGCATGCCTGGTGAATTCAAACTACCAGCCTTCTTGGTGAGCAGTGATAGCGCTTAACCTCTGGGCCACCAGGGTTTCCCTAAAAGACTTTAGGCAACAATTATAAGTGACTAAAGAATTCACAGTTTGCCAGCCCCTTGGCACATTAGGGATGTGGGCATGTGTGTGACACTGGGGATTTTGCTTCATCTCCATGCACAGAATGTTCCCTTCTCCTTGACTATGGCTCTCCCACACTGTGTTGACCAACATTCAGAGCTTTCCTCTCATCTCCTCCACACCTTGTTGAATGTGTGATCCTTCTTTGTTGAAATACGGGTGCCACCTTATGCCATGGAATAGACTCTGCCTAAAACATTGTAACTTGAAGACTTCCGGCTTGAAAGTTGTTTCTCTGGCTTTTAGCTGAGTTTCAAGTGGGAGAAGTCAGTCTTCCAACATGGCAAGGAGGAGGAGTATTTTATTACTGATATTGTTTAGAATTGCTGATGCATGTTGATAATAAAAACATAGACGGGCTTTTAATTAGTTTTATTATTGTTTTTTAAGTCTCTGCAAACAATGCCCTCTTATTGCCTGTACCAAGGAAGACTGCTCCCACTCTGTCCCCGTGGTGCACTGGTGTTTTCTCAGGAGAAGAGATATATGAGCATGAATATTTTTGCATGCTAATCTGTAGGATTCCCACCCTTCTTGTGTTACTTGTAATAAGCTTTATTGTTTAACTTTCATTTGATTATAATCTATTAATTTATTATGTGTCCTCAGACCCACAACACTGCCTGACTCTCACCATTTCTTCTGTGCTTGTACATGAGCACCTGATTTCATGATCAATTTTGAATTTGATGACCTCGTTAGACAGAAACAAAAACAGAACAACATTTTACCTGAAATTATGAGTTTAGAAAAGTTGTGCCAAAACTTGACTTGAAGAGGTTTGTCAAAATACAAATTAATTATCTAGCTTTCACTATAGAATCCATGTGAATTTTTCTTTTTCTTCAAGTAAGCACTTTTTCCTCCCTTTTGAACATTGGCACATACAGGTGGATTTGTGGGCTTGAAGCAGCTGTTGGGGGAGTGTAGCTGCAGCAGGAGGCAGTGCGTCCCCCCTCCCTGCTTCCCACCTTCATCCCCATCAAGGAGAAAGTTATTTTGAAAGCAGAGGGTGCCCCTGAACTTGAACATGTGCCCTGGGCCTTTGTCGGTAGAGAGATCTGACTCTGGAAGAACTGCTGACTTTTTGGTTGGCATCTGAGTGCTTCAACCACTGCGCTGCCAGGGCTCCAACTGCTGAGACTAGTCAGCAAGCTTTAGATTTCAAAGGAAAATGTCATGCTATAGCCTAATTTTGCAAGGATGGGGGAAAAGGAGAAGGAGACATTTAGTTTAATTCCAAGTACTTAGAATGAAAATCGAACTTTTAAAAATGAACTGCCAGCCTCCACCATGGACCTCTTATTCTGAGCTAACATTCTTCACCTGAGCTACAGAGCACAGTCAGCATAGGACCTGATAGTTTGTTGATGACTGAGTGCCTTTGTTTACCCTCCTAGACCATAAGACAAAGGACAAACCACTGTGGGACCTCAGGACTGTCCATCTGTGTCTCATGGGGAACCCAACAGTTAGGGCACCATCTGCCCTTCTCTCATCCTTTGTTTTTGAGTGCATTCCCTCCAGTTCCTATTTGACAGATACACCCATTGCCAGTGTTGAGGTGTGTTAGCATTATTGCCAGTGGCCCAGTTTCTGGTGGGTGTTTCTTTACTAACTTAGATTCTCAATCAAGTTTGCAGTTAAAAATGCCCCCCATCTGTTTAGTGGGAGGAAGATGTGAACCAAGCAGATTATTGTGTTTAAAGGTGTTCCTGTCTGCTCCCCAAACAAATGTACAGAGAAGCAGGAATTGCTCTGTACTTTGTAGTTTATAGCAACCCAACACTTTCTGTAGGACCTGTTGTGATGGCCCCAGGTACTTGTGGCAGTGCTGGAGCTGTGGACCTACCAGGCTTTGTTTCCAGCATGGAGTCTCTCATTCATAACTGCTGGTGATGTAGAATACTCTGGAATTATTCAAAGACTGGCTGGGCAGCCATCAGAAGATATGTTATCCTTAGTCATTTAAACGGGGGTGGGGTGGGAGTCAGAAGAGGGTGGTCCTGAGTGCGAGGATGGACAGGATGACACTCACAGCTCTTTCCTTCTCTCATCACTGCCCTCACATGACCCGTCAGGACTGGGACACCTGATCTCCTGCATCCTAATTAACAGTGCCCAGTACTTCAGGCGCATCAGTGAGTCTGGCATCAAGAAGATGTGCAGGAACATCTTCGTTCTTCAGCAGAATTTGACCAACATCACCATGTCACGGGAGGCCGACCTGGACTTCGCCAGGTAAGAGAGAAGGCTGGATGGGCTCCATTCCTGTTATCCAAGTCAAGGCCTCGTTGCCTATACTGTCATTTACAGTAGATTCTTGCTACTGAAAACTTTATTTAAAAAAAAAAAAATCTTACTTTATGTCTTTTTTCACCAAGGAAATGATATCTGAATTTGTACTAAAAAGGTTAATTAACAAATGGGCATTCTTGGGTCATAGAAAAGCTCATTCTCTATGATTCGGTCTCATGTTGAGCATCCCTCAGGCAGGTAGATTTTCCCATTGTTTAACCTATGTTGTGCCTGCTACAATATATTGGTAACTTTTTACTGATTATAAAACTAATGTATGATCATTGCATAAAATGTGTCAGATAAAATACAAAAAGGAATACAAACCTTACTCATAAACCACTAACCTGGACCTAATTGCTATGACATTTGGGGTCCTTTCTTCTGGCTTTGTGTGTGCATTGTGTGGGTATGTGGATATGGCTTCTCTTTTTGCGAAATTGGAACTATGTTAATACATAGTTTTATATTAATTTGTTGCTTGTACTCATCTCACTAATATTCTTTGAAGACATGATTCTCACATGTCCATTTGTGTTCCTTGGAAGCCTTTTTAGTCCCTAAACAATATTCCATGGCATAAACAAACAGTAGTTTGTTTATTTAATCATTTGCAAATCTTTGGACATTTGGATTGTTTCCCGTTTTTGTCTCATTGTAAGTAACGTGTAGAGCAATTCTTACGTGAATCTGTGCCCCCATCTCTCTTGTTTTATTGCAGTTGAAACCTGCCTCCTCTCGTTTTCATTGTGAGGCAGATGTTTGCTCATCACTGCCTGTGCCCTTCTTCAGCTAACTGAAGTCTTCTTTCAAACAGCATTTACAGTTTCTCCCATCTAAGCTTGCCAGTATTGGTCCTTAGTGTTACTTTATGAAGCCGCTGTTTCAGATTCCAGAGGTAACTGAATCTCTCTTCTTGTGGTCTTCGCAGTGTCTGAACCGTACTGAAACCATCAGACCTTTGACGCCATAGTGAAAGCATAGGCATTTTGGAGAAGGATGGACTATAATCGTGGTTTCCTTTTGCTGCATTGCCGTTGATGACCTACTGGACTATCCCTTCGTTTTCCAGAAACCCCTAGGACTAGCAAGTTGTCTGTTCTTCACATGCCAGGAGGTTCCCACCTAACATTTAGCACTTCTGTGTCTGTCCACTAGATTTTCTGACTCCTTGGGAAGTTGAGAAAGTTTTGAAATAATTCTTGAGGTATTTAAAGGGATAATGAAATATTTTGCTACTTGAGCAGTATGAAGACATATATGCTAGGATTTTTTTTTTTAATCATAAGACTATATGTCTTCTTTATTTTTGTTTACCTTTTTTCCTCCAGTCTGTTTCAATCTCTGCTTTTCTGTCCGTCTCCTTCCCTATCTTTTTCTTCCTATTGTGGAAGTCTGATTGTATGTGCGACTCTTTGTGTGCTCATTAAATTCCCCATTTTAGGCTAAATTTGTTGGAAAGCCATCTTTGTTCAGATTAGGGAAACCAGGTGTGACTGGAAGCCGCGTTCATTTGGCCGCTCTGGTGGGGAATGATCTCGCTATTGAATCAGTCTGTCCTTAATAACATTGACAAGGGGAAGGTAACAGCGTGGTGCCCTGGGGGAAGTGGAGAACCAGTATGAATTCTCTGAGGAACATTAATTTCTGAATTCAATCATCCCTTCTTTTAATGATTTTTTTTTTTTTTTAGCTGAAATAAATAAACTCACACAGTCTTTGGCAGACAGTGTGGGCCTAACACGCACTAAGAGAAACTGGCATCTCAGTAATGAAATGCTGACTGAGCACTACTGAGGTTGGCATTGGTGGGCAGTGTGTCAGTGAGGCATTTCTTCAGGAAATGGTTGGATGGCAAGCAAGTCATGCCTTCCACTAATGGCTTTGTGAATCACATCCAGAAAACGAACAAAAAAAACACTTGCCGTCAAGTCAGTTCTGACTCATGGTGATTCCGTGTGTTACAGAGTAGAACTGCTCCACAGAGTTTCTTGGCTCTCATCTTAACCCTGGTGGCGTGGTGGTTTAAGTGCTACGTCTGCTAACCCGAAGGTCGGCAGTGCAAAGCCACCAGATGCTCTTTGGAAACTCTGTGGGGCAGTTCTACTCTGTCCTGTAAAGTAGCTATGGGTCGGAATTGACTCGCCGGCAGTGGGTTTGGTTTTTTCTTTTTTGTTGTTGTAATCTTAAAGCAGATTGTTCTTTCACTATGCTTCCAGGTGGACTTGAACCCCCAGCTTTTAGGTAATAATTGAATACGAACAGATTGCACCACCCAGGATCTTGTGAATTGTGTCTAAGGAAGCAGTTATAAGTGGGTATGTGAGCACTTGGCAGAGGCTCTATCACTATGACTTATCTTTCTATAAAATGGGTATGAAAAGAAATAGGTTAGTGTAGACCTAGCACTGAGTGATCGTGTCCTCCTGATCCTGATTCAGACAACACCTGCCAAGTTTCCTTCTATGCTTTGCTGATTACTTGGCCCAGAGTAAAGGCCGAGTATGTGTACTGAGTGAATGAATAGGCATCAAATCAAGACCTATTTGGGTATCAATGGAGGACTTGGGTAAGGACAAAGTTGAGTTTACCTTCAGTGCCCTGAAGGCTTGAAGCAGTTGACATGGGTTGATTTTCTCACATGCTTATAGGACACACAGCATCTCTTGGGCAGTCCTTTTTGGGTTCTATGAAAGCAGAAAGCATTACAAAAGGCAATAATGGATCCCTACTGTTGATTGTCTCTCTCTCTTTCCTGTTTTCTCTTGTTCTCACACATATTACACCTACACAGACATGTTTATAGCCCTGTTTTTTCACTCGTTTTTGGCAGGGACAGGTTTTGCAAAATGGGCTTCAGCAATTCTACTGAATTTGGAGCTATGAAAAATAAAGCTAACAGAAATACCAAAAGAACCAGAAATAATAGACTGCAGCAGTGCACCTCAGCATTTCTTAAGCAATGTCTAATCAAACATGGACAGCATCTGTATTTCCAACAAGTATCTATAGGAATGTTATCGTCTAACACAGTGATTAATCACCAGTTGCCATGTGTCAGAAAACTGATTTTACAAAAAGTTGCAAGGCACTGGTAGCTTTTCATTTTCATGGCCATCCTGGCCAGTGAAAAATATAACACCCTTTTGGTAACAGATTGAGGGGCATGGAGGGATGCCATTTGTGATGATTTTTCTATTCATGATATTTTTAAGTTGTCTGTCTCTTTGTGGAAATCCTGGAGGTGTAGTGATTAAATGCTTCAGCTGCTAACCATAAGGTTAGCAGTTCCAATCCCTCAGGTGCTCCTTGGAAACTCTATGGGGACAGTTCTACTCTGTGTATACTGCAACTCTTCTCGAATAGAGAGATACGTCACGGATGAACAAAGGATGAAGACAGCCTATAACATCCCTAAAATTACGAGAGTCTATGTCGCCTATAGTAATGATCACTTAACCTCAGCTGTGGAGTTGACCCTTTTGACCTTCCTGTTCATCATGTTTTTAAGTTGTCTCTCTCTTTGTGGAAATCCTCAGGGTATAGTGATTAAGTGCTTCATCCGCTAACCATAAGGTGAGCAGTTCAAATGCACCAGGCGCTCCTTGGAAACTCTATGGGACAGTTCTACTCTGTCTATACTGCAACTCATCTCGAGTAGAGAGATATGTCACGGATGATCAAAAGATGAGGACAACCTATAACATTCCTAGAATTACGGGAGTCTATGTCGCCTATGGTAATGATCACTTAATCTCTGCCGTAGAATTGACACTTTTGACCTCACTGTTGATTTTCAGACTCCAAAAGACACTCTGTCCTGGAAAATCACTGAAGATTAACTCAAAAGTAAAGAGCTTTTCAGAGTGAGCTTCCTAATTCCTTTCATCAGAGATCATCTTAACCTCAGCTGTCATGGAGATTTCCCACAGCAAGTCATGGAAGTCACCTGGGAGCCAGGCAGGGTATAAGGGGGAATCCGTCTGAGTAGGCTTTGACATCCGCAAGGCTTAACTGGAAACCTTTAGAGTTTGAATAAAGCCATTATTCGTCAAGATGACCCCAGAGTTTTCTTCCGTATCCATGCAGGTGCTCACGCACACGTGCGCACCACTTCCCTGTGTGCCTGCCTGTCTCCTTCTCCTTTATCTCTTCTGTTGGCTTAACTTCCTGCTTCCCTCCTTTGAGGCTTCATCTGACCTTCGTTAGACTGCTGTCTCCCTTCTTCAAAGGGACAAAGATAAAGGAAGTGAAAGCTAAGATTCCAGAGGTGATAAAGGGGGAAATTCTGACACACAGGAAAATTTCCTTGCCCTTTTGATTCATCCGCTCAACAGCTGTTTGTTCAGTGTGTGTTTTCTCCAGGTCCCGCCCTTGTGGAGCCTACAATCATGGGGAAGAAGGACACAATAATCAAAAAACAAGATATAAAGGATGTGAGATGATGATATATGCTCTGGGAAAGCAGTCTGTACCGGAAGGAGAACAGTACAGAATACAGTGCAGGGGATCTGTGGTTTCTCGTGGCATGGCCGTGGGACTCCTTTACAAGATGCTAACGTTTGAGGAAAGGCCTGAAGGAAGAGTGGGAGCAAGCCATACGGATGTCTAGGGCAAGAGCTTACCAAGAAGGAAATCTGTGAACCAAGACCCCAGGGGAGGGGATGCTTGGCATCTGAAGAGCAGCGAGAAGGCCAGAACAGCTGAAATGGGGTGAGCAAGGAGAACAGTGGGAGGTGAGGGTAATAGGAAGGGCTGAGACCTTGAGGGCCATCGTAATGACATTGGCTTTTATTCTGAGTAAAGTTGGAAGCTGTTGGAGGTTTTTGAGCAGAAGCGCACCACGGTCTGACCTACGTCGTAGAAAACTCACTCTGGCTGCTATTCTGAAAACAGACATTTGAGGAGGTGAGGTGGCAGGCAGGGGCAGGGGCAGAGCCAGAGAGATCTGTTAGAAAACCGTTGTAATAATCTCAGTGAAAGTGGCAACTCAAACCAAGATATCACGGAAGGAGATGAGAATTAGACAGATTAGGGTATATTTTAAAACTGACATGATTTGCTATGAGATTGAAGGTGAGTTGTGAAATAAAGAGGGCCAGCAAAAATGACTCAAGGATTTTTTTTTTATCTGAGCGATTCAGAGGACATAATTCTTATTTACTGAAAATGAGCCAGACCTTGGGAAAGGCAGGTTGGTGAGGGTAGAGAGGGAGTTGGGTCAATGATACTGAGAATTTGGGTTTGGAAATGTCAAGTTTGAGATGCCTGTTAGACATTCAAATAGACAATAAAATATAGCTGGATTTACAGATCTCAGTTTCAGAAAGGAGTCCAGTCTGGTGATAGAAGTTTAGAATTCATCAGCTTATAGATGTCCTTTAAAATTGAGAGGTGACGTCACCAGCACCTGGTAGCACAGGTAGAGAAGAGAAGCTGTCTAAGGACTGGGCGTTGGGCCACTCCACTATTTCAGTGGCATGCCGAGGAGAAATGCACAACGGAACCTGAAAAGAAGCAGCTGGTAACATAGGAAGATGGCCAGAAGAGCGTTGTGTCACATGGAGGTCCAGTGAAGAAAGTACACAAAGAGGAAGTACCTTCGTCTGTGCCAAATACTGCTGGTCAGTTCAGTTAGCTCAGGACAAAGAATCGGCCACTGGTGAGCTGGACAAGAGCTCTGGCATTCTTTGCTCTGCATTCCTGTATCTTTTCTATGCTACCTATCTAAAGGAGGAACGAGCTTCAGATATATGTGTTGGGGAATAGACTTCTCACATCCCAATTCCAAGGGAGGGTCTGGTGTATACAGGCCAGAAAATGGAAGCTTCTGGTGTGGCGTGTAGAAGGTCACGTTATCAGCCTCTGTTTTCTCCTTGAATGGTCACTAAGAACCCCAGCTCTTCCCAACACAGCCCCTGATCATGTGTTTTCTGTGACCAAAGCTCGGTTGTAACCACTCTAGGAGGGTACTAATGGGGTGGTTTTCTTTTCTTTTTTTAATTTTTTTTTAATTGTGATTAAGTAAAAGGTTATAATCCAGTTGTCCATACAAAACTCCAAGCACCTGCCTCTCTGCGACTCCATCTGCTCTCCTCCCACTGTGAAGCATACTCTCCTTTTTCACTCTTTACTTCCGGCATCCACTCAACCAACCCTTGTCCGCTCCTCTCCGTCCTCCCCTCTCCCCTCTGAAAAGAAACCAGTAGAATAGCCTATGTATGTATTAAACCATGAAGCACACCTACCACATGCATGGTGGTTCTATTTTCACTGACAAGCGGCCAGTGCTCCTCGGGACCCGCCGTCTCTGCTGTAGCCCCTCTCAGTAGCCCCTTGATTCGTTTTGGAGATATTCACCTATGAAAAGTTCCTTAACCACTGAAGCCATGTGGTCTCATATGGGTTTGTGCAGAAATATGATCCCTTCACCAGTGGGATCCAGAAGTGTTACCTTCTAAGCCAGGTGTTTATACCATATTTAAGTCAAAAAGAGGTTGAATCAATAAAGTAAAAAGACAGTCACACAATAGGAGAACATATTTGCGCATCATCTCTCTGATGACACCACTGCTGAGTAGATTCTAACTCATAGAGACCCTATAGGTCAGAGCAGAACTACTCTAGAGTTTCTAAGGAGTGCTTGGCAGACTTGAACTACCAACCTCTTGGTTAGCAGATGGAGCACTTAACCACCATACCACCAGGGTTTCCATCTATCTGATAAGGGACTCATATCCAGAATACGTAAAGAACTTTTACAACTCAATAATAAAAGGCAAATCACACAACTTAAAAATAAGCAAAGATGCCCCAGGAACAATGACCATGCCTGATGCTCCAGTCATGGTTACCAGATAAGGAACCACAGAATCTTGGAGCAAAGGCTTATTGTAGGAGCAGGAAATGTATCAGGTAAGCCTGAAGCATCTTGTAGAACCAGAAAATAACGAAGTCTTAAAATACACATGGAAACCCTGGTGGCATAGTGGTTAAGTGCTACAGCTGCTGACCAAAAGGTTGGCAGTTCAAATCCACTGTGTGCTCCTTGGAAACACTAGGGGACAGTTCTGCTGTGGTCTGTAGGGTCACTATGAGTTGGAATCAACTCAACAACAATGGGTTTGGGTTTTTGTAAAATACACATGCATACAAGCATTGATAGGGCTGTTTCATGGAAGCACGGGAGCCAACTGAGAGAGCTCCCATGACCAATTGGAAACAATTATAGCAGCACAATAAAGTAGTATTGGATTATAACCCATAATATAAAATAAATATTCATGAGTCAGTACTGGTACAGATAAATCATTGAACACATTAATAAGTGGAGAAGAGACAAATCTCCAGTGCAAAACAATTTTAAATAAATTATGTAGCTATTACATCCTCCAGGAAGAAGAGCATTATCCTTAATTGTGGACTGTGCACAACATCCTCCTACCGAAGAGTACAGCACGGAAAGAGAAGAAAGGAGCAGCTTGGCAGTGGGGAAACCTGACAAAGACTGCTTCAATCAGGTGGTCTAGGTGAATGTCAACAGTCAGAAGTCAAGTTGATAGTCCGTACCATTGATCGGATGTGATGATGATGGTCTCCCTCCTCAAAACCCATAACCTCAGTCTAATCATGAGGAGAACATCAGACCAACTGCAGCAGAGGATCATCCTACAAAATACTTGACCAGTACTCCTAAAACTGTCAGCCCAAAAACCAAACTCGCTGCTGTGATGTAACCAACTTAGCTTCTGACTCATAGTGACACTAAAAGACAGAGTAGAGCTGCTGGATGGGGTTTCTGGGGAGCGCCTGGCAGATTTGAACTGCCAGCCTTTTGGTTAGCGGCTGTAACATTTAACCACTGTGCCACCAGGGTTTCCGTAAACTGACAAGGGCATCAGAAACAAGGAAAAGTGTGAGAAGCTGTCACGACAAAGAAGAGCCTAAGGAGGTGTGATAAACTAAATGTAAGGTGGTGTCCTCAATGAGATGCTGAAAAAAGTCGTTAGGTAAACATTAAGGAGTTCTAAATAAACTGGACGTTAGCCCACTCACTGACATCGAGTTGATTCTGACTCATAGCAACCCTATAGAACAGAGTAGAACTGCCACATAGAGTTTCCAAGAAACACCTGGCAGATTTGAACTGCTGACCTTTTGGTTAGCAGACACAGCACTTACCCACTATGCCACCATGGCTCCTCTAGTTAATAATAACTTATTATTATTACTTTAGTGCATAAATTGTAACAAGTGCACCATACTAATATAAGGTATTAATAATAGAGAAACTAGGTGTAAGGGTACATAGTAACTCTGTGTGATCTACTCAATTTTGATATAAATTTAAGACAGGTTTAAAAATAAATTATGCTAACTTGAAAACAAAATAGTCAAAGAATTTGAATACAGTGAGCCCTCCACCTCCATGAGTTTCACATCCACAGGTTCAACCAATGTCAGATCCGAAAAAATGGGGAAAAAAGACAGTTCCAAAAATCAAAACTTAAATTTGTCATGCATCAGATACCCCACTAAATCTACACAAACGATGTGTAGCTTAGTGCAGCCTGGCTGGGTAGCTCTGTAAGTGTAAAGTGCTAGCTACAGCCTCAAGAATAGGGAATCTGCATCACTGATCCCCAGGCACCACCAGCATTCCCAGAAGAGCTGGGGAGACTCAGATGAGAAAGGCTGCCATTCAGAGCAAGTCTTCAGTTGTGATGAAACAGCTATTTCCATAGCATTTACCTTGTTTTAGGTATTGTAAGTAATCTGGAGATGATTTAAAGTATCCAGGGGGATGTGGGTAGGTAATGTGCAAACACTCACCATTTTATGTAAAAGATTTGAGCATCTGTGGGTTTTGTTATCCACAGAGAGTCTTGGAATCAATCCTCTGCAAATACCAAGGGATGGCTATAGACAGTTCTCCAAGAAAGATACAAAGATGGTCACTAAGTATACCAAAGGATGCTCAAAATCATATCTTTGGGGAAATGCAAATCAAAATCACAATGAAACACAACTTCATGGCTGCTAGTACAGCTGTAATAAAGAAAAAAAATGTAACATGTCAATGAGAATGAGCAATTTTTTTGGAGCCCTGAAACATTGCTAGTGGGAATGCAAAATGGTATAACTCATTTGGAAAACAATTTGGCCTTTCCTCCAAAGTTAAAAATAGAGTTACCAGGTTGTCTTGTGCTGTCAGTTGCAACTCATAGCAAACCTGTAAGACAACGCAGAACTGCTCCATAGGCTTTCCTAGGCCGCCGTCTTGGTGGGAGTGGCTTTCTCCCACACAGTGAGCATAGTGACTGGTAGATTCAAACCAGCAACCTTTCAAATAGCAGCCAGGCACTCAACTATTGCACCACCAGGGCTAATTCAGAGTTACCGTGTAACTAGTAACTCGACTCTTCAGGGTGGACCCAAGATAAACGAGAGTATATGTCTACACAAAAATGTGTGTAGAACTACTGAGACTATTTCATGACATAGAAAGGGATGGAACACTCCCAAATTCTTTCTATGAAGCCAGCATAACCCTGATACCAAAGCCATGGAAAGATATAATAAAAAAGGAGAATTAGAGACCAATATCACTCATGAACCTAGATGCAAAAATCTTCAACAGAATCCTTGCCAATAGAATTCAACAATATATCAAAAAAATTTTATCACACCAAGTTGGATTCATACCAGGGATGCAAGGCTGGTTCAACATCAGAAAAACAATGTGATCAACCACATAAATAACACAGAGATGAGAATCATCTGATCTTATCCATTGATGCAGAAAAGGCGTTTGACAAAGTCCAACACCCATTCATGCTGAAAACTCTCAGCAAAATAGGAATAGAAGGCAAATTCCTCAATGCAATAAGGGCCATTTATACAAAGCCAACTGCTTACATCATGCTGAATGGAGAGAGACTGAAAGAATTCCCCTTCAGAACTTAGACAGGGATGCCCACAATCACTTCTTCTGTTCAACATTTTGTATTAGAAGTTCTGGCCAGAGCAACTGGACAAGACAAGGAAATAAAGGGCTTCCGCGTCAGCAAGCCAAGCCAGCCAAATGCCGTCGAGTCGGATCCGACTCATGAAAAAGTAGAAATCTCCCTAAAAATCTGTACAGAAACTTCATAGTAACACTACTCATTACAGCCAAAACCTGGAAACAACCTAGAGGTGCATCAATTTATGGATACATAATATGTAGGAAATGCGTACAATGAGTATTACTCAGGCACAGAGAGAAAAGAAGTACTGATACATGGATGAACCATGAAAACATTCAGTATTCGAACAAGAAGTCAGACAAAAGAACACACACTGTCTGATTGTATTCATGTGAACTTTTCCGAATAGGCAAACTCACATAGACAGAAAGTCAATTATTGGAAGAATGGGAAGAATGGAAATTGACGGCTGATGTGTATAGGATTTCTTTTTCTTTTTTTTAAAGGAGATAAAAAATGTTCTGGAATTCATGGTGATGGTACATAACCCTGTAAATATACCCAGAAAAAAAAATGAATTTAAATGGCTGAGTGTGAATTGTATTATTCACATTTTTTGTTGTTGTTCAAAAGAAAAGAGAGAGAAAGGTTGAGCTTTAAAGTTTCAAAAGTCCTAAGTAGTGGTTTATAGGAACTGAATAGACCAGTGGTTTGGGGTCTTTTTGTTTTTGCTGTTCAGGTAAACAGCCCAAGTTTTATACCCATGTTAATGGTGGAATATTGTAAAGAGAATGTCTCACTCTTGTTGAGTTTCTTTAATCCATCCAGGGAAGTCGGAGATCAAGGAATAATTTTTAGGGAAAGTGATGATCCTAGTATTACTCTTACTTGGAGTCTGTACAGGATGGAGAGAAAGTCATTTCCAACAGAAAGACCACTTCAGGGGGACTGGCTTGGAAGACAGCGCTCCTGAGATTGAGGAGGAAGTCAAAGCTCGCTTACTGTAAAGAAATTCAGCACCAACAGCATCCTGTGAGAGGCCTTCCCTCCTAAACTTCCCAGCCAGCATCCCCTGTTCTCCTAAGAGTGGCTTACTGTTTCATAGCGCATAACCACCTGATGTAGTTTATCTTCACTTGTTTATTTGTTCCTTATCTGTCTACCCCAAGTAGAGTGTTGGCTCCACAAGGCCAGGACTCTGTTTGGATCACCCTCAGACAGCCGCCTGCTAGCCTAGAACAGTGCCTGCCAGGCAGTAGGTGGTCAGGCAGCATTCATGGGGTAATACAGTGAAGGTGTGGGGACTTGATCCTGGAGGTCACTGGTGGGTTTCAAGCTAAGGAGTAACATGGTCAAATTCAGATCCTAAGTGAATCATTTCAGCCGCTATGGAGGAACCGGATTTGAGGGAGATAAAACTGGAGTCCTTGCAGACTGATTGGAAGGTGCTTGCTGGAAGGGAGATTCGGAGGGCCTGGACAAGGTCAGGCTGGCGGGGATGGAGAAGGCGAGACCGGCCGAGAGGCGTTAAGGTGCTGAAATAGGCAGTTCGCAGAGGGACTGAGCAGTCACGGTAACGGAGACCCCAGAGGCCAGGACAGGAGTCCAGTTAACGGGTAAGCAAGGTACTCGCAGACTTCGCTGGCTTTACATACTCATGTGTGGTGTGCAGTTTCACGTTGGTTTGACCACGTGTCTGATGTGGTGAACAACAGGTGAAAGCGTGCACCACAGAGTAGTAAGTCAATACAGGTAAGCCGGTGCACACCCTTTGGGTGGAGTCGTCTGCCTGAGGTCACACGATGATGCCATCAGGTAAGGTAAGCCTGCAGGAGGAGTGTCGGCGTTGCTACTTTTACAACAACTGTCGCAAGTGAGTGGCTTTGAGAAACAGGAATTT
Organism: Heterohyrax brucei; assembly: GCA_028571685.1. Taxonomy (NCBI): domain Eukaryota; kingdom Metazoa; phylum Chordata; class Mammalia; order Hyracoidea; family Procaviidae; genus Heterohyrax; species Heterohyrax brucei. The sequence continues at coordinate 15,116,262 of CM053147.1, read as the reverse complement.
TTTTTCTCGCAGGGAATTTAGATGCCTAAATTCAGGGTGTCTACTCTAGGAGGACGTCCTTCTCCGCCTGTTTCAGCCTGTAGTCACTGCCCACAATCCCTGGCATTCATTTGCTGACAGGTCCTCACATGATACCCGGTTTCTCCCTGTGTGTGCCTCTAGTCTGTTCTTCTTATGAGTCACATTGGGGTTAAGGCCCGCTCAGACCTAGTGTGGCCTCACCAACATAACAAAAGAAACCCGTTTCCTCAGGGCTAGTACTTCAGTACATGTTTTTGGTGGACGTTAGTGGATGTGACAGGCATGAGATGTCAGTGGCACTCCCAAAAGAAGATGTCTAGTACACAACTGGATACATCAGCTGGAGGCTGGGGAAGAGGCCTGCAGAGGACAGACAGACGTGGAGAGTCACTCGCACACAGGTATTTGAAGCCATTTGAGCAGATGAGAAACACTGTAGATGGAGAACAGTCCTCTGGGAAATGCCAGTATTGTGGGTATGAGAAGGAAGAGGAAGCGCTGAAGAGGATGGGGATGGAATGGCCCTTGAGGAGTTGGAGAACTAGAAGAGGACAAGGCACGCAAGCCACAGTGTGAGTGCCACCTTGCTGACGACCCTGCAGTGGTACTGCCCTGTGAATTTGTATCCTGTCTTTCTTCTCAAGAAATTAAAGCATTTTCTCACCTTAACTTCTCCAGCTCATCTTCGAGGTAAACTGCTCACGTGTCCTCAAGAAGACAGAGTAATTGACAAAGCTCACGTGGAAATTAAGCATACTGCTGCAGACCCCTGCTTTATCCTTGACCGTGTACTTTCTCTCAGGCCAGGAAAGACGTCTGGCATGGCTGAAAATGTGGAATGCCTCCCAGGGGAGTTGTTTGCACAGACTTGTTTCCCCAAACCTATTACACTGGGAACATTCCTTTGATTTTCTACAGGAAAGGTTATAGGTTTTCCTGTTTGGAGTGGCCAGCGTGCATTGTGATGAAGAGAGATTAGCAGTGGCAGGCTGCCACCTACTGGCATCGCCGACAGACATCCAGACAGATGAACGCGTCTGGGATCCAGGACCCTTCTGCATCAAGAGTGACACCGCCCCTGAAATAGCTTTCAGGACCCCCGGGCTGCCAATCTTAGCGCCCCTCCCTAGAAGAAAATACCATTTGATTGCCTTGGTAGAAGTACAGTTTTGTTTCTGAGAAAGGAAGGAAATATTTTTCATATCTTTTTCTCTATTCCTTGTTTTCCCAGCTTTATTCTGTTGTTGCTCTTACCCATTATTCAAATTCAAGGTTAACTCTCCCATTCCGTCCTCTAACTGTAACACCGCAATTTTTAGATATTTGACTCAAGATTATTTACCCTGTGGATTTGTGCTTAATTTTTGCACAAGGGATTAGCTGGTTGCCGAAAAAGGTTTTAATGATGATCTCCTTGAAAAGTCTGTTGGGAACATCATCTCTTGAATTTGATGGCCGTGTAAAGCCAGCCCAGACGTTCCTAGGGGCCAGGGGATGTGGGCAGACACAGTGAGTTGCATCACGTCTGCTGTCTGGTAGGTGGAGATACACCAAACCAAAAGCCAAACCTCTTGCTGTCAAGTCAATGCCAACTTGTGACCCTACAGAGTAGAAAAGAGTAGAACTGCCCCGTACAGTTTCCCCACCAGCTCCTGGTGGATTTAAATTGCCAGCTTTTAGGTTAGCGGCCACAGCATGTGACTACTCTGCCACCAAGATTTCCAGAAATATGCCAGTCAGTAAAATTTCATAGTAACACAAAAAAATGCATGGCCCACTCTCCAAGGGGATTTTCTTAAAGATCATTCTATGTATATATATATATGTGTGTGTGTGTGTATATATATATGCATGTATATATAAATTTAAATATAGACACAAATCATGTCACATCTCTCTATGCTTTCACATGCCTGTGGTCCCATTTCTAAGGTGCTCTGGTGGAGTAGCAGGTAAGTGCTGGGTTGCAAACCAAGACATTGGTGACTTGTACCCTCCCAGTAGCTCTGTGGGAGAAAAACCTGACCATAAAGATTACAGCCCAGAAAACCCTGTGGAATGCTTCTGCTCTGGCCCGTGTCTGAATTGACCCGATGACGCCCGGCAACACCGCCACAATTTCTGACCATACCATTTTCTACTAATCTCCTCTTTCCTTTTAAACGGTTAACTGATCTCTAATCATCTCATCAGGGTGGACTCCCTCAAGACAAGGAAGCTTGTTTTGCTGGTCTGCATAACCCTCAGGGAGTATCTCAAGACAGTGAGGCTCTCAAAAAAACCCTGTGAGTCACTGATGCTTGATTTCTCATGAAAACCTAAGTGTGTCTCACGTGTGGAGTTTTGATTAAGTAGGACTTCTTTTGATTATGTACAGTGAACACCACCGTCTATCTCACTGTGTGGTTTAGGGGTCCTCGAGACCGTCAGCAGTCAGTGGCAGTCTTCCCTTTGCAGCGCATACGCTAGAATTAGAATGATGCAGCGTGGGTGGTGGCTAGACTTGTTTCCAGTAAAGATCCCTGAGAACAGAAATCAGAACTGACTTGTCCGAAATTGTTCCTCTCATCGTGCTATTCAGATGCCCTGCACCACCTTTGTAGCCATCATGGTTAGGAAATTGAATTAACTCACCCAGCAAGGCCATTTTTCTGCCAGGGAAGGCTCGCACCGCACTGGATAGGCATTAAGCTTGTTCTTTGACTGCCGCCCGAGAATGAACATTTACTGGCTCTATTAGAATCCTTACTGAAAAATTGGAAGCTGGAAGCTGGCTGACCTTTCTTATTTTCTAAATAGAGACATAGCATTTAGATGTTAGTGCTTAAAAGAAGGAAACAGGCAGTTGCTGTACTTGTTGCACTAAATGGCACCCCCAAGACGGGAGCAAGACCAGAATGCCTTCCCCGCTGCTCCATCACCCACCAGCTCACTCCGTCCTCCACAACAAGCCCTTCCCTCTGTTCCCACCTCCCGTTTTGCTTTATGCCCTTTGTTAGTCTGGGACAACAAGACCAAGTTCTGCAGGGAGGCCGAGTGCCACGGGGAATGTGGGTCAACCAGCTCTGGTCCCTTTTGCTTTCTGAAACCATCTCTCATGGGTCTGTCTGTCCATACTGACTTCTTTCTTTATAGTGCTGTCTTAGGATTTCTCTGCTCTGAAAGTAGCACCTCACTGCATGCCATGTTCTTTGTTTACCTATACTTTAATATATTACTGCTCTACTTTTCATTAATGTCTTCCCTCTTCCCACTTGGTTATAAAGTTCCTTGGCTCCCGGTGTGCGTGTTTTTGCCTTTTTTCCTGTACTTCTCTGTAATAAGCACACGGTCCATAATTCATAGTATTTGTGAGTGTGACTGAGGTTTCAGAGTGTGTTTAGCATGCATGAAGTCCGACAATTAGATCTGCAGACTTAATTGTTCTAAGTGTTACGTACCTCACTGCTGGATGTCACTATAGTCACCTTTGAAGTGCTCCCTTAAGAAGCTATACAGTGATGCCAGCACCTAGTCCACCCATCAGGGCAGTTTTAGAACTCTTTCTGGAATGACCTTTGCACGTGGTGGTACCGTGGCAGGTTCCTAAACTTAATTGTATAGTTGTCTGTGGGGGAGATTTTAGCCAGTAAACAAGTAACTGTGTTGGAACACCCTCCCCACTCATCTGATCTGTCCCCCAGTGACTTTTCTTTACCTGGAGATAAAGGAAATACTGAAAGGAAGACATTTTGATGACATTCAGGATTTCAAAGGTAATTACAACAACACCTCTGATGGCCATTCCAGAAAAAGAGTTCCAAAATTGCTTTGAAAGATGGACTAGGTGCTGGCATCAGTGCATAGCTTCCCAAGGTTTATACTTTGAAGGTGACTATAGTGATATTCAGCAGTGAGGTATGCAGCCCATTTTCTAAGATGAGTTCACGATCTTAGTTGTCAAGCCTCGTATGAATTGTCATGTGTGCTTCAGAGACCGTCTTTAGCCACTTGGAAATAGATTCCCAAGAACTCATCCACATCCCAAGCCCTGTGGATCTCTGACTCTGCACTGTTTCTCTGAAACAAGGACAGCTTCCAGAAGGCAAGTCAATGTTAGTGGCAAGTTTTAGGTGCCGAAACTGATGACTTCCTTTCAATGATGATGATGATATTGTACCGTTAAAAATAAGAGTAATATTATTACTATCTCATATAATTGAACTTATGGCTCAGTAATGGTAAGTGCCTTATCTACTTTGGCTCACTAAATTCTTCCTGAAACTGTATAAAACTATATTACTACATTCGATAGATGAAGGGAAAAACTCCATTTCCATAATACATACATCTGCACAATATACATAGTACATCACTTCCGGTTCCGCAACAGTAAGAGTCAGAATTCACACTTAGGTCAACCCAACCTCAAAGTGTAGGCATACTCTTAAGTCAGGGCTGTTGTTTTGGTAAATACTGGGTCTCTGTTTTGCTTTGTTTAATTAAAGGTTTGATTTCATTTCTCAGTTAAGCACTTGACTCTCAAAGTTTTCTTTTCCCTTAATTTTCCTGATTGTCTGTCTTTTCTGCATAATTTCCATTGAGCTCTGATCCCTGGCAGTTTTAATTAGCTTTAATTAGAATTTCTTTGTAGAGGGCTTTGCAGATGCCTACTCCAACCAAGGCTGTATGCTGATGCTGGTTCTTGTGGCTTCGGGTGCTCTGTGCTGTTCACTGGTCACCTGCTGATCGATGCAGTGACCACCCTGGAGCAGTAGCTGTGAATGCCCAGGGCCGTTCTCTACTTAACTACGTGGTTCTCAAAGGCTTTTGTTGGTGTTGGGTGCCATCAAGTTGATTGCAACTCATAGTGACCCCATGTGACCAAGTAGAACATCCGCTAGGTTGTCTAGACTGTAACCTTAACAAAAGCAAATCACCACGTCATTCTACGACTGATTGGGTTCAGACTGCCACCCTTTGGTCAGCAGTGGGACACTGAACTGTCACACAACCCAGCTTCCTTTCTTACCCTGTGTTTGCTCTCTACGATTAGAGGATAGAGGCCTAGTGCTCAGGAGTTAAGCACTTGGCTGCTACACAGAAAGTTAGCCAGTCAAACCCACTAGCGGGGGAAGGATGTGGCATTCTGCTTCCATAAAGATTACAGGCAGTCCCCACAAACGAGATCCATTCCCATCTTCAAAGTGAATTTGTAGGTAAGTCAAAATAGGTGCATACAGTTCTTGTTTGGTGTTACTTTAGTGTAAGAAAAGGCTTGAAGCCTTTTCAACTACTTGAAATGGGCATGTGCAGCAGGTGAAGGAGTTTATGATGAAGAATTTGTTGCAAGTAGGGGTTTGCTCAGTCCTTTCAAAATGAGAGCAAATGTACATAACGTTAAAGGACAAGTACAAGTTGTCCCTAACTTGGACACTCATAACCCAGGGACTGCCTGTGCAGCCTTGGAAACCCTGTGTAGGCAGTCTGCTCCTCGCTGTAGGGCCAGTGTGTGTCAGAATAGACAGCACACAACAGCAACAAGAAGGGCATGTTCTTGTTAGGTGCCACTGAATCAGCTTAGACTCTTAGTGACTGCGTACCAGAGAGCAGAACACTGTCTAGTCTTGTGCCATCCTTCGCAATAACTGCTATGTTTGAGACCACTGTTGCAACTGCTGTATCAGTCCGTCTCCTTAAAGATCTTCCTCTTTCACTGACCCTTTCTTTGCCAAGCATGATGTCCTTCGGCAGGGACTAGTCCCTCCTGATGACATGTCCAAAGTAAGAGAGACGAGGTCTCACCATCCTCATTTTGAAGGATCGTTCTGGCTGTACTCCTTTAAAGACAGATTTGGAAGCCCATAGTACACTGAATATTCTTTAACAATACCGTAATTCAAAGGCACCTGTTTTCCTTTGATCTTCCGTACTCATTGTCCAGCTTTCACATGCACACCAGGCAACTGAAAATACTGTTGCTTGGGTCAGGCACACACCTAAGTCCTCAAAGTGACATCTTTGTTTTTTAATACTTTAAAGAAGTCTTTTATAGTTGATTTGCCCAGTGCAATATGTCATTAGATTTCTTGACTGCTGCTTCCATGGGCATTGGTTGTCGATCCAAATAAAATGAAATTCTCGACTACTTCAATCTTTTCTCCATTTATCATGACGTTTCTTATTGATTCATCCGTGAAGGTTTTTGTTTTCTTTACATTGAGATGTAGTTCATACTGAAGGAGGCAGTCTTAGATCTTCATCAGTAAGTGCTTTGAGTCCTCTTCACTTTCAGCAAGCAAGTTTGTGTCATTGCATATGACGGGTTGTTAATGAATCTTCTTTCAATCTTCACACTGCATTCTTCTTCATGTACTCCAGTTTCTCAGATTGTTTGCTCAACATACCAATTGAATTGAATAAGTATAGTAAAAGGACCCGATACACACCTTGAAGCCATGCAATGTCTCTTATTCTGTTTGAGTGACTGCTTTTTGATCTGTGTACAAGTTCTGCATAAATCCAGTGAAGTATTCTGGAATTCCCATTCTCCAAATGTTATCCATAATTTGTTATGATCCACAGGGTGGGATGTCTTTGCAAAGTCCAAAAAACACAGACAGACATCTTTCTGGTCTTCTCTCTTTTCAGGCAAAATCCATCTGACATCAGGATTGATGTGTCTTATTCCATGTCATCTGGAAGTTCCATGTCAGTGTACTGCTGCAACCGTTTTTGAATTATCTTCAACAAAACTTTATTTGCATGTGATATTAATCATAAATGCATTGCTGCTGAGTTGATGTTGTTCAATAATTACCATATCCTTTTGGATCATCTTTTTTTTTGAAGTGGGCACAGATACAGACCTTTTTCAGTCGGTTGTTTGGGTAGCTGTCCTCCAGATTTCTCAACACAGAGATGAGTGAGTCTTTCCAGAACTGCATCTCTTTGTTGAAACATCTCAGTTGGTATTCTGTCAAGTCTTACATTATTGCTTTTCACTGATGCCTTCAGTGCAACTTAGACATCATCCTGCAGTTCCTTCAGTTCTACAGCATACACTACCTTCTGAAATAGTTGAACATCAACAATTATTTTTTGGTGCAGAGGCTTTGTATTTCTTCCATCTGCTTTTGATGCATCCTGCCCCTTTAAACATTGTACCCATGGAATCCTTAAGTATTGCATCTCAGGGCTTGAATTTTTTCTTCATTTCTTTCAGCTTGAAAAATACCGAGCGTGTTCTTCCCTTTTGGTTTTCTGTATCCAGCTTTTTGCACATTTCGTTATAATGCTTTACTTTGTCGTCTTCTTGAGCCATCCTCTGAAATCTCCTGTTCAGCTCTCCTCCTCGTCATTTTTTCTATCACTTTAGTACTCCATGTTTAAGAGCAAGTTTCAGTCTCTTCTGACATCTATTTTGATCTTTTCTTTCTTTCCTGTCTTTTCAGTGACTTTTTATTTTTTTCATATGTGGAGTCCTTAATGTCATCCCACAACTACTTTGTTCTTTTTCAGTCATTATTTTTTTTTTAATTTTTTATTTAATATAACTGAGTGAAAATGTACATTCCTGTATAAATTTACATGCCCACCTATATGCAGCTTCCACTGCTCTCCCCGCCCGGTGACAGCACACTATTCCTCTCTGCTCCATACATGTCTCGTTCTCCCAACAGTCTCTTTTTTCTCTCCTCTCCACCCACTCTCCATCCTCCAGCCAGAGGTCAGCAGTATGACATCCTATAGATGTATAGAACCATAAAGTGCATCCAATATATGGTCACTGCATCGCCAAGTCCAATCCATTCCTGTCTGAAGCGTGGACCTTCGTTATGATTTATGGTCAAGGGCAGCATCAGGGCGAGGGGCCATGCTCCCAGGGGAACCCCGAAACCACTGGACCATCAATTGAGGTCTTTTAGTGGGGATCTCAGGGTGCACCCCTTTTTATTCTTGTGGGGCCAGTGAGACTCAACTTAGTGAGCTCCATCGCGGCTATCACTGGTGGTGGCCGGGCACCATCCGGTTCTTCTGGTCCCAAGTCGATGTAGGCACCCACTGATGTGGGTCTCTTTGTCTTCTGGGTTGTCTTTCCCCCATGTCATTTTGGTCCTCGGTGAGTTCAGTCATTATTATTTAATACATCAAATATATTCTTGAGGTAATCTGTGAATTCAGGCAGGGTGTACTCAGGGTCATACTTTGGCTCTCATAGACTTGTTTTACTTTTCTTCGTCATCAACTTGAATTCGCAAAGGAGCAATTGATGGTGTATTCCACAGTCTGACCGTGTTCTGACTGATAATATTGAACTTCTCCATTGTCTCCTGCCCCAGTTGTAGTCTGTTTGCTTCCTGTGTATCCTATACACTCCACATGTATAGTCACTGTTTATGTTGTTGAAAAAAGGTATTTACATCGAAGAAGTCATTGGTCTTGCAAAAATCCTTCATGCATTGTTTCTATCACCAAGGCCGTATTTTCCAACTACGCATCCTTGTTTGTTGTTTTCAACTTTTTCATTCCAACCACCAGTAAGTAACAACGCATCTTGATTGCATGTTTAATCAGTTGCAAGCTGCAAAAGTTGATAAAAAATCTTCAGTTTCATCTTTGGCATTAGTGGTTGATGCATCAATTTGAATACTAGTCTTATTAGTTCGTCTTCTCGTGTGCATATGTATAATATCCTTTTGCTGACAGCATTGTTCTTCAGGATACATCTTGAAATCTTTCTGATGATGAATGTGACGTTGTTCCTCTTCAGTTTGCCATTCCTGACACAGTAGACCACATGATCATGTAATTCCAAATGACTTGAAGTGCCAGTCTGGTTTACCTCTTTACTGCCTAGGATATTGGTCTTTATCCATTCCATTTCATTTTTGACCACTTGCAATCTTCCTAGGTTGATACTTCATACATTCCACATTCTGATATTAATGGACGTTTGCAGCTGTTTCTTATTGTTTTGAGTCATGCCACGTAAGCTAAGCAAGGTTGCAAAAGTTTTACACCACGTCGTTAAGGTCAACTCTACTTTTAAGAAGGAGTCTGGCTGGCACAGTGCTTAACCACATTCCTGCTGTCTGAAAGGTCCAGTCTTTAAACCTACCAACTATTCTGTAAGAGAAAAATTGTGACATTCAGCTTCTGTAAAACAGCTTTGGATCAGTTTACTCCGTCCTGTAGGAGTCAGTATGAGTCAGAATCAACTCAATGACGGCAGGTTTGGGGGCACTGGTTCTACTTTGAGGAAGCAGCTCTTCCCCAGTCAAATTTTGAGTGACTTCCAAGCTGAGGGCCTCATCTTCCAGAACTCTATCAGACAACATTCTGCTGTAGTTACAAGGTTGTCACATGCCAGGTTTTAGAAGTAAATAGTCTGGTCCTCGTTCCCAGTCTCTCTTTCTCTGGAGGCTCTGCTGAAGCCTGTCCCCCATAGGGTTTTGAAACACTGGTAATATAACTTTCAGTATCACAGCAACATGCAAGCTACTAGGGTATGACAGACTGGCAGATGAGTGGTGTGCAGCAAAGCTAGATGTTGTAAAAATCTCCTAGAGAACTTCTTTTAATGGGAGCTCTTGGACTCCATCCCTAGAAATTCTAATTGAGCATGTCAAGGGCATGGCCTGGGTGTCTGCAATTTGACTAGTATCCAGGAGATCCTGATGCCAGTAGTTCTTGAACACTCTTGGAAAAACACCAGCCTGAACTCACATTCTTTGAGGTTTATACAATCAATATCCAGGTTGTCTCTGGGCCTCTATTCACTTTCAGTCCCTCTTGTTCTTTTTCTTCTTGCTTTAAGAAATTAAAAAATAATCTAAAAATACTTTTCTGGATTAGGTTGGTCCATCATTAAAACTACCCTCCAGGCTGTCTCCCTGTCTGTTTCCAGTGTAGATATGTAGAAGCTGAGGCAGAGGCACATGGTGTTCTTTGAAGCTTGGGCAGACCAGGTAGCCCTCAGTCTCCTAGAAGGTGAGCCCGGTAAACAAGCTCGACCCTTAACCATTGTTATACCATGGACAGCTCTCTTGGTTGCGGTTTCCCCCTCTGTGAATGAGGGAGCTTGACTTCAAGATCAGCTCCAGGGTCTCATGTAGATCTGACCTATACTGAATTCACAATGTAGAGCCAGAAATGGATTCTGAGGCCTGGAGCTCTGCTTCGAGCCCTAGCTCTCAAAAGAGACAGTTGCATGACATGCGTTCAGAGAATGATCCCCAACCCAAAAAAAACCATAGACGTAACTAAAGATTTCTGAGATACACAATGCATAAACCAAAGATCTAACCGTTTTCAGTCACGTCTGTTTTGACCCTTAGCTTCCTTGTGTATTTCAGAGTCAAAGAGCACTCCGTAGGGTTTTCAACAGCTGTGATCTTTCAGTAGATGGCCAGGCCTGTCTTCTGAGATGCCTCTAGGTGGATCTGAACCGCAGACTTTTCAGTTAGTAGCTGAGTGCTGAACCATTGGACCACCTGAAGACTGCACACAGCAGGCAAGTAAACACTTGTCGCCTGGACAGACCAAACGCCTGTGTGTGACTGAATGCATGAATAAGGAAGGAAGTATTGAAGGCCTGTCTCTTTTCATAGTCAAGATAGTGATTGTAGCATTAGCTGAGCCACGCACGGGAGAATAAGACAGACAGACAGATGCAGGCCACTGCTTTTGCATGATCTGTGAAGGTCTTTTCAGGCTCTGAACAGTAATCCAAAAAATAAACATGTAGGTACTCAAAAACATAAATGTCACGTCTGCTGTAGCTCTGCGTTTGCTTTGCCTTGCTATAGCTCTCCGTTTGATGGAAAGGTTTTATTCAGATCAGCCATTTCCCTTTTTCCTGGAGGCGCTCTTAATCTTTGTGTGCTAACCTTCAAAGATAAAGGCTTTCCTTGCCGCTGTAATGATTCCCATTGCCTGCCATCTACATGTCTGAATTCCTCCAAAGAATCTTGCCACTTGTATTTCTCTCAGCTGGAGATGGAGGCAAATGAGAAAGAAATAAGTGTGGGTAGCAGAGGCCAGGCCTTGATTGACTTCTGTCTCTTGATAGGAGGACAGGAAGGAGCGGATCAATGGCCCTAACATTTCAGCAGGCTTTAGCACCTTTGGGCAGTGGCTGCACAAAGATGCTGATTAAACATTTCAGGGTACTAGGGACAAGGGAGGGAGAGGCTGGGGATTTTAGTGGCTAAAGCATTTTATCAATAGCATTAAAGATTCCATGATATATTGGACCAGAAATTAATTACAACCCAGTCCTGTTTCTCTCTTAGGTGACTGTCTGCTGGGGATGAGGCTGCTGGGAGGGTAATCATAGGTTTCACATGTTTGTGAAACACAAAGTCATTACTCGCCGTGGTAAAGCCGTCTTTGAGAACGTCAGCTTGTCTCTGCTCTCTCTTTGTGGCATCCTGTCTGTCTCTTTTGTTAACCTTAATTATAGAGCAGAGGAGAATTTTTATTTTTCCTTTTCCAGAAATTTTGCTCCCCCCACTCCCCGCTTTCTGGATTTGTTAGTTCTTCGGGGACAGAAGTATTGAAATGGTAATGACACATAGCTACGTTTGAGCAGGGGAAGCATACGTTTGCCAGGGAGCTGATGGGCACGTTGCATTTTCTAGCTCTTGGCTAGCAGCTGTTTGCCAGCTCCTCTAATGAGCCTTAAATATTTACCATGCGCTGTGCAGAGGGAAGATTGTGCTTTCAGGCAGTTTGAGGCTCCTCTCACCAAAGGTGTATGTTTAAATTATGGGCCTTCAAGCCAAAGAACCTCTAATAGCTCTTTTCCCTGTTTTATAAATTAAAAAACAACCGCTCCACCCCCAAACCCCACAATTTTTCAGTAAAACCTGCGGCTCTTTTCCAGGGTTCCCTTCCTGCTAGTAGGGCCTGCGTAGATGTGCTTGGATACCGCCTTCCTCTGGATTCGCTCTCAGGAGCCTGGTAGTACAGTGGTTAAGAGCTCGGCTATGAACCAAAAGATTGCCGGTTCAAGCTCCCTGGTTCCAACAGGAAAGAGCTGGAGATGAGCTCCTGTAAGGAGAGCAGCCTGGAAAACCCTGTGTGGCAGTTCTGCTGTGTCACACGGGGTCACTGTGAGTCAGAATTGCTTTGAGGCACACAAGAACAACTTGTGAGTTCAACTGCAGGAGAGGGAGGCAGCCTTCTGGCAACCATCGTTAGAGGGGATCCACACCCAGGCAGCCACAATCACAAGGAGTGTGTATTGGCCAACACACCCTATTGTCACACCTAGGCATCCTGCTGTTTCCGCTGAGCCTGGCTCACCCCTAGGAATATAAACTGTATGTGTTCACATTTCTTTTTAATTCAAATAATTAATATTTAAGTTTTTCTGTCCCATCTAATCCATCTTGTCCATTCTTGATCAGTGAGCTGTTATAAATCCTGGCTTCAAAGGTTTGCTTAATCTCCTAGATCAAGCTCGCCCTTTGTTGCCTCTCCTCTGAGCCCTTTCAACTAGAAACACCACAGCACCGCTGATTAATAAACTCAGCACAGACACTGAGGCCATACTGCATCTTCTCAAAATACTAATGCATCACACACTGTCACAAGCAGTACAGCAGAGAGGCTAAAATGCAGATAAGATACGACTAGTGCTGAATCATGGTCTTGTCATTACTGGCTGAGAAGACGTTGAGTTAATTAATATTTTGGGGGGGAGGAGGATTTTTCAGAAAAATAGGTTTGGTTTCCCTTGTCCAACATTAACCTCTTCCTTTGAACTGTTGTTTATATTCAGATCCAAACGTAAAAACAGTGGGAAATGGTTGTCAATAATTCTTCCGTCGTCTATGCTTGTTCATTGAGTGGTGGTTGGGGTTCACTAAATTTGCTCCCGAGCCCTGGAAGATTCTCTCCATCACTTGAGAATATGACTACATTTAATATAGTCATAGCTTTATGTGTATATTACCATCTTATGTCTTTGAAAATTGGTGTCTCAATTTGCCGTCTGTATAAACCAGAATATCTGATGACGTCCCCCACCACGTAATACAGTCTTCACAGTGCTACTGTCTTGTCACATTGTTTTGCGTCTGTAACTGAGCCTAACTACTAACAACCTAAAATAATTACTTTGCATCATTATTTTATTATTGTTAATATTAATAATAATGGAGGAAACCCTGGTGACATAGTAGGGTAAGTGCTATGTCTGCTAACCAAAAGGTCTGCAGTTCAAATCTGCCAGGCATTCCTTGGAAACCCTATGGGGCAGTTCTCCTGTGACCTCTAGGGTCACTATGAGCTGGACCTGACTCAACAGCAGTGGGTTTTGGTTTTGTTTTGTTTTTTTATTAATAATAACTACTTTGTGTCCAAGACACGCTTTGTGCAAGATAATGTACTTCTGTGATTTACACATATTATTTTATACAATCCTCATGATAACCTAGTATGATTAGCTATTTTCATTTTCAACTGGAAAAATTGAATCTCTGCGAGATTAAGTAATCCCCCTTCCCCCCCAAAATATTAGTTAACCCGAGGTCTTCTCAGTCAGTAAGTAAGAAGACCGTGATTTGGCACTAGTTCTATCTTACCTGCATTTTAGCCTCTCTGCTGTACTGCTTGTGACAGTGTGGGATGCATTAGTATTTAGAGAAGATGCAGTATGGCCTCAGCATTTGTGTTGAGTTTATTAATCAGTGGCGACGTGGTGGTTCTAGTTGAAAGGGCTCAGGGGAAAGGCAACCATTTTTTCTCTTCCCCAAGGGAAACTGAAAGAAGTTGTTTTGCAGAACTGCAGGAATAAGCAAACCAAAAAGCCAGTTACCATGGAGTCAATTCCAGCTCATAGTGGTGCTATAGGACAGAGTAGAACCGCCCCATAGCATTTCCAGGGAGCAGCTGGTAGATTTGAACTGCGAACCTTTTGGTTAGCAACCAACACTACTGTACCACCAGGGCTGTGCAAAGGAGGGCCAAAAAGAGTATGAGAAAAGATGTGCCTTCCAACGGAATCAGGGGCGTGGGACCCCCGGCCAAGACAGCCGTCATGACAGCTGTATTGGAGGACAAGCAGGTGGGAAGGAGGGCGGGACCACACAGCACAGGGAGAGTGGGCCCTGGCCAAGAGCACACCTCTGTTCCAGAAGTATAAATGCTGTGGTTAGTTTTGAATTTAGTTGGTTTTAAGGAAGAATTTGTTTAACCCTGGATATGACAAGTAGAAACAGAATCCACTGGAGGGAGGATACTGATTGGCTTCATCTCCCCCACACACACCCCTCCCCCCCTCCCCCATTTCTGATACAAACCAAAAGGTGTCATGTTAATCGCACTTTCTGTAATGTTTCCCTTTTCCTCTGATAGAATAATATTGCTGTCGGGCACTTGTTTATCAGCAGACATGGCTCTGTGATAACAATTCTGACTTCTATTCTCCATCTACACATACTCTTGTCCTTGCTACTAAGTAAACACAGAATGGTTATTGGCTATTGTGGTTTCAGATTGTGGTAGTTTCATGTTTTCTTGTAGCTGTCATTTCTGCTCTGCCCACATCAGTTTGGATTCTTTTTCCTAAAGAAAGTAAAGTAGAAACTATAACACAATTAATTTCTATCTAAATGCACTAAATTATAAGTCAAAACAAAATATAAGAACTGTGATCATGTGAGCACGGAATTCTATGGAGGGAGACTTTTGAGTTGTTCTGATGTTGGCGAAGAATACTGAACATACCGCACTGCCAAAAGAATGAACAAATCTGCTGTGGAAGAAGTACAGCCAGAGTACTCCTGAGAAGCAAGGATGGTCAGCCTATATCTCAGGTACTTTGAACATGTTATCAGGAGGGGATCAGTCTCTGGAGAAGGACATCAGGCTTGGTAAAGTGGAAAGTCGGTGAAAAAGAGCAAGACCTTTAACCATATGGACTGACATAGTGCCTTCAACAGTGGACTCAGATGGAACAATTGTGAGGATGGCATGGGACCAGGCAGTGTTTTGTTCTGTTGTGCATGGGATCACTCTGTGTCAGAACTAGCGCAACAGCACCTAACCACAACATGACAACAACAACAATTGGCCAGGCAGATCTTTAGCAAAAAATTGTTGAGTGTTTCCAGCACCATAGTGTGGAGGGCAGCTCTCTTTCGCTGCTGTGAGCATGGGCAGTTGGCAAAGCTTGGAAGATGAACATCATCACAGACTTTGCAAAGTGCTCAGCCTGGTACTAAGGCCTTAGACCTGTGATGAAGATTTCTCCACAGAGTACACAGGGGCTTTTCTCACACTCTAGAGCTCATGACAATACTGTAGAGGGGTACCGAACGTGAGCCAGGGGAGGAGGGAGGAGGACCTAGGATCCCTGAGCAGCTTGGAGGGGAGCCGAGGTAGTGTTGGGGTTACTGATGTATAGCCTTCGAACTCTTTTTTCTCCCTAGAAGGACTCTAGTGTACACATCTGCTGTCTGCCCTGGAAGTACCCTCAGCTACATAAGCATTTCTAGCAAGTAGGCCTTGAGATCCGTCAACTGGTCTTTCTGAGCCATCAGGAGGAAACAGAGGGAAGCAGGCCTCTGAGCTGAGGGACATCCACCCAGCTGGGTTTGTCTTGTGATCAAAGAAGCTGACCTGTACCCACCAAGAAGACTCACCAGTTGGTTGTCTTTGTTATGCTGAGGGATGAGATGTCCTCACTGTCCACAGTGTGCTGTTGGACGTCACCGTCATTTATTCTACACTAAGCTCCTTCCTCACTTTAGGTTGGTGATCTTTTTAAAGTAACCCATTTGTAGGCTGTTACCCATCTTTGAAGCCAACTACCATTGGGGGCTTCTTACTCCTGATTTCCTTAAAAACTACAACCTTGTCCAAGCAGAAAGCATGCCATTGTTTCAGCATCAGAAACATTTCCTGAAGAAGTACTTGCTCCAGATGGTTAAGACTAATTAGCAAATGGTCATTCATTCATTCATCAAACAACTTACTGAACATCTTGGAGTGCTAACCGTACCTGATGCCACAGAGGTGAAGGAGGGTTCCTGCTGGTCCACAGTACAGTGAGGGCTGGGTAACGTAAGCAGTACAGTGTGATGATAACGTCCCTTTGTAATAAGAACAAAAACAGCAGTGACAGGGGCACTTGTTTCCTCTCTGAAAGGGAAGAACTTTCTACAGTTGAGGAAGGACAAGTGTAAAGTTTATAACATTCTTTATGGAAGGAAGGGAATGTTGTTAGTATGCCTGGTGATTTTTTTTTTCTTACTGCAGTAAATATATAGGTAATAAAGATATGACATATCAGTAATCTTTACATGTATGGTTCGGTGGCATTAATCATGTTCACCATGTTGTTCAACACCCTGCATTAACTGTCCTCTAGTTTCTCCATTACCCTGTACAGAAGCTCTGTGATTTTTAATTTGCATTATTAAGAGCTGATCGTGGAGCTAATTAGGACTAAAGAACAGTGGGATAGAGGAAGAGTAGACTGTGGTGAGGAGGAGGAGGTCACGGGTGCTACCAGATCCAGTTCTGGGATTTACACCATCCCAGGTGGAAGAAAACATTCTTCTACTGGAAGAAGCTAGGCTCGGATCAGCTACTGGAGAAATGGCAGTTCCAAAGTTAGAAGGGAAGGCTCTAAAGGAAGAGAAGGAAACATTTCTGCAAATAAATCTGAGACCCCATTTTAACGCAAAAAACCCACAGCCCTCTAGTCAATTCCAACTCATAACGACCCTACAGGACAGAGTGGAACTGGACCATAGGGTTTCCAGGGAACATCTGGTGGATTTGAACTACTGACCTTTTGGTTAACAGCCCTATGCCATCTGGGTTTCCATACCCCATTATAAAAAACAAAAATGCACAGCCGTTGAGTCGGGTCCAGCTCGTGGTGACCCTAGAGGTCAGAGTAGAACTGCCCCTTGGAGCTTCCAAGGAGTGCCTGGCATATTTGAACTGCTGAGTTCTTGGTTAGCAGACTTAGCATTTAACCCTCTATGCCACCTGGGTTGCCATACCCCATTATAGACCCTTTAAATTAAGGGTCACTAAAGAAGTAAAGGAAACCCTGGTGGCTTAGTAGTTAAGTACTACAGCTGCTAACCAAAAGGTCACTAGTTCAGATCAATCAGGTGCTTGGGAACCCAGAGGGGCAGTTCTGCTCGGCCCTATAGAGTGACTGTGAGTCAGAATCAACACAATGGCAGTGGATCTGGTCTGTTAGTTAAAGAAGTGAAAGGGAGCTTTTGTGGTTCAATGGTTAAAGCACCCAGCTGCCAGTGAAAGGCCAGCAGTGGCCGGCACTCTGGGGGAAGGTGTCACCCGTAAAGATGACAGCCCTGGGAAGCCTGTGGGGTGGTTCTGCTGTGTCCTGTAGGGTTACTGGGAGTCCGAATTAACTCCATGTCAGTGGTTTTTTTATTTTGTCCCTCCATGTGAAGATTTTTTTTTTGGTAAATTTACATTTCTTACTAGATCTGTCCATTCTGGTGGTTCAAATAAGCAGCATGCTTAGATACAGAAACACTGCTGGCATGGTGGTTAAGCACTGTACCTGCTAACCGTGAGGTCAGCAGTTCGAGTCTGCCAGGCACTCCTTGGAAACTCAGTGGAGCCATTGTGCTCTGTCCTATAGGGCCACTATGAGTCGGAATCAACTCGATAGCAGTGGGTTTTTGGTGCTTAGTTACAAGGGTGTGAGTTAAAATACTAAATAGCTTATCTGTCTCTTAACTGACCCACACTGTGTGGAATTATAACTTATGACTCTTTCTTGCCACCTGATGACCACAAAGAATACAGCCCTTCTAGAAATACTAGCCCACCTTAAAAATTAATTAACCCGTCACAGGCTGAATCTAGGAGTCAGGGAGACAGCGGTAATGATAAAGGCCTTTGTGAGGCCCGTCAGACCTTGGTTTTAGATACGAGCCCTTGTCATCAACATTTGAAGCACACCCGAGTCTTTTCTTCCAGCCATGTCACTCAGAAGGCCCAAGTCTATCTGTTGGAAGCAACTTTCCGCGTGTTACATTGAGGTGTTAGGCATGTATTGCCCTGCGTCTGTCACCACCTTCTGCGGTAGTCGCTGCTGTCACTATCCAGCGGCTGCTTCTGTCTCCATGGCAGCTGCCAGCCTGTTCTCGCTGCTGCTGCTGTCATCACCGTCGCAGGCAAGCTAGTGCTCGCCGCTGTCCCTGCTGCTAACGGGGCTGATTGGCACCTCTCCATGTTCTATCATGGTGGAGATGTGTCCCCACCCCAAGCTCATAGCCATCTGACGCGCTTGACTGCCGCTGCTCGTTACCACCCTGATAGCCTGATGCCCGCTGGGACCAGCCCAGCCTTGAGCTGAGGGGCTTCACTGGGGAAGGGAGTGGGGCAGTCAGCTTGCCACCCGGGAAGCAGCTGAGCCTCAGGGAGGGCCTGGACGTGGGGACCCGAGGAATCCTGCACTTTAAAAAGTCAGCACAGCAGAGCCCAGCTCTCCTCTAGGTTCCAAATACCTCTCTTCTGTACTTATGTCTGGAGATGAAAGCAAGCAGAAGTGATAGGCAGTGTCCCTGTCACTCTGGCCCTGCCTGGGTGCAACAGCAATTCTGACTCATGGCGACACCAAGCATTACAGAGGAGAACTGAGCTCCAGAGGCTCTCCTGGCTGTAGTCTTTACAGAAGCAGATCACTAGGCCGTGTCTCCATGGTGCCAGTGGCTAGGTTGGAACCACCAGTCCTTTGGTTAGTGTCTGAGAACAACATTCATGCCATCCCTGGACCTTCTTATCCCTGACTCCAGGGTGGAAATGAAGGCTGTGTCTTGCAAGTCAACTGTTGTAAGCTCTGCATCATTTCTGATATGTTTGCTTTAACAAAGTTTGTGAAGCTTACATCAAAGAGGAAACTACCAAAACAACACCATTTATTAGAGCCCCTAAGAAGATGAAATACCTATGGATAAATCCAACTAGAGAAACAAGAGACCTGTACAGAGAGAATTACAAGACCTTACTGCAGGAAGCCAAAAGAGACTTACGTAAGTGGAGAAACCTACCCTGCTCATGGATAGGAAGACTTAATACTGTGAAAATATCTATTTTACCTAAAGCGATCTACATCTACAATGCAATCCCAGTACAAACACCAGTGTCATTTTTTAATGAGATGGAGAAACAAATCACCAACTTTGTTTGGAAAGGCAAGAAACCCCATATAAATAAGTACTACCAAAGAAGAGGAACATCATGGGAGGCTTCACACTACCCGACCTTAGAACCTATTACACTTCCACGGTAGTTAAAACACCCTGGTACCAGTACAAAAAGAAACAGGTAGACCAGTGAGAGCTGAGATACCAGAGATGCCACCGTCCTGTTATGAACAGCTGATGTTTGACAAAGGCCCAAAGTTCTTAAACTAGGGTAAAAACGGTCTCTTTAACAAATGGTGTTGGCAGAATTGGTTATCCATGTGCAAAAGACTGAAACAGGACCCAGATCTCACACTTTGTACAAAAACTAACTCAAAATGGATCAAAGACCTATATATCAAACAATAAATATAAAATGATAAAGATTATGCAAGAAAAAAATAGGGTCAACAATGGAAGCTCTAATACATAGCTTGAACAGACTTCACAATCTGACAAACAGCACAATCAGCAGAAGAGAAAACAGATAAATTGCAGCTACTAAAAATCAAACACCTTTGTTCATCCAAAGACTTTATCAAGAGAGTTAAAAGACTGCCTGCAGAATGGGAAAAAAATATTTGGCAATTATATGTCAGATCGATGTCTGATTTCCGTAATCTGAAAGGAAGTGCAGAAATATCAACAAGAGAAAGGTAAATAACCCAATTAAGCGATGGGCAAAAGAGATGGGCAGGCACTTCACTAAAGACAACATCTGGGTAACCAGAAGACACATGAGGAAATGCTCACAATCATTAGCTATTAGAGAAATCCAAATCAAAACTACAGTGAGATACAATCTCACCCCAACAGAGTTAGCCATAATCCAAAACATAAAACAAATGCTGGCGAAGCTACAGAAAGATGGGAACTCTCCTGCATTGCTGGTGGGATTGCAAAATGGTACAACCTCTTTGGAAAGCCATTTGGTGCATCCTTAAAAAGCTAGAAATAGAAATACCGTTTGATCCAGTAATCCCACTGCTCGGGATATATCCTACAGAAATAAAAGCAATCACACGAACAGATACATGCACACAAATGCTTATTGCAACATTGTCTACAACAGCAAAAAGCAACCTAGATCCCCATCAACAGATGAATGGATAAATAAATTATAGTACATCTATTTGGTGGAACACTATGCAATGATAAAGAACAATGGTTATTTTAGGAAGCATCTCCTAACCTGGTACCAACTGGAAGACATTATGCTGAGTGAAATGGGTCAGTGACAAAAGGACAAATATTATATGAGACTTTGCTGTAAGCATTTAAAAATTAGACCTATGCACAGAAGAAAAGACTTGTTAACAGCCACAGGGGTGAGGAGGGAGGAAGAGGGTTGGTCATAGTTGATAGAAATTTGGTTGCGTAAAAGCAGTGACAGCACACAATAGAGAGTGGATCAACTTAACTGGACTTCTCCACAAACTGAAAGATATTCTAAACTCAACCTAATATTTCAAAGGATAGAGTAGTAAGAACGGGGGTCTGGGGACATCGAGGCCAGTTGGCAAAGCTAGTCAATTGCTAAGAGAGTCTTCTGTACCCCATATTGGTGAGTGGCATCTGGGGCCTTAAAAGCTAACAAGCTGCCACCTGAGGTACACCAAATGGTCTGAACCTATCCAGAACAGCTGATCACCGCAAACAAGAAAGACGTTAAGGAAAAAAAAGCCCAGGAGATGGACCCATATGAATGGAAGACTGTGTCAACATCAGTCCAAAAGAACCAGTTGGTACCTGGCCACCACCAGAGTTGGTCATGACGGGGGACACAATGTAGAGTCCCTGAGGCAATATGAGAAAAAGAGGTGGGTAGCTCAAGAACTCTACTAAAAGATCTGAATTGATGGTCCAGCAGCCTGGAGGGTCCCCTGGGAACATGGCCCCTCGACCTACTGCTGTCCCTGACGAAAAACCAGTTAATGAGGTCAACTCTTTAGATAAGAATGGACTGGACTCGGGGACAGAGTGGAACCATATGGTGTGAGTACTTTTTGGTTGTATGCATTTATAGGAGGCTGCCTTCCTGGTTTCTTTCTAGGTGGAGGAGAGAGGATGGTGGAGTGGGGCCTAGATGCTTATTTAAAGGATACTAGATATGTAGAGTAGAAAGGAGGAGTATGCTGTCACCAGGTGGCAAGAGCAGAGGGAGCTGCAGGTAGATGGGCATGCCAAACCGACTTGGATTGTATACTTTCACCTAATCACAATAAAATAAACCATACAGATCATAAAAAAATAAAGACTAAATAAAACTTGTGTGAGGTTTAAATAGTATATAGGGTTCATGAGGGCAGACTACTACTCTGCTTTCACAAAGGAACAAAAAGGAATAATTCTGCAGCTGAGAACAAATAGGAACAGGTTTACCAATGAACGAAAGCTGTAAGCAGACTGCTGGGAAACAGGGAGAAGCTAACGGGCCCACCAACAGAGAGACCCTCCATCTGAAGGTGCCGTGAGAGCTTCAGAGACCTTCCAGGCTCATAATCAGCAATTCAGAAAAACGTGGGGGTGCAAAGAGAAACTAAAAGCAGAGGTGAAGGAGAGCTTTGTAGGTATGAAAATATACCAGATAGCACTACTGTATTCACCTCTCCAAAATGCTGACATCTAGAATTTATTCCTAAAGGAACCATCTTAGGAAACATTTAGGAAAAGTCAAGGCTTTTGGTATGGATGATGGAAATCAGATTTAAACCCTTCACATTTTGGCACTGGGGGCAGGGGTTCCCAGCCTGACAGTTGGCATCTATTAAGTGAAAGGAATCTCTTAGCACCGTCTGCACCACCCGCCCCACACTGCCAGCTGAAACTCCCTCTCACTCTGGGAGAGGCCTCTTGGGAACACAGCCCTGCCTTACCTTAGTGGCCCAGAAGCCAACTCATTGAAGTTCTAGAAGGAGACCAGAAAATGGAAAGGAGGGAAAATTACTGAACAATCAGTAGAAATTCTTCTCTACAACTGAAGAAGGTGACAGTGTTCATGTTAAACTGTTTCTTGGTGCCAGGGCAGTCAATGAAGAAGTAGTCTCATTAAACACAGCAAAGAAAAGTTACCCAAAGCTCCCGAGAGAGACAAGTCAGCAGGTGTCAGATGTGTGACCAGTAGCTGCCAACACTAAGAGATAATGAAGAAATGACTTCTCCCTTCTGAGGAACGATGACTTGAACATATTAGTCAAAAAAAGAAACAAGCCAGTTTTGAGAGCTGCATAAACACATTATCAGATTTGCAAGAACTCAGCAAGTTTGTTCATGTGCTCTTTTTTCTAGAAAACTACTTGAGGATGTATTCCGGGGAAGCAAGTAAATAAACCAAGAAGTGAAAAAACCTGGTGTCTAACAAATACTTGGGCCCACTCAGAACATTGAAGAGCCAGTCCAAAGAGAAGCAATAGGGTTCAGCTGTCTTGGGGAAAGATCTCGGGAAGAAGAATGACTCAGGAAAATAATAAGATTTAAGATTAAGAGGTTAATAAATATATATATATGTATATATATATATATTTGGTAAAGACAAGCAATGCAAGAAATAGGAAAGTCAGTTGAAAATCCTAGGAACAAAAACTAAGCACGAAGTTCATGGTCCGAATAGAGAGCAAGCTCGTAGAAGTATCTTCTGTGAGCGGCCCACGGGCTGTAACAGACCACCAGAAAAGGAAATGCTGTCTCCACGTGGCACCGGACCCAGCACTGCCCAGAAATTACCTGCACATGATGACAGACGTGCTTGTTCTTGGTTTTCATGGATCGTCATAAAGACCCTGTGATGCTGGGACAGTATGTAAATGCTGACCTTGTCTCACAAGTGTCAAAATGTGGTTGAGAGAAGACAGGATCGGGGAGGGGGCGGCAGGTAATGGGCAATAGAGG
This sequence comes from Heterohyrax brucei, assembly GCA_028571685.1. Taxonomy (NCBI): domain Eukaryota; kingdom Metazoa; phylum Chordata; class Mammalia; order Hyracoidea; family Procaviidae; genus Heterohyrax; species Heterohyrax brucei. The sequence goes on along the minus strand of CM053147.1, from coordinate 15,093,181 downwards.
AAGGAGGAAGGAAGGCTCCAAAGGATCATGAATAGCCTCATCTTAAAAAAGTGGGAGGAGGCAGGGTATTAATGGGAGCAAAAGAAGAGAGTGGTTTGATAGTTTATTTAAGTCTCAAAGAACAGCATTTTCACACTAAAATAATAAAAGAGAACCTATAAAATACTAAGGAGGAGAAGGATTTTGCTAGTAAAGCTGTGTATCTTTCACATCAGAAAGTTTATCTGTTACTATACTTTTGATCATATTTAATAGGAAACCATGACTTACTTCATCTCACATAGCCTGAAGTCTCAAGTTAGGTGGCTGTGGGTTGGCTACTACAGTGGTCCGCTGGCATCGTGAAGAACCCAGGTTCTTGCCACTCTCTGCCCTGTCTTCTTAGAGACATGTCGGCCATGTCCTCAGCAGCTCCCACTGGGGCCCCACTGGTGGCTACATTTCCCAGTATCGTGGGCAGACACAAAACACCCAGTGAAAGAAGAGCATGTCTCTTCCTGTGGCTTACTTTTTTCAGCACAGAAGTGGTGTCCTAGAAACCACCAGCCGACTTCTTCCCATGTCTTATTAGCCAGCAGTTTATCCCACATCCTCCTTCAAACCAAGGGCCAGTGACATATATGGGAAGCTCTTAAGTCATCTCCAGTGTGCTTGGTTTGGTTGACTGCCCCTGGAAAGTGGCTGCTGTCTGTATAGCCTCATCTTTCACTTCACTGAGAACTGCTTGTACCAATAAACCTACTAAAGAGAAGTGATCATTGGTGTAACCTCTGTACTTACTTCGTTTACAGACACAATCCAGAAAAGAGACCCTGCTGGCTGTCTAGTTCCTTGTTTAGTAATTTCTCCCTTGAGGTACAGGAATATGGAGTCCTTCTTTCTAGCTTGCATTATCAAATCAAGATCCTCAGAGCTGCTAAGTGATGGTTTTCTATGAATGGTTAATTAGCTTTGTATAGCTCGTAGATTCTGAAAGATCCTTCATCTCCTTAGATCATCTATAGATAGATAGGTAGGTAGGTAGAAAGACAGACAGTGATTGAACCAGCTCTGACTCACAGCAACCTTACGGTACCACAGAACAAAACATTAGATGACCCTTTATCGTCTTCATGGTGAGCAGCATGTTTGAATTCATCGTTACTCCGCTTTGTCCCTCTCCCTGTCACCGTGAACCTCCTCCATCCTCCTGGCCCTCTGCTTCACCAGACATGATTACATCACATAAGCTGGAGATTTTTACGTAACCTGTAGGTTCTACCAAGGAAACTGTGGTGGTATAGTTGTTAAATGCTATGGCTGCTGACCTTCAGGTCAGCAGTTCAAATCCCCCAGGTACTCCTTGGAAAATCTGTGGGGTAGTTCTGCTCTGTCTTGTAGGATTGGAGTTGACAGCAGGTGGTTATATGTCGTATCACAGAAAGGCCTGACGATCTCCTTCTGAAAACTCAGCCATTGAAAACCCCTAAGGAGCACGGTTCTGCTCTGACACACGTAAGGTTGCCATGATCTGTCATTAATTTGATGGCGATTGGTGTACGGTGGTGGTGAATGACAGAGAAGGATTCTGTGTCCATTTTCAAAACTTCTTTGGGAAAATGGGAATCAAGATTTGAATCCCAACGCAGCCACTTAATATTTTCAGCGTAAACTCTGTTAGTTTCTTCACCTTTCAATGCTTTAGTTACCTTATCTATAAAACAGAAATGGTTTGTTTACGCTTAAGGGTGGTTATAAGGATTAGATGAGATGACATGTATAAGTACCTTGTGTAAACATAAGGCCACCAACTCATCTGTCGTTGTGTCGTACTGTAGTGGCCTGAAACATCATGGTAAACAGAGAAAAGATTGAAGTTGTCAAGGATTTCATTTTACTTGGATCCACAATCAATGCCCATGGAAGCAGCAGTCAAGAAATCACATGACTTATTGCATTGGGCAAATCTGCCACAAAAGACCCATTTAAGTGTTAAAAAGCAAAGACGTTGCTTTGAGGACTAAAGGGTAACTGACGAATGCCATGGTATTTTCAGTTACCTCCCCGGAATGCAAAAGCTGACCAATGAATAAGGAAGACCAAAGAAGAATTGGTGCCTCTGAGTGATGGTGCTGGTGAAGAATACTGACACCAGGAGAGGGAACAAATCTGTCTTGGAAGAAGCCAAAGCCAGGTGCTGTCTTGGAAGAAGTACAGCCCAAATACACCTTAGCAGCGAGGATGTTGACACTTCTTATAGACTTTGGACGTGTTATCAAGAGGGACCCGTCCCCAGAGAGGGATGATTTGATGTTGTCTCTGCAGCAGGGGGCTCAAACCCAGCAGTGACTGTGAAGACGGCGGGTGGCCCCGTAGGACTGCCTTCGGTTGTCCATAGGGTGCTGTCATTCACAGTCACCGTGACCACGCCGAGCAACAGTGTGGGTGTAAGGAGGAGGTCAATAATGACTCAGCCTTTTTCTTCCTATTTTAAGATGTTTTCCCAAGAAGCTGTCTAACACTTGGTTTCCAGAGTTTGTGTGTTTCTTTTTGTTTTCAGTTCTTTTATTTTTTGCAGGCAATGAAAAAATTTTATTGAACTGCAAGCATGTGATTACACTAGTAAAAGTGTTTTAAAAATTAAAATACAATCTTGCAGGACAAAAAAGGAAAAAAAGTACCACCGCTGGTTGAATTATTTTTAAGTATACCTAGCAGCTTGAACGTTGAGCTTTTTGACCCTATAATAGCTTGATAGACTAATATTTTGTGTAAATCATTGAAAGCTAATCTGTCAATTTTAATAAAACCAAAAGGCATGCCAAAGGTACAGTGGAGGCAATGGTTAAATAGTGCCACTGATAAGACTTGTCATTTGCTTTGTTTCTTTATAAGTTTTCTTACTGTCGTGGCTGATGGCTGCTCAGTGGGTCCCCAGCTCATGGTATCGCCATGTATTAAAGGAGAACTAAGCTCCATGGCATCTTCTTGGCTCCTTTTAAATGCTTTTCATTTACAGCTCTGAAAAATTTAAAAGAATGAGGTTCAATTGAAATGTATCATTCTGTTTCAATAAAGTATTGTATATTTGGACTAAAATTTGCAAAAATCTCACACTCACCATTTGCACTCTGGTTTACTTTTTAAAATTGTAAATACAAACTCCAAGTCGTCCCCTGGATGCTGTGCTAGTTTTTAGGGCTGCCTTAGATTCTTTTTCTTTATAGTATTTGATAGTTGACATTAGTGGAAAGTGAGTCAAATTAGGGGCAAGGCAGAGGACTTTAATTCTCATTTGAAACGTGAATATCGTAATAAGGGAAGAGATGAAAAGCAGCCAGGATAAAGACCAGAGGGAGATGATCTCAGCACTTTTGACCAAGTTTTCTCCATCAAAGACTACAAGCTGCTCACACGTCGCCCTGAGCTGGGTGCCCACAGAGCACCATTGAAGGGGGTTTCAGTGGGATGGCTTCCTCACAGAGGGAGGCTGGGGTAACTTTTCACTTTTCTCTGTAGCACTTTGAATTATAAAAAGAAGTCGGGCTCAGATAATCAAAAAGCATGAGATGATGGGTAAAATATTTTATAGGATTATCATTCAATAATAATTGAATTTCTCTAGCATGTTTTCCTGGTGGAGAGCCTCAGAGAAGTTCAAATGGATCATCTGAATTAGTTACACATACATCAGTAAAAGTGAGGGCCTGGGGTCAACCTTGCCATTCTTCCTGTCTTATATGGAGGCAAAGGGACAGGGACAGTGTTCCTGTGGCTTTAGCATCCCGGGCTTCATAAACTAGGCCATGACCATCTTAGACCCAGTAAAGACAAAGATGATCCCTATTCTGCCTTAGTGGTTTTATTGGTCCTGAGTGAGGACATCCCATTTTTTGTTTCTTCTCCAAATGTCCTTAGAGCTTTTGCTATAGGACCAAATTGTTTACTCTACTGAATGCCACATAAAATAAGCTGGAGATTTCTGCAGTGTTTTACAAGCTCTTGCTCCCTAATAGCAGCCCAGGAGTTTTTGAAAAAGCATGTTTTTTATTTTCAGATTCTAGTTATAAAACAGTAACCCTCATCATCTCACTACTTAACAACTCCAGTTTTCTGTGACTCTGATCCTAGAGTTCTTTTCCAGATGCTCAGTTATGAAAAATAAGAATGGAAAGAGCTACCGTGTCTTTCCACTCTGTCCCTGCAAAAGGTCAGGCTCTGAATTAAATCTTTGAGCCTGTGGACAACAGAACAAAACACTGCCGGGTCCTGCCCCACCCCGACTGCTTTGGCAGTGTTTGAGCCCACTGGTGCAGCCAGTGTCACTCTTGCTTACTGGGGGCCCTCCTTGTGTCCGACTCGACGGCACTTGGCTGGCTGCTTTACCAAACATGAGGTGCTTCTCCAGGGACTGAGTCCTCATGACAACATATCCAGAGTGTGTGAAATGAAGTCTCACCAGCCTCCTTCCTCTTTTTTTTTTTTTTTTTTTTTTAATATTTTGTTGTGATCGAGTGGACATTTACAATCTAAATTAAGTTTGCATGCCCACCTATCTGCAGCTCCTCCTTTCTTTACCTGGTGACAGCACACTCCTCCTTTTCATTCTATGTATGTCGTATCCTTTTAACAATCTTCTGTTCCCTCCTCTCCACCTTCTCCTCTCCCTTCTAGTAAGAGGTAAGTAGGATGGCATCCTGTAGAACCATAAAGTACGTGCACCTGATGGTAATGTTGTGTCCCCATGTCCAGTCCCTTCCTGTCCAAAGGGTTGACCTCAATAATTGTTTCTGGTCAGGGGTAGCAGCTGGTCTAGGGGCTATACTCCCAGGGGAACCCCCAGTCTATCAGACCATCAGTTGTGGTCTTTTAGTGAAGTTCTTGAGGTGCACCCTCCTTTTCCCGTGTTCTCACTCGGCCTCAACAGCATGTGCCCTGTCATGGCTGGGCACCGTCTGGTTCTTCTGGTCACATGTTGATACAGTCACCCATTCACATGGCTCCTTCTGTCTCCTGGGCTCTTTTTCCCTCATGTCTTTGCTGTTCTTGGTGATCATCTGTTCCAGATTAGTTGGGACCATTTGGTGTACTTCAAATGGCAGCTTACTAGCTTTTAACACCCCAGACACCACTCACCAATATGGGGTACAAAAGTCTCTCTTAGCAATGGGCTAGTTATGCCCGTTGTCACCAGCCACTCTTCTCAGGAACATTCTGGCTCTACTTCTTCCAAGACAGATGTGTTCATTCTTCTGGTACCCCATGGTATATTCAGTATTCTTTGCCAACACCCTACTTCGAAGGCATCAATTCTTTGATCTTCTGTATTTATTGTTCAGCTTTCACGTGTATATGAGGTGACTGAAAATACCATGGCTTGGGTCAGGAGCACCCTAGTTTTCAAAGTGACATCTTGGCTTTCTAATACTTTAAAGAGCGGTGTGTAGCAGGTTTTCCCAATGTTGTTTGCTCAAATTTGTCATTTTAGTTTTTGATTGCTGCTTCCATGGACATTGATTGTGGATCCAAGTAAAATGAAATCCTTGACAATGTCAGTCTTTTCTCCATTTATCATGATGTTGCTTACTGGTCCAAGTTTTGAGAATTTTTGTTTTGTATGTATTGAGGTATAATCCATACTGAAGGCTGTAGTCTTCGATCGTCATTGGTAAGTGCTTCAAGATATACATAGCAGATGTACATGTGTGCACATATACAAATGCATGTATTTACAGACAGACACACACATATGGTGAGCCTCTCGACATCTGTCAGTAATGGAACTAGAAAAGGAGGAAGAAGAAAATGCTTTCCTGCATTCAGAGGGAATTCTTGGGTAGTTGTCAGCTCCTGATTCTCTTCCATCCTCTTTTCTGACCCTAGCAATTATTCCTCCACATTTTCAAGTATTAATAGCATACATTAAGCACTTACTGATGAAGATCAAAGACCACAGCCTTCAGTATGGATTACACTTGAACATAAAGAAAACAAAAATCCTCACAACTGGGCCAGTGGGCAACTTCATGATAAATGCAGAAAATATTAAAATTGTAACTGACTACCCACTGCCATTGAGTTTATTCCAACTCCTAGTGACCCTAGAGGTCAGAGTAGAACTGCCCCATACTTTCCAAGGAGCACCTGGCAGACTTGAACTGCTGACCTTTTTTGGTGAGCAGATGTAGCACTTAACCACTGTGCCACCAGGGTTTCCTAAAATTGTAAAAGATTTTATTTTACTTGGATTTATAATCAGTATCCAAGGAAATAGCAGTCAAGAAATCACATTATTGGGCAAATGTGCTGCAAAAGACCACTTTAACGTATGATGACAGAGCAAAGGTGTCACTGTAAGCATTGAGGTGCACCTGGCCCAAGCCAGGGTATCCTTAGCTGCCTCCTCTGTATGTGTAGTTTGCACAATGAATAAGGAAGACCATGAAACAAGATCCATATCTTACACCTTATACAAAAACCAACTCAAAGTGGATAAAAGACCTAAATATCAAATCTAAAACGATAAAAGCTCATTCAAGAAAAAGTAGGAACAACAATGGAAAGTTTAATCCACAATGTAGAGACTTCAGAATCTGTCAAACAAACCACAGTTATCAGAAGAGAAAATAGATAAATGTTAACTATTAAGAATCACACACTTTTTTGCTCATCCAAAGACTTTATTAATAGAATTAAAAGGCCACCTACAGAATGGGAAAAAATATTTGGCAACTATATGTGAGACCAACACCTGATCTCCATAATCTGTAAGATACTACACAATGTCAATAAGAAGATAAATCATCCAATTAAGCAATAGGCAAAGGAGACAAACAGACGTTTCTCTAAAGAGGAGATCCACACAGCCAAAAAATGCATGCAGACGTGTTCACAATCTTTAGTTATGAAAGAAATTCAAATCAAGACGACAGTGAGATAGCATCTCACCCCAACAAGGTTGGCCATGATCCAGAAAACACAAAACAACAAATGCTGGAGAGGCTGTGGAGAAAGTGGAACTCTCCTGCACTGTTGGTGGGGTTGCAAAATGGTCCAGCCTCTTTGGAAAGCAATCTAGTGCTTCCTTAAAAAAATGGATATAGATATACCATTTGACCCAGTAACTCCACTACTTGGAATATATCCTACAGAATCAAGGCTATTCACACCAACGGATACATGCACAAGAATGTTTATTGCAGCACAGTCTACAATAGCAAAAAGATGGGATCAACCCAGATGCCCAACAACAGAGGAATGGATAGGTAAACTATGGTATATATACTCAATGGAGCAGTATGCAGTGATAAAGAACAATGATGATTCTGGAAACATAACCTGATTTCAACTGAAAGACATTATGTTGAGTGAAAGTGGTCAGCAACAAAAGGACAAATATTGTATGAGACCCCTACGATAAGAACTCAAAAACAGACTTACGCATAAAAGACTCTTTGACGGCTGCAAGGGAAGGGAGGGAGGGAGGGAAGGGTTTAGATTAGATAGTTGTTAGAAATTTGGTTGGGTGAAATCTGTGACAGCACACATTAGAAACAAGAACAATATTAAGTGGACTTCAACATAACTTGAGTACCACTTCCATCTTAACCCAATAATGCAAGGACAGAGTAGCTGGGGTGGGGGGCAGGGGACCATGTTCTTAGGTGAAATCGAGGCCAATTGGCACAACTACTGTTTTGCTAAGAGGGCTCTCTGCACCTCACAATCGTGAGTGGTGTCTGGGGTCTTAAAAGCTGCCAAGCTACCATTCGAGGACACAGCAAATGGTCCCAACTCAGCAGGAACGGATGCTCACCGAGGACCAAAACAACAACCCAGAAGACAGAGAGACCCACATGAGTGGGTGCCTCCATCAACTTGGAACTGGAAGAACCGGATGGTGCCCAGCCACCACCAGTGATAGCCACAGTGGAGCTCACTAAGTTGAGTCTCACTGGCAACACAAGAATAAAAGGGGGTGCACCCTGAGATCTCCACTAAAAGACGACAATTGATGGTCCAGTGGCTTCGGGGTTCCCCTGGGAGCATGGTCCCTGTCCCTGTTGCTGCCCTTGCCCGTAAATCATAACGAAGGTCGACTCTTCGGACAGCAATGGATTGGACTTGGTGCTGCAGAGTAACCATGTATTGGATGCACTTTATGGTTCTATGCATCTATAGGATATCATCCTGCTGACCTTTGGCTGGAGGAAGGGGAGTGGGTGGAGAGGAGGGGAAAGGAGGCTGTTGGGAGGATGAGACATGTATGGAGCAGAGAGGAATAGTGTGCTGTCACCAGGCAGGGAGAGCAGTGGAGACTGCATATAGGTGGGCATGCAAATTTATATGGGAATGTACATTTTCACTCAGTAATAATAAATAAATAAGGAAGACCAGAGAAGAATTGACCCCTTTGACTCACGATGTTGACAAAGAACACTGAATATATGATCAAGTACCAAAAGAATGAACAACTATTTCTTGGAAGAGGTGCGGCCACAATGCTCATTTAGAAGCAGAGATGGCAAGACTTAGCCTCACATACATGTTACCAGGTGGGACCAGTCCCTGGAGAAGGACATCATGCTTGGTGAAGGAGAGCATCAGTGAAAAGGAGGAACACCCTCGACAAGATGCGGTCACACAGTGGCTGTAACAGTGAGCTCAAGAATAAAAATGATATCGAGGATAGTGCAGGATCAGGTGTGTTTCATTCTGTTGTGTGTAGGGTCACTGTGAGTTGAAACCAACTTGACAGCTCCTAACAAGAGCAACCCTGGAAGCCCTGGTAGCGTGGTGGTTAAACACTATGTCTGCTAGCCAAAAGGTCACCAGTCCCAGTCTGCCAGGCACCTGGAAACTCTGTAGGGCAGCTCTGCTCTGTCGTACAGGGCCACTGTGAGTTGGAATCAACTCGACGGCAGGGGGTTTGGTTTGGGTTTTGTTTTTTTAACAACAGTAGCAGGTTAATTGACTTTGTTTTAGATTCTCAGTAAAAGCAGGCTTATTATCTACCAAATCTGAACCTTAATTCCCGTCCCCGTATCTTAATCTTAGATTTCAAAATATAGATATTTCTAGTACCTCTCCATCACTCTTCTATTCATCTTGTCAGTCTTTTATGTCCAGTTAAATGCAGAGACTTGTTGACTCTTGTCGTAAGTGGTTCTGGGTTCCATTCCTCTTCGGCTTTTCCCACCCTCACTGTCATACCACCTATAGCATGAAGTAGTACTTCCTCAGCAACACTCCTGTCCTCAGATTCTTTCCCCTTAGTCATACTTTGTGTTGTGGTTGGAATAATTATCCTGAAATACTTCACAGAAGTTCATTTTTGCACTGTCCCTAGTGATCTCTTAGTAAATACCCTATTTAGCCTAATCTTTCCAACCTTGAATAAAAATTTTCCTAACAATTGCCTTATTTCACTGGCTAGACCCTCCTTTCACTCTTTATTCCAGAAGGTTCTTTTGCCAGAGATATCCTCACAGTCCTCTTATATGTGACTTATACTCCAACTTCCATGCCTTTACTCTTGCTGTTCTGCTGACTTAGCCATAAATTTGCCACCCTTCAAAACAAGTCACATCCCACCCTTCTTCTGGAAGGATCCATCACTCCAGTTGGCAGCTGACACTCATTTTTCTGTTCTCTGAAGTCATTAACATATTCTATGTATCTCCCATAATGTAGGCACTTGAATGAGCATATAATAGAGGTTTAATAAATATTTGATTATTTCAAAGATAGACTTCCTACCAGTGGGGTCCAAGAATAATAAAATGTTTGAGGGAAACCAAATGACAGCTCACCCAGAGGAATCTTGGCACAAGTTTCTATGAGTATATAGCTAATTCTGAGGTCACTGAAGCTTAATTAACAATATTTGTAATGTCTTTAATATTGATGTAAGTAGCAAAGAAAAAGGTGTAAGCTTGTTTAATGCTGCTGTTTTTAAGGGGTAGCCCATCACGTGTAGAAACTGAGAGTGGTACTGTTATTGATCAAGAGAGTGGATCTCCTCTGTGTTCAGTCCATGAATACTTAGGATAGCTTCCCAAGCACACTCAGTGGCTGAGCTGTGACATGTGACCCACTAGGGGGCACTGTACTTGACCCTCTGTTAAAGGTGAACAGTGTGTTTTTCGTCCTTTCCCAGCGATGGTGGTAAACACCGAGTTTGCATACATTCCCTCTCACCGATTCTGGCAGCGGATGTTTGTCTGTGGTTCCATTCCTGACAATTCTAAATAAGGGACAATTTTACCAACAAAATTGCTGTTCCCGAAGGTAAAGTAAACTTCTTGAGTCAGCAGAATATATATCCTCTTTGCTTTGCTACATGCTGAATTGCTGACTCTCTTCTTTAGATGTGGTCATTTCTTGCTTTCTAATTTACGCATAAATCCAAAAGAAAAATCACTTAGTATTCTTAATAAAACAGCATAAGATTTGGATTTTTTTCCTTTACGGCCAAGCCCAGTGCCGTTGAGTCGGACCTGACTCCTGGCAACCCTATATGCAGTAAAAATGCAAATGTGTGTGGCTTATTTGCAAATGCAGACATTAATAACTGATATTTAAACAGGCTGGATTAGCAATTTTCCTGATACACTTAAGAGATTTTTCCAATAATTTGCACACTCGAAATCAATTTGCATACAACATGTAAATTGAATTTAATTTTTTTATATAAAATTGTAGTTATCAGCTTGAACCATTAAATTTACTATTTAATATATGCTTTCCAGCTCACTTGGTTAGAATTTCATTGCCCCTTATCTATATAAATTTAATTAGGCTTGATATCATCAGTATATTATAGAACTAATTAAAGATTTAGATAAGTGCTGAGGGGGCTTATTGAAAACTCCATAAAGTTCCATTTGGAAAATGAGGTATTCTTCCTTTGGTTCATTGTGAGAGAATGAAACAGCAAGAAGGTTTCTTGCAGTGGTTCTGAGAAATTATTTAACTGGCTTTAATGGACTTATCCCATTCTTTGAAGAGCTTTTTAATTACTCTGTATTTTTGGGAGGTCCAAAACAGTTATGATCTTTATTTAAAGGTTTTAAAATCCTCGTTTCCTCTCCTCCTACTGAGCTACCTTATATTCTGGTGCACGTGTGAGTGTCTGAGTGTGTGTGTGTGTGTATGTGGATGTAAATATAGAATTTCTCTCCCCTGATCAACATTATATATTACAAACCAATGTTTATTAGGAAGTCTAGAAATGTTCACAAGTGGAACAGATATTGAAGAAGCAGGGAATGCCCTCCATCAACATGGTCCAGAGAAAGAAAAGACATGAAACCTTGGCCTAAGACCACCTCTTGGTTTCTGCCCGCAGGTATGACTAATTTGGGTACATCAGTTTGCAGAAATCACTTCTAAATTCCCTTGGATCTGTGTCTCCACTATAGAGTATAAAACAGATTAGTTTAAAAGACTGATTTCAACTAAGTGCTTTTGTGTCCTCATACAAAGCACAATAAAGCTTTTTATTCCAGTGAAACCAGTGTGACTTTCACTTGACTATGACTGAATCAGAGCCACATCCTCCCCGTTCTCTTGCCTCCACAGCCCTCGGAGGGAGTACGGTTTTCTCACTGCATACTGAGTGACACAATGCTTGGTAGAAAAAAAAATGAAAGTGAAGCACAAATAATCAGTGTGGGCAGCCTTTAACTGGTGCACCGCAGTGTAACGCAACAGTACCGAGCAAGCCAGGGAGCCAGGTTCATTGTCAAAAGCCTGTGTGGCCTCGCTCAAAGGTTACGGGTTGCAGACTCAGAGCTAAGGAGATGTCTGTTTAATTCAAAGCACTGTTGTGATTAGCTAGCTGCGTGTCTGAGGCCTACTCTCTCCCAGCCTAGATGTCTTTTCCTAGAAAATGGAAATAATGCAATAATGCTCCACCTGTCCCCACCTCCAGCCTTCCTCAATGGGTGGCAGAGGTCTTAGATGTTGTTTATGCTAGTGTAATCCATCCATCTCTCCAGATAGGGAGACTGAGGCAGGGTGGGATTAAATAGTGTGATCGGTATCATACCATTGTCAAGTGGTAGGTCAAGGACTGGACTTTGTGCATGTCTGATGTCACAGCACTGTCACCTATGGGTGACAACAGAACACTGTCCAACTCTCTTGCCTCAGACACGTCATCAGGAGGGAGCCATTGCTTGAGGAGGACATAGATTTGGGCTATTGAGGGCCAGCGAGAGTAGACCCTTGGTGAGAAGCATTGTCACTAAACTGCCACAGTGGACCCGAATGTGCCCACAGTCATGAGGATGACGCGGGACCAGGCAGCATTTCATTCTGTTGTGTGTGAGGTCACCGTGAGTCAGAGTTCGCTCCGCAGCAGCTGTCTGTTGTTGGAAGGGAAGAGTCACCAAGTTTAGTAAAGTAAAAAGAAGTTTATTTGGCCTATTTTCAAAGAGGCAAAGTGGGAAGGGAACAGTCACGCTGCTAATGTCTGCCTGACTCCAAAGAAATTGCAGAATAGGCAGAAGGGGAGGGGGGGACAGGCAAGCGTGTTGCCTCTGTCCTGTCTGCCCAAGTCTGAGGAAATGGTACAGGGTAGTCAAGAAGGGCAAAACGGACAGGCAAGCTGCCACAGCCGAGGACCGTTACAGGGCCACCAGTGTACGTTAACACTACAAGACGGGGAAACCACTGAAAGCTTCACCTTTTCACAGAGTAGGCTAGAAACTATGACCCTGCATTTTGAATCACCTTTCTTAACAAATCGATACCGGGTCCCGATTGGTCTAAATTTTCTATCCAGTAGATGCTAATGGAAAAAGACAAGAGTAGGAAGTCTTTTGTGTTCTGTTTGTGTGGCTTACGTGAAAGTTTCCCTAATTGGTATTTTCCAAGATTATCCAGCTACTGTGTTTATCTCAGAGCCTGGCTAAGGCCGTGTGAGCCCTTGTGAGCCCAACTCCAGCTGGGTCACATTCCTATGCTCAAGGGCAGGGAATGATGACATCAGTGGTATTTTCTAAATCACTGTCAGTCTGTCCATCCATCCATCCGTGCGTGTATGTATCTATTTCTGAAGAAGGAAGCATAGAGAGAGGAGGCAGGTGATGGCCGGGGAAGTGTCCCTGTGGAACAGGACAGACTGGAAGGCTCACTAGCTTCCTCGTCTTTCGTGGAGTCCCCCAGCAGAGCCTCTGCAGCTGTGGTGCAGTGGTGGCGACTTGAAGTGCGGTGCTCAGAAGACCACCTAGGTTAGTAACTGCAGCCACTTGGAGTCAAGACAGAGTGGTTTTCATTCTAACTGCTGTGACTCGCTGACAGCCTCAGTTCATCACCTCTCTGCCTGCCTTCCTCCCCAGGATACCGAGAGGAACGTTTCTTCTGGGCCTCAAGGATAACCAGCAGCCACAATGCCCAGCATGGACAGATGTCTATCTGTGGACATTCCTTAGCCTTTTGGAAGCATCAGAAATGAAGAGGCAGCAAATAGGAAGGAGGTGGAATCAGCACCTTCTTCTGCAGCATTTGTGGGAAAGTGGGCTCAGGTTTGCAGGTGACTTTTGCTGCCTTTTGAATAACTTGCTGCTTTTCCTGTTAGGGATCATGTTTCTCTTTACAATCTGTGCCCACTGGGATCATGTCCTTTCCCTGCCTGCCTCTCCAGCACAGCCAGCCTCAGCCGTGAAGAGCCAGTCGTCACAGTGAGTTAATAGCTGGCGGTCAGCGTCACCCATGTGAGAACGCAACGAGCAGGACGGCTCGGCTTTCACTGTCTCCTGACACAAGTTAGCACGACACTCACACTTTGAACAAGCACTCGTGCCACGTCTCCTTTGTGTGCGCCACATGTTCTCCCGCCGATCCCCAGGCTAGAAGAATGTTGTATGTACTTGCCAATTGGACACAGTGCAGTCTGCAGTCTTCATGGGGCACAGCGGTTAAGTGCTACAGCTGCTAACCAAAAGATCGGCAGTTCAAATCCCCAAGCCCTCCTTGGAAACTCTAAGGGGTAGTTCTGCTCTGTCCTGTAGCGTCGCTGTGAGCTGGAATTGACTCGACAGCAGTGGGTCTGCGTGGGTCACGGGTGTGATCACTAGCAACTCCTTGATGTGAGTCAGCACATTTTTGTCTGCCCCCTAGCTTTATTCTGCATGTAAACCATTTCCTAGGGGAGGTGGTGTGTTGTTGTGTAGACAGAGTTCGCATCCTGGTGCCCAGTTATCCAGGAGACCTTAGGAAGATAGCTTAGCTTTCTGAAACTCAGTGTAAGATCCAACTCAGGTCCTCATGTAGAGCTCCTAGCATGTAATTCAATTGTGAAATGCTTCTTTGACTTGAGAGAGTTCAAAGTGCAGAGAAGCTGAGGCCAACAGAACCTGCATGGTGCATCCATACATTGGCTACTGTGCAGCCCTTAGGAAGAATCAGTAAGGCTGGTAAGTACTGAAAGGAACTGCTTCTGAGATACATTGTTAAAAGCAAGGTAAAGAACAATGTGTCAGCTTACCATTTCTCCTTAGGTGTATAGTAAACACAGTCACACACATATGCTTTTATAGGTATAAAATGTATCTGGAAGGAGATGCTATAAATTTCAGGCGTTCATGCAGGTAACATTGGCTGCCTTCTATGCCTGCCCTTCCCACTCAAGGTATTTTTATAAGCAACACTATGTCAATTTTAACATAGCAATGTTTACAGAAATATCTCATGGGGAGATGCCATTGGCAAAAAGGTGCAGAAGGTCTCCTGTGTGTGCTTAAAAATAAGGTAGAAACAATGGATTGTTGCTTTCTTACATTGTTACCAACAGTTGCTTCTTTCCTAGAAGGAACATAAGGTAGATGACTGGGAGACAGAACTGAGAGAGACTGCTCTGCCTCTCTACTCTTATTTTGTTTGTTTAATGAACTCTTATATGACATGTATCATGTGCTAAGCACTGCTCTAAAATTTTATAGATGTTAATTCATTTAATCATCCAACAACCATATTTGGTAGGAAACCCTGGTGGCAAAGTGGTTAAGTGCTGCATCTGCTAACCCAAAGGTCAGCAGTTCAGATCCCCCAGACACTCCCTGGACACTCTATGAAACAGTTCTACTGTGTCCTATAAAGTCACTATGCCAGTTCATGTCCACCAAGCACTCCTTGTACACTCTGTAGAGCAATTGTACTCTGTGGAGAAGTTCTGCTCTGTCCTATAAAGTCACTGTGAGTCAGAATCAACTCAACAGCAGCGGGTTTGGTTCGGACCAATAGCCCTATTTTATGAAAAAGGAGAGAACTGAAGCCCAGAAACTTCAAGTAATTTTCCTAAGTTCAGAGAACTATAAAATAAGTACCCTAGTAACCCTTTCTCACTGTATCATTAGTTTAGAAATAATTTTTTAAAAACCAGATATTCTTCCATGTGGTAGGTGTTAAGTAGGTGGCTTATGCAGTAAGTGACAGTGAAGGAAGACGTTGCTCAAGATTGTGTCATAGAGTTGGACAGTCTTAAAGGGTGGGCTTTGTATACACAAGCCCAGAACCAAAAAGGACTAAGTGTATTCGGGGGACAGTGAGTAGGTCAGTTTGACTAAAATAGAAAATTGGTGCAGAAGAAAAGATGAGGAGAAGGTGAAATAGGAACCAAGTCTTTGAAAAGGCCTTGGATATCAGTGTTACAGCTTGAACTTGATCTTGCTAATAGCACTAAAGAAGCAAGATTCTTTTATACAGAACTGTGATATGATCCAGTTAGAACTAGAGAAGGTTAGCTTTGGAGGAGGTGAGGGTTTGTGAGAGATGCCAGTCAGGAAACAACTGAAACAACCCAACAGGTGTGGCTAGGGTCTATGATAATGAAATTGGAAGGAAGAGATAAATATGAAGGGCAGTACATTGATTGATAGCCCTGGTGATGACTGGACAAGAGGAGATGAGAGGAGGAATCCAAGGCAGCGACACTGAGGCTTTAAGACTTTGCAAACTGTAGCCTTGTTAAGCCAAAGTTGGAAGTTGGGGAGGCCACTTGATAAAAGGCATTGGGTCAAAATGTCCAGAAACCAGTGGGAAAGAGGTTTGACCTGTTGGGAGAGACTAGATCATTAGAGAAGGGTCTGAGCATCACCTGGACGGATGGGAAGCTTCTGGAAGCAGAGAGAGCGCAGAGGGCCAGGGCCTGCCTGTGAGGATGCCTGCCCTGGGCAGACCAAAGAAAAGCCAAGACAGAGTGAGAGAAGGAACTGGGAGGACCCGGGGGAGAACTAGATAGCACAGCTCAGAGAGGGCTGTGCACGTGGGGGAAAGGTGTCGAGGGACAGAGGACTGAGCAAAGCCCGTGGTCTTGGTTCACTAGCATGCCATGGATGACCTTTTTGACTATGGTTCCATAGATAAAATGGAGACTTTGGGAGAACAGACAGTGAATACAAATCATGTGCTCAAGAAATTTATCAGTGAGAGAGAGGAGGTAGACAAGAGAGTGAACAGGCAGACACAGATCACGTGAAGGCGTTGGGGCCAGTCATTTTGTTCTTGTAGAATCTGAGAAACAAGAATTTCTGAAGGCAGGTGTGAAAGAACCGGTGAACAGGGTTCCTACTGAAATTTTTTTAAATAAAACAGAAAATTAAGCCATTCTAAAGGAAGGAAGTGGGCTGAGATCTTTTTCCTCTTCAAAAAAGAATGAAAAGAAGCCCTTCTTCTGCGCCAAGAAGGAAGCACTAATAAAGGCATTTCCCTGTGGAAGGCGTGACACCTGACACAGGTGTGACACAGGGCCACCTAGAGGTGACCTGTGTGTGAACCCTCAGAATGGCCACTGCCGTAGGGTACACAGTAGTGTCCAGTAAGATTGAACTGTTATTTTGACCACGTTTCGGATCCGACTCGACGGCACTTGGCACTTGGCTGGCTTGCATAGCAGGTCTCCCACTACACCTTCTGACCTAATCAGACTGAACCTGTGATGTGCAGTTATTTACCCCATGGCCTGAATGAAGAAACTGAAGTTTGGACAGACCAAGAAATTTCCAGGATCTTCACCTAAGATCAAAGACAGGGATTGTGTTCCTTGCCATCGAGTCAGTTCCAATTCATAGCAACCCTAAAGGACACAGTAGAACTGCCCATAGGGTTTCTAAGGAGTAGCTGGAAGGTTTGGACTACCGACCTTTAGGTTAGCAGCTGTGGGTGTTAACCACTGGGCGACCAGGGCTCCAGATCTAAGTGCAACGGATCACACGTGCAGCGCTTACTGTGTTGCAGCCACTGTTCTTCATGTCATCCTTGGACACAATCCTATATCACTATATCCTTGTCTCCAATGAAGCAACTAACACAGAGAGATAAATACGTTTCTCAAGTTCATACAAGTAGTGAGAGGTAACAGCAGCATTCTAACCCAGACTACGGGTTCTAAAGTCCGTGCTCTTAACCACCAGAGTATGCTGTCTCTTTCACTGTGTGTGTGTGTGTGTGTGTGTGTGTGTGTGTGTGTGTGTGTGTGTGTGTGTGAGAGAGAGAGAGAGAGAGAGAGAGAGAGAGAAGGAGCCGTGGTGATGCAGTGGTTAAGCGTTCATCTGCTATCCGGAAGTTGTGGTATGAACCCCCCAATTGCCCCACAGGAGAAAGATGGGGCATTCTGCTTCTGTAGGGACTGCAGCCTGGGAAATCTTATGGGGTAGTTCCATTCTGTTCAATAGGGTCACTGTGAGTCAGAATCAACCCAACAGCAATGAATTATGTAATATACAGAGTGTATATATTAAATATTATCAAAATATGTATTTTAAGTGAGGCCTCAATGGCACTTGGCTTGGCTAGTGTTGCATAAAGAGAGTTACATAACTATAAGGACAGGTATTCATTCAGAGAAGGTGGTCACAGAAAACGTCACTACAAGCTGCCATGTGAGCAGAAGTTAGATGGAATCTCTTTTGATCTCTTCTTCTCCAGCCCTCTGTCCATTTAATCCATCTGCTGCTCTTCTGATATTCTTTCAGTTGACTGATGGTGGAACGCAGCTCAGAACTGTGACACACACAGAAGTGAGGACTTCTTGCCACCTGCGTGCCTTGAAGCTGGTACTTTTTTTACAGGAGCTAAGAAAAGGTTCTGGTTCCCTGGCCTTAACCTGTGTACCCGCCTGGTCCATTTCCACAGGTGCTGTTCTCAGCTTTCTCCCAATTACGGAATACACAAGGTTCGGATTTCTTCCGGACAGCCTCCCTTGGTGTCTTCCCGAGATGCCTCTTGTTGTGTTGTTTGCTGCCCGTAGTTCTGGGTTCTCTGGCATCTGCGTCGTGCTGCTCTGTCGTGGCTGCTGCTCAGAGCCCTCCCCAGTTCCGCAGCAGCTGCCGTTTCCATGGCTCTTGGTACCTTCCTGCAGTGATTATCACGTGAGCTCAGTAGGAAAGCATTCTCTAGGTGCTTTCTCTTTGGAATGTGTTGACTTGCCTTTATCATTGTCCTTTGTGTGTTTTTCAGCCTGTGTCCTATCAGGGGTAGTCATTTGTATCAAATTCATTTTTCTGTTTATATTTTTTTAGAGCCACTATATAAATGGTTCCCTGACATCCAGATACATTACCCAACAGCGTGCTCTTCCATCCACCAAACTCACAGTGGTCTCCACAGCTATCCATCATGTTGGTCAGGGCCTTGGGGTCTTTAATTAAACCCTGCTGGGTATGGTACCTATTTCCACAAGCTCCTTCCTGTTTAGCCTGTTATTTTTCTAAATGACATCCATTCCAAGTCACACATGCCTGCGTCTCAGGTGGCCCATTTTGTAGTTTGGGTTTAGTTACGTTTTCTCCCTTTGGGAAATAACCTGCGAGGATTTAGTTGAGTACATCTGCAGTGCTAAGTGAGGATCCACTGATTTACACAGGCCCCCACTTTTCCAGCGATCCCCTGATTCTCTGGGGTGTCCCTGCCATCACCACTCTCCTTCTAGCCCTTCAGTTCTAAAAGGTATGATCTTTTGTCCCAACAAAGTAGAGAAATCTAGTAAGGAGACTGGGTGTACTGGTGTGGCCGCTGTGGTTAGTTGCTGTCAAGTTGTCTGTGACTTACCGTGACCTCAGGCATAGCGGAGTGAAACGTTGGCCCATCCTGCGCCGTGTTTGGGACGGTTGGTACGTCGGATCCATTGCTGCGGACACCGTGGCGGTCCATTTCACTGAGGGTTTCCTCACCTTTGCTGACCCTCCACTTTATCAAACAGGATGACCTTCTCCAGCCATCAGTACCTCCTGATGACTGTCTAAAGTAAGCAAGTCAAAGTGTCAGATAGTATTCTGTCATCCATAAGATTTTCGGTAGCTAGTTTTTGGAAATAGTTTGCCGGGTCGTCCTAGTCTATCTTAATCCGAAGGTGCTGCCACCATGCAGGCAGGGTGGCCCATCTGGTATTTGAAACACAGGTAACCTGGCTTCCAGCATCATAACAACACACAAGCCACCACAGCAGGACAGACTGACAGATGGGCGGGATCATTGACCAGGACTGGTAGGTCCTAGAGTTTGGAGTGACTTGGCCACTAAGGGCTGAATAACAGACTTTACATCTGAAGACCCTCAGCAGAGACAGTGGTTACAGCCAACTATGTATTCTGTCTCCCCAACTTCCTTCTCAACACGTCTGGTAGGCAGTGAGCTCGGGGCAGGGTCAGTGGCAAAAACTAGGTCTTCTCTTTGCAAAAGTAATTAGCGCCTACAGGAAGCAGCCCTGACCTTGGCCTCCTTGGCTCTGCTGAGCATCCTTTCTCATCAACACTGTGCAGTCCACACCTGTACCTGCCACCCTTCTGCCCAAATACAGGTAGAGAAAGATGCTATCGATCAACACGGAAACCCAAAGCCCACTAGGCCTCAGGTCTCCATCCCATGGCTAACTCTGGTCATCTCTGGGAGCAGAAGTCTTGCTCTCTGACAAGGGCAGGAGGGCCACGGGCAAGTCAAGAATTTGTCTAAGTTCCTTTTAGCTCCTTGACTTGGCTGGCTTAGCTCCTTGGATACCTTTGATCTGGGCCTGGATTTTTTTTTTTTAAGTCTTTTAAATAAAAGAAGCTTCTGGAAGACAAGGACTCCACCTTTTATGTTTTAGTAGCATTTGAGATGGTGTTAGAGCTTCCGGTGGCATTGGTGACAATACTGCTGGGTTTGCCTTTGAAGACATCTTTTGCATTATTGATTGAAAAGTTAACAATTCCATTTCATTACTTGAAAACAGGAAAAAGCCATAGGCCACCAGATTGTTTTTATTCCTGCTTCAACAGTTGTCTCCCAGATTGTCAGTCTGGGAAATGCAGATAATAGACGTTATAAGCTCTTTTGCCACTTGGTAGATAGTCTGTCACCTTGCGGCCACCAAAGTGCAAAACACCGTGTCCTTTTATCAACTGCTGATATTAGATAAAAAAAAATAATAATTTAATTGAGAAGACTCCCTATGGTGATAGTGGAGAGATTATTTTTAAAAATTGAAAAGGCTCCCTAAAGTGACATTTGGTTCAGCATAGCTCTCCTTCACCTGGAATCACCTTTCCATAATCAAAAGAACATTTACAGGCATCTCAGACAAACACAATTATGAAAGTAAAATGAAGGCCCTAAATAAAAAATCACAGAACAAGAGGGTAACTCTATTCACTCTTTCATATTTCATTATTTGATAGCATCAGAAGATGAGTCCATCAGAATTGCCTTGGCAAGTGCAAACAGAAATGTGCCTGATCAATATTTATTAAAACCTTCAGAGTGGGAGGAGTGGAACCGACTTCTTAATGGACTGAATAATTATTCATACCAGCGGGTTTGACCAAAGACAGTGCCAGACCAAAGAGACACCGTTCTAATTGCACAGAATTTCAAATGCAGAGCCTCTAGCCTGGCTGGAGAAAAGTGTAATTTAAAAATGTATCAGATGTCCCGGGGAGTGACGTCTGAATCCTCAAATTGTGAAAGGAAGAAACTTCAGCCGTAGGTGTTTATGAACAGAGGGTGTTCCCAAGGTGAGAAGCAGAGCTAAGTGAGGGACTGAGATGTGGTCATCCGTGCCAGGTCTGGTAACTGGGCTCAGAAGGGCGCAGTCGCTTCAAAAAGGATGCAGGCCTCTCAGAGGAATTCTTTTGTTTCAAGTGCTTATGTTTTCTATAGAGAAATAAAGCTAGGCTGTGGCTGCTGCCACTGTCTGTCAAAAATGTCAGGCTGTGTTTACAAGTGTGTCCTGCTGACTGAATTCTAAAGTCTCCCTCGGAGAGAGAACCCCCCCCCCCCAGACTGCCAAAGTAGGGGAGTATCAGAACCAAAGCCCTTCCAGCACAGTGCCATTGATGAGGGTGGTGATGTGTGTCACATCAGGGAATGACGCTGTGGGTAGAGCACACTTGATCACAGAAACTCATGCAAGCCGTCAAGCAGCAGACTCCCCGGAGATTGTCCCCTCGGGATGATGGTCTGCTGCCACCAGCTGCGGGAATCTAGGCAATGTCTTTTCTGAAGCCCAGCCTTGACCTCCATCTCCCAGTCTCCTAACCCAAACCAAACCATCTGCCGTCCACTTAATTCTGACTCGCAGCAACCCTGTACAAACAGAGGAGAACTGCCCCATGGAGTTTCCAAGGACTGCCTGATCGATTTCAACTGCTGACCTTCTGGTTAGCAGACATGGCACTTAAGCTTTATGCCACCAGGGTGTCCCCCAGTCCCTTGGTCCAAACAAAAACTGCAGGGGCTGTTGTAAGGAGCGTTAGAAACTCCCCTGGAAGACACATTCAGTTCCACCAAGAACTCCCTCGAAAGTGTTTCTCTCTTCTCTAGCCTACTTTTCTCCTTCCTGAAATGGAAATTACTTCAACTCATTTCAAATTAGAATTTCCAATCATGTCTGGAGTAAACACTGAGCCCTTCAAAGGGTAAGACAAATGAGAGCAATTATATTATATTTTTTAATAAACTAATTTATTCTTCTGACACACAAGATTTACCACTCGTTTTTTGATAGGTCCTGAAACCACATTTGAGCTAAGATTGCAGGATGTTTTCAAACCCGTTGTTACTGCACCTAGCCTGCTGTGCCTTAGGGAAAGTAGCATCAGCTAATTCTGACTGGAAGCCCCATGATTTTCCAGGGCCAAGGGACAGGAAACCCTGGTGGCGTCATGGTTAAGTGCTACAGCTGTCCACCAAAAAGTTGGCAGTTCAAATCCACCCGGTGCGCCTTGGAAACTCTGTGAGGCGGTTCTACCCTGTCCTGCAGGACTGCTGTGAGTTGGAACTGACTCCACAGCAGTGGGTTTTGGGGAGCAGAAACCTGTTAAGAGTTTTAAAATCCTGAATTGCCAGTGCTGAGCCAGTACCTGCTCTAACCCCTCGGCCATTCCCCAGGGAAGCAGAGGCCCAGGAGCTGCCCCCGTGTTTGCCCAAGGTCACATAGCTAAAGGGGATCAAAGGCATGGCCAGAACCTGAGTGCAGTTGATCTCTTGAGTATTTACTTCTGTAAGACTTTCCGCTGTTACCACTCTTACCGCTGTCACCCAGTTATTTATGGGGTGATGCTCTAGTGTATGGATTATTTGGGTCCTTCGCAGTCTTTCCATTTCCCTGCTTATTTTCATATGTACTGTTGAGTTGGCAGAGAAAACAGAAGTTTTGTCAGTTTGGGGACCCAGCGACCACTGGACTTTTATTAGTGTGCTCAAAATTCTGCAGCTGCTGTCTCAAAAAGAACTCAGTGAACTCTTCCATTATATTCAAGTGAATTTTTCTTCCTCTCCAATTGCTATTTAAGAAGTCCACCTGACTACTTAATTCTCTTGTTGACATCAATCCTATCTGGAGCTCAGGCAGGAGGAGAAGAGAAAGTCTTTACAATGCAAATACCTAATCTTCTCCCTTCCCCGAAGAATTTGTAAATCTGGACAGCAGCCAACTTTAGGAAAAAAGGGTCAGCTTGTCTGTGAGCAGGTTGAAGGAGCCAGCGGGGGTCATAAAGAGAAGTGACAAAATGAAAAAGCCAAAAATAGTTCTGACTTCAGTACAGAATTAATGGCGTTCCTTCATTATATGGTCCAGAGCTCAGAATTCCCAGATTACAACCAGTTGTTATTCAAATACAAATGCCATTTGTATAAATGAATTTTGAATTATCACAACATAGACTGGTTCCATCACAGTGGAAGGCAGAGAGTGCAGTTAGTCTGTGATTTTGTTTTAATTCATATTAGATCCGACTCCACGGCTCTTGGCTTGGCAAATCATGACTAAAACTACATTAGCCATACCGGTATCCTTTGCAGTTAGTAGTTTTACTTCTTTCTCACTTCTTTGCAGTTAGTAGTTTCAGATACTTTGGGCATAAAATCCTAAGGTGACTTGGGAGTTAGTACAGAGTTCAGAGTCCTTAGTTTCGAGACCTCAAGCAAATCGCTTACACACTTCAAAGCTCAGCTTGCATTAGTGCAGATAATGGTAGCACTATTTCAGAGTTGTTAAAAAAGCTGAATATGTTAATACACCTGGAAGTTAGCCTTTATTATTGTTACTATTACAAGCCCAGCGGATTCTGAAATACAACATGAGACATAACTGTGTATCTAAAAATACAACCTACAGAATGAAAAAGTAAGCAAAACGAAATGTGGTATGTGCGTGAAATGGACTACTATTCAGCCATAAAGAGAAAAGAAGTCCTGATCCATGCCAACCATGGATGAGCCTTGAAGACATGATGTTGAGTGCAGTCAGTCAGTCACAAGGGGACCTTTAGGTGAAAAAGCCAGAATAGGCCAGTGTATAGAGACCGGAGCAGAAAGAAATCGTTGTTCGGGAAGCAATGGGTTTCTATTTTGTAGCGCTGGGAAATTTAGTAGCTGTTATTGGTGATGGTTGCACATGATTACATAATCTGGAAAAATGCTGGGTTGCCAGGCAGCGCCTAGATGCCTCGGACCCCCAGAGATTCTTGCCCCCTGCTCATCAAGAAGGAACAGGTGTGGCCTGGAGACTCATTCCCCAGGAGCACAGCCTTATTAAAGAAGCATCCAAACAGAGAGGACACTAACCCCCACCTCCCTGAACAAAGGTCTTTTCCAGGCTTATTCTGGGTCTCGGGAAGGAGGAGCCTCATGCTTTATTCATTTCGGAGATGGAGATTCCCAGGAAGCAGTGAGGCTACAGAAATTAGGTGGGTGCATAAACAGACTTCAAGATGATTTTCACAGTGAGGGCTTCTGGGACTCATAGCAGGACTTATTATGGGGTGTTGTGCCTGCGCAGTTTCTTGCTCCCTTCCTTCCATTACCGGTCCTGATTGAAGCTCTCTGGTGCCCCCACTGGAAGGACATCTAGGGGGTCACCTTTGTCTCTGCACAGGTCTCTGAATTTGGTCTAAACTGGCTTTTCTGAGGAACAGCTTCAGGGATAATTTAAGCAACTCCTCGCTGGGTGAGTTATAGAAAGTTGTTTATCACTGGGGAGTATTCCAAGGTGTGGCTAGTCTGGTCCTTCACATGCCTGTGTCAACAGAAGTGACAAGCGGTGTATCGTGTCTATTTTTATAACAACTGAAAAAAGCCTCTGATCAGGGAGCCAGTGCCACCCAGGTGAGGAAGGCTGATGGGAGAACTTTCCACAGGACCTGGGGCCAGTTCCCTGTCCACTGCTTCACCCCCACCACCAGGCTTTCTGGAAGGCCTGCGGGTACAGGAATGAGAGTCACTCTATTGGGAATGGCTCATTTCAGTGGGAACTTGGTTCCCTCCACTTAGCGATAAGAGAATAGAAGCTGTTGTCAGGAGCTTTCAGAGATGAGATAGAACCACAGGTAGGAAAATGGAGCCCTCCTTGCTTCCTGTCTGTGAAAATTTATGCAGAGCTTTGGAAGAGAAATAAGAAAAGCACTACCTCACCAAAGAGAAAAAGACATAAACAATGTCCTTACACATCCTTGCAAACCTAATACCTACTGCAGTTGAGGGATTCAACTCCTGGGACCCTGTTTCCAAGGCTGTAAATCGTGATGGAAGCAGACTGACACATCTTCCCCGCCCCCCCCGAGACAGCTCTGGGGGCTTCAAACCACCAACCTTTTGGGTCATGGCCAAGCACTTTAACCACTGCACCACTGCTCCTATAGACGTTAAAAATCAGTAAATAGGTTAAAAACTGTTTAACCTCATGTAAATTAAAGTAATGTGAAAAAATAGGACACAGTGTCATACGCTGTGGATAGGGGGCTAAATTGATACACATTTTCTCGAAAGCAAATTGAAGCATCACCAGGGTTTGTTAAAAATATACTTAAACTTTTGACTAATTTTCCTTTTGGAAATCTATGCTCAGGAAGGAGTTTTTTTAAACTGGAAATAACAAATATCTAATTGTATTTCCACCTGTATATTTCAACTACAGAAAAAAATATGGGCTACATGGAATAGGAAGGGACCTAGAAGAAAAATGTGGTCTGTCTTTGTGCTGGAATTGTATGAGTAATTCTTCATTTGCTTAATTTTATGTGTGTGGTCTCTGCATTACATGTTGTTGCTATGTGCCGTCAAGTCGGTTCCCACTGATAGCGACCCGATGAGCCAGTTCTACTCTGTCCTAGCCAAGAAGTGGCTGGTGGGTTCAAACTGCCAACCTTTCGGTTAGCAGCCGACTCTTAACCATTGCACCACCAGGGCAGTGCTATAATTTCTAAGATATATGTGTTAATTTTATCATCAGAGAAACATAACATAAACCTTGTTTTACAACCTTAAAATGATCTGTCCAGGCTACCAAAATGCCCTTCATAGCCTTACCAGTGTGTTTTCAGACAGAATGAGTGAGAGAGGAGGAGTTACAAGGTAAAACCATAAAGTATGCAGGAAACAAAACAACAGGCAAGGACAGTCTCTTGATAAAGCATACGTGAGAGGGCTCAGGGAAAATGATCTGTTTGTAAACACACATGTAAACACTGTCATGATGTGGACCTGGGTTCAAAAGACCAGCCCAGGGGACATCAGGCAGCTTTCCTCTGTAATCCCACCCCTTTGGGGACTGCTTCCCAGAGGGGCACAGCAAAGGAGACCACAGAAAGGCAGACACCCCACACAGACTATGCAGTTCCTCATGTTGCTGGGGAGTTCAGTGGTCTCCAGGCAGGAAGTGGGCCCCTGGCTCCCATAGACTAGCAGTTGGCCTCTCAGTACTCTGGGACCTAGGGGACTCACTTCCATGTCAGGACCTAGAAGATACCTAAATCAAGTGTCATCCAAGCAGCTAACTAAAGTGTCATCTCACATACATTGTGTCACTCCAGCAACCATGACTTCTCTGCTAACATGTGATGACAGCAGCCAAGCTTGAGTTTTCCTGGGGCCTCAGTAAGTAGTGATAGATTACGTATCCCAGTCGGTTCCAGCATCTCATTTCAGCGTGTCAGTGTTTGTCGTGGAAGCTCATTCTAATCGTGTGGTTTGGGGGCATTTTCCTCTTTCCTCTTGGCAGCCCCTCTCAGCGCCCCGTCTCCACCTCCACTAGAACTGTTGCTATGCCGATTTAGTCATCTTGGTGACTGGGTACCATTCTGAAAGATAAATGAATTTCTTTCTGTCGTTAAATATTCATGTTGTGTTATGATCTAATATATCATCATGGTTATAGGGAATTTTCTCCCCTAACTATAGAAAATACACCATCAGTTACCTGTCAATTTTGCCTAATAACTCAGCCTTGTAATTCTGGGGAACTGTTTATCTGAGGCTCTTGAGGGCTCTTTTCAGTCCACTTCAGAGTGTCATCCTGAGATTTATAAAGGTCTCCCCTGCACAGAGAATCCTGGCCATTAAAGACTCAAGTGGCATGCCCTTTATCACTTATCACATGGGAAGATCCGGGGCTGGAAATCGCGGCATCTTTGTTTTGTTGCTTGCTCCAGCGTGGAACAACAGCCTCTGCAGAAAACCAGCCAGTAACCCTGGAAACAATTCATCAAGTTTTTCCAAAGAAATCCAATTTCTCCTGGTCTGATGGGCTCATTGTTACTTCTTAAGATAAATGATGAAAATATCAACCTCTTAATACAAAGAAACCCAATTCTTCTTGTCTAATCTCTGTGAAAGGCATCATGAAACACTTATTGCTTCTGCAGCCTTCGCAGAGGCTTTGAGGTTCTTGCCTGGAGGAGACGGAAGTAGTTCTGTACCTATTCCTGGACAAGATTCTTGCTCAGACTTGGGGCTGCTCAGAGCCTGTGAGATTCAGAACATCCAGGGCTGAAACCTCAGGAATCTGTACTCTCAAAATCTCCAATCATTTTAAAGTTTGAGGACCACTAGTCTAGAAATTGGAAACCCTGGTGGTGTAGTGGTTAAGTGCTGTGGCTGCTAACCAGAACGTCAGCAGTTCAAACCCACCAGGAGATCCTTGGAAAATCTATGGGGCAGTTCTGCTTGATCTGTTGGGTTTCTATGAGTCTGAACCAACTCAACAGCAGTGGGTTTAGTCTAAAAATTGGAAATCCTGGTGGCCTTGTAGTTAAATGGCTGCTAACCAAAGGGTCAGCAGTTTGAATTCACCAGGCTTCTTGGAAACTTTATTGGATACCTCTGCTCTGTCCTGATAGGATCACTGTAAGTCATGAGTTGCCTCTGTGGCTCTGGATTTGGTTTGGTTTAGTCTAGAAATCATAGCTATCGAGTAAGTCCCTTGTAGCCTCAAAGACTCACAAACCTCAGCTCTTTCTCATCCCATTTGGTAAATTTAGATTTATATATGGCTTCTTTGTGAGCCAACAGTTATTCTTAGGCAGTTCCCTAAAGGGACTTGTCTCTCCCTTATCTGTGTATCTAAGAGACACAGATGAGATAAGGCTTCATTTCTCAAAGCAGCATCCCGTATCAGAGAGGAAGCCAGGGGCCACAAGAAGTCATGGGGTAAATGCAATCTATTTTCCTACAACATCAGGTTTGTCTTAAAACAATATTTTTCCCTAAATTTTGTTTTGTTGAGAATATACACACCAAGATATATGCCAATCCAACCATTTCTACATGTACCATTTAGTGACACTGACAATGTTCTCCCAGTTGTGGAACCATTCCCAGGCTCCTTTTCTGAGTTGTGTCTCCTCCATTAACATAGACTCATTGTCCCATGAGATTCCTGTCTCATCTTGTGAGTCACTTCTGTCAGCTTGATCCCATTCTTAAAAGAGCACAATGTTCAAGGCAGACCTTTCTTACTAGTTAAGCAAAACTGTTGCTTGGCTTGAAGATGACTTCAGGGGATATTTTTGGCTGAAGGTTTAAAGATTATCTCAGGGCAGTAGTTTCAGGGCTTCAGACACCCTCTGTGTCTAGAAAGTCTAGAGTTCGTGAGAATTTTACATCCTGTTCTGCATTTTCCCCCTTTTGATCAGTATCCTTCTGTGGAATCTTAGATCAAAATGTTCAGTAACAGTAGCCAGGCACCATCCAGTTCTTTGGGTCTCAAGGCAATGGAGGCAACCACACATTCCATCTCCTCTTCCTGTTCCTGATTATTTTCTTCTTCTGGTTCCCGGTGAATAGAGGCCAACTATTCTGTGTTGGATGGCTGCTTGCAAGCTTTTAAGACCTGAAAAGACCAAAAATGAAACCCAGTGCTGTGGAGTTGATGCTGACTCACGGCAACCCTATAGGACACAGTAGAACTGCCCCCTAGAGTTTCCATGGAGCACCTGGTGGATTTGAACTGCCAACCTTTTGGTTAGCAGGTATAGCACATAACCACTGTGCCACCAGGGTTTCCTTTAAGACCCTAGGCACCATTAAAACATTGTTATTTGTTTTTACTTTTATTGTCTTGTTAGTTTTGTTAGTTGCTATTGAGTTGATCCAAACTCATGACAGTCCCATGTTTTATAGAATGGAACTATGCTCCATAGGGTTTTCTTGGCTGATCACCAGGCCTGTTCTTCTGAGGGACCCCTGGGTAGGTGTGAACTGACAACCTTTAGGTTAGGAGTCAAGTGTAAACCATTTGCACCACTGAAGGCCCTGGTGGTGGAGCAGTTAAGTGCTATGGCTGCTTACCAAAAGGTCAGCAGCTCAAATCCACCAGATACTCCTTGGAAACTCTATGGGACAGTTCTCCTCTGTCCTAGAGGGTCACTGTGAGTCAGAATTGACTCTACTGCATTGGGTTTGGTTTTTTTTTTTTTTAAGGCCCTGAAAACATTACTTTAAAATTATAAAAGATATATGGAGGAATAGAACATGAAAGTCACACTGTCTTTACACTCAACAGGAAGCTTCAGAAAATGAGCTGATGGTAGCTGATACTGGACTTCCAAGCCCCTGGAGGCAGAGCCCATTCTCATCTTGTACCACAAGTACCTCTGGCTGCATTCAGCCTTACCCTCCACTAGTGATTCCTAAGTGTTTGGTTCCCTGAGGTTAAAATGAACACTCATTTGAAACCATTGGCGACCCCTCGTCAGGGGGCTGCTGTTGAAGGATTTGCTCCCAGGAGATACTGCATAACTTGCCCATCTAAGACAAGCATTTCCACTGCCACCACTACTTATAGAATAATCACAAAACAGTGTTATTTTTCTCTCTTAAAAAAAAAAAAAGAGTGTACGAGCATACAAGGTCTGACAAGTTTGTGAACTTTTTCTCATCCGAGAAAAAGTACTACATACTTCATTGCTGAATATCACTATGGTCACCTTCGAAGTCCTCCCCTTGGGAAGCTCTGCAGTGATGGCAGAGTCTAGTCCACCCTCCAGAGCAGTTTTGGAACTATTTTCTGGAATGATGATCAGAGCTGTCATCCTGTTGTCCTTGTTGCCCGGAATGTCATCAAAGCATCTTATTTGCAATATTTCCTTTATCTTTGGATGAAGAAAAAAGTCATTGGGGGCCAGATCAGGTGAGTAGGGAGGGTGTTCCGATATGGTTATTTGTTTACTGGCTAAAAACTCCCAGACAACTAGACCGTTAAGTTGCAACTTCACACTGTGCCACCATGCTCAATGGCCATTCCAGAAAGAGTTCCAAAATTGTTTTGAAGGGTACGCTAGGTGCTGGTATCGGTCCTTAGCTTCTCAAGAGGAGTACTTCCAAGGCAACTGTAGTCGTATTCCGCAATGAGGTAGGTGGCACTCAAAACAGTCAAGTTTGTGGACTTCATTATTAGTCGGACCTCGTAATAAGGTGGAAACAACCCAAGTGTCCCTCAACAAATGAATGGATAAACAAAGTGTGATATGTCCATACAGCAGAATATTACTCAGTTATAAAAACAATCTTAAGAACAGCATTGCTAAGTGAAGACCCACCCAAAAGAGCAATAGGTCCTATTTATGTGAAATATCTACAATACACATATGCATAGAACCAAACCAAAGCCAAACCCACTGCCACTGAGTGGATTCTGACTCATCGGAACCTTATGAGACCGAATAGAATCGTCCCGTAGAGTTTCCAAGAAGAACGTGGTGGATTTGAGCTGCTAACCTTTTGGTGAGCAGCCGTGTCACCTTACCACCATAGAGACATGTGTTTATTGGTGGTATCAGAGTGGGGGTGGAGAAACGGAGAGGCCGGCTGAAGCGGTACCTGGTTTCTGTTTGGGGTGATGAAAGAATTGTGGTAATGGATGCTGGTGATGGTGCCACAACATGGCCAATGTCATTCACGTCATTGAATTCTGCATTTTAAAATGGTTAAAATGGCAAGCTCTTTGTCATACACATTTTACCGTAAAAAAAAAAAAGGAATATGTGAATTAGATATGGAAGTTTAGCAGAGTAGGAAAAAGGAGTGAGCTGTGCTAAAAGACACAAAAACGTTTCTTGATCCCGTTCTCCTGGTGGCAGCCATTCACTGAAGCCTTTCTGAAGTGATGCAGCTCCCCGAGGGTGTTCCTGACCCCAAGAAGGATGCCTTCACTTTCCCAGAGGACATTCTTTGTTTCAAGATGGTTCTAGCGAATCAAAATAAATCCCAGGTCCTTCAGTGTGACAAGCAGTGATGCTGGTGTCTCTGTAAGGGCACCTTATCCCAAGGATTGCCGTGAAGTAGTAGCCTTGTTCTGTCCCCTCAATCCTGCTGAAAGCCACCTTTCCTGTCAGGAAGAGGGCAGAAAGGAAGCCATACCTGGGAAGACTGTCCCTCCGTGTTGTCCGTGAGCTGTGACAGCAGTGCTGGCTTTGCTGCCTGCACTGACCTTGACCTCCCGAGGCACTTGGGTGGGTGGCCGTGCAGACCATGGCCTCTGTGTCCAGTGGACTCGCTGAGGGACACTGGTGGCATGACAAAGGTTTAAGAAATGGCTAGTGGCCCTGTCCTTCACTTCCGGACACCCGTCTCCATCTTCTACCTGTGCTGAGGAGTCGCTGTCGCGCACGTTTCCTTAACAACACTCCTCTCCACCCGTCGCCCCATCCCCGACCAGTGACCTTGGAGTTACGTGGTACTCCTTTTTGCTAGAATGTCACTTGATTTCCCCACCCTCCAGAGCATCTGACACACCACTGTGACATTAGTCTTGCAGAAGCACAGCTTTGTAAGGCGCCTCTGCTCTCAAGGAGCCTTAGAGGGTAGGAGTGAAGGGGTCCTTTGCTGATGTAACCAGGCCTGAAGCGCGCACTCTGCGTTCTCTCTTCAGCCGCCTTTCCCACAGTTGTTCTGCTGTCCCACATCTTCCTTTGTGCGTCACCATCCTTCTTTGGGCAAATCCTTCCCTCCTCCTCGGATTGCCTTCCCAGAAGCCCTGCCTGACAGAATCCTACCCCACAGGAACCCTTCCTTAATGCCTGCCTCACCCTCCGCTCCACATGCTGTGGTTCCAACTTGCTCTGACAGTCACTGTGTACACATCTCATTCTCAGCACCTCGAGCACCCCTCTTGACAGTCGTCTGTCAGTGAAGAAAGGCACTGAGCTCGGTAACGAAGCCTGGGCTCATGTCCTGGCACAGAGACCCTCTGTGACATTGAGCAGATCCCTAACTTGTCTAAAATAGGGTGACAGCTGACTGGGTACCAAAGGAAAAAACCAAACTCATTGCCGTGGAGTCAGTTCTGACTATTAAGGAATGAGCTTTGTCTACAGACACATAGTCACCATTTCTGTGCCTTTGCTACTTGCCTCAGCTCTCAGAGGTCGGAAAAGCCTGTGTCTCCATCCTTATATACCGCTGTAACTACCACTAGGCACCATCCTTATCTTGTTACAATAATAGCTCGTGTTTACTGAGCACTGACAGTGCTGCCGGTAACCATTCTGAGAGTCACAAGGATGAATCTAGTCTTTCCAGTAACCGTAAGAGATAGGTGCTATCGTGTTCCCATTTATGGAGGGGAAAACGACCTGTTTCATAGAGCTGCCAGGGAGGGAGGGACAAAAGCTGTTGGCAGTGCCGGCCAGATTGCTAGCTACTTCTCTCCCTCTTGGTTCGGCACCCCTACGTCTGTTTGGTTTCAGACCTCGTGAGGTAAGCACAAACCAGGCCAAAGCCTAGTCTGGACTGAGCCCCTGAAAGATGTGAGGTCTCCCCGGATCTTAGGAGACCTGTTCTCTTTGAAGGTGTGCCCCAAGGGCAGACCCTGCGTCTGTCTCAGCCCCCACGAGGGTCCCAGGGCCCAGCACAGTGCCCACCGGTCAATCGGTGTTGACTCAATCAATTAGAAGCAACAAATAAACGTGCCCTTGGTCGT
Source organism: Heterohyrax brucei (assembly GCA_028571685.1). Lineage (NCBI taxonomy): Eukaryota > Metazoa > Chordata > Mammalia > Hyracoidea > Procaviidae > Heterohyrax > Heterohyrax brucei. The sequence continues at coordinate 15,060,528 of CM053147.1, read as the reverse complement.
CAGTCCCGAAGTGACACGTTGACGGGCAGACGGTGAGCGCTGTTTGTGTCCTTCCACAGGCAGTACTACGAGATGCTGTACAGCACAGCCGACGAGCTCCTGAACCTGGTGGTGGACCAGGGCGTCAAGTACACGGAGCTGGAGTACATCCACGCGCTGACCCTGCTGCACCGCAGCCAGACGGGCGTTGGGGACCAGACCACCCAGAACATGAGGCTGCAGCGGCTGAAGGAGATCATCTGTGAGCAGGCAGCCATCAAGCAGGCCACCAAGGACAAGAAAATCACTACCGTCTAGTGGGGTCTGTCGCAGAGGGCAGACCCCTTCTGTTTCCCCAGTCCTACATGCTGTGTCTTGGGTATTTGGCTGGTGTGTTCTGAGCGACTCAGCTTGTGCTAGCAGAGAGAGGGTGAAAGGGTTCTTTTCCCTTAGTTTTGACTTTTCATGTGAACACTACAGGAAATTTGCAGTGCAGAATGTTTGGATTTAATGTCTACTTTTAATACACTTGATTTCAGGGGGGAGGGTGGGATCAAGAGGAAAGGATACCCAACTGTTAGACTCTGAAAAGTGGACGCATGAATTGCTACCCATTATCCTGTTCATTATTCAACACAGAAGGAATTCCAACTCACGCCGTGGAAACAAACTGCCACCAAAGCTGCGGTCCCTTCCAAACCACTTCATAGGGTCGTATTCCAGGAGCAGGAGGATTTTTACTAAGCCTTGTCCATTTAAAGTTCAGATAAGTAAGCGTATATGCATTGCTTTTTGTCTCTCTTGCTGAAATTGGATAAATGGCTTCTTGGCTAGCTGTAGCTTTCGACAAAATTCCTCAAACCAAGAAAAAGGGCTATCGAGGGAAGAAAGTCCTTCTATCTCAGTTCCTGGGAGAGTTTTATATGCTATAGCTTGTATACAGTTGGTCTATTGCCTTTTCATTTTATTGCTGCTGCATCAAAACCAACACACATTAAACTAAACATGGCAACGTGAAGAGTGCTTCAGTCCTTTGCTTGATTTTTTTTCCTTCTGCTTTCCAGAGAGGATGATGTTAAGGACCTTTTCATGTCACTGGGAATATTGACACTTACCCTCCTTATGAGCCCCTGGTCTGTCTCATTTGGGAAAGTGGCCCAGATTTGCTCAGCTGAGTGCAGGCAAGATGGGACAGCCTGTGACCTTTGGCCTCTAGCCAAGTCCATTTCTGGAATGTTCCCCAGGGGTGCTGGTGCTCAGCACTCTGGCGGCACACCACACCTCACTGCTGCCGCACCCACCCACTGCAGTCTCCACATACTCTTACTGTCTGTGGCTGACGAGTCACAGATGGAGGCACCCCCTGAAGACACATGGGAAGGTGACCTGGGGGGACTTGAACCTCACACCCTGATGGCCTAAAATTGTATCCCCATTTGTATAGCTTGGGTCGTGGCAGGAAACACAGAAAATTGCACAGTGTTTTGGGAAACCTAAACGCTGACAGTGCACCCCCTACCACAGGCTGCTGGAATAAGTGGACTCCCGCCCACCTCCCCAGCTGCACAAATGGCTGTCACGTTCAGGATCCTGGCTCCGAGGCTTAGCCATGGCCGCCTCCCCAGGAACAGAGCACAGAGAGCTACCATAAAGGCCCAGGGGAGACCAGCTTGGTGCTCCAGGGCTGAGCAGGACTAAAGAGATGCCCTCCACTAGGAGCACGGGTGATCAGGGTCCAGCCAAGCGCCTGGTCCCCAGCAGAATGTGAGACTCAGGTGAGTCCCCATCAATACGCGGTGCTGGAAGAGCAGAGAGTGAGCTGGAGTACACACACCTGAGAGCAGTTGTCTTCCTGTGGCAGGCTGTAAAACACATCGGGGTCTAATTGGGAGGGAGGGTGATGAGGAACCGTGGAGAACAGGAAAGCAAAGAGTGGCTGGGCTCAGCAAAGGCCTCACCTGCGTCCTGATTAGGCACAGTTGTTGGACTAAGTACCTCGTTAATAAGCCTGTGTCCAGATGTGAAATGCGCCGGAGCCCTTGCCCGAAATGGAAGTTGCAATGAAGTGGACACAGCTGGAAGTGCTTGTCCTCATTTGGCGGAGCGGAAGGGCTGTCTGGACCCTGGAGAGGTGTAAGGCGCACACCTCCAGTTTACGCTGAAAGCAGCTGGGCTGGGTGACAATGAGAGAGAGCTAATTACTAAGAGCATAGTGAGATGCAGGAGCCACTGGGAGGGAACAGGAAGTGTCTTTGAAAAGTGAACTAAGACACAGACGCCGGAAAGAATTCCACTAACAGAGAGAGGTGAGGCAGGAGTGAGCAAGTGCTTGCGATTGGAGGAGCTTGTCCCTACCTGCTCTGCGACTTGAACTGTGTCTGACCAGCACATCTGCAGCAGGCCTGTCCCCAAGAAGGCAGTGACCTCTAAAAGCTGCCTGTGTGTTCTTTTAAATGTATAGGCAGCTTATGTGTGTCCACACAACTGAAAAAATTAGGACGGTCAGGACTTCCGGGTGAGTGAGTGAGTACATAGGCACTGCAGCCTGTCCCACTTTCACATGTGGTCCCAGTTCTTCAGGCCAGTCTGATGGCTTTGCAGTAGATACTAGGGCTGAGCTGATACTCTGTCCTATAGGATCGCTAGGAGTCAGAATTGACTTTGCAGCAACAGGTTTAGTTTTTTATAATTATTTATTATGTCTGTAGTATTTACTGTGTGGCAGGCACTGAATACCTCTTGTTTTACATAACATGGTTGGATAGGAGTTGTCATTACCAACCCATTTCAGAGATGAGAAAACAGCCTTAGGAAATTTAATAACTGGTATTCAAGCCACTTGGAAAAGTCTGAGGTGAGAATTCAAGCCAAGGCCCAGAAGATTCTAGAAGCTTCTTCGCTCTCTCATACTTCTGGCCTCTCCGGTCATTGGCCCAGGTGTGTGTCCTGAGTAGCTTCCAGCAGGCTCAACTCAGCCCCTGGGCCACGGCATCTCCCTGAGAGCAATGTGGATGTACTGGCCACAGGAGCTTTGGTAGGACCGATACTCTTTGGTAGGCTGATACTCTAGGAGGGAGCTGAAGCCAGACGGAAAGAATCAATAGTCTCCCTATCCAATCTCAATCTCCAAATGGAATTTTCATAAGGATTTACCTTCTCTGAAAGATGGGGACACCTGTTTTCTTTTTTCACTGTATTACATGCTATTTCGCCACTAGTTGTCGGGCACTTAGTCCATGTCAAGATGCTGTGCTCCCTGCTGCAGCACGCCATTCCGTCTCTGCATCACAGGGACCCTGGCAGATAGACATGTCATCACACCCTTTACAGAGGAAACAAGGCTCTGATGAAGGTTCTTGCCCAGATGATGCACCTCTAAGTAGCCAGTGATACCTCGCTCTGCCCAGCACAGGATTCCATGGCTGGCACCGTCAGGTTTCCTCACCTGCATGCACAGAGGGGCCCCACATGCTCCACTGCAGCTGCGGGGACATTCCCGGGCAAGCTGACTTCTCTGTCTGTCGTCCTCAAGGCCACCAGGGAGCCACTTCCTGGGCTGAGATTTGAGGCAGCCGGTTCCCTGTTCGCTGTCATCCTCAGCCTGAGTGCTCCCCTCTAGCCAGTAACCAAAAAACCCATTGCGGTCAAGTCAATTCTGACTCATAGCAACCCGTGTGACAGAAGGGAATGGCCACATCGAATTTCCAAGGCTGTGAGTCCTGCGGGAACATAAATCCTAGAAATCCCTTCTAGGAAGCAGCTGGTGAGTTTGAACTGCCGACCATTCAGTTCACAGCCAGGGGCTTAACCCCTGCACTATCAGAGCTCCTGCTGTGGCCCAAGGGAGACGCTGTGGCCCAGGGGCTAAGTTGAGCCTGCTGGAGGCTGGTCAGGACACACACCTGGGCCAACGACCGGAGAGGCCAGAAGTATGAGAGAGCAAAGGAGCTTCTAGAATCTTCTGGGCCTTGGCTTGAATTCTCAACTCAGACTTTTACAAGTGGCTTGAATACCAGTTATTAAACTCCCTAAGCCTGTTTCCTCATCTCTGAAATGGTTTGATAATGACAACTCCTAATCAACCATGTTATGTAAAACAAGAGGTATTCAGTGCCTGCCACACAGTAAATATTACACAGACATAATAAATAATTATAATAAATGAAACCTGTTGCTGTGAAGTCGATTCTGACTCACAGTGACCCTATAGGACAGAGTAAAGATCTGCCCCATGGAGTTTCCAAAGAGCACCTGGCAGATTTGAACTGCCAAACTCTTGGTTAGCAGCTGTAGCACTTAGCCACTATACCACCAGGGTTTCCATACGATCTTACTGTTTTACCAGATTCAGTGAGGCACTTTTGACCCCCTGTCTAGAATCCCGCTCTGGGGATGCATTGCAGGGCCTATGGTTTCAAAGGCTGAGGTCACGGCCACCTGGGCCCTGGAAAATAGCCAGCGGCCTCTAGAAGCCTGAAGCCCCTGCTGAACACCAGGTCTGTATCTTATTACAGGATTGCACGCGCCTGCTCCCCGCCACCCAGACAGGCATTCTTCTGAGCTCTTGGTGGGGGCTTGCATCTCACTGCCTCTGACGTATTTATTGGGTGCGTCTCATTAAGCTCAAGAGGCTTCAGTACTCTTCAGGGACCAGGACTTAATGGACTTCTTGACCCTCCTGCCAAGGGTTGAGTCCATAGTAAAGATGCTGAGGAATGGCCACCATGGGTCCCCAATCGCTTCCCGAACTGCTCTGTGAGACGGAGGTGAGGGAAATGGCCCCATTTTCTCTCTCCTGGATGAAATCTAGCCCTGGGCTGTCACTTAGGCGGTTTGTTCTCGGGCAGAGCCCAGCCTAAGTGACTCTGTGGATCTGTGAGCAAGAAGGACCCCCTCAGTGGTCCAGGACCCCACTGCTGAAGCAGGATGGGAAATAGGAGTGAAGACAGGACCACCGCCAAGGCTGTGTTCTGGTCACACTGCCCCCTGCTCCCTTCTAAGACTGCACCTGATGCCAGGACCATCCTGGGCTCCCCCCCCCCCCCCGGCGTCCATCCCCCACAGCCATCCCAGCAAGGCCCGGCCACCTGTGAAGCCCTGGAGTGATTGAATGGCCTGGAGCCCACAACCCTCCCATCTCTGTTGTTTTCTCAGAAACCATGGTGGCATGGTGGTTAAGTGCTACAGCCGCCAACCAAAGGGTCAGCAGTTCGAATCTAGCAAGTGCTCCTTGGAAGCTCTATGGGGCAGTTCTATTCAGTCCTATAGGGTCACTGTGAGATGGAAATCAACTCAATGGTGGTGGGTTTGGTTTGGTTTTGCTGTTGCTTTCTCTGCCTCCTTCACTTAAGCTCCTGCAATATTTGTGTGGTTGTGGGTTGCTGTTGACTCCCGCTCCTGACAAGTCCCCTCATGGAGACCCCACATACAGCATAAGGAAACATGTCCTGGTCCTGTGCCATCTCTGTGATCATTGATGTGACTGTGTATGCTCAGTGCCTTCCCACGGAGAGGGCTCCCCTTCCAGCTCCACATCAGGCAGTGATCTGTTGTGACCCACAGGTGTTTGCTGGTTGACTTCTGGAAGTAGACCACTCACTGGGCCTTTCCACCTAGTCCTTCTGAGTCTGGAAGCTCCGGGGAGACTTGTCCACCACGGAAGATCCTCCAAGTAGGAGACGTATTGAACTGAGACCTGTAAGTGTGGGTTTAGTGACATCACAGGCAACTACCCACCTGTCCATGTGGCTTGAGAGTGGCTCTGCTGCTGGAAGCGATGCCACCAGTGTTTCGGATACCTGGCGGACTTGAACTGCCACCCCCCTTGTGAAAAAGACCCATTGCTGTTGAGTTGATTCCAACTCATAGCAACCCAGGTAGTCTGGTGGTGAAGTGCTGTGACTGGTAACCCAAAGGCCAGTGGTTTGAAACCACTAGGCACTCTTGGGAACTCTGGGGGCAGTTCTACTCTGTCTTATGGGGTCATGACAAGTTAACTAACACTTAAAAACCCTAACCAAGAGGCCACACACTCTTTGCTCCTGAGTTCTGAGACTCTGATGAGCTCCTGGATGAGCCACTTTGCAGCTGAAGCTTTCTGTCGCACTGTCACTCAGTATCAGTCCTGAGTTGAGTCTCTCCCTCTGACAATCCAGACTTACTCGCCAAAACATGAAAAGGACCAGGAGAAAGGTCTATTTTCCAATTTCTTCCCTCTTCTCTGACAGCTCATAGCTTCTTGTATTTCTCTGACATCCCAAAGGATATAAACGTTAATGGTTTTCAGTGAGATCTGAAGTGGCACTTTTCAAACAAGCAAGCAGCCCAGAAATGCTGCTAACTCAGCTGGTTTTAAGAGTCTCATAAAAGCACAAGGTGCTGGGCCCTTTGATACTTAAATTCACTTATCTCCAGGACAGCAAATGTAAAGTATTTTCACAGGGGTCATAAACCACCGCTATCCTTTCAGGCCCGACTCACAGCAACCCTGGAGGTCAGAATAGAACTGCCCTATAGAGTTTGTGAGGAGCTTGAACTGCCAACTTTTTGGTTAGCAGACGTGGCACTGAACTACCCCACTACACCACAGGGGTCATAGACATGGCTAAATCATAACAGTTTCGTTAACCGAATGCTATCACTTACCTGGAGTTTCATGTTCATGTTCCCTGGACACCTTTAGCTGAGGCACAGGCCCTGCCCCAGCAGACATGTGATGTGGTTACACACTGTCCCGGGGATAAGAAGTCAATTCCCCTGCGGTCTGATCCAAGCCGCTTTAACTGGCCAGTTTGTCAGATTCCTTGGCTAAACCTCAGTAGCCTTTAGCCATAAGTTGTAGGTGGGAGCCATATGCCACCTCCCATAACTTTGGTGGAACAAATGGTTAAGCTGCTAAGCAAGAGACTGGGAATTCAAGCCCACCCAGAGGTACCCCGGAAGAAAGGCTTGGCAGTCTACTTTTGAAAAAATCAGCTATTGATAATGCTTTGGAGCCAAATTCTGCTCTGACCTATGTGGGGACACCAGGAGTGAAAATCAGCACAATGGCAGCTTGCTTTTCCTATGCTTTTCCTAAGCACGCGGACCTCATTAGCAAGCAAGAACGGATGTCCTCTTCAGTGTGCTCTGTAATTTAACAAGTCCACGCTGGGACCAGCGCCTCCAGTGAAAACTTTATTACAGGGTAAACTCAACAACATTCTGTCAGCAGCATCAGCCTCACCGTCTGGTAAGATCTGGAAACAGTTCTCCATTAGCCCTGGGGGCTCAGGACCCCCCACGTGCCGCTCCCCAGCCACCAGGCCCTGGGCTGGCCTGCTTTCCTAGTCATTCCTGGAAAAGGTGCAAAGCTTAAAAAGCTTGTAAGTCACCCTTCTGTCCTGAACTTATTTCAGCACTCATTTCTCACCCTTCCAATGCTGTTAGCAAGCCCTCTGGCACCCTGGACCATTTAGTTCTCTGACTCAAAAGGTCAGCCGGAGTCACAGTAGACTTGACAGCAACAACCGCTGATGCCAATTTAGAGAGCAACCCTTGAAAAGTTTGTAGCAGCTGCCTCTGGAGAGCAGGTTCTGGAAGGATGCCCCAAGCCTATGATATGAAGACGGCGTCTCTCAGGGATTGCTCTCCTGGCCTCCAGAATGCTCCACCTTCTGATGCAAAGTCAGCAGTCGGGTATCTGTAGCTGCTACGAGATCAGACAGTTCATGAACTCATCCTAGAAAAAGTGCTTCATGCCTCATTACCGGATATCACTATGGTGACCTTCAAGTGCCCTCCTTGGGAGGCTGTGCACCAATACCAGCACCGAGTCTACCTTTCAAGGCAGTTTTGGAACTCTTTTTCTGGAATGGTCATCAGAGCTGTCGTCATGTTACCCTTGATGTCCTGAATGTCATCAAAATGTCTTCCTTCCAATAGTTCCTTTATCTTTGGGTAAAGAAAAAAGTCATTGGGAGCCAGATCAGGTGAGGGCAGGTGGGGGTTCCAATTCAGTTATTTGTTTACTGGCTAAAAACTCCCTCACAGATAACTATACAATTAAGTTCACCAACTTGCCACTGTGCCACCATGTGCAATGGCCATCCCAGAAAGAGTTCCAAAAGTGCTTTGAGGGATGGACTGGGCACTGGCATTGGTGCATAGCTTACTAAAGGGAGTACTTCAAAGGCGACCGTAGTGATGTTCAGCAAGGAGGTATGTAGCACTTAGAACAATTAAGTTCACAGACATAATTGTTGTCCTTTCCTTAGTTGTGAGTATGGGTTTTCACTGAGCAAACCACTTGCTCTTGGACTTACAACTCAAATTTGCAAGCCAGGACCCAGTGTGTGATCCCCTTCACTGCAGGGTACTAACTGGTGCCAGAGGCCATTCCAGAAAAAGAGTTTTTTTTTTAATTGCCTTGAAAGGTGGACTAGGTGCTTCCACGACCCAGAGTTCCCAAAGCTAGTACTGGAGACCTCGGTGTAGACACCCCACCCGTGGCTGACTCTCCCCTGGCGTGCATAGCTCTGCACTCACATCACTCAAAGATTTAGAATCCACAGAGCAGATGCTGTCCCTAGCCAGGGCACTGCCACCAGCCCACTGCCAATTTAATGACACAAAGTTGCAGGCTATGACCTAATGAAGCTACACAGATTTCCTATCTGCATGATTACTCTTACTGACTAGAAAGTCCTGTCTTGTCTCAAAAAACAAAACTTACCCTTCATGGTTTTTTCACTGGAGCCAGTTTTTATAGAAAGCATCTCAAAAATCCAGTAAAAAAGAGCACATCCAAACCCAGTTAATTTTGTTACTGAATGGGAAAAAAATGGCTTACAAAGTTTTTTGAAAGTTCAATACCATGCCTGTTGGAGGGACTAAGAGTAGTTACTTCAGCGAGAGAATTCCGGAGCAGTGCTCAGGAGCACGGTTGTTGTTGCTAGGTGCCACCAAGTAAGTTCTGACTCACAGGGACCCTGTGAACAACAGAACGAAACACTGCCTGCTCCTGCACCATGCCCACGAACGTTTTTATGATTAAGCCCGTTGTTGCAGCCACTGTATCAATCCTCCTCCTTGAGGGTCACCCTGTTTTCACTGACACTGTAGTTTACCAAGCATGATAGGAAATGTTAACTCTTCATTTTTACCTTGAGGAATCTGGAAAAGCCATTCATGGGTTTTCAGCAAGAGAATAGGAATAGAAGTGGATTTGAACTTGAGAAAAGTCACCTTTAGAAATACCGTCTGTCTTAGTCACTTAGCACTGCTATAACAGAAATACCAAAAGGGGGTGATTCTAAAGAACAGACATTTATTTTCTTCCAGTTCTGGAGGCTATATGCCTGAATTCAGGACCCTGGCTATAGGAGAGGTCCTTTCCTACCTGGAAACCCTGGTGATGTAGTGGTTAAGTGCTACAGCTGCTTACCAAAAGGTCAGCAGTTCAAATCCACCTAGTGCTCCTTGGAAACTCTGTGGGGCAGTTCTACTCTGTCTGTAGGGTCTCTATAAGTCAGAATTGACTTGGCAGCAATGGGTTTGGTGTGGGGGGTTTCTTGTCTATTTCAGCATCTAGTAGCTGACAGCCCATGGGGTTCCTGGGGGGAGACTCATCTGTGTCTGTCGTCTTGAGATAGTGTCTGTTTTCTGTCTCTGTCGCTTTTCTTGTGTCCATCTGCTGTTTTTAAATCTCAAAAGTTGGGAAGTTTAAAAACACGCTATACACTGATACGACCTCATTAACATAGCAAAGAACATTCTCTTCCCAGTGAGGATCACACCTCAGGTACAGGGCTTAGAAATCCAGAAGCTCTTTGAGGGAACACAATCCAATCTACGACACCATCTTTAGAAAGAGGGATAACACGCTGGAGGGAAGACGGCAGAGAGACCAGTCAGGAATGCCAGTGAAAGACGGTGGTGGCTTGAACTAGGGCCACCGCAGTGCAGATGCAGAGAAACAGGACAATTCTAGAGATACCGAAACAGGGTACCTAAACAGGACTCTTGCCCTCTCTTCCTCCAGGTTTCTTCTGGAGTTTCACCTACTGAGTGAGTCCATCCTTGATCAAGCCAGTGCCCGCACGTGCCATGTTCCTCTCTTCTGCTTCATTTTTCTGCATGTTTATCACCGTCTGACATCTGACATAACTCAGTCATTGGTGTTCTCATTCTCTCCCCTCCAAGGTAGAACATCAGTTCCATGAAAGCAGGGATTTTGTATCTTTTAAGCTGTAATGAGTGGAGGACTTTAGGAGGTGATTTCTGTTTTCAAATTTATTTCTAATTTGAACCCTCCCACACATACACCTTTCTTCAGAAAGAATTTGGGGTAGTCTGGAATTGTGAAATGTATACATACACAAGATAAAAATAAAAAGCTGACACCCCATACCACACTGAAGGATTAAGAGAGTTGCCTCAGTTAAATCAAGCCTCAGGGAAGTGAAAAAGAAATTTTACGCACAACCACTGTGGCTGTTAATTTAATAGGTCTAGGATGAGATCTGTCAATGTGTTTTATTTTTTTAAGTTCCCTTGCTAATTCTGGTTGGGGAACAACAGGTCCAGATAGGCCTACCCAACTCTGTCATCTCCACCGTGCTTTTACTGGGTGATAAATATTATCTGCATCCCGTATCTATCGGTTTGTCATGCTGGGCTGGCGTGCATGTTGCTGTGATGCTGGAAGCTATGCTACCAATATTTCAAATACCAACAGGGTTGCTCGTGGTGGACAGGTTTCACCAGAGCTTCCCAATGAAGACAGACTAGGCAGGAAGACCAAGCAGTCTACTTCTGGCTATCAGCCAAAGGAAACTCTATGAATCACAACAGAACCTTGTCTAATATGGTGCTGGAAGAGAAGCTTCCAAAGTTGGAAGTCATTCAAAATACACAGTGGTCACCACAGTAGGTATAACAACGACTGGAAAGATGGCTCTGGACCAGGCAGCCTTTCATTGGTTTGTACGTGGGGCGACCATGAGTGGGAACTGACCCAATGGCAGGTGACAGCAACAAATACCACCCAATTTAAGGAAAGCTAAAGAATCTATTGATAGTTTACAAAGCCCACAGGCCACAGATCCCAGAAGCTGGGTATGAACAAGCCTAGCTCCCTCCACAGCAGAGACAAAGCAGAATGTAGTCTACTGTTTACAGAGACTGTTGGAGGTCCCCTGAAGCATGCTCTTTTATCTTGTCTACAATGAAGCAGTCTCCTTGGTTCACCCCAATGTAAGATGGGAAAGGCCAGTGTCTAGGGGAACCAAAACAAGACTCCTCAGTTATAGAGATCAGGATCTACCTCGGTCACAGAGAGGAGATAGAATCACCTTAGTTCCAAGGAGTTCCCCATTTATCCCTAAGCCCCTCCTCCTGGCTATGGCAGCCCCCTTAAGCAGTCCTTGGGTGATACAAACACGCTGTCTACTAAATGAAGTCGGTGGCTGAAGACCACCCAGAGGTTCCTCAGAAGGACACAGGCAGAGTGACATAAGTAGCCGCATCTTGGGCATAACCTGCACCATTTTGTTTCTTTGCGAGTAATCCCAAGCATGAGTCTGTTTCCTTTAGTTTCTCTCAAAGGCTAATCCATGCTTTCTTTAGGACTGTGCAAAAATGCCAGCCAAGTGCCATTGAGTCGGATCCGACTCATGGCAACCCTAGGGGCCAGGGTGCAAAAATAGGTGATAATAATCTAAAAAAGTGAAAGAAAACAAGACAGTTTGCCTTGTGACCAGGAACCTACATGATGGCCAGACCACCTCCAGACCTCAGATACCAATTTAGAGATCAGCACATCAGAGACATGATCTCTCTGGCCACTTAAAGAACTGGTGTTTATCAAATTCCTAGGATTCCTTTAACCTTGTCCGCTTTTTCTATAAAACCTCCAGCTAGTCTACATTTGGGGGAGGCAGATTTTAGAGAATCTACACCTCTGTCTCCTTAGGTACTGGTATACAATAAGACATCTTGCTTCTCATCTCACCCTGGTCTCAAAGATTGGCTGTTTTCAGCAGGTAGCACGCACTCCGCTTGGGTTCATGGTAATAAGAAGACAGGCCTGGTGGTGATCTGCTTCTGAAAAGTCAACCTTAGAAATCCCATGGAAGAGTTCTATTCTGCACACAGGGTCTCCAGGAGTTGGAATCAGCAGCTAACAATAAGGGAAGACATTGAGATGCTAGATCTCTGGCTGGAGTGTGAAGAAACCAGTTTACCTAGAAAATGTTCAGGGCAATATGAGTCAGCTCTGTCTGTCAGAAATAGTTCTGGCAGAAACCTGGCTTCAAGTTGCACTGCCTTGTGAATGAAGACTTTGATGATCGGTGGTGTCCAAGTTGCCTCATAACCACCAAGTTCTTGGATTCCATTGTTGGGGACAATGACCAGGCAGAGGAGTCTCATCTTTGCAATCCGGGTCCACACACAGCCCAACCGCTGTCACAGAAGGAGGACAGTCACATGATGTTTGAGAAGTCTGAGACCACAGGGAGAAATGGCAACTGAAGTTCTTTTAACTAACCAAAAACATCAAACACATTGCCGTCAAGTCAATTGCTACTCGGGAGGACCCTCTAGGACAGAGCAGAACCGCCTCATAGAATTTCCGAGAAGTGTCTGGTGGACACAGTGCTCTCCTCTTAGCAGCTGCAGCTCTTAACTACTACACCGTCAGGGTTTCCTTGTCAACCCAAACCCGTGCTTAATTCCAAACACACTCTGTGGGCTGGTTGGAGCTGGTGAAGGGTAATCAATCTTCTGCTGCATTAAAGCCTGCTGTGACATTAATGGAGCTCTGCCTGTGGGTTTGCTGGAGGGCCATTTAGGTTTACACAATTCTAACACCATCTGCCACCCTGTGGCATCACAAAGGCCCCTCCCCAAGTGGAAGTGGCCTGATTCCAGCCACCCAGAGTGCAGCTGTGGGACCCCTGCTCCCTTTTGTGTCCACACCAGTCCCGATGACTTTATCAAGTTGTGTGACCTGATCAGCTTCTGCGCACAGTGTGCCAGCTCCTCCTCACAACCACCAAATGGGGCTGAGCAGGCTGTGAAAAGGAGCCTAGAGCCACATCCTCAATAGCACATTAACTACTTGGAAGGAGAGCGCCACGGAGGGGGGGCGCCCAGGTTCATCTCTGGAGCCATTGGGAGGTGCCGCCTCCAGCCACTAGGGGGGCTGTGACATCCTCAGAGCTGCCTTTGGGACTCTGGAGAAGACTGTCCCAGTAGGGAATCACTGTCATCACACATGGCAGGTTCCAGGGTCAAGGAGGGTCCTTGAAACATTCCTGCTTCTACTCCATCTGAGGGAAATGAGACCCAGGTGTTGGGATTAGCGACTCCAAAGGCAGCAGCTGCATTTCCTTCAGGAAATAGCTTGGAGCCAACTTGGAGTGCTGACTCAGTTGCTGTACCAGAGTTTTGTGTCAAACATCACAGAAGACTTATAGGGGTTACTAATAGCGAGGTAGGCAGAGATTGGTCCAACTTGGATGGGGACTTGGGAAGAGGGTCAAGGATGTTTCATGACAGAAGTGGCCTTTGGGCATGGCTTTTAGAATGAGATGTTGTTAGATGTCATGGCCTCTAACTTATGGTGACCCCATATACAATGGGACAAAAAGCTGCCCAGTCCTGTGGTATCTGCACAATTAGTTAAAGATTGGACCACTGTGGCCCGTGTGGTTATCATGGCTGCTGTTTTAGAAGTAGATAACCAAGCCTTTCTTCCTAGTCTGTCTCAGTCTGGAATGATTAGGACTGTATTTTAAGACACAGGCAGAGAGAATAGTTCGTGAACTGAACAGCATGAATTTGTTAGGTTATGGATGTGTAGTTCTGTGCCAGAAGCATAGACAGGGGAGCCTTGGGAACATATAGTAGGAACAGCACTAAAGAGCTTTGAATGCCAAGAAAGGCATGTCAATTGTCATCTGGGGAGCTTCTCAGCTAGTGTCTGTATTTATGTTTATTTATAATGTACCTTAACCTAAAATACTTCCCTGTGGCTGATTTTCATCTGTAGGTCCTGAGAACCAGGTAGTGTGCTGAGAAGTGACTTGATCAGAAAGAGATCAAGGAAGGCAAACTTGAATGCACCTCTTTAGAGAAAGGAAAGACAAGAAGCCACCTGACTAAGGAGCTACTGCAACTGTATGAAAAAGAAGTAAAGATACTCTGAAGACCCGTATCTGACACCATGCACAAAGCCAAGCCAAAGCGAAGTGCCGTCGAGTTGGATCCGACTCATGGCGACCCCATGCACAAAAACTAACTCAAAATGGATCAAAGACCTAAATATCAAACATAAAACAGCAAAGATCATGGAAGAAAACAAACAAAAAAAGACAATGCTGGAAGCCCTAATACACAGCATAAACTACAAAACATTACTGACAATGCACAAACACCAAAGAGAAGATAACTGGGAGCTCTTAAAAATCAAATACTGATGCTCAACCAAAGACTTCACCCAAAGAGTCCAAAAACAACCTACAGACTGGGGAAAAAAACTGGCTACCACAAGTCCCATCAGTGTCTAGGCTCCATAATCTACAAGATACTTCAAAACCTCAATAACAAAAAGACAAATAACCTAATTAAAGGATAGGCAAAGAATATGAACAGGCACTTCACCGAAGAAAACATCCAGGTTACTAACAGATACATGAGGAAATGTTCATGATCATTTGCCATTAGAGAAACCCAAATCAAAACTTCAGCAAGGTACCAACCACCTCACCCCAACATGGCTGGCATTTATCCAAAACCACAAAATAATAAATGTTGGAAAGCTGTGGAGAGACTGCAATGCTTATACTCTACTGGCAGGAATGTAAAATGGTACAACCATTTTGGAAATTTATTTTGGTGCTTTCTTAAAAAGCTAGAAATACAAATACCATATTTCTGGCAATCCCACTTCTTGGAATATAGCCTGGAGAAATAAGGGCTGTCACATCAGTAAGTGCATGCACACCAATGTTGATTGCAGCAATGTCTGCAATAACAAAAACATGGGATCAACCTGGGTGCCATCAACAGATAAATGGATAAACAAACTATGGCATAGTCATACAATGAAATACTATGCAATGCTAAAGAACAGTGATGAACATGGAGTAGTCTGGAAGAGATCATGCTGAGTGAAATTAGTTGCAAAGGTCAAATATTTTATGAAACCACTATTATAAGGACCCAAAAGGTTTAAACACACAAGAAAACAGTCTCTGATGGTTACAAGGGTGGGAAGTGAACGAGAGAGTATTCACTGATTAGACGGTACACAGGAATTTGAAGGGAAGGACAGCACTGCACAGAGGGAAGGTTAGCACCGCTGGACTAAACCAAATGCTAAGAGGTTTCCTAACTATAAACCAACACTTGGAAGGACAGAGTAGCAGGGGCAGGGCTCTGGGGACCATGGTTTCAGGGGACATCCAGGTCAATTTGCACAACACCATTAACAAGCTCTGGTGACAGGGAGGGCGACTGCACCAATAGCAGGCTGACTGAGGAAGGAAGGTCCTGACGGGATGGTGTGTGTTAACTTTACACAGTGGCTTTGGGGTGTCTATGAGGCCTGCAGGCTAAGGAGTCCAAAGAAGAATTGAATTGGGAAGAAAATTTGAAGTCAATTCACTTAGACAGGGGAGCTGAAATTCTGAAACCAGCTGATAGAAGAGTTCCATGGTAGGAGAAAATAAAATGGAGGAAAATCCACCCCACTGACCCATTTAAAACCCACTGCTGTTGAGTCAGAAACCCTGGTGACATGGTGATTAAGTATTACAGCTACTAACCAAAAGGTAAGCAGTTTGAATCTGCCAGGTTCTCCTTGGAAACTTTATGGGGCAGTTCCACTCTGTTCTATAGGGTTCTTATGAGTTGAAATTGACTTAACAGCAGTGGGTTTGTTTTTTTTTTTTTTGGCCATCAAGTCAATTCTAACTCATAGTGCCCCTACAGAAGAGAATAGAACTGTCCCGTAGCATTTTCAAGGAGTGGCTGGTAAACTCAAACTCCTTTTTGGTTAACAGCCAAATATTCAGCTAGTGAAACACCAGGAACCCAATCCACTTAAAGGTTTTCTAATCTACTCTAAATGATGTATAGGGATTTTTTTTTAAGTACTGTCATGGACTGAATTGTGTTCACCCAAAAGTATGTGTACCAGTTTAGCTAGGCCACGATTCCCTGTGTTGTGTGACTGTTCCTCTAGGTTGTAAATCCTACCTCTATGTTGTCAGTGAGGCAGGATGGGCAGCAGGTGTGTTGGCAGGGCAGGACTCAATGTGGAAGATCGTTCTGTGCCCTGAGACAGACTTAGGGACCTCAGACCACCAAGAAGCAGTGCTGGAGTTGAGCACACCCTTTGGAAGGGACCAGGGTCCCTGAGCCTCAGAAGCTTCCAGTCCAGGGGAAGGCTGGTGAAAAGGACATCTTCCAGACCTAGCAGAGAAAGGCTTCCCCTGGGGCTGGCACCCTGATTTTGGACTTTAACCCTGCTGGACTTTGAAAAAATGAAACTTCTCTTCTTAAGGCCATTTTTGGTTTTTCTACTACAGCAGCGCCAGATGACGAAGGCAAGTACTATTGACAGACAAAAGTCTCTGGGTGACCGTTAAGCAGTCACCTAGCCGAAAGGTTGGTGGTTCAGGTGCACCAGAAGGCTCCTTGAAAGACAGGTCTGACAGCTGCTTCTGAAAGGTCACAGCCTAGAAAACCCTATGGGGCCACTGTACTGTGACACTCGTGAGGTCACCACAAGCTGGAATCTCCTCTACAGCAACAAACAACATTAACACAGAAGTGGCAGCGGTGGCTCCATGCTAGAACTCTCACCTCCCACACAGGAGACCTGCGTTCGAATCCCGACACCTCATGTGCAGCCACCCACCCCTCTGTCCATGGAGGCTTGTATGTTGCTATGATGCTGAACAGATTTCAGCAGAGCTTCCACACTAAGAAAGACTAGGAAGAAAGGCCTGGCAATCTACTTCCACAAATCAGCCCCTGAACACGCTCTGGGTCACAACAGTGTGATCTGTAACTGAGCATGGTACAGGACTGGGCACTGTTTTGCTCCATTGTGTGTAGGATCGCCATGGGTCGAGGTCAACTCCAGGGCAACTGACAACACCAAAGGAACAGTCTCATCAGTGGTGGAAACTGTATGACCTCAGATTTGAGCATAGTGCTCCCTCTCTGTCGAAGGATGAATTAAGGAAATGAGTACACGTGTTTGCCAAGGATACCGGGGTACCCTAGATACTGTCTCGGTCTCTCTTGACGATTGGCTGGTCGGTATGAGCCCCCAATTATGACCTTACCCCAGTGTCTGGGGCAGAAGGCCTTATCCGTTTTGAGGTCACTGATAGGTTATTATCAGAGTCTTCTCAATGAGTGCCTGAGAAATCCAATCAGAAACCAGCTAGTGAGAACGAAGCTTTATTCACTGGTTTTGCAAAACTGGGCACATAAGCCTACAAAGAAAAGGAAGCTGGCCAGCATGCACTCAAGCAATTTCTTACAAACTATCTATCTCCTAATTTGCAAGTCCCTCACCCGGTTCCTCATTGGCTGAGTACTACGGGGTGAACAATCTTTCCCGAACGTCACCTAAGTCTAATTACAACCTTTCTTGTTTCTCAAAAAGGTTTCCCTTCCTTCCCCAATTCATCCTGTTTATACACACACATATCTTGGGTGCATCAGCTCTGCGGCTGTCACATCAACTAATAGTTTGTGCCCTGGGTCAGCCAATAAGTTCCTTGGTTCCCCTTATTCTGAAGATGGGCCAGTTAGAAATTTGTTTCTCACAGGAAGTTAAGGTCTCTCTAGAACAGGCATGGTAAAAGAAGCCCCCTCATCTTGAACATAACCTGTACTCTTGTGTTTCTAAATTCTGTCTCCAAGCACATATTCCCAACCACAAGTCCATTGTTTCCCTAGTTTTTCTCAAGTTAAGGACTAATCTGTACTCTCTTTAGGACTGTGGAAAAACAAGTAATAATCACCTAAAACCATAAAAGTAAAATAAAGGAATTTACCTTGTGACTAGGAGCCTATAAGACAGCCATACCACCTCCAGGCCCCAAATACCAATTAAGAGGTCAGCACACTTGGGACATGATCTATGTGACCACCTAAAAAGAATTATCGTTCTACAAATTCCTAGGACTCATAAAACCTCCTCCCCCTTTGGTATAAAACCTCCAGCTAGTCTCCATTTGGGGGAGGCAGACCTTGGAGGAATCTATCCCCTCTATCTCCTTATGTATGGGTACATAATAAAACACCTTACTTGTCATCTCACCGTCATCTCCAAGATTGGCAGGTGGCACTAACTTGGTTTTCAGTAACATCTGCCTGGAAGAGAAAGCATGAACCCAAGACTGAGACCTTACAGCCTCAGGGGTAGTCTAAACCCAATTCACTGCCATGGATGAGGGAACTCTGTCCCCAGAATTCAGGGAGGTCTTCTGGTTCAATGGTCGGACCTCACCACTAGCTGAAAACCACCTGGTACATGTACCCCACAGGTATGACCAAAACTAGGTTAGTATGCCACTCCTGGTATAGCTATAAAACCACAAATAACTTGCAACAAGTCACCCCCACTTTTTCATTGAAACTTCAAAACTATAAAAACTGTCCCCACCAGCTGCTGGGTGGGCTGAACTGTATCTCAGTTCAAGACCCCACTTTCTTTCTCTTCGAATAAACTTCACTGGACTCTCAGACTGGTGTGTCTCTGCCACTGTTTCATGCCATTCCATTCCCAACAGTGGAGTCGATTCTCACTCATAGTAACCCTACAGGACATTGTAGGACAGAGAAGAACTACTTCTTAGGGTTTCCAAGGCTATAATCTTTAAGGAAACCCACTGTCACGTCTTTCTGTCACAGAGAGGTTGGTGGGTTCGAACTGCCGACCTTGAGGTTAGCGACTGAGTGCTTAACCACTGCACCAACCAGAAATAAAGACACCGAGGGACCAGCAGGAGCCAGTAGAGAGAAGAGCCCGGGCTCTTGGAGAGTTCATTAGCCAGCCAGCACTGAGTTAACTGCTGCAGGCGGAAGCTGGCGTCATCAAAGAGCTCTTAATTGATGCATCTGGACAAAGTGACAAAAGCAGCAGCTTCTGGGGAGGCGACCTTGGACGCTTTCAGCAGTGGAGTGAGACAGTCCCTTCTTCAAAGCGAGAAAGCAGCCTTGGTTAAGTTCAACGGTGAAGGGTCCTCGAACACACTCAGCTTCTACCTGGCTCTCCTTGCCTTTTTCCTCACTGAGGAATTTGTTTAACCAGATGAAAAAGAATATTATCTCATGTGCTCGCTCTCCTCTTTTTTTCTCGAGGCATAATGTACACAACATAAAAGTCGCCATTTATAACCATTTTCAAGCGTTCATCAGATGGTGTTAGCCTCAGAAGGCTGTAAAACCATCAGCAGCATTGGCTTCCCAAACTTTTCGTCACCCCAGACGGAGCTCCGAACCTGCTAAGCAGTGTCCTACCTTCTGCCTCCGGCCCCTGGGGGCTCCACCCTGGGAGGACCGGGTCCCTCCCAGGAATGCTCCTCCCCACCGTTTAGGGGAGGGGCTGCACTCAGCATCTTAGTATTGATGCTGCCTTTTCTCCAGGTCAGAAGACCCGGGAGGTTCTGGCTGACCTGAAGGGACAGGAGGCACAGGTTGCTGCAGGCAACAGCAATCGCACTAAGAGGACTAAATTTCTCCACGTGGCTCAAGAGACCCCGTCAAGGGACAGAGAAAGCAGCCGCCCACAAATAAAGGCACGGCCGGGGCTTGATGGGAAGGGGGTGGGAAAGCATGAGACGGACCTGACCTGGGGGTGGAGATGACGTCCCCCGCCTGAGGTCTGAGACCTGCGCTAATCTGTAGACTGCAGACTCTCCACATCCCGCTGACTCCCTCAGCTGTCGCCTCTGACTCAGCAGTCGCCAATAGGACACGGAATTAAACGCTGCTTCCCCGGTGGTGTGGAAAACCTGGTGGCATAATGGTTAAGTGCTATGTTTGCTAACCGGAAGGTCAGCAGTTGGAATCTGCCAGGCGCTCCTTGGAAACCTTGTGGGGCACTTTAGTCTGTCCTGTAGGGTCTCTATGAGTCAGAATCGACTCAGAAACAATGGGTTTCTTTTGGGGGGTTACCCTAGTGGCATCGTGGTTAAGTGCTACAGCAGCTAACCAAAAGTTCAGCTGTTCACATCCAACCAGGTGCTTCTTGGAAGCCCTATGGGGCTGTTCTACTCTGTCCTGCAGGGTTGCTATGAGTCAGAATCAACTTGTAAGCGACAAGTTTACATTACTTTATCCTGACTCATCTTACTGACCACAGCACTAGCTGAGAGCGAGGACCCTGCACTTACCCGGGATTATGTCTCTTTCAGTTCCCTGCATGACACAAATGGTTGACACTCAACTACCAATCAAAGGTTGGCACCACCCAGCTGCACCATGGAAGAAAGTCCTGGCGATCGGCTTCTGAGGAGATCACAGTCCAGGAAGCCCTTGGAGCAGTTTTACTCTGTAACTCATGGGGCTGCCCTCAGTTGCAATCAACTCAGTGACGGTAGGGTTCCTTTGGGGTTTTTCGTATCTCACTTATCACAGTACTTAGCACATAGCGGGAACTCAGCAAGCATCTGTGAAATTGAATCCTGGGTAAATCAGAGGCGGCCTTGGAATATGCAGTTGTAAAGACATTTGAGATCAAAAAGAATTACAGACACTATTGAGATAGTTGCTGGAATTGCAGGAAAAAATGTTATTGTTAGATGCCATCAAGTCAGTTCTGACTGACAGACACCCTGCATACAAGGCAATAAAACACTGCCTGATCCTTCGCTGTCCTCTGTTGTTGCTCTGTTTAAGCCCGTTAATGCAGCCACCATGACAGTCCATCTTGTCAAAGGTCTTCCTCTCTCGCTGACTCGCTACCTTAGCAAGCATCAAGAATGATGTCCTTCTCCATGGACAGGTCCCTCCTCATAACATGTCCTGTCAGTCCGTTCTGACTCAGGGTAACCCTGTATGTGCCAGAGTAGAACTGTACTCCTGGGCATTTTCACGGGCTGGTTTTTCAGGAGCAGATTGCCAGGCCTTTCTTCCGCAGCACGCTTTGGTAAGCTTGAACCTCCAACCTTTGAATCAACAGCCCAGTGCATTAACCCTTTGTCATGTGCGCCTCCAAGGGATGAGAGACAGACAGACAGACAGATAGGTGAAATGGATGGATGGATGGATGGATAGGTGAGTGGGTGGAAGCAAGGGTGGATAGGTGGGTAGGTGGATGGATGGATAAACAGACAGACAGGAGAAGCCGGGGACCTGCCCTGTGTCATCAGCGCACAGCAGAGCAGAGCTGACGGCTGCCTTTGCTAACAGAGACCCACCTGTTCTCACAACGGAAAGTGGGGAGAGAACTTGGCTATGGCTTCCTGTGAAATCACCCCACATTTCACAGAAAAAGCTCTCTAAGCTACAAAAGAGAAAGGAGTGCAAAATGATTAATTACCCCTCATTCTTAAAAACAGGAAATTAGCTCAAGTAACCCTTCAGTGCCTCGGAAGACAGGCCCAGTGAGCTGCTTCCAAAGGGCCACAGTCTTGAAAATCCTACGGAGCCATTCTGCTCAGCACAGATAGAGCAGACAGCACGGCAGCTGTCAACAGTGACAACGACTGCTTAACCATCGCGAACAGAGAGCTTTTACTGTCGTCAAGAGGAAAACTGAGAGACCCGAGCCGTCGTGTGTGGCTTGGCTTTCCGTTCACGATGCTGTCCTCAGGTGTGAATGGCTTTAGCAAACAGAATTTTACTCTGTCACATCTTAGGAGGATAGAAGTTTGAATTCAGGGTGCCAGCTGTGAGGGAAGGCTTTCTGCATCAGCTGTGGGAGAAGGTCCTTGTCATCAATCTTCCCCAGGTCTACAGGCTTCTCTGGACAAGGACCCTGGGTCTAATGATGTATGTTCCTTCTGGTTCTTAAATTTTGGTGGTGTGAGATCCCTCTCTTCTCTGCTCAATTTTCTCTTTCATAACTCAAAAGAAATTGACTGGATACAACCTAATCTTGTAGACTGAGTCCAGCTTCATTAACATAAATGCCTCTAGTCTTGCCTCATTAACATCATAAAAAATTTGGAAAACAGTCCCAGTGCCATCAAGTCAATTCCAACTCATAGCAACCATAGAACTCAGTAGAATTGCCAAATAGGGTTTCTGAGGAGTGGCTGGTAGATTTGAATTGCTGACCTTTTAGTTAGCAGCCACAGCTCTCAACTACTTAGGATTGCCAACACATACAATAGTCACGTCAGATCACAGAGCAGTGGACAACCACTCAATACAGGCATCATGGCCTAGACAAGTTGACACACATTTTAAGGGGGACACAATTCAATCTGTGAAGCTAATCTGGATCTATGTGTAAAGAGTCAAGAAACCTTTACCAGAAGCCCTCCAGCAGACAGCCAGATCAGGTTCACGTGCTCACCCTGAACCAATAACCAGCAGGAAGCAGGGCACACTTGAGTGGTTAAACCAATCAAGGGCCCACAGTTGGATGGGACCAGACTCCTCCAAGAGCCATCACCACCAGTTGCCCTTGAATTGATTCCAACTCATGGTAACACCATGAATATCAGAGTAGAACTGTGTTCCATAGAGTTTTCAGTTACTGTGTGGTTTTTTTTTTGAAGTTGATTGCCAGGCCTTTCTTCTGAGGCTCCTCTGCATGAAATGGAAGGAACCCCCAACCTTTCAGTTGGCAGCTACCTTAGTTAGCTAGTCCTGCTATAACAGCTTCAAGAAATAGTTTATTATCTCGCAGTCTAGTAGGCTAGATGTCCAAATTCAGAGCATCAGCTCCAGGGAAGGCTTTCTCTACGCAAGCTCTGGTGGAAGGTCCTCTCATCAATCTTCCCCTGGTCTAGGAGCTTCTCAGGCACAGGGACTCTGGGTCCAAAGGAGAATTCTGCTCCCAGAGCAGCTGTGTTGATGGTATGAGGTCCCCCGGTCTCTCTGATCTCTTCTCTCTTTTACTATGTCGCAAAAGAGATTGGCTCTAGACACAATCCCATCTTGTAGATGGAGTCCTGTCTCGTTAACATAACTGTCTCCTACCCCACTTCATTAACTGGTCTTGTTGTAGGCATATGGATATTATCCTAACACTGACAGCATTGTATTTCAGGACAGATCTTGAAAGGTTCTTTTTGATGATGAATGCCAACACCATTCCTCTTCAAGTTTTCATTCCAAGAATAGCAGACCATAGGATTGTTGGATCTAAAGTGGCAACCTTGGTCCATTTCAGCTCAGTAGTGCCGATGTTTATGCGTTCCACTCATTTTTGATGATTTCCAGTTTTCCTAGATTCATACTTTGTACATTCCATGTTCTGATTACTAATGGTTGTTTGCAGCTGTTCCTTGTCATTTTGAGTCATGCCACATCAGCAAATGAAGATCTCGAAGGCTTTACTCCATTCACAACATCAAGGTCACTTCTACTTTGAGGAGGCAGCTGTTCCCCAGTCATCTTCCAAGTGCCTTCCAACCTGGGAAGCTCATTTTCTGGAACTATATCTGACCGTGTTCCACGGCTATTCATAAGGTTTTCCCTGGCTAATTCTTTTCAAAAGTAGATTGCTGGGTCCTTCTTCCCAGTCTGTCTTAGTTTGAAAGCTCAGCTGAAACCTGTCTACTGTGGGTGACCCTGCTGGTACCTAAATAACAGTGGCATAGCTTGCTGCATCACAGCAACAATCAAGCCTCCGCTGACAGAATACTAGGGGCGTTCACCCTATCTTTATTGCTTCTATCAGCTAAGATACCCAGTCAATGAAGTCTGCCCAGAACTCTGCAGGGCAGAACAGTCTTCCGTAGGCTGTCGGTGATAGGCTAATAGCCATCCAACTACAAGGAAGGCCAGTTAATATGACTATTACTCAGATTCATGCACCAACCACTCAGGCCAAAGATGAAGAGACTGAAGACTTTCCACCAGCTTCTGCAGTCAGAAATTGATTGAACATACAGTCAGGGTACATTGATAATTACTGGTGACCAGAATACAAAAGTTGGAAACAAACAAGAAGGATCAGTAGTTGGAAAATAATGGCCTTGGGGATAGGAATAATGCTGGAGATCACATGATAGAATTTTCCAAGATTAATGACTTCTTCATTGCAGATACCTTTTTCAACCATCACAAACAGTGGCTGTACTCAGGGACCTCACCAGATAGAATACACAGGAACCAAATCAACTGTATCTGTGGAAAAAGATGACGGAAAAGCTCGATATCAGCAGTCAAAACAAGACCATGTGCTGACTGTGGCACAGATCATCAATTGTTCATATGCAAATTTAAATTGAAACTGAAGAAAATTAGAACAAGTCCACAAGAGCTGAAGTAGGACGTTGAGTATATCCCTCCTGAGTTTAAAGACCATCTCAAGAACAGATTTGATGTGTTGATCACTAATGACCAAAGACCAGATAAACTGTGGAATGATGTCAAAGACATCATCCATGACGAGAGCAAGAGGACATTAAAAAGACAGGAAAGAAAGAAAAAAGACCTCACTGGAGGTCAGGAGAGACTGAAACTCGCTCTCGTGTGTTGAGTTTGCAGCTAAAGCAAAAGGTAGGAATGGCAAAGTGAAAGAACTAAGCAGAAGATTTTAAAAGATAACTTGAGAAGACAAAAGGAAGTATTATAATCACATATGCAAAGAGCTGGAAATGGAAAACCAGCAGGGAAAAACACATTCTGCATTTCTCAAGCTGAAAGACCTGAAGAAAAAATTCAAGCCTCAAATTGCAGTTAAGAAGGAGTCTGCACGGAAAGTATTAAATGACTCAAGGAGCATCAGAGAAGATGGAAGGAATACTCAGAGTCCTTTTACCAGGAAGAACTGGGAGATGTTCAGCCATCTGAAGAGGTAGCTTGTGATCAGAAACAAATGGTACTGAGGGAAGGAGGTGAAGCTTCATGGAAGGCACTGGTAAAAAACAAGGGTCCAGAAACTAATGGAATGTCAATTGAGATATTTCAACAGATACAGTGCTGGAAGTACTCACTTGTCTTTGCCGAGAAATTTGGAGGACAGCTAGCTGCCAACTGAATGGAAGGGGTCCATATCTATGCCCATTCTAAAGAAAGATGATCCAACCAAATGTGGAAATTAACGAACAATGTCATTAATATCACGTGCAAGTAAAATTAAGCTCAAGATCATTCAAAAACAACTGCAACGGTGTGTTGACAAGGAACTGCCAGAAATTCACCCTGGATTCAGAAAAGGACGTGAAACCAGGGACATTGTTGCTGATGTCAGATGGATCTTGGCTGAAATCAGAGAATACCAGAAGTTTGCCCGTGTTTCACTGACTGTGCAAAAGCTTTCAACTGTGTGCATCATAACAAATGATTGCTAACATTGTGTAAGATGGGAATTCCAGAACACCTAATTGCTCTCTTAAGGAATCTGTACATGGATCAAGAGGCAGCCGTGCGTAGAGAACCAGAGAACACTGCATGCTTTAAAGTCAGGAAAGGTGTGCATCTGAGTTGTATCCTTTCACAATACCTTTTCAATCTGTATGCCAAACAAATAATCTGAAAAACTGGATTGTATGAAGAACAAAGAGGCATCAGGATTGGAGGACGACTCATTAACAACTTGGGTTACACAGACGACACCACCTTATTAGCTGGAAGTGAAGAAGATTTGAAACACTTACTGATGAAGATCAAAGATCACAGCCTTTAGTATGGATTGCATCTCTTCACCAAGAAAACAAAAATTCTCACCAGTGGGCCGGTAAGCAGCATCATCGTAAATGGAAAAAGGATTGAGGTTGTCCACAGTCAATGCCCATAGAAGCAGCAGTCAAGAAATCACTGGGAAAATGTGCTGCAGGGTGTCTCCTTAAAGTATTGACGAGTACAAATGTCACCTTGAAGACTAAAGTATGCCTGACCAAAGCCAAGGTATTTTCAATCACATCATTCGCATGTGAAAGCTAGATAATGAACAAAAAAGACAGAAGAAGACTTCATACCTTTGAACTATGGTGTTGGAGAAGAATGCTGAATAGACCACCAAATGAACAAACAGATCTGTTCTAGAAGAAGTACAACCAGAGTGCTCTTTGGAAGCAAAGATGGTCACATCTTACATACTTTGGACATGTTGTCAGGAAGGATCAGTCCCTGGAGAAGTGCATCATGCATGGTACAGTAGAGGGTCAGTGAAAAAGAGGAAGAGCCTAAATGAGATGGGTTGACACAGTGGCTGCAACAACAGGCCATAAAACGACTGTGGACATGGTACAAGACTGGGCGGTGTTTCAGTCCGTTGTTCATAGGGTTGCTATGAGTCAGAACCAACTTGACAGCACCTAACAAGAACATCTCATTTCACTGATATCATAGAAACAGAATTTACAACACACAGACAAATCTCATCAGATGAAGAATGGTGGCCAGTCATACAACACTGAGAATCACAGCCTAGCCAAGCTAGTACACATATCTTGGGGAGACAGAATGCAATCCAAGACAGCTGCTGAACTTGTTGACTAATCATACTACCAGAGACTCCCCTTCTCCCTGCTCTTTCCCAGTCACCGAGCTGGTGGCTGAAAAGGAGAGACACATAAAAAGCAAAGAAGCTCTGTCAAGAAGGAGAGGCAAGGTGGGGCCAGGACGTGCATGTCAACTCTCAAAATATCAGGGTATGATCACCTTGAGTATCTCTTGACTCCAGTGTTTTAATTCACTTATTGAGTGAATAAAATCTTCACTTTTCTCCTCTAAGACATCTCAGTGGTACCTCTTGCATTTCACAGTGTCTGGAACATACACAGAATGGAGGAGACAGAGTGTGGCTTTGGGATCAGAAGACGTGGGTTCACACTTTTTGCTGCATCGCCTACTAGCTTAGGTTCCGTTAGCAAGTCACCTACTCTCCTAAACTCTGTTCCCTTGTCTGCAAAGTGGAGATACTAATACCCACAGATGTGAATAGCAGGAAACAGAAAGTAGGCAAATAGCAGGTGCCCATGCTGTGAAAGGAAACCCTGGTGGTGTAGTAGTTAAGTGCTACATTTGCTAACCAAAAGATACACAGTACAAATCCACCAGGCGCTCCTTAGAAACTATGCGACAGTTCTACTCTGACCTATAGGGTTGCTATGAATTGCAATCTGATGGCACTGGGTTTGTTTTTTTGTTTTGTTTTTTATATATACTGTAAAATCTCTCCATTCCAACTGTGTTAGAAATGACAGTATGAGGTGGGACATCTGCTTATAAGTTTGCTAATGGGTTGAGATCCTGGATTTGTTTTCAGTGGAAACATGTTAAATAATTTAAGTTCCATAGAGGCTACTATGAAGACTGGTAGAATGGGTTATTTTTCATACATATTGAGGAAAGTGTCACCCAAACACTAATATGTCCCCCACATATTAGGGGATTCACTTCTTAGTCATGAGACTTGAAGAACTGGATGGTGCCTGGCTACCATTGCTGAATGTTTTGATTGAGGACACAAAAGACGAATCCTGATCAAAAGAGGGAAAGTGTGAAACAGATTTTAGATTTATTAAAGAATCCAGACTTACTGGATCTATTGAAACTGAAGGAACCCCCAAATCTATTGCTCTAAGAAAATCTTCAAAACATGAACTGAAATTATCCTCTGAAGTCATCCTTAAACAATTGTTTAGCTAAGTTAATAAAGAATGTTCTGTACTAGCGTTGCTCTTGTTTAAAAAATTACCTACGTGAGATCAAACTGTCTACAGTAGCTTTAAAGCATGGATAAGAAGTTTAGGGGACAGTAAGTCTCAGTCAGAAATAGTGAGAATGGTAATAATGTGATGAAGGTGACTAATGTCACTGAGTTGTATGTACAGAAACTGATGAATGGGTGTATATTCTGCTGTATATGTTTTCACCAGGAAAATCAACAACAACAACAGGGGAGCCAAACTAAAAGCCAAACCTTGTCCTGCCCTTTCTGCCTCTCTTCGCTGGTCCTAGGAGATCTTCCTGTCCACCAGCCTAGGATGGTCAGCATCACTGGAACCACAAGGGTGCACAGTGAGCCACACTTCCCTCTCCTTGTCTTTGGTGCTTGGTCCCCCGTGGTTGTACCACCATGGGCTACTGTGGGCACATTTTCTTATTTATCTTAACCACCTAAGAGAAATTCCAAGAATCTGGACATTTCTGATCAGTATGTAGATTACAAAGAGAGACTGCCATTTTGCAAAGAAAAGTTGACCCCTTTTAATACTGTGATAAGGTCACAGGATGTTCATTTCCTCGGGTCCTTAAGGGTGGCTGAGAAATGTCAGAGCTGCCCTGGGATGAGTCATCAGGAAGAAAGGGCAGGAAGCTCAACCCACATTTCAGTCTTTGGAGGCTGCCATCTGCTCGCAGAGTCACCCCTTTCTTGCCCCAGTCTCTCTTGGCAGATCTCTTATTTAATGGTTGGTCTTTGAGAGGTAATTTTTCATCCTCTATTCCAGTAAAGGAAATCCTGGTGGCCTGGTGGATTAAGTGCTACATCTGCTAACCAAAAGGTTGGCAGTTTGAGTCTGCCAGGTGCTCCTGGGAAACTCTATGGAGCAGTTCTACTCTCACCTATAGGATCACTATAAGTTGGACACGACTGAACAGCAGTGGGTTTGGTTCAGCTTGCTTTTTGTTCCAGTAGAATGGTGCAGACTTAGGGAATCCACTTTCTTCGAGCTGCTGCTTTTCTCTGGAAGCGTGGACCCGACTGGTTTTGAAACTGAAAGTCCGCAAAGGCACCACTTGACGTAAGCACAGCCATCTTAAGAGAACGGCTGAGCTTCCTTCCAAGTATGCTTGAAGAAAAACCTAAAGGTTACTTGCCATGTCATAAACTACCAAAGCCTAAAGGAATGATCAACACCCCCCACCCCCGCCACACCTGTACAGGTCACTGGCAAGACAAGATGATGCCAGACAGTGCACACAGACCCAGGTGAGTGACCATATAACTCGAATGGAAAATTCGGATAAGACCCCCAGACCCTCTTCAAAGGAAGGAAGTCATAAATGCTATACAATCTTTTCCCAGCCCTGAGAACCCTTTAAAAACCCATTCTGGTAGACAGTAGACAGGCTATAGAGGAAGGTCATCCCCCCTGTCTCTTGTGTGTTGACATGCAATAAACCTTTGATTACTACCCCTCACCTCCTGTCTCAGAGACAGGCTTTGCAGCAGGTAGCATGAACCCAGAGTTTGTCCGGTAACAGTTTTAAGAAGATTGTCTGATTTTCCAGTAAGAGTCTTGAGTTGTGACGGGAATAGACTCCTCCTTGTTTTTGATAGCCACACACGTTGCATGCTGTGATGCTTCCTTATTTGAGTTGCTGGAGGTTTTGCAATGCCAAGCTCAGAATTGCAGCTTTGACAACCGACAGCTCAGATTCCTCATTTTGTCACATAATTAAAATGCCTATGCTCTTTTGCTCTCAATTAATACGTTAATGGGGCTGCTTAACAGTGAAATATATTCAGCGGCTGTACTTATCATCTGTAATTAGGAAGGAGGTGGGGAGATAGTTTTGGTGATGCTAATAGCAGACCTAGGTTTGTTTGCAGCAGACAAGGAAGGGCAGGAGAGAGCAAGGTGTAATCAAGCCACAAGCCCAAATTCTGCTCCCAGAGTGAGTTCCAAACACCAACCAATTGTTCAGCGATGGAAGTTTGCTTTTGTCCTTGGTAGCTGCCATTGAGTGGCTCCAATTCATAACAGTCTCATGTAGAACAAAACAGCACTGCTAAGTTCTGTGTCATCTTCGAGATCAGTGGTAAGCTAGAGTCCCTGTGAGAGCCATTGTATGTTTTGAATGCTTTCCCACCTGGGCAGTGGTTGAGAGGGATGGGACTCATGTTCCACTCTATCTGACAATATTCTCTTGTTATCCACAGGGTTTTCACTGACTGATTTTCGGAAGTAGATCACCAGGCCTTTCCTCCTAGTCTGTCGGGGTCTGGAGCCTCCACTGAAACCTGTCCACCCTGAGTGTCCTTGCTTTTATTTGAAATGCCGGTGGCATGCATAGCTTTCAGCATCATAGCAACATAAGGGCCACGACAGTGTGACAAACTGACAGGCAGGTGATGGGGAAGTTTGCTGAAGACTCATTAATAGCCACACCGTGTCATCTGGAGTTAAGAGGACTCATCCATGTCTTCGCATGACAGCCGCAGCCTCCCTTCCACAGCATCTCATCTTTGCTTCCTTGGTGTCTGGCCCTTGTCCACTGTGGTCCCCATGCCTCACCCTGCCTCCCCCGTAACTCTGCCCCCTTGGGTGCAGGCAGGGGCTGGGCGTTTCCAGGTGCACACTCGTTTTTTCTGACTCTTCTTCACTTGGGTTTTCACCTCCTGAGTCCCCTTTCCAATCTGACTTTGCTTACGCTGCACCAGGACCCCGGGGCAGGCTTTTCTTTCCCAGTTCTCTCTTCTCCTGCTCATCTGCTGTCTAGGTAATGCAGTGGACAGCCGCTTACTCCCCTGGCTGCCTCTTCAATGGGTCCTTTTGTAAAGCAATATAGATCTTTTTTCCTCTTTATACAGAAAAAGCAATGTCTTCTGTGGTCAGAAAGAAAATTAGTAGCAGCTGAAAGTGGAATTCTAATGACGCTGAAAAGCTAATTGTTATGCAGCTTTAACTTTAAAGCTACCTCCTCTCCCACAAATTCCTCTTAATTTATCAGCTAAATAAGGTGACTGCTAGTAATGCTGCTGACATCTAATTCTCTGCCTGTGCACGTTTCTTGCCAGGGTGAAAAATGCACCACCTCTTTAATTTTTTTAGGAATAAAAAAAAAAAAAAAGCACAAGCACAATGA
Source organism: Heterohyrax brucei (assembly GCA_028571685.1). Taxonomy (NCBI): domain Eukaryota; kingdom Metazoa; phylum Chordata; class Mammalia; order Hyracoidea; family Procaviidae; genus Heterohyrax; species Heterohyrax brucei. Next base: position 15,029,598 of record CM053147.1, on the reverse strand, counting down.
GAATACAAAACATAGTTTGGGGTTTATCTAAAGAGACTTGGGAGTTTCCTTGAGAAATGGCTGGAAAGGGAGGATATGGATCAAATTTGGAAGTACTGTCTCCAAGCCAAGACTTCAGTCATTATTTGAATGAGCGTGAACCGATGGTGTGCAGATGATCTCCCTACTGATACCTGTAACTGTGATCCATGCTCATTTAGAAAAATTAACTTAAATATAAATTTTCAGATGGCATAGGATTAGAGATTAGCCATACAACATTGTAAATCATGATACTGTTGGCCTTGAACCAGGTTGGGTCTACGAAACATCTAAAGAGTACTAATAATTCTCTTCTGAAGTCTAAGGCTGCAATTCTGTAACTTAACTGCAGCGTGTGGGGGGGGGTAATCACTGATGTCAAGTCAATTCCAACTCATAATGACTCCACAGGACAGAGCAGAATTGTCCCATAGAGTTTCTGAGGAGTGGCTGGTGGATTCCAGTTGCCATCCTTTTTGATTAGCAGACGAGCTCTTACCCACTGCACCACCAGACCCATCAGAAGGTGGAGGAGAAGTTCTCAAGGACACAAGCACAGTCCTCTGGATGGGATGAACAATAGGGGTAGTGGCCAGGTAGAGAAATGTCATACCCCTGACTGCATGCGTCCCCGGGAGTAATCTCTGTTATACGAAGTTCTGAATAATATAGTTTGCAGAATGATTCAACTCAATTTCGGCTAGATGGCTTACCAACAAACAACCTAATGAGGTGCTACCAAGCTGATGCCAACTTGTGGCAACTTCCTGTGTTTCGAGTAGAGCTGTGCATTGAGTTTTCAATGGCTGTGACTTTTCAAAAGCGAATCAACAGGACTTTCTCCCAAGATGCCTCTGGGTGGATTCGAACCATCAACTTTTTCAGTTATAGTTGCATGCTTAACCATTTGTACCACGCAGGAACTCCCAGCTAGATGACCAAAACCAAACCCATTATCACTGAGTTGATTAAGATTCATAGCAATCCTGTAAGACATATATGTTGTTGAAAAAGGTATTTCCAGTGAACTGTTGCTGTTAGGTGCCATCAAGCTGGTTCTGACACACAACAGCCCTATGTACTACGTGACAAAACACTGTACAGTCCTGTGCAATGTTCACAGTCATTGTTATGCTTGAACATTGTACTTTAGGATAGACTTTGAAATGTTCTTTTTGATGATGAATGCAACATCATTCCTCTTCAAGTTGCAGTTCCCAGTATAGTAGATCATATGACTGTCTGATTCAAAATAGCCAATACTAGTACATTACAGCTCAGTAATACCTAGGATATTGATGTTTACATGTTCTCTTTCATTTATGATGATTTCCAATTTTCCTAGATTCATGCTGTGTATATTGCAGCTGTTTCTTTTCATTTCAAGTTGTGTCGTATCAGCAAATGAAGATCCTGAAAGCCTGACTCCATCCATGTTATTAAGGTCTGCTCTACTTTGAGGAGGCAGCTCTTCCCTAGTCATTTTCAACCGTGTGGAGCATATCAAACTACGGATAACACTGTAAGGATGCAAATTCCGTAACACTTAATTGTGCTCGTGAGGAATCTATACTTAGACCAAGAGGTTGTCATTTGAAAAGAACAAGGGGATACTGGAAGGTTTAAATTAGGGAAAGTGAATGTCAGGGTTATATCTTTTTCACCATACTTATTCAATCTGTATGCAGAACAGCGGATCTGAGAAGGTGGACTATGTTAGGAAGAATGTGGCTTCAGGATTAGAGGAAGACTCATTAACAACTTGTAGTGACACAACCTTACTTGCAGAAAGTAAAGAGGCCTTGAAACACTTACAAATGAAGATCAAAGACTACAGCCTTCAGTACAGATTATACCTCAATATAAATAAAACAAAAATCCTCACAACTGGACCAATAAGCAACATCACGAGAAATGGAAAAAAGACTGATGTTGTCAAGATTTTTGTTTTACTTGAATCCATAATCCATGCCATGTAAGCAGCAGTTGAGAAATGAAAAGATGCATTGCATTGGGTAAATTGGCTGCAAAGGGCCTCTTTAAAGGTTTTTTTTTTTCATTAAGTGAAAGTATCCAATCCAAATCAATTTTGCATGCCCACGTATCTGCAACTCCATCTGCTGTCCTCACTCTGTGACAGCTTGCTTCTCCTTTTTGCTCTATATTTCGGTATAGAACAGGATAGAGGACAAACACCTGTCCTCTCCTCTCTACCCTCTCCTCCCCTGTTTAGAAAGAAACTGATAGGATTGCCTCTATAAATGTATATAGCCACAAAGCACACACACCACATGCTTGCACTGTGTCCTCAAGTCCAGTCTATTCTTGTCTGAAGAGCTGACCTCAGCACTGGATTCAGGTCAGGGCCAGCAGCAAGTGCAGGGGCCGTGTTCCCAGGGGAACCTCCAGGGTGCCAGACTATCCGTTCTGGTCTTTTAGTAGAGTTCTTGATCTGCACACCTCCAAAAGGCCTCTTGAGAGCTTTAACAACCAAAGATGTCACTTTGAGGACTATGGTGTGCCTGACTCAAGCCAGGGTATTTTCCGTTGCTTCGTGTGCATGTGAGAGCTGGATGAAAGCGAAGACCACAGAAGAACCGATGTTGTCGACTTATGGAATTGGTGAAGAACTTCCGGAAGAACAAACAAATCTATCTTCGAGTGAATACATTTAGAATACGCTTTAGAAAGGAGGACATGGAGACTTCGTTTTAGGTAGGTTCTTTGGTCAGGTTATCAGCAGGGCTTTGAACTGATTTGTTCTGGTTCTTATTCCTCTTGAGGGTTTGCATTTCTAACAAGTTCCCAAGCTATGCTAATGCTGGTGGATTAGGGAGCGATTCTGAGAAGCCCTAGCAGAGCTGTTGTTGTTGGGTGCCATCCAGTCACTTCCAACTCTTAGCCACCCTGTGCACACGAGAACCAGCCAGGTGCCGTCGAGTCAGATCTGACTCGTGGCACAAGAGAACAGAGGTTCTTAAATGTTACTGCACCTAAGAATCACCTTGGGATCTAAGTAAAATGTAGATTCTGATTCAGCAAATCTGGAGGGAAATGCAAATTCTCAACAGGGGTTCAGACCAGAAAGAAACCTTGCTCATCACTAGGGACTCTCCCCGGAGAAAGACGTCACAGTTGGTGAAGTAGAAGTCAGGGAAAAATAGGAAGACCCTCAATCAGACACACTGACACAGTAGAGGAAATAATTGGCTCAGACATCCCAAGGATTTTGAGGAGGACGCAGACCAGGCAGCGTTTCTGTTGTATCTAGGGTCGCTCTCCTCCACCTAATAATCAGCAGTTTTCACATCTTGTGCCTAAAAAGACAATTCTATTTTCTTACAAGAATTTTCAATATTGGAAAAACAGTAGTATCAAGACAACTCAGTTTCAAAACAGTGAACATTATCTTCCTCAGACTTGGTTTTTCATTCAACAGCCAAAAATCATTTTGTGAATTAGCACACAGTCAAGATGGACTCTTGAGCAGCCTATTTTGGTCAAGAACAAAAATCAAAGGCTGAAAAGGTAAGAGTGACTTGAGGGAATCCTCAATAATTCATGAACTTGGAAAAGGTCCTCCCCTCCATTTATTGAGAACAATATTACTGTGCATGCTCAGAGCAGTTTGTATCTGCAAGACTCATGACAAATCAAATGAATAATTCAAACACAAATTCACTCACCTCGAAGGGCAGGAGGGGCCAGAGGTCAAGCTTCGCTCCTATTCTGACGGTTATTGATTTTTGCTCTCCAAAATCAGCATTAGGCAGTGGCTCGATGAGTCAGAATCGACTTGATGATGATGGGTAGGATCCTAAGACTCAGCATCAGTCCATGTGGCATGACTAATGTGTTGTTTCTCTTTTTACAATCCTCTTCCCATTTTTGAATATTAAATATTTAATTTGACGGGAAAAGAATTGAGATGCCACTTCTTCTCTACTCATACTTTTTCCTGCATCTGTGGCTCTTTCCAGTGTTGTTATTTGTATGTATATCCTGTTGTTGTGTGCTGTTGAATCGATTTCTAACTCATAGTGGCCCCATATGACAGACCATAACTGCCCCAGAGGGCTGAATTCTTTATGAAAGAAGATTGCCAGGTCGTTTCTTCCAAAGAACTGTGGGTGGGTTTGAACTGTTAACCTTTCAGCTCGCAGCTGAGCACTTAACCATTGCGTCACCAGGGCTTCTTTAGTATACATCCTAGATGCCTTCATACTCTGAGCTGTTGGTGTCCTTATCACAGACTTGGAGGAAGACAGGCTTGCTCCCCTGACAACCCGAACCAAACCCACTGCCATTGAGTCAATCCTGACTCATGAGATCAGGGAGGATATCCCAGCGGCCCACCTAGCCAGACAGCAAACGTATGAGGCTTTCTCTCCCTTTCGCAAATCTCGAAGAATGTTCATTCTGTCCCTTTCTTAGCAAATGCCCATAAGCGTTGCCTATGGTGCTGTAAAAATTTGCATCTTCTCGGATCTCGACGGCACTTGGCTTGGCTGGCTGGCTTTTGGTCTCAATAGCAGCCAAGATTCCTTGAGGTTAAACAGTCATGTTGACAGTCACTAGCAAAGGCCAATTCGCAAGCAGTCACTTGAATAAAAGCCAAAAGGAAAAGATCCCTACCTCTGTCTGTTGCTAACCCATTGGATAAGATTGTATGAGAGACATTGTATACGTAAGTTAGCTTTGGCTGCTTTATCAACTACCTCACATTTCACTGGCCTAAAAACCATTCAGGTCAGTTAAAACAAGAGAGCCCCTCAGTGAGATGGGCTGACCCAAGAGCTGCAGTAATGGACTCAGAACCTGCCAAGGATGGTGGTGAGGAAGGCAAAGATCAGGCAACAGTTCCTTCTGTGTTACGAAGGTCACCATGAGTCAGAGCGAGCTCATCAGAGGGTACCAATGACATGGCCAATAGACTCTGTAAAATCCGGAAACATAGAGTCCCCCCTTTTCTCCTCATGGCTGCAGTTTTTAGCACACTCATCCTTTATTCTTTTACATCTCATCCCTTAGATTCTGCCCAGGCATTTGATGACATGTGGCAGTTTTATTCTTGTCATCACTCATGTCCACTCGGTCCCATTGCTTCCAGGAAAGCAGCACCCTTGCCCTTCTTTCCAAGGTCCGGTGTTGTTTTTGCTGTTAGGTGTCCTTGAGTGTAGTAGAACAAAACGTTTCCTGGTTCTGTGTAGCCTCGCAGTTGTAAGAATGTTTGAGCCCGTGGTTGCGGCTACTGTGTTGGTCCCTCCCTCACTGAGGGTCTTCCTCTTTTCCCTGACTTTCTACTTCACCAAGCATGATGGTCTTCTCCAGGGGCTGAAAAACCTGAACCTGAGCCCAAACCTGCTGTCAAGTCAGTGCCAACTCTTAGTGACCCTGTAGGACACAGTAGAACTGTGCCATAGAGTTTCCAAGGAGCATCTGGTGGATTCAAACTGCCAGTCTTTACTTAGCAGCAGTAGCACTTAACCACTATGCCACAAGGGTCTCCGGGGACTAGTCCCCCCTAATTACATGTCCAAATGAAGTGATAAAAAGTCTTGCCGTCTTCATTTCTAAGGAGTATTTTCACTGTACTTCTTCCAAGAGAAACTTGTTCATTTTTCTGACAGCTCATGGTGTATTCACTACTCTTCATCAACACCACAATTCAAATGTGCCAATTCTTCTTTGGTCTTCCCTTTTCATTGTTCAGCTTTCCTGTGCAGGGGAGGCAATGGGAAATACCATAACTTGTGTATTTTCTGTTGAAATGACTGTCTCTTAATCTGTGTACAGGTTCCACAGCAGCAAAATCAAGTGTTCTAGGTCCCTGTGAGCAGATTCTTGTCTGTGTTCATTACTCTTCCTGAAACCCACCCAAGCCAGCCTGTGTTCATGCCGTATCCCTTCCTGGAAAGCCTTCCCCAACTCCTGTGTATGTCTTTCCTCCTTTAAGGTCTAGTTCAACTCTCACCGCACCCTTGAAGCTTCTTTTCACCCTGGCTTAGGAAAGACGGATTTGATCTCAGCTGGTAGCCTCCACTCACTGGCCTGTGACATGGCCTTAGCAGAGCTCAGGAAGAGATTTTGTGATACATGAGCTGGGTCCACATGGCACGGTAATGGGGAGTGGAGGGCTGTTGCTGGTTCCAGCTCTGTGATACTAGCTCTGGATCAGTCAATTGGAACTTCTCTTCTCTTGCATCTTTTTTTCCTAAATGTTTGTTTTCTGCTGCCCCAACCATAGTGCAAATCCCTTGCATAAAGAGACCAAGACTTGAATTTTTATTTTGGTTGGTATTAATTTTTTAAAAATTATACTGTGCTATATGTATAACATAAAATTTGTCACTTCAACCGTTTATTTTTGAGTGTGCAATTCAGTAGCATTAAATATAATCACCATGTTGCATGCTGTACCAGACAACAGATAAGGAAGATTGCAGAGTTGATGCATTTGAATTGTTCTGTTGGTGAAGAATATTGAACATACTAGCCCACTGCTGTCGAGTAGGGTCTGACTCACAATGGCCCTAGAGGTCACAGAACAGATGCCCCATGGAGTTTCCAAGGAACACCTGGAGGATTTGAACTGCCGACCTGTTGGTTAGCAGAGGTAGCACTTAACCCACTACACCACCAGGGTTTTCACTGAATATACTATGGACTGCCAAAAAAATGAACACATTCTGTCTTGGAAGAAGTACAATGAGAATTCTTCTTAGAAGCAAGGATGGCGAGACTGTGTCTCACATATTTTGGACATATTGTCAGGAAGGATCATCATGCTCGGTAAAGGAGAAGGTCGGCAAAAAAGGGGAAGACCTTCAACAAGGTGAATTGGCACAGTGGCTGTTTAACAATGGGCTCAAGCATAGCGACCACGATGAGGGTGGCACAGGACAAGGCAGTGTGTCCTGCTGCGGTGCACAGTGTCACTATGGGTTGGGACTGACTCCGCAGCATACACCAACAGAATTGTGCAACCAGCATCACTGTCTGCTTCCAAAATTTTTTCATCACCTGCAACAGAAATTCTGTATCCATTAACCATTAACTGCTCATTCCTTTCTCCCCTCCACCCCATAATGTCCATTCTAGTTTCTGTTGCTATGAATTTCATATAAGTAGAATCATACAATATTTGCTCTCTCTTCTCTGGCCTACTTCACTCAACGTAATGTTGTTAAGGTTCACCTGTTTCATAGCATATACCAGAACTTCATTTATTCAGCGTGGCTGAGTAATACTGCCAGCCACCCAAGTGCTGTCGAGTCAGATCCGACTCATGGTGACCCTAGGGGCTGGGGTAGAACTGGCCCCCAGAGTATTCAAGGAGCGCCTGGTGGATTTGAACCGTCGACCTTGTGGTTAGCAGCATAGCACTTAACCCACTATACGACCAGGGTTTCCTGAATAATACTGCATTGTGCGTATATACCACATTTTGTTGGTCCAGGCATCTGTTGTTTCAACCTTTTGGTTATTGGGAATAATGCTGCTATAAACATTCATGTACACATATCTGTTTGAGTCCCTACTTTCAAGATTTGAACTTTTTTGCATCCTTGGCATCTATCTCAGCTACCTCTACATAGTAGGGGCATCATGGGTTGTTCAACCAGCTAGTGACCGTGGTGACAGGGTGTTTCCTGTGCTTTATTTACTGCATGGTTTACATTTCCCCAGAGCACCATAGGTCCAAACTTGTTCTTAACTAGATGAAGTATATTGACATTTTAGAAGATATGGGTTACAGTGGGATTTCCAGCACATTTCATTAACCCTCCTCTTTGCTCTTCTGTTTTTGTGATTCGGTACCATTGTTATGCTTTGGTTATGAAAACCTTTTGTCATTTTAAGTTCTCTTCTCTTTCTACTACTTCCTGAGACCATTTCTTCCAGAACTCCTCATAGTCTTTGATCTGCTTCTGAATGTCCTGGCATAACATCGTGAAGACCTCCTGTCATCCTCCAGAAGATTCCACTACTCCCCTCCAGTCCTCATTTTAATAATTTTCATCTTAAGCCTTTGTGATGTCCCTGATGAATTCTACCTTTCCGTCTGCTAAGGTAATCTGAGCTAGAAATTCTCAGCAATCCTCATCTTGTCCGTTGTTCATATTAATTCACCACATGGTGCTTGCAATTCCTTTGCAAGCAGTTCCTCATGGACTTGACTTTTCTGCCGTGTCTCCTATGTTCCTAGACTGCCATTTTTATCTTTGATCTCAATACCATTATCTGATCCAGGGGTATCTATTAGTGGGACACCACAGAAAATGCCTTTAATATTTGCTGAACAGGAATTATTTGGCTAAACTAAGTCCTATCTGGACTTTATCCGGGCCTGTTTCATAGACTGAATTATATCCCCTGAAAATATGTTTGAGCTTGGTTAGGTCATGATGCCCAGTGTTGTGTGCTTGTCCTGTATTTTGTGATTGTAATTTTATGTTAAAGAGAATGAGGGTGGGATTGTAACACCCTTACCCACATCACATTCCTGATCCAAAGCAAAGGGAGTTTCCCTGGTGTATGGCCTTTTATCCTTCAAGAATGAACAAGTAAAGCGCAGTCATTCCACATGAGCAAGGATTATTCAGAAAAAAAGACGCCTGTAAGCGGAGAAGGAGACAGCCCGGTGAGCAATGCTAGCCTCCAACTAGCTCTATAAGGGGTTTGTCTGACTTTTAAAGATTTTGAGGTGAGAAGGGGAATTACAACTTCCTCATTATGTAGCAGGTGGTAATGAAGTGTGCGTGCAAACTGACTTCACTGTCTTCTGCAGTGAAGGCTTCTGGAACTTGAGTAGGACTGCCGATGAGTGCTGTGCCTGTGCCTTGTCCTGCTTGCTTGGTTCCATTCCCTGGTTCCGACTGTAGCCCTCTGGCCGAATGTGTTCTTATGTGCTGTATTCCCAGAGCTGGTTTTATCTGATTCCTTCTGAAAAACAACTCTGAGGAATTTTATGCAATCACATGAAAGATATATCTCAGTATTTCAGGATGTGGTAAATCTTTGGGTCGTTTCATCCTCTACTACCTGTCTGCAGTTTTGTGACACTGTTTACCAAAAGATATTTTCATTAAAAGGAATTTATGAGGTCTATAGCTTTGTGTCTCCTATCACTTATATGTGGTTCTGGGCAGGGCCCGCTGCTTTACTTGAAAGACATTGAAATGGAGGGTATTCATAGAAGCCTCTGAGTTCTCTGTCTCATTTTGATAAATCACATTCATAACTGTCCGTGTTCTTTGTACCACTTACTAATAGTAACATGTACTAAATACAGTGTTACAGCAAACAATTTCCTGCTGTTATTGTCCACATGTCAACTCCCAAAGGCAAAGATTGGATTTATAGAGATATTGATAATAAAAGGTAATAATAATGAATAAAAAAGGGGGTAGGTATTCAACTTATGTCAGAACTGACTTACAATGGAGTCATCAGAAATGTAACCTGTGGTACATTATGCAAGATAATCTGCTCTACTAAGGCCAAATTATTTATGCATACGTAACTGCTCCTTGACAGCAACATGACTAGTGTCTGGACAAACAACTGGGCACCACAGCCTAGTCATGTTGACATGTAATAGTAACCATCATACTTTGCCGTGAAGAATCATCCCTTCTTTGATGAAAACTAGAAAACCTAAAAGGATAAAAGTTAAGGAACAGAATTAACTCAAATTTAAGATTCTCTTCCATAAAGTGTTACTGAAGTGGTTGAGAGGAAGTACAGTGTTGTGATTTGGACTGGGAAAACAGATGCTCTTCATTTAAGCACTAGCTTTGCTGCTGTATGTCCTTGAATGACCTCACACCTTCTCTATGCTCAACTTTCCTCGTCTATATTATGGAGTAATAATATTAATCTCTACTTTTCAGACTCCCTGTGGGGAATTAAGTAATTTAGTAGATGTGCTTAGAAAGGTGCCCAACACATAGTTACTCAGTTACTCAATAAATGGTTGCTGATATAATTGCTGTTATTACATCAGTGGTGCCTCTGGCTGCCTATCTACTCTTCTCATTTCATGACATTCTGCAAAAAAAGTATAATGTTTCATAAAAAACACCACAAGTTCAAGGTGCTATCATCTCAACATGTCTGAGAAGCGCTGCTCAACCTGTTTTTCCTTCCACAAACTCAGGGAGAGGGAGAGGTACAAGAAGGGATATACATTCTGTACTCTGCCCGAAGTCCACATTTGCGTAAAGGTACTTGTTACAGGTTGATTTGTGTCCACCCCCCAAAAAAGATATACTGAAGTTTCAATCCCAGTCCCTGTGAATGTGACCTTCTTTAGAATACATTCTATGTGGATATAATTAAGTTAGGATGAGCTAACACTAAAGTAGTGGTTTGTCCTTTTAGGGAGAGGAGAAGGCACAGAGATGCACACGGGTATGAAGCCCATGTGAAAAAGGAGTTAGAAATCCGAGTGATGTGCCTACAAGCCAAGGGATGCCAAGAACTGCCTATAAACGTCGGAAGCTAGAAGAGGCAAAGAAAGGTTTCTTTCCGGAGCTTTCAGAGAGCACATGGTCCTGTAGACACCTTGATTTCTGACCTATAGCTTCCCCAACTGTGACAGAATAAATTTCTTTTGCTTGAAGCCACTCATTTTGTAGTTTTTTTGTTACAGCAGCCCCAGGAAATGCATAACAGAGGGCTCATCCCTGCCCTTTGTTCGGTTCTTAATGCAGTAGGCCTCACATCAGAGTACTGAATCCAGATTGGAGGAAACCCCTGCTCCAGTTAGAAAAGGCAGAGGTGAGGGTACGTAAGGGCAGTGAGCAGAGCTACCATTAGCTGAAGTTGGGTATTGGTACCTTTGTTCAAATGTGAGCTCTTCTGCCCTTTGCTTGCCCCTCCTTGCTGCCTCTCTTGGATGGTACCCTCAAGAGGAGTGCTTTGGAGCACCACAGTGTCATGATGACTCTTCTCCCTGTCCCCTTCTTGTCACCCAAGGTGGTAAGGAGCCAGGGCTACACAGGAAAGCCTACTTTCCTGGGTCATCATATCTCAGTGCCTTTGTCCACCCTCCTCCAATTCCCTGGAGTCTCTGGCCTGCCCCCAAGACACACACATGCACACACAGACACACACACAGACACACACACAGCACAGTGCGTATGCCATGGGAGCTTCTGTGCCTCACCGTTGCCCCCTGAGATAGAAATCCATTAGTTTTGGAGAAGGTGAGGTATTAATGGATAAGCATAGGGGCTTCGGAGCGAGGATATCTGGAGCTGGAGTCTTGCTTTGGATGCAAATTGTGTGATTGGGCAACTTACTTAACATCTCTGAGACTCATTCTTCTCCTCTATAAAATGGGGTACCAATTTCCGTTTCACAGTGTAGGCAGATTGATTAAATAAGATGCAGTCTGCACAGTGTAGGCCTGTTTTACAGCAAGCAGTAAAGGCATGGAAGTTGATGTGAACTATTGATGTTTTGTGCTAATGGGAAGAGCTGAGTCCCAATATCCCCTCCCCTCCCCCTCTTCCCCTCCTGCTACCTAATCCTATCTATTCTACCAGATAAAATAACTCACCTCCTAGAGCCATTTCCTTCTATTTTTATGTCTAGCATCAAAAGCAAGGGTTCTGTTTGTCAAATTCAAGTCTAGGGAGAGTTTTGGTGAACTAATAACAGCTAAGGCTGAGCACCAGGAAGTCTAGACTCTGATCCCCACTCTACTGCTGTTAATGTATCAGGCAATTCATTGCTTCTCTGGAGCCATTAATTTCTTTAAGAGTTGGGATAAGATGGTCTTTTAGGTTCCTTATGGTGCTGCCAGGTTTCTATGTGTTTTAGTCAGCTAGTGCTGCTCTAACAGAAATACTCCCATAGTGGATGGCTTTAACAAAGGAAAGTTCATTCTTACACAGTCCGGTAGGCTACAACTCCAAATTCAGGATGTCTACTCCAGGGGAACGCTTGTCCCCTTGTCGGCTCTGGAGGAAAGCCCAGTGTTGCATCAGTCTTTGTCCAGGGAGCATCTTGGTGCAGGAACCTCACGTCTGAAGGACATGCTCTTCTCCCGGTGCTGCTTTCTTGATGGTATGAGGTTCCCAACTTTCTGCTTGTTTCCCTTTCCTTTTATCTCTTGTGAAAGGAAAGGATTAAGGGTGGTGCAAGCCATACTCCAGGAAAACTCCCTTTACAGTGGAGCAGGGAGGTGATCTTATACAGGGATTTACAGTTGCACCCTAATCCTTTATCATATAGCATGGGAAAATCACAGAATGGAAGACAATCATAAAATACTGGGAATTATGTCTCAGCCACACGGCAACACATATTTTTGGGGGAGACACAATTCAATGCATGACACTATGTGAAACGATTCTGTGTGAAAGGGTACTCCTCTACATGAAAGGGTACTCCTCTGAGACAATTCTTGTATCTATACTTAAGAATCTTGGCTGATAATGTGCTATTTCTGAGACTCAAACAATGTATCTTTATGTTGGTACCTCATCTTTGCCACCTGGAAAGCGGTAGCTGAAGGTGCCCTCTGGGTTTGGACTACAGGACCACCAGCAGACTTCACCATCATCAGCTGTCAACGTGTCACACCCTGATGCTTCCTGTGTTGCTATGACACCACTGATACTTCAATACTAGCTGACTAAGAAGACAGACCTGGTAGCCCACTGAGAATGAGCCAATGAAAACATGATGGATCACAACAGAGCACTCTCCACTTGCTTCCTTTGGACAGGTCATCAGGAGGGACCAGTCGCTGGAGAAGGACATCATGTGTGCTGAAGCGCAGGGACAGTGAGGGCCTGACAGCCCCCTGTGAGATGGACTGATATGGTACCCACAGGACAGACATGAAGATGCTGCAGCTCTGAGGACTGGCACAGGACCAGGCAGAATTTTGTTTTGTTATACATAAGATCACTATGAGTCAGAGGCAACTTAAAGCAGCTAATGACAACTGTACCCACAACCGGACTTTGGCCAGTTATTCAACCTCTGTGAACCTCCGTTACCTCATCTGTCCAGTGGGGAGATATGAAAAGAGACAACAGTTAGAAAATATAACACAAAGGTGGTTGTTTTTTTGGTCACTAACTTAACCAACTTCAAGATGTCTTTCCTTGTGGACTATATACAAATAGCCTGTTCCTCAAGATAGGAAACCCTGGTGGCTTCATACTTAAGTGCTATGTCTGCTAACCAGAAGGTCAGCAGTTGAAATCAGCCAGGTGCTCCTTGGAAACTCTATGAAGCAGTTCTATTCTGTCCTGTAGGGTCGCTGTGAGTTGGAATTGACTCCGTGGCACTGGGTTTGGTTTTTTTTTTTTGGTCCTCAAAATGCTCTTAAACTTAATTCACCAACTCACTACTTCTCTCATCCACCAGTGAACTGAATGAGATGTTTGACACGTGTTTTATTCTAAGTTTACGTGACAGCCCTGTTCACAACCTTTCTGGAAACAGTTCTTTGCTCTAAGACATATTGCTCATGGATTGAATCGTGTCCCCCCAGAATTGGGGGCTAGGCCATGATTCCTGGTGTTGTGTGGTGTTCCTACATGTTATAAATTCCTGCCTCTATGATGTTAATGAGGGAGGATGGACAGCGGTTGTGTTGGTGAGGCAGTATTGTGCCTTCAGGCAACCTTTGGGGATATGAAGGAAAGGGAAACAAGCAGAGAGTTGGTGAGCTTAGACCATCAGGAAAGAAGCAGTGCCAGGAGTGAGGTAGGCTAGGCCGTGGGGAAAACACACAACAGAAACCCTAGGGAAATCTAATACCTCTTTTGAGTCAACAGCTGGGAGTAAGACAGGGGAGACTGAGGGCTTCTGTAAATAATACGATTGAAACTATGAACAAGTAATAAGGGATAAAAAGATCCAATGATTAACATCTTGGAACACTGAGGTAAGTCCCCATATAATTGTGCAAACTTCCTCCAAGTTGTATTTCAGATAGAAATAGCTCCCAGGACAGGCAGAAAATCCCATTTCCACTGCTTTCCACTGCTAAGTGTCCTTCCAATGGGGGCATCAGAGGGCTACAGTCTTCCAGTGAGGGCATCAGAGGGCCACAGTCTTCCAATGGGGGCATCAGAGGGCTACAGTCTTCCAATGGGGGCATCAGAGGGCCACAGTCTTCCAATGGCGGCATCAGAGGGCTACAGTCAGGACCAGGAAATTGAACCAACAGAGCAAGAAGCTGTGCATACGCAAAACCCAGTAATAAGCCCTGCTACCAGTCCCAGAAGCCCCCACAGTAAGAACCATCCTGAAGGCTGCAGGCATACACAGCCAAGGGACAAGCAGTGCCCTGCCCAGAAAGGACACGCTACAGATCCTCTTTGTGGATTTGTGGTCCCCAGCTATACCTTGGGCTTTGACAGGCTATAACAACCCAACTTCCAACTTGCTCAGTGGTACAGTCTCCTGGTGTGTTATACAACCTGCTGTTGCATTTTGCAATAAAGATTTCTCTTGAGAGGCCAGCCAGGTCTCCCCCAAGTAATTTTTTCTCTCATGGGTCTGACAAGAACACTTGAGGGTCTTCACAGACCCCAGTAAAAACAGCAGGGTACGTCTTTGGACCTGGGGTTCCCTGCCCCTCAGAAGCTCTCAGTCCAGGGGAAGATTGACAAGACGGACCTTCCTCCAGAGCCAAAAGAGAAAGGCTTTCCTGGAGCTGACACCGTGCATTTGGGCTTGTAGTCTACTGGACTGTGACAAAAGTTTTCTCTTTTTAAAGCCATCCGCTCGTGGTATTTCTATAAGGGCAGAACTAGATGACTAAGACAATGGCCACTGGAAAAGCCTGCTCTGCTGGAAATGCTGAGCAAGATTCTGGAAACAAACAAACAGAAATACTAGGTCTGCATTTTTGTACTTCCTGCCCCCTTCTTTCCTACTGCGATTTGCTAGTGCCAGGCCTTGTGGGGGCAAGAGTGGGAAAAAATCTGGAAAAAGAAATAAGCAAGCAAAACGAGCCTAGCAGAAAGATACTCTTCCACGGGGCTTTCATATTTCTAACTAGCAAGATAATGAAGGAAGGTCATTCTGAAAGCTTATGTCAGTTTGAATGGTCCCTCAAGCGCTGAGAAAGATAATAGTCAGTGGATGGGGTCCACGAGGATTTTCTCCTTTCTCCCCCGCAAGCCATCGACAAGATCATTTTGTATGTGCAGCGGCTGTCACTGAAGCATGGGGAAAAGGCCCCGTAAGGCCAGGCGGGCGAGGGCGACTTCGCTGCAAGGATCTCTACTGCCACCACTATGACAATAATAGTTACATTACCACTATGGCAATAATAGTTCCATTCCACTTTTCTATAGAGTGTCTACTCGGAGGAGCTTAAGGCTATGGGATTTGGATCACATAAAGTCATAATAGCATACAATCATGCTCTGCAGTCTCACACAGGTGTAACACTGCAGAGTAAACCTGGGCACCAAGACAGAAATAAATATGCATGCGGGTCACTGGAGGAATACCATTATTTATGGGATGCTAAGAACTTTTTGGAAACCCTGGTGGTGTAGTGGATAAGTGCTACATTTGCTAACCAAAAGGTTGGCAGTTCAAATCTGCCAGGGGCTCCTTGGAAACTCGATGGGGCAGTTCTACTCTGACCTATAAGGTTGCTAGGAGTCAAAATTGACTTAACAGCAGTGTTGTTGTTGTTGTTTTAAAGAACTTTTTAGAGGCTTCAGAGCAGGTGTTGATAGGACAGCTGTCTCTTCTGTCTCTTTTTGAGCTGTTAGACCATTGCCAATCTCCCTTACGCTCCCAAGGACAGGCTTAAGATCACTCTGGGGAAATATAAATTAATTGCAAATCAGCTCTCAGCAGTCTGGTAGGAAACCAAGCCCTGCACTGTAGTATCCATTCTGACTCATTGCAACCCTATAGTACACGATAGGACTATCTCACAATTTCCAAGGCTGTAATCTTTACAGAAACAGACTGCTACATCTGTTTCCCAGAAACAGCTGGGGGAGCCAAACCACTAACCTTTTGATTACTAGCCAAATATTTTAACCAGTGTGCCACCGTGGGTCATTAGTAGGCTGGTGGTTTTTGCTTTTAAGTGCCACAGAGGCTGTTAAGCAACACTTCTGAGTCCTACACCACCCTCGTGATTGTTGCAGTCTGTGTGACCACTGTCGTCTCACTAAGGGTCTTCCTCTTTGTTACAGATCCTTTACTTGACCCAAACTGATGTCCTTCTCTAGGGACTGATCCCTCCTGATAACATAGTCAAAGTATATGTGACCCAGTTTTGCCATCCTCACAGCTAAGGAGCATTATGGCCATATTTCTTCCAGAACATATTGGTTGGTTCTTTTGACAGTCCGTGGTACATTCAACAGTCTTTGCTAACAGCCTAGGTCGCAGGCATCAGTTTTTCGGTCTTACTTATTCATTGCCTGGCTTTTGCATGCACAAGGCAACTGAAAAGAGCATGGCTTGAGACAGGCGCACACCTTAGTCCTCAGAGAGAAATCTTTTCTTTTTAACACCTGAATTACAGAGGTCTTTTGCAGCAGATTTGGCCAGTGTAGTCTGGTAACTTATTATTTGCAATTAAATCATAAAATCTGGGACCCCGCCTCCCATTGCATGTATGCAGATGCTTCGTTCCTAACATGCACTCCGCATATAACGCGTGGCGCGCTTTCCCACGGGCAGATCGCAGGTGTCACGGGCTTCCAGGTAAAGCCCTTTGTGCAGGCGGTCCAGGAGGCGCACCTGGGAATGCCGGGTGCATGAAACGCCTCCACAAGAGGCCTCTAGGCGAGGAGGAAATACGAGGGAGAGAAAGAATCGGAGTGTGGAGAAAGGTAAAAAAGAGAAAAAGGAATAAAATTAGAGAAGCTTTATTCTACAGAGCTGGTCAGAGAAAATCAGCAACACACAGCGAGCCACGCCCCAGCGGACGCGCCGAGCGTGGGGACTACAACCCCCAGAGCCCTTTGCGCGACGCCGCCGGGCGTCCGTCTCCTAGGCAACACCCGTAAACCAGATGGCGGCCTTCGGGAGCTCTTCCCGGAGAGGCAGGAGTACTTCAGCACCTCAGGTGGAGCTGAAGTCCCCGGACTGGCGGAACGGGCGTCGGTGTTTCTCCACAGCTTTCCCCATGGGGCAGAGGCTGCCATACGCTTTCCACAAAACCTCCTCCTACCTGCTCCGCCAGCTCATTCACCGCTTTCGGAGGCTGGAAGCAGAAGAGGACGGGATCGCGGACGAAGAGGTGGCCGAGGAAGCGGAGGAGATGGAATCCGAGGAGTCCTCAGAGTCCGAAGGGAAGAATCTGGAGGTGTGTCCCCCGCCCCCGCCCCCCAGCCGTCGGGCCGGCTAATGACCTCGGCGGATCCCACCCTCTGCTGTCCAGCTCTCACCTCTAGGAGCGCCTTTTCCAATCGGTTCGGCGCCCCTTCTTTTTCCCCCCGCGTTTCCGTCACCCCCGTTTCTTCGCCTCCTCCTGAAGTATCTCCAAATACCACTCTTTCATATTAGCGTGTTTCCGCTTCTTATGCTAAACACTCAGGGTCCATAAGAATAGTATCGTTATGTATGTATGCCATGAGTCGGATCCCACTGGACGGCACTTGGCTATATGCGAGTTAAGGCTTTGACTTTTTGAAAATTGTGCCTTCGGCGGCTCAAGCTCACGTCTCCCGGGAGTTTGGAGTACTCCAGCGCGCGCCCACTCGGGGCTCTTCACTCTCCTTCCTCCGTCCCAGACAGCTAAACCCACTGCCGTCGAGCTCACGGATACTCATTGCAAGCCTTCAGGACAGAGAAGAACGCTAAGACGCGGAGGGGGTTGATGAGGAGCCCTGGTTGCTCAATGGTTAAGCGCTGCGCTGCAACCAGTTCAGCCGACCCGCTGCTCTGTGGGGAAAAGATGCGGCAGTTGCTTCTGTAACGATTACAACCTTAGAAACCCTGTTTGTTTGTTTAAAAAAAAAAAAACAAAAAACAACAAAACTCAAACCCTTTGCTGTCGCATCCATTCCGACTCATAATGACCCCACAGGACGGGTGGAGCTGCCCTATGGTTTCCAAAGGGCGGCTGGTGGACTCGAACTGATGACCTTTTGGTTAGCAGACGAGCTCTTCACCCCTGTAGCTGTTCTCTTCTGTCCTGTAAGGTGGCCACAAGTCGGAGTCAACACTACGGTTTGGTTTTTCATCTTTACTGGAGCTGACCGCCACATTTCTCAAAAGGCCAGCCTTTGCCATTAGCGGCCAAGCGCTTAAACACTGCGCCACCAGAGCCCCTTCCTTTCCCCAGGCGAAACCACTGTGTCTGATTGATTTCTACTTGTTGTGACCCCATAGGACAGGGTAGAGCTGGCACCACAGGGTTTTCAAGACGGTCAGTCTTTATGGAAGAAGACTGCCACGTTTTTCTCTTCAGAGTAGCAGATGGATTCAGACCCACAGGCTTTCCATGTGACAGTCGAGTGCTTTAACCACTTTCCTTTCCTTAGGGAGCGCAGATCACTCTGTTGAATAATACCTGTTTTCTCAAAGACTAAATGACTTCAACATTTTAACATATTACTACCACCAGAAATGTCTGTCGTGTGCAAGCAACACACACATGCACGTGCACACAGCCACAGAACCTTCAAAATCACTATTTGCCTAATGGAAACCCTGGTGGTTAAGTGATACAGCTGCTAACTAAAAGGCCAGCAGTTCAAATCCACAGGTGCTCCTTAAAAACCCACAGTTTTACTGTGTCCCGTAGGGTCACTATTAATTGAACTGACTCGACAGCAATGGGGTTTTTATTTGCCTGGTTGGTAGCTTTGTCTTCCACCTTCATACAGTTCTCTCTTTTCTACAATACCTCTTCTAACCACCACTCAGTTCCACTTCTTTCTTACACATCATACCGTCATCCTGTTCCTTTCTTAGCCCGTTCCCTGTCCATGTTACTCCTTCTCTTGGCTTCTAAGCAATTATTTGCTTCTTTTCAATAAATATGAATCGATTTGCTTCCTTTCAACAATCTGTTAGGTCTTCTCTTTGGCCTGCTTGCCAGGAAATGCAGCTAAGAAAACTAGAGTTTTTCTTAATTTCAGTGTTTTCTTTAGGATAGCTTTCTCTCTCTCATCCTCTGCCTTCATAGCACAAATTGCCTCAAGTTCTTTTCAGAAGTAGGTGTTATACAGAAAAATAGGGTGTTTCCAATATCCTCACTGAGCGACATCTTCCTGCTTCCCCTCTTTGCATCTTGACTATTTCTTTTTCCTCTACTCTGACCTTTAGGGTCGCTATGGGTCACACCTGACTCTAGAGCAGTGGGTTGGTGGGTGGGCTGCTTTCCCTCTTGATGTCCAGCTGTTTCTTTTTTATGCTGGTTCCCTTTCACAGACTACATTACCCCTTCCTCTTCAGTCTTACTTCCTTTTGTCTACACCCCGGTGGCACAGAGATTAAGTGCTGAGGTTGCTAACCAGAAGGTCAGCAGTACGAATCTGCCAGGCACTCCTTGGAAACTCTATTGGGCAGTTCTACTCTGTCCTATAGGGTCGCTATGAATCAGAATCGACTTGACGGCATGGGTTTGGTTTGGTTGTTTTGGCTTCCTTTACAGCGCCTGCTGTTACTCTGTTGCCGTTGTTAGCCACTTAAACTCTCTTCCCCCATCCAGATTTTCCTTCTTTTGTAATCCTTTGGTTCGCTTTCAACACTGGACCCATTTATTTTTTTCTACCTCAATCCTCATTTTTTGCTTCTGTCTTGTGCCTGCTTTTACATGACTTTGCCTAGTAGGGCTGGCGTAGACAAGTATTACTTGTCATGTCGGTCTTTTGTTGATTTACGTTGCTGCCCCTAGTAAGTGGTTATTCCCAAACTGTAGCCATGTTTTCACAACTTGGAGATGTTTGTATGGTTTCCACCACCTTCCAACCCAGGGGACTTCACAAAGGAATCACTGGTTTGCTTTATTATTCCAATTAACGCATGCTTGTTATCTGGGAGATTCATTAGAGCCCTTGTTAATCTGTCTTCAGCACCCATTAGCAACCCAGAGAAGCGTGGACTTGAACTTGTTGTTTCTGTTTGGCTTCTAGAACGCATATGGGGAAACATCCATGTTTCTCCAATTTAAGTTCTAAATATTAATATTTATTTTGTTTTCTCACGTTCGCTTTTGACTTTTTACGGCATCACATATGTTTACTATGCTGAATAAACTGAGAAAAAGTTTTAAAAGGAAACATTTGCTCTTTCCTGTTCAGGTGATTTTCTCTATCTTGGATGGATTATGCTTTGTATTGCCATGGTAACTGCACTCAGTGAGCACTTTAATGCCATCAGTCTCACATCTCAGAAGCCCTCAGGAATTTGAGGGAGCCAGTGCAAACCAGTTGCTAAGAGTGTTTCAGCAGTCAAATCAAAGACTTCTGCTTGCG
Source organism: Heterohyrax brucei (assembly GCA_028571685.1). NCBI lineage: Eukaryota > Metazoa > Chordata > Mammalia > Hyracoidea > Procaviidae > Heterohyrax > Heterohyrax brucei. Next base: position 15,009,139 of record CM053147.1, on the reverse strand, counting down.
GCTTTGTTTAGCCTCTCATGGCTTGTGAGATCTTGAGTGAACAACTTCCCCTCTCAATGTTTCATCTGTAATACAAAAAATAAAATAAAGTAAAATAAAATCTAAACTCACTGCCGTAAAGTTGATTCTGACACACAGCGACCCTATAGGACAGAGTAGAACTACTTTATAGAGTTTCCAAGTAGCACCTGGTAGATTTGAACTGCCAACCCTTGGGTCAGCAGCCATAGCTCTTAACTACTGAGTCATCAGGGTTTCCTCTTGTAGTATGGGCATGATAATAGCCCTGATCTCATGGGAGAATTGTGAGAAGTGAGGTACTCGATGTAAAGTGCTTAGCTCAATACACTACAATGTTACTAATAAAACTAATTAAAATTTACACATATATAGGATTACTATGAGTTGGGATCGATTCAGTGGCAGTGGGTTTGGGTTTTGGTGTGTCCAGTAACTACAGCCCCATTATTTGATTGGATTGATTTACCTTCATTAAGCATACACATTCACTGAATGATCACTGTGTGGGAAGTACTCTTTGAGTACATGGTACAGAGGTGTTTGGGTCAAAGGCTGATGTACTGCAACCACTGTTTGCCAGTGACTTAATGTGGGTAATAATGTCTCCTCAAGGAGAGTAGTGAGCATCAATGTTCATGAGAAACTGTGTTACAGTTCTTAATATAGTATCTGATACAGGGCAGGTGCTCAGATACTTATAGACATGATAGATAATAGCAATAATCATGATGGAAGAAGATGATAGGAGTTTGACTGAGCACATGCATAGTCTCCACTCTGAGAGTGAGAGAGGAATGGGAGCAAATCATAGCAGTTCAGCATCTGAAGGGTATTCAGAGACATGTACAGGTGACAACGTGACTTCAGGTATTGTGGAAGACTTGACAGAAGGTAAACTCACTCTTGTCTTGGTGGAAAGGTGGTCTGTGGACAAGTAACTCATCCTACTGATGAGTCATAGGTGACAGCAGAAGTCAGCATCAGGACTGGATAGTGGTGGGCTCTGTGCTGTTGTGTGGACTGTGAGCTTGAATCTGTAAGCAGTGGAGAACCACCCTGGGGACAGGTGGGATTCCGTGGGATGATAGCAAGACTGTATATTGCCAAGAAAACCCCAGCAGTGTCTAAGAGGGAGAGATAAGTCGCAACCAGGCTGTGGCAGTAGGAATGCAAAGAAAGCTAGAGATAAAAATATATTTGAAACATTTAAGACAGGACAAGTTACCAGTTGAATAACAGAAGTCTAGGGTGATTGTTACATCAATGGTATGATCTTTGGGGAACATTAAGATCATTCACTATAATAGGGAAATAGGAGCAGATGTAGCTGTGCAGTAAGGAGTGGGGCATGTGGATCATAACCCAAAACCAAGCCAAACCCACCACCATCAAGTCAATTCCAACTCATAGCAACCCTATATATCAGAGTAAAACTGCCCCATAGAGTTTCTAAGGAGCACCTGGTGGATGTGAACTGCCAACCTTCTGGTTAGAAGATGTACCACTTAACCACTACACCACCAGGGTTTCCATATCTGGATCATAGGCATCCGGAAATCAGAGGAGGGACTTAGAGCAGGATTTCTGGGAATTGTTGGCATTGGTGCCTGGGAGACCAACTACAAAGAGGAAAGAAGGGGAGAGAGAAGGAGGAAGGGAAAGGAGGGGAGGGGAGAGGAGAGAAAGGGGAAGGGGAGAGGAGGGAAAGGGAGAGGGAAGGGCAGAGAAAAAGAAAGGGAAGGGGTAGGGGGAAAACCCTGAGGGTTACAGATGTAAGGGGCAAGCAGATGGAGAAGACTGGGGGAGGATACTGGGGAGGAAGGTTAAGTAAAGTAGGAGAAGAACAGAGCAGCTCTGTGGCAGGGAACCCAAGGAAGAGGCTCAGGAACACGGGGAGGGGTGAAGTAAGAGGAGTCCTGGGAAGTGCTCATTGGCTTTGGTTGTGTCACTGGGGACCTGGGCCCAAGTGGTTTTGATGATGTGGTAGAGGCAGGAACCTTGCTGAAGTGAGCTGAAGAGTGAATTGGAGGTGAAGACGGGGAAAGCAAGAGATTAAAAAAAAAAAAAAAACAGAAAACCCAGCTCTGTAGAAGCTTGGTTATTAACAGACACTATAGCAGTATCTCCACCAGGCACTCCTTGGAAACTCCGTGGGGCTTTTCTACTCTGACCTTTAGGGTTGCTATGAGTCAAACCCGACTCAATGGCAGTGATTTGAGTTATAGCAATAGCTAAAGAAATATGCAGAATGGAAGAGAGCCTTTTTAGGACAGAAGAGACTCAGATACTTGTGTAGCCTGGAGGAGGAGCTACTGGAGAGTGACAGGTTGAAAACACAGATAAACCAAAAAACCAGACCTACCACCATCGAGTTGGGTCTGATTCATAGTGACCCTAGAGGTCAGAGTAGAACTGCCCCATAGAGTTTCCAAGGAGTGCTTGGCGTATTTCAGCTGCTGACCTTTTGGTTAGCAGATGTAGCACTTAACCCACTATGCCACCAGGGTTTCTGAAAAACACAGGTAGAAGAGGTCAAAACTGATGGTCCCTCAGCAAGGTCCTTCAGGAAACTGAAGGGAGGGAGACTCTGAGGATGGAGGAGCGTAGTCCTTGGACACCCCAGGGAGAGGCTGTAGGACAGGGCCAGGACGTGGACAGGGTAGTGTCCGATAGTTTCTGTCTGCCTCTGAAAGTGAGAAGGGTGTCAGTGGTGAGTGGGCATGGACAGCGTAAGGAGCGTGAGGACGACCGAGACTAGCCAAGGAGGGTGGTGGAAACGGAGCTGAGAAAGAACGTGAAACTCTCTCATAGCACTGAGGCCCAGCCAGAAGTAAACTTACATGGCACCAGGATACATGGCCTGGGTTGTTTCCGAGTCCTCTCAGTAGCTCAGGGGTAGGAGTGGGTTCGTTCATTCATCCAATACATGTTTGAGCACCTACTGTGTGCGAGACACTGTTTTCACCGTCACCACTTTATGCTTCAGCTGTTTTGAACTCTTTGTAGTTCATCTGTTGGGCCATGGTCTCCTCTGCCTTCTGGATTTAATACACGTGTCTCCTTCAGCCTGCATCACTGTTGTCAACGCTCTTATCTGCCTTTCCCTCCTTGCTGAAGAACTTACAACATTGGGTCTTGGCTTAATTGTCTTCTCAGAAGAGCTTTGCCAACTTTGAACCCAGAACTGACACACAGTTAGTGCCTTGCCTCTAATCAGTACCTCCGTTGTAGCATTTATCAAGCTCTTGTATAGGTGACTGTCACCCAGACTGAACTATAAATGTCCGGATAGGCACCATATCCTGCTCTTACTTCCATCTACTGGGCCTACGCCTACTGGTGGTCGGGTACTGGCCATTCTACAAAGGCTTCCCTCATGACATGACTCAGGTCCTGCCTGAAGTCCATGGCTAATTGTACAGGTGGTTCAGGTTTGGCTGTGTATGGGGTAGCTACAGCAAGGGTGTAAGAGATCAAAGACATGGGAGCAGGGAGAAATTGAAATTGCCACAGGATGCTCAATAGGATAGAAGAATAGCCAGGAGGGGAGAGACTCTGAAAAAGGACTGCAGATTTTTTTTTTTAAATTATTTTGTTGTTGAAAATACACACAGCAGAACATATACTGATCCATCAGTTTCTACATGTACAATCCAGTGATAATGATGACATTCTTCAAGTTATGCCACCATTCTCACCTTGCTTTTCCCAATTGTTCTCCCAATCCCATTAATATAAACTTACTGCCTCCAAGCTTCTTATCTAACCTTCCAAGCTGCCATTGTCAATTTGATTCCTTATAAACTGTTCTTTAAAAGAGCACAGTGCTCAAGGGCAGACATTCCTTACTGATTCAGCTGAACTGTTGATCAGTTTTAAGAAGATTTCATTGGAAATTTCTGGTTATAGCTTTAAGGTTTAGAAGTTATCTCAGGGCAATTGTTCTAGCCAAGCCAATCTGACTCACGGCAACCCTAGGGCTGAATTTAACCCTCCTGACACCAGAAAGTCTGGATTCCATGCAAATTTGAAATTCTGTTCAGCATTCTGCCTCTTTTTGATCAGGATTCTTTCAGAAACTTTTCATTAAAACACTCAGTAGTGGTAGGCAGGTACCATCCAGCTCCAATTGGTACCTCCTATTCCTGACTTTGCTTCTTCCTCTGTTGCTCAGAGAAGACATTTTGATGTGACCAAAGGACAAGTTTCGTACAAGTTGGAAAGCTTGAAGGACAGGAGGTTGTAGGGTTAGGGAATCGAGTCTTGGAGTCTGAGGTATCCACGGTAGAGAAGTGACTCTTGACAGTAGCATGGGCTACATGCTTATGCCCTTGAAGGACAGAAGGTTGTAGGGTTAGGGAATGGAGTCTTGGGGTCTGAGGTGTCCAGGGTAGAGAAGTGACTCTTGACAATAGCATGGGTCTACATGCTTATGCCCTTAAAGGACAGAAGGTTGTAGGGTTAGGGAATGGAGTCTTGGGGTCTGAGGTGTCCAGGGTAGAGAAGTGACTCTTGACAATAGCATGGGTCTACATGCTTATGCCCTTGAAGGACAGAAGGTTGTAGGGTTAGGGAATGGAGTCTTGGGGTCTGAGGTGTCCAGGGTAGAGAAGTGACTCTTGACAATAGCATGGGTCTACATGCTTATGCCCTTGAAGGACAGAAGGTTGTAGGGTTAGGGAATGGAGTCTTGGGGTCTGAGGTGTCCGGGGTAGAGAAGTGACTCTTGACAATAGCATGGGTCTACATGCTTATGCCCTTGAAGGACAGAAGGTTGTAGGGTTAGGGAATGGAGTCTTGGGGTCTGAGGTGTCCGGGGTAGAGAAGTGACTCTTGACAATAGCATGGGTCTACATGCTTATGCCCTTGAAGGACAGAAGGTTGTAGGGTTAGGGAATGGAGTCTTGGGGTCTGAGGTGTCCGGGGTAGAGAAGTGACTCTTGACAATAGCATGGGTCTACATGCTTATGCCCTTGAAGGACAGAAGGTTGTAGGGTTAGGGAATGGAGTCTTGGGGTCTGAGGTGTCCGGGGTAGAGAAGTGACTCTTGACAATAGCATGGGTCTACATGCTTATGCCCTTGAAGGACAGAAGGTTGTAGGGTTAGGGAATGGAGTCTTGGGGTCTGAGGTGTCCGGGGTAGAGAAGTGACTCTTGACAATAGCATGGGTCTACATGCTTATGCCCTTGAAGGACAGAAGGTTGTAGGGTTAGGGAATGGAGTCTTGGGGTCTGAGGTGTCCGGGGTAGAGAAGTGACTCTTGACAATAGCATGGGTCTACATGCTTATGCCCTTAGTGTCAACAGACCAAGCAGTATTGCTAGTTCCTGGATTAATATAGAAGACCTGAATTACTGTGATGACTAGGTCTATGGCATGACCATGGGAGTTGGTAGCTAACACTGGGTGGACATCAGGTTTAAGATTTCTGGAGTTAAGAAAGTAGAGATACATGTATATGTAAGAACTGGAAGTAAAAGTGTTAGATAGTGACTCATGTGGATTCTGAATCCATCAAGATAAGGGCAGACTTGTGGAGGTTTGAAAGTGCACAGAGACCTGCGTGAAGGAGATTGTACCACCATGTGGTAGGGACCTCAGGTGAGCAGTGTGAGGTATTTGCTATGGGGAGTCTGGCCTTGGGGATCTGGAAAAAGTGCTTCGATCGGCCCCAAACTCCCTCAAAGTCTCTGTATGCCTTCCTCTCCACCCTAGAAATAGGAAGACATGGCATCACTATCTTAGTGGGTAGATACCCACTCTTCCACATAGGCGTAACCAAGGAGATGGCCACAAGACAGCAGTGTTCTAGCACAAGCTGTGTATTGGGGGTGACATGCTGGTAGCTGAAGGCAGGTGGTGGGCTCCCATAGCAGGTGGTCTTCCAGAGACGAGTGGTCCAGGCTATTTCTGCAAAGAGAATTAGGCAGGAAAACCCCAGGGGAGAGGGAAGAGGTGTAAGAGCTTTTCTAGGCCTTGTTAATGTCCTTTAGCAGCAAAGAGGGAAAACTCTGGGTCATAATGCTGTAAGGACAGTAGGATCTTGGGACCCATGTAACTACTTACCTGAGAGTTGCAGATGCTGGGACCAGCTTCATGGAGTGTCTAAAGCATCAGGGCTCTAAGTGGCTGGACAGTCTGCTTATTTGGGCTATTTGTAAAACAATTTGATCTATGCAATTGGAATTTGGCACTAGGGGGCTTTTTGGGCTAGCAGGCTTTAGCTTGCTCTGAAATAATAAACAACCTGGGTCAAGACACAGGTGTTTCTTGGCTCATTTATGTAACAGGAGGTGAACTTCAGAGGTCTAGATGGGCTTTATATGAGAAACTAGACCTTCGTTTACAACAATAAATACCTTTCTCCCATTGTGTGAAAGCAGCAGGTTGATTGGTATGTGTGATGGATTGAGTTGTGTGCCCCCCAAAATAATGTGTAGAAATAAGGCTGTGGGGTGCTTCCTGATACTGTGTATGCTATAAACTCAGACCCTATGATGTTAACGAGGGAGGGTGGGCAGCATGTGTTGGTGGGGTTGGACACAGGGTGGAAGATTGTTTTGTGCCTTGAGGCAGTCTCTTGAGATAAGAGGGAAAGAAGCTAGCAGAGAATTTGGGGGACCTCATACCACCAAGCAGCTGTGCCGGAAGTAGAGTGTGTCCTTTGGAAAGGATCAGGGTTCCTGGGCCTCAGAAGCTTCCGGTCCAGGGGAAGATTGATGAGAAGTTCCTTCCTATAGATCCAGCAAAGAAAGCCTTCCCCTCGAGCTGACACCCTGACTATGGACTTTTAGCTTATGGAACTGTGACGAAATTCTCTTTTTAAAGCCTAAACTCACAGTGTTTCTCTTAGAGCAGTACCAGGTGACTGAAAGTATGGATGAGTGAAACACAGAAATGTGGGATTTCTGACTTTATCAATTAGTAGTCACAACTGCCATTTGTCGGGAATCTTTGTTATGTATTTCCAGACACTATGCTAAGAACTTTAGATGCATTATTTTTTCTGTCCTCCCCAGAACATTGCAAGTGGTGATAACTTTCCTGATGTTTGCAGGTAGAAAGCCCAGGTTCTCTTAGGCATGACTTGTTACAGCCAATAGACAACAGGCCAAGATGGGAGAGGAGAAACCAGCCAAAACCAAACCTACTGCTGTCGAGTTGATTCCAACTCATAGTGACTCTACGGACAGATAGAACTGCCCCATAGAGTATCCAAGGAGTACCTGGCAGATTTGAACAGCTGACCTTTTGGTTAGCAGTCGTCACACTTAACCGCTACACCAGGAGAGAAGAAAGGCAACTTTATTTCCTTGAGCAAGGAAAGGATCAATCAAGGTGGGCTTTCACAGGGAGCAGACAAGGAAATGTAAATTCATGATTGAATATTCGGGATTGACTTTTACAAAGTTTGAGGGTCATTAGATATTTTCTTTAGATAAGTCTTTGATTCTCCAGGGTGGAGGGAGAGGTCAATTTTCTTTTATTTGCATGTTAAATCTTCACTCAGAGGTGGGGTGCTTATATGTATTTTGCACTTAATGAGTTAATAGGTCATCTGAAGTGTTAAGATGGTGTATTAAACCTACTAAAACCGGTAGAGGCCACCTATGGCCCATTTTGTTGCTATCTTGTTGAGGACAATTTCAGAAGAATGTATAGCTTCTTCTGGCTGTTCAAGGACAAGCCAGAGCAGGTACCTCTCAGGGGAATTAGGCTCTGAAGCATCTGCCTAACTGAGGCTCAGAGAAACTTGAGTCCCCCAAAGGCACCCAACCAAAATGCTACAGCTAGGGCTCGGATCAGGCCCACCTCACTCCAAAGCACATGTTCCTCTTCTGTAAGCAGTATGCTTCCTAGGCTTAGTGGGCGCTTTGTGGAAAGAGAATCTGGGCAGTAACATAGGTCTACATGTGTGCGCCTGAGAAGCGTTACTAGTTCCTGAATTCATGAAGAAGATCTGAAAGGTGTTTGTTTATTATTTTCTTTCTTTTGCTGTCCTAGTCCATATGCTAGTCATGGATAATTAGACTGGAGTAATGGATGAAGTTGTTCTATTTTGTGTCACTGTTTGTATATTGGTCATTTGGGGGTTGAAGGCAGCAGAGATGTAGCACTCACCCACCTATCGTGTCTTCTGTCTGTCATTCTTGGGGAACAGACGTGTCTGTTGGTCCACAGTCTGTCTATAGACCAAGGCCATTCTCCTGGGGAAACAGTGATCACCTTTTTGGCAAATCTGATAAGTCACAAAAATCCAACAAAACTAGCCAGTAGGAAATGAACTGAGGCTCTGTTTTCTCCATGAAAAATACCGGAATTAGAAAAACATGTGCCTCAGATGGGTGTAAGTTGCCTTAATTTGGTGTAATCATCCTTTGGGGTGTGGGCAGGCAGTCAAGTGCAGTGGTTAGGGGAACTGCCTCTGCTCTTGACTCATCTGGGTGCTGATGTAGACTCAGGTTGCTGTGCCAGCTTGGTCATTCACTAGGCTGTGTGACTTCAGGCAAGTGAACCTTCCTAAGCCTTGGTTTTCCCATCCGTAAAGTCAAGATAATGGTACTTACCCAAGGGGTGGGAGATTAAACAAGTTGGTCCCTCAAGAGCCTCAGAGCCTGGAATGAAGATGCACTCCATCAGCAGTAGCCATGACAGCTAACATCGGTGTTTCTGTGCTGCTACGTTCGTTCAACTTTGAGTACCTAAAGCAGTATAATTCCCGGAAAATTCAATGTGAATAAAAACATTGATACTGTAGGTATTTGTTTAATTATATGTAATACAACTGTGTCCTCAAGCCAAAATTCTCTTTGGGGCTGGTTGATTTTGTTGGTGATGTTAGTGGATGCTGTAAGGGCTCAGCTACCAGGTATGTAATAGACTAAGTGCTGGGTTGGAACGGATGGGTTGCTTCTTTTCTAATGGAAGTCTTTTCTTTCTCTGCCTCTTTGTTGGGTTGCAGGACAAGTTTGATGGGGTCCTAACAGAGGAGGTGGTGGCTGAGGCACTGCATGATCTGGGGCGCTCAGGCTGTGGGACGGCGCAGGTCTATCTCAGCTTATCTCTACCAGTGAGTACGCCAGGGTGGCCGGGGGGTTGGCAACGTCTTGACACCGGCTGGGCCATATCGGTTTTCTCTCTGTGCATAGCTTTTCTCATGCTCCCAAATCTCAGAGGCTTGCTCTGGATGGAAATGAATAATAGGAGTTATTTATGTAAAATGTTGAATTTCAGAGAGCCCTAGCCAACCCTGTAATGGGCCCCCAAATTCCTTTGTTTTGATTCCCTCCATGCTCTTCGTCTTTCATCTTAAGTAGTCTATATTATCGCAATCAATTCTTTCTCTCCAGAAGGTTGAATTTGATTCTGTAGAAGCAATCAAACGCTCTTTAAGAGTTTTGTCTCTGATCAGTGCAAAAAAGGCTAAAATGTATATTTGAATCCAAGGGAACAAAGTATTTTGGTATTGACTTTTTTTCCTGTAAGTATATCAAGAAATAAATAGCTGTGAGCTACATCTCATTTTCTAAAAGATATATCTTATTAAAGAAAACAATCTATTGTTATTCACCAGTTTTCAAGATATCCATGCTAGTCATAAAGTAGCACAAAATTGTCCCTCTGATTTGTAACCTCAGAGAAGCTGTGAGAGAATTTTCTGTGCTCGTCACCCTCTTCCCTAATTTGTTTATCTGTAGTGTTAGACAAATAATTTGACTGTCTTTGCTTCTTTTGATTGTAAAGAGTTCACTGTCACTTGGTGATCCACAGAATAAATGTAGACACATAGCTAAAAACCCAAACAAAAACAAACCCACTACCATCGAGTTGATTCTAACTCATAGTGAACCCATAGGACAGTGTGGAACTGCCCCGTAGAGTTTCCAAGGAGCACCTGGCAGATTTGAAGTGCCAACCTTTTTGTTAGTAGACATATGAGGTCTGACAGCTAAGTCCGCAAACATAACTGTTCTAAGTGCTATATACTTCATTGCTGAATATCACTGTGGTCACCTTCAAAATACTCTCCTCAGGAAGCTATGAACCAACGCCGTACAGTACCTAGTCCACCCTTCAAAGCAGTTTTGAAACTCTTTCTGGAGTGGCCATTGCTCTCAGTGGTACAGTGGCAAGTTTGCAAACTTGATTGTGTTGTTGTCTGTGATGGAGTTTTTAGCCAGTAAATGAATAACTGTCTTGGAACACCCTCCCTACTCACCTGATCTGGTCCCCAGTGACTTTGTTCTTTACCTGAAGATAAAGGAAATATTGGAAGGAAGACATTTGGATGACATTCAGGACATCAAGGGTAATACAACGACAGCTCTGGTGGCCATTCCAGAAAGAGTTCCAAAATTGTTTTGAAGAGAGGACTAGGTGCTGGCATTGGTGCATAGCTTCCCAAGAAGAGTACTTTGAAGGTGACTGTTGTGATATTCAGCAATGAGGTGAGTAGCATTTTCTCAAGGGCGAGTTCACGAACTTAATTGGCAGCGCTCGTAGCCCTTGACCGCTGCACCACCGAGGTTTCCACATGGGTAAAAGGCACATGGAAATTTGGCTCCGGTCCCGTCTTTTGGCTGTTGCTTTAGTTGCTACTGAGCTAATTCTGACTCATGGTGCCCTGTGTACGCAGAGTGGAACCAACTGCTCCGTGGGGTTTCCAAGGCAGTGTGACCTTTTGCAGACAGGTCTCCAGGCCTGTCTTCTGAGGCACCTCTGGGTGATTTCCAACCGCCAACTTTTCTGACGAGGCTCTGAATTAGTAAACAACCCAAGAAATATATTAAGCTCTCTTCACCCATGCTGGTTCCAGTCTTGTCCTCTGCTGACAACGTATTAAGCCTCTAATCTTTCCCTGCTTTCCCTTTATAGGGTTTTATGGGTAACTCAGCTGAGCCGGCTGTAACATGCAGCTAGCTCCCTGTGTGAATTGTGCTGTGCAGACACGGGAATGGTATAAAATCCCAGCAGCGAGGACAGCCCACACAGCCCCTGTCAATCAGTATTCTGCTCGTGTGCTCACAGTGCCATGCCTTAAACTGATCGACAGAAAAAGCGATCCTTTAACTCTGACTTTGGCTAGATGGGCCAAAGCGTAATTTATTTTGCCACTGACCTCATCACACTAGAGATATTCCACGTTGAATTACTTTGCCTTGCTAACCCGTCTCACTGAGTATACTGTCTTAGCATTGCTAGTTTGTTGATTTTTAGCTTATGTCTTACCTATGTGATGCATTATTTTTCACCTTCTCATTTTTGCCTTGTGTACACATCTTCTCTCCTACCAAAGTCCTAAGTTTCCTAAGGACAAAATATAGATCTGTTTTATCATCCCATTTCTGATCATGCCGAGCAAATGCCTTGCACTTAGTATTGGTCCTTGCCCTAGTGGCCTTCATTAAACAATTTTATCATAGTTAAGCCCTCAACCACTAACGGAAAGGTTGGTAGTACAAAGCCACTCAGAAGGGCCTCGGAAAACAGTCCTGGTGTTCTGCATTCAAAAGCTCACAGCCTTGCAAAGCCTATGTGGTAGTTTTACTCTGCAGACATAGGCTCACCGTGAGTTGGAGTTGACTCAGTGGCCAGTAAACAACACCATCCTGATATTAACATGTGAGAACTTGGCTGTGACGACTCTCCATTAGTGGCCCTTTTCTCGCTCTGGTGCTGCAACATGAAGCAGTAATATGAGCCCTTGTTTCGAGGGCCTGGGGGCAAATTATCCCCTGGTGTGGGCTTAGTTGTCTTTGCTTGCTAATCTGGGGTGAGTGATTTCACGTGGGTTTGACCACATCTTTGATGCAGTGGGGGACAAGTAACGCCATGCATGGAAGATCAGTGGGAAGACACAACTGGACTCGTTCATACGTGGCTTGCTGCGTAACCCAGCCCTGCCAGGGTCCCCCTTGGGACTGACTAGAAGCAGGATTTCACGGAAAGAATTTTGGACAAGGATGCAGGATACTTGGATTCTGAGTTGGACTCCCGCTGTTGTTAACTTGCTACGTGATTTTCGGCTATTGACATGCTTCTGCCCCTTGTAGTCCTCGTCTCTAAACTGGAAATAATCTGCCTTACTGACCTGACATGTTCGTTTCCTCAGAGATTATCGTGCAAGAGCTTTGAAAACTGACATTGAAAGTGTGGGTGGTTCCATGGTTCACAATCTCACGATTACGTGACAACTCCCGAAAACTGAATCTAGGCATTGGCTTTTTCTTTTCTTCTACTAGACAAAAGACTTTACTGACATGCACATGTGCGCGCGCGCGCACACACACACACGCATGCACACACACACATACACGGAAAACTTGGTGGCATGGTGGCTAAGTGCTATGGCTACTAACCAAATGCTTGGCAGTTCAAGTCTACCAAGTGTGCCTTGGAAACTCAATGAGGCAGTTCTCTGTCCTGTAGGCTGTCTATAGGATTGGGGTTGCATTTGATTTTGAGTTGATTTGGTTTATATCTATATCTAAGTTTAATGTAAAATTCTGCTCTAAAGTTCTCTTAAACATGGCTTTGATTTGCCATGAGTATATGTATTTGTTAGCAGTCCTAATTTTCTAAGATGTTATTTTCTTCAGAGGAACTCTTTTTTTTTGATGGTGTTGGTAGTTTGAGTTCCTCTTAGGAATCGACTTCTGTCTTCTCATTTCTGTTGTACTTTTGAAAGACATTCTGAATTTCTCCCTGTCAACTGTTCATCTCCGGAAGGTGCACGAGAATTGAGTAGCAGCTGTCACGGTCGTATCAAAGGCCCCCTTTTCTTTTTCTCAGGGTTGTGATTTAACTGATGTCAACATTCTCTGTGGATATGTTCACCTGCAGAAGTTGGATCTTTCAGGAAATAAAATTGAAGGTACGTATTGCTGTTCTAGTACACTGATGGGTTATGGAATTACCTTAAACTTTACAACATGTAATATAGTTTTAATACTGAAAAACTGGATGTGATAACATGAACCAATTTATGTATAACTCCAGTGCTTTTCATTAAAAAAAGGCACCGATGACAGAAGAGTAAAGAGAAGGGCACAAGTGTGCAAATATGTGAGATTATGAGATGGTTGAGATGTATTCGCTGATATTTAAGAGTATCAGATGGAATATTTGTTTTCTGCTTTGAAGAGACTGATCATTATTTCTACATTACTTCCTGGCAACTGAGTGGCTGCCCCCTCTTTTCCCTACTTCCATGAGTTATTTAAGGAGTCAGTGGGTGGAACAATGGTTAAACACTGGGCTACTAAGTGACAGGTTGGCTATTTGAACCCATCCAGAGGTGCCTCAGAAGAAAGGCCTGGTGATCTGCTTCTGAAAGGTCACAGCTATGGAAACCCCTGTGGAATAGTTCTACTGTGTACACATGGGTTTTCCATGAGTCAGAATCGATGTCATTTTTTTGTTTTTTGATTGTTGGTTGTTTGTCTAAGTCAGTTATCTGGTGCAGATGAATCAGTATCCCTTCCCCCCTTTAGTGATTTCTTTTTTCATTGTTTTGCTTTTGTATCTGTGTTTTAATCCTGGCTAGCTACTTCCTTTCTTCTCGTTTCAGCACTAGAGATTCCCAAGTTTATGTTTTCCCTTCTTTTTTGCTTTCTCTATCTAGTTGATTGTTTTATATTTTTGATTCCACCATTTGTAGTTATATCAATTTCTTATGACAGCATTCACATTTAGTGAAATTAGTCAGACAGTCGTCATGTTTTCTGCAACACTGTATCCTTGTCTTAGGCTAGATTCTCTAGGGAGGGAAAACCAATGAAGCATATAAAGATATATATACATAGCCACTGCTGTTGAGTTAATTCTGACTCATAGCAACCTTATAAGATAGAATAGAACTGCCCCACAGAGTTTCCTAGAAGTGTCTGGTGGATTTAAACTGCCAACCCTTTGGTTAGCAGTCACAGCACTTAGTCAGCATGATACCAAATATATGGAGAGATTTATATCAAGAAATCAACATATGGGATTGTAGAGGCTGGAACATCCCAAATCCAGAATCAGGATAGGGGCCTCTCCCGATTCTCGCAGGCGCAGAAGTAGGCAAACCCAAGGTCATCGGGTCAGATAGCAGGGCTCCTCCTCACCAGCTGTGAAGGTCTGCTGATCCCAACACTGACAGGCAATACTGCCAGGTTTCTCCTGACTCACATAGCTGCAGAGGCTGTCCAGTCTGAGATTGGCAGGTCAAGGAGCAGGATCCTTGCTCCCAGGCTGTGAAGATCAACAAGGAAGCTGCTAGCTCAAGACCTAAGAACCAAAAGTCTGAAGACAAGAGAGAGGCAGTGGTTGGATCCAGAACAGGCCAAGAACCTTGTCAAGGCGAGCAGGGAGGAAGCAGGCAGTGGAGGCCAGAGCTGTGAAGACTGACGGGGTGGTGACCCACCACAGGCTCCACCCTTCCTGGTGCCATCTAGCAGATTCCATCCCAGGGGCGATGACAGCATCATGGCTCAGCTAAGCTGACACACCATCTTCTTATTATTATGTTTAAGAGAAAGTTTACAGTCTAAGTCAATTCTGCATGCCCACCTATCTGCAGCTCCATCTGCTCTCCTCACCCTGTGACAGCACATTCCTCCTTTTCACTCAATACTTCTAGTATCCTCTACTGAGCACCTGTCCCCTCCTTTCCACCATCTCCTCTCCCATAGAAAGAAACTAGCAGGACAGCCTCCTATAAATGTATAAACCCTTAAAGTACACACATCACATGCTCACACTGTGTCACCCAGTCCAGTCCATTCTCATCTGAAGAGTTGACCTCAGTAATGGTTTCCAGTCAGGGCAGCAGCAAGTACAGGGGCCATGTTCCCAGGGGACCCTCCAGGTTGCCAGGCCATCAGTTCTGGTCTTTTGGAAGAGTTCTTGAACTGCACACCTCTTTTTCTCATGTTGCCGAAGGACTCTATATTGTGTCCCCCATCACGGCTGCCTTTGATTGTGGCCAGGCACTGTCTGGTTCGCCTGGTCTCCTGCTGATGCAGTCTCCCATTCATATGGGTCCTTCTGTCTCCTGGGCTCATTTTCCTTTGTGTCTTTGATGTTCTTGGTCATCATCTATTCCAGATGGATTGAGACCATGTGGTGTACCTCAGATGGCAGCTTGCAAGCTTTTAAGACCCCAGATACCATTCACCAATGGCTGACACACAATCTTAACTGCTGTAACCCTTGTTCTTGATTTTTGGAACTTATTTCAAGTTCACAGGGTATAATTTTTCTTGGACTTGGGGGAGAGGAAGCAAATGTTTATTTCTGACCTTCTTTCAGCCTGGTCATCTTTCTCTGGGTGTTTCTCACCTGTCTGTCTTTTCTTGAAAATGTTGCCAAGCAGATCTTTTCTGTCTCATGTTCTGATTTTGGACACCAACAATTAAAATCTGCTGTCTTCAGTGACTAAGACACATTGTAGTGTATTTTAATTCTTAAAATACTACTGCCAATTTTCAAAGACTTCTATCTTGTACTCTGATAAAACTTCATTACAGAAAGTTGCAAACTTGGGCATAGGTAGAAGTAATCATGCAGTAAGGTGATCATGTAGCTACAATAGTCATCAGCCCACGGGTAATCTCATTTCCTCTCTACTCTCTGTCCTCCTCTTCCCAGGGTTGTTTGAAAGTCAATTCCAGATACATCATCTTAAGAATTTTTTTTAGTGTGGCCTGTAGCCGTGCTCTGTGCCCCTCCTCCTAACATACCTCAAAGTTGTTTTTGTTTCCTGCATAAGGAGTTGCCAAAGTGTAGGAAGGAATTTATACAGGAATGTACATTTTCACTCAGTCATATTAAATAAAATAAATAAATTTTAAAAAAGTGTAAGAAGGCTTTAGCATTGCATGGTGCTAGGAATCCTGGGTGGTGCCAACTCGCTCAGGGGCTCATCACCAGATTGGCCAGTCGAATCCACCTCGAGGAGCCTTGGAGGAAAGACCTGGCAGTCTACTTCTGAAAAATCAGCCACTGAAAACCCTGCAGAGCTCCTTTGTCCTCTGAGACATGTGGTGTCGCCGTGAGTCAGAGCCTACTCAGCAGTAACTGGCAAGTGGTGGTTCTAGAGAACAGGGGAAAGAGATTTGATTGGGTACCTTGCTGCTTGAGCAGGAAGTCCACAGCTGAGATTCCTTAACGTTTGTGGTGCATTTCCTTAGTTTATCCAGTGCTTGAGAGCCTCCTGTGGGTAAGTACTCGGGGTTTTCCTCTGTGTGATGACAGCGTGTGTTCTGTAGAGCAAACTTCAACTTGTGTCAGAATCACCAGGAGGGGAGGGTTGGGGAGGGAAGGACACTGGATCGTAGATGAGGAGTAACTTTGGTGAAGGAAAGGACAGAACACGGTCCTGGGGAAGTTAGTTCAACCTAGGCAAAGTCACAGAAGCTTCCTAGACCCATCCGGACTTCCCGGGGGACCAGATTACTGGGCTGAGGACTAGCAACCAGCATCTTCAAAGTCTTTGAGCAGCTGTCTAAGATGCTGCACTGGTCCGACCCCTTTTGAAGCAAGGGAGAAGGAAGAAAACCAAAGACCCAAGGGGGAGATTAGTCAGAAGGACTACTGGACCACAACTCCCACAGCCTCCATCAGAGAGAGTCCGGCACGACCGTATGGTGCTCGGCCAGCACCTTGACCGCTCTGACACGCATCACAATAGAGGGTTCCAGAAAGAGCTGGAGAAGAAGGTTAGAACAGCATCCAAACTCACCAAACAAACAAATCAGTCAGACTTATGGTCTAATGGAGACAGGAGAAACCTTCAGAATGTGGCCCCAGGCATCCATTTATCTCAGAACTGAGGTCACTCCTAAGGTTCACCGTCAGTCAAAGATGGGACAGGCCCATAAACCAAAGGGAAACTAAAGGGGCACACCAGCTCAGGGACAAGGACAAAAGGCAGCAGGGGACAGGAAAGCCAGTAATGGGGAATCCAATGTAGGGAAGGGAGAGTTTTGACAGGACGTGGGGTTGGCAGCCAGTGTCACAAAACAACGTGTGACTTACTTGCTGAATGAAAAACTACTTTGTTCCATAAACCGTCATCTAAAGTACAATTAAAAAATAATCACCAGGTGGGCTTGTTGAAACAGATTTCTGGGCTCCGCCCTCAGAGCTTCTGATTCAGTAGGTGTGAACTGGGGCCTGAGAACTCACATTTTGAATAAGGTTACTGTGGTGAGGTTAATACCCGACCTAGCCCTGGACCGCCCGCCGACCCAGAGCCTCTGCTGCAGACACGAGGCGCTCCTGCCATCTGGTGGGCACGGCAGTCACTGCGCTGAGTCAGGAAAGCCTGGGTCGGTTGAGCTCCAGCCCAGCATCCTGCTCCATGCATTTTTTTTTTCCTGTCAGAATGACTCCAAGTTGCAGGCTCTACAAAGTGTGAAATGCGTTCCTTATCGCTTTGTGTCTCAGTACTGGGTCCTACAAGACAGAGCTCCAGGGCACTGGTCTTACCTGCCCACTGCAAGGCCGGCTCCGGCTGCTACCCACAGACATGCCGACTGAGTTCAGGGTCCACAAACAGACCAGTGCTGTAGAGCGATTTCAGTTTCTCCTGCGCTTTCCTTTAGTCCTGCCACCTACATTCCCTCATCGTTGTCCACCCAGGTGCTGTGGACTCGATGTATGGCCCTTCTGGAATTGTTTACATCTTCTAGAGAAGAAAGTAAAAGTCCCTGTAGCTGAAAGGTTGGCTATCTAAAGCCACCTCCAGGTGCCCCGGAAGACAGGGCTGGCAGTCAGCTCCCAAAAGGTCACAGCCTTCAAAACCCTGTGGAGCACAGTTCTACTGTAAAACACATGGACTGGCCACGAGTCAGAATTGATTAGGTGACCCCTGATGACAACAGCACGGAAGGGTGTGGAGTCCCTGGGTCGGTGCGTTGGCCACTCACTGGAGACCCTGGTGGCTCAGTGGTTCAGGGCTACATCTGCTAACCAAACGGTCAGCAGTTCAAATCCACCACGCCCTTCTTGGAAGCTCTGTGGGGTGGTTCTACTCGGACCTATAGGGTAGCTATGAGTCAGAATTGCCCAAACGGCAATAATCTTTTTTTTCATTTACTCACTAGAAGGTTCAAGTTCACCCACAGGTGACTTGGGAGAAAGGCCTGGGTATCTGCTTCTGAAACATTAGTCGCCGAATGCCCTATGGAGTACAGTTCTACCCTGACGTACCTGGGGCCACCACGAGTCAGGCTGAAGTGGATAATTTAGTCTGGGGGAGTGAAATAGACACTGGTGGGGACTTTGTGGATTCAGTGACCTTTGAGGGGAAGAGCTGGGGAGGCCCTCACGTTACCTGCACCCCCCACCTGCTCCAGGGCAAGTTCAGTCACCCTTTCTTCTCCTGGTCCTGCTGTGTCTGGCCACCCGGTGGAAGTGTGGAGGGTCCATTCCCACACTGGGTGCTGTTCTCTGAGGGACTGTGACAGCTGGTTTTCTCATCTTGAACAAAAAGAGAGGGGAAGACATTGTTATCACCCTTTTTAGATAGAGAACCAAGTTACTGGTAGCCAGTAGCTAGCCACTAGCCACTGCCGCTGGGCTGATTTCAACTCATAGCAAACCTATAGGACAGAATAGAACTGCCCCATAGGCTTTCCAAGGAGCACCTGGTGGATTTAAACTGCCGACCTTTTGGGTAGCAGACACAGCACTTAACCATTACACCAAGTTACTGGTAGAGCCAGCCGTAACCCGATTGTGCAGATCTCCCTGATCTTTCTAACGCATACTGCTTCTCAGAAATCCGCCTGCTGCGGCAGAGAGGAAAACAATAACATTTCTTAACTGTTAGGTCAGTGACAGACATTCAGGAATAGCCTTTATGAACTCTATAATCCTATTCAAATTTCAGAATAGTTTTTCTGGAATCACATGCAAGACTCAAAGATACTTTTGAGCCAGTCCAAACTCAAAGCAAAATAATAGCAATGATCTCAATCGCTTCAAATCATTAATGAGATTGAGGATTAAGTCAAATTAATTCACAACAAAGAGAGCTCTCTGCTGGGGGTATTTGCAGGCTTCCTGAAAAGACATAATTCCATTATTTCAGAGCTAATTATCGGGAGGATTATCTAAGGCTTTAGTTTCTCATCCTTTCCTCTGAGGCTGGCACTTTTTGAAGCATCTGACTAGAGCAGCGACTTGCGGGGACAGCAGGCTGTGAGGTGGAGGTGGCCCCGAGCCGTTGCTACTTGGTGATGTTGAGAAAAGTGGTGGAGAGGCCTTCAGAAGAAATTCTGCTTTGGGCTCAAGGAGAATTTGTCAAACTTTTTTTTTAAGTGTATTTCACGTACTGCTGTTTGTATTCGTTTTGCTCATCTAGAATAACTCAGATGTGCTTACATCTGTCCTAAAAGACATAATACATGTGGTTTTTAATGACTACCTCCTTTTTGCTTTATTGGCTTACCTTGGTAAATGTTTCTTTTTTTCTTCCTCCCAGATTTGTGTTGCGTGAGTTGTATGCCCTATCTGCTAGAACTTAATGCTTCTCAGAACAAACTGACTTCATTCTTCGACTTCCAGCCACCCAGAAATCTCAAGGTAGACTATTAATACACTAATTGCATCTGGGAAGTAGTTGGCAAGCCCTAGGCACAGCCGCACGGAAGTAGAGAATTCAGAGAGACTAAGAAGAAGGTAAATGATGTAGGTGTCTGACATGAATAGATAGACTTGTACATCGTTATCATTTATTTTGGAAAAGTAAGGTGGTGTATTGATAGTATTTTTAGGAAGGTTTTCTAAAACCTGGTAGTCAAGCCCAAGAACCAGTTTCTTTCCATCTCCCCTCTCTCATTCGCACACTAGTTATTATGCTTTTATTATAGTACATCCATTTCATAGCGGATTTGTAATCTGGGAAATTTGCAAAAATCTCTGGTAGGTTCACATTAAAAACCCAGCCCACTGCCACTGAGTTGGGTCCAGCTCATAGTGTCCCTGGAGGCCTTCTCATTTGTAAAACCTGGTTGTATAGCAGCTGAGTGCTACGGCTGCTATCCAGAAGGTCGGCAGTTCGTATCTGCCAGGCCCTCCTTGGAAACTCTATGGGTCAGTTCTACTCTGTCCTATAGGGTTGCTATGAGTTAGAATTGACTCAGTCGCAGTGGGTTTTATTTATCTGATCTTTACTTTTTTCTGAAGAAAAGCAGTGATTTGAGAACTTCCTTCTCTGTGTTGCTCTTGCCTTTCTGAGCAGCCAGAAGCTGCCTGTGAACAGTGGTTGACACAGCCTTACTGTGCCATGAAGCTGGGGGTGGGGAGTCTCATACATTAATGGGCACACAAGTCACCTATGGTCCTTGTTAAATGATAGTGGGGTTCAGTGGGTCTGGGATTGCAGTTTCTAAGAAGCTCCCAGATAATGCCACTGCGGCTGGTCCAGGGACTGCACTTGGTGGAAAGGCCATTTCTCTGTGTTAGAATCACCCGCGGGAACTTGTAAGCACTCTGATGCATGGGCTTCACTCCCAGAGGTTCTGGCTGAATTGCGTGGGTTAAGTGCTGACCCTGAGCACTGGTGGTCCAGTGGTTAATCACTCAGCCGCTAACAGCAAGGTTGGTGGTTGGACCCCACCAGCCCGCCACAGGAGAAACACGTGGCATTTTGCTTCCAGAACGACGACAGCCTTGGAGAAGCCATGAGGCAGTTCTACTCTGTGTGATAGGACTGCTATGAGTCAGGGTCAACTCCATGGCAACGGGTTAGTGGAAGTTAAGTCCCTGGCTTTGGGGTGCTTAACGGTTCCCCGGGTGGCTGTCATGTGCTGACGTATTTGGGAGCCATTATCAGAGGGCAGGATTAGTATTCTTGTGTCGGACTCAAATGTTGAATAAATATTTATGTGATGAAAACCCGATGAGGTGAAGTAATAGATGAGTCAGTAAGCACAGTGAAGCCTGTGCGTACCTGCCTGCTGAAAGCAGGTGCATGTTATGTTTACTGTAAGTGGGTGTTTACCCTGCGTGTTGTAAGCCAACAGGTATTGCGCTTACTGGTTAATCCGCCCCCCCTCCTTGAGGAGCTCTGCCTCCTTATTTAATGTGAACAATCCTTGAGACGTCAACCGGGTGGCGTGGGCATTTCCTGAGGAGCAGGGATTCTACGTGCTCCTTTTTTGTAGTTCTGAGAACGCCTTTGCTCTTGGCAGGTAAAGTGGATGTTGATTTGGCTCCATGGGTCCTTCCTTCTAGCTCTGGGCTCCCATGGGTGTCACAGCAGTGTTGTGCAGGATTGTAACCCCTCTAGGGGCTGTCAGTGAACCCAGTCCCATAGGTATGTGGAGGGTATGGAATTGCCTATGCCCCCGACAGAGATATGCTTAGACAGGCGTCGTGAGCAGACTGCGCTACAGCGAAAAATGAAGGACATTCTTAAGAAAGTATTGCTTATCTAAGCCCAAAGAATCATAAATTTATTCCTAGTCCGTCAAATTTATTATATGGAACAGCAAAGTAAACTGGAAACATCTTTAACATTGTGGCAAACTCACTTCTGATTTTGGTTGTAGTATGCATTTTTTTTAAACACTATTTATACATTTCTATATATTGACATGGAAACCCTGGTGGTGTAGTGGGTTAAGTGCTACATCTGCTAACCAAAAGGTCGGCAGTTCAAATCCCCCAGTTGCTCCTTGGAAACTCCTTGGAGCAGTTCTACCCTGACCTCTAGGGTCACTGTGAGTCAAACCTGACTCGATGGCAGTGGGTTTGGTTTGGTTTTGGTACGTATTGACATGGAAAGTCTGATGGCTTAGTGGTTAAGTGCTATGTCTGCCAACCAAAAAGTTGGCAGTCTGAATCCACCAGGTGCTCCTTGGAGACTCTGGAGCAGTTTCACCCTGTCCTACACGGTCACTATGAGTTGGAATTACCTCGAGGACAGTGGGTCTTTTGTTGTTGTTGTTATGTAGTGTATGGTTCGTGTAGTTGTATTTTAAATGACTGTGTAGTCTTTCCGCTATGCTGTAACTGACTTAACCACTTTTCTACTCTTGCTGCTTGACTTGTGGCTGGGTTTTTGCTTCCAACATTGAAAGTGTTTACCACTTAAAAGATTTTAATATTTAAGGTATTAGTACTTAATGTATTGCTACAGTATTCTTACAATACAAAAAAAAATTGGAGGGTAGAATCACTTCTTTAATGATAGGAAAAAAGATGACTATTTGCACAGTGCTTATTATACAGTTGCTTAGGAGTTATCTGGAAAATGATTTCAGTGTCCCCTGCCATTTACCAGTGTATGTGTTTCCACAAACTTGGATTTTTTTTTATTTTGTTTTTCCAAAAAACAATTTTTGCTTGTCTTTTACTCTTAGGTGAGTTACTGAACAAGTTATTGAACTTTACATTTCTTTGTTATGGATGGGACTCTGTTTTTGTAGGGGAAGAGCTGCTGTCCCAGAAAATGCTTTCCTTGGTCGCCATGAGTGGGATCTGACTTGACGGCACTTGGCTTTGGCAAAGAAGTCAATTCGGGGAAAGGCTCTAAAGTTGGAGAGTGAGGCCTGTGGGATAGATTCGAGGGATAATTCTGGTTTTTAGGGGATGACATGGCAGAATAAGTGGAAGCAGGAACAGAAAAGCCAGGAAGAGGGAAACAAGACATGTAAGTAAGTGTTGTTTCCCGTGCTTTGAAACACATGAAAGAATTAGTGGAAAGTCAGGCTGAAATTGAGGTAAATCCTGGAGGAAAATCCTGAAGCTTTAAAATGAATGCCGGAAGTGGAGTGAAGGACTACAGGAACGGAAACATTCGGGCTGTGAGATGTCCTAGAGGATATTACCTTGGCCGCAGCCCTGCGGGGACAGGGGAGGAGGGAGTTCCTCCTTAGTGGGCCTCAGAGTGGGCACACAAGGGAAGGCCCCAGTCAGAAAATGATCGTGTGGGTGATGGCTTGAGCCTCAGTGGGGTTTCCGTGATGACTTCTAACTCGCCCCCCAGAACTAGATGCCTCGCATGCAGATGCGTTACTGGGGTGAAGATGAAAGAAGACTAACCTGCGGCATGTTCTGTTTCTCACCAGAAGGTGGATTTTTCCTACAACCAGATTTCTGAGATGCGCGATCTGTCTGCGTACCACGCTCTCACTAGACTCATTTTGGACAGTATCCTTTGAATGCGTAAGGGGGAAAATGCGGCTAATAGAGCCATCGAGGAATGTAGCCCAGATGACGTGGAAGAAAACCAGCTAAGCTAAGCCCTCCCCTAGGGATGCGTGACTCATTAAGTGATTGAGAATTGCTACCCCCAATGAGGAAAGCTATTTCATTTACTATAAGGAATAAAACTCAAAGTCCAAGCTTGCGAGGAGCATCTTGGACCTGAACAGCCAAGATGGTCATTCTCTTGGTCAGTGGGTGTTTTTCATTAATTCGAAAATCGGAGAAGAAATTGCATTTTAGTTGAGTTTGGCTCCTTTCTTCAAGTATACTTGATGCTATGCTCTATCTGACATCAAGTCACCATTTGAGAATCCAGATTTTGTTGTAGGAAAGCTAACAATGATTTATTTCACAGTTTACACTAATCTCTGTTGAAACAGCAAGCTTCTCTGTTGGTAGCTGACACTGAGTTTCTTCCCCTCACGGTGGCCCCACACGCAGCAGACAGAGACATGGCCTGGTCCTGGGCTGTTGTCACAGCTGTAGGTATGTGTGAGCCACTGCTGCGGCTGTGGTGTCCGTCCACCTCATTCAGGACTTGCCTCCGTCTCCACCCACTTGACCGGATGTCATGTTCTTCTCTGTTGATTGGTCTTTCCTGATGACATCCAGCATTTTATGGGATAATATTCTGCTGTGATCCATAGGGTTTTCACTGACTAATTTTCAGAATTAGATCACCAGGCCTTTCTTCTTTATCTTTCTTGGTCCACCTTGTGTGACTCTGCTGGTATTTGAAGCGCCAGGGGCATAGCTTCTGGCATCATATCAACTTGCAGGCTACCTCGTACTATGACAAAGTGACAGACAGGTGGTGGCAGCTTCTCTAGTATATTTATGATATGCCTACAGTGCGCACACGCGCGTGTGTGTGTGCACATAGAGAGAGAGTGAGTTTGGTTTGTAACATCTTTAGGAACACATCGATTGCCCAGACCAGGTCCCCAGGCAAACAGGATGTCCTCTGTAACCCTTAAACTCTGGCTTCTAGAACAATGGGTTAACTGAGAATTTGTGTGTTAAATGAGCTTGAGTCTCTTTACTCCAGAGACCCATGCTATTTGGGTAACAAGGTAGCAGCCCTTCTCTTTGTATCTTTCTACCCATCTGAGGGTTTGTGGGCAGGGTGGAGAATGAATTGATTGCTCCCAGGTGCCTCATTCCAGGGATGTGGCAGCAGCCAGGGTGGGGCTTTCATGACAGGCCGAGATGTCAGGGAAATGAGACACACTTTCTTTTTTTTTCTCAGTTGTGCTTTAAGTGAAAATTCACAATTGAAGCCAGTTGTCAAGCAAAATCTTATACATACTTTGTTATGTGACCCTAGTTACTATCCCCATAATGTGAGAGCACACTCTGCCCTGCCACTCTCCACGTCTCCTGTCCTTTCATCCGGCTCCTGTCCCCTCTGCCTTCTCATCCCACCTCCAGACAGGAGCTGCCCGGTAGGCCTCCTGGATCCACTGGAGCCAAGAAGCCCATGTGTCACCACTGTCATGGTCTGTCACATAATCTAGCTAATCTTTGCCTGAAGAGTTGGTTCCAGAAACCGTTTTAGTTCTGGACTGACAGCCCAGCCGTGTCTTCCAGGAAATCTCCAGTCGGTCAGACCGTTGGGTCTGGTCTTTTGGCTAGAGTTCCAACTTTGTACCCTGCTTTTCTCCCCCTCCTTCAGGGGCTGTCTGTTGTGTTCCCTGTGGGGGCAGTCACTGGTGGTAGCTGGGCACCATCTAGTTCTTCTCGTAAAGCTACACTTTTTTGAAGACATGTTTTATGGAACAAAATTCAATTCCCATACACTGAAAAGCTTAGAACATAGCCCAGGCCCTTCTGAACTCATGTGGGAATATGAGCAATTAGTGGACCTTGAGATGATGCTCTTGAAATAGCAATTTCTTCTCAGTGTGGCCTACTAGATTGGTATTTTGATGACGTTCTAGAAGTGGTGCATGTTAGCTGCGTCTGCCCATAGAGCCTTCATTTCATTCTCCACTGCCATGGAGACTTAAGTCACAACCACAGCCTGGCTGCCTAGATACCCACTCACCCTACAGTGCTCTTGGGCCATCTAGAAGAGGAAGACTGGCATCTCCTGGAATGTCAAGAAATAAATGCAGATTCTTGGGCACCCACCCACAACTAGTGAATCAGAATCTACATTTTTAATAAGACCCTCTACCCAGAGATTTGTCTGTACAATAAAGCAGGAGAAATCTGGTCTAGAAGTGAGCTGACCTCCCCTCCCCCCACTCCTTCCTGTGGAAGGGATGGAGCACCAGTGGTTGTCACTGTTGTTCTTGGTGGTGGCTGCCAAGTTACCT
This sequence comes from Heterohyrax brucei, assembly GCA_028571685.1. Classification (NCBI taxonomy): domain Eukaryota; kingdom Metazoa; phylum Chordata; class Mammalia; order Hyracoidea; family Procaviidae; genus Heterohyrax; species Heterohyrax brucei. The sequence goes on along the minus strand of CM053147.1, from coordinate 14,983,591 downwards.
GTGACTCATGGCCATCCACTGCTGGTTCTGCGCTGTCTTCACAACCACTGGCATTTTTGAGTCCATTGCTGCGGTGATTGTGTAGTGCATTTCATCTTAGAGTCTGAGGACCCAGAGCCCCTTGAGTGTGCCCCGAAAAAAAGATGGGAGCATTCATAGCATGGAGTTCAGTATGGGGGCCTCCATTTCCCAGACAATATTCTTTGATGTACAATGTAGAATTGTCAAAGGAAGCCAAGAAACACACACACACGCACACACACACATGAGTGTTTTGAATTCAAAACAAAGGAGACAGTGGAAAACATTTCCATCAGAAAAGTAATAGTTCATATATAATATTGTCTTTCCAGGTAAAAAAACTAAACCATTATCACTGTCCATGTAAAATATCATGAAGAAAGGGAGTAGTTTTTTTTTTTCCCTTGATATTAAGTGTAGCAAATGAGTCTTTGAAGTATGAAAAGCTGTAATTATTACATCTGAGCTATTGAAACTCAGACACAACACATAATTAGACCATAACACGATACCATTCCTTACCTGCGTGTGAAAAACAACGTGAAGATGACAGGTAATACAAACAAGCTACTTTTTATGAGCTGTTAATGAAGTAAACTTCTTAGATACAGTTTTGAAAAAAAACTAGTAGACTAGTTTCTGGATAGTACTGCAACTGCTTCTGGTTTGTGCTATTCAAGTATCATACCGTACATGACACAGATGGTGCAGCTTATGAGTTTTTCTGGACAGTTGAAAGCAAATGTGTATCTTACAAGATTATAAGTTAATTTGGCCAAAGCCTGGGGACCAGAAAAAAGCACTGGGTTGTGTTTTGAGAAGACTAAAGCCCTGGTAGTGTAGTGGGTTAAATGCTATGGCTGCTAACCAAAAGGTCAGCAGTTCAAATCCACTAGATGCTCCTTGGAAACTCTATGGGGCAGTTCTACTGTGTCCTAAAGAGTTGCTATGAGTCAGAATTGACTCAATGGCAGTGTTTTTTGTTTTTTTTAATACACTCTAATTGAGATTAAAAAAATAGTAAATTAGTAGTAGGAAATTTCCTCAACTTGATAAAAATGTCTACACTTTTTTTTTTTTTTACAGCAAAGTAACTGGAGACATATTCTGAGTATTCTCCTTTAATATCAGGAACAAGAATAGGCTGGCTTCATTTGCTCTTTTGGAGGTCCTAGGCAGCATCATAAAACAAGAGAAAGAAATGAAAGGTATAAAGGTGGATAACGGGAAAATAAAAGTCATTATTTGTAGATGACACGATTATCTGCAGAGAATGTTAAAAAAGAATGTGAAATAAAGTATTCTGGAAATAGCAGGGAAGGTTTTGAGAGTTGCACAAGATGACTGGTTATGACTTCAAAACACCCAAAAAATCCGTCACTGTTGAGTTGATCATCAATAAATAGGAATCAACTGCATTTCTCTACACTGGAAACAATTAGAAGACACATTTTTCAAGAGAGTCACTATTCATAACAACAACAAAAATTTATCTTATTAAAGATGAGTAAGACCTATGGCGTAAGGGGTTAAGTGCTACGTCTGCTAACTAAAGGTCAGCAGTTCAAATCCACCAGGCTCTCCTTGGAAACTCTATGGGGCAGTTCTACTCTGACCTCTAGAGTCACTATGAGTTGGACCCTACTCGAAGGCAGTGGGTTTTAAGACCTGTGGGGGAACATAATAAAACCTTATCTGAGGGCATTGAAGACCTACCTAAACAAACTATATCCTAGGACCTGGATAAGAAGGTGGGCAAACTGTGAAAAAGAATTTTATAGAAAATGAAATAGATACAGCTAATAAACATGAAAAAATGCTCAAGCTTATTTGTACTCAGAAAAATGCAACTCAGGACCACAAGGAGATACTGTATTGTATCAACTCAATTGACAAACTGTAAGAAATTAAAAAATACACAAGCTCAAGAGGGTAACTTCATGCCTTGTGTGTGGTTATAAAATTAATTCAACCACTTTGGCAAACAATTTCTTGTTATCTTGTCAAGTTGAGGAAATCATGGTGGCGTAGTGGATAAGAGCTATGGCTGCTAACCAGAAGATCAGCTGTTTGAATCCACCAGGTGCTCCTTGGAAACTCTACAAGGCAGTTCTACTCTGTCCTATAGGGTTGCTGTGAGTCCATATTCACTTAACAGGAGCAAGTTTGTCAAGTTAAGCACTTTGCCCCCTGGGATCCATCCCCTTCGTCCCTACATGCGGGCATGAGGTAGCCTATGTGCACTTGGAGGTATGTGGGAGAAAGTTCATACAGCATTGCTTGTAGTGTCAAAAAACATCCCAAATGCATACTAATGAGAGAAGAGAGAAACCAGTGATGATGTGTCTAGTCACAGTAAAATATTGAACAGCAGGGAAAATGAAGACATTATTATGTCTACATAGAGCAATGAGAATGAATCTTAATAAAACTGGATAACCTAGTTAGGTATAAAACTAAACGGAAAAGAGAAAATCGAAGACAGTGGTAATCTCTGAGCAGGGTGACAAGGACGGGACATGAGAGCTGTGCACGGGGAGATTTAAGCTGTTAGTGCTGCACTTATTTGTTTGTTTTTGGTGGGGCAGCTGTTGCAAGCACTTTCATTATACAAACGTCCCTTGCTTTTTGAAAGGCCGCCTCATACCACTTCATGTTTATGCAACACCTATGTGAGTACCTGTTTTTGCTAACAAAAGAAACCCGAAAGGATGTTTGCTTTTATGAAAAAAAGTGAAAGTAGCATTCAACAGTTTTTTCATTTTGTTTTTCACAGCCAGATAGGCAGTGCCCACCCCACGCAGCAAGAGGGTTAGGGGGTATGGGAGTCACACCCACAAAAACCCCTCTGAACAGGGGCAGACCCTCCTTGTGGAATACCACAGTTGTATACCCACATGGGGTATAGATGCCAGGTAAAACACTGCCTGTTAACCCCAGGTGATGGGAGAGTTGCAGGGAGTTAATCAGGCGCGTGGGTGATATAAATCCCACTCTTCACCCAGCCCTGTGTGCCATCGCCACCAGCACCTCTCAGCCTTCTAGTGTGCTGTGTCATTGTGTATCATGCCTGCTTTTACTATGTGTCACTGTTGTTTTAGTTTTATGTGTTGTTAGGTATAATTTGGTAGGTTACTTTTAGAGTTTGGAAACTCTCAAAATTTTTTTCCGCATAAGGTGATAGTAATTGCTTTGTCTCTTTGTGTCATTTCAGTTTACAAAGGTTTCATAGGAACACTCGGCTTTCAGATAGTGGGGAAACCTCTGTGTTAAGAAGTTAATAAGTAGGCCATGCATGGACCAATAATGAGTCAGGGCTGAACCCAGGTCTGTGTACCTGCGTCCATTAAAAACAAGAAACCTGACTTACTGCCTTTGAAATTAGGATTAGAAATTAATTTCTTTGAAAAGCATTGTTTAAAATAAAAACTAATCAACTCATTGAACTACTAATACCGACAAGACAATTGTGGTTGGTTATGTTAAGTCCTCAGTGAGTGGTTAGCAGCTATAAGGTATCAGTTTCTCAGTTTATCTTCTCCCTCCATTTGTGCATAAGTGATGATTAATTGATAAGCATCCTGAACTGCAAGACGACCAACATGGCCATGGCCAAGAAGTCAGTTGATTTATTCTTGAGAGGGAATATATGTATTCTTTTTGAGATCAATTTTAACTGGACTTCAGGATAACATGATTACTTCTCCCATCTTAACCCAATATTGCACGGACAGAGTAGCTTGGGTGGGGGTCTGGAGACCATGCTTTCAGGGGACACTGAGGCCAATTGGCATAACTAGTGTTTTTCTAAGAGAATCTTCTTCAACCCAAATTGGTGAGTGGCATCTGGGGTCTTAAAAGCTGCCAAGCTGCCATCTGAGGTACACCAACGGTCCCAACTCAGCAGAAATGGATGGTCTCCAAGGACCAAAATGACATGGAGCAAAGAGAACCCAGAAGACAGACAGACCTATGTGAGCGGGTGACTACACCAACATGTGACTGGAAGAACCAGTCACATGTGATAGCCGTGATGGGGCTTACAAAGTTGAGTCTCACTGGCAACACAAAGATAAAAAGGAGTGCACCCCTAGATCTCCACTGAAAGACCACAACTGGTAGTCCAGGGGCCTCGGGGTTCCCCTGGGAGCATAGCCCCTGGCCTTGATGCTTCCCCTGTCTATAAATCATAATGGAGGTCAACTCTTCAGACAGAAATGGATTGGACTTGGTGACACAGAGCGACCGTATGGTGTGTGCACGTTATGGTTCTTTGCATCTACATGATGTCATCCGGCTGACCTCTTACTGGATGTGGGGGAGAGGGTGTAGAGGGGGGGATAGGAGATTATTAGGAGGATGTGATCTGCACAGGATGGAGAGGAGGAGTGTGCTGTCACCAGGCAGGGAGAGGAGTCGGAGCTGCTCATTGGTGGATATGCAAATTTATACGGGATTGTATATTTTCACTCAATCATTAAAAAAAAAAAGAAATGAGGAAAAAAATATATAGGTATTCTTTTTCTATGACTATTGACTGGTTGTTCAGTAGAATTTGGTTTATGATTACGGAATCATGAAATTTAAAAAAAAGGACTTTAAATCCGCAAATTTTCCAGTGCTAACTATGTGGCCTGAAACTAGGGAGATTCAGTGACATTAGTAAACTTTTAAATCCAGAAATTATCCAGTGCTAACTAAGTGGCCCCATAGAGGTTCCAAGGATTGCCTGGCTGATTCACACTGCTGACCCGTGGCCACCAGGGGTCCCAGCTGTATGGCTTGAGAGTAGGGAAGTTCAGGGACATGCCCCAGGTTATCTGGTAAATGTTTATCCTGAATGTCACTGTTTTTTCCCAGGCTGTGATTCATCGAGTAATTACCCCTGTTATCAAGTGGTCGTTTATCATGCGGTCATTTAAGTTGTGTGCACGTGTCATCCTCAAAGAGATTCACTCCTAGCGTGAGAAACATCTTTCACTGGAGAGGTGATACAGATCTTTCAGGATTGGTTTAGATTAAAGCTATCACTGTGGCTTTCTCCTGTAAGAATTGTGATGGATTTCTCCTTATTTTGCAGTGACTGTTTCCTGTACACCCAAACCATATTTTATGATTGTAGACAAATGAATAAGAGTACAGACTGAACTGGTGAATAATTCATGTCAGGCAATGTAAACTGCTGACAGCATCGCCAAAATGTAAAAACATATCTCTGGGCTTTTCCCTGGTTATAAAGTTGTCCTCCTGTGCCACCAGGTTCCACACGGATTGAACATTCCATTGTAAAAGATTTATTCACAGAATCATAAAAAATGGTAGCGCTGGAATGCAGTGTGATGATTTCAAGTTCTTTTGAGGCTCTCCTGGTTGTGCTCTTTTAAAATTAAAATAAACCTAAGAGGATTAACCCCACAAGCTAATTCATTGTATGAGTCTAGTGTTTTATCAGATTGTATTTCTTCTTTGAGAAAAGTCCCATGACACGTGAGAGAATAGGGTTAGAAGGAAGAACAACAAGAGTTTGAGAAGGTTCTTAAAATAAGACAATTGAAGATCGGGGTGAGGGTATTTCTGAAGGCAAACATAAAATGAGAGTTCTGGGTGGACCAATCCTCCTCCTGCTCTCTTGGGTCCTTACTGATAGGTACATATGTATCAACTGTTTCTGGGAATAATTAAGAGAAAAAAATCATTGTGCAATTGGAAAACCACTCGACCCACATTCAGTAGGGTGTGGCAGTGGTGGTCCAGTGATAGAATCGTAGCGTTCCGTGTGGGGGACCTGGGTTCCATTCCTGGCCAGTGCGCCTAATGTGTGGCCACCATCTGTCTGTCCCTGGAAGCATGCGTGCTGCTGTCATGCTGATCAGGCTTCAGCCGAGCTTTCAGGCTGTGATAGACTAGGCAGTCGACTTGCGGAAAATCAGCCAGTGAAAATTCTTTGGATCATGATGGTCCAATCTTGTTGTGCATGGGCTTGCCACGAGTTGGGGACGTAATGACTGCTGACAGCAACTACAATGGTTAATGAAAAGGAGGTAACAGCAGTTCAGACGCTGAGTGGGGACGACAGTGAGAACAATAGTTTGTCTGGAGTATATACAAAGAAATAGAATTGCTGTGACATATTTATAATCAGTCTTGCTAAACTGTCTCCAAAGCAGCTATATGATAATGAATTCTCTCATCCAGTAGTATGAAAGTATCTGTTCTTCAAAACCTCTTACTTTAAAATGTTTACCAAGCTAGTGGGTAAAGAATGGCATCTTAATTCACACTTTCCTGACTTCCTGTGAAGCAGTGTGACCTTTCATGTGTTTATTAGCCACTTGGACGTGCTCCTCTGAGAACTGCCTGGATGTAGTCTGTCTGAAAACCCAGGTGCTACAGTGGTTAAAGGCTACCAATGCTAAGTGAAAGGTAGGCAGTTTGAATTTGGTGGGCGCTCTTGGAAATTCTGTGGGGCACTTCTGCTCTGTCCTGTAGGGTCACAGTGAGTTGAAATCAACTCAAAAACAAGGGGTTTGGTTTTTGTTTTTTTATCCTTTGTCTGGTTTTTATTGGGTTGTTTGGTCTTTTTTCTGTGGACTTACTGTCGTTCTTTATGTAGGCTAGATAGTAATCCTGTGCCTGCTGTATGTGTTGTTCGGTTCTGCCAGTCTGCCATTTGTCCTTAGTTGTTTAATTAAAAAGTAATAAAAATGATATGAAAATGAAGAGATAATTGATTTAATATGAACATTGAAACATAGGAAAGAATAAAAGTGGAACCCCTGGATGGGTAGAGTTTAGAAAGGAGTAGGGAATTAGTATGAAAAAAAAGTTCTGTCAAGTAAAGTTTTTGATACATTCGTAAACTGTTGAGAAGATTGCATGGCAGAAATGGAGACTTCCCATTGGCTTATAATAGGAGGTAAAGTTGAGTGAACAGGCTTTGCTTAGAGTGAAAGGCCATAATTGCCAGAGTGAGGAATTTGGAATTCATCCTGTAAGAATCTTAGTTGAAGCAAGATAATTCAGCCATTATTTGAAAGAGCCAGTCTGACCACAATGTCTAGAGTGAGTTAGGGCAGGAAGAATAGGCTATTAGAGGTACCTATTGGTGTTTAGTGGAAACCCTGGTGGCACAGTGGTTAACTGCCACATTTGCTAAGCAAAAGATCAGCATTTCACATCCACCAGCTGCTCCTTGGGAACTTCATGTGGCAGTTCTCCTGTGTCCTTTAGTGTCACTGTGAGTCAGAATTGACTCGATGGCAACAGATTTTTTTTAAAATTGGTGTTAAAGGCGAATTATGTTATCAGAGTAATGAATGAAAAGGAAGTAATAAAAGAGATGTTTTAAAGCCAAAAAAAAGAGGCCATGTCTTGGTGATTGCTTGGATGCCCTGAAGACGGTAGGTAGCTGAGAGACTGATGAAGCCATAGGCTCTCTGGTTGGGAAAACTGGCCTTTGGTGAGGGAAATGACATCAAAACCCAGACAGTGGCCACAGACATTGAAGATGGAGAGAGGTGAGTGGGACTGGCATCTCCAGATGGCCATTTTTGAGGACTGTCGGGATGGAACACAGAAAACAACAAATCAAAATTTTAGCTATGAATGAAAGCTTGGTCAACAAGTAAAGAAATTAAAGTAAAATTTAAACCAATGTGTTTGAAAAGGAGCAGAGAAGCCAACATAGATAGAAAGACAGGGCTGTTTGTCTCCCTGAGGGAGAGAAGACCACCTACAGAATGACACCTTCTGTTGACAGGGATGACGGAGCTTGGTACGTGTTGCGTCTTAGAGTGACTCTGTATCTAGAAGTTCTACTGGTGGAAAGCACGTGCATTTCTCATTGGTGGCCATGACCTAGCCACGGTGGCAACTGGGTGCCACAGTGCTGTTTCTTTCCTCACCAATTAAACAGATCCTAATTGAAGGTACATGCAACTGAACACATTCAAACTCTGTGCCTTTTTAATAGAAGTTCATTTCAAATGATGTTAGCAAAACTTGGAGGCAAGGATGGTTAGACTTCATCTTGCTAACTTAGCACATGTCATAAGGAAAGACCAATCAATGCCCTTCAGAAGGGAAGCTCACATTTGGTAAAGTAGAGAGGCAGCCCAAATGAGAAGAAATCTCTGGGAGATGATTCCCGCAAGAGCGGCAACGGTGGGCTCCAACACGTCCAAGGTCATGAGGATAGCACAGCACTGGTCGGTATTTCATTCTGTTATATGTAAGGTCACCACGGGTCAGAGCTGACTGGCAACAACTGGTGGCAACGGTGTAACTGGTATTTCAAGATTTAATGTTCATCCTCTCCTGGGCATTTAATAGCACTTTGTTTAAGCTCTGTGTTGATTCTTCTAATGGCGATTTGGCACTGACTTGGTTTTTTTCTTCTTTCAAATGCTTTTAATAACGTTTTCCTTAAACACAGTCATGGTATATAGACAATGAAATAGAAGAAATCAAAGGACTGGAGATGTGTGGTAACCTCACTCACCTTAGTCTGGCCAAGAACAAGATCACAGCAGTTCAAGGCTTAAGCATGTTACCAATCAAAATCCTCTGTCTGGTAAGTCTAACAAGTGTTATTCTGCATAGACATAGTCGTTAACGTTTCGGTAAATGTATGAAGCAGGGTTACTTAGAGTTTTTCAAATTCATGAAGAGTTAATTCCTTTAGGGATTGTTATTGGCTTCCTTTTTACTTAGTCCTTTCCATGTCTGCATTTTTTTTTTTTTTTTTTTTTGCTTTTGTGCTCTCAATATTTCAAGCTAAATTGCAAGGATTTCCTAATTTGGTATCCAAACTCAATTTTTTAAAAAGATTGACTTTTTTCCACTGAAAAAGGTATACTTTTAACAGTGATTGAAAAACATACTTTGCAATGGTGAAAATAGCATTTCAGCATACTGTGTACGGCTGGTTACACTTGACTGCCTTTAAGTGGACCACAGGCATTCTCTGTGTGCTGAGTTTTGGCAATTCTTTTCTATTAAAGCATGTTAGTCTCCCATTCAAGAAGATCAGAATTTGGGCAGAGAATAAGTGACCAGTGGCAATCAGAAAGTTTGCACTTGTTTATCTTTTCCCTCTGTGCAGCACCTTCTTCAGCAAACTGTAGGATGCGCTGCTGTGTGACTATGACATCACCCGAGCAGGTCACTTACAGACTGATACAGCTGGATTATGATAGCCCTGAAGAGACAGGGGATATTTTTGGAGTCGGAGTATAGCTCACTACTTTGGGAGCTGGGGTGATAGCTTGCAGATTATCCAGGATTCTTTCTTCTTCCTTTCCTCCTTTGATAACTCTGCTCTTCATTACGTCCATCCCTGGGTGGCCAGGGGGCATCTCTAGCCAGTGAGACACATTGTTGTGGGGTGGTGTTGAGTTGACTCTGACTCTTACAAGCCTAGAGGACAGAATATTGAACTGCCCTGTAAGGTTTCCTAGGCTGTAATCTTTATGTGGCAGAGGGGTTAAGAACTACAGCTGCTAACCAGAGGGTCTGCAGTTCGAATCCACCAGCTGCTCCTTGGAAACCCTATGAGGCAGTTCTACCTTGTCTTATAAGGTCACTGTGAATCAGAATTGCTGGTCATGGGTTTGCTCTCAGTTTGAATCTTTTTGGAAGAAGATTGCCTGGTCTTTTCACCTGCAGACCACTGGGTGGCTTCAAGCCACCATCCTGTCACTTAACAACCTTGTGACAACCTTTACACCCCCAGGGCTCCTCAGTGAGGCTTAAGCCAAAACAAACAAAACCAAACAAACTACCAGCCATTGCTGTCCGGTGGATTCTGACTCATATAGACCCTGTAGGACAGAGTAGAACGGCCCCCACGAGGTTTCCAAGAAGTAGCTGGTGGATTCAAACGGCAGACCTGACGGTTAGCTCTTACCCACGTGACACCAGGGCCTTAGAGCTGATTGTTAATTTCTTAAATTGAATATCCCATGGGATGGTGTTGGAACTCTTGTTGGAAATGATGTAGGGCTACCCACAGATTTTTGACAGATACAATATATACCATTCCTGTCATATTTAATCATCAGTTTGGAAACCCTGGTGGGTTAGCGGTTAAGTGCTATGTCTGCTAACGAAAAGTTCAGCAGTTCCAATCTGCCAGGTGCTCCTTGAAAACACTATGGGGCAGTTCTACTCTGATGTCTAGGGTTGCTATGAGTTGGAATTGACTCACTGGCACTGGGTTTGGGTTTTTTTTAACTAAAGGTTGGCTATGAGTTAGTTTTTCTTCCCATGAACTTTTAACTTGAATGGCTTTTCTGGACACCGGGTTCCTTACAGAGAGTTAGGTGAGGGTGGAGTACCGGATTCCTGGTGTGGATGCTGGAACCAAAGCATGGAAAGGTTGAATCACATATCTGAGGTTATCACATATCTAAGGTTGTATGTTCTCTGCCCACTAAAGCATGTTAGCAAAGCACGTAAATGGAAATGAGATGCATAAGGAGGATTGAAAGATTTAAGATTATAGTAGAAAGTCACATGTGAAATGCTGCTGATGTGAAGTAGTGTTGGCAGTAGGTATTCATTTTGTCATTTGTTGGGATGGAGCTCTTATCTTCGTGTGTCTTCTCTGCAGAGTCATGCCCGTTAACCCGAGGGGCTCATGATGCATAGAAAGAGATACACGGGCATTCTGAGGAGAACAATTATTAAGAATAATTAACACCTGGCTCTTTTATTTTAAGAGTTTGTTTCAATAACCCCATAAATAATCCAATATTTATTGTGGCTTTTAGAATAAGCATCCAAATAAAACCTAACTCACTGCTGTTGAGTCGATTCTGACTCACAGCGACCCTATAGGACAGAATAAAACTACTCCACAGAGTTTCCAAGGAGCATCCAGCATCCAGCTGACCTTTTGGTTACCGGATGTGGCATTTAACTGCTACACCACCAGGGTTTCTAGAATAAGCATAGCATCTGTTTTAGTCAGCTAGGGCTGCTCTAACAGAAATACCACAAGTGGATGGCTTTAACAAGGGGAGGTTTATTCTTACAGTCCAGTAGACTGCAAGTCCAAATTCAGAATGTCTGCTCCGGGGGAAGGTTTTACTATTGTTGGCTCTGGAGGAAAGTCTGATACTGCATCAGTCTTTGTCCAGGGAGCATCTTGGTGCAGGAACCTCAGGTCTGAAGGACGTGCTCTTCTCCCGGTGCTGCTTTTCTGATGGTGTGAGGTTCCCAACTCTCTGCTTCCTTTCCTTCCCTTTTATCTCTTGTAGGATGAAAGGATTAAGGGTGGTGCAAACCATACTCTGGGGAAACTCCCTTTACGGTGCAGCAGGGAGGTGATCTTATAAAGGGGTTTACAGTCCCACCCTAATCCTTTAACATACAGCATAGGAAAATCAGAAAATGGAGAACAATCTTAAAATATTGGGAATCATGGCCCAGCCACATGGTTACACTGATGGGGGGGGGCACAATTCAGCCCATGACAGCGTCCTTCATTTTTCTACCAGAGGGTGAGGTGGATTGCTCCTTCTTCCCGCCCCCTGACGCAGCATCAGCTGGAAGGTACAGCCCATGCTGTCACTCATTTTCCATTAAAATTTTTCAGAATAGGAAGGTCTCCTTTGGCACATTTTATTTAAATCTAAACTGCAATGACACATGGTTTTTCAATAGTTTTAGATACTTTGATTTTTTTTAATTTGTGGATTCAGAAAACCAGTGACTTCAATCACTATTCATTTTACACTTTAGAGAAAAAAAATTCTTTATATAAGCCAATGATTAATTCTCTGACATCATCTTTTATTGGAAATGTAGAAGAAAGTGTGATTCACTCCTGGACTATTCTGGCAACCAGCCTCTTAGCAACTAATGACAGTGAATTTCAAGTTTAAAAATTTGTTCTGTCTTGGCGAGGGGTGGTTGTTCCCCCCCGCCCCTTAATTTGTGGATTAAGAATAGTTCTGACTTCATTTATTTAAGAAAGTAGTTTCTCTGTATGTCCTTCTGCCCACCAGTCCTTATAAAACAGGTGAGAACTTGGAGAAGAAACAGGATGGCTGCATTTTGAAGTGATGCATGGATTTTCTACACGAGACAAAGGCTTTGGCTAGATGATGCTGGCCATTCAAAAATTCACTGGTTCTGCGTATTTCTCAGTTCTGGTTTCTTTCATGACCCTAGGCTATCTACTTAAACTTTTCTATGGCTCACTTTGCTCAGATTCCTCTACCATTTGGAAAGCCATCAAGAGACACTGTAAAGAGGAATTACAGCCTATCTGCCACATCTAAAGCACTTCCAAGTTATTTGGGAAGAAGTGTATTGTATATAAAATTGATATGTGGGCATACTTTGGATAGAAGATTGTACTCTTATTGCAATAACTTGTAACCACCTATGCCACCAGGGCTCCTTAAATTAATATGGATATTACGTCAAGTTCAATGTAGTTTTTTCTTTCCCTTTTCCACTACTCTGTGTGTAATTTTTTTTGAACTCTGAACAGTAAGAAATGTAACCTACCTTTGGCAAACAGAGTTATGAATATTTTTCTTATTTACAATAGAATTTTTCATATACATAATATACATATATTAAAGGGAGCAGCATAATGAACCCCTGTGCGCTATCACCAGCCTTATAGATTATCAACATTTAAAATATATCAGTATACTTTAAAGAACTCTAGAATTATTCCCATGAACACAAATTTTGCTGATTATAAAAGTAAGATCTTGTGAAACATAGAATGAAAATGATCTCTTGCTGTTAGATGTACCTTGAAACATGCCAGGAAAAATGTTATAAAAGGAAGAGCATTTTCTAGTTCTTAAACAGAGCTCTGGTGATGCTGTGGTTAAGTGTTTGGCTGCTAACCAAAAGGCCAGCAGTTCAAATCTACCAACTACTCCTTGGAAATCCTATGAGACTCTGTCCTATAGGGTCACTGTAAGTTGGAATCAGCTTGACTGAGGTGGGTTTGGTTTTTTGGTTTAGTTGCTGAATGCACATTAAACACTTTAAAAGTTCAAGGGTGGGTGTGACATAGCATTAACTGAAACCTCAAAGTCACTATTGTGATTCACAACTACAACTAAACTTTTAGCTTTACTATGACATACCCTTATATCTCAAGACTAAGGAACTCAAAGAATGATGTGATAATGCTGGAAAACATACAAGAAACTGTAAATTATTATCCCTAGTAATTCTTGTTATGGATTCACAGTGGTTGGGGAAGAGGACAGCATTAGAGTCTTGAAATTTTGTTTTATTCTCATTGTCTCAGAAAATATTCATGTGTGAGTGCTGAAGAAATTATTTGGTTATGTATTGTTGCATGATGAAAACCAAGCCCATTGCTGTTGAGTCAATTTCAATTCACAACAATCTGATAGGACAAGGTGGAACTGCCCCATAAGGTTTCCAAGGAGCACCTGGTAGATTCCAACTGCCAGCCTTTCGGTTAGCAGCCATAGCTCTTACCATCATGCCACCAGGGTTTCCACTGCATAATAAGCTACCTCAAAATATAATGACTTAGAGAAGGAGCTGTTTAATTTGCTAGCAATTCTGCCATCTGAGCAGGCTTCAGCCGGGCGGTTCTTCTGCTGGTCTTGCTGCATTCAGCTGGCGATTGGGTGGGCCCAGCTGAGATGCTGGGTGCCGGTGAGATGCTGGGATCCCTGAGATTTTCTCTCTCTTTAGTCTCAGGACCCGTCTCCATGTGGCCTTTCCTCACAGCCTTTCCAACAGGTGATTGGAGTTCTTACATCACCATTCAGAGTGCCTAAGACACAAAAGCAGATGCTGCCAGGCCTTCTAAAGTCTTGGGCTAAGAACTGATGCACTTCTGCCATATTCTTTTGTCTAAGACAAGTCATAGGTTCAGCCTAGACTCAAGAGGAGGGCACTGTGCAAGAGAATGAATACATGGAGGCAGCATCCACTGGAAGCCACCAGTGTAACAAACACACTCCCACAGTCCTGTCTTCATGATATGAGGAGACGGTACTTAGGGTGTTTATGTGAGCCTTGCAATATTCAAGTTGTTTATGAAAGAATTACATTACATTAATATTTCCAAAGATATTTATGGAGTTATGTTATCACGAAGCCTTTAGGTGTGCAATATGGAAAGCTTACAAGACTTATCTTTTGTCTTTCCTATTGATATAAACACTCATCTTGCTTTAACTGTGATGATTATATTATATTGTGACTCTTCCAGCTGAAACACTGGGGTTTCTTTCTGGGGTGTGTGTATATTTGTTTAAGAAAATGAGTGATGAAAATGAAGAAGAAAACCAAGAATGACTTACTGATTTAAGATATTTGGGGCAGTATCCAAAATGAAACTTGAATTATTACAATGTTTCCTATAAGAAGGCCTTTAAAGTATTAAGTTTGTTTTTCATCAATTTTAGAGCCATAACCAGATTGAGACAATCACGGGACTAGAGGACCTGAAAGCCCTACAGAATCTGGACCTATCCAACAATCACATTTGTAGCCTCCAAGGCTTAGAGGGTCATGACCTTTTGGAAGTGCTCAACCTGGAAGATAATAAGGTAATGTCGTATTTTACATCTTGGTTTCAGTGTCATCCTGAGAGTCAGGATGTATGAGGTATCAGAGACTTAGCACAAATGTCCCATCATTGATTTCTCAAAGGCCATCATGGTAAGTGCTGTCTCAGAAACATTATTCTAGCAAACCAGTAAGAGCAGTAGTTGCACAAAGACAGTGTATGTGTTTTTAGTAAATGCACATGGTTCTTAGTTTTAAATTTTGTTAATTCCTGATTATGTTTAAATGTTTCCGTTGTCTCCAAGTGTGCATGATTTTCCAAAGTAGATGTGTTGGAGAATTTTTAGAAATTTAGCTGTAGGAAAGTCTGAACTGTTAGAACAAGGACATTGGAGACATGGGAATGGCCCCAGGCTGGTGTTGTCCCGTGCTTACCATCTCAGGGAAGAGGTCTGACAAGTGAGTGCTCAGATTCTGCATGATGAGTTGTGGATTGGATTTATTTAAGTTCACACATGTGGCACAATGCATGTTTTACCTTGCAAATTATATAGTTTTTCAGTCTTAGTTAAGATTTATTTTTTAAAACTTAAAGAAACATTTCATTGTATTTTTGGTGAAATTATACACAGCAAAACAGGTTCCAATCCAACAATTTCTACCCATAATGTGCAATGACATTGGTTACATTCTTCACATGGTGTCAACATTCTCATTATTTCCATTCTCATTGTTCCAATACCATTAACTTAATCGCAGTGTCCCCAACCAAAATTTTTGTCTATGCTTTAAAGTAACTTTTGTCCTTTTGGGTTTATATAGATACTTTTTTTTATTATTATGTTTAAGTGAAGATGTACAATCCCCTATAAATCTGCATACCCGCCAATGAGCAGCTCCCACTGCTGTCCCTGCCTGGTGACAGCACACTCCTCTTCTCCATTCTATACAGGTCATATCCTCCTAACAATCTCCTATCCCCTCCTCTCCATCTTCTCCTCCACCTCCAGTAAAAGGTCAGCAGGATGACATCCTGTAGATGCACAAAGCCATAAAGTGCACACACAGTATGGTCACTCTGTGTTGCCAAGTCCAATCCATTCCTGTTCGAAGAGTTGACCTCCATTATGATTTATGGACAGGGGCAGCATCTGGGCCAGGGCCATGCCCCCAGGGGAACCCTGAGGCCCCTGGACCATCAATTATGGTCTTCTAGTGGGGATCTCAGGGTGCACCCCTTTTTATTCTCTTGTTGCCAGTGAGGCTAAATTTTGAGAGCCTGATCACAGCTATCACTGGTGGTGGCTGGGCACCATCTGGCTCTTCTGGTCACATGTCGATGTAGTCACCCATTCACATGGGTCTCTCTGTCTTCCGGATTCTCTTTCCCCCGTGTCATTTTGCTCCTTGGTGATCATCCATTCCTGCTGAGTTGGGACCATTTGATATACCTCAGATGGCAGCTTGGCAGCTTTTAAGACCCCAGACGCCACTCACCAATGTAGGGTGCAGAAGACTCTATGTAGATACTTTCTTAGAAGAGCATAGTACTCAAGGATGACATTTTTTTTTGGAAACCCTGGTGGCTTAGTGGTTAAGTACTATGGCTGCTAACTAGAAAGTTGGTAGTTCAAATCCACCAGGCGCTCCTTGGAAACTCTGTGGGGTAGTTCTACTCTGTCTTATAGCGTCACTATGAGTTGGAATTGACTCGATGGCAGTGGAGTTTAGTTTAGTTAAAAGGTGACTTCAAGGGATAGTTTTGGTTCAAGATTTAAAGAGTATCTCAGAGAAGTAGTCTCAGGTTTTCTTCCAGCCTCAGTGGGTTCAGTAAGTCTGGATTCTTTGAGGATTCCAAGTTGTGTTCCATGCATTTTACCTTTTCTGTCAGGATTCATCTGTTGTCACCTTGGTGGTGGCATCTGGGCAGTATCCAGTTCCGGTCCCAGGGTAGAGAAGGCTGTGGTTCAAGGAGACAGTCTTACGTTCTGCTTCCTTCTCTGATTCCGAAAGAGTAGAGACCAGTAGTTCTATCTTAGGTGATAGCTCACAAGATCGTAAGACGGCGGCCACCACTCATCCGACTGGGATGCAGAAAGTACACTTTCTGAGCTACGTTATGCTAACTGACTGCGTCAGCCCTTGAAGAGTATGATTCAAATCCAGAAAACTAATCCTGTAAGGTGACAGGTTGTGTCTAAGAAGCATCAGCACCTGTAACTCTTGTTAGTTGGCTGGTTGGTGATTGTTGCAAAGTTATGTATAACAGAGCGTCTTTTTGCCTGTGTACAACTTAGTGGCGTCGCTAATGTTATTCAAGATGTGTAAACTTCACCCACATTCAGTGTCACCCTTCCGTCACCATAAGGATTTTAATAAAGCACTTGTGTTTCTAATCATTAATTAAGTTGGTACCTATAATTGACTTCTAATGCAATAAGGAATGATTTTATTCATAGGAGTACTTTATCACATTTAAAAAAAAATATTTATAAGGAAATTAAATGTTTATTTCTTCTTCAAAATTAAAAGTTGGGCTGATGCTGAAAAGTCCAGGAGCCAGATGTGGTTCTATGGAGACAATTCTTTGTCCAGCTGTGATAGGAATTCTCAGTTGTGTCATTTGTTAGGTCGCTAGAAATTAAGAAAAGTCAACTGTTAGGTCTGGATATAAGTGATTTGTCAATCACAGCCCAGATTGCTTTTCCTCACTGTCACTTGCTTTGAGTATCAAATTATTTTTTGGCAGTTTCTAAACTTCAGTAATTCTAATGGGCCACCGTTGTTCCCTGTGCTGTGTCTTGAGAAGTCAGCACCGTGTCTGTTTCATATGGTTCCAGAGTCCTTTTCATGCAGTTGTCATTGTAGGCTGATTTGTATAAATCTCCTACATAAAACAGTTTTTACATATATACACAGAGTATTAGAAATGTGGAATACATTCACTAAATCCAAATTCAACATGTCTCAGGATTTACGAAAAGGAGCAGTGGTAATAATAACAATTATGGTAATAAAACAATCCAGACATAATCTCTTCTAAGCATTTTCTGTTTAATCCCCATTACAACCAAAAGCAAAACGAAACCCGTTACTGTTAAGTCGATTCTGACTCATAGCAACTCCATAGGACAGGGTAGAACTGCCCCAGAGCGTTTCCAAGGATTTGAACTGGTAAATTTGAACTGCTGATTTTTGGTTAGCAGCCAGGCTCTTCACTACTGTGCCACCAAGCATCCTTCGTCTCCATTGTAACCCCATTACTCTCCTTCTTTTACAGATGGAGACACCAGGGCACGAAGAGTTAAGTAACTTACCCAAGGTTATGTATCTAACAAGTGGCTGACAAAGGATTCAGATGTAGAATAGTTTCCCTTCAGACTCAATGTCGCTAACCTCTGCAGGGTAATAATACCATGTATAAAATTCCAGCAGTCCTTTATCAGAAAAGGTGTGGTATGATTCTTTGGAACACCATTGCCCCACAGAAATATAACGAGAGCCACATAAAGAGCCGTGTATGGCATTTTAGATTTTCTAGTGGCCAAAATGAATAAAAAGGAACAGGTGATACTAATTTTAACCATATATTTTGTTTAACTCCCCATATCCAAAATATCGTCATTTCAACATGTAATCTTCTTAAAAAAACTGCTGATGAGATATTTTACAGGCCTTTGTTTCTTACTACATTTTTGAAATCTGGCATTCATTTCAAGGGGCCCCAGTGGTGCCGTGATCAGGCACCAGCTGCGAACCTCAAAGTCGGCAGTTCAAGCCCACCAGGTACTCTGCAGGAGGGAGATGCGGCAGTCCGCTTACGTAAAGATTCCAGCTGGGGAAGCTAGGAGGCACTTCTCCTTTGTCCTGTAGCTTTGCTATGAGTCGAAATGGACAGCAGTGGGTTTTTTTGGTGTTTGTTTTATGCTTACAACTTTTCTCAGTTCGTTCTAGCCACATTTCAGTTGCTTCAGTTCCCCTGGAAACCCTGCTTGCTCACATACTCAGACACGTGCTAAGTAGCCGCACATGACTAAGAGCTACCATGCCAGACAGTACAGTTCTAGAAATGCCTCACCAGTAAGAACACCAATAATCTTCTATTTCAAGACCCCAAAATCCCAATGCCATCAAGTCGTTTCCGACTCATGATGACTCCACAGGACAGAGTAGAACTGTCCCACAGAGTTTCCAAGGAGCACCTGGCAGATTTGAACTGCAGACCTTAGCCCCCTACGCCACCAAGGTTTCCTCCATATCAAGAGTCTCTTCAAATTACATTTGAAAAAGCTTAAAGAAAAAAGGAGTATGATTTAGTGAAGAAAGGAGTTTATAATTTTGAAATACTAAACAGATTCCTTTAAAAAAACAAAAAAAGGTGGCAATGTGTCCCAAAGGGGAAATACTTTGCCAACCACTCGATCTGTAACAATAACACAATTCCCTGGCGCCCCATTGGGCAGGCTGGGGAGCAACCAGCACTGCTTTGAAATATTCTGTGAACCCTCCCAAGAGTTCCTCTGAGATTTTTTCAGGACAACTGAGAATACCAAGTATTGGGGATGGAAAATTTACCATATGAAAGAAGCATAACATAGCTCGTAGTTCTTGTGATTAATCTGATAGTTGTAGGGGGTCCCACGTCCGTCATCTTAGTTACTTGGTTTTAGCTATTGCAACATCGCAGCACCTACATGTGATCATCTGAACATCTTTTCAGAGTTCCTTTTGCAAATCTTTACCATCAGCTGGGGACTTGGGGACCTTTGTCACTGACCACTCCATAGTCCTTACTACATTTGAAATCACTTCTCACATTAAAACTTATTTCCCCAATGATACTTCTTTTGTAACCTTAGTTATTCCTTCTAAGGACAGTGGTTTGGCATGGCAGGAAAACATTGGTCTTAGAGTGATTTACAGGGCGCTGTTTTATTTCTGAGTCCTGTTTTCAGTGCATGTCTCCAGCTAGTTATTCTGAGTTATTGTAAGGATTCACAAGATAATACTGATAAACCAAGCATTGCGTACCTTCAAGTCAATCCTGGCTTACAGTGACCCCTGTGACAGAGTAGAACTGCCCCATAGGGTTTTCTAGGCTGTATGCTGTTTGGGAACCCTGGTGCTAAGTTTGCTAACCAGAAGGTCTGCAGTTCAAATCTGCCAGGTGCTCCTTGGAAACTCTATGGGACAGTTCTGCTCTGACCTCTAGGGTCTCTATGAGTCAGACCCGACTTGATGACAGTGTTTTTTGTTTTTTTTTTTTTTCCTTTTTTATGCTGTTTAGGAACAGACTGCCATATCTTTCTCCTACAGAGCTGTTCTGTGGATTTGAACTGCCAGTCTCTTGGTTGGCATCTGAGTGCTTAACCGTTGGACCACAAGGGCTCCTTCACAAAGCGATAAGCAAACCAAACCCACTGCTGCTGAGTTGATTCTGGCTCATGACAGGGACTGATTGTAGAAGGCAGTTTGATCACCCCAGCATCTCCTGTGCTCAGCCTGGCTACCTCTGAACACTGCTGTGAGCCCCTAGAGATATCAGACACCCCCTGGGATTACCTAGTCTAAGCCCTCTCCTTAGAGGACGACAAACTTAAATCCAGAAAGAAAGCAAGTTCACACAGAAGCCAGATTGTGTTCAGTTTTCCTCCATATCCCTTCTGCTCACATAGCAGTATGAACTATGATCCAGCAAAGATTAAAGTAATGCCCTTATGTTGCTTATAGATATTAAATGATATCTGTCTCTCAACAACAATAAGCAAGAAGTCTATATAAGGAATTTCCTACCTAAACAGAAACCCAAAACCAAACCAAACCCACTGACATCAAGTTGATTCTGACTCACAGCTACCCTATAGAACAAAGTAGAACCACTCCACCGAGTTTCCAAGGAGTGTCCAGTGGGTTCAAACTGCCGACCTTTTGGTTAGCAGCTGTAGTACTTAGCCACTACACCACTGGGGGTTCCTACCTAAACAGAACAACACAAAAAATAAACGGTAGGATAATGGTCTGTGATGTTTTGGCATCATAAAGCAATTCCCATTATCATCAAGTGGGTTCCAGCCCTATAGGACAGAGTGGAAATGCCCCGTTGGGTTTCCAAGGTCATGATCATTATGGGAGTAGACTGCCACATCTCGCTGTCGTGGAGCAGCTGATGAGGTTGGACCATCAGCCTTTCAGTCAGCAGCCAAGTGTTTAACTACTGCACCACCAAGGCCGCTTTGTAAAGCAGCAAAAATATCCACTATTGTTGAGTCAATTCTGACTCATGCAACCCTATAGGACAGAGTAGAACTTCCCCTTAGGGTTTCCAAGGAACATCTGGTAGATTCGAACAGCTGACGTTTTGATTAGCCCCGGCCCTTAGTGACTATGCTATTAGAACCCCTCCACAAGGCCGTTGACCTGTGGAAATCCTCAGTGACAACAGCATTTCCTGACAGAGCTCCTTGGCTGCTTCTTTCTTAAGGTGTGTGACCTTTCCTTCTCAAGTGTTCTCCCTGAATACCAATGGGAGGACTTCAACAAAAGACCTCTGTCATAGTCTTTATTTTTGTGATGCTCTGTTTAGATAGAAAAGTTCCTTGCAGGAGACTTCTTGCTTACTTTTGTTTAGAGATATGCAACCTGTTGAGAGATATGTGCCATTTAACGTCCACAAGCAATGTAAGGGCGTTAATTCAATCTTCAGTCGATCACAGTTCCTACTTCTGTTTGTGTGTGTGAGCAAAAGGGGTTTGGGGGAAGTTCAATGCAATCTGCTTTCTGCATGAACTTTTCTCTCTGGATTTCAGTTCGCTGAGCTGTAAGGAGAGGACCTAGGCTAGGTGATCCCTTGAGGTGCCTGATACTTCCAAGGGCTCCCAGCAGTATGGAGGTGAGCCGACTGAGCACGGGAGATGCTGGAGTGACGAGCCCTCCTTCTGAAATCAGCTCCCATTCACTGACAAAAGGACCATGCCGTGGGATGCAGGCAGGAAGGGGGCCCTTTGATGGCTTGTGTGTCCTGTGCATGCAGAGGGGCTGGCTGTCCCCCAGAGAGCAAAGGGGCGACAACAGTTGTTCCCTGTGATCACCGTGGTTCTTCAGAGAACCAGGTGGGTGGGCAACTGATAGGTGGACAACTTTGAGGCCAGCTCCAGATCCAGTCGCATGATTTTACCCTATTTCACAGCCCCTTATGTAATGCCTGCTTCATGGTGACCTGGCTCCATGCTGATGAAGTGGCCACTTATCTCCGTGCATTAGCAATTGATCACTGATGACAGCATGGGCTGCTGACCCTGGTGCCTCAGTGGATGATTGCATTCCGCCAGTGCTCCAGGACAGTGGGCCTCTGACGGCCACTTCACGGGACTAGAGTTGGGCATCAGCACCCCTGGGACTGCTGGTGGGGAGAAGTGCTCCCTCGCAGAGCTGTCTCTGACGGTCAGCAGTTATCATCAAGTCACCTCTAACTCATGCTGTGCCTGTGTCTGTCAGAGCAGAACTGAGCTCCACAGGGTTTCAGTGGCTGAGTTTTCCTGAATAGACTGCCAGGCCTTTCTTCTGAGGTGCCTCTGGGTGGACTTGAACCTCCAACCTTTCTGTTAGTGGTGCACCATGATAGTAGTTTTCATCACTGAGGGACTCCTTCTGACAGTTGGGTTGGGGATGCAATGCTAAGTTTTGGACATTGTCCAAGTTTGGGCATTGCCCAAGTCATCCAGTGCTGTTATAACAGAAGTACCACAAGTGGGTGGCTTTAACAAAGAGAAGCTTCTTCTCTAATAGTCCAGTTGTCTAGAAGTCCAAATTCAGAGCTCGAGCTCCAGGAGAATGGCATCTCCCTGTGTCGGCTTTGGAAGAAGATCGTTGTGATGTATCAGTCTTCCCTTGGTCTGAGAGCATCTCAGCACAGGAACCTCGGGTCCAAAGAAAACGCTGTGCTCCTAGCGCTGCTTTCTTGGTGGTATGAGGTCCCCAACTCTCTGCTGGCCTTTCTTTCTTTTTATCTCAAGTGGGATAAAAGGTGGTGCAAGCCACACCCTGGGGAAACTCCCTTTACACTGGATCAGGGAGGTGACCTAGGTAAGGGTGTTACAGTAGCACCCTAATCCTCTTGAACACAATCCAGTCTTGCTCTGTCAACCAGAGGCAGAGATTAGGATTTACAACACAGAATAGCTGTTAAATGAGTCACAGAATGGAGGACAACCACGCAGTGGTGGGTTCATGGCCCAACCAAATTGCTACAAACATTGTTGGGGGACGTAATTCAATCCATGACAGATGTATCCTTCTGATCCTTGAACAGACCCAAGCTGATTCCCACTTGAGGAAGTTCGTACCCTCTGACCTGGCTGCTAGAAGGTTTTCTCCTGATTTACAACACACTCCTCTCCTTTATTTCATTCACGTTTCTGTGCAAACCGTCTAGGGAGGCTGATATGCCCACCCAACCTGGGAGAGCTTGCTGTAGCATCCCTCCCTGTCTCCTCATTCCTTCACATGGTATATTTTTCATTAGCACTTAATACCACCTGAGATGATGTTGTACCACACATTATATCTTGCATCATTACATCACAGTTAGGAGTACAGTATCCACCTTCCTCACTAGAATGTGAGCTTCAGGGCCTTCATCTTGTTCACCCTCAGCAATGCTCAGTTCATCACTGAGATTGAAGAGTATTTGTTGAATGAATGCATGACTCTCAGGAGCCCTCACTAGTACCCAGATTGGTCTCTCTTCCGTCAAGTGCTTGGTAGATGTTCAAAGTCTATGTGATGAGATTCTGGAAGGGTTGTGTAGAGGTACTTTGGCTTGAGTGTTTTCCTGATGGATTGAGAGAGGAGACAGAGTGGAGATCAGGAGGAACTGGGTCAGCTGAGAGATGATAAAGGGTGATGGTAGTGGGGAAGGAGGAGAAAGGATGGACTCCAGGGAGATGGAGAATTAATTGCTATGGTAGGATTAATAAGGCAGAGTGAAGGTGGTGGGTGAAAGGAAGATGGGGCTGAAGAAGACTTGCAGGTTTCCGGCTCAGAGGACTGAGCGATGGTAGTGCTATCTAACCTCTCAATGCTGTGGTCCAGTACCCTTGCCATTCTGGATGCTCAGCTTGCCCTAAATTTTGGAGACAGACCTCTCATCCTAATACAGCTGTCTGGGCAGTCATATGCTAGTTTTCTATGACAGCTCAACAATGGCTATGGAGCTACTTTTGGAAGCTTGACCTGTTACTGGCTGCCATATGACCTGTTACTGCCCGCTCATGGCAACCCCATGTGTGTCAGAGTAGAACTGTGCACCAGAGGATGTTTAATGGCTGTTTTTTCATCAGTAGTTTGCCAGGCCGTCTGAGGTTCCTCTGAGTAGACTTGAAGCCCCAACCTTTCAGTTAGCAACCGATTGCACCACCCAGTGACTCCTCTTGGAAGGTAATTCTTGCTACGTTCTACAAGGCATCTGAAAACAGAGAAAACCAAAATCAAACCCATTGTCATCAAGCCAGTTCTGACTCGTAGTGACACTATAGGACAGAGTGGAACTGATGGGTTTCCAAGGTGCATTGAGTGGATCCAAACTGCTGACTTTTTTCATTTAGCAGTTGTAGCTCTTAACCACTGTCCCACCAGGGTTTCTGGGGAACAGAGAACTGGAGTTTAAAAGTTATGCTTAAATATAGTCTCATAATTTCTGCTTTGTCGGTTTTTAAAAGAAATTTCTCTGTATCACAAACTTTTAAATATATCTCTGTACTTCCTTATGATAATTTCAAATTTTCTTTTTCATGTTTAGTCTTTAATCCATGTGAGATTTGTCTTTGTGGGTATGCAATGGAGGCAGCTAATTCCCATATGGGAAAGCAATTGTCCTAACATTTCAGAAATCTGATTTACTAGTTGTGAAATAGTCCACTGAATGAGTATGTTAGACTTTATTGAGTCATTCACTTATTGGATTTTATGATGTTGACAATTTTAGCTATTAAAGATAATGTAGTGTACGTTCCTGTTTGTGAATCTGTAAGTGGGTATGAGCATATTTAAAGATTTTGATATGTATTTGCTGAAGCTTCCTACCAAGTACTCTCACCAGCAACACATGCAGTCTATCTTACAACCCCTTGTCAACAAAAACCTTTTTAAAGCTATGGCAATCTGGTAGAGAAAACCAGTTTTTTGTATCTTATTTTTTATATGCCTTTCTTAAATTGTCAGTGAGGCTAAACATTTTTCTCCAGTGTTTATTAATCATTTGATTTCCATTAAAAAAATTCTGTTCATACTCTTGTATATTTTTTATCACAGTTGTCCCATTGCTTTTCATTGTGCTTATGAAAATTTTGATGTATGCATTAAAAGAATTTATGAAGTACTTTGATATTTTCCTTTGTGTTTCTTGTGTCTTGCTTTATTCCTTTTTATTTTTATATAGTTCTTCTACATTCGGAAGTAGTAGGTGTTCAGTTTAACTCTTTATGGCTTTTTTTCATTATCTTAATTCATAATTAGTTGTTTGGTATAATTGAAACAAATATTTAAACTAATGTCTTCTGATACCTAAAACCAAACTCACTGCTGTCGAGTCGGGTCCACCTCATAGTGACCATAGACGTCAGAGTAGAACCGCTCCATAGAGTTTCCAAGGAGTGCTTGGCAGGTTTGAACTGCTGACCCTTGGGTTAGCA
This sequence comes from Heterohyrax brucei, assembly GCA_028571685.1. Lineage (NCBI taxonomy): Eukaryota > Metazoa > Chordata > Mammalia > Hyracoidea > Procaviidae > Heterohyrax > Heterohyrax brucei. Next base: position 14,958,356 of record CM053147.1, on the reverse strand, counting down.
GACATAGTACTTAACCCACTATGCCACCACGCTATACTAGTAGTAATATAAGGGTAACAACTACCACTTATTGAGTACCTGTATACTCAGTACTGTGCTAAGTAATTCCCATTCATTATCTCATTTATCCAAGAGTTCTATTGATTAATATACATTTTCTCACTGGTTTGTGATGGATTTTGTTATAGGTTCCATTCTAACCTTCTACAAAGGTGTGGTTCTGGGCTTTCTCTTCTGTTCCGGTTATCCATTTGTTGATTCTCACTCTAGTAACACATTTATCATCACCATCACCACCATCAGACCACTACTTCGACTTTATTTTTGTGGAAAAAAAATCATAACTGGCAAGAAATTATAAGACCATATTTAAGTGTAACATTAAACTTCAGTTCTTTGTTTTCGAGAAACCCACTCTAAGGCTATTTTTTTTGAAAGCTGCTTTGATATCTGCCAGTTTAATTTTCCCTTTGAGCTTTAAAATTACCTTGTCATGTTGCCCAAAATGCCCCACTGAGATTTGGATTGGAATTTCACTAAACCCAGATGTTGATTTAAGAAACATATGTCTAGAAAATATTTCCATTTTTTTCTTTAATTCAGGAATACAATCAGTTTCTCTGCTTCTTATTTATTTCCTCTTACTTTCAGTGTTTCATTGATAAAGCTTTATAATTTATGTAAACCCTATGAATGTTTGTTAAAAATTTCAGATTTTTTAAAATTCTGATTGATTTTTGACGGCATCCTTTTCAGTGATTTACTCTTGAGTGTTGCTGTATTGACGTGAGTGCATATGTGTACATACAAACACCCACACATACATGTTTAATTTGTACATCCATATTTTGTATGTCATCACAAGAATTAATGATTTGAAAAGTTCTAAGTGTTTTTCTGAGTTTTCTAGGAAAAAATCATCTCATTTTGTTAGTAATGATGATTTTATGTCCTATTTCTGTACTTTGCACTTCTCATTTCTACTTTATATCTTTTTCCTTTGGCGAAAGGTTTCAAAATAATTATAAATAATGATGGTGGCAACCACTCTTGGCCTTCTAGTGATATGAACAGACAGCCCTCTAATGTTTAGTCTAATCTTCAATTTAACAAGGATACAAAAAGATTATTACATCGAGGATGTAATTCTGCTATGACTACTTTACTCACAGCTGTTTTTCTTGTTAATCGGCTATGAGTACTGCATTTTGTCAAATCCTTTCCTGTTTCCATTGAGGTGACCATGTTGTCACTCTTTGTTCTCTGTTATAAAACCTTATATTTACAACTTTGCCAGTTATCATTCTCTTTGGAAGGCTGGCAGAATCCCTACTTCAGTTGTAGCATTTTAATATCTAGCTGGATTGGTTTTAAGGAAATTTTATGGTAGGATAGGTGCATCTGTAATCACAGGTGAGACTGCTTTGTGCTTTATGATTTTTCTAAAACCCATGGAAAAGGAAGAGAGAGGAAGAATACTCATCAGCACATGTGCTGGCCTAGCATGGAAGTCCACTGTCCCTCTTTGTTCTGCTCCTGGTTCTTTTGTCACAGGGCTCCTGAAGATCTGGTTGTTTTCTCTTTAAATAGCCTCTCTAACACTCTCTTGGCCAGTCATTTGCACTTATTTAAACTTCTAAAGCTTGATAATTAAAACTACATTTTCTTAGAACTTATAGCTTCTGAGTTACATCACTTGTGACACAGAGCACCCATTTTAAAAGAGATGGCTCTGTCCATACAACTTGATAACTGTTGAAACCCATTGTACAGTGCTAAGACCTATTGCTATTGAATGGATTCTGACTCATAGCAATCCGACAGGACACACTAGAACTGCCCCATAGGGTTTCCAAGGCTATAAATCTTCAAAGGAGCAGACTGCCACAGCGTTCTCCCGTGAAACAGAATACATAAAGATAAGTATTGTAGGCCTTAGTGAGCTGAAATGGACTGGTCTTGGTCATTTTCAATCAGACAATTATGTCATCTACTATGTTGGAAAAGATAAAGGGGAATGGAATTGCATTCATTGTCACTATCTTGGAGTACCACGCTGTCAGTGATAGGATAATATTCCATATATCTTTAAGTAAGACCAGGTAATGTGATTATTGCTCAGACTTATGCACCAATGACTAAGGCTAAAGATGAAGAAATCGAAGACTTTTACCAGCTTCTGCAGTCTGAAATTGGTATGCAATCAGGATGCATTGATAGTTGCTGGTGACTGTAATGGGAAAGTTAGAAACAAAGAAGAAAGATCAGTGGTTGGAAAATATGGCCTTGGGGCTAGCAGTGATACCAGAGATCAAAAGTGATTGATGACTTTTTCATTGCAAATACCCTTTTTTTTCCCACCAAAATAAATGGCAAGTGTAAACATTTCCATAAACATCTGTGGGTAGAGGTAATGGACAAGCTGAATATCATCAGTCAGAACAAAGCCAGGGGCCGACTGTAGAATTGACCATCAATTGCTCATATGCAAGTTCAAGTTGAAATTGAATAAAATTAGAACAAATCCACAAGAGCCAAAGTACTATCTTGAGTGTGTACTACCTGAGTTTGGAGACCATCTCAAGTGTAGATCTGATGCCTTGAACACTAATAACTGAAGACCAGATGAGTTGTGGAGTCACATCAAGGACATGAAAGCAAGATGTCATTAAAAAGACAGGAGACAAATAAAGACCTAAATGGTTATCAGAAGACACTCTAAAACTTGTTCTTGAACATCAGGTAGCTAAAGCAAAAGGAGAAAATGTTGACGTAGAAAAGCTGAACAAAAGATTTCAAAGAGCGACTGTACAAGAAAAAGTAAGGTATTATGATGACGTGCAAAGAGCTGGATATAGAAAACCAGAAGGGAAGAACATGCTCAGTATTGCTCAAGCTGCAAGAACTGAAGAAAAAATTCAAGCCTTGAGTTTCAATACTAACAGTCTGCCAGCAACAGTCCAACATTCATTTCAGTGGACTGAAGTCAAGACAGAGTTGTGCTCCCTCCAGAAGCTCTAGATGAGAATCCTTTCCCTGCCTTTGCCAGCTCTGATAGCTGCCAGCATTCCTTGGCTTGTGGCCACGTCACTCCAGTCACACTCCAGTCACACTCCAGTCACACCTTCTCTTCTTCTGCTTGGTAATACCGTCTCCTGTCTTCCTCTTATAAGGATACTAGTGTGTGCATTTAGAGTCCATCCAAGTAACAGAAGGTAATCTCCCCATTTGCATCTTTGGCCATTTAAAGTAATGGCTTCCCTTTTGCCATATAGGGGATTCACAAGTTCAAGGGATTTGAATGTGGTTATCTTTGGAGGAAGGAATGTTGGTGGAACAACAGTGTCAGTGCTCGACACTGAACTGCTGTCGGAAAGACTGGCAGTTTGAAGACTCCCAGTGGCTCCATTCTGCTCTGTCTCTTGGGTTTGCCATGAGTTAAAAATGACCTGATGGCACCCAGCAATAATAATCATTGGGGAAGAGGCATTTTCAGCCCCCCACAGAGGGAAGGCACGTGCAGAACAGCAAAGCATTCAGCAGCAGTAGGAAGATGGAGCCAGAGGACACCACGCTTGTCTCCTCTGACTTTTTCCATCTCATCTTACTTTGACAAGGACAGAGAAGGAAGTTGGATCTCTTTCGTCTGACTCTGGAAAGACCAGCTGATGCCAACTGACATCTGGGTCGCATGGTCTATAATCATTCTTTTCATAGTGCTTGCAACATGTCAGCAAGTGCCCTTTTCATCAGCCGCCATCGATACCATCATGCTCCAAAAGAGCTGCATCGTTTCCCTGTGCTGGGACTGTACCATGACTCATTTTACCATATAGAAGTGGCATTTTTAGGAATGTAGAAATTGTTTACTTTTACAAGTAATATTTGTCTTATTTAGGTGATGCTGCTGTAACAAAAAAGAACACAAGTTTATTTTCTCATAGGTCAGGAAGCTGGAAGTTCCAATTCAGGGCCTGGCTCTAGGGGGAGGTCTTTCCTTGTGGTAGCTCTGTAGGGCCCTTGGCATTCTTTGGCATCTATCTTCCCCCAGTGTGTGCCTCTGTTTGTTCTATTCTTTCTCTAACACAGAAGAAATCAGTATTGGGACCTACTCTTCACTGGTTTGGCCTCACTAACATAATGAAAGAAAAACACTATCTCCAAACAAGATCACAGCTTATAGGTACAAGAGTCAGAAATTCGACACATAGTTTTGGACCACACAATCAGACCATGACACCATTGGACTGACTACTCTTGTATCTAGGTTATTGCATGCCTGATGCTCTCCTGGAAAGCCTAGTGGTATAGTGGTTAAGAATGTTGGCTGCTAACCAAAAGGTCATCAGTTCAAATCCCTCAGGTGCTCTATGGAAACTCTCTGGGACAGTTCTACACTGTCCATAGGATCCCTGTGAGTCAGAATTGATTTGATGGCAACAGGTTTGGTTGAGAGTTTGGTTTAGATGCTCTCTTCAGAGCATCTTGGAAGAATATAACTGGTTCATAGCTTGTGCCTGTTGAACATATCAGACCACCCTTTAAGAAAAATGTACTAGGTGCCACTCTCACCAGCAGTGCTTATAGGCACACGTGGGTGGGCCTTGCTCGTGAGACCCAATGAACAAGGAAAACATCTCAACATTCATACCAGGTCCAAGAATGAGAATAGTATAGCAGGGCAATCCATTCATTGCTCAAAAGTTCTGACTGGGCAGTGCGAACTGAGTTGATTTTTATCCCTTCCTGAATAAACAACAACAAAAAACATTGCTGTCAGGTGATTCTAACTCACAGTGACAGAATAGAGTACCCTGGCCCCATAGAGTTTCTAAGGAGTGCCTAGAGGATTCAAACTGCTGATCATTTTTGGTTTGCTGCTATAGCACCTCACCACTACACCACCAGCATCTCCTTGTGAATAACACGATATAAACAAATTGGCCTTTTTCTTAGAGATCATCCAAATGGCTAATGCAGGAGTCAATTCATTTTATGGAAAAAGATGTGTCTAATAGCATCACATTACTGTAGCAGCAGTATTCATATATGCAGGCCTTTGAAAATGGCATCCTTTGAACATGGTACATACGTATGTTCTTCCTCTGATTTAACAAGGGGAATAGTTTATGTTCTAGCTGTGTTTGGTAGTTGGGAAACTCAGTCTTTCTCTGTGGTGCTACTCCTGGAATTATGATTCATGCAAAAATATTTCGGGGACAGATATCAATGAAAAATCAATTATTTTTGCAAAAGTTCAATACAAAGTTTTTGAGGTAAAATTGTAAATATTATGCTAATTGTAGGCAATTAAGTGAGACTGTCTGCTTTTAATTTCAGGAGGCAAGGTGGCGGAGAATTTAGGAAGCTGGTGTCTGTTTTTTGTACTGGTGTATACTGACTTTGCATACTGTTTTATTTCTTCCTTAAAATAAACATCCATCAGATGAGGATCTATTTACTGATCTCTAGCCAGTAGAGACAGGAAAAAAAACATGGCTGTGGGCATTCACATTTATTTAAGGGGTCTGCAATAATTTCCATGTTCCTGCATAGCTTTAGAGGACTTGTATTGAAAAGCTGCGTGTTCAACAGGACAGTTTTCTTTTTTCTTTTTTTTAGCAAACAAAGCGTCCAAACTGTCTCCTATTATGTTTTCTTTTGTCTTTGTGAGTTTCATTTGTTGATAATATTTTGGTTCTTTGGTTAAATAGATTGCTGAGCTACGTGAAATAGAATACATTAAAAATCTACCTCTCCTTCGAGTCCTCAATCTTCTAAGAAATCCAATTCAGGTGAGATCATTTAGAGCAGGTGATGGAAGTGGGAGGAGAATCTATCTTGAAATTTTTTGAGAAATACTTTTTTTATTTTGCATTTATAAATTTAATGTATTTTTTCTTTTTTTATTTAGATAGAAATACATCCAGTTATATACCCTTTAGGTTATACACCTAAATTGTTGAATACAATTTGTGCATGTAGAACTTAAGGTCATTTATTACATTTTTTGAGTTGTGTAAGTATCCTCACTATCCTTCTCCAAATTATTCTACTGTCATTAACTTAAACTCACTGGCCCATAAGCCTCTCATCTAGCTTTTCAAGTTGCCGTTGTCAATTTGATCCGCACAGGTAATTCTTTAACATAGCACAGTGCTCAAGGAAGACATACTCTACTTATTAAGATAAACTTTTTTTTTTTTGCTTCAAAAAAGACTTTAAGAAAGAGTTTTATTTTAAGGTTTAAGATTTAAAGATTGTCTCAGAGGTTCATGCAGCCTCAACAGCTCCAGAAAGTCTGGATTCCATTGAGAATCTGCAATTCTATTCTACATTCTCAAAGAAGTACTTTTGATAAAGAATATCAACAAGTGTAAGAATGATGGATTTACCTTCATCCTCCAACTCTTAGGAAACAATTAGTGGGTTAGGCAAATTAGTACCTAAATTGGCATGATCTTTGGAAGCAAGATCTTGTTACCTGACTAACAAGCTGTGGCATCACTGTCATGAGAGTGAACTAGGGATTGAGTCTCGATGTTACTGCTCTACCTGGTCATTTGTGTCTCCCCTCGGTGGACTGTAGACTACTGAGAAGATAGTAGAGCAGCATCCCTCTCCATTGGAGAATGAATGCCACCAGAAGTGTAGACCAGCCATATATGTGTGAATAGAGAAGGCAGCAGGTAGAACACTAAAGCTCATAAACACAGGATGCGGGTGCTTGTTTATCTGGGAAAAGGAAAGTGATAGAATCATCTTGCTCATATTTTTACATAGGAGAAATCTGATTACTGGTTGTTCGTAATTTTTATGCTGCTACAATTAACAGAATTAGATCACAAGAAGATTAAAGTGGAAGAAAAGGTATGTAATTGTGTCATTTCATGTGTTTGGGGTTCAAAAAGCTCATGTTGTCGAAGGCAAGATTATGTAAGTGAGATATATAATCACCTGTAAGTTTATTCTGTATTTGAGGAGTGTGGCCTCATCTTGGCCTCCATGTGTTTAACCCTCGATGAGTTTAACCGTCAGCAGAGCTGACCATCTACGCAAATGAGGGCAAGCTCTGCTATTGATAAGAGCCTGCTGGTGGGGACCAGGAGCAATGCTCCATTTCTGTGAGGGGTGGGAAGGGAGCCAGTGTTAAGGTAGTGTTTGGATAACTATTATATTTGGTGGCATAGTGGTTAAAGGCTATGTCTGCCAATCAAGAGGTCAGCGGTTCAAATCCGTCGGATGTTCCTTGGAAATTCTATGGGGTCGGTTCTACTCTGTCTTATAGGGTTGCTGTGAGTCAGAACTGACTCAATGGCAGTGGGTTTGGTTGTTTTGGTTTATTATATTTGGAGGATTATCACTTTAAAAATTCATCTAATGATAAAACGTATTCTAGTGTCATTCTATCATAACAGTCCAAAGAAACTCGGATGGGCCACTACTCTGATATTTTAAATCCTTAATTTTGCCCTTTGAAAATAATGCCTCATCTGGTCACACAATCCCAGAATAACCAGATCCTCTGCCACTCCTCCCCATTGCCCCAGGCGGCTGCTTTGTCTTGTTTTAGGGACTGGGGACAGCCGAGAGCTCCACTAATGAGGACTTTCTTAGAGTGGATGCAAACTGGCGGGTAGGAATGAAAACACATGTAAATATGTAGAAAGGCAGAAATGCCATGTCGTAAATCTTGCCTCTCTGAAATCTTGGTTAAAAATAGTTACAGGTGCTGGCAAGTCTGTTATTATTGTGACACTCAAAGTCACTTATTAGATTTCTCTTTTCCCTTAACATTTCACAAGGGGAATAACTTTGAAAAGCCAGGTATTAAGTAAAGGTGTGGTAGAGGAGGTCATGTTGTGGAGGATGGGCCTGGACCCTTGAATGGAGAAAGCGATGCTAAAAGAGGTGGAAGTTTTTGTCATATTTGAAATAATGAGACCAGTTCTTGGTGAGATGGCAGGAGGGGGGAAAAAATCAGCATTATCAAATACCTGACATTTAGAACTGTGGATTTTGTTCTTTCTTCTTGCACTAGGAGTAGGAAATTTATAAAAGTGATCATGGGCTTCAGTGGTTTCTTGAACTTTCTCCCTCCCAAACCAAGAAATATAAAGAAATAGGAGATCAAGTTCTTCATTTTTAAATAATCATCATGGTTCAGGTTTTAGGGACATCAGACTAGATGTGAAGATGGGACCTAGAGATGCCTGGACAAGTATTACATTCTTTTCTAAACCCCACTTGGATGTCTGACATTTCATTAAAGAAAACCTGTACCTTGTCTTCTCTTTAGAAACTAAACTGTTCTCTTTTGATGCTTTGAATTCTGGGCCAGGTTTCCGCGGTGAATAAATATGACCCTCCCCCGGAAGTGATCGCTGCTCAAGACCACCTGACCCACGTGGTCAACAGCATGATGCAGCCCCAGAGAATTTTTGACAGGTATTTATTTGGAATTCCCAGGACGGAACTCAGAGTGAGCAGGGAGGAGACAAACTCATCAGTTTCCCCAGCTGTAGCTCTTGTGACCCATTGGTTTCCGATAAATACTGCTTTCTCATCCTCTCTGAGGGAAGAGGCCAGGTCTGCATTTGATAGATTCTGTTGTCTCAGTTAGGAAACCCTGATGGCATGATGGTTAAGTGCTATCTATGGCTGATAACCAGAAGATCGGCAGTTCAAGTCCTCTAGATGCTCCTTAGAAACCCTATGAGGCCGTTCTACTCTACTCTGCCCTATGCGGTCACTATCAGTCGGAGTCAACTTGAGAGCAGTGGGTTTTTTTGTTTTTGGGGGGGTGGGGAGAGTGGTCTCCGTTACGGTGTACTAATGTCACAAGCTTGAATAAGCTGCTCACTTAGAGTTGAGTTTCCCAAGAGTGGTGATGACTTGATGAATCTTCACCAATTCACCTGGCCCCTTGTCTGGTGGTTAGCCTGGGACATGCAACAGTAGAATGAAAAAAAAGGAAGATTGTTAACTTTTCTGTCCTAGGACAGACCCATAGACCTTAATCTTGTTAATGGAGAATGGTGGTGGTTTATATCCACCACCTTAGCTGTGACAGCATCCTGAATATCCTCATCAAAGAGCATTCTCTGAATTCAGGTAACTGGGAAGTCCCTAAATAGAAACTCAGCGAGCCTGAGGGAACCCTGAAGTTGTCTTTCACTCTGCGTGGCAATCAGCCCAGCAGTGGAGAGTCACCCAGCTTGGTTGAGCACAGGAACAGTCTCTCACCTCCAAGATCGAGGAGAGTTTTACCACGGTTTCTCCACTTCTTTTTAAACAATCTGTTGGAGCAGATGTCCCTGTAGGCTGTAAGCATAATGCAGAAATTTTATCCATATCCAAAGTCATCTTAAAAATACTTGTAAAACCTCTTGGAATAAATGGCTTCTCCCTGCTGTATTTGCTGTATGGTTTGCTGCCGCAGTGAGCAAAATGTTTCAGTTTGCATCGCAGCACATGATTTTTACCTGTAATTTAAGAATGTAGACATCAACAGTTTTATATGTTTGTGGTAGCCCCCTAGATAAAGTGATTTATCATGTATTTGCATATATCTGGACAAGCACATTTGATTTAAAAGATGGACATTTATGTCCTCATTGTGTTTTGTTCCTGGTTTATGAGATTGCTGCTTGTTTCACGCTTTAGACTGTATCTATATAAAAACTATGTATCAAAGAAGATTGCAGCAGTGTTTGATAAGCATGCATTTCTTGCTCATTTCTGGCTGCCAGGCAAGTAAGAGCAAATGGCCAACAACCCAGGATGCTCAGCAAGGAACAGTGTGCATTGTGGGAAACTCATGGAAACAGAGTCAGGGGCTAGTGTTTAGTTTTGCCATTACTCTTTCCTCTTTAGGCAGTGCAGAGCTCTGCATTGTTGGGAAATCACTGTCCTCTCTCTGGACATGATCAGAGGAGGGTACAATATTAAATAACATGGTAGCAGATATCATGACTCAATGTTGTAAGATTTTACAGATCAAAAGGAGCGGGGGTGGGGTGGGGGGAATAGAGCAGAATATTTTATGGAATCCAGATCTTCTACAACCATTCAGGCTGGACAGATCCCTGAAACCACTGTCTTAAGATGTGTTAACCTTAAAACTCTAATGAAAACTTTCTCTGGAGGTCTGCTTTGAACCAAGCAATAGTTTAGCTTAATTAGCAAAGTATGTGCCTTGAGCATGTGCTCTTGTGAAGATTTGTCTGTGTGGCATCAAACTGAGAGAAGCATCTCAAAAGATTGGATGAAAAGCTTAGAGGACGATGAGTTTGTGTTCATGGTGACAGGAAAAGTTGGAAAAAGAAAGAATGGTTATATTATTTGATAAATTTCAACAGTGTCACTGAACTGTACATGTAGAATTTGTTGGAATGCTGTGTCCTTTGCAGGGTATATCTTCAATAGGAAAAAAAAGAAAAAAGGCTGACTTGACAGTACCTTGACTCTGGCCTGGAATTCATTGATAGCATCGTTGCTATCTGGGGTGACCAGAGGTTGAGGTCAAATCTTTAAAATTGTGTTTTTCTTGCCTAGGATGTCCGACCGCAACAGTACCTTTTGTTGAACTGTTTTTACACCTCTGTCAAGTGCCAGTTGGTCACATTTGAGTGGATCTTCACTTCCTTATAACTAAGAGTAATTTTTAACCTCATTCTCTTAAGGCATTATAAAAGTAGTAAACCATTCCAACCCATAGCGACCCTATAGGTCAGAGTGGACGTGCCCCATAGAGTTTCCAAGGAGCGCCTGGTGGATTGGAACTGCCGGTCTTTTAGTTAGCAGACACAGCAATTGACCCACTATGCCACCAGGGTTTCCTGGGGCCTTATACATGTTGTTTATTCTCTCTTACATTCCTTCTAGATTAGGCTGCCTTTCTGAAGTGATTGTTTTTCTCTTGTATTTTTAACTCTTCCGTAGTTCTGCCGTGTGCTTCTGAGTTTTTCCGAATCTAGATTCTGTTGTCTTTCTTTTGAACACCTGATGTCGTGTTCTTTTTCTGTTGACTTTGTCCAGGCCTCACAAAGGTGGTGGCTTGCTTTCTGAAGTGTCTGTCTCTGTTCACCTCCCCACTTGGATCGACAGCTTTTCTCTTCTTTGTCTCTGTGGATGGTGCTATCAATTTTGATCCATCGGTTTCTCCTTCACGTGGGTCTGTGTCTTCAGAAGCAAGCCTTGGGGACCCCATTTTGAGAGTTTACTCCTTCTTACTTTGGCCCTCTTGAACTTGCCCAGTATCCGAGAATGGAAAACGTGTCCTAGTTTCTGCCTGTTTGCCCTCCAGTACAAACCCACTGGCTGTTTGGGGGTTCCCTTGTTCTGTCTTCTGTCAGATGCTGCCTCATTGGTTTCTTTTTTGTGCTGTTAAGACCCCAATATCATGCAAATATTGAGGCTTGGTGATTCTCAATCCCCACACCCACCATTTGTAGTTTATAATTCCTGGAGATAACTGTCTACTGGGCTCAGTTAGAAATGTTTTCTCTGGGCTTTGGGTCTTACCTTGTGTTTTTCTGTAGGTGTTCAGAGAGGCTGAAAAACTAGGCTGCCACATCTCAGCATGTATGCTTAGAAAATATTACATTGTGTTCTATAGTTCTATCATTTTTATCATGAGTGGGGTCCAGACTCATTGGTCATTCCAGCCTGTTACAGGACGTTCAACTCATCTCTTCGTTCTTGAGTCCAGTCTTTCGGGTCTGGCAGCCGTGACTGGTTTATAAATCAGCCCTTCCTACTAGCCATGCTTTGGAGTAAGTGAGTTACTATTATAAGTTTTGATCTCGTCATGTGCTAAATGGAATGGAAACATCTTAAGTGGCTTCATGTGGTATTTAAATGAGGTCATATAAGACTCCTAGAACAATGCCCGGCACATAGTAATCACCCAGGTAGGTTTCAGAGATTACTGTTAGGTTTTCTTATCTGTTTTAATATAATAGGTATGGATGATAAAGGCAGTCTTATTTCTTTCATTTTTCAAGTTCTTGGGGGACTACTTTAGCTATCACAAACCACTATATCTTACCATATTTTTCCTTTTTTAAAAAATCTCGTCGAAGTAAATTTATCAAGACCTGAATTTTACCTTGCCTATGCTATGAATGGTGACCCTGGTGGCATTGTGGTTAAATGCTGTGGCTGCTAACCAGAAGGTTGGCAGTTCAAATCCACCAGGTGCCCCTTAGAAACAATGGGGCAATTCTACTCTGCCTTTACGGTCTCAATAAATCAGAAATGACTCCACAGCATTGGGTTTGGGTTTGGATTTTATGCAATGAGTAGAAATCCTGGTTTTGTAACAGTTAATTGCTGTGGCTACTAATCAAAAGGTCAGCAGTTCAAATCCACCAGGTACTCCTTGGAAACTCTATGGGACAGTTCTACTCTGTCCTGTAGGGTCTCTGTGAATTGGAAGTGACTCGATAGCAATGGGTTTTATGCTGTGAATGAGGAGTCCTGGTAGTGCAGTGTTTAAGCACTTGGTCGCTAACGGGAAGGTCTGTGGTTCAAGCCCACCGTCTGGGACAGAGATGTGGCAGTCTGCTTCTGGTAAAGTTCACAGCCTTGGAAACCCTACAGGCCAGTTCTACTCTGTTCTGTGGGGTCGCTGTGAGTTGGAAGCAACTCGATGACAGTGGGAAGCTATGAATCTTATTTTTGATATATTATTATAGTTATTTTTAGAAGGCAGGACTATCCTGCTGTACAATGTCTACACGTGACCAGTGATGATTTCATTGAGTGAATTACAGCATGACGTACAGGAACCTTGCATGTGGAACATAGTTTACGCACCACATGTCTGAATCCACAGTGCACTACCGGCCTCTGGTCCTGTCTTGCAGCACCCTGCCCAGTCTGGACGCGCCCTATCCCATGCTGATCCTGGCTGGTCCTCAATCTTGTGGGAAACGAGAGCTTGCCCACCGCCTCTGCAGACAGTTCAGTGCTTACTTCAGATACGGGTAAGTCGTTTATTGGTTTATAAGCCTATGCAAGCTCACATATTGCTGTTTTGGACTGTGAAATTAACAAGTTACATTTCACAGGCGAGAGCTACAGGTGGTAAGCAGACTGAAAGGTCAGTGCACACTGACCCTTGGTAAGGACAGCATGCCCTCTGACTCTGACCCTTGGCAAGGACAGCGCGCCCTCTGACTCTCACCCTTGGCAAGGAGAGCGCGCCCTCTGACTCTGACCCTTGGCAAGGACAGCGTGCCCTCTGACTCTGACCCTTGGCAAAGACAGCACGCCCTCTGACTCTGACCCTTGGCAAGGACAGCACGCCCTCTGACTCTGACCCTTGGTAAGGACAGCGCGCCCTCTGACTCTGACCCTTGATAAGGACAGCGCGCCCTCTGACTCTGACTCTTGGTAAGGACAGAGTGCCCGAAAATGGTAGTCCTTGCATACCAATCTTGGATAATATCAGATGGGTGTGCTTAAGTGGTCTGGGAGTGATTTGACATCTTGATTTTTGTGCCATTCAAATCGATGTGGTAACGATGATTGCTCAAGTGTACTCCCAGTAATAGAAGAGCTTAATAAAGAGCAAGAAGAAACAAATTATATTGTCTTTTGGAAAACCTGGTGGTGTGGTGCTTAAGCACTGTGTCTGCTAACCAGAAAGTCAGCAGTTCACATCCTCCAGGCGGTGTCTGGAAACACTGTGGGGCACTTATACTAGGACCTATAGGGTCATTATGAGTCAGAACCAACTCGGCAGCAGTGGGCTGTGCTTTAGTGAGCCCTGGAAGAGCCCTTCCCCGCGCGGCAGCATCATGCCATTCTTTTCCACAGCACATTTATCCTCTCCTTTGCCATTTATCACATGTGTTCTTTGACTTTAATCCTTCGAATGTTTAACTTTACTCGGTGCCAACCCAGTCACTCTCCAGGGTTTGAAGATGCTCAGCTTTTTAATTCAGCGTAATGGTGTTGGCGTGTGGTGTGACAGGTGCGTCACAGTGTTGTGATGTGTGACGGACAGGTCTGTGCCCCGGTGACAGCCTTACCAACCCCCGCGTGGGACTCTGGCTGACAGCACGTCAGCTTCTTCGTCTCCAGGCGGGTCTTCCCTTTGAGTGGCTTTTTTCGGGAGGAAGGAAGGTAGGTATACTAAGAGGGATCTTTTTCTCCTCTCTCAGGAGCGTCCAATGCACTTTGTGTCTTCTGGAACAAATGTTTTGCTGAGTGATTCCCTGACAAAAGCCAAACCCGACTGCAGAGTCTATTTTGACTCACGGTGACCTCGTGTGTGATAGTTTAGAATTGCTCTGTGGGGTTTTCTTGGCTGTAATCTTTACCCAAAGGGCCATGGTAGCATAAAGGTTAAGTGCTCAGCTGCTAACCAAAAGGTCAGTGGTTCAGAGCCACCCAGAGGCTCTACAGTGGAAACACTTCCTACTGTGATCTGTAATCTCTACTTGTGTCCAGATCACAGTCAAGGTCACTGCCCCGTGGGATAGTTCTGCTCTGACACATGGGTTCATGATGACTCAGAATCAACTCAATGGCACCGAACAACAACAGCCTTAACTGGAACACATCACCAAGTCTCTCTTTTACAGCATCGCTGGGGGGGCTTCGAACCCCCAACCCTTAGGTTAGCAGCTGAGTGCCAACTCTTTGCACCTACCCAGGGGCCTGATTCCCTACCAACTCATTTAAAATAGGTGAAAAATATCAGAAAAACCAGAACCATCCAAAATAATCTCTCTCTGCCTTTGTAGACTCTTCACAGTTTCCGAGAATCGGGTCTAGAATTGTTACCCAGGTCTCTTACACTTGTTTCCCCTTTTATTTTTTATGTAGAGCAAGGAAATTGCTTTTAGATTCGTGGTGTGTGTTGGTGAGCTGAAGATATGACTACAAAGATATATAGCATAGCAAGAAAACAAAATGTAAATTATTTTCTAATGCAATTACAAAAAAAGAACTCCTTCCCTTAAGCTCTACATGTTGAAGTAATGTAAATACTATGTTAAACAGGTCCATTTATTTAGAGTTCTAAAATTACATTTCTCATGTGGAAGATTCTGGGATGCAAATGCTGTATGATTATTTGTTGATTAAAATATTTTAATTGCCCTGGAGTAACATAAATAAATTAAAAATATTAGAATGAAAAAGAGTGGAATGCCATTATGCTCACAGGGGCTCCCACGTGTGTTTCAGAAGATAAATTGAATGCAGTGAGTTGAAAGTCAAACTAGGACAAAAGGATCAGGTGTTCATGAAATATCCTAACTATTGTGCTAATGAGTAAATGTGGAACTATTCTGCAGACCAAAGTGACTTACAGGTACCAGGGCCTTCTGGTTAGAATTTTTCACATCTCTGTGTGCTAGCTATATTGGGAATGGCTGGTAGACCAGTTCGTCGTACGTTATATGTTGTTGTCAATACCTACTTGGTAATATGAGTTCTTGGAAGTGTTTATTGATTCATCATCACGATTCTGGTCCATGTCGTCCCGTTGTTCTCACCCGGATCCACCGTACCACCACCAGTTGGTGTCAAGTTGACGTCAGCTCATGGCAAACCCGAAAGTATCAGAGTACAACTGTGCTCTGTAGGGTTGTCAATGGCTGATTATAGCTGGATCTCCAGACCTTTCTTCCACGGTGCTTCAGAGGGGACTGCAGCCTCCAAGCTCTCGGTTAGGAGCCAAATTGGTTAGCTGTTTACACGACCCAGCAGTCTCCATTTTCACAGCTTTCTCATGATGTTGGCCATGAAATGTGTGTGTTTGAAAAGTTTTATTTAACCTTTTAGCAGTATAATAAACCAAAAAAAAAAAAAAAAGGAAACCAGACCCATTGTCATTGAGTTGATTCCAACTCATAGTGACCCTACAGGACAAAGTGGAACTGCCCCATAGAGTTTCTTAGAAGTGCCTGGTGGATTCAAACTGTGGACCTTTTGGTTAGCAGCCGTAGCACTTAACTACTATGCCACCAGGGTTTCCAGCAGTACAATAGAGTCAAGTGAAAGACCACAACGATTTAGCTAACTGGTGTGGTATGAGCTACAGATCAGGCTTATCTAACACATCTGTTTGTGCAGAGGTAACCAATCAGTAGGATGGTTCATGTCGTCGTTCAATCAGTGCCAGCTGAGTGCCAACCGTGCACCATGTGCTGGTGGGAAGACAGACTGTGAGACAGACAGGGGTCTTGTCTTCCTACAGCACACAGTCTAACACGGGATTTAGACAGGTGAACTGGCACCTAAGTCAATAGTTGGGTGAACGTTACAGTGGAGGGAGGTAAGAGGAACAGAGGTGTGACATGTTCCATGAAGACAGAGGTGGAGAGAGCCACAGGCACGCCTGCTAAACTGAAGTACACATTGCAGGATGGCTCAGCTTCAAGGTGTGAAGGGAGGTAGCAGAGGTGTAGCTGGAAAGACAGACAAGGCTCTGATCAGAAAAGGTCTCCAGGCAGGGAAGTGGCACACTCAGAGGTGTGTTTTGGAAAGCTCACCTGGCTGTGGAGAGCTCTGGGGAGTGAAGCTGGTGACCAGGAGGCTGGCTAGCAAGGGCAGCAGAAATGATACCAAGAACTAGGGACATCATATGTGGTTGTTGGAAAGGGAACAAGTAGTGACTTTGAATTTGACATTCAACCAGTTTATGCTGGCATCTCCTGTTTTCATGATCCCAAAACGTACCCAGCAATTTATTGACATGTACTTGCATGGGACATTAGAGCCAATTTAACTTACCTACCAAGTGCTACCCAAAGGCCAGCAATTCGTATCCACAAAGCACTACTTGGAAACTGTGGGACAGTTCTGCTCTGTCCTATAGGGTTGCTGTGAGTTAGAATCAACTTGACGGCAACTGGATGTTTTTTTTTTTTTTTTGGTTGTTGTTGTTGTTATTGAGTGAAAGTGTACAATCTAGTTTAAATTTGCAAGCTGAGTATCTTCGCTCCCTCTGCTCTCCTTGCCTGGTGACAGCACACTCCTCCTTTCCAACTATATATGTGTCATATCCTTTTATGTCCCCTCCTCTCCACCCTCTCCACCCTCTCCACTCCCCTCTAGTAAGAGGCCAGTAGGATGACATCCTATAGATGCAGAGAACCATCAAGGGCACACATGACATGGTCACTCTGTGTCCCTGAGTCAAATCCGTTCCTCTCCAAAGAATTGACCTCAGTGATGATTTATGATCTTGGGCAGCACCAGGTCTAGGGGCCATGCTCCCAGGGGAACCTCCAAGCCTTTGGACCATCAGTTGCAGTCTTTTAGTAGAGTTTTCAGGGTGCACCCCTTTTTTTTCTCGTGTTGCCACTGGAGCTCAACATTGTGAGCCCCATCATGGAACAGCAGGTGGTTTTTAACCAAGTGTCCTAGGAATTCCTGGGTTCCCCATGAAAGAGTTCGTCACTCACACGGTGACATGCTGGAATGTTCTTGAATTTCAGTGTGCTCACAGCCAAGCCTCTGCTTAAATATTTGCAGTAACAAGAGGTTCATTATTTCCGGATACAATCTGCTGCAGAACTGAGATTCTAAAAGCTGCTTCTGATTCACACTGAGAAATTCTACTTCCCCACCCATCTGCTGGTTCTTCCTAGACAACTTTGCTTCCTGCTCCATTTGCCTGGATGCTTTCTTTCTTTTTTTTGGAATATTCCATTACTTGGCCTGGATTTACAGACTCCTTTGCTCCTCAGCCCCCTCTATGGACTTAAGCATGACCTCACTAACTTACCACTTGTTAACTAATCAGTCAATAATAAACTCACGGGAATGTAAACACAATCAATATTATCTTTAGGAAGGATGGGAGAGATGGATATTGAACACGATGGCCTAAGCAGCTTTCTTTTTCTAAAATTTGGCCTCCTCTTCTTCTAAGCACATTTAGTGAAGTGTTAGTTTCACTCTGAAGTGTTTCCTTTTTAGGATGTTCCCATTTGGGCAGCCCGCTCGCTGCACAGCCATCCACCATATGAGTGAAAATCGGATAGCAGAGCCACAAACACTGCCGGTCACCTGAGGTCCCTCTAATTAGAAGGCTGGGCCTTGAGAAGCAGACTCTGTCACCAACGTCCCCTGTCTGGTCTGCCACGTCTTTATTTACCTGTCTCCAAACCTCAGATGGCTTCTTTGTCCTATCTTGCTTTCAAGAATTATGAATAAATGCCTTCTGTGCAATCTCTTTGTTAGGAAATGTGAATTCGGTGCAGTGTGAAAAGGTGATGCTAAGTACTGATTTATCTTTCCTGACTGTCAAGGACACCAGGAGACAGAATGTCCTGGGTCTCTGCTCAGGCATCTGAAGAAATGCCAGTGCACTCCAACAACTAAACAGATGTCACTGTGTTTTGACAGTCTTCTGTTAGAATCTCCTCTCTCCTGATCAGACAGTTGAAATATAATGTTACTGTTGGTAGTGCTGGTGCCATTGAGTCCATTTCAGCACATAGCTTCCCCATGCAACAGAGGAGAATTGCCACGGAGAGTTTTCTTGGCTCTCAGCTGTATGGAAGGCACTTGGTTGTGCAGTGGTTAAGCACAGGTTGCTAACTGAATGGTGGATGGCTCAAATCACCAGTGGTGCTGAGGGAGAAAGAGCTGGCCATCAATTCACTCAATGATTTCAGCCAAAAAAAACCCAGTGGAGTGGTTTTCCTTTGTCACATGGATTTGCTCTGAGTTGGAACTGACTTGAAGGCACACAGCAGCAAGTTTTCAAGGGAGCAGATAGTCAGCTCTGTCTCTTGTGAAGCCTCAGATGCGTTCAAACCACCAACCTTTTAGCCAGCTGCAGAGCAAGTGGCCACTTCTCCAGCCACCACTGCCATCGAGTCAGTTCCGACTCATAGTAACCCTGTAGGAGAGAGAAGAACTGCCGCATAGAGTTTCCATGGAGCATCTGGTAGATTCAAACTGCCAACCTTTTGGTTATCAGCTGTAGCACTAACCACGAGGTTTCCATTGCCCCTCCAAAAAAAACCAAACCAAACCCACCACCGAGTCAGGTCTGACTCATAGCAACCCTAGAAGTCAGAGTAGAACTGCCCCATAGAGTTTCCAAGGAGCACCTGGTAGATTTGAACTGCCGACCTTTTGGTGAGCAGCTGTAGCACTTGACCCGCTACGCCACCAGGGTTTCTCATTGCTCCCCTAGGGCTCCTTAAACATAATGGTTAGACCTTAAAGTTTACTGGTCTAGTGAGTTCTTGATTGCAAGGGAAGGAGAAAAACAGTGTGAATTATTAAAAATTATTTGATGCTATCATGGATTTGGAAACCCTGGTGGTGTAGTGGTTAAGTGCTATGGCTGCTAACCAAATGGTTGGCAGTTCAAATCCACCAGATGGTCTTTGGGAACTCTATGGGGCAGTTCAACTCAGAGCTATAGGGCTGCTGTGAGTCAAAATCGACTCAACAGCACTGGGTTTACTGGGTATCATGGGTTTAATTGTGTCCCCCCCCAAATTTGTGTAATGGTTTGGCTGGGCCTGATTCCCTGAACTGCATGTCCTCTGTGTTGCAAGTTCTGCTCTGTGATGTTAATGAAGGAGGACAGGTGGCAGTTGTGTTTGTGAGGCAGAACTCAATCTGTAAGACTGTATTGTACCTTGAGGCAGTCTTTTGGGATATGAAGGAAAAGGAAGCAAGCTTGCATTAGAAGCTCCAGTCCAGGGGAAAACTGATGTCAAGGACTTTCCACCAGAGGCAACAGAGAAAGCCAAGCCCTGGAGCTGACACCCTGAATTTGGACTTTCAGCCTACTTTTCTATGAGGAAATAAATTTCTCTTTGTTAGAGCCATCTACTTGTGGTGTTTTCTGTTATAGCAGCATGAGGTGACTGAGACACTCTCTGACTTTGCAGTGGAGAGGTTTGTGAGGTTGCAGATGTACTCTCTTAATGAGTGTGATATTAGAAGGAATGAACTTTGACATCCCCCAGCAGTGCTGTGTACTAGCATTGCTTAATTGACATGCCTCAGTTTCCTCATTTGTAAAACAAAATAACATGTCAGAGTTTTTTGTGAGGAATTCATGAAATCACATGTTAAGTGTCTAGCTATTCCCTTGCCCTATTTTAAAATGGCAGGATAATCTAAAAATTAAATTCCACTATCAGTAGATAATACAGAGGAGGAGACAGTTTACGTGCAGTCAGGAGTTCCAGACTAGTTGGAACTCGTGAAGTCTAGTTCTGGGACCAACACTGGCCCGGCTGAGTGGCCGTGGGGACGTGGCTTTTTCTAGTCCTCTGTGAGACAGTTACCGCAGCCATTTGCCTGCTTCAGGTGTTTCATTTATTCATTCATTGTGCAAATATTTGTTGAAAGCCTACTATGTGCCAGGTGCCAGGAATGCTGTGATGGACAGGATGAACAAGATGAAGTCCTCTTTTGTGATCTAGACATTCTCCTGGAGAACAGAGGGAGAAACACCTTTTTGAAAAGATGGTTGTACTGAAAACTCTTCCAATCTTAACCCAACATTGCAAGGACAGAGCAGCAGGGGCAGGGGCCTGGGGACCATGCTCTCAGGGGACATGGAAGCCAGTTGGCATAACTAGCCTATTGCTAGGAGAGCCTTCTGCACCCCATACAGGTGAGTGATGTCTGGGGTCTTAAAAGCTAGCAAGCAACAACCGGAGGTACACCAAATGGTCCCAGTTAAGCTGGAACAGATGATCACCAAGGACAACAACGACATGAGGGAAAAAGAGCCCAGAAGACAGAAAGACCCACAGGAATGGGTGACTACATCAACATGTGACCAGAAGAGTCAGGTGGTGCCCGGCCACCACCAGTGACAGTCGTAATAGGACTCACAATGTTGAATCCCAGTGGCAACATGAGAAGAAAAGGGGTGTACCCTAAGAACTCCACTAAAAGACTGCAATTGATGGTCGAAGGCCTAAGAGTTCCCCTGGGAGTGTGACCTCTAGACCTGATGCTGCCCCTGATCATAGATCATTACTGAGGTCAACTCTTTGGATAGGAATGGACTGGACTCGGAAACACAGAGTGACCATATCATGTGTGCTCTTGATGGCTTTTTGCATCTATAGGATGTCATCATCCTGGCCTCTTATTAGAGGGAAGTGGAGAGGGTGGAGAGGAGGGGACAGGAGATTGTTAAGAGGATATGACATATATGGAGTGGAAAGGAGGAGTGTGCTGGTGAGCAGAGGGAGCTGCAGATAGGCAGGTATGCAAATTTGAATTGTAAACTTTCACTCAATCACAATAAAACAAACAAAAAAATGATGATTTCAGTGACAAAGAGGAATAGTCCGTGTGGTGGCCGGGGTGCTCTTCAGAAAAACCCTCTTCAGTTGAGTTAGAACCCTGTTCAGCAATGAATCATGGAGTCCAATAAAGTTCATACATACACAGTACTGATAAGTCCTCACTAGCTCCATGTAGGAATCCCTAGGTGGTGCAAACAGTTAATGTGCTCAGCTGCTGACCAATAGATTGAGGTTGGGGTCCTCCCAGAGGCACCTTGAGAGAAGCACCTGCAAATCTACTTCCAGAAAACCCCAAGCCATTGCAAACCCCGTGGAGCACAGCTCCAGTCTGGTGGCTGCAGGGTCACCATGAGTCTTAGTTGACACCTGGTTGGTTAGCAGCACACAATGGGATGGCAGTGGCATCAGGCAGTGAAGGAGATAGGATCACGGTCACCAGGGTCACGGTCACCAGAATGTCATTGATGACAGGCACTGAGGCTGTGGTTGTGCAAAAAGAAAGTGCGTGATGCAGACACAGAGGGTCAGGAAAGGCTTTCTGAGGAGGGGACACTGGACTGAGTCTTGAACCATAGGTGAGCTGGCCAAATGGAGGAGGAGGACACCGGAGGGCTTGCTGGCAAGGAGAGCGTGTGGACAGTGCCACAGACCAGAGAGAACAAGAAAGCATCTGAATGGGAAACATATGAGCAGTGACTGTTGTTTCACTTTTAAAAGAAGTGCTGCCAGGTGACAGAAGTGACGGTGCAGAACTACAATACATAATACTGAGTAAAAATGTATGTTATTTGTGTAGAGTATAGCAACTGGATATACATAAAAGCCATATTTTGTACTGAAACCTTTTCCATCTTGAATTTTGACCTCATAGAAATCAGCACAGTGGTGTTTTTCTTCTTTTCAGGGCATGTCACACAACGAGACCTCCTTACTTTGGAGAAGGCGATCGGGTGGATTATCATTTTATCTCTCAGGAAGTTTTTGATGAAATGCTGAACATGGTAAGAATGGCCTCCTTTGTTTCTAGTGCGTAAGAAAGTCATGTTCTTGGCAGAAACATTAGAAAAGAGAGAGAAATGCAACAGAGAAACAGAAGATGTTGTGTTGGTCGTGGGAGATGTGTCCTTCCTGGGTTGTGTTCCTAAGATACTTCAGGCATTGTGGTTTGCGTGCCTTTTGGGATTTTTGGTCTTCGGGAAAATATTGTAGATTGCTATAAAACTGACTTCGCGGACATCTCAAGGCAAACACTGTGAACGTTCCTGTGGTCTCTGTTGATCAGGTGCTGCTTTTAGTAAGTCAGCTTTGCTCAAGACAAACAGTCTCCCAAGACCTGACTTTACATACAGAGCTGGAATTGAGAGTCATAGGGTTTGGCTGGTGGCATAGCGGTTAAGTGCATCCGCCAGATGCTCCTTTGAAACTCTGTGGAAGTTTTCTACTCTGTCCTATAGGGTCGTTATGAATCAGAATTGACTCGACAGCAGTGGGTTTGATTGTCTGTCCAGAGGATAGTCCTTCTGCTTGGTATCTGTGGTATTCTCTAATTGTGGTGACCCTAAACACCCATGTGAGCATGGAGCTTCCCATTCAGTCTACTTGTCCCGGACACATATACAGCTGTGACCTTCCCCTGTCAGATTCCACTGGAAAGATCCTGAGTCTCGATGGCCGGGCAGTCCCCTAATGCAGAAGGAACCATCTCGTTTAGATGGGAGACGATTCCTAAGTTCTTTGAGGGCTCTGCCTTTGCTGGTTGCCACCCAGTTGGCTATGACTTATGGTGACCCATTTTTGTGTGGCCCAACAAAATGGTGCTCACTCCTATGCCATCTCTGTGATCACTGGTATGTTTGAGCCCATGGTTCAGGCTGTTGTGTCGGGTCTTACCCTCCACTTTGCCAAACATGATTGTTATTCATTGGCTGACTTACAGAAGGAGCGTCACCAGGGCTTTCTTCCTTATCTCTCTTAGCCTGGAAGGTCCGCTGAAATCGTGGGTGACTCTACTGGCATTTGAAATACCAATGGCATAGCTTCCAGCATCAGAGCAACACACAAGTCCCCACAGCACTATGACAAACTGAGAGACTAAAGAGTGTCTTTATTAGGTGATGGTCACTACCCTGCATTGGCCCATGTCATGGGAACTCAGGGCAATCCTGCTCAATTTAAGTTTTTTTTTTTTTTAACTGAAACCTGATAACCAAGTCATTGGTAGTGGGGGTACAGCAGCCTTCTCCTTGAGTTCCTTTTCTTAGAAACAGTGTATTTGTTCCCTCTGTGCCCTCACAAGCAAAGTAATCCTTGAAGTCCTTGTGCTGCTCTATTTCTTGAGCCAAGCCAAAGCCAAGTGCCTTGAAGTCGGATCCGTGTCAACACACATACACAGGTGGCCTCAGTCCAGCTGGAAGGACATCTCATGCCATCATTGATTCTGACTCACGGTGACCCTACAGGGGGCAGGAGTGCTGGCCCCCAGGGTTTCCAAGGAGCAGCTCCTGGATTTGAAATACCAGCCTTTCGACGAGCAGCCAGGCTCTTAATTTCTTTGTCCCCTGAACTCCCTGGGTCTGTAAGCTTTTAATTTTCTCTTCACCATGAGCCTTATTTCTGCTTATTGTTGTCCTTTAGAAATAGTATCAAAGGAGTTCTGTGTTCCTGACACCCACCGAGGGCCAGATTAAGGATAATCTAGGTTTCTACTTTTTGAAAGATCACCACCACCCGATGATGCTGGGACAACTGCGTCTACCCTCCTCCTGCCCCTTTTCTGTCCCCTTCCTTCAGTAAGGCACACAGCTTATGCCTCAGTGAACATCGTAGGAGAAGGTAAAGCAGAAGCTACAGTTTCCCCATGTTTGATGTTGAAGGACCAATATTCTATATCCACACGTGATATGTGTTTTCAGGACGAGGGCGAGAGCTCTCGAATCCCCGTGTAGCTCTCCCCCTACCCTTGTCAAGAGAACTTCCTGGACAGCCTGTATCCTTTCTCTCTCAGGACTGTATTTTGGCAGTAGCTTAATTTCTTAAGAGCACTCTGGGACTTCCTATTTCTAAAAGCTTTCACAGTGATTTGAGGTGTTATCAGAATATTTGTAGGAAGCCGTCTCTGAGGACTCTTTAGGTTGCGAGACAACTAGCTTCCAAGATTCATGTTAATTTGCCTGGTCTGAATCTGCAGCATTCTTTCTCTCAGCTCGGTTCGTCTGTTCTCAGTCTCTGTCGTCTGCGGCTCCATGGTCCCCGCCGTACTGTATCTGTGGTGGAGGAAGTCTGGTTCAGCTCCTGGCGGAAGAAATCACTCGACTTATCAGCTGTATTTAGCCTTAGTACGGTTTTAATCCTCTACAAAATTCTCACTTGTTTGAGAGGTCCTCATGTCTGCTATTCCTGAACATACAATATTTAAGCATAATGACATTTTTCTTCAACTACTTTTTGCCTCCAATCTCCTTTTCTTTGCAGTGGTGAAGAGAAACAGAATTTGAAATTATGAACTTCTGACTCATTGTCAGCTTCATACATCACACGTGCACACTCAGCCTTTACTACATGCATCACATGCACACTCAGCCTCCACTGCATGCATCACACGCACGCACTCAGCCTTCACTGCATGCATCACACGCACACACTCAGCCTCCACTGCATGCATCACACGCACGCACTCAGCCTTCACTGCATGCATCACACGCACACACTCAGCCTCCACTGCATGTATCACACACATACTCAGCCTTTACTACATGCATCACACACACACACTCAGCCTCCACTGCATGCATCACATGCACACACTGAACCTTCACTGCATGCATCACACACACACACTCAGCCTCCACTGCATGCATCACACACAGACACTCAGGCATCAGCGCTTGCGGCATCCACCCAGACAGCACCTCCTACTTGTGGCACCCCCGGACAGATACCCCACATACCTGATCCTTCATCCGCTGTGGATAGCCCATCTGCCCGCCTCCACAGACTCTTACAGACCTGCCCGTCCTTACATGCCTCCTCCACCAGACAGCCCCTGTGTGTCCGCAGACGAACAGAACCTCACTGAAAGCATCCCCCTATTGTGGAAATAAGACTACACAGAGTGTTTTGAAATATGATTGTTGCTATTTGTTAAGCAATCTGTATGCAAGGAGGAAACCCTGATGACTCAGAGACTGAGTGCTATGGCTGCCAATCAGAAGGTCAGAAGTTCAAATCCACCAGGTGCTCCTTGGAAACTCTGTGGGGCAGCTCTGCTCTGTGTATAGGGTCACTGTGAGTCAGGATCAACTTGACAACAGTGGGTTTGTTTTTTATATGCAAGGAGAAATGAGGGGGGGCAGCAACAGCCAGATGTGGGGTCCTGTTACACTTCAGCACTGAACAAATCAGTTTCAGGCATTCTCTTCTCTATACAACCCAAGATTTCTCCCAATCCCATACCTTCCAGATAGTAATTTTGGGTTCCTCAGAGGGAGGCATTTGTATACAGAAGTAAACAAACTCAAGTATTGGATGAGTGATTTAGGTATAGGTTTTGAAAACAGAGTGAGTCACGGTAAACAGAAGATTCAGGAAACTACATAGTCAAATATTGGATGAATGATTTAGGTACATATTTTGAAAACATGGTGAATCATGGTAAACAGACGACTCCGCAAGTTACTACTTCTGAAGGTGTTTGTCCAAAGAACAAAGAGGTTACGGCAGCAGGGAGTAAAATATGAAGGAAGTTGATTGTGGAGTTTTTTAAGTTTTCGCGGTCTGCCAGTTAAGTTCACAAACTCATCCTTTAAAGGGTTACATACCTCATTGCTGAATATCACTATGGTCACCTTTGAAGTACTTCCCTTGGGAAGCTGTGCACTGATACCAGTGCCTAGTCCACCCTTCGAGACAATTTTAGACCTCTTTTTTCTGGAATGGCCATCAGAGCTGTCATCCTATTACCCTTGATATCCAGAATGTCACCAAAATGTCTTCATCTCAGTATTTCCTTTATCTTTGGGTAAAGAAAAAAGTCACTGGGGGCCAGATCAGGTGAGTAGGGAGGGTGTTCCAATACAGTCATATGTTTACTGGCTAAAAACTCCCTTACAGACAACTATACCATTAGGTTTGCGAACTTGCCACCTGCCACCGTGCACAGTGGTCATTCCAAACAGAGTTCCAGAATTGCTTTGAAGAGTGAACTAGGCTCTGATATCAGTGTATAGTTTCGCAAGGTGAGTGCTTTGAAGGTGACCATAGCGATATTCAGCAATGAGGCATGTAGCACTTAGAAAAATTAAGTTCGCAGACTTAATTGTCAGACCTCATAACAAAAAATGCCTTTAATCATAGAAGGTGTGGATTTGCCTTATCACCCATAAGAGACCTGGCTGTCCCCCACACCTCTCCCCTGCCAAAGTATACCCGCTTCCCATGCTCACTGTCTCCAGAGTATCTAGGACCGGGTCTGGAGTCTGGGGGACCTTAATCACTGCCACCAACCGGACCTGGGAACCTTCTTGTTGCTATATGTTTCAAAGTCGTGTGCATGTGTGTGTGTGTGCATGTGTGTGCGCGCGCGCACGTGCGTGTGTGTGTGTAGCTAGACTTGCCAAGGCCACCCACGATTCTCCTCTTCTGTCATCATCCACCTTGCAGTGCAGACTGGACCTAGCGGGACCTTATCATCCAAAAACAGTGCTCACGGTTTCTAGAGCTGTGCTTTCACATGTGTATTTTGTAGTGTTTTCAAAAGCCCTGGACTTCTCAGAATCTGGAGCCCAGACAGCACTTACAGTTCAGGTGACCAGAGGGCTGACAGCAATTCTGTTGACTAGCACGTGGCTCGGTGTTGACTGAAAACCATCTCTCTATGGAAAGACAGGACGAGTCTGTGTTTCCGGGCTTATCTCAGGGTGCAACGCCTTCAGAGTTGTCCCTGTGATTCATGGCCTTCAGGAATGACCAGTTATTCATGGCTTATCTCGGAATGCAAGCTTTGGGGAATGGACACCTTTTAGGGCTACCTGGCATTCCAAAATGACTGAGACAAAAGGCCAGCTGTTGGTCTTGCTCTCCCGATATCAGAGTCCTGTGACTCAGGCTTGGCAGGAGGAGGTGTAGGGGTGGGGACAGTTAACAAGCAACATAGTCTTTTCTACCCATAAGCCCTCAAACATCAGTGACTTCACTCATATTTTATTGCTGCATTATCATACCTCTCCCTTTTTGGGGGGGTCAGCCAAGTACTGTCAATAAACTCCATTTGACATTAGGTTTTATCAGCCCATTGCCATTCTCAGACACTTGCTAATATTTGTCCCTTCTAGGGGCTCGTATAAAAACAAAGCATCAAGTGATTTTATTTAATTCCGTGATGGCTGCTGTTACATGAAAATCTGTGTC
This sequence comes from Heterohyrax brucei, assembly GCA_028571685.1. Taxonomy (NCBI): domain Eukaryota; kingdom Metazoa; phylum Chordata; class Mammalia; order Hyracoidea; family Procaviidae; genus Heterohyrax; species Heterohyrax brucei. The sequence continues at coordinate 14,930,688 of CM053147.1, read as the reverse complement.
TTTTTCCCATTTCAGGGGAAATTCATTCTGACGTTTAATTACGGTAATCACAATTACGGACTGAATAGGGATACTGTGGAAGGCATTGCCAGAGATGGATTAGCGAGCTGTATTCATATGGAAATAGAAGTAAGTGTTTTTCCTTCTGTCAGTTTATTTTTATGTGTGTGTGAGTTTGTACACGGAGAGAAGTGCAGGCAGGGAGAACCACAGAGTGTAGGCAGGACACAAGAGGGATCACTACAAAAGTGTGAACTACTGAGCTTATAATTAGTACCAAGGAAGCAAGTCAGGTGAAAATCAAATGACAGGAGTTAGGTGGCCATGCTAGATGTCTCACCTTTGCTACAAGTAAAACTGTGACCAAGATTTGTTTTCTTTTTCCTCTGCTTTTAGACCATGTTCCTATTTATGGGCTGGCCTGGGTGGTGCACACAGTTGGCTCTCAGCTACTAATCTAAAATTTGGTGGTTTTAACCCATCCAGTGGCTACCTCTGTCCATACACATTACAGCCAAGGAAACCCTATGGAGCAGTTCTTACTCTGTAACTCACGGAGTCACCGTGAGTCAGGAGCATCTCGACAGCAGGGGTCTCTCGCTTACATGAAGTGATTTAGACAAAGCCTGATTCCTGCAGGGTGCGGGCCTGGCTCCCTCTCCCCTGGAGACAGCAGCCGCCCTGTGCATTTGCCATTGCTCCTTGGTTCTTCCCAGGAGGGTTCTGGGCCATGTGCTTGCTGGACTCCACTGCCCACCTCTGGTAGTATTGTCCTTTCAGACAGTTAGATTTGCCAAATTTCAGGATTTCTCTTTCTACTCCCACAGCCAGTCTTTTCTCAACTATTGAGTTTCTCCAAGACTAAGATCCAGAGTAAAACCATGAATATCCCCTTGCTTGTTTGAAAAATACACAGTTTTATTAAGTATATGTAATTTTCAAAGGTAATGGATTGTGTCTTTTAAATTACCATCACTAAGCGGTATAACATTTTATAATAAGAAAAACTGTTATAAAAATTATTCCATCGGCATAACTGGACTACACCATAAACTGACAAGTTTTCTAAACTCAACCCAGTATTTCCGAGGATGGAGTATCAGGGACAGGCATCTGGGGACCATGTTTTCAGGGGACATCGAGGTCACCTGGCATAAGTGTTTTGCTAAGAGAGCCTTCTACATCCCATACTGGTGAGTGGCATCTGGGGTCTGAAAAGCTAGCAAGCTGCCGTCTGAGGTACACCAAATGGTCCCAAATCATCTGATACAGATGGTGACCAAGAACATCAAACACACAGGAAAAATGAGCCCAAGAGACAGAAGGACCCATATGAATGGGAGGCTGCTTTAGCATGAGACCAGAAGAACTGGATGGTGCCCAGCCACCACCAAAGGCAGCTGTGATGGGGAGCACTCAATGTAGAATCTCTGAGGTAACATGAGAAAAAGAGATGTGTAGTTCAAGAACTCTACTGAAAGACCCAAACTGATGGTCCAAAAGCCTGGAGGGTCCCCTGGAAGCATGGCCCCTAGGCTTGCTCCTGGTCCTGACCTGAAACCACTACTGAGGTCATCTCTTCAGACAAGAATGGGCTGGACTCAGGTACACAGTGGGAGCAGATAGCATATGTACTTTATGCTTTTCTACATTTATAGGAGGCTGTCCTACTGATTTATTTCTAGATGGGAGAGGAGAAGGTGGAGAGGAGGGAACAGGTATTCAGCAAGAGGATACCAGAAGAGGGAAAAAGAGGAGTATACTGTCACAGGGTGAGGAGAGCAGATGGAGCTGCAAATAGGCAGGCATACAAAATTGATTTGGACTGTATACTTTCACTTAATCGTAAAAAAAAAAGTTATTCAATTTTCCCGAACACAGAAAAGTGGAAACCAAAGCATGTCCGGTGTTCCCTTTGGGAAGCATAGCAGCTAGTGGGTTCAAACCACCAACCTATTGGTTAACAGCTGAGTGCTTAGTCCCTGTCCCTCCAGGGCTCCTTCCTTGAGGGCTTACTGCTACCCCTTTCCAACTAGGAGCCTGTAAAGCGCAATGGACCTGCCTGATGCTCCTAGCTGAAGCACTTCTCCAGACCATTCCTTCCATTGACTCTTCCAGAAACTGCTTATAAGGAGCCTGCATTCCTTCCCACCGAACTTCTAAAATATGTTTTGGGCACTGAGTTAAATGAGTGACAACAGACTTGAGATAGAAGGGACTTGCAGGGCCTTTTGAGATAGCTCATTTAACCTACAAGAAAACTGACACCGGGAGAACTTGAGGGATCTGTGGAAAGTCTGCCCTTAGCTGGAGAGCTGCAGTGGTGACCGACCTCTCCAAACTTCCTGGATGCTACATTAGACTGGAATCCCTGGGTGATGCAAATGGTTGGTGTGCTTGATTGCTAACCAAGAGTTTGGATGTTCTAACCAGAGGTGCTTTGGAAGAAAGACTAGGCATTCTACTTCCAAAAAGTCAGACACTGAAAACTGTGTGGAGTACAGTTCTGCTTTGATACACATGGGTGCGTGACGAGTCAGAATCTACTTAAGAGCACCTGTTGCTGGCACCTTAGACCGCTGCACTCGGTGCTCTCCCGATCATCGTGAGCTTGGCCTTCCCTTACTGCAGATAGGGATTTAGGGATGTAATAGGAAACACTCAACCAGCTGCTGGGCTGGGAACCAGCTAGGCCCCCAAGGAGGTAACAGAGGGGTGACAGAGGAACCTTTTCTCCTGGGAAGATCTCTGTCTTCCAGTGCAGCAAGGGTACTCTGTGAAATGTAGAGTTTCAATTAGTTCTTGATAATAAAGGTGCTGTGGATGTAGCTGTTCTGCCTGCAGCAGTTTTCTTTTTTAACAACCATAAATCATGAGAATGAGTGACTGGAAGATGTCCAGGCAGAATGAATTCTAATATTCCCTATGACTATTTAGTATTTTAGAAAGCCTGATGGCATAGTGGTTAAGAGCCATGCCTGCCAACTGAAAGGTCAACAGTTCAAGTCCACCAGGTGCTCCCTGGGGACACTCTATGGTGGCAGCTTTACTCTGTCCTGTAGGGTTACTGTGAGTTGGAAACAATGGCAGCAGATTTGGTTTTTTTCAGTTTTATTTAATATTTGATAAATGGAGTAAGGAAAACCAACTATGAGATATTTATAGAAAAAAAGAATCATTGCCATCAGGTCAAGTCCAACTCATAGCGACCCTATAAGAGAGTAGAACTTACCCACAGAGTTTCCAAGGAGCACCTGGTGGATTTGAACTGCCAACCTTTTGTGGTTAAGCCAAGCTCTTACCCAGTGTGTCACCAGGTTCCATTAATAGGGAAAGAGTAACTCGTTATACAGATTAAATAAAGACTTCGCTATAATATGACTTCTTCTGCTTGTGTTGTCAGATATCTGTGAAATGATTCCTAAATCATGACTCTGTCTCCCTTAAACACAAAGGGTGTAAGAAGTTTGAAGTGCTCCTATTTCGAGCCTCGATATATCTTGGTGGTGCCCACGAACAAGCCAAAATACGAGGGCCACTTGCGGAGGAAAGGACTGTTCAGTCGTGCAGAAATTGACTTTGCGGTCTCCAGAGTGGATCTTTATATGGATATCAACCAGACATGTCCAGGATATTTTGATGCAGTAATCAGTGCAGGTCAGTAACCTTCAGTCATTTTGTTTCACAAGTGCAGTGTCCCTGGACTAGAAGTTTAATGCAAAGGAAATTTTGGAGAAAGAGATATATTCCTTGTAACACCGAATCACAGGAGCTGCAGAGACGTAAGAACCCAAGAGGTCTTCGGATCTAGCATGTGAATTCCTTCTGACTTCCACTGCTTTGAGCAGCATGTGAAATCTTTTATCCCTTAAGAGCTTAATTGGTGAGATTTGGTCATTTCCATCGATGTAATTTGTTCCAACTCTGGCTGCTGAGATGTTCACCTATAAAATGAGTCTGGATTAGGTATTTCATCCTTTAAGGACATTGTTGTTGGGTGCTGTCAAGTGATCTTGGACTCATGATGGCGCCATGTGACAGTAGAACTGTCTCATATAGTTTCCTAGGCTATAATCTCTATAAAAGGTGCCCTAGTAACACAGTGGTTAAGTGTACAGCTGCTAACTGAAAGATGAGTGAATCGAACTCACTAGGCTCTCTGTGGAACAAAGATGTGACTGCTTCCATACAGATCATAGCCCTAGAAACCCTATAGGGCAGTTCTACTCTATCCTATCAGGTTGCTGTGAGTCAGAACAAACTCAGCAGCGATGAATTAGTCTTTAAGGGAGCAGATCTCCAGGTCTTTCTCCCTTGGAACCCCTGAGAGGGTTCCAGCTGCCACCAACCTTTGGGTTAGCAGCTAACTACTTCATCATTGCACCTGGAACTGCTTAAGGGCCGTTGTCAGAACAAAGTTAGATAATATATAGTTTGATTTAATTATAATCGAAGAAACTGAGGGGACTCTGTCCTTGAAATTCAGGGAGGTCATCTTATCCAATGATCAGACTTCACCATTCGCTGAAAAACAGCCTGGTATGCCACACTTGGTATACTCATAAATCCACAAATAACTTTATGCTTGACACCCCCACCTGCCTAATCAAAGCCCTATGCTCATCAAAACGTTGACCATAAACAAACTTTATCCCCTCCCCCTTCTAATCAACACTTCTTCCTAATCAGGCCGTAAATTCCCTAACCAGAATTTCTTGCTACCCCTCTTCTCTTTCTTTCATTATCAAACCATAAACCCCCTCACCCCACACTACCTCATCAGAACTTTAAAGCTATAAAAAGCTGGCCCTGCTGGGAAGAGGTGGGCTGAGCCACCCTCACCTCAGACCCCACTCTCTTTCTCTTCAGGTCAACTTCACTGGACCCTTGGACTGGTGTGTCTCAGCCTCTGAGTCCACTCTCCCCAACATCAGCTATTAAAATTCAATTTAATTATGTATCTCACATCATTTTGTTATAATCTACATATAGGTAAAGATCCAGCTACTAAAAATATCATGACCATGACAGTATCTGTGTAGACAAACCTTTTCAAGCACTAGTTTAGAAGTGGCCACTTAGTTGAAGCAGTAGTCAGAGGGAGAATGTACTGAAATGTGGGAACTTGTGTGTATTTTAAAACTTCATTACATTAAAAGGCCATGAAAGGGAATGAAACTCTCTGTGTACTATGTAACTGTAAGCAGCGGGCTTCAAGCCATGCTGTCACTGGAATTAGCCAGGTCCACTTTCATAGGTCTCGCATATGGCATCGTTGCTGTAAAAAATGAAATTATGGGACTAAGTTTTTCTTACCTGCTGCATGAGTAGTCTCTGCTAGAATCCTCAGGAAACAAAGAACCCTGGTTACCTATTTAGCAGAAGATCAGGTGGATGGGGAAACACTAGGCTGAACCATATCAAATTGCCAGTGGTCAACTATGGTGATCTATAAAAACAGCAATTTTATGTGGTCCAACCTACACGTTTTGGTCTCTGATACATGCAAAGGTGTTACAGGTTTATTTCAAACTTCTGTGTAGCAGACTATCACACTTACCAGGTTAAAACAATACCAGTTATTTGCTTGCAGTTCTGAAGGGCAGAAGCCTGGTTCTCTTCTCAGGGTTTCATGAGGCTGGCATCCAGGTGTCCTGTGAACTGCGTTCTCTTCTGGAGGCTCCAGGGAAAAATCCACAACTCATTCTTGATCATCAGAACTCAGGTGTCTTGCAGTTGTAAGGTTGAGGTCCCTCTTTCTTCCTTGGCTGTCTGTAGGGTTGCTCTCAGCCCTGTATCTCTAAGACAGAAATAGCACAGCCAATCCCTCTCGTGCTTCCAGTTACACCAGTCCAGACAAAACTTCTTTCAAAGGGCTCAGAAGATTAGATTGCACCCATCTGGGTAATCTCCTTTTTGGTTAGACTGTAGTCAACTGATTAGCAACTTTAATTATATCTACCAAAAAAAAAAATGTCCACATAGTGTAACATAATCACAGGAGTGATGTCTCATCACATTCTAGGGTTCCACCCACCCTCGAGAGGAGGAGCCTGAGCAGGGAGAGGGGTACTGGGGGTCATGTTGGCATTCTGCCTATTGTGATATTCATAAAATTAAATGTACTTAGAAAATCATTGGCACCAGCTATTGAAAACTGTTGACATTTTGATCTGTTTCTGTTGCTTTGAAGTACATTCTCTCTTTTACTGTAGATGATCTAGAAGTTGCCTATCAAGAGCTGAGTAAGCTCGTTAGAGAATATCTGGGATTGACTGAGGAACCTGCCAAGGGGTTGGCACCCAGCACAGGTTAGTACTTGAGGGATTCTCCAACTATATGCTCCCTCTGTGTCAGCATTTTTGTGGGGGGGGGGAGGAAAGGACGTCTGAGAGCTATTCTTTGGGTACTCACCAACCAGGGTAAAGCATGCTCTAGCTCTTTAATCCCCACACATCTTGGCCTACTGTCCCGACACAGCAGCTGCATCCATTGGCTTTCTGAACCTCAGATTCTGTTCTTCTCTATGACGAGAATGACCTCAACAGGACTGCCCTTCATGGACAGACAGGCTGGCCAGCACCTGGATGCCAGGCAATAGACAAGGGTTGCTCAATTCAGAACGGAGCCTTCAGAAAGTTTGGCTCCTTTAGGGGGCTGAGGCATTGTTCTGATTGACAGACTTGTATTTAATGTTGTTTTTAACCCTAGGATTTTCTTCCCTTGCATTCCTTTATTTTCCCTACTGTCCTAGTTCTCAAAATGTCACACTCAGGGTACAGTGAAAGCAGCACTGGGATCTGGCTGTGTTGCCCATGGCTAGGCAGCTAAGCAGTTCTGAACTCTATTTAGTGTCCTGCTAAATGGGTTAATGGAAACCCTGGTGGCATAGTGGTTAAGTGCTATGTCTGCTAACCCCAAAATTGGCAGTTCAAATCCACTAGTCAGTTCTACTGTGTCCTATAGGGTCCCTTTGAGTTAAGATCAACACGGCAGTACTGGCTTTGGGATTTTTTTTGGTTAAATGGGTTAACTCTCCCACTTGCCTGCCTGAGACTTATGAGCAAAGAATAATGTAGGCTATTTAGCAGTGCTTCTCTTTGGGATCTAGCAATTCTAAAGCCCTGCCTTAGAGGTTTGGGGCACAAGTATTTTGAGATGTATTTAAAAGGCCCACTCCATGGATGGAACTCAGTACATGTATCAGATACCGTCATAACACATTAACAAAAGACTCTTAATGCTGTACCAGTGAGCAGTTTTGTGCATGTAGGTGGTTTTAGCCTGTGGGATTTCTTGGTCCACATATGGTTTTCTTGCCTGCATGTGTCCTGCCCACTGCAACTGTCCTTGGCTAAGGCCAGCCGGATCATCCTTCAGCCAGCAGCTCAAACTAATTTTACTATTTTGCAGTTTTGTATAGTTTTCTCTGGGCCAGGTGGCCCTGGAAGGTGGGAGTGCAGTCTCTGTGAGATAGTACAAGCCTACAGATGGCAGCTGAGATTTCCCGTCTACGTGTGTCTCTTAGGAGCTGGATTGACCAGGGTACCACTTCCAACTGGAGGGAGCCTGAAGATAGTGTGACCCACCTGAAAACAGGCTCTAATCCAAGAGTGGTGGGTACGCCTTGCCTTAAAGAAGGAAGTAAAAACAGGAACACCATCAGTGTACTGAGACAAACAGGGCCTCCAGAAGAGGCGATGGTCTTCACAGAAGCCAAGGTCATGGGCTGGTGCAGTGGATCTAATGAGGTTTCCAGAGCTTCCTTCTCTGGAGGAAATCTGACTCCCTTGCTTTAATTCTTTGCTAACCAAGCAACCTTCTGTTTCTTAATTTGGTCTCTGGGGTGGACCTGTCCCTGTGGGGACCATACACTACGTTAGAACACCCTGCTCCAGTCCCCAAGCCAGGTCTAGCTTGCATCATAAATTAATCATTTGGCATTCTGGCTTTTAAATCAGCCTCCTGTGGGTTTGGCTGACAGTGAGTGAGTCCCCGGAGGCTGACCAGTTCCAAGTTCCTGGTAAGGCAGACTCAGAATCACTAGCCCCTAGGACACATCTGCAGCTGTCAGGAATAGGGACCAGTGGGTGCCTTTGCCGTCTAGTAGATGAAGAGCCCAGATAATGTGGACACGGGAGACAATAAAACTTTATGTATGTGGACTAATTAGGGTAGGCCTGTCCAGTTTAATGAAAAGTGTAAATTGTAGAATTCATAAAACCATTATCACTTTCAGACACATTTAATAGCTGAAACTAGGTTGCCATCCAGTTACTGACTCGCAGGGTTTTCCTGCTTTAGCAAGGAGATGGGAGAGATTTGTAATGTGTGTATCAAATCACTACCCTAAACAAAACTTCCATTATTCTGGCAATTTTAGTATTTGGGAAAACTGGCTTTTTTCTTTTGTTTTGAGAAGCCAAACGCTTTATCTTATTGATACAGTCAATTTATTGAGTAAGCTGTTCTTTTCAGTTGATGGTATAAGGATCAGCTTGTACATAAGGTGACAATGTGGAGGCCAGACGGTATCCAGGCGAGGATAAAGAAATCCAGTGAGGACAGTGCTTAGGACGAGGCTTTTACGTATCTCAGTTACTCGGGCGACAGAGCCAGTGGCCTCTCTGGACTCTGGGCCACGAAGCTGCTGCCGAGGAATGCAGGCCATGTGGTCACAGGTCACATGGCTGGAGAGCTGGCCTGACCCTAAGCACTGTGGAGTCAGTGAGCTGACTCCAACTCTCGGACCCTGCAGCTCTTCCGCTTTCTGGGCCACTCTAATTTTTTTTTCTTTTTTTTTTTTTTGCATTTTATCATGATGAAATGCATATAACACTCAAGTAGCCATTTTAACTATTTTTATGTGTGCATTTCAGTGGTATCGGTTACATTCACTGTGTTATGGAACACCAGCATCATGTTCCCGACTCTTCGATGACCTTGCACAGAAACCCTGGCACTACAATGAACACTGATATACATGTATCTCAGTCCCTGCTTTCAAGTTTTGGGGTCTTTGGGTCCATACCTAGGAGTGGAATTGCTAGGTTGTGTGGTAATTCTATGTGTAACTTTTTGTGGACCACTCTACTCTTAAGTTCTGTAGTTTGGGTATGCTTCCATAAATACTTGCATGAAAAGGAGCCCTAGTAATAAGAATCAATAACTTTAATTGTTTGTTTGATCTGTCAAAGGTAAGAAAGAATGGATGGAGAGGAGGGGACAGGAGATTGTTAAGAGGATATGGCGCGTATAGGACGGAAAGGAGGAGTGTGCTGTCACTGGGCAAGGACAGCAGAAGGCACTGTAGATAGGCAGGCATGCACATTTAAATTGGATTGTACACTTTCACTCAATCACAAAAAAATTATATATATTTAAGATTCTGTGAATGACAGTTTTGTCTGAGCAGTTAAGAACTATATTGGAAATGTGAAGCCTTTTCTAATTTAAATCTCATAAGCAGTCATTGATTTTATTAGAAAAGTCACTTCAAACTTCATGTCTCTGAAAGAAAATTGTGTATGATAATATATATGTATTAGAGAGAGAGAGATTATAATTGCATTAAACTACAGCAGCAGGCTCAAGCACACCAGTGATTGTGAGGGTGGTGCCCAACTGGGTGGTGTCGCCTTCTGCTGTATGTAGGGTTGCTCTGAGTTGGAATCAACTCGGTGGCACCTGACAACAACAACATCCGTGTCTGAGGCTTCAGTACAGACAGCTAACAGTGTTAATTTCATCAAAGTTGTAATCCTGCATCAACAGAAACTGAAAACTAGTCCCAAATATATGAAGACGTAACACCATTTTTATCTAGTAGTCTGATGCTGTGAGTGTGTAAGAGAGTGCAATTTTAATGTCTGCTTGTACCAGTGAGAGTGGAACCAATTAAAAGGGAACCCGAAGGGCTCTGCGCTCTGTACTGCAGGTCCGTCATCCTGACCCGGAAGCATAAACCTTCACCCACGGACAGATGGCTGAATTTTCACTCGGTACACCTGGAGAAGAGTACTGTTAGGTCCAGAGTAGTTGTCAGCTTTTTTGATCTTTAGATGCACCATTAACTTAAAAAGTTTGTCAGTTTAAGTATAGAATTGCCCTTTTTTGTTGATGTTGTACTTTTTAAAATTTTTGTCATTTAAAACCCTAGAGCAATATTCAAGGCAGATTTACTTTGTATCAAATTATATTTTACAGTACATAGTGTTCAGGGGTATTAGTCTGGATGTTAAGAAACAAAAAGCAAATTGAAATTTTCAGGATATTTTTCCCCTGGGGGGAAAAAAGGTTACATATTCATCTACGCAACTTTCATGAATATAAAGTATTCACAAAAGAAAGAAAAAAGAAAAACTGAAAATTCATCTGTGTAACCTTGGGAGCCCTGGTGGCATAGTGGTTAAGAGCTTGGCTCCTGACCAAAGAGTTAGCAGTTTGAATCCACCAGCTGCCCCTTAGAAGCTCCACGGGGTGGTTCTGCTCTGTCCTGTGGGGTCCCTGTGAGTTAGAACTGACTCGACGGCAACAGAGTTTTTTGTTTTTTTGTTTTAAGTGTAACTTTGACTTAAAAAATATATTATTTCCTTTTGGTAGCAATATACACAACCAAGCATATATCCATTCATGATTTCTACATAAACAGTTCAGTAGCGTTGGTTGTGTTTCATCTTGTAGTGCTAGTCTCACTATCTCCACCTGTCTTTATCTTTCCAATAGTGATGCAGGTAGTTAAACAAACAAAACCATCATCATTGAGTCAATTCCAACTTACAGTGACCCTATAGGACAGGGGAGAACTGCCCCATATGGTTTCCAAAAAGGACTTGGTGGATTCAAACTGCTGACCTTTTGGTTAGTAGCTGTAGCTCTTAACTGCTACGTCCAGAGTTTCCACGTAGGTAGTGGTTGTTTCTTTTTATTTCTTTCTTCACCACCCCTCCCCCCCACCCAGTTTTCGTGTTTTAGAAACAACCTTTACCTTAGGTATGTATTATTTTCTAAAACATGAAAAATCCAAGTAAACAGTATATTTTCTGTAATGTAAAATAAGAACTACCTCATTTCATCCACAGCTCAGTGTGTATGGAATGTCTTTACTTCCCATCTGTCGCTGTGCAACCTGATTTGCAGAGAGCCTGCTTTCCCAATAAAGCTTTGAAAAAAGCTGCACCAACTACCATGCTGACTTCTTGCTGTAACAATAATAAAATAAAATTATATTTGCAAATGATCACCCAGAGTTTTGATGGTGGTAGCCATGAGTGCTAAAGGAAAGCGGACTGACACAGAGGTCCCTAAAGGGATGCCTTTGTAGTTCCTGGAGGGCACGGCATCATTTGCCAAATTGTCACTTGTTAAATTGCTAATAGTAGAAGAAAAATCCTTGCTGGAAGCCAGGACTGGATTAAAGACAGGGAAAAACTGCCATATTGGGTTTCACTCTTCTTACCTTTTATCCTAATATTATTTTCTTTAAGGTAATTCCTGTCTCTATAAGATTTCAGCATGTAACTGGTGTAATCTAAGGAGCACCCCCTCAGAAACCCCCCAAGAGGCAACCTTTGCCTTGTTCCTACTCTTCTTCTCCTCCCAAGGGACATCTGAGGTGACGACAGAAGGGACCAGTCTGGACAGGTGGAGCTCATTGTGCCTCAGGGTAGGAGAGGGTGACTAGGAGCTTGACTCAGTTCTGGGCCCCCCCTTGGAGGTCTGTTTTGGTTCAGAATCTGAGTATCAGGACTCCCCCAGAGTAAACCAAGCTGACTTTCTTGAAGGCAGTTCCCAGCTTGTGCATCATCTCTGACCTCTCATTTCAGGCCCATGTCTTCAGGTCTGGGCTGGGAGGTGACACCTAGGGCCATTACATTACATCAAGACTTCTAGAGTAAACAGGGCTCACACGGTGGTTATATCCATGAGACAGGGGCCTGGGAGAGATTGTTCCCATCATGGGTGAAGGAGGCCACCCATCTCTACGATGGCTGTATGACTATGGCCTCTGAGGGCCATTTTTGAAGCCCAAGTCATCTTGGAAGGAAAGCAGTAGATAGTTGGCTTGGAGTAGAATAACATTTCGGAGAGCCGGTTCTTACAAGCATCTTTTCTGGGCCGTTTTACCTTCTGGCTCCTTCTGGCCGATTCCTCCCTTCCTTCTGCCCACTACCTAGTCATTGAGTGCCTGCTCAGCTTCCTGCACCCAGCAAGGGGTTGGTGAGCAGATATGACCTTTCACAGAGCTCGCAGTTTATTTATGGAGACTGCCAGTCAGCAGGAAACACGCAGATAGGACTTCATCAGCTTAGCTGGCCATCCTTTCTACAGTCAGAAACAGCAGTGATCTCTAAGGTGGTAGAGACTAAAAATCCCATTTGCTTGGAAAATATCCCTGCTAATCACAAACTTGGATGTAAATATTGTGTCTGTGAATAAACCTGAAAACCAAATCCATTGCCATTGAGTTGACTCTGACTCATAGCAACCCTAAAGGTCAGAGTAGAACTGTCTCATGGAGTTTCCAAGGAGTGCCTGGTGGATTTGAACTGCCAACCTTTTGATTAGCAGCTGTATCACTTAACCACCAGGGTTTCCTGTCTGTGACTAAGCCTCTGTAAAAATGGTGTGGCTATGGTGACTGACCTCCCCTCTTTGTACTAGTCTCTCCGCCTTCTCTGCCAGTTCTGACACCACCTGTCCCTCCCACCGCACTCCTTACTCCTCTACTGGGTTTGATAACTCAAGTATCCACAGGGAACTCACAGACTGTATTCACATTATGGGATTTATAATGTGGGAAGTAACATTTACAGTTCAGACTCCAAACACTCAGGATACAGTTCTTTCATCAGGACTCCTCTTCCCAGCCATGCTCACAGGCACACCTCTCACTGGCCCTCAGTCTCTACTCAGAGGCACTTGGCTTTCTCTCTCTGTGGGCTGGGAAGCCCACTGCCCTGTCTCCCGCTGCCGGGTCTCTGCTGCTGGCCTCTCCTTCCTTGCAGTGGTGGTGATGGTGGACTCCTTCTGTCTGGTCTCAACTAGGCTCTCTTTTAAGGCAAGACTGACCAGTCCCCTCTGTAGGCCAGAATTACCCTGCCACATAATCGCCTGGGTGGACGGTACAACTCCCTGGCTAGGAAGGCCACACACAAAAGTAATTCATCACACTGCAAACTCTTTATGTTTATTCATTAAAATTCATGTTCTCAGTTCACTGAAACCACTCTTGAGTTTCACTAAATGAGAGAATTCTAAGCACTTACCATGCCCAGGAAACCCTGGTGGCGTAGTGGTTAAGAGTTATGGCTGCTGACCCAAAGATCAGCAGTTCAAATCCACCAGATGCTCCTTTGAAACCATATGAGGCAATTCTACTCTGTCCTATAGGGTCACTGTGAGTTAGAACAGACTTGATGGCAGGGGGGTTGGAGTTTTTGTTTGTTTTAGTATCCACAAGGAGAGGGGAAGGCCAAGTTCTCTTTATGAAACTTTCTGCAAGTATTTATGTGTGTCAAAAAAGGGAAAGATATATTCTTTTACTAATTTCTAAAGTCTTATTTGCTCAATGGTTTCCACTAACTTCTGTTTATATTAAAGTAGGGGCTTCCTCTAGCAAGAAGACTCTGTCTGGGGTACCAGCACACCTGGTCCCGTCACCAAGGCGCTTGGCAAAGCTGCAAGCAGATGGCCAGATAACAGAGCACCTCTCCAGAATACCAATCCACTCAGAGTCACCTGATAGTCAGCCCCTGGCTCCCTCTCAGAACCAAGAGCCAGCTCCGGAGGGAGAGACCCATAAGGAAGAACTTCTGCCTGGCAGCCTTGCCAGTCCCGAGCCTCCACGACAGCTCAGCTCCACAGGATTTGGCGTTCCCCAGCAGGCCCAAGATTTAGCCCCAAGCCAGGAGGAAGAGGGTGTTCCGCAGTCAAGTATTTCTCCAAAGCCGTTACCCACAGGTTCTCCTGAATACAAGGCATTGTCATCTGAGGAGAAAGCCAGTGAAGTGGGGCTGTCTTCCCCTCCCCCTCCCCAGATCCCGGCACAGCCAGACCCAGATGAGGAATCCGAGGAGGCCAAAGGGGCCCCCACCAGCCCTCCCCCATCTCCCAGAGAGTCCCCAAAACCTCAAAAGGAAGAAACCCCCGAAGCAGAAGTCCGGGTCAGCACTCCTTACCCTGAGCTGCCTCAGCCCCAAGACTCATCAGCAGATGCAAAACAGACCCAGGACAGGGCTGACCCAGGGACTTGGCTCCTGCGCGGCAGGCTGGCCCCTACCAGGCTGCCTCAGCCTCGGACCCTGGCACCGCTGCAGAGCCGCAGGCCCACCCCCAAACTCCTGTCCCCCGGTAGGGAAGAGGCTCCAGGGTCCCATCAGCCCCTGATACCATCTCCCAGGCCTGGGCCAACTCAGGAAGGTGACTCCAGCAAACTGCCTCCCATCAGCCCACCCCAGCCCAAGTCCCTACAAAACCCAAGCCCCAACCCTGCCCATGGACCCCAGACAGTTCCAGAAGAGAAAGCCAGTGAGGTGAAACTACCTCCCATCAGCCCACCTGTCCAGGGGTGTACACCCCAACACAGCTCCCAGGCCCCTCAAGATGATGAAGCTCAGAAAGTAAAGCTCCCCCTCATTGCCCAAGATGTGGGAGCTCAGCAAAATACAGGACCTGCCAAGGTAAAAAAAGCACCCAAGGTAAGCCATGCCTCCAGCAGGGAGATTTCAGATAGGCCAGCTTCCCCCCAAAACCAGGAGCCATCAGGGACTAAGAAAAAAAAACTCTCTCTCCAAAGAGAGACAGCTAAAGGATCAGTGCATCCGAAAAAGGCTCTGCCTGGGAGGCATCCCACAGCTCTGCAGGTAGAATCCCATAGGAAGTCCGCTCTGGCAAGGGCGCCCGGCCGCCGTGACACCAGCCCTCATCTGACCACTCAGGAAAATGAGAGAAGAGAAGTCCCCGAGACCTTGGACATTCCTGGGCCACCCCTGGATGAGCCATCCCCAGAGGATGTCCACTTAGCACCGGAAGAACAGAGTGAGAAAGCCTGTCATCCCGGAACAAAGGCCTATCCCAAAAGAAAAGAAACTCTTCATAAGAAGGGGAGGCCTCTGAAGAGAGAGCCATCTTCTAAATCCCCAGGGCAAGAAGGTGAGGCTCCCACCCAGCTGCCTGTGACAGAGACACAAGACCCCAGTGGGACTGGCCAGACCAGAGAAGGCTCTGCCCAAAGGGACAATGCAGTTGCCACCACCAAGCAGCCAGCCAAAGAGAAACAGACCCAGAGAAATGGAGGAGCAGCCCAGGACCAAAGCTCAGCTGCTCTGCAGAGGCAGCCGTCTGCTGAGGGGCAGGGCAGCTGGCAAGGACGCCTGCGAGCCAGGGGCAGTCAGAGCACCAAGGTTTAGCCCTGCTGGAGCCCCTGCAGAAGGACAGCTCTAGCTGGGGTGCTGTGAGACCACCAGTCAGCAAGAGGAGGAGGGACCTGGAGTCCTGGGCTGTCCAGCTGCTACAGGTACATTCCAACTCTTGGTAGCCCTGTGTGTACCAGAGTAGAGCTGTGCTCTATACGATTTCCAGTGGTGAGTTTTTGCAAGTAGCTCGTCAGGCCTTTCTTCCGTAGCACCTCTAGTTGTACTCAGATTTCCAGTCTTCCGACGTGTTCACTGTTTGCGGCAATCAGGGACTCCACTGAGTTCTTAAGGGTCAGCCAGCCTTTGGGGTCTT
Source organism: Heterohyrax brucei (assembly GCA_028571685.1). Taxonomy (NCBI): domain Eukaryota; kingdom Metazoa; phylum Chordata; class Mammalia; order Hyracoidea; family Procaviidae; genus Heterohyrax; species Heterohyrax brucei. The sequence goes on along the minus strand of CM053147.1, from coordinate 14,914,959 downwards.
GACCTTGCAACCTGAAAGAGCGTCTCACTCGGAGGATGTAGCTGCAGTTGGTGGCTCCTTGGGGCCAAACCACGGAGCCAGGCAAAGGCAGTCACACAGAAGTTCCAACAGAATTCCACCCTTGCTGACCAAGAAGTGCCCTGTAGCAGTGCGGCTTTGTTCTGTTCACTCAAAGTATTCCTTCTAGGTTAGCCTTCTGTCATGCTCTTGCGTTAATCAAGGAATTCAGAGCAAAAACTTGGATCTTAGGCCTTGCTGTTCTGGAGCTTGGTCTCTGCCACTGAGATCTCACAGCACGTTTAGCTGTGGGCTCTCCTTGGGGGAAGAGGGCAGCTTTCTTGGGTGGACGGCTTCCCGTCTGCCTTGGCACACACTGCTAGTACCCGAAACCCCCACTGGTTTGACAACTATTTCTAAACAAGTACCTTCCTTCTCTCTGCCTAGGACTGTCATGTAAATTAGCCCGTTCCTCCCTTATGCCAAACCCTCTGGTGGGCTCAGTTAAAAGAATTTGGGGGAAAAAAACTCAGGCAGATGGGTTTTCCATGTATCCCCTCATACCATCGGGGTTTGTGTGCTAGCGAGCGAAAGGAGTGTAACTTAAGCGTGCTTACACGAGCCTGTTGGAAGGGAGTGGACTGTCGCCCACAGCCTGGCCCGTGGCAAAGGCGAGGTGCAGCTGACTGGGAAAGAGTTGTGGAAGACTGCTAGATCTCCCATCACCTGCACGACTGTTGTCACCTGCTGGGCTTCTCATACCGTCTGGACTTCCCTCACCTCCTCAGCTGTTACCTCCTGGATGCTCATCACCTACAGGACTCTCATCACCTCCTGGGCTTCTGTCACCCCCAGGACCCTTGTCACCTCCTGAATTCTCATCACCTAAACTTCTGCCATCTCCTGGGCTTCTGTCACCTCCTGGGCTTTAGTCAGCTCCAGGACTCCTGTCACCTCCTGAGGTCGCATCACTTCCAGAACTCATCACCTGCTAGACTTCTGTTACCTCTTGGGGTCTCATAACTTCCAGAATCTCATCACGTCCTGGACTCATGTCACCTCCGGGACTGTTGTCACTACTTGTCACTTCCTGGACTTCGATCACCTTCTAGACTCTTGTCATCTCCTGGGCTCCTGTCGCCTCCTGGGCTCTCATCACCTCCTGAGTTCTTGTCACCTTCTAAATTCTCATTATCTCCGGAATCTCATTACTTCCTGGACTGTTGTCACCTCCAGGAGAAGAGTCACCTCCTAGACTCTTGTCATCTCCTGGGCTCCCACCACCTCCTTGACTCTCATCACCTCCTGGACTCTTAGGTTGTCGTCACCTCCTGGGGTCTTCTCTAGGGTTCTCGTTATTTCGCATCTGTTTCTTTTTTCGTGTTGCTTTCCTTCTCTTTGACTACAAATTACTATAGACTAGTTTTGGCATAAGACACAAAACAGTGTCATCAAAGCTCTCAAGTTTTCCATCTGGCAGCTCTCAGTACAAAAATAGGAAGTAGCATGCTGCTTGTCATTGAGATTAAAAAAAAAAAAGCAGATAGGCTTGGTTAATGCACCTCGGCTCAGGTGCTTGTTTTTAAATGCATCTCCTCTGGGCAGAGACAGGGTCGCATTTAGACATACCTGACTCCTATGTGTGGAGTCTCTGGCCTGGAAAAGAGAGAATGATGGTAAATGGGGCAGCCAACCCAAGAGGTGGCTCTTAAACGCTAACAGATATTTATTGAGTGCCTGCTGTGTACACAACGGCATGCTAAACTTTATTTGGCGTCATGTATTTGAAGCCATAGTTCACCCTTTTAGCTTGATACTGAAGTCACTCCTGAGGTTCACCCTTCAGCCGAAGGTTAGACAGGCCTAGAAAAATAAAATGAAACTACATGGGCTTACCAGCCGAGAGGCAAGGATGAGACTGCGGGACGGGGGGACAGGAAGGCCGGTAATGAGGAACCCAGGCTTGGAAAGGGAAGAGCGCTGACATGTTGTTAGGTTGGTAACCAGTGCCGCAAAACTGTATGTGTATTGACTGTTTAATGAGAAACTAATTTGCTCTGTAAAGCATCTAAAGCACAGTAAAATAAAATACATGATTTCAACTATTCAAAAAAAAATGCGGTTGAAGACTAAACTTTCAAGTGTTCAGTTTGTGTTGTATGCTGGTAGTGTGGCTCAAAGACCTGAGAAATAGCCATGACTCCTAGGAGACTGTTTTAACATTATGCCTATAAATATGTCATATTCTACATGCTTTTATAATTGTCCCTTATCTTACACAAAATATGCCTCCACAAAATTGTGTGTATACCAGATGTTGTTTTAAATGCAGTAGAAAAAATTAGCAGTTAAAAAAATCCAAAACACAAAAACAAAGAGCAGGTGTGATGTCAGCATTAACCTCTAATGTATCTTCTAATCCAGCCAAGATGGAAAGGGATAAGGTGAATTTTTTTTAACATGTCATAATTTATTTTTAAATTAACTCATCTGTCCATCAAGCATTTTTTTCTCTTTTTTTTTTTATTTAACATAACTGAGTAAAAATGTACATTCACATGTAAATTTACATGCTCCCCTATATGCAGCTTCCACTGCTCTCCCTGTCCGGTGACTGCACACTATTCCTCTCTGCTCCATACATGTCTCATCCTCCCAACAGTCTCCTTTCCCCTCCTCTCCGTCCACTCCCCTTCCTCCAGCCAGAGGTCAGCAAGATGATATCCTATAGATGTATAGAACCATAAAGTGCTTCCAACATATGGTTACTCTGCATTGCCAAGTCCATTCCATTCCTGTCCAAAGAGTGGACCTTTGTTATAATTTATGGGAATGGGCAGCATCAGGGCCGGGGGCCATGCTCTCAGAGGAACCCCAAAACCACTGGACCATCAATAGAGGTCTTTTAGTGGAGATCTCATGATGCACCTGTTTTTATTCTTGTGTTGCCAGTGAGGCTCCTCTCTGTGAGCTCCGTCATGGCTATCACTGGTGGTGGCCGGGCACCATCCGGTTCTTCCGGTCCCAGGTCGATGTAGGCACCCACTCTTGTGGGTCTCTCTGTCTTCTCGGTTGTCTTTACCGCATGCCATTTTGGCCCTCGGTGAGCATCCGTTCCTGCTGAGTTGGGACCATTTGCTGTGTCCTTGGATGGCAGCTTGGCAGCTTTTAAGACCCCAGACGCCAGTCACCGATGTGGGGTGCAGAGAGCTCTCTTAGCAAAACGCTAGTTGTGCCATTTGGCCTGGAATTCACCTAAGAGCATGGTCCCCCACCCCCCCCCCGCCCCAGCTACTCTATCTTTGCAGTATTGAGTTAAGTGTCCATCAAGCATTTTTTAATTTTTTTTTATTATGACTGAGTGAAAATGTACATTCTTGTATAAATTTACGTGCCCACCTATATGCAACTTCCACTGCTCTCCCTGTCCGGTGACAGCACACTATTCCTCTCTGCTCCATACGTGTCTCATCCTCCCAACAGTCTCCTTTCCCCTCCTCTCCACACACTCCCCTTCCTCCAGCCAGAAGTCAGCAGGATGATACCCTATAGATGCATAGAACCATAAAGTGCATCCAATATATGGTCACTCTGCATCACTAAGCCCAATCTATTCGTGTCCGAAGATTGGACCTTCATTATGATTTATGGGCAAGGACAGCATCAGGGCCAGGGGCCATGCTCCCAGGGGAACCCCAAAACCGCTGGATCATCAATTGAAGTCTTTTAGTGGAGACCTCAGGGTACACCCTTTTTATTCTTGTGTTGCCCATGAGACTCAACTTAGTGAGCTCCATCGTGGCTATCACTGGTGGTGGTTGGGCACCATCTAGTTCTTCTGGTCCCAAGTCAATGTAGGCACCCACTCATGTGAGTCTCTCTATCTTCTGGGTTCTCTTTCTCCCGTGTCAGTTTGGTCCTTGGTGAGCATCCTGCTGAGTTGGGACCATTTGCTGTGCCCTCAGATGGCAGCTTTTAAGACCCCAGATGCCACTCACCAATGTGGGGTACAGACAGCCCTCTTAGCAAAACACTGGTTGTACCCATTGGCCTTGATTTCGCCTAAGAGCATGGTCCCCCGCCCCCTGCCCCAGCTACTCTGCCCTCGCAATATTGGGTTAAGATGCAAGGAGTATTCAAGTTATGCTGAAGTCCACTTAATATTATTTCTTGTTTCTAATGTGTACTATCACCAATTTCACCCAATTAGATTTCTAGCAACTATCTAACCTAAACCCTTCCCCCTTTACCCTCCCTCCCTCCCCTCCCTTGCAGCTGTCAAAGAGTCCTTGACTCCACCCCTTCAAGCATTTATTTATAATTAATTTCTTGTGTGCCGCATCCTCTATTTGCTAGATACAGTGATGAGGAAGACACTTCTAGGAGTTCTTTTTTTTTCTCAAGGGAGATGAATAAGAGGGTGTCTTACAACATCATGGGATTAGAGCATTTGGAGACCCAATAACATCCTAAGCTACATCTGGCACCCCTTAGACAAGAAAACTCACTTCTGAACTTTTCATGATTGTTGTAAAAATGCCAGGGAAGGATGCTAGATTCTGCTTGGGATGAGAGAACTGGACCAGGTAACACTTCCAAGTTCTGCTGAGTCCTCAAAGCTGCAAAATGAGTCAGGGACAGATGGCAGAGGGGAAGTGAAGTTTTCTTAAAAGAGGAAGAATGTCTGCCTCAGCATAGAGAAGTGGGCAGGCAAGCATCTAAAGATGCTAAACTAGGAGAGCTGTCGGCGTAAAATCAAAACACCAAACCTACTGCTGTTGAGTCGATTCTGACTCAGTGACCCTACAGGACAGGGGAGAACTGCCCCAGAGAGTTTCCAAGAAGTGCCAAGTGGTTTTGAACTGTCAATCTTTTGGTTAGCAGCCACAGCAGCTAAGTACTACACCATCAGGATTTAGTATAGGTAGAATTAAAAGGTCTTTAAGAGTTATGCTGAAGAACTTGGAAACCCAGTCTTGTAGCGCTGAGGAAGCCACTGAATGGCTATATTGTATGTTGGGGGAACCCACCATTGGAGGAATCCAGCGCTGGTACAGAACATCTAAGGAAGGTGATACAGGAGGTGGGAAGACTGGCTGGGAAGCCACTGCAGGGTCTAGACAAGATGGCAAGGACCTAAAAGAGGGCTGCTGGGACAGGCATGGGCGGATTCAAGAGATATTTAGATTGCTAAATGGAGAAGAGAAAACCTATTCAAACAGTGGTGCTGGCAAAATTGGATCTGTATTTACAGACAAATAAAACAAGATCTGTAGCTCACACCATACATAAAAACTAACTCCAAATGGATCTAAGACTTAAATATAAAACCTAAAGCTATAAAAATCATAGAAGAAAGAATAGGGACAACTCAAGGGACCCTAATATATGAGTTCAGCATGAATAGATCACCAAATATGACTAACAATGGGCAAACAGTACAAGATACACTAGGTAACCAAGATCTCCTGAAAACAAAACATGCTCATCCAAAAACTTTGCCAAAAGAGAAACTATGGATTTGGTTAAAAAAAAAAAAAATTTTGCTTATGACATATCTGATAAGTGTATAATCTCTAAAAATTTATAGGAAACTTCAACACCTCAACAATAAAAGACAAACAATCCAACTAAAAAATGGTGACAGGAGGTGAACAGACACTTTGTCAAAGAAGACACTCAGGCAGCTAACAAACACATGAGGAAATGTTGGCAATCATTAGCCGTTAGATGCAAATAGAAACTATGATGAGATACCACCTCACCCAGCAATAATGGCACTGATTAAAATGAGAAAACAACAAAAGGCTGTGAAGATTGTGAGGAGACTGGAACTCTTTTGCATTGCTAGTGGGGGTGTAAAATGCTACAACCACTACGGAAAACAGTAGGGCACTTCCTTAGAAAGTTAACCATATGATCCAACAATCCGTGGGATTGTATCCTAGAGAAATAAGAGCTGTCACGTGGATAGACATATACATACCCATAGTTCATTGCAGCATTATTCACAATAGCAAGAAGACAGGAATGGCTTACATGCCCATCGACAGATGAATGGATTAACTGGTACCTACACTCAATGGACTAATGCATAATGATACAGAATCATGATGAATCCATAGAATGTCTCACAACATCGATGAATCTGGAGGACACTATACTGAGCAAAAGAAGGCAATCACAAAAGGACAAATGTTGTATGAGCCCACTATTATACAAAGTCAAGAAAAGGCTTAAAACCCAGAAAGAAACATTCCCCAGTCTGAGGAAGACTGAGGGAAAATGACTAGGTAGAAGCCACACGTTAACTCTGGTGAAGGGAAAGGCCACACCTACTGTGGAGAGAATCAGCACAGGGTGCACAAGGCCAGGGGGGACACTGACAGGTAGGAGGAACGGAAACAGGAACTCAGGGTGGTCGTGGGGAGAGGGCTGACACACTGCAGTGTTGCAAATAGTGGAAAAAATTGTGTGTAAATTATTGAATGGGAAACTAATGTGCTCTATAGACCCTCTCCTAAAGCACAATCGTAAAAACAAAGATTGTGCATGGAGAGGGAGAGGAGATTGTGAAACAATCCAAGAAATAGGATGACTGTTGTCTTCCATGAGCTGTGCACAGGCATACTTTTCAGGTACTGGTACCTCACTTAGGTAAAGAACTTTAGATGTACCTTTGGCCTCCTCTTTGGGCAGTTGTTTCTGAGGCTCCTCGAGGCATTTGGAGTTGTGTTTGCATTGGGGTACTTCTGGGAATTCATAAGACCCCACTGTGGCACAGTGCTTTGCACTAGACTGCTAACTTGAAGGTGGTGGTTTGAATTCGCCAGAAAAAAAAAAAGGAAAACAGAGCTGTTGAGTCAATTCTGACTTACAGAGACCCTATAGGGCAGAGTAGAACTGCCCCATAGAGTTTCCAAGGAGTGCCTGATGGATTTGAACCATGACCTTTAGGTTAGCAGACATAGCACTTCAAGTTCTTCTTCTGAGAGGAAGCTCTGACTCCCTGACCCTGGAATCTGTGCTGGCAGCATGTGTTTGTGTGTATTCTTGTTTTAGTAGCATACATTTTTCACGCATCTGGGCTAAACATTGTTTGTGGTAAGAGGAAAGGAGCAGAATAAATCACCAGCTCCTTAGACCAGTGAGAGGTTTTTACTTACCCTGTGGTACAGTTTTGGAAACCCTGATGGTGTAATGGTTAAGTGCTACAGCTGCTAACCAAAAAGTCGGCAGTTCAAATCTGCCAAGCACTACTTGGAAACTCTGTGGGGCAGCTCTCTCTGTCCTATGGGGTTCCGATGAGTTGGAATTGATTCAACGGCAGTGCATTGGGTTTGGTTTCATGTTGCTGCTACTGGTTTTCTTGGTATACAGTTGCTTTTCAGATGTGAAATGTAAATACTTGAAAATTGTCATTTTCCATCTACGTTCCCAAAGTTTATATTGCTCCTCTTGGATGGGTTCCACAGCAAAGTGGTATTTGGGGGGAAAGCATTGTAGATTTTAGTCACTGTGTTAGCTACTATGGGAGTCCTTGTGGTGCCTCAGAAGATAGGTCTGGGAAGCCACTCCAAAAGTCACAGCCATTGAAAACGCCGTGGAGCACAGTTCTACCCCACAACAGAAAGGGTCACCGTGAGTCAGGGTCAACTCAATGACAACTGGTGTATCAGGTAGCACTCCCTTCAGCTTCTTAAAAGAGTCTGCCACCCCGTGTCCAAATCTGCAGAGGTAGTATCTGCTAGCCACAAGTCCTTCTTCAAATATTTAAAGAACTAAATCAATTATTTAAAAAAAAAAAATGTCAAGAGAAAACTGGTGAAGGACATGGTTGGGCAAAAGGCCAATCAACATGTTAAAAAAAAAGAAAAGGGTAGGGGCTGGGTGCAAAATCAGAAAAGGTAGAAAACAAGAGACTGCGTAGGCTCTGGGTGAAGCAGCAGGTGCCTACACCTCTACATCTCCTGTGAAAAGGTGAGTTGGCACAACTTTCCTGGAAACAGTTTCGCAATATTCATCAAAGCCTTCAAATTCTGCACATACTTGACCTAGCAATTCTAATTTCAGAATTATCATAAGGAAATCGTTTATGAATAAGGATGCAAATAGTAATTTGTTTACATAAAAAAATGCTCTAGCTATCAAACAAGATTGAAAAACTAAGTTATGCTATAACTGTATGCTGGAATGGGTTATAGCCATCATAATGGTATTATAGAATATGGAAGACAGTCAATACATATGCAAAAAGCAGACTCAAGAGGTATATCCAGGCTGGCTCTAGTTGTTAGCTCTGGGTTGTAAAATTGTGGGCAATTTTTATTTCCTCCTGTACTTCTGTTTTGCGTTTTGTAAATTTTCAACAATGAGCATATTTATTCAGAGAAAGTTCTGTCACATTAAATTAACACACACAGGCGTTGAAAGGCTGCGCTTCGAGAGCAGCAGCCTTATGTTCGATTTAGATTTGGCATAAGGAAGAACTTTCTAGAAGTTGGAGGTGATGGCACGGAGGAATAAGCAGCTTTGCTCCACATGTTTGTGTACAGAGGTGAGATGCTCAGTGACCAGCATGGCAGGAAGTCTCCATATGTTGGGTGATATGTTGACTGGATAAACTGAAGATTTCTTTCATCGGCTGTGATCTGTTAATCACCCAGCTCTACTTGCTAACTATGAAGAATCCATAGTTCTTCAGTGAGCTACATTTTGTTAGATACAGTGTTTCATGTTAGAAAATCACAGCTAGCACTCATTAAAGAGGTGGCTTTCCAACACTTTTGAAGAGGGCCCGTAACAACAGAGATATTTTACACTATGCTCCAGTACATACATGTAAGAAACAGATGTATCATGAAACATTCTTGCTACGATAATCCCACTGAAATTTTCTGGTCTGTTCAATTTTGGAAAAGGTATTTTTACTCTTTTCAAAGATATTTTGTTTTCTATTGGTTGAAAATATACACGGCAAGACATACAGCAGTTCAACAGTTTCTCAACATACAACTGAGTGACATGGATTCTAGTTTTCAAGTTGTGCGACCCTTCTCACCCTTGTGTTCCAAACTGTCCCTCCTCCACTGGAGTAAAGTCACTGTCACCCAAGCTTCCTATCTAGCTTTTTGAGTTGTTGTTGTCAGTTTAATCCTGTGTAGATAGATAGTTCTTTAGAAGAGTACAATACTCAAGGCTGGCATTCTTCACTAATTAAGCTAAACAATCCTTCAGTTTAAAGAAAACCTTAGTGTATATTTTTGGTTAAGGCTTAAAGATTGTTTTAGGACAATAGTTTCAGGGGTTCAGGCAGTCAAATGGCTCTACAAAGTCTGAGTTCCTTGAGAATTTTAAAAATCTGTTCTACATTTTCCCCCTTTGATCAGTATTCTTTTATAGAATCTTTGATTAAAGTAGCTGGGGAACTGCAGTTTTCCCAGTCTCATGACAAAGGAGGCAGTTGTTTATGGGAGCAATTAGTCACTCATCATAATTTGTATTTAATGCTAGTCGTGACCTTCTAGATTCACTTCACAATTTAGATTGCAGCCTGCAGTTTGAAGAATCCCACTCTGAGTGCTCTGGTGCTTTTCTGTGGCACTGTCCTTATAGGACAATTGTCTGTCACCTCTCTCCTCTGGCTGCCCTCAAAGTGAGTTTGGATGGATTGGCATAGTTTATCATGGATTCACCTCTCAGGTGATGGCAAGGATCTAGTGATTGGCAGTTATGTTCTTTGTCAGTGTTAAGGCTAGGGGTGAGATACACCCCAGATTCTTATACATAGTGATGTTTGCTGATGTAAGGCTAACAAAGAAAAAATCTTGAAAAAACCTAGGTCAATAGTGTTATCACCACTAAGTGCTTAGCTGACCCCCTTTGCTTTTGCTCCATGACAGCTGTGACAATAGCCTTGTTACCCTAAAAGATCCTCCACATCCTCCTCAGATAACCACACAGTGTGCCCACACATGAATTAACAGCTTAATTCAATTGGAATGACATCATTCTAGAAATCAAGGCCAGAGGTTCAGACCAGAGGATAAGGAAGAGCCTGCCTCCTTGTGTTGATGGTAAATAGTGTCAAACGGCCATACCTCTCATTTTAAAGCTTACCATGAGTCAGAGTCACCTCAACAGCAGTATTTTTGGGTTTTTTTTTTTTTTTTTTTTTTAATGGCAGCCATCCAAAGCACAATAATTAGTCTCTTCACCTGGAGCAACAGAGGTTGGAGAGTTAGGAATAAAGGAGGACATGGAGTATGTGGCTAATTGCTTCCATGAAAGACTGCCTTCTTTCCCATGACACCAGAAGAACTAGATGGTGCCCAACTACCATTAATGAACATTTTGATCAAAGATTTGATGGAAGAATTTCTATCAAAAGGGGGGAAATGTAGAATGAAATTTAAAATCCTATTGGACTGTTAAATGCCCAAAACTGTTGCACTGAGATAATCTTTAAAACTGAAACCAAAAATATCTTGTCGTCTTCTTAAAACCCAAACAATAGTTTAAGTTGTAACAGTGGTCAGCCTTGAGCGTTATAGCCTTTTAAGAACTGTCTATATGGAAGCAAACTGACAACAACAGCTCCAAAGATGAGACAGAAGCCTCAGAGGGGAGTGAGTTTATGCAAATGAGGGAGGAGCAACTCAGAAGGAGAGGGTGAGAATCGTTACACAGCTTGAAGAAGTGATGTCACTGAATTGTACATGTAGAAACTGTTGAATTGGTGTATGTTCTGCTATGTATATTCTCAACAGTAAGTAATATTTGGACAGAAAAAATCAAAATAATTGGAAATTCCCTTTCTTTTAGATTCTGTGTGACCTTACAATTTTCTGTTATATAAAACGGGGTGAGAATACCCATCTCAGTATTATTATGAAGATTAAATCAGTTATCATATGGAGAAGCACGCAGAACACTGTGATACATTGCTATTGCATGCTATCAAATTACTTTGGACTCGTAATGATCTCTTGTATGCAGAGAAGAGCTGCTCTGTAGGGTTTTCTTGGTGGTGACCTTTATAGAAACAGACAGCCAGGACTTTCCCCCTCAGAGCCTCCAGGTGGGCTTGAACAGGCAGCCTTTTGGTTAGCAGGTGAGTACTTCGCCATCAAGCAATAGCACTTAAATGTGGGTTTATTAGTATTAACATGTAAGCGGTGGAATCAGTAATTGGCATAGCACGGTGCTCTTCAAAAGTAGGTGGAAATATTTGGTGACAGAATGGTCTTCTCTGAAAATTATTTTTAAAACTTTGACAATGTTGATTGAATTAAGGGGCTGAAACAAAAGAAGAATAATCTTGGAAACAGTTCTCAGTTCAGCTGAATGTTAATAAGATGTTCTTTGAAGGTCACTCACAGGCAACAACACAAGTCACAGAAGCAAACAGAGAGCTCTGAGTTCTGAGGTTACTTTGACCCATGGTGTACACTCAAGGAGCCCAGGTGGTGCAGTGGTTAAGCACTCAGCAGGCAGCTAAAGGAAAGGTTGGCAGTTCGAACTCCTCAGCACCTCAAGGGGAGAAAGACCTAGCAATCTGCTCCCTTAAAGATTACAGCCCAGGAAACCGTATGCGACAGTTTTCCTCTGACCGATAGGGTCACTGTGAGTCAGAGCCACAACAGGATGTGCTGAATAAATGTGAGCTATTAACTGTTACTATTTTGTTAATGACCAGATCAAGAGCATTTGTATCCTAAGTTTCAGCGTGGGGAGATGGTGACTTGAAAATACATTGCCAGATGCTGAACATCATTTTCTCCTTTGGGGTAATTTGAGACAGACCGGCTTCCGTAAGCTATTAGAGGAAAACCTGCCAAAGCTGGAGCCTATGTAAGGTGGAAACCTGTCAGAGAAGGGACTCTCCAACATTTTCCACTATAAGAAGTGATTTACTGGTCGGACTGCACCTGCTAAAGGTGGAAAACATGCAACACCCAGAGAAACACAGCAGTCGCATCCCGTTCCAGCACTCACAGGTTTGTTTCACAGTGCAGCTAAAGATCCTCCGTTTCCAAGAAGAAAGAAAAGCTGAGAGGCCACAAAATGCCTTTGTTGGCAGAAGTGACCAGTAAAACAACTTTTGAAAGAGCTAGTCCTTCAGGAGGCGTCCTTAGCCAGTGTGAGGCTGAGTGGAGATCACATTGGAAATGTAGTTGTAGGAATGGATTGCTCCTTGGAGAGGATGCTGTTAGCGTGCGTTCCAGCTCCTTGAAGATTTCCATCCTATTGATTCTCAGGACGCTACTCCTTTCCTTTCTCTCTCCCAGATTCCAGACACATCTGGGTCTTATATATCGAGCTCCCACTTTTGAAATTACCTGTCCTGTACTGTTACCAGATAACTACCAGGACTGACAAGCCTGCAAACTTAATTGTTCTAGGTGCCCCATACCTCAGTGCTGAATATCGCGATGGTCACCTTCCATGTCCTCCCCTTGGGAAGCCATGCACCAGTATCAGCACCTAGTCCACCCTTCAAAGCAATCTTGGAACTCTTTCTTGAATGGCCATTGCACACGGCAGCACAGTGACGAGTTCCTGAACCTAACTGTCTAGTTGTCTGTGAGGGAGCTTTTAGCCAGTAAACAAATAACTCAATTGGAACACCCTCCCTACACACCTGGCCTGCCCCCCGCCCCCCGACTTGTTCCTTTATCCAAAGATAAATATTGAAAAGAAGATGTTTTGATGACATTCAGGGCATGAAGGGTAACACGACAACAGCTCTGATGGCCATTCCATAAAAAGAGTTTGAAAGTCACTTTGAAGAGCTGACTAGGTGCTGGAGTCACTGCAGAACTTCCTCAGGGGAGGTCTTCGAAGGTCACCCTGGTGACAGTCTGCAACATGGTCTGTCGCACTTTTCCTAGGATGAGTTAGTGAACTTAACTGGGAGTCCTTGCATAGGGCTGGCATGAGTCAGAATTGACAGCAGCAGATGTATAGATCCAGCTCCTACGGTTGAAATTACCTGTGTCTTCCTGTTACCAGACAACTGCAGGTTCTTGCCTATGACTAGAAAGAATTTCAAGAGGACTAGAAAAGAATTTCAAGAGAAGGCAACAAGAGAATCTAGAAGAGAATCGCCTTTATTGGGAGAAGGAGAAGCGCTGCTCAGAGAAGCACTGTGCCGTGAGCCAGCCACCAGGTGGCTAGCACTCAGGAGGCTAAGGGTCTGGTCTAAAGCAGGGTCAGGATGATCAAGGTGTTAGGTGATGCAGAAGCTCAGCTCTCAGCCTACTGCCAACCGCTGGTTTCGGTTGTCTCTTCTTTGGCCTCGGCAGTGGACATGTCCTTTGGTCTTTCCCAGGATGCAAGTTTTTGCAGGCCTCAAGATAGCTCTGGCCACCGAGGCTTCACGCTGGTTAGCAGGACCTATTATGGGATACCTGCACCTATGCAAACCTCTTCCTCATGTGTCACAGCTCACCATTCCTCACTACCTTTCTGTGGGTAGTCAAGCAGTCGGGAGATGGCTCCGAGAACAGACTGTTTAGCAGTTATCTGGAAAACAGCCTGTCATGGTTGGAATTGTGTCCCCCCAAAAATGTGTGCAGCCACATGGCTGGGATATGGTTCCCAGTATCTTGGAAAATGTCCTCCATTGTGTGGCTTTGCTAACTGTGTGTTAAAAGATTAGGGTGGGGCTATGAATTCTGCATAGGATTACTTCCCTGTCCTGCTGTAGGGGGAGTTTCCCCAGAGTGTGGCTTGTCCCACCCTTAATGCTTTCAGATAAAAAGGAAAAAGAAACAAAGGACATTTGAGAACCTCGCAACCATCAAGCAAGCAGCACCGGGAGCAGAGCGCGTCCTTCAGAACAGAGGTTCTTGCGTGAGGACGCTCCCTGCACAAAGACTGATGCAATACCGGACTTTCCTCCAGAGCCGACAAGGGGAAAGTCTTTCTCTGGAGTGGACACCCTGAATATGGACTTGCAACCTACCAGACTGTGTAAGAATAAATCTTTGTTAAAGCCATCCACTCTGTGGTATTTCTGTTAGAGCAGCCTAGGTGACTAAAACACAGCCCTAAGGAATCCTATTCCATCGTAACAGATGGAAAACGGCTCTGGAACAAGCTTCCCTCTATGTCTTTCTGTTATTCCATATTCCATCACCTGTTATTCCTGAGCTGATGGCTGGTGAGCAAGTGGTTCCAGAGTTTCCTGTTTCCTGACCACCTATCCTGTCTCATTACCACCTTCAAAGTGCCAACTAACTACATCCTGATAAACTCATCCATTCTTTTAGGAAATCCAGGTTGCTACTGTTATGTGCTTTAACTGCAGCATTGTGGATGCAGTGCTCACGTGCTGAGGCTATCAGTTCAACTGTGCTGAACACATTTCCAAGTGTAGGGTTTACTGGAAAGAAGAAATGTTTTTGTATCTCATCTCTCTGTGTGAGGATACACACTCACACACCTTCGCTGTTCCTAGTGTAGAATGTTTCTGTTTAAATGCCTGGCTATCCCTTTGATTGCCTGCTTGAGGATACAGTGCTTAACTGCTAGAATTGTTGTCTTGGTCATCTGGTACTGCTCTAACAGAAATACCACAAGCAGATGGCTTTAAAAAGAGAAATTTCGTTTTCTCACCATCCAGTAGGCTAAGCGGCCAAATTCAGAGCATCAGTTCCGGAGGGAAGGCTTTCTCTGTTGGTTCTGGAGGAGGGTCCTTGTCACCAGTCTTCCCCTGGACTAGAAGCTTCTCAGGCACAGCAAACCAGGGTCCTTTGCAGAGGATGCACTCCGCTTCCAACACTGCTGCTTGAGGGCAGAGTCCCCAACTCCTTGCTTACTTCCCTTTCCTTTAAATCCCAAGGGACTGCATCAAGGCACAATACAATCTTACACTTTGAGTCCTGCCCCACCAACGTGTGTAAACTGCTGTCCACCCTCCCTCATTAACATCATAGAAGCAAGGTTTACAGCATGTAAGGACGTCACACAGTACCAGGAGTCAGGGCCTAGCCAAATTGCTACATACGGTTTTGGTGGGACACAATTCACTCCATGACAGTTGTTTTACAGTAAAGATACACATTTTGCTGTGTACAACATGGACTTTTGAGGTAGCTTTGTGCTATATGTAAAAGATTATTTTGCTATGGACTATTATTATGGATGTTATGTGAAATAGTTACTTTTCCAGTGGCAATTAGTCCTTTCTTAGAGGCACAAATAGGTTGTGAGATCAACTTCTGTCCTGGGAAAACAGCTGCTTTGGGTACTTTTAGTGTTGAAATGAGCACTTCCTAGGGAACTGAACTTTTTCCTTTATTTTCTGTTACAAATTATGCAACAGCGCCATTAAAAAATAAACAGATGTCGTTAATACCATAGAATGTTAATGTGCTTTCATTTGTTTTAAGCCCTTTTTGTGGTTGCATATTTCAGTACTGAGACTCTTTTATAGAGGTTTTATAGGCATTTTGTATGTTTATGTACTACCTGAATAATCATATTTCTTTAAATTCTGTTGAAGTGGGAGAAAAGTGAATTCTTCTGACGCTATCTGTGTGTCACAGACTTTTATTCTGAAAATCAAGTCATTTCCAAGTACTCCTTTTCCAAGCACTTGCACAGAGACACAAACTCTACTGTCAGTTAATGCTTTTTGCAAGGTTTTCTTTAAATGTTACACAACGTTTATATTGGAAAATGGCCACCTTCATGTTTTCAGACAGGCAAGTGACTAAATTGCCTTACTATGCAGATAACTTTATCAATGTAGAACAACTGATCATTGAAAAAGGGATTCCTCCCCACCAACTCACAATAGGACCCCCAACTGGTGCACTTATCACTGATAATTGACAAGACTGTGCCTGTAATACCAGAATGTTAACATCTGTTTATTTCCTTTGTTGTGTGATGGAAGGCTTGTTTGGTCTGTGGAATGATGTGCTCTCTGAATGAGTCAGATCCAACTCGAGGGCACTTGGCTTTGGCAAAGAGATAGACAAACTTTTTATTCTTAGGTACGTAGCCACCGCTGCATTTCTTCTTTAGCTTGGATGCTTTTACACATATTATTTTAATTTCACTTGGCCTTAGAGGGATTTAAGTCCAAATAAAAGCTTTAAGCTATTTAAAATTCAGTTAAGATGTAGCTCTTGTTGTTCCAGACACTTTATTTCTATTTCCCTGCATTTGGTATTGATACTAATCCATAAAAGAGCCTTAAAACTGCCATGTATCGTTAAACTCATTGATGCTTTACCGGAGGTGTTTAAATAAATTTAAATAGCCTATACTAAGGAATGTAGTTCTTGTTGTGGACTGTAAAGTAATTTAAATATATTTTTAATGTTGCCTCAAGGTTGACTTTAATTTAGATACTTTGAGTACAATCCTATTAAGAGCTTTGTTGCAGGGTATTGTAATGTTGGTGATTGTCTTTTTTTTTTTTTAATTTATTGTGCTTTAGATGAAACTTCACCGAGATTAGTTTCTCATTCAATAATCTATTGACAAATTGTTTTCTGACATTGGTTACAACCCCTGAAACATGTCAGCATCCTTGTCCTTTCCACCCCAGTATCCACATTTCCATCCCTCTGGTTTTCCGGTGAATTCCTGCCTTCTCATCTCTGCTTTTGGACCGATGTTGCCTGTTTGGACTCATATACTTGATTGTTCCAAGGAGCGTGCTCCTCACAGATGTTACTGTTGGTTTTATAAAACAAAACAAAACAAAAACAAGCAAACAAACATTGCTGTTGTGTCAGTTCTGACACACAGCAGGCGATCCTTTAGGATGGAGTAGAACTGCCTCATTACAAATGTCTAATATTTGGCTGAATGGTGAACTCTGGGAGTGGTTTCTTTTCTGAATTAAAAGAGCATCTGAGGGTCATTTGGGAACCCTATTGACATAGTGGTTAAGTGCCACAGCTGCTAACTAAAAGGTCAGCAGTTCAAATCCACCAGGTACTCCTTGGAAACTCTATGGAGTAGTTCTACTTTGTCCTACAGGATCGCTATAAGTCAGACTCGACTCAACAGCAGTGGGTTGGTTGTAGGGATTATAGTCCTGGGAGTTCTTACAGTCTCTGTTAGACTGGTAAGTCTGGACTTTTTTGTGAACTAGAATTTTGTTCTACATTTTTTTCCCACTATGTCCAGGTCCATCTATTGGGATCCCTGTCAGATGTGAGGTGGTAGGCAAGCACCATCTCTTCTTCTGGGCTCAGGTTGGTAGAACCTGTAGTTCATTCTTTGGACTAATTGCTTCCTTGTGTCTTTGCGTTTTCTTCTCCATTCTCCTTTGCTCCAGGCAGAATGTGACCAATAGTTATATCTGAGATGGCTGCTTGGAAGCTTTTGAGACCTTAAATGCTATTCACCAAATAAGAGGTAGAATGTTTTCTTTATGAGCTATGTTATGCCACTTGACCTAGATGTCCCCCGAGACAACGGTCCCTGGCCCTCAACCCAGCAGCTTGGTCCCGAGAGGAATTTGATTATATCTAAGAAGGTTCCATGACTGTGCTCTTGCTCTGTTATATATAAGCACTGCCAATTAAGTTTGCGAACTTATCCTAGAAAAAGTACAACATACCTCGTTGCTGAATATCACTATGGTCAACTTCAAACTACTCCCCTTGGGAAGCTACGCACTGACACCAGCGCCTAGTCTACCCTTCAAAGCAGTTTTGGAACTTTTTTTATGGAATGGCCATCAGAGCTTTCGTCATATTACCCTTGGTGTCCTAAATGTCATCAAAATGTCTTCTTTTCAATATTTAATTTCTCTTTGGGTAAAGAAAAAAAAAAATCATCAGGGGCCAGATCAAGCGAGTAGGGGGATGTTCCTATGCGGTTATTTGTTTAGTGGCAAACTTACCCCTATGCCACCATGTGCAGTGGCCATTCCAGAAAGGTTCCAAAATTGCTTTGAAGGGGGGGACAAGGCCCTGGCATCAATGCATAGTTTCACAAGGGGAGTACTTCAAAGGTGACTAATAGTGAAAGTTAGCAGCAAGGTATGTAGCACTTAGAACAATTAAGTTCAAGGACTTAATTGTCAGACCTCGTGTATGAATATACATGTTACATACACAAATGTTTGTAAAACTATCCACAGCCAAATCTATACATGCACGTGAATGTACTCCTATACTCTTATCCTACCCCTAATAAGTGTATGTATCTATCCCTGTATCTGCTTGTCAATTTATTTTTTGTGTTTCTTCCTGTCATAGGATTGTATATGTCATAGTATTTACTCTGGTATGTGTGCGTCTGTGTCTGTGTGTTTGTGTCTGTGTCTGTGTGTGTTCCTCTCAGTGTCTTCCTTTGCCTTGGTCAAATTGTGCTGACTTCCTCTATGTTGTATACTGCCTTTCCCTTTTCCAAAGTTACCACATGACTAGATTTGAGTCGGAAACCCTGGTGCTGTAATAGTTAAGTGCTATGGCTTCTATCCAAAAGGTCAGCAGTTCAAATCCTCCAGGTGCTCCTTAGAAACTCTATGGGGTCATTCTACTCTGTCCTGTAGGGTCACTGTGAGTTGGCATCAACTTGACATCACTGGGTTTGGGTTTTTTGTTTTGGTTAGTCTTGAGTTAGTGATTTTCCCTTCCCTCTTTCTTTCTCCTCTGCCTGGGAGGCATCAAAGAATGTTTCTCTGTGTAGCCTTTTTCTTGGCTTTTTGTAGTAATGGGCTCATATAGTATTTGTCCTTTTGTAATTGACTTATTTCTCTCAGGATAATGGCCTCCACATTCATCTATATTGTGACATGTTTCATGGATTCACCATTATTTTTATCGTTGCATAGTAGTGTTCCTTTGTGTGTATGTACCACAGTTTATCCATTCATCTGTTGATGGCCATGTTGTTTCCATCTTTTTGCTGTGTGAATAATGCTGCTGGACATGGATGTGTGTATGTCTTTTCATGTGATGGCTTTTATTACTCTAGAATATGTACTTCAAAGTGGATTATTGGATTGTATGGTATTTCTACTATCTTTTTAAGAAAGTACTGTACTGTTTTCCATAGTGGTTGTACCATTTTATATTCCCACCAGCAATGCATAAGAGTTCCAGTCTCTCCACAGCCTTGCCAGCATTTGTTGTTTTTTTGATCAATGTAATGTTTTGCAGAGGTGAGATAGTATCTCATCATAGTTTTGATTTGCATCTCTCTTTAAAAAGCAAAGAGTAAGTTACACTTTACCCACACTATGGTGTTTTCCATTGCTGAAGCCAGCAGAGAACTGGGAATCTCACACCACCAAGAAAGCAGCACCGGGAAAAGAGCTCATTCTTCAGACCTGACGTTCATGTGCCAAGATGCTCCCTAGACAAAGACTGATGCAATACCGGACTTTCTTCTAGAGCCTACAAGGTGAAAAGCCTTCCCCTGGAGCAGACATCCTGAAATTGGACTTGTAGCCTACCAGACTGTGTAAGAATAAACCTTCGTTTGTTAAAGCTATCCACATCGTGATATTTCTGTTAGAGCAGCCCTAGCTGACTAAAACACACACTGTGGTGTTTTCAATTGCCTTATATGCATGCAGAAGCTAGATAATGAACCAAGGGGACTGAAGAGGAACTGATACCTTTGATTTATGGTGTTGACAAAAAGTACTGAATATACTATGGACTGCCAAAAAACAAACAAATCTGTCATGGAAGAGGTACAGCCAGAATGTTTCTTAAATTGAAGGATGATGACTTTGTCTCTTTCACTTTGGACAGGTTATCATGAGGTATCTGTCCTGCAAAAGGACATCATACTTGGTAAAGTAGCCACCAAGTGCCGTCGAGTCGGATCCGACTCATGGCGAAGGTCAACAAAAAAAAAGACACTCAACGAGATGCACTGACATGGTGGCTACAACAGTGGCCTCCAGCGTGACAACAGTTGTGAAGATGGCACAGGACCAGGCAGGGTTTCGTTCTGTTGTACACAGGGTCACTGCATGTTGGAACCAACTTGATGGCACGTAACGACAACAACAGTAGCTAACTGTCACAAGCATCTTTTCATGAATTTGTTGGCTGCCTGAATGTCCTCTTTGGTGAAGTATCTAGTCATGTCCTGTTGTTTGTCTTTTTGTTATCTGGGTTTTTGAAGTTTTCTGTATAAATTTATCTTACTGATTAAATCTTCATTGGATGTGTCTTTGCCAAAGGTTTTTTCCTAGTCTGTAACTTCTCCTTTTACTGTCTTGTGAAACTCTTTCGATGAGTGTGTTTAACTTTCAGGAGATTATCTAGCATGTCTTCTGAAGTTTGTGCGCTTTTAGTTATGCTTGATATTCTGTTTGTGCTTGTAGACTAGAGCCACTAGCACTGTCTCTTTGTTTTCCTTTGTGATTGTTACTTAGGTTTTACACTTAGACTTTTGATCCTCTTTGAACTAGTTTTTGTGTCTGATATGAGGTATGGCTCCTGTTCACTTGTTCTGCAGTGGACATCCAATTTTGCCAGTGCCATTTGTTGAAGAGACTGTTCCCCATTTCGTGGATTTCAACCCACTGTCAAAGAGCAGCTGTCCTTGGCTGGATGGATTTGCTTCTGGGTTCTGAATTCCATTCCATTAGTCTGTGTGTCTGTCATGGTACCAGTACTAGGCTGCTTTAATTACTGTTGCTGTATAGCAGGTTCTGATATCAGGCAGTAAGAGATCTCTTGCTTTGTTCTTTATTTACAATAGTGTTTACTTATCTAAGGGTTCTTTACTTTCCATATCCATTTGGTGACTCATTTTTCCATCTAGTTAAGGTTTTTTTTTTTTTATGTTTTGATGGCAGCAGTTTCCCACAACTGCTCAGTCAGCCAGGTTGATTACAGATACCTGTGGAAGTGAGTTACTGTTGCATCTTTAAGGTAATACTTCTGGAAATGCCCCTGTGTATACAAAGGTACTTATACTGGACCCTCTACAGATTAGATCAGAAATGATAGAAATTTAGATTCTTTATGCTGTAATCATTAAATATTATTTATGAATGGAGTGATCTCATCTT
The DNA here is from genome assembly GCA_028571685.1 of Heterohyrax brucei. Taxonomy (NCBI): domain Eukaryota; kingdom Metazoa; phylum Chordata; class Mammalia; order Hyracoidea; family Procaviidae; genus Heterohyrax; species Heterohyrax brucei. Next base: position 14,893,949 of record CM053147.1, on the reverse strand, counting down.
CAACTCATTCTGTGTCAGAGTTTCTTATCTTCACATGTTTTCTTTTTAACCTTTTATAAGAATTTTACAATAAGGTAAGTAATTATAAGGGTGACTTTTTAATTAAAGACCTGCATGCTGCTGATCTTACCCAAGTCTTTATTAACTTGATTTCCATTCCCAAGACTGTATTGACTGAGTGTGAGGTATTCTCATTGCATGTATCTACTAGGTACTCTGGGCTGATATGTTATGCTTTTTATTTACTTTTATTATTTTATTCCTACTCACTGCTGTTGAGTCGAGTCCAACTCATAGTGACTCTACAGACAAGGCAGAACTGCCCATTAGGGTTTCCAAGGAGTGCCTGGCGGATTTGAACTACTGACCTTTTGGTCAGCAGACATAGCACTCACTTAACCCACTAAGCCACCAGGGTTTCGTATTTTATTCCTAGACTGACATTATTTCTATTTATTTTATGTTTAAATTGAAAGTGCGTAGACTTGAGTATAGAGTTTGTTGTGTTTCCACAAGTCAAGATATAAAACATTTCCATTACTTCAGGAAGTTCCCTCCTCTGACTCCATGCTGTCTTCTTTAAACTTTCTATTTTTCCTACCAGATGTTCCCACATCTCTCCTGGAATCCCAACAGCGTCCTAGAAAGATTTCAACTTTGAATCCATGTGATTTCCTGGATTCTACAGACAGAAACTACCTTCTTAAATTATGTACCAGCCATTCAACCAAAATAACGCCAACGGTAAGAGAGAACTGGAAGAAGTGAAGCAATAATAGGTATCATCACACAACATCAGACAGAAAGTCAGTCTCCTTTGTGACTAATAACTTATAACAAAACTCCATTCTCACTGGTGTCAGCTTACAATGTGACCTTCTACTTCTTTTTACACCTCTGAGAGTTGGTACTACTTCTAAAAATAGGATATTCAATGTAAGATTTGTGAATACTTGTCACCCTGGTTCCCAGTGAAACTCAGCTCTTCATTTAGCAAGAACTAAAAAGCACTACAGTCAAGTAAGGAGTCCCAGGGAAGTGCGAATTGTTAAGCACACGACCACTAGCCAAGAGGTTGGTGGCTTGAACCCACTCAGAGGCACCATTTGAAGACAAGCCTGGTAGTCTGCTTCTGAAAGGTCACTGCCTTAAAAACCCCACGGAGCAGTTCTCGCACACATAGCATTACCATGAGTAGCAATAAGTAGACCCAACCACACCTAACAACAACGACGATAGACTAATCAGATAACACTCCCCCTGCCCCAAATAAGGGTAGAAATTGTGTGCTCTTTCGGTGTCTTAGTAGTAGGTTTAATATAGTCATACTTTCTGTTGGAAATTATCAGAAGAGCCATTTGACAATGATAAACACACCATAAAGCTCCGTCTTCAAATCTGTTTTTGTTTCTTTCTCTGAAGCACCTTCCCACTCATGTTTGACTCCACTCTTCCTGCCCTGCTCAAACACACATCAGAACTCACCATGTGCATGAGGCCGTTCTATTTCAAACACTGTAATCTAGTATTTCATGCTTTTCATGCGTGTCCTTTGCAGCTATGTGTGTGTTGAGGTATGATCACAAAATAATGAGGCTGGTTTTATATGTGGCTTATGGAAAACAGTCTGATACCTTAAACACATATGTTCTGTGTCATAACTATTTGCGTAAAACCAAAAAAAAAGAGGCCATTGCTGCTGAGTCAATTTTGACTTACAGCAACCCTATAGACAGAGTAGAACTGCCCCATGGAGTTTTCAAGGAGCACCTGGTAGATTTGAACTGCCAGCCTTCTGGTTAGCAGCTGTAGCACTCAACCACTATACCACCAGGGTTTTGGAAAGTACCTGTTTATTTGTGTGTGTTGGTGTTTGCGTGTGTTTCAGGACTACGATTATTTCTGTCTTTGTTTCATTACTGATTCCGTGACCTGAGCAGAAAACACATTAACTTGAGTTCATGTAACAGTCTTGCTCTCTTATGAAAGTCACTGTATCACTTCTGAGCTGCCGTTTCCTCTTCTGTAAAGTGGAGATAATGATACCTACTTTACAGAGTTACTATGTCAAACACACATGAAACGTCTTTGCGAATACGGACAAAAAGCAAATGTTAATTGTGGTTCCAGTGGTGAGAACTGGCTTGAAAGGAGGTTAGGTGCAGACCCTCAGATGTGCCACCCCATGTTTAAGAACAACACTCCTCTGGGAAAGTCAGCAACATACTTTGTATAACCAAGAAGCTCTAGGTGGTGTCCTGGACTTCTACTTCCAGTAATGGCAGACTCAGTAATTTGGATCAAACATTCTGCTGAGGACAACTAGAAAACCCGGGTCAAAAAAAAAAAAAAATCTACCTGATGCTACTGGATAACAAAGAGTGAAATGAAAAATCACTTGGCCAGGAGTTATGGGATGATGAGGATTCTAAGAGGTAAGTCTAGTACTGGAGGTCACTTTTTCCTTTGGACCCTTGTCAATTCAGATAGACATGGCTTGGGGCTGATTGATACTTGTGATGGTCTAATGGGACTGAGACACAAGACTGGAAATCTGAGGTCCATCAAGGAGGAAGCCTTGGTGAACCATGCTTGTGCTGGATTAGTACCTGAAGGGCAGTACTCTGGGAGTAAGTGTAAACAAGAAATATTCAAAACTTCATAGAAACTGAAGTTTAACCTCAAGCCCTCTTATGTCTGAAATCACATTTGAAAAAAATCTCAGATTACTAGTTTCCTAGGTGACACATGTCAGAAAAAAAAGTGTAAATCTTCTCCAGCAAGAGCATGCATAATCTTAACCTTACATTATTCCCATAAACAGTTTTGTAAATGCAATATCTAGTGCACAATTTTAAAAAAGTAGCCAGGCACACATGACAAAACATAAAGTAAAAATGACAAAGTCGAGAGATAACATAAATAGGCTAGCAGGGCATCCACTTATCAATAGTATCAAACAGAGATTTTAAAATCTCTAAGTGTTGCTATTTTCAAACTTAGACTTTAAAAATCACTGTACTTATAATATTCAAGAAGATATAAGACAAAGTTGAAAATTTCAGCGAAACAGTGAGAACAATAAAAAAGAAAGTTAAGCAGGAATTATGAGTAACTGAAGTTAACATCCAATGAGGCAGATTTGACAAGAGAATTAATGGACCAGAAAAATTCGTTAGAAAATTTAATCTTGGAAAGATAAAAAGATGGAATATTGAGTGAGAGGGTAAGAGACGTGAAGCAAACAATGAGAAGTTCTAACATGTTACTAAATCCTAATAGGAAAAGAATAAGAACATGGAATAGGAGGAAGATTTGAAGAGTTAATGGATGAGAACTTTACATTTTTGATCAAAGTCATCAAACCTCAACTTCAAGAAGTCTTAAAAACTCAACTTAAAACTAACATTTGTGTTAAAATCATGTTAGCTTAAGACACAAAGACAAAAAAAAAATCTTAAGAGGAGTTGGGGGAGTGTCATGTATTATATTGTGTCCCCGAAAATGTATGTTTTGATTTGACTTGACTATGAGTCCCAAGATGGTGCAGTTCCTCCCAGGTGTTGTGAATCCTGCCAGTGATGAGGGAGAATAGGCAGCAGTTGTGTTGGTGAGGCAGGACTCAAGCTACCAGCTTGTGGGATATAAGGGAGGGAAGTAAGCAGAGTAAGTTGGGAACCTCCTGTCACCAAGAAAACAACACCAAAAGCAGAGCAGGTCCATTGGACCTGAGGTTCCTGTGCCAAGATGCTCATTGAATTTGGGATCAGCCTACTCTACTGTGATAATTTCTTCTATTGAATGGACTTGTAACTCACAAATGGATTTGTTCTTTACTGGACGGTGACAATAAAATCTCTCTTCATGAAGCCTTCTACTCATGTTCTGTTCTGTTAGAGCAGTACCAGGTGACTAAAACAGGGGGTTACTTTGAAAGGAATAACAATTAGGCTGGCAGCTAACTTTTCAAAAGAAAGGATGGATGCAACAAGACAGAAAGGCATTTCCATTGCCAAGCTAGAATTTTATACCCAACAAAAATATCCCTCTCAAACAAAGACAAATTGAAGATATTTCCAGTCAAAAGAAGCAGAGAATTTGTCACAGAAGAATCTTATTAAAGGAAACACTAGAACATTTTCTTTTAGGCAGAATGAAAATGATCTAAGCTAGGTCAGGAATACAGGAAAGAATGAAGAGGAGAAAGGGTAAGTGTATCAGTAAATCTAAAGGGATGTTGAGTATATAATAGAACAATAATGATTTTTACCTAAAGTATGCATAGCCTTAAAATGCACAAAAGCAATAATAAGTGGTGGTGGGAGTGAGTGAAGATGAAGTGTTTCAGAATCTGTGCATTTGAAGTCCAAGAGGAGGATACAAGTAAAATACCAGACCTTGATGAGCCAAGGACACATACTTTAATCTCCGCTGCTGCTGCCAAGTGCCGTTGAGTCGGATCCAACTCATGGCGGCCCCAGAATGACAATAAAAGAAGATGAAAAAGTATAGCTCTTAACTAACTGGGGGACAGTCTGGAATAAAGAAGAAATAATTCAATGTAGTATCAAATGTCCTAGCCAGTGCGATAAATGATAAAAAAGTAATAAATGATGTAAGGTTTAGTTATCAGTAATGAAGTGAATTTGACAAGGTTATTGGATCCAATGTCAAGGATTTCTATATAATATCAATGATTAAAAAATATGCTTAAAATTTTCTAAAGATAGTTTCCATAACATTCAAAAATACCAAATAATTGAGAATAATTGTAATGAAAGATGTGCAATAACACTATCCAGAAAAATACAAAATATATCATTTAGAAAAAATTAAAGATCTAAATAAGTAAAGAGGTAGATCATCTTCATGGATGGCAAGACTCAGTGTTGTACAAATGTCAGTTCTTTCCAAGTAGATCCAAAGATTGAAGGCAATGCAGCCAAAATCCTTACAGGTTTTTCTGTGGAAATTGAGAGAGTGGTTTTCAGTATTTATATAGTACTGAGTTTTCATTCACCTCACACGCATGCAAAAGCTCGACAATGAATGAGGAAAATGTGAGACAAATTGATACCTTTGAGTTATTGTGTTGGCGAAAAATACGAAAATACCATGGACTGCCAGAAAAATAAATCTGTTTTGTAAGAAATACAGCCAGAATGTCCCTTAGAAGCAAAGATGGCAAGTCTTTGTCTCACAGATTTTGGACATGTTATTAACAGGGATTGGACCCTGGAAAAGGACACCATACTTGGTAAGGTAGAGGGTCAGTGAAAAAGACAAAGACCCTCAATGAGATGGACTGACCCAGTGACTGCAATGCTGGACTCAAGCTTAACAGCTCTCAAGAAGATGGTGCAGGGGCAGGCAGTGTTTTGTTCTGTTGGACACAGGGTCACTACGAGTTGGAACGCACTCAACAGCACTTAACAACAACAACAAATAAATAAATAAACAAAGGCTCAAGCATACCCAAGACACTCACCTGTGAACAAGAGCAAGGAGGGAGGGCTTCTTCTCCCACACAGCAAAGTTTATTATAAAATCTCAGTAGTTAAGACAGCAGGACACTGGCACAAAGACAGAGCAAGAGCAGACCAATGGCCCAGAAACAGACCCACACGCACCCCGAAAGTTGACTGATGGCAAGGGTGGCGCTGCTGACTGGCAGGGGAATGCAGGTCTTTGGTTCTCTATCAATTGGGTATAAATAGGGGAACAAAATTGAATTTGACCTTTATCTCACACTACACCCCAAAATTAATTTAAAGTGGATGGCTATACAAACATGAAAGCCAAAAACAGTAACAGTTCTAGATGCTGAAATAGGGCACCATTTTTATGACTTTGAGGTAGGGAAAGAGTTCTTAAGTGTAGCATAAAATGTGTAAGAAGGGAAAAAGTCAAAACACAGAGGTCCATTAAGAATTTCTGTTAATCAAAAAACAGCAGTAACTAATGGACCACAGCTACCACAGCCCCAGCTAATTGAGTCCAGCACAACTAGATGATGCCTGACCACCACCCCACCTACTCTAACAGGGATCACAATAGAGGGTCCTGGATAGAGCTGGAGAAAAATGTGGAACAAACTTGTAACTCACATACACTCAATGACCAGGTTTACCAGTCTGACAGAGGCTGGAGAAGCCCTGAGGTTATGGCCCCTGGACACTCCTTTAATTCAGTAATGAGGTCCCCCCTGAGGGTCACCCTTCAGCTAAAGATTAAAAATGGGACTCAAGGGCACACCAGCCCGGGGGCAAGTACTAGAAGGCAGGAGGGGACAGGAAAGCTGATAATAATGGGGAACCCAAAGTGGAGAAAGGGAGAATGCTGATATGTCACAAAACAATATGCACTTTAATTGTTTATTGGGAAAGAAATTTACTCTGTAAACCTTCACTTACAGTACTATAGAGAAAAAATATTAAAGAAGGAACAGTACCCACAGTCTATGTCATAGTTTACTGGTGGACCAGCTCATTGCATCTTTGTGAGTTTGTTGTTGTTGTTAGGTGCTGTTGAGTCAGTTCCAACTGATAGCAGCCCTATGCACAACAGAACGAAACACTGCCCAGTCTGGTGCCGTGTCCACAATCATTTTTGTCCTTAAGCCCGTTGTTGTGGCTGCTGCATCAATCCATCTCGCCGAGGGTCTTCCTCTTTTTTGCTGACCCTCCACTCTATCAAGCATGATGTCCTTCTCCAGGGACTGATCCCTCCTGACAACATGTCCAAAGTATGTAAGATGCAGTCTCACCATCCTTGCTTCCAAGGGCACTCTGATTGTACTTCTTCCAGAGCGCGTTGGTTTGTTCTTTTAGCAGTCCACGGTATGTTCAGTACTCTTCCCCAGCACCACAACTCAAAGGCATCAATTCTTCTTCTGTCTTCCGTACTCATAGTCCAGGTTTGGCACACTTGTGAGTTTAGCCAAGTCTAAAAGGTGGCTTTTATAGACATCCTTTGCAGTCCCAGTGCAAAGGGCTACCTTCCTTCTAGTCCTTTCTCTCCATCTCTGTCCCTCCCTCCTACTTCCTCACTCATCCTTCCATCTACCCATCCTGTATTTGTTGAAATCCTACCATAGCTCTAGGACCTAGACTTGTGTAAATATGCCAGTGTAGTATAGGCATTTGCTGCTCAGACCCTGTTCTGGACACTAGAGCAGGGCAAAGACCACATCAGGCAGAATTTATAGCCTTGGCGTGAGACCCTCTGGTCTCTCATTGGTGGGGTGAGGTCATTGTCTCTAGGCCTCCTACTGCCTTCATTCTTTGTAGGAAATGGGGTGATGGAGCTTAGAGAACCCCAATATTACTGATTCCCAGTGGACTGACCCCTGTTCTTTATTCCTCATCTGTAAGGTCTCTAGGTGTTGCTTTAGGACTCAATAGACTTGCTTTCCTTAGGAAGAAGTGCCCATGAATACTTGCTGCTCAAGTCTGCAAAAAAATCTGCTAACATTACTTTTCTTGCTTGTTATTCCAATATTTTATCGATATAAAATGCTTCCTGTGACTATGACCATAATTTAATATGAATTTAAATAATTCAGTAGTTGGGATGTTCAGCTTCCTCACTTCTTGCTTACGTAATTTGTCATTGCTTTACTTCTCCGTTGGTGTCTTAAATGATATTTACCTTAGCAAATGACTCCCAAAGCACATTAATTCGAACATCTCTAAATGCTTCTTGGAGAACTGTAAATATAATTTTAATCAGCCTTACTTTTAAAACACAATTTTCTTTTTAAGTTTGAGTATCAAACACACACACACACACACAAAAAAAAAAACAAACAAAAAAAAAAAAACACAGCTCTTTACATGTTGCTGCAAAACACATATATCCGGTGAGGCATTTTCACTTACACAACATGAAACTCGACTTTCGGTTTCAGCAATCTAAGTCCTGATGTCTTCCTTGCCAGGTGTTACCGTGTTACAGTTTCCCTCAGAGAGCCCTGGGGGTGTACCGGCTATGTGCTCATCTGCTAACAGAAAGGTCCACTGTTCAAACCCATCGGTTGCTCCGTGGGAGACAGATGTGACTGTCTGCTTCTGTTAAGGTTACAGCCTTGTGTCTTAGTCATCTGGTACTGCTATAGAGAAACACAATGAGTAGATGGCTTTAAACAAATAAAATTATTTTTTCAAAGTCTAGTAGGCTTTAAGACCAAATTCAGGGCATTAGCTCTAGGGGAAGTCTTCTGAGACACAGGGACCCGTTTCCAAAGGATGTGCTCTGCTCCCAGCACTGCTTCTGTCCTGGTGGTGTGAAGTCCCCAACTCTCTGCTTGCTTCCCTTTCCTTTGTATCCCAAGATAGCCTCGAGGCCCAGTGTTGTCTCACGCATTGCGTCCTGCCCCATGGGCACCACCATTGCCCATCCTCCCTCATTAACTTCACAGAGGCAGGATTTACAACATAGAGGAACATCACAGTACCAGGAATTGTGGCCTAGCCCAACTGATGCACATGCTTTGTGGGGAGGTAGGAGGACACAATCCAATTCATGGTACCTTGGAGACTCTATGGGAGTAGTTATACTGTCATATGTGGTCAGTATGAACTGGAATTAACTCAAGGGCAATGGGTTTAGTTTGGTTTATGGTTTCCCAAGCTGGTACCCACCCACCTGCTTTGGTATGGCTGATTCCTTGAAATGCATGCATGAGGGCTGTGATCACTTAGTCAAGATTTCTTGCTCTAGAATTATTGTGACTAGGTCTTTGCAGTCTAGAAGAAGCCCAACTTCCTGTACTCCAAATGTGTCTGTTTCTTCAACCAAATCCCCTTCCTCCTAAGGGGTAACCTCTGCTCCTAAAGAAGGGCAAATCTCTGAAAGTCAATTCCCCAGGAAAAAAAAAGTTGTTGAATTACTAATTCATTAAAAGCCTGCGTAGCAAATGTATGTGTGTAGTGCTCATGCCAAGAAATACCCACATGTAAGCAAGCAGTGGCAGAGTAGACCTGGACAACAAGGTATTGGGCAGTGATGTATACCGACACTGCTGCTTTTCAGCACAGGAGACAGGTCAGCTCAGATGACCTCTTAGTTTCCTAGCGTCACTGTAACAGAAATGCAACAGCTGGGTGGCTTTAAAGAACAGGAATTTATTTTCTCACCAGTCCGGAGGCTGGAAATCCCCATCAGGGTCTCAACTGTGTGGGTTCCTTCCTTGTCAGTGACTGTGGGTGCACCTTGATTCCCTGGCTGTCTTTGGGTTGTAGATGGTTCTTCGGAAGTATCTGCTTTCCCTTGTATGAGTCTCTGTGTCTATTACAGACCTCTTATACCTCAGAAGTGATTGACGTTAGGACACCTACCCTATTCTGCGGAAACCTTGGTGGTGTGGTAGTTAAGTGCTATGTCTGCTAACCTTTTGGTTAGCTAACCAAAAGGTTAGCAGTTTGAATCTTCCAGGCACTCCTTGAAAACTCTATGGGGCAGTTCTGCTCTGTCCTGTAGGGTTGGTATGAGTTGGAATTGAATAGATGGCAGTGTGTTTGTTTGTTTGTTTTTTACCCTCTTCTGGTATGCCCTCATTAACACAGTAAAATGGGAAAAAAAAAACTTATTTCTAAGCAGGATCATGTCACAGGCACAACGTCCAGGGTTTCAGCACACGTGGGGGTGAGGAGGAGAGGGCAGAACTTGCTTGTTAACAGTGAGCTTGTTCAGGATTATACAGCTCAGAAGCGTTTCGTTTTCTTCTCCCAAGGTGCATTTTCTAGTGCTTTTTACGTCCATCTTTTCTACCTTTTGATTCCCACGTGTTTGGTGATCTCTAGTAGGAACAGAATGGGCTGACGTATTTTTAACCTGATATAATTTGCTGGTTATATCTCTTCCCCAGGAAAGAGACTCTGTGCAGAGGCAGCATGAGACAGCCCGGCAGGCCCTAATGGGAAAGATACCTCCTGATCACACGCTCCTTTTTCAAAGGTAACACTTTTCTTGATTTGATGACACCTGGGCACTGTTGGGAAACTGTGGTGGTGTAGTGCTTAAGTGCTGTGGCTGCTAACCAAAAGGTCGACGATTCAGATACGCCAGGTGCTCCCTGGAAACTCTATGGGGCAGATCTACTCACAGCCTCACTGTGAGTCAGAATCAGCTCCGCAGCAGTGGGTGGGACATTGTTCGGAAACTCTGGTGTATGATGGTTAAATCTTATGTCTGCTTACCAAAACATTGGCAGTTCGAATCTGCCAGGTGCTCCCTGGAAGCTCCACGAAGCAGTTCTACTCTGTCTTATAGGGTCACTGTGAGACGGAATCAACTTGACAGCGGTAAGTTTCATTTTTTTGTTACAAGCCCTGGTGTGGCAGTGGTTAAGAGCTCAGCTGCTAACCAAAAGATCAGCAGTTTGAATCTAGCAGCTGCTCCTTGGAAATCCTAAGGAGCAGTTCTACTCTGTCTTATTGAGTCAGAACTGACTCAGTGGCAATGAGTTTGATTTGGTTTCATTTGTAGGCATTGTCAGATTGATTTTCTGATACCCTTGTATGTCAAATGAATCCTAAATCATTGACATAAAAATGTGCCCAGGTATTCAGCAAGAAGCCTAGTGGTACAAGTTGTGGTGTTCTTTCATTTGTCTGTATAAATAGATACTGAAAGGCACAGTGTAACCATGGGCTACTAGAAAATGGGGACTGTCTCAATCTTTGAAGACCACAAAGAATAGTATCTCTGGTGGTGTCAGAATATGCATGTCAGCCTTCACCAAAACTGTTTGTGGCTGAAAGTTAATTAAAGTAAGCTGTTGAGTACCCCTTACATGTCCTTTGTGGCTCTTGAAACTGTAGTGATTTCTTAATTTTTTGTGTGATCATTTGTTTAATGTCCTTTCCCCTATTACACTGTCAATTTCATGAGGGCAGAGGGCATCGTGTCTTTACTGATCAATGACTTCTTAGTCCTTAATGAGTTTCACCTTACTGCCTGCCTTTCTGCAAGGGCTTCATAGATGCTAGGGGACACAGTGATTGTTATTACACTATACTTAATTCATCATTATAATATATTATTGTTTATTATAGTACTTTAAATATAAGTATATATTGAATGGAACATAATTACATGACTATAATATAGCTGTGTTGTATTAAATATGCATTAATAATATAATTCATTGTTGTATCTTTAATTGTTCAATACAAAAAGAAACAGGCTTTAAGTTTTAATCAATATGAAAAACTAATTATGAAATGTTTGCAGTTTATTTTTTTACTGTTACAGGCTTCCATGGTCTGAATTTTCCTTTCTGTGCCTTCTGAAAGTCCGCACAGAAAAGAGTAGTCTGTTTTGAAAAAGTTACTGAAAATACGAACAAGAAATCATTTTTAGCTTGTTTGTAAAGTTAAAAACGCAATGAGTCTCAGTCATCTAGTGCTGCTGTAACAGAATACCACAACTGGAAGGTTTTAACAAGGAGAAGATTATTCTCTCCCAGTCCAGTAGGTTAGAAGTCTGGATGCAGGGCACCCGCTCCAGGGGAAATTTTTTTCTGTTAGCTCGGGAGGAAGATGCTTGTGATTCATCAGTCTTACCTTGGTCTGGAAGCATCTCACCTCAGGAACCTCAAGTTCAAAGTATCCACTCTGTTCCTGGCACTGCTCTCTTGATAGTATGAGGTTCCCAACTTTCTGCTTGCTTCCCTTTCCTTTATCTCTTGTAGGACATTTTAAAGGATAAAAGAGGGTCAGAACCATACTCTGGGGGAACTCCCTGTCATCAGATCTGGTATATGATCTTAGGGCTACTGGACAAAACCCCAGATTCTCATTGCCTGTCCCAAATAGCCAATCTCTGAGACCAGTATTGGGGGTTAGTGATTAAAAAGAAGTTGATTTTCTGCATACTAGCAAAACTCGACGGTACTTGGCTGGCTAGCAAAACACACAGAACAGGCAGATATTTCTCTCTCTAGTATCTGTTCAAAACTCATCAGATGAGGATAGGGTGTATAAGGACCAGGGTTGCTTGCAAATGGATATACAGGTGTTCAGTGTTGGCATCAGTGAGACAATGGCATTCATTGGAGGTTAAGTGCAGGACCCATTCAGAGGCCTCTGGGGCCCTTTGTCAGAAGCAGGAATCCAGACTGCTGCGGATTGTCATTTGAAGTAGGGGGTTCAGCGTGGTCTGGGTCTTTGTCAGTGCTGATGTTTCCAACAAAAGCTGTGCAAAAGTGCAAAAGACCTTATTTCTGTGGTTCCTGTCATTAAATATCAGATTTCTTGCCAGGGCCAGGAATAGAGAAAGAAATACAAGTAAAAGATCAGTCCTGAAAAGCAGGTGAAAAAATCAGTTCTGGCTTAGCACTCCAATTCTCTCTTTTTTTGTAGAGGAAAATGGTATTTCTTGGTTACATTAGTACGGATGTTACAGTTCCACCTTAATCCTCTTTAAGACAACCCAATCTTGCCCCATTTAAACCACAGGCAGAGATTAGGATTTACAACTTTTACAAAAATTGCAATTACAAAATAGAGGAAAACCACACAATACTGGGAATTATGGCCCAGCCAAATTGCTACCTACTTTTTGGGGAGGTGGGAGATAATTCAATCCATGACACAGTGAGTCAACAAAACAAAATACGAAAAATCATTAAAAATTTTTTTGTTCATTTTCAGTTGTTTTTACTGTCTACAATTTTAAGCTATTAATGGAGAATTGTACATCAGTATTGGGAGTCTTTGGGCATCACAGTTAGGCATATGACTACTAGCCAAAAGATTGGCAGTTCAAACTCACCTAGAGAAACCTCGAAAGACAGGCCTGGCTATCTCCGTCTGAGAGTTTATAGCCGTGAAAACCCTGTGGGTTCAGTTCCACTCTGCCGCACACGAGGCCACCATGAGTCACAATGAACTCAACAGCAACCATCAACAACAATCAACATAGAAGATTAAGTTGTTATCTGTTTCCTGCCCTATAAGTCAGATAAATTTTCCCAACATTTGTAGGTTATCTTTGAATAAAAAACAAAAACAAACCTACTGCCATTGAGTTGATTCTGACTCATAACAAACCCTATTAAAAAACCTAAACCCACTGCTGTTATGTTGATTCCAACTCATAGCAACCCTATAGGACAGAGTAGAACTGCCCCATGGAGTTTCCAAGGAGCACTGGGAGGTGTGAACTGCTGACCTTTTGGTTAACAGACATAGCACTTAACCACTACACTGTATTTACCTTGTCTTGGAGCCCTAGTGGCATAGTGGTTAAACACTATAGCTGTTAACAAAAAAGTTGGTGGTTCAAGTCCACCAGGCACTCCTTGGAAACTCTATAGGGCAGTTCTACTTGGTCCTATAGGGTTGCTGTGAGTCTGAATCGACTCGACAGCACTGGGTTTGGTCTTGGGTTTTTTTTTTTATAGCAACCCTGGAAACCCTGGTGGTGTAGTGGTTAAGTGCTATGGCAGCTAGCCAAAAGGTCAGCAGTGGGCTTGGTTTTTTGGTTTTATAGCAACCGTATAGTGGTGAAGTGCTATGGCTGCTAACCAGAAGGTTGACAGTTCAAATCTACCAGGTGGTCCTTGGAAACTCTATGGTGCAGTTCTACTCTGTCAGTTAGGGTCAATATGAGTCAGAATCGACTCAATGGCACAGAGTTTGGTTTTTTAGTATAGCAACTCTATACCAAACCCAAATCTACCGTTGTCGAGTCAATTCTGACTCATAGTGACCCTATAGACAGAGTAGAACTGCCTGTAGAGTGTCCACGGAACACCTGGTAGATTTGAACTGCAGACCTTCTGGTTATCAGCCGTAGTACTTAACTACTACCCCCCCCCCCCCACTGTTTCCAAGGAGCACCTGCTAGATTTGAACTACCAACATTTTGGTTAGCAGCTATAGCTTTTAAATATTATGCCACCAGGATCTCTATGTTTGAATGCCAAAAACCAAACCCACTGCCTTTGAGTCAATTCTAACTCATAGCAGCCCTTTAGGTCAGAGTAGAACTGCCCCATAGAGTTTCCAAGGAGCACCTGGCAGATTCAAACTGCCCTGCTTTTGGTTAGCAGCCATAGCACTTATCCACCACACTGCCAGTGTTTCCATGTTTGAATAATTTGATTCAAAAGAGACTGTGTGATGTGGTGTGTACAAAGTTCTCCTAGGGGATGGCGAGTGTGGTGGCCAAGAGTTAGACAGTGTCTGTCCTAGTTATCTAGTGCGGCTACAGCAAAAATATCACTAGTGGTTGGCTTTAGCAAAGAGACATTTATTTTGTCACAGTTCAGTTGGCTGCAAGTCCAAATTAAGGGTGTCAGCTCTAGGGGAAGCCCTCATCTCTTAGCTCTGGAGGAAGGTCCTTGTTGTCCATCTTCTCCCAAACTGAGAGCTTCCAAGGTGCTGGGACCCAGGTCGCAGGTCCAAAGGCCATTCTCTGCTCTGGCATTGCTTCTTTCTTGATGGTAAGAGGTCCCCAAATCTCTCTGCTAGCTTCTTTCTTTTATATCTCAAAACATTTGCCTGAAGGCAGAAAACAATCTTACACACTGAGTTTTGCCTCACCAACACAACCGCCATCCATCCTCCCTCATTAACATCATAAAGCGCAGGGTTTAGACTATATAGAAACATCACACAACTCCTGGAATCATGGTCCAGCCAAATTGCTACACACATTTTTGGGGGGACATAATTCAATCCATGAACAGGTCCCCCAGGGGACACTGTGTGACCATGGACCAACAACATGGCCACATCTATTAAAGCTTTGTAGATAGTGACACCATGTAGTGCCACCTAGGAGCTTGAAATGGATTGTCACGAGGGCAGCTGCTTTGAACTTGCTTGTCTTTATTTACAACTAGGGTGCTTTGCACCAGGCACCTCTATGTAGCAAGTCTAGGTGAAAAACAGCAGGGCTATCTCCTTAGCAATGTTAAGTTGCTGAGGAACAGACAAGTTTATTTTAAAAAAGACTCATTACCGTTGAGTCAATTCTGACTCATAGCAACCATGTAGGACAGAGGGACTTGCCCCATAGAGTTTCCGTGGAGCACCTTGGAACTGCAGACCTTTTGGTGAACAGCCATAGCTCTTAACCACTACACCACCAGGGTTTCCATAGATACATATAAACAGATGAAGAAAGGATATTTTACTTTTAGGTTTAGTTGGAAGTATGATGTTAGGCTTTTAAGAAATATTTTATTGGAGTACCATTTTGAAGTATTAGATTGTAAACAAAATTGAAAGACATTTACTTCAGTTCTTATAACAGTTTATAATATTGCTGGACCTTATATAGTAAACAGTAAAAATTTATAATATAATATGTGCTAATCGGAGTGCCGGTGGTACAGTAGTTACGAGCTGAGCTGCTCCCCCAAACAGTCAGTAGCTGGAATCCACTGGCTGCTCCTTGGAAACCCTATGAGGCAATTCTACTCCATCTGGTAGGTTCGCTATGAGTCAGAATCAACTGGACAGCAGCAGGTTTGAGTTTCCTTGTTTCAGTGTGTACTGATCACTGGGAGAATAATGTTCCTGAGTTAATGACTTAATGGATAAGGAATACTGACAAAAATACAAACCTCCTTAATCTACGTATTAGAATGGGACAAAATCAGGGTCTAAGGTAAGTTCTAAAATCAAGTTAACAGTGACAATGTTGCATTATTCCAGGTAGTTGTTATTGGCATTTACACTTATATGGCATAGAATGGTCGGTGCTCAGGTATTACACGTGTGTATACTTGGAAATCCTGGGGGCCAAGGGGTTAAGTGCTGTGGCTGCTAACCACAGGTCAGCAGTTTGAATCCATCAGGCACTCCTTTGAAAGTCTATGGACCAGTTGTACTCTGCCCTACAGCAATGCTATGAGTTGGAACTAACTGGAAGGCAGCTGGTTTGGTTTTCTGGTCTTACGTTTGGTATCGTTATAAAATCTTTAGGATTTTTTTTTTTTTAATTTCCAATTTCAGGGGTCCAGTGCCAGCACCTGTCATCAGTGACATATGCTATCTTACACAGTTAGGAGAGCCGCTGGGAGGGTTTGAGTTCTCTGAGGATTACGCTGTAACTTCCTCTGGATCACAGCCCGGGCAGAGGTGAGTCGAGTTTTATCGGATGGAACCAGTTACTTTGTGCTGTTAGTTACGACTTCACAGAGTTGGAAGGAATCCCAACACTGAGAAACAAGGGCCCCTGCCACCTCCCACAGTGGAATTTAAAGGGGCAGACTCTGCCCCTCTGAATAGGACACAGCGACGTGGTCTAGGCTTGCACAACTGGAAGCATCTATCCAGAGCATTGAATCTTGAGGGACTGACACAAGTACTCAAGGACAGTGGGAGAGAGATTCGGTATGTCTGTAGCTGGAGAAGAACCAAGAATCCAGAGGGTATCCATTCGGGCACTGTAAGTAATGGTGTTCTACTGGTCTCTTCCTCACTGTGGACAACATGGTTAAGGTCTTGGTTAGTAGCTTACTTTGGTTCCTGCCCAGTTCAGAAGCCTGGTTTCCTGGTCCTCTATTAACTTCATGAGCCACGTGAGAGCCTTCCAACAAACTCCTTTTTTATGTTCAAAGTAGCCAGAGTTGGTTCTGTATTTTGCATCCAAGATCTCGGTTAGTATTTCAAAATGTTTACCAGTTGATATCCAACCTATGGAAGGCCGTTTCAAGGTCCCAGTGTTTAATATGTCAAAGTGTGCTTCAAAAGCTGAATATGTGGAAACTGAGGACTCCATGTCTGCTACAGCAAGCTCTCAGCTACAAATTTCAGTCCTCTGCTTTTGTGGCCACTCCGTTGGTTCTTGTTCCTTCGTCTGCTGCTCCTCCCACTACAACTGGCCATGAGCTCTCTGCAAGTCTTCAGTCTGAGCTTCCCAAGAAAAGGTCTGAGTGGTTGAGTCAGTCACCATCTGGATTGGGGGGCTCTTCTGGGGATAGATCTGTAGGCTTCAGGCTGGTATACAGATGAGCTGTTCCTGAGTCAGGTGCCATCCTTTATCCAGTCACTCGTGCCTGGGATGATGGATCCTATAGAAACGTGTAAAGAACTCATCGGAAGGGGTCTGTGCACATGGAAATCTCTCTAGAGCATGCAAAAGCAGGATGAGAGGAAAGTATACCAAATGGTCCACAGTGGATATTCCGGTAGAGTTACTCATTATTTTAACTTTCTTATTTTTCCTTTTTTGGTAACTTCTAGATTGTGTGTGTGTGTGTGTGTGTGTACTTTAATGTAAAATACATGTCAAAAACTTTACATTAATTACATTCACCGTGGCACACTGCCATCACCACTATCCATTTCTATAAGTTAGCTATCACCCCCAAAAAGAAACTCAGCACCCCTTGTGCAATAACTCCTATTCCCCTTTCACCCCGACCCCTCGTAACTACTAACAAACTTTGGCCCAGTGCTCACTTTAGATATTTCACGTAAGAAGGATGATAAGCTATTTGTCCTTTTTGTTTTTGACTTATTTCATTAGCACAGTATGTTCAAGGTTAACCAACACGGTGGCGTGCATGGGAACTTCATTGCTCTCTGTGGATGAAGAGTATCCCATTGTACGGGTGCACCGCATTTTGCTTGTCCATCTGTCTGTTGATGGACACTTGGGTAGTTTCTACCTTTGGGCTATTGTGAAGAACGCTGCAAGCAACAGTCGTGTACCTGTACCTATCTGAGTTCCTGGTTGAGTCCTCAGGTCTTTGGGGTATATAACAAGGAGTGGATCGACTGTATTTTTATATCCTAAAAAACTATTTAAAACCTGTAACAATCTGATGAAATATTGAATATATGAGGAAAAAAGTCTCTTCAGACAAGCTTCTCACATCACTCTATATGCTAAAAAATTTTAAATAAGTTAGAGTTAAATATTAATAAATGTCTATTATATATTAAGTGATAAAAGTGAGTATAAATATATATTGAGCGTAATATAGATTGTAAAATATTCATGTGTATGCTTAGAACAAAAACTCCTAAAAGAAAGGTACCAAAGTATTGGTTGTTGTCTTCTAGTGATAGGATTATGACCAATTTTTCCCCATATTTTAAACATGAGTGTTTCATAATTTTCAAGTATGAATGTAATTTTTTAAAAGTTACTTTAAAATGTTTGCTCCAGTAAAGAGATATTTTGTGCATGAGGGTGATATATCATAAAAAGAATTGCATTTTAAAAAATGAGCAATGCTCGCCTTCATCTCTGCATTCTGTTGTGACACCCTTTGTGTTTCTTTTCATAAACCAGATGATGAAGATAAACCATCCCCTCTAAGTGGTCCCTTCTGGGCCTGCACGTTTCACTAGATATCTTAGACCCTGACATGATAATTAGTTAATTAGGCTGTTATAACCATGTTGAAATTGTGAATCTCAAAGGATTTGTTTGAACTCAGGATTTGTAGTAAAAATAAGGTAGGCTGATAGAAAGACAGTGAGAAAAACAAAAAGAATGCCTAATAGGCTGCAGTGGGCTTATCCGTCATCGTCTGCTCCCACAGAAGACGGGTCAGCGCTGTCCCTCAAGTCGGACCCCACTCACGTGACAGTAGCATGTCTTTAAACTCCACCCCTTTCTTACTTCTGACTTTCTAAGTATGTACGTTTAATACATTCTTTGACATAAAAGCAGTGTAATTGTGGAAAGGGAGAATTTGCTCTCTGATACACCTTAAAGGTTTTAAATGAAGATGTGTTCTTTTTCAAAAGTAAGATACCAGAACATATGCATTAAAAATCCACTGAAATTCTTCTTGCCTTTGTTTTTCTCCACAATATATTTATTATACCACTTTAGAGATTTTGCCATATATGTGGATTATTATGGTTTTCACTAAAATAGGGAAGAACATCTTTATGCCTCTATCATTAGAATAAAATATCTAGCCCATAAAATGCAAAAAGCTGCATTTAGAGGAAAAGACTCAGTCTACGTATAAATCTAGAGAGAATATGCTAAACATAGGTTAGTAATGGCATTTTTCCAAAGCAGAAGGTAAAGGAAGAGTAGTTTAGTCACTGGAAATCTCAGATGTTGTCAGTATTGGTCTCAGTTTAAACTGCCTTGATATTGCTTCTTGGACATGCTGAGTTACTCTAGGAAGGAGCAAGAAGGTGGGAAACAAGGCCTTCTAGAAGCATGGGTGAGCTCCCTGAAAAGGCCTGGAATTCATGAAAAAGAAACCAAATGCCATCGAGTCTATTCCAACTCATAACAACCTGCAGGACTGAGTAGAACTGCCCCATAGAGTTTCCAAGGAGCATCTATGTCTATTTGAACTGCCAACCTTTTGCTTAGCAGACGTAGCACTTAATCACTACACCCCCAGGGTTTCTGGAATTCATGGAGGAGTTCCAAAAAGTTTTGTCCAGCATAAAGAAGACAGACCTAGGCACTCAGCCCATGCTGGTAAGATGGGCACTTCCTTCAAGGAGGCAATGAGACTTCTAGTTGATGCCAAGTAACTAAACCTTATAAATAGAATGTCTGTCTGGGTTCAGGAAATGGCCCCCTCCTGGAATATTTCTGTCTGGATATGTAGTGCCATCTACCACCAGCTGGAGTTGATGAGAAGCAGCAACCATAGTCAACAGTGTGACAGTTGTCCAGGAGAGCTGGTTCTGGATAAAATAGACCATCTGCTGGAGAGCCAGCTCTAGATAGAGTAGGCTGTCTGCTGGAGAGACAGTTCCGGACAGAATAAGCCGTTTACTGGAGTGCTGGTTTTGGACAGAGTAGGCAACCTGCTGGAGAATCAGTTCTGGATATAATAGACCATTTGTGGAGAGTCGATTCTGAGTAGAATAGGCCATCTGCTGTCGAGCTAGTTCTGGACAGAATAGACTTTCTGCTGGAGAGCCAATTCTAGACAGAATAGACCACCTGCTGGAGAGCTGATTCTGGGTAGAATAGACGATCTGCTGGAGAGCCTTTTCTGGATACAGTAGACCATCTGTTAGACAGCCAGTTCTGCATAAAATAGACCATCCCCTGGAGAGCCAGTTCTGGGTAGAGAATAGACTATCTGATAGAAAGCCAGTTCTGTGTGGAAGAGACCATCTGCTGGAGAGCTGGTACTCGATAGAATAGACCATTGACTGGAGAGCTGGTTCTGGGTAGGACAGACCGTCTTCTGGAGACCCTTTTCTGGATAGAATAGGCCATCTTCTGGAAAGCTTTTTTTGGACAGAATAGACCATCTACTAGAGAACTTTTTCTGGATAGAATAGACCATCCACTGGAAAGGCGGTTCTGCATAAAATAGACCATTCCAGCCACAAAGTAGCACTCAAGTGCTGCAGCGTCTGTCCCTTCTCTGGAGTGCTGCATTTCACTTGAGCCATAGCGCCCCCCTCCCTGTCCAGTGACGGTAAGCTCCTGAGTCCCAGTCCCCCTCCCACCACCTGCCCTTCCACTAGTTGAATTACTCACTCCTGTCCTTGAGCCTTATCTCTGAAAGTAGCTCCTCTTTTTGTCTTTGACACTTTAGTGTCCCAAGCAAGCTTCTTCCTACTGTTACAGATGTCCACCTTGCCTGGAAAGCCTTCCTGTAACTGCTAACTTGGAGAAAGGACATCCAGTCCCCAGGGAGTGCTTCCATTTTCGATGCTCCTTCTGCTTAGAACATTCTTCCTGGCTCCAGTCTCACTGCTTGCCCCTCCTTCCCCCTTTGTCTGGCTAATGGGTGCCGCTGGCCTTCACGACAGTGACTTCCTCAGGGAGACCTGCTAGCATCCCTCACATAGCCTCTCTTAGCTCCTGTGTGTCCCTTCATGCCATTCATACAATTAGAATGCAGTGACTGAGCCAGGAGGCCTGTGAGCTGCACCACGGAGGTTCTAGGTCTCTCTTTCAGTGTGCCCCTGCGTCTGCCCAGTTCTGGCATTAAACATGATTAGAGGAATGAGTGACAGAAAGGAGGGCAAGAGCTAAAACAAATGGTGGGGTCCCAAGGTGAAAGGGGGAACTAGATGGGTCAGGGCAGGAGTGGATTAGCCAACAGGCAAGGTAAGCACAGTGCTTACCTGCTTACCAGATCAGCTGTAGTGAGCAAATTCACATTTATTCACTACATGAGAGATTTTTCTTGTAGGAATGGCTGGCACCTGTCTCTCTCCCAACCTCATCGCACCTTCTTACAGAATCAAAGCTTCTCTTCTGAGTTCCGGTTCCTCACAGGAGCAGATAACCCAGTAAGCAAGGTAAGCACGGACTTATTTGTGCTTACTTACGAGTCAGTAGTGAACAATTTTCCACATGAAATTGCTCACTACAGATGATCTGGTAAGCACAGTAAGCACTATGTTTACCTTGTCTATTGGATAATCCACTTCTGGGTCGGGAGAGGAGAAAAGGGCATCTAGCTTGCCAACAGCCAGGCTCTGAGCTCTCCTGATTTGCAGACTGAGTCAGATACTGCTCATGATGTGGCTGGAGTGCTTACTGAGGAAGTGGCATTGAATAAACCTCCCCACACCCTGGTTAATGCCTGAAAATCAGCTTCTAGATTTGCATTCCTTATCTTGGGAACCCAGAAACCCTGGTGTGTAGTGAGTTAAGTGCTACTCTGCTAACCGAAAGGTTGGCAGTTCAAAACCACTAGGTGTTCCTTGGAAACTCTATGGGGCAGTTCTACTCTGACCTCTAGGGTAGCTGTGGGTCAGACCCGACTAGGCTGTAGTGGTTCAGTGGTTATCTTGGGAATGCTGGCGGCATAGTGGTTAACTGCTAGGGCTGCTAATCCAAAAGTTGGCAGTTTGAATCCATCGGCTGCTCCTTGGAAACTCTATGAAACAGTTCTACTCTGTCCTATAGGGTCAGTATGAATCAGAATCAACTCACTGGCAGTGAGTTGGGTTTTGGTTTGAGTTTGAGTTTTGGTTTAGCATAAGGCTTTGAACCGTGTTAAAATGTTACTCTCCCGAATGTATTGGTTTAAGGAGTAGCTCTTTTCACGTGAGGAACTGAACACTCTTTAATGAGAATGAACTTGGTGGGGATGAGACACAAGCCTTGGGGTGCTGTAGGAAAAAGACAAGTTCGGCCCCCAGAGCAGTAAACACCTCAAACACCATTTTGTCTGTAAGAGGAAGGGGATTTATGGCCAGCGGTGCTGCGGTCAGACTCAAGTCCGAAAAGTAGCCACCCACCCTGCTCTGTTATCATACATACCTATTTATACATTTTCTCAAAGAAGCAAATAAAGGAATTTTCATACATTCTTCCAAGTGGCAGATTTAGAGATTTTCCTACTGCAATTTTGTTGGCATAGCAGTTTCACAGGTTATCAGTTTACCTTCTAACTGGTGTTAACATGGTTACAAAGATAAAGATAAACAAATTCTTAAATTGAGAGGAGGGGCTCTCCTTTCTGTGGGGTCGAACTGCTCACAGGAAGCACTTGTGTGAAGGTTCTCTTGTGCCAGGCTTCCAGGCTCCTGGTGCTTCTACCAAGGCTATAACTCTTCAGGTTTGAAGACCTCAGGTTTCTGGTGTTTCAGGAAAGGCTATAATTCTTCAGGCTTTCCTCTCTCAGGGGTAAAGGTCGAGAACCTGGAGCCCCGAGGGCCCGAAAGAAAGCCCAGGAACCTCAGAAGGCTCTGCAGGTGGAGCTCCCTGGGAGGAATTCCAAAGGAGAGGGACCTGGTGGTAGGAAGCACACTGACTCAGAAACAGGAATTTCACATTATGACTTTACTGTGTCCTAAAACCGGTGTAACCAGTTGTCTTCCCCTCAGTTCTGACTCATGGAAACCCCGTGAGTCTCAGAGTAGAAGTGTGCTCAGAGGGGTCTCAATGGCTGATTTTTTGGAAGTAGATCATCAGGCCTTTCTTCCAGAAGCCTCTGGGTGGACTTGAACTACCAACACATCAGTTTGCAGCTGAGCACATTAACTGTTTCAACTACCCAGAGACCCCTTTTCTTAAAAGAGAGAACAAAACCACAGTGCCCCCAAACCAGAGCCTCCACGTGCTCAATGTATGGTCCGGTTCAGACCCCCCAACATGATTTCGTCTGCTTTCTCCTTGAAATGAGAGAACGTGAAATATGTAAGTAGGAGGTACTCAGTTATGTTTTGTTTAATGGATGAAGCCCATGTGCAGTACTTAGTATGTTTTTAAGTTGTACTGGCTTCCTATGTGGAGTCCTTGCATGGTGCAAAAGGTTAATAGCTTCGTTGTTATGAAAATACAAAGTTTCAAGTCTACCCAGAAAGTCTTGGCCATCTGCTTCTGAAAAATCAGCCTGTGAAATTTCTCTGAGCCCAGTTCTGCTCTGACACACTTGGGGTCACCATGAATTGGAAGTGACTCTGTGAGGACTGTTTTTTAATCATTCAGCTGTTATCAAGCACTTTGTACAGACATCATTCAAAGTTTAGCTCAACAGGGACACTTCCTCAAACAGTGTAACTCTGATACAGGGAACTGACAGTTTTGCATCTCAGAAAGATCACCTATCACTGAATTGTACAGGTAGAGACCATTGAATTGGTTAAGCGCTACGTCTGCTCACCACAAAGTCAGCAGTTTCAAGAAACTAAGAGAGACTTATGTAAATAGAGAAACCTACCTTGCCCAAGGATAGGAAGACTTAACACAGTGAAAACTGTCTATTTTGCCTAAAGCAATCTGCTTATATAATGCAGATCCAATACAAATTCCAGTGACCAAAAGTCAGCAGTTCGAATCCGACAGGCAATCCTTGGAAACTCTATGGGGCAGTTCTACTCTGTCTTACAGGGTTGCTATGAATAGGAATTGATTCTACGGCACTCGTTTTTGGGGGTATGTTCGGTTGTGCATATTGTCAATAATAGTGAAAATAAATTATGTATAGATAGAGATCATTTATTTTTCACTTTCCAGCAATGAAGATTCCTATTCTGGATTAACTCAGTCTCGCCCATGGTCCAAGGACCATCCGTATCCCTCCAAAGGTAGTGTTTCTTCACGCCCGGAATCAGGACGGAGCATCAGCAAGGGGGCACAGGCCCTGAAAGGTTTGCATCATTGTTCACGTGGTTGTCCTCATATTTTTTTTCCTGTTGTTTTTCTGTCATTTATTCTTTTGTAATGAAGTGAGTGTTTTCTGTCAGACTAGCTGCTCTGGGACAGGGTGGGTTATTGCTCCTCCGTTGTCATAGATGGCAAACCAAGGCTCAGGGTGGCTGGGAACACTTAACTAGTTAAAGTCACTTAGCTAGCTAAGAAGAGCAAGTATAGAGCAAACTGCTGCTCTGCCAATTTGAACACACTGCCTACTGGCGGGATGGGTGGGACACCTCAGTCTTTTCTAAATGTACCAACCATCTGTTTGAGAGACTAGTTTTGCTGGACAAAACTCCAAATTCTCATTACCTGCTCTCAAAAAGCCAATCTCTGAGACAGGTATCAGGGTGAGTGATCAAAACGAAGTTTATTACTGTGTGCTACAGACACAGGGAGCAGGGAGGATTCTCTCCATCAAGAACTTGCTCACATTTTTATCAGACGAGGTCGAAGTATTTAAAGGGAGAAGCCACATGTAAATGGAGGGAACAATGTGGGAAGTTGGAGCATGTAGGGCGTCCTCTGGGTGGAAGTCAACTGGGTGAAGGTCATCTGCTTCACAACCTCACAAGCTATCACCAGCCGTCACTCAAAGTGGTGCTAGATGTCATCTGATCAGCAATCTGAAAGAAGAAAGCTCAAACACAAGCTACTTCCCTGTCTTCCCTGCCTAATACCTCTATCATTAGTTAAGAGTTCAATTACCAAAACAAAAGGAGTCATTCGTAGTGGTGTGATATTTTCATGCTTATGGCTTGTAGAACGTGGAGGTCATATCTTTCCCTGTGAAATGGGGGTATCCTGAAACAAAGCCTCTCAGGCCTTTGATCTTAAGCACCCTTGTTTTAGTCAGCTAGGGCTGCTGTAACAGAAATACCACAGAATGGATGGCTTTAACAAAGGAAGGTTTATTCTTACACAGTCCAGTAGGCTACAAGTCCAATTCAGGATGTCTGCTCCAGGGGAAGACTTTCCGCCTTGTTGGCTCTGGAGGAAAGTCCGGTATTGTATCAGGCTTTGTCCACAGAGCATCTTGGCGCAGGAACCTCAGGTCTGAAGGATGCACTCTTCTCCCAGGGCTGCTTTCTTGGTGGTATGAGGTTTCCAATTCTCAGCCTGCTTCTCTTTCTTTTTATCTCTTGCAAGATAAAATGATTAAGGGTAGGGCAAACCATAATCCAGGGAAACTCCCTTTACAGTGAACCAGGGAGGTGATCTTATAAAGAGATTTACAATCCCACCCTAATCCTTTAACAGACAGCATAAGAAAAACCACAAAATGGAGGACAGTCACAAAATACTGGGAATCATGGCCCAGCCACAAGGCTACACATATTTCTGGAGGGACACCATTTAATCCATGACAACCCTTCACCCTGGGACTTTTCAGCCTCCAGTTTCAATAGCATTTGCTAAGGTTTAAAGTTAGGCTTGCTAGTTTGCAAAACTGTATTCACATTTTAAAAAAAGCTTTACCGTTTTGCCTCCATACTCTCCTCGTTGCCAGGGAGTGCTCAAAAGCCAGGTCCTCTGAGACACTTGTACCTGTCACCTCAGTACCTGGGATGGAACTTACCTGAGTGTGGGAATGAACTGATAAAGAAAGGAGTCCTCTTCTTCCACCCTCTTTCTTCTCCAGGGCCTTATTCTCTTAAGATGTGTGTGTGACCTTCCCAAGTTAAAAATATCTCCATGATGGGAAAAAAACCAAACAAGGAAAAGCTGTACTTGTTTATTTACTGTTTTGCTCTGTTCTCTGTTAACATACTGTCATCTCCTCAGACAGTAGGGTCTGTCTTGCTCCGGAATACACCTGAGGAGGTCCGTTTGGCTTTTA
This sequence comes from Heterohyrax brucei, assembly GCA_028571685.1. Lineage (NCBI taxonomy): Eukaryota > Metazoa > Chordata > Mammalia > Hyracoidea > Procaviidae > Heterohyrax > Heterohyrax brucei. The sequence continues at coordinate 14,868,046 of CM053147.1, read as the reverse complement.
CCAGGTTAAGATGCTTTGGCTTGCCCAGTATGTTCAGTCTTTCTGATTGTTCCCCCTTTCTTCTCACTCGTGTAGAACCTTCTGCCCACGTTCTCAGCCCTGCTTCACTGCTTTCTCCGCACTAACACTTCTGCTTTCTTTAGGGCCATCACGCCCTTAACCCTCAGCCTCTATCTTCCAAAATCTTCCTCCTTTGCAACATTCCAAAAGACCCCCAGCTCCTGAGGCTGTCGGCCCTGTTGGACAGACCAAACTTAATACATTTCAACCTGAAGGCATTAGATGAAGTTTCTCTAGGAAGGTATTTGTTTTACTCATCTGGTTCTGATCTAATAGACATGCCACAAGTGGATGGCTCTAACAAAGTAGTCCAAATTCAGGGTGTCTGCTCCAGGGGAAGTCTTTCCCTCTCTGTCAGCTTGAAGGAAGGTCCTTGTGTTGCATCAGTCTTTTCTTGGTCTGAGAGCACCTTGGTGCAAGACCCTCAGGTCTGAGGTATGCTCTGCTCCGGGCTCTGCCTTCCTGATAGTATGAGGGTCCCAACTTTCTGCTTGCTTCCCTTTCATTTTATCTCTTGGAAGATAAAAGGATAAAAGGTGGTGACAGCCACACTCCAGGGAAACTCCTTTCGCACTGGAGCAGGAGGTGATCTTAGAAAGGGTGTTACAGTCCCACCCTAATCCTCTTCAACATAATCCAGCCGATTAACCACAGGCAGAGATTAGGATCTATAGTACAGGAAAATCACCGAATGGAGGGCAATCACACACTACTGGGAATCGTGGCCCGGCCAAATTACTGCACGCGTTGCCGAGAGACACAATTCAGTCAGTTGTCATGGATTGAATTGTGTCCCCCCCAAAATGCGTGTAGAAATTTGGCTAGGCTGTGGCTCCCTGTATTGTGTGGTGTTCCTCCCTGTTGTAAACCCCGCTTCTGTGATGTCGATGATGGAGGATAGGCAGCAGCTGAGCTGGTGGGGTAGGACTCAGGGAGAGGATACTGTGCCTTGAGGCAGTCCCTTAGAATACAAAGGAAAAGGAATCAAGCATAGCCTTGGGGGACTTCTTACCGTCAAGAAGCAGTGCTGGGAGCAGAGTGCATCCTTTGGAGAGGACCCAGGGTCCCTGCGCCTCTGAAGCTCCCGGTCTGGGGAAGACTGACAACAAGGATCTTCCTCCAGAGCCAGCGGAGAAAGCCTTCCCTTGGCACTGACACTCTGAATTTAGACTTGTGGCCATCCACTTGTGGTATTCTGTTATAGCAGCACTAGCTGACTAAGACAAAGGGCTTCAGGGGCTGTGTGCATGTGTGCACACGCACGGGCATGCATAGATAGGCTCGTGCTTGAGTCTGCAGGTATATGATTGTGAAAGAGTGTGTGGGATGCGTAGTTCAAGAAGGTCCGAGCTGAGTGAGAGTAGTTTCCTCCAGCCACCTGCTGGTCACTGGGTCAAACAGCCCAAGTCTATACAACATAGGGCTCCCTAGCTGTGCAGATGACATACTCTGAACCTCATCCCTGTTGTTCGTGTATGGGAGTCCTTCATCCCTAAATGTTTGCTGGTACTTACATCATGCAGTGCTTGTTTTCTTTGTCTAGTGAGAGCAAGGAATTAACTATAAACTGTGTTCTTTTTCTCACGGTTTTACAGCACTATCTGAACGATCAGTTTCACGTGAAAGAGACTCTTCCTTGTGGCGAAAGCAAACAGTCCCAGCCGTCAGTTATCCAGGCGCCAACACCAAACCCATCCTGCCTCCCATCCCTCAGGGCCGCAAGTACCCGAGCGCTGATGACTGAGCTCAGCGTGGAAACTCGTGGCTGTCTCGTCCAGTCCCTTCCCGCCTTACAGAGCCCAGCTTTCGTGTTACTCAACCAAATGCCAAAAAAGAATGTTCCGCTGGCCTTCGCTCACTCAGTCCGTTTCTTTTGCAAGTCTCTAAATCATCTTTTTTTTAGTTATTCTTAGCTTTTAAAAATGTCATTTCAGTTTTTCCCATAGCTCTAAATGATTGCTGCAGCTGCTTTCTGCCCTGAAGTCTCATCAAATGCCAAAATCTCCTGAGACCCATGCATTGCTACGTGCAGACAGATTTTTGGATATTTCCAACTGTGACGGTGCTTGTAAAATTTCAGTGTATTCCTTTTTCACACGAGTCTCTTCTCTAGAGATGGTGAATTATTTTGTTCTTCTGATTAGCAAAGGTTTGTAGAGTTACCTTTAACTGTGGCCACTCTGATGTTGGCTGCATCTCTCAAGAAGAACAGATTGCTTTCTCATACCTAAAGGAAGTTTACATTTTAAAAATGGCAATGGCACTTTTGTCAACTTGGTTTTAATTGTGAGTTTTTGTGGCTTTTGACTTTGTCTTGTCATATGAAGGGATAAGGAACATGAGATCATTCTTTCCTCCTTTAAGACTCTCATTGTGTATTGCTTGTCATTAAAAGTGTTATTGAACAATTTCCATCATCTTTGAAGTTTAGCAGTTTCCCAGTTGCAGGAAAAAAAATACTGATGATATTGTAGACGAACAAGGCTGGTATGCCCCTGGTCTGTAGGGTAAGGCTCTCCTGGTTATTGGATGCTTGAACTACAGCCGTATGGGCTAGGAAAGGCTCTCCTCTTCAAGTCCCTGCACATGACTGCTTGTGGAATCGTGCGTGACTGCTTGAGGAATTGCACGTGACTGCTTGAGGAATTGCACGTGACTGCCTGTGGAATTGCACGTGACTGCCTGTGGAATTGCACGTGACTGCCCATGGAACTGCACATGCTTGTGGAATCACATGTGACTTATTGTGGGAAAGGAGCCGCCACACAGTGTTATCCCCAAACCAAAATCAAATCTGTTGCTGTTGACTTGATTCTGATGACTTCCTACCCTGTAAGACAGAGTAGAACTGCCTCATGGGATTTCCAAAGCTGAAATCTTACAGGGTCACTATGTGTCAGAATTGACTTGATGGCAGTAGGTTTGATTTTTTTGGTTTAGGACAGGGTAGATCTGCTCCATAGGGTTTGCAAAGCTGAAATCTTTGTGGAGGCAGTTTATTACATTTTTCTGGAATGGAGCTGCTAGTGGGTTCAAACTGCCGACCTTTCAGTTAGTGGCCAAGAGCTTAATCAGTGGCCACTGGGGCCCTTTGCATTATCTTATACTAATTGTTAAACACTATGTACACCCAGGAGACCTGGTGGCAAGCATGCCTAAGAGCTTGGCTGCAAACTGAAAGGTTGGTGGTTTGAACTCACCCAGTAACTCTGTAGGAGAAAAGACCTGGCGATCTGCTCCTACGAAGATTACAGCCAAGAAAACCCTATGAAGCAATTCTCCTTGGTCACATGGGGTCTCTGTGAGTTGCTGTTGACCTGACAGCACTCAGCAATGCCAACAACATAAATATCAAAACCCTAGAAGGACTTCCCTTTCTAGAACACCACAATCCATTAATAACCCTCCTCCTTGTCACTCCCTTTTGGACAGCCAATGATTTGCAGCCAGCTCCTGTCCTGAGCCTGGCCCCGTTCTCAGCAGGAGCTGGTTAAAGCCCTACTTGGGGGTCACAGGAGAGAAACGGGGATCAGGGAAGATAGGACGTGGCCCTTCTACCTGGGAAAGGGGAGGCCGAGGTGGGTTTCTGCCTCTCCCAAATCTTGAGGAGAGGCTTAGTTTTTACCAGAATTGTCTAATCTTTTTAAGAAAGACTTTACAAACTATTTTATTAGACATAATTATGAAATAGTTTAGTTCTCTGGGTCATGCAAACAGCTTGGGCTCATATGCTAACCTAAAGAGTGGCAGTTCAAATCCAGCCAGTGATTCAGTGGCAGACAGGCTGGCGATTTGCTTCTGTGAAGGTGGTGACCACAAAAACCCAAGGGAGCAGTGGGACTCTGTGACATGTGGGGTCACCCTGAGTCGGAATCAACATGGCAGCGAGTATTCGGAAGCTGTATAAACAGTCACTCTGGTTTCAGCCCCCATGGGGTAGATACACTTTTCTATATTTCCTCATTAAGTACAGCTGCCATCCTGGGCATTGTGTAGAAAACAAACACAAGAAGAGGGAAGAGGAAGACAACAGACTGATTACGAGCCTCAGGACCGGAAGAAGTACTTGGCGGTGAGTTTCCTGGGTTCCCTTTTGGCCTCACTGATCCCAAACCAGGATCTGAGGAGGCTTACAACCCCAAAACAACAACCCATAAAAAAACTCATTGCTGTCAAGTCAGTTCTGACTCATAGTGACCCTACAGGACAGAGTAGAACTTCCCCTTAGAGTTTCCAAGGAGCATCTGGTGACTTTGAACTGTTGACCTTTACCAACAAGCACAGACAAAAAAAGTCCTTGTAGAAGTCCAACTCGATGGCCCTTAGCTTGGCAGAAGTCCACTCTCTCTAGCCAAGAGCTAGGAAGGAAGGAGCCCAGGGAGACAAAAGACTCTAGCAATAACTGCCCTGCATCAGTCAGCCCCCATGGATAAAACTGAAGTTCACCTTACAGTCACCCCTGTCAGCCAAGGTTCCCATCTTCTCCTGAATCTAATGAGGTGCCCCATATCCTCTCCTTTGGGATCTTGAAAGGGAAGGCCTCGTAAGAGCCCAGACTGGCCACTGTTCTACGATAACAAGCCTGCTGCCCACAGTGTCATCATTGGCCACTTGGACTTCCTCGCCCACCCAGTAATAATGTGGCACCCCTCCCACTTCCCACTGAGTAGTATCAGACCCACCTATTCTCAGGGTCAGAGTAGGCCTAGTGGGCACCCTAAACTTCCATCTCTACCTAGCAGTGACAGGCATCACCTGTTCCCTGAGTGTCAACAGAGGTCGAGTGGGGACTTGGACTTCCACCTCCACCTGGCAGCAATGAGGTGACTTGCCCTTCTCCCATAAGTTCGTGGTCAGGTGAGACTTGCTCAAATAGATTTAAATAAGGCCCAGAATCTTCTTTGCTTGGATAGTGTAGATAGTAATATAGTATCTCCCCACAAATCACTCATCATAACCAAGAATCAGAACAACACCAACTTGGAGAAGAAAAGACAGTCAAAAGATGTCAAGTCTAAGACAACATAGGTGTTGGAATTAGCTGACAAACTGTTTTAAGCATCATGAAAATGCCTCAATGAGCAATCAAAAACATGCTTGATACATGGGAAACATAGCAGGTCTCAGTAAAGAAACAGAATTAAAAATGTGGATTTTAAAATGCAGCAATACAGGAACCAGCATTTACTGGGCTCAACAGAAAAATGGAGAGGACAGAGAAAAGAATCAGTGAATTTAAAGACAGAAAAATGTTAATTACCCAAACTCAACAACAGAGAGAAAATAAACCGGAGAACAAAAAGAACAGAGCTCCATGTGGGATGATCGATAAAAAAACAAAAACAAAAAACCTGTCGCCATTGAGTCAATTCAAACTCATAGAACCCGATAAAACAGAGTAGAACTGACCCATAACAGAGCCAGTGGATTAGAACTGCCCACCTTTTGGTTACCAACTGAGCTCTTAACCACTGAGCCCCCAGGGCTCCATGTGGGACTGTAGCAAAGGACCTAATGTTTATGCTTGGAAACCTTGGTGACATAGTGGTTAAAAACTATGTTTGCTGACCAAAAGGTCGACAATTCCAATCTACTTGGCACTCACTGGAAACCCAGTGGGACAGTTCTACTGTGCCCTCTAGGGTTGGAATCAATGGCCGCAGGCGTGGTTTGATTCATACTCATTTTATCCCAGAAGGCAAGGCAAAAGAGTGTGGGGCTGAAAAAAGATTTGAAGAAATAATAAATAAAAATCCCCCGAATTGGACAAAAACTTCAAACCTACAGATTCAAGAAGTCAAGTGAATCCCCAACCGGATAAACCTGAAGAAATCCGCGTGCAAAAAAAAATCACATCACATGATTTGGAAATGAAAACATCACTGTATGATTTGAAAATTTTTAAAACTCTTGAAAACAGGGAAAAAAAACTGACACTTTACAGGGTTAAAAACAACTTGCAAGGGAGCAGGGCTCTCAGCAGCAGCCAGAAGCAAGTGGCATGATTTCAAAGGACAGAAGAATTGTCAACCTAGAATTCTTTCTTCAGCAAACATAGCCTTTAGGAGTAAAGAGGAAATAAAGATACACTCAGGTGAAGAAAACCCAAGAGAATGTGTTATCAGCAGACCTACACTTAAACGCCAGAGGAAGTTCTTAAAATAGAAGGGAAATGATCACAGAAGAAACCTTGAAACCTCAGGAAGAAAGGAAGACAAAAAATAAGTTCTTCTCTTGAAATGAAGGCTGCAAGTGTGCTTGAGAAAATATTAAATGGAGGACCAAAACATCAAACCAAAACCTGTTGCCGTCACATTGATTCTGGCTCACAGTGACCCTTCAGGACAGAGTAGAACTGCCCCATAAGGTTTCCAAGGAGCACCCAGTGGATTCAAACTGCAGACCTTTTCGCCAGCAGCTGCGTTACTTAACCATAATGCCACCAGGGTTTCCTATAAATGGGGAATGGTAAGGAAGAAAGGGAGTGAGGAAGGGAAAGAAGGAAAAAGAAAGGAAGGGTGAGAAAGAAAGAGGAAGGAAGGAGTCTTGGATTTAAATCCTGATTTAGCTGTTTAGTGAAAAAAACAAAAGATATAAACCAGAAAATGAAAACAGAAAAAAACAAACAAAAAAACAAAATGAGAGCTAGGGCTGAACTCACCAGTTTGAAAAAGAAATAGCAATAATGTAAATCCATGACTCAAATGAAAGGCAGAGACTTGGTTAAATAAGAAAATATAACTACGGTTTTCTTAGAAGTATGAGACCATCCAGCGGTTTCGGGGTTCCCCTGAGAGCATGGCCCCCGGCCCTGATGCTGCCCTTACCCATAAATTATAATGAAGGTCCACTCTTTGGACATGAATGGATTGGACTTGGCAATGCAGAGTGACCATATATTGGTTGCACTTTATGGTTCTATACGTCTATAGGATATCATCCTGCTGACCTCTGGCTGGAGGAAGGAGAGTGGGTGGAGAGGAGGGGAAAGGAGGCTGTTGGGAGGATGAGACATGTATGGAGCAGAGAGGGAGAGCAGTGGAAGCTGCATATAGGTGGGCATGTAAACTTATATGGGAATGTACATTTTCACTCAGTCATGTTAAATAAAAAAGAAAAAAAAAAGTATGAGACCAAAATAGATTAAATTAAAACAGTTAAGATGAAAAGGCTGTGCTAGGCTATCTACCAGGCAGACACAGGTGAGGCAGAGATGGCTCTGATGTTATCCAAGGGAAGTCCGAAGCAAAAATGATTCCGTGACACAAAAGGGCCCTTTTATATGGAAACAAGGTGAAACTCCTAATTATGATCTAACAGCCCTGAGCATTCATAATATGAACTGATTAACATAATATCAAAATGTAGAAAGCCAAAAAATTATTTGCTATCTAAGATGAAAGACACAGAAGTGCAACTCTAGTGAGAGACTCAAGGACCAGCATCATCTGTGACAGGGACAAAAGACAAGTCAGAGGACACACATAAGTAGTTTAAATAATGCCACTGGTAAAAGCAATAGATGTGTCAAAATTTGATGCCGTAGACTCTCTTTTCAAGCACACTGAATTTTAGAAATTGAGCACATCCCAAAGCAAAAAGAACACTAACAAAATTTATGAAACAGAAATCATACAAGAATTTTTCAGCATCTGTGGTCTTAAAAGCTGCCAAGCTGCCATCTGAAGTATATCAAGTGGTCCCAACTCAGCAGGAATGGGTGATCACCAAGGACCAAAATGACATGGGGGAAAGAGACCCGGAAGACAGACCCACATGAGTAGGTGACTACATCAACATGTGACCAGAAGAACCAGCGGTAATAGCCGTGATGGGGCTCACAAAGTTGAGTCTCACTGGCAACATGAGAATAAAAGGGTACGCACTGAGATCTCCACTAAAAAACCGCAGTTGATGGTCCAGGGGCCTCAGGTTTCCCTGGGAGCATGTCTCCTGGCCCTGATGCTGCCCCTGTCCATAAATCATAATGGAGGTCAACTCTTCAGACAAGAATGGATTGGACTTGGTGACACAGAGTGACCATACCGTGTGTGCACTTTATGGTTCCATGCATCTATAAGGTGTCATCCTGCTGATCTCTTTCTGGAGGTCGGGGAGAGGACGGAGAGGAGGGGATAGGAGATTGTTGGGAGGATGTGACACGTGTAGAACGGGGAGGAGAAGTGTGCTCTTACTGGGCAGGGAGACAAGTGGGATCTGCACATAGGCAGGCATGCAAATTTATACAGGATTGTACATTTTCAGTCAATCATAATTTTTAAAAAAAGAAATTACACAAGGCATTTTTTTTCATTTCTTTGTTAGGATCAATAGAAACTAGAACTTACAAGAAAAAATAAATCTCAAAGTAACTCTTGGGCCAAAAAGAACAAAACTCCAGGTATACACTCTTTAGAACTATACCATCCATATGGTAGCTAGTAAGCCACTAGCCACATGAAGCTATTTAAGTTGAAATGAATTAGAATCAAATAAAAATGGTTCAGTTGTTCACCTGTACCAGTCATATTTCCAGTACTCAAGAGCTACATGGAACTGCTGTTGTTAGATGTCACAGTCAATTCTGATTCCTGGTGACCCCGTGTGACAGAGTAGAACTGTTCCATAGGGAGAGAAGATCCTTGCCTATAATCTTTATGGAAGCAGATCGCCAGGTCTTTCTCCCACGGAAACTCTGCATGAGTTCTAAGCATCAACTTTTCAGTCAGCAGCCCAGCACTCAGCCATTGATGCCACCATGGACCTGTCGCATGCAACTACCCATAACCCTTTGCCTTTGTGTCAGTTCTGACTCCTAGTCACCCTGTAGGACAAAAAAGAACTGCCCCTAAGGTTTCAAAGGCTGTAATCTTTACACAGGAAACCCTGGTGGCATGGTGGGTTAAGTGCTACATCTGCTAACCAAACAGTTGGCAGTTCAAATCCACCAGGCACTCCCTGGAAACTCTATGGGATAGTTCTACTCTGACCGACAGGATTGCTGTGAGTCAGACCCGACTTGATGGCAGTAGGTTTGGTTTTTGTGAATCTTTACAGGGACCTCTGGTGGCCTGAGCTCTTCACCAAAAGGTCAATGGTTTGAGCTCACCAGCTGTTCCTTGAAAATCCTCTAGGGGCCATTTTGCTTTGTCCTATATAGGGTCACTATGAGTTGGAATCGACTCAATAGCAATGGGGTTTTTGGTTTGTTTTTTTTCCCTATCTTTATGGAAGGAGATGACCACATCTTTCTCTCACAGAGCAGCTAGTGGGCTCAAACCACCTAACTTTCAGTTAGCAGCTGCATGCTTTAACCACTGAGCAACCAGGTCTCTAGTAGCTACTCTGTTGGATAGTGTAGGTATAGAACTTTTCCATCATCACAGAGAGTTCTTTTGGACACTTTGGCTTTAGAAAATAAAACTCAGGCGCATACATAAGCAAACACTTCACAAGAAACAGTTAAGTGTCCCTCTAAATGGTGGCACAACTTGAAGAATGTCATCCATGACACCAAATTGCACGTTTAGAAGCCAATCAACTGGCGTACATTTTGTTATGTGTATTTCTACCACAATAACAATAAAAAGCATTTGTATTTAAAATAACAAATGCAGCTCATTGACCAATTGGTGTAGATATTTGCAACAAATGGGCACCAGTCACTCGTTTGTGAATAAACAGGTCACAAAAAGCTTAAAAGACTGAGCTCCCAACTAACGGCCATGAACCAGCAGTTCACTAAGAAAGAAAGGCTACTCAAAGTTCAGCACATGAATAATATTAAGCCCTATCAGTAAAGTAGCATACTATTTTTCAGCTCTCAGATTAGTATAGATGAAAAATTATAATGTACTTCATGGTGACCAGGGTGTAGTGAGGGGGTCACTCATAAGCTACCAAGTGGACAGTACATTGAAAAGGTCTTTCTAGAAAGCTCCCACTATACTTTTTAGGAACCATGGTTCTCAAATTTGTCTTTACATTGGAATCACCTTGGGAATTTTCAAAAACTACAACTCCTGAGCCTCCATCCCCATGGATTCTAAATTAATTGGCTTGGGATGGAGCCTAGGTGCTGGTATCTTTCAAGGTCACCATGAGTCAGAAGTGACTTAATAGCAACTAACAAAAACTTGGAAACTTTGGCTTGTAGACTAGATTGAGGCCTTGTGCCCCAGAGGCATGGCTCAGGGGCAGGGTATGTATGAAAGCTCAAATTTTGGGAGGCAATAGGCATTTATGCCCTCTTCCTGGCTTCCTACATAGAATCCTGTCAGGCAATGGATTCAATAAGTTCCCAATATTTGCCATGTTGTGGGGACAAGACAGAGAGAATTAGAGACAGGCCCTTGACCCCAGATCGCACATGGAGCCACTGATTTATCATGCCCTTTCATGAAGAGGAGTTCCCTGGGTGGGATAGCCATTAGATACTCAGCTACTAAGCAGAATGTTGGGAGTGTGTATCCACCCTGAGGCACCTGGGAAGAAAGGATGGTGATCTACTTCCAGAAGCTCAGAGCCATTGCAAACCCTGTGGAGCACAGTTCTCCTGGGACACACATGGGGTCGCCATGAGTTGGAGTCAGTTGACAGCCACTGGCTTTTCTGGTGCTGCTTTTAGTTCATGAAGAGAATAAAAGTTCAGTAAAAAGGAAAGTTGACATGTCTGGAGTGGTCAGGATGACGGGCCACAGCAGCAGTGTGGGTGTGGCCTCAGGAGCAAGTAAGACCCAGGCTTCCTAGCTAGTGCAGAGTCCTGATGCAAGGGTCCCCTTGGTGCCATGAGCTTCCCAACCCAATGGAAGCTGGATAAAATCCGGAAGAAACAGCAAGACAGAAGAAACTCTGGATTCATTGACTCTGCCCTGAACCGACAGAGATGGATTACTGTCATGGATTGCATTGTGTGCCCCCCCAAAATATATGTATTGATTTGACTGGCCCGTGATTCCCAGTGCTGAGTTGTCCTTCCCATGTGTTGTGAATCCTGCCTCAGTGGTGTAGATGAGGGAGAATGGGTAGCAGTTGTGTTGGTGAGGAGTTACTCAGACTACAAGCTTGTAGGATACAAAGGAGAGAAGTGAGCGGAGAGAGTTGGGAACCTCACACCACCGGGAGAGCAGCACCGAGAGCAGAGCGCATCCTCTGGACCTGAGTTTCCTCCATCAAGATGCTCTCATTGGATTTGGACTCTTGGCCTACCAGACTGTGATAATTTCTCATTCTGAATTTGGATTGGTAGTTTACTGGACTATGACAATTGATTCCTCTTCTAAAGCCTTCCACTCTCATGGTATTTCTCTTAGAGCAATGCCAGTTGATTGAGACAGAATAAGATGAACTCTCACGCACTTTAGATTTGAGCGTAAAATCAAAAGTTTGCAGTCTGAGATCTTTGTGCGCACTGCGTGTGGTGGTTCGTTTCGTCAGCACAAGAAGCCGTAGAAGCAGCCGGGGTTACCGATGGGAGTGCGGTGGTTCAGATGGAAAGGAGTGTAGACTTCTGACTCCTTTTGCTTTATGGACTTTCGTGTTACAGCCTGCAACTCATGAGTTTGTTGTCGTTGCTGGGTGCTGTCGAGTCAGTTCCGACTCATAGCAACCCTGTGCACGACAGACTGAAATCCTGCCCGGTCCTGCGCCGTGCCCACGGCCGTTACTATGCTTGAGCCGTTGTTGCAGCCACTGTGTCAGTCCATCTCGCTGAGGGTCTTCCTCTTTTTCACTCACCCTGTACTTTACCAGGCGCGCCGTCCTTCTCCAGGGACTGATCCCTCCTGACAACACTTCCAAAGTATGTAAGACGCAGTCTCAACATCCTTGTTTTTAAGAAGTATTCTGGTTGTATGCCTCCCAAGACAGATTTTTTCATTCTTTTGGCAGTCCAGGATATATTTAACATTCTTCTCCAACACCATAATCAGAGACATCAATTCTTCTGTCTTCCTGATTCACCATCCAGCTTTCGCACACCTACGATGTGATTGTAAGTATCGTGGCTTGGGTCAAGTGTACCTCAGTTGTCAAGGTGACATCTCTGTCTTTTAACATCTTATGGGTTTAAGACTGTTGTATGTCAGTCATGGGATACCCCATGTTTAATGTAAAGGGGGAGTTTTATGTCTCATTTAATAACTTTTGTCTTGACCTCTACTTTGTATAATCATAATATTGCTACATTTGCTTGCTTTTTGTTTGCATGATACTTAGTCTTGATGTTTCTTTAGGCATGTCTTTGTTTTCTCTCCATTCTATTTACTGGTGGGTCTTCCCACCATTTCCAGGTCTCAACACTCCTGGGTTATTATTACCGAGAAGCCATACAAAAGTTCTCTCTTAGTCTAATTGACAATGAAGCATAAATGATTACACATAGACATGTCTTTCATGATCATCACCTTTCTGATAATCAGGAGACAATCCAAGAAGGAAAAAGAAGGGAAGGAGGAACAGAAGGAGAGAGGAAGGAAAGAAGAAAGGGATGAAAGGAGGACCAGGCAATGAGGAAGGGAGGGCAGGAGGAAGGATGCTTAGTTCTACAACTTTAAGATTTATGGTGTCTGTGAGATAGAGCCAAGCCAGCCACCTAGGAGTGGCATGGCTCCTCTTGATTCTGAGACTTCAGATCTTCCTTTCCCAGGCCCCCCCGAAGGAGACACTCTGAATGCATGGCCACATTCTGGATACCATTATTGTTTTTTTGTTGTTTCTAGTTGCCATTGAGTTGATTCTGACACAGGATGACCCCAGATGTTACAGAGTAGAACTTCTCCTGAAGATTTTCAAGGCTGTAACTTTTTGGAAGCAGATTGCCAGGCCTGTTTCTAGAGGGTTAGAACCACCAACCTTTCAGAAAATAGCAGAATACTTGACAGTTTGTGCCCTCCAGGGAGTCCATGAATACTACACAGACATTGGATACAGTCTGGAGTCTGATACAGCCATTTCTCACAATATTCTTTAGTGTGTGCTATAAATACAAAGCTCACAACTCAGGAAGGAGAAAAAGCAGTATTTGAGGAAAAGAAAACCCAAACCTGTCGCCATCAAGTTGATTCTGACTCTCAGTGATCCTATAGAACAGAGTAGAATTGCCCCTATAAGAGTTTCCAAGGAGTGCCTGGCAGACTTGAACCGCTGACCCTTTGATTAGCAGCTGTAGCCCTTAACCATTCTACCACCAGGGTTACAGGTGAAAACAGTGGTGGTGCAGTGGTTAAGAGCTCAGCTGTTAGCCAACAGATCAGTGACTAATCCATCAGACATGTCTTGGAAACTCCATGGGACAGTTCTACTCTGATCTGTAGGGTCACTGTGATTTGGAATGGACTCAATGGCAATGAGTTTTGTCTAAAGGTGTAGGTGGGTGACATGAGCATAGTGGTTAACCATCTGAGCCTTCTGTCTGAATTCCTGAGTTCAAATCCTGGAGCAATTCATCTACTCAACTCTGGGTTTCTTCAAAAACAGAGATGTCACTTCTCAGAACCAGGTGGGGAGGGGAGGGGGCAGGTAGTGGGAATGCAGTGAAGCCAGAGTGATCAACCAACAGGCAGGTTCCCGCCCTGACTGGGTCTGGGGAGAAAATTAACAATCCAGTGGTAAAAAACTAAAGGACTACGTACCTACAATTCTAAAAGACATGACTCACAACTTAATTCTCTGAAAGGAGCCCTGGTTGTGAAATAGTTAAGTGCTTGGCTGCTATTTTGAACCCCTCAGCAGCTCCATGGCTTCTTGGGAGAAAGACCTAGTGATCTGGTTAACCCACTGACACTGAGTCAGTTCCAACTCATAGTGACCTTTTAGGGCAGAGCAGAACTGAGCCACAGTGTTTGCAAAGCTGTGATGTCTTTATGGAAGCAGACTGCTGACACATCTTTCAGCGTCAGTGGGTGGGTGTCATGGATTAAACTGTATTCCCTAAAAAATCGATAGCAATTTGGCTGGACCATAATTTCCTGGTGTTGTGTGCTGGTCCTCCGTGTTGCAATTCCTGCCTACGACACAGGATCACTATGAGTCAGAGTCAACTCAACAGCACTGGGAGGGGCCCACTGTGACAAATGGCACCACCTCAGTCCTTCAAGAGTCTACACCCCCTCAGGGGAAGTTTTCCCCAGGCTTTAGCATGTCAAGCACTTGTCAAAGGAGAAAGGCTCAGTGCACATTTGTTGATGTTCTGAGGTGCCCTCCTGTCGCCTCTTACACATGGGGACTCCACATGTAACAGAGCAAAACAATACCCAGTCCCATGCTGTCATTATGATCTCTGGTATGTCTCAGCCCACTGTTGAGGCCACTGTTCCATCCAGGGCTCAAGCCACATAGATGCTTCTTATTTTTGGCAAGATGAGTTGCCAGCAAAGTTGAGTTGTTGGGAAAATATGGAAGATGTCTTAAGAGGAACCCAGAAAGCCTCTTGCATTTCATGAGATTTTAGTGTGGTGGAGGAGGATGCCATGGATTGAACTGTGTCCTCCCAAAAATGTGTGTATCAGTTTGGCTAGGCCCTGATTCCCAGTACTTTGTGATGTTTTTATACATTGTGAACTCTGTTTCTACAAAGTTAACGAGCGAGGATGGGTGGCCATTTTGTTGGGGAGGCAGTACTCAGTCTGTAAGATTGTGTTGTGCCATGAGGCAACCTCTTGGGATATAAAGGAAAGGGAAGCAAGCAAGAGTTGGGGACCTCATGGCTCCATGAAAGCAGCAGAGCAGAGTGTATCCTTTGGACCCAGGGTCCTTACTCCTCAAAAGCTTCCAGTCCAGGGGAGGATAGGACGACAAGGATCTTCCTCCAGAACCAACAGAGAAAGCCTTCCCCCAGAGCTGACACCCTGAATTTGGACTCTTAGCCTACTTTACCATGAGATAATAGATTTCTGCTTGTTAAAGCCATCCACTGGTGGTATTTCTGTTAGAGGGGCACTAGGTGACCAAGAGGAGAAGATGTAAACCTGCCCTGGGGGGTTACTGCTCAAGGATGCTAGTTTGCATGGGGCTGTCCCGGTTATGCCTGTGGTCCTAGTGCTCCCTTTCAGACATCATGTGGAGTCACTCATTCTGTTACTTTTACTCATACCAAAAAAAAAAAAAAAAACCCTAAATCTGTTGCTGCTGAATTGATTCTGACTCTGTAGGACAAAGTAGAGCTGCCGCATAGTTTCCGAGGAGCACCAGGTGGATTTGAACTGCCAGCTCTTGGTTAGCAGAGGTAGCTCTTAACTGCTATGCCACCAGGGTTTCCATTTATACAAGTAAGAAGTAATGTAACAGAAAAGATTTTAAAAAAATGAAATCATGAGATAATTAAATTTTAAGAGCAAGAACTTCAAAAACAAATCAAGAATAAATAAAAGCTCAAATTAAAAAAAAATACCATAGTATAAGAGGAAATCATGGCGGTGTAGTGGGTTAAGTGCTGCGTCTGCTAACCAAAAGTTCAGCAGTTCAGTCTAGTAGGTGCTGCTTGGAAACTCTGTGGGGCAGTTCTTCTCTGTCCTGTAGGGTCGCTATGAGTCAGGCCCGACTTGACTACTTAACTGCAGTGAATATATTTTGGATAGTATAAAAATTTCTGTGTTGGGCTTGTTAAAGTGTTACATTAAAACATGCAACAATAAATATTCAAAGACAAAACAGAGCTCAAATATTAAAGGGATAAATTGTAAAAGAGGATTAAAATACCGATAGAAAACAAAACAATAAAAATAAAGCCAGAAAAACTCCCTACAGCAATCCATAAAAAAAAATATCAGACTCACTGCTATTGAGTCAATTGCCATTCACAGTGACCTATAGGACAGAGTAGAACTGCCACATAGAGTTTCCAAGGAGCACCTAGAGGAGTCAAACTGCCAACCTTTTGGTTAGCAGCCATAGGACTTAACCACTTCATCACCAGGGTTTCCGAAAGTATTCCATATAGCTGCATGAAATGCTTATAGACGCATGTATATAACATACTGGTATATAAACCAAAACCAAACCAAACCTACTGCTTTCGAGTCAATTCCAACTCATGGAGACCCTATAGGGCAGGTTAGAACTGCCCCATAGAGTTTTCAGGAGCACCTAGTGTATTCAAACTGCTGACCTGTTGGTTAGTATCCATAGGACTTAACCACTTCATCACCAAGGTTTCCATATTGGTAAATACAC
Organism: Heterohyrax brucei; assembly: GCA_028571685.1. NCBI lineage: Eukaryota > Metazoa > Chordata > Mammalia > Hyracoidea > Procaviidae > Heterohyrax > Heterohyrax brucei. The sequence continues at coordinate 14,851,816 of CM053147.1, read as the reverse complement.
AGTATTTATCTCTAGTGATAAAAAAACAAAAGAAGAAGAAGAAAAAAGAGAGGTCAAGGCTGGAAGCCATGAAGAAGAACCCCTCTGAACAGAATCCTGTAGTTAAGGCAGGACTGGAGCAGACCCCAGTCCAGTGGTTTTTAAGCACTATATTTTATCATTTTCATAGTATTTTGAAAAGTGGCCACACGTGAATACTCTTCACTGAAGTATTGTAGCTCCTCAGTGTAATAATCAACCCGGTCTAAGGCAGAATCCAGAGTACCATCATTTTCCAAAAAGCATGTACAGCAAGAGTTCTGGAACTAGAGCTGTGAAAAAGTGAAAGCCATTTGATCCACTAATGATAATACCGCCATCACATTCCAAGGGGTTCAGCTAAGGCCACCTACTCCTTGCTTCCATTTAAAGAAAAAATGGCTGCAGTTTTATGTTTTCTCTTATTTACTAACATGCAAAAAGCTCCAAGACTTTTTTTATTAACCTGGGCAATTGTTGGCATGGGAGATGAGTTTTGCCATTTGATGAAGCAGGTTCTCAGCATGCTCAGCTTGAATCCTGACACTAGAGCCCCAAATCCAATTTTCATCCTGGTAGGTAAGCTTCTCTTGAACTTTCTATTATCATAATGTGGGCCTCTCATTGCCTAACTTTTCTAGTAAACAGTACTTCCTATCATTTCTAAAGCCCCAAATATTCTGTGTCACCGTTACGGAAGGTTTACAATTTGTGTTTACTGTATCACTGAGCTTAGTAACAGAGAGCCAATCTCTTTGCCCTAAAATTACAGTACTTGTAAATTGTAGCAAAATTCTTGCTCCAACTATGTGTTCTGCAAACTAGAGACTTTTCCTTGGGTCACTAAGTTTGTGTAGAGAATAACTACTTTTGCTTGCTCTGAGGGAAAGTCTTGAAAACAATCAATCAATATACGATCCAGAAAGCCAACTGGACAAAAGAAAGCCAAACAGGAAATGCAAGACAACTTGATGGTGAGAGGTTGGTTACTTTCACTGCACCAGACTTAACTGACTTTCATGTAGACGACTAAGCCACAGAGGAGAGGATACCCTTAGCTTCCTGGAACCTCTGCCCTAGACGCTTTTCTTAGATAGTCACTGGCCACACTCCCTTGCTCTGTCCACCCCTGCACCACCCAAAACTCTTTGTCCCCTTTTCCTGTTTCCTTTTTATCCAGGGTGCTTTTAACATTGAAAAAAATTGTGTATTCTATTGACTGTGTGATTTCCCTTAATAAATGTAAGTCCCAGGAGTGTAGAGATCCCACAATTGTGAATCTTCAGTGAGCCATTACCTTGCATTTTTTCATACGCATAGAGAGACAGATAGACAGAAAGATAATGGATGGGTGGATGGATAGATAGATTCAGATCAAGTTTGACGTTGCTAATTTCTGAGCTTCACAAAAATGTTATCATTCTGTTTGTTCTGAGTCTTGCTTTTTACGTTCACCATTATGTTTTTGAGATTTATCTTTATTTATGGATAAAATTCTAGTTTATTTGCTATTTTTACATTCTCTTGTCAGTGGCCATCTTGGTTGTTTCCAGTTTTATTTTATTTCTTTTTTACAAAGCAGATAGGATTATTACACATCATTTTGTATATGCCTTAAGGTGCACATTTGAAGAGTGGACTTTATGGTGGCTGAATGGGCACGTTTTCAGCTTTCAAAGATAATATTGTTTTCCAAGTTGGTTGTGCCAACTTATGCTCTACAGCTGTGATTGATTAAGAAGGTGTCATTGATACAATCCTTGTCAATACTTGATGTTTTGTGATTTTCTGCTTTGGTCAGACTGGTGAATGTAACATGATGTATCACTCTGGGTAAAGGAGGTCTCTTTCCAATTATGAATGAGATTGAGCATCTGTCATGTTTAATGACCAAGAATGTTTATTACTCTGTGAAACACCACTAATGTCTTTTTTTGCCTACTCTGTTGAGCAGTGTCTTAGGTTGGGTTCTCTAGAGAAGCAGAACCAGCAAAAATGTGTGTGTGTAAGAGTGTGCTTATATATAAAGAGGGAAACAGAGACATTTATCTCAAGGAAATGGCTCATGTGGTTTTTCAGTAGAGGCTGGACAGTCCCGAGTCTGTGGCTTAGGCTGGAGGCTTCTCCTGGCTCCCATAGCTACAAGGTGTGGCAAACCCAAGATCAGCAGGTTAGACAGAAGGCCATTGGTTCATGGGCTGCAGAAACTGATCCCCAAATTAGCAGGCAATATGACATGCCATAGGCTCAAGATCTAAGAACCAGAGGTCAGAAAATGATGAGACAGGTGCAGGATTCAGAGAAAGCAAGTGAGCTTTCCTAGAGCATGCATGCATATATTGAATGCAGGAAACTGTCCACACAACTGATGGGCTGATAACATGAGATAACATCATGGAGGATGACTACATCATTACATAATTGCCAAACCACATCATTACATAACTGCCAAACCACATCATTACATAACTGCCAAACCACTGAGAATCATGGCCCAACCAAGTTGCCTCACAACTTTAACCATCACTGGCTGGTTGTCTTTTCCTTAGTGTTAGGAGTTCTTCACTAATGTTAGAAATTAATCCTTCATCATATGTGTTACAAATAGGGTTTCCTAGTTATTGGTTCAGTTTTTCTCATTTTAGTTTCCCTGCTTCCCTCTGTCCATTTACCTTCCCTTCCCCTTTCCATTTTTCCTTCTTTCTCTGTTAAACTTTTCCCTACAATATCTATGGGGCTGAAATCAACAGAAACCCATTCATGTCAGCTCCACCCATTAAATTGCATACATATTTCCCACAGATATTTTTTCTTCCTCCTAAATAGTCTCATTCCAGACACTGTTGGAACTTTTTCCTTGAGAGCTGTTTTAGGGAAATAAATGGAAAGCCCCTTGAAATGTGAATTGCTCCTTTTTATTTTTAAATTGTGGATGTAAAATAATTATTGTTTAACTTCCTCCTTTGAGTACCATTTGGAGTTAAATCAATTTGATATTCCTCCATAACTTTAATTAACTGAATACAATGCATAAATTATGGGTAATTAGACATCTGCTATAATGCTTGGCAAATTTTAATACCGTTTATTTGTAAGAATTATTAGCATAAATGATATTCTGATGACCGAAGCTTCCTTTTCATTGTTATCCCCCCACCCTCCCCCTAAGACCTTACCTGTACATGAAATTTAACCTTAAATTCACGAAAGCTCTTTTCCTCAAGTTAGAACTAAATTCTCTTAGTGAAATATAACTTCTGTGAGGACAGGGACCTTGTCAGTTTAGCTCCTCTGTGAATTACTTAGCACCATACCTGGTGTGTAGTGGTTGCTCCATAAACACTTGCCTAAGAAATTATGAAGAATCCCTGAGGTGCAGTGGTTAAAGTGCTTGGCTGCTTGGCTACCAACTGAAAAGTTGGTAGTCAAACCTACCAGCTGCCTGCGGGGGAAAGATGTGGTAATTGGTGCCTGTGAAGAGTTACAGCCCTAGAAACCCTGTGAGGCAGTTCTATCTACAAAGTCCTGGAGGATCACCAAGAAATTGAATTGACTTGATGGCAATAGGTTTGGTTTTTGGTTTTTAACATATTATGTATAGAGCCACAAGGAGCCCTAGCAGGGCAGTGGTTAAGATCTTGGCTGCTAACCGAAAGGTCAGTGGTTGAAATCTACCAGCTGCTCCTTGCAAACTTCATGGAGCAGTTCTACTCTGTATAAAGAGTCACTATGAGTCATAAATGACTCAAAGGCAGGGGGTATAGAGCCACAAAAATCTGGCCATACGTCTTTAAGAATCTTAAAACGTTCACCCTCCGTGACTTAGTAAGTCTACTTCTAGGAATGTGTTCTAAGAAAGAACTCTGATTAATGCAGACAGATTCACATACAAGGATGTTCATGAGACCATTATGTATAGTAAAATATCAGTTTGGAAACAAATTCAATGTTCAACAATAATGAACTTGTTCACACAATTATGGAACACTCGTATGACAGAATGCTGTGAGATCGCATTTTCCAAGAACACAAAAAATGCATACAAAACAGCGTTAAGTGAAGAAATACAACCAAGAGCGGTGTATTTGCTATGATCCTAATTTGGGTGTATGTTATATAGATGTAGAAAAAATTGGAATAAAGTATACCAATATTTTTCACTAGTTGTCTCTGGTGGTGAGAATCACCGATACGTATTATTATCATGTCAGGTTGTAAGCTCCTTGGAATTATTACCACGAGTTGCCAGCAAGTCAGTTCCAACTTACAGTGACCTGTGTGTGCAGAGGACAGCTGTGCTCCAGAGGGCTTTGGGTAGCTGATTTTTCATTAGTTTGCCAGGTCTTTCTTCTGGGGTGCCTCTGGGGTAACTCAGACCCCCAACCTTTCCAACTCAAACCAGCTGGGCATGTTAACTCTTCACACCACTCAGGGACTCCTTGAAATTTGTATCCAAGTTTTGCGGGTTTAACACCAAAACCAAACCCGTTGCCGTCGAGTCAATCCTGACTCAAAATGACTGTCATGGACGGAATTACATTCTCCCAAAATGTGTGTAGCCATTTGGCTGGGCTGTGATTCCCAGTATTGTGTGGTTGTCTTCCAGTTGTGGTTTTCCTGTGTTGTGAATCTACATCTCTGCCTGTACTTAACAGGGCAGGGTTGGATTATGTTAAAGAGGATTGTTGTTGCTGTTTTTAGGCACTGTCGAGTCAGTTCTGACCACAGCGACATTATGCACAACAGAACAAAACACTACCCAGTCTTGTGCTGAGCCTGTGATCACTTTTATGCTTAAGCCCCTTATTGCAGCCCCTGTGTCAATCTGTCTTTCCCTTTTTCTCTGACCCTCTGCTTTTCCAAGCGTGATGTCCTTCTCCAGGGACTGACCCCTCCTGACAACATCACCAAAGTATGTAAGATGCAGTCTCGCCATCTTTGTTTCCAAGGAGCGCTCTGGTTGGACTTCTTCCAGAACAGATCTGTTTGTTCTTTTGGCGGTCAACATTTTCTCCAACACCACAATTCAAAGGCACCAATTCTTCTTCTGTCTTCCTTATTCATTGTCCAGCTTTCACATGCATATGATGTGACTGAAAATACCATGGCTTGGGGGAGGTGCACCTTAGTCTTCAAGGTGGCATCTTTGCTTTTCAACACTAAGGGCACCTCCCTGGTTCAATGTAAAGGGACTTCCCCTGGGATGTGGCTTACACCACCTTTTACTCTACAAGAGATAAAAGGAAAGGGAAGCAAACAAGCAGAGAGTTGGGAACCTCATACCACCAAGAAATCACTGCCAGGAGCTGCGCACATCCACTTGTGGTGTTTCTGTTAGAGCAGCACTAGAGGACTAAGATAGAGACCTCATAGAACAGAGTAGAACTGCCCCATAAGGTTTCCAAGGAGCGGCTGGTGTCCTCAAACTACTGATCTTTCAGTTAGTGCAGAATGCACAACCACTGTACCACGCATGCCTGTCACTTCAGGTACTTAAACAACCAATTACAGTAACGTATTTAAAAAATGGTAAGAATTCTTAATCCCTCATAGCTCATTACCAGTGACTTGTCATTGACCGTGTATTCTAAAAACTTCACTTATTGCCCTTTATTCCTGTTTGCAAGACAGGTGGCAGGCTGCCATGGCCAGCCACCCCTACCAAGGGCTTTCTGGGAGCTGGAAATGAAGGTAGCAGCTAGCACACTGGCACCAGCACTTTGCCAGGCCTGCGGCCACTCATTGTCCAGTGCACATGTGACATCCATGCCTTGCCAAGATGCTGTCAAGTCGATTCCAACTCGCAGTGACCAAATATCTCTTAGCTCTGGGAAATGACCGCAGCATACAGCATCCAAAGCAAGTGGGTGCCCTATTGGTTTGGTCTGAAGTGGGCTTGTTTGCACTTCTCGCGGGAAACTGTCGAAGAACAACACAGTGAGCATGCTGGACCCTGTCTGGATACCCTCGTCCACAAATCATCTCTCTTGGTTACATTTTGGTGGTTAAGGGTGATTTCAGGATTTGGAGAATCCACGTCGGTGTGGTGGTTAAGCACGAGGCCGTTAAATAAAAGGTCAGCAGTTAAATCCCACCAGCCGCTCCACAGAAGGAAGACGTGGCCGTCTGCTTCTCTGAAGACTGTAGTTTTGGAAAACTTACATAGCAATTCTGCTCTGTTCTACAAGGTCTCTATCAGTTGGACACTGTGAGTTGGGTTTTCATCAGAAATGTTCTGCCTGATGACCTTTGGCTGGAGGAAGGGGAGTGGGTGGGCGGGAGGGGAAAGGAGACTGCTGGGAGGATGAGACATGGATGGAGCAGAGAGGAATAGTGTGCTGTCACCGGGCAGGGAGAGCAGTGGAAGCTGCATATAGGTGAGCATGCAAATTTATATGGGAATGTACATTTTCACTCAGTCATAATTAAAAAAAAAAAAGTGTTCTGACTTTGCCATGTGAGCACTTGCTGGCCACGCTCTGATCCCACAGAAATGCATGTGACCCAGCAATGGTTACTGGGCACATCATCTACATGTGTCCCTGAGGGGTACAAACAGCTAGGCACTCAGCTACCAACTGAAAGTCAACTCAGAGAGGCTTGTGCAGAAAGTCCCATTCACCCGCTTCTGACGGAGCACAGCCGCTGAAAACCCTAAGAAGCCCAACTCTATTGTGACGCACATGAGGTCGCGGAGAGTCAGAATCCAGCTCACGACAGCTTGATGCCCTCCTGGGCTCTCCGGTTCTCCTGGAAGGAAGCCCCGTGGAGGAAGCGGTAAGGAGGCCCCTGGGGAAGTAGGAAATGTATCCCAGAGTCCTCAGTCAAGGAGGCTGGAAACAGGTGTGATCGCTCTCAAGGGAGACCGTCGAAGACAAGCTGAAATTCCTGTGGTCACCAAGGAAGAGAAACTCTCCCTCTGGGTCTGGGGTCTGAAAACAGGGTGAGATGCGGTAGCAGTGAGGTGGAGCCAGGGACGCCGGCAGACCGCACTGGGCCGGAGGACACCCTCCCCTTTGTGGTGGGGAGGTGTGGCGGGGGTGATGAGTTGTTCCAGAAGTGAGGAAAACAATACCGGCAGAGAGGCGCCTCTACATCAGTTCCCTCCTCTTCCCCATGTGGGAGAAACAGGACCCACAGTTTTACACAGTGTTTCTTTGTGCAATAATTGACCTCTACTTTGCTGTTTTTTTATTTATTAAAAGGCCATTTTCTTGGCTTTAATTCTCCCACACCATTCTCTGCTTGCATCCCTTTCCTTTTCTCTCTTGTATCCCATTCCAAGAATGTTATCAGTTACTGTCCAGTCCATTTTGACTTGTGGTGACCCCATGTGTGTCAGACTAGAACTCTCTTCCAGATCACCAGGCCTTTCTTCCACATGCCTCTAGGTGAACCCAAATCTCCAATCTTGAGTTATGGCTGAGCCTGTTAGCCATTGGCACAGTCCAGGGACCCCTCCAAGGGGGTAGCCAGGTCCTCTGTGCTCTCTCGTCTGAGGTAAACTAGGGGCCAGGGAGATGTCAAGCATCAGATCTCCAGGGGACACGGAGGCAATGGTCCTGGAACCAGGCAGGCACTGAAGCTACGGGTCACCAGGCTCCAAGGACTCCAATAACCAGGAATGAACAGAACTCCAGGTATTCCTTTACTAAAACTCAAACAGCCTCCTGGATATCTACATGCCCTGGGAGGTGCGGGGGCCCCAGCAAAGACTAGCCTTGCATGCATTATCAGCCTACTTCCAACACAGTGACAGCTGCACAGGCGACCTGTTCAGTTTATGCCGATGATATGCGACATTCTTTTCACACTCAACCCCTTGAGGGCCAGTGGAAGTATGGTTCTTGCACAGTAGGAACAAAGTTGGGCTCCACCCAAGATGTTAGGTGAAAATTCCAAGTCATAGGGTAACCAAACGCCACTTGGGTTCTTGTCCTAGCTTATTTGCCAGCTGAAATAAGATGGACACCAATTGCAAGGGGACCAGATAGTGCCAAGTTTATTGTCTGTGCAGACAAGGAGCAACACGCTGCTTAATGACCATAATGCCATGTGCTCAGCATCCCAGGGGCTTCAAGAGCTCTTTGTGACCAGTGGCATCTAGAGGTTGGGCTTGATTCCAGAACTCTTCACCCTTAGCCCTCCCATGTCCATATTTGGAGTCCCAAATGTTGCATCGTCTTCTGCTATGGCTTCTCGGATGGTCTACATGGTGAGGGTGGGGAGGAAGTTTGGCTGGGAAGTACCTTTCTTTCTGGTGATAACTGGGTCTGGGGTCGGGTAGAGGACACAATCTCCTCAATCTCCGCATGCTGTAAGATCTAGGAAGGGCAGGTGCAGTGATGGAGAGCCACCACCACCCACTGTGATTTCCTGAAAGAGATTGCTCTAGACCAGCTTGTAGTCAGCAAGACAAAGAAAGGAGGTGGAGGGGTGTTGACTGGGGGTTTCAGTAGTAACAACTATCTGACCCCATAAGGCAAGAAACTTGCTGTCTTGCAGCACTGGGCAGTCCTAGCCCTGGGAAATCTCTTCTGTGTCTGCTAAATGCCATCCATATGTGGTGGTTATTTGCTACCAAGCAAGTGTCCCCCTTGACTTCATCAACAATCTCCACCATGGCTCACTGGTGGCAGTGAAGCTCTCTAAGAAGCCCATCTTAATTCATCCTGCATCTCCTACTGGAAGCCACCAGCTATGACCTGATGGGAGCACCAGCACAGCACCTCCATGGAGAATTTGCTGGCAACCTTGGCACATGTTATTGTAAACTGCTGCAGAGCCTGTGATTGGAGATTGAGAAAAAAGAAGTGCCTTGCTAATTTTGTCAGTCCAACTGCTTTCTTCTCGACTAACGTGTCTTATGACACTTTGGGTGATGACAGATTGTATTTGGCTGTTGACAGTCATGGAAGGGAAGAGATGTAGCTTTTATTTATTTATTTATTTGTTTTTTAAAGAATGAATTAACTCAGAGTGGGCAGTAATATCAATCAAATCTGTAGTTCTCACAGCGGCAAAACAGTAAGGGACTATAAAAGAGGGCTTTCCTCTCTCTTCGCTACCTGTTTTTCTCTTTTATAATGCCTGCCTTGTCCTGATCTACAAAGTCTCTGAGTTTCTGTTTATCTGGGAATGTCTTAATTTCATTTTCATATTTGAAAGATAGTTTTGCAGGATATATAATTCTTTGTTGGAAATTCTTCTCCTTCAGGCTTTGAATGTGTCATGCCACTGTCTCTGTGCCAGAATCGTTTCTGCTGAGAAATCCAACAAAAGCCTACAGGGTTTACCTCTGAATGTTAGCTTTGCTTTGAGTCTTGCTGCATTTAAGAGTTTCTGCTTATGTTTCATTTTGTTGAGCTTAATTATAATATGTCTTGGAGTCTTTCTATTGAAATCTATGTTGAGTGGTGTTTTATATGTGTCTTGGATACCTATATTCTCTTCTTTCATAATTTCTGGGAAGTTTTCTGTCAGCAGCTCAGCAACAATAGTTTCTGTGTTCTCAGGTGTCTTGCCCTGTTCAGGAACTCCAGTTAATCGTAGATTGTTCTTCTTAATAGAGTCCCACATGCTTCTTAATGCTTCTTCATTTTTGTTTCTTTTTTCTGATTTCTCCTCATAGATGCTGGAGTCAGTGGCTCTGTCTTGCAAATCAGAAATTCTCTTTTCCATTTGTTCCATTTTGTTTTCTCAGCTTTGAATTGAAGTTTCTATGTCTTTGATTTTGTTCTTGATCTGTTGGATTTCCAAGTACTGATGTTCCATCAGATGGAACAACTTGCTTAATTTTTCTTTTTGCTCTGCTGCATTTTGTACAAGGTTTGGGAGGGCTCTATATACAATCCTTTTTTATTCACCTTCTCATAGTTTCAGAAAAGCTTCTTCATCTGGGAAGTTCTGAGGTAGTTTCTTTTGGGGACCTTCTGATGCCATGGGTGACTTCCAAGTTACCATCTTCTCCAACGTTTGTTGCTTTTTGGGCTTCATGTGGGTCAATAGAGGCTGGGAGAGATGCTTCAGTGTGTGCAAGCCTGTGCTCACTGAGAGTGGGGTCAGTGAAAGAAAGGAGGTTTTGTGTTCAGTGGTATGAAGTTCAAATTAACAGCCCTATGCCACATCCCGGGGCTCACTAGGTGTCCAGAAGGCTCCATTTAGTTATCATTTCAGGTCTTGGTTTCCAGAGAGATTTAGGGAGATGTGTGTTTAGCCCACCATCTTGACTCTGCCTCCTTGTCCTGATCTAAAGCATTGGAAGTGGGCCCACCAAAGAGAGAGGGTTGGAATGGGGCAGAGGCAGGGAGGCTTCAAAAGAAAAAGAAAAAACAAGTATAACTTCCAGGATTTACACTAGAAAAGCTAAAAGTGTGATTCCTTTCCACAAGTTGAAGGATTAAAGCAGGCACTTTAGGGAGATGGATTAAGAACCAGGTGAAATCTGTGTCACTGCAAGGTGTTTAAAGTTAGAAACCAACACCTGAAGCCTGGCTTCTGTGTGTCAGTCAGAATCAGAAATGGAGGTTCAGAACTAAGACACAGTCTGGTTTGCCCGTCTCCTGCTCGGTGAAGGGCTGTTGTTGCAGTGGCTGCTCAAGTCTGCTCTGACTCACACAACCTTGAGTGTAACAGAAGGAAGTGCTCCCTAGGCCCATATCAACTTTGTGATCACTGGTGTATTTGAGCCCATGGTTGCCATCACTGAGTCACCCATCTCACTGAAGATTTCCCTCATTATTTGCTGACCCTCTCCTTTACAGAGGAATCCCTGGGTGACACCAAGAATTAAAGGCTTGGCTGCTACTGGAAAAGCTGATATTTCAAACACACTTGGAGATACCTGGGAAGAAAGGTGTGGCTATCTGCTTCTGAAAGATTGCCACCTTGAAAACACCATGGAATGCAGTTCTATTCTGCAACACCTGGGGTCGCTGTGAGTCAGAATCAACTCAAAGGCAAGTGGTCTGGTCTATGCTGTGGAAGATGACAGGTCTATCATAAGATTGGTGAAAACTACTGATTCCAGCACCCCTCGTGCTCTCAGAGTGCCCCACTCTAGGTGATGAGTTCTATGGTCACACTGCAGACAGTGCATGATGGCATCGAGGCAGACAATATTGCTAAAGCTGGGAGTACAAGAGTTGAGTGGGATGTAGTATGGGGAGTCTTGCCAGGGTCACCCAGAATTCTGGGAACCCCCTCTTGACTCCTGCAAACAGAGGTGTAGTGGCATGGTGGGGAGAGGTGGTGTCAGAGACCATTCTTGTTAATGACCTGAGTCACCTTGAGGACAGGACACAGGGAAGGCCTGATGACAGTCCCTGAAGGGGTAAGAGGGAGGGCTGAAGAAGCAAAGACTGTGTATGGAAGGTACAGACGCAGTTGGTACAGGTTAATGTCATATGGCAAAATATTATTTGGCTACATCTCCAACTCTCTGTTCAACTAATTTGACAATTGCAGGCTTGCTCCTTGAGTCTTAGAAGTGCCTATGCCTTAATAATCATAAAAGCAGCTAACATTTACTGCCTTCAGGGAGCATGGCATCCTAGGCATGGCTCTAGCTACTTTATGGTTTCATTTGTCTTCACAAGAACCTTATGAGGTAGACAGTATTACTAGCCCTATTTTACAGACATGGAGGTAGAGAGGGGTTCACCAACTTATTCAAGGTCATACAGTAGTATGTAGTAGAGGAAATATTTGACACCAGAGGATAGGACCCTGGAGACAAAGCTCTGAACTGAGGTGCCCCTTGAGTGTCCCTTTAAGAATGCAACTTAACACATATTTGCTAGGTAAAAACACAACCTCCAGCCATAGCAAGGTCACGTCCAAACCATTATGAGTTATGGTTTTAGGAGCAGAAATGAGAAGTTTTCTGTGAGAGGAAAGGGAGGGGCCCTCGATGAAAACGTCCACCTATCCTCTAACTGGACAAAAATTCTCCAATATTCCATCTCCCTCTTACAAAACTCTGGCTCATCTATCTGGCCACCGCATACTCTTGATCTCCTTGCAGAAATCATCCATGAAATTCCTGGCCACTTCATAAAGACTCTAGTCCTAGGTCAGAGTCTCCCTCTGTTTCTTAACTCCTGCTATCAGCTGCTGACTTCAATTTCTAAGTGAATGAGCCATCTAGCATCTTGGCTTCCATGCTTCTCTTCCTCCCGGTCTCCATTCACCTCCAGTCTTCATTTGAGAACTAGCTCTTGGCTGGTTACAAACCTTATTACTACTACTACCTATAGCTATCATGCTGGTTCTGACTCTTAGGTGACCCTATAGGACAGAATAGAACTGTCCTGTAGTGTTTTCCAGGAGGGACTAGTGGACTCAAGTGGTCAACCTTTTGCTTAGCAGTCATTGCTCTTAACTACTGTACCACCTTGGTAGAGCATAAAGGCCTTACCATGTGATATGAAATGACTCAGTCTGGGATGTCCACCATGAAATGGGTACACCTTGACCCACCAAGATTTAAGGTGAAACATATGTGTACCAGAACTTCATCAAGTGGAAGTTCACATGCAAGATCAGGCTTGTCGTGTCCTGAAGGCAACAAGCTGAGTTAACAGTTGATTCAGACTCACGTGGTCTGTCTCTCTCTCTTCCTCAATCCACACCAGTGGCCTCAGGAGGAACTTCCTATGAGCAGTTTGCTAAGAAAGAAGGAAAATGTGGGCCTGATCCACAGATAGTTCACCTGAGTGTTCTAGAATCATCGGGAAGTAGCTGCTGTAGAATTAGAGTCCCTTCCTGGGTGGCCTTGAAGGACAGCAGGAAAGAAAAATCCTCCCATTGGGTGGAACATCAAGAAGTTTGTCTGGTCCAGAAGGATGAACTGAAACTAATTTACAGGAAGTGCCTATTTGGCTGGATGTCAGGGACCTGGAAGGAACATGGTTGGAGGATTAGGCGATCTGGGAAAGGAGTGTGTGGATGGACCTCTGAGAGTGGGCACACGATGTGCGATCATCTGGTTCCATATGAAGGCACAGTAAAGAGTACCCACTGCACAGAAGGCTGTCTTTGATTGCACTGGTAAGATGACTTACCTTTAGACTTAGTGACCTGTGAAAAATGAACCATTTGGTCAGTCTCCTCTAGCAGAGTTTTTACCTAGAGCTTGTTCAGTCGGCCCAGGAACAACACAGTGATGACGATGAAGTTAGGTGGTTTTCAAAACATCAGCTTCTCGTTGCCAAGGCTGATTTCACTCCAATGATTCCTGAGTGTCCAACCCGCTACCAGCAGGCAGCCACATTCAGCCATCACAATGTGGCACCATCATGGTGGGAGGTGGCAGCCAGTCACCAAATGACAGATTGGTATCAGGTAAGTACTTCCATTAGAGAGACCCAGTGGTGATGTGTTCTCCTAGGACACTCTGTATGTGGAGCTCTTTTCCCTCTTTGTCAATGCCACTGATAGATTTACTAGGTGCCTTACTCACCAGGAGTTGGAATTAACTTAATGGCAGTGGGTTGTTGGTGTTGTTGTTGTTTTGGTTTTATACACCAGATTTTATCCTGTGCAGTATTGGTTTCAACCAGTAGACTCCTTTTATGGACAAAGAAGGAAGGCAGTAGACTTGTGTCCATGGGAGTCACTGTTCCTGCCATGTATGCTAACACCCAGAGCAGCTGCGATAACAGAACAGTGAAATGGCCATCGAAGATTCAGTCATGACACCAACTTAGCCAACCCCCATGAGTCAGGAGCCCTACCACACATGGTTTATAGCTGAACTGACAACCAATATCACCTCTCACCCATCAGTGGAAAACACAGGCCTGGGAAGTGGGAGATGAGAGTCAAGTTGCTTCTTGCTCTGCTACCTTTAATAACGTAGGTGCCAAACTTTTGTTTCTTGTTCCCACAACTTTGAGTACAAACCCTGGTAGTGTAATGGTTAAATACTATGCCTGCTAACCAAAAGGTCGGCAGTTCAAATCCACCAGTTGCTCCTTGGGAACTATGGAGCAGTGCTGCTAGGTCCTACAGGCTCGCTGTGAGTCAGAATCAACACAACAGCAGTTGGTTTGCTTTGGTTTGGTCACGAAGTTTTAGTTCCCAAAGGAGACATGCTAGCACCCAGGGAGGCACCCAAGGCTCAGGTGAGGAGGAAGTTGAGACAGCCACTGGCGCTGCCTAACTGTCCGCCGGCAGAAAGAAGACAGGACACACGGATGCGAGCCGCCTTGCAGGTTGCTTACTTTATTATTATTATTCTCCTCCTTTCCTGGTGCTTGCTCACCCTAGATTCCTTGCTTACCCTAGATTCCTCCAATCCTCATGTGCCACGCTCTCCCAAGATGAAGGCCCACGATAGGCTAGCGGGAAGCCACTGCTCACAGGCATGCGCCATGAAAGCCCTAGGTCTGGTAAACAAGGGTGTGGTTGGGGTGCTGTTCTGGCCCTGGGCGCCATCTTGGGCCATCATGTCCCACTTACCACATCTCCCCCTTTGTTGTTTACATAAAAAAAAACCGAGAAGGTGCCTGTCTTGGGTCCTCTTCGGCTAGGATGCTCCTTACCCGTCATGGGGATATCTCACAGCTTGGTGAGGCCCCAGTCTTAGGTTGGTAGCATCCCCAGAAGAGGTTGCCCGTCTTTGACTACCCTTCTAACATGCTGAGCCAGACGCTTGCCGAGGGCTGTTCATCTTGCACGGCTGCAATGGCCTGTATAATCAGGGCCTGTTCCCGTCATCGCTGTCGGGAGGCGCACCGGCCAATAAGACATATGGCAAAAATAGCACAGAGGAAAGCGACACTAAGTACCCCAAGTCCCGCCCATTCCTCGATGGTGGAAAACGCTGAGCTCATAAATTTCAGCAGTCCACGGGCAGTGTGAGTATCAACTCGCATGGAGTTGATCGCAACGATGGAGAGTCTGAGCTGTTCCAGAGTCTGCTCTAAATTAGCAGACCAGTTGCCCTGTAGTTCCAAAGAAAGAGACCGAGAGAGGTTAGCAGCTCTAGAGACGTTGCTGAACTGTACGGAGGTGACACACAATCCAGGAAGCCTTTGCTCACAACCCAGCTGTGCCAGCTAGAATAGCACATCCACTTGGTCCTGCAATAGGTCAACCTATGTGTGGCTGGGGTTGGTAGAGTGCACAGGAGGCGCATTGTTTTACTATGGCCCAAGCGGCTTCCCGTGATATATGGAAGCGCGAGGAGAGGGTGTGAGCATTCACATGAAAACATTTGTGAAAAGCTTCAGCTTGTTCAGTGGCATTAAGGATGAGAGTGGCTCTAGTGAGGTGATCAGCGGCAGCATCAATAAGCACTTTAAGGCATCAAGTAAGTGCCGAGAGGAAGGCTGGTTCCCCATCACCTCTGGGTTTCACATGGCCTCCTAATCTCCGCAATAAAATAACTTTCCCTTCGCCCCTACTCCCGGGGTCCTACTTACGCTAGCGTTTCACTTTCCCTTCGCCCCTACTCCCGGGGTCCTACTTACGCTAGCGTTTCACTTTCCCTTCGCCCCTACTCCCGGGGTCCTACTTACGCTAGCGTTTCACTTTCCCTTTGCCCCTACTCCCGGGGTCCTACTTACGCTAGCGTTTCACTTTCCCTTCGCCCCTACTTCCGGGGTCCTACTTACGCTAGCGTTTCACCTCTTCGGGCTCCTTGATTGAAGAGTGGGTCCCTGTACGGGCCACCACTTGTCGCTGCCTAACTGTCCGCCGGTGGAAAGAAGACAGGACACACGGATACAAGCCGCCTTACAGGTTGCTTCCTTTATTATTATTATTATTCTTCCTCTCCTGGTGCTTGCTCAATTTATACCCTAGATTCCTCCAATCCTCATGTGCCACGCTCTCCCAAGATGAAGGCCCATGATAGGCTAGCGGGAAGCCACTGCCCACAGGCATGCGCCATGAAAGCCCTAGGTCTGGTAAACAAGGGTGTGGTTGGGGTGCTGTTCTGGCCCTGGGCGCCTTCTTGGGCCATCATGTCCCGCTTACCACAAGCCACCTAGCCACACTGATCATCATGCCATTGGAACTGTAGGCAAAGAAAGAATTACGGTACTTGGCTGGGGAAGCAGTCCTCATTATCAAGAAAAAACAAGGTTCCTGCTGTACCTTGGGGATAAGGAATGTTTGAAAGCCAAGGCATCCCCTGGAGACCTTTCTTATATTTAAATGTCCAGAGGCAGTTAATGGAGGACACTACCACCAGCACAGGTAAGATCAGACTCTCAGGAACAGCAGTTTGGATCATCCTCTAATACCCTAGACCCGCTGAAGAGCTGGTGGTGCCGAACGGAACATGGGATGAGAGCAGACTAAGAAAGTTAATACATAGCAACTGCAGTGCAGTGGTTAAGAGTTTGGAAACCCTATGGGGCAGTCCTAGTCTGTCCTGTAGGGTTATTATGAATCAGAGTTGACTCAGAAGCAATGGGTTTGGCTTCATGAACAATTGCTAAGATTAGAACTTGAACAAGTGTGCAAGCTTCACCCCTTGAGTTGTTATGAATGTGTCTCAACATTAGCAAAATGGCTGTATTATCAGCAGAAAAATTTCCCACTTCTATTACATATAAAATACATTGATGATGGTGGTTAACCTTTTCAGTCTTTAGGTTACAATCTATCAAAGACAGTTGCGACTGATTTGGCAATGAATCTAGTGACTTCAGTGACTTTGGGTCTCCATTTATGGGTGAAAAGAACAAGGGATAGTCACACTAGTTAGACAGGAGTGTGCCATTGTTACTCTACTGATTTATTTGGATGTTAAATGTTATTGTTTAATAGCCAAAGGGGTGGGCTGGGCTGGATTTCCCCTTGACAGTGCAGCACTATTTTCCCATCGTAGCTTGCTCCTGGTCCCAAAGGTTTGAGTGACTTGGGATCCACATTTCCCTGAATCTTTGCCAGCAGCATTCTGGGACAGGTTCTTTAATGCCAGATTTGGAAGGCAGAAGGGAAGTAGGAGCTATAGAACCACTCCCATGGCAGGAGTGGGCAGTTATGTGGGTTTCTGTGGACGAGCCATTATACAGCAATGTCCACTTGTCTTCCTTGACAATCTCCTTGAGTCACTGAACCAACCCCCCAACTGCCTATGCCCTTTGAAAAACAAAATATCAGGTCAAGTCACCATTGTCTGCCTTTCTGTAACATTTAGTTCAGCCGTAGCCCTGGTAGAATGTCTGCAAAAGAGATGTCACTCATTTCCAGTTTTCATTTTCTAACAAAATTAAACACACAGACACATCTGCAGAGACACATGCTTTCTAGAACTAAAATCTGAGCAATAACATAGTCTTGTATGAGATTACACAATCCAGTGGGTAACAGATAATGCCTCACCCTCCATTTGTGCCAACGATACTAAATCAGTGAAAATGAAACCTCTTGTAATGATCCTTGTATAATGGCTGAAGCCTCATCATCAAAGTATAATTCAGGGAGGGCATTTATGCAGGTCAATGAGATAACAGGATTTAAATGCTTCATTTTCTGTGATAGAACATTGTATGTGCATGGAACATTCAGTAAATTACAGTTACTTAAGCAAATTGTTGACAAAGGCTTTGTGATTTAATCACCCAAGCTTCTAAAGTGCATCTTTGATATTGTTGATGAATCCAAAAGCATGTGCCTCAGATACTAGGAATAGTGGGCACATTCTAATGTGCACATTTAAATAACTATTACTGTTTCCGTCCTTTTTTTTTTCCTGCTAACTTCCTGGGTTCTGCTACTAACTTTCTGCAAAACAGATGATAATTTCTGCACCCCACATTGGTGAGTGGAGTCTGGGGTCTTAAAAGCTGCCAAGCTGCCATCTGAGGGCACAGCAAATGGTCCCAACTGAGCAAGAGTGGATGCTCACTGAGGACCAAACCAACATGGGGGAAAGACAACCCACAAGACATGAGTGGATGCCTACATCAACTTGGGACCAGAAGAACGAGATGATGCCCGGCCACCACCAGTGATAGCCATGATGGAGCTCACAAAGTTGAGTCTCACTGGCAACACAAGAATAAAAAGGGGTGCACCCTGAGATCTCCACTAAAAGACCGCAATTGATGGTCCAGCGGCTTCAGAGTTCCCCTGGGAGCATGGCTCCTGGCCCTGATGCTGTCCTTGACCATAAACCATAACAAAGCTCCACTCTTTGGACAGGAATGGCTTGGACTTGGCGAAGCAGAGTGACCATATATTGGATGCCCTTTATGGTTCTATGCATCTATAGGATATCATCCTGCTGACCTCTGGCTGAAGGAAGGAGAGTGGGTGGACAGGAGGGGAAAGGAGGCTGTTGGGAGGATGAGACATGTATGGAGCAGAGAGGAATAGTGTGCTGTCACTGGACAGGGAGAGCAGTGGAAGCTGTATATAGGTGGGCATGCAAATTTATATAGGAATGTACATTTTCACTCAGTCATAATAAAAAAAGGAAAAAAAACAGATGATAAGCTCTTGGAGAGAGAAGATAGAGAAAAGGAACTGGATTCAAAGACAAAGGCTGACATTGTAAGCAAACAGATTCACCGGTGTTTGACATACTAAGATCTGCACCCAACAGGGAGACGGAGGGCGAAGGAAGATTGTCTAATCTTCTACTGAGATCTCTGATACAGCGCTTAAGAAAGCATGTCTTCTTGGTTCAAATGCCAACTCCAAGACTTATGAGAAACTGAGGCAAGTTAGTGATGCCCTCTCTGTTGCTTTATCTGGTAAAGAAAGATAATTTTCTTCCTGAATGCTTTTTTATGAGGATTAGGTAAATCAAGCCAAGTGCCTCCGTGGTAAATCTACAATGACTATGACTACCTGCTGTTAGCTGCTGAGTTGGTCCCAAGCCACAGGGATCCCATGCACAATTGAATGAAAGCTACTGGCCCCTGCATCATCCCCACGATCAGTTAAGGATCCAACCATTGTGACTGTCATGCTGAACTGTGTCCCCTCCAAAATGTGTGTAGCCATGTGGCTGAGCTATGATTCCCAATATTTTATGATTATCCTCCATTTTGTGATTTTCCTATGCTGTATGCTGGAGGATTAGGGTGCAACTGTAAACTCCTTCATAAGATCACCTCCCCATTCCTCTGTAAAGGGAGTTTCCCTGGAGGACGGCTTGCACCACCCTTTATCCTTTCATCCTACAAGAGATAAAAGGAAAAGGGAGAGCTGGGAACCTCACATCATCAAGCAAGCAGCACCGGGAGTACAGCGTGTCCTTCAGACCGGAGGTTCCTGCGCCAAGATGCTCCCTGAACAAAGACTGATGCAACCCAAGGACCTGCCTCCAGAGCCGTCAGAGGGGAAGTCTTCCCCTGGAATGGACATCCAGAATTTGGACTGACAGCCTATTGGACTGTGTAAGAATAAACTTTGCTTTGCTAAAGCCATCCACTTGGTGGTATTTCTGTTAGAGCAGCCCTCGCTGACTAAAACAGTGATCCATGGGGTTTTCACTGACTGATATTTGGCAGTAGATTGCCAGGCCTTTCTTCCTAGTCCATCTTAGTCTGGAAGCTCCACTGAATCGCATTTAGCACCACAGCCACACACAGACACCGCTGAGAGGTGGGCGGTGATGTGTCGAATCACTCCACTGTGGGCACAGAGACCCATTATTTGAACAATGTTGAAGATTCTCAAAAATGGATACAGACGTATGATCTTCAGGAAAGGAGTGTATTCACATGGTAGGCTGTCATCAGAGCTACTACAGGAAACAATAAACCCCAACACCCACCATCATAAGAGCACTTAGTTTTAAGTCTCATTTGTAACCCGCGGAGCTTCGTCTGATAACGAAGCCATATGCTACGACCTCGAAGTGCCGAAGAAACAAGCAGACGTTCAAATCAATGATAGAGCAAATTTTTAAAAAGTTAATTTACCGATGAAGAACATCACTGAAAAGATTTGACAGCTACAAATCTTTACAGAGCTAGAGGAGCTCCTGTTTTTTTCTTTAAAGAGTATTTTTGACAGAGGAGGTAAAAAAAAAAAACCTACGTACCATTGAGTCAATTCCAACTCCTAGTAACCCTGTAAGAGACATACAACTGCCCCATAGGGTTTAAAAGTCTCTTATCTTCATGGAAATAGACGGCCACATCTTTCTCCTGCTTGACTGGCTGGCGGGTATGAACCACTGATCTTTCAGTGGGTGTGAACCACTGATCTTTCAGTGGACAGCTGAATATGGTAACCACTGCATCACCAGGGTTCCTGTTGTCCATAGGAATACAGATTTAGTTCATTGATCAGATAGCTGCTTGAACACTGATCACAAGACAGGGACACAGGAATTGGTCTTCCCTGACATTCACTTGCGTGCCTGGGGCCCTTGTTACTGAGGGCACGCAGGCAGGAATACCCTCCAGCTATCTGTCCTTGTCTCTTGCTGCTGGCATGAGAATCACAGAGGATCCTGGCGAAGGCTGCTCCATTGATGTGATTATACAGTTGGCCAGAGTTAAACCATAGCTTATTCTCCCCAGGAATCCATTCCAGCCTTGCAGCTTCAAACTCTGAATATAAACACTCAGAGTTCAACGTGCCCTGAGCCCACAAGGATCTAACCAACGACCAGCTTCAGAAACAGCAGGCCTCACACCTGCTGGCGGGCTCGGGACTGTTCAGGATAGCAAGCACTGTCCTTTGGACAAAGTTGTGATGTGACTTTTAAAGAGAGAGCTTTTCATTATGCAATCACTTAGTGCAAAATCTCTCATTGCTTTTAGTATTCTGCACCTAGGTGATGCAAGCAGCTAAGGCAGTCTGCTGCTAACCAAAAGTCTGGAGGTTTAAAATCTACCCACAGACACACAGAAGAAAGGCCTGGCAACCTGATTCTGAAAAAATCTGCTACTAAAAACGCTATGGAGCACAGTTCTACTCTGGCACATGAAGGGTCATCATGAGTTGAAACCAGCTCTGGCAACGAGATGTGATGTCTCCATAAACCTCAGTAACATGACTGCCAGCAGTCTGGGTCTGGGAACCTGCTTTGAGAACTGCCTCCTGTTGAGACTGACTTAAAAGGAACCCACTGAAGGCAAAGAAAGGGTGGGCCATTGCAGCACTGCAAGTCCATGTATTTCTGTTCTCGAAAAGAAGTCTTGAGAGATTTGCATGAGACACATAGCCAGGAAACTATAAAACTCCCAAACAGGTGGATCCTTTTAATTTCCTTAGCAGAAACAGACCCAGAACCCGAGAAGCTGTTGCTGATTGATCCAGCTGCCGACTGCTTACGTTTGTCTGTAAAGTGCATCACCTCTAGGCGGCGTCTGTGGGGAAATGCACCATCACCGCTAGGTGGCATCTGCAGGAAAACGCACCACCACCTCTAGGTGGCAGCTTTAGAAAGCACGCCATCGCCCTTGCTCACCACTAGGTGGCACCTGCAGGAAATGCATCACCTACCGCGAGGCAGCATCTGTAGAAAGCGCATCATCGGCGCTAGGCGGTAAGACCCAAAGAGAGCTTTTGAAACGGCATTCAAGCCCTGGAAAGGTAATGGTGACTGAAGACACCTGCAAGAACTGTATCCCTTTCTTAAGGAACAAGGATTGTACAATTCAAGATCAAAACCAGGCATCTGACGAGATGCTTCAGAAGGTAAAAACTTGCTCATAATAGTAATTAAAAACAAACAAACCCAGATTCATTCAGCTTGTTTGGCAAAACATTTTATTCATAAAAACTTCCCACTCCACTTCAGCCTCTGCTCCAGTGCCACAGAAGGACGGAAGGTGATGCTAGGCGTTCGAAAAGCTCAAGATCTGAACTCCCACTCCTGTCCTCGAGCTCTCTCTGTTCTCCACCGCTCTCCGCCCCGCTGCCCTCTCATCTTCGTGCTTAAAGCTGAATGAAGAGCCCAGAGGCTGGGTATAGTGACCCCTGCTGTCCCTTCCCACTGCACTCCACATAATTTCACGAACTCTCACCTACAAAATTACCGCTTTTAAAGAACGATGCCATTCTCTACAGTGAGAGTGAGCAGCACCTAACACAACTTATTCTCTCAAGAGATCCACTGCCATTTTCGTAACACTAGCAATAATCGCAGCTTCCCTCTCTGGTTCAGAGTCTTCCTGATGTCTCAGAAAACAGAAACCATTCAGCGTGCCCCAGAATTCTTACTTTTTTTTTTTTCTTATAAGGGGAGTGGTTTTACTTCTTCCAAACCAAGCCTTATTTTCACACACAGTTCTCTCTGGTTTCCCTGAAGCTTGCCTCACTCCATCAAAAATAAGGAACTGCAGTAGGATAGTTAGCAGCTTAGGTAGGTAGTGCACAGGGGAGGCGTCTCAGTGACATGAGACTAGACAAACAGCAAGCTCCCTTGCATTGGCTGGAACAAAACAACTGAGCTGCCCATGGTGACACGAGGTGGACTGGCCACCTGGGACCTACTGCAAAAAGCCTAAGGATCTTGAGCACTGCCCTGATTGGCATCTCAGAGCACTTCCTTCTTGGGCACTGAATGATGCCAGGTGCTAAATATACAGCAGGCTTCAACTCAGTTCATTTCGGTTTGAACCTCTGCTGAGAATTTGCATTTCTGAAGGGTTCCCAGGTGATGCTAATGAGTCCACCCCAGATACACTGAATCAGAATCTACAGTTTAACAGGATCGCCAGGTGATGCTTATGTACGAGAAGATTTTGAGAACCACTACTCCACTGGTGGTTCTTGGTATTGGTCCCTAGCCAGCAGCATTAGCATCGCCTGGGAACCTGTCAGAGATGTAAACTCTCAGCAGGGGTTCAAAGGGAAATGAACCCTAATATCTAATGCTCTTCCCTCCGACCACCAGGCGGTCAACCACCAGGCAGTGGTACCCACCTGAATGTTTCTTGGAAACTTGAGGGAACAAGAGGACTTGGTCAGTGTTCGTTTATTAATACAAGTCAGACACTGTGCCAGGGCCACCAATACAGATATGAATTAGACACGATCCCTGATTTCTTCCTCCACCAGAAACCACTGAAGAGGACACACTACAAAGCCAAGAGAGCTAGTCTCCTGCCCTTACTGAGTTCACAATGAATACACTCAAATGATTACTAGCAGGTCTCTTACGTTACAAATATTGCTGATATTTTCCAAGATGGTCCCAATCAACAACAATGAACAGATTGTCTCTATATTGACCGTTCGACCACAGGATGGTCTGCAGCCAGGTAAGACTCAACCCTACTTTGCAAGACAAAGTTACTGACACTAAAAGACTTTGGGTAACTCAGAGGGCAGAATTCTTTACACTCATGTTTACTCCAAGCGAAAGAGAAAGCAACCGCAGAGAAGGTGCGCTCCGGTGTCCGATCTCTGAGCTGTGGTTCTGCGGGATGTGGATTTCTGCCCTTGCTCAGGCCTCTGCTACAGCAAGTGGTCCCCCAACCAACATGCTCCCCGATCAGAGGTGAAGCATCGTATTCTTTCTGAGCTTCTACCTCCCTTCTCGAGAGTCGCCTGCGCTGTGGGGGAAGCAGCTGACGGGCGGGTGGGGAGAGAGGACAAAAGGAGAGAACTGCTGTTTGCCAGACACAGAAAGGAAGGGTGAAGAAGCTTTCACCCCGACTTTGTTAGAATCCACCCAGTTTTACAATAACCCTTCATATTTATGCTCATCCTTACAGATATTCGACCCTCACCTTACAGACATATGCCTAGTATCAGTGCTTCTAAGATGTATAACTAAATACACGCTACACACATAAATACTGCTAAAATCCACAAAACCCACCAGAGAACAGGGGCGTGGATGTGTGCTGCTGCTTCTACTCAGCAATGAACAGAAGCTACAGTGAGGAAACTGAGGCTGGAAAGGGAAAGAACATAGGGCTGAAGAGAGGAAGGTGCTAGGGAAAGGACACCTACTTATAATTCTTTAAAAACGATGGTGCTGTCTTGCAGAAGAACAGGCTGTGGGTGGCACACGCCAACTCTGGGGTCTTGGGCCATCGTCACTTGCCACACTGGCCACACTGACAGACTGCGGTATTTCACCATGGCAGGTGGGCAGGAAGACATGAAAAACCTACCTGGACTGAGTCTAAACGCCTCAGAACATGAAGAAACTTACCAGGTATGCATGTAGGGAATGGCCGTTTTAGCGGCATGTAAAAGTAAAGGGTCACAATTATATTACTAATTAAAAAATGAAAAAAGATCATCAAACATCACAAGACAATCTTGGTAGAGGATATGTGACATTAAATTAGTAATACTTAAATAGCCACTGCTATTTCTTCTCACCTTGTCTTCTATCAAGCTGTTAGGTGACCACACACACACATACTACACTTTCTGGTTGGTGTTGCTTGCTGATTACTGCTCTAAGGGCAGTGTTTACACTCTTTTGTAAACAAACTCTATCCTGTCCCTCTGAAGCAAAAGATGACTTGGTCTCGACTTAACAGAGAGGCATTTAAGGCATTTCTCATCCAGTGAGCTAAAAAGCTGACTTTCTACAAAATACTTTATTTGTCCTTTGAATAAGTGTTGGGGGAAAAAAATCAACTTGGATTGCAAAATCAGTTAACAAAGGTGAACACGTGGTTAAAAAAGACAGAGAGGGAGAGAGAGGCAACCAAACAATTAACTCATGTTGGTTAGGCTTATCTCCCGAATTTCAGCTATGAAAGCGAAACATCAGTCCACAGGGTATCTCAGGCCTCCTGCTGCCTGTGACTTGTTTCGTGTGTGGGTGTGTAAATCTATGACCTGTCCCTGTCATTAACAGAACTGGCAGAGATATTCAGATGAAGAGGAAAAGACACTCTCCAAAATAAGACTCTGAAATGAAATGGACCCTGTGAACAGGCATCTGTGTTCACTGGCACCAGTTTCAGTGATTAGAAGCTACAGCGTCCACACCAGCTTGAAAGGGTGCTACTGCGCCAGATACAGCAGTATCCACGCGGGGTGACCCAGAGAAGCCAGCCAGGCAGCACCTGAGCTGTTCCTAGGGACACATCCCTCTGTTAAATGGTTAAGAAAAGGAGCTTTTGGTGTCTTTGTTACTAACACGATCTTTAACACTTGGTGTTTAGAGCGAAATCATTCTGAAAAACTACATATTTTAAAGAAAGTACTTTTGGGTTCCATGATGGATTCTCTATGCTTTTGAGTAGGCACCAGGCAGCTGTCAGCATCCAGATCAACCACCTAGCCTGAACCCCGTGACTCAGGCGGAGAAACAGATTCCACACTTTACAGAACAAAAAACTGGGGCATCTTAAGGGACTCGCCCAAAGTGACCCAGGGGTCCCATGACATGTCTGCACCTTGCTGCTACACCTTCTCCAGCTCTGCTACAGATGGTGGGACACACAGCAGTCACGAAGGGAGCCCGGGGCCTGGAGCCACACCGTGCCTGGAGAACACTAGCTGTACCCAGCAGAAAGTAAAAGGCCTTTTCTACCTGTAGAAAGAGAAGGAGCAGTTTCCCTGCCTACGTGCACCTGTGTGAGGTCAACGATGGTCAGAGGCAAAGTGAAGGAAAAGGGAATCAGACACTGATTTCCATGCTCTTCTCTGCTCCCATGATCACACACAAACCCCACAAGAGCACCTGCAGGCCCACGGTGCCCCTTCCCAGCCAGCCTTAAAAGGAGGCCCATCGCTCCACACAGTATGTGTGAAAACCTCCCAGATGTCCACCAAAGACACAGAGACACTATACAGGAAAAGAGAAAGAAGAATTCCAGCTGTGGTTTGACCTGACTTAAGATACCTCACCCTGCTAGTATCCATACAATATATATACATGTGTGCCACACACACACACTCACTCTCTCACACACTCACGCTCACACTCGGATCTGCCTGACTGGCTGGGATTCTGAGAGTTGTCAAGCTGTGCTGAAAACCTCCACAGTTAAGAAGCCCTTCAAAGCCTCTGGCTGCCCCCAGGGATTCAGCCCAGGAGTGATGCCATGTCTCTAGGGGGCACTGTGCTCTCTGGTGCCACCAGAGTCAGCTTTCCTGGGCCCTGGTGACAACTTCTCAACTCAAAGCTCATGGGCTGCACCTGGAAGCCTGGGGGAAAGGGCCTCTTCTGCAAACTCATACACAGACCTCTCCGACTTCACCGCGCTGCAGAGACACACAGCAGATTTGTTCTAAGTCCAGAAAGCAGCAGCTGTGACAGCATCTTCTGTACAGGAAAAAAAAAAGAAGGAACAAGGGAGGCAGGAGAGAGGATTCCCACTGTCCTGCTCTGGTATTCCAGCGCCTAGCCCAGCTCACTGGAAGAAATCCGGTCCGATGCTCCTGGTGTCCCCGTTCACTTGGCGACAAGCTGTTCCTGACAGTGACACCTGGAGCGTGTGTCAAGTTAGAAAGTGCTGCTGAGGACGGAGGGATGGCTGGACAAAGAAGATACGATGACTGACGGGGCACAGAGTCACCTGACAGCAACCAAAGGGCTGATCCCGTCCCAGGCCACACGTGGAAACCACATGCCTCTCGGGACCCGGAAGTCAACGAAACAGAGACCAGACGGGTGCGCAGCGCAACTGTACAGAATTATTCCTTTCCTATTTCAGGTCGACGGTTTTCTATTCCGAGTCTACGAAGGGTGGCCCGGAGAGCCGTGAGAACTCAGACACAGCCCCCTTCCCAGGACTCCCAGGGTCACGTGCGCCCCAGCATGGGACCCGTTCAGCGCTACCAACAGCGACACGGCGGCTGGCCCTTCGCCAGCCGGCTCTCACGACGACACCGGTCTGTGTGCTCCCGGCTGGCCTCAGTTCTTCTTGTCCTCGTCAGGAGGAGGGCTCTTTGTGGCTCCCAGGTGGTTCCACACCTCTGTGTACATGAGGGTCCCGACGAAGACAAACCAGGTGCCCAGCCAGTGCCACAGGGTGAACGGGTTCTGGAAGTACAGGATGGAGAAGATGAGGCTCACGAACTTGCGCAGCGTGACGACGAGCGTGACGGTGAGCGAGGCGCACTCCGTGGTCAGGATGAACACGCCCCGGATGCACACGTACCTGCGGGAAGGGGTTAAGGAAGTTTTCTCACGACTCTTCTCCTGAGATTGACAGGCAGAACGTTCTGGCACGGTGGCTAAGTTTTCATATCCAAAGAACCAAACCACCAGAGGGCTGGCTAAGGCTCTTCCGTAGCTCACCCCACAGAATTCCTGGGCTGCTATCCCAGCTGCTGGGCCCCAACTGGAAACTGCCTTAAAAACCCCCATTATCCCTCCCCTGGACTTTCCTCAGTTTACCAGGCAGGTCACCTCCAACGTAACGACAGAGGGTGACACTCCAGGAGGAGTGAATACACCCCACCTTCGCTTGTCCACTCCCCAGCCCTGCCACCCCTTCCTGCAAAGAGGAACTCTGTATGGCCCGTCTGTGGGCTGACGACACAGGAAATAGGCCCATCTCAATCCATCTCATCATTTCAAGGATTCAGGGATTTTTACAATAAACTGTTCAAAACACCATTTAAAAACAAAATTAATTCTGATTAGTTCAAAACAGCTTTCAGAATTTTGTGGCGGCTTGTGATAACCTGAAATATTCCAGAATACCAGAGACGTTGTGGTAGAAATCACAGAACGTTCATGTCATACACTAATTCTTCAGGAGCCTTGGTGGTGCGGTAGTTCAGTGCTTGGCCGCTAATCAAAAGGTCAGCAGTTCAAACGTACTGGTGGCTCTGCAAGAGGAGGATTTGGCAGTCTGCTTCTGAAAAAAATCCCAGCTTTGGAAGCCCTATAGGACAGTTCTGCTCTGTCCTAAAGGGTTGCTAAGACTTGAAACAACTTGACAAAAATGGGTTATTTAAAAAACCCATTTAAAAAAAAGATAAAAGAAACACTGCTGTTGAATTGACTCCTACTCCTAACAACCCTATAGGACAGAGCAGAACTGCCCCATAGAGTGTCCGACGGGTGCCTGGTGGACTCAAACCACCAACCTTTCGGTTAGCACTCACAGTACCTAACCACTGCTCCACCAGAGTTTTCCAATTACTCAAAGGACTTCTAAATTCCCAGCAGGCATTTCTTCATGCTGACTCTCCCCTCACTGTAACCTGCTGCCTCATTAGCATCTCTTTTGCCCCCAACAAAGGAGCTCACTGAGTAGGTTTCTCTGTCACCTCCTTTTAAAAAATAAAAGTAAAACCAAACCCCTTGCCATCAGGTAGATTCCAACTTACAGCAACCCTGTAGGAACCCTGTAGGGTTTCCAAGAAGCAGCTAGTGGACTTGAACCCTGGATTTTTTTGGTTTGCAGCCAAGCTTACTGCAGAATAAATCAAGGCAAAATCAAAACTCTTGTCACTGCACAGCCAGAAGCAAAGAGTCAACATTCTCACAACACAAAGAGACAACACCGCGCAGGGGTCCCACGGATACTGAGTGATGACGTTCATGAGGAGGTAGAACCACATGATGGGCACCGTCACACCGACGACTGGAACCTCATATAATTCTGCAAAGGACAGAAGAGAGCGCAGCCACGTTACTCTCAGACAGCTAACCCTCTCACCTTTACGAACATGACAACACAGACTGAGCAGAGCAGACGGAGTGGCCACGTGACTTTCCTCAAGAGCATCACGTGTCAGTCTGGAGCACACGCCACTCTGCGCACCTGGGCTCCACAGCTACATGAGGCTCAGAAGTTAGCAGCTGGTTTCAAATGATACTTTAACTTTTAAAAAAACGGTTTACCTGAATAGGGCTCCACTTCACAGAGATACACTGACAAGTCCAGAGAAGTTCCAAATGGCGTTTAGAAGTATGTGCACTTTAGAAGGGAAGACACTTAGAAAGATGTACACTTCTTCCAGTGACCAGCGAATTTAAGATTCAGCAAAGACTACATCATTTTATACCTAGTACCAACTTAAACATAGGTAAACAATGTCCTAAGTCGGGTAGGGTAAAGCTGGAACTCTGGCTGGCTGTCAGTCATTCCGCTGGTGGTAGTGGAAACGGATGTTTACTGTTTACAGATTTCCTAGTCCTTATGGAAAACCAAAACAACCCTTTCAGCACTGAGTCCAGGAGAGAGCAGACCTACCCTACTGCCTCACAGCGCTGCCCAGAGACGGCTGGTGGAGCTGAACCGCCAACCTTTGAGTGGCCAGGCTCTTACTCACTGCCCGCCACCCTCCCAGGGCTCCTATAAACTTACTAAGGGCCACAAGCCTCACATCCCTTCTGAGGAGGTTACTCCTAGAGAATTCAAAAGGAGAACCAAGTTCTGCATTCTTTGCAGTGCTATGTATCATAAGACTTCAATCTAAATGCCCAGTAACAAGGCAAGGACTATGTCAGCAAAGGCTCTTTACGTGACGTGTCACAAAAGTGACAAAAGGAAATTGTAAAAATTTTACAGCCACGTGAAGGAACTGTGAAGGGAAGTGAGCACGTGAATATGAAATGACGTCTGCCCCAGGCCCTAAGGCTGTGCGGGTGTTTCTAAGGAGGCAATGCCCCAAGGACCCTGTTAACAATGACGTTGATCAATGAGAAGGACAACGGAACTGTGAGTAACTCTTCTTCCAGTAGATTGCTTTCATCTGATGACAGCTGTGCAGAAAATATGTGAGAGGAAGTAAAAATTTCTAACCTCTTAGAGAACAAGGGCCTCGCCATCCTCAAAGGGCCAGTTTCCTTTGTGTTGCTAAACTGCTTTTGGAATTTGTATTCGGCACAATTTAAGACACTCTGATTAAAGTGAAGCTGAGATCTGATTAGTCAAAAGAACTAATTTTCTTTGGCAAAATGGTAAAAAGTCGTATGTATGATTAAAGACAATTTGTTATCTCTGTGTTCTGGGCTCACGTGCACCCCCAGGCATCTGGTGCTGGAGTCCCCGACACACTGAGCAAGGACTGGAAAAAACAGAGTTAATAGATGTGATCATTATTTAATAATTTCAGAAATCTACCATATAAATCTGTGGAGGAAAGAGATAATCCATACGACTTAAAATATTTAGATGGATATTTAGTTCTTTTGGAAAATTTAAAGGGTATCAGTTGCATCTGAGACGCTTAATCTCAAGACAAGCAAGAGACAGAAAATGTATAACTAAGGATCATCCTGAAGAGTGGAAGGCACATTCTAAATCATTGTCTTCATCATAAATACTCAGCACTGTGACTTTCAGAACATGCATTCCAGTAGCTAATTCGTTTCCAAAGAACTGGATAATATTTTTATTTCAACAGCTCTTAGCTGTGTGAAGAATCTCAGAGACTCAAAAAACCCCAGGTCAAAAACAAGAGAACCCTCCAGGTAATTTCATGCCTTACACACTTTACTGAGCATCACCCTCACCACCGATGCTTTCGTGACCGAATGGGAGAGGTGACATTACAGATTCAAACCACGAACAGGGTAGTGTCACCACACCCTTCAAAGAGTAAAGCAGTGTTTGCTGGGCAGCCACTTAATTCAAAATATACTTGTCACTTGGAATCAAATTTATGTTAAAAATAGGTACTTCACTTTTACTTGAAGAGGCCTTTTCTCACCCATGATCTAAAAAATTCCTGGCCCCAAATTAATCCACCAGTATTGTTTCGTTTTGTTCTCCCATCTAAAGTGGCTAACAGACAGTTCACATAACAAACCCACCAACCTATGGCTAAATTTTAGGAGTTTTAAGACTGCACGTGGGTGGAGAGGCAAATCTGTAAAGTGACCTTTTTCAGGTTAACTCCGCAGAGCCTGTCAGCCCTTCGTCACCACAGAAACCTGCATTCTTTAAGCAAAAGCTGTTTCAGTCTCAGAGTCCTCCATTCTCTGGAAGCAGTCTCCTCTAGTGTGGGAGAACGTTTGCCCCAAGTGGCAAACAGTCTGTTACACCTCAGGACAATCAAATATTGCCTTATGCTTCTGAACTGACACCTGATGATCTTTTTAATGCTCATTCCAGGTGTGGGCAACCTAAAGCCCTGATTTTAAAAATAGTTGTTTCTTCCTTAAAGGTTCATTTGTGGGCACAGCACCCTGTGTCCGCTACCAGATGATCAGATCATCTCAGTAACTGCTTTTGGGTTAACTGACAGCATACAGCTAGTGTACTAAATAGTCACATCAGTAATCCAACAACCATACCTGTTGCTGTCAAGTCAATTCCAACTCCTAGTGATCAGACAGGACACAGCAGAACCACCTCACATGGTTTCTAGGGACTGTGCAGGGGACTTGAACTGCCGACCTTTTGGTTAGCAGCTGAACTCTTAACCACGGCACCATGAGGACTCCTAGAATTGCCTAACACTGTAGAAATTTGAAACAAATGTAAACATTTGATGCCTATCTACCCTGAATCTCAAAAAGAAGCCTAGGCATTGATTTTGCTCCCCTCCAGCCCAGATGCAACCTGCACAGGTAGTCTCGCGGGGTAGAGAAGGATGAAGGATGAAGACAGCAGAGCTGGCCCGCTGCCCACATCCTACACCTCTCATCTCTGCAGTGTGCTATCCCTGCTTTGTTTATGTTCTTAAAACATCAAATATTCTACAATCAGATGCAAACACTCAAATTCCAAACCCAAACAGAGAAGACATGAAGACGTTCTCTTGTTTTAATTGTATACAATCGAGAAGTGCCTATAACAGCTTTTGTGGCTGCAACTATTGATTCATAGCAGCACATTCCTGAGAGGCACACAGGGGACAGGCTCAAGAGATAATCCATATGACTTAAAATCTATATGACCTGGATAAGATCGTGAAAAAAAGCAGTGCTCAAGTCAGAGATAAAGCTGGGACCTCAACTCAGCATGGGACAGCCCCAAACTCGCAACCCAAAACTCACCTGATTGACTGAACAGAACTGCATGGTCATAAATATCAGAGGCCAAGAAGATGAAACCAGGCAGTGGGAGGGCGTGCTAGAGGAAGAAATAGTTCATGTAAACCTAAATGCAAAACCATTATAAACAGACTAGCTTGACAATGTCTGTAAGTTTTATCAGTTGTTAGATGAGCAAAATAAAGTCAGAAAAGTGAGACTTATTACGTGAAATGGATCCAGTACTTCTGGCTACTTGGCATGCAAAAAGGAAACAGACGCTGGGAGTTAACTCTGACTCATGGCCACTCCATGCGTTTCCGAGTGAAAGTGCGCTCCAGAGAGTCTTCCCGAATGGCACCTTTCAAAGGCAGATTGCCAGGCCTTTCTTCCAACTCTCTGGGAGGGGGCCAACTGCCAGTCTCTCGGTTTCTGCCATCCACGGCTACAAAGCCCCAAATCACAGTTCTCTCCCTTAGGGAGTCCGATGGCCATCACAGACTCCGCAAAACTTGGAGTCAGCATTCTTTCCTTCATGACAAGGAACAAGGCAATTGAAACACACAGTCCTCCTGCCCCAAAGAACCAGCTACACTTTTCTATTTTTTTGAAAGTGTTAAGCATAGTGTACAAAGTGTTTACAAAAGGCAGGTTTCAGAAGTTTAGGAAACTACAGGGAAGTTTAGAAAACTTTCAGGAGTTTAGAAAACTAGAGGGAAAAGGGATTCGAAACAAATATGAGGTTAGGGGAGCAAAGAAATGAAGACAACAATGAAAAGAGGTTGAAGAGGAAAGAGAAGCAACAAGCAGAGATTAACACACTTAATCCCACCCTCGACCCCTACCCCAGTAATGACAGATCACAGTTAATTTACTGAGCAGCTACCATGCACCAGGCCCTGTTTGTAAAGACATAAGTCAATCAATGAGAAGGCTCTTTTGTTTCTGAAATCCCCAGGAGCATACTCAGGCTCAAGGAACTGTCTCCAAGTGGCTCCGTCTGGAGGCAACCACCTCACACCAACCTTGAGGGGACATGCCTGAGACACTATGGGGACAGGCACGTGGGAGGAGGAGAGGAAAGTCAGAGGAGACAGCTCTGGATCCATGGCTGAAGCCCTGGAGACTCTGACACATCGAATATGCTCACAAACACAGCACGGATGCAGAAAACCCACCTGGGAGACCGAGTCTTCTCCTCCACCTTCCCAGCCTCTACCCCGCAATGGCCGGCAGGCACCCGACTCCCCTGCACACACCTTCAGGACTTCTTTCCCCTTCCCAGGATTCTAGGTTGATTTCACCTACACAAGTCTGGAGGTACAGAAGCCCTGTCCCCTGGGTTTGCCCCTGGTTAACAGACTCGTTTTAGTCACACTGACTGATCATGGTCACCTCATAGAGGGAAGTATCTGGTAGCTCAGAGGCCAATTAACCACTCGGTTGCCATCAAGTTGATTCCAACACACAGGACCCCATGTGTGTCACAGTAGAAGTGCTCCATAGAGCTTCCACTGACTGATTTTTCAGAACTGGGCAGGCCTTTCATCTGAAGGACCGCTGAGTGCGCCTGAACCTCCAATTTTCCCATCAGCTGCTGTGTGTATGAACTGTTCACACTGCTCAGCAACATTAAAATAGAACAAAGCCCACTGCCATCAAATCTGACTCACAGTTGACCCTACAGGACAGAGCAGACCCGCCCCATAGAGTATCCAAGGAGCACCTGGTAGATTCGAACTGCTGACCTTAAGGTTAGCAGACACAACACTTAACCACTGCACCACCAAGGTGTCAACAACATTAGCATGCTCTTCAAAGTACTTCCATCTGTAGTTCCAACGCAGTGTGCTGATAAAGTGTTCCTTCAGCCACACAGCAGGATGGTATGCTTCATTTGAAATAACACATTGCAACTTAACTATTTTCACCTTCCCCAGGTTCAAAAAGGTGCTTACGTTATAAAACAAAGCCTCCTTCGAGTGTTTCCCAAATCGTTTATACAGAGTCTCCTGGAATATACCCATCCTTGCAGACATCAGAAGGGCAAAGGTCAGAGCTCCGATACCTGAAAAACACAGCAGGTGATGTGGTGTCTGCAGGTGACACGGAGCCTGCATCTGCCCATGGCCACAAGTTCTCTTGAAGAACTTTTATTTTTCAAAATTATACAAATATTACAAACCAATTGTTCACAGAATATCTTAAAAGGAAACAGGAACCAATCACATTAGTACCATCCAGTCCTTTGTAGTTCTCTCTCTCTACATGTTTCCATTTATATTTTTCGCATTAAGAAAGGATAAGATGACACACATAATTTTTTATCTTGCTTTTCCAACTATCTTTTTTTCCTGGACTTTTCCTTCTTGTCACTAAACTCTTTTCCAAGGTATGATTCTGTGGCTGCATAATATTCTATCATGCGAATGCACCAGACTTAAATGTCCTGCTGCATAAGAACAGTTAGATTACTTCCACCGGTTTCATTACTAAAATCAATGCGTATCCTTACGCACGGATCTTCAAACAAAACGTTGATTAGCTCCTTTGGATAAACTCTCATAAATGGAATTACTGAGTCAAAGGTTATGAACATTTAAAAACTCAACACATATTTTTCCTACTCCCCTGGGAAGGCTGTATCAATTTCCACTCCTAACAGCTTATACGAGAATGGCTGTTTGATTGCCACATCAGCAACAATGAGAATTATCCTTTATTATCTTCCCAATAGGACAGACCAGAAATCAAAAGGCACTGCATTTTTGTTTCAGTGTGCATTTCTACTAAGGCTGAATGTAAAATCATTGAGCATTCATTTTTCCCTTAAAAATTGCATGCTCACATCCTTTGCAGATTTTCTTATTGGGTAAACTATTTTTCTAATAGCTCATAAATAGCTCTTTTTATGTCAAGAACAGCAGCCTACAAAGATCGTTTCCCAGCCAAGAAGCAAGAAGAACCTAGTTCTTTCTTTTCTCTTTCTGTTCCATTTGTTAAGGCTCAACCTGTTACTGACATTCCTGGAAGCACCCAGAAGGACTCTGACCTCTGGTGTCACAGGAGGAGAACAAAACTCGACATTAGTCAGCTAATTAATTCCTCAAAGAGAGATCTGTATTTTAAAAAAATCTCCCTGGAGATGCTGAGGAGCAGCCAGGATTGGGAACTCTGCCATAGCGAATAGCAAACTTCAGAAGCAAATAAATGCAAGGTGTGGAAACAGGCTCCTTGGAAAGTGGAGCGTCCCGCTGCTCTGATGTACTCTTGTTTTGCAGAATCTCCTGATCCCTGGACATATGACAGACAAAGGGACAGTGCTCCCTACACTGCTTCCCAGGAGGGATGGGCAAGCAGGCTCAGACACTCCTTTCTATACCAATGGCAACCAATAAAAGATAGATCCCAGTTAGAAAAGAGGCTGCCTTGAGCGTGGACAGTTTCTGGAACACGCTAGAATGTTCAGAGACCCATGCTCCCAGGAGGCTCCCTTATCAACAGTATAATGTGTTTAGCCAAAGCTTCTGGCCAAGAAACATGCCCCTTAGGAGAAAACTCAGCACACAGAACTGCAGAGGCAATCAACCTCATTGTAATTACTGTACTTGCCTAGTAACCACCATGCAAAGGCCTGGAATCCATCACTCTCACTCACGCTGGGCTGGGAAGTCTAGGAAATATGGAAAAACACGGAGGACAGAGATGAGAGCAGTGCACAGGTACACAGACACAAGACAAACAAGCATGCTACCTGCTTCCCTCCGCCTGCCTCTTAAAGAGACTCGAGTCCTTGTATTACGTAAGCATTACATTTATTTTATGACTAAGTCCCTGTCCCCACTGCCCACCCCCAGCAAGAAGTGGCTACAAATGATGTGTGAACAGATTCTTACCACCTGCTTTGCTGACATGAATGTGCAAATAAAAATCCCCACTGACACCAAAGCAATGGAAGTGTATTTGAATACGCTGTATCTGCAGAAAGAAGGAGAAATCATCTCAGGCAAGCACAGACACGAACGTCTCAGGGCACAGACAGACACTGCATGAGAACACAAAGCATTGAACATGACTGTCTACTTCTCTGGAAACCCTGGCGGCATAGCGGGTTAAGTGCTAAAAGGTCGGCAGTTCAAATCCGCCAGCTCTCCTTGGAAACTCTATGGGGCAGTTCTACTCTAACCTCTAGGGTCACTATGAGTCGAACCCGTCTGGATGGCAGGGGGCTTAGGTCCACATCTCTCCCCACCGGAGCCTACAGAAGTCTGTCGAGATGCTGACTGATGGCTACACAACAGACATCCCTGGTGGACCTTCAAAATAGATTCAAGAGTTTGTGGGCCAATACACAGTACATTTCACAAAAAAACAAAAATAAAAATAGAAGTAAATCAGACATGACCTTCTATTTTGCTCCCAAGTGTTCAAATCTAAGCTTGACTCAGATCGTAATTGGAATCTACTGCTTTTCTTGTCTTTCGGGGGCCCAATCCTGGATCTTAGGGTACACCCCACGTAAGAGGCAGAAACAAGTGTCAGACACAAGTATCCAGGGTAACTACTCAGAAAATAAAATCAATTGTCCATTTTTGGTTAAGAGGATTTTTTACTAGTCTTGGAATGAAATGACTTCAATGTTGATTTTAAAGGCTAGTGCAGCTGGATTAAGGGGAGAATATTCCACTTCAAAAACTACCAGCAGTCTAACAACGGCATTTCACAGGAACTAAAGTCACACACCATCAGTGTCCTTCTCAGACTCCAAGTGGTACACCAACGGGCCTCATGCAAGAAGGAAAAGAAAGTTCACAGGATGAAACCATTCGAAGTCTTCCACTCAAATACTTTCCACAGACCTTAATACAGATCCTCCAAACTAGCTAAGAAGCAAAGACAGGGAAGTGGCAGGACTATAGGACCACAGTGGGAGACGAGGGTCGGGTGACGGGATGGGCATTACGGATGGCAGACCTACAAATAACGAACTCTTCAGTCTGCAAAGACCCCGACGAAAGGGTTAACTTGGGCCAGAAACCTAAGGCAGGATACACACAGTGAAGATAAACAGAGACTTGGCCTTAAAATCCTGGACCAGTGAGCACACTATGAACTCCAGGGGCTACTAGCCAGGACAAATAAAAAGACAGCAAGTTACTCTCTCTCTACCTTAGTTAACACAGGAAACTTCTTCGCTCCACAGGTGATTCACACTGAAAACACCCAACAGGTTTTGACAGACTCAAGATGAAAAACCCAAAGCCAGTTTGTAAGGGAAACAAAGGTCCTGCCCATTTGGAGTGACAATCAGGAGACAGAAGCCCTCCTGTGACCTGCTCCTTTATACCCCTGCTGTAGAGCCCAAACCAGAAGGACCACAGGTATGTCTCAAGGAGCGATCTGGTCATCTCAACGCAACCGAGAAGCACAGTGGTCACTTCAAACGCAATAAATCTGAGTGGTGTACACGCATGCTCACACAAAGACAACCCTAGAAGAAAGGTTCCAATGATAACGGCACTTATCTAGGGAAGACATAACAAAGAGATAAACTCCATGATCAAGAGTCTAACAAGACAGGACAAGTGTCCTTTTTATGATATAGGCATCATGAATTCAAAGTCTAGGCTCTCCCATTCCTGAAGCCAACTCTTCAGACAAAGACTAAGACACAAAACAATACTTGTCAAGCGTGTGAGTCTGAGTTCAAGCAGACACATGAGACCAGATGGTCAGCTCCTGTCTGGAAGCAAGATGAGAGCGCGGCAGGAGTCAGGAGCTGGCTAAAGGGAGACAGGAAATACAGAGTAGAGAGGAGAAGCACGCTGTCAGGTTATAAAGGGGGGCTACGGTCACAGAACAATGTGTTCCTCAATTTTTGCATGAGAAACTAACTGCAACTGTAAACTTTTATTTAAAGCACAATTTAAGAAAAAAAAAAAAACTAAGCTCTCACAGGCTGAATGGACAGGCTACCTTCCAAGCTAGCACAGGCTTCCAGTACCAGGGTGGACATGGAATACACTGGAAAGTTCCCCCAGACTCTGTGTGTGATGCTATTCTCCTGCGGAGTGGCAGTGAGACCCAGAATGAAGATGGAAAACACAAATTTTGAAACAGCATCCTGGGCACTTCTGGTATTTTCCACCTACCCCTAAGAAAGAGACGGCTGATGGAACCACAGTACTGTCCTGAAATTTTCCATCCCATCATATTGGCCATTGAGGCCTTTGAGGAATTTTCTTTCTAACATGTGTGCTCAGTCTTTGGTTCATTAAAGTTTGCTCAATCAACACTTTTTATGACATCACCGCCCAAGAAATTGTACTGCTGGAAGTGTTCTGGATCGGGCTGTTCAATAACGTAGCCACTAACTCTAAGACAGAAAATGAAACTGGAGAAAAGCATGCTTGAGGCTAACGGGGTGGCTCCTGTCCAGAGGCGAGGTCAAAGGGCAGAGAGGGACAGGAGGTAGGTGAACGCACATGGGAAACAGAGGGTGGAAAGGGCGAGTCTGCTATCACAGATGAGGAGAGCAGCTAGAGTTACACAGCAGTGCGTCCACGTTTCTGGACGACAAATAGGCTTGGTTGTAAACTTTCACCTAAAGCACAACAAAATACTTAAAACATACATGGTAGCCTCTAGCTATCTGTGGTGACTAAACATATAAATGTGACCAGTGAGGCTGAGAAAGTAAACATTCTATTTAACTTTAAGTAATTTAAAATGTAAACAGTAGCATGTGGCTAGTGGCTACCAAACCGGACAGTGCAATTCCAGATCAACTGGCTTAGCAGCTTAGAACAGGAGCAAGGGCCCATGACAACCGCTCGACAGCCACAGCTGGGGCCTCTTGGTCAACTGCTTCAAACGTGTGCCTCACTCACTGGTCACAGAGAGAACCAGGCAAAAAGGAAGAAAGCAAGGAACAAACACACCCTCACTCGAGGAAAAGGAGTCCAGTTGGCTAGCAACGGGTGTTGGCTTAGGAAAACATTCCTACACACAACATCAGAAAGTGCACTACTTACCTTTTCTTCAAAATGATAATTCCTAGAATCATGCTGGCAATCAGAGAACCCTGTAAAAGAGAGAATGGGAACAGAGAGTTGGCACACTGGGGCAAGAGAGTCCGCTAAGTCAAGATAAACTGGAACGTGGACAAGGGGCAGGGGGAGGGAGACAGCTGGAAAGAAGGACGTTATGATGAACCATTAGTAAAGCTCCGTTGTTCTTAACAGAGCAAAAAGTAAAGACTCTAAAAACCTATCAGGTAAACTAACAAAAGCCTTTAAAGATGACCCTGAGCATAGAAGTGATGCATTCTCAGTAACTGACCCCAGCTGAGGCCAGGGCTGGCCGGCACCAGTTACATCGCTGACCCCTTTTCTCGTCAAATCTTCCATCTGTCTGGTCTGTGGGAGCTTGTACGGAGGGGTCCTCCCGCTGCCCCACGGCTTTAGTGAAAGAAGTCATGTGAGAATCTGTGTATTCGCCAGAAGGTGTCCGTCCACTGGCAAGTCTTCATTGAAAGTCTGCTACGTGTTCCATACTCTGAAGGTCATCTTAGTCACATAACTGACCCTGAACATTCCCTTTGGGATTAACTCATTAAATCTCCTGAGAACCTCAGACACCGCTATAACATCAGAACTCCAACTACTGCCTATCTTGCATTCTCCTGCAATGCACACCATACTCCCCTTCAAGTCCATCCTGCCCTTCAGGAAATACTCGGTTGTCATTTACATGCAGACTACATACACACAGACCTCCCACCATGCATGAGTCAGAGAAGAAGACCACTACCACTTTGAGAGGAGCCCCACCTTCACCAAGAGATCCCCCTTATTCAATTCTCTCAAGTCCCTGCTTAAATAAAAGCAGAAAAGCAATGTACCTGTTTCATGTACTAGAAGCAAACTTAATTTGATGGAAGAAATGAAAGTGATAAGAAGTTATACCAGATTAACAGCCAATTTGAATATAAAAAGCAACCAGATGAAGGAAATTAAAGGTAAAATCTATTTCTGATGGACACTTTAATTTTCCTTTTAGGAATCCCTCCTCAGAGCCAAGACAAATGAAATAAAGACAAACACCTCCTTTCAGATGGCTCTCTTTGCGCCTTCCCAGATGAAAGCTATCCTCTCTGGCCACCCACTCACAGCGCTGATTCTCACACTCTCTAGACTTTTCTCCTCACAAGACCTTCTACTTCTGCCACGCGCTCAATCTGCCTCCTCAGCGACATTCTCAGGGGACACACGCGTGTGCGGACAGAGGCACTCACAGATCTAAATATCATGTGCAGAGGCATGGCAATGTTGAGGTTCAGGGCGTAGTTGTTCACCACGCTGACGGTGAAGAACATGGTGACCATCACGGCATAGTACCTGGAAAGCAAGGGGACACCGTGTCACACAGAATCGGCGACCTCAGGAGGACTGAGCGTAGAAGGAATACAGTCTTGGGTAAAAGCAGTATTGGGGTAGTTTTCACAGTAGTGAAGAACTATTATCCCTTGAAGTCCAATAATGGTACTGTTGTTAGGTGCCACTGAGACTCATGATGACCCCAAGGGATAGAGCAGAACTCCCACAGGGTTTTCTAGGTGCTAAGCTTTATGACACCAGATTGTCCAGTCTTACTCCCATGGGTGGGAAATGCCAATCTTTCGGTTACCAGCTGAGTGCCTAACCACTGAACCAGTCCTCGAAGCCCAATACTAAGGACATAAAAATGCTTCACACAGCCTGACTAATATGGGAAAAGTGGGGAATCTAGCACATGTTTAAGGAAACATTTTTAGTCTTTTTCAAGTACACACAAAATAGGTTTTAGAAGTGTTAACTCATAGACATGATGGATATATTTTTTTAAAGCGAACAGATAACCTTTCTTCTATCAATAGCCAAAGCCAAGTGCTGTCAAGTCAGATCCGACTCATGGCGACCCTAGGGGCCAGGGTAGAACTGAGCCCCAGAGTATTCAAGGAGCGCCTGGTGGATTTGAACTGCCGACCTTGTGGTCAGCAGTGGTAGCACTTAACCCACTACACCACCAGGGTTTCTCTCTTCTATCAATACTTTATATTTTATTTTCATATAGCTCTGAAATACGTGAAACAATTCCTTCTCACCAACAGGTCCTCCACACTCTTGTTTATATCAGTAATTTTCACAATTTCTAAAGACAAGTTTTGCCAAGCTGAGGGCTGCTCTGAGCCGAGGAACTGACAAAATTATCCCACGTGCTGCCATCAGTAGTATCTGAATGGGGATACCGCTTGACTTGTAAAGATTTGTTTCCAAAACAAGTTGAGGCTTTGGGGAAGTTTATAAGACTTAGAACAAAAACTAGTATCTAGTAATCCCAATAACTTACAAGGAGAAAGGATGAAGGCAAATGAACAATCAGTGATAAATAATAAATAAATAAGCTTACTTTTTTTTAGGCCTCACTCTAATCTAGAAAAATACTAAAGATGCTTTCCGTCTCTATTAAATTACATAAACTTGCCATGTTTGGTTGGTTAAAAAGGGATGACTGTCAGCAATTTCATGTGATTAAACCTAACACAGGCCATCAGAGAAAAGATAACATTTAATATAAGACGACGCAGGACAAAAGCAAGTCACAGACATGAAACTGGCAGCTGAAAGTTCGACACACAAGTTCCTGTGATTTGTTTGTGGTGAGTTACAAGTACTGTTTTAAGCCTTTTAACTTCAAGGCAAAAAAGGGGACAAGATAATTTAAAACACTATATATCTTCCGCTCTTTAGAAGTACAACTATTCCAGAAAGAAATGTCTCCCACAGGTGTCCACAAAAGGTTTCTTTACAATGTCATGCACCATGTACTCCACTGTATTCTCTCAATATCAACAGACTAACGACTTTCGCAGGCTCTTCCAAGTGACATTCCTCAAAGTACAGGAAGATGCAAACATCCAAGGGCAGAGGGGGACTCGAGGGACGGGGCCCGGGAGGCTGCAGGCCAGGGCGGCGGAGCCAGGTGAGGTCTGGACTGGTCATTTGGCTTTGGTAGATTCTCGAACGTCTGCAATGGCATTTGCCCAAGTATATTTCCTGAACGTTCCTCAGAAACGCTTTATGGGAAAAAAAAAGAATAAAAAAACAACTGCGGGAACGGAAAGGTTCAAGAGTAGTCCCCGGGAGGCTGATGTTAACAGGCAAATTAATGGCCCTGAAAAGCTGTACCTAGTGTTCTCTTGATAGTTAATCTTGGAACCCCTTTTCTTGTGTGCAGCTGTCCCATACTCTTCAGGAAACGCTGGTCTCTGCAGACGGATTCCCGACCTTTGCCACCTTGGCACAGCGGCAGAACAGGATGGCAGCGACTCCCCATTAACGGTTCCTGACAAGAACCTACTCCATTTGCTGTCAGACTCATGGAACCATAGGTCCTCACGGGCAGCCACTGTCGTTGTGGCTGTTGTGGGGCCTCTTCTGCCTCACAGTGACTTCAGGTGTTCAGAACAGAATTGCTCTATTGGGTTTTCGAGATCGTGACCTTTCGGAAGCAGATAACCAGGCCTGTCTTCTGATGGTGCCCCAAGGTGGGTTCAAACTGCCAATCCTTTGGCTAGTGATTGAGTGCTTAACTGTTTGCACCACCCAGTGACGCCTAAAAGGTAGCCAGGCCAGGGCTAATATGGAACACGGTGTCACATACGTGCAAAATTGCTAGCAACAGCTGAGTAATACGCTATTGGTGATGACTTCACGATGTGCCTGGCTGGATGTTCACCGTCCTGTCTTGAAGAGGTGCCATTTGGAGCAGGAGTGCATCCAGGATTGAGGACATCAGGATGATTAATTCCTATTTATCAGACATTGCTGCCCACACAGCATGGCCTTGTGATTGCTCCTGAGGAGGAGGGCACATGCAAGACCTGGATTCCAGCTGCACACATGGAAGACAATACAGCCATCCCAGACAAGACACACCTGTGGGTACGGATGTTAGGGTGAGCACATGGGGAGCCTTACTGGGCAGGGCAGGGAATGTCATGAATGTCATGGCACCACCGGGTACGTGTGAGTCAGAGGGTGCCTGGGAAAGGGTCTGGAAGTTAAGAATGGAAGGATGAAGAGGTGGGAGGCAGGGAGCTCAAGTGGCTAGGGTACTATCAGAAGTTACGGTATCTGAACTATGCTTGTGCAGCCGAGTGGAAAAGAGAACAGGAGGAGGAGAAGGGTCAGAGGACTTAAAAACGCTGCCACTCCTGCTGTGACATCAATGCTCATCAAGAGCTGATGGATTTAGGAAAAACAAATACAAAATATTTAGACTAGCGTCACAGGAAAAAACTCCTAAGTACAATATTAACAACATTCAGCCAGGTGGTCCGTGGCCAACTGCTGAAGAAGGCTGTAAAAGAACACGGCCAGTGACAAGCCTTCACTTGAGTACATGGACACAGTCACCCTCAGCAGGAGTCAGTGACAACAGCCTACCAACTACTCAGCAGTGTACAGGTTACACTTCCATCTCAGGTCTCTCACAGTAAGGATGCTCTGAGTTTTCAGTCTTTTGTTTATAGTAAGAACTATGTTGTGGGTTGAACTGGCCACACTTGGACTAAGGGCCAGAGGTCTGGAATTGTCCATTGTGCCTTGGCTCGCCACGCAACTTTAAAGAGGAGTGACACATGCACTCATGGAACAACTGACAGCTTTTTTGACACAAAGGACAGCATATGTGGCCTGTAAGTTTTTGAGGTAAAACTAGGCTTTTGGCAGATCACAGAGCCCTGGCGGTGCCGTGCTTAAGTGCTACGGCTGCAAACCAGAAGGCTGACAGTTCAAATCCACCAGCTGCTCCTTGGACACTCTGTTGGACAGTTCTAATCTGTCTTGCAGGGTTACTGAGTCAGAATCAACCTGACAGCAATAAGTGCTATACTATACATGGTGCACTGATGGTGCAGTGGTTAAGCACTCTGTTGTTAACCAAAAGGTTGTTGTCTGAACCCCCCAGCTACTCCATGGGAGGAAAGATCCAGCGACCTGCTCCCGTAAGGATTACGCACTGCCGTCAAGTCTATTCCAACTCACAGCAACCCTACGGACGGAAGCAAACTACCCCACAGAGTTTCCAAGAAGCACCTGGTAGATCTGAACTACTGACCTTTTGGTTAGCAGCTGTAGCTCTTAACCACTACCCAGCAAGGTACCCCCCATAAAGGCAATTGCCTAGGAAACCCTACGGAGTTGTTTTACTCTGTCATCCAGGGTTGCTATTAGTCAGAATGGACTTGATAGCAACAACACACACACACACATTTGGGTCCATCACTGTTAATTTAGGTGTCACAGAAAGAACTTTTTACTAAAAATGGGATCCCCGGAGTTTCACAACATACTAAGTTCAGAAATAAATTCTTGTTCTGATATCTCTGATACAAATTTGATGAAAGGACAGCTCATGTTCCTTTTAATCAGGCACCAGCAAAGCTCTTCTCTTAAACAGC
This sequence comes from Heterohyrax brucei, assembly GCA_028571685.1. Lineage (NCBI taxonomy): Eukaryota > Metazoa > Chordata > Mammalia > Hyracoidea > Procaviidae > Heterohyrax > Heterohyrax brucei. The sequence goes on along the minus strand of CM053147.1, from coordinate 14,807,510 downwards.
ACAAGTTAAAGGACTTCCACGTGCCATACCTTATTGGGATAGCTGGCCGCTTCCGTCCCAAATCCGCTTCAAAGAGAAAGCCTTCCACAGCAATAAATAGAAACTGTGCAAACGTCACAATGTTCCCACATCCTGGATGCTTCCTGTATAAAAGGGAAAACAAGGCACAAAAGTTGCTGAAGGGCACTGACGAGGCCTGCTGTATTGGTGGTTTCCAGTAACAAGGACAGCTAACTTCAATTGCCCAGCGTCCCTCTTCCTCTAGGCTCTCAGAGTCCACAGATCACAGACACAGAACATTGGGCCTGCAGAGGAAAACCCTGACCTTCTCCAGCTTTCTCATTTGACCCTGGCCTAGGTTACCAGGCCACGGGCAAGAAGCCCTCTGACATTCTCCTTCCTAGAACGATGACACACTTCCCCTACTAGGCTGTAGGAAGACAGTCCTATGTTCTTACTAAAATCCTTACTTAGGCAGGAGGGCTTTAGGGAAGATTCTGGAATAGTTATACCTCTTCCCAAGCAGAAATCACAGAGATTGCTGTCAACTGAAGAAACAGACCCAGTGTGGATGACAGGGACATCACTTTAGATAGAGCCCCCAAAAACCAAAAAGCCACCGCCATCGAGTCCATGCCAACTCAGAGTGACCCCATAGGACACAGCAGAACTGCCCCATATAGTTTCCAAGGAGAACCTGGCAGATTTGAACTGCTGGCCTTTTGGTTAACAATTGTAGCACTTAATCACTAAGCCATGAGGGTCTCCTAGATAGAGCCCAATGGGGCAAAAATTGGTCCCTGCAGCTGGGGTCGCCATGAGTTGGATCCGACTCGATGGCACTTGGCTTGGCTGGCAGATGGGGAGGGGAGAACTTTCCCCCTTCTTTAAGTATAAAGCACAGATATATACGCATAGCTATACATTATGTCTGTTGTCATGGATTGAATCTCTATTCCCCCAAAAATGAGTACAGGAATGTGTGTAGCGGTTTGGCTGGGCCATGATTCCTGGTATTGTGTGTGATGCCTATATCCCGTAAACCCTGCCTCTGAGATGTTAACGACGGAGGATGGGCATCAGCTGAGTTGCCGAGGCAGGACTCAATGTGTGGGCCTGCACCGTGGCAGCCTCTTGGGATATAAAAGAAAGGGAAGCAAGCTGAGATCTGGGGACCTCATACCATCACGAAAGAAAACAGCATCAGGAGCTGAGAAGGTCCCTCAGAAAGGATCAGGGTCCCTGTGCCTCAGAAGTTTCCAGACCAGGGGAAGACTGACGACAGGGACCTTCCTTCGGAGCCAGCAGAGAAAGCTTTCCCCTGGAGCTGACACCCTGCACTTGGACTTTTAGCCTACTGTTAAACCTGCTGAACTCTTGAACCTGTGACACAGTGGCTGAGAGCTACAGCTGCTAGGCAAAAGGTCAGCCACTCAAACAAGCCAGATGCTCCTTGGCAACTCTATGGGGGCACTTCCCCTCTGTCCTATAGGGTCAGTGCAAGTCAGAACCAACTCGACACCAGTGGGTTTGGTTTGGGTTTGGACTGTGATGAAATAAGATTTCTCTTTTTAAAGTCATCCACTTGTGGTATCTCTGTTATAGCAGCACTAGACGACTAAGACATCTGTAGAGCGGTGATTAGAAGGACATATCTCTAAAATAAGACAGAAACACTGCCACATCTCCTGCTCTCCACAATACTTCATGCAGTGTTCAAACATGCACGCAGTCTCTAGGTCACTAACATCGTACTCATGGACAACCCGCAGTCAAGAACCAACCCCCGCAAAACCTATTATGGTAAAAATCTAAGGTACATACAGTGGTTCATACCAACCAACCGGCGCTACTTTGTGACAAACACCAAAACAGTACTATTATTATCATTGTATTATTATGTTAAAGGTATTCTAGCATATCTAGAAGTGTCTGTAATTTTTTGCATAGAAAGTACACCACATACACTATTATGCACCAAGACAAACACTCAACTGACGTTAGAAATGAACTGTGCCTGTTCTAACTTACACACAAATTCGCTTTAAAGACAGACTAGGAACAGCACTTGTTTGTAATCCGAGGACTGAATGCTACAGGCCCTCACCAGATGTTTGGAGAATTAAGTTGAACCTCTCAGCAAGCTACGGGAGGGTTAGAAAATCTTCTACAGTGACTGCCAGGGGCAAATTCACATGGTAGAAAAATCCCTGTGGCCACCTCTTGTGAGGCACTCTGTGACAATTAGTTACTTAAAATGTTTATGGTTGTTTTGAACTTGTCCTCCACTGGGGTCTGCTCAATCATCAGAAGCACTGAGCGAGCACTCAGCTGTCTTTTATCTTCCTGCAGCTGCCAGATAGCCCATCTAATACTCAGGAGCCTTCCGAGTGTGTCTTTTCATCTCGACCAAGGACATTTACCTGAAGCTTGTGATTAGAAGGTTTTACCTGCACTGCCAAATATTAATACATATATATTTATAGTAAGATAATGCTCTTTATTAAAAACTCCATTATTAGTGGCATTATTCTGAGATCCAATTCCGAAGACAAAGTTTGAACTGATCTATAAAACATAAAATGACCCTGGTGAAGAGTGTGCTTTCTGGCTTAAGTAGATACACAAGATAATTGGGCAGCTCCCGTCCAGAGGTGAGATGAGAAGGCGGAGGGGGACAGGAGCTGGCTGAATGGACACGGGAAATACAGGGTGGTGAGAAGGAGGGTGCTGTCACAGGGTGTGGAAAGCAGCTAGGGTCACATAGCAGTGTTAAGTTTTTGTATGAGAAACTGACTTGAATTGTAAACTTCCACTTAAAACACAATAAAAAAAAACACTAGTGTCATTATTATTAGCTAGCAAGGACCAAACCAAACCCACTGCTGTTGAGTTGGGTCCCACTCATAGCAACCCTAGGGGTCAGGGTAGACCTGCCTCACAGTTTCCAAGGACCACCTGGTAGATTTGAACTGTTGACCTTTCAGTTAGCAGACATGGTGCTTAATCCACTACGTCACCAGCGTTTCCAACAAGGACAAGGTATACAAAATCGTAAGTATGCATGAACAGAGGCAATCCCAGATAGGAGGCATTCTTGGGTACGGCCACACCTGCCACCTTTAGGAGTACTGTTACTCCTCCCGCAGCCTCACTGCCTGTGATGCAAAGGAACCCTAGTGGCGCAGTGATACAGCACTTAGCTGCTAACCAAAAGGTTGGCAGTTCAAACCCACTGCTCCACAAGAGAAAAGGCGTGGTGACTGGATTTATAGACTTCATCCTAGAGGGTCAGTAGGAACTGACTCAACTGCAAGAAGTTTGGTTTTCTTTGGCCTATGAAAGATTCCTTGAAAAGCACTGCTTTATATTCAATTCAATGATTTCTCTTTGGGCATTAAGGTCATGGAACAGGGTAAATTCTGTGAGAATCCATAGAAGACCACGGAAGACATTCACAGCTCTCAAGAAGCAAATTAAAACCACTTGCCTAAGCAGAGGGAGACGTGGTGGCACAGTGCTTAAGTGCTCCCCGGCTAACCAAGAGGTCCGTGGTTCCCACCTGCCAGCCATTCCTCCGGAGGAAGATGCAGCCGTCTGCTCTCATAAAGATTACGGAAAAAAACAGTATGGTCAGTTCCAACTCACAGCAACCCTACAGGACAGCGGAGAACTCCCTGGTGGGGTTTCCAAGCAGCTGCTTGTGTACTCAAACTGATGACCTTTTGGTTAGTAGCCAAACCTATGGGGTAGTTCTGCTGTGTCCTACAAGGTTGCTATGAATCAGTATTGACTCTACAGCAGTGAGTTTCTGGTTTGGTTAGCCTAAGAAGTAACAGGAAAAGGAACTTGAACCTCAGTTGGTTCCTAGTGTATTACTTTTTGGCTCTGGCTAGGCACCAGAATCACTCGTTCTTTAAAAACCCACATGCTTAATTGGTCTACACTTTTAAAAGTTTCCCACTCGGGCTCACAGAGTTGCATCTCAGTGGCAACACGAGAATAAAAGGGAGTGCACCCTGAGAACTCCACTCAAAGACCACAGCTGATGGTCTGAAGGCCTCGGGGATCCCCTGGGAGCATGCCCCCCAGACCTGATGCTGCCCCTGTCCATAAATCATTACTGAGGTCAACTCCTCGGATAACAATAGATTCGACTCGGTGACACAAAGTGACCACATTGTGTGTGCACTTTATGGTTCTATGCATCTACAGGACATCATCCTCATGGTGTTTTACTAGAGGGGATCGGAGAGGGTGGAGAAGAGGGGACAGGAGATTGTTAAGAGGATATGACATGTACAGAACAGAGAGGAGGAGTGTGCTGTCACGGCAAGGAGTGCAGTAGGAGCTGCACATAGGCGGGCATGCAAATTTAAACTGGATTGTACACTTTCACTCAATCAATCACAACAGATAGATAAATAAATTTCCCACTCACTTCTTATGGGCAAGCAGGGCTGAGAACCACTAGTCTAGGTCTGGGGAAAAGGACAGCAGTTGTGTAGTTGTGTGTGTGTTTAAGATCCATGAGCAGTTCCTACGCAGTGCCTCTGGTTGAGAACCACCACGTTCCACAGTGGGTAAAAAGGACAGGCTGACATGCAAGATTCAGGTTTAGCACCAACTACATGACCAAAACCTAAACCCGTTACTGTCGAGTTGATTCTGATTCACAGAGACCTTCTACGATAGAGGAGTGCTGCCCCATAGGGTTTCCATGGAGTACCTAGTGACTGCTGACTTTTTGGTTGTAGCTGGAGCTCTTAACCACTGGGCCACCAGATTTTCCTACTATGAGCCAGTACAAATTAACTGTGCTAAGTCTCGTTTGTTACCCTGTGAAATGGGAATGGCATTAGTGCTTATCTCATTGGCTGTAGAGTCAGTGAGCCAATCCCTGAACAGCACTTAGCACATCGCCTGCCAGGGAGAGAACCAGGCAGAGAATACAAGTAAAGAACTGCCAGTATTTAGGATTCACACACCGCTATCCTACCACTCATCTGTCAGTTTGTTGTACTGTGGTGACTTGTAGGTTGTGATGCTGGAAGCTATGCCACTGGTATTTCAAGTTATCAGCAGGGTCACCCACAGTGGACAGGTTTCAGCTAAGCTTCCAGACTAAGACAGACTAGGAAGAAGAACCTGGTGATCTACTTCTGAAAAACTTGGCCAGTAAAAACCTTAATGAATAGCAGTGGAACATTGTCTAACATAGCACCAGAAGATAAGCCTCTCAGGTTGGCAGGCACTCAAAGGTGACTAGGGAAGAGCTGCCTACTCAAAGTAGAATCAACCTTAATGACATCGATGGAGTCAAGCTTTGGGGACCTTCATGTGCTGATGTGGCACAACTCCAAATGAGAAGAAACAGCTGCAAACAACCATTAATAACTGGAATGTGAAACATAAGAAGTACATAGCTAGGAAAAATAGAAATCATCAAAAATGAAGTGGAATACCTAAATGTTGATATCCTAGGCATTAGCAAGCTGAAATGGACTAGCACTGGCCATTCTGAATCAAGCAATGACAGACTGTTACGCTGGGAATGTCAACTTGAAGAAGAATGGTGTCACATTCATCTTCAAAAAGAACATTTCAAGATCTATCCTGAAATACAATGCTGTCAGGGACAGGATAATATCAGTACAACTACAAGGAAGACCAGTTAATATGACTATAACTCAAATTCATGCACTAACCACTAATGCCAAAGATGAAGAAGTTGAAGATTTTCACCAACTTCTGCAGTCTGAAATTGATCAAACATGCAGTCAAGATGCATTGGTAACCACTGGTGATTAGAACGTGAAAGCTGAAAACAAAGAAGGATTGGTAATTGGAAAATATAGTCTTGGTGACAGAAATAACACCAGAGATTGCAAGACAGAACTTTGCAAGACCAACAACCTATTCACTAGAAATGTCTTCTTCAACAACATAAAGACAACTACAGAAGTGGACCTCACCAGACAGAAAGCACAGAAGTCAAACAGACTACATCTGTGTGAAGAGATGACAGAAAAGCTCAACATCATCAATCAGAGTAAGACCAGGAGCCAACTGTAGAAGACCATCAACTTCTCACACACAAGTTCAAGTTGAAGCTAAACAAAATTAAAGCTGAAGAAAACCAACACAAGTCCACAAGTCAAAGCATGACCTTGAGACTATCCCACCTGAATACAAAGACCATCTCAAGAACAGACTTGACTCACTGATTACTAATGACCAAAGACCAGATGAACTGTGAGATCACATCAAGGACATGATATATGAAGAAAGCAAAAGGTCATTAAAAACACAGAAAAGAAATAAAAGATCAAAACAGATGTCAGAAGAGACTCTGAAACTCGCTTTTGAAGTAGAGCAGCTAAAGTGAATGGAAGAAACAATGAAGTAAAATAGCTCAGCAGATGTTTTCAAAGGCTGAAAGCAGAGGACACCAGAAAGATGGTTACTGGTGTTTTACTGACTATCTGAAGGCATTCAGCTGTGTGGATCATAACAAATTATGGCTAACATTGCAAACAACGGGAATTCCAGATCACTTAATTGTACTCACAGGGAACCTGCACACAGGCAAAGAGGCAGTCATTCAAACAAGGACATACTGCATAGTTTAAAATCAGGAAAGGTATATCTCAGGGTTGTATTCTTTCACACTTATTAAATCTGTATACTGAGGAAATAATCCAAGAAGATGGAAGAGATGAAGAACACGGCAGCAGGATTAGAGGAAGACTTATTAATCATCTGTATTACGCAGATAACACAACTCTGCTTGCTGAAGCTGAAGAGGACTAGAAGCACTTATTGATGAAGATCAAAGACCACAGCCTTCAGTGTGGATTACACCTCAACAAAAAGAAAACAAAAATCCTCACTAACTTGACCAACAAGCAACATCATGATCAACAAAGACCAAGGTTGTCAAGGATTTCATCTTATCGGGATCCACAATCAATGCCCATGGAAACAAGAGCCAAGAAATCAAAGGACTTATTGCATCGGACCAATCTGCTGCAAAAGACCATATGGTCACCACGAACTAGACCCAAGTGGATGGTATTTAACAACAACATCCCTGAATTAAAGGCACTCTGGTGGCACAATGGTTAAGCATTTCACTGTTAAATGAAAGGTCAGCCAGCAGTCACACCTGGGGACCCACTTCCACGAAGATTTCAACCTAGAAAATCCTACGAAGCAATTCTAGTCTGTCCTGTAGGGTCACTATGAGTGGCAACTGACTGGAGTCCGTGGTTTTTTTTTAATACCTGAATCAATCCTGTTCAGAAGTAAGAGTTTTGTTACATAATAAGGCCGTATCTGTGTGGGGTGTGAACAGAAGGCGCAGCAGAGACACAGAGACACAACCGCAGACTGGGAGAAGACATATCAGGTGATAATGACCAAGGAACCTAGGAACAGATGCTCAAAGAGACCAGGATTTTCCCCTGGGGCCAACAGAGCCAGAGCCTTCCTTAGAGCCAGTGTGGAGGTACCTTGAATTTAGACTTCCTGCCTCCTCAACTGTGAGGAAATAAATTTCTGTTCTTCCAAGCCACCCACTTGTGGGACGCGAAGCCTACCTAATGTATGGACATGAGTGGATACTAACAAAGCTTTTTAGGAACACAGTGTTGTACAGTTACCAATGAAATGACTTATTTTAGAGCATACAGCTTGGAAAATTCATTTGCAACTTTCAGAGGAAAACCTTGGGTCCTTTCCCCTAAATCTCTCCTTCGTTTGAACTTTATTCCTTAAGAAATACAATCCCTCACTGCAAACAGGTTCTCTTATTCTGGATTCTCTTTCCAAAAAAAATTTTTAAAAAGTATCATGGTAAGATTTACAAAACAAAGCACTTGCCATGTGAACAATGCTGAAGTGTGCAAGTCAGTGACACTGCTGACATTCACCTGACTCTATAATCACTACCCTTCCAAATTTCTCAACACCCCAAAGAGTACTCAGTGCCCCCCAAGCCCTGGTAACCGCAAATAAACTTTTGTCTCCACATACCTGCCCATTCTAGAAATTTCACCTATGTGTGATGCTACAAGACTTGCCCTTTCGTGTCTCATTTATTTCACTTGCTATAACGTTTTCAAGGTCTCTCCATGCTATGGCATTTCTCTGTATGATTGAATGATATTCTACCATACGGATATACCACATTCTGTTTATCCATTCATCTGTCGAGACTTTGAACTCCCTCTGTCATGAATCCCAATTCTTTTCTTTCTTTTAAAAAAGCACCTTTCTTTCAAAGAGTTAGGCAGACAGTTTATGTCTTTTGTACTTCTTATTCTAGAGTAAGTCCACTTTCTAACTTAATTAAACATCAAGCCTTTGCCTAAAAGCTGAGATAGGAAAAAGATAATGTCTCAGATGTTTTCCTCATGTGAGACACACGATACCTTGCTGAGACCGTGTATGTCCTGTGTCCCAGGGAAACTGAGAGTGACCAAAGGCAGGGATCCAGGCACTCAATCCTGCACATTTGTCCTGCATGCCACGCTTCAGATTTTATTACACGTGCCAATCACTGGGATGACAATCAGAAACAAAAGCCTCCATTTCTTCTCCAACTTGGTGAAAATGCTTAAAAATGTTCTCTTCTTCCTGACAGTCATTTAGCATTTCCACTTGTATCTAGTGTTCCATTTGTCATTTGTTAGGGCACATAGTGGGAGCCCCAGTGGTACAGGGGTTAAATGTTACGCTACTAACTAGAGGGTCAGTGGTCTGAACCCACCAGCCATTCTGTGAAAGATGTGGCCGTTTGTTTCTGCCAAGACTACAGCCCTATGGGGTAGTTCTGCTCTGTCCTATAGGGTTCCTCGGAACCAACACAGCAGTAGCAGGTCTAGTAAGTAGCGGACAGACTGGTTCTAAGAAAGCCATATAACAAGCACAGCTCCTCCACTACAAAACTTTATGAGCCTTCCACTGCGATGTCCCTGATAAAGTCACAAATGCCAAGAAGGCCACATCTAGAAAGAACTTGATGATTCTCTGGTCCAACTGGCTCTTATTTTACTGATCTATGTTAACATGAGACGTGTGGCGCTGCCTAAGCAAATTAGGGAAAAAGGTGCTCTTTAGTCTGGTGTACCATTCATATTAACAAATGTACCTCTTTGGCAACTTTATTAAAGCCCAATACTCATGCAAAAGTCAAGATAAATGGCAATGATTTATTTATAAATTATTCAAAGTGCTGTAAACAGACACTCCTACAATGCACTTTGGTCCCTCAGTGGTGGAAATGCTAAGCATTCAACTACTAATTGGAACTTGGCAGTTCAATTCTATCCAGGGGCCCCTCAGGAGAAGGGCTGGGGACCTGCTTTCAAAATGTCACAACCTCGAAAACACTAGCATGCAGTTCAACTCTGCAATACATGGGGGTGCTAGGAGTCAGAATCAACTCAAGGACAACCGGTTTGCTTTATGATTTTTTTTTTTAATATACAACACACATAAACATCTCGCAAAGTTAGATTTATCCACAACTTTTCTGGAAGACATCATCAAGCAAGGCATACCTATACTGAACAAGTGATTAGGCGGAAGGGGCAGTGGCTATGACGAGGCTTCCCGTGCACCTCATTTAATCCCTCAAAACCCTGTAGGGCTGGGAGCGTTATCACACTCTGTTAATGTGCTGGAAACAGACTCAGTAAAATCAAGCAATTTAGCCACAGCCTCCTAAGAATTCGCCAAAAGGGGCTTTCATCACTACCATACAGTCAGTTCCAACACTTAATTGAAGCTGATGATATATTTAATACTACACTGTTATTCTCTGACCTTCATTTCCACAGCTAGCCTCATTAAGTTGCCATTTCACATTTTCAAAATCCATTTCATGGTGACTTTCTTTTGGGATGTACCAGACTTACAGCTCGATACATTTTTTTTCCCATTGCCACACCTCACCACCTTCCACTAAGAATGACACATGACAGATCCTTATCAGCAGTTCCTACACAGCAACCTTACAAGCTCTGCAACAGCAAAATGTAACTTTCCCTTCCCCCGCACAAGAAACTTCACCTTAAAAGAGCTTGTTGCTTCTGAATGACTTAATCAGTGGTCACATGAGGATAAAATACATTTCTGGTAGCTACCAAGGGAAGAAGGGGTGATCACAATCTACAGGCTGTTCAAGTTCAAAAATAACAGGCCCGCTGAAAAAAGGTACTGGACTAGGAGCTTAGTCTTCCTGGATTCCTGTTCCCTGTTCTGGTTGTGTAGTGGTTAACTGCTACCGCTGTTAACCAAACGTTCAGCAGTTCAAATCCTCCAGGTGCTCCTTAGAAACCCTTAAGGAGTTCTGCCCTGTCCTATAGAGTCACTTTGAGTTGGAACCCATTCAACAGCAGTAGGTTTTTGTTTTGTTTTTATGGTCTTCAAAGGCCACGTAACTTCTCTGGGTCTCAGTTTCACTTTCAGCGAAAACAGTGATTCTTGCCCTATGGTCTGCACAGGTTACTCTGTCAGTGGAGTTAATGTATGAATTCAGGAAGATGTAACCAGACAGCACCACAAGGATGATTTTACAGCCGGCGGAGTGACTCAAACACATTAGAAAGCCAGCAAGTGAGGGAGCCAAGACTGTGTATCATAACGCTGAGCTTGTGATCCTGAGCCATTTCCACCCCACCTGTTGTCTTTTCTGGAACAGGTTCTGGTTCTAACCACTGAACTTTGCACATTCTTATTCTTGGACCTTCTCTGCCTGCTCAGGAAGCCAGTCTAGCTTCCCTTTGGAAAGTGTCATAGCTGTACTCACAAAGTTACACATTAAAAGGCACGCTGTCTAAGCTAAAGACCATATAATATTTTACAGCCCCAAATGCTGTCTCGGTCACCTGGCTCGACCTTCTGTCTAAGAATCCAATCAGCTACGGCACTGAGATGTATGTTTGGCCCCATCTCTGAGCCAACACTTTGCAAGACTCTTGAATACAGATGCAGCACTGTTTGCAGCGCACACAAAAATTACAACGCCTTACCTAAAGTCACAGACGTGGCGTTGGCAGGAACGGACAGAACTGGAGTTGGAAGGGGAGAGTGGCTTTGAGGGGCATTCTGGACTCTGCCCCCAACTTCCAGCTGACCTTGGGGCAGTCCCGTGAAAACCTCTCAAGGCTCCAATGCCACCTCACCCCAAGTGTGACAGGGGGTCACTCTGGCAACGCCCTGGGTGTTCCCCTCCCACGGATGCTGAGAAGCTGCTAGAGGGACGGCGGGCGGCGCGCCGGGCTGCAGAGCCGCACTCACCGGGCCAGGAGCTCCAGGAAGATCACGTTGCTGCAGCAGCCTGCGAACACCAGGCCCACCGCAAAGGCCCGGCGCATGGCCGGGGCCGGGCACCGAGCGCGCCGCAGACGCGCCCGCCTAGACCGCTACCCCAGGAAGCCGGGACGCTTCTGCCACCGCAGCACTGAGCATCGCCGCCCAACCAGCGTGCGGCTCTCCGAGGGACCCGTCGCGGTCTCCCTTCTCCCGCGGCCAGCACTGACGCAGCCAGCCGAGGAGCTGTAGTTCGCAGTCGGCACTGGCCCCATTCATCCGAGGGGGCGTCCGAGGCCTGGCCGGACTACACATCCCAGGATGCCTAGCGACCTGACGTCAAGCTATGATGTAGCGCTCCGCCTCCGGTTCCTTCAAGGAAGAGGCGAGGGTCGAGGTGTCCGTCATGCCTTGCGTCCGCCGTGGCCGCGGGGCTTGCTGGGAAGTGGAGTTCTAAAACGGTCCACATGTTTCTTGCAAGACGCCAAGGGCTCAGAGAGTTGTCTGTCTGTCACTGTCGAAACAAATTCACACTGGCAGCACTGCAGCGACAGACCTTGGATTGTCGATTGTTGAAGGTGTTCTAACTTCTGAAATAATTTTATCGAATTGAGGAAAAGCAGACATTCCTCTAAGATACTTGAAAAGAATACTGGACTCAGAAACTTGTGGGGTTGAATCTTGGTTCAGCGACTTGCCAGCTCTGGCAACTTCCCTGAGCTTCAGTCTTATCATAGGTGAAGAGGGTGAATAATGCGTGTCTTTCTTGGTTGTTGTGAGGGTTAACAGATATCATCTGTGAAAAGCCAAACGGTATATTACTTTATATTATTTTTGGCTAGGCACTTACTTGGTGCTGTTAGCAGCTCTAGGGTAAGGCCTGTCTTTACTTCATTGCTGTGTTTTGCTAAGCAAAGAAAGGCCTTACCCTAGAGGTGCTAACGGCACGAAGTAGGTCGGAATGAACAGCAGTGTTTTGTTTGTTTGTTTTAATGCCTGCACAAAGTAGGTGCTCCTTAAATGTTGAATTTAACTGGTAATAGGCACTCTGTTACAAAAGAGATGGCAGTTTGAATCTGCCAGATGCTTTTTGGAAACTCTATGGGACAGTTCTATCCTGCCCTATAGGGTTGCTGTGAGTCAGAATTGACTCAATGGCATTTTTTTTTTTAAGGCACTCTGTTTAGAAGCCGTGGTGGCGCAATTGTCAAGCACTTGGCTGATAACCAGAAGGTTGGTGGTTTTCTAATACACGAGGAGAAAGATACAGCAGTCAGACTCCCATTAAGATTTACAGCTTTGGAAATTGTATGGGGCATTCTCCACTGTTCTACAGGGTCACTGTGAGGCAGAATCCTCTTGATGGTAAAGAGTTTTGTTTTGTTTTTTTTGTCTTTTGCTTGAGGCACTCTATTCATCTAAGACTTGTTCCTGCTCATCTAAGGCAATGGCTCTCACATTTAAAGTAGACAAATTGAATGTCTGTTAAAAACATAGGTTTCTAGACCCCGTATCCATTTGATCTGAGAGGGGACCAGTAATCTGTATTTTTAGCAAACACCCTGGGGGATTCTGATATAGTCTTAAGGCCATATATTGGGAAAAATGATTTTGAAGTATGGTGTGGCTCCTGGGAGTCCCTGGGTGGTACAAACAGTTAATGTGCCTGGCTGCTAACTGGAAGGTTGGTAGTTTGAGACCACCTAGAGGCACCTTGGGAGAAGGGCCTGGTGACCTATTCCCAAAAATCAGTCATTGAAAGCACGATGGAACATGGGTCTACCATGCAAACACAGGATCATTACCATGAATTGGAATCGACTCAACTGCAACTAACGAAAACAAACAGAGGATTAACTACTAAAACGTTTAAAGAACTCTCAACATTGTCGGAACAGGAACACAGGGTGCAGCCACCACCTAGGACGGAGACAGACTACACGAGGAAAGAAATTTCCAAGAGGGATTTTCCCCATGAAACTGAGATGGAGACCTCATTGGAGAGGGCCTGGTTGAAGCTTTCTGAATAGCAGTGAAGTTCAGTGAGGTGCCCAAGGGTGAGGCTAGCAAGCAGAAACCTTGAGCTGGGGTGCTGATGACCCCCCTTCACGCTGCCTTCTGGGAGGCCAGTGGGAAACGGGCTGTAGCTCTGGCATGACTTGCTGGATACCAGTTGTGAAGATGTGGCTGAACTGCGGGAGAAAACCACAGGGGGCCCTGCGTGCTGGGTGAGTACTACAGGGACAAGAGGAGAGGAGAGCACCCCAGAATAAGGAGAGAAGCCCCCTCCTCCCACAGGCTTCCTGCGGCACCCTCCAGAACAACACTCAGCATCACGCCAGCTGGCGGAGGAGAAATGTACACAGAGTCCAGTTCCAGCGTTCCCACACTACACTGAAGGATGCGTCTAGAGCTAAAAGCCTGGAAAGTAACAACAGAAATATCCAGGATATATTCTTAAGGCTTTTTTTACAAAAAAATATTGTAGTGAAAATATACATAACAAAACACATGCCAACTCAACAACTTCTATGTACAGCGACATTGATTACATTTTTCAAATTGCAGAACCATACTTGCTATGTTTTTCCAAATCATTCCATCACCACTCATTTTTAGGATTTATTTTAACTTCAGCATTTTATTCTTTTGAAGATAAAACCAAATTATGATGGGTAGGCATGGTTTTGTCTCATAGACTTGTTTCTTCTTTCTTCTTGCCCCTAGTTCAAAATTCTAGCATCTGGATGATTAACCACTTCCTAGACAGCAACTGGGTTCCCCATGTTTAAACCTCAGCGTCATCCTCTCACCCCATGTAGAAGGATCCACTGTTCAGAGAACATTCATCATCTCGGCCCCAGTGTTGTCAGTGGGAAAAGCTGTGCTGCGTTTATTGCAAAAGCCATCTTTGCTTTGAGTTGCAGGCATATTTTGAATCACTTATAAAATCCACTTAGCCAAGATATTGGTGTGAAGTCCCGTGATTCCTGTTTGGTACTGCTTGATGGGAGTCCTCACTCCCATTGACAGTCTTACAGAGACCTGTCACTTGCTTTTTTAAAATCCTGTTTGCATGTGTATCATTTGAAAGTGATTTTCACATCTCTGTATTATGTAAATCTTGAAGTGCTTGGAGCTATGCACACAGGAGGCACATTATAAATATAATCGAGGCATATTTATAAAGTAAAAGCATTCATGCTGCTTGCTTCACCAGTCAGACTCCAGCAATGCTCCAGGTATTGGTAGATTTATGGAATCTAACTTCTTCAAGGACATTATTCAAAGACAGGTTTTCTTTCTTCACATTGTTGTAGTTAAGAGTTTGGAATAGGAAGGAAACGTTGTAGACCAGAATGTTAGTGCCACAAGGGCACAGGCTGTGTGGCAGTAGCCACAGTGTTATCAGCATCTCTGTGACACATGGCTCATGGTGGAAACTTGTTAAGCAATGGTACAAAGGAAGGAAGAAGGGAGAGAAGAAAAGAAGAAATAGAATGCTTTAGAAACCTTACTCCTGTTTTCTGTTTGGTGTTGTTAATTGCCACGCTCCCCTGACAACAGAAGCCTAGCCCTGTGCTATGTTGGTGGTGGATTGGGCTGTTTTGATCCACAGGGCTTTCATTGGCTATTTTTCAGAAGGAAATAGCCATGCTTCTTTCTAGTCTGAGTTAAGAAACTCCACTGAAAGCTACTTAGTATCACAGCAACTTGCAAACCTCTATGGACACATGGGAGTCACCTGTGCATCAGGTGCACTGGCTGGGAATCGAACCCAGGTCTCCAGCATGGATTAGGCAAAGTCTACCACTTGAACCACTGATTTCTCAGCCCCTTAGGGAAAGAGCTACAGCTGCTAACCAAATAGTTGGCAGTTTGAATTTCCCAACTGCTCCCTGGAAACCTCCTGGAGCAGTTCTACTCTGTCCTATAGGGTCACTATGAGTCAGAATTGACTTGATGGCAATGGATTTGGTTTGGGGATTTTTTACATACAAAACTGCAGAGGAGTTGCTCTGAGAGAGACTGAGAGTCGTCACCTGAGGAGACAGATGTGCAGCTATGGGCGAGCCCCTGAACATCAGGAAACATGGCTTCTTTATCTTCATGCCTTAGTTTACCTCACTGGTTCTTGCTGAGTGAATGCTTGTTAAACTGTATTATTGACTTAAGGAGGCAAATCTCATTATGAGAATGGCACCTAATAACAACAAACTTGACCTTCAGGAAAAGACGGGTGTCAGGGAAGCATGTTTTTTACATCAAGTATGGCATATCTTAGAGTTATTTTTTCTTTTTTTAAATTATGCTTTAGGTGAAAGTTTACAGCTCCAGTTCATTTCTCTTGCGTAAATTTATACACATACGGTAATGTAGCATTAGTTGCAGTCTCCGTGATGTGACAACACACTCTTCCTTCCCACACCCGATTTCCTGGGTCCATTCAGCCAAGTTCCTGTCTTCCTGTCTTCTCATTCTGCCTCCAGACAGGAACCACCCCTTTGGTCTCGGGTATCTGCTTGAACCGAGAAGCATACTAACAGTTCTTTACTGTGTTTCCAATTCCCCTTGAATACTTGATAATATTTTAAGGAGAAAAAAACCCAAACCAAGCAAAACATGAAATTGTTGCATTGTTTTTTTTCCCCACCCTGATACTGTCACCTTCTTTTTCTTCAACTCAGGTAGGAGGTCAGTGTGAAGTCACTAACTCCTGTCCTGGGCCACAGGTTCTGCTCTGTTGTTCCAGGTGGTGGCCACAACACTGCGCCTACACTGATGGTGTCAGTTTATAAACTGGTTCCCCACACAGCCGCTCATCTACCCCTGCATCAATTACGTGAAGTTGAAAGCAGCTGATTCTGACTGATGGCAACTCCATGTCCATTAAGGGCAGAACCGTGCTCTGTAGAGTTTCAATGGTTGTTTTTTTTTGGAAATAGCCTGCCAGGCCTTCCCTCCCAGGCATCTCTGGGTAGACTCCAGTTGCCAATATTTTGATCAGTAGCTAAACACTTAAACCATTTGAACGACCTTGGAATGTGAGATAGATGCAGATTATTATTCTCATCTAGGGTTTAGTACTCCCAGGGGGCATCCAAGGTCAGACAGGTTAAAAATATTTTCTTTTTAATGTTTGATTGTGCTTTGTGTTTACAATTCAATTTGTCATACAAAAACTGACAAGCCAAGCCAAATGCCGTCGAGTCGGATCCGACTCACGGACAAACACATTGCTGTATAACTCTAGCTGCCCTCCCCACACTATGACAGCAGCTTCTCCTTTCCACCCCATATTTCCCATGTCTCTCTAACCAGTTCCTGTCCCCCTCTGTCCTCTCATCTCACATCTGGACAGGAGCTGCCCAGTTAGTCTCGTGAAATCTACTTAAGCCGAGAAGCACACTCTTTGCCAGTATCATTTTATATCCAGTCCATCTTCAAAGAGTTGGCTTCAGGAATGATTTCAGTTCTGGGCTACCAGAGAGTCCAGGGGCCATGTCTTCCAGGGACCCTCCAGTCTATTGGAACATGAGGGCTGCTCTACTTGTTAGAGTTTGAGTTCTGAACCCCATTTTTCTTCTATTACATCAGGGACTGCTTGTAGTCTTCCCTGTCAGGGTGGTCACTGGTGGTGGCTGGGCACCATCTAGTTCTTCTGGTCTCATACTGATTTAGTCTCTGGACTATGTGGCTCTTTCTGGCCCTTGGGCTCATGTTTTCTTTACGTCTTTGATATCTTTCTTTTTCCTCTACTCCATATGGGTTGGTACCAATGCAAATATTTTCTAAGGCTCACAAAATTGAATGAATATGGGGTCAGGCAGGTTAGACAAATTTGTGACGCAGTCTGGCAACCAAGCCCAGAAGCATTGGTGGGGAAGTGTAGGCTCCGTCTGAATGCATTTAAAGCCATCATTTTCAAAGCTTTGTGCCAGAGTCTTCCTGTAGATTGGTGGCTTGTGACCACTGAGCCTGCCCTCAGGGACTGAGCCAGGCAAAGGACAAGGCAGAACCTGAAAACCCCTCATCTGGCACCTGGCCAGTTGCTCAGTTTCCTCCCCCACCTTCCTAACATGTTCTCTTTGGTACTGACTACACTGTTTACTTCTCCACTCAACATTTCCTTCTCTGCCTTGAGCCTCAGTCACCTAAGTACTCCTGTTTTGAAGCACTCACGGCTGTCAGTGTTTTGTACAGTCTTAAATTTGTTATAAATATGTAACATTTATGTAGCAAATATGTAACAAATATGTAGCATTTTTGTGCATGTAGATACTATTTTTTCTTAGCAGTACATCTTGAAGAATGTTTCATACTAGTGTTCATCCAGCTCCCTTATTGTTTTTGATGGCTGCATAGTATTCTATTTATGGATGTGCTATCTTCTGTTTAACTGGACCTCTGTTGCTGATTAGGTTATTTCTCAGGTTTTGCTCTAACTAACAGTGGTACACTGAAAATCAGTTGTACTTGTGTTTCGGCACACTAAATTGGCAGACAATTGACCATTGCTTAGCTGTGAAATATAGTCAATTAAACTGATAAACTCATGTTTTAGAGTCAAAACAGGCACTAGTAGTATCTGGCTTTCGTAAGTCTCCCCAAGTCGGGGATGCTTCTTTTTAAACCTTCAGCCCATGACCAGATGGGAACCCCTGGATGATACAGATGGTTAGAAAGCTCAGCTGCTAACTGAAAGTTCAGATATTTGACTCCACACAGAGGTGCCTCAGAGGAAAGGCCTGGTGATCTCCTTCCAAAAGATCACAGCCACTGAAAACTCTATGGAGCCCAGTTCTACTCTGACACACACAGGGTCACCATGAGTTGGGGGGGGCTTCACAGCAATTGGCCCTAATACAACCAGATAGTTCTGAAAAAAATAAAAAAGATCACAGCAAATACATCATTACTGTGTATAGGACAAAATAGTACATGCTATCCGTCATTCATTGCCTAAAGCCTACATCCTAACCTACAACTCACTGATCCAGTAGCACTAGGAAGTCAACCATCCCAACTGAGTGAAATTTTCTAGATAATGCATCAACTTAAGATTTGGAGTTGATCAGACTGAGATTATTTTGAATGGAAATCTTTCCCTGTTTCTCAGATATAATCATTTGAACGTGAACCATGTACTTGACATCATGCTCTCGAGCATCCATTACTGCAGTTTGCTGATACTGAGTGGATGTGTCATGGCCTGAGTACCCCAAGAGTACCAAAAATGCTACCAAAACAATCAACCCTAAAAACCAAACCTATTACCATCCCGTTGATTCCAACTTATAGAACTCTACAGGACTGAATAGAACTGACCCATGGGATTTCCAAGGCCATCATCTTTACAGATGCAGACTGTCACATCTTTCTCCAAAGGCTAGGTGGGTGGATCTGAACCTCCAGCCTTCCTTCCTGTTAGTAGCTGAGTTAATCTCTGTACCACCCAGGAACTCCACCCTGCAAGACTGTTGTTGTTAGGTGCTGTCAAGCTGATTTCAACTCACAGTGACCCTATGCATACCATAACAAAACACTGCCCAGTCTTGTGCTATGTCCACAATTGTTTTTATGCTTAAGCCCACTGTTGCAGCCACTGTGTCGGTCCATCTCATTGAGGGTCTTTCTCTTTTTTGCTGACCCTCCACTTTACCAAGCATGCTGTCCTTCTCCAGGGACAGATCCCTCCTGACAACATGTCCAAAGTATGTAAGATACAGTCTTGCCATCTTTGCTTCCAAGAAGCAATCTGGGTCTACTTCTCCCAGAACAGATCTGTTTGTTCTTGTGGCAGTCCATGGTACATTCAATATTCTTCTCCAACACCACGTTCGAAAGCATCAATTCTTCTTCTTTGTTCATTGTCCTGCTTTTGCATGCATATCATGTAATTGAAAATACTATAGCTTGGGTCAGGCACACTTTAGTCTTCAAAGTGACATCTTTACTCTTCAATACTTTAAAGAGATCCTTTGCAGCAGATTTCCCCAATGCAATGTGTCTTTTGATTTCTTGATTGCTGCTAACATAAATGAATAAATGAATGAGTGAATGAATAGATTCCTATATTCTTTTTCTGAGCTCTTCTCTATGATTTCAGTACTGTTTATTTTTGTCTTCTTTTGCACTGTTGCTCTTTCTATATTCAGCATGTCAGTTTTGGGCCACTGTCCCCTCCCATTCCTCTGTAGCCTGAGAAACCTGGCTGACCAGGACAAGAGTGGGTCTAAAAACAGGTCAGGAATGGCTGGCTCTCCATGATTCAAGTTTATGGCTGGACTGCATAGTCTTTCTGACAGGTGTTTTGGGAATTCAAAGACACATTTCATTTCCCTCCTGGTTCTTGTACCCTGAATCAGTCAAGCAACTGGTTGCTCGGTAAAAGTATTACTGCTGTTTTGTAAGTCTACAAAATTCATTAAGTGTTCAGATATGTGGCCCACCCAACACTAGGACATAGAGGGTTATCCATCACAGTACTTGCACAGGTTGAGAGCTTTGCATGTATTTATTGACTGATAAAAGTAAAGCATGGAGCCTGGTCTTGTCACCCTCAATAGTGGTAGCTGACGTATGGACCCCTTGCTCAGCATCAGTCTTTCACTCAGAGATCTTGTTTAGTCTTCATAAAAATTCAGTGAAGTAGTTTCTATTGTTGTCTTCATTTTATAGAAAAGGAAGAAAAGTCTGAGACAAATTAAAGAGAAGTTTCTAAAATGATTTTTAATTTGGAAGTTGGCTTAAGCCCTATCTGTTGGATTCTAGACAGTACAGTTCTAACTGCTCTGCTATACTGACCCAAGAGGTTTTAGCTCATCAGAGAAGCAAGACTAAATATAGAGGAAACATTCTTTACTGGTTAAGTTAAACTATTTGCTTGGTTTAAAGAAGATTACATGTGATATTTTTGGTTTAAGGTTTAAGGATTATCTCAGGGCAAGAGTTCTCAGGGTTCATCCAGCCTCCACGGCTCTAGAAACTTCAGATTCTGTAAGACTTTAAAATTCTGTTTTGCATTTCCCCTCTTTTGATCAGGATTCTTCTATAGAATCTTGTATCAAAGTGTTCACTATAGCCAAGAATCATCCAATTCTTCTGGGCTCCTGGCAAAGGAAGAAGCTTTTCATGGAGGCAGTTAGGCATGCATTCCATTTCCTCCTCCTATCCCTAACTCTTCTTCTTCCTCTCGTTCTCCAGGCAAGTAGAGACCAAGCGGTGGGTTGGGTGGCTGCTTGTAAGCTTTAAGTAAAAAATACCCCTTGAAGTCTTCTTAAAATCAAACAGCAGTTTAACTTAACTAGTAAAGAATATTCTGCCTTGAGTTTTATGCTCTTTTAAGATGTACCTGTAAGGAATCAAATTAACAACAGCAACTCAAAAGATTAGATGAGAAAACTTAGAAGCAATGAGTTTCTGTTAGTGTGGGAAGAACAGCTCACATAGGGAGGTGGAGAATGGCTGTACAACTTGAAGAATGAAGTCGATGTCACTTAATTGTACATATAGAAACTGTTGAATTGGTGTATGTTTTGTTGTGTGTATTCTCAACAACAACATACATTATAAAAAAAAATAGATGAAACAATGGAGATGTCTTGAAATACTCTCTTACCTGACCTGTCCCTACTTACCTCTCTCCTATGCATCTGTCACCTCCCTTCCCTTGTGCAATCTGCTATCCAGCCACTGGGCTCCTTGCTGTGCCTGCAGTGTGCCAAGTGCATTCCTGACACAGGGCCTTTGTACATGCTGTTTCTGATGCCAGGAACACTTTTCCACCAGATATGCTCATAGCTTACTTCCTCAGTTCCTTAAATGTTACTCCCTCAGAAAGGTCTTTTCTGATGATCTTATCTAAATATAACAGATTCTACTACTATCTATGCTCTTACTCAGCTTTATTTTCTTTATTTTGCCTAACATGATATTAATTATCTTTTATACTTACTTTTCTTCCATTGTCTCTTCCACTAGTGCATCACTTCCAGAAAGTCAGGGACCTCGTATGTGTCCGCAGCACCAAGAGCAGTGCCTGGCACATAGTAGCTCATAGTATATATCTGTGGAAAGGAACGAATTAGTTTATCACATGTCAGTGTTCATCAAGATAACTGACTTGACATGTATTGAGTAACAATTCTGTGCCAGGCATTTTGCCAGATGTTTTACATTCTAGTATCTGTTTCCTACATATCTTGTATCTGTATTACCTTACTGCACTCTGTGAGACAGATATTTTATTCTCATTTAATAGTCACAGACAATAAGAGTGAAGTTCACGGAGGTGGAGTAACTTGCCCTTGGAAGATGAGTGGCTGAGCTAGACTCAGGGACACATAGTTGATGTGAAGTCCATTGTCTTTTCACTGTGAATTGCGTCTCGGGACTTCGTTCTCCCAGAGCTTCTTCTTCCTGCAGAACTACAGCTTAGACCTCCAAAACTTTTGGTGGAAACTAGTTCCTCTCCATTGTGCATTGGTGGTATTTTAATATGTTCTAACAAGACAGAGAAGAAATGGGAACCAGGGGCTTCTCAAGCTCAGGTGAAATACCCACAGTGTGATCTCACAAGGGTCAAGACCTGGGACAGCTGTCTTCCCAAGGCAGAAAATCTAATGTGATATGGTTACTCAATTAGTTGAGTTCATACCAGTGTAAGATTGTTGGAGTCAGAGAATTCTCCAACGAACACAGGCAGAAGGGAAGCCACGCTGAGGTTAAGGAAAAGACAGAGACGAAAGTTTGGGATCAGGGGGCTAACGGTCATCCCAGCTGAGAGCCCGGAATCAAGTTTTATTGAAGTATTTAAACCAATAACAATTAGTGTCCTAGGAACCAAGCAGTTGGTTTCTTGGCTAGTTGCTAGTGTGGGAACGGTTTTCTGCTACCCATTGTGTTGTCATGGTTTTCCATGTAAACATGTGGCCTATCTCATTGACTGGATGTGTTCCTATATAACTCCTTTGTTACTGGACACAATGGCAAAGTCAAGGTAATTGATGATCGTGCTTTTAATACAAAAGGTTATATAAAGCTAAAGTAACGGTATAGCAGCCAAGTGGCTGCAGTCGTATCAAGAGAGTTAACATATTTTCCCACATAAGATGGATCCTAAACCTAATCACTTCTCAGTTTCAAAAAAGACCAGAATGGACACAGAGACTCATACACACAAGGGGGAAGACAGGGGACAGGAGAGGCCCTGTCACCCAGCAAAGGAACACCAATGATTGTCAGCAGATGTCAAAACTAAGACAGAGATTTATGGGAAGAATAGACAGAGCCAAGACTCCAACTTGGATCCTTCACACACAGAACTGTGAGGAAATCAATTTTTATTCATTAAAGTCACCCTCTTGTGTTATATATGCTACGACAGCACTAAGTAACTAAGACACTCCGTCATAAACTTGTGGTAAGAAATGAATCAGATAGTATGATGTAAGATGTCTCACACAGGCACTGGCACATGGGCAAAGCTCCAAAATAGTTAGCCATGATGTACCAAGCCCTTGCTAAGCAGTGTGAATGTAATGATACATAAGACACAGCCCTTTGCCTCAGCAGACTACAGATATAATGGTGGAGAGACAAACGATTTCACTGTAAAGATTTTCCCATCTCCAGTTTGAGACCTGAACCCTACTCACTTTCTGACTTTTCTACCTTTTTAACCCTCAAGTCAGTTCCTTCTAGTCCCAAATGGGCAGGTGGAAGACCCCCATGTTTAGGGGCACAACCTTCTTTGTTACCTGAATTCTCCCAGGTGCTGGAATCTTTGCTCTGTAAAGGTGATGTGTGCTCCACTATGAGGATGTGATTTCAAGTCTTCCAAATTCCATCCTTCTCATTTCAAAGAAGAACTGATGCCTTTGAATTTTGGTGTTAGAGAAGAAAGTTGAATGTACCACAGACCACCAAAAGAACAAACAGATCTGTTTTGGAGGAAGTACAGCCAAAATGCTCTTTGGAAGCAAAGATGGCAAGACTGTGTCTTACACATTTTAGACATCTTGTCAGGAAGGATCAGTTCCTGGAAAAGAAATCATGCTTGGTAGAGTGAGGGGATCAGCTAAAAAGAGGAAGACCCTCAATGAGATGGATTGACACAGTGGCTGCAGCAATGGGCTTAAGCATAAAATGATTGTGGGCATGGTGCAAGACTGGGCAGTGTTTCATTTTATTGTGCATAGGGTTGCTTTGAGTCAGAACCACCTCAGCGGCACCTAACAACAACAACATTTCTGTCAGTTTCTCCTAGTGTTAAGGCTTTCATGTTGCTGGGATGCCGGAAGCTATGCCACTGGTATTCAAATGCCAGCAGAGTCACCCATGGTTGATAGATTTCAATTGAGCATCAAACTAAGAGACTAAGAAGAAGGACTCACAGTCTACTTCTGAAAAAAAACAAAACAAAACAGTAAGCCCTATAAATAGCAGTGGAACATTGTCTGATACAGTGCTGATAGATGAGCCCCTCACAGTTGAAGACTCTCAAAACACAGGTGGGAAAGAAATGCTTCCTCAAAGTACAGTCAACTTTAATGATGTGGATAGAGTCAAGCTTTTGAGATCTTTGTTTGCTGATGTCACAAACTCAAAATGAGAAGAGATAGCTGCAAACATCCACTAATAATTGGAGCATGGTGTGTATAAAGTATGAATATGGGAAAATTAGAAATTGTTAAAAATGAAATGGAACTCATAAATATCAGTATCTTAGGCATTAGCAAGCTGAAGCAGACTGGTACTGGTCATTTTGACTCAGACAATCATACAGTATACTGTGTCAGGAATAACAAATTAGGGAGGAATGGTGTTGCATTCATCATTTAAAAAGACATCAAAATTTATCCTGAAGTACAGTGCTGTCAATGATAAGATAAAATCCATAAGCCTCTAAGCAAGACTAACTAATATGACTACTATTCAAATTTACACACCAACCATGAATGCCAAAGAAGAAACAGAAGATTTTTACTAAGTTCTGCAGTCTGAAATTGATCAAACATGCAATCAAGATGAATAGATAATGGTGATTAGAATGCATAATTTGGACATAATGAAGGATTGGTAGTTGGAAAATAGGGCCATGGTGATAGAAATGACACTGGAGATCATGTGACAGAATCTAGCAAGACCAATGAGTTCTTCACTACCAGTACCTTTATCAACAACATAAACAGTGACTATGCATGTGGACCTCGCCAGATGGCATACACAGGAATCAAATTAACTCATCTGTGCAAAGAGATGACAGAAGAGTTCAACATAATCCACCAGAACAAGGCCAGGAGCTGACTGTGGAACAGACCATCAGCTGCTCCTAAGAAAGCTGAAGTTGAAGAAAATGAGAACAATTTCACAGGCAAAGTACAACCTTGAGTATATCCTACCTGAATTTAGAGAACATCTCAAGAATAGATTTGACACACTGAACATGAACATCAGAAGACAAGATGAACTGTAGAACGACTTCAAGGACATCATACATTAAGAAAGAGGTCATTAAAAGGACAGAAAAGACCAAAATGGATGCAAGAAGAGACTTTGAAACTTGCTCTTGAATGTTGAGTAGCTAAAGCAAAAGGAAGAAATGATGAAAGAGCTGAATGTAAGATTTCCAAAGGGTGGCTTCAGAAGACAAAGTAAAGTATTATAATGAAATGTGCAAAGACCTGGAGATAGAAAACAAAAAGGGAAGAACATCTCAGCATTTCTTGAGCTGAAAGCCACAGAACATATTGAAGCTTTGAGTTGCAATATCAAAAGATTCTATGGGGAAAATACTAAGTGACTCAGAAAGTATCAAGAGAAGATCAAAAGAATATACAGAATCATTGCGTATTTGAAGAATGTGTTGATATTCAACCAAGTCGGGAGGTAACATATGATGGTACTGACGGAAGAGGTCCAAGCTGCACTGAAAGCATCCATGAAAAACAAGTCTCCAGGAGCTATTGGAATAGCAACTGAAATGTTTCAACAAATGGAGGCAGCACTGAACGTGCTCACTCATCTATGCAGACAAGTTTGGAAGACTGCCACCTGGCGAATTGACGGGAGGAGATCCACACTCGTACCTATTCTAAAGAAAAGTGATACAACTGAATGCAGGAATTATTGAACAATATCATTAACATCATAAACAAGTAAAATTTTGCTGAAGACTTTTCAAAAGCAGTTGCAGGGGTATATACACAAGGAACTGCTAGAAACTCAAGCTGAATTCAGAAGAGGACATTGAACAAGGGATATAATTGCTGATGCCAGGTGGATCTTAGCTGGAAGCAGAGAATATCAGAAAGATGTTTATCTGTGTTTTAACAACTATGCAAATGCATTCGACTGTGTGGATTGTGACAGATTACAGATGACACTAAGAAGAATGGCAATCCCAGAGCACTGAATTGTGGTCATAAGGAATCTGTTCTTAGACCAAGAGGTGGTTGTTCAAACAGAACAAAAGGACACTGCGTGGTTTAAGGTCTGGAAAGTTGTGCATCAGGGTTGTTGTAACCTTTCACTATAATTATTTAATCTATATGTTGGGCACATAATCCAAGAAGTTGGACTGCATGAAGAACTGGGTATCAGGACTGTAAAACAACTTGCTATATGCAGATAACACAACCTTGCTTGCCTAAAGTGAAGGAGACTTGAAGCACTTACTGATGAAGACCAAAGACTACAGCCTTCAATATGGACTACACTTCAACATAAAGAAAACAAAAATCGGGAGGAGTAAAGATGGAGGACTAAGCACATGTCTCCTTATATCCCTCTGGAAACCAAGACCTGAACTGATAATCAAATGGAGCCTTCTGGTCACCAAGTGAGCCCCCAGGACATGGCACAGGGGTGTTAACTTGGACTTCATATCACTGAACGAAAAACTTTGTCTTTCACTGACTCCCGCTCCCAGCTAGCCCCGGCTCTCATGGATTGAAGGTAACACACCATTGTGACATTTTTTTTTCTATCTTGGATGGCAGGCGGAGCTGGGTGTTGCCTAGCAGCTAGACTCAGACACACTGCTGGTGGGATAGGCAGGCGAAATTGCCATATTTTGAGAGGCAAGCTTAGGACTCTGTACACCTAGCCACTTTGGGCATGTCTTTTTATCTCTGCCTCAGTGTGGTTTGTACGGAACCACAGGGCCTATGTGCAGGATGCCATGTTGGATACGGAGATTTTAGCGAGACCTAATTCTTAGCTTGGGAGCTTGCACCTGCAAACAGGACAGCACTTTTCTGACAGAAAAGTAATAGTTTACACAGTGTTGCCTATGGTGGGAGCCCAGCAGCAGAGGCTGAGGACTTATGTCTCAGCACCTTTAGCCCCTCTATCTGCCGACCGTGTGGAGTGTGCCATCTTAGATATGGTGGCCGCAGCTGGACCTAATTCTTAGCTTAGGAGCCAGAGCCTGCCCACAGGAGAGCACTTTTCTACCAGAAAGCTGTAGTTTACACAGTGTCGCCTAAGGCTGGGCCCTGTCAGCAGAGGCCAACAGGTCAGTAGCACTGCTGTATTTTGAACTACTTCGTATCATCTGGGGTTGGATATAGAGGTGTTTACTTTGCCAGTTGGGAAGAGGGACCTCTGCACCTGAAAACATGACTGACTTGGGAAGTGGTCAGATACCTTTTGCTTTACATTTTAAGACAGTCTAGAGAAACATCTGCAGTCCATCCTCACAGTATCTCTTTCAGCCTCTACTTACTCACATGGGACCCAAAAAGCAACAGACACTTGTGGCATACAAGAAATCATCCATGGCTTCAGAAGTCTCCCAAGAAGATACAGTATCTAGGAATTAATCTAACCAGAGAAATAACAGACTTTTACAAAGAGAACTACAAGCCCTTACTACAAAAAACTAAGAGAGACTTAGATGAATGGAGATACCTACTCTGCTCATGGATAAGAAGACTTAACATTGTGAAAATGTCTATTTTACCCAAAGCAATCTACTTATATAATGCAATCCCAATACAAGTTCCGGCATCATTTTTCAATGAGATGGAGAAACAAATCACCAATTTTGTTTGGAAAGGGAAGAAACCCCGGATAAGTAAAGTACTACTAAAGAAGAAGAACACACTGGGAGGCCTCTCATTACCAACTTCAGAACCTATTACACTGCCACAGTGTTCAAAACAGCTGGTACTGATACAAGAACAGATACATCGATCAATGGAACAGAATTGAGACCCCAGAGATGAAACCATCTGCCTATGAACAGCTAATATTTGGCAAAGGCCCTAAGACATTAAACTGGGGTAAAAACAATCTCTTCAACAAATGGTGCTGGCAAAATTGGATATCCATCTGCAATAAATTGAAACAAGATCCATGTCTTACGCCTTACACAAAAACCAACTCAAACTGGACAAAAGACCTAAATATCTAATCTAAAACAATAAAGCCAATCTAAGAAAAAGTAGGAACAACAATGGAAGTTTTAATACACAATGTAGACAGACTTCAAAATCTGTCAAACAAACAACAATCAACAGAAGAGAAAATAGACAAATGGGAATTATTAAGAATCAAACACTTTCGTTCATCCATAGACTTTATCACAAGAGTTAAAAGGCCACCTATAGAATGGGAAAAAATATTTGGCAACTCTATGTCAGACTAGTACCTGATCTCCATAATCTATAACGTACTACAAAATATCAATAAGAAGAAGATAAATCATTCAATTAAGTAATGGGCAAAGGAGATAGACAGACATTTCTCTAAAGAGGAGATCCAGGCAGCCAAAAAACACATGCAGACATGTTCACGATCTTTAGTTATTAAAGAAATTCAAATCAAAACTACAATGAGATACCATCTCATCCCAACAAGGTTGGCCATGATCCAGAAAATACAAAACAACAAATGCTGGAGAGGCTGTGGAGAAAGTGGTACTCTCCTATGCTGTTGGTGGGGTTGCAAATGGTCCAGCCTCTTTGGAAACCAATCTGGCACTTCCTTAAAAAAATGGATATAGATACATCATTTGATCTAGTAATGCCACTACTTGGAATATATCCTACAGAATCAAGACCATTCATACCAACAGATACATGCACAAGAATGTTTATGACAGCACAGCCCATGATAGCAAGAAGACAGAACCAACCCAGATGCCCAACAACAGAGGAATGGATAGGTAAACTATGGTCTATATACTCAATGAAGCACTATACAATGATAAAGAACAATGATGATTCCAGGAAACATCTCATAACCTGGTTTCAACTGGAAGATATTATGTTGAGTGAAAGTAGTCAGAGACAAAAGGACAAATATTGTATGAGACCCCCACGATAAGAACTCAAAAATAGACTTATGCATAGAAGAAAAGACTCTTTGACGGCTGCAGGGGAAAGAATGGAGGAAGGGGGAGTGGGGAGGGTTTAGATTAGATAGTTGGTAGAAATTCGTTGGGTGAAATCAATGACAGCACACATTAGAAACAAGAACAATATTAAGTGGACTTCAACATAACTTGATTACTCCTTCCATCTTAATCCAATAATGCAAGGACAGAATAGCTGGGACGGGGAGCAGGGGACCATGCTCTTAGGTGAAATCAAGGCCAATTGGCACAACTAGCGTTTTGCTAAGAGGACTCTCTGCACCTCACATTGGTGAGTGGCATCTGGAGTCTTAAAAGCTGCCATCTGAGGGCACAGCAAATGGTCCCAGCTCAGCAGGAGAGGATGCTCACCGAGGACCAAAACAACAACCTAGAAGACAGTGAGATCCACATGAGTGGGTGCCTACATCTACTTGGGACCAGAAGAACCAGATGGTGCCTGGCCACCAGCAGCGATAGCCATGATGGAGCTCACAAAGTTGACTCTCACTGGCAACACAAGAATAAAAAGGGGTGCACCCTGATATCTCCACTAAAAGACCACAATTGATGGTCCAGCAGCTTCAGGGTTCCCCTGGGAGCATGGCCCCTGGCACTGATGCTGCCCTTTCCCATGGATCGTAATGAAGGTGCACTCTTCTGACAGCAAGGGATTGGACTTGGCCACACAGAGTGACTATATATTGGGTGCACTTTATGGTTCTATGCATCTATAGGATGTCATCCTGCTCACCTCTGATTGGAGGAAGGGGAGTGGGTGGAGAGAAGGGGGAATAAGACTGTTGGGAGGATGAGACATATATGAAGCAGAGAGGAATAGCGTGCTGTCACCGAGCACGGAGAGCAGCAGTGGGCATGCAAATTTATATGGGAATATATATTTTCACTCAGTCATAATAATTAAAAAAAAAAAGAAAGAAAACAAAAATCCTCACAACTGGACCAATAAGCAACATCATGATAAATGGAGAAAAGATTGAAGTTGTCGAGAATTTAATTTGCTTGGATCGTCAATCAAAGTCCATGGAAGCAGCAGTCAAAAAAAATCAAAAGACCTGTTGCGTAAGGTAAATTTACTGCATTGAGACTTCTTTAAAGGGTTAAAAAGCAAGATGTTTCTTTAAGGACTAAAATGCACCTAACCCAAGCCATGATGTTTTCAACAGCCCCGTATGCATCTGAAGGCTGGACAATAAATACAGAAGACAGAAGGATGAAAGCCTTCGAATTGTGGTGCTGAAAATGAATACTGACTACAGCATGGACAACCATGTGAACAAACACATCTGTCTGTCTCGGAAGCAGTACAGTCAGGATGTTCCTGAGAAGCCAGGATGGTAGAAGAAGTGCAGTGAGAAAGCTCCTTAGAATCGCGATGGCAATACTTCTCACATACTTTGGACATGCCATCAGGAGCGATGAATCCCTGGAGGGTGACATGTTAGTAAAGCAGAGGGCCAATGAAAAAGAGGAAGACCCTCAACTAGATGGATTAATGCAGTGGCTGCAACAGGTTCAACAGTAATGATGATTATGAGGATGGTACAGGTTTGGGCACTGTTGTGGTCTGTTTTGCATAGTGTCACTATGAGTGGGAACCAACTTGATGGTACCCAACAACAAATTCCAGTGAGTCCAGTGGGAAGATGCAGTTACTGTAGAGAGTTTTTGACTCTGTATCTGTCTCACTGACCTGGTATATTGGTGTCCCAGGGCCGTGGTAACAAAATAACAGGAAGTGGACAGTAAGGACAGACATACATTGTCTCAGTTCTAGAGCCTGGGAATCTGAGCTCATGGTTTTGGCTATGTCGGTGACTTCTGAGACACTGAGAGAGTCTCTGTACCATGCCTCTCTCCCAGCTGCTGATAGCTCCAGCTGTTTCTTGTCTTTCAGTTGCATTATTATACGGTGTTCTTCTCTGTGTCCCTGTCTCTGTATTTTTTCCACCAAACCAAAATTATAAAATAAAATACACCCACTCCACAGAGTCAGTTCTGACTCCAGTTGACCCTGCAGGACAGACTAGATCTACCCTACGGAGTTTCCAAGACTGTAAATCTCTTGGGAAGAAGATTGCCACATCCTTCTACTGCTCTTTTCCACCAGTCACATAGAATGATCGACCTACCCTACTCCAGTATGACCTCCTGTCAACTTAACTGAGAATGCCTTCAAAGACCCTATTTCCAAATACAATCATATGTTCACGGCCAGGGGTTAGGACCTCAACCTATCTTTTTAGGAGGACACCATTCAATCCATAACACCAGAGATCCCATGGTGCCTCTGTGGTAGCATCTACTATATGACAACATCATCAAAAATGTCATGTATTTATTAACATTCCATAGATGAGTTTGTAAGCTGACAAGAGGGTCTTAGGCATCATGAATTTGAATACTATTATTCAAATTACTGTGGCAGATGTGGAAGATAAAAGGAAGTACCTCATTTTGTGTTCATTAAGCACTAGAGGGGATTTGTCCCCTGGCTGCCGACTCATTATGCCAGCTATGCTTTAATGGGAGTTAAGTTCCAACAGGACATCAAGGGAAGAGATGATCCCTCAAGGATCTGGGAACTCCTCCCTCCAAATTGCAGATCAAAGCTAGGTTATAAGCTTCTATACTGTCTTGCTAATGAATTAGACTAACCTGTATTCTTTGCTTTTTTTTTTCCTCTAAACACTTCTATGTATAAATGATTACAGACATATGGAGAAAGCAAGAGAGATTGCGAGGTCTCCCCAGAATATCTGCCATAACAGACTTCTCTGTTTGGGAGAGGAAGTAGCATCGTAAGAATGCCTGTTCTAGGGCTTTGCTCCTGTTCTTTCACTCACACATCACAAAAACCCAACGATAAGCTACTGTCTGGAACCCTGGTGGTATATTGGTTAAGAGTTTGGCTGCTAACCAAAAGATCAGCAGTTTGAACCTGCTAGACACTCCTCAGAAACTCTAAGGGGCAATCCTATTCTGTTCTATAGCGTCTCTATGAGCTGGAATCAACTTGGCAGCAATCGAGTTTTTGAAACTTCTGTTGGATATACAAGGAAATGGAGACTTGGCTGGCTAAGCAATAAACCAAAAACCTAACCTGTTGCCGTCAGGCCCATTCCAACTCTCAGCAACCCTATGGGTCACAGTACAGCTGCACTGTAAGGGTTTCAAGGAATGGCTGGTGGATTTGAACTGCTGACTTTTTGGTTAGCAGCCAAGCTCTTAATCACTGTGCTGCAAAACTGCCCCAAGTCATCTCAGATAGTGTTTCAGTCACCTGGTACTGCTCCAACAGAAAATACCATGAGTAAATGGTTTCATGCACAGAAACTTTATTGTCACAGTCCGGTAAGCCACAAATCCATTTATGAGTTACAAGTCCACTCAACAAGAGAAATTATCACAACCTGGTAGGTTGAGTCCAAATTTAACAAGAGCATCTCGGGACAGGCACCTCAGGTCCAAAGGATGTGTTCCGCTCTTGGTGCTGCCTTCTTGATGGACTTAGGTTCCCAACCTACTCTGCTCGCTGCTGTCCCTTATATCCCACAGCTGATACCTTGAGTCCTGCCTCAGGAACACCACTGTGGTCTATTTTCCCTCATCAACGTCACAGAGGCAGGATTCACAACACATGGGAGGAATTGCACCATGTTGGGACTCCTGGCCAAGTCAAATCAACACATACATTTTCGGGAGAACACAATGCAATCCACGCCAGGTAGCCAGCTCCCCACTGGTGTTGACATGAGCTTCACATGTGACCAATAAAAGCTGTAATTTTTATGGAAGCCGACTGCCACATCATTGTCCCATAGAGCAGCAGCTGTGAGTTTGAATCACTGCTCTTTCGGTTCCCAGCCAAGTGTTTAACCACTGCACAACTGGGCCTCCTTGGGGTGGTTAGGCAGCCAACCCCAAATCACGCAGCTCACGGGAGACTGGGCAGTAAGCCTAGGGCTGGCTAGTTTAAACACACTGGCTGAACCGCTGTTCTGAGGTGACTCTGTGAGGCCCATCAGGCTCCTAAAACCAGTTGTCGTCCGGCTGACTGCTTTTAAGAAAGCCCCCATGTGTGTCAGATTAGAACTGTGCTCCACGGCGTTTTCTTCTGAGGCCCCACTGGGGGGAAACAAACCTCCAATCTTTTGGTTAACAGCTGAGCACATTAACCATTGCATCACTCAGGCACCCCGTCAGATAACTTCACTACAGTAAGTATACACAGCACTGGCAGTGGGCATACAAGAAGAGGGAAAACAGAGCTGACAAAATTGCCAAAGAGAAGTGACCAACTCACATGAACCAAACCAAGCTGTCTGCTAATGGGACTTTCTCCTCTTCCACAAACCTGCTGCGCAGGAAGCGAGGTAATCTAGGCAGAAAGCGCTCCTTTACACGACTTAGGGGAGAGAGGGAACATGTGGAAAGCCAGAGAGTGTGGATAAGACAAAATGAAACACGGGGCTGAGGCCTCACAAGTCTGTGGTAGGGAAGGCCTCATCTTGTGTCCACCGCCTCACTGTACTTCTAGAGACTTCCAGAAGGTGAGAAATCCCTGAAAGCTCAGCCCCAAGTACATTTTAGCATCATTTGAGGCAGCAAGTCTTTGCGGCAGTGAGTACTCGTCACTGAAGATGGAGAAGGCTAATCCCTGCCCTCCGTAGCCCCTCTCTGCTTTGGGGCCCAACAGACAACACAGCCCAGTTTTGCCATCTTTTCTCCTGGGTCCCATGTGCCAGGTCTGGGTAATATTTGTGCTGTTCTCCCTGTTCTCTCTGGCTTGCCTCCGTCAGAGAGAAATGAGGGGCCTGGGAGAGAATGGAAACAGGCCTGCTAAGCAACACTCACAGTAACAGATGACTCTGCGGGGACTCCTCCTGGAAGGCTGAACCCAGTGCTGAGCACCTCGTTGATGCCAGGTACAAACAAACAGAGCGGGCGCCAGGGGTGGGCAGCAAGGCTGGCAGAGGAGGGTGGCTTGATTTATGAAGGAAGATTAACAGAGCTGAATAGGTCAAGTTGGAATAAATTATGATGGGCTAGCTCTTGGATTGTTTGCTCACCTCTGAAGCTTATAAACCACAGAGCAAGAAAGATTTGGGTTGGACTGGAGAAATATCACAAGAAGCAATGAAAAGAAATACATAAAAATAATGGACTGTAATGTTATACCTATTCTCTCCCTAGAAACCTCCAATCATTTTATGGCTGAGCATAATACGCACACTACAGTGGGAACTGTTTGGACCATAAAGTGGCTTGTAATTGAGCTAAAACCTTTACAAAAAAATGTAATATTTAGCAAGTAGTTAATGGGCACTTAGTGGATAGAGAGCAGGGCCTCAGCTTTGATTGCTCCTCACTCACTGGTGTGGTGTAGGTGGAGAAGGGGGTTGCTTTGGACACATAAAACCGCAGCCAGTATTTTCTACTGCCATTTTTAAGGCACGCACAATTAATTTCCATTTTTCAGAAAAAAAAGTAGACGGTTCTTCCCACTTGAAGAAGTATGGATTTCAGAACACAGTTAAAGATCACTACAGGTCAGCTCTTCATACAGTCACAGGTGGCCAGTTCCTTGCTGGTGTCAGTGTGAAGGTCACTGAGACCTCCACGACCTTCTCCTGCTCCTGTTATGGTCATGAAACAGGGGAGAGGAGAAGGTCAGATCTCCCTGTTTCTCCTAGGAGTCATCTATCTGCTTATCACACTTTGGTGACTTTCCTGTTGCTGTGGTGCTGGAAACTATGTCACTGGTATTTCAAATGCCAGCAGAATCAGCCACGGTGGACAAGTTTCAGTGGAAATTCCAGACTAAAACAAAAGAGGAAGAAAAGCCTGGTGATCTACTTCCAAAAATCAACTAATGAAAACCCAATGGATGACAGTGACTATTTTGACCTAAGTACTAGAAAAGGAGCTTCCTCAGTTGGAAGGCAGTTAAAACATACACTAGATGCAAAACGGACTCAAACATACAACAGTCGAAGATAGTGCAGGACTTGGCAATGTTTCATGCTGTTGTTTGGGGGTTGTCACCATAAGTTGGAACTATTTCAGTGGCAACTAAAAGCAATCCCCCTCTATGGACTTCTCAAAACCCTCTACTTGAGGAGTCTCTGTCCATACTGAGCAAAGGGCCAGCCTTCCCCTTTTCTCCTTCCCCCTGCTTGGAACACTCCCTCCTCAAATATCAGCAGTACTCACTTCATCACTTTGTCTGGTTTCCGCTCCAACATCAGCTCATTAGAGAGACCTTACCAGGCCACCAGACCAAAAGTAGCAGCCCTTCCTCCTTCACTCTCTAGCCTTTCATGCTTCTTTATTGTATTTTTTTAGGTGAAATTTACATAACATAAAATGTAGAGAAAGCGGAACCCTCAACTATTGCTGGTGGGAACGTAAAATGGCACAGCCTTCATAGAACACAGCAAGGAGGTTCCTCAAAAAACTACAGATTGAACTACTTTACTAGTACATACCAGTACCAGTTGCCTTCTAATTAATTCCGACTCATAGTGACCGTATAGGACAGAGCAGAACTGCCCCACAGAGTTTCCAAGGAGCACCTGGTAGATTTGAACCACCAACCTTTTGGTGAGCAGATGTAGCTCTTAACTACCACATCACCAGGGTTTACAACCCAATAATTCCACTCCTAGGTAAGCACCCAGGAGAACTGAAAGCGGAGGCTTAAACAGATACCATTCATCAACGTTCACTGCAGCGTTATTCACAAGAGCCAAAGGTAGAAACAACCTAAATGCCCATCAGCAGATGAATGGACAGGCAAAATGCAGTACATACACAGTAGAACACTACTCAGCCTGTAAGAGAAATGAAGTCTTGATACGTGTTACATCATGGATAGAGCTGGAAGACATCATGCTGAGTGAAAGAAATCAATCACAAAGGATAAATACTGTATGATTTCACTTACATAAAAAGACAAGAACAGGCAAATGTATAGGACCCAAAGTTTATTACTAGTTGCCAGTGATAGAGAAAAGTGAGATTATTGCTTACAGAGCACTGAGTTTTGGTGATCAAAAAATCACATTAAATAAGAGCACAGCCCATAAATGTAATTGTTGTCAAAAAAGTTGTATACCTGTAAAAAGCTGAGTGAGCACAAGTTGTATGACAGGTTTACAATGACTAAAAAAAGACACTGCTGAGGCTGCTTACATACAAACACCTCACAAGATTTGGTTTCTTGGTCTGGAAGTTTAGAACCAGAATTTCATGGGATAGTCCAGTTAATTGGCCTAATATTGTGCTTATGGCTTCTATTTAACTCCTTGTTTGTTGTATACCACCTGAGGTCTTACAAGCCGGCAAGTGGCCATCCAAGATACAACAATTAATCTCTACATTTTTCTGAAGCAACAGAGAAGGAGGAGAGTCAGGAAGAAGAGGAAATGGAATATGTGGCTAATTGCCTCTGAGGATAACTGCTCCTTCTGTGAAGAGACCTGAAGAACTGGATAATGCCCAGCTACCACTGATGAACACTATGATCAAAGATTCTACAAAGATTCTACAGAAGAACCATGATCAAAAGGAGGAAAATGTGGAACAGAATTTTAAATTCACATGGATCTGAGACTTCCTAGAGCCATGGAAGCTGGATGAATTCCTGAAACTATGGCACTGAGACAATCTTTAAACCTTAAACCAAAAATACCCCTTGAAGTCTTAAAATCAAACTGTAGTTTAGCTTAACTAGTAAAAACAGCCTGCTTTGCACATTATCCTGGTTTAAGAGCTGCCTGTATGGGATCAGATTGACAAAAGCAACTGAAAAGATTATATAGGAAACTTACAGACAGCGAGTTTAAGTTAAGGAGGTAAGAAAGACCCAGAAAAGGAGGGTGAGAATAGTTGCCCAACCAGAAGAATGTAACCTATGTCACTGAACTGCACGTGTGTAAACTACCAAATTGACATACCTTCTGCTGTGCATACTGTCAAAAATAACAAACATAGTCCATGATAGCAAAAAGATGGAATCAACCCAGATGCCCAACAACAGAGGAATGGATAGGTAAACTATGGAATATATACTCAATGGAGCCCTACGCAATGATAAAGATAATGATGATTCCAGGAAACATCTCATAGCCTGGTTGATCTATTGTAAGGGAAGTCTCCTTAAGGTCAGCCTTGTACCACCTTTTATCCTACATGAGATAAAAAGGAAGCAAGCAGAAAGTCAGGGACCTCATACCACCAAGAAATCAGTTCTGGGAGCAGAGGGCATCCACTGGTTCCTGTGCTGAGATGCTCCTAAAACAAGGAAAGACTGATGCATCACAAGGGCTTTCCAAATGTTTCCCCTGGATCTGATGCCTTGAATCTGGACTTGTAGCCTCCTGGACTGTGAGAGAATAAACTTCCCTTTGTTAAGGCCATCCACTTGTGATGTTTCTGTTATAGCAGCACTAGATGACTAAGACTTGCTGAATATTAGCTAAGTGAACATACCCCCTCATGGCTGTCAGTTTGTCATACTGTAGCAGCTTGCATGTTGCTGTGATGCTGGAAGCTATGATGTCAGTATTTCAAATACCAACAGAGCATTCAGACTGACATAGACAAGAAGAAAGGCCTGACAATCTACTTCTGAAAATTAGTCTCTGAAAACCCTTACGGATCACAACAGAATATTGTCTGCCTCACTTGCTTTGGGCTCATTGTCAGAAGGGAGAGATCAACAGCTGGAGGAGAGCATCATGTTTGGTGAAGCAGAGGACCAGCAAGGGTGAGGAAGACCCTCAGTGAGACTGATTGGCACAATGGCCACAGACATGGGCTCACACATGGTTGTGATTGTGAGGATGACATAGGACAGGAAAATGTTTTGTTCTGTTTTAAAAAGAAACCTACTGTCTTCAAGCTGGGTCCGACTCAGAGAGATCCTATAGTTCAAAGTAGAACCAGGGGATGGAGTCAAGATGGCAGACTAAGCACATGTCTCCTTATATCCCTCTGGAAACCAAGACCTGAACTGATAATCAAACGGAGCCTTCTGAGCACCTAATTAGCCCCAGGACACGGCACAGGGCTGTTACTTTCGACTTCTTGCTACTGAGCAAAAAACCTCCTCTCTTTCACTGACTCTCCCTCCTGGCTAGCCCTCGCTCTCACGGACTGAAAGTAAACACCATTTTGACTCTTTTTTTCTCTGTCTTGGCTGGCGGGCAGAGCTGGGTCTTGCCTAGTGGCTAGACTCAGACGCGCTGCTGGGGGGATAGGCAGGTGAAATTCCCATATTTTGAGAGACAGGTGTACGACTCTGTTAATCTAGCCGCTTTCAGCCTGTCGTCTTATCCCTGCCACAGTGGAGTTTGTACGGAATTACGCAGTCAGTGTGCGGGACGCCATGTTGGTACCGAGATTTTAGCGGGACCTCATTCTTAGCCTGGGAGCCAGCACCTGCAAACAGGACAGCGCTTCTCTGACAGAAAAGCAGTAAATTACACAGTGCTACCTACGTTGGGGGCCCTGCAACAGAAGCAGAGGAATCACTACCTCTCAGCACCTTTAGCCCCTCTATCTGCTGCCTGTGTGGAGAACACCATCCTGGATATGGTGGTTGCAGCTGGACCTAATTCTTAGCTTGGGAGCCAGAGCCTACCCACAGGAGAGTGCTTTTCTACCAGAAAAGCCGTACTCTACACAGTGTCGCCTAAGGCTAGGCCCTGTCAGCAGAAGCCAACAGGGCAGTAGCATTGCTGTATTCTGAACAAGTTTGTGTCATCTGGGGTTGGATACAGAGGTGCTTACTTTGCCAGTTCAGAAGAGAGACCTCTACACCTGAAAACCTGACTGACTTGGGAAGTGGTCAGATACCTTTTACTTTACATTTTAAGATAACCTAAAGAAACATCAGCAGTCCATCCTCACAATATCTCTTCCAGCCTCTACTTACTCACATGGGACCCAAAAAGCAACAGACACTTGTGGCATACAAGAAATCACCCATGGCTTCAGAAGGCTCCCAAACAAAGCAACCAAGGAGTTTTCCAGCTGAAGACACTTTTATGAAAGCATCAGAAAGTGAATACAAAATGATTATGTACAGAGCCCTTCTAGACCTTATACAAAATGCAGCAGAACAAAATGAAAAATTAAGCAAGCTCTTCAATCTGATAGAACACCAGTACTCTGAAATCCACCAGATCAAGAACAAAATCAAAGACACAGAAACTTGAATGCAAAGCCAAGAAAACAGAATGGAACAAATAGAAAAAAGAATTTCTGACTTAGAAGACAGAGCTACTGAAGCCAGCGTCTATGAGCAGAAATCAGAAAAAAGAAACAAGAAAAATGGAGAAGCATTAAGAAGCATGTGGGACTCTATTAAGAGGAACAACCTTTGATTAATTGGAGTCCCTGAACAGGGTGAGACACCTGAGAACACAGAGAGTATTGTTGCTGAGCTGCTGAAAGAAAACTTCCCAGAAATCATGAAGGATGACAATATAGACATCTCAGATGCATATTGTACGCCACCCAATATAGATCTCAAAAGAAAGACTACAAGACATATTATAATCAAGCTTAACAAAATGAAACATAAGCAGCAACTCTTAAAGGCAGCAAGACTCAAATCAAAGCTAACATTCAGAGGGAAACCCTGTAGGCTCTCTTCAGATTTCTCAGCAGAAACCATGCTGGCATGGAGACAGTGGCATGACACATTCAAACCCTTGAAGGAGCAAAACTTCCAACCAAGACTTATATATCCTGCAAAGCTATATTTCAAATACAAAAATGAAATTAAGACATTCCCAGATAAACAGAAACTCAGAGACTTTGTAAAAACCAAACCAAAACTACAAGAAATACTGAAAGAAGTTCTTGGTGCAGACTTAGAAGAACAAAACCACTAACTTTATATTTTAGAATGACACACTACCTAAAACTCTACTCAGTTAGGAAAGGCTCCAAAGTCAATCACAGCTTTAATACGGAAAGAAGCAATCCAGTGATCATCATGAAAACTATGGTGCCATCATATTAAAAAGAGGGATATACTACAGTTGTTTCAGTCCTTCCAGACAGAGAGGAAGATGACAAGACTGGTAGTAATTAAAATTGGGTCTATATATAGTTTATTAAGGGAGATCATAGGGGCAGCTGTAAAGCACAACAAAGATGTATCATACCATTTCAATAAATGTAACACAGGAGTCTCAACAACTACAAAACAAGCTCTGAAAAAGGTGAAAAACCAACTCACAAAAAAGAATGTCTCAGACTAATAAGAACAACAGAGAAAACATCAACATAAAAATAAACATATCACAATGGCAGCACTGAACACATACCTATCAATAATTACATTGAATGTGAATGGACTGAATGCTCTAGTAAAGAGACATCGAGTGACATCTTGCATCAAAAGTCATGACCCATCCATATGTTGTCTACAAGAAACTCACTTGAGACCTAAAGATAGGAACAACCTGAAAATTAAAGGATGAAAGAATATATATCAAGCTAACAATGAACAAAGCAGAGCAGGAGTGGCAATTCTGATCTCAAACAAAATCAATTTTAATGTCAAATCCACCATCGTGGACAAAGATGGACACTATTTATTGCTGAAAGGTTCAGTACACAAACAAGACTTAACTATGTTAAATATTTATGCACCTAATATCAGAGCATGAGGGATCTGACTCGACGGCACTTGGCAATATCAGAGCACCTAAATACATCAAAGAAACACCGACTACACTCAAAAGAGAGTTAGATGACTCCACAATAATAGTGGGAGACTTCAACACTCCACTGTCAATACTGGACAGATCATTTAGAAAAAAGCTCAGAAAAGATACAGAAGACCTCATTGACACAATTAACCAACTAAAGCTCATTGATATATACAGAACTTTCCACCCATTAGCGGACATCTACACCTTCTTCTCCAGTGTACATGGCACATTCTCCAGAATTGACCATGTGTTAGGCCATAATGCAATGCTCAACAAAATCCATACCATTGAATTACTGCAAAGCATCTTCTCTGATCATAAAGCCATCAAAGTTGAAATCAATAGCAGAAAAAACATAGATAGAAAGTGGAACTCTTGGAAACTGAATAACATCTTGCTCAAAAAAACATGGGTTATAGAGGAAATCAAGGATAAAATAAAGAAAGTCATGGCTTCCAATGAGAACGAAAACACTTCCTACCAGAACCTATGCGATACAGCCAAAGCAATGCTCAGAGGTCTGTTTATTTCCATAAATGCACACATCTGGAAGGAAGAAAGAAACCAAAGCAAGGAACTAACCCTGCAGCTTGAACACGTAGAAAGAGAACAACAGAGGAACCCCTCGGGCACCAGAAGAAATGAGATCATAAAGATTAGAGCAGAGCCAAATGAATTAGAGAATAGAAAAACAATTGAAAAAATTGAAAAGACCAAAAGCTGCTTTTTTGAAAAGATCAACAAAATTGACAAACTACTGACTAAACTTACTAAAGAAAAGCAGGAAAGGAAAGAAATAACCCAAATTAGAAACGAGAGGGGAGTAGTCACCACAGATCCAACAGAAATAAAAAATATCATAACAGAATACTATGAAAGACTGTACTCTAACAAATTTGAAAATCTAGGGGAAATGGACCAATTCCTTGACTCATAGCACCTACCCAAATTATCACAACGTGAAGCAGAACAACTTAATAAACCCATCACAAAGGAAGAGATTGAAAAGGTCATCAAAACACTGCCAACCAAAAAAAGTCTGGGCCCAGATGGCTTCACTGCAGAATTCTACCAAGCATTTAGAGAAGAGTTATCTCCAATACTACTCAGACTATTTCACAGTATAGAAAGGGATGGAGTACTCCTTAACTCATTCTATGAAGCCAGCAAAACCCTGATACCTAAGCCAGGGAAAGACCCAACAAAGAAGGAGAACTACAGACCGATATCACTCATGAATCTAGATGCAAAAATCTTCAACAAAATTCTTGCCAACAGAATACAACAACATATCAAGAAAATAACCCATCATGACCAAGTGGGATTCATAACAGGGATGCAAGGCTGGTTCAACATCAGAAAAACAATTAATGTGATTAATCACATATATAACACAAAAGACAAGAATCGCCTGATTTTCTCCATTGATACAGAAAAGGCATTTGATAAAGTCCAACACCCATTCATGCTAAAAACTCTTAGCAAAATGGGCATAGACGGCAAATTCCTCAACACAATAAGGGCCATTTATACAAAATCAATTGCCCATGTCATTCCGAATGGAGAGAGACTGAAAGACTGTCCCTTAAGATCAGGAATAAGACAAGGATGCCCACTCTCACCTCTTCTATTCAACATTGTACTAGAAGTTTTGGCCAGAGCAATTAGACAAGACCAAGAAATAAAGGGCATCTGCATCAGCGAAGAGGAAGTTAAAATCTCCCTGTTTGCAGATGATGATTGTATATGCAGAGAATCCCAAGGAATCTATAAGTAAGCTACTCAAACTGATAGAAGAGTTCAGCAAAGTCTCAGGATACAAGATAAACATAAGTAAATAAGTAGGATTCCTTTATACCAACAATGAGACTGTTAAGGAAGAAATTATCAAATCAATACCATTTATGATAGCCCCTAAGAAGATAAAGTACCTAGGAATTAATCTAACCAGAGAAATAACAGACCTTTACAAGGAGAACTACAAGCCCTTACTACAAGAAACTAAAAGAGACTTAGATAAATGGAAAAACCTACCCTGCTCATGGATAGGAAGACTAAACATTGTGAAAATGTCTATTTACTCAAAGCAATCTATTTATATAATGCAATCCCAATACAAGTTCCAGCGTCATCTTTTAAAGAGATGGAGAAACAAATCACCAATTTTGTTTGGAAAGGGAAGAAGCCCCGGATAAGGAAGGTATTACTAAAGAAGAAGAACACACTAGGAGGCCTCTCATTACCCGACCTTAGAACATACTACACTGTCACAGTGGTCAAAACAGCCTGGTACTGGTACAAGAACAGACAGATCGATCAATAGAACAGAATTGAGACCTCAGAGATGACACCATCTGCCTATGAACAGTTGATATTGACAAAGGCCCTAAGACATTAAACTGGGGTAAAAACAGTATCTTCAACAAACAGTGCTGGCAAAATTGGATATCCATCTGCAATAAACTGAATCAAGATCTATATCTTACACCTTATACAAAAACCAACTCCAACTGGATAAAAGACCTAAATATCAAACCTAAAATGATAAAGCTTATCCAAGAAAAGGTAGGAACAACAATGGAAGTTTTAATACACAATGAGGACAGACTCCAAAATCTGTCAAACAAACAACAATCAACAGCAGAGAAAATAGATAAATGGGAACTATTAAGAATCAAACACTTTTGCCCATCCAAAGACTTTATTAATAGAATTAAAAGAACACCCACAGAATGGGAAAAAATATTTGGCAACCCTATGTCAGACCGACACCTGATTTCCATAATCTATAAGATACTACAAAATATCAATAAGAAGAAGATAAATCATCCAATTAAGCGATGGACACAGGAGATGGACAGACATTTCACTAAAGACGAGATCCAAGCAGCCAAAAAACACATGCGGACATGTTCACGATCTTTAGTTATTAAAGAAATTCAAATCAAGACAACAATGAGATACCATCTCACCCCAACAAGGCTGGCCAGAATCCAAAAAACATAAAACAACAAATGCTGGAGAGGCTGTGGAGAAAGTGGAACCCTCCTACACTGTTGGTGGGGTTGCAAAATGGTCCAGCCTCTTTGGAAAGCAACCTGGCACTTCCTTAAAAAAATGGATACTGATATACCATTTGACCCAGTAATTTCACTACTTGGAATATATCCTACAGAATCAAGGCCTTTCACACCAACAGACACATGCACAAGAATGTTTATCGCAGCACAGTCCATGATAGCAAAAAGATGGAATCAACCCAGATGCCCAACAACAGAAGAATGGATAGGTAAACTATGGTACATATACTCAATGGAGCACTGCGCAATGATAAAGAACAACGATGATTCCAGGAAACATCTCCTAACCTGGTTTCAACTGGAAGACATTATGTTGAGTGAAAGTAGTCAGCGACAAAAGGATAAATATTGTATGAGACCTCTACGATAAGATCTCAAAAACAGACTTGTGTATAGAAGAAAAGACTCTTTGACAGCTGCAAGGGAGGGGAGGGAAGGAGGATGAGGGCGGGAGGGTTTAGATTAGATAGTTGCTAGAAATCTGGTTGGGAGAATTGGTGATAGCACACATTAGAAACAAGAACAACGTTAAGTGGACTTCAGTATAACTTGAATACTCCTTCCATCTTAACCTAATATTGGAAGGATAGAATAGCTGGGGCGGGGGGCAGGGGACTATGCTCTTGGGTGAAATCGAGGCTAATTGGCACAACTAGTATTTTGCTAAGAGAGCTCTCTGCACCCCGCATTGGTGAGTGGCATCTGGGTTCTTGAAAGCTACCAAGGTGCCATCCGAGGACACAGCAAATGGTCCCAACTCAGCAGGAACGGATGCTCACTGAGGACCAAAATGACATGGGGTGAAGACAACCTAGAAGATAGAGAGAC
The DNA here is from genome assembly GCA_028571685.1 of Heterohyrax brucei. Lineage (NCBI taxonomy): Eukaryota > Metazoa > Chordata > Mammalia > Hyracoidea > Procaviidae > Heterohyrax > Heterohyrax brucei. The sequence goes on along the minus strand of CM053147.1, from coordinate 14,763,162 downwards.
TCACAAGAGTGGGTGCCTACATCGACTTGTGACCGGAAGAACCGGATAGTGCCCGCCCACCACCAGTGATAGCCACGATGGAGCTCACTAGGTTGAGTCTCACTGGCAACACAAGAATAAAAAGGGTGCATCCTGAGATCTCCACTAAAAGACCTCAGTTGATGATCCAGCGGTTTCAGGGTTCCTCTCAGAGCATGGCCCCCAGCCCTGATGCTGCCCTTACTCATAAATCATAAAAAAGGTCCACTCTTTGGACAGGAATGGATTGGACTTGGCAATGCAGAGTGACCATATATTGGATGCACTTTATGGTTCTATACATCTGTAGGATATCATCCTGCTGACCTCTGGCTGGAGGAAGGAGAGTGGATGGATAGGAGGGGAAAGGAGGCTGTTGGGAGGATGAGACATGTATGGAGCAGAGAGGAATAGTGTGCTGTCACCAGACAGGGAGAGCAGTGGAAGCTGCATATAGGCGGGCATGTAAATTCATACAGGAATGTACATTTTCACTCAGTCATATTAAATAAGAAAAAAAAAGTAGAACTGTCCCGTAAAGTATCCAAGGAGCACTTGGCAGATCTGAATTGCTGACGTTTTAGTTAGGAGACATAACCCTTAACCCACTATGTCACCAGGGTTTCGTTCTGTTTTACATGAGCTAATCTGACAAAATGTGTCTGTCTCTCCATTCATCCCTCCATCCTCCCATCCTCCCATCCTCCCATCCACCCATCCACCCATCCACCCATCCACCCATCCATCCATCCATCCACCCATCCATCCATCCATCCATCCACCCATCCATCCATCCATGTGAATGTATGTGACGTACCTTGGGTTTCTCAGAATAAAGAAGTCCTATAAATAGCATGTGTAGTTCTATGAGACCTGACAATTAAGTTCACAAACTCCTCTTAGAAAAAGTGCTACATACCTCATCACTGGATATCACTATGGTCACTTTCCAAGTACTCTTCTTGGGAAGCTATGCAGTAACACCAGCACTTAGTCCACCCTTCAAAGCAATTTTGGAACTCTTTTTCTGGAATGGCCATCAGAGCTGTTGTCGTATTACCCTTGATGTCCTGAAAGTCATTAGTGTCTTCTTTTCAATATTTCCTTTATCTCCAGGTAAAGAAAAAAGTCACTGGGAGCCAGATAAGATGAGTAAGGAGGATGTCCCAATACAGTTATTTGTTTACTGGCTAAAAACTTGTTCCCAGACAACCATACAGTTAAGTTCACAAAGTTGCCATCTTGCCATCATGTGCAATGGCCGTTCCAGAAAGAGTACCAAAATTGCTTTGAAGGGTGAACTAGGCACTGGCATCAGTGCATAGCCTCCCAAGGGGAGTACTTCAAAGGTGATCATAGTGATATTCAGCAATGAGGTATGTCGCACTTGGAACAATTAAGTTTGTGGCATTAATTGTCAGATTGCATATGTCTGAAACATGTTTTTAATCTCTGAAAATCATTACCCTTTTAATAGTCCCATGGGATATACTACTCCCTTCTCTCCAATTTACAGGTAGGAAAACTGAGGCATAAAATTATAGGATCCTGATTAAAATCCCAAGTTTCTATATATTGTTTGGGTTTTTCAGCATCTCCTACCAGGGTCCAAGTTTTATGTTTATAAACTCCTTGCTTCTCACATTGTATAAACTTGTAGAAAGTCATAAACGGATTATAAAGAAACCCTTCATGCAGAATTGGATAAGTGTATAAAGTAATGATTTCATTATACGAAAATCTGTAAGTCTTGGCCAGCTCTCTCTGCTTCTAATTACGGGTGCCTGAAGGCTCTGGCACTTGATATTCACACAATATATACTTCAACTGGTTATGAGCGCTTCTGTTCCAAGTAGCTGGGATATTGGAAGAGGTGCTTAGCTGCTGCACTTTACCTGCCTTCCATCTGGTTAGGATTCTTAATGGCCATACACAGCTGGTAATGTGTTTTCCAACCTAAGTTTGCAAAGATTGTCCTCAGCTTGCAAATTGCTGATGCATCAAGAGGATTGAGAAGTTTCATCTCTTGAGTGCTGTTATTGGCAGGTGTCAGTATCATTTTTTTCTTTGTCACTAATAAAGAGGCAATGATATGTCAGAGAGCAGTATGGGGACCTGGAAGAGGCAGACATAGCCTGTGGCCTGACACTTCACTAAAGAGTTTTAGAAAGAGAGTTGGGAAACCCAACCACAAGGGACAACAGTCCTGTGGCTTGGGGAAGGAGGCCATTCCCACCATTTGCTGGCAGTGAGCCTCAGAAGATCACCTTTGTCATTAGCTATTGTTAGTTGCCACCGAGTCAATTCTGACTCGGTGTGCAGAGTAGGTATGCAGAGTAGCAATGGTCCTTGGGGGTTTCAAGGCTGTGATTATTTGGAACAAGATCGCCAGGGCTGTCTTCTGGGGGTGCCCCTGGGGGGGTTAAAACCATTATCCTTTCAACAAGTATCAAACACTTAACTGTATGCACCAGCCATTAGCTCCTTTGCATACTCCTCATTGCATGCCCTCCAGTCAGTTGCCACTTATAGCAGCCCTGTATGCAACAGAATGAGACAGTGCTAGGTCCTGTGCCATCCCCATGACTGTTGTCATGCTTGAGACCACTGTTGCAGCCACTGTGCCACTCCATCTCCCTGAGGGTCTTCTTTTTCACTGACTCTCTGCTTTACCAAGCATGACGTCCTTCTCCAGGAGCTGGTTCTTCCTGCTAATGTGTCGGAAGTCTATGAGATGCTGCTGAGCCATCCTTGCTTCTAAGGAGCATTCTGCCCGCACTTCTTCCAAGACAGATGCGTTTATTCTTCTGGCAGTCCATGGTGTATTCAGTATTCCTCATTAACACCATAATTCAGAAGTGTCAATTCTTCTGTCTACTTTATTCATTGTCCAGTTGTCGCATGCATATGAGGTGATTAGAAACACCATGGCTTGAATCAGGCACACCTTTGTCCTCAGTGTGACATCTCTGCTTTTTAACTTTGAAAGAGCTCTTTTGCAACAGATCTTGCTGATGGAGTATATTCTTTGACCTTTTTTGACCACTGCTTCCACGGGCTTTGATTGTGGATCCAAGTAAAATGAAATCCTTGATAATATTCCTTTTTCTCTGTTTATCTTGATGTTGCTTAGTGTTCCAGTTGTGAGAATTTTTTTTTTCTTTTTTTAATGCTGAGGTGTAATCCATACTGAAGGCTGTGGTCTTTCATCGTCATTAGTAAGCACTTCAAGTCCTTTGTGCTTTCAGCAGGCAAGGCTGCTTCATCAGCATATTACATGTTGTTAATAAGTCTTCCTCCAATCTCGACACCATGTTCTTCATGTAGTCCAGCTTTTCAGATCTGTTTTGCTCAGCAGGCATATTGAATAAGTATGGTGAAAGGATACAACCCTGATGTACCCTCTTCCTGATTTTAAACTGTACTGTATCCCCTTGTTCTGTTCCAATGACTGCCTCTTTGTCTATGTACAAGTTCTAAATGAACACAGATAAGTAGTGTGGAATTTGTATTCTTTACAGTGTTATCTACAATTTGTGATTATGATACACACAGTTGAAGCCTTTGCATAGTCAATAAAACACAGGTAACTATGTTTTTCTGCTTTCAGCCAAGGTCAACCTGACACCAGCAATGGCATCCCTCAATGCCATGTTTTCTTCTGAATCTGCTGCAACTGTTTTTGAATTATTTTCAACTAAAGTTTACTTCCATGTGATACTAGTGATATTGTTTCAAAATTTCCATGTCCTGTTTAATCCGCTTTCTTTAGAATGGGCACAAATATGGATCTCTTCCAGTTGGTTGGCCAGATAGCTCTCTTCCAAATTTCTTGGCATAGATGGGTGAGCACTTCCAGAGTTGTATCCATTTGTTGAAATATTTTAGTTGGTATTCTGCCAATTCCTGAGCCTTGTTTTTCACCAATGCCTTCAAACTGGCTTGGACTTCTTCCTTCAACACCATTGTTACCTGATGATATGCTACCTCCTGAGATGGCTGAAAACCAACCATTTCTTTCTAGGACAGTTTCTCTGTATCTTCCTTTCATCTTTTTTAAATGTCTCCTGTGTCCTTCAACGATTTGCCCACAGAATGCTTCAGCATTGCAACTGGAGGCTTGAATTTTTCCTTCAGTTAGTCCAGTGTGAGAAACGCTGAGCATGCTCTTCCCTTTTGTTTTCTAACTCCAGGTCTCTGCACTTGTGATAATGCTTTACTTTGTCATCTCTAGCTGCCCTTGGAATATTCAGCTCTTTTACATCTTTATTTCTTGCATATTCTTTGGCTACTCTGTGTTCAAGAGCAAGTTTCAGAGTCTCTTTTAACATCCATTTTGGTCTTTCTTTCTTTCCTGTCCTTTTAATGACCTTTGCTTTCTTCCTATATGGCGTCTTTGATGTCATTCCACAATTCGTCTGGCCTTCAGTCATTAGTGTTTAATGTATCAAATCACTCATTGAGATGTTTTCTAAATTTGGGTGGGATACATTCAAGGTGGAACTTTGGTTGTCGTGGATTTGTTTTAATTTTCTTCTGCTTCATCTTGAACTCGCACATGGACAACTGATGGTCTGTTCCACAGTCCACCCCTGGGCTTGCTCTGACAGTGATATTGAGCTTCTCCACCATGTCTTCCCACAGATGCAGTCATTTGATCTCTGTGTATTCCATCTGGTGAATAGAGTTGCTGTTAGTGTTGTTGAAAAAAATGATATTTCCTTTTGGTCCTGCAAAACTCTTGTCATGCAATTTCCAGAATAATTTCTATTACCAAGGCCATATTTTCCAACTACCAGTCCTTCTTCTTTGTTTCTAACTTTTTCATTCCAATCACCAGGAATTACCAATGCAATCTGGATTGCATATTTGATCAATTTCAAACTGCAGAAGTTGATAAAAATCTTCACTTTCTTTTTCTTTGGCATTAGAGGTTGCTGTGTAAATTTAAATAATAGTCATATTAACTGATTTTCCTTGTAAGCATATGGATATTATCCTATCACTGGCAATGTTGTTCTTCAGGATAGATCTTGAAATGATCTTTTTGACAACAAAAGCAATACCATTCTCTTTTAATTTGTCATTCCCAGAACAGTAGACCCTATGATTGTCCAGTTTAAAATGGCTAATACCAGTCCATTTCAGCTCACTACTGCCGAGAATATCTGTCTTCAAGGGATTCATTTTCATTTTTGTCAACTTCCAATTTTCCAAATTCATACTTTATGCCTTCAATGTTTCTGTTATTAATGGATGTTTGCAGCTGTTTTTTTCTCACTTTGAGTCATGCCACATCAACAAGTTCCAAAAGCTCAACTCCATCCACATCATTAAGGTAAACTCCACTTTGAGAAGGCAGCTCTTCTCCAGTTGTCTTTTGAGAGCCATCCAACCTGAGGGGCTCATCTCTTGGCACTATGTCCAACAATGTTGTTCCATTGCTAGTCATAAAGCTTTCATTGGCCTTTTTTTAAAAAAAAAAATAAAGAAGGAGATCAGCAGGTTGTTCTTCCTAGTGAGCCTTAGTTTGGAAGCTCTGTTGAAGCGTGTCCCCCATGGGTGACACTGCTGGCATTTGAAATGCCAGTGGCTTAGTTTTTGGCATCACAAAAAAATGCAAGCCATTGTAGTATGACAAACTGAAGACAAGTGGTAGCTTTTTGTCACCAGCAGGAGTTATAGAAAAAACAAAAAACTGTTGTCATCAAGTTGATTCTGACTCATGGTGACTGCATGTATTACAGAGTAGAAGTGCTCCATAGCATTTAGTGCATGTTCATTTGGCCTACAGTAATTCAAGATGGACCAACTACAGAGTAAGGGCATCCAAAGGACATGGTGTGAGGGCTGGGTGACAGAGAGAGCCCTAGACTTGGCTTGTCCTTTGAAGAGTGAGTCTGGTCATCCAGAGCCAATGCCTTGCTTTATTTTTGTAGAAGGCTTCACTCTGCCCAGTCCGTGGGAGGTGCAAACAGTTAACAGGGTGGACTGCTAACCGGAAAGAAAGGCCTGGTGATCTGCTTCCAACAAAATCTACCACTGAAAAACCTATAAAGCATATGTCTACTCTGACACACACGGAGTCATCATGAGTCAGAGTTGACTTGATGGCAACTGGTTTTGGTTTCCTCTGCTCAACAGCTTACTGACAAGGTCAGCTTCTTAGAAAAAAATGATTAAAGAACCAAAATTCTGCAGTTCACACACTTTCTCACTTTGCAGCTACTCCTTGTCTCTGAGATACTCCTATGTCCTTAGAGATCCAGAAGTCTATTTGGAAGGGTTAAATGAGAACTGTAAGAACAAAAGCTAGATGTCAGTGAAAACAGACTTCTCTTAAAAGGAATCACTAATGGAACCAGCCTACAGTCTGTGCAGACTTTCAAGGCTAAACAGGTAATGATTAAGTGACCCTTTTTCTCTTTTTAATCAAAGCTTTTTTCTTTTTCTTTCTTTCTTTTTTGGTCTTTCCCCTGGCATGGAGGAGAGCTCATTAACTAACTCAGCAAATACAAGGAGTGCTTTTGGGTAATACGTCTTAGAAGGCCAAGAATTGGGTTCATTTATTGCAATGCTACATTTTGTGAGGAAAAAGAAGTACAAAGATTTTTTTTTTTTTTTCATTTCTCTTGTGTTTCAGAAACTGAGGCTGAGAACCATGGGTAAAGGGAAAGAGCAGCTTTTGAAGATGTAATTATTCAGCTGAAGGTGGGAATTGTAGCTGCCTCAGGGAAGGGCCTTAAACTGCTCTGAGCCTGTGCTTGGGCGACACCTGGCCTTAATGTTCTCAAGAAGAGCTTTCTCTTCCCCGGTGGCAAAATTATACCCAATGTGTTTGCTTGGTGTCTTGGGCCAGTCTGAATCTGCCCTAGAAATAAGCAAATTCAGAGATTAATAGTAGCAGGGTGTATGCAGGTTTTAAGAAGTGGGTTGACTGTTTTTGCAGTGAGGAGAGCTGTCTAGCAAGAGTTAGAGAGACCTGGTGGTGCACGGCTTAAGCACTCTGCTACTAACCCAAAGGCTGGTAATTCTAACCCACCAGGTGCTCTGTAAAAGAAAGATGTGGCAGTCTGCTTCCATAAAAATTAAAACAACAACAACAAAAGCAACCCAAACCTGTTGCTGTGGAGTCGATTCTGACTCACAGTGACCCTCTAGGTCACTGTAGAACTGCTCCATAGGGTTTCCAAGGAGTGAGCAGTGGATTTTGCCAACATTTAGGTTAGTAATGCTAACCAACATTTTGGTTAGCAGCCATGCTTTTAACCGCTGTGCTGTTGGAGCTCCTTTGTAAAGATTGTGGCGTTCACTATTAGCTCACTTAACTCTCCAATGAATGATCTTTTCTTTATTCCCATTTTCGGGTGAAGAAACCAAGCCTTAGTGAGGTTCTTCCATAAGGCATCCAAAACTGCAGAGCTGTGAAGCAGGTGAGCAGGGATTGGTCTGTCTGGCTCTCAGTCCAGGCTCTTACCTGCCTCCCACTCTTTCTCTGCTGTTATTCTTTTGTTACTAAATTTATTTTTTATTAATTACAATAAAAGAATAAAATTTCTAACATCTATCAATCATCTCATCTATGATAAATCCTCAGCCCCCACCCACCCATGTAGCCAACACAGTCATTTTCTTCTGTGGATAACTCTCTTGTTAAGTCCTTATAACAGGGCTCTCATATAAAATTTGTCCTTTTGATACTGACTGATTTCACTCAGCATAATCTCTTCTAAATGAGACCATGTTATACAATGTTTTCTAAAATCGTCATTTTTTTATCATAGCATAGTGTTCCATTGAGTATATGTACCATAGTTCGCTTATCCATTCATCTCTTGAGGGGCGTCGGGGTTGATTCCAACTTTTTGCTATTGTGGACTGTGCTGCAACAAACATTCATGTATATGTGTCTGTGTGACAACGTTTGTTTCTGAAGGATAAATTCTGAGCAGTGGAATTACAGGATCAAGTGGTATACCTATCTCCAGCTTTTTAAGGAAGCGCCAGATCACTTTCCAAAGAGACTGTACTATTTTGCAATCCCACTAGCAGTGTAGAAGAGTTCCAATCTCTCCACAGTCTCTCCAACATTTGTTGTTTTGTGTTTTTTGGATCACGGCCAGCCTTGTTGGGGTGAGATGGTATCTCATTGTAGTTTTGATTTGGATTTCTTTAATAGCTAATGATCATGAGCAATTCTGCATGTGCTGTTCTTCTGCCTGGATATCCTCTTTAGAGAAATGTCTGTCCATCTCCTTTGCCCATTGCTTAATTGGATTATTTATCCTTTTCTTGTTGATATTTTATAACACCTTATAGATTATGGAGATCAGACGTTGGTCTGACATAGACTTGCCAAATATTTTTTTCTCGTTCTGTAGGTGGTCTTTTAATTCTTTTGATGAAGTCTTTGGATGAGCAAAAGTGTTTTATTCTTAGTAATTCCCATTTATCTATTTTCTCTTCTGTTGAATGTGCTTTGTCAGATTTTGAAGGCTGTCTACATTGTGCATTAAAACTTCCATTGTTAATCCCATTTTATCTTGGAAGAGCTTTATTGTTTTAGATTTTATACTTAGATCTTCTATCCAGTTTGAGTTGGTTTTTGTATAAGGTGTGAGATATGGGTCTTGTTCTAATTTTTTTGCCAGCACCATTTGTTAAAGAGACCATTCTTACCCCAGTTTAAAATCTTGGGGCTTTTGTCGAATATCAACTGTTCATAAGAGGACGGTGGAGTCTCTGGGTCTTAACTCTGCTCCATTTGTCTATATGTCTCTTTTTGTACCAGTACCAGGGTGTTTGACAGCTGTGGCAGGGAAATAAGTTCTAAAGTTGGGTAGTGAGAGACTTCCCAGTGTGTTCTTCTTCAGTAGTGCTTCAATTACCTGAAGTTTCTTCCCTTTCCAAACAAAGTTGATGATTTGCTTCTCCATCTCATTAAAAAATGTTGCTGGAATTTGTACCGGGATTGCATTATATAAGTAGATTGCTTTGGGCAAAATAGACATTTTCACAATGTTGAGTCTTCCTATCCATGGACAGGGTAGATTACTCCATTTACGTAAGTCTATCTTAGTTTCTTGTAGTAAGGTCTTGTAGTTCTTTGTAAAGATCTTTTATTTCTCTAGTTAGATTTATTCCTAGGTATTTTAAAAAATGATATTATGTGTTTACACTAATTATGGCATGCTGAATCAAAGAATAGAGAAGAATTTTTATATATGAGTTATGAATCTTGAGATACGTATCTCTGTAATATTATTGTTGTTAGTGCTGGGGAGAGAGTGGCGTGAAATGGGCAGAGACACACGAGTCTGAGGATCCAGTGAAGTTTACTTGAAAAGAACAAGAATGGGGTCTGAGTCAAGGGTGGCTCAGCCCACCCATGGCCAGTAGGGCAAGATTTTTATGGTTTTAAAGTTCCAATGAAGTAGTATGGGGTGACGGTATTTACCGTTTGATAAGGTAAAAAAGTTAATTAAAAGAGAAGAGGGGGTGGTAAGGGATCTGGTAAGGGGATTTATGGTTTGATAAGGAAGAAGTGTTGATTAGAAGGGGGGGGAGGGTAAGGTTTGTTTGTAGTCAAATTCCTGTGGGCTGCTTTTGGGTAATGGAGGGGGAGGATGGCTTAGGCTAAAGTGTCTCTGAAATCCATGTACATGGCAGGAGAAGATGGCTTATGTTAAACCTCTCTGAAATTCAGGGATTAGGAGCCGTCAAGTCAGTTCCAATGTACAGCCACCCTGTAGGACACAGAATTGACCCACAGATTTTCTGAGGGGCAGCTGGTAGATTGGAACTGCCAACCTCTTAACAAATAAGGCACCAGATTTTGTAAGACAAGCCACCAATACAGGAAGAGGAGCCCTGGTGGTGCAGCAGTTCAGTGCCATGTCTGCCAACCAAAAGATTGGCAGCTGTAACCCACCAGGTGCACCTTCAAGACTCTATGGAGCAGTTCTACTCCATCCTGTAGCGTCACTATGAGTCAGAATCAACTAGAGGTCAACAAGTTTGTTCATTTTTCAACAGGGTCAGTGACACTGTGGTGCTACCAGTTTGGGGTATGACAGTATACTAACCTGAAAACACCAAATCTATTGCCTTCAAGTTGATTCCGACATAATAACCCTACAGGGCAGAGTAGGAGCATCTGGTAGATTTGAACTGCTGAACTTTTGGTTAACAGATATAGCACTTAACCACTACACCAGCAGGGTTTCCAGCTATATATCAATAAGAACTAAAAGTTTACTGTGAGAACGGCACTTGGCTTGGCTTGGCATGGAATCTTTGGTTCCCCACATATGAAAACAACAAAAACAGAAGAAACCTCACTGGGGCTCTCTAACAACTCCACAGGAAAGCCATATCATGCTTGCAAGCCTTATCTCACAGAAATAAACAAAACAGGTGAAAGTTTACAAAAATTCACCAAATTAACACATCCAAGCAGCCTTGCCCAACAGAACACTCAACCTACACAGTAATGAGGCTCCAGCTCTGATCTGCTGAGCTTCATGCATTTCAGAAGGGATCCACCTTGACACTACACGCATTAGAACTGGAATAGCATGTGACCTATAAAGTCCAGAGGCATAGAAAGCGGCTGGTATACACCAAAAAAAAAAAAACCCCAAACCGACTGCTGTTCAGTCGATTCTGACTCTTGGTGACCCTGTATGACAGGGTAGAATTGTGCCATAGAGTTCCTAAGAAGCACCTGGCTGATTTGAACTGCCAACCTTTTGGTTAGCAAATGTAGCACTTAGCCACTTTGCCACCACGGGCTGGTATATAGTTACACCAGTAGTAATTAAAGGATTCTACAGGGTGCTGTGTCTTTGGGAGTCTCCCGAGCCCTGCACCTGGCATTTAGAGGACACTTAGTAATGCCTGTTCAGCAAGTGAATTGGCTGATCAGCATGGACCACGTTGCAAGGTCCGCTGAGAAAGAGGGTGAAGGCCAGTCCCGATTGGCTTCTACATTCAGATGGTTTCACAAGAATGAGCTTCTGGAATCATCTTACAATCTCCTGTGAAGAACTTCACAGCTCAATTATTTCTCTGGAGAAACTCAATGCCCCAGATAAGTGCTCATTCCCTCAAAACATGGAAAGACAAAGTTGGGCAAAGAAAATCAGTGAATCAGCAGATCCAAGACACAGCCAAATGTGTGGACAGACACCTGATGGTTATTTGTGGACAGAAAGAAATGGACACGAGACTCCTATATTTAATATGTACTAGAAAGTATATTTCAGATATCTTTTTGATGAATTTACAAGATGTCCAACTCATCCCATCAGTAAACTTGTGGCAGCAGGGGACAGAAGTTGGGGAACATGGGTGCAATCTGTCACACAGACACACATAACTTCCCAGACACTCCTGAAGTCAGAGGGCAGAGCCAGGAGGAGATGAATGGTAGCAACACTAGACAGGAAGGAATTTTGAAAAGTCATCAAATCTGTCCTCCTAAATCTTCAGAGACAGGTTCATTTCATTTGAAGGACCCCTTGGGAAAGACATTCCCCAACCTCTTTTCAGTAGAGCTATTGCGGTGTAAACAATCTTTGCCCCTGAAAGTTTAGACCCTGTAATGCATCACCTGCCACTATGAACACAAGCAGAGGCAGCTCATTTACATCCCCTATCTGTCTCCCAAACCGACGTGAGGCAACCCGTGGATGGAACTGGCCCAAGGTTTAGGGAAAAGAAAAAAAAATGTGCAAAAACAAATCAATGCAAGATTGCAAGACAGTTATGCTCCATCACCCATCTGTCAGTTTGTTGTAACATGGTGGCTTGCATGGTGCTACGGTCCTGGAAGCTATGCCACCAGTGTTTCAAGTACAACAGGGTCCCCTCTGGTGGACAGGTTTCAGCAGCTTCCAGACAAAGACAGATTGAAAAGAAAGGTTTGGTGATCTACTTCTGAAAATTAGCTGACGGGTCATAATAGATTATGACCTTATGGGTCATAATAGATTATTGTCTGATATAGTGCTGAAAGACGACCCTCTAGGTTTGAAGGTAAATCAGATGCAGAGTGACTGCAACAATGGATTTGAGCATAGCAACGATTGTGACAAAAGCCCAGGACTGTCCAGTGTTTCATTCTGTTGTACATAGGGTTACTGTGAGTCAGCTCATGGTAATCTTGTGTATGACAATGAAAAGATGCCTGGTCTTGCACCATCCTCGTAGTCACTGCCATGTTTGAGCTCACTGTTGGAGCTGCTGTGTCTCTCCACCTCATAAAAATTTTCCCTTTTTTTCGTTGACCTTCTATTTTATGAAGCAAGATGTCTGTCTCCAGTGGTTAGTGCTCCCTGATGACATGTGATAAGCTGCCTCAAACCAAAGACAGCCTTGACTTGCAGCAATCTTTGCTGCATTGGAATAACTGGAATGGGGTAAGTAGGGGCAGAGTGTAGAGAAGCCACGGGAGCTGGTACAGTAGGAAAATCATTTCCAAGGCACCTTGGAACAAAGGACGAAGAAGCTGATCATGGGTCAATCTATACTGTAGAAGACTGATTTGAGGAAGGACTGATAGCATCTTTATTTACAATATGAGTTACAAAGGATCATTAAAGAATATGACATTTGGTAGGTGAATCTACATGGGGAAGCTTGAGTGGAATTCAAAATCACTGCAGAGATGGATGGACAAATGATGTAAAATGACAGATCTGCAGGTAGTGACAGAAAGAAGAGATGCACTGGAGAGACAAAAAAACTCGTGGCTCTTGTGGTAGCAGAAGTCAGGGGAAACGTTAGCTGTGAGCAGGAATGCTGGGTAAGCCAGGAAGGGACATTTGTGACAAGGAGAGAATGAAGCTCACTATTGAGAGTAGCACAACACATTTGTCTTTTTAGAGACAGTCTCATCAGTCTTTGTGAAGGTACCACAGTGACCTTTAAGGCATGACCACCTAAGAGTCTGTCACACTGACAGGCTGGAAGAAAATGCAAATATTGAAAGATACTTAGCTAACCGAAGGGAAATAGGCTTCAGTGGGTTAGAGGCAATTCAGACTGTGTAAAAACACAGTGTGGGTGATTCGGAAGCTAGAAATATTCTTTCTTTTCATTAAAAGGGAGATTGTTCGAATCATAGTGCTAATTGTTACTGCTACTAGTGTTTTAGTTACCTAGTGTTGCTCTGACAGTAATGCCACAAGTGGATGGCTTTAACAAGAAAAGCTTATTCTTACACAGTCCAGTAGGCTACAAGTCCAAACTCAGGATGTTTGCTCCAGGGGAAATCTTTCCCTCTGTCGGCTCTTGTGGAAAATCCTTGTGTTGCATCAGTCTTTGTTCAGGGAGTATCTTGGCACAGGAACCTCAGGTTTGAAGGATGCACTCTACTCCCAGTGCTGCTTTCTTGATGATATGAGGTTCCCAATTTTCTTCCCTTTCCTTTTTATCTCTTGTAAGGTAAGAGGATAAAAGGTGGTGCATGCCACACTCCAGGGCAACTCTTCTTTGCATAGGAGCAGGGAGGTGACCTTAGGAAGGGTTTTACAGTCCCACCCAAATCCTCACTAACATAATGCACTCTGTTAACCACAGACAGAGATTAGCATTCACAGCACCAAAAAAGTCACAAAATGGAGGGCAATCACGGGATACAGGGAATTCTGGCCCAGCAAAATTACTATACATATTTTGGGGGGAAAACAGTTCAATCCATGACAACTAGTATTACTACTGACCTAAGAGAATAAAACTGGAATCTGAGGAGTCTCACTGAAACCAAACACCAGAGTGGATTTCATTAGACGTGTGTAAAGTAAATCTTACACAATTCCTTCACAGCCAGAAGACAAAAACCATTAGAGGAAAAAAAGCAAGAGTGAAAGGAAAGAGGACTAAGGACAAATCTTTTTTGCTCCATAACTAGTAAGAAATCTGTGATTTGAATGAGTGGGTGGATGGATAGACGGATAGATGGATGGATGGGTGGGTGGGTGGGTGGGTGGATGGATGGATGGGTGGGTGGGTGGGTGGATGGAGGAGTGGGAAGGTGGATGGATAGCTGGGTAATGGTTGGATGAATGGAGGGGTGGGTAGGTGATGGACAGATGGACGGGTGGAGGGGAAGGAGGAGGGAGGTGTAGGTAGGTGGATGGATGGATGCATGGATGGATGGATGGGTGGGTGGGTCAGTGGGTCGGTGGGTGGGTGGGTCGGTGGGTGGGTGGGTGGGTGGGTGCATAGATGGATGGATGGATGGGTGGATGGGTAGATAGATGAAGGGGTGGGTAGGTGGATGGATGGATGGACAGACGGACAGATGGATGGACAGATGGATGGATGGATGGATGGACAGTGGGGTAGATGGATGGTTGGATGGCTTGATAGATGGTGGGGTAGATGGATGGTTGGATAGATGGTTGAATGGGTAGATGGATGAGTGGGTGGATGATAGTTTAGGGTAAAAGTTTACCTTGAGTAATTGTAAAATATAAAGGAGACAGAAGGGAAGCCAGGGTAGTGAAATGATTTGGTACACGCAGCAGACCCCTCAGAGCCCTGGACAGTGCTATATCCCCACAGGCAGGTTTTGGGTTAGTGTTGGCTGAGGCCACCAAAGGCTCTTCTTACCCGTCTACTCAGGACTTCTGTTTCCCAGCTGACTCCCTCCAGATCTCTGCCTTCTGTGACAACCTTCCGGCCCAGTCTCCTCATTCCTCTCCAGCTCTTCCCTCTCTGTCCTCCTGGCTGGTTTTTTCGCTCAGTCTAAGCTCCAGACACTGGAGCTGTCCAGACTCAGTCATTTTCCATCACGTTCTCTCCTTGAGCCACCTTTTCCATTCCTACGGCTTTAAGGACCTTCTTCAGGGTGATGGTTCTCACATTCCAAACTCTCAGTCAGACTTCTCTTCTGAGATCCAGACTCATACGTACAATGAGCTCTTCTTCGACTCTCCTGTGATGCCTCACAGGCCTCTGGAGTGTCAGGGGTCCACAGCAGGGTAGCTTTTCCTCTCCCATCCAATCTGCTCCTTTTGCTGGGCTTCCCATCTTGCAACCGGTGCCAGCATCCCCCTAATTGCTCACACCAGAAACCTGGGAAGCATCCTTGGTGCCACCCTTTCCTGGCCCCACCCCTCACCACTTAAACCCACCTGCAACACCTGTCATTTCTAACTCCAAATTTGCCTTGAATCGCCCACTTCTTCCATCACTACTGCCGGAGCCGGACTGAACGAGGCAGTACCGTTTCTCCTCTGGCCCTCTGAAGTAGGCTTCTAATTATAGTCTTGGGCTCCCTGTTCCGTTGATATTACCTAGTTATTGGTTTATACATAGCGACATTTCAAAACATTTAAAGAATTATGTATCAGCTTCAAACTCTGTAACAGCTTCCTATTGCATCAGCAAATAAATCCCAAGTCCTTAACATGGCCTGGCTTCCAAGAACTCGAGCTCATCTCAACTCACCCTGCACCTCACTTGTCCAGACTCTGGCCACACTGATGTTTAAGGCCTTTAAATATATTGTCCCCTCCGCCTGCTGTCACAAAATAACCACTGAGTGGCTTGAAACAACAGGAATTTATTGCCTCACACTTCTGGAAGCTAGGAGTCCAAATCAGAGGGCCAGTAGGACAATAGTGTCTTTAAAGGGTCTTCCTTACCGGTTCTTAGCTTTTGGTGGTCCCCAGCAGTCCTTGGCTGGTAGACGCATCACTCCCATATCTGCTTCTGTCATCACAGGGCCATCTTTCCTCTGTCTCTGTCTGTTTCTTCTCTTTTTGTAAAGACACCAGTCAGATTAGATTAGAACCCAGCAGCTTCAGTATGACCTCAAGTCAACTGATAGCATCTGCGAAGACCCAGTTCTAAACAAGGTCACGTTCACAAGTATGGGGTTAGAACTTCAACATGCCTTTTTGGTGCGGTGAGAACACAAGTTAATCCATGCTGACCCTCAAACCACCTCAGCTGTGCCCTGCCTGCAAGGTGAAAAATCCACATGAGGAAAGACACAGACGCAGAGATGGAACCACAGGGTGGTCCAGACCCTCAGAGAACTGGAGACAGGCATACACTCCCCTCTTGCTCTCTGTTTTCTTTCTTTTTGAGGCCTTGGACTCTTCATAAAAATCCCCATCACTTGGGCTAGGCCAAACTGGGTTTCCAAATCTGAAACCAAAACGGTGCATTGGAGATGAAGCCCAGACCACTGAAGGAGCAATGTAAGCAAAGAATATAAATCTCAGGTAGGTGACTGAAAGTGACTCAGTGACAAATTCCAGGAGCTGAAGTTCATGGGTACTCTACCTGTGTTCGTTCCCTGTAACCTGTCTCTAGCTCTGAAGGTGTCTTCCAGGTCTGTGCTCTCTCGGCAGGTCTTCCCGCTGAAATGTGGCTGCGGGCTACAGCAGGGCCAGGCTCTGCCCTCCCAAGACCCTGGCTTTCCTCCAGGCCAGGGAACTGATGTCAGCCCCCAGGGCCATTCTCTGTCGTTGCAGCTCCAGCTAGGGGCTCTGAGAAGCTGTCCGGGCCGTGATGGATTTTGCATTTCTTCCTCTGCAGGACAGGGCTGCGTTAACGCAACACATCGTTCCTGAAAAATGATGCACGTTTGAGTTTCTGTGCTTAAGGGTATGTGACTTCTGAAGGGTAAACATGGCCTTAAAGGGGGAGAGACGGTTCTGCTTAACTACACGGAGAATTCCCAGCAGCAACTTTAATTTGGTTTTCATGAATAGGGCACATTTGCATTCACTGACTTGCGGCTTTTTAGAATAGCAAATGTGTCTCTCTCTCCTCTGCGTTTCATTAAACGTCTAGGCGGTCTCGAGACTTCACTCACATCAGCCGGCACCGCCGAGATTTGGAGGCCTGTCGATCCGGCCAGCTTGTTACGTTTTCTCTGCCCTGCTCTCCCTCCTTATCTTTCTAAAATTTGAAATCTCTTTTTTCCCTGTGATGACTAGGTCTCAGAAATGCATGTGTGTGCATGGTGTGTAGTGGATATGTGTGTTGTGTACAGCATGTGGGTTATGTGGTTGATGTGTAATGTATATGGAGGGGTAAATACTAATATGCATAGTGTTATGTCTGTGTGTAGTGTCTAATGTGTGTGGTAGGTATGGTGCGTGCTTGCTGTATGGAGTGTGGGGGGGTATAGGTATAGTGTGTGTGTGTGTGTCATGTGCTGTGTGTGGTATGGAATGTGTGTGATGATGTGTGCTAGGTATACTGTGTGGTGTATAATGTGTGCGGGATGTATGTGTGTGATACGTGTAGTGTGTGTGGTATGTGTATGGTATGTATTGTGTGTTTGGTACATAACATGCGTGAGGTGTGTCTATGTGTTGTGTATACGGTATGCAGTATTTGGTGTGTGTATAGAATGTGATGTATATATGGTATGGAATGTGTGTGATGTGTGTGGTACATAGTGCCTGTTGTGTTTGTATGGTATGTAGTGCATGTGATGTGTGTGGTATGTAGTGTGTGATATATATTGTACGGAGTGTATGTGATACATAGTGTCTGTCATGTATGTATGGTGTGCAGTGTGTGTGATGTGTGTGTGGTATGTATGTCTGTAGGTGTAGCGCACAATATGCGTGCATGGTATGTGTTTGTGGAACACACACGCGAAGCGTAGGCATAGGCAAGAAGAGAAGCAAAGTGTGTGACATCTTTCTCAGCCTAAAACAGTGGCCCTGCTCTACAGCCGACAGTCCTACAGGGAAGGGGATGCATGTTTTTGTTCTACAACTGTTTTTTTTTAACTACTTGTCACATCACCATGTGGCATTTGATACCTGATTCTTGTCACAGGTTGCAAAGTGGCTGCTCCCTATTCACCAATATTATGTTCCAATGGGTCGATTCTGACTCAGTAACCCTATAGGAAGAATAGAACTGCCTCACGGGGCCTCCTAGGTTGTAATCTTTACAGGAGCAGATGTCCAGGTCTTTCTCCTGCAGGGCCACTAACGGATCCAAATCACAGAACTTTCCCTTAGCAGCCACGCATTAAATGTATCACAAGGCGTAATTTCTCCAGAATAATATGTATTAACCGATAGGATTTTTTTTTTTAACATTAACTGTGAAAGGGAGCTTGGAATTGAGGTGCATTGATTGTTTTAATAAATGATGGGACTCACTCCCTTCCCTGGGAAACTTGGTGGCCACACAAAGACGGGGTTGGGCGTCGGGTGTAGCAGCCAGCAGACCAGAGAGAAGAGGCAAATGAGATCTGCAGACCTTAAGTCTAGGGGACCTGGAAGTCCCCTTTCTGGAAGTCATCTTTCTGACCACAGAAAGGTGGCCATGGACATGTTCTGGCCCTGGCCCTGCCAGTGCCAACAACAACATCAGATGCCCAGGGCCAGTCTGGACCGCGGGACCTCAGTAGCTTAGCTGAGCGGGACTGTTATCATACCTGTAACAGCCCCCACTCTGCCAAGACGTGTTGGCATTAAAGGAACATGCCTTATCAGGTGACTGGGAGGCCTTTTGGTAGAGGTAAATGGAACATGCCCTGGAGCTCTGGCAGTCAGCATGGCTATAAAGTGTTTTCTTATGAGCCAAGTTTCCACTCTTCTACTGCTTCTCCACACCTTCTTCTCTGAAGTTGTTGAAAGTTGAATGGGTACTGGGCATTGTGCTGGAGTGGGATGAGAAGGCAGGTGGGTGTGAAAATACGCCAGAGTCACTGTTTTCAAGGGCATAATTGTCTATTGGAGGAAACAGTTGCATCAGCAACTAATTCAGTGGTGCCATGGTCAAGTCCTTGGCTGTTAACCAGAAGGGTGGCAGCTCAGACGAACCCAGTGGCTCCCACAGAAAGACCTGGCATCTTTTTCTGTAAAGATAACAGACAAGAAAACCCTATGGAGCAGTTCTCTGTCACCTGGGGTCACTATGGGTCAAAAATCAACTTGACAGCACTTAACAACAGTATGATACAAGGCAAAATGAAATAAATGCTAAATTGGACCTAATGAGCTGTCATAGGCTACCAAAGTGATGCAGAACAGGATCTTGGCTCTCAAGTGTCCTGATAAGACCCAGTCCCACCCTAATAACACTCACATCAGTAGTTAGAGAAGCCAAGCCAGCCAAGTGCCGTTTATTTCTACCCTGGCCTCTAGGGTTGCCCTGAGTTAGAGAAAGAAGGCCAAAATACCAACTAACAAAAGTCCCTTACTGCTTTACTTCCTGTGTCAACATCTTTTTGAAAAAAACAATTGTCAGCTGAGTCACCTCAACTCATGGTGACCTGACATGTGCCGGAGTAGAATTGTGCCTCAGTGTTTTCAAAAGCTGAAATTTTGGAGGAAGATCACCAGGCCCTTCTACAAGGTCCCTCTGGGGGACCCGAACCTCCATCCCTTTGTGTTGGCAGCCACGTGCCCGAACAGTGTGCACTGCAGGTCTTCACCAGCAAACATTTTTAGTCCTTTATGAGTCTTAAAACACTTTGCTGGACAAATATGGTGATCCTTTTCAAGTACATGTTATAAGCACTCCTTTCAAATTTGCTGGAAAACTCCCTGTTCGTCTTTCCTGTGAACCCTTCTCTCTGCCCATCGCAGGATAGCTCATGGAGGGGGTAAGGTGGAGCTCAAGAAAGCCAGTGGTTCCGATGGAAAGAGCTGGCGTGGGTGGTCCCCTTCCTTGGGTAGTGATTGTCATCTCCTTCCCATCTGCAGTGCAGTTCTTCTAAACAACAACGCTCGATGATAAAAATTCACACTTCTGGCTCTTTCATCCTCCCTACAGATGCATCTATCCAAAGAATGTTGGGGACAACACCAAACGGGACCACCCAAAAGGACAAGTAGGGTTCTATTGAGCAATGAAGGCTTCATCCTTGTCTCCAAAGTGCAGATACCATTTCCGAATTCCTCCAAGCTGCTGCTGAAGGGCGTGTGGCTGACGTAGGTTGGATTCTCTAGATGTGATGCTGAGACAGAGTTTTGGGTTCAAGGTATTCGATAGGAATCAACACCTGTGATGAAGCAGGATAGAGAAGGAAGCTGAACCGAGAGGCAAGCTTTACAAAGCCACAGGAAACTCAAGGGAGAGCTGACAGAGGCAGACTATCTGTTAGATGTTGCCAGGTGGATCAAAATGCTGTTAGTGGCCATCAAGCTGGCCCCCAACTTACAGTGGCGCCATGCACAAGCGAGCCAAATATTCCCTGGTCCTGGGCCATCCTCATGACCAGTTGAGGACTAGGTCACCTGTGATCCATAGAATTTTCATTGACTGTTTTTAGGAAGCAGATTGATAGGCTTTTCTTCCTGGTTTGTCTTGGCCTGGAAGTTCCTCTGAAGCCTGTCCAGCCTCACACGTAGCAAGAGATAAGCTTCCACCTACAGACAGGAGGTGGCTGCCCACGTATATTGGATGGGAATTGAACTTGTGTCTCTTATGTGGAAAGTGAGAGTCCTACCAGTGAACGACCAATGCCCCCATCAGCCAAGATACCAAGCCCATTGCCACTGAGTCAATTCTGACTGATAGTGACCCTACAGGACAGAGTAGAACTGCCCCATAGAGTTTCCAAGGAGCACCTGGTAAAGTTGAACTGCTGACATTCTGGTTAGCAGCGGTAGCACATGGGCCAAGATAGCCAACGTTACATTCTGATCTGGTTCTGTCACCAGATGAAGACTGCCCTGGGGAGGTGGGTTTTTGCACACAGTGACTCCTTGTCACTGACGTAGATCCTGAAGGGTGGACAACAGGGGGCTGTGCACTGACCACACTCCTCGTAGTGGGAAGGCAAGTCCGTGACACTCAATATGTTTGGGCTTGATGCCGTACTTGCTCTGTTGGCTTCTCTGGACTCACCCTGAAGCCGGAATCTGTGAAACAGACTCTTCCGCGTACTGAGGCCACAACCTTCCAGGGCTATCCATGCTTTGTGAGTAACTTACACTGGAACTAGCATGTGGAATTAAAATTATTTCATTTCTTTTAGCACTGTGAATTTCTCCTGATCCCCCTTCAACATCCTCCTGTGTGCTTAGGAATGGCATCAGTAATGTTTCCTCTATTTCACAAACTCTAACCTCATAAGAAATTTTCCCAGGGAGTCCACCCCTTGGGGGATCCCATGACCAACTTGCATTCAGTAATAAAGGGTGCACTGACTTCAAATCCCTCTGCAATTTAAAACCCACTGCCACTGAGTTGATTTGACTCATAGCCACTCTATAAGACAGAGAAGAACTATTCCAGAGTTTCTAAGGAGCACCTGGTGGATTTGAATTGCCGACCTTTCAGTTGGCAGATGTAGCACTTAACCACAACGCCACCAAGGTTTCCAATTTAATGCAACATTTATTACAAGCTTATTCGGCATAAAGCACAGTGCTAAGTCTTGTGGAATGTACAATACATACAATTATCGTCTTCTGAAGTAATAATGAACCCCAGTAATTAGTAAATATTTACACAAAGTGAACTGAGGATTATTTATTTAAAAAATCTTGCATTTCTGCCAGAGCATGCCCAGTGAGTTTCGGAAGGTGGCACAGTGGTGTTGCTAACATTAGATCACACATCTTCACAACAGTGGTACAGAGCCCAGAGAGAGCCCCTTGGGGGATGTTGCTTTTTTGCCTGCCATAAGGCAGTTTAGCCTGAATGTTTCCTTTCTTGACTGTGAAGTTTAAGGCAAAGCATATCTGGTAGATAAGGAAACCTTAGATTCAAAAGCCAAGTTCTCAGGGCAAAGGAGTGAGGAGACTAAGGCTGACTTCCTGATGAAACCAGCCTCACTGCAGAGTGATGGCCTCTTGGCTTGTAGTTTTCACGGGGTGCCTGAGCAGTTGTTATCCATGCAACTTCCGCTTCATAAAGGTATGCTATTTTTTCTAGTTTTTCTTGTCACCAACTACACAACATTTACTCTAGCAAGTGACGTTACTTCATCCATCTGCTCCTTTTCTACACTAAAATGAGGAATCAGTGAGTTTTATATAAGCTTCTCTAAACAACAGGAGGTTTAGATTTGGTAAAACAGACTAAGGTCTCCAGATCCAAGCTTGACAAAGCTTGTCCACGACCTTTCACTGATGGAAACTTCTTCACCATTTTTCATGGGCCATTCAGAGTGTACACGTCATTGGGTACCAATTATACATCAGTTATACACTATAACCAGGAAGGGACATAGTTGTACAAAAATGGATCCAAGGGTAATTACCATATTTTTACAAAATAATGCATGCCTTTGTAAGCGTGCTATGCTAAATTTTTTTATGCAACATGAAAAAAATCAGCATAATGGAAGTTAGGAATAAACTTTGAGGGGGAAGGGTGCAGTTGGCAAAAAGCTTAGAGGGTGAGGATTATTTGCATAAAAATACAGTTGCTCTCCCTGTCTCCACTTTCATAGTGATGCTTTCGGAGATTCATGAAAGTTTACTGAGTTTTGATTGCTGAAACTTAAAAACACACACACACACTTCATTCACAGTTTCAGTATTTCCCCGCTTTTAAACAGTTCTGATTAGCTTTAATTGCTCAAGTATTACAACTGAAATAGAACTGGAAAGCCTTCTTGGCAACAAAAGTGCTGCTAATTTGACATGTGCCCATACATTTTGGAGTTGGAGAAACAGAAAGGAATATATCTGAACTCCTTCAGTTGCTGGGGTTACTTGCAGCCTGTCAGTATTGGAGGTGGGGAAGGTCTCTGTGTGCACACGCTCACTGGCTTCTTTGTGTTCATCAGAGGATGTGACCCCATCCCTCGCTGGGCTGACTCTGGGGACACCTAGCTTGACATTTAATGATAATGTTGCTGGTTCTCCAGTGGCTGTTAGAGAGGATGAATAACTCCATGGCTCTCAGAACCTTAGCGGAGAGAAACTCCATTCCTGGAAGCTTGCCCCTGGGGTGTGCAGTAGACACACTCCATTAAATAAATATATTTTTGGATTAAGACAGTGCATCACAGAGCCTCAGGTTTGGCCACACTGTCTTGGGCTATACTTAAAAGCCAGGCCAAGTGCCATTGAGTCGGATCTGAGCTTGGCTTAGTGTTATCCCTGGGGTGTAGCGGTTAAGTGCTAGGCTGTTAACCAAGAGGTCAGTGGTTCAAACCCACCAGCCTCTCTAAGGAAGAAAGAGGTGGCAGTTGTCTTCTATAAAGATTACAACCTCAGACACCCCATGTTGTGGTCGCTATGGCGTGGAATCAACACAACAGCAGTGGGTTTGGTTTGGTTTGAGTAAGCTTAGTGTTCAGCCATTGGTCTGCTAAGCATGATGGAGTATTAGCAAGAATGGCCCCAGGACACTATTTTGCTGTCGAGTTGTTTCTGAGGACATTGTACTGTGTCAGATAGTAGATGAGTCAATGTCAGAGGGCATGGCCAGGCAACTTCCAGGTGAGTAGAATATTTAGGGTAAGAGACACCTTGAAATTGGTTGTTGGGGGCACAGTTAAGGAAGATCTGTTTCAAGGAAACTGAGCTGGTTTCTCTGGTCATTCCCTAGGAAGGGGAATGACAGAGGCGGTAAAAGAGAAGAAACATGGGCATTGCTGAATTTCCAAAGCTAGGCTAGTCCTCAGCACTGGAAGTCTGTTCTGGCTTCTGCCTGATGTGGGAAGGACAAGAAGATCCCCAGCACTGGGATCCCTCAAACCTCCTCCCCAGCAAGACGGTGGGTTTGGACACAGTGCTAGCAGACCATCAGCTCCTCTTCAAGCAGCTCCAGGCTGGAAACAACTGTCACAGCACAGTTCCACCAGCAGCAGAGCTGGGCAGCTTTGTCTGCTCAGCAGGGACATCCACTGGTGAGCTGGCTCTAGAAGGATCACACAAATCCCACAAGGACACAGAGGAGCACCAAGGGCTCAGGGCTTGGCTGCCCAGGTCAGTGGTTCTGGGGGAGCTTTCTCTTTAGCCTCTAAGATTCTAGGTAGTGGAGAGACTCCTTCTCACATCTCAGCAACCCAACCCTCTGCGTGGGGGGCGTATGACCCTCAAAAGACACGTGGAGGCTAAGTCTTCAGACCAAGGGGCCATGGAGAGGTCACAGCCCCCTTCTCATCCTGTTGCGAGGGACCACTGTCAAGCAGTTCTTGGTGTTCCCAATGGAAACCAAGAGTAGACCACCACGTGCCACCTTTTAAAACCATCACCAGAGACCGGAGTGAATTGTGAGGAGATCTGGAATCCACATTAAAGAAACAACAAACATTTGGTGTTTGGTCAGTTCTGGCTCACAGCCACCAATGTGTGCCGAAGTAGAACTGTGCAGTTCTTCACAGAGTTTTCCAGGACCATGACCTTTGGGAAACAGAGTCCCAGGCCTTTCTTCCAAGGAAGACTCTAACTGTGCACCTCTTGGTTAGCTGGAGAGCCCATTAACAGTGTCCACCTCACCAGAGCCCACACAGCACACACGCCTTTTGTAATGAACATAACACAAATGAAGTCAGCTTCCTTCGGCAAGCATCACCTTTTCCACATTGCTGGAAATGGTTCCTGGGAAGCTTCAACGGTTCTGGGAAGGTTGACACCCAGCTGGGCGCAGCGTTGTCGTCATAAGCCATGGTCACAGAAAAGAAGAGCAACTGTTAGGGTAAGCCAATTCCAGGGAAGATGGACTTGAGTGTTGGCAAATCCAGCCGCGTTCCTTGGGTGCTGGCAACATTGAGCTGTACTTTCGCTCACACTCCCCACCTCAGGATACAACGGAGCAAATAGACACAGAGGAGTTCTCTCTGGGAGTAGGGAGAGTGGGGACAGTTGCTGCAGGCACTGGAGATGAGCACGTTTTGGTGAGTGCTGGGGGTGCCGGGAACACATCGGAAAAGACAAGGGGACAGACCTCGCATGACCTTGACCTCGTGTAGGACTTTGCATTTTAATGTGGAGGCAGATAGGAAATATTTGTACCCAGTACCCAGGCCTGTGGGGCACACTGCGGAATCTGACACGATTGCCCAAGAACTATACCTCTTTCCTGCCCAAGACACGGAATGTGTCACCTGTCTCCAAAAATAAAAACAAAACCCAATGGCTTGGCTAACGCTGTCGAGTAGATTCCACCTCACAGTTGACCCTGCGGGACAGAGTAGAACTTCCCCACAAGGTTGCCAAGGAGGGCCTGGTGGAGTTGAAATGCTGACCTTTTAGTTAGCAGCCATGGCTCTTAATCACCGTGCCACCAAATGCCGCAGACATCCAAGTTTACAATGGGGTGGAGCTCAGTGTGCTACTGTCACCTGGTGGCCAAGTTTGAAGTTGCAAGCAAAAAGTTAGACCAAAACTGTTTTAAGACGTTATGTCTTAAAAGATCAACTTGCTTTGATAATAGCAGGTACGCAGATGGATGTCAACTGCGGAAACTGGTCAAAGAGATGTGAGGGTGGGGGGCATCCTGCTCAGGGGGAAGAATACAAACAAAGACTGGTTTTATTAGACTGAATTTCGGGGGGAGGGCATAGTGAAGAGACTCAGGTTTGCTGTTTCTCACACTGTCACACAGCCTGCAAGAGCAGACAATTTATAGGGACAATTTATGCTGACACGCCAGGGTGTCACCAATATAACCCCTAAACTCCAGCATTAGAATAGCTAGGCTTTTCTGACGCTACACCCAGTTTCAGAGCGGAAGTGCTTTTCTGTGGTTTCTGAGAAGGATGCTGAGATTTGGCTCTGGTTCCGGTGCTCAGGGCCTCCACCGGGAGAGTGGTCTGCGGCCTCTGGGTTCTCTAGGCGATGATCTGGTCTTACAGGAATCGCCAGTACCGGCGACCAAGGTAACAGCATTCTCCCAGCTCTTACCTTCACTGCTGTAAGGCGGCCGCTGGCTCCTGTCTGCAGAAACCCAAAAGGGTCCTGGGAAAGACCATCTGAAATCCTGCCGCTTGAGGATTGGGTCAGTGGGAAGTGACTGTTACCCTCTACTGGGCATTTCTGCAACTGCAGTATCCTCTGGGTGAAAGAATCGTTTCCTGAAGGTCCCACAGCCCTGCTCCTGCTTTATCATGTCTTCTGTGCCCGGAGGCTTGGCCATGGATGTGGGATGTGGATAGTTTACCCTGAATCATCCCTACAATTTCCCTGGCTTGCTGGCCACTGAGGCCACTGTGCTTTCTGTAACGCGAAACTCCCTTCTCCTTGTGATAATAACTGGTCCTTCAAGGGGAGTACACCTACAGCCTTGGGTGGTCAACCTAGTGTTCTAAGGACTGAGCTCATCAGCTCAGAAGGACATGTGAAATGCCCATGCCCCTGCATGCAGACAAGCATGCACACATACGCACACGTGCTCACACACACACACACACACACACACACACACAGTAGAATTCCACCGGGAAATGGATTAAAGTAAGTAAAGTAGCTTTGTCCTAACTTGAAACAAGCTGGCACGTTGTGGGCACGGCAACGAATCAGGGACAACTAGAAGGACTTGGCAACTCCCTCAGCCCTTTTATGAATTTCGGTCCCTTTATCTTCTCTTTCCTAGAAAGATGGTTCTGCTGACTCTGCAAGTGAAGCCAAGCGGGCTCGCGAGGAGGCTGCTTCAGGCTTCATCACGTTTCAGGCCTTTAAGCGGTGCCCTCTTGGCAGAGCCCAGACCTCCTTACATCTAAGCTAAGCCTGGGGTATGACAGCCGTGTGCTGCAGATTCTCAGCTCAGATGTCATGACCTGGCACCAGTACTGGAGAAACAATTTTGGGCCTCTGTGCCCACCGTCAGAGGGTCTTGCCAGGCCAGGGCCCTGCTGACTTTGGTGGCCGCTGGTCTGAAGGAACTGAGGACCCCAGGCTGATGGGGTTTCTTCCTTTCCTTTTTACATCTCAAGTCTGAGGAGCACTCTGAGCAGTGCAGGGTGCTGGGGTCCTGGTGGGAGCCAGAGGCCCTGACACCCCAAGCAACTCTCCAGGGAGGATTCCCTAACTCAGGCACTACTGACGTTTTGGTCCAGAACACTCTGATTGTCCTCTGTGTAAGGTTTAGCAGCATCCCTGTTTTCTACCTGCTAGACACCAGTAGGATTTCCCTCAGTTTGGCCATCAAAACTCTCTCCAGACACTCCAGACATTCTCTGGGGGACAAAATGCAGCAGGGAACCAGTGATCTGAGTCCTGACTAGCCATAGTGAGCCTAGCACATCAGACGAAGAACTCAGGGCATCATGCTGCCAGAGCTAATCCTCACAAACCCCACTTTCGGCTTGCTGGTTGTCTCATTCAAAAAACAAACCAGAGGCCATTGGGTCACTACCAGCTCACGATGGCCCAGGAGTATCAGGGTAGAGCTGTGTTCCATAGGGTTCCGGGTGACTGATTGTTTAGAAGGTCACCAGCCCATTCTTCCGAGGTACCTCTGGGTGGACCCGAACTTCCAATCAAATGGTAGCAGTGCAGCATGTTAACCATTTACGACACTGAGGGACCACAGTCTCCCTTTAGATGCGTGCGTCTCCCCTTCTAAAAGCTGAGTTCAAACAGAGCTAATTTGTGGCTTTTGTTGTTAGCGACCACGGAGTCGGTTCCAACTCTTGGCAATCCCATGCGTTACAGAGTAGAACCGCCCCGTAGAGTTCTCTTGGCTATAATCTTAGTAGAAGCAGGTGGCTAGTCTTTTTTTTTTTTTCTTTTCCTCCCGTGGTACTGCTGGGTAGGTTTGAACTGCCCGTCTCTAGGTTAGCAGTCAAGTGCAACCTGTTTGCACCATGGAAGCGTTGTCAAGTTGAAGCACTTGTGCTGCACCTCGTGTCCTCTAGGGGGCGTCTGTTGATTAAGCGAGACTCACGACGATAGCCAGAGAGTGCGTGTGAGAGACGCAGAGAAAGAACGTTTAAGGGTGTGGGGAGGGGACAGCGGTGCTGTTGGCTGACAGCACGAGAGGGTGACTTCTAAGCGACAGTTGCTCTTGAGAAGACTCAGGTTCATGCAGCTCAAAGGCCCTGGCACTCTTCAACTCTCTCTGGCAGAGCCAACGGAAGGCGGGTTGCCCTTGCGCTCTACACAGATGTTACGGATCATTTCCGTGCCATCTGCTTCCTTTCAAGGCTGATCCCAAAGTCCACCACTAAATTTCACCTCTTGGAATAAATGTATCCAATCTAAAATGCCTCAGAAGAGTAACTCACCGAGCCTACCGCTACTCCTAGGTGTCTGACCCTGACCGTGCACCAGAGTTTTAATGATGTTCTCGCCTGCGCACAGCCGTGCACGACACGTGTCTGTTGGCACTGTGAATCCACTCCCACACCTTCTTTGTTCTCCTCAGCATCGCCAGGATGAAAAGGCTGCACACTGCCTCCCCGGACTCCCTCAGGGCTGGGGCTCCAGATGCAATTTTGGTCCTGCCGGCTTGTATTGTATATTTGTATTTGAATTTTAGAAGACGGAAGTAGGCTGTCTGTCTGCAGTGGTAGTGGTCGGAAGCCCAGTCAGAGATGAATGATCGTTGGAGGCTCTATTGATCTCCGTGTGTTTGATCACCAGCTTCAGAAGCTGGAAGCACTTGTGATTCCATCATCATCATCATCAACAGCTCTCTAACTATGGAGCACGACAGTGGCATCCTGGTGACACAGCAGATATGTACTAGGCTGCTAACTGAAAGGCTGACGGTTTGAACCCATCCAGAGGCTTTCTTCTGACCTATCAGAATAGGGGCCAGATAGGTGTATTTTTTTTAAAGAGCTAACAGTGTTGGTTAGAATATGGGACAAGAGGACTTGTCATATATCACTGGTGAGAGTGGAAATTGGATCATCACCCATCTGCTAACTGAAATGTTGGTGATTTGAATCCACTGAGTGGTTTCCAGAGAAGAAGACCTGATGATCTGCTCCTGTAAAGATCCCAGCCCAGAAAATCCTATGGTGACAGTTCTACTCTGTCACATGTGGTTGCTGTAAATTGAAATCGATGGCATTTGGCAATAACAGCAA
This sequence comes from Heterohyrax brucei, assembly GCA_028571685.1. Taxonomy (NCBI): domain Eukaryota; kingdom Metazoa; phylum Chordata; class Mammalia; order Hyracoidea; family Procaviidae; genus Heterohyrax; species Heterohyrax brucei. The sequence goes on along the minus strand of CM053147.1, from coordinate 14,734,208 downwards.
CCATAGAATGCAGGTGCCTTAATTTAATCTTGACATTAATAGCTCAAAGGCAACCCCTTATTCGTGTCTTTCCAGTGATGATGTGTCCCTGAGCCCCTATATTAAATCCTTTTCAGCTGGAGTAACTCTGTTTTCTGCATTGCACTCTGGCCAAGTGAACAATACATCTTCACTCAAATACACACATATTCTGCATGGCTCAAAGACAGCTTATTTACATTGGGTAAGTATTTATTGATCATGTACTGCGTGGTAGAATGTGCTAAGTGCTGCTGGGTGTTGAGAAGATGTCCAAAGAAGTCCTCTATTGATCATATTCTATAGAAATTAAACTCTGGCACTGAGGAACCAATCCCTACAGAACAGTACAAAGTCAATAGATGGATAGCTGTTAAACTGTAAGAAACTGAACACCACTAGACAACAAGAAAGAGACGAGATCAGCGGTGTGGCTTGATTCATAAAGTCTTGAACTAGATTGGAAAGATGGAACAACCCCAGGTAAGTGAGGAGTTGGGGGTGGGGTGGAGGGTGGGTATGAAAGGATACAGAAGCAGAAAGTGACGTCTACTAAATGTCAAAATCCTGAACTGTACTCCATCTAATTGGGCCAATCATTTGAGCTCTCTGAGCCCAAAGTTTCCTGATTTGAAAAACATGAACTTTCTGTTTTTCATGAAGTGTTCTGAGGATCAAATGAGGTTTCAAAATAGATCTAGGTCTATATATATGTCTGTTGTTGTTTGCATTGAGTTGAGTCTAACTCATAATGACCGTGTTGGAGAGCAGAACTGTCCACAGGGTTTTCAAGACTGTAATCTCTAAAGGAGCAGATCCCCAAGTCTGTTTTCTTGCAGTGGGTTCACACCACTGGCTTTTTGGCTAGCTGTCGAGTGCTTAAGCATTGCACCACCAGAGCTCCTTGACATATATCTAAATATCTATAGATCCCTAAATCTGTCTGTCTGTCTATCTATCTATCTCTATTCTTTGGATATCACAATGTGCGACACAAGCCTGTAGCAGATCTTCTCCCTTTGCCCCTGTAGACTAGCACCTCCCTTTCCAGTCTTGCTCTGACCCTGGGGATCTGATTCAAATGGAAAGGTTTCATAGGTTCCCTTTTCCTCTCGTCTCTTCTTGGGTTCAGCCAATAGAACACATTTGGAGAAGGCTGGAAGGTGGGAGGAGAGAGAAATCTAGGTTGTTTATCCCTCCATTCTGGCCCATAGGCTGCCGTGGGGTGATTTCTCCACCAAAGACCACACTTTCTGTCAGGCACCCATCTTGTCTCCTAACTGGAGTTCTGTCCCAGTTATAGTGACTGCTTCACATCTAGTGGCAGTAACGACTCCACTGTTGCTGAGGTCCTACACCTTCCCTTACCCACAATTTTGTTTATAGTACCCTCAAAAACCTTTCTTCAAACACCCAAATAGAACTTGCTGTTCTCTGCCATGATTCTGGATGGTATAAAGTGTAAGCTGCAATGTTGGAGATTTCCCCCAACTAAGAGACCCATGATGGACTCCGTGTTGCTTATTAAGGTCAAATTGAAATTCATCTTAATATTATATGAAAAATACAAATTAAGAGAGTCAATCCATATCACATGATGGATAGATTACCATGCTACTGCTCCCAGCCACCCTGTGCCTAATAGAGATTTGAAGCATGGGATCGGGCACGGCCATCACTGGGCATGGGTGTTACTGGGAGTGGCATATAAGATATTCTTCCATTGGTTTCATTTCAGTCCCCAACTTTTGAGCCAGATGGAACATTTCTGGAATGCCCCCTGGGTCCCTTCCTTTCCTCTCTTTTTCCTTCTTCCACATCCTGTGCTCCCCTTGTGACTTAGAAACCCAAAGCTGTTGGGCCAGTCATTGGAGCTCCTTGAGCTCAAGTTGCATCTTTTGAAAAACATAAAGCTAATAAAATCCCAGAGAATTATTGTGAAGATCAAATGAAATCTAAAAACCAATGTAGACCAAGGTCAATCTATGCCTTTATAGATACATATCAATTCTTTGGATGTTATTGTATGCTACTTAAATGGGTGTGGGGCAGAGCCATGATCTTATGTGAAAGGTGGACATGATGAAGAACTGGAAAATTTTTTAGCCATTAAGCCCAATGGTTCATTGGGCAGCTAACCTATCAGGAGAGGAAGCCATAAATGACTCACTTGGGTAACAGGAAGTCAAGCTGGGGACAGGCATGGGTCACTGAAGGCCTCTGTGGTCTACGCCTGACTCAGCACCTACCTACCTTTAGTTCACACTCTCTTTCCTCCAAGATGAAGGGTCAGAGATGGAGACTTCATTTTCATAAATTAATGACTGTACTTTTGCAAATATAGACATGCCATACAAACACTGGATTACAACAGTTGTTGGAAGTATTACTATAGTATCACTACCAAGAAAAATGTGAACAGATTTAACTCTGAACACAGAATTGCAGCCAAGTGAGAAGGCAGCCTGCAGACTGGACACAAACACACCTTGGCCCAGCCCAACACACCCCAGCCCACAAGTTTACAAACACCCACTGCTGTCAGGAGGCTCTAGGAGCTGCTGGAGGAGTAAAGTTTATTACACAAAGATTATACTTTGGCTACAGCTCCCATCAAAGCTATATCCTGCCAGAGACCTTTGCTAGAAGGTTTATGCCAAGGGCCAACTCAAATCTCACCTCTTCTCCACAGCCTTCCCGTATCTCCTATAAGTTATGGCTGTTGTTGATTTCCTATGCTGTAATCTTTACAGGTGGAAATCCTGATGGTGTAGTGGGTGAGTGCTATGGCTGCTGACCAAGAGGTCAGAAGTTTAAATCCACCAATCACTACTTGGAAACTCTGTGGACAACTTCTCTGTTGATGGCATTGGGTTTGGTGTTTTTGGTTTAATCCTTACAGAATCAGATAGCCAGTTCTTTTCCTGTAGATCTGCTGGATGGGTTCAAATCTCTGGCCTTTTTGGTTAGCAAGGGCTTAGCCACTGCACCAACAAGGGCTCCTTTCAGCATATGGTCCAAAACCCAAAAACCAAACACCCATTGACATTGAGTTGATTCCAACTAATAGCAACCTTCTAGGACACAGTAGAACTGCCATATAGTGTTTCCAAGGAGTGGATGGTGGATTTGAACTGCTGACCTTTTGGTTAGCAGCTGAACTCTTAACCACTGCACCACCAGGGCTTACAAAGTATGATACTGACCTCTTATTTTGTATCTGTATATATGGAAGACCAAGTGAGCTACTCCACAGATGGGCTTTTCTCCACCTACTTTTGCATAGGACTGAAGTCATGTTTAGACTTCAACAATTCCCAACGATGTCAGGCACAACACTGTAAATAGAATTAGAAAAATGAAGCAGTTGGAAGGGATGTCAGAGATGGCCTGGCCTGAAATTTCCAAGTTGGAAAACACGTGGAGAGAAGTAGACACAATCAAAGTTGATTATAAAGCTTGGACAGGAATCCGGGTCATCTGATGCCCAATCTTGTATTCTTCCACTATACTGTAAATCTTCCTGATGACTTGGCCACCACTGAAGTATGTGTGCCAACACTCAGCTTAAAGGGTGAGGGGAAGTTGTGGAGGAACGATACTATGAGCCTGTCTCCTCTGGATATTCCAGAAAGTGCCATCATCATCCAGTACCGGTGACTTAGTCTTTGGGAAGATGGCGGGACAGGCTAGGGGGCTGATTCACAAGTGTGGGAGAAATGTATGAAAGCATCTCCCTCTTGTATTTGGAGAGTAGGTAGGACAGGTCCATGATGTACTTCTCTGGACATCATTCCTTTTGTTCTCCAACCCATGACAGGATTCTGATCTCCAAGTTCAGCAGGGTGCTTAAAAGGCAGGACTCGTTTGTCCATTCCTGGGATGCTCAATGTTTTAGTCAACTAGGGCTGCTCTAGAAGAAAGACCACAATGTGGATGGCTTTAACGAAGGAAGGTTTATTCTTACACAGTCTGGTAGGTTACTAGTCCAAATTCAGGATGTCCACTCCAGAGGAAGACTTTCCTTCCATTGTCAGCTCTGGAGGAAAGTCCAGTATTGTATCAGTCTTTGTCCAAGGAGCATTTTGGTGAAAGAACTTCAGGTCTGAAGGATGCCCTCTTCTCGCAGTACTGCTTACTTGGTGGTGTGAGTTCCCAATTCTCTGCCTGCTTCTCTTTCCTTTTATCTCTTGTAGGATGAAAGGATTAAGGGTGGGGCAAGCCACACTCCAGGGAAACTCCCTTTACAGTGGAGCAGGGAGGCGATCTTATAAAGGGATTACAGGAAAATCACAAAATGGAGGGCAATCGTAAAATATTGGGGATCCCAGCTCAGCCACATATTTTTGGGGGGCACTCGTCCATAAACTGGGAATTTTGTACTTAAAGTTGGCCTTTCAATTTACCGCTTGAAGTTAATGTGTGATTGTTGTTGTGTGCTGACAAGATTTCAGTTCACAGAGGCTTACATGAATGGCATGATACATCTGCGACGGGAGAACTGCCTGCCTTTTGGTTCGTAGCTGAGCTTTAACCATTGTGTGCTACTCGGGCTCCACTTAGAGCCCAACGGACCCTTGAGTCCTGTCTTTGGTACCTTATCTTCCTCCTGTGTGTCTGTGTCTCTTCATGTCAGTTTTCCGTTTATGTAAGATACTACTCGGAAGGGATCAGGTTTAGAACCCACCTGCCGCCCTTTGGCGTTACTAGCAAAATGAAAACTCCCATTTCCCAATAAGTTCACTTTCACAGGTCAGGAGCTAGGACTTTAACATGTCTTTCTGGGGTCACAATTCAATTTATAAGCATAAACCATGTGAAGGGGACTTAATTTTATCCTAAGGGCAGTGGGACCCGATAAAGCAGCCAGCAGGGATGCGGTAAGAGTCTCAGGTAAGAGAGATCACACAAACCTAATAATAATAACAATTACGAATACTCTTACTGTTACCAAAAAACCCCATCCCCATTGCCAGTGAGTCTATTTTGACTCCTATTGACCTACAGGACAGAGTTGACCTGCCCCATAGAGTTTCCAAGAGTGGCTGCTGGATTTGAACTGCCAACCTTTTCTTAGCACCTGAGCTCTTAATCACTGTGCTCCCAGGCTCCTTATTAGTATTATTGGTGACTATGTTGAGTGGCAAGAACATTTCCCAGATTCAGGAGGTGATCTGAGACAAAAACAGCCGGCTTAGAACCCAGGTGTATAAATTATTCGATGCTGTGGTCATCTGAACCAGTAACTAACGTAGAAATTTCTGTAAGGCCCAAAACTTAAAGGCAAACAGATCTGTCTCACCTGCCGTCACAGAGTAACCACAAAGATACTCATCAAAACGTTGTTTATATATGTGAGCACTTGCAAATGCTCTGAATGTAGAGTGAGAGGAAGGTTAAATCAGTTCTATCATATCCCTCAAATGAAATTTTAAACAGTCATTGACATCAAAGTCACCAGAGAATGTTTAATGACATGGAAATACACTTATGATATCTATGGTGGGAGAGTGAGAGAGAGTGTGTATGTGGGTGTATCGGGAATGCATGCAATTACAGACCTCACTTTGAATTTAAGAAGTATCTGTTATGTCAGAATATCCTTTTATGCTACCCAGAAGCTGGTGAGTGCTTCTGCAGGGATCTCTGGTTTCAGTGTTGTTTTTCACAGCTCTCCTGGGCTGGGCCATTGCTGACAGGGACACATGCCAGCTGACCTCACCCAGCTGCAGGAACTTTCCACCTACACTCACTACACAGCACCTATGGCAGGAACTTCCCACGTTGCTTCTGATGGGGCTTGTGCAACCCCTAGGATATCCAAGCAAGGGGTCTTTTTCTGGGATTTCCTATCAAAGTAGAGCCAACACTGCTTCTTGGTTCTCCTTCTGCCAGAAAAAGCTTCTCTGGGGATCAGGTTATGGCACCGCAGGAAGGGATGTGTGTGTGTAGTGTTGTGGTAACCAAATCCGTTAACACTGGGAATCTCAATGCCCATGAATGACCTTGCACAAACTTCCCAAGATCTGGAGTCATAGACAAAATTGGTGGTCCAGTGAGCAACGTGTTTGTGCAATGCCAAGTAGTGTGAACAACCCATAGAATTCGTTCCCAGGAAAGAAAGAGACACCAAACATCTGTAAAAGGCATGCCATGTTTGTGCATGTGCATGTGTGTTTTCTTAATCAGGACGGTGACTTCAAAACTACTGCGTCACCTCTAGTAAGACACAGGCCTGCAGTCAGTTGTCCCCAGTGGACCCAGGATGATCACCTGAGGTTGCTTGTGCAGGTGCAGGGTTTCCTGGCCCAGAGCAAAATGAGCTGACAGAGGAGAGTGCTGAGGAAGGCTGTTCTGTGACGGCAAAGCTGGGGTTGCCCAACATGCATTTCAAAGGAAGCAAGTAGCCTTATTTTTTCCAGTTTTGGAATCCTGGAAAGCCAGGGATGGAGTGAAGCTGTGTCAGCACCATGGTGCAGGTGAGATTTGCACACTGTCCTTCAGGGTGTCCGTCACCCCTTTAGCCCTTTCTCTGCACATTTTCAGAGCTCCAGCTCCAGACAGTTGAGACTTTGATGTTTCAGAAAGGTGTCATCTTTCTCAACAATGATAAGAAAATTTAATTCGGTATTTATAGGTAACTTGCAATTGTCAGATCCAAGGAAAAGTACAAGACCAGAAGTACAAGACCAGCTCCCTTCTGCCTGGGAGGTTCTCACGTCCTGGCTGGGAAAGCTGGGCTTTTGTAGGTAGAAATTATATTAAAAATGCAAGGTGGCTTCTGCTAAATGCTAAATACATGATTTAGGCGGTAATTGCCTTGGAATTGAAAGAAAGGAAAATAATCAGGCTCTTCACACTACCCCTCCCCACACCATATGACCAGCTTCCTAGGGACGAAAGAGGTATTTGCTGGAAACATGATGGAATTGTCAAAAACCCAAGAAATCAATCGCAGAAATTGTGATGCATAAGTCACATTTGTATTTGTTATGTAAGTGGAAAAAGTTTACAATTTTTTATGAAGATAGAACACGAACTACCACTGTCTCATCCAAGACTGTCATGTACTCCTCACCCCCTCATATCTCCTCTGTCTTAGTCTTGCTGTATCTGTGGGAGGAAACCCTGGTGGCTTTGTGGTTAAGAGCTATGCCACAGCTGCTAACTAAAAAGGTTGGCAGTTCAAATCCACCAGGCCCTCCTTGGAACCTCTGTGGGGCAGTTCTACTCTGTTCTGTACGGTTGCTGTAAGTCAAAATTGACTCACCAAGAATGATCAGTGGGGCTCTTCCTGTGGCAAGTTGTTTTTACTACTAACATTTGTCGTCAAGGACTGGCTTCATGGGTCTTAAAGGACTTAGGCAGCAGCAGAGGTGACTAAATTATTCCAGAGAGAAGACAGCAAAGGCATGGAGATGGGACCAAGTGAGCATCAGGGAAGGAAGACATTTCTCTGTAGGAACTTGCAAGAAACTGATTTAGGATGGTTGGTAGGATGTGGCATATGAACGACTTGTTACTGTTCTGAGATGTTGGTTTGAGTTCCCTCAGAAACAAACCCTGAGTAGGGAATTGCAGCTTGTTTGAGAGGTGATCCCAGGAAATACGGCGGAGGAGTGAGCCGAGAGGAAGCAAAATCAGCAAAGGACATGCAATGGAGGGTTGTCACTACAGGCAACAGAAACTCAGTTCCACTCTGAGAGACTTGTGGAACACACCCTAGGATTGTCGTGGGGAGATGTAAGGAAGCTGGAGTTTTCATCCATCGGATTCCATCCATATCAGTTTCACTGGGCTGCCTTAACAAAGTACCACAGACTGTGTGGTTCCAAAGAAGAATGCTTTGTCTCACACAGAAAGTGTGAAATCGAGGTGTCCACAGGGCCACGAGGCTCTAGGGGAGGAGCCTTCCTTGCCTCTTCCTAGCTCCTGGTGGTCTTGGAAATCCTCGACATTCTTCGTCTTGTGTGCACCACTCTCATCTCTGTCTCCATCTTCACACGGCTGTCTTCTCTCTGTCTCTTCTCTTTTGTAAGTCTGATGGGATGGGGACCCACTGGACTCCAGTATGACCTCTTGTGAGCTTAACTGATAACAGCTTCAAGGACCCTAATTCTAAACCAGGCCACATTCACAAGTATTGGAGGTTAGGGCATTAAACGATCTTTTCGGGGGGTTGGGGAGGGCACAACTGAATCCCTAGCACGATCTTTTATTGGTTGCAAGTTGATTCCCGGGTTTTACTTCTAGGCCACCCCATGAAGAGACTGAATGTGCTCCTGAGGCCCCCCCAAAAAAACCTTTAGGCAAGGACTAACAGGTGTGTAAAGCGATCAGACCTTGGCTAGTATGATACCTGTCCATCAAGCTGAAGGGGATCTCCAGGTGGACAGAGGGGATTAGGGATGACTCCATCAACTTCAGCCACACATTCTTCTCATCATCAGGGAAGATTGTTAGGAGGTGATGTTGGTTCTAGTCTCCGCCCTGCTCTCTTTCTGTGCTTCAGGAGTCTCCCAGAAGGAGTTCACCTTCACATCCCATGTACCAGGTCTTGGTTCCCTGTACCCTGTCCAGGTTATTTGGACAGTGTGGTGGTTAAAGTGAGTTTTACCCTTTAGCAGACAACCAAGAAATGAATTGCTAATTATGACGCTTCAGTTGGTTACAAAATCTGTTCTGAGAGAGACAGAGGTCTCCCCAGAGCCTTGAGATAGCAGTTAGTTACCTTCTAAGATTCTACCAGGCGTCAGGTTAACTCAGAGCCTGTGGACACTGAGGTTTTGTTCATGAGTGGCTATGGATATTTCATTTTCTGCAGGACTGAAAACCAGATCGTATTTTTCTGCTGACATTCTAAATTGTCACAAGTAAAATGACAGTGACTTTAGTTAGGCATCATCTCTATGAGTTGAAAACGAGAAAAGAATTAAAGAAGTTAAAAAAAATACATTAATCGGAAGAATCCTTTTCAACAGGTCTTTTATCCCCTTTACCAGAGAAGCTAAAGAACCAAAGCAATCAGAGAAACTGTCAGCCAAAGATGCAGAAAGCCATCTTACACCTGGAATTATGAAATTTTCTATTCTTGACACATGTAGTCATCTCCACGGCGACTGATTGTCATGTCACAGCCGACAAGAATATGAGCACAAAGAGAAACAGCACAGGCTGATGCACCGACATTCCATCTCCATGCAACCAGTCCAAGTCGGAAAAACAAAAAGAAGAAAATATCCAAAGATGAAAGTAAAATTACAGAGGAATTGATTTTTCCCCCCACCTCAGGTAGCAATTCTTTTTACATGGATTGTTTTTAAGTTGATTTTTCAGTCTGTAGAAAGCTGGCAAGCCCGTTAGGTCCCCAAATACTAAAAAATCATAAATCTGGAAGGAGCTCAAGAGGTCACCTTGCACAGCTTATGGTTTCCAGCAGAAACGATCAGTCACTTTGTTGTTCCGAAAGAGCCTGCAGAAAAGAGGAGTCTACTATCTTCCTCAAGGTCCCAGCTTTCACGTTGCAAAGCCTTCAATAAGACCTCCCCTTCTTCCATCAGTCGCGAGTTTATGTACTGAATTTTAAGTCTATGTTTTATATTCTGCTCTCACTGACACTGTGAAAACAGCTGGTGGCTGAGGATGTTGCATTTCACATTTCCAATCATGTATCTACTCCTGGCCTGCTGGGTTCCAGCTATCCCTTAAACTGATGGCATCAGCCCTGCATGGAGATAAACACGGAGAAGACAGTAGGGAGTGGTCAGCTGGGGTGAGTGTGGTAGATGCGAAGGGTCCCCCCAGATTGCCAAAAGTAGCTTAAGAGAAACTCGCTGTTCCTGAATTTCTATTCTTTCTCTTTCTATCAGCTGGAACATCAGTGTGTGGCAGTAACCCATCTTTGGCCACCAGGCCCAACATCCTGGGTCACTGGTGAAACCAGATCAAGGGACTGTACAAAACAGAGCTGCCCCTCCAGCCTGGACAGGTGACACCACATCTGCTACTGAGAGAGACACACAGTCCCTTACTTAAGCCCACTGCACATTAGATCTCTCACTGGAGTGGCTCTCATGTTTTCTACCACAATGGGACAGCCACTATGACCCAAAATAGCCAGGACCCAAAGATTCTGTATCAAAAATTCTTTCCAAAGACATTGTTTGTTAACTGTTTATTTCTCATCATAACTTACACAATGAATTACATTCATTTATTTGATACTTCCATAGGCAGACTCAGATTTTGGAGGAACATCTCCAAGTTTGGTGACCCAGCAAAGCTCCATACTGACCCTGAGTCCCCACAATCCTAACAATCTGTCTCAGCTGGGCTTTCTGTTCTGGATGGAGGTCTGGGGGAGCTGGACTGTGGGTTACCTATACTTACTAGTCCTTAGACTGCCACCCTATCCTTGTCCACCCCAGAAGTCCAGCAATTCTAAGGGGAGTGGTGGTGTTATGGGGCTCTACTCAATTCCACATTCAAGGTATTAGGCCCCTACAGCTGCTGTAACAAAATGTCACAAACTGGGTGGCTTAGACCAACAGAAACTGATTTTCTCATTATTATTTATTAAGGAGTCAGCCCGACCATGCTCTCTATGAAGGCTCTAGAGGAAGGCCTTTGCTTACCTCTTCTAAGCTTCTGGTGGTTTCTGGAGATCCTTAGTGTTCTCCGGATTGTAGAAGCATCATTTCAATCTGTGTTCGTCTTCACTTGGCCATCACCCCTCTTCTCTTTCCGTCTCTGTGCCTCTTCTTTCATAAGTTCGATTGAATGAGGGCCCATCCTACTCCACTGTGACCTCATGTGAACTTCACTGATAACCATTTCAAACAAGGTCATGTTCACAGGCAGCAGAGGTTAGGGCTTCAATGTATCAGTTGAACTCATAGCACTCAGTGCTAAAAATTGTGGATCGTGGGGCACGTACCTTCCTAACAACACTTGGAAGCCGCTCAGAATATTATCTCTATTCTATATGCAAAGAAACTGAGGCCCAGAGAGGTGAAGTGATTTGCCTAAGATTTAGGTAATAATTTACAGACATAATCAAAAATAGTTCTATTTACCTGACTCCTGACACCAAATACCAAGATGTTGCATGGCTTCTGTACCTCCCTTCCTGGTTCTTTCACCTCCAGAAACAGAGAGATCATTTATCTATTCACACTGATGATGTTGATGCATAACCCTAGCTGCCTTGGAAGTAGAGCCTATGAGAAGGACTTGATATGGGTGATGATCTGAGGGAAGATGCCAGAAATTGGTAGTGAGGTAGTAGAGACAGTGAGGTACAGGAGGAGGAAAAGTCAGTCAGGGTGTGTGAGGGAGCTGGTGGCCACCGTGTAGAATGCGCCTCAGACTTCCCTCCAGAGGATGGCAGCCTGGGACATTTATCTGCGAACTCATGGCCCCATTTGTAGAAGATAAGCCTGGAGAACCCTGTCACCACCTAGCCCCAGTTCCAGACTGGACAAGGTCCTATAGCTTCAGAGGAAGTCCCAAGGCAGGCAAGGGAAGGGATGCAGGAGGTCACTGAAGTGCGAACTGTTGAATCAGTGTGCACTGTGTCTGTCTACCACAACTGCAGCTGAAATCAGACGGCGGCTGAGGAGATACCATCCGGACATCCGAAGGGTCTGCTTCACCATGCTTTTGAGGGGAGGGGGCCTAAGGAAGAGCAGCCTGGAAGGCGGAAACGAACGTGAGCAGACAGACGGACAAGTTGTGTGTGGGGATGTCAGGAAAGGATGAAGTGTCTGTGAGTGGTGATAGGAATGTTCGCTTCTGCTCACATTCTCTTTCCGGAAAGAGCCAGGATCTGGAGGAAGAAGACTGAGGCTAATGCCTCTGCTAGGTCGAGCTGTTTCACCTCAGACTAGTCCCATTATCTTTCTGTAGATACGGTTAGTAACTTGGTTTGCCTCCTATGTAACATGGTGAGGTTGCGAGGGTTACTGACACACACATACACACACACACGCACACACGAGCTGCTGGTATTATCACAAAAGGTGGTACAGGGCTGCTTGGGGTATAGACCTGGTATCTTCATCTTCAGTTGTCACTCCGACCAACAGAGATCTTCCATTTCTAATAAATTCAGCAATATCTACCTTTTGAGGTGTAGATATTGTTTCTCCACGGTCCTGCTTCCTTTTGTGACTTGAACTCATGCTTTGTTACATGGCTCTGAAAAGGCTTGTTTCACACTTTAAGATACTGCTGCTGGGAGTAGAAAATGGAAGAATTCATACGAGAAGCAGTGGAAATGTCTATCAAAACTACAGGTGCTTTGATCCTTTGGCCCAGCAGAACCCCTTCTGAGCATTCATTTCAGTGTTGTTTCTAGCAGAAAAATATTGGGAAGAGCCTAAAAGCTTAATAAGGTATTGGTTGGTTAAGCGGTAGAATCCCGTACTGTTATTGTGGAGCGGGTGGGGTGGGGGTGGGGTGGGGTAGGGCGGAGTCTAGGAATTCTGTATATTCTAATACGGAAAGCATTCTAGTATATACTGATATATTGATAAAAGCAAGGTTTAGAACACTAAAGTTTGCTACCTTCTGTATAAGGAAAGGAAAATACTCTGAATATATAAGAAGATAATAAGAATGACTATCAGTGAAGGCGGGAGGGAGAGGAATGGGGCAGGCAAGGACAGGTATGAAGATGAGACTGTTTCCTGTAGGGCTTTTTATTCATTTTGATATTTGACCCAATACATGCCTACCCTAAAATAAAAATAACAATTCGAAAACAAGAATAGGTCTGTTTCTGGGATTCTGTTGTCAAGTGCAAACTGGAAAATGTAGGTAAGAGCTAGATGCTGGCTCTGGTTCACCAGGCGACTGAGGACAGAACCAAAGTTCTAGTAACAAAAGGTCGGGATGCTCACAATTGCTGTCACGACCCTAGAGAACTGCTTTTGTTGGAACTCTGAAATGAGTAAATCAAGAGGTGATTCAGTCAAATGCATTCATTATGGGTAGAGTGGTGGAGGAAAAAGAATCGCTGTTGAGTTAATTCAGACTCACAGTGACCCTAGAGGACTGAGCAGAATCATCCCCCAGAGTTTCCAAGGGATACCTGCTGGATTTGAACTGCCGATCTTTTGGGAGAAAGAAAGATTTATTATTATTACTAATTACAGCCTTTATTACTTATCAGGAGCGTTTGCATATTTATCTTATTTGCCTCCCAGTGACACTGTGGGTGGTGTCCTCATTGCCACCACTGTCGTGGTCAGCATTATCTCCATTTTATAAACGTGCAAACTGAACCTCAGAGATGTTAAACCCCTTGCCCAAGGCTATGTGGTCCCTTGGGGATGCTACTGGATTCTGAATTAGGCCCGATTGACCTGTGAGACAAGAGTCACCAGATACAAGTCCAAGTTCATCTACTCAGCCTTTCCTTAACAAACAGGTTGGTGAAGGCCTGTGAGAATACAGACTACACCACGGACAGCCAGAACAACGAACAGATCTGTCTTGGAGGAAGTACAGCCAGAAAGCTCCATAGAAGTGAAAACGGCAAGACTGATGAGCTTGCTTTGGACACGTCATGGGACTCTCCCTGGAGAAGGACACTGTGCTTGGGGAAGTAGACGGTCAGCAGAAAAGAGGGAGACATGGAAAAGGAAATGAGATGGATTCTCACACAGTCCCTGCAACAACAGGCTCTAACACAACGACAATCATGAAGATGCAACGGGGCCACGCAGTGTTTCAGTGTGTTATGCATGAGGTCGCTGAGTTGGAGCTGACTTGACAACACCAACAACAGCAAAGTGGCAGAGCTGGCAGGCAACTAGATCCAGCAGATGAACTTTTCCTAAATGTAGATGATGGCTTTTGGAGTCTGTGTCCAGATTTCTTCTCTGGGGACTTCCTTGTCTGCAAAGGCTGTGGCAGTGCTAGCCACTTGGAATGTGACAAAGTTCACTTGCCTGTCCTCTGTGGCTATCAGTAATATCACTTACTGGCCATCGGTCTGAGTCAGGCTTGCAGACAAGCACAGCTGAGAGCGGGAAAGTGGCCTGGAGAGGAATCAGCTTCCCTTTGTGCTTTGTGCTCTGGGTACCAGCCTTGAAAGGAGCCTCTGGATACTGGAATGCTGAGGTTGCATGGGACAGGGTGGGGGGAACTCGCACATAACTCTGTATCCCATCTTTATTGCTGAGGTCCATAATGAGTTGATATAATTAAGTACCATTTGCCTGGTTAGTTAGTTCAGGTGTCTAAATCTGTCACCATAAAGTATGTGATGTTAAACATGTTTGGATTAGAACCTTCTGGAGCCAAAGCCAACGTCGACAGCTATATTAATCACGTGGGAGGTTATCTTATTTTACATTTTCTATGCACCTCTGAGTTACAGCGTTTCATCCATCAAAGGCTTGCCGAAGACATCTGTAAACTTTGATTTATTGCACTGTTCCTGGTACAGAATTAAATAGCATTATACTCAAATATAATGGCTTAATTGACAGGTAGAGATTTAATCCCATTAATTATTTAGCCTGCTTGAAAGTTTTCCATTAACCCCTTCCTGAATTGGTGGGATTGAAAAGACGTGTCTCAGTACTATTCTGGGCTCAGGAAGTTTATCTTTGTTCTTCCTCTTGAAGAAGTTTGTTCCCACCAGCTCTGACTTGTGAGTGAACACATATCCATGGGATGAAGTGTCATCCAGGTGGGCTCCTCTCTGACTCCACGGAGCCCACTCCTTCAGGTAAACAGTATCAGAGGATTTGGTGTCAGAATTATTCGTGGTTTGGGGTTTTGTATACGACAATTGCATAAGATAATGTGTGTGAAAGTTGTTCATTCATGTGTTTATTTAATATGCTTTTACTGAGTACTTACCATGTCCAGGCACTTTACTGGTCAGAAATATATGTAAAAGACAGCTGAGATCCTCAACGAACTTCCATCTTTTATAAACCATACATTACACACACACTCTCTCTTTAATATATATATACACATATATATATGGAAACCCTGGTGGTGTAGTGGTGAAGTACTACGGCTGCGAACCAAGAGGTCAGCAGTCCAAATCCACCAGGTGCTCCTTGGAAACTCCATGGGCCAGTTCTAGTCTGTCTATAGGGTTGCTGTGAGTCAGAACCAACTCAATGGCACCTAAAAACAACAACAGCGTGTGTGTGTGTGTGTGCGTGTGTGTGTCTGTGTGAGGACTCTCATTAACGATAATAATCTGTACCATTATAATACTAGTTTCCATCAGGTTGATTCTGACTCATGGTGACCCAGTATGCGCCAGGCTAGAACCATTCTCCATAGGGTTTCTGGTGACTGATTTTTCAGAAGTCAGTTGCCAGGTCTTTCTTCTGAGGCATCTCTGAGTAGACTTGAACCACCAGCCTTTTGGCTAGCAGCCTAGTACCTTAACCATTTGTACCAAGGACTCCACCATTACAATAATGTGTATTAACAAGTTTCCCATACGAGAAAGCATAGTTGTGGTTAAGCTTCGTCCTCCCAGAATCAGCACTTTAAAGAAAGAACACTAATGATGGAAATCTCAAACACTTCAGCAGGAGAGTGTGGGAGACACTTGAGAGAGGCAGATTCTTTTGAAGTTTTTCAACTCACCCTTCAAAAGCTGCCATATTCTCTGCCTGCATATCTGGTGGACTCCACTAATGGAACCCACCTGCTAAGCTTCTCTGCTCCTCGGGGCCAACAAATGTCCTCTGTGTTACTGCTCCATGAGCCAGGTGTGTAGGAGGTAGAGAGAGGCCAGCCCCAGCTCTGCTTTCTGGGAGCTGAAGACCAGTGGAGTCATAGATTCCACTTTTATGAAGGAGGCATGGGAGTGGGAGGGGCCAGGGGAGTTGCTATGGCAACCAGGAGTGGACAGACTTAGACTGGGATGATTCAGGGAATGCTTCCTGAAAGGGCGCCGTCTGAGTTTTAACAAAAGATGAAGAGTTTTTCAGTGAACCAAGTTACAGCTTCTATGACAGAGAAACATACTGTGAGAAGAAGCTGAGATGAAATGACAAAGAGATGAGGTGGAAAAGGAGCTTGGGGAGAGAAGAAGGACTTGCAGGGAGAGTAAAAGCTAAAGACATTTTAAAATTCCCTTTAGAGGCGATTAAGGACAGAACTGAAGATGCGGAAAATAGACTGAGAGATGGGCTGGAGCTCCATGAAATTCATAAGACTTACTTGCTTCAGGCACAATCAGAAGCTGGTAAAAGCACCAACAGTATAAGAGACTTGAACATATCTCTTTGACTAATAAAGGTAGGCAATACATAAAAAAGACAAAGAGGAGGGCAATTAGTAGGTCTATTGCAAAGTTCGTAGCTATAAACAGAATTCATAATAAGCATCTCTGGAGCATTTACCAAGCTGATGATAGGCACTGGGTCCCAACTACAGCAGCAACAAATTCAAATGAGCAGAAATTATTACGGACCAAAAAATACAGTGCCTAAGAGCAACAACTTTGGGGTTACTAACTGAATCTCAGTTTCTTAATCTATAAAATGTGGACATTAATAATAGATAGCTCCTCGCTGTGAGGAGTAAATGAGTATTTACAGAGCTTATTTCGGTTGGTCTGCATAATAATAAATACTCAATACATGCCAGCTGTTGGCTATATTCTATGTCTTCTAGGGAGTAAGAGTTTAAAGAAATAAAATACCAATTAACATAAATTCATAAACAATCTTGTTTAATCAAAGAGAATATCAAAACCACAATTACAAAACAAGGAGAAAATAATCACACAGAGGAGTATATATGAAGTATACCAGGAGGCAGCCAAAGCTCTACAACAGGTAAACTCATAGACTTAGACAATTTTTCTTAGTTTAGTAAAAAACAAAACAAATGAACAAACAAACAAAAAACCTTCAGAAGAATGAGAATAAAATAAGCCTAAGGAAAAAAAAGGTAAAAGCAGAAGTCATTAAGAAAAGAAAGCAGAAAATTTGTATATGTGATACAAAGAAATTAAGAGCTGTCTCTTTGGGAGATATAACAGCAAAACATGCCCATCACTTGTAAATCTAATTTTTAAAAGTTCAAGACACATGCCATGTTTGTAGATGACAAGATTGAATATTGTAAAGATGTTAACTCTTCCAAATTACTTTTTCCGTTTATCAAAAACTCAATCAACATTCTGACGGAAGTATTTGCTGGAACTTGGCAATATGATTAGAAGGTTCATTTGAAGAACAGATGGAAATAACTGAAAAAATTTGGAAATGTATTCTAATAACATTCAGCCCATCTAAACAGGCTAGATTCAAAAGGAAAGATATTTTGAGGGCAGACAGGCATTGCTATAAAAAGAACCTTAGTCAACCTGGTATCTTATTGAAATACAAATTGCCATCCATTTGGACTTCTCATCTACTCAGCCCTGGTTCTAGATATTTTTGCCCTTTTGAAGCATAAAACTTTAAATCAAACAGCAAAAAGACAGGTTGAGAATAAACTACTCTTGTGTACTTCAGTAAGTGCTCAGAAAAATAGCAAAGCCCTGAAACAAAAAAGTCTTTGAATTTTCTTCAAGTGGGATCCTGTGTACTTATAGAACCTTGCTTATTTATTTCAAAAATGTGTATTACAATCATAGAAGGAATTTGGCATGCCCCAGCCATTACAAGTCTGTTTTAGTATTCTCAAGCTGTAGGTTTTTCTTATTTCCAGGTATAGATGTTTGGAAAGGTCATGTTCAAGTTTTAAGTAGGAAAGTCTGTCAAGGACAAACACTACCATTTATAAATATTTTCTAAAGTAACTGCCAGAGTAACTCTAAAAAAGGGTCCCCAAAAAACCAGGTTGATTTTCTGTGACATCTGAGAGAAGGAATGGGAACTCTGGCAAAGGGCAGTTGTGCACGGGAGAACTCAGAGTGAAGGTGACTACTGCCAGGACTCCTGGGGCCAGCAGGACAAATGGGAACAGAATGGGCAAACTCCCCTGACCAAAGCCAGGAGTACTCTGTGGAAGAGTGAGAAGCCTGGAAGTATAGGAGGAGGAACATACGTATGCAGCAACCAAATGTGGGTGTCAGTACTGATTTCAAATATTTGGTTCCATAACCAGCCTGTGGGTTCAAAGAGCAGGTTCCAGAGTCCCCCAAACCATGAACTAAATCCCAGCTCCATCACTTACTAGTGGTCTAATCTTAGACAAGTTCCTTCAACACTGACTCAGTGTTTGCTCATCTGTATGTTTGAGATTTTACAGAGCTCAAGAAATGGTAGCCATTATTGGGATAAGGATATGGTCACTGTAAGTCTAGGATTCTCATCACAGAACGGCAGAAAATGGGACAGGGAGTGGGGTAATCGTGTAGGGAACGAAACTGTAACAGGCAAAGGACTGTGTGTGTGTGAGTTAGAGAGTCAGAAAATAGACGAATAAAAAAGATTAAAAATTAAATGGTGCATTCCTAGGAATGAATCAGAGTCCTCAAAATAATGACATAAACAGATATATGCAACCCTATGGCCCCCCAGCAGCACAGTGGTTAAGAGCACAGCTCTCACCCAAAAGGCTGGCCGTTCAAATCCACCAGCTGCTCCTTGGAAACCCTGTAGGGTACTTTTACTCTGTCCTACAGGTTTGCTAAGAGTCAGAATCAACTCAGAGGCAGTGGGTTGGGTTTGGTTTTTGGTATGTTTGTTGTAGCTTTATTCACAAGAGTAAAAACAATGGAAACAACAGAAGCACCCATCAACAGATGAGTAGACAAGCAAATTGTGGTACACGCATTCAAGGGAATACTACGCAACTATAAAAAAGATGAGTTCCTGAAACGTGTTATAACATGGATGGATCTGGAGGGCATAATCCTAAGTAAAGTAAGGTAAGCATCTGAGGGCAGATATTGTATGATTCCCTTTTTTATAAGATGAAAAGAGCAGACAGCGACCAATGTTGGCTGGTAGTTACGGAGATGCGGGTAGAGGGGAAAGTATGCTTTAGGATGTAGTGACACATTATTTTTGGTGACGGAAAACATGGCACTGAGTGTGGAAGTAGTGAATATGGCACAACCGTAGTAAATCCAAGTCTTTGAACATAAATAGAAAGGTGAGACATGATTAAAGAGAATGTTGTTTTGTCAACATTCTAATAAATGGAACTAATGTCAATGAACCATTTGTGTAGAAATTCTTTGAGGGATGTAGTTTTGCAGCAAAAAATAGGTGTATGGTTACATAGATAAATGTGTATACAAACATATGTATAAAACCAAACCAAACAAACCCACTGCTGTTGACTCAAGATCGACTCACAGCAACCCTAGAGATCAGAGTAGAACTGCCCCATAGAGTTTCCAAGGAGTGCCTGGTGAACTGCTGACCTCTTGGTTAGCAGACATGGTACTTAACCCACTACACCACCAGGGTTTCCTTACGCATGTATAGGAAGGCATGTATGAATAATGGATGCGTGTGTATGGGTGTGACTGTAGAAATACACATGTATATGTTTGTATGAGCTGCAAATAGTTTCACATATAAAATGAAGCACCGGAGGGCACAGTTATGGACACTTACTAGACAAAATAGAGCACCTCATGAGATTGGTTTCCTGGATTTGATGGCTTAGGCCCATAGTCTCCCGGGCCAACTCAGTCATTTGGTACTATACTATCCATTAAGACAATGTCCTACATCTTAATTTGGGGAGTAGCATCTGAGGTTCTTAAAAGCTTGTGAGCGATAAGTGACCCTCACAGGCACATTTATTGGTCTCTACTCATCTGGGATGAAAAAGCAAGCAAGAAAGAAAAGATGCAAAGAAGAAACCAGTCTACAGAACTAATTAAAAATAAATAAATAAACTACCACTGTTGAGTTGGGTCTGACTCACAGAAAGCCTAGAGGTCAGAGTACAACTGCCCCATAGAGTTTCCAAGGAGCACCTGATGGATTTGAACTGCTGACCGTTGGTTAGCAGCTATAGCACTTAGTCCACCACACTGCCAGGGTTTCCACAGATTTAATAATCAGCATTAATAGTTGCCTCGCCTGCCTTGAGACCAGAAAAACCAGGTGCCCAGCTACCACTACTGACCATTGCTACCAGGGACTCAATAAATTATCCTCGATGAAAGGAGAGAAAAGTGTAGAACAATACCCAAATTCTTAAAAAAAAGGCCGGATTTGCTGAGCCAGCAGAGGTGAACCCCTGAGGTTCTTGGCCTGAGATACTCCTTAAACTTGGACCTGTAGCCACTCCCAGAGAGGTCACCTTTCAGCCAGATGACAGACTGGCCTATAAAATAAATAATATCACTCATGAGTACTATGTTTTTCTAAATAGTCATCTAGATGAAACCAAATGGTAAGCACATTTCCTAGAAATGAGAAGACAAGGGGGCAAAGGGACAGGGAAGCTAGACTAAGGGAAACTGGACAACCAGAATAGAAATGAGAAGACAGACACATTGTGGAAAACTTAATCAATGTCACTGAACAATATCTATGGAAACTGGCAAGGGAGAACCTAATTTGCTGTGTAGATTTTCACCAAAAACACAATATTTAGAAAAAATGTATGCAGTCATAAAAATGAGAGCTCCAAAGACCATTACAAAAAGTGCTTTTGCCATGCTAAATAAAATAGAACCACAATTACAAAAAACAGTTAAACGATACACAATATCAAAAGACCCACAGATACTGATATTATGTTGGTTAAAAATATTCAAGAGCCTATGGAAGATAAAGTCATATAAAAGACAAAGTCTGATGTGGAGAAGAAAAGAGGAGTGAATGGGCTAGGGAAATACTTGCAAATCAATTTAGGGAGAAAGAAAGCTTGCTGAGGTCAAAACGCTCAGCCTTTGCGAAGCTGGTGAGAACCCTGTGCTGCAGAGGAAGAAGTTGTTATGGTGGGAAGGGGAAGGGTGTCTAAGATCAGAGGGTCGTGTTACACTTGCTGGGATCCGGCTAGAAGCAATGCTGGGTAGGGGGACGTCGAAAAACAACCCTGAGCACTGGGAATGAAGGAGTTGTAGGTGAAAGGGTCTCCTTGGAAGCTGCCGTAGACTTCTCTCTTTGATTCTTTATGCTTACCCTGATGCAGATCATTAGATGAAACAATTTAGTGCCAACATCGGGTAAAGCTTATGGCAGCAGTAAACTCCCAGCTCTCTTCCAGTGAATGTCTTCTCTTCTCCAATCTGTGGTTCATCTCTTTATGACTTAACAAGTTTAGAAGGATATTGATAACAACACAAAGAGTAAGAAGCAGATGGGAAAAAAGACTATAGCTCACACATTGTAAAGATGATGAAATTACTCAGCAGGCTATAAAGCCACTGGCTTGCTCTGAGATGGGCAAGAACAGGACTTTGGGCCTTCCAGAAGAAGTCCTAGCATCACGAATCCACAGGTACCAAGATCTTGGCTCACATGTATAGACAGAGTTGCCTGGGAGGTCTGGAAACTGCGGAGGTATGAGGAGGTTCTTATACAAATTGAGAAGTTATCTTTGATCCAGGATAAAGTTGTCTCTGGCTTTTTTCCTGGATTAGCAAAAAGAACCTTTAGAACAATGTCTTCTACCCCAACCCCATCATGTCTCCGTCTCCTGCCAAGCGCCGTCGAGTCGGATCCTGCTCATGGCGATGTCTCCTGGAGAAGCAAAAGATAGGGAGAAGAGAGAGCAGAAGAGGAGGGAAAAGAGAGCCAGGTCAGCCGAACTCTCTTTCCTGCACACACTGAAGTCATTCTTAATTAACCTTGAGCAAGACTGGCTACCCTGCTCTGGTGCCAGGAAAGACAGCTTGACAGAGCATGTGTCCTGTTTTGTGGATTATTTCTCATTTGTCACAGAAATCTGACAGCTAGTGGGTCACCCGGGTCATCCCTGCTGAGCCCTAGCAGTGAGTGATCTGTCAGTGCTTCAGTTCCTCCCAGAGCATTCAAGGGACCCCGGAGGTGAGTGTGGTTCCCGTGGATTCTCTGGCTATGTAGCGGCACCTGCAGTTTTCTTTTTTCTGTCCATTGATGGCGATGATGTCAGACCAGTCACTTCCAAAAGCATCACCCGGGTTACTGCTGCAGCTCCGCCAGCTGATGGCTGACCCGCAGGCCCGCCTATCTAATCAGGGAGTCATCATGGGGCACTTTGGAAGATTCTGGTACTACCACTGACCACTGCAGAGCAACTAGGTGAAAAACTCCTTGAGCTCTGACTTCCTCTTCTAAGGCAGATGCTAGCCGTGAGCACCCAGAGGTCCAGGTCAGGAGAGAACCTGTGTAACAGATGCCTTACTATACTTCACTACAGCTCCTGGACACAATGAGATAGAGCTCAATGTCATCCCCTTAGTAGCTGTGGCAGACATTGGTAGTTCCAAGGTGAAAGTCTCATCTTCCGTGTAGACAACTGAGGTTTACTACTTGACCAGGGCACCTCCTTTGCGGCCACCAGCTGTCTGGTAGTAGAGACTTGTGTGTTGCTATGATGCTAAGCAACTTTCAGAGGAGCTTCCAGACCAAGAGGAACTAGGAAGAAAGTCCTGGTGATCTACTTATGAAAATCAAGCAGTGAATACCCCGCAGGTCCTCACGATCTGATCTGCAGCTGATCACGGGAATGGTGCGAGGCCAAATAGTGGCAACTAACAGCAACAACTAGTGTCCAGTGCAAGAATTTGTCATTGGAAGACTTGGAGGGGAAAGTGCCTGGATAGGTGCTGGTGTAGCCAGTTCCTTTGAAACACAGCTATTCTCTGAAGCCAAAGACTCAAAGAACCAAAGCTATTCTGCATGAGATAAGAGGGAACGAGCTCTGTATATTTATGTTGCGAGTATTTTTGGTTTGGGGAAGGAGAAGACAAAGTAAAAAGCCAGAAGAGTACCCTACCAAAGTGGTGGGAGGTCGTGAATTGCGCAGTGTGATTCATCTTCACTAATAAACCCTGGTGGTGAAGTGGTTAAGTACAACAGCTGCTAACCCAAAGATTGGCAGTTCGAATCCACCAGGCATTCCTTGGAAACTCTACGGGGCAATTCTACTCTGTCATATAAGGTCACTATGAGTAGCAATTGACTCAGAGAAGTGGATTTGGTTTTGTTTTTCTTATCTGTAAAGCTGTACAGTGCTTGGTTTCATTGGGTTTCTTCTGGAAATCTGTGAATAGGGGTTGACTCTAAGGCTATGCTGGCTCTGAGCAAAGCAGTGATCGCAACAGGCACAGAAGAAGGAAGGGGACAAGGAGACTTCAACTGACAGCAGACAACAGGACCAGGGGTCATGGCCTTGAATCAAACCTGTGCAGCCCACCTGGCCCTGAAGGGGACGTGCCCCGTCAGGGCCCAGGGTGAGCTGAGACCAGTGTGTGGCTCAGCGTGCACCTACCTTAAAGAAACAACACAACAGCAACAACCACGAACAGTCGCTATAGGGCCCACCCCAACTCATTGCGACCCTGTGGGTGTCTGAGTAGAGCTATGCTTCACAGGCTTCTCAATGGTTGATTTTTTGGAAGTAGACTTCCAGTCCTTTCTTCCCAGACAACTCAGGGCAGACTTGAACAGCCCATCTTCTGCCTAACAGCTGAGCACTTATCAGTTTGCACTACACAGGGACTCCAGATCCAGCTTAGCCTTTGTCACTGAGTCAGTTCCAACTCCTACTGACCCTATAAGATACTTTGCCCCATAGAGTTTCCAAGGAGCACCCAGGGGATTCGAACTGCTGACCTTTTGCTTAGCAGACAAGCTCTTAACCACTATGCCACCAGGGCTCCTTGGATCCAGCTTAGGAACTGCAAAACTGTCTGGAACTTCTGAAAGTGGAAGCCAAACTGACCCCAAAGACCACCTCTGGCCTTTTTGCAATGTCAGTCCTTTTCCTCTTCAAGGAGGGGTCTCTCCAGTCTCTGAGGGGCCCCAGCACCTGGATCTCTGCCCGTGACCAAAGTTCTGCAGGTCCCTGGGAAGTGGGAAGTGGGAGCCAGCATTTCCTTTCTGTTCCACGTGCCCCGCCCCCGCAGCGTTCTCCTCCACCCATCCCCCACACAGTCACTGAGCACCTGCTGCATGTAGGATGCTCCTGCAGGCTCCCGGGCTGGGAAGCTAACGCACCACCCATGGGCGAACAATGCTTCTTTTCTCTGTACCTTGGTGGGCAGGGTTCCAGGGTCCTGAGTCCTCACCTTCCTCGGCCTTCCCAGCACACTGCTGACAGACAGGCAGTGCTGCTCCTCAGAGATAATGTCGCTTCCTCATGTTCAGTCTTTCAGAGTGATCAATTTCTATTCTAGTTTTTTCGTACATTTTCATCTTCTCTAATACGCCGTGCAGAGCCTTGGTTAGTGCAAGGGTTGGGAGCTATGGCTGCTAAACAAAGGGTCAGCAGTTCGAATCCACCAGCTGTTTCTTGACAGTCCTATGGGGCAGATCTGCTCTGTGAGTTGGAATCAACTAGACGGTAATGAGTTTTGGCTTAATGCGCAATTAGGTGTTCTTCCGCAGTGCCAATGGTTACCATGTTTTAGCTACTAACCCGAAGACTGGAAGTTACAATCCATCCAGAAGTGCCTGGGAAGAAAGGCCTGGCGATCTATTTCTGAAAAAAGTCAGCCACTGACAACCTATGGAGCATGCACTGTCTTACTCTGACACACATGGGAACACCCAGTCAGAGTCAACTTGACTGCAACTCCTGTTTTAATACCACAGGGCTCCCCATATTGGCTTCCCCTTGCTGCTGCAGCTAATTACTGCAAACTTAGTGGCTTCAAGTGACACCAGCTTTATTCCCTTAATGTTCTGGGAGTCAGAGGTCTAAAATAGGTCACTGGGGATATATTTCTTCTGGACACTGTAGGGGAGAATTCACTCCCTGGCCTTTCCCAGCTGCTGGGGGCTGCCTGTGTCCTTGGCTCATGGCCCCAACCTCTGCCTCCATGTCTCTGACTCTGACCTTCCTGCCTCCCTCTGCAAAGGACCTTCATGATTACACTGGGCCCACCTGGATACTCCAGGATCTTCTTCCCACTTCAACATCCTTAACTGAATCACATTTGCACAATCTCCTTGACAATGTAAGATAACATTTGCAGGTTCTGGGAATTACAACACAGGCATCTTTGGGCGACATATTATTCAGCCTCCCATTCTCCCCAAGATACAAAAAAGTGAGCACTTGTCGTCCCATATCCTTCTGGAGTTGTGCCAAGTCTCACAATGCCAGATCCACAATATCTTGGTGGGTGGCGGTGGTTAGACCTGGTTGGAGGTGGCATTGAGTGCGGGTCAGGACAGGTAGATAGCGAAGGTGGGTGGAGGTCCAGGTTGGCCTGGATGCCCAGCACCCTGTTTCTCTGCCAGGAAAGCCTGACTCCAAGTACTCTCAGCCTTATCCCAGGCTATTTCTCACCATATGGAGTTCTGGTCTCGTGGCCTGAATAGATGAGCTGGGAAGCAAAGTTTGATGATGTACTTCTGAAAAACCAGCCACTGAGAATGCTCTGGAACACAGTTCTGCTGTGACCCACTTGGGGTTCCCATGAGCTGGAATAGGATCCTCCTATTTCAAGGTGCCATGGTCCAGTGTAGGTTTGCATAGGTAGGGGAAGATGTCCCCAAGGCCCCACTTAATGGTGACTCTGGGGTCTGTAATATTCTTGTCTATGAGCCACTAGCCAGCTGAGTTATAAACTCCAGAGCAGAAAGGCTGGCTGACTCCAAGATGTATGTTGGTGATGGAGAGACAGTGATTGGCAGGGAGATGGTGTTTACTCATCCCTGTCCTGGAATCCTGAGGACCATTTTAATTAGCTTTCAAATGGCTTTCGTTCTTCTTGGTCTTTGAGTTTGTTCTTCTGGCCACCCTCCCCACACATAATCCTATTTTAATGAAATTGAGGGAACATCAAAATTGCTACCTTGTACTAATACCTTATTAAAATGGACATCTCTTGCCATGGCAGGGTAGAAGGCCTGCTTGGTAGTCTATCCGTATTTTTAATTATTTAAAGCAAAATTTCCCCCACACTGTTTTGAGCAGGAATAAAGAAAGGTCAAGGTTTTGTTTTTATTTGAAGAATAAGCAGAAGTGTTTTCTAGCTTCCCAAGGAAACTGCAGGAGAAGGAGAAGCTGTGACTATCTTTGAATATAAGATCAGACTCCTGTTAAAATTGGATGTGCTTTTCAAATATTTGAAAATATTTGGAGTGGAGTTATAAATATTTATGGGGGCGAGGGGTGATAGAAACCGTGCTGGGGGATGGATGGGGCAAATGAGAGGACAGCCAATTAGCGTGTGGTGGAAATTAAGCGTGTCAAGCTGCAGGAAAGGGCAAACTCATGATTCGTCACCTCTTAAGTGAAGGTGACGATAGCGATTTTGAGAACCAGGGTAGTTTTGTGTGTGCATGAGGAGAGGTGGGGACTGGCTGATTAGTCACTGATGGGGAAGCTGCTGGCCTGGATGGAAGGGGCTTTAGAGGCGATGGTAGCTGTTTCACTACAGGGAGCCAGGCCTATCTCTCTCTCTCTCTCTCTCTCACACACACACACACACCATCCTGTCAAGATGGCAGTAGGAATAATGTCTTACCTCTAGGATCCAGTAAGTCTAGCACTGACATGGTGACGTCTCTGGAAGGGGAGAGGTATAAGGGGTGGAGGTGGCATTAGCTGAGCTTTTCAGAGAGCTGTGGTGCTTGGAACATCATACTTTGGACACTCAGGAGGAGTGAAATTAATGAGCACTGGAAATGGTTCTGATGGACTTCTCAGGGAGTGTGTTGAATGCTCATGCCTGATAGAGATTCTCTGTTGTGCTGTCTTCTCTGGCACCTGTGACATTCAGGGTCCTTGCAGGAAACAGGTGGCATACTCACTGAGTGACGGAGGGGAGTTTAATGCAGAGCCTATTTACAAGGTGAAAGCAGGGGGTGAGGAAGGGTATAGTGGGAGGCAGGGGGCTGGAAGCCACGCGGGAGAGCCTGGAGGATGGTGAGGGAGCAGCAGCTGGACCTTAGAGTGGAGGGGGTGCTCTCAGGTAGAAAGACCCAGCAGCCCCAGACAACCCCAGAAGGAGAGACATAGGGGAATAGGCAACCCAGCCTGTCACCTTCCACCCGCCAACCTCCGGCAGCTGACTCTTGTTGGCCTGTCTCCACTTGAAGCCAGAAGACTCCCCACTCCCACCTCTTTTTTCTTTTCTTGTCATTTCTTGTGGTGGTAAATATACAGGTACCAAAACATTTGCTGTGTCCATAATCTTCACATGTATAGCTCAGTGACATTAACTTGTGTTCATCCTGTTATTTAACCACCACTCTCAACCATTCCAGAATTTTCCATCCCCTTCTCAGGAGCTCAGTGCCCCCTAAGCATTGTGTCTTGCTTTCCGTCTCCCTCTCGCTTGCCCCAGTAACCACTAATAAATTCTGATTTCTGTATACTCGCTTTTCCTAGATATTTTGTATACGTGGGATCATACAGAATTTGTCCTTTGGTGACTGACTTATTTCACCCAGCAGAGTGCTTTCAAAGTCCATACATCTTGTAACATGTATCAGGACTTTGTTTCTTTTTACGGCTCAATAACATTCCATTGTTTGTATAAACCACATTTTGTTTATCTATCCATCCAGTAATGGACTGCCTCACTGGTTCCACTTTCTGGCTGTGAACAGTGCTGCAGTTAACACCTGTGTACAAGTATCTGTTCATGTTCCTGCTTTCAGTTCTTTTGGGTGTAGCCCTAGGAATACAATTGCTGGACCAAATGGTAATTCGATGTGTAGCTTTTAAAGGAACCCCCAAACTGTTTTCCACAGCCTCAGTCCTATTTTGCAATCTGATTGGCCAGAAGGCTTTCAGAGGTCACTCTTTGTCAAGGCACGAGAGACGACAGGGCAGGCGTCCCAGCTGTGAGATTACATGCAGCATCTATGAGGACACCTGCTCTTTCCTGATCTGGGCTGTCCTGTGCTCAGCCCTGCCGGACATCGTTATATGCAGACTCTGCAGCCAGGCTGTCTGAGCCTGACTCTCACTCACCCATTTACCGCTCTGTACCTTAGTTTCTTCATCTAAAAAATAAGACATGATTCTACCCACCTCTGAGGTTTATCATGTGCATGGATGAGTTAGTGTCACTGAAGGACTTTGCTTAGTGTCTGATGTGCAGTAAGTGCTATGGAAGTGTTTACTGCGTAAAACTGACACAGCAATCATCCCGGGAGAGAGGATCAACTTTAGACTTCCGGTAGTTTTCTGGTTCCTTTTTCTTCAGAAAAGAAAGCAAGAGCTAAATCATTCATTTGTTCAGTAATTACTGAGGTCCTGTGAGTGTTGTCGCCAGCTGTTGTAGTGCTGTCCCTGACACACGGCAAACCTAAGTACAACAGAAACATTGCACAGTCCTTCATGACCCTCATGATCAGCGGCAGAGTGGATGGTTGTGGTTCACAGGATTTCTGTTGGCTAATTTTTTTTTAATTTTTATTGTGATTAAGAAAGCTCACAATCCAAGTCAATTTGCCGTACAAAATCCTGAGGACCCACCTCTTGGCATCTGTATCTTCTCTCTTCATCCTATAACAGCACACTCATCCCCTCTACTCTTAAAGTATCCACTCAGCTGACACCTGTCCCCTCTTCTTCAATCTCTCCTCTCCCCTTTGAAAAGAGACCAGTTGGACAGCCTCATATGTATATTAAACCTTATAAAGTACACACACCACTGGCATCACTCTGTGTCCTTGAGTCCAGTCCAATCTTTGCCTGAAGTGTTGGTTTCAGTACTGGTTTCAGCTCTGGGCTAGCAGCAAGTCTAGGGATCATGTTATCAGAGGACCTTTCAGGCCATACAGCCATCAAGTTTTGTCTTTCAATAGAGTCCTTGATCTGCACACCCCTTTTCCTCATGCCACATCAGGAACTATACGCTGTGTTCTTTAACAGGGCTGTCTTTGGTGGTGGCTGGGCACCACCTAGTTCTTCTGGTCTCATGTTGATGAAGTCTCCCAATCATATGGACCCTTCTGTCTCCTGGGCTCATATTTTCCTCTTGTCTTTGATATTCTTGGTTTTCATCTGCTCCAGGTGGGTTGGGACCAGTTGATGTTCCTTAGATGTCAGCTTGCTGGCTTTTAAAACTCAAGGTGATTGTTGGCTGATTTTTTAGAGTAGATCTTCAGGCTTTTCTTCCTAGTTCACTTGAGTCTAGAAGTTCTGCTGAAACCTGTTCACCGTTACAGCAATACATCAGCCTCCACTTACAGAGCGTGAGGTGCATTGGCTGGGAATTGAACCCAGATCTCCTGTATGGAAAGTGAGAATTCTGCCACTGAACCACCACTGTGCATGCCCTTAGACCCTATGGTGTGCCTAAAGTCTTGGCAACTAGGAACACAGTTTAGATGGGTAAAGCAGACCAAGAGCTAAACCAATGGCTCTTAACATTTACTAAGACATAAAGACTGTATGAAAGTTATGAATCATCTCCTACACTAAAAATACTGGGCATAATTTGATCCTAGATGCCAGGTTAGTAATCCCTAAAATAAACAATTACAGATGCTACGTTAAACACTGCAATGCAGATACATGCCCTGCTCATGACGTCTCTAACCTAAGTTCTCAACGCTGGACCCAGCTCCACGAACTCCTTTCAGTTCTATAATGCAATGGTTTCTCTTGTTTTAGTTGTACAACCTCAGTTAGGAAATTAAAAACAAATACCTGTAGGTTTATTTCCATAAATGACATGCATGTGTTATCATCATGGGAAGAAAGGCCTGACAATCCACTTTAAAAAAGTCAGCCACTGAAAGCCCCGTGGAGCACTTTTCTACTCTGACACACACGGGGTTGCCGTGAGTCAGGGCTGACTTGATGTCAGCTGGTTTCCACTGCTACCGTTGTCGTCACCGCTGGCCACTACATCCAGATGAGGAAAGCTGTGAGGAGGTCAGGGTTCAACATTATTACAGAGGAGGCAAACCTGTGATTTAAAAACCTAGGCGATAATTTCACATGCTTTTGGCAAGCTTCTTGTCAGATCTGATTAACCGCTTGTTTTTGCTTCATGGCACGGCTGGCAGAGGCCTTGCACCATGAAGCAGTAGTGTCGGTCCTGCCATTTGCTCCTCGTTTGCTCATACCTGCATTCAGTACCTCCACTCTCTGCTTTCTATGCAGAAACATCTCTTGGCCCATGTTCATTTCATAAGGGTCCGTTTAGACCAGGTGACCCAGCCCGTGAGTTCATCTAGCAGACGTGCGGAGCTGCATGTGGACTGTAGTCATTCCAGGGGTCTCAAGACAGGTGACCTTCAGGCACACACAAGAAGGGAACCCCTAGTTTCGGCCTGGGTATTAGACAGCAGTGGAGCTTGGTTTCTTTCTTATTCAGTTAGATTTAAAAAATCAGACTAGCTGGATCCATTTGTCTTCTTTCCAAGACTGTCATTGTCTACTGTTGAGTTGATTCTAACTCACAGCGACACTATAGGACAGGGTAGAACTGCTGCATAGAGTTTCCAAGGCTGTAATCTTTGTAAGAGCAGATCACCTGGGCTTTTCTCCCTCAGTGTACCTGGCAGGATCGAACCGCTGACCTTTTGGTTAGCAGCTGAGCTCTTAACCACTGCACCACTAAGGCTCCTTAAACTAAGGTTGACAGTGTTCAGTCAGGCAAGAGAAGAACAAAACAGGAACAAACTTGGAATTCAAAAGGGAGAGAGTGAGAGGTCATTTCCTGATGGATAGTAGGGTGAGGGAATGGGTTTAGGAATTACCGCTCAGGTTAAGAGTCACAGGTCAGCTTTATTCTGTGGCAGTGGCCCTGGGAAAATGTGGGCATCTTTTTGGGCACCGAGGACAAAACGGTTGTTTTGTAAACCCCAGATTCTGTGGTCTCTTTTTAAAATGATGCTAGTGGGAAGGCTCTTTGAAAGTCTAAGTACATCACATCTATTGGTTCCCCCTGCACATTAATCTTCTCAAAGGCTGGAACACATTAATCAGGGCTGCTCTCTCTTCCTGGGACTAACTTTTCCCTGGTAGGTTCTGTGTGCCTCCGTGTGTCCCATTGATTCCTTGTGCCAGCCTGCCTTGTGTGGAAAGGAGCATGTTCTGCCTGTGTTTCCCAAAATTCCCTTCACACTGATGCTTGGGGTCCTGTTGGTATTCCTCACCCTCAGATATCAGGGCTGTCTTGGTGACAATCGATGCATGGCTGAGTGCTGCACAATTTTACCATCCTGTCCCTCAGCCCCTCTGAAAGGTGGGGGTGAGTGCCATCACAGGGATTTACTTACATCTAGCTTAACGACTAAGCGAGAAGTGCATGGTCATTCAAGGCTTTTTGGCCGGATACCTCCAAATGACCACTTCAATAATCTACAGATTGCCCGGTCAGAGCCGAGTCTTTCTGTTGTCACCTCTTCTTCTCCACTGGCATTGCCACCATCATTAACATCATCAGGACATCAATGCAGTGAACAGACATCTTCTTAGAGGCTTAAGAGCTCCTAGCGAGGCATCCTTTAAAAATATTTTTGTCTTGCTGATTCCATTTTGCCCTAAACCTGCCACACTTCACGGGATTCCCAAATTACTTCAACAGAGCCATTTCCACATCTACAAAACACACTACACTCACACCCCTAACCCCTAGCCTTCCATAAAATGTCTGGGTTAGCTGGTCTGTAAGGGTGCAATGTCAGAAAAATAAAGATTAAGACTAGGTCAAATGACTGGCCAAGAATGAACTTACAAAAGAGAACTCTGGGAGAGGTTGCTTTGAAAAGAAGACCCCAAAGCTTTGGGGTAGAGGTTAGAACCTTGTTTCCATGACTTGTCTGTGGCTTCTTAGCTGACCATGAGTCCAGGAGGAATGTTCTTTATCTTAAAGGGTCAACCACACATCCCTAGATCATTCTCGAATTGAAAGCAATGAAACTTACAGGGCTGGCTTTCCTGCTTAGCCAAGAGTCTCTCGATACAATTTGAGAGGGTGGTCTCATCCCATAGGATGGAATTAGGGCACAGCCAAGGTGTCTATGGCCAGTGTCGGAGAGGTAAAACTAGACATCTCTGTGGAAGTCAGGGTGTCTGGGGGTGCCTCCTTCTCATCTTCTCTCCTCTGCTGTCTCAAACTTAACTCCACTGTCTCACAATGGTAGGTAATCTTCATCTACCCAGTAGACCCAAACCGAACTAAACCCATCACCATCAAGGCAATTCCAGCTCATAGCAACCTCATGGGACAGAGTAGAACTACTCCACAGAGTTTCCAAGGAGCACCCGGTGGATTTGAACTGCCTGCCAACCCGTTGGTTAGCAGCCATAATACTTAACTACTGTACCACCAGGGTTTCCACCCATTAGACAGATTGCTACAATCTGTTAAAAGTAGCATCCCTAGACCTCTCAGGTGGCACCAACCCTTAGTGTTAGGGAGAGATTCTTTGGTGTGTTCTACTTTAAGTCATTCTTGTCCACAGTGAGAGGAGAGGGCTCTGGATCTGAAGAATTACGTGACTGATTTCCTGATTGTATTGCCAGGCAAAAAATGGATGGACTATAACACTGAGGAACTCCCCTCCATCTGGTCTGATATGTGAGAAACAAAACAGAAATGCTTCCTACCTTGAGCTGGGAACAGTCAGGGTGATGTCAAACTCAACTGTCAGGAAGAAGTGTCATGGAAACAAGGAGGCACCAGAGAAGACTCGCCAAATAGAGGTCAACACCCATCTTCAGGAATGAGTCCAACAATGGGACATCAATCCTGAAATTCTGGTTCGATAGTCTCAGTTGAAAAAATGGTGGGGGTTGCTGTTTTGCTGTTGGTCATTAACATCAATTTTGTAGAATGAACTTTTAAAAATTCAGCCTGATAGAATCTCTGGGAACATTCTGCACAGACAGCAAAGCCAGCAAAATGCTATTCAGGGCTGACTTTTCTGTCTGCATATGGAATCGTCCTGTGAGTACTCTTAAGTGTAACTTTGCACACAAATAACAAAATGAAGAAAGTGCTTAGCTGGACATCCTTGAGAGAGTTATCAGAAATTAACACAGATACCAAAGACGAACCATCAACCAGATGGGTATGAAGAACCTAAAATCATAGTTACTCAGTTCATATTCTTCCCAAGGAATGTTTCCACACTGTTGGCTTGCAAGAACTTGAAGAGTGTTTCCACCAGCATTGCAAACAATCAGAACACTACCCCCTAGGCCATATACACTGCCCTATAAAATTCTCTCCTTTCCTTAGCTGGCCCCAGCCCTACTGCCCCAGTCCCAAATGTGCCAGGATTCCCCTTCCCATTCCCCCACTGGCTCCGTCACTATGGGGAACTGCAGGGAGGGAAGAGAAGGTGTTTAGATCCCTAGTTGGCACCTGTTGGGTTAGTCACATGTGAGCTCCATATCTGATGACATGGTTGCCCCCATTACAGAAATACCACTTTGGGTTTTCCTGCTGGAATGCCATGTTCTTCATCTTGCCTATTTGGCTAGAACACTATTTCTGGAATTGTGCTTTGGATGTAGTGTGGGCACCCATGTGTGTATGAGTGTGTGTGTATGCATGTGTATGTATGCATATGAGGCTCATATTTGCACACTCTAGTTTTGGGGAGTGGTAAATAGAGAGGTGGAGAGATGTTTGAAACAATAGATAGCCAAATTCTCCCTCTGTTCCCTTCTTCCTGACACATTCACAGGTAAATCATAAAACCAAAATATTGTGCTGTGGAGATACATGAATTGGAGCAGAACTATGCTCTGGAAACTGTACTTTAGGGACTACACCTGTGGTGTTTCATCTACACCTGGACCTAATTTCAAAGAGGACCTTCTGAATTTATACTGGCCTTGATACGGGATGAGATTTGGGGAGATTTGGGAAAGGGTGAGTTTATTTTACATGTCAGGTGGATGTGAACAATTGTGGGTCAAAGGGTGGACTGCAGTGGGTAACCCTGAAGATGGTCCCCAGTGATTTCTGTCTCCTGGTATGTACATCCTTGTGTGGTCCCCTCCAACTCTACCATATTTGGGCTATGTGACCAAGGAAACACATCAGAAGTAGTACCCTTCCTTCTGACTCCTGACCTCCTATCATTAATTGAATTATGTTCCCCCCAAATGTCTGCCAATTTGGCTATGTCAGTATTTCCAGTATTGTGTGACTGTCTCCCATTTGTCATCTGACATGATTTCCCTATGAGTTGTAAATCCTATCACTGTGATGTAATGAGATGGATTAGTGGCTGTGATATTGATGAGATCTTTAAGATTATATAGTGTCTTAAGCCAATCTCTTTTGCGATACAAACATTGGAAGTGAGCAGAGAGACAATGGGATCTCAAACCATCAAGAAAGCAGAGCTGGGAGTAAGTGTGTCATTTGGACTTGAGGTTCCTGCACTGAGATGCTCCTAGACCAGGGGGAGACTGATGACACAGACCTTCCTGCAGAGCTGACCGAGAAAGCCTTCCCCTGGAGCCGAGGCCCTGAATTTGGACTTGTAACCCACTGCACTGTAATAAAGTTTCTCTTTGTTAAAGCCATCCACTTGTGGTATTTCCATCACAACACCACTAGATGACTAAGACACCTACAGAAACTGGATGGTAAGAGATACCTGCTTTAAGTGGCTAAGTTTTGGGGTATTATGTTATGCAACAAGAGACAAGTACAGTCAGCACATGGCTTTTATCTCCTTGGCCACTATCCTCCCATCCCTGTTTCAGGCAAGAAAATACAGAAAAGACCACCAGGGAAATACGGACATGCCTCATTTTAGTTATCTAGTGCTGCTTTAACAGAAATGCCACAAGTGGATGGCTTCAAAAAGAGAAGTTTTATTTTGTCACCATCTAGTAAGCTACAAATTCAATAAGAGAAACCATTCTAGACCTTTAGGATGAGTCCAGATTCAATATGAGTGTGGCCTGGCATAGGAACCTCAAGTCCAAAGGATGCACTCTGCTCTCAGTGCTGCTTTCTTGGTGGCATGAAGTTCCCAAATCTCAGCTTGCCTCCCTTTAGTTCTTAGCTCCAGAGGCTACCCCAGCCACGATACAATCTCACACATTAAATCCTGCCCCACCAACTCACCTGCAGCCCACCCACTCTCATTAACATCATAGAGGCAAAATTCGAACATGGAGGAGCACCACACAATACAGGGGATCCTGGGCCAACCAAATTGCTACAGATTTGGGGGGAAGGGGAACAAAATTCAATCCATGACATATCTTTACTAGCAAAGCAGTAAGTTTCTACTGCTTTCTATGGAGCCAGAACTCTGTGCTTGGCTCTCCATAGCTGGAGAGGAGGCTAGAAAGGCTTTTGTGGGAAAAGGACTGTCTGTCTGGAAGAAAAATCCAGGCCCAGTTCATAAGGAACAGAAGGAATGGATATTGTAAAGGAAGCTACCGCTGCATTAAAAAGTGTTAGATCCGCTTGCTACCATTCACTTGTGTTCCTCAATCTTTTGTCACGATATCACATAGACAATAGTGCTCATTGGCGAACTAGGGTAAATGGAGAACTGCTCACAGCTAAGGCAATTTACCCGGGGGACACAGACATGCAAGTCCCGCTTAGCGTCTCCAAGGGCTGAGAGGCTCTGTGTCATCACAGACCAGGAGTCCATTCACCATGAAGCTGAGAGGTGTTCTCCGTAGAGCTCCATAGGATGTTGCATACAGGAGCCTTATTGCCTAGTGTTTTCAGGAATCCAGATGGTCCAGTGGGTAAATGCAGTTGACTACCAAACACAAGGCTAGTGGTTCAAAACCACCAGCAGCTCCACAGGAGAAAGATGTGCCAGCCTGCTTCTTGGAAACCTTGTGGGATTGCTGTGAGTTGGAATTGACAAATAGCAGTGGGTTTGGTTTCAGGTTGGTTTTTTCAGGAACTGTACCTGGGAGTGAGGAGGTGACACAGGGCTGCCAAAGGGAGAAGCCCAGTAGCAAGGAGGTTGTAACAGAACTCTCTGTTGACCCACGTAGAAGCTCTGGAGCTGGGGTGGCCCTTCAGACTTGTCCCACCTGGTGGCAAGAGAATCAGGTACTTATTCTGCACCCTCCCCTACCACCATCGACCAGTCACTCGGCGATGGGTTTCCAACAGGCAAGGTAAGCCAGGTGCCTTGCTTACCAGCTCACCTGTACTGAATAGATTATTGAGTAAGCACAAGTAAGCCCATGCTTACCTTGCTTACTGGGGTCACTTGTACCTGTCAGGGGTTGAAAATTTGAGAAGAAGCTTTGAATCTGTAAGAAAATTCTGTGGAGTTGGGAGACAAAAGTCAGCCATCCCTAGAAGTGGAATCTTGGATATGGTAAAAACAAACAGCCACAAAAAAAGGTAAAATTGTTCACTACAGATGATCTGGTTAGCAAAGTAAGCACTTTGCTTACCTTGCCTGTTGGATAACCTGCCCCTGATTGGGTAGGGGAGGACGAGTGGTCTTGAGTAAGGGGCTCTCTTAAACTGAGGGCAATACCTGGGTTGGGGCTCAGCAAAAGCCATCATCTGCCCCAACTCTCAGCAGCTGGGGAGTGAGTGGCACAATCCCAAAGGCATGGGAGAGCCTGGGCAGAGCTCCCAGCATCCCTCTCTGAAGACTCCACAATCCATGACCACGGAGGACAGCCACAGCCTCCCACAGAACGCCTGTTGGTAGCACTGATACAGCTGAGAGCTGGGACACCAGAAAGAAAGGTCTCACCCAGCCCAGCATCCGTGGTGTTCTTATGTGAACTGGAATGCTGGCCAGCAGATAAAGGCCAGGGACCTGATGGGCATTGTTGCCTGTCTTCAGTAGTGCCGGGGGTTTGGTGTATTTCACACTACTGTTTATTTGGATTCAGTGGGACTCTTCAGCAGCACTGAATTGTCATGGGCATCATGTAGCAAGAGGCAGCTGAGACAGAAATGAGTTCCCAATTTGTCTTTGGAAAAATGCATTGTAAGACTAGAAAGAGTAAATGGATAATAATACCTTACAGTGTATGGAATGTTGTGACTAACAAAGAGCTTTCAAATACTCGTTATCTTAATGGAGCCTTATGACAGTCACGTGAGGTAGTTAGAGTAGGGAGTTATTCATGGGGGGCGGGGAGGTGAAGAAAGGTAACTGGGAATTGGTGCCTCCACCTTGTATTCCAAGAATGAGCTACATTTTTTAATTTTTTATTGACCAAGATGCCTTTCATTCTCTCAGAATTCAAAGGTTATATGATGGCAAGAGAGGAAAGGAAGGCCCCTTATGCATGCAGTTCCTGGGTGGTGAAAACAGTTGAGTGCTCGGCTACTAGCCAAAAGGTTAGTGATTCGAGTCCACCCAGAGGCACCTCGGAAGAAAGGTCTGGTGGTCCACTTACTTCTGGAGTGTGGCAGGCATAGAGTTGGAACGAGCTCCACGGCAGTTGGCTTGGCTATTTCCCTTATGCAAATTTGATTCATCACGTCTTTCTCTCACCTCTGAAGTTGCAATGCAAGAGTCAGATAGCAGGCATTCAACTATCAAGCAGTCCAAAATACGGTAACTCTCAACTCTTCATCCCAGCACTTATTTAGTGTGCCCCTGCTGTATGTCAGTCACTCCGTGAGGCCTGGCGTGGGGTGGTAGGATAGATGGACCCTGAAATCATTGCTTCTGCAGAGCTGACAGCACAGTGATGGAGGTAACGTAGTACAGGCTTAACAAAGAGCAGCACGAAGGGCAGGCAAGTTTCACAGCATTTGTGAGAAGGCAGGATGTTAGAACGCTTTAACAGAGGCAGCAGCATGAGAGCTGGTTCCTGAAGGACGAGTAGCCATTCCTGAAGCAGATAACAAGACAGCAATGATAACCTCGTGGGCTAGTGGGAACCTCAAGCTGACTAGAAGCCAGACGCTGGGCTAGGATGAAGACAACAGCCGCCACCATGGTGCTGATGCATTCTGGTCTACGCTTAGCCCACTGCAGGCACCGGTTACCACCAGCCAAGCCAGCTGGCTACACGGCCCGTGTCTGTATGGGTTTTCTGAAATAGGATAGGTGGTCAGGAAATAGGAACATCTGGGACTCACATGGCCACCACCAATAAGCTCAGGAATAGCAGATGATGGAATGCTGAATAACAGACAGACCTTGAAGAAAGCTTGCTTCAGAGCTGTTTTCCCTCTATGATGACTGAATATGATTCCTTAGGGTTCTCTTCCAGATAACTGCTAAGCAATCTATCCTGGGAACCAGCCCCTCAGATCCTTGACTGCCTCTACAAAGGAGATGGGGAATGGTGAGCTGTCGTGCATAAAAAAGAGGTCTGTGCCTATGCAGACATCCCATAATAGGTCCTGCCAACTTCCCAGAAGCCTCAGCAGCCACAACATTCTTGGAGTTTGTGTACACACACATCTTGGGAAAGACCAAAGGACACGTGCACTGCCGAGCAGATAGGCTCACAGCCAGAGCTTTCATATCCCCCAAAACCTTGATAATCACGATGCAGCTTTAGTCCAACCTCTTAGCCTCCCAGAGTGCTCTCCACCCGGTGGCTGGCCCCTGTGCAGCGCTTCTCTGTGCAGCGCTTTTCTCTCTCCCAGTAAAGGCGATTCTTTCCCAAATTCTGTTATTGCCTCCTGTTGAAATTCTTTTCTGGTCCTAGTCAAGAACCTGTAGTTATCCAGTAACGCTTCCATTTGTGTATTTTCTATTTATGTTTCGCCTACCCAGCACTTCTTGTAGAGTCTGATCACAGCAGAATATTGTCCCATGTAGTGCTGAAAGGTGAGCCTTAGACCGGAATGCTCTCAGAGCGCACAGCAGCTGCAACAACGGACTGGAGCACACCAACGGTCCTGATGCGGGACTGGGGAACATTCGTTCTGTTAACTGAGAGCTCCTGGAGAGCTGGAGCTGATTCAGCAGGAGCTAACCACCTTACCCGTCATTTCTCTTTAATGTCTGACCACAGCTGTCCTCAGAGGAAGAGCCCGTTAAGTGCAGATCTCCTGAGGTCTTTGGGGGCATTTAGACGACACCCCAAGCAGCAGGTGTTCCCATATCTGCATGGAGTCAGACGTCCTATTTGCACACAGGTGATACACAGGTTTGTGCCCATGAGGGACAGCAGGTCTTGGAAGGAAGTGTTTTTCTCCCAGTTGCCTATTTGTCTTGCATTTTGTTCCCCTTTTATTTTTCTCCTGGAGGGAATATTCCTAATGGGATTAATGAATGAAAAATGTAAATAATGTGATTCCTGAGCTATAGATTTTTCAGGAATGCAATTTGTTTTTGGCTTTGTAGGAGCGGAGTCATGTGATGCCATCTGTTAAATGTCTACTTTCTAGGCTGCCAGGAGGAGGAGAGGATTTCACAAATAAACAGCTAAAGCTCTCAGCTGCTGGCCTGGTTCCCCTGACTTGGTGCCTGCAGGTGTCCAACCCTGGGGAGCTGAAGGGGGTGGGAAGGCTGACCCTGGGAGCAGAAATAACCTGTAACTACAAAGCTGGTGGGAATCCCGGTGGCATAGTGGTTCAGTGCTACATCTACTAACCAGAAAGTCAGCAGTTCAAAGCTACCAGGTGCTCCTTGGAAACTCTGTGGGGCAGTTCTACCCTGTTCTATAGGGTCGCTATGAGTTGGAATCAACTCAACAGCAGTGGATTTGGTTGGTTTGGATAATGCTGGTTTCAAACATGATCATGTGTGAGGATGTACATGCCTGGAAAGAATGTGAAATCCTGCTTACCCTGACCTTGCCTGTGTCTAGATAGAGACTTGTCTTGAGGATAGCAAAAGCCCTTGAGACAAGTTTAGTCTCTGTGGACTGGAAAAGCAGGACGTGCTGGAAACAACATTTACTGAGACTAGTTCAAGGACTTCCCCTTCCCCCTCCCTGGGAATGCCTGTTCTTCTTTTGAAGTAGGGAACACTGATAAGATACCTTTCTCACTTTCTCAGCACAAGCTTATTTACTTTGCTCAGTAAAAGCTGGTGGGTTAAACAAACTGATGTCAGTTTGTACTCGCAGGAGACTGTCCCTTTTCTGCCCACAGCAAACTAAAAGTTTGTTGTCAGTGTGATTTTTCAACCTCGGCCTCTCACACTCATCACACCCGTAAGTGGTGCCCTTTTTCACACCTGTGAATCGTGTCCTGTCTCACACCTGTAGGTGGTGTCCCATCTCACACCTGTAAGTGGTGTCCCGTGTTAATCACACCAACGGCTGGTGTCCCGCATACATCGTGCCAACAATCATGGAAATACAAACGGACACTAAGTCTAGATCCAGTGGCCAAGGAAGGCTTCTCTGAGGATGTGACATTTGGGTTGGGGCCTCAAGAAAGGGAGCCAGCCCTGGGATTTCCCAAGTAATATCTATTCCCAGCCTTTGGAAATAAATGTGCCAGATCCTGGAGGCAAGAATGTGCCCCTAACAACAGAGGGCTCCAAGAAAGCAAGCGAGGGAGAGAAAGGGTAGAAGAAGGTTCCAGAGGCAACCAGAGCCTGGGCCCTCAGGGCTATGCCCAGGACCTCGATCTCATAATCAGTGGGATGGATGGCAGAGTGTGATCTGAATTTTCAAACAGCCTAAAAACCAAACCAACTGCCATCAAGTCGATCCTGACTCATAGGGGTGAATAGGAGGCAGGAAGGGAGAAAATAAAAATCAATACTTTAAAATTTCACATTGTAGTGAAAAACTGAAAACAATAAACTAAGAAAAAATTTTACATTAAAATATCTTCAAACTCTCGCTCTGGCTAGTGTGTGGCGAATAGGTGACAGGAGGTACAGTGCGGATGTGGGAGACTGTGGAGGCTACTTCAGGTCGCCAGCCTGGAGGGGACATCAGCGTGGACAAGGCTGGCAGCTGCAGAGATGGTGCAAAGTGATGGAATCCTGGACACACGTTGGAGGTAGAACCACCACAGCTCTGTGCTGAATTCTATCCGAGGTGCAACAGGACTGGAGGAGACAGGCATCAGATGAGTTTCTCCTGAACACCTGGATGGATGGTGGGATAAGACTCCCTGCTGTCAACTTGGTCAACAGCCCAAGACTTAAGGTATACTATGTTGTATTGTTAGGTACCGTTAAGTGGGTTTCAACTCATAGCGGCCCTATGTACAACAGAACGAAATACCGCTCGGTCCTGCATCGTTCTCCCAGTGATGGTTATGCACGAACTCATTGGCTCAGCCACTGTGTCAATCCATTTCATTGGGGGTCTTCTTTTTTGCTGACCATCCAATTTGCTAAGCATGATGTCCTTCTCTGGGGTTCCCCCTGATAGTACATCCAAAGTACATGAGACGACATCTCTTTGTCACCACTCCTAAGGAGCATTCTGGCTGTACTTCTCTCCGGACAGATTTGCTCATTCTTCTGGCAGTCCGTAGCATATTCAGTAGGCTTCTCCAACAGTGTAATGTGAAGGCATCAATTCTTTGGTCTTCCTTATTCATTGTTCAGCTTTTAAATACATAAAATACCTAGTGTGTGTGCATATATATGTATGTATATGTATAATACATGTATATGTATATGTATATGTATATATATATAAACCAATCTGAGGAAAGAAGTGAAGCATATATTGGTAGATCAACAGCCTAGGACTCCAGGAAGGACATATTCCTGACAACATTTCTCTGCACATCTAGAGCAGATTGGATTTTCTTACTGGACCCACGATGGTCTCATATTGAGAACATCAAAATTAATAGACTGTGAAGAGACTTCTGAAATTGTCTCTTCCAAAATGATTCAAGCACAGCCATAAATGAGGGAACCAGAGATCAAGAAATTCAGTAGGAATTATTGTCGATTTTTTCCATACTCTTCCTCCGTTTAAGAAAAACAGAGGAGTCCGGGATGGGAATTATAATAGATGCTTAATGGCTTATTTTGTTTTTAGGGGGTGATGTGTGCCTCTTTCCCCCGTTCTCCCCTATTTCCTTGTCGCCTTTCTTTCCTCCACTTACTCATTCGTCGCTCAGTCATCCAATATTTACTGTGGTTTACTGTGGACAAGACGCTACATCAGGGGCTGTGAGTTTCCCAAGGATGAATAAGAAATTGTTCCTGACCACACAGTCGGTACATTAACATAATGTCTACACTACCTGACACAGGGTGTTTGCCCTCTGCCCCAAGCAAAACACAGATCTTTTACACTGATGAGGGTGGTGATGAGAATATGGTCACCCAGCTGTCAACAACCTGGGCGGTCAGCCGTGAGTGCTACGTCTTCCCTCTGCTGGGCCCATTTCACAAGACTGTGGCATCCCGAGCAGGAAGTCACCTCACCGTGTAGAAAGACTTAGTCTGGAACATGGCCGTGGTGCCACCAGGCACAGACATCACAGTGCATGCCGCACAAGAAGCTGGGACAATGTGATCTCAGCGATTCCATTTCTTGAACAAAGACTATAGTTAGTTTCTCTTCTCAGCTTCTCCAGCACTCTTGTTGGTGTGCTGAGGAGAAAGAGGAGAAGGTTTGGACTCAGGGAATCTGTGTGCAAATCATAGCTCTGTTACTTTCTCGTGTGCCTCTTGGCCAGGTGACTTAACTCTCTGAATATCAGTTTCCTCATGAATGAGTTCCCAGCTAGAAGGAGGATTGTCTTAGTTTCTAGTGCTGCTG
The DNA here is from genome assembly GCA_028571685.1 of Heterohyrax brucei. NCBI lineage: Eukaryota > Metazoa > Chordata > Mammalia > Hyracoidea > Procaviidae > Heterohyrax > Heterohyrax brucei. Next base: position 14,691,527 of record CM053147.1, on the reverse strand, counting down.
TAACAAAACAAACAAACAAATAAAAAGCCACACATGGGTGGATTTTATTGGCTCACAGTTTAGGAGACTGAAGGGCAAACCAGAGCCTCAGCCCTAGAGAGGAGGCCCTCGTGGTCGGTAGCCTTGGGCGTGCCTTGGCTTGCTGCCAGTCCTCGCACGGCACCCTCTATCTTCCCCGTGGTGTGTCTGTGTCTATTCTGCTGTCTTTACAGGACACCACGCAGAGTGTGCCATATCTTAGCAGTGACCCTCATTTCCAAACAGGGTCGTATTTACGGGCATAGGGGTTAGGACTTCAGCATGACTTTTGGGGGTAACACATAGCAAGGATAGTTGCAGCAAGATGAGGTAATTCATGCAAAGTTCCCTGCCACACAGTAGGTATTCAGTAAATGGCAGTCTATCATTATTCCTATGATTCTGCTAGATCTCTCACTGCAGAGCAATAATCATTAGTCTGGGCAATCCAACGACTGTCGGCTGCATCGAAACTAACAGACTCCAGAGACTCTTAAGACTTTCTCTTCCAAGCTGATTCAACACAGCCACACAGAGCGGAACGAGGAACCAAGAAAGTCAGTGGGATTGTTGTCACTTGTTCCATACACCTTGTCCCTTTTCCAGAAAATAAGGGACCAGTAGGGGAATGATGGCTAACTTGTGATGTCAGACAAGCCACTTTCCCTGTCCAGCTTCAACTCTTTCATCCATAAAAGAAAGGGTGGTCCTTTGTCACTGGGGCCATTTGTGACCAGGTAAGAAGCTGGCAGCTCCCCAGCTGTAGCTTCTCCATATCTGCACCACCACCTAGGCCAGTGGGGTGGTCTCGTCAACTGCTCATCCTCCAACTCACAGACTTGTAGCATCACCAGGAAGGGTGATGTCACCCACTTCTCTGGTGTCCTTGGCCTTCTTTGTATGGAAGCCAACAGTGACACAGTCCAGGACAGGATGTGGACTGAGAAGGCTTGTGTGGTGCCCACACACAGATGCCTTCCATCTGAAGTCACACTTGATCGCCTTCGTCACATCTAGCTTGTGTTTACCCTCCTTCCAACCTGATTTTTGGTGTATCTGCTTCTTGTTTGTCTCCCAACTCTGAAATGTCAGCTCTGTGAGAGCAGAGATCTTGTCACACCCACCATCTTGACCTGCAGTGCTGGGAGTTAGGAGCACACAGAATGACTCTGTTGTTGAGTGAAAGAGGGAACGAATTTATGAATGATGACCAGCACTCACAGCTGGGTCCACTGGAGGTCAACACTCCTAGACTCGGGCTACAACCTTTATATGGAAGGGACCACCCAGCTCATGCGTGGCTGTGTAGAGACCAAACCAGCACAAGTTGCAATTAATTACCTTTAACATGGACAGTGTTTTGGCTATCTAATTGTCTTGGTCAGCTGGTACTGCTCTAACAAATACCGTGAGTGGATGACTTTAACAAAGAAAAGTTTATTCTTACATAGTGCAGTAAGGCTACAAGTCTAAGTTCAGGGTGTCTGCTCCAGGGGAAAGCTTCTGCTGTTTGTCAGCTCTGGAGGAAGGCCCTTGTGTTGCATCAGTCTTTGGTCAAGGAGCCTCTTGGGGCAGGAACCGCTGGCTTGAAGGATGCACTCTACTACTGGTGCTGCTTTCTTGATGGTGTGAGGTTCCCACCTCTCGGCTTGCTTTTCCTTCCTTTTATCTCTTTCAGGATGAAAGGATAAAAGGTGGTGCAAGCCACACTCCAGGGAAACTCTCTTTACATTGGAGCTGGGAGGTGACCTCAGGAAAAGTGTTCTGGTCCCACCCTAATCTTCTCTAACATAATCCACTGTATTAACCGCAGGCAGAGATTAGGATATATTGCACAGGAAAATCACAAAGTGGAAGACAGTCATAAAATACTAGGAATGATGGCCCAGCCAAATGGCTACATGCATTTTGAGGGGGACAGAGTTCAATCCATGTCACTAATGGTTCTGTCACAGAAACACAAGTGGCTGGCTTTAACAACAGAAATTTATCCTTTCAAAGTTTAGGAGGCTAGAAGTCTAAATTCAGAGCACCAGACTTGGAGGAAGTCTTTCTTTCTCTGCCAGTTCTGGTGGGAAGTCCTTGTCATCAATCTTCCTTCGATGCAGGAGCTTCTCCACGCAGGGATCCAGTTCCAAAGGATGTACTTCCCTCCCGGTTCTTCACTCTTGGTGGCATGAGTTCCCTCTCCTCTGTGCTCACTTCTCTCTTTTATAACTGAAAAGAGATTTACTCAAGAAACAACCTAATCCGGTACAATGAGTCCTGCCCTAATCATGCCTCACCAACATTACAGAGGGTAGAATTTACAGCACATAGAACAATCATATCAGATAGCAAAATAGTGGACAATGCCACCATCCAGGGAACCACACCTAGCTAAACTGATACACATTTTTGGAGGACACAATTCAGTCCATAACAGTTTGCTCTAAGGTAGAGTAGATAAACCTATTACTCAGGTACCTCACGTCTCAACAGGTGGTTGGTTAGTTAGATTTTTCCTCTTTTGGCTTGCTTAGGCAGCTTTGAGGCCTAAGAATAGAGCTGCTGTAAAGTAAAGAGATGCAAATAATGCAGCTTGGTCTCAAGAGAGGGCATGATGGGGTCTCAGATGCTGCCCACAGTTGAGTCATGGTCATTTAGGTATAACCAGTTAACCAGTTGCCTTCTGGTTGGTTCTGAGTCATTTGTGCAGAGTAGAACTGCTCCATAGGGTTTTCACAGCTGTGACTTCTCAGAAGCAGATTACCAGGCCTTTCTCTCTGTGGGTTTAAATTGCCAACCTTTTAGGTTAGTAGCTGAGTGCTTAACCATTTGCATGACCCAGGGACTCCTTCCAATTAGGTATATGGAGAAGCTTATAGAGGGACAAAAGACTCCGCACCAAAACCCCAAACCCATTGCCGTCAAGTCTGTTCCAACTCATAGCAACCCTAGAGGATGGAGTAGAACTGTCCCATAGAGTTTCTGAGGAGCACCTGGTGGATTCAAACCCCTGACGTTTTAGTTAGCATCAAAGCCCTTAACCACTGTGCCAGTGGGGTTTCCAAAGACCCCAACATGCACTTAAAATCTAGAGATTATTAAACAAGAAAATCAAGGTACGCAGACACAATGAGAAGATTGGTTTATTGGCTCATTTGGGTTAGTAGTCTATTATTTTAAATTCATGTTGGGGTCTTTAAAATAGAAAAAGAGGCTGCCCACCCAAATGCGCCAATACAAGAACCTTCTCCACTGTATTTGCCTGCCTTCACCATCTTAATAGTCTCTAGATTGTATTTCTCAGTCTTGCTCAGATGTGACACCTTCTCATCCTCCTGTGCCTCGCCTGCTTAAAACTGTTCCCTCAAAGGATATTATGTGATTCCTAAGTTTAGCCCCAAAACCTGGTGGCGTAGTGGATTAAGTGTTACGTCTGCTGACCAAGAGTCTGGCAATTCAAATCCACCAGGCTCTCCTTGGAAACTCTATGGGGCAGTTCTACTGTGACCTCTAGGGTCCCTATGAGTCCAGCCGACTCCACAGCAGTGGGTGTTTTTCTGGGTTAAATTTATCCCTGATAAGTTCTATCTGTACCTTCCCCAGCATGACCCTGGAGCCTCACTGGGCCATGCTCTCATTAGACACGAGAGATAAAGACAGCAGGGGCATCACCTTTCTTGTGTATTCAACTGGATGTCTCTCCATGTCTTTTGGTGCCGCATGGAGGTCTGCAGGTATGGGGGGGTACAGGTGTCCTTAGGAAGCTGAAAGAGAGGTGGGCTTCCAGAAAGAGCTTTTGGTCTGGCTTGCTCAGCAGCCGTTGTTTTTGGTTCCTTGATTCTAGCTGACAGTGGGAAGTGCATCTCCATTCTTCAGAAGGAACCCTCTTCCTTCCCTCATTCATGTTTAAACGGGCGCTGCCCTCCCCTGGAAGTAGTTGCTCTGTGTCTACAGCCCACAGCAGGGCCTTCTTCCTGAATGTTAGCACAGGACCAAGGAGTGGACCTGGCAGTTCGTCCTAAGCAGAATGGTTTGCAAATCTGATTTAAAATATTTGATCAACGAGTGCACAGACCTGGTGCCGAAAGGTATAAAGGGTGATGGCTTAGGTGAGTGTTGAGACTAATCTATCCAAAGCTCCCTTTTCCTCAGCTCTGAGGCTTTCCTCCTAAGAGAGAAAAACGGGGTGCAGGATTCTCCTAAGAATCGCATGAGATGAGGTGTGAACCATGTACACGGAAGCAGTCCACATGCAGTCTCCCTCTTTACGCTGTGTGCAATCGCTGTGTGCAATCGCTGTGTTACTACTCCCTGAGGCACAGAGGTGCGGATCAGCCTCTTCCAACTTGGTTGTCAGCTTGCTTTCCACCTTTTCTTAAAATCTCAATCCAAAACATCTCCCCCAAACTTCTGGTGAGGGTAACAGGACATTCAGCCACTTTGCGCCTGCAATTGGTTCCCCATGATGCCTTTTCCTGGATCAAAGATTATGACAAAGAATGAAAAACAGACTAAAACAAAGCAAAATATCCCCCTAAACCATAAACAAAAGAAGTGGAACTTTCCAGACTTCAGCCAAGCTGACTAGAAAAGGAGAGTGGAGCAATGGCTCCCCTATGTGGTGGAACTAAGAATGACAGCTCCTACTCTCGGTTTTCCGTTCACATCTTCATCCTCAGGAAACCCCGGTGGCACAGTGGGTGAAGCGCTATGCCTGCTAACCAAGAGGTTGGCAGTTCAAATCCGCCAGGTGCTCCCTGGAAACTCTATGGGGCAGTTCTAATCTGACCTATAGGGTCTCTATGACTCAGACCCAACTCGACAGCAGGAGGATTTTTTTTTCCCCTTCATTCTCATAGTAAGGAACTCGGTGGTGTAGTGGTTAAGGGCTACAGCTGCTAACCAAAGGATCAGCAGTTCGAATCCGACAGCGCTTCTTGGAAACCCTGTGGGAGGAGTTATACTGTGCTCCATAGGGTCGCTGTGAGTCGGAATCCACTCATGGTAAGGGGTAGCCGTAAGCAACAGTAGTTGACCCAGGTCCTGCCTCCTGAGAACAGAGGGTTGATGGGTGGCTCGCCGGGACCTGGCCAGCTTACAAGGCGGAAACATCCAACAGATAGCAACGATAACCAGCAGGTGAGTCGAGGTGGAGCTGCAGAAAAGAATCTTCTCTAGAGGGAAAACAATAAACACCATGTTGCTTACGGTGTGTTAGCAACAGAAGGAAGTGTTTTGCAAAATGTTCTCTTAAACACCACAGAGACCTTGCATGGTGCAAATGGGTAACGTGCTAGACTGGTCATCAAAAGGTTGGCAGTTCCAGTCCATCCAGAGGCATCTGGGAAGAAAAGCCTAGCGACCTGTTTGTGAAAAATTAGCCGCTGAAAACCCCAGGGTGCGGTTGCACTCCACCCACGCGGGGTCACCTGGAGCTGGGGGTGACTGAACAGCCCCGGGTTTGCATCTGCATTCAAGTCTTCTGCAGAGCTCCGTGAATATGCAGATTCCCGGCTGTGGGTGGGCTGGGGGGCCTGCCCTAGAATTCATCCCTAATCTTGCGGGAACACTGACTGCGGATTTACATTTTTAACAAGTTTGTCAGGTGAGGCTGAGGCTCGTTAAACTTGGGGAACAGAAAGTGGTCAGAAGCCAACAGTGCAGAAAGAGAAAGTGAGAGACAAGGTGCAGGGGGAAGAACATCACCTTTAAAAGTGATAGAACCGAAGGGAAAAGGGATCTTGAGGATGAGACTGTTAACTCCCCTATCACCTGTATCCAACCCTATTTGTGCAATGGGATGAATACAGGGGTTTTGTTTGCTGGACCAGAGGATTTCAAGATACCCTTTCGTGGAACAAAGATGCTTACACTTAATTAAGTCTTTCCCAACACATTTTAGCCTTGAGTCGTGAAGTGAAGTTTTGAGACCTTAGACCCTTAATGGAGACCTTGAGAACTGCTTCTTCTGCTCTTCAGTGAGTTTCAAAATAAGCTGACCTCTAGGCCCAAATGGACTCTACTGATTACTGAGGAAAGAGAAAGCAGTGCTGGGGAAGGTCTGCCTTTGACTTTGTTTTCTGCTGGAGGAGGGTAAGGAAGCCCTAGTGGGGTAATGGTTAAGTGCTATCTCTGCTAACTAAAGGGTCTGCAGTTCAGATCTGCCAGGCAGTCCTTGGAAACTTTATGGGGCAGTTTTACTCTGTCCTACAGGGTTACTATGAGTTGGAATCGACTCAATAGCAGTGGGTCAGTGGTTGGAGACGAGGGCAGGCTGCTGGGTGTTCCCAGTACTTGGTGAATGAAATAAATGAATGATTGGAAGGTGGGAAGGAAATACAGGAGAGAAGGAAGGAGAGAGGGAAGAGAAGCAAAGGGAAAGAGAAATAGGGTGAAGGAAGAGGGAGCAGAGGCTCATCTTAAGTAAGTCAGGGAACACTAAAAAAACAAAGCCAACCCCACTGCTGTTGAGTTGGTTCCAACTCATACTAACCCAACAGAACAGAATAGAACTGCTCCTTACGGTTTCCAAGGAGCACCTGGGGGATTGGAACTGTCAACCATTTGGTTAGCAATTGTAGCACTTAACCACCACACCACCACGTTTCCCGGGAAACCACTAGTCACTATGAAAACAGAATCAAGTTGTTCCTGACAAAGCGTAAGGATCTCTGACTGAAGTAGACTTGCTTTATCAGAGGTTCCTGAAACACTGACTTTGCATCAGTGAATATATACTTTGTTCAAATCAACCAATAAACTCCAGCATTTTAGGGATGCTCCAGTTTATTTAGAACTTCATTCGTTCACTCATGGACTAATTCATTTTGCAAACATTTATTGGACATCTTTGTCAAAAGAAATTTGCAAGGCACTGCAGCTGATAACAAGTTTGCTCTTCTTGCTCTCTAGTGAGTTTACAGCAAATCTGGGGGTGCTAGGTGGGATGTGTCTTAGGCCGGGTTCTCTAAACGAAGAAAACCAGTGAGAGTGATCTCAAGAAAATGTCTCACGCAGTTGTGAAGGCTGATTGGCTGCTCATAGCAGATCTCATCCTGGAGGTGATTACACTGTATCAGATCTCATCATGGGGATGATCACATCACATCAGATCTCACAGAGGAGGTGACCACATTACATCGGACCTCATCATGGAGGTGGTTAGATTATATCGCATTATGGAAAAGCAATCAGTTTGGTGTCTGCCAAACCACTAAGAGTCACAGCGTAGCCAAGCTGAAACACAACACTGACCATCACAGCCCACGTCTCCCTTAAACCATAGCTCATCTCTAAATAAGGAGAACTATAAAGTCATGCTTGCACCTACCATGATACAACTAACATGTATACAACTGAAAACACACTAACCCTCTGTACATCTTATATTTTATAGTAAGTGATGGAACAAGGAATAAATAAATAGATAAAACAAGGAAGAAGAAATACTAGAAACAACGATAGTATTGATTTCGGCGACTGGTCACGTAGTTGTGGCTGTATTTAGAAGTACCTTCTTCCATTGCCCATTCCATGTTCCCTTTGCCCTCAGCAAGTGCTTCAGCTGGTTGTGGTTCTTTGTCTGGTGGAATGACCCCAAACTTCATTCCTGAATCGGCTGGGCCAGTAGTAATCATATTGGAATGGGGTTTCACCATGCGCCAAGTGTCTCTATTCCAATTGCGCATTCTGGAACGGAGGAAATCACTATAGGATGGGTTAGGGGTCCTACTGTGAGATGGACTTGAGCTATGACTTCATTAGTAACCTAACTTTCATACACCCTCACTCTGGTTGGAGTACCACAGTGATGTTTTGGGTCTGGAATTAGTGTCATTTCAGAGCCAGTATCCAGTAATCCCCGAAGTCTGGTTATTTCCTTTGGCCCACTGAACAGTCACTCTCATAAAAGACAGTTCTTTTTCCTGCAATCCTTCCTCCAGTTTTGCTGTTGCTTCTGGGATTGTTCCTTGCTTTTCTTGGAGGACAACAGATGTAGCTCCTTTGGCCTGTGTCCAGCTCGTAGAATTCCAAAAGGCTGCCAGTGTTCTCGCCTTCTGTTCTTTCTCTGTCCCCTTCAGTCTAAGCTGATGAGTTTTCTGCTATCCTAGCTCCATCAGTTGCAGGCTTAATTACTTTAACGAAAGCTGCTGCAGCCATGTCCTTGGTGAACATTCTAGGGCGTGTGTCCTTAGTTTGTACAATGAAACTTGCCAGTTTTTAAAGTCTTCCTTTCATTTTGCACAGTTTATTTGTAAGTCCATGTTTTTCCTCTTATGTTTTACAATAAGAGACAAGCAGAAATCAGCTGGCCCTTAAAGATCCTGCTTAGAAATCTCATCAGCCAGATATCCAAGTTCATCACTTATGAGTTCTACCTTCCACCAGACATTTAACTGTAACTAGACAAATTCTTTGCTACTTCATAAAAAGCATTCTTTCCTTCATTGTCCAATTACATGTTCATCATTTTCTTTTAAAGCCTCACCAGAACACTGGACACAGACAAAACCCAGCTGATCTGTGAGCTATAAAAGCAGAGGGTCCATGTCTTTGTGACCAGTCAGAAATGGGCAGAAAGGGCGCAAGAGCTGTGGGAAGCATGAGTGAACAACAATTTAGCAACAATTCAGTTGCTCATGAGGTGGCTTCGTAAATTATTTCGTAAGCCCAACTGATGGACATATGTCAGTTGGTTGTACTGTGGTGGCTTGTACGTTGCTGTGATGCTGGAAATTATGTCACTAGCATTTCAGATACCATCAGGGTCACCCGTGGTGGATAAGTTTCAGCAGAGATTCTAGACTAAGAAGAAGGACCTGGCAGTCCACTTTTGAAAAAATTAGCCAGTGAAAACCTGATGAATAGCAGCAGAACACTGTCTGAAGATGAGCCCCTCAGGTTGGACGGCACCCAAGAGATGCCTGGGAAAGAGCTGCCTGCCCACAGCAGACTCAACCTTAAGGACAGGGATGGAGTCAAGCTTTGGGACCTTCATTTCATGATGTGTCATGACTCAAAAATGATCAAATAATCTGAGAAGCTAGACTATGTGAAGAAGTACACAGCATCATGATTGGAGGAAAACTCCTTAACAACCTGTATTATGCAGATGACACAACCTTCCTCGCTGACAGTAATCAGGACTTGAAGTGCTTAAGGGGGGTGATCAAAGACCACAGCTTTCAGTGTGGGTTACCCCTCAACATCCAGAAAACAAAAATCCTCGCAACAGAACCAATAAGCAATGCCACAATAAACAGAGAGAATATTGAGGTTGTCAAGGATTTCATTTTACTTGGATCCACAATCAATGCCCACGGCTGCAGCAGTTAAGAAATCAAATGACATATTGCATTGGGCAAATCTGCTGCAAAAGCCCTCTTTAAAGTGTTAAAAAGCAAAGATGTCATTTTGAGGAGTAAAGTGCCCCTGACCCAGTCCATATTTCCAGTTGCCTCAGACGCATGCGAAAGCTATACAACGAATAAGAAAGATTGAAGAAGAATTGACATCTATGAATTGTGGTGTTGGTGAATAATATGGAATATACTATGGACAGTCAAAAGAATGAACAGGTCTGTCCTGAAAGAAGTACAACTAGAATACCACTTAGAAGCAAGGATGGCAAGATCTCAGCTCTCAGACTTTGGTCGTGCTATTAGGAGGGACACTGGAGAAGGACATCACGCTTGGTAAAGCCAAAGATCAGTGAAAAAAAGGAAGCCCCTTGGTAAGATGGATTGTGGTGGCCACAACAAGGGGCTCAAGCAGCGTTACGACTGTAGGGATGATGCTGGACTCAGCAGTGTTTCATCTCACCGGACCCAGGTGTGCTGTGAGTTGGAAATGACTCAATGGCCCCTAACAACAACAAGCCTCAGTGAGCAGAAATGCACATGCCATTTCCTTTTCCCCTTCTCTTCTCCGTTTCTTCCCTGTAGCCTAACCCCGTTTGCAGCTCTGACTTGAGTCTCACCTTTCCCTGAATGGCCAATGGGAACAGACATGGGGTGGGATTGCAGTGGTCACGTGCTCATCTGGAAATATATGCCATCTAGACCTTTCGAAAAAACCAAGCCCAACTCACTGCTGTTGAGTTGGTCCAACTCATAGTGACCCTATAGGTCAGAGTAGAGCTGCCTCATTACAGTTTCCAAGGAGCACCTGGAGGATTTGAACTGCCAGCTTTTTAGTTAGCAGATGTAGTACTTAACCCACTATGCCATACAGAGTTTCCATATAGGCCTTTTAGTGACTGGTAAATGTAAAAACAACAACGACAAAACATAGTTTGTAGCATTCCTGTAATTCTGTAAATACCCCCACCATGGCCAAGTTCAAACCATAAGGTGACATTACTGAACAGAGAAGAAATGCCCCATATTATAATTTTTTACCAGGTAGATAAAATCATAAATAATGCTAAGAGCGCAGATGCTGGTAAAATAGTTGGGAAATCATGAGTTTTATGGATTTATTGTCTTTGTTTTCAACACAATTCATTTAATTGGAAATTTATGTGCTTCTATTTTTAATAATGGTTGTCGCCAGGCAGTGCAGATGGTCTGTATTTGGCTGCTAATCGAAAGGCTGATGGCTCAAACTCACCCAGCCATGCTACAGAAGAAAGGCGTGGCAATCTATTTCTACAGAAGATCACAGCCAATGAAACCTTTTGGAATGCAGCCCTAGTTTTTAACACATGAGGTTGCCATGAGTTGGAATTGATTGGATGGAAACAGGTTTGCTTTTGTTTGTGTTTAAACAACTGGCTTTCGAAATTTTTGAAAACTTAACTTTGGCTCTGAGAGCTGGGACCAGTCAGCTGCAGCACCCCAGCGCCCTGCCTCAAGAAACGTCCCGACTGGGTTGTCAGGTATAGTTTCCCATGTATCTGAACTGCTCACATCAATAGCTGCTGGGTCAGAGGTTTCTTCACACCCTTGACTCACTGTGGAGTCAGACCCTTAGGGTGAGCTAACTAGGGCAGGATCCTGGGCAGTGGGAGGGACGAGGAGGGACGAGTGTCCTGCAACACTCAAATACAACTGGCAGAGCCTTCAAGTGCCTCAACTGCTTCCACAACAGACAAGGAGGCTGAGATCCAGAGAGTCCCAAGTATGCACAATTTAGTGGTGGCAGAAATGAGACTACAGCCAGCCTCAGAGCAAACCAAACCCATTGCTTGAGTTGATTCTGACTCTTGGTCAGCCTATTCTCAGCCTTGTTTTCGGCCAAGAGGTGGAGACCTGTGGTCTGGCTTAGACTGGAGGCTGCTGACAGGGGCTATGCAGGCTGACCCTCCTGGCAGCCACCAGGCAGGACTTGAGAGCAGGGCTTCTGTCTGGATCTCGCTTCCTTCTCTAGGCAAGCCTTCTCCCTGGGCAAGGGGTGGCTGCCTCTTTATACCTTCCTGAGTAGCTCTCTCCAGAGCTGAGAGTATGTGGACTTCCAGACCATTCCATCAGGCTGAGCCTGGCCCATGGGGAGGGTGCAGGGCTCAATCAGTATCTCTTATTGAATGACTTACCTGGCAGAGAATGCACTCACCTGGTTCTAGTCTCAGGGGTCCTTGGGTGCACAAACTGAAAAGGTGGTGGTTCAAATCCACCCAGGGCTACCCTGAATTCTTCCTGATGATCTGCTTCTGAAAGCTCACAGCCATGAAAACCCTGTGGAGTGGTTCTACTCTGCACACACTGGGTCACCCTGAGTCACAATCAACTCAGGCAAAGAATCTGGTTTGCTATGGGGTGGCTGCGGTCTCATTTCTGCCGTCACTAAATGGTGCATACTTGGACCCCCTGAGCCTCGGTCTCCTTGTCTGTTGTAGAAGCAGTTGAGGCACTTGATCCCAAAGGCTCTGCGAGTAGTATGTGAGTGCTGCAGAACAGTCTCCTCCAGAGTGACCGACCCTAGCCTAGGGTCCCTCCCACAGCCTAGGGTCCTGACCTGGTCAGCTCACCCTCAGGGCCTGACTCCACGGTGGATCAATCTTGTGAGGAAACCTCTGACCCAGGAGCTATTGATGTAAGCAGCTCAGTTACATGGAAAACTTTGCCTAAGGACCCAGCCTTGCCATTAACGGCAGGCTTCCAGCTCCACAGACGGGATTTCCTCAGCAATTCCAGGGAGGGGTGTGGCTGTGTCAATGGCCTGGGGCAGGCCCTGGCCCCCTAGGTTGTCTTGGTCACACTTCAGGGAAACTTCTATCCCTAAACTCTTTTGTCTCTCTCCTAGGGGTGATGAAGTCACAGGAAACACCCAAAGTACCCCAAACCACTGAAATGTACATTTTTAAATGGCAAATTTTATGTTACATGAATTAAACATCAATTTATTTAAAAATAAAAAGGGGGGTTGTTAAGTACTTCTTGAAATAAAAATAAAGTCAAAGGAGTCACAGGGAGGCTGTTAGAGGTGAGCAGAGATGAGAGAATGCTCTCAGGTTCCCTGTACCAGCTTCTCTTGGAGGGTCTTCCTTCTGGAATAGGAGTTCACGCTGAGTACATTTATCCCCCTGTTGGACTCTTAAAGACCTTGCATAACCAGTGTTCAAATGAAATGAAACTGCTGATCCCTGGCAGAGCGAGGCAGCTCGTAAGTTTCATCCCTGGCCAGGGTAAGCGGATAGGGGTAGGAGGGGCCAACTTAGCCCCTGCCCCCTCACCCCAGAATCCCCCTTTCTACCCATCCCAGCTCCTAGTTTTTATACCTTCCAGAAAGAAGTTGCCCAAGAGCTGAGCAGGCCCTACTTACCTACCCTTGTGGAAAAACCCCTCTTTGTTCAACTGAGACTGAGTTGGATTTTTCCAAAAGGAACTTTTCATCAGAAGCTCAGAAAAATAAAATAAACACAGAGGTCTCAGAAAAAAATACCTGTTCCACCTGTGTGTAGATTTCCATCATGGTCAACACACACCAAGGTTGGGTCAAAGAGCTTGGGGGACTCCTCATCTCAGCTTGGGTGGAGCATGGAGTCCCACTCACTAAGACCCCCCTGAAGGCCTTTGGAGTTTTTCCTTCCACTCTCTTCTGTGGCCCCTCACCCCTCCTGGGTCAGGAAAGGAGTCCAGCCCTGGACATTCATGAAACTCTGACCACGGATAAGCCTTAGGCCTAAGGAAAGCCTTTTACTGGTATTGCTTTCCAAATTAATCCAGAATTGCAGTGAAAGATGTGGTGGAGATCGTATTTATCACCTGGCCCAGCTCATTCCTTCCATCTACCTTCTAGTTCCAATAAAGAGACTGAAACCTGGAGAGGTGGGGGTTTTGCCCAGGACAGCCCAGGGTGGCAGGTGTAGAAGAGCTTGTGTGTGCCACAGAGCCACCCTGCTGGCATTGGGCTCCTAGGAAACCCAGGAAATTCCAGGCCCTTCCGCAGCTTCCGGGATGGCAGTTTCAGAGCCGATGTTCCTCAGCTGAGAGCACCCACACACCCGCACTGAGCGGCAGATGCTTGGGAGGTAGGACAGAGGTAGCTGGAGGAGAGGAAAGGAGCACCATAGGGTGAGTCCCCTAAACTATGCTTACTAGTACCCTGAGTAAGTTCCAGGGGCTGGAATGTGACTAGTTGTAGGTGGGCTCAACAGGATGGAGCCAGTTCAGTGAATCGGAGGGTTAGTTACTTCTACAAATCGGGAATACAGTCACCTCTAGGCCCCAGACTTCTTCCGCCTGCCATTGCAGACCAGTCCACCTTACATTGTGGCTCTAATCCCTCAGAATGGCCACTCTACAGGAGCTAGAAAGCTCTGTGGACCTCTATCCACCGGATAATAGAGAACACCTACTCTTCTCCAGAGGGTTGATCCCAATTCCAACAACTCAGGTATGCTGAGGGCTACCCCAGGCCTCTCCGGCCAGTTACAGCCCAGCTTGCATTACACCACAGCACAGCATCCCTGAGGCCCGAGCCCAGACCTGCCCAACTTACAGGGACCCCTCTTCCTACAGATTGTCCGATTCCACAGAGCTCTCATTTTTGCCCAAAGTGCCCATAAGAGATGAAGAATTGGTCCTGGTTGCGCCTTGCTGCCTGCACGTCTTAAGTCCTTAGCAGCCAAGGTTTCTCAAATGGATGAAAGGGCAATAGTGATGTCATAGACTAAGAAGGTGGGCTAGACTAGGTACGCACAGGTGAAGTTTGCTGTTTGCTCCCTGCCTGTCAAGTTCAGCTCCTGAGCAACAAGACAATGTGGTCCTCTACCTGTCCCACCCAATCATACATCATGTATTAAAGATGCAGATCCTGGGCCCTACTCCTCTGGAGACAGAAGGGTAAGGTCCTGGAATTTGAAAAACACCTGGTTTTGCAGAGTCATGAACTTTTTTAAAAAGCTATTTCCCTTCCCTTAACTTTAATGTTTGGAACCTAGGAAGAAGAGTAGAATGCAGAGGGAAGAGAATGAGATTAGTTTTAGAGATGTTTACAGGAAGTCCAGTAAGTGGATATCAAAAGCTAAACCAAACCCAACCCACTGCTGTCGAGTCAATCTGGACTCATAGTGACCTTATAGAACAGAGTAGAACTGCTCCATAGAGTTTCCAAGAAGCGCCTGGCAGATTCCAACTGCCAACCTTTCAGTTAGCAGATATACTTAATCACTGCGCCACCAGAGTTTCCAACTAAAGGCTAGAGCTCAGAAAAGTCACTGGGACCAGAATGGATAGAGCTTCAAGCATAACTGGAGGAATACTTTGAAATTGTATGTGTTTCCTGTTGGTGGGATTGCAAAATGGTGCAACCTCTTTGGAAAGCAATCTGGCATTACCTTAAAATAATGGATATAGATACACCGTTTGACCAGTAATTCCACTGCTTGGAATATATCCTACAGAATCAAAGCCATTTGCACCAACTGATGCATGCACACGAATGTTCACTGCAGCACAATCTACAATAGCAAAAAGACGGAATCAACCCAGATGCCCAACAACAGAAGAATGGATAGGTAAACTATGGTATATATACTCAATGGGGCACTATGCAATGATAAAGAACAGTGATGACAGCAGGAAACATCTCTTAACCTGGTTTCAACTGGAGGACATTATGTTGAATGAAAGTCAGCAACAGAAGGACAAATACTGTATGAGACCCCTATGATAAAAACTTAAAAGCAGACTCATGGATACGAGAAAAGACTCTTTGAGGGCTGCAAGGGTGAGGAGGGCAGGAGGGGGAGGGGGAAGTTTTTGATTAGAAAGTTGTTAGAAATATGGTCGGGTGAAATTGGTGACAGCACACATTAGTAAGAAGATCACTATTAACGGGACTTCAACACAACTTGTGTACTCCTCCCATCTTAACCCAATATTTCAAGGACAGAGTAGCTGGTGCGGGAGGCCAGGGACCATGCTCTCAGGGGAAATCGAGGCCAATTGGCACAACTAGCGTTTTGCTAATGACGTCTCTCCACACCCCACATTGGTGAGTGGCGTCTGGGGTCTTAAAAGCTGCTAAGCTGCCATCTGAGGGTGCAGCAAATGGTCCCAACTCAGCAGGAACATATGATCACCAAAGTCCATTAACGACACGGGGGAAAGAGACTCATGTGAGCGGATGTCTACATCAACTTGTGACTGGAAGAACCAGATGGTGCCTGGCTACCACCAGTAATAGCCACAGTGGAACTCACCGAGTTGAATCTCACTGGCAACACAAGTATAAATAGGGGTGCACCCTGAGATCTCCACTAAAAGATCGCAATTGATGTTCCAGAGGCCTCAAAGTTCTCCTGGGAGCAGGGCCCCTGGTCCTGATGCTGCCCCTGTCCATAAATCATATTGAAGATCAACTTTTCAGACAGCAATGGATTGGACTTGGTGATGCAGAATGAACATATTATGTGGGCACTTTATGGTTCTAGGCATCTATAGGAGGTTGTCCTGTTGCCTTCACACTGGAAGAAGGGGATTGGGTAGAAAGGAGAAAATAGGAGACTGTTGCGAAGATAAGACATGTATGGAGTAGAGAGGAAGAATGTGTGCTGTCACCATGCAGCGAGAGAAGTGGAAGCTGCATGCAAATTTATATGGGAATGTATGTTTTCATTAAATCATAATAAAAAAAGGAAAACAATTTTTTTTAAAAGAAATTGTATGTGTTTCTTCTCTTTTGTCTTCATAAGAATATGACCTTTACACGTGGTCTGCCCTAGAGAAAAGCCAAGTTGATATTCAATTGTTGACATTCAAAGTAGGATTATGTTGCAGAACAATAGTCTTTAAGTCTGAATATCACCCCAAAAAGAATTTACTTAATTCCTTAACTTTCATCTTCCTCTGTTAACAACAAGGAAGTACATTATCCTGTCTCTAAGGCTTAGGTGGGAATTGGGAAGAGAGCAGGGATGACATGTTGTTGTTGTAGACGGGTGCAATTGATGGCACGGCACTGAGCAACAACAGAACCAAGTGCAGCCCAGTGCTGTGCCATTCCCGTGACTGCTTGCAGATTGGACTGCTGTGATCCATAGGGTTTTCACTGGCTGACTTTCACAAGTAGGATGCCAGCACTTTTTCCAAGCTCATCTTAATTTGGAAGTCCCCTTGAAACCTGTTTGACATCATAGCGACATGCAAGCTTCCCAACAGGTGGGTAGAGCTGTGCATGAGGGGCACGGCCAGGAAATGCACCTCGATCTCCCACATGGGAGGTGGGAATTTTTCCACCTAATCACCAGTGTCAGGAGGACGTGGAGGAAAAGCCTGCCCCTCTTCAATCAGGAGATGCAAGGGAGAAAGAGAAGGAGAAAGAGGACGGGAGATGTAGGATGAGGCAGGAAGCCCAGTGTTTTAGTCATCTAGCACTGCTCTGACAGATAGCATGAGTAGATGGCTTTAGTAAAGAAAAGTTTATTCCTACACAGTCCAGTAGGTTACAAGGCTGCATTCAGGCTGTCGGCTCCAGGGAAAGGACTGTCCTTCTTTGTCAACCCTGGAGGAAAGTCCTCGAGTTGCATCAGTCTCTGCTCAGGGAGCATCTTAGCACAGGAACCTCAGGTCTGAAGGACGGGCTCCACTCCCGGTGCTGCTTTCTTGACGGTGTGAGGTTCCCAACGTTCTGCTTGCCTCCCTCTCCTTTTATCTCTTGTAGGATGAAGGGATACAGAGTGGGGCAAGCTGTACTCTAGGGAAATTCCCTTTACACTGGAGCAGGGAGGTAATCTTATGAAGGGATTTATAGTCCTACCCTAATCCTCTAACATACAGCATAAGAAAATCACAAAATGGGGCACAATCATAAAATATTGGGAATCATAGCCCAGCCACATGGCTACATACATTTTTGGGGGACACACAGTTCAACCCATGACACTCAGGATTATTCAGGCAGTGACAGGATGGTGCCTCACTAGCCCAGAATGAGCAGACCCTCAGCTAAACAGCTGTGGGCTCAACAGCCAAGCTGTAAAATCAGCAGACAGTGACAAGAGCAATAGCAGTTATCACTCTGGAGACCAAAGGGCCTCCCAGAGGACGGACCCACACACCCAAGACCAGAGGCTTCTCCTATATCTCAAAGACACTGTCTTAGGTAAAAGAGTACAGCCAGGCCAAGCTAACTGACAGACTAAACACATTAACTCAAGAAATACCGCTGATACCAAAGAAATGTTTATGGTTCCTCAACCTGATGGAATGTCATTGGTTGTAGGTCTTGCCGAAAAGCTGCATTTTTCATCCTACACATCCAAGATGTTGTGTGAGTTAATCTTCCAGTTCCATGACAGAGTCGTTAGGTAGTAGTAGCTATGAAAATAACTAGACTTAGCTAAGGAGTACTAGTAGAATGAGAACCTTGTGTTGGAGAAGTAAGCGATAGCAAGAGGAGAAGGGGCCTGAGGGAGATGAAGAAAAGGTGGTCAGAGAAGTAGACAAAGAGACTGGTGATCATGGTGTCCAGAAAGCCTGGAAATACAGGTTGAGAAAGATGATAGTGAACAATATTATTTCATGTTGCAAGAAGGTCCCTGGGTGGTGTAGTTTGCACTCAACTACTAACCTAAAGGTTGGTGTTTTGAATCCCCTCAGCAACATTGTGTAAGAAAAGCCTGGAGATGTCCTGCCATAAAGATCACAGCCAAGAAAACTCTACAGAGCAAATCAGCTCCACTACACATGGGGTTGCCATGAGTTGGAAATGACCTGATGGCAACAAGTTTGGTTTAAATTTGATACCGCAAGAGGAAGAAAGAATGAAGCTAGAGACAGGATCATTTGATTTGACAGTGAAGATATCAAACTGACACTTAAGAAGGCAGATGCGAGAAGCAGGAAAGAAACCTTTCAGGTGACTCGCTTGAACTCAGACTGAGTGGGTGATGAAATGGGAACAGCCAGAGAAATAAGTACCATCAAATGACAGTCTCAATGGGTGCCATGTCTGAGGAAAGGCATTTTAAAACAAGAAGGACAACAGTGTGTGTAACAGAGAGAAAGGGCCTTGCCAGTGAGAGAAGATTAAAGGTGCAATTAAAAAAAGGGGGGGGACATTGGGGTGGTGGTCCTTGGGGAGCCAATGAGAAAGGAGGAGTAAGAAAACAAACAGAAGGGTCGGTCTTGTAAAGGAAGTTAGGGACCTGGCTCTCCAAGAAGGAAGACGACTGAGGATGCAGGTCTTTTCAGGTGGAGACCAGCACGTACTAGTAAATGAGACCGAGATGGTCCCCTGCTCCTTCCTTCTGCAGTAGCTAAGCAGTGAGTTTCCCTGTAGACAAGGCTGCACAAGTGGGAAGAGGTTAGGCAATGATGGAGTGAGGATGGCAGAAAAACCCAGTCACAGCCACTGTGTGTGACCCATGTGTCCACTGGGTGTTGGGTACTATGCTTCAGACTCACCTCTCCTAAACGAGGGGTGCTGCTGAGGCAGTGGAGTGAGCACTAAGGGAGACTTCAATCCGCAGAATTCTAGAAATTAAGGAACCACGAGAAATGCAGTATCACCTGGGTTTCTCTGGGCTGCCACGACAAACCACCCAAAGTGGACTTCCTGTAAACATCTCCACCCAAGTGGGTGGTTTAAAACATCAGAAATTTCTTATCTCACAGTTTTGGAGGTTGGAGTCCAAATTGAAGGTGTCAGTAGGGCCATGCTTTCTACGCAGGCGTTAGGGGGAGAGCCTTCCTTGGCTCTACTAACTTCTGGTGGCTCCCGGCAACCCTTTGTGTTCCCTGGCTTGCTTGTTGATGCATCCCTCCAGTCTCTACTCCCATCTACACGTGGTCATCTTCGCTGCCTCTTCTCTGAGTCTCTTTTCTTTTTATAAAAACAGTAGTCATATTTGATTAGGACCTACCCTTTCCAGCACAAACACGAGTTAACTGAAAATGTCTTTCGAGACCCATTTTCGGATAAGGTCACGTTCACAGATCAGCCTGTGACTTTCACGTATCTTTTCTAGGAACACAACGCAATCTGCAAGAGGTACCCAGGGATGATTTACAAAGCTTCATGAGCTTAGGGAGCCCTGGTGATACAGTGGTTACGTGTTTAGCTACTATCAACCCAAAGGTCGGAAGTTGGAATCTACCAGTTGCTCATTGGAAACCCTAGGGGGGAGTTCTAGTCTGTATTTTAGGATGGCTGTGAGTCAGAATCAACTACATGGCAAGAGGTTTTCTGCTTTTGTTTTATGAGCTTCATGCCTTGTTCACTTCCTTTTACTAACAATTTTTGACAGAATAGCTTAAAGCATATTGTCATAACAATAACAGAAATTTGGAAGTCAAGCTCTCATTTTTCCTTGTTTCCTACCCATCCTGGTCCTAATACGCTCAAGATGCTGATATGACTGTAACCAGATCACACACTGTGGCAGACTGTATTTCTAAAAAGGCCAAGGAATACTTCCAGTCCTGTAGGCTGTTTCAGAACCTTGTCACTGTCCCATTATAAGCAGAGTCTCTTTTCCTTCTCATGAAACTGGATGGGCCTTGTGATGGCCTCAATGAATGAAAGTGGAAACCCTGCTAAATTTGCAATGCTAGGATGTCTAAAGCAATTGACTTTCACCTGGCTTCTTCTCTTGCAACTAAGCCACCATGCTGTGAGGAAGCCCAGGCTACATGGGGAGGTCATGTGAGGGTATTTTGACCAATAAACTCAGCTAAGGTCTCAGCTCACAGCCAGTATCAACTGTCAGACATAATCAAATGAGCCTTAACATGAGTCCAGCCCCTAGTTGAGGCCTCAAATAAACCACATGACTGTACCCTATTTGAATTTCTAGTCCATAATAATGTGTGTGTGTGTGTGTGCGTATGTACATTTTTTGCACTAAATTTTAGGGTAATTTGCTATGCGGATGCAGTAACTGGAATGCATATATGGCTCTGTCTTATAATTTTTGCATTTATTTGCATGAACATTTTCTCATATTGCTTTATAGTTATCGTAATGATCATTTTATGGGCTGCAAAAATATTTTGAGTTGATGTAGTATGGCTCATTTAAACATTGAGCTATTCTTGGCCATTTAGGCAGCCTCTTGTTTTTCACTAAGTAATGACATAAAAGTTGTGCATAGAGATTTTTTTTTTTTTGGAAATGCTTTTTTGGGAAAAATTCCCAGAGTGGAATTACTTTGGAGCTTAAACATTTTTATAGCTCCCTGAATGCACTACCAAATTGCTACTAAAAAAGTTATACACACACACATATGCAACTGCATCCACAGATTCTAATAGCAATTGTGTTTGGCAATTTTGGTATTTAAAGCCACCTCAAATCCCTCTGGAATCAAATAGGGTATAAATAAGCAAATGGGGTGTGAATATTTTTTTAAAGATTTTACTATATTGTCTAAGGCATTAGACATAAAAGCCAATTTTGCTAATTTCATCAGTGGGGAATTGTGCTTTATCATTGTTGTAATTTGTGGCAATCCTTGGTGTTCCCAGGCTTGTTGATGCATTCCTTTAACCTCTGCCCCATCTTCCCATGGCCATCCTCCTTCTGTCTCTTCTCTGCATCTCTTTTCTTCTTATCAGAACAATAGTCATACTTGACTAGGACCCACTCTCTCCAGCACAAACACGTGTTAACTGAAAGTATCTTTCAAGACCCTATTTCCAGATAAGGTCACATTCACAGATTCAGCCTGTGACTTTCACGTATCTTTTTTAGGAACACAATGTAATCTGTACAAGGTACCCAGGGAAAGACTTTCAAAGAGCTCCAGTGGCATGGTAGTTAAATGCTCAGCTGCTTACCAGAAGGCTGGTGGTTTGAACCCATCCATCGGCTCTGTGGGAGACCCCTGACAGTCCGCTTCCTAAACTATGGGGCAGTTCTGCTCTTCCACAGGGGGCCGCTATGAGTCTAGATGGACTCAATGGCACCAACCCACTGCCACTACCAGCACAGCATAATTGGTATGGAATCCCAGGGTAGTACAATCACTTAACACGCTTCGCTGTTGAAGAAAGGTTGGAGGGTCAAGTCCCCTGAGAGGTGCCTTGGGAGAAAGTCCTGGTGATCTTCCAAAAATCAGCCATAGAGAGCTGTCTGGAGCACAGAGGGACTCAGATACACAAGGGGACACCATTAGTTGGAGTCAACTCAACAGTAACTCTTCTTTTTAAATGAATTTGTGTATCTTTGGTGTAATAATGAAGTAGAGATTTTTCCATATTTTGAATATTGTTTTTACTCTTACTTGAAGTATCTATGTCTAGAAATGCTGGTGGTGCAATGGTTAAGAGCAATAGCTGCTAACCCCAAGGTCAGTAGTTCAAATCCAGCAGGTGCTCCTTGGCAACCCTGTGGGACAGTTCTGCTGTCCTAGAGGGTTGCTACAAGTCGGAATGAACTCAGTGACAATGGGTTTGGGTTTTAGTTTTTTCTATATGTACCTATCTACGCATCTACTTTCCTGCCTACCTGTATCACCACCTCTCTACGTCCTTTACCCGATGAAGTAATTATAAGAGCACTTGGTGCTCCCGTTTTTAACTGCAGGTCACAAGGAATTAGCAGATTTATGAAATCAGTGGCCCAGGATCAGCATTAAAGGAAACATAAGAATAGAGTAGAATGGAATAAAGCCACAAACAAAACAACCTGTTGCTGTTGAGTTGATTCTAACTCACAGCAACCCTATAGGGACAGAACTGTCCTGCAGGACTTCCAAGGAGCAATTGATGGATTCAAACTGCCAACCTTCTGGATAGAAGCTGTAGGTGTAGCCCTTAACCATGGTGCCTCCAGAGCTCCTAGACTAGAACAATTCAGAAACATCAGAGCATTCCACACAGAAAGTGTTTTTAGGTCATCTGAGGGACACTTTGCTGGAGCCATGTCGATTGTGTGAAGAGGGCCAGACCTTGGTCAAAAAGGTCACGGCAACTTCTGAACAAAAGGGGAAATGTGCTGTCATGTGGGGAAGTTTGGCAGGCAGCTACAACAGAATAGTGGAGCACGTTCTGGGTGTTACATGGTAACATGACACAGACTATAAAACTGTTACTAATTCACAATTTAAAAAAAGTCACAAAAAAAGTGTTTTTGTTTTGGTGTAAGTATGCATTGAGCTATGATATAAAGATTCTTGTTCTTCTTCTCAAACATGTTTTTAAAAAAGATTGACCTTATAAAACATAGTGATTAAACCCTTTTTTTACTGACTTAAAATATTTCCCAAGCTATGGTTTCCCTTTCCATATTGAATTATCTTTCTTTTGCACCCTTTTAATTTTTCACGGGGTCAAGCCAGGCAACACTTTGTAATTTCTTATTTCTGTTGAAAACAGAAATTCATCTTGTTCCTACCAAGGTGATAAATGATCTATTCTCCTTTCTGTCAGCTCTCAGTGAAGCATTCTCTGTGTACCCGCAGGCTGATCAAAATTCTCGTGGGCTCAGCGGAATGCAGACACATCCCAGAAGCTCCGGCTGTGATGGGACGGGCGAGCTGAGAATATGTGACCGTCACGTGGTCCGCTTCTCACTTCCAGTTGTCAGAGTTTATGTCGCATCAGCAAGATGAGTTCCATGCCAATGCTGGGTAAGCAAGTGTTACAATAGCGACCCGAAGATAGCTGCAGAGTGACGGAAAACATTGAGGAGGAAGCAAAGCTGAAAATTCCAGAACAGAGGGAAATACTCAGGGTCATATAAGGGGAGTGAGTTTGGGGTCCAAATGGTTAGAGACTAATAAAATGAGAATGACAGTCATCACTGTTCTCATTTATCACGTATTGTCCCACCTCCTTTGTGCCTCATCCTCACTTGTGGCGGTGTTTACTGTCACCTCCGTTTTAGAGATGAGTCAATGGCATCACAGAAGAGCTCTGTGACTTAGCCACGGTCACCAGTCAGTTAGTTGGTGTTAATGGTTGTGGATACAGGTGTAACTCATGGCAACACCATCAAACAACAGAATAAAATGCTGTCTGGTCTTGTGCTATTTTCAGGGCCACTGGGATGCTCCATGCCATTCTTGAGGCCACTGTGTATTCTGAGTGCCTTTCAGTCAAAGGGACATATCTTCCAGCACTTTACCAAGCAATGTTCTCTTGTGATCCTAAGGGTTTTCGTTGGCTAATATCAGAAGGGGAAACCTTGGTGGTGTAGTGATTCAGTGTTACAGCTGCTAACCAAATGGTTGGCAGTTCAAATCCACCAGGCAGTCGTTGGAAACTCCATGGGGCCGTTCTGCTCTGACCTATAGGGTCACTGTGAGTCAGAATCAACTCAGCGGTGATGGGTTTGGTATTACCATCACAAGTAGACAGCCAGACCTTTCTTCCTGGCCTTAGTCTGAAAGCTCTGCTGAAACCTGCCCACCATGGGTAACCCTGCTGGTCTTTGGAATATAACACAGCAACACACAGGCCACTACGGTACCACACGCCGGCAGATGTGGTCCATGTCCTCACCGCCTCTCCTGTGGCAGCCTTGGGTGCAGCCAAAGGAAGGTGAGTGCCCAGAGAGAGTTACAATCTGAGAGTCCTGAAGGGGTGTTTCCATTGCTCTAGGGAACCCTTCCTGATTAGCTCTCCACTCTGGGGAATTACTGTCCAGTGAGACAGCCTGGTCGTGTAGGAGAAAAGCAGCTTTGACGCTGCTGTAGACAAAGAGACAGAGGTGTTTATTCCCGCTTTTCTTTACTAGGATTCCACATGAAATGGCTCACATGCTGTGGTCTCACCGGACAGGCAGTCTCGGGGTGCAGACAGGCAGCTGTGCGCATGCACTGTAAGCCAGCCCGGGGACTTTGCAGCTGGGAGAGGCAGGGCACATTCTCACGTGTGAAACGAGGATCACAACAGCACCTGCTTCAGAGGGCTGCTGTAAGACAAGGACTGGTCCACAGGAAGGGTGATCTTAAGGGTAGTTCAATTCTTACTGCTTTTTTTAACAAAACAAAACAGTTGGTATCTTGATTCTGCCTCGTGGGGGCCCCTGTGTGTCAGAGCAGAGCTGTCTGTGCTCCCCAGGGACCTCAGTGGCTGCGATTTTGGAAGCTGATCACCAGGACCTTCTTCTGAGGCATCTGTCGCTGTTGTTGTTAGGTGCCATCAAGTCGGTTCCGACTCACAGCGACCCCACACACAACTGAACGAAACACTGCCTGGTCCCGTTCTGTGCCCTCGATCATTTTTATGCCTAAGCCTATAGTTGCGACTACTGTGTAATCCATCTCGTTGACGGTCTTGCTCTTTTCCACAGACCCTGCACTCTACCAAGCAGCCCAGGGACCGATCCCTGCTGACAACATGTTCAAAGTATGTAGGATGCAGTCTTGCCATCTTTGCTTCCAAGAAGCACTCTGGTTGGACTTCTTCCAGAACAGATCTGTTGGTTCTTTTGGTGGTCCACGGTGCATTTCACATTTTTCTCTAACACCACAATTCCAAGGCATTAGTTCTTCTTCTGTCTTCCTTACTCAGTGCCCAGCATCTCTGGGTAGATGCAAATCACCAGCCTCAAATAACTATTCAGGGACTGGTGATTTCTTTTGTACCTCGTATAACTGTACACAGGAGTCCCTGAGTGGTGCACATGCTAAAGTGCTCAGCTACTAACTGAAAGCTTGAGGGTTGGGACCCACCCAGAGCTGTCTTTCTGCTCCTGACAGGTCACAGCCTTGAAAACCCTGGGGAGCAGTTCTATTCCACCTACGTGGGGCCACTGTCAGTCAGAGCTGACTCAACTCCAGAGCAACTGACAAAGCAACAGTATCTTTTATGCTGGTTGCATTTTGTTTTTTCTGGTTGGATTTTAGGAGCTAACCCAGTGTTTTCTCACTGCTGCCAAGTCAATTCAGACCCACGACGACCCTATAGGACACGGCACAACTACCCCATGGGTCTCCTAGGCTGTAACTCTTTACAGAAGCCAACTGCCACTTCTTTCTTGAAGAGCCACTCGTGGTGTTGAACTGCTAATCTTTCAGTTAGCAAATGAGTGCTTAACAACTGTGCCACCAGGGCTCCGGTCTTAGCAGCGGCATATTAACTGGTTGGGTGAGTTTTAGACTGGTTCACGCTAATGTCATCACCAGGCATTTTCTTACCCAATTCTTCAATTTTGACAATACATGCTATTTGGGTAGGGAGAGGCTATCTTGGTCCCAGGTCACACCTGTTGTCACCGAATAATTATTACTAGTGTCCCTTTTCATGCTCTGAAGTGTTCTCCTTTCTTGGAAGATGAACCCGTGGTCATCCTCTTTGTAGAACTGCAGCCCCCCCACTCCTGGTCACTGCTACATTACATAAGCTGGGCAGGTGGCAGAGAAGCAAGGGCAATGCTTTTTTTCTCTTCTTGGTGCCAGAACCTCTCAGACAGGCTATGAAAGCCCTTCAACTCCTTCTAAGAATCATTTTTTTAAATGCATAAGCTTTTTGGCTTGGCAAGATAAAATGCACAGGACTGAAAAGGAATCCCATAACTTTGAAGGGCTGCTATCAAAATACTGAAAAATCAAGTTTGTGATTGTATACATGCTTTTTATTAATGATTAAATAACAGACCTGGTGACAACCCTAAGAACTTGCCACTTCAAAGCAGTGATGTGCCTAACCAGCACTTTGAGATATTGATAACAGTAATGTGAGGCTGAAATAATAGCTGTGATTTCTACTCCTGACAATGTCTCAGGTGTAGTTCTGTTTTCCTGCATTCACAGCAGAATGCGATTTTCCCCTGACCTCCATCACAGATCCCGAGTTCTGCCCTGACCTCTCAAGGACCTCAGGTTAATAGCCCCTGCACTATGGGGACACTGAGAGCAAGTTAGGAGTATTGTACAAGGTCAGGAGAGACTGGTTAGGAGTCCCTGGTGGCACAAAGGGTTAATGCACTTGGCTGCTAACTGAAAGATAGGTGATTAGAATCCACCCAGAGGCACCTCAGAAGACAGGCCTGGTGATCTACTTCCAAACATTCAGCCCCTGAAAGTCTTGTGGCACACCCCGACACACACGAGGCCACTACGAGTTGGAACTGACTCAACAGTAACTGGTTACCGGCTGGCACAGTCACCGGTTTGGTGATGAGCATTACCAGCAGGTGAGAAACAGGAAGTGAGCAAGGCGCACCAACAAAGAGCCTAAGGGAAGACTCAGCATCCTGTCCTGGATCTGCACTGACCGGATCAGGAATCTGTGCAGGGCTCAGGGTGTGGGCCTAGAGCCCGACACAGCCTGGGTTTGTGTCTCAGCACCACCACTCAGTACCAGGTACCCTTGCACAGGGCAGTGCACTGTGCCATGCCTCAGTTTCTCTTCTGGTAGTGGCAGCAGTAATACTTACCTCACAAAATTGTTTGGAGGATTGCTGAGATAATGTCTATAAAAACCCAGTTGCCCTTGAGTCGACTGTGACTCCTGGTGACCCTGTGTGTGAGGATGGACTGGAGCTCCATGGGGTACCCACTGACGGATTTTTCTAGATTGCCAACCTTTCTTCGAAGTTGCCCTGGATGGGCTTCAAGCACCAAACCTTCATTGTACCACCCAGGGGCTCCAAGAGACTAGTACAGTGCCTGATGTATTAGCGGCTTTCAAGCAACAGCTCTGGTACCGATGTGACTGTTGTTTTGTTGACATGACGGTCCATTTCTGAGGTAACAAGGGGGTCCCCACCAACTCACCCACCGTTACTACAGCATGGGTTAGAGCAACTGGTTAATGTGTTTGGCTGCTAATCAAAAGGTAGGAGGTTTGCATCGGCCCAGAGGTGCCTTGGAAGAAAGACCTGGCTATCTACTCCCATAAGGCTAAAACTCAAAAGTCCCAACACATTGGCATCAAGCAGATTCCAACTAAAGGCCACCCTGAAGGGCAGAGTAGAACTGTCCCACAAGGTGTCCCTATGAGTCAGAACTCATTTGACAGCAGTGTGTTGCTTTTCATCCAAGTGTTCAGGAACAGCTGGTGGATTTGAACTGCTTACCTTTTAGATAGCTGCCACGCTGTTAAACAGTGCACCACCAGGCCGCCTCCACCCTTGAAAACCTCAAGGCCAGGTGTTAGCCCTCACAGTGTTGGTGTCCTTGGCCAGCAGGCGGCAGCAAATCCATGCTGTAAATTTAGGAGGCCAAGAATTGGGAATGGACTAGGGAGGAACGCAATTTCCTTCTGTGTAGGTAAGACGAACTGGAAGTAGACTTCCTTCTGTTTCCTTTCTTGGTGCTACAGCACCCAGGATACCCAGTCTTTACCCTTAGGGCCACCCAGACCACCGAGGTTGTGTCAGGATTATCAGGAGGGTTCTGTGAGGCATACAGGTGAGGGACCAGGCCAAGAGCACTTGGGGCTTGTTTAGAATGCAACAGTATATACCCCACCCCCCACCTCAGCAGAGGGAAACACTGGTGGCTAGTGGTTAAGTGCTGCAGTTGCTAACAAAAAGGTCAGCAGTTCAAATCCACCAGGTGCCCCTTGGAAACTATGGGACAGTCCTACTCCGTCCTGTAGGGTTGCTAGAAGTCAGAACTGACGTGACAGCGGTGGCTATCCAAGCACAATGTTGATCAATAAGTGTAGCACACAGTGGTGGGGTGCTGGGGCCACACATTCTGAATTTACTCTCTTCAAAACCAAACCCGCCACCATTGAGTGGAGTCCAACTGATGGCAAGCCCGTGGGTGTCCGAGCAGAACGGCACAGGCATCTTTTGGGGGTGGACTGGCAGGCCTTTCTTCTGAGGCACTCTGAGTGGATGAGAAACACCAACCTTTTGATTGGTAGTTAATCATTTAACTGTCTGTGGAACGCCTCCTTAAACTCCACTCCTCACTTCACTTTTCAAGTTGACTTCTCATTGCCCAGCTTCCCTCCAGGTTGTCCCAGGAGCCACCACCAACAGAGTTTACAAGGTCAGCACTCAACCCAGGAATAGCCAGCCCTGTCCTCCTCCCACTAAACATAAGGTAGCTGTTGCTGTCTTACGACATCCTGTATAGAATAATCTAGAAAGTTATTGCACGAGACAGCACGGGAAGAAATCTCCCCTTCTGAGTGCTGGGCACCAAGATGAAATCCTCCAGCTCTTTTACAACCTTGTCTCCAGGGAGAGCCAAGGAAATGAAATGTAATTAAACAAGACAGTAGGCACATGATGCATAGTGAGACAAACTACCATTCATAGAACTTGCTAACAGTAATGCCTCCCTTTCCAAGGAACTAACCTAGGAATCATTTGTAGATCTGTATCTTGGGGATGAAGATCAATGATTACAGCCTTCAGGATGGATTATACTGCACAATAAAACAAAAATCTTCACAACTGGACCAATAAGCGACGTGATATACAGAAAGCAGACTTCAGTGATCAAGGAGTGGATTCCATTTTGCTTGGATCCACAATCAACGCCCATGGAAGCAGCAGCCCAGAAATCAAACTGTAGCAGGAAAAGGATAAGTTTGGCCCACGGAGCAGAAAACACCTTGAACACCATCTTTGTTTGTTGAGGAAGAGGCTGTTTATTAGCTAGCAGTGTGGCGCATGGACTCAAAGTCTGAAAAATAGCCATGCACCCCTTTCCATTATCAGACACATCTATTTATACGTTTTTCAAGAAAGCAGTTTCCATATATTCTCTTAATTGGCAGTTACAGGTATACAGATTTTCATATTGCATTTCGATTGGTCCAGCATACTTAAAGAGACACTAGATAAGCAGTTAACATTAAGTTACATGAGAAGAAGCTACCCACTCCTTAGAAACTGGGCTTATCAGGATTTCTATGAGGGGAGGAGAGAGCACCCTGGACTGGCA
This sequence comes from Heterohyrax brucei, assembly GCA_028571685.1. NCBI lineage: Eukaryota > Metazoa > Chordata > Mammalia > Hyracoidea > Procaviidae > Heterohyrax > Heterohyrax brucei. The sequence continues at coordinate 14,662,279 of CM053147.1, read as the reverse complement.
CAGGAGAGAGGCATCTGGACTTTAACCTTCTCAGAAACTGAGCTTATCTCAGGATGTTGGGGAGGGTGGCTGGTATCTGACTCCCCAACCCTAATTTAGGCATCAGGCAGAAAGCAGGCTTTGATTCCAATAGGGGTTGGGAAGTTTCTCACAAAGTACATTGCTGTCTTCTTATCTAACCAGTTTAACAAAGGTTACTTCCTCAGGTGAATTCACCTTGCAAGGAGGAAAGTAGGCCTGGGTGCGGCTGCAGAGGTCACATTCAGCGGGCCAGACCCCTTGTTTTCGAGAGCCTGACGTCATCCATTCCAACCATTTTCAGCCCTTTAAAATCACTTATTTACAGGCTCACAAGCCCTGTATCCAAGCCTGCTGGAATTGAAAAGCTTTTTCTTCTTCTCTCAAAACAATGTATTGCATCAGGGAAGTCTGCTGCAAGACCTTTTTGAAGGGCTGGAAAGCAAGGTGTCACTTTGAAGACAAAGGTGCAATCAACCAAGCCTTTGTATTATCAGTCGCCTTATATGCATGCAAAAGCTGGACAACGAAGAAGGAGGACCAAAGAACTGAAGAAGTGATGTGTTTGACTTAGGGCCTGGGTGAAGTCCACTGGCCGTATGCCACCAGCGGGCAGAAGAATGAACAAATCCGTCTTGGGAGAAGTGCAGCCGGAGGGGCCCTTAGAAGCGAGAACAGGGAGACTTCGTCTCATGTATTTTAGATATGTTATGGGGGGACCAATCCCTGGAGAAAGCCATCAAGCTTGGTAGAGAGGGTCAGCAAAAAAGAGGAGGAAGACCCTCAGCGAGATGGACTGACACAGTGGCTGTAAGAATGGGCTGGCACATAGCGACAATTCCAAGGGTTGGGGCAGAGCCAGGTAGTATTCAGTTCTGTTGTGCAAAGGGTCGCTACGTTGGAAGAGACAACCTGACCACAACCACCGTGACCTTAGGGATGGAGGAATCTCCTACACACTTCTTAGGAGCTGCTACAATGGTACGCACGAAACTAATCTCCACAAATACTGTTTAAATGGTACTAAAATTTAGGGGGTGGGCAGAGATCCCAAGAGATGCTGAGTTCAATGGTTCTTAAACTTTTTATTTAAATGATTAGAATTTTTTATGCAAATAAAATCCTATCTGGATTTTATTTGTTTGTTGCACCATTCCAACAAATAAAGCAGATGAAAGAGCAGCTCCTCTGAGGGAGGCTGGGAATGGAGGGAAAGGAGACCTAACTAACCCTTTCTCACCCCTCAGCCCTGCTGGGGAGATCCAGGCTTCTGCTTCCACTTGGATCACAAGATGATTTAGTCTCTAGCCCAGATAAGGTCACAAAGTGAAAGTTTAGGGTTCCTGGAATGATGTGTACAGACTAAGATTGTTGAAATGAGGAAGGGCCCTGTAAAAATTGGAGGTATTGAAGAAAGCCCCAGGAAACAACTTAATAGCAGAAAATACCACAGAATAATCTTACCTTTATCTTACAAAACACTGTCACAAGACAAGCCTGGGGGCAACCTTGCAAGTGACAGCCTGCAAGTGACCCCTAGACCTTGACCACATTTTACAACTAATAGGAGTTAACCAATCAATGTAAAGATCAGTTCACCTTCTCTACTTTGCAATCTCACGACTTAAATACTGGGCGCTGAGGAAACTCCCCGTCACCCCCTGCTCTGTGTAGCTTGGGGTGTGTCCCTGGTGCACCAGTATTTTTCCTATTGGGCATATTTTTTAATAAAATTTAACCTTTAAAGTAACAGTGTCACATCTTGAAAATCGCAGACCCCAACAAGATGACATCAGTTTAGGTAAGCTACAGAAAAAAGTGAAAACCTCTGGAAGCACACCCACACATGAGTTCCAGTCCCAGTGTCCCAGCAATCAGCCAGCTGATACCGATTCAGTCTCTGGACCCCTCCCCCACCTTTACAGGCAGGCTGGGACCAGATGACCCCTGAGGGCCCTGCCAGAGACAATATTCTGTTCCAGATTATTGATTTAAGGTGACCGAGACTGGACAACACCTGAGGGCACTGCCAGAGACAAGATTCTGTTAACTCATCATGACTCAGAGGAAAGGCCACATAATTGTCCCAGCCTAGGAGTCATAGTGCAGGGGGCTGTGGTGCTCCCACAGTCCTGTCTCCCCAGCCGTGTTTCCTGCAGTGGCCCTCACTCCCTCTCTTTCTCTGTCGTATCAGGGAACCTGCACTGGTGGTCAGTGCCCCACTCTCCAGTCTCTCTGGCCCTGTGCCCAACTTCCATCAAAACTAATCCGGCTTTTTTCCTGGGCCTTAAAGCCGACCTTTTCTTCTCTGGGTTCCGCAGTGTAATAGATTCTGACTGCTGTCCAGTGGATTCCAACTCACAGCAACTCTACAGGACAGGGTAGAGCTACTGCACCGAGTCTCCAAGGAGAGCCTGGTGATTCCCACTGTGGACCCTTTGGTTAGCCTCTCTGCCACCAGGGTTTCCGTGTCACGGATTGGAGCATTGGTGATTTTTCAAAATGTACCATCTCGATAAGACATGTATGGAGCAGAGAGGAAGAGTGTGCTGTCACCGTGCAGGGAGAGCAGTAGAAGCTGCATGTAGGTCAGTATGCAAATTTATACGGGAATATACATTTTCATTCAATCATAATAATAAAAAATAAAAGTAAACAAAATGTACCATCTCGAATCTCTCCCCACCTAATACTACTGAAATGATTTCCTGCTTCCAATTTCAGTAATCTTCACTACTAGAGAATGGATGCCTTAGCCACATGACCTGGAAAACCACAAATAGGAGAAACAATTGTTTAAGGGTAATTCTGATTAAAAAAAAAAAAAAAAGACTTCCTTCTTTTGATCAACGACATGCATTGGGCACCCTAGTTTTTCTGCATCTAGAATGAAGTTAGAAAAAATGGAGAGGTCACACAGAATAAGGAGGAGGTTGGGAACCTTGACTAGGTGTGGGATGTTTCGGTAGGTCAATGAACTCTTGATTTCAGCACATCTTTGTAAACCGACGGTTGTGAGATGTCTCAGGGGACAGTTGCAAGGATTCAATGAGGTCATTCATCTAGGTAGCAGACATTAATTTTAAATCAGGGACTAGAATAAAAGCACACAAAAATGTGTAAATCCTCTGCACATCACACCAAGAATTCCAACAAAGCTAACGCACAGGTTCTCAGCACCCAGGGTAAGAGGTAATTATTACCAGCACCCTAGCAGCCCCTTGTAGATATGTTACCCCCTACCCAACCTCCATCTCTGAACTTTGAGTTATTCTCTTGCAATGACCGATGCTTCTTTCCTCACAACATACAGTGTTTTAGTTGTGCCTGTATTCATGCTTTATGTAAACAGATCTTACTTTTTGTGACTAGCTTTGGTGGTGTAGTGGGTTAACTGCTATGTCTGCTAACCAAAAGTTGGCAATTCAGATCTGCCAGATGCTCCTTGGAAACTCTATGGGCCAGTTCTACTCTGACCTACAGGGTTGCTGTGAGTCAGAGTTGACTCGATGGCAGTGCGTTTGGTTTTTGATTTAGCTTTGCTTTCTTGGCCAAAAAAACCCAAAAAATTCCCCCCAAAGCCCAAATCCATTGCCATTGAGTCAATTCCAACTCAAAGCGAGCGTATAAGGCAGAGTACAACTGCCACATAGGTGATCAGGGGGCACTGGGTGGATCTGAACTGACAATCTTTTGGTTAGCAGCCATAGCTCTTAACCATTATGCCACCAGGGTTTCCTTTGAGGTGGGTGTTGTTTTTGAGATTCATTCATGGGGAGACATATAGCTGTAGTTTGCACATCAGGAGGCTGTAGGAATGGGCTCATCCACTTAACTACTGCTGGGTGTTTGGACTCTTCCTGGTCTTTGCATGAACATTCAGGTACGTCACCCGGTGCTCGGAATTTTTTTTTTTTTTTAACTCGGCTTGTTTTAATATTTGAAGGAATTCTTGTTATATTGCGGACACAAATTTTTGGGAGATGTTTGTGCCACAAGTATCTTCTCCCAGATAGTTTGCTTTTCACACTCTTTATGGTGTGCTTTGGTGGAAAGCTCTCAGTGCAAATGTTAAATTTGTCCATCTCTTCCTTCGTGGTTTGTAACTGCTATGACTTAAGAATCCTTCTCTATGCACACAGTAGGAATATTCTCTGTATTGACTTTTTAAAAAATGTTTTAGTTTTGCTTCCCACTTTCAGTGTTTAATCTAGCCAGAACTTATGATTAATGAGTCATTTCTATAATATGGATGGACAGTTGCCACAGCTAAGACATTTATTGCTGAGTGTCTTAGCCATTCAGTGCTGCTATAACAGCAATACCACCACAAGAGGATGACTTTAACAAAAAGAAATCAATTTCCTCACATTACAGTAGGCTAGAAGTCCAAATTCAGGGTATCAGCTCCAGGGGAAGGCTTTCTCTGTCAGCTCTGGAGAAAGGTCTTTGTCCTCAATCTTCCCCTGACGCTTCTCAAGAACTCCAGTTCCAAAGGACATGCTCTGCTCTCAGCACTGCTTTCTTGGTGGTACGAGGTCCCCCCATCTCTCTGCTAGCTTCTTTCCTTTATATTCCAAGAGATTGTCTCAAGACACAATACGGTCTTACAGACTGAGTCCCACCCCACCAACACAACTGCCACCCGTCCTCCCTCACTGACATCACAGAAGCAGAATTTACAATGTAGAGAACATCACGTAATACCGGGAATCATGGCCCAGCCAAACTAGTATATACATCTGAGGGGACACAATTCAATCCAAGACAGAGTCTGTCCTTTCCTCTGTGATCTGAAATGCCAGCTTCCGCACCAACCAGGCTTCCATGTATGGGTTTCTGGACTCTCTCATCTACCACATGGGTCCATCAGTTTATCTTTGTGCCAACACCACATCAGCTTAATTATATCTTTTTAGTTGTAGACAAGTTGGACAAGGGAAGTCAATCTGCTTGTTTTCTCCAGAAGTTTCTTTCTTTTTCCTTCTCTTTTTTTCCCATTCCCTATCAATTTTGCAGTCAGTTTATTTAGTAAGAACAGTTGTTTGGGTTTTCATTGGGAATTGCATTGAGACAATGATTAGAGCTATGAGGTTATTACGAAGTTGTTTTTCCCTAAGAACATAGTGAATTTTTCTACTTAATATTTGGAATAAAGTTCTATAACTTTCTTCTCAAAAGGCCCTACACATCTTTTGTCAGATTTCTAGGTACTTTTATTTTTTAAATCATAAATGGTCTCTTGCTTTAGTGACATTTTTAACTGCTTGACAGTCGTATATAACACTGCTGTTAAATGCTGATATTGTATCTAACAAACTTGATCAACTCATCACTTTTACTAATATATTTGTGTGTGTTTTAGGGTCTTTTTGTTTTTGGAAATCTTCAAATAAATCTTACTCCTTTTTAAACCCTACACCTTTTGTTCTTTTTACACAGTTTTGGTTTTCTGAATCGTGGTAGACACGTGTTGGAGCAGATCTGGTGGCACTAACAACCTCCAGGGCTGAGCAGTCCCTCTGAGTCTGAAATGCTGAGATGTTATGCTAACAAGTCTTCAATAATCATTGTGGGACAAGCTCTTCATTTGTGAGTTCGTTCACACAGCTGGCATCACCGTGACCCGCTCCGTTCCAGGTGCTGCGCCAGGAGCCAGGAAAGTGGGGACCCATCACCAGGAAAAGAGCTCCCAAAAGGCTAGGCTGGGATGTGTGGCAGGGAGGGGACCTGGGGGGCTCTCAGCTGCTTCCATGCTTTGCAGTCAAACTTCTGAGGGCTGGGAGGCTCCCTCAGGGCCCTGATGACCACCGTCTTGCCTCAGAGCACTGCTAGAAATCACCCTTATGGGCCTGTGAGTGGCTGGATTTTAACAGCCACACGCCCCCAAGGTCTGACTCCAACACTGCCCGGTTCTCGGGGACACAGGTTTGCAGGGCACCACGGGAGACCTCAGAGAAGGTCCCCTCTGATAGCACACGCCAAGGGACTCAGGGCTGGCCTGGGAGGCTATGTGTGGACTCGGACTCCCACTGTGGGAGTCTGGTTGACAACCCTGGCTCTCTGGAACCTGAGCTTGGGCCACCATGTCTGGAGCCCTGTCCATGCAAGCTGCCCCAGCTGCTTTGAGATTTAGTAACAGACCCTTGCCTCTTTCAGCTGTTCTCATTGTCTTCTTAACAGCTCTGCTCTTGGCCTCAGCACTGTTCTGATCAGGCACCAGCTGTTTCCCGAGTGTAGTCTGTATCTTCAGCTCCGCAGAGGCAAAGCCTCCCAAAGACGAGCTCAGCCCTGTTGTTCCAAAGCCACGGACCTGGGATGTCATCACCACACACGTGGTGACCGATCTGCCCAAGAGGGGAAGGAAGGGGACCTTTGTTTGGGAAGCAGCACCTGACCTCCCTGCAGCCCCAGGCTTGCTGGCCCCATCCGTTCCTTCCGGGGGTGAGTTGGTGATGAGGTGCTGTGGCTCCTGAGCCCCAGAAATCGCCTCCCACTGCACTTCCCAGCACCAACCAGTGTGGGGCCTTTACCCACACCCAGGCCACTGACTGCTGCGATACTCCTCTTCAAACTGTCACTGAAGGACCAGCTGTTGTTCTCTGGCCTTGTGACAGTCCTTGTCAGCCTCTGTCCTGTCACTCCAGGCAAGCCTCCCTCAAAGACACATTCTTAAATAACCTCTCTTCCGGGAGGAAAATTAAAACACAAAAATAAACCTCGTCCTGGGGGTTCTAGCCAATCAGGCAAGACAAAGTTAAAGGGTATCCAAACTGGTAAGGAAGAAGTATAAGTACCTCTCAGAAAACACTAAAAAATACACACACACACACAATTAGCAGAACTAATCAAAGAGTTCAGTCAGGTACCAGAATATAAAATAAACACACATTAAGTCAGTTGGATTCCTGTAACCAACAGAGACCACCAAAGAGGAAATCCCCAAATCAGTACCATTTACAATCATCACAAGGAAGATAAAATACTAACCACAGACCTAAAAGATCTATACAAAGAAAATTACAAGACTCCACCACAAGACAGCGAAAGAGAGCTACATAAGCGAAGAAACCTACGCTGATCATGGATAGGAAGAAAATGTCTCGCTACCCAAAGCCATCCACAGTTACAATGCAATCCCAACACAAATTCCAATGCCAGTTTTTAAGGTGATGGAGAAACACATCACCAAATTCATATAGAAAGAGAAGAAGCCAGAGATAAGTGAAACATTACTGAAGAACAACAACAAAGAAGGAGGCTCTACAATACCTGACTTTAGAACCAATTACACTGCCATGGTAGTCAAAATACCTGGTACTGGTACAAAAATCGATATACAGACCAATGGAAAATACGAGAACTCAGATACAACATCATCCACCTATGAGGAACTGATGTTTTACAAAGGTCCAAAGTCTGTAAAGACTTTGGGCAAGAGTCTCTTTGACAAATAGTGTTGGCATAACTGGATATCCATCTCCAAAAGAATGGCACAAGGCTCATATCACACACCATGCACAAAAATTAATTCAAAATGGATCAAAGAACTAAATATAAAATCTAAAACAATAAAGATCATGTAAGGAAAAGCGGGGACAACGCTGGCAGCTCTCATACACGGCATAAACAGCCTACAAAACATTGCTAACAGTGCACAGACACCAGAAGGAAAGTAGGTAACCGGGAACTCCTGAAATTCCAAGGCTCAAGTTCATCACCAGGTGAGGACAAAGACGACTTACAGACCAGCAAAGTTTTCAGCTGCCGTTCGTTTCCATATTCTACAAGGTACTGCAAAACCTCAATGACAAAACGATAAATAAATCCATTAAACAATGGGCCAAGGAGATGGACAGCCACTTCACCAAAGACTCGTCCAGAAGGCCAACAGACACAAAAGGAAATGAGACTCAAAACTACCATGAAGATACCTTCTCACCCCCAACAGGCTGGCATTCATCCAAAAACCACAAATAATAAATGTTGGTAGACACTACCACTGTGCAATAAACCAAGCCAGTTAACAGAGCAACCTGAGATGTGAGGTCAGCATTCATCCCCATCCCTTCTGTCAACCTGATTCCAGATTAGGAAACCAGTTATTAATAGAACAAGCATCAGCACTGTGTCCTCCAGACCTGATGTTCGAAACCCTATTTAAAGCATTCATCCTCATCCAACTGAACACCATTTATGCTTTTCTTCCCTCTAGACAGTGAGCCTCGTGAAAGCTACGGCTAATCCCAGCTCCAGCACAGCACCAGGCAGGCAGCGCTGTGTAGGAAAAACCCAACTCCTGCGGCCTTCACAGGTAGAGAACCACCCCTGGAATCCGAGACTGTTGGTGTGTATGTCCAGACTCAGTCCTGAGCTGGGGTCCTCAGGAGCCTGTAAGCACTGCCATCCCGGTCAGTCACCTCATCACACAGATGGGACCCTGACACCGGGAGCACTCAAAGCTTCTGGGATAAGAATCAGTGCCCCAGAGCTGACAGGTAAAGTGCTGGGTGATGCGACCCATCTAGCAAGCAGGACTCAAGTCCCCATTCCTGTGCACCCCAGAAGGCTGAGTGAGGGCCGGGAGTGGGACACATAGTGGCATTATCTCAAACCACAAAAACAAAAGGAGACCACATCCAGCTCACAAAAGGGCTTTTTATTGGAGGCAACGAGGAGTCTGACTGAGAGGATTACAGTTCCAAGCAGTCAAAACCCAATTGTTAGTGGCACAATCTTGACTGTAGATTTTGCTTCTCCTTAGCCAGAAATGGTTGCATTTTCCTCAGCTGAACAAGGAGGGTAAAGGAAACCAAGGGAAACTTCTCATCCAGACGCTGCCCTTCAGACCTGGTCTGTTGCTGAACAAGCCCACACAGGCATGACTCCCAGCTGCTGACCAGCTGTGAGGTCACGGCCATGCTCCACTGGGAAGAACGCACAGGAAGGTGGCCAGGGGCCCCTCCGGTCCCAGAAGAGCAGTCGCGGCGGCTTCAGAACTCGGCCTTGAAGGGGTAATCCTTGTGGCTGGCACAACTGCCGGCAAGAAAGAAGACACACCTGCTTGTCAGGGACAGGGTCTGACTATCACAAATGACACACAGAAGCACTGCTCTTCTCATCACAGGCACAAAGGGGGTCCCAGAGACAGGGAGCCAGCAGGGACCGCACACTGTAAGGCACCAAGAGGCGGCACCCAGCCTCCAGACCCCTCACCCACACGCCCCGGCCTTCCACACTCCCTCCTGGGCCACCCTCCTAGTACCCACTGCATTCACAAGTCGAGGCCCAATTCCTGCCTCTGAACAACTCCGTCTAGCGGGCAGGACCAGACAACATCTTACTGTCCTAAACCACATGGTCTTAGAGAAGAAGACAGTGAAACCACAGAACCTCATGGAAGACTCAGTCATAACGTGAGTGAATCCTGAAGGGAGGCAGCCAGGCTCCCAGGATGAGGAGGGACATATCAGCCCCCTAAAGCCACCTGCTGTCAGTGCGAGTCAACTGAGTCCAACCAAATGGCTGGAATCAGGAGGTGACAGGTGGACAACACCCTGGGGGCACAAAGGTCCAGGTCCATTTGCCCAGGCAGGCTCGCTGGCTGGGGTATGAGAAGCCCAGGGCAAAACCAGCGTGAAACATACAACTCCTACTCAAGTACTGAGATCCATCTGTTAGGTGCCCCAGGTCTGCCAGCTCTTCTCACCCGTCACCCCTGAGGGGCAGGGCACTGTCATCAGCGAGAGGCTCACTCTGGCAGTAATGGACCAGAGCAGGCTCGCCCGCACAGTGAGGAAAGCCGCCCAGGTGACAGGGACTCACAGCCGAGTGCCAAGCAGGAGGCAGCGAAGTCAAAGGGCCCGTGAGCAGCCCACTGGGGGGTAGGCCCTGAGGCGCCCACACCTCCTGCAGCAGCCGGAAGGAAAAGGAGAGACAGAACTTGCAAGATTCTGAAAGGAGAATGGACCTAACTTGTTGAGTCCACTCTCTCTCCTGCCTGTGGTCCAACTGTAGCCCTGACAGAGCAGAAGCAGTGAGCTCCAAGGCGAGGTAACAATCTGGAGAGACGGGACGCTCAGTCTCCCTCAGAATGTGACGCTGCCACATGAGGTAGAGAATGAGTTTAAGCTTCCTTTTATCAAAGGACAAGTAGGAAAAGGAAAACAGATTTTCCTCACCTTCTCCCTCAACTTACACCACTCAAAGGGAGACAAAGAGCCAGAGCAGCTCAAAGAGGCCTTGTGACTGCCTCAGGGCCCAAGGCTCAGGCCTGTCAGGAGCCCCACAGCATCCTGTTCCTCCCACACCCCTTCCTTACCACAAAGAACCATGTGTCAAGTCATCCGTGTGTCTGTGTCTGTGTGTGTACACACCTAGGGCCAAGACAGGCTGCTAAGGCTTGACAATTCAACGCCAAGACACGCAGCTACTTCAGCTGAGGACAGACTGTCTCTTGGCCATTTCCCACACACAACACTGGGCAGTTCTAAGGACACAGGTCCAGAAGTGTCATGCCATACACAGCAGAGACAGGAACATAAGGGGCCAAGGTGAAACTAGCTGGACCGTGTGGGTGACTGTTGTTCCCACAGAGTCACCTACAGTGCGGTCTTGTCACCCATACAGTAACTCTGATGTTCTGAACCACCATACTCTTTAACACAGGTCATTAAACCAGCTGGAGGCGGTAAAAACGAACTGAGTAACTGACCATGGAAACACCAATCTCAGGAGATGCAGCTCCACAAATAAAGTGGCGATGACTTGTCATCGGTGAGGCCACGAGGCAGAGACGCTCACTCTGCAGAGATCTGGCCTGGGAATCTCCCTGCAGACCTTGCCCTCCCAGAACCTGGCAGTTGGGGCCTTCCCAGTGGGTCTGGGACCCTCCAGCACCTGGAGGCTCACACCCAGGGCCCACTCACCTCACCAAGGCACAGACCCTCCAGTTCCGGTTGTAGCTGAGTAAGGTGCTCATATCCGAGCTGCTCAGGTTGAAGTCAAACACCTACAGGGGAAAGAGACCCAGAAGAGCTGCACAAGGAGGTCGAAAGCAGCAGCCTTCAAACATCAAAGCAGCAGGGCCCCGAGGCGGCTCCCCCACCGAGAGGAGGGCGGCCAGGGTAAGGTGAACTTATCCAGTGTTAAAATTCACAAAACGCCTATGTCTGACCAGGTACCACCAAGAGCAACGAAAAAAAGTTCTTCTCTTCCAAAACCTTCTACATTTTTATGTTTTCCATTTCAGAAACACTACCCAAGACTCCTTTTGTGACAGGCACCAGTGGGGAATGTCACCAGGGGTGGCGTGTCTTGGTCTTTACCTGAGTTTGCAGTGAATCAGCTGTTACACAAGAGTTATGAACCATGCACATGTAAAAGACACTAGACCAACAAGCAGCGAAGGAGCGCAGAGGAAAGAGAAGTGAGCCCCCCGTGAGGACGGAGGAGACGGTGTCTGAGATGGGCCTACGGAGTTACGTACGGCTCTGGACACAGTGTGAGAAAGGGCACACAGAAGAACGGAGGCAGCTGACCACAACACGGCCCGGGCCACGTGGAGGCCAGCAGGCAGCAGGGCCTCAGCTGCACGGTGAAGCCTCAAGGGGTCATGGACTGCAACCGTGATTACAACTGTGTACCAGTGTGTAATGAACACACAGTAAGATGCAAAATAAAAGATAGTTAGGCTAACACTGAAATTAGTAATTTAAATGTTTATCTAACACCTTAAAAATGATGCATGAACAAAGACTCCAGCTCCAGCAGGCTGTGTTTCCCACTGTGGGCACTGTGATCCCAGAGGAATCTGCCGCGGGGCAGCAGGTGTGGCCCACGCAGCCTAGGACCCGTCCCCACACGGAGCACTCTGCCCACACAGGTGCCCCGGCCCAGCACGGAGCCGCTGCTTGCACCCAGTTCTCACCTTGCCTCTCACCAAGTCAGCTCCCTGACCTAGGAGACACTGGAGGCTGCGGGGTGGGTAGGACAATTCACGGTGGGAGGCGACACTGTGGCAAGCTTCCCCTGCCTCACTACAGAACACCAAAGCCAACAAGCAGACTCTCACCTGGAAGTTCTCAGCAATGCGCTCGGGGGTCACGGATTTGGGGATCACTATCAGGTTCCTCTGCATGGGAAACCGGATGAGAACCTGTGACCAGAGGGGCCCCCGTCAGTGTCTCACTCACTCTCACGTGCACGCTACGGGAGGCAGGACACTGGACCCTCCTGTGTGAGCAGCCGGGCTCAGCCACGGGGGTCTCATGAGCAAGCCCTCCTGCTGGGCAGCCAGGCTCAGCCGCAGAAGTCCTGCCAGCACCAGGTAAGGGACTCGGGGTGGACCCTCCCTCAGTCACAGAGCTATGTGCGTCAGCACTGTACAACACCAAAGACCTCACACCCCCACAATGGGCAAGAAGCCCCTCTCATTCACATGGAGAAGAGAGTTCACTCAGCAACCTGTGACGGAGGTGGACGTGGGTTCTGTCACCACACAGTTTTCCAAAATCCCCAGTCCTCGCCCACTCTGTCGACCACACACTCCTGGTTCTTGGGGAGCACTTCCAGAGTGCAGACCACAGAAGTGCTCGTGATAGTCACAAGTGCATGGACATGGATCTACCTGGGCTACGGTCTTCCCATGCTTGTCGGCAATCGCTTTGATCCTGGGATCTTCCAGCAGAGAGGGGTCTTCTGGTTTGGCCCTGGAGACAGAAAGGGGTCTGTGTGAAGCACCCCAATTCAGCCACCCAGGAAGACCACGCAGGATGAGCCCCTTGGGCAGCAGTCCAACGGGTTACATCCCTTAAAGCTGGTTCCCAACTCCTGTTCTTGGGATGGAAGAGGCGGCCAACCTTGTGACCAGAAACCTGACCTCCCAGGAAGGGCCGGGGCAGGGCTGTGGCTCAGGCCCAGGAATGCGCCCTGACCGAGCTTTCCCGTGGAACCACCACCACCCCCACAAGCCCACGCAGGCTCACCAGGGCCGATCAGGGGAGCCCAGGGGGCTGTAGGCAGTCACCGCGATGCCCTTGGAGTGGCAGTACTCGATCAGCTTCTCCTGGGTGAGGTACGGGTGACACTCGATCTGCAAACACGCACGGGGGGCTGGGTGTGAGGCACCGCAGAGGGCGCGCAGACAGCGTCTCGTGCCAGGCCCTCCCTCCACTCACAAGTGACAAATTCCCCTCCCCAGTTCAGCTGCACACTTCCTGCAGCCCCTGGAGGTGTCCTCAACACCGATAACAAGAACTCTGTGACTCTGGCCACAGTCCCTGAGGGCTGGTGCTGGTTTCAGTCATTTGTCCACTGTGACAGGTCTGCAGTCTCCATGTCTGTGCTGTCCCTGAGACCCCACTGTCACTGTGAATCCCCACTCAGGCTCTGCAGAGGCTAGCAGCCTGTCCCCTGGCCACTCCCTGGGTGACACAGACCAGAAGGAACCACTAGGAATGGACCCCACCCCAGGGACCTTGGCACTCCGGGTGGATGTTACCTGGTTAACGGCTGGCTTGTATTTTAAGCCAGGCTTGTTTAAGATCCTCTCGATCTGGAGGTGGTTGAAGTTGGAGACGCCAATCGCCCTCACCAGCCCCTCGTCCACCAGCTGCTCCATGGCCTAAGTGGAAGAGAATGCTGCCTGGTGCTGGAGCACGCCAGACAGACAGGGGCCTGAAGCATCTTTTACACCCAACAGTTTAACAGGCTCTGCCCTCAGAATTCTGCAGCAGCTAGTCAGATTGTTCAGAAGCCAGGAGGCAATGACAAGAACCAGGCTGGCTCTAAGGAGACAAGGATGGCAAAGGAAGTGACTGAATTAAAAAAAAAACAACACCATACAGTGAGAGAAACACCAGAGCAGGTCGCCCCGCCCTCGTCTGCTCTGCTCCGAGAACACAGAACCAGCAGTGAAAAGGTCAAGCCTTACCGCCCATGTGTCCAAAAAATCGGTGTCACTGGGAATCACATTGCCTGTTTCATCCAAGGGGAAAAAGTCCTCACCGACCTGTCGTTACAACCAGAAACAAAACAATCAACAGCAGGCACTCACAGGCCTGCTTGGTGGGGGCCTGCTTCTCTGACACCAAAGTTCTAGAAGATGTATTCTAAACCATACATGCTGACTCTTTTAATCACCAAGGCCATCCCTGTGAGGGAGCTGAAAAGGAGGCTGGCTGACTACCTCTGGGGCCTAGAACTTTTCCATCAAGGGGCTGGAGCTGAGAAATCAGCCTCACATGTCTGAGGTGACAGCACTTGGTCAGGGGGCCTGGCCCAGCAGACTAGGGAACGGGGTGAGGGGAGTGTGTGTCTGTGTGTGTGTCAAGTCCTGATGACCACTGCCACCTTGCTCAGCCTCACTGGTGTCCCACAGAAACAAAGGACCCAAGTCAAATCCCTTTGAACTGCTAAGCCCCAAAGCAACCAAGCAGAGCTACAGGATAAAACCCCACAACCTGAACCTGGTTCACAACGCAGAAACTGGGCAAGGGCTGGAGAGAGGGCAGGGGGCACAGGGCACGCCAACTCTCAAGTTCCTTCTACACAAGCCAGGCTGCCAGCCCTGCAGGATGAGGGTCGTGGGACCTATGTCTCCATGTGCATGCGTGCAGGGGGCATGTGTACGTGCATGTGCACGTGTGGAGTGTGCGTGTGCAGGTGCTGGGGCAACAGTGCACACTGGATGGCTCCTCAAGGCCTGCATGTAGCCTGGCCAGTGATGCCACTTGATCTACATTTCCTGTCCCAAGTAAGTCACACCATCCCCCATGCGTGAGCACTAGTACAGCACCCAGGGGCAGCTGCGGTTCCAGTGAGAGGCCTGGGGAGCAGCTGGGATCATGACCACTGGCCAGCTCTGGCCCGCACCTTAAAGCCGGTCGGCCAGTGGATCAGGTAGAGGTCCAGGTAGTCCAGCTTCAGGTCGCTGAGCGTCTTCTTGCAGGCGCCTCTCACCAGGCTCTTGTCATGGTACGTGCACCAGAGCTGAGGGAGCAAGAACATACCACACCCACTGCTCAGCGACTGGGTCCGGCCAGGCAGCTCCAACAGCAGGGGCCACCCTGTCCCCTCCTCAGCACTTCCCATGCTACTATAACGTGGTGGCTGAGCCGGTTCAGGCACTGAACAGCTATGGGGGGGTCCACTTCACACCGCGGACCCTGCTGTCCATGGAAAGTCATGAAGATCAAGTCAAGGAAACCTCCTCAGAGGCGTTTAAGACAGAGACAGGTCAGCAGGCCGGCCTTGCCCCCGCCCCGATTCCTGATGCAGGTGGCAGTGGGGAGCCAGGCCACAGCTAGGGGTGAAGAGCCTGGCCCAGCAGCAGCATGGGTCCTGACCCAAGTGTCCGAAGACATGACTGCTAGTGTCAGCCGCGACGGGTGGGCTCTGAGCCCTCTATCCCCAGCATGCCCACACCCAGTCCCCTCCAGTGGGCATCCAGACATCACCCCTCCAGGCGTGTCACCTTGCTGACGATGAAGAGGTCCTCACGCTTCACCACCTGCTCCTTCAGCTTCTCCTGGATGGCTGCCCCCACCTCGCTCTCGTTTTGGTACACGTGGGCACAGTCGATGTGGCGGTACCCCGCGTCGATTGCCACCTTCACAGCATCCCCTACTTTGCCTGGAGGTGACTGAGAGAAAGGAAATGTGAAGGCAGTGAGGTGAAAAAACAAAACACGGGGTGCACAAAACCTGGGAACCAGCGGATGGGAAGGGATCGATCCAGAAGGAGGCGCCCATTCCTGCGCTCAACTGTGGGGGGCAAGGGCCCTGTCCGAAGTAGCATCCACAGCTGTGGACACAGGTCAACAGGAGAGGCACCTGCGACTCCAGGTTAGAGCGCCTGATGCCATGCAGCTTAGAGATACCATGGGGACTTTGCTGGCTGCCAGGTTTCTCCCCTCTGCTGGCTTACGAAGCACGAGAGGGTCAGTTCCTCACTCTCCATCTTTCAGGTTCCCCCCCCCCACACACAAAAGGACACCACAGCTTCCAAGCAACTGCAGATATTTGAGAAACAGCTTTATGTCCAGGAAACAATAAGGACTCATATGATTGGGAGACTACACTGAAGAACTTAGATGGTGCCTTGCCACCACCAATGACAGCCCTAACAGGGAACACACTGTAGAGTCCCTGGTGCAGCATGATGAAAAGGGGTGTACAGAAAGCCCAGAACCGATGGTCTGACAGTCTGGAGGGTCCCCTGGGAACATGGTCCCTGGACCTGCTGCTGCCCCCAACCAAAGAATGGACTGGACTCGGGGACACGGAGCGAGCATGTGCTGTGTGTACTTTACGGTTGTATATGTTTACATATTTACTGAAGGTTGTCCTGCTGATTTCATTCTAGAGGGGAGGGCAGAGAGGAGGAGACAGGTGCCTGTTGGAAGACACTAGAAGCTAAGAGTGAAAGCGAGGAGTGTGCTGTCACAGGCTGGGGAGAGCAGATACAGTTGTAGACTGAGGGGGTGGGCATGCCAAACTGACTTGGATTCTATACTTTCACTGAATCATAATAAAAAAAAATAAACATCTTTACATATATATTTAATTATTTCCGTTTAGCTTCTGCTACTCCTGTGCGGATTCCGCGTGCCCTCCACTCTCCCGGGCGGACTCCGCGTGCCCTCCACTCTCCCGGGCGGACTCCGCGTGCCCTCCACTCTCCTGGGCGGATTCTGACCCACCTCGTACGTGGCTTCTGACATGGGTGTGCTCCCCACTCGTGCATGGGTTGTGACCCGGGTGTGCTCCCCACTCACGTGTGGGTCATGACCCAGGCGTTCTCCCCACTGACGTGTGGATTCTGACCCGAGTGCTCTAGGGACGGCAAGGATCCCCGCGCTCCCCCTCCGCACTCATGAGTGGATTCGGCCCCAGGCCCTCCTCACTGGACCGTGAGCAGCTGTAGACAGCTGTTGTGAGCCCGAGAGTGTGGCCGACGGCGACTAGAGGCCTTGGGACAGGGTCCACCAGGCCTGTCTGCCACCTGGGGTTGGGAGGAGAGGCAGGGAGTCTGCCCTTCAGAGGCGTCTGCAGACAGAAACGACTGGGAGGTGAGGGAGAAGGGCGGCGAGCGGGACCGCCACAGTCTGCAGTTGGTCACAGAGACTGGGCGGCGGCTCTGTCCAGGACAGCCGGCGGCCGTTGGAAGGACAGGACAGAGCTGAGGTGGAGAGCCTGCTGCGGAGGAGGAGGGAGTGTCTGGGACCACGTCCGCTCACCAGGCCCCGGTGCAGACACAGCCACAGTTCCGGCAGAGCACACCTACACCTGCGGCTGAGCAGTGAGCCGGACAGGCTGCTGGCAGGCAGAGTGCCTGTGCTTGGAGAGCCAGGGTAGAAAAGAGGGCGGAAGTGCCCCAGGGCCACCGCAGCTGTGAGGAGGCCACAGCCAGCAGAGGCACATCCGCTGCCGGACCTGCTGGGCGCTGCCAAGAGCAGAGGCAGCAGGCAGTGCCAGCCCTCAGGTATTCCAGAGGGCATACTTCAGACCATCTGGGGCCTCCTTGCTCGCAAGGGACCCGGAAAGGCTGTACACCCTTCACAGCTGAGGAGAGTAGAAGGAAAAGCTCAGTGTCCAGAGAAGAACCCACCACTGTCGTGAGCTGCGACAGCAGAGCACATCCCTTTCCGAGAAAAAACTCAGGGACGAAGATGGGGAAAGCATCCGCCCAGCACACTCAGAGCTCCCTGCAGGCTGGACTAACTTCTTGACTAACTTCTTCACACAAAGAGTTAAGTGTTACAGAGTCCTGGTCCCGTGTCCACAGTGCCTGGCCACGGGGCACAGCCTCAGTCACAGAGTTGGGGCAGGGCAGGAGGACCACTGAGATGCGCTCTCGTTCTGTGGGGGGCCCCAATGTGGGGGAGACGAGTCTGAGCTGCTACAGGAGGCCAGGGACTTGAGAGAGATGAGGGCCTGCGGACCCTAGCACGGAACGCCAGCGACGTCACTTATACCGTGAACTGGACCAAAACCACCAGTGTCAGCTTTGCAGGCTAAGGAACACCCCCTCAAGCACATGACTTCCCTCCCCCCCCGCCCCCTCTTCAGATTAAGTTGCCTTTTTTTTTCCCGATTTCCTGAAAGTAAAAAGGTGCAGACTAGAACAGTCTAGGTTATAGACCAACTGCCAGAAAGCTAAGTTCATAGAATGCTTTTACAGAAAAGACAAGGACAGAAACCATCTCTGGTGCGTAAAGAAGCTGCTCTTTCCCGGTCCTGCCCGGGACAGAGCGCTGACCAGCTAGACACCTGAGCTGGCAATCTGACTGACTAAATCTTTCAAAGGAGGAAGGAAAACAGAGGCCAGGCGCAAGACACTCGTAAGCACACTGCAAATTAAACGTGGTGAAGCTGCAGCAACTCACAGCACCAGCTCCTGCAGACGAAACCCGACTTCTAACCCAAAGGCCGGCAGCCAGAACTCTCTGAAGTGCATCAGAAGGCCTGGTGATTGGCCTCTACAAGGTCACAGCCTCGAAAACCCAGTGGGGCAGTTCTACTCTGCACACAAGGGGTGGCCACGTGTGGAAACCGACAAGACGGCAGCCAGCAACCACCGCGTCGGCAGAGGGCAGGGGCATGGTCATGCTGAGCCAGGTACACGCTCCGGCTCCGGCAGCAGTGACTGATGGCTCCTCCCCGGGGTAAGCAAACCTCAGCTGAGGCTGGGGCAGAGATGCTGGTCACCAGAGGACCCTGGATGGAACCCCAACAATGTGCCTGTTTAACTGCATCTCTACACTGCACTGCCCCTAGGACATTACAAGGCAGATGCTGGTATCCCTGCAGATGAGGAAACAAAGGCTTTTCTGGCCCAAGGGCTTGTACCTGGTAGGAGGTGGCAGGATATACTGGGGGACTTGCTGCAGATTCTAAAATGGAACTATCCTAAAAAAATTTAGGTTAAAAAAAAGTGGTAATATGTATAAATGTATAGGAAAACCCCAAAACCAGGGAGAAAAAAACAACCTCAAACCCACTGCTGTTGATTCCAATTCATGGCAACTCTACAGGTCTGAGTAGAACTGCCCCATAGAGTTTCCAAGGAGCACCTGGCAGATTTGAACTGCTGGCCTTTTGGTCAGGAGACGTAACACGTAACTACTACACCTCCAGGGTTTCCTGCAAGACAGCATGTGGGAGACAATTCCAGAATGGCTACTGTGAGGCAACTTCCATGGACGACACACAACCCAGAGAAATGCGCTTCTCACTGGAGACGCCCATCAGGCAGCCTCACTTGGCAAGTTCACTGCGTCTGTGGTCGTTCACAGTTTAATCACATAAATGGCCATTTACAAGGATGGAGAGCTGACTGCTGGGGAGGTTTTCTTTCAGCTGCCTTATCACACTGGGAACAGCCAAGCTGGCTGCGATTTTCTGTCAAAGCTCATATCAGGTCTGGCAACGCACGCAGGCTTCCTCTTGTCCTCCTAATCAGTTCTGCCCTGAAGCAGGCACACTGTTCGGTAGAGATGTGGATGGGCAGGACTGAACTGCCTCTGATTGGTGAGAGGTAGTGGCTAAAGAAAGACAGTGAGGAGAAAAGACAGGTGGACAGCAAAACCCAGTGGGGTGCCAGCTCCACCAATGGCCTCTGTCCACCCTGGGAGCCACCCAAACCGGTCCCACTGTCAGTACGTATGTCTGTCCCTCATTTCTCTGCTGGGGCAGGATCGTCCAAGGAGGCCAAGAACTGACTGGAGGTGCCAGTATTTAAAAAAAAAAAAGAAAGAACTTAGCTTCTTAAAGAAATCTGGCAGTGCCCAAGTTGGGGAGTTCAAATCTACCTACCAGCTGTACAGAAGAAAGGCCCTGCAATCTGCTTCCATAAAGACTACTACCTAGAAAACACTGTAGGGTGGTTCTACTCTGACACATCAGTCTGCAGTGACTTGATGGCATCCACCAGCAGCAGCTACAATGGCTTGTGGCCTTCCAGCGGATGGCAGTGCGGGAACAGATGCACAGCTATCTCCGACTGTGCAATTTCCTGGGCAGGGGAGGCCTTAGGAGAAAAGCTCTCCAAAGGCTCCACGGTGTGGGGTGTGAGGGTGTCCAGGAGGTGACAACAGCAGCGGGAGGAGCAGCACAGCTCCATTCCCTGCATTCCTGGACTCCAGGGAGGGTGGGTGGGTGTGTCTACCACCACCACGTACACCCAATAATTTCTCAGCATGGTCCACAACACACATTAGTAAGAGGGCCTGACCACTATCAGGAGTTACGTGTTTCGTAAGGCAACACTGCTGGGTTATCCAGCGGGGACAAATTATCTGCCAGGACCACCCTCTGAGGCATGTGGGGTCTGGAGCAGCAATGTCTCTCATCCGCCCAAGTAAAGCCTACTAAGCAAAACACCAACCAAAAAACCAAACGCACTGCTATTGAGTCGATTACTGCCCACAGCAACACTGTAGGTCAGAGCAGAACTAAAAAAAGAGGAACAAACCCACTGCCCTCAAGTTGGGTCTGACTCATAGCAACCCTTGAGGGTCAGAGTAGAACTGCCAACCTTTTGGTTAGCAGACATAGCACTACGCCACCAGGGTTTCCAAAAGGTTACTCAAAACCGCCCAAGAGTAATGAGGAAGAAAGGCCTGGTGATCTGCTTCCATAAAGATTACAGCCAAGAAATCCGATGGAGCAGTTCTCCCCTGAGCCACACGGGGTCACTGTGAGTCAGAAATGACCCCACAGCAACAGGTTTACACTTAAAAACTTGCATCCTCTCCCTTCTGATGTCATGACTATAATTTATTTAATGAATAAAAGTATCAGAATACACTCCATATAGTAACCTTTTGTGGAACTTTTGTTCTGGTTACACATCAGTTCTATGGGCAGTACAGTGATACTCTACTTGGCTGTTAAGAAAACTCTCTGCATTCCATTTAGAGAACAATCTGCAACAGGTGGAATCTAACGCAGCTTCATTCATGGTCATAATTCAATTTCACCCCTACAGACACTACTTGGAAACACTGACTCAGGACTTTGTTCCTGTTAGCCAAGACACACTTTCCCTGGGAGGCAAGTTTTCTTCATCACTTTGTTTGCTCACTTTCAATAGCACGTTTTAGCACACAAGTAAAAGCCTTCCTCCGTCCTGTCTCAGTCCGTCTGCTCAGTCTGGTCTTTTCCTTCCTCGCCCGTGTGTAAATACCCAATGCCCACACCCACATTCAAGGTTCCTGGAAGAGAGACACTCAGGCCATAGCTGTGTAGTGTAACACAGCAGCTTAAAAATACTGAGTTCTGTCTCATCTTCCAAAACGCCACCTCTCGCTGCGACCCAATTTTGAGAAACTCGGGTTATGCTTTCTGTTGTTCCTAACCACTTATTACAGTTTAGGGACTCTCTGAAGAGACAAATAGTTTTACGGTGTCTTTGGGAGGGTTTTAAGGCTCCTGAATGGCCCACATCCTCTGTTCTCGGCTGCTTGCCTAAACGCTGGTGTTTCGAACCAGTGGCACCGTGGAAAAAAAATGGCTGGTAACCTGCTTCCGTAATCATTTACAGCCAAGAGAATCCTATGGAGCTGTCTACGATGTTAACACGAGTCGGAACAGGCCAAACGGTAGTTGTACTATAGGAGAAGGTTTTAACACTGACGGCTGCTCACCACGAAGAGCGCCGGGGAGCTAGTTACACCCTTGGACCCCCCACCTCTCGGAAAGCCTCCAGGAGGCCCGCGACCAACAGCGCTTTCCCACCCCGGAAGGAGCACAGACAGTCCCGGGGCGAATGGGGATTCACTGCTCCTAAGAGCGACAATGCAACACGGAACACATCCCCGTTAACTCATCGATACAGATGCTCTCGGAGGGGCTCGCCACCTTCGAACCCTGCTTCTCGCGCCGGGGGACCAGGGTGGGGGGGTAGGAGCGCTATTCCCCACCGTGCCAGGATAGCAGGGCCGGAGCCCCATTCCGCTCGGGGCCGGGTTCGGAACCTTACTCCTCTCAGGGGTCTGCGGCCATTTTCGTCCAGGGGCGGATCGGAGAACCACTCCCTTCCTTCCTCCCGGGTGACTGACTTCGTAACCAGAGCCGTCCACACGGCACGCGCAGCCCCGGGTCCGCCTACCGAGTGTCTGCAGGATGCTCGGCAGGACCCAGCACGAGCCCCCAGCCCGCCCCGGGGGGATCCCACCTCGCCCGCTAGATCATCGGAGACCGGAAACGGGACCCGGGGCCGGAAGCCGGGAGGCCCAAAAGAGACCCCCCCCCCCAGGCCTGGGGTCTGCGGCGTGGTCGCCAGGGGTCAGACCCCTCCCGGCTACCGGCGCCCCCAGCGCCTACCTTCCAGGTGCCCAGCCCCACGGTGGGCATCTTGGCGCCGGTGTAGAGCTCAAGGAAACTGGCCATGCTGACGCAAACCAACGGAACACCAACTCAAGGTCCTGTTGCAGCGGCGGCACGCGTGCCGTTAAATAGCCCGTGCGGCCCGCGGGGAGGGCGCCTGTGGTTGGCTGGGGCCTGAGCGAATGCGGCTTCTGATTGGCCAGTCTGTCCCGAGGCTGCGGCCTCCTCAGCTTTCCTCTCGGCCTCGGCGAGGACGTATCTCCCGCTAGGTCCTAGAGAGATCGGCTTCCTGCCGTCCCCCAGCGCGGGCTAGGCTGTCCCGGACGCACCCACCCCCATCCCTCCCCCGTGCGGCACAAGGGACGCTGTCCTGGCCGTTACTCTGGCAGGGAAACGGGAATGTTCCAGAAATAGTCTCTGGCATTCCGTAGGTAAGTTGAACGTGAAAGAATTTGGGCTGCACTTTTTTTTTTTAAATAGATACATATTTTTTATTTTTGTTTCTGTTCCTGTTCTGTTCAGCAAAACAGATACCAATTCAGCTGATTCTACATGTACAATTCAGTGACACTGATTACATTTTCCAAGTTAAGTTGCACTCTTTTGAGGGCCCAAAGGAATACGTTTTGTCGATTGCCGAAGTCGAGTGAGGGTTTTGGGCGGTCTGACAAACGCCCTTAGTTTCTATGAATCACACTGATGGCAGGTGTCTGTAGGTGAGTGCGCTTTGGTCTTGGGCAAGTATGTTAGAGAAATCAATGCCTTGCATTCTTTTTGAACACCTGCATAAAAGATTTGGGTTTACCCAACCAGAGTGTGGCCTCGTAGAGTGATCTGACCCCACTCGTGCTAGGGACCAGCTCTGTCTGCAAAGCTGGGCAGTGCTCAGGAATCCTTCCTTCTCTAAGCGGCATCTCTTGACATGAGGAAGTCCTGAGGCACGGAAGACTGTCTTTGGGGAAGGAGTCAGATTGCCGTTAGTTGATAACGGAGCCAGTTCTGACACAAGACAGTTCCAGGTGTGCTGAGTTCCATAGGGTTTGACCTTTCAAAAGCAGATTACCAGGCCTTTGTTCTGAGATGCTTCTATGTGCCTCCACTAAAACTTGTGCTCTCCTGGAAGGCTGTCTTTCTGCTGCCTCCGGGGGAGGGTCGTTGTCTCTTTCTAGTGTCCATGGAAAGAGACAACTCACTGATGATCTTCATCTGGCATGCCATCTCTCTTCCCCCATCTCTGCTTGATTTGGTAACAGTTAAGCCAAGTAATCCTTTGTGCCACCCGTGTAACTTTGCAAAACTCTAGAAGAAAAGTGAAGAAAGTCCGGAGAGTTGACAAGCAAACACACCAGGGAAAAGTTAGCTTTCGTATGGTCATTTCAAGCATTTTACACTGCTGGTGCTGCTACTGTGGTTACCATCAACCTGCCCCAACTTATAGCAACCCTCTGTGTCACAGAATGAAACACTGTCCCATTCTACACCACTTTAGGAGGTGAGAAATGACACCCCTTATTAATCCACAGTTGTCAAGTCAGTTCTGACTCATAATGACCCTATAGGGCAGAGTAGAACTCCGTAAGGGGTGTCCAAGGCTGTAAATCTTTATGGAAACAGACTGCCACTTTTTCTACCACAGAATGGCTGCTGGGTTCGAACCCCTGACCTCTCAGCACTTGACTGGTGCCTAACCACTACGCAACCAGGGCTCTGATGAGCAGGCAGGAAAACACTACATTATTTTCCCAAGATAGACAAAGAAAGTTGCTTAACCAGCCTGGAGGAAAACCTTTGATTTCTTTCCAACAGCCTGTTTTCATGATGCTCCCCTCCCACCCTCCACCCCTGAACTGCCCTTTCTGCTCTATCATCCTTTGATCTTTCCTCTAATTATTGTGAGGTCTGGTGGTAGTGACTCAGGCACTAGACCTCTCTAAACTCTGTTCTGGTGATTTTCCATCTAGTGACTTCTTAAAAAGGGCTTCCCCTAGGAAAAATTTTAAGCAGAACAGGCTGGTCCCAGAGTTTTTCCACTTTTACAAAAACTGCCAGTGGCCAAGTTCAAATGCTATTTGTCCCCAGGTAATAGAACTTGAACTTAACTCTCAAGCTGGATGCCTGGTATGTGGTAAAAGAGCAGGCAGCCCAGCATTCTTTACCCATGGGTTCTCCTGACCCCAGGGGGCTCTGTTAATTACCTCCAGGGTCTGTCTCCAAAGGACTGCTGTCTTAGTTACCTAGTGCTGCTAGAAATACCACCAGTGGGTGACCTTAGCAAACAGAAAGCCGTTTTCTTATAGTCCAGGAGGTTAGAAGTCCAAAACCAGGGTGGCAGTTCCAGGGCAAGGCTCCTGTGTTTGTTGGCTCTGGATGAAGGTTCATGTCTCTTTTCTGCTCCTAGTCCTTGACTCCTGGGTGATCTTTCTGTGACATGGCATCTGTCTTCCTCCGTCTCTCCTGGCTTCTCTACGCCTCATCTGCTCTTTTTGTATCTCCAAGGTAATCAGCTTAAAACACATCTTACACTGATACGACCTCTTAACATAACAACAAAACCCATTTCCAAATGGGATTATACGCACAGCCATAGGAGTTAGGATTTACAACAGTGCGTATTTTGGGGGGATATGTACTGGTTAAGTGCTACATCTGCTGACCATGGGGTTGGTAGTTCAGATCTGCCAGGCTCTCCTTGGAAACTCTATGGAGAGGTTCTACTCTGTCCTACATAGGGTTGCTATGAGTCGGATCACCTTGACGGCACTGGGTTTGGTTTACTGGGTTTTGCAGTTCATTTGGTAATAGCTAGCTTTCTGTGAAAATGATGTGTAGAGTAGCCAGGTTGGTTTATGCAAAGACATCACGTGTTAGGGACCTTAAGTCTGGCTGGAAGCTCTTATTGTTTGTTTAACAACTGAATATCGAGGTTGACTGCATGAGGGATTAGGAGTGATGTAAAATGGGACTACTATGACTGGTTATGCAAATATAAAAAATAAGACCTGTGGGATTTCTATAGCAACAATAATACCATCTGGATGCTGCTCAGAAACCCTGATGGTATGGTGGCTGAGCACCACAGCTGCTAACCGAAAGGCCGGCAGTCCAGATCCATCAGGGGTTCCTTGCAAACTCTATGGGGCAATTCTACTCTGGCCTATCAGATCACCATAAGCAAGAATCAATTCAATGACCGTGGGCTTGGTGTGGGGTTTTTCCAACCAAGGGGCTCATTTCTGGCACTGTAAGATTTTCACTGACCAAATTATTTAGAAGTAGACTGCCCGGTCATTCTTTCTAGTCTTCCTCAGTGTGGAAACTCAGCTGAAATCTGTCCACCGAGGTTGACCCTGCGGGTATTTGAAGTGCTGGTGCCGAGCCTTCCAGTATTGCAGCCATGCTCAAGCTGCAGCTGGATGACCAGCGGATGCCTGGTGAGCGAAAGTGGGCCCGCTGGTGGGTGAGAAAGTGCTTGCCAAGACTGAGACAGTATCAAGTGTTAGGTGCAAGCACTAACACCTGTGTGCTTGGCATTGCCCTTCTATCAGCTGGTGCAGGTAATCCGAGGTGATTTACAGTACCCGGGAGGGTGTGCACAGGCTATATGCAAATACTGGGCCATTTCTGCATTATGTTGAATCACCTGTCTTTGGAATGGGAACAGATACTGATCTCTTCCAGTTGCTTGCCCAGGGAGCTGTCTTCCAAATTTCTTGCATAGGAATATCTCAGCAGATACTTCCATCAATTCCTGAAGCCTTTTCCGTTTTTTTCTGCCAATGCCTTCAGTGCAGCTTGGATGTCTCTCTTCAATACCATCAGTTCTTGATCATGTACTACCTCCTGAAAGGTTTGAATGTCAGCTGCTACAATGGGATTAGAACCCATCCTCCCCAGGTGTGACCTCATGTGAATCTAACTGGTAACATTTCAGAGAAGTGATTTCTAAACATGGTCCCATTCACAGGTGCAGAGGTTAGGCTTTCAACCTCTCTCTTTGGAAGAACAGTTCAGTCTATATCCACAGCCTTCCATTAAATCTCTAGTTCCCAGAAGATAAACCTTACCCTCAATGCCTGGTGTTACCTGAGGAATCTGGTTCTACTCTGTTGCATGCACTATTAACCACTGGCATGGACACTTTAAACAGGAGAATTTTATAGTGTTTGGTTTATATCTCAGCGGAGCTGCTATAAACCCACAAACAATAGCTACATGCTACATGTCCAACACAGGCTGGTGGGGACAAGGGGTGGCAGGAGGCTCAGCTTACTGGCCACTCAAGGACCCAGGCTGGGGAAGGTCCTGGTATGTGCTCTCACAGCCGTGCCCCTGAGTCTTCAAGGCTTTGTCTCAGGAGCCAGATGAGCACTGGAGATTCTCAAATGAGTAGTTAAGTGCTCAGGCCTGGAATGCCCTACTTCGTGTCCTCTGGCAATCTACTGGCCAGCCTTACTTGTGGGCCCAGAAAAACCACATTGGATGTCATCCTCATGTGTGCCAGAAAGGAGAGGAGGCCAAGATATGTGAGCACCAGGGATCTCTCCCACAACCACAAATAACAGTTGACCATGTGCTATGTTTCAGGCACTGTATTAGACACTTTACGTTATGATGTGAAGATAATGATGATAATGATAATATCATAATAATGGTAATAATGTAATAAAATTTAAAAAAAAGCATTGCTACCAAGTCATTTCTGACTCACAGTGACCCTCCAGGACAGAGCAGCTTTGCCCCATATCATGTCCAAGGAGTGGTGAATGGATTGGAACTGTTGACTTTTTGGTTAGGAGTCATAGACCTTAACCACTGCATCACCAGAGCAATATAATAATAATAATAGCCAGCACTTACTGAACTTACTGTGTTCTGGCATTGTTCTGGGAGCGGTGTGTGCCTTAATTCATTTAATCTTCACACTGTTATTGTGGTTGTATGCTGATAAGTTCGTTGTGACTCATAGCAACTCCATGTGACAGAGAGAAGAAATACCCCATTGGGTTTTCTTAGCTCTGATGTTCTTTTTTTCGTTTTATTGTTTAATTGCCCTTGAGAATATACACAGGAAAATATATATCATTTCAATTGTTTCAACACACTCAGGAGAAGTGGTGGCTCAGCAGTGAAGAACTGGGCTGGTAACCAGAAGATCGGTGGTTTGAATCCAGCCGCCACTGCTTAGAAAACCTAAGGAGCACTTCTCCTCTGTCCTGTGGGGTAGCTATGAATTGGAACCCACTCCACAGCAACAGGTTTGATTTTGGCTCCCTGTACAGTTCCGTGACATTGATCGCATTCTTGAAGTTGTATAACCATTCTCACCGTCCTTTTCTGAGTTGCTCCTCCCCTGCTTACGTCACCTTATTGCCCCCTAAGGTTCCTCTCTGCTGTTGTCACTTTGATCCCACCAAGATAGTGCTTTAAAAAGTATAGTGCTCACCCTTGACCATAAATCATAACGAAGGTCCACTTTTCGGACAGGAATGGATTGGACTTGGCGATGCAGTGACCATATATTGGATGTACTTTATGTTTCTGTACATCTATAGGATGCCATCCTGCTGACCTCTGGCTGGAGGAAGGAGAGTGGGTGGAGAGGAGGGGAAAAAGAGACTGTTGGGAGGATGAGACATGTATGGAGCAGAGAGGAACAGTGTGCTGTCACCGGGCAGGGAGAGCAGTGGAAGCTGCATATAGGTGGGCATGTAAATTTATACGGGAATGTACATTTTCACTCAGTTATATTAAATAAAAAATTAATTAAAAAAAAAAGTATAGTGCTCAAAGCAGACATTTTTACTAGCTACTATTTGGTATTAAGACCCCTGTTTCAGGAGTCGATCTGATAATTTTTATGGGATCACACGTCCAGGTCTTTCTCATGTGGAGCAGCTGCATCGGTTGGAACCGTGACCGTGTCAGAAGGCAGCTGTGACAGAAGCGTTGTGACACCATGGTTCCTTTGAATCTTCTTAAGCCCCTTATTATTAACCCATTTTATATATGTGGAAACTGAGGTACAGAGGAGTAAGGTAAACTGCAAAGGTCTCGCAGCAAGGAAGAAGAAAGATTGAGATTTTAATGGCGATAATTTGACTACATCTGCCAAACCCTGAACCATTACACCATGGTTTTCAATTTTTCTGTTGTTTTATTAAACTGAGATTCACATTAAGAAATATGTTACCCTATGACACAGTTCACATACATTGTTGTTGCCAGTTGCTGTCAAGTCATTTGCAACTCATCGCAATCTTAAGTGTAACAGAATGAAGCTTAGCCCAGTCCCAGGCCATCCTGTGATCTCTGCTATATTTGAACCCATTGTTGAGGCTATTGTGTCAATCCACTTCCTTGATGGTTTAATAATCTGATGTTTTAATAAGTGAAGTCTCATTAAAGAGCTGGCCTTGATGATGTGAGTTTAAATAACAGTGAGTTTCAGTGTTCCTGCACTCTCTAGAGAGAGTCTTGTTGAGGTCGAGCACTGCCTAGAAACAGCCAGAACCCCTTAAAGTTTTGTAGATTGCAGACTTAAGGGAGAGAACTAAAAGCAGCGGTAAGGAGCCCGGTGGTGGAATGGTTGAACATTGGCTGCTAACTAAAAGGTTGGTGGTTTAAAACCACCAGCAGATCTGTGGGAGAAGAGATCTGGTGATCTGATCTCATAAAGATCACAGCCTAGGAAAGGGTTTCCTTCGCGTCTGCTACCCTCTACCTTACCAAGCATAATGCTTTTGTCTAGTGATTGATCTCTGCTGATGCTGTGTACAAGGTGTTTTCATCAGCTAGTGCTGCTCTAACAAAAACACCACGAGTGGATAGCTTTAACAAAGGAAAGTTTATTCTTACACAGTCCAGTAGATTACAAGTCTAAATTCAGGATGTCTGCCCCAGGGGAAGGCTGTCGGCTCTGGAAGAAAGTCCGGTATTTCATCAGTCTTTGTCTAGGGAGCGTCTTGGTGCAAAAACCAAGTCTGGTTTGAAGGTCTGAAGGATGGGCTTGTTCTCCGGGTGCTGCCTCCTCAGGGGTGTGAGGCTCCCAGTTCTCTACCTGCTTCCCTTTCCTTTTATCTCTTGCAAAATGAAAGGATTAAGGGTGGTACAAGCCACACTCTAGAGAAACTCCCTATACAGTGGAACAGGGAGGTGATCTTCTGAAGGGATTTACAGTTCCACCTTAATCGTTTATCATACAGCACGGCAAAATCACAAAATGGAGGATGATCGTAAAATATAGGGAATCATATTTCTGGGGGGACACAATTGAATCTATGACACGAGGTAAGCAAAACAGTCTTGCCATCCTTCCTGGTTGATATATATGTGTGTTTACACACACACGCACGCACGCACACGCACGCACGCACACGCACACATGCATACCCGGTCTGACAATTAAGTCCACAAACTTAATTGTTCTAAGTACTACATAACTCATTGTTGAATATCACTATGGTCACCTTCGAAATACTCCTCTTGGGAAGCTATGCAGTAATGCCAGTGCCTAGTCCACCCTTCAAAGCAATTTTCGAACTCTTTCTGGAATAGCCGTTGTGCACGGTGGCACAGTGGCAAGTTTGCGAACTTAATTGTACAGTTGCGTAAACAAATAACTGTGTTGAAACACCCTTCCTACTCACCTGATTTGGCCCCCAGTGAATTTTTTCTTGACACCAAAATAAAGGAAATACTGAAAGGAAGGCATTTTGATGACACTCAGGACATCAAGGGTAATAGAGTGGCACTCTGATGGCTATAGCAGAAAAAGAATTCCAAAATTGCTCTGAAGAGTGAACTGGACACTGGCATCAGCACACAGCTTCCTAAGGGGAATACTTCAAAGGTGACTCTGTGTGTGTGTGTGTGTATGTGTATGTGCACGTGTGTGTGTATGTGTACTTATATATGTGTATATATATATATGTACACACACATATATATGTATGTATGTATGGAAACTCTGGTGGCATAATGGTTAAGTGCTACATCTGCTAACCAAAAGGTCAGCAGGTCAGGTCCACCAGGTGCTCCTTGGAAACTCTGTGCAGCAGTTCTACTCTGAACTCTAGGATCACTATGAGTTGCACCCGACTCAATGGCAGTGACACATGTATATGGAAACCCTGGTGGTGTAGTGGTTAGGTGCTACAGCTACTAACTGAATGGTTGGCAGTTTGAATCTACCATCTGCTCCTCGGAAACTCTATGGGGCAGTTCTAGTCTGTTCTGCAGTGTCACTGTGAGTCATAATTGACTCAACGGCAATGGGTTTGGGTTTTTTCCTTTGTTTGTTTTTTGTTTAAATGTACCAGATTCACAAAACTATTCTAATCCCTGTTAAGTGTGTGTCAGAAATTGAGCTGTGTGCCCAGCTGAATATGTGTATCTATTTGGCTGGGCCAAGATTTCCTGTATTTTGTGATTGTCTACCATTTTGTCATCTGATATGATTGTCCAATGTGTTATAAATCCTTCCCTATGATATTAATGAGCTGGATAAATGGCAGTTACATTGATAAGATCTACAAGGTTACATAGAAACCCTGGAAGCATAGAAGTTTTTGCTGCTAACCCAAAATCAGCAGTTCAGTTCCAGCAGGCACTGCTTGGAAACTCTACTGGACAGTTCTACTCTTTTCTGTAGCGTCTCTGTTGAGTTGGAATTGACTCAACAGCAATAGATTTGGTGTTTTGGTTTTTTTTTTGGTACAACACTAGGTGGTGTCTTAAGACAATCTCTTTTGAGATATAAAATAGAAATGAGGAGACAAACAAGGCCTCATACCACCAACAGAGCAGTGCAGGGAGCAGAGCAAGTCCTTTGGACCAGGGTTCCTGCATATAGAAGCAGGAGAATGAATTTCTCTTTTTTAAAGTCATCAGCTTGTAATATTTCTGTCACAGCTGCACTGGATGACTCATACTCTGATATTTCATATTCTGTACCTTTTTAAAAAATATATTAAGTTACAATTCATTCACAATTTCATGATAAATGATTTCATGATTCACTGCTGGGTTTCTAAGGAGCAGCTGATGGATTCAAACTGCTGACTTTTCGGTTAGTGGCCATAGCTCTTAACTATTGTGCCCCAGGTGTCTGCTCCCACCTCAGGCAGCAGGAAAACTGTGAGAACCATACATGGAAACACAGTGGCAGCCCCATGAGAAATCTGCGGGGTTAAGTGTTCCTCTTGTGCCAACCGATGCATCTTTACCTCTGCCTTGCCCACCCCATCACTCCAGTACCCCAGGTGAAACCACACCACGCTCATCACCATTGAGTTGATTCTGACTCCTGGCGACCCCACGTGTTACAGAGTAGAACTGCCCTATGGGATTCTTTACCTGCCACCTTGACAGAAGCAGATGGCCAGACTTTTTTTGTGTGTGCTGTGGTTGGGTTCAAAATGTTAACCTCTCTGTTAGCAGCTGATCAGAAATCCTAAATTTGAAATGGAAACACCTACAATGAATTGTTTGAAATCCAGAAGCAAAGACAGGGAAGGAGGTGGGAGAGAAAGCTCACGGAGGCTGTAGAAGAACGCAGAGGGTCTCAGCCCAAGCTGTGGAGTGTGATAGGCCTAAGACATGCAGGGAGTTGGTCCACGGAAGAACTGGATTCACTGTGTCAATATTTGCTCTGCATCTGTTTGTGAGTGAGGTTTGGATGGCAAACATTGTTGAGAGCACTGCCAATATTAACCCGTGTGACAGTTATTGGAAGATATCAAACAGAAGAGAAACACAAACAAAAAAGTGTGGCCACTTACAGTACAAACAAAGAACTTAAAATTGGTTGCCATAGAGTCGATTCTGACTCACGGTGATCCAACAGGACACAATAGGCTCGCCCTGTGGGTTTCCAAGGAGCAGCTGCTGGCTTTGAACTGCTGGCCTGGTGGGTAACAGCTGAATACTTAACTAGTATGCCCACCAGAGCTGCAGCTTCTCAGTAAATTCCTGTGGATCATAAAATCTTGTATTTCTGAGTGCCTCCCTTGTGTCAGGCATTTCAAATGCATTGTCTGATTTTAGTCTTATGATCCCTTTACAAAGATAGCTAGACAGATGATTTTCCCATTTTTCAGCTTGAAGAAATTGAGGTTTGGAGGTGTTAATTTTCCCAAGGCTCAGTAGTTAGTGAATGGCAGAGAGAGGATGTTTTGAGTGTGGTTGGCCTACGAAGGCCATAGACTTTCTACTGCCCCAGTGGTTTTAATGAGGGGTTGTTGATCAACAGTGTTGACTTTTCCTTTGGAGTCAGGCCCCCATCTGGCTCTAAACAGCTCTGTTTCTAATCCTGGCTTCCTTTTAAAAATGGGTGTTTTGTTTATTGTGGATTCTTTTTTCACTAATTTTAAGTTTGAAAAATATTACATTGAAGGGTAATTTACCTTGATTATTGAGTTTGCACTCTGGTGGTGTGATAGACAGGCACTCTGTTGCTAACTGGAAGGTTGGTGACTCAAGCTCACCGAAAGTTCCATGGAAGAAAGACTTGGTGATCTGCTGCTGTAAAGATCACAGCCTAGAAAAATCTGATGGGACAATTCAACTCCGCATATAGGGAGTAGAATATGCCTGCATATGTGGGGCAGTTCTACTCTATAACACATGGGGTCGCCATGAGTCAGAATTAACTCAGTGGTGATGCGTTTGATGTGGTTTCATGTGTGGTACTGGAGTGACGGGGTGGGCAGCCCTATGTGAGTAGAACGTCAACTTGGTAGCACCCAACAGCAACCCACACCTTAAGTTTTGCAGCTGAAGCAAGTGCCACACTCTCTTCATCCTAATCCTTAGAGCCCATAAGGAAGGAGGATCAACGCACAGGGACAGGGTTATTTGCACAGAGCAATCATAATCCAACCATGATAATTTCTAGATGCCCTGGTTTTCCGGGAGGTGACACTTATCAAGACTCCATGGTGCTGAACGAAATCCAAGCTGTAGTGGAGACGGTGGCAAAAAACAAGACTCCAGGAGTTGATGGAATATCAACAAAATGCATGCAGCTCTGGAAGTGCTTACTGGTCTCTGCCGAGAAATTTGAAGGCAGCTACTTGACCAAGCAGCTGGGAGAGATCCATTTTAGTGCCCCTTCCAAAGAAAGGTTTTCCAGCAGAATGTGGAAATTATCGAGTGATATTATTAATATCACACACAAGTAAAATTATGCTCAAGATAATTAAAAAGTGGTTTAGGGGAGTGCATCAACAGGGAACTGCGAGAAATTCAAATTCAAGATGGATTAGGAAGAGGATGCGGGACAAGGGATATCATTTCTGATGTCAGATGGATTTGGGCTGAAAGCAGAGGATATCAGAAAAATGTTAACCTGTGTTTTATTGACTATGCAAAGACATTTGACTGTGTGGATCATGTCAAATTATGGATAATATTGCAAAGAATAAGAGCTCCAGGACACTTAATTGTGCTCGTGAGGGGTCTGTACACAGACCAGGAGGCAGTTGTTCAAACAGAATGAGGGGAAACTGCATGGCTTAAAATCAAGCAAGGTGTCATTTTATCATACTTATTCAATCTGTATGCCGAGCAGATAATCCAAGATGCAGGACTACACAAAGAAGGAATCATCGTGATTGGAGGAACATTGACTAACAACTTGTGCTATACAAATGACACAACCTTGCTGGCTAAAAGTGAAGAGGGCTTGAAGAACTTATTGATGAAGATCAAGGACTACAACCTTCAGTATGGATTATAACTCAACATAAAGAAAACAAAAACTTTCACAAATGGACCAATAAGCCACATCGTGACACACAGGGAAAAGATGGAAATTGTCAAGAATTTCATTTTAATTTGGATCCACAATCAATGCCTATAAGAGCAACAGTCACAAAATCAAACACTGTATTGTGTTGGGCAAATGTGCTGCAAAAGATCTCTTCAAAAAGTTCAAAAGGAAAGATGTCACTTTGAGGACTAAGGTGCACCTGACCCAAGCCATGGTGTTTTCAGTTAACTTACATGCAAGCCAAATGTGAACAATGAATAAGGAAGACTTACAAACTGATGCCTTTGAATTATGATGTTGGTGAAAAATATTGAATATATTGTGGACTTCCAAAAGAATAAACTAGTACTTCTTGGATGGCATACAGCCAGAATACTCCTTAGACACAAGGATGATGAGTCTTTGTGTCGTGTGGTTTGGACATAGTATTAGGAGGGACCATGTTTTAGTTAGCTAGTACTGCTCTAACAGAAATACCATGAGTGGATGGTTTCCACAAAGGAAAGTTTATTCTTATACAGTCTGGTAGGTTACAAGTCCAAATTCAGGATGTCCACTCCAGGGGAAGGCTTTGCCCCTTGTTGGCTCTGGAGGAAAGTGAAATTGGATTGACATTACATAATGGAGGTAAAGAGAAGCAGGGAGAGAATTGAGAACCTCACACCATCAAGCAAGCAGCACTCAGAGAACAGCATGTCCTTCAGACTCAAGGTTCTTTCGCCAAGATGCTCCCTAGACAAAGACTGATGCAATACTGGACTTTGTTCCAGAGCTGACAAGGGGGAAAGCCTTCCCCTGGAGCGGACATCCTGAATTTGGACTTGTAGCCTGCCGGGCTGTGTAAGAATAAACTTTCCTTTGTTAAAGCCATCCACTCGTGGTATTTCTGTCATAGCAGCACTAGCTGACTAAAACAGGCCAGTACCTGGAGAAAAACATGTTTGACAGTACGATGTCAATAAAAAAGCGGAAGACTTTCAATGAGATGGGTTGACATGGTGGCTGCACATCTAGCGTATAGGCTCATATCTAACAAAGGTGCAGGACCGAGCAGTGTTTTGCCCTGTTGTATGAAGCATCATTAGGTAGGATCATGGGGTCACCGGGTCACTATGAGTTAGGACCGACACGATGACACCTAACAACAGCAGCCAAGCTGTTAACCGCTCATGCACAAAACAACTAGGAAGACTTGTGCTCTGCCTAATTCCAAACCCTTCCGGCAGTGACCCCCTTTTCATCCACACAAGAAAGCCTAAGAGAGGGAGCATCCATGGGATGAGGCAGTCCAAGCTGTGAGCTACAAACCAGCCTCGTGCTTCGCACCAGATGTACCTCCTGGCCTTGTAGACAGGCTGTGAGTGTGGACAGACTCCCTTTTATAGGGACGTCTTGATCCAAAACACATCTCATAGCAACTGTGCCCTGAGCACATGTCAATATTTCCGGGAACTGCTAAGCTAAGGGTGTCAATTGTGTGACACCTGGCCAACTCCACTACTGTGTCTGTTCCCAGCAGGGAGGGAATGGGGTTTTGTTCCTGCAGCACAAGAGGAGTGCATGCAGACCATCTCCCAACATTGACTGCAGAGGAGAGACCCATTGGCCGGGGACCGCAGCCCACTATTGCAGCTGACACTGTTCTGCCTCTTCTCTATTTGAGTAAAGCATTGTTCCATCCAGTGCCCGTGTGAGTCTTATCTGTATTAACTACCCCAACACCCACAACTATGGAGTAGGTTTATAACCTCCATCTAATGGAACTCTTCTCCTGGAATTTGTACCAAGTAGCACTTACTCAAGAGTATCCTAACAGAGAAAACTTTCAGACCGCTCTGATTTGTAGGAAATGCCTAAGGTATCCATGATCTCTTCTTTATTGTCAGAAACCAGTGACTGTCACCTTAGTGCATCCCAGACAGCTAAGAGAGGAAGCATCCATGGGATGGGGCAGTCTGAGATGCACTTGTAGCTGTCTGAGATGCACTAAGGTAGCACATCTCTGTGGCTGAGAGCCTGTGGAGCTGGTTGTTTTACTTGAGTGAGGGAACCAATGATGTGTAGTAGCAAGAGGAAAAATTTTCTCAATACAGTGTGCAGGGCAGGACCTTTGTGAGGCAAATCAATTCCAACTGAGGAATAGGTTACTGCTGAGATTGAGGGGTCTCCCTAATTATCTTGCATTTGGTTTTGGTGGCAGCAGAGGTGGTAAGGGTCCATGAAGCAGGAGTAAGGCCAAAATGTTGTCCACTAGAGAATTGCTAACACAGGTCTAGTATTTAGGAACAGGCCACAGAGCAGTCGGCCATCCTAGTCAGCATGGACCTGGATGAAATGATTGGTTTCCTGGCTGGCAGCTCCTGGGCAGACTCACGCTTCCTTCAAAGAAGCATTCTAATCTTGTCAAAAGCAAAGATGTTACTTTGAAGACTAAAGCATGCCTGACCAAGACATGGTATTTTCAGTCACATCATATGCATGTGAAAGCTGGACAATGAGCAAAGAAGACAGAAGAAGAATTGATGCCTTTGAATTATCGTGTTGTGGAAGAATGTTGAATGCACCACAGACTGCCAAAAGAACAAACAGATCTGTTCTGGAAGAAGTACAACCAGAGTTCTCCTTGGAAGCAAAAATGGCAAGACTACATTTTACATACTTTGGATATGTTGTCAGGAAGGATCAGTCCCTGGAGAAGGACATGATGCTTGGTAGAGTGGAGGGTCAGCGAAAAAGAGAAAGACCCTTGATGAAATGGATTGACACAGTGGCCACAACAATGGACTTAAGCATAAAAATGATTGTGGACATGGTGCAAGACCGGGCAGTGTTTCATTCTGTTGTGCATAGGATCGCTATGAGTCAGAAGTGACTCGATGGTAGCTAACAACAACAATCTTGTGAGCACCTTTTGGGATCTACAGGGAACAGATCTTCCTTTAAAACAGTGAAGAGTGAACTTCCCAAGCAAATCTACTGTGAGCCCCATTAGCAAGTTTAAATACCTTTACCAATGAGGAGTAGTCAACCATTCATTCAACACATTCATTTATTTATCCAACACATATTCACTGAATGTTTAATATCCAGCAGGTCCTCATTTAGAGGCTGGTATTTCAGAGATGAACAGAACAAAGTCTCTGATCAGAGGGAGCTTCTTTTTTACAGGGAGAGACAAATGATGTGCACAAAAACAATCAACAACAACAAAACAAAGCAAGCAGATGTACTATTAAGCCAGATAATGAGGAGTGATAGGAAGAAAAATAACATAGGGTGGGATCAGGGGCTTTGACAAGGTGACTGTGAACAGAGACCAGAATGAAGGGAGAGGGTTAACCATGTGTATATCTGAACAGGGGATGCATTGGAATGTGTAAAGACCTTGAGGTTGGAAAGAGTTGGTTTGTATTGGGGGGCAGGGGAATGGTGGAAGGGGTAGAAGTGGGTGGTGGGTAACGGAGGATCCTGGGTGGTGGAAGTGGTGAGAAGCCTGCATGGGTGAGGTAGAGAATGAGATGAGAAATTGTTAGGGGTTGAATTGTGTCCCCCAAAAACATGTTTATCAGTTTGGCTAGACCATGATTCCTAGTACTGTGTGATTATCCATCATTTCTTCATCTCACATGATTTTCCTATGAGTTTTCATTTTCCTATGATATTAATGAGATTAGTACAATTATGCTAATAAAGCATGATTCAATCTGCAAGATTAGATTGTGTTTTAAGCAAATCTCTTTTGAGCAGAGAGACATGAGACCTCCTATCATCAAGAGACAAGAGCCAGGAGAATAGTATGTCCTCTGGGCCTAGGTTCTCTACACTGAGAGGCTCCTGGACCAAGGGAAGATTGATGACAAGGATCTGCCTTCACAGCTAAGAGAGAAAGCCTTGCCCTGGAGCTGATGCCCTGAATTTGGACCTTTAGGCTTTCAGCCTGTGAGGGAATAAATTTCTCTTTGTTAAAGCCATTCACTTGTGATACTTCTGTTACAGTAGCGTTAGATGACTAAGACAGGGACTTAGTGATCAACCAGGAGAGGTAGGCATAGGTTACAGACAGCACGTAGACCCTGAAGAATCATCACAAAGTGTTGTTGTTGTGTTTGTTATACTATAGGAAACCACTGCAAGAGTTTTGACAAGGGTGTCATGGCCCAGTTTCCTGCTTGGAGTGGTCATTCTGGCTGCTAACTGTACAACAGACGTTTTCAGTAGAGCGTCTTGCCTATTGTAATGGTTCTGTTCCCCCATTTTCTTTCTGAATAAAGCTTCTCTTCATCCAAGTCTGGATTTCTTTTTTATTTGACCTCATCCTCTGCAGCGTCCTCACAGGTAGTGACTGGGATGAACTGCAGCCTGCTCTGCTGCAGCTGGTCTCGGGGGGTCAAGACAGAACCCTCTTCTCCTTTCTCCTCTATCCATTCTAAGTTCACCTGACACTCAGCTTTCCGCTCAGTAGGTCTCCGGGGCTTGCCTGAGGTGTGACCCAAACCTTCATCATTGAAGCTCTGAACACTTTGACCCTTCACATCCTTTGTCCTTTGGGTGTTGCACACATCCATTTGCAGTCACAAGGGAGCAGAGGAACACCCCATCTCCTCTTGGTGGTCGGGTCAGCCAGACTGGTGACTCTTCCTCTGCTGGTCCTATGGCAGCACAAACCAAAACCCAAGCCAAACCCTTTGCCCCTGAGTTGACTCTGACTGGTAGTGACCTTATAGGACAGAGTGGAACTGTCCCCTAGGGCTTCCAAGGTTGTAATCTTTACAGATGCAGACTACCACATCTGTCTCCTGCAGAGAGGACAATGAGTTTGAACTGCTGACCATTTGGTTAGCTGCCGCTGCTGTAACCACTGCACCGCCAGGGCTCCTAATAGCAGCACAGGAGCCCAGAGAACCTAGGCAGCAGTTCTAGTTTGTAATTCAAGGGGATCTTTGTTCCTTTTTGGGAAGCAGGACCTATAAACCTACAGTGGCCAGAGTTGTGGGAATGAGAGGCACCATTCCCCTAGAAGATCACAGGACTGCTCATGATCCCACCCTTTGGTTTCCGGACACATGGATCCTTCCCCTTAGGTCCTAGCCATGTATAAAGGTCTGTAACTCAATACATATGCCAAGCCATGTGGGTTGGTGCCCCATTCTGGAGAATGTTGCCCATAAATTAAACCGGTGTCATGCTTTGAGTTATGTCCCCCTAAAAAAAATGTGTGTATTAATTTGTCTGGGCCATGATTCCCAGTATTGTGTGGTTGCCCTCTATTTTGTGATTGTAATTCTCATACATGTTTTAAAATCCTAATTTCTACGTGTGATTAACGGGATAAGAATGGATTATGTTAAAGAGGATTAGGGTGAGACTACAACATGCTTACTAAGGTCACCTCCGTGGTCCAATATAAAGGGAATTTTCCTGGGGTGTGACCTACATCACTTTTTATCTTTAAAAGAGATGAAAGAGAAGTAAGCAGAGAGCTGGGGACCTCATTCTACCAAGAAAGCAGTGCCAGGAACAGATTGTGTCCTTTGGACCTGAGGTTCCTGAGCTGAGATGCTCTCAGACCAAGGGAAGATAGAGGAGACAGACTTTCCCCCAGGGATAAGAAAGAAAAGGACTTCTTCTAGAGCTGACATCCTAAATTTGGACTTGTAGCCCACTGGGCTGTGAAAGAATAAATTTCTGTTTGTTGAAGCCACCCACTTGTGGTATTTCTGTTACAACGGCATTAGATGGCTAAGATAGCTGGAACTTAGCTGTGTCTGTAACAGGCTGTTCCAGTGCTCTGTCACCAGGCAGCTTCTGCTTAGTGTTGCATATGTGACACAGCCAGTATATATCATAATCATGTTCTCAGTAATATACCTTCCTTGTTATGAAGTTGTTACCTTGGTCTGATACATGTTATGTGGGAAATTATGGCAACAAATCAGACTCTTGGCCTCTGATAGTGTTTCTGGCTGAGGACTTACGGGCAGGAAAAGCAAATTCGTATCCTAAATATGTGCCTATTCCTGTCTGAGTGGATTTGACTTTGCCACTAAAGAAGATGTTTGATTTGGCATGTAGGAGCTGAAGAATCTTGAGGAAGGGTACCACATGGGAACTTGGTGCGTTAGATGCCCCATCTGTATGCCCACTCATTGTTCCTACTCCAGACGTCACTGTCTCTAATCTTTCCTCTCTCTCCTTCTGGCTTTTGACCAATCAGACAAGTCAGTTGCTACCGCCCATGAGTTGATAACCATGTGTGCTATCTGAAGCTCTGTCCGTTGGGAGGACTTTCCCTCCCCACAGGGAAACTCCAAGACCGTTCCCAAGTAGGGCAGTATTTTATTTGCACCCACATATCCAGCTAACACATCTTTGAACTAAGCTCGAGTTTTCTGCTCTCTCATCAGCTAGTTGCCAGAAATTCTCATACAGCCTTAGAGATGAGCTGATGGAGGGGGGCTGGTGCAGTATGATGGATGACGATGGTTCTGGGCCACTTGCTCACATAGCTTACTTGGCTTCTCTGGTCTGCTCATGTCATGCTTGATCCTGGATGTACCAATTCTACTTTCGTTGGGTTGTTGCTGGACACACCCAACCTTATGTCTTCGCGGGTCTGACAAGATTAAGGATGATGGGCAGCTGTGGCCACATGGTCACTCTTGTCTCATGATCCAGCACTTTGTCTCTAACAGGGCCAAGTAGCATGTCAAAATCACTCTTCTCCGTTCGGATAGGTTGATGTCTTCTCCCTTCTTCTTTTCTTGTGTATTTTGCCATTAACATGTTCTGGTTGTTGCCCACATCTGGAGGATGGCAACTGTGCTGTAATGTGAAATCTGCAATATATAATTTGGAGAACTTGAATACAAATATCTGTTAATTAAACAAACAAACAACAGTGGCATCAAAGAGTTGAAGTATGCATTAGGGGAAATAAGATGGAAAGAAAGGTAGTATTGGTCATAATGTGATGCATAAATTTGAGATTTAATGGTAATGAATTTATTCATAATGACGTAAAGAGAGGAAAAGCTAAAAAACAAACAAACCAAAATCCATTACTGCTACTCGATGCCAACTTACAGTGACCCTGCAGGACAGAGTAGAACTGCTCCATAGGGTTTCAGAAGAGCAGCTGGTAGATCCAAACTGCTGACCTTTTGATTAGCAGCCAAGCTCTTAACCACTGCATCACCAGGGCTCTGAAGAGATGAAAAGCCTGCAAAAATTGAGATAGTCAATGAACTGAGATAGTGGAATTTCTGAGAACTATGTGGATATTGAAAGCCACCAAGAATTATTACATAAGTGACAGTGAAAAAGGTGGTAAAATCTCTAGACTGAGAAAGAGTGACCCCAAGATCAGAGGAAGTGACAACAGGGAGTACAGCTAGATGCTGTGTACTGTAAAGTATCTGGGATGTTGAGGAAGGGGGGAGGAAACACACGGAAAACTGTGATGAGCAAGTTGCCAAAGAGCCTTCCACCCCATCTCAGGCATGACAGCTGAAGAACAAGCGTCAGAGAAAGCAAAGTCCTCCAGAGAGCACTTTTTAGTTAGCCTAAGAACCAGAACTGACTCTTGAGAGAAGAGAGGAAGATAGAGTGTAAGAGATTTGGGCAAGGAGGGTTGTTGGCAGTGGTTGCCAGTTTCTGTGGGGTAAATAGTCCCACCATGGCTAATTTCAAGCTACTTGACCTTCACAGCTGAGATGAGTTGGAAGCAAATGAGGCACTCAGGGGCAAATATTTTGATGCAATATTTAAGAAAAAAAATAGCCCTAAGATTGTAAACTGGGGTAGAAATGGTCTCTTTAACAAATGATGCTGGCAGAATTGGACATCCATCTGCAAAAAATTGAAACAAGACTCATATCTCACACCTTACACAAAAACTATCTCAAACTGGATAGAAGATCTAAATATCAAACCTAAAATGATAAAGATCATGCAAGAAAAAACAGGGTCAACAATGTAAGTTCTAATACACAACTTTGACTTCAAAATCTTACAAAGCACAATCAATGGAAGAGAAAATAGATAAATGGGAACTACTAGGAATCAATTACTTTTGCTCATCCAAGGACTTTATCAAAAGAATTAGAAGGCCACCTATAGAAAGGGAAAAAATATTTGGCAACTTCATGTCGGACCAACATCTGATCTCTGTCACCTACAGAGTACTGCAAAATAGCAACAGGAGAAAGGTAAATAAACCAACTAAGTGATAAGCAAAGGAGATGGACAGACACTGCACCGAAGAGGACATTCAGGCAGCCAAAAGACACATGAGGAAATGCTCATAATCATTAGCTACTAGAGAAATCCAAATCAAAACTATAGTTAGATACTGTCTGACCCCAACAAGGTTGGCCATGATCCAAAAAACACCAAACAACAAATGCTAGAGGGGCTGAGGAGAGATTAGAACTCTCCTACAATGCTGGTGGGATTGCAAAATATTACAACCTCTTTGGAAAGCAATCTGGTGCTGCCTTAAAAAGCTGAAAATAGGTATAGCATTTGATCCAGTAAATCCACTGCTTGGAATATATCCTACAGAATCCAGGGCAGTCACACGAACAGACACATGCACACAAATGTTTATTGCAGCACAGTCCACAATAACAAAAAGATGGAATCAACCCAGCTGCCCAACAACAGATGAATGGATAAACAAACTATGGTGCGTATACTCAGTGGAACACTATGTAATGATAAAGAACAATGATGAGTTTAGGAAGCATCTCATAACCTGGTTTCAATGTGAAGCCATGCTGAGAGAAATCAGTCAGTGGAATAAGGACAAATACTGTATGAGACACACTACTATAAGGACTTAAAGACAGACTCATGTACAAAATAAGGGATTCTTTGACAGCTGCAAGGGAGGGGAAGGAGAGGGCTAGTCACAGATAGTTGATAGAAATTTGGTTGGGTGAAAGCAGTGACAGCACACAGTAGAAAGATCAACTTAGCTGGACTTCACATAAGCTGAAAACTCTTCTAATCTTAATCCAATATTGCAAGGACAGAGTAGCAGGGGCGAGGGTCTGAGGAT
The DNA here is from genome assembly GCA_028571685.1 of Heterohyrax brucei. Lineage (NCBI taxonomy): Eukaryota > Metazoa > Chordata > Mammalia > Hyracoidea > Procaviidae > Heterohyrax > Heterohyrax brucei. Next base: position 14,619,099 of record CM053147.1, on the reverse strand, counting down.
TGTGCTCTCAGGCAACATCGAGGCCAACTAGCATAACTAGGCTATTGCTAAGAGTCTTCTGCACCCCATACGGATGAGTGACGTCTGGGTTTTAAAAGCTCGCAAGCTGCTGTCTGAGGTACACCAAATGGTCACAGCTCATCTGATACAGATGATCACCAAGAACAACAAAGACATGAGGGAAAAAGAGTCCATGAGACTGGAGAGCCCATGTGAATGGGAAACTGTATCAACACATGACCAAAAGAATCAGATGGTGCCCGGCCACCACCAAAGAGCCATGATGGGGCACACAATGTCAAGTCCCAGTGGCAACATGAGAAAAAGAGGGGTGCACCTGAAGAACTCCGCTAAAAGACTGCAGTTGATAGTCTGGCAGCCAGGGGGTTCCCCGAGGGGCATGGGCCCTAGACCTGGTGCTGGGGACCAGGGGACCAGAAAGCATTACTGAGGTCAACTCTTTGAACAGGAATGGACTGGACTCGGAGTCACAATGTGACCATATGGTTCTATGCATCTATAGGAAGCTGTCCTACTGACCTCTTACTAGAAGGGAGAGGAGATTGTTCAGAGGATATAACATATATAAAATGAGGAAGATTGTTCAGAGTATATAACATATATAGAATGAGAAAGAGGAATGTGCTGTTACGAGGCGGGGGGGAGAAGGAGCTGCAGATAGGCAGGCATGCAAATTTAATTTGGATTGTATACTTTCACTTAATCACAATTTTTTTTAAAAAAAAGAAAAAATTTCATGAATGAAACATCAGTATTGTGAATAATGACAGGCTGTTGTTTATTTGCCTTACAGTGCAATTGGAAAGGTTATTTCCCACCAGCCCTGGTTCCCTGGCCTGTGTGTCTATTGAGCTCCACCTGGAAGGGGCTTTGTCACAGCTGACAATTGCGTGTAGACAGATTGGGTTGGGCAACCAGAGCTTTTTATACAGTGATTTTTTTTTTTAGTTGTAGAGTTTTCTTACCTCTTAATTAACAATATGCAAGAGTATTTTGTTCAACATATCCAACCGATGGCTGTGACCCCAGTGTGTCAGAGTAGAACTGCGCTCCACGGGGTTTTCTGTGGTTGATTTTGGGAGGTAGACTGCCAGGTCATTCTTCTGAGGCACTTCTGGGTGGACTCAAACCTCCGTCTTTCAGATCAGCAGCAGAGGTGGGTAGTGCTGATCTCTAAGTTGTCCCCCGCCCCCACTTCATGGTGCGTAGACACTGACAGCAGCGAGCGGATCAGCAGAAATGCCTTCACCCCTTCTTGCCAGGCTACCGTGGTAAGATGCCTTTCATGTTACCTGGGAATGTCATTCCACACCTTGCTTTGTGTTCCCTTGAACTTGTGCCCCTGGGCAAGGGTCCCCTTTGGCCCTTCCTCCTCCACACCTCTGGTTAGCAGACAGGTGTGTTAACCATTCACACAATCCAGCAGGAAAACAAAAAACGCCTTGCTATGCAGTTGATTCTGACTCATAGTGACCCTATAGGACAGAGTAGAACCACCTCTTGGTTTTCCTAGGAGCGGCTAGTGGATGCAAACTGCCGACCTTTTGAAAAGCAGCTGAACTCTTAACCCTTATGACACCAGGGTTTTCAAGTGACTGTAGGAGATACATGGGTATGCATTTTTGCTGTTTCCTTGGGTTACAGTAAGGCTCCGTCTGGCACTGCTGATTTCGCTGACTGCAGAGTTGGAAAGAGACAGAGCAATTGGCTCTAGCCAGCCTGTCGGTGTGGGCTGCCGCCCACTCCTGGGTGACGGTCTTGGTAGGAATACAAATAACTCTGGGCCTGTGAACTGGGCATCTGGATGACCATGAGGTATTTACATTCTAGTGGAGGCGACACAAACACTAAATAAATGAATGAATACAATGATTTCCTATAGTGACAAAAACACTGAAAAGGTTGAAAGAGGACAATGGGGTAGAGAGGGCCTGAGGGTGGGGGTGGGACTCCTTCAGCCTCTCAGGAGGCTTCTCTTATCCTTGCAAATTCCAAGCACTCAGCAAAAATTCTGAGAGAAAGCTTGTGAGCCACCTTTTGTCAAGCAATGAGAGCAAACTCCCAAGACACTTACTGGCATGGCAGAGGCTTCTTGAAGGGCAGCCCTGGACTTCAGACTGTTGTTTGTTTTGAGACACAACTGCCCAAACAGTTTACTAAGTTTGCACATTTATGATAGTGGGTCATAAATCACGGCAAATATTATATTATTTCCATGAAGGAAATAAATTTTCCATGCAACAAAAGTCTACTACATGCACAATATGGAATATGTGTTTTTATGGGTGTTCTTCTCTAAAAAAGTTTAGCGCTTTCTTTGAAGACTTCAGGTGGCCTCTTGACTCCAAAAAGGTTAAGAAACACTATTACATATTATTATGAGACAGGAAACAAACAAACAAACAAACCTATTTTCCTTTGAGTTGATTCTGACTCACAGTGACCCCGTAAGACAGAGTAGAAGTGCCCCACAGGGCTTCCCAGGTTGTAGTTTTTAGGCAGGCAAATGGCCATATTTTTCTCCCATGGAGCAGCTGGTTAGCAGCCGAGGACCTCACCACTATGCAACAGTGACTCTTCTGTCAGGGAACAGTCACCATAAAATACAAACGATAAAAAAAAGCACTGTAAACCCAATGAAAACCCAGAGACTGCTACACACCTGTATATATTATTACTGTTGTGATCCCATGTACAACAGAATGAAATGTTGTCCAGTCCTGTGCCATCTTCATGATTGCTGTTATGCTTATGGCTACTGTTGAAGCTATTGTGTATCCTGAATGTATTCCAACCCAGGAGACTCATCTCCCAGCATTATATAGGACAGTCAACATTCAATGGCTAATTTTTGGAGGTCAGTTGTCAGGATGCTTTTCTGAGTCTTTGGGTATTCAAGAAAGACTACTGCAAGTTATTTCTTTGGAGCAGAGAAGTGTCTTCACAACCTTTCCAGTTCTGACGCTGGCTCTCTAGAAGATCATTTCGGGGTGAGTTGGAGATACTGAGCCTAGAGACCCGTGTATATACCTTTCATTTAAAAAGGCTTTCAAGTAAACAATGTGTCTGAAACAACACGTAGGGGATAATTAAAAACCCACTGCCATCGAGCCGGGTCCCACTCCTCGCGACCCTAGAGGTCAGGGTAGAACTGCCCCATGGAGTTTCCAAGGAGTACCTGGTGGATTTGAACTGCCAACCTCTTGGTTAGCAGATGTAGCACTTAACTCCCTATGCCGCCAGGGTTTCCTACACACAGGGGATAGAAGACAAGAAACCTAGAGACCACCTAAATATCTTTCAGTAAATTTTGCTACAAAACTCCCAGCATGTGGTAGAGGATAAAAGACTCAGTGACTAACCACATCATGAGACACTGAAATAAGTTATTCTTATGGGTCGCCATGAGTCGGATCCGACTCGACGGCACTTGGCCATGTAAACTTCCTTGGAGTTGCTTTCCAGAACCAACCAGGTGAAACCAGTTCTGTGGATTTACTCAGAAGTCCAAATTTGGTCAGAGGGCTAGTCAGGACTGGGGAATGAAATCAAGGAAGAAACTGGGCAGACACAGGAACCCTATCACGAGTCCTACTACAAGTCTCAGAAGCCTTCACGGTGGAGACCGTCTTCAAGTACACATGTGCCGCACATCATCACCCCGGCTACCTTGCCCCTCATGCTGTCTAATGGATTAGTTGTAATTCACCTTCCTACCTTAAAATTTTTAAAAACTCAGACAAGTCCTTTATTCAGATAGATGGAGGCTAGCATTGCCCAGACCTGCTCCATCTCTGCCTTCAGGCCTTTCTGTAGTTAACCTTGCCCTTGTGATGTAGGCAGTTTATTTATTTATTTACTTAAAATATATAAATGTAGAGTAAAATCCAAGTGATTACTGGTTTATTACTTTAATAAAGGAACAAGGAAGTACATTGTTGGAATTTGCTAGATACTATTCACACATCATCTTTTTATACCTCACTTTTGTTTTACTTTGATCTTTAGCCCATGAAGATCTTTAGGACTAGAAAGGTTAATTAACCTATGTACACAGATCCAAATCCCACACCCCTCTTTCTTCAACATACAATGGTATATTCTAATAAATAAAATTCTCAGAGCACTGTACAATGAAACTGTCACCTTTCAATACATCATAATGTGGTGGTTTGCCTGTTACTATGATGCTAGAAGCCATGCCACTGGTATTTCAAATACCAGCAGCACCACCCATCGGGGACACAGACTAAGAAGAAAGACCTAACTTACAGACACGGACTAGGAAGTAAGGCCTAGCTATCCATATCCAAAAATTAGTCAATGAATGAGCATTATGCTCTTTAGGAATAATTGGAAACCCTGGTGACATCGTGGTGACAGCTGCTAACAGAAAGGCCAGCCGCTGACATCCACCAGGTGCTCCTTGGAAACTTTATGCATCAGTTCCACTCTGTCTGTAGGGTTGCTGTGAGTCAGAATCAACTTGACGGCAGTGGTTTGTCTGCCTAAGTCTTCATCAGCATCCTTTGAGTTGGTCTCTATTTTGCTGATGATACCGTTGAGAAAGCTTAAACTCAAATGAGTTCCTTTTTAGAGCCCTTTGAGCAGCTCAGCTGGAATCCCAGTGCGGATTTTCTGACATCCAGCCATTGAAATCTGCAACACATTCCTCTCTGCCCACGGAAGCCTATCAGGCTGGGTCATGGACAGCACAGCTGAATGAAGAGAGTGGACTGCCTCAAGGCAGATCAGGGGCCTCATGTACTCAGGTCTTAAAAATCTAAATCTACAGAGTGATGGCCAGTGTCACCATTAAAAAAAGGGAAAAACCAAAATCCAAACCAAAGAACTTTAGATGCAATTGTCTGTGGCAGCCTCTGAGTGCATTATTAAAGGAAATAGGAGCCTTGGCCATCGGTCCCTAGCCAATGACACTGATATGACGGAAGATAGCTAGCAGCTTCTATGAGAGTCAGAGTAATTAAACAGCCGGTGTATTTGTGAAGTCTAGAAGCGTGTGCTGATTCTGCATTTTCTTGTTTTCCCCATCCCTGCCATGTGGTGTCTTCACGTGTCTCCTGTATTAAACTGCTTCATAAACCTACTTGGCTAGCACATGGCAGTATAAGATGATGTTTCAGTGACAATAAAGCCCACATGGTGTGGGAGTCGAGGGGTTGGGACATCAAAGACTTACGTATGGATCCCAGCTTTTTAAAACAATATCTTACTAGCTAACATAAGAGTGAACCATGTAAGCCGCAGAAACTCAACTTTTTTGCCTACAGATCTGGCAACCTCAGGTGGTTCAGCCTAACTGATGGAATAATCAGGAAGTCCTTTCAAAATTGTTGCTGTTTTTGTTAGCTGCCATCAGTTCTGCCCACTGTGATTCACAGGGTTTTCACTGGCAAATTTCAGAAGTAGATCACCCAGTCTTTCTTCCTAGTCTATTTGTGTTTGGAAGTTCTGCTGAAATCTGTTAAGCCTCACAGCGGCATGGATGGCTCCACTGCCAGATAGGTGGTAACTGTATGTACGTACGTGAGATGCACTGACTGGGTGCCTTACCTGGATCTCCCTCACAGAAGGTAAGAATTCCACCACTGAAACACCACTACCCCCTCATAAAGCCACGACAAAGCATGTATTGTTGTTATCTACACTTCACCAGTGAAGAAACTGAGGCTCAGAGAGCTTGTCCAACGGATCAAGCCAGTGTGTGACCAAGCTGAGATTCTAGCCAGGGTTCCCTGATTCCAGAGTTCATGTTCCCTTGGCTCCACCCCCCATCTGTGACCCTGAGCACCGGCAAGCATTCTTTGTCTCTGAAGTCACCTCTCTCATGTATTTTGCACAAGAAGAAACTCGTGGTTTTCTTTTTTATACCATTTCTTATCAAAGGAGGGAAATCTTGAAAACAGAATACACGGTAAAAATTGACAGAAGGATAAGAGTAAAAATCAAAGGAGGTCAAGTGGACAAGGAAAAAGAATAAAATTAAAGGATAAAATCCAGATACTTATAGCAATAGTAGAGTGTTACTAAAAAGTGTTAACCAAACCCATCGCCGTAGAGATGATGAGACAGAGTGTAACTGCTCCACAGGGTTTCCGGAGTAGCCAGTGGATTCCAACTGCCAGCCTTTTGGTTGTCAGCAGAACTCTTAACAACTGTACCACCAGGCTTCCACTTGTGAATGTAATAATGGTTAATATAATCATGTCAGAGCTTCTGTACTTAAGCTTCATTATATTATATTTTATTTCTTTTTTTAAAGTTTATTAATTTTGTTGTTGAGAATGCACACAGTGAAACTTACACCAGTTCTGCAGTTTCTACATGTGTTATCTAGTGACATTGATTACATTCTCTGAGTTGGGCCATCATTCCCACCCTCGTTGAGTTGTTTCTCCCCCGTTGTCATAGATTCCCTGCCCATTAGGTTCTCACGTAACCTTTTCAGTTGCTGTTGTAGGTTTGATTGTATACAGGTAGATTTTAAAATAGCCTAATGCTCAAGGCAGTTTTTTTTGTTTTTTTTTTTAACCCACTAAAATATGAGCCGGTATCAACTCAACAGCAATAGTTAAGCTAAACTATTATTTGGTTTTAGAAGACTTCTAGGATATTTCTGGTTTATGGTTGAAAGGATATCTCAGGGCACTAGCAGGGTACATGGAAGCTGGCAAACTGGAAAGTTGTTGGGAACAAATGAAGAGAAGTAAAGTGAGTGCAGGGAGTGGGAACTAGGAAAGAGAATTTCTCTGGAGACGATCTTGCCAGATCCAAGAGCAATGGGGCTGTCAGCTTCTTGATAGAATTTGTCATTCTGTTTTTCACACTACTGTTTCTTACTGAATTCCTGGTAGCAATTATTTCTCTTTCTTGTGAGTTTCTCCAAAAACAAATAAACAACAAAGCCAGGTTTCTCTTTTTCTGTAGTTGTGCAATGGATTCTTTGAACCCTAAACCTTATTGAAACCTCCCCATGTTGGGTTTGGCCTCACTCATATTTTAGCCTATCACATTTTTAAATCTTCCCTCAAATCAAAAATATATAAAACTTTCTTCCATTATTATCTTCTTCTATTCCTGAAGAAAGGAATTGGAATAGGACATTTTAAAGTTTTCTCAGCTTAAGAAAGCATGTTGTTGTCATTAGATTGTCTAGTTGATTCTGACCCATGAAGAGCTTCTCATTAAATAATTAATACACATATTGTTTTGTGACACTGGTTGTCAACCCACAAGTCCACCCTCTTCCCTTCTCGACTGTAGGTACCCCGGCTTTCCTGTCCCTGCCTGGTTTCTTGTGTTTGCCCCTGGGGTGGTGGGCTCATTTGCAGTCTCATTTTGTCTTCTGTGTCTGATCAATCTTTGGGGTGAAAAAAAAAGAGAAACAAAACCAGTCCATTTCAGCTACTAATGCAATCTTTGGCTAAAGGGTAGACCTTAGGAGGGACTTCATTACTGAGCTAAAGCTGTGTTAAGGGGCCGTGATCTTAGGGTTTCTCTATTGTCTGTCAGACCAGTAAGTCTAGTCATTTCTTGCGAGTTTAAATTTTGTTCTGTATTTCTCTCCAGTTCTGCCCAGGACTTTCTGTTGTGATTCCTGTCAGAGCAGTCAGTAGGGGCAGGCAGGCACCGTCTAGTTGGACTCAGTCCGGTGGTGGCTGTGCTACTTGTGGTCAGTTAGTCCCTTGGACTCATCTTTTCCTTGTGTCTTTGCTTTTCTTCATTTCCTTTGCTCCAGATGGGGTGATACCTGCAGAGTATCTTAGATGGCCTCACAAGCTAGGCTGTAATCTTAGTGAAAGCAGCTTGCCAGGTCTTTTTCCCTCAAAGCCGTTTAGTGGTTTATGTGAATTTTTAAATTTTGAGGGGCTGATACATCTAAACTGAATGATTTCAAAACTGAAATACTGCATTCTGAATTGAACAAAAAATTTCTACTCTTCTGAGAAACATTTAACCTTTTATCGAAGGCTGATGTGGTTAGGTACTGTTGAGTTGGTTCTGACTCAGAAATCCTTTGTACAAAAGAACCAAACACTCTCCGGTCCTTCCGCACGCCTTCATTTATTATTATGCTTCAGGCCACTGTTTCAGCGACTCTGTCATCCATCTCATTGAGAGTCTTCCTTTTTCTCAGTGACACTCTACTGTGCTAAGCTATGTCATTCTTCAGGGACTGATCCTTTCTGAAAACACATCCAAAGTATGTAAGATGCCGTCCTTGCTTCCAGGGAGCGCTCTGTTTGTACTTCCTCCACTACGGATTTGTTCGTTGTTTTGGCAGTCCATAATACAGTCAATGTTCTTCTTCAACACCACGATTCAAAGGTATCAATTCTTCTTCTGCTTTCTTTGTTCATTGTCCAGCTTTCACATGCACATGATATGATTGAAAATAGTATGGGTTGGGTCAGATGCACTTTAGTCTTCAAGGTGACATCTTTACTTTTCAATACTTTAAAGAGATCCTTTGCAGCAGCTTTTCCCAGTGCAATGTATCTTTTGATTTCTTGACTGCTGCTTCCGTGGGCATTGATTGTGGACCCAAGTAAAAGGAAATCCTTGACAACCTCAATCCTTTCTCCATTTATGATAATGTGCTTACTGATCCAGTTGTGAGGCTTTTTGTTTTCTTGATATTGAGGTGCAATCCATACTGAAAGCTGTGGTCTTTGATCCTCATCAGTAAGTGTTTCAAATCCTTACTTTCACAAGTATGGTGGTGTCATCTCCTTAACGTAGATTGTTAATGAGCCATCTTCCAATCCTGATGCCTCATTTTCCTTCATATAATCCAGCTTCTCGGATTATCTGCTCAGTATACTAATTAAAAAGGTATGGAGAAAGGATACAACCCTGATGCACACCTTTCCTGACATTAAACCATGCAGTGTCCCCTCGTTCTGTTCACATGAGTGCCTCAATCTACATACAGATTCCTTAAGAGCACAATGAAATGTTCGGGCGTTCCCATGTTATGCAATGTTAACCATAATTTATCGTGATCTACACAGTCGACTGCCTTTACATAGTCAATGAAACACAGGTAAGCATTGTTCTGGTCTTCTCTGCTTTCAACCAAGATCCATCTGACATCAGCAATAATATCCCTGGTTTCATGTCCTCTTAATCTAGCTTGAATTTCTGGCAGTTCCTTGTCAATATACTGTTGCAGTCACTTTTGAATGATCTTGAGCAAAATTTTACTTGCGTGTGATATTAATGATATTGTTGGGGGATTTCTGCATTTGGATGGATCACCTTTCTTGGGAATGGGCGTAAAGATGGATCTCTTCCAGTCAGTTGGCTAGGTAGCTGTCCTCCATATTTCTTGACATAGATGAATGAGCACTTCCAGCACTGCATCTGTTTGTCCGAAACATCTCAATCGATATTCCATCAATTCCTGGAGCCTTGTTTTTCACCAGTGCCTTCAATGCAGCTTCGACTTCTTCCTTCAGTACCATTGATACCTGATCACATGCTACCTCTTCAAATGGCTGAACATTGACCAGTTCTTTCTAGTATAATGACTGTGTATTTCTTCCTTCTTCTTTTGATGCTTCCTGAGTTGTTTAATATTTCCCTTGTAGAATCCTTCACTATTGCACCTTGAGGCTTAAGTTTTTTCTTCAGTTGTTTCAACTTGAGAAATACAGAACGTGTTCTTCCCTTTGGTTTTCTGTTTCCAGCTCTTTTCACACGTCATTATAATACTTTATTTTGTCTTCTCAAGCTGCCCTTTGAAGTCTCCTGTTTAGGTCTTTTACTTTGCCATTCCTTCATTGGCTTTAGCTGCTCGATGTTTGAGAATAAGTTTCGGAGTCTCTTCTGACACCCAATTTGGTCTTTTCTTCGTTTCTTGTATTTTTAATGACCTCTTGCTGTCTTCATGGATGATGTCTTTGATGTCATTCCATAATTTGTCTGGTCTTGAGTCCTTTTGCAATGGTCTTTAAACTCAGGAAGGATATACTCAGGATCATACTTTGGCTCTTGTGGACTTGTTCTAATTTTCTTCAGTTTCAATTTGAATTTGCATATGAGTAATTGATGATCTGTGTGTAGTCAGCAGCTGGTCTTGTTTGGACTGCTGATGTGGGGTTTTCCATGGTCTTTTTCCACAGATGTATTCAATTTGGCTCCTGTGTTTTCCATCTGGTGAGGTCTATGTGTATAGTCAACATTTGTGTTGGTTAAAACAAGTATTTGCAGTGAAGAAGTCGTTGGTCTTGCAAAATTCTGTCGTGTGTTCTCTGGCATTATTTCTATCACCAAGGCAGTGTTTTCCAACTATTGATCCTTCTTTGTTTCCAGTTTTTGCATTCCAGTCACCAGTAATTATCGATACATACTGATTGCATGTTCAGTCAATTTCAGACTGCAGATGCTGGTGACAGGGTGATATGATCCAGAGACTTCATCAATACTAGACCAGGAGAACTAGTTGGTGCCTGGCCATCACTAAAGACTGTCCTGACAGGGAACACAACACAGAGTCCCTAATGTAGTGGGAGAAAAATGGATGTGCAGAACCAGAAGTCTATTTTAAGACCAGACTAGATTGTCTGACAGGCTAGAGGGTCCCCTGAGGACATGGCACCTGGACTCTGTTAGTGTAGAGCTGAAATCGATACAGAAGCCAACCCTGCAGACAAAGACTGGACTGGATTATAAGATACAGTGTGATACTGGTGAAGTTTGCTTCTTGGCTTACATATATACATGAGGCTGGCTGAGCAGCTCCTGTCCAGAGTGAGATAAGAGGGTGGAGGGTGACATGGGAAGTACAGGATGGATGGATGGTAGGAGTGTGCTGTCATATGGTGGAGAGAGCAGATAGAGTTGCACAGTTGTATAGGTACAGGCCTTTTTTTTTTTTTGGTAACTCAAATTCCCTTAAAGCACAGTACAACGTAAAAAAAGGATACCATGGCTTTGGTCAAGTGCACATTAGTCTTTAAGGTGACATCTTTGCTTTTCAACACTTTAAAGAAGTCTCTTGCAGCCTATTTCCCCAATGCAATATGTCTTTTCATTTCCTGAATGCTGCTTCAGTTGGCTGTGATTGTGTATCGAAGTAAAAGGAAAATCTTGACCATTTCAATCTTTTCTCCATTTATCATGATTTGATTAGTGGTCCATCTGTGAGGACTTCTGTTTTCTTGATGTTGGTGTGTAACCCATGCTGAAGGCTGTGGTCTTTGATCAAAGGTTTAAAAACAAACAAACAGAAACAAATCCACTGCCCTTGAGTCTACTCCAACTCATACTGACCCTATAGGGCAGAGCAGAACTGCCCTATAGAGTTTCCAAGGAGTACGTGGTGGATTTGAACTGCCAACCTTTTGGTTAACAGCAAAAGCACTTAACCACTATGCAATCAGGTTTTCCTGATCAAAGGTTACTACTTGCAAAAAAAGCCAAACCTTCTAAATATTTACCCAGTGCTTCACTTAGTGTTTTAACTGCTCTCAACACTAATTCATTGTTAGCTAAGATAAACAATGTTTACTTGTCAAAAGTCCTCATATTTGAGGTTCCAAACCAAAAGTAAAGATGTCACCTTGAAGATTAAGGTGGGCCAGACCCAAGCCATGGTATTTTCAAATGTGTCATATGTGTGAGAAAGCTGGACAATGAATAAAGAAGACGGAAGAAGAATTGACCCCTTTGAGTTGTGGTGTTGGAGAAGAATACTGAATATGCTACCGACTGTGAAAACAACAAACAGATCTGTTCTGAAAGAGGTTCAACCAGAGTGCTCCTTAGAATCAAAGATGGCGAGACTATGTCTTACACACTTTGGACATGTTGTCATGAGGAGTCAGTCCCTGCAGAAATACATTACGCTTGGTAAAATCGAGAATGGTGAAAAAGAGGAAGACTTTCAACATGATGGATTGACACAGTAACTGAAACAGTGGGTTTATGCATAAAAATGATTGTGGGCATGATGTAGGACTGGGCAGTGTTTTGTTCTGTTGTACATGGGGTTGCAATAGTCAGAATCAACTCCATGGCACCTAACAACAACAAACCAAACTGAGGATTCTATAAGACAGAATACAATTGCCGCATGTGATTTCCAAGGAACAATGGGTGGATTAGAACTAAAGACCTTTTGGTGAGCAGCCCTGTTTTGAATCACTACGCCACCAGTGCTCACTGAAGTACAAATTCTGTGATGAACTGCAGGTTTGTTGTTGCTGGGTGCTGTTGAGTTGGTCTGATTCATGGTGACACTACTTACAAGATGCCACCCTGTCCTGAGCTACTCTCACAGTCATTGTCATGCTTGAGTCCATTGTTGCAGCGCCTGCTTCAGTCCACCCTGCTGAGGGTCTCCGTCTTTTTCACTGACCCTCTACTGGAAACCCTGGTGGCATTAAGTGCTATGTCTGCAGGTCAGCAGTTCAGATCTGCCAGGTGCTCTTTGGAAACTCTATGGAGCAGTTCTACACTGCCCTATAAACTTGCTAAGAGTCAGAATTGGCTCAACAGCAGTGGGTTGGGTTGAGTTTGGTTTTCTACTTTTACAAAGCATGATGTCCTTTTCCAGGGACTGATCCCTCCTAATAATGTGTCCAAATTATGTAAGATGAAGTCTTGCCATCTTTGCTTTTAAGGAGCCTTCTGGCTGTACTTCTTCCAAGATAGATTTGTTTGTTTTTGTTGGCAGTTCATGGTGTTTTCAACGTTCTTAGAGAACACCACAATTTAAGACATCAGTTCTTCAGTGTCCTGATTCATAGTCCAGTTTCCAAATGTATATTAAGTGATTGAAAACACCAAGGTGTGGTCAGGTACGCTTAGTCTTCAAGGTGACATCTTTGCTCTTCAAGATTTTAAACGAGTGTTTGCGGCAAGCAGATTTGCCCAGTGCAATGTATCTTTTGATTTCTTGTCTGCTGCTTCCATGGGTGTTAATTGGGGATCCAAGTAAAATGCAGTCCTTAACAGTTTCAACCTCTTCTCTGTTTATCATGATGTTGCTTATTGGTCCAGTTGTGAGGATTTTTGAAGGCTTAGTCAAACCTAATTGAAGCTCTAGCATTTTAGAGTCCACAGTTAGAATTCACCAGCATCCCTTAGACAACCTGTGGGACAGTTCTACTCTGTCCTGTGGGGTCTCTGTAAGTTGTAATCAACTCAACAGCAATGGGTTTTTTTGTTTTGTTTTAAGCTGACAGTCACTAAACTACTTTAAAACATTTGTACGGCTTTTTCTAGAAGTATTGCCTCAGTGAAGCTGTGTCAGTAAGAAATCAACATTAAGAGAAGTGTTTATGTTAAAAAAAAAACACCTTATAACTTGCTTGCAACTTGACAGCCCTTGTAAATCATTATCAGACGTTTTCTGTTCTTGTTGTAACCAAACGCCACTTGGGTTCTTGTCCTATCTTATTAGCCAGTTGAAATAAGATGGGCACCAATTGCAAAAGAAACAAAAAGTGGCAAGTTTACTATTTGCACAGACAATGAACAAGGAGGGGCCTAGTGACCATAATGCCAGGTGTCATCATTCCAGGGGCTTCAAGAGTTTGTTTGTTTCCAGTGGCATCCAGGGGTTGGGTTTAGTACCGGAAGTCTTTGCCGTTAGCCCTCCACATCTATATTTGGAGGTCCAGATGTTGCAGCGTCTTGGAGGCTTCTTGGATGGTCTCAGGTGGAAAGGTTGGCTGGGAAGTATCTTCCTTTCTGATGATAATTAGTCTGCAGTGGGATGAAGGATGTGATCTCCCCAATCTGCCCCTGCTCTAAGGTCTAGGTTGGGCAGCTACAACGAGACAGCCACCACCTGCCGTGATTTCTTGTGGTTAGCAAGACAAAGAAAAGAGGGGGAGGGGTGTTGATTGGGGGTTTCATGGTAAGCACAAAACAAAGAAAGGAGGGGAAGGAGTGTCAATTGGGGGTTTCATTGTGAGCACAATCCTTTTCATTCCTCATCTAATAAAAAGCTGTCTGGCTCCTTACAAGATTGAACACACATATCCTGATTTCCTGGATGACCGTGTGCTTTCCCATTTCACGGCGTATTATTTTGTCCTCCCATAAAAATCTTTGTTTACTTCCCAGCACTTCATAAGGTTTTCAATTCAAGGTTTAATATTTCACTGGAATAGTGAGTTTGAACTTCCAGCCTTTCTGTGAGGGGGCAAGTGTTTAACTGGGAAAACATGGAAACCAGCAAATGTTTTATGGTATATTAAAAATAGAAGAGTTGAGCACTAATGCTACTAATGGCCTACCTACACAGTGTTTGTGGAAAGGGAATAGAGTGGGATGTGATTGCAATTATTTTCAGGATGGGCTAAAACAGTCATTATTTTTTAGGCAGGTTGCCAGAAAAGACCTGCATTAAAAAAATTGAAAAAGTAAATTAAAAAGCTTACTTGATTTTATCTCTGAAGAAAATGGCAAACAAATCTTTCTCCCCCTATACCCTCTTCTAATTTTAAGCACTGAATGTACATTGTGATCATAGTTACCTGATTCTGATTCATAGTGACCATATGGGACAGAGTAGAACTGCCTCACAGGGCTGCCTCACAGGGTTTCCAAGGCTGTTATCTTTACAGAAGCAGGCTGCCCCATCTCTCCGCCACAGGGCAGCTGGTGGGTTTGAACTCCTGACCTTTTGGTTAGCAGGTAAGTGCTTAACCACTGTGGTACAAAGGCTCATTTAATATCCAAAAAAAACTCCAAAACCCACTGCCATCGAGTTGATTTGGACTCATAGCTACCCTATAGGACATAGTAAAGCTGCTCTGTAGAGTTCCAAGCAGCACCTGGAGATTTGAAACTGGTGAATTAAGTCTTCTTTGTCATGGGCCGAGGGAAACCTCCTAAGTGCACTGCCTCAGGGAAGGCAAAGACCCAGGCTCCTCCCAGTGGAAGACAGGTGGGCACAGCCATGCTTCTCCATTCATGTGATTTTAACAACTCAGGCTTTAAACTAGAAATGCAAAATCACCTTGTACAGTAACAGCCAAGACAACTTTGTTAAAAACCTAGTTAGTGTGCTGTCTATGCTTACTATTTGGAAGAACTGCTCTGATGGATAAACTTAAGTTGCCAAGAAAGCAGTTCTATCCAGCTGACTCTGACTCAGTGCAAATCCATGTGAATCAGAGTTAATACTCCACAGGGTTTTCTTCCTCTCTTTCCCTTCCAATCTCTCTCTCCTTTTTGGGGAGGTAGAAGAATTCCGTTTTCTGTGCAAATTTAGTAAAGTTGATTTTTAAAAATGTTTTGTTTTATTGTTTTTGAGACCACACACAACAAAACTTAGCAGTTCAACAGTTTTTATAGGCATCTTTCAGCGGCACTGATCACATTCTTCAAGTGCTGCTACTGTTCTTACCTTCCTTTTCTGAATTATTCGTCCCCCACTAACATAAGCCCTTTACCCCCTAAATTTCCTATCTAATCATTCAAGTCCCCGTGGTCAATTTGGTCTCACATAGATAGATTTTGAAAGACCATAATGCTCAAGGCAGACATTCTTTTTTTAATGAATTTATTTTATTGTTATTGTTGAGACTATGTAACTGGAAACCTGGTCACAGCTTCACACTGCCTGTCACCACAAAGCCAGATGCAGAGATAGAGAGGGATTGTACTTTAAAAAAAAAAACCACTGTCTTCGAGTCGAGTCCGACTCATAGCAACCCTAGAGATCAGAGTAGAACTACTCCATAGAGTTTCCGAGGAGCGCCTGGGGGACTTGAACTGCTGACCTTTTGGTTAGTAGATATAGCACTTAACCCACTATGCCACCATGGTTTCCATAACACGTTATTCAGATGACATCAATCTGAGAAGACAGTGGGTTAACACCCTAAAAACCATCTCAGATCAGAGGGTTTTATAGGAGGGAGGAGGAAGGTTAGGAAAGAAAAGGGGGCATAGCTGGGTATTGTCCAGGTGCCCAGGGGAGGAGTTGTTAGTGAGATGCATCTCTTCTCAGAACTGTAATACTATCTGGGTGGTATCTTAGGAACTGTGATGCTATCTGGGCAGTATCTTAACATCTCATCTTAAGCTGAAGGTCTGAGGGGTCACAAGGTAGATCGTATTTCTTGTTAGGAATTGTGATGTTACCTGGACAGTGGTCTGTAGCTTTCTCAGGTCCCTGGAAGGGACCTGGAAGGTCTGGAAGTCCCAAGGTGGGTGATGTCTGGATCTGGGTGGTGATTTGTAGCTTTCCGGTCAGTGGTTGAGAAGAATGGTCTCAGTCCCCTGGGCAAGGTCTGAAATAAACCTCACGGTCATTGTAATTTTTCTTGTCAGTCTGAGAGAGCACATTGGTGAACATAAGAATCTAATAAAGATCACTTAGGTTATTAAACTGCATTCCATCCCCTGCCCCAGTTATCATCCCAAACTGAATTAACAGACCTGCATTCCTCTCCCTGTTGCTGGGGTAGAAAGTCGATTATTCCAAAGACCTCAAAGAGATAATGATATTTTAGGAAATTTACACTGTTCGTTAAGATCTAATGGAATCGTATGAATCCCTGTTAATGTTCTGTGACAATCTTTAGATGCCGATCCGTTTGAAATCTGGCCATAAAAACTGCTGAAAATGTAATCCCAGCAGGACAGTTTCTGGAGCAGCTCTTCTCACGGCTTCCCTGGGTTTGCCAGCTTCTCTCTTAATAAAGCATTCCCTGAACACTTGCTGTCTCTGAATTTTTGGCTGCAGTGACAGGTGGAATGAACTTGCTTTGGTTCAGCAAAAATCAGGCAAGAATTTCAATCAACACTTTTACGGTTATTAATTCCTTCAAATATACACAGCAAAATCTGCATCATCGCAACCATTTCTATGCATAATTTCAAGCATTTCTATGTATAATTCAATGACAGTGATTATATTCTTGGAGTTGTTCAACCATTCTCACCCCTCTTTTTTTTTTATTTGTTTTTCCCAGTTAATATAAATGTACTGCTCCCCAAAGGTTCCTATCTACCGATTTCTCTTGTCAATTTGATCTCAGATAGGTAGATCTTAAAAGAGCGTAATGCTCAAGGCAGACATTTTTTACTAGTTAAGTTAAAATATTGTTTGGTTTTGAGAAGGCTTCAGGGTATAGTTTTGTTTCAAGGTTTAAAGATTTAAGGCTTAAGGTAATAGTGTAGGAGTTTATCCAGTCTTAACAGCTCTGGAAAATTTGAAATTCTATTCTGAGTTTCCCTTTTTGATCAGAATTCTTCTATGGATCAAAATGTTGGGTAATGGTAGCTGACTACTAGCCACTTCTGGTCTTATGACAAAGCAGGCAGTTGCTCATAAAGGCAGTTAGCCATGCATTCCATTTCCTCTCCCTCTTTTTGACTTTTTTTCTTCTGCCTGCATTGCTCCAGGTGAGTAGAGACCAAGTATTGTGCCTTGCATGACTGCTTACAAGCTTTTTAAGACCTCAGGCACTACACAGTGAACTAGGAGATAGAACAGAAGCACTGAATGCATTATTAAACCAATGAAATGAGATGTCCCATAAAACTTTGACCCTAAACTTCTAAACCAAGGAACCAAATTAATGCTTCATAGAGTTTTCAAAGGCTGATTTTTTTTTTTTAGAAAATAGTCAGGTCTCTCTTCTGGGTTGCCTCTAGGTAGGCTTGAACCTCTAACTTTCAGTTGCAGCTGAATACATTAACCACTTGCACTGCTCAGGTTATTATTATTAGTTATTTTTACAAATAATGGTGATGAATTTGAGAAAATGACAAGCATACTGTTGCCCATTGTATTAAAAATGTTATTAACAAAAGTGTTGAGAACTATGGTTCTTAATGTCTGTGTGGTCCATGTTTGAGATTTATAAGGTTACCAAGTTCCTGGATGGAGCAAATGTTTAATTTTCAACTATTAACTGCTCATGAAAACAGTTAGCCATGTATTCCATTTCCTCCCCCTCTTTTTGACTTTTCTTCTGCCTCCATTGCTCTAGGTGAATAAAGACCAAGTATTGTGCTTTGCCTGACTGCTTAGAAGCTTTCTAAGACCTCAGACACTACACAGTGAACTAGGAGGTAGAACAGAAGCACTGAATGCATTATTAGGCCAACGAACTGGGATGTCCCATGGAACCATGGTACTGTAGCAGGAAGAAAGATAAGTTTGGCCCACAGAGCAGAAAGCACCTCGAACATCACATTGTTTATAGAGGAAGAGGCCTTTATTAGCCGGTGGCGAGGCAGATGGATTCATGTCTGAAAAATAGCCACACACCCTGTTCCATTATCAGGCACATCTATTTATACATTTTTCCAAGAAAGCAGACAAAAGAATTTCCATACATTCTCCTAACTGGCAGTTACAGGTACACAGATTTTCAGATTGCATGTCAGTTGGCCTAGCTTACTTAGAGAGGCACTAGGTACCCTCTGAAATGAGGGTATGTATGTGTATATGCATACACGTATACATACGTATATACGTGTGTGCATATACATATGTATGAAAATAGAATATACAGTAAAGTGGAGTCTTGTCGTAAACATAAGTTAAAATTGGCTGAACCATGTATTGGCTAAACTATTAAAACACAAAATGGCTATGTTTGAGCTAAGTAAGACGGTGAGAAAATACAAGGTCATGGCAAAGATGAGGAAAACAACTGCCAGATAGACATGGCCACAGATGGTCTAAGAGATGGTAAAGACCATAACCAATCAGGAAGAAGTCAACAACTTCTTCAGAAATAAGGCTTACAGATTGATGGATAACAACCAGAACCAAGCGAACAACTTTTCTTAAAAACCCAGCACTCTGGACTTGGGGCGCAGCAGTCCCCTCCAGCGGTCTGTGCCTAAGGTCTGCTGCCCTGACCTCGTTCGCCTCATCCTCGAAGGCCTGGGGGTGCGGTCTCCCTCTGGAGGTCTGTGCCCGTGGTCTGTTACTGTGCCTCAGCTTCGAGAGCCAGGGGCCCAGCCTCCTCCTGAGAGTCTGTATCTCCTGGTTTGCTGTGCTCTGTGACTTGACCCTGGGACTTCATCTGCTTGCCATCAGAGGTTGGTTCGAGTGACTGTGACTTTTCCCGTTGCCGCCTGGGTCTCCTGTGCCATCCCTCGGGGCGGATCTACCTCAGAGATGCCTTACCATCCTCCTGACATCTACATGGCCTGCTTCCAGTGACTGTAACAAGGCTTCTGTTAATGCTGGAGCCTGGTGTGGCGTTCCTGCCTGCTTCACCTCGGAGACATTCTGTCCTCGTAAAATTCTACTTCGAATTCTCCTGACATCAGAGCGGTGAGAGCACAGCCAATCCTTAAATTCCTTAGCGTGAACCCTGCTTTTAGGGAAGTGAGAGTGTTGACATACTAACATTATGACTTGAGCGTTTTGTTTGCAGTCCCCGTGGGACTGAGGTAGGATTCTGCACGGTTTTAACTAATGCAAATGACAGTTCCCAACTAACGTAAATGCAGATAAGAGTTTTTAAGTAATGTGAGTACCAGCACTTTGGGTCCCGGTGTAGCACCTCCCTCTCCTCTGCTTAATTGTGAGTGTACGGTGTGATTAAATAAAGCATATTATTCACCCCAAATCTTGCTAGCTACTTATTTTCCTCTCGTGACCCACGATGTTTTCTGGGTGCTCATGACACTCTCTCCTTAGAAACTGGGATTATCAAGGATTTCTATGGGGGTAGGAGGGAGCATCCTGGACTGGTGCCAGGAGAGGCATCTGGACTTTTACCTTCTCCTTAGAAACTGAGTTATTTCACGATTTCTATGGGGTGGGTGGGGGGGGGAGGGAAGTTGGTATCTCTGATGCCCCAACCCTAATTTAGTCATCAGGCAGCTCATTTTTGTTTAATGAACAGAACAGGTATATGTGTAGTGAAACAGGCATTGATTTGATTAAAGTTTGAAAAATTCCTCACAAAGCAGACCGGTGCCTTCTTATCTAGACAGCATAACAAAGGCTACTTCCTCAGGTGAATTCACCTCTCAAGGGGAAAAGCGCGTAGGCCTGGGTGTGGGTACCAGGGTCACATGCAGCGGGCCATACCCACCCTTGTCCAGCATCTGACGTCATGCATTCCAAGGGTTTTTGGCTGTTTGCATTCACTCATTTACAGGCTCACAAGACCCGCACCCGACCCTTCTGGAGTATAAGTGTTACCTTCTTAAAAGCTTTTTTTCCCTCTGTCAGTACAAACCCACCCAAAGGTGTCTCAGAAGAAAAGACTTAGTGATCTGTTCCCAAAAGCCTAGGGAGTGCAGTCCAAGATTTCTGTGGTTCCTGAAATGTGTCACAACACACATGTTTCTGTGCACGGATACAGGTACCCATATAAAGGCATTGTTGCAGGAGAGAGGAGGAGGAGATCATAGCTTTGGTCATATACTCTGAGAAGCGTATGGCAAGTGAATGAGAAAAGACTGTAAATGCTATCAGACAGTGCTCCAGGGTCTGTGGCTACCTGCTGTCAAAAAGCCAATCTCAGAGACAGATACGGGTGAATGACCAAAAGTTTATTTGCTAACTGGTATTGTTGAAATGAGGAAGGGCGCGGTAAAAATTGGAGGTATTAAAGAAATCCCCAGGAAACAACTTAATAGCAGAAAATACCATAGAATAATCTCACCTTTGTCACAAAACACTGTCACAAGACAAGCCTGGGGGCAACCTTGCAAGTGACAGCCTGCAAGTGACCCCTAGACCTTGACCACATTTTACAACTAATAGGAGTTAACCAATCAATGTAAAGGTCAGTTCACCCTCCCTGTTTTGCAATCTCATGACTTAAATACTGGGTGCTGAGGAAACTCGTCATCGCCCCCTGCTCTGTGTAGCTTGGGGTGCGTCCCTGGTGCACCAGTATTTTTCCTATTGGGCATATTTTTTAATAAAATTTAACCTTTAAAGTAACAGTGTCGCATCTTGAAAATCGCGGACCCTAACAGTATATTTGCTAACTGGTATGCAAAAGAACAGGGAAATACTCTTGTCCTCAAAATTTGTTTGAATTTGTCAGGTAAAGTCGGAATATTTAAAGAGAAATACCACCTGCAAATATATGGAACAATGTGGGCACTTGAGGGCATCTGGTGGGTTCCCGGGTGGAAGTCAACTGGGTGGAAGTCATCTGCTTCGCAATCTCACAGGCCATCACCGGTCATCAAGGAAAACAAGGATGTCATCTGGCCAGCAATCGGAAAGAAGAAGGCCTTAACACAAGTTACTTTTCTGTCCTTCCCAGCCTGCTGCTTAGTTCTTTTATCATTGGTTAGAGCTCAATTATCAGGACAAGAGGATTCATTCACATCCTATAGTTTACTGCATCTCCGCTGGTGCCTCTGAGGGCCCCACCCTGGCATCTGGCCACCTAGGGCTTGTGGAATGTGCAGGTCACGCTTTTCCCTGCAGGATGGTTGGTGATCTGAAACAATGCCTCTCAGGCTCTCAATCTTAAATGCTCCTCATCCTGGGATTTTTCAGTCTCTGGTTTCATAAGCTTGGTAAGAAAAGCTGTGGACTGAAGAGAGGCCAGTCAAAATCTGAGGCTGACTTTAGGACACCAGCCAGCTCTACTCTACTCTCTTAATAAAGCTGGAAACTTTTAAGTCATCCAATGCAATGTCTTACAGGAAGCCATGAGAGACCCAGCTATTAAGTCCCTCTGAATATGTCCAGTATAAGAACATCACTACTTCCCGTGAGGGACAAAATATTCTTGTCTTAGTCATCTAGTGATGCTTTAACAGAAAAATCACAAGTAGAAGGCTTTAAAAAGAGAAATTTTCACTACTTCCTGTGGAGGGTGGAGTATTCTCGTCTTAGTCATCTAGTGCTGCTTTAACAGAGACACCACAAGTGGATGGCTTTAAAAAGAGACATCTTATTTTGCCACAGTGCAGCAGGCTAAAGGTCCAAATTCAGCATGTCAGCTCCAGGGGAAGGCTTTCTCTGCCGGCTCCGGAGGAAGGTATTGGTTGTCAATCTTCCCCTGGACCGGAAGCTTCTGAGGCATGGGGACCCTGTCTTTTCCAAAGGATGGTGCTCAGCTCCTGGCACTGCTTCATAATGGTTCCCATGATGGTCCCCTTCATGAGGTCCCCAACTCTCTGCTTGTTTTCCTTTATATCTAAAGAGATTTCCTCGAGGCACAATACAATCTTACACATTAAGTCCCGCCCCACTGACAAAACTGCCACCCATCCTCCCTCATTGACATTGTAGTGGCTGGGCTTACAGTATGGAGGAACATCCCACAACACTAGGAATTACAGGGTAGGGGTGGGGGAGACACAACTCAATCCGTGATAATTCTTTATTGTAATAAACCGAAATCTGCCTTCTTAAAACTTTTCCTGATTGTCTTAATTTCACCTGTTAAAATAATCCTCATCTTAGCATTCCTTTTTCTATAAAACAGCAGTTCAAATGGTCATACACTAGCCTAGTACATCCTGAGTCATGGCCAGGTACAACAAATGTAGTTTCAAAAATCTGTTCTAAATTGTGACATGGTTGCCTGGCTCAACATTGTCCTTCGGGTTTGACCACATTCTAGTTAACCAGTGCCCTGTCAAATGTGATCTCTAGAACAACTGATGTGATCAATACCCCTTTTCATTGCTCAGTTGCTGTGTGTACCATTCTATGTGTGTTTACTCTTTCAAGTGTCAAAAAGCAATGGTGTCAATTTAAAGACTAAAGTGTCCCTGACCCAAGTCATGGTGTTTTCAAAGCTGGGCAGTAAATAAGGAAGCCCAAAGAATTGACACCTGTTAACTACGGTGGCGGTAAATATGGAATATACCACGGACTGCTACAGAAACAGACAAGTCTGTCTGTCTTGGGAGAAGTGCTCTCAAAATGTTCGTTAGAAGCAAGGATGGCAAGACTTTGGACACGTTATCAGGGAGGATCCATCCTTAGAGAGGGACATCATGCTTGGTAAAGTAGATGGTCAGGGAAAAAGAGGAAGACTCGTAACAAGATGGATTGACTCAGTGGCTGCAACAGTGGGTTCAGGTATAATGAGGATTGTGACAAGGATGCCGGACCAGGCAGTGTTTTGTTTTGTTGTACATGGGTTGCCATGAGTAGGAACTGACTTGATGGCATTTAAGAACATACATTTGGGACTTGTGCAGCACAACACAAAATCAAACAAGGTAGATCTATCCTTCCTTTCTTTCAGAAGAGGTTCCGATTCATGAACAAAAAAACCCTCAGCATTGTTACTCATCGTAGCCCTATTGGACAGAGCAGAACTGCCCTGTAGAGTTTCCAAGGAGCACCTGGCAGATCTGAACTAGCGACCTTTTGGTTAGCAGCTGTAGCACTTAACCACTACTCCATCAGGGTTTCCTCCAACTCATGCCTGTTAATTAATTCTTAAATTCTATCACAATCCCACTGAATAAGCTATGACCTAAAAAATAAATCACGAAAATGACCTCCAACAATGTATATACAAAATAATAAAGGGAAGAAAGAAAAACAAAAATGGTTAGCATGTATAAATAAACTCACACAGTTAAAAATTAAAGAGAAAAGCAAAAGTAACAAATAGCAATTTCATTATTCTCTACATCAGTGTTCATCTCTTAAATTAGCCTTAGGTCATGTCTCCTTTTGGCTCAGGGATCAGCTGATACTCCCAGAATATGTTCATCAGATCTGCTGTGTCTCCAGACTCCCACCTCTGCCCTTGAACAGTTCTTTAAATCAGAAGAAAGCACTGTGTACTAACCTAGCTCAATTTTATTTTGTGAGTTTACTTAAGTTTTGATAGTAAAATATTCCAAAAGAGATCATTTCAATCCTCATTTCTGTGACCTATGACATTCATAGATTTATATTCACAGAAATTTTATAATAATTATCTTCTATTTTTATTTTTTGAAGGTACCCCAGTAGTGTGATGGTTAAGCACTCAACTGCTAACTCAAAGACCAATGGTTAGAACTCACTGGCAGTTCTACCAGACAAAAGACTTGGTGATCTGCTCCTGTAAAGGTTACCACCTAGGAAACACTATGGGGCAGTTGTACTCCATCCTTATAGGGTCACTACTGTGAAGGAAAACCCCCTGAAGGAAACTTCCCCTTATCTTATCCTGCCCCCTTCTGCCGATGCTCCCTGCCTAGCACATCGTCTCTGTAGAAGCCTGCTCCACTTCCCCATCGGGGCCAGTCGTTGGGGGTCCGTAAGCCCCCTCTGGCCCGCTGCTGTTACTTGAATAAACAGCTGCTTCCTCTCTCCTTGGGTGGTAGTTGATTTCCTATAACACTATGAAGTCTGGATTGACTCCATGACACACAAGAACACTCTTTTTTATCTTAAAAAGAATGTTAAACACGATGGGCTAAGAACAGAGTCCTGTGACATTGCACTGGTGACTTCCTTCCATGCTGACATACACCATGAATGAAAGCCCTTTTTTTTTTAATAAATCTTTCGTAGCGTTCGATGCTGTGTCTTTCACTACTCTGTGCTCCCCGTCTCCGTTGCTACACAACTGCCGCCCTGTGTTTTTCAAAGCTCGTAACAGCTGTGTTGAGCGTCAGGTCTTCAGGTGTCCTGACCAGAGGACGGGTGTTTGGCTTTACAAGTTAACACGGCAATAGCTGACGTAGTTTTCACCCCGTTGTACTGTAAGGATCATGCTCTGTGGTGACACTGTCATCTACAGTTTTACCAAAAGGAAAAATTTAGCTGTTGAGGAGCAAAGACAACTTTAAGCAAGGATGGTCCTGCTGGTGGAGAAGTCATCAGAGGAAACGGAGACCCAGCCAACCACCAACCAAGACTCAAGTGTGAAAGCTGTGAGGATAGAGAAGACCTTGCTTGGGATCAATAAAAAAGAAAATGCTAACCTTTTCACTTGTTGGCAAGTCTTCCATTTGCTGGATAATTCAATCCTGGGATGATGAGACAGAAGTGGTAACTTTGGTGTGACAGACAGGGCTGGGATTTTAATACATGTTTTGGAGGACATAATTTAGTTCAGAACAGCAGTCTGAACCAGTAGGACTTTTCTGTCCTGCGGTAATGGGGTGTAAGGATGGGTGCTATGGAAGGAGGTTGGGGCAGGAACAGGCTAGGCTTTTCAGAAGCCCTGTGTATGAAAGGGAGGGATGGACACAGTGACGCTCCTTACTCTTCACTGTGAACTGGGATCACTGATTGATCTTGTTGAAATGCAGATTCTGACTCAGGGATCTGGGGTGAGGCCTGAGATTCTGCATTTCTAACAAGCTCCCACCTGACGATGATACCGTCAGTCCCCCAGCCATGCTCTGAGAAGCGGTGAGGATTCAGATACAATTTTCTGGCATCTGTAGATTGCCTGGGTCTAGCTCTGGCCTTGGGCTTGAATTCCATGTTGTGTTCTAACTGGCTTTTAATTTTTCAAGTCCAGATAAACCAAAACCAAACCCAACCCACTGCCACTGAGTGGATTCTGACTCATAGTGACCCTATAAGCTTTGTTAAAGCCAGTTGCCTTCCTCAGGAAGCACTGCCTCAGGACAAGTTTTGTATGGGACTTTCTAGAAAGTCAGGTACGTGTATCTGTGCTGCCCTCTGTTGGCTGTGGTTTGACATGCACAACCTGTCCCGAACTGGACTCAGTGTTGGATGGAGTTTTCCTATCGGCAAACCAAACCCACTGCTTTCGAGTTGGGTCTGACTCATAGCAACTTGAGATCATTCAGGAGCAAATAACCCAATATAAGTCCTGTGCTCACCTTGCTTACCGGATTATCTGTAGTAAACAATTTCACAGTTTTTGGCTACACCCAAGATTCTGCTTCTAGATATGGCTGGCATAGTCCTTTCCTACAGAACCTTCCTACAGAGATGGCATGTTCTTCTTGAACTGAGTCCAATTTCCAGTCAAACGGAGAGATGCCGTGTTCTCCTTCGTATTTATAATCCGTGACAGGGAAGGATGATCACTTCAGCAAGGCAGGCACAGGGTGTGGTGGAACCCACTGAAATCGGTCACTATAGATTAGCAAAGTAAGAACAGTAAGCCTGTGCTGATCTTGTTGAGTGGGCCATCCATCCCTGATCACACTTGAAGTTGCTGGGCTGTTCTAAGAGAGGAAAAGTATTGGCTCCATTTCTTCAACCTCGCATACTTGTTCTGTGACAAATTTTTGCATGTGGATACATTCAGCGCTCCATTGCAGGTTAGAGTTTGTTCTGCAGAATTAGTTCTTTGGACTATGTTGTTTGCTGTAGTTAGGTGCCATCAAGTTGGTTCTGACTCATAGTGACCCTGTGCTGTGAAAGAAACACTGCCCAGTTTTGTGCCATGGCCACAATCGCTGTTACGCGTCAATGCATTGTTGCGTCTCTGTGTCAATCCATCTTGTCGAGGGTCTTCCATCTTTTCGCTGACCCTCTGCTTTACCAAACACATTGTCCTTCTCTGGTGACTGATCCCTCCTGACAACGTATCCAGTGTATGAGGACTTAGTCTTGCCATCCTTGCTTCTAAGGAACACTCTGTTTGTACTTCTTCTGGAAGGGATCTGTTCATTCTTTTGAAAGTACATGCCATATTCAATATTCTTCTCTAATACCACAATTCAGAGTTATAAATTCTTCCATCTTCCTTATTCATTGTCTAGTTTTTGCATGTATATGATACAGTTAAAAATACCATGGTTTGGGTCAGATGCATCTTAGTCTTCAAACTTAATATCTTTACTTTTTGACACTTTGAAGAGGTCTTTTGTAGTAGGTTTTCCCAAGGCAACACGTCTTTTGATTTCTTGACTGCTGCTTCCATGAGCATCGATTGTGGAACCAAGGAAAATGAAATCCTTGACAACTTCAATCTTTTCTCCATAAATCATGATGTTGCTACCTAGTCCATTTGTGAGGATTTTTGTCTTCTTGATGTTGAGGTGCAATCCATTCTGAAGGCTGTGGTCCTTGGCCTTCATCAGTGAGTACCTCAAGTCCTCTTTACTTTCAGCAAGCAAGGTTGCATCATTTATGTGATGCCAGTTGTTAATGAGTCTTCCTCCGATCCAGATGTCATGTTCTTCTTCATAAAGTTCAGTGGCTTGTATTATACACTTTGGATATGGGTTAAATAGGTATGGTGAGAAGTGCTGATGCACACCTTTCCTGACTTTAAACCATTCAGCTTCCTCTTGTCCCGTTGGCCCAACTGCCTCTTGATCCTTGTACAGATTCCTCATGAGTACAATGAAGTGTTCTGGAATTCTTACTCTCTGCAATGTTATCCATAATATGTTATGATCCACATAGTTGAATGCCTTTGCATAGTCAACGAAACATAGGTAAGCATCTTTCTGGTATTTTCTGCTTTCAGCCAAGATTCATCTGACATCAGCAATGATGTCTCTGATTCCACACTATGGGACAATGTTATTAACATCACATGTAAGACAAAAAAATTGCTTAGGACCATTCAAAACTGGCTGCAGCAGTATATTGACAGTGAATCACCAGAAATTCAAGCAAGATTCTATTGTCTTTGGGATATGAAAGGTCAAAAGAGGCCTCGGGTTAAAATGTTGAATTACGTTGAGTCTGCTTATTCCAGTAATGCTACTGATGAGAATGCTGCTCTTGCTTTATAACCTGGTAAAAACTAGATAGTGTCTGGTGGAAAACCAGCACCATGAGTTTAAAAAGCCTGCAATGTCCACCATCTAGGAGTACAACTAAGCCCAGGTATTAATCATTGATGTATTATCTCCAATTTCCAGTCAAAAGGAGAGAATGATTTAAAAAATAATGTTGGAGTCATTATTTCTTGTTCTTGAACATAGAGAATGTAACCCAGCTGGAGCTGAACTCACAAGGGTGCGTAAACTGAGCCCTGAGGCATAAAGACAGTAACTAAGATAATCTTAAAGATATGTTTTTAAGAAGTTTTCACATAAGCACTTCAAACAGAACACAAAATCCTTTCCACGTAACTTTTCTACTAACGTTTAATAACTAGAAAATTTGGACCAATAAAGATTCTCTTGACTGTCACTACTGAGATCTGTGCCAATGATTAAGAAGAAGTTCCTAACAGCTAAGTAGCCTCAAGTTTTATTCAGTGATATTTTCCACATACTAGACCCGATGTGCCCTAAGAATACATACTGTTGTGGTTTTAGTGAGACTCTATTTATTGTACCAATTGCCAGTTTCTAGGCTTGTATACTTCCTGTGCCCTCCCTGTTAGGGTTAACCATATTTTCTACTGCAAGAGCTAGACTTCTCTTTCCACTCCTAGATGCCAAGGAACGAATTTGTCAAAACTGTGAAAATCAGACTTGCTGTATTTTCTCTGTGCTCACCACCTCACTGATAAAATTGTGGTAAGTTTCTACTCTGCGTTTCTAACAGCTCACCATCTTTGAGAATACGTGTCAAAACAGTGACCCCAGAGAGCAGGAAGTAGCCAGAACAACACAATGCCTGGTTTCTCAATGTTGAGAAACTGAACAACAAAAGAGGGAAATTGATGCTGGACTTTAAACCCACTGCTGTTGAGTCAGGTTGGACTCATAGTGACCCTAGAGGTCAGAGTAGAACTGCCCCACACAGTTTCCAAGGAGAGCCCAGTGGATTTGAACTGCGGACCTTTTGGTTAGCAGTTGAAGCACTTAACCACTACACCACCAGGGTTTCCATGATGGACATTAGCAGAATCACACTCTCCCTTTTGCACATTGTACTAGCCTTATGTTTTTTCTTTCTTTAACTTAAGCAAACAGGTTTGAAATCAGTCAGTGTCCCTTGTAGGAATACAAAAAACAGCTAATAACATTCCTTTGCTTAAATAACCACAAAGGATGAGACACTCATCCAAGTTTTCCTCTTATCTCCTTGCTTGTAGTTACTTTTCTCACTTGAATAACCTCAAAAGATAAAACTTTCATTCCGCTCCCTTCTTATCTCCCTATTTGTAGTTATTTTTAAGGTCAGCTGCCCAAAGCTAAGTCAACAAGAGACTTGGGTGACCGCTGAATGACTCCATTCCACAATGAGTTGCTCCTAATAACCAAAGAGCTCATGCTAAGGAACTAAAACACCAAACATAAGTCACCAGAATATATATCTGGACTCAGTTTGGGAGTGCAGAGTCTGACTGTCATTTCTGTGCCCAGTCTCAGCCCAGCCCCGTTTAAATATGCGTAGTATTGCCCAGGAATTTGATGAACATATGTAACTCTCTTTTTACTACTTAGTATAAAACTTCTCACAGGCTTTTGTTAGTGGAGACTTTGGAGGAATCTATCCCCTCTGTCTCCTTGCATACCAATGCATGATAAAAGCTCTTGCTTCTCATTTCATCCCACTGAAAGACTGGCTGTTTGAAGTAGGAAGCATAAACTTGGACTAAGTCTGTGGTAACAATAGGATCACCACAGAAGAGTCACCAGCCTGGCTGACCTAACCAGTATGAGGAAATGAGGTGCTCCCTGCTTCCTTGTGACTACAAGGGAGCGTGTACAGCACCCAAAGGAAGAAGGATGTGAAGGGTCAATGGTTGAGAGCTTCAGGAATGAAGGTTTGGGTCACACCGTCGGGCAAGCCTTCCAAGCCTGCAGAGCTGAAAGCTGAGTGTGAGGGATCTTCACATGTTCCATTGTGTCCCCTCTGCACGTACGCGTGTTGTTCATCCTCTGCCTTGGTTTCTATGGCACTTGGCTTGGCTGGCCTTCATTCTTGTCTTTGATCAAAAGCACCTTTTCAAAGCTGCCAACGCTGCCCTTTCTTTTGTATTTCTTCATGTTGTTGTACGTCATCTGGCTTGATAGTACATTTGCTTGCTTTGTTTGTTGTTGTGGCTACTGTTGTTTGTTTGTGTGTTTATATACGTATCACCTGTCTTTCCTTCTAGAAAATGAGCTCCTGTGATCAGAGACTTTGTCCTGTTCATCTGTGATATCAGCTTCTAAACGAGTCGCTGCTGGGTATTGTTCAGTGAGTGTGCTGGAGTGGGGAATGAAGGTGTTGACCGACCGACTGGCTGCTCCCTAGCAGTAAAGGTGCTGCACAAGCCAATGGCACAGGAGCTTCTCCTGGGCTCAGGGAACCAGTGTCTTTTTTTGTCATTGATTTGCTTAGCAAATTCACGGTTTTATGGGAAGCCCTAGTCCCTGTAATTTCTGAAATGTACTCACAGGGTTAGAACTCTTGTTTGAAGGCACGTGTATCTGCCAAGGAGCCGGCAGCCAGTCATTTCATCCAGGCCTGTGTTGACCAGGATGGCAGACTCTCTGTGACCTGTCCCTAAATAGCAGACCCGTGTTAGCAGTTCTCTAGCGGACAACATTTTGGTTTTGCTCGTGGTTCACTGACCCTCACCACCTCAGTTTCCACCAAATCCAAATGCGAGATAAATAGGGAGGCCCCTTAGTCTCATCACTAACTTATTCCTCAACTGGAATTTATTTCTGCCACAAGGGCCCCTGCCCTGCCTGTTGTACTGAAGAAGTCTCTCTCTTGTCACCACACATCATCAGTCCCCTCACTCAGGTGGAAACAACCAGCTCCACAGGCTCTCAGCCACAGAGCTATGATACCTTAGCACACCCCAAACAGTTATGAGGGTGTCGCAGTTTCTGGATTCTAGTAATAAAGAAGAGATCAAGAATACCTTGGGCATTTCCTGCAAACTAGAGTGGTCTCAAAGCTTTCCCTGTTAGGAAGGTCTTGAGTACATGCTACTGTTACAAACCCCAGGAGAAGAGTTCCGTCACGTGGGAGGTATAAATCCATTGCATAGTTGCAGGTGTGGAGGAAGAGAGGACAGACCTGGCTCGCACAGACATTGGGTGGAACAATGTTTTACTCAACAGAGACGAGGCAGAACAGTGCCAGCCTCAATAGTGGACCTCGATCTTCCAGTCAGCGGGTCTCCACCTGCAGTCAATGTGGGGAGATGGTCTGCATGCACTCCTCTAGTGCTGCAGGGACTAAACCCCACTCATTCCCCACTGGGAGCAGGCTCAGATGCAGAACTGACTAGGTGTCACATAATTGACACCCTTAGCTTATCAGTGCCTGGGAATACTGGCACGTGCTCCAGGCACAGTTGCTATGTGTTTTGGGTCAAGACAACCCTATAAAAGGAACTCAGTCCCTACTCAAAGCCTATGCAAAAACCAGATGGCACATCTGGTCCCAAAGACATGGTTCATTTGTGGGCGTCAGCTACTGGCCCACCCCACAGATGCACCCTCTCTTAGGCTCTCTTGAGTGGGCTAAAAAGGGGTCACCTCACTGCTGGAGGGGCTTGGAATCAGACTCGGGTTTAGGGACTTGGAAGTGGGCCTCTCCTACTTGTTTCACATGGGTGCTGTTAATAGCTTGGCTGTTGTGGTTGTTAGGTGCCATTGAGTTGGTCATACTGACATAATAATGGCCCTATGGACAACAGAACAAAACAGTGCCTGGTCCTGTACCATCCTCACAGTTGTTGCTAGGTTTAGTCCATTGTTACAGCTACTGTGTCAATCCATCTTATTAGAGCTCTTCCTCTTTCTTTGCTGTCTGCATTACCAAAAATGATGTCCTTCTCCAGGGTAGTGATCTCTCCTGAAAATATCCAAAGAACATGAGACAAAGTCTCACCATTCTTGCTTCTAAGAAGCATTCTGACTGTGCTTCTTCCTAGAGAAATTTTTTCATTCTTCTGCAAATCCATAATACATTCAGAATTCTTTACCAACCCCATAATTCAAAGGTATCAATTCTTCAGTCTTCCTTATTTATTGCCCAGCTTTTGAATGCACATGAGGTGACTCAAAAGACCAAGACCTGAGTCACGAACATTTCAGTCCTTAAAGTGACATCTTTGCTTTTTAACACTGTCAAGGTCATTTGCAGCAGATTTTTCTAGGGCAATACATCGTTTGATTCCTCAACTGCTGCTTCTGTGGACATTAATTGTGGATCCAAGTAAAATGAAATTATTGACAATGTCAACTTTTTCTCTGTTTGTCATGATGTTGCTGATTGATCCATTTGTCAGAATTTTTGCTTTCTTTATGTTGAGGTATAATCCATACCGAAGGCTGTAGTCTCTGTTCTTTATCGGTAAGTTCTTCAAGTCCTCTTCACTTTCGGCACAGCAGAAGTTGTTCATAAGTGTTCTTCCAATACTGATACCTCGTTCTTCTTTACGTAGTCCAGTATTTGGGTTATTTGCTCAGCATACAGTTTGAATTAGTGCAGTGAAATGATAACCTTTCCCGATTTTAAGCCACACGGTGTCCCCTTATTCTGGTTACATGACTGGCTCTTGGTTTATGTACAGACATCCCTCATGAGCACAATTAAGTGTTCTGGAGTTCTCATTCTTTGCCGTATTATCCCTAATTTGTCATAATTCACATATCAAATGCCTTTGCATAATCAAAGAAACACAGGTAAAAACTTTTCCGGTATTCTCTGCTTTCAGCAAAAATCCATTTAACATCAGCAATGATGCCCCTGATCCCACATCCTCATCCTAATCCAGTTTGAATTTCTGACGGTTCCCTGTTGGTGTATACCTGGAGCTATTTCTGAATTACATTAAGCACTTTAGTTATGTGTGATATCAATGATATTGTTTGGTAATTTCCACGTTCTGTTGAAACATCTTTCTTTAGAAGGGACATAAATATGGATCTCTTTCAGTTGGTTGGCCAGGAAACTTTCCTCTCAATTTCTTGGCATAGATGACTGAGTGCTTCCGGAGCTTCATCCATTTGTTAATAGTCCATCAATTCCTGGAGCCTTGTTTTTCACCAGTGCCTTCAGTGTAGTTTGGACATCTTCATTCAACACCACTGATTCTCGATTAATGTTACCTCCTGGAATAGCGTGACATCTAGAAATTATTGTGGTTGGATTAACATTGCTCTGCGTGACTAGCTCCATCCTTGTGGGCTGATCATCTTTGATGATGAGGCTCTTTGAATTAGTATGAAGAGAGTGTGGCACTTGCCTCAGGTGTAAAATTTAAGGTGGGTGTTGCTTAGTGCTGTCAGGTCGATGTTCTACTCACGACAACATGATGTACAAAGTAGGACTGCCTCACAGTGCTTTCTAGGTTGTAATCTTTATGGAGCAGATCACCAGGTCTTTCTCCTGTGGAACCACTGGTGAGCTTGAATCACCAGTCTTCCAGTTAGTAGTGGAGTGTTTGACTATTGCACCACCAGAGCTAATACTCAGCAATCAGGCAAATGACCCTTCAATGTAATATGTTAAAAAATCTAAATTAATTTTAAAAAATATCCATAATGAACAAAATATCCATTTTCCAAAGGAAGCCAGGATCAGAAACAGATAATACTCAACAATCAGGCAAATTACCCTTCATTGTAATATGTTGAAAAATCTAAACTAATTTTAAAAAATATCTGTAATGAACAAACTCATGTTGGCTTAATGAACAAAATATCCATTTTCAAAAGGAAGCCAGGATCAGAAACAGAACTGTACAGAGCCAGAATGGGGCCTGAAGTAAAAGGAAAAGAGGATACTTCTCCCATCTTAACCCAGTGTTGCAGGGACACAGTAGCTAGGGTGAGGGTCTGGGGACCATGCTCTCAGGGGACTTTGAGGCCAATTGGTACAACTAGCATTTTGCTGAGTCTTCTGCCACTCACATCTGTGAGTGGCTTCTGGGGTCTTGAAAGCTGCCAAACTGCCACCTGAGGTACACCAAATGGTCCCAACTCAGTAGGAACAGACGATCGCCAAGGGCCAAAACGACATGGGGGAAGGAGAACCCAGAAGACAGAGAGACCCATGTGAGTGGGTGACTACGTTGACATGTGACCGGAAGAACTGGATGGTGCCTGGCCACCACACGTAACAGCTGTGATGAGGCTCACAAAACTGAGTCTCACTGGCAACATGAGAATCAAAGGGGTGTACCCTGATAATCTCCACTGAAAGACCACAGTTGAT
This sequence comes from Heterohyrax brucei, assembly GCA_028571685.1. NCBI lineage: Eukaryota > Metazoa > Chordata > Mammalia > Hyracoidea > Procaviidae > Heterohyrax > Heterohyrax brucei. Next base: position 14,585,126 of record CM053147.1, on the reverse strand, counting down.
GGTCCAGGTGTCTCGGGGTTCCACTGGGAGCATGGCCCTTGCCCTGATGCTGCCCCTGTACATAAATTATGCTGGAGGTCAACTCTTCAGTCAGGAATGGATTGGATTTGGTGACACAGAGTGATCATATCGTGTGTGCACTTCATGCTTTCATGCATCTATAGGATGTCATCCCGCTGACCTCTTGCTGGAGGCAGGAAAGAGGGTGGACAGGAGGGGCTGGAAGGTTATAGGAGGATGTAACATATATAGAACGGAGAGGAGGGGTGCGCTGTCACCAGGCACACAGTGCAGGGAAAGCAATGGGAGCTGCACATAGGCATGCAAATTTATACGGGACTGTACATTTTCAGTCAATCATAATAAAAAAAATTTTTTAAATTGTTCTATATCTCACTTTGGTGAGTGACATCTGGGATCTTAACAGCTATAAAGTACCATCTAAGTAGTGTCCATTAGTTGCAACCCACCTGAAGCAGACTAGAATAAAAGACTTAAGGAAAATATAAACCCAAGAGACAGAAAGGATCATATAAGCCAGAGACTACATCAGCACGAGACCAGAAGAACTCGATGGTGCCCAGCCACCACCAATAACTACCCTGACAGAGATTATAATGTTGACTCCCTGTTGTAGCAGTAGAAAAATGGGTGTGCAGAGCAGAGCTCTATAAAAAAGACCAGACTTGAAGGTCTGACTGACTGGAGGGGTCCTAGAAAACACGATCCCCAAATTCTCTCCTAGCCCAGAGGTGAAACAATTCCCAAAGCAACTCTTCAGACAAAGATTGATCTAGACCCTAAGACATAAAATGGTATTGGCGAACAGTGCGCTTCTTTTCTTAAGTACGTACTTGAGGCTAACTGGGCATCTCTTGTCCAGAAGTAAGACAGGAGACTATAGGAGGGCAGGAGCCGGTGAATGGACATGGGAAATACAGGGTGGAAAGGAGGAGTGTGGCTATCACAGGGCGGGGAGAGCATCTAGAGCTACACAGCAGTGTGTGTGCAAATTGTCGTATGAAAAATTGACTTGGATTGTAAACTGTCTCTTAAAGTACAATAAAATATTTAAAAAAATCAACGACAGTGTTGAACAGCTATAGCCATGAACGTATGTGGAACTCTTATCATTTCATCTCAGCAGAGGGCTGCAGTTATAACTCAAGTGTTCCAAGTACAGAACAAATTGCTTTCATAGTATTGTCATTACTAGGGCATATCTTTCGTGTCAAAACAAGAAAAGTGGCCTTGAGAGTCACTCTTGAGTGTGATTGCTTAATGGGAGAGCACTGCATTTATTTTATAATTCAACTTCAGCTGTGCCAAAAGAATATGTCACCACCAGCCTAAGCATTCATCTTCCTGGCTCACAGAAAAACAACAAAATAATGAGAAATTTTTAAATGGCATATCTGATCATAGCAGAATTTAAAATGCAAACGAGGCTACAATCAAGTGGCTCTTTTATTAGCAATTAAAGAAAGTGATTTATCAGTGGCGTTAATTAAATTATGTTTGATTGCAGTAGCTGAGGAAATATGTCTAGAAAAAATAAACTTCTTTGAGACTATTGGCCTTCTGGTGAGAATACTTGCTTGTAATGTTGAGGACACTGGGAGCAATATCAAATGGTTTAAAAAACAAGGCAAATGATCCCATGTGTTTTTCCTTTCCTCTTGATAAGTCAACAAATGTTACTGATGCTTCTCAATTGCTGTTTGAAGTGAATGAAAAAGTAGCCTCTATGAAGAGTCTGCACGTATAAACTATAGGCAAGAATATTCTTGAAAGAGTTGATAAAATCGCTAAGCGCACACCACAGTGGAATTTGCTAAGGTGTGTTACAACTTATGGTGGTAAAAATAAGTATGGAAAATATAGCCCAACATTTTAAAAGACAGAGTAGCAGGGACAGGCACTGGGGACCATGGTTTCAAGGGACACTGAAGTCAATCAGTATAACTACTCTTTTTCTAAAAGAATGTTCTGCACCCCACATTGGTCAGTGGCAGCTAGGGTCTTAAACGCTGGCAAGCTGCCATCTAAGGAACATCAATTGGTCCGAATCCACCTGAAACAGGTGAAAAACAAGAACGTGGAAGACATGAAGGAAATGTGAACCCAGGAGACAGAAAGATCCACATGACTGGGAGACTACATCAGCATGAGACCAGAAGAACTAGATGGTGCCTGGCCACCACCAAAGACTGTCCTGTCAAAGAACACAATGTGTAGTCCACGATGCAGCACAAGAAAAGGGGGTGTACAGATCGAGAACTCTATTGAAAGACCAAGCTTGATGGTCTGACAGCCTGGAGGGTCCCCTGAGAACATGGCCTCTGGACTTGCTGCTAGCCAAAGGACGAAACCAGTACCGAGGCCAACACTTCGGAAAAAGACTGGACTTGAATAAGGGACACAGAGCAATGCAGGGAGTATGTGTGCTTTATGGTTGATATATATCTGGGGTGTCCAGTTGGTTTCTTTTTAGAGGGGAAAGGAGAGGACAAGTGTTGGTTGTGTGGATACTGGAAGCAAAGAGTGGAAAGGAAGAGTGTGCTGTCACAGGGAGAAGAGAACAGATAGAGTTGCATAGTGGCAGGTGCTCGGGCTTTTATACGGCAAATTGACTTGGATTGGAAACTTTCACTTAATCACAATCACAATCACAAATCAAAAAAAATATGTGGAACAGAAAAAGGCTTATTTGGTTAAGCTTACAAAGCTTATAAAAGAGTAAGATATTAAAGCCTGTTTTTGTTTATTGTATTACTAGCAGGTACCTTATAGAAAATATTTGACTCTACTGTGTGTTCTTAAACCAGTAAGTGTGAAAAATGAACTTCATTCACTCTTACGGATTTAACCATTTTCAGTTCCGTGGATTTCCATCAGAAATGGAAGCTGAAAATTTTCTCTTTCTCTACCAAACAATGGCTTGATGACTTAGCAGCGGTAAAGTTTGTGATTTGTTGAACTCAGGGTGGAAATGGGGTTTTTTCTGAACATAAGAGCCACACTCAAACACTGTTATTAAATACTGAAAGGTTTTAGAGGTCTTTTGCTAATTTTTGAAGTGTGATGTACTATAGAGGTATGTACTGACATATCAGATGAAAGGATGTGATATTTCAGGTTTGGTTTAAAATAATCAAGGGAAAGATTGGAAAGAGAAGATGATATACGTGAAACAATACTGTTCATAGAATGAAAACTAAAGCTGAGTAATACATAAATTTACATTACATTCGATATACTATTCTCTGTACTTTGTGTATCTGTGAAATTTTCCATAATAAAAAGTTAGAAAAATAAACAACATTAATTATTATAACTGACAAGGAAAGAAGTCACCTGATCTCACGGCTTCCAATCAGTCTGTTTTGGTTTCACTGCTTGCTAACAATTTCCATTTCTGACAAGTTCCAGGAAATACTAAAGCAGTTGTTTAAGAACCCAGTTCTGAGAACCACTACTAGAGTAGTAGCTCTCAAAATGTGTAGCACGTAAGAATCTTGTTAAATTGTAGGTTCTGAGTCAGCACATTGGGGGGAAATGCAAATTCTCAGTAGGAATCTACCCCTCTAAGCCCTGCCTGATTTCCAGATAAGTTGGCCTGCAAAGAGTTTTGAAGACTCCAGAGACTACCAGAGCAGTCAAGGAAGGTCCCAAAGTGGCAGCTGACTCTTTAGGCAGCTGAGAGCCTGGGGAGCCCTGGGAAGTTTGGCTCTAGAGCCAATGAGCCATGAGAGACTTAAAGCAAAGGGTCAGCAGGAGTGCAGAAGTGCAAGGCCTACCTGCACTGAGACGTTCTCCGGAAATCCTCCAGCCTTTGGAGAGCAGAGAAGAGCATTCCTCTGGGTTGGCCAAAGACCCAGCTGACTGAGAACAATGCAGTGGAGAGCCAGATCACCCAAGCCCCTCACTAATTTGCCTCCAGGAAGCAGGTGTGCAGGAATTCCAGACTTCCGGGGAGAAGTATGTGAAGATGGAATGTCTAACTCCCAACACTTCTCTGAATTGAGAAACAGAGAAGAAGAAGTGGGCTTTGGTGGGCACAGAGACCTGACTGAGATCAGAGGACATCAAACTGCCTAAAGCAAACAGTCTTCTTCCTCCCTGGGCTGCACATTGCTTTAAGAACTAAAGTAAAAGGAAAAATGAGAGAGAAAACAAGCAAGTATTCACAAACAGAAGATTCTGCATTTGATATGAAGGGATCCCCAAAGCTTAGAGTCCCTGAACCCCAGATTAAAAACTAATAGGTGAGAATCTTGCATACAGAAAGCTCCCAGTGGATTTGAAACGGCAGAGGCAGCAAGAAGAGGGCAGTTGAGCGCAGTGTGCCTGTTTCGGGCAACAAACCCAGAGACATCCGTGCAACGCTAAAGGAAGGTATAAGAAGATTTGCCTCAGTGTGTTGGCAACAGTCACTGAAAGGTTGGTGATAGCTGCTTGGCTTGAGACAGACAAATGCTTGGAATGAAGTCTCATTTAAAAGTATACTCAGCTAGGATGCTCACCGAGGACCAAAATGACATGGGGTAAAGACAACCCAGAAGATAGAGAGGCCCACATGAGTGGGTGCCTACATCGACTTGGGACCAGAAGAACCGGATGGTGACTGGCCACCAGCAGTGATAGCTGCGATGGAGCTCACTAAGTTGAGTCTCACTGGCAACACAAGAATAAAAAGGAGTGCACCCTGAGATCTCCACTAAAAGACCTCAGTTGATAGCCCAGTGGTTTCAGGGTTCCCCGGGAGCATGGCCCCTGGCCCTGATGCTGCCCTTGCCCATAAATCATAACGAAGGTCCACTCTTGGGACGCGAATGGATTGGACTTGGCCAATGCAGAGTGACCATACATTGGATGCACTTTATGGTTCTATGCATCTATAGAATATCATCCTGCTGACCTCTGGCTGGAGGAAGGAGAGTGGGTGGAGAGGAGGGGAAAGGAGGCTGTTGGGAGGATGAGACATGTATGGAGCAGAGAGGAATAGTGTGCTGTCACCGGGCAGGGAGAGCAGTAGAAGCTGCGTATAGGTAGGCATGTAAATTTATATGGGAATGTACATTTTCACTCAGTCATAAGAAAAAAAAAATTACACTCAGCTAGCTCACGGCTGTAATCTCTCTACCCTTCACGATCATCATTAGTGACGTTTTCAGCATTCAAGACAATTCGACCAGCATTTTGCACTGCGCTAGGACATGAAATGGGAAATGTAACATACACTGAAATGTGGTCTCCAAGAGGGAGGTGCCCATCTAGAGTGGACGCTGTGAACGACTCTTCCAGAAACCTGGCTCTGAATTCCTTGAGCTTCACCTTTAACGTTCCTGTTTTTCTTTGGCCCTCCCTGTCGGCCAAAACCACCAGGGCTGCTTCCTCATTATTATCCTCATTTAATGATCCTCTGTCTTTAAGATCTCAAACTCTGAAACTCTCATAGTCCACAAACTTATTCTTCTTTCTCATACCTAGTCATTCTTTCGTTACTCTCATCCTAAATTCCAAACCTCTTAAATACGTATCTCCAGCTCTTCCAGCTCTTAGTTTCTTCCTTTCTGATCTAGACACCCTGGGTGTGTGAGGGGACCAAAGTTCACTAGGTGGCAGCAGAGTCCCAACTAAAGCAACTGCCCACCAGGTTGAGCAAGGTCATCGATCTTTCTAAAGGTGTGACCCTAATACTCCCCTGTATGTTATCTCCTTTTCAAGATGGGTGACTGAGAGCTTGACATACTAACTTTATGATGTGTCTGGAAGTTTATCTCCTTCTGCCTGCCATTTTCTTTTTTCAGACCTTTGTTAAGGACTTTATTTCATGTGATGCAAATAAATTGGTGGTTTTTTTGGGGGGGGGGTCTGTTACTAATGGTGCTGTTTTGTTGTGTCCAATCATCTGTGACTTTCAACCGCCACCCTACACAAAGATTAGAGCCCAGATGTCTGATACATGTATCTTCAGGCTGATAAAGGGGTGTCTGGCATGTACCTCTTTAGTCTGATAATGAGCTTCTTGTCACTCTTGTAATGAGTCACTCACTCAATGATGCCACCTGCAGGCTACAAAGCCACCTCTAACCCTTGCGGGAATTTTGTATAACCTACAATGTGAAATTTCTTTTGGGGACTCCATAGAGACAGTTTATGTTACTGTTACTGTCAGATCTCTGTTGATATCACCTCCTGAATAAACTTTCTCACTCTTTCTAACTTGGAGTACGTTTCACTGGCTTGCATGCTACAGGGCATAGACCCTAACAGGCAACAACACGGAACCTCGAGTCTGAAGGGGCAAGGCAGTGATAGAATTAAACAAGGAATAGGAGGTACAGAGACCCTGCTGTAACGAGGGCAAGAGGCTCTTGAGCCCCACACCCGTGTGAACTAGAGAGTGGTTATGTCTGAGGAGTGGAGAGATGACAGGGAACTTACCCTCAGCTTCACTGTCTCCAGCCAGGTTGTACCTAGGCAGGTAAGTAGCCTGCCTGTTTTAAAACATTTTGTCGCCAACTTCCTTGAGTCAATTCAAGGGCCGTCGAGTCGGATCTGACTCATGGCGACCGTTTTCTATTTAAGGGTCAGAACGAAATAGGGGAGAAGCATTCAGGATCCCTGATTTTAAAAAGGAACTTAAAATAGACAGCCAAGATTTAATTCTTCTTGTAAAACTGACTTTTTTACTTGTCTTTTCTCCTGTCTTAAAAATCCCCGGTTTTCTCCACCTAAGCTCTCACAGAAAGTCATGCATTAGCTGACAGGAACCACTGAGATAATATCTCTAAAGTTTCTTTTTACAGCTTCTTCTTTTAGGAAGCAGCAAGTGGAAAGTGCCGATGGGAACCCCCTGTCTGAGGTGACATCTGAGAGTTTCCTGGACCCCAGATTGGATGCAGCCTCCTCCAGGACGGGTATCCCGCCCAACTGCTCTCAATGTTCCCTTAACCCCACTCCCTATGTGTAGCTTCTCACATAAAACTCCCAGTTCTGCCTGACCAACTCAGACAGGTCTGGAGAAAGAACATGTTGTCCGTCTTCCATGTTTATTCGCCAGCAAACACAATTGATATTATCGATAATAAAGCCTTTTGATCACTCACCCAAATACCTGTCTCAGAGATTGGCTTTTGGGGGCAGGTAACAAGAATTCAGAAGTTTGGTCTGATAACAAGAATTCTGTGACTCTCAGCTTTACCGTCCTCTGATGCCAACAAACCTCCTGGAAGACTTTTTTCCCCCTTAACTCCCTTGTCAATCCCCAGTGCTACATAAAGTCAACCCTGAGACTCCATCCTTCTGGGCAGCCAGAGATTCATTCAAACAAAATTACAAAACTCTACACGTGGACTCAACTTTCAATTATAGTAAATTGCCTCAGAGGTGACCTCAAAGCTGTTCAACTTGCCTTCTTGTCGTCCTTAGTTAACCCCTGGAGCATTCCTAATAGAAACAATTCTAAGTCTCACCTACTAACTGAAATTCCTTACCACATTCCAGCTGCCCTAATCCCAGCAGGTAGCCTCATGTCCTCCTTGGATAGGAAGGCTGGATTCATTCATCCTGTCCTCCTTTGAAGCCCCTCATGATTGTGGATTAAGCACAGATGCTACAGAGTCCTATGTGGAGCATTTATAGAGTTGGATGGGGAGAACATCATAGGCTCCAGCATCAGCAATGGAAACTTATGAATGTGTCTATCTGCAGTAGAATTCTTGTCTTCTATTTGGCAGACCAGCGTTTGATTCCCAGACAGTAAAGCTCGTACACAGCCACCATGTGTCCGTTAGGGGACGTTGGTGTGTTGCTATGACACTGAACAGGTTTTATTGGACCTTCCATAGTAAGATGGACTAGAAATAAAGACCTGGCAACCAACAAAAACCCTGTAGATCATAATGGTCCAATTTGTAGTCAATCATAGGGATGGTGCAGGACCAGGCAGCATTTCATTTTATTGTGCTTGAAATCATGTTGTGTCGAGGTGTGTTTGATTGCAGCACCCCCCAATCCTGTGTGGATTCAGAATCAACATATTCCTCTAAAAGTTGAGTTTCAATGTTGATAGCCCAAGTGTTGTCTAACTTACATGAAGATACCTGGGTGATATCTTTTAATGATCTCATTTAGAAAGATAATTCGCTCAACATGTTAACTAAGAAATTAAAACACTAATATAAAATACAGCTGACAAGTAAGTCCATGAACTTAGTTGTTCTAAGTGCTACATACCTCAGCGTTCAATATCACTACAGTCATCTCTGAAGTACTCTCCTTGGGAAGCTATGCACTGACATCAGTGCCTAATCCAACCTTCAAAGTAATTTTGGAACTTTTTCTGGAATGGCCACTGTGCACGTGCCAAGGTGGCGAGTCTGTGAACTTAATCGTATAGTTGTAAGGAATTTTTTTTTAGCAAGTAAACAAATAACTGTATTAGAACACATTCTGTACTTAGCTGATCTGGCCCCCAATCACTTTTTTCTTTACCTGAAGATAAAGAAAATATTGAAAGGAAGACATTTGGATGACATTCAGGACATCATAGGTAGTACGACGACAACTGTGATGGCCATTTCAGATAAAGAGCTCCAAAATTGCTTTGAAGGGCAGACTAGGTGCTGGCATTGGTGCATAGCTTCCCCAAGGGAGTACTTGCAAGGTGACCATAGTGATATTCAGCAATGAGGTATGTAGCACTTTTCCCAGGATGTTTCTCAAACTTAACTGGCAGGCCTTCTATACTTTAGTCCGTATTTCAATTGACTCTGTCCTATTCCAAGGACTGGGAATTTATTTGTCCAGCCATTCACGTTGTAAATATCTACTGACTTCAGAGCCCAGACTGTTAACCACTACACACAAAGCCAAATGAGATGACAGGAGAGTTCTTTGGTTGATAAAGAATATTGATAAAGGAGAATTATTCACTTAGAATTGGTCAACACTACTGTTAGCGAATCTACTCACAGGCTGGCGGGTATATGCCAGCCCACTCAGCTATTATGCTCAAGTGAGGCAGTAAATGCTACAGACTTAATTTTTAAACCACTGTTCTAATATTCAAGTAGCTTCCCAATGACATTAACTTAATAAAAAGACAATGCTTATCCAGTACATATGCATGTGTTCCAGTCTTTGATGGATATCTCTCTTACAACTCCAATCTATTGCCATTATGTAAATTCTGACTCATAGTGACTTTGTATGACAGAGTAGAACTGTACCCATAGGACTTCTAAGGCTGCACATCTTTACAGAAACGTACTGTGACATCTTTCTTCCAAAACTGGTCAAAAACCATTGACCTTTGGGCTAGTAATCAAGCACTCAATGACTGTGCCACCAGTGTTCCTTATTTCTAGAACAGTGAAGTGAATTAGAATTCTACCATGTCAGTCAGTTTGTTCTGAACTACAAGACTATGGATCATCCCCAGATCACTCCTCAGTATCTAAGTGAAAATGAATTTTTAAATTGGCAGCACTATAGACTGGACCTAAGTTTCAGAACAATCCGACTAATGTGCTGACACCCACTAAGGTTCAGCTTCAGTCTCCTTGTCTTAACTTAAGGAAACATCCATTTTAAATTATATTAACTGGACCCACTAAGAATATTTGCTAAAATCAATCAAATATAAAATAGAAATGCAACAACTATATCAAATATTTGGAGGGTTTTCATAAGGAATAGGGTTAAAATCTGAGTTGTCACAGCATTCAGAGATATAGGTGGAAGATACAGGAAGGCACATTTTAGCTCAAAGTAAAAAAGATCTTTCTGAGATCAAGGTTTTTTTCTGTCACAGCATTCAGAGATATAGGTGGAAGATACAGGAAGGCACATTTTAGCTCAAAGTAAAAAAGATCTTTCTGAGATCAAGCTTTTTTCCTAAGTATTAGTTGTAAGAATGAATTTCTTACTATTAGAGGTATTTGGGAGTCTTCACCGTTAAGCACTCAGCTGCTAACTAAGATGTCGGTGCTTTAAACCCCACAGTGTCTCCACTGGAGAAACATGTAACTGTCTGTTTTCATAAAGGTTACAGTCTGGAAACCCTGCAGGACAGTTTTATACTGTCCTATGGGGTCACTATGAGTTGCAATAGACTTGATGGCTATAGTTTGGGTAGTGGAAACAATTACTCAACTAACAACCAAAAGCTTGGTGATTTTACCCCATCCAGAGACAAATTAGAAGACAGACCTGGAGATCTCCTTCCAAAAGGCCACAGCTTTGAAAACTCTATGAAGCAGTTCTACTCTGCACACATGGAGTCAACGTGAGCCCAAATCGACTAACAACAACAGCAGAGGCATTCGAGTGTTAGTCACTCTATAATGTTGAAGATCTGGTATAAGCTCTTCAGCACCTCTGAGGCACTAGCCTTCACAGTCTATGACTGTAGCCATGCCCAAACTTCTAAGTCAGCTGCATCCTTTCTCCTGGAGCCCAAAGCCAACAGTAGCACATCAGCCTGGTGGTTACCTCAGCTCCCTGCAGACTTGTCTCCTCCACAGAAGCAGGGCCAGGCTTCAGTCAGGCCAACTTTAGAGTGAGCAGAATTTGTGACTATGAATGGGCTATTTAATATTTGTTTCATGTAATAGCAATGGCCAATTCTTTGCTTTAGTCTGGCCTTGTTGATAATTACAATGAAGTAAGTGTTTAAAATCCTCCTTTAGGGAACTTGGTTTTCAGCTTCTAGACAGAACCAAATTCAGTTACAAAATATTAGAACACAGCAGGATTTTCTGCTTTAGAATGATCTGTGATCTCTTTGTTAATAAACAAATTAAACAAAATTGAAAGACAGAAAGCTGCCCCCTTAAAGTGTCGGAGTCAGGAATGTGGAGCAAATTGTGAATTCTCCCACAGCACCAAATGCTGGTAAACAGTGAATACAGACAGGTACGAACTAGGGTCTCAGAACTCAGGATGGTAGCTGAGGTGTTGGAGAGTCAGGGTGAGTCCAGAACTGGACTCTAATAATAACTGGGGCAAAGGAGGAATGAAACTAGGCAATACCTTAAACAGGAAACACAGGAAGAAAGCTAATCTGAGGAGGCAGTAGCTCAATTTTTTAAGAAAGCACAAATAGGACAGGGGAGTTCATGGGCCTCACAATTGAGAGGGGGCAAAAGAGACTGTGACACAGCAAGAGAGTGCTACCGAATCTTACAGAGGCCCAAGATGGACAGACACTAGGACCAAGAGGAATTGCAAGGGCATCACCATGAGGAGAGTCCTTCAGACTGACAGGCAGCAGAGAGTAATGGCTAGTTCCCTGTCCACAACAGAACACTGTGGGAGAGGATGGACAGGGGTGCCAACGAGGGAAAAACAAAAAGAGCTTCCACCTTCACCATGGGAAAGACAAGTTCTACCACTTATGTCAGTGTCTGTCTATGAGTGGCTAAACTCCTTCCTGTGCAAGCCCATTGAATTCCTTAGATCAAGAATCCACAACTCCTGAATTAGCACTGAAAAAAAAAAACCCTAAGGATAAAAGTACATTCTAGTGGTTCTCATGAAAGGACAGCAAGACAACTACCAATGGGTCAATTTTCACTCATAGCGATTCTGTGCCATGGAGTGTACTGTCTTGTGGGGGTTTGGAAGGCTCCGAGTCTTTACAGAGGTGGACTGCTGTATCTTTCTCCTGTGTGGTGGATAGTGAGTACAGGGTGAGACCTTTCAGTTGGCAGCTGGGCACTTGACCGCTGCAACACCAGGGCACCCAATCAGAAACTTTTCCTACTAAAACCAGAATACAAAATTTAAAGTAAAAAATAAAAATAACCCAACTTAACAAAAAATAATAATGCACATAAAATCAAAAGAGAAGAAGAACCAACCAGAAGAAAACCTGAAGAAGAGGAAATTTCACCTGAAGACAAGACAAATGCAACTAATTGCTAAGTATGTTTAAAGAAAGCAAATGAGCACATGAAAACAAAACAGTAGAAATCAGGAGAGAAATGAAGGAAAAAAATAAGAAACTCAACAGAGAAATTTAAAACATTAAAAAAGGAAAGAACTACTGAAACTGAAGAATAAAGCTACTGACTTACATAAAGCAAAAATTCATTGACTCTATCTGACAGAAAACACAATAAATGAACTAGAAGACAAAATAACTGATTTTTATCAATCTCAAGAGAAAAGAATAAGGAAAAGCAAACATACCCTAAAGTAAATATGGGATTAAATTAAGAAATTTGTCATTAGAATTACTGGAATTCCAGAGCATCACAATAACAATAAAGGCACAGAAATTATTTTCCAAGAGGTAATCAGAGAATTTCTCACACCTGAGTAGAGAGCCAATACTGTAAATACAGGAAATTAAATGAACCCCAATTAGAAGATACACAACAATAATTAGCTACATGCCATACCATAATAAAATTCTTGAAAACCAAAAATGAGAAGAGATTTCTGCAAGCAGCAAGAGAAAAATACAATATAACAGAGCAAGCATCTTCCATAAAAATTAGCATGGATTTTTCTCCAGAAACTCTGGAGGTTAGCAGACAATGGAGTGACATACACAAAATACAGGATGAAAACTTTCACCAACCAGAAAATCTTTATCTAGCAATGTTGTCATTCTGGAAATTTTCAACTACTGGAGCAGCTTTGGAAACTCAGGTGGCATAGAAGTTAAGAACTATGGTTGTTAACCAAAGCATCAGTGGTTCAAATCTACCCGGTGATCCTGAGAACTCTACGGGACAGTTCTACTCTGTCCTATAGGCTCACAATGAATCAGAATATGTGGGTATGGGTTTGATTTTTAATTTTTATTTCTTTGAGAGTAGCCTTGCCAGCATTCTTCAATGGAGTACTCCAAATGGAACAGCAAGAGCATTAAACAAATACTTGCATCTATACATGGGGAAGATAAGTAAAAAATACAAAAGAGAGAGATCTTGAAAATAAACAACAATGCAGGCAAACATTAAGATTAAGTATATATTTTCAAGGAATAAATGTAATAACTAAACCTCACAAATCGTAAGACATCTTGTTTGTAAGAAACAAGCACAAGGTAAACTTTTTGAATATTGGTTGTACATTGATGCTAATGAAGACACACCAATAGACAAGGGGGAGGAAATAGCATATCTGGAATACAGTCATTATGTTAAGGTTAAATATTAACTGCTGTTCATATGTTATACATTTTTGTAGATGTAAATTGTGTAATGTATTATATATTGTAACCACTAAGAAATTGGCGAGAAAAAACAATCAGAAGAGGGAAGAAATCAAAAAAGGCTCATCATAAGAAAGCAGCCAAAAACAGACACAAGAGGAAATGCTCAGGATCACTGACCATTAGAGAAATACAAGTCAAAACTACAATGAGATACCGTCTCACCATGACACTACTGGTACAAAACAAACCACCCCCTGCCCACCCCCTCCAAAAAGGAAAAAGAAATGAAAATAACAATTGGTGTAGAGGCTATACGGAGTCTGGAACTCGTAGGCACTGCTGGTGGGAATGCAAAATGGTACAGCCATTTTGGAAAATGATATGATGCTTCCTTAAAAAGCTCGCAATTGAAACACTGTATTATTCAGCAGTTTTACTCCTAGGAATATATCCTAGAGAAATGAAGAGCTGTCAAAGAAATAGACACACATACCCTTGTTCACTGCAGTACTGTTCACAATAGCAAGATGGAGACAACCTAGGTGTCCATCAACAGAAGAATGGATGAGCTAACTACGGTACTTACATATAACAGAAAACTATGTGGCATAAAGAACAAAGATGGATCTGCAAAACATCTCACAACATGGATGAATCCAGAGGCATTATGCTAAGTGAAATAAGTCAATCACAAAAGAACAATTATTGTATGAGGCCACTGCTATTAAAAACTCACAAAAATACTTACACGTAAAAAGAAATAATCTTTGATGGTTATCAGGGAGGGGAGACGTAGGGATGAGAAGACACTAAACAGGCAGTCAATAGGTGGCAACTTTGGTGAAGGATAAGACAGTACACAATACTGGGGAAGTGCCTGAGGCATGGTCATGGAAGCTCCATAGACACATCTTAACTCCCTGATGGACAAAAGTTCTAGGCTTAGAGGGCTGTGGAGACCATGGTCTCAGAGAACACCTAGCTCAACTGGTAAAACACACTTTATATTTAAAAAAATGTTCTATGTTCTACATTTTACTTGAGTGAGTAGTATTAGGGGTCTTAAAAGCTTGTGAGTGGCTTTCTGAGATATTCCACTGGTGTTACCCTATCTGGAGCAAAGGAGAGGAAAACCAAAGACACAAGGAAAACATTAGACAAAAGTAGTCATGGATGACAACTATCATGACTTCCACCAGACTGAGTCCATCACAACTAGGTGGTGCCCAGTTACCACCACAGACTTCCCTGACAGTGCTGCAGAAAAAGGTAGAACAAAATTCTTTTTTTTCCCCAGCTTTATATCTCAAATTTATTTTTATTATTTATTTATTGTGACTGAGTGAAAGTGTACAATCCAGAATAAATTTGCATGCCCACCTATGTGCAGTTCCTGCTGATCTCCCTGCCCAGTGACAGCACACTCCTCCTATCTGTTCTATACATGTCATATCCTCCTAACAATTTCCTGTCCCCTCCACTCTACCCCTTCCCCCCTCCAGTAAGAGGCCAGCAGGACGACATCCTATAGATGCACAGAACCATAAAATGCACACATGATATGGTCACTCTGTGTCGCCAAATCCAATCCATTCCTGTCCAAAGAATTGACCTCACTAATGATTTACGGACAGGGTTGGCATCAGGACCAGGGTCCATGCTCCCAGGGGAACCCTGAGGCCCCTGGACCATCAATTGGGGCCTTTTAGTGGAGTTCTCAGGGTGCACTCCTTTTTATTCTCATGTTGCCAGTGAGACTCAACTTTGTGAGCTCCATCACGGCTACCCCTGGTGGCGGCTGGGCACGATCTTGTTCCTCTGGTCACATGTTCATGTAGTCACCCACTGACGTGAGTCTCTCTGTCTTCTGGGTTCGCTTTCCCCCATGTCATTTTGATCTTTGGTGATCATCTGTTCCTGTTGAGTTGGGACCATTTGGTGTACCTCAGATGGCAATTTGCTAGCTTTTAAGACCCCAGATACCACTCACCCATATGAGGAGTAGAAGACTGTCTTAGCAATAGGCTAGTTATGCCAATTAGCCTCGATGTCCCCTGAGAACACAGCCCCTGGACCCCCACCCCTGCTACACTGTCTTGCAATATTGGGTTAAGATTGGATGAGTATACATGTTATGGGTAGGAAAAATTCTAACACACACACTGAAAGACAAGACTTACTGGTCTGACAGGGATGAGAAATCCTGAGAGTATGGCTCCTGGACACCCTTTTAGCTCAATACGTAAGCCACTCCTGAAATTCACCCTTCAGCCAAAGATGCTGGTAACGGGAACCTAACATCAAGAAGGAGAGGGTTTTAGCATGTCATGTGGTTAATAACAAGTCTCAAAAAATAATAGCTGTATTGTTGAATGATGAGTAGTTTGCTCTGCAAATTTTCATCCAAAGTTCAATGAAAATAAGTAAAAGTAAAAAAAATGAAAGCAACCAAAAACAACAAAAGCAGAAAAATCAGAATAAAAAACAAAGAACATGCAAAACACTTTTAAAACAAATAAAAAAATGAAGTAATATTTTGTTTTCAATAATAACCTTAAATGTGAGTGACATAAATGCCTCATACTAAAGGATGAGAATGGCAGAATGGATTAAAATCCTTGATTCATCCTTTTGCTTTCTGTAAGAAACTCAGTTTAAACATCAGAATATAAACATACTGAAAATAAAAGGATGGAGAATAATATTCTATTGAACCATTAAACTGAAAAGAGCAGGGGTGGCTATATTGACATCAGATAAAATAGACTTTAGATCAATATCTGTTAAAAGAGATAAAGAATGGCATTGCGTAATAATAAAAGGGTCAATCAGGCAGGAGGACATAACAGTTATGACTATATATGCATCTAACAGCAATGCACCAAAATACATGAAGCCAACACTGACTAATATGAAAGGAGAAATAGACAACTTCACAATAGTAGCAGGAACTTGAACGTATCACTTTCAGTGACAGATATAGCATCTAAGAAGAAGATCACTAGCAACATTAAGAACTTACACAAAACCATAAGCCAATTGGACCTAGCCAAAGCCAAGTGCCACTGAATTGGATCTAAGGGGACATATATATAAAACACTCTAGCCAGCATCTGGGAAGTGCAGCATCTGTGCTGCTTGGATTTACTTCACCCAGATGGGAGATCAGCAGACAGGGAGTGTGTGAAAGTACTTTCAGGAGCTCCCAGCTGGACACAGATCAGTTGCCACACCTGCCCTGCTATGTCTTAGCTGAGTCACTGGCCCCGTTCATTGGAAAAGGAGGTGGAATATATTATGACCACAGATGAGCAAAGAACAAAGAATACATAGCCAATGTGCTCTACCATAACCAAATAAAACAAAAAAGCAGTATGAGACATACAGATCTACCATCAGTAAACAATGAAAATAATTACTAAGTGAGCCAAAGACAGCACACAATATCAAAACACATAGGGGGAAAAAAATTCCAAACAGGAAGATTCCATAGGTATCCCGAATAAAATACCATATGATTTTACAGTAGAAGAAAGGGCACTAGAATTATCTGATCAGGAATTCAAATCTCTAATATTTGGAGCTATCCAAGAATTGAAACAAAAAACAAACAAAAATGAGCAAAATACAGACAAATTTATAGAAAAGGCAGGCAAGTTCACGGTAGAAATCATGAAAAATAATACAGAACAAAATGCCCAAATAAAGTCACAACCAGAAGTCATATAAAAACTACAATTAGAAATCCAAAAGATAAACAAGATTTCAGAAAGGGACAGTTTTGTAAAAGAGCTGGGGAGAAACTTCGAAATGATGAAACACTGAATCAGAAAAATTGAATATAAACATGTGAACACATCTATTTTATGGAAAAATCAGAAAAAAAGAAGCAAGAAAAATGAATAAACCCTGAGAATTATGTGGGATACAATCAAAAGCAAAATCTTGCACATGATCAGAGTTCTACAACAGGAGCAGAAAATGGAAAACACAGAGAGAATCACTGAAGAATTGCTGACAGAAATTTTCCGTAGTATCAGGACCGATGAAAAGCTGATTACCCAAGAAGTATAATGAACCTCATATAGGATTGACACTAAAGGAAAATCACTAAGGCACATCATGATAACAGTCCATAAAACTAAAGACAGAGAAAAATTGCTGAGAGCAGCTTGGGAAAAATAAAAAGTCACATATAGAGGAGAAACAATAAGACTAAGTCTGGATTATTCTGCAGAAAACATGTAGGAAAGAAGGAAATTGGATGACATATATAAAACCCAGAAAGAAAAAAAATTGCCAATTAAGAATAATGTATTCTGCAAAACTCACTGAAATATGATAGTGAAATTAGACCATTTCCAAATGATCAAAAATTACAGGAATATGTAAGAATCAAATGAACCTTACAAGAATTATTAAAAAGAGAAATCCAACTTAAAACTACAATAAGATGCCATCTCACCCCAATGAAGATGGCCTTAATTTATAAAACACAAAACAGTAAATGTTGGAGAGCTTGTGGAGAGACTGGAACTCTTCTGCAATGTCAGTGGGAATGTAGAATGGTAAAACTGCTTTGAAAATTGATTTCCCACTTTCTCAGAAAGTATGGCCTTGGTGACAGAAATGATGGGGGAGATCGCATGACAGAATTTTGCAAGACTAATGATTTCTTCTTTGCAAATATCCTCTTTCACTGATGTAAATGGTGACTATAACACATGAACCTCACTAGATGGAATACACAGGGAAAAAAATAAGCTGTGTCAGTGGAAAGAGATGAAGGAAAAGCTCGATGCCATCAGTCAGAACAAGTCCAGGAGCTATTGCAGCATAGACCATCAATCGCTCACACACAAGGTCAAGTAGAAAAGGAAGAAAATTAGAGTAACTCTGTGACAGCCAAAGAATGAACTTGGTAATATCCCACCTGAGTTTTTGAGGCCATCTCAGGCCAAAAATGACCAAAGACTAGGTGAATTGTGGAATGACATTGAAGACAACACACATGAAGGAAGCAAGAGGTCATCCAAAAGATAGGAAGGAAAAAGACCAAGCTAGATGTTAGAAAAGTCTCAAAACGTGATCTTGAACATTTAGTAGCTAAAGCAAAAGGAAGAAGTCATAAAGTAAAAAAAACCAAATAGAAGTGTTGGAAAGCGAAAGTGTCTCCTTGAAGACTGAGGTGCACCTGAGCAGAGCCTTGGTGTTCTCGATCACTTCATACGCATGAGAAAGCTGGACAATACGTAAGGAAGAGCAAAGAAGAACTGATGTCTTTGACCTGTGGTGTTGGCAAAGAATGCTGAATGTCCTATAGACTGTCTGAACAATGAATGAATCTGTCTTCAAAGTTAACCAGAATATTTTTCAGAAGCAAAGATGGTGAGACTACATCTCACATACTTTGAACATGTTATCAGGAGGGATCAGTCCCTGAAAAAGAACATTATGCTTGGTAGAGTAGAGGGTCAGCAACTAAGAAGACCCTCAATGACATGGACTGACACAGTGGCTACAACACTGGGTTCAAGCATTACAGTTGTGAGGATGGCGAGCGACTGGGCAGTATTTTGTTCTGTTCTACATAGGGTCTCTTTGAGTCAGAGTCAATTTGACAGCATAACAACAACAACAACAGCGACAACAAGGAGTTTAGGAAGGTGGCTATTATGGCTTCCTCTGAGCCTGGCTCTGAAGAGTTAAGTGCCTGTGGCCCAAATGGATGAAAGCCAGGAAGCCACTATAGCCATATCAGGAAACTGGGGCTTGTCCACAGAGGCAGACATTGTCAATTGTGGGTTACACCACATGAGACAGTTTCCAGGGCAAAGTACAGAGAATGGAAATGCAAAGTCATGGTGCTGGGTGGCTGCCAAAGCTGGCCAAAACGACTAAGAAGAAATTACAGAGTACAGGGAGCCAAAGAATGAACACATGCAGGAAGAGGCAGGCTGTTGAGGAAAGCAGGGCCTGGGCAGGATTCAGGTGATGTGAAGAGGCACCGTTACAACTACTTTGGTAACACATTCATAGAAAGAGAAATTCTGCTCACCAATGTCCGTAAGTACGTGAGACAGTGTGTGAGACACTAGGGAAGACATGAAACTAGAATCAGGGAAGAAATGGAACTAGAATCAGCAGAATGTTGCTGTTCATAGGAGAAGAGCGAAAGCTATTAACTTGGCTTATCAGTAGACATAGGACAGTCAGCAGCTTTCTCTAATTTTCTGGATCATTTCAAAGTAGTAGCAATGAGGTACAATTTTTTTCCCAATACTTTTGTTGTCATTGTTGTTTATGCACAGCTGAACATACACCAATTCAACTGTTTACACATATACAGTTCAGCAACACTGATGACATTCTTGGAGTGATTGTTCTCTCACATTCACACAAACTCACTGCCCCTTAAGGTTCCTATCTAACCTTCTGGGTTCCTGGTGTCAGTTTGATCCCGTTTAGACAAATCTTAAACCAGCGCAGCAGTCAAGGCAGATTCTCTACTAGTTCAGCCAAACTCGTTTGGTCTGAAGAAGAGTTTTGATTTAAGGTATAAAGATTATCTCAGGGCAATAGTCTCAGGCATCTGACAGTTTTTATAAAAAGTATTATGACTTTTACAACAGCAAAAGACCTCTGAGAGGCTGGCATGCAGGCCATCTCTGGTCCTCTTTTTGTCTGAGATGGTGATATTTCTCGGCCGCCTGGAAGGCACATATGGCCACTCTTCTTTTCTCACTGCTTCTTTGGCCCCCTGAAGGCTGTGAGCTGGTAGAGAGCAGATTCTGTGACAATGGCTGTGAACACACCCTCTTTTAGCCAGACTTCAGAAGGAATGGCTAACAATGGTGTCATGGATTGAATTGTGTCCCTGCGTAAATATGTGTAGCCATGTGCCTGGGCTCTGATTCCCTCCATGAGTCTGTGATTGTCCTCTATTTTGTGATTTTCCTATGCTGTATGCTAAAGGATTAGGGTGGGACTGTAAATCCCTTCATAGGATAGCCTCCCTCCTCCACTGTAAAGGGACTTTCCCTGGAGTATGGCTTACAACACCCGTAATCCTTTCATCCTGCAAGAGATAAAAGGAAAAGCAAATAAGCAGAGAATTGGGGACAACACATCATCAAGAAAGCAGAACTGGAAAAAGAACATGTCCTTCAGACTGGAGGTTCCTGCATCAAGATACTTCCTGGACAAAGACTGACATAATACTGGACTTTCCTCCAGAGCTGAGTAAGGGAATATGTTCCCCTGGAGTGAACATCCTGAATTTGGACTTGTAGCCTACCAGACTGTATGAGAATAAACCTTTCTTTGTTAAAGCCATCCACTCTGTGGCATTTCTATTAGAGCAGTCCTAGCTGACAAAAACAAAGGGGTTGTGCCTGCTTCTGGTATGGACAGACTTAGTGCTGCCTCAGTCCCTATCTAACCCTCACTGTTAGACCTCGGGAGCTCTAGTTGTGCAGTGGTTAAGAGCTATAGCTGACAATCCAAAGGTCAGCAGTTTGAATCTACCAACTGTTCCTTGGAAACCCTATGGGAAAGGTTGACTCTGTCCTATAGAGTCGAGATTGACTCAAAGACAACGGGTTTGTTTTCTGGGGTTATAATGAGGGTGCACTGGTGGGTCAGTAGTAGAATTCTTGCCTCCTATGCATGAGATCTCTGTTCAGCTCCCAGCCAACACGTCTCATGTGCAGCCATCATCCCTTTGTCATTGGCAGCTTTCATGTTGCTGTCATGCCGAGCAGATTTCAGCACAGCTTCTAGACTAAGACAAACTAGAAACAAAGATGTGTGACTGGATTCCAAAAATCAGTGAAAACCCTAGTGGGTCACAGTTGTGCACGTCACGGATGTGCATGTCCCACTGTCAGTGCAGTTGCCATAAATCAGGAGTTGACTTAACAGATGCCAGTAACAAGAGTGATTAGACCCCAGTAAGGATAGAAGTCTCCACATCTTATCCCATGGCTCCTAAAGGATCGTCTTAGTTCCAGCTTACTGACACTGGGAATGGTAAGAGCGCCCACCTCAAGGGGGTTGTAGGAGGATTCTATGAGGTACCCCCACAAAAAGCACCTCTTGAAGGGTTGTCGCAGAGAAAACTCTCATTACTTGTTGGTTACTATTATCCTTTATTTTTTTAATCTTTGTTTTCTCAGCATTAGCAGAGCTTCCTGTGTTTAATAAACATTTAATCAAAACATGAAAATAATTGCCACATGCCTCAGTCCCACTGCTCTGGTATTATCTGTTCCTAGTGGGATATACCAAGCTTGAGACGATGCAGCCCAGACTGGGGCAGGCAGCACGCCCAGCTTGGTGCGATTTTAAAGAAACTTGGCTAAAGTCAGTCTCCAGTGCAGAGAAGAAGACTTCAGGAAAGTAAAGCCGGAGAATCCACTGGACACTCTTGTCATAGACCTGAAGGTCCACCATCAATATTCTACAGCAAAAGGATAATCATTCAAATTGGCTGCTCTGCAGAGAGAACAAGAGAGACCAACTGTAAGCAACTGAGTTGCTGTAACGCGTATTCCTGCCCAGGGAGTGCCGTGGTTTTCATGCTTTCTCAGCCTTCCCCCAAGATTCTGAGAGAATACAAGTTGGACACTCACACCTCCATTTTCCCTCAAACTGATCTGAGGGCATGCTGGGAAAGGAGGGCAAGCAAGTAGCAAGCAGGGTACAAGAATGAACTTCTAGGTTGACAGTTCAAATCCACTCAGAGGCACCTTGAAAGAAACGCTTGGTGATCTACTTCGGAAAGTTAGCGGTCACTGAAAACCTTATGATGCACAGCTCTGCTCTGACACGCATGGAGTCACCATGAATCTGAATTATTGCCAGGGCAGCCTGTTAATGAGTAACCAGCTTAGAGCACTACTAGTGTCTTCTGAGTATTGCTTGGACTAATTCCAGGAGTCCAGATATTGAGCAGCAATTTAGGGAAACACCTTTCCTCATAGTAAGTCTTTTCCTGATAATTCAATCTTAAATCTCACAACTCCCAAAAGAAGTGTTTCAAGACAAAAGTAGTCCCAGCTGCCTTCTGAGCCCTCTGGCTAACTTCCTACCATTTTAGAGAAAATTCCAACACTCCTCCTAGTTAGAATGACCCAGAGCACTCACTCCTTGAGAGCACAGGCCCTCCAGTTCCTGTTGAAGCTGAGTATGGTCGCCATCTCCTCATCACTCAACTGGAAGTCAAAGACCTAGAAAGGGGGGACCTCAAGTCAATCCCTGAGCCCCCTTTTCAGTAGGGAAAGTGTTCACATTCATAACACTAACTAACCACAGGACATCCCCATTATGACCACTGTACATGAACTTATTTTAAACCAGAACCTATAAATATCAGCACATTGGTTCCAACACTGTATAAAAAGAATTATGCACCACAGCCAAGCTGGCACTACCCAGGTATACACGACTGCTTCAATGTCAGCTTCCCTCTGCAGATGCATCCCTGATGGACACAACGGCACCCATAAACAGGTCCCCCAATGTGGTCTGGGCCTCTTCTGCTATGGAAGGAAGTGGTGAGGCCAGGACCGTCTGCTCTGAGTGTGGCTGAGATCATCTGCTCAGGGATAATCAAGCATCTCCTTAGGGAGGTGAGGCACAGCTATGCTTACTTGCTAGGTGAGACAGGTAGCTTCCTGGCCTGGGAGATGACAGGGTGGTTGGCATATGGGGGGCCTACAGACTGTGTAGGGACAGGATGAGGAGCATGGCTAAGAGTCTCACCTTCTTCTCCTACACTGAGGAAAATCAGGGAAGAACAGCAAGTTCTTACCTGGAAATTCTCAGCAATGCGCGTTGGAGTCACAGACTTAGGGATCACAACCACGTTCCTCTGAATGTGGAACCTGATCAGAACCTGTGCATGAAGGACATAACACTCTACTTACCCACCAAGACCTTCCCTTCACTACAGGGCAAAGAAATGGCCCTGCAGCTCCCTGCCTTCATTAGAACACAACCGCCGACTAATGCCTTCTGTGTAAAACGCAGGTAGTCCCCTGAAATCCCTACAACAGCCTGAAAGGGCAGGTTCTATGCTTTTCTTTCTAGGAACTAGGACAGTGGTTAGGCCAGTGTTGGCTACCAACATGGCATGTGACAGAGCTGGATCTCCATCCAGATCTCTGCCTTCAAAGCCAGACTCCTTTCTGGGCAGCCGGGCTCACAGGAAGCTGCTGGACAGAGGCCTTCCCTGTAGCGATGATAACAGTGTGTCCCCTGAAGGCCAAAAGGACTATCAGGAAGGCCTGGCGGGGCTTCACTTGCCCTTTCTTGCCTTCAGGAAGTGAAGTGAAGGCAAAAGAAGGAAGAAAACAAGGCTCTGGATAGCCTGGGTGGGAGACCTGCCAGAGAAGGTAAGAGTGATGTACCTGGGCTGGGGTTTTGTTGTGCTTTGCAGCAATCTGCTTAATCCTGGGGTCCTCCAGCAGTGAAGGGTCTTCTGGCTTAGCCCTAGAGGCAGAACGATGGCGGGCATCAACAATTGCCCTAGTGACCAAGTGAAGATGAACGTCCCTCCCATGATGATGTCCCCCCTGCTATTCTTCCCAGTCTTCTCCAACAATCACCATGGTTACCATGAGTAGATGTGGAGATGAACATCCCTTCCATGCAGATGGCCCCAAAACTGTTCTTCCCAGTCTCCTCCATTAATCACCATGGTTACCATGATAGATGAACATCCCTACCATGATGACAACCACAAGGCTACTCCTTCTAGTCTTCCCCAATAATCACCATGGTTACCATGTGTAGATAACCACCCCTTCCATGATAGCCCAGGGCTGCTTCTCCCAGTCTCCTCCATATGGGAGATGGGCAGAGCACCTGAAAGTCTTATCCTTGGGCCCATCATGAGCTCTGAACCTTGCTTTGTGCAGAGGCTGGTCCAGCTCTGAGTGGCTGAACATGAATATTTACAGAAAGCCAGGCATGTGGCTACTGAAAAATATCCCATGTTTACCCACTGTGATCCCATTTAGGCACATCAAACACATTGTTTTAGACAGATTATTCTATCCAGCTGTTTAAAACTTATACCCACATTAACTAATTATCAGTTATTTTTTAAACAGCGACAAGAGAAAAATCCCCAAGGAGCCTCACGAAGGTCTTTGTGGGGAGCCTAGGGGGCTGTAGGCAGTGATCACAATTCCTTTGGAATGGCAGTACTCAATGAGTTTCTCCTGGGTCAAGTATGGGTGACACTCAACCTGCAAAAGCAAACAATCCTCATCACTATGAAGTTGGTCTGTGTTTGGAGATTCTCAGTGGGAGTTCTATGCACACAAAAAGATAGCCAAACAGAGACCCAACATTGCCCACTGGTACCCTTGGATGCTGGGCCCTGTGACCTATCTCACTCTTCTCTAAAGCATCCTCCTTCCTGATCCCTGGGAGAAGATTTGGTATCTAACACTGAACTTGCCTCTCAATGTTTGTGACGCAGAATTTACCTGGTTTGTCACTGGTTTGTGTTTCAGTCCAGGTTTGTTCAAGAGCCTCTCAATCTGGAGGTGGTTGAAGTTGGAGATGCCAATGGATTTCACCAGCCCCTCGTCCACCAGTTCCTCCATGGCCTGTCACAGAGACATAGCGGTGAGACTCGTGGAGGTCAGAGAAGAAAGGGATTACGTGGGTCACAGCTGTCGTGGGAGGTGGTAGAGGTTCAATCAAGCCTCCAAAAATAACTTGAAGAAAAGAGGGAAGAGGTAAGAGTGGGTTGAGGGGGAGGGTGTGTTCAGGCTTAAGGACTCAGAGGGAGTGGCAACACGAGGGGTTCCGGGGACACTTTCTCTGTGGTTCTCAAACCTGGCTGCACTTTGGAACCACTGGACAGCTTTCAAAAAGGCTGATTCCTGGGTTCCAGCCCCTGAGTTTCTTCCTGAATTGGAAGAACTTGAAGTTGAGATTTGATGGGTGGTCATGGCCTGGACCCTCAGGAAGGCCATGAGATGACAGCAAGGATTTATGTGCTGCAGACCAGGCCTAGCTGGGTGTGTGGTGTATCTGGACATCCTCATGCCTTCTTCTTCACTTCTCCTTGGAATCATTCAGTGAGGTAGATCTGGCTGTGGGTCTGTACGAACACATATGGCTTATATGGCTTATGTTTCAGTCCTACCCACTTCATCTCAGACCTGCTCATCTTTTTTGAATTTTTATTGTACTTCAAAGGAGAGTTTATAATTCAAGTCCATTTCGCCTACAAAAATTTACACACACATTGTTATGTGACCCTACTTGCTCTCCTCACACTGGGACAGTAACTCATCCTCTCCACTCTGTATTTCCTATGTCCATTCAACCAGCTTCTGTCTCCCTCTGCCTTCCTGTCTTGCTTTTGGACAGGAGCTTCCCAGTTAGTCTCATGTATCTGTTTAAGCCAAGAAGCACACTCTTCACCGGTGTCATTTTGTGTCTTATAGACCAGTTCAGGCTGCTGGAAGAGCTGGCTTCAGTCCTGGGCTGACACAGAGTCTGGATGCCAAGTTCGGGGGACCCTCTAGCCTGTCAGACCATCAAGCCTTCTCTCTCAGCTTGATCATCAATATCTCTTCATGCCTTTAGATGCTTTCTTTAGCAGTCATTTTCAGACTCATTGAGGGAAATCAGCACACTTCCGGCAGACATCCGTGACTTAACTACTGCCTTTAATACCACCATAAACACTAGGGTAAAAAAAAATCTTGTGATGCAAAAGTGAGAGGAATTCCGGTCTTCACATCTCAAACAGAATAACTCCTCAGATAGTCAAGAAGTCATGTTCTACCAGGGTGCTAACAAACTGACAGACGACCTTTTATCAAATTTAATGCACAGGGTAAAGCCTGCTAAAATCTTAGCCTCTGTTGCCACAACCTTCCCTCTCAAGAATACAGCTTCATTGAGGTGAGTCCATGCTGGTAGGCAAACCATTAATTCTGAAATTTTTCTCTACTCCTGACAGGAAAATAAATATGGTGATCTTTTTTCAAAGTTAAGTACCAAAATTCTTACTTTTCTTTTTAAGGCTACCATCTAGTTGGTGGAAACCCTGGTGGCGCAGTGGGTTAAGTGCTACATCTGCTAACCAAAAGGTCGGCAGTTGAAATCCACCGGGCACTCCTTGGAAACTCTATGGGGCAGTTGTACTCTGACCTCTAGGGTTGCCGTGAATCAGACCCAACTCGATGACAGTGGGTTTGGTTTGGGTATTATCTAGTTGGTAGCAAAGAGTGAGTGATAACTTTGCTTGAAGGTTCAAACCTTATCGATTTAGTTTAGAGAAAATATCAAACAAGTAGTGAAGACTACCGAGCTGAACAATGGCTTGTGAGGTCAAAAAGGCCAAAAGAGTTTGTAAATTGAAAAATAAGAAAGCTGGTTTCAAGTTAGAATTTCCACCTTCTTCTGGTACTTAGGGAGCCCTGGTGGCACACTGGTTATGCTCTTGGCTGCTAACCGAAAGATTGGTATTTTGAACCTACCAGCAGCTCTGCAGGAGAAAGAGGCAGCAGTCTGCTTCCTTAAAGATTATAGCCTTGGAAGCTCTGTGAGGTACTTACGGGTCCTATAGGGTCAGTAAGAGGCAGAATTGACTGGACAGTGACAAGTAACAGGTCCAGTCCTCAGGTTCAACCACTTCAAATCTTGTCCAGCAATGACAGTGTGCCACATTTTACCGTGGGGTTACATTTAATTATAGAAGGAACCCAGCAGACACCTGTGACAAACTGATGTCCTCCTAAGGCTTCTCCAAGAGTATCTGATTTGCTTCTATTTATATTCTCTTGCTCAAGAGATGTGCTACTGCCAATGATTTATAACTTAATACTCCCATTGATTGTACAAACCACTCCTATTTGTTATTACTGTGGCTAATTTTAATGTATAGAACATGATTGCAAATGACATTTCCTTCCCAAGCAAATCCACAGGTAACACTGAAAATGGCTCCTTGTGATGGTTGCTGACTTTTTCTTTTTCTTTTTTTCTTTCTAATTACAACCCAGAGAGCTTTGGGACAATCTTCCTGATGGGATGTGGAGGGTAGACTTTGAAGTCAGATAGGCCTGGGGCCAATTCCAGCTGGCTGTTGACCCTGATAAGCTACCACCTACTCTAGGTCTCACTTTTCCATACTTAAAGGAAGGGACACTTGGAGCTACCTCGTAGGCCTCTGATGACTAAGGGATTCTATGACTGACCTTCCTGTGCTCAGCAAATACTAGTTAGCTTCATTGTTAGCACATTCTAAAAGATAGGTGTTATTACCAGGAATGCATGAGTTTTTTTGTTGTTGTTATTTTTGCTTTTTGATAAGGAAACTGAGGCATATGGAGTTAAATAACCTCCCCAGGTTAGTTAGCTAATCTATGCAAATTCTGGCCAAACTCCTGCTCGAATCCCTCCGCAGTGTCTGGAGAACAGCCCACATGTATCCTGCAAATTGTGGTAGAGATTCTGTTTCCATTCTTAATTGGAGAGTTAGTCTTAGCCTTTGAAAATACAACTAGTGTCAGAGGGGGGAAAAAAACCCAAAGGTGACTTAAAAGGAGTTGGAAGAATGACGAGGAAATTAAGCAGCATCAGGTACCTGGGCATGGAGCATGGAGTAGCTTGGATCACTGAACAGAAGTTTTCATTTAGAAAAAGCTGGAACCTACCTCCCAGGTGTCCAAGAACGTTGTTTTGCTGGTGAGGACATTGCCTTTATTGTCCCTGGGTAAAATGTCCTTCCCAGGCTGTAAATGGAAAATAAAAAGCTTAAACTGGATCCTGCCTCCAGACATCTGAGTTCTGTTCATGCTGTTATAGGATCCTGAACCCCCCCATCGCCTGAGCCCCCATACGAGCCTGCCACCTTTTCATCCTCTGGGCTACAAACTTCCAGACCATGAGACTAAATTAAATCTATGAATCAATCACTGTTGTGTGGAAACTTTCCTAGTTTTGGAACTGCTAGCTGATGTGAACTCCACCATCGGCACATTCCGAATGCCACCACTGTCACCAT
Source organism: Heterohyrax brucei (assembly GCA_028571685.1). NCBI lineage: Eukaryota > Metazoa > Chordata > Mammalia > Hyracoidea > Procaviidae > Heterohyrax > Heterohyrax brucei. The sequence goes on along the minus strand of CM053147.1, from coordinate 14,556,906 downwards.
GGGTATTATTCATATACCCAGGCCCCAGGGACACTTGGGGACAGGCTTTAGTTTCAAGACAAGCAGGTGAGGGTTAGACCACAAGAGTGGTTTTCTGGAAAGACACTGGCACTCTTCAGCACTGGTAGGCTCAAGAGAGCTGTTGGGAGGATGGTACTCACTGGTCACCCTGCAGGTCATGAGGTGACAGAGTTGGGTGTCATATTACCTCCTGCCTTTCAGGAGCTGGACAGGAGCCCTGGAAAGGTCTGCTGAGTAGCATAAACATGCAGACTTTTCTCCAAGATGCCATCCCCAGGGTGTGCTTCAATTACGAGTGTTGACCCCCAGACTATCCCCAAAGCTTCTCCCTGGATGGGAGCCCTTGGTATGCACTCAACACAAAGACAACACAGCAGCCGCAGGCTCTGAGGACAGCCAGAAATCACGACCCTCTCAGACATCACAAAGACGACCCAGCACGTGGCTGGCTCCACAGCCAAGCCCTCGGCCGCCCTCCAGTCCAGCCCTCTCCTCCATCGTGGCCACCAGCAGTCCACAGGTGTGAAGGTGTGAAGGCAGCTGGCTCGGAGGATACTCACTGCACCTGCTTAGGAATGAGAGAGAGATGTGATGGGGAGCAGCTCCTACCTGGAATCCCTGTGGCCAGTGAATAAGATAGATGTCAAGATAGCTCAGCTTCAAATCCTTGAGGGTCTTCAGACAGGCTTCCCGTACCAGAGGCTTCTCGTGAAAGGTAGACCACAGCTGCAGTGGGTGACAAGCAGGATCAGCACTAGGAAAGGAGACTCTGTCACCCCCATTGCTCTGCTGCTGGGTCTAACCTGAGCACAGGCTCTGTGGTTCAGACCTGTGACTCAGGTGAGCTTGGCAGGTGGTGCTCAGCAAGTCAAGGACAGTCCTAAGCACTGAGGACAGTTTATTTGCTCACTGCCTAGCATATTATGGGTCCCTCACATCCAGCCACGTATTTGGTCCTGACTCTGCACCTGTTCCCCGGGTTGTCCCCACCTTGGCTGTAGGTGCGCTAAGAGCAGGAACTGAGTCTGACTTAAATTTCAAACTCTTTTATACTTGAGGACAGAAGGGCCTCTCCCCACAGCCCCATTGTCTCCAGCCTGCGAGGCTGCAGCGGTGGCTTCCACAGAGTCCATCCGGACCTGGTACTGCGTGTGTGGTGTGTGGTGCCAGGCACACACTCTTTCCAACACCTGAACCTTGTGTTTTAGCAAGCAACACATGATACACGTCTGGGGGTTCTCAGCCCTACAGATCAGCACCCCCATTTTTAAAATAACATTCATACCTAGCCTTTTACTATGCTGAAAGAGAATAAGGTTCATATGTTGTGATTAAAAAAAAGAAAGTATGTCCTCATTCCAGTGCTGGGCAGAAGTATGGTTACATGGATACCAGCTGTACCACAAAGGAGAACAGAGGACTGGGGAAAAAATTCTGTACTCTGGGAAAAGCTGCCAAGTCCTTGGTACTCCCCAACCCCAACCCTTCTGTCTGCCCCCAGGTTCAGCCCTCCCCTACCCCGTGGGCCTTGGGCACCTTGCTGACGATGAAGAGGTCCTCACGTGTCACAGCCTTCTCCCGGAGCTTCTCCTGGATGGCTTCGCCCACCTCACTCTCGTTCAGGTACGCATAGGCACAGTCGAAGTGGCGGTACCCCACGTCAATCGCTGTCTTCACAGCCTCTCGGACTTGGCCTGGGGAAGACTGAGGAGAAGGAGACCCCCATGTGCTCTCGTCCCCAGAGCACCTCCCCAGGGTCCCCTCCATGGATGGCATCTCCAACCAGGGCCTCATTGGGGCCCAAATATCCAGGGAACACCAGCGCACAGAATATGCTTGGGAGGCTGTTTCAAAGGAATAGGACAGAAAGTGCCTTGGCTTTGTGAACATGGCTCATATCTCACCTGAACCAGAGTCTACTCCTTCCTTGTTTACTCTTAACAGGGCCTCAGTGGTGCTGGAGTGACTCAGGGCTCCTCCTGCCCCGCTCTGTACGGATTTCGGTGAACCACAGTACCTAGTGCATCTCTCTGTCAAAATCAGGGGGACCCACAGTTCCCGATGCTCTTCTTTGTAAGGACCAGGAAGACCCGTGGCTTCCTGTGTTGCCCTTTGGAAAGATGGGATAAGCCACAAGTCCTGGTGCTCCCCTTCGTAAAGACTGGGGTGATCCAGAACTCCTACTCTCCCATTTGTAAAGATCAGGGAGATCCACAACTCCTACTGCTCTTCATAAAAATTGGGGTGACTACAACTTTGAGTGTCCCTTTTATAAAGACTGAGGTGACCCATGTCTCTTAGTGATGCCCTTTATAAAGACAAGAGTGACCCATAACTGTTAGTACCATCTTTTACATAGATTGGAGTGACGCGTAGTACCTCATACTACCCTTTGTAAAGAGTAGAGTAACTTACAGCTCCTGATGCTCCCCTTTGTAAAGATTGGGGTGACCCACAGCTCCTCACGATCCCCTTTGTAAAGATGCACATGGCCACAGCTCCTATTCCCCTCCTTTGTAAATATGAGGTGGTCCATGGCTCCTTGTGCCCCTTTGATAAAGACCAGTCTGGGACTGCACCTTGAAATGACCCAGAATTGACAGAGAAGTTCTGCGGACGGTGATAAGGCTCTGTAAGGTCAGTCCTGATGAATCCAGACTCCACCATCTCCTAAGGACTTGAGCTTAGACAGATTAGTCTCTGCATACTTTGTCCAAAAGATGAGAATACATCCACTCCTCGCTTAGCACTATCTCTCTGTCTAACATTTTGCATTTATGGTAATAGCAAAAAATCTGCCGTCTGTTTTGCACATTAATGAGATATGTCTGGCAATAACCCTTTCATGACCAGTGGGACACACAACACCCACCCATATTTTTGGCCACTCAGATCCAACGGGATGTATGTATCCACTGCCATTGAGTCAGGTCCGACTCATAGAGACCGTAAAGGTCAGAGTAGAGCTGCTCCACAGAGCTTCCAAGGAGCACCTGGTGGATTTGAACTGCAGATCTTTTGGTTAACAGACATAGCACTTAATCCACTATGCCACTGGGGTTTCTAGGATGTATGTATAGTGTGTAATATTTTGTGACCTGATGTGGTTAGCTTCCATTTTTGCATAACACCAGTTTTCACATAGTGTCCTTCTCTTTGGGACCTAACAGTCTCAATAAAGGAGAAGTGGGTGTAACAACAGTACCTGTCTCAGGGGGTGGTCAGGTTGGTGAAGGGCCCCAGGGAAGGGAAAGTGGTCGGCACAGGGCCTGGGACTCAGGAAGCTCTATGGGGGTGAGCTATCCATGGTTATTATTTCAGAAAAGGGAGAGAAAGAAAACCTTAAAAGAATAGAGGCCCTCTTCCCTGCTTAAGGCTAAAGAGGAAACAGCATTAGTAATACCCCATTTTGACAGCCATGATGGGGCCCACAAAGTTGAGTCCCTGTGGCAACATGAGAATAAAAAGGGGTTCACCCTGAGAACTCCACTAAAAAACCACAATTGATGGTCTGAAGGCCTGGGGGTTCCCCTCACATCGGGCATGGCCCCTAGACCTGTTGCTGCCCCTGATCATAAGTCATTACTGAAGTCAACTTCTCAGACAGGAATGGGTTAGATTCGGCAACACAGAGGGACCATATAGTGTGCGCACTTTATGGTTCTATACATCTATAGGATGTCATCCTACTGGCCTCTTACTAGAGGAGAGCAGGGGGGGGGAGAGGAGGGGACAGGAGACTGTTAAGAGGCTATGACATGTGTAGAACAGAAAGGAGGAGTGTACTGCCACCTGCCAAGGAGAGCAGAAGGAGCTACACATGGGTGGGCATGCAAATCTAAACTGGATTGCACACTTTCACGCAATCACAATAAATAAAAAACAAGACAATATAAATTGGAAAAAAAAACAAAACAAAAGAAATACCATATTTCAGTCTAATCTGGCCAGTGTAAACCATATATGGTAAAAAGAAAGAACTTTCTACCACATTTCCACGGAACTGTTCTTAAACCTCTTTAGTTGTGAAACAGCAAACATGAAGAAAAGGAGACAAAACAGAGTGGTTAGCTGCACCAGCCCTGGGACAAGCAGTGGGTGCTGAATCTACTCAGACGTCCCTGGGCCCCTCCCATTCTTGTCTACACGCCCCCACTCCTTCACTGGTAAGCTCATCATCTTTAAAATGATATCATCCCCAATTTCTGAAAGGGTTCTCATCACAATCCTCACCATCGATTTCAGCAAACAGTGTCTGTCACTGACCTGGATGAGCCGAGTCCCTGCAAACCTAGAACCACTGGTCACCTTTGAATGGAGGCTAAAGCTCTGATTTGAATTAAAAGTCTTGTCCCCGAATAGAAGCTGAGGCTGAATCAGCTGGAGTCCATCTGCTCCCTTAGATGGACCCAGTGTGCCTCCTGAGAATGTTGGGACCACAGGGTGTCACCGTGCAAGGGAGGAACGTGACCCAGAGAAGAATCAATATCCCGCCAATAATTTATTAGGGTGGCACACTGTCATTGATAGAAACGTGAAAAAAGGTAGTTAAAAGATGAAAAAGCTTTCCAATTTATCCTAAGAGAGGCTCATGGACCTTTGTCACTCAACCCTGTGAGGTAGAATTTGTCTGTGCACCAAGGATGCTGGCCCAGCCACACTGACAATGATCCAGCCCGGAGCCACCCTCCCAGTGAAGCAATGCTTCCAGGATTTGAACTGCAGGGAAACACCCGTGGTCTTGTTCAAGTGCAGATTCTTACAGAAGGTCTCGGGTGGCCTGGGAGCCTGCTTTCCTGATCAGCTCCCAGGACCGCACTGTGCTCAGCCAGAGCTGCAGGACTAAGCTCCCCAGACCCCTCCCCTCAACCATCCACCAGGCAGCAATCCCATCCCCAGGCTCCAGCAGCACAAAGTCCCCTTTAAAGGTCCCAGAGCCAGAGAGCAACAAGAAGAGGAAGGTCATCAAGAAGAGAAGTTGCCAGGGAAAACACCTGCTGGAAACTTGATCTTGGCCACCCTGGAAAAACTGTCCTGGAGCTGTGGATTCTGAATCCACAGAGAAGACAGATTCAGATCCTGGCTTCAGGGCTAGACTCTGCCTCCCCAGTCCCCAGCCCACAGCAGGGCACCCCAGCTGAAAAGCCCCAGAAAAGAAGCAACTCTACCTGCCACGTGCCCAGGCCCACAATGGGCATCTTAGCTTTGGTCCTGAGCTCCACAAAAGTGGCCATGGTCCCTGCAGACAGGAATCTAAGCAGCAGGATCTGAGCCTCTGGGCGCTGAGCAGAGGGTGTGCTGTGCCCTGGCTAACACGGAGGGCTGGTCCCGTCTGGCGGGGAGGAGCCAGTGCTGGGGGCGGGAAGTTTTCAGCCCTGGGAGATTATTAGTAAGTTCATCCTGCTCTTATCCTCTAGGCTGATTAATGCCAGTGAAACTCACACTTGGCAAACTTGTGCAAAGTCCTTTCTGGTACCATATCAGTGAATAACTTTATGACACTGACACGTGACAGTTTTATTAATTCTTTTTGGGAGTTTACTGTGTGAAACTGTGCAGGGTTCACTTTTCCCCCAGCAGGTTGTTCCTCAGCTGAATCTTCTCTCGAGTATAGACTTGCCTGTTTACCCCTAGACAGTGTCTTCACTTGTTTGTATCCCTCACGTATTTAATTAGGATTTTTGGCTTTGATCAGTTGTATCTATAACAAACTTTCAACATGCTTGCGGTTCATTTAAAAACAAAACAAGAAAACCTTCATGATCCTAAAAGTGACACATGTTCATTATAGGAAACTTGCAAAATACGGATAATTATAAATAAAGAAATACAAATTACTTGGATTCCTGACACTCAAGATCCTATTGCCAGGATTCCTTGTCTTCCAGCTTGTTTCCTAAGCTCATACATTGGTAATACACTGCACATACAGCTGTGCGCTATCATTTTAAACTTAACACCATAGAACCAACTTTTGTATACATTTGTAAAAGCTCTTTGTAAAATTATTTCATATGAAATATTGTATTTAATAATTCTAAAATTGCCCTCCAAGAATGTTGTAGCATTTAATACACCTGCCTGCGGTGATTGGCTTATATCCCTGCATCCTCACCAACACCGAATATCATTTAAAAAAAAAAAAAGCCTTTTAGTTTTTGATAGGCGAAGACTGGCACCCTGTACAGGAAGTTCACGCGTATGACTTTGTGAATCTCTGTGCTTTTGCATGAATCTTTTTATCTCCTTGCTCCTGAGTCACCCTGTTTTAATTACAGTGTTCAGTTAGAAATCAAAAAAACAAAACCCTGTCATCAAACTGATTTGGATACAGAGCTAACTCATAGGACAGAGTAGAACTGTCCCACAGGTTTTCCAAGAAAAAACTATTAGATGCTAATGGCTGGCCTTTTGGTTAGCAGCTGTAGCTCTCCACCAGGGTTCTTTCTCATAACTACTACTCTGATATCTAACATTGCAGATTAGTTTCATCTATTCTTAAACAGCACATAAATAAAACCATGCAATTTGTGCTGTCATGCCTTCCTTGTTTTGTTTCCCCTCATGCCAATCATTTGGTTACGGTATGCTTTAGTGACGAGTCCTGGTGGTGCACCCGGTAATTGCTGGGCTGCTCACTTAGAAATCAGTACTTTGAACCCATTAGCCACTGGGCGAGAGAAACATGGCCATCTGCTTCTGTAAAGACGACAGGCTTGGAAACCCTATAGGGCAGTTCTACTCTGTCGCATAGGGTCCCTGTGAATTGGAATTGAGTTGATGGTAGTGGCTTTGCAGGTGCAAAAGGCAGGGTGAGATCTGCATCTAGAGCCTTTGGAGAGAGCCTGGCCCCAGCAACACCCTTCTTTCTGACTCCTAGCTTCCCGAACTGAGAGTCAAAAAATTCCTGTCATTTCAAGCCACCCGCTTTGTCGAGCTGTGTTGCCGCAGCTGTAGGAAATGACTAGTTGGGAATCCGAGGTTTTAATAGACACCTGAGGTGATCCTCACACAGGCCAAAGTCAGAGAACCGCTACACTGTACTCTACTGCGAAAAAGTTGATCAGGATCCAGAGACTCTTGAACTGATGAAAAGGCCACCTTTGAAGGGAAAAGTGGTTTTAGCTTCTAATAAGAATCAAAGGGTAAGAAATAGTCCTGTTAAAACAATACAAACACCATATTGTCACCTCTTCGATTCTGGCTTGTGGGAACTCTGTGTGTTACAGAGGAGAATGGCCCCCTTGGACTTTATTGGTAGTGCTCTTTATGAGTCGGATCTGACTTGATGGCACTTGGCTGGCTTCATGGAAGCATATTGACAGCCTTTTCTTCTGGGCTGCCACTGGGATTCAAACCATCAGTCTTTAGACTGGTGTCGAGCACAAACCTTCTGTGCCACCCAGGCTCCTTAGGCATTGTTCATTTTGAGTTTGCTGCAAAAACAGACCCGATTTTTTAAAAGACTTGTAAATTTTGTATCTCCTGCAAAGCACTCTTGTTAGATTGTTGTTACTGGCATTGATAGAATATGTTGGCTTTCCTCATAGAAAGGAAGGCCAAGGACAAGGACAAGGCCTTTCTAATCACGGAAAGAAGAGCACGCACAAGCAAGCTTTCTGCCATAAATGAATTTTGGTTTCTTTGTAAAGGCCAAAGAAGCACCACGAGTCCTGCCCAGGCTTCGTGATGTCTGTTAGACTAGAGTGGACACTCTCCTTCGGGGGATCTGGTGCCTGGAGAACAGACTCTTTTCTGTCGCATCTGTTCCCCACCTGCCGGAACCTACCACCTGCCCCCTCTTCGCTGTGCACCCACTACCTAAGTTCCACCGAACTGGGCTGCTCAGTCAAAGTAGAAAATGAACTTGCTTTCCCCAGTCCTGCTCTCGCTCAGTGATTCCTGATTCACTTTTTCATTCTTTGTCAGTCAGCGACCTGGATGCCGAACTCCTTTGCTATAGAACAGTCTCTCCCAATTTAACTCCTGCAGTGGAGTAGCCCCATACCCAAGTTTGCTGGATACGGTCTTTACTCTTCTGTTCTTTTGTTGTCTTGTGTGGTTTGCACATGACCATGATGCTAGAAGCAGCCAAGGCAGCGTAGGGGTTAAGAATCTGGTTGCTACCAAAAGGCTGGCAGTTTGAATCCACCAACCGCACCTTAGAAACCATGTGGAACAGGTCTACTCTGTCCTGCGGGATCACTGTGAGTTGGAATCAACTTAACAGCAAGGAAGTGGGTCTGGTTTTTTTTTTTCTGTAGTGTTTTAAAGTATGCTGCTGGTGTTTCAAATACAGTGGACAGTGACATGCACTAGGAAGAAAGCTGATGATCCGCTTCTGAAAGTTAGCCAACCCAAAGCCCACAGGCCACAGCAGAAGACAGTCGGACACAGGGCTGGCAGGCGAGGCCTCTAGGTTGGAAGCCTCTCAGAAGACACGGTGGCTGCCACAATGGACTCAGGCACGCCACTGATCGTGAAGATGGCTCAGGATGGGACAGTATTTCTTTCTGTTGTACTTGGGGTCGCCATGAGTCAGGCCATGGCAACCAACAACAAACACCCCACCGAGCACAAGCAGGGTAACACTATGGCTCTCGGGGGCTCCTTCCTTCATTAAACAAAGCTATTATGAGGCGTTGGCAGAGTGTAGATTCATTATTACGTAATCATTATATGACATTATGTTCCTGTCTTTTACTAAAATTTAAGAGGATTAAAACTAAGAAAACTTTCATGTGTCCCTAATAGCACTGTGCATGTGTCCTAGACATTGTAGGCACTGTGCCTTTAGGACAAGCCAGCCCAGGTGTGCCCGCTTCACTCTTTCATTACTGCCTTGTTATTTCTGAAACCTATATTTACTTGGGAAGCACCTCAAGATTGGTCATGATTTTCTCTGCAAGACTCTCGGAGCTGTGTGAGCTGACTACCGTGTTGGGAAGTTCTTCCTGTCTCCTCCATGTGATCCTCCTCTTTAAACCAAAGACAAGGCCGTGGACCTCTAACTTCTCTCCAGGGCTGCTATTGGGCTGGCAAACACAGGGTTAAATAGGATTTATGGGGTTCAATCCTGTTCATTCAGGTTTTGGCTAAGAGAGATGAGTCACACAGCTTCTAAGCACAAGTGCTAAGGCAGTTTGTTCACGGTGAGTCAGCAAATTCAGTGTGGCTGAAAGTCAAGTGGTGGAAATTCTTCTGTGTTAAAAGGCACTCAGCCAGAGGAGAAAGAAAAGGAGGTTGGGGCCTTGTTTCCCAGCTCTTGTCCCCATGGCGTATGAGGTCTGGAAGAGGAAAGGACAGAGGATCCTGTTGCTTTCAAAGTTCGTAATTCCAGGATCAGTTTACCCACTGCTACTGAGTAGATTCCAACTCCTAGGCGCCCCATGAGACAGAGAAGAAGTGCCACAAGGAGCAACTGGTGGCTTCAAACTGCTGACCTTTTTGTTAGCTCCCTGTCATGGACTGAATTGTGTCCCCTCAAAAATGTGTGTGTTGATTTGACTCAGCTAGGAGTCCCACTGTGGTGCCTTTCCTCCTGTTGCGGTCCTGCAGCTGATTAGACCCCGAGTGAACTGGTTCGGATTCTGGAGATCAAACTAGCAAGTTCCGTCTCCTGAAAGGTGACAAACTGGGTTCCCCCTCTCCCAAAGCACACGAGGATGCATGCTTTTTGGTAGCAAAAGATGGAAAAGTTGATTAAGGGCAAGTATGTTCCAGAGAGGAAATGGGTCAGTCTCCATGAGTGTAAAAAGACCCAGTACGCATTTGGGGGGTGCTTTTTACAGGCAAAAGCAGGGAGTGATGTCACAGATGGGAGCTGGAGCTAGTAACTTGGCTTGTGATTGGGCCTGAGGCCACAGTCATCACCTCACAACTGCCAGGAGGAACTGTTCTATTTGCATCACGATCACTAGGAAGAAGCCACATCTGCATCACAAACTGCCTGGGAGAACTGCAGAGGTGTGGCAAATCTGGTTCCCCTGGCAACCTTATTTATACTGTGTGTGTTCTATAATGCAAACCATGACCTTTGTTAGATTCTGGAGTGAAATATGTTAATGTGTGGTGGCAGAGTTTAAGTTCTCTTGCTAACCTTGACACTGCCATGTGTTGTGAATCCTGCTTCCCTGATGTTAATAAGAGAGAATAGCAGCAACGGTATTGGGGAGGCAGGATTCAAGCTGCAAGCTTGTGGCATACAAGAGACAAAAGTGAGCAGAGGAAGTTGGGAATCTCATACAGTTGCCAATTTGAAGCCAAATTCGTTCTACCTGTCACTGTTGCCAAAAACTCAGAGACAGCATGGAGTCCGAGGAATAATTATTGGCAGATTTGCTAGCAGTCTGGGTGACAGTGAGCCAAAAGCTGTCCCCGTCTGGGTTGAATTTCTAGTGGTTTTTATAGCCAGAATTCAAAGGTTTGTCACAGAGAAATAGTGAGGAGTCACAGGTTTCATTACATCATAAGGTTTCACGACATCTAACAGACAGTGTGAATGACTTGAAATTTTATTATCTCTTTCTGAGACCTTAATTTTATTTCCTCGGAGATAGGGAGAGGGAGAGACAGGGAGAGGGAGAGATAGGGAGAGGGAGAGATAGGGAGAGGAATGCAGACCTGCTAGTCTGGTCCGAGGGTAGTAATTGAGTCAGAAGAGAGAATGTAGCCTAATCACCTAAGTGACCTTTGTTAGGTCTTTACATTTACCATCATTTCCCCACTCCTAGTTTAACAACTTTCATGTCTATGAAATTGGTTTTATATGAAAGTGACTGGTTTTGAGAGAAGAAAAAGCTTTTAAGAAGATACCAGTCAAGTTGCAGAAGGCTTGGGTGTCAGGCTTATGAGTCTGTGAATGAGGGATTGTAAACATCCCAAAACAGCTGGAACACACGACTTCAGATCCTCAAAAGTGATGTGTCTGGCCCGCTGAATGTGACCCACACCCAGGCATACGTGCTTTCCTCCTTGAGAGGTGAATTCACCTTAGGAAGTAGCCTTTGTTATACTGTTCAGATAAGAAGGCACCCCTTTGCTTTGTGAGGAACTTCCCAAACCCTATTCAGATCAATGCCTGCTTTCTCCCTGATGCCTGAATTAGGGTTCGGGTGTTGGATACCAGCTTCCCTCTGCCCCCCTGTAGAAATCCTGAGATAAGCTCCATGTCTAATGAGCAGGTGAAAGTCCAGATGTCTCTCTCCGGCAGGAGCCCAGGATGCTCCCTCCTCCCCCACAGAAATCTTTAATAAGCCCAGTTGCTAAGGAGAGGGTAGCTTCTTCCCATGTAACTTACTGCTAACTGCTTATCTAGTGCCTCTCTAAGTGTACTGGGCCAGTAGGAATGCAATATGAAAATCTGTATACCTATAACTGCCAATTACGAGAATATATGGAAATTCCTTTGTCTGCTTTCTTGGAAAAACATAGAAATAGATATGTCTGATAACAACAGGGTGTACAGCTATTTTTTGGACTCGAGTCCATTTGCCACACTACTAGCTAATAAATGCCTCTTCCTCTACAAAGTGGTGTTTGAGGTGCTTTCTGTTCTGCAGGCTGAACTTTTCTTTTTCCTGCTACAGTTTGATTTACAGAATTAGTTCTAGGATCAAGTCTTCCATTATGAATTGACACTCTACAACATGAGGTACAGTAAGTCATGAGGCAGGACATACATTGTATAAAGCATCAAACAAACAATCTACAAACAATTATGACTGTGATTCCCATTATAGTGTGCAAAGCCACCCTAGGTTGGGGAGACGAGAAAATAACTTCTCAGATTCTGTCCCAAAGAAACCTTCGTGCTGTTAGAGGGACTGTGATGTTATCTGGAACTCTGAAGCTTTTTCAGGTCCTTGGGCAAGGTGGGTGATAGCTGGTTCAGTCTTCTGGGCAGGATCTAAAAAAAACAGCTTCAGTCTCCAGGTTAGTTTTAGTCAGCCTGGAAAATTAGGCAAGGATTTTTAATCAATATTTTACAATTATTAGCACTTTCGTTTCCCATAAAAGTAATCGTTCTGGTCTTTAGCATGTTTTTTAAAATACATTTTGTCTACTATAACTCTCCTGAGAGACTGTATACTCAAAATTTTTGGGAACACCGGTGGAGTTCCCTTCTTCTGTATCTGCTTCACAATGAATAAGGGTGTAGGCCTCCCTATATGAGTGGAAATCTGTCATTGAGAGTGTTGACCATTTATAATGGCCAGAATGATAATTACTGAGTATCAGTCAGGACCCACAAAACATTATTTTATTTGGAATTGTTGTGGTCTGAAAGATGTAAGTTGTGTTAGAAACCCAGACTGGAGTTACCCAGTTTTTCATCTTTCTTTCTTTTTACTTCATCTTTACCTGCTCTTCACTGTCTTAGTCTTTCTCCCTTTCTTCTCCTATGTGATAATGTCTCAACAACTGTGACCACATCAGACACGAAAGCAACTTTTCACCTTGGATTTTTAGTCTAAGTCAATAGTCACACAATCCCTCTTGGAGAGCGAACCCATTGGGTGACTTAAGGTAGAGAAGGTGGCTATTGTGTCTAAGAGATATTTAGTTTTCTGACCTCCCACACTGAGTGTAACCCTTAGCTCTCTGATGTGGCCAGGGGGCAGACGGGCTTTGGGACTCCAGCCAGTGGTCAGTTCCTTAGACTCCTCTTCTAGCAGAGCCCAGGAGGGCCTGTCCATCTGGATCTTTATTCGGGAAGTCTGCCGAACTCCTTGTTGTAAAGCAGTCAGGACACTGGCCTTATTTTTTACCGTACTCGTAATAACCGGGATCCTGATTCACTGGCCAGTGAGATGTTTCAAGTCTTGATCTCCTCTGAGGGCCAACTGGGTTACCTTGAGGTGGCCCTTTCAGAGACAGAGACTTTTTATCTTTCTTTTTGGTTTTTTTTGGTCTGTCCCCAAATCTCAGATTAAACACCTTAAGGGTCTCCTCTACCAACTGGGAGAGTGAGGTCTGAAGTTTTTGTCCCAAATTCTGTAGCTTTATGTCTGATGTGGACCAGGATATAAAATATATGGCCATAATGGCTTTTTCTACTCGACGGCACTTGGCTGGCCAGCATTTTTCAAAAAGGTTTGGTGAGACCAGCCAGAGCAAATAGCTGGCCCTTTTCCTCCAGGTCCCCAGCTGAGTCAGTGGCTTGAGGAATCAGCTTTTCCTTTCAAAAGCAGTAGCCTATGTGGGTTACTTCAGTCTCCACAGAAGTCAGGAATTTAGATTTTAGAAGAATCACATGTATCTTTCATGGTTTTCTCTTTTGGATCATAATCTTACTGTAGAATCTTTGATCAAACATGTTCAATAAGTCATCATTGAAAACTATCAGGCATCATTCAGTGAATTAGGAAGTAAAGCCAAGTCGGCCAAGTGCCGTCGAGTCGGATCCGACTCAAAAAAGAGAAACACTAACAATTATCAGGCCAGTCATTTCAAATAATCAAAGAAGCCATGACCCTAAGATCACTGAACTAGGAAATAAACTTAAGCACCTCATAAATAGGATCAATAACTGTTTTTCATGTCTCCACAGCAATTGCATTTCGTAAAACCTCAGATTCCAACCCATTAGTTAATACTTCAGGAGGAAAGAATTTTTTTTTTTTTGGTATATATCTAGAAAGTAGATCATCAGCGCTATTTTTCATAAGACCCATAGTATATTCATTTACCCAACCTTGTGGAGTTGTTCTCTGTTTTACTGATTCTGGACCAGCTGCAGTCAGTGAGGCCATCAGTACTGCAAAAGAGCCTTCGATATCTCAATCCACAGTCCTTCTCAGAGGTCTAAAATCTTTGTTGAGATATTCTGGTCAAATGTTTTCAGAACAATCAGCAAAAACTGTAGATGACAAAACTTAATAAGATCCAGATTAATAAAAACAAGTAAAACAGGAGGGTTGTTGAAATGAGGAAGGGTGCGGTAAAAATTGGTGGTATTAAAGAAAGCCCCAGGAAACAACTTAATAGCAGAAAATACCATAGAATAATCTCACCTTTGTCTTACAAAACACTGTCACAAGACAAGCCTGGGGGCAACCTTGCAAGTGACAGCCTGCAAGTGACCCCTAGACCTAGACCACATTTTACAACTAATAGGAGTTAACCAATCAATGTAAAGGTCAGTTCACCCCCCCTGCTTTGCAATCTCACGACTTAAATACTGGGTGCTGAGGAAACTCATCGTCGCCCCCTGCTCTGTGTAGCTTGGGGTGCGTCCCTGGTACACCAGTATTTTTCCTATTGGGCATATTTTTTTAATAAAATTTAACCTTTAAAAGAACAGTGTTGCATCTTGAAAATCGCGGACCCTAACAGGGTCAAATAAAATTCAATCTGTTAGAAAACTTTAGACAATAATTTTAAATGTAATTATTACCCACATTATTAAAGAACTTCAGATACATATATAATAATCTTGAGGCATAATACCACATAGTCAGGATGAACCAAGATCGTTAAGTCTCTAAATGCTTATATAGTATGAAATAGATTTATAAGTAAATAATCTGAATTTCCCAGTCAAAGCACTGGCTTTGACGATGCCAGATTAAAATAATGATGAAGTTATAGTCAAGTTAGCAATCAAACCCAAAGCAAACCAAGGATTGTGGAGCTAATTCTGAGTCAGAGCAACCCTGTAGGACAGAGTAGAACTGCTCCACAGAGCTCCCAAGGGGCCCCTGGTTGACTCAAACTGCTGACCTTTGAAGAGCAGGCACAGCACTGAACCAGGGTTTCTGCAGATAGCAGTTAAAAAATAATAAAATTCTGAGTTAATATTACATATTTGTTAAATAATATTAGGCAAAAACACAAGAGGAAATAACCAACATAAATTTTAACCCAGTGAGAACTGGCACCTGATTTTAAGTCATGTTATACAGTTTATCAAACAAGACGCTTTTCACCTTTTACCTTAGAAAAGGACACTCACGGCTTTCCAGGAAGTTTCAGAGTTGTCAGGAGTTTGCTACAGGTCCACAAGCAACAATATTAAAGTTATTTAAAGATGTGAAAGTAAGAAAATCTTAGCTTTCACTCTGTTAAAGTCCTGTGGCATGATTTGCTGACTCAGGAAATCTTATTCTAATGAGACATCAAATCTTTACCTTCCAGAGAGACTATACAAGGAACAAATTAACTGTTTACTCAGAAATCAGAGAAAATTGTTATTTAGCAGCAAACAAGCCATTTTTTGAAAATATTAGTGTTCTTAAAAATCTTGTAAATTGAACCATCAAATTTTTGCCAAACAAAACTTTTGACCAGATCAAACACTTTTTAAAAGACCTCTATCATTTCTTATCAACAAACCTCTATAGTATAATCCCTTAAACAGCAAAGAGCTCACTTAACAAGACTTATTTTTCTTGTTGCTTGAAAAACAAACAGTATACAAATTTACATGATATCAGATATCTATTAATCTCAATTACCCTCAAAGTCCAGGGCTTCAGTAAAGCTTGTTTAAGCATTCTAGGTCTTCAACTAACTCTTAAGTTTTATCAACTGGCTTTTAGAACTTACACAGGTTATTGTTCAACTGGCTCTAAAATCACAAAGTCCCATCCCTGATAATGACATCTCTCTAAAACTCTCAGCTAGGTCTCGGGATTCTCCTGCAATAGTAAGAAGTCTTTTGTAGATTTACCCAATCTGTGATCATCAAAGTAAAGCAGCAATTTTTATCTGCTTTTTTTGTTTTTCTCAAAAGTTTCTCTGTGGCTATGACTTGAGGGTAACTTCCGCCCTGCTCTCCACTTCTTTCCGGAGGGCAAATGATCATTAATTTCCCTTCTACTGTTTTGGAATTGTTACTTTCTCCTTAAGACAAAGTCATCTCTTTAACTGAGGGCTGTAAAGTTAGGTTTTTCCAGCCCAGTGACAATATGCCTGGATCTGCTTGAAATTCACCTTTTTTTACCAACCTTAATTTAGTTTAAGTAAGATTCTTAAAATTAGGCACATTGGCAAAGACAAAAAAAGACACTTTTTCTCCAAAAATTACAAATCTGGGGCCCCTATAAACACCTCGTGTAAGTACAACAATGACAAAGATATTTCCAAAACCTCACAAAAGAAATATGTGTAGAGAAAATAGACTTATTTGAGACTATTAGTCTTCTGGTAAGAATATCTGCTTGTAATGTCAAAGACTTTGGGAGCTATATCAAATTGGTTCAAAAACAAGGCAAATGATTTCCCTTGTTTTTCCTTTCCTCTTGGTAAATCAACAGATGTTACTGATAACTCTCAGTTGTTGTTTATTCATGCAGTCAATACCAAGTTTGAAGTGAAAGAAAAAGTAGCCTCTATGAATACTCTGCATGGATAAACTACAGGCAAGAATATTCTTGAAGGAGTTTATAAAATCTCTAAAATGCAAACTGCAGTGGAATTTGCCAGGATGTGTTAGAACTTACAGTGGTAAAAATGTGTGTGGAAAATACAGCCCAACATTTGAAAAGACAGAGTAGCAGGGACAGGAGTCTGGGGACCATGGTTTCAGGGGACACTGACATCAATCGGCAAGACACTTCATTTCTAAGAGAGTGTTTAGTGGTTGGCAATCAGGTTCTTAAAAGCCAGCAAGCTGCTATCTAAGGAACATCAATTTGTCCCAACTCACTTGGAGCAGATGAAATCAAGAACATCAAAGACGTGAGGAAAATATGAGCCCAGGAAACAGATGAGTCCATATGATGGGGAGACTACATCAGCATAAGACCAGAAGAACTAGATGGTGCTGGGGACCCCCAAAGA
Source organism: Heterohyrax brucei (assembly GCA_028571685.1). NCBI lineage: Eukaryota > Metazoa > Chordata > Mammalia > Hyracoidea > Procaviidae > Heterohyrax > Heterohyrax brucei. The sequence goes on along the minus strand of CM053147.1, from coordinate 14,540,100 downwards.
CAGCCCTGTCACAGAACACAATGTATAATCCCTGATGTGGCATGAGAAAAATGGGTGTGCAGATCAAGAACTCTATTAAAAGACCAGATCGATAGTTGGACTACCTGTGTTAGGGTCCGCGATTTTCAAGATGCGATACTGTTACTTTAAAGGTTAAATTTTATTAAAAAATATGCCCAATAGGAAAAATACTGGTGCACCAGGGACACACCCCAAGCTACACAGAGCAGGGGGCGACGATGAGTTTCCTCAGCGCCCAGTATTTAAGTCGTGAGATTGCAAAGCAGGGAGGGTGAACTGACCTTTACATTGATTGGTTAACTCCTATTAGTTGTAAAATGTGGTCAAAGTCTAGGGGTCACTTGCAGGCTGTCACTTGCAAGGTTGCCCCCAGGCTTGTCTTGTGACAGTGTTTTGTAAGACAAAGGTGAGATTATTCTATATTTTCTGCTATAAAGTTGTTTCCTGGGGCTGTCTTTAATACCTCGAATTTTTACTGCGCCCTTCCTCAGTTCAACACCTGGAGGGTCCCCTGTGAACATGTCCACTGGACTTGCTGCTAGCCCAGAGCTGAAACCAGTACTGAAACCAACACTTCCAACAGAGACTGGACTTGGATAAGAGACACAGAGTGATGCAAGTGGTGTGTGTACTTTATGGTTTAATCTATTTGTCTGTCTATCTATCCATACTTGTCAAGGATTTCATTTTAATAGACTCCACAACCAATGCCCATGGAAGCAGCAGTCAAGAAATCCAAAGACACATTAGATTGGGAAAATCTGCTGTGAAGGACCTCTTTAAAGTATTCAGAAGCAAGGATGTCACCTTGAAGACTAAAATGCATCTGACCTGAGTCATGGTATTTTCAAGCACATCATATGCATGCAAAAGCTGGACCATGAACAAACAAGACAGAAGAACAATGGATGCCTTTGAATTGTAGTGTTGGAGAAGAATGTTGAATGTACCATGGCCCACCAAAAGAACAAACGATCTGTTCTGAAAAAAGAACAACCAAAGTGTTCCTTGGAAGTAAAGATGGCAAGACTGCATCTTACACACTTCAGACATGTTGTCAGGACAGATCAGTCCCTGGAGAAGGACATCATGCTTGGTAGAGTGGGGAGTCAGTGAAAAAGAGGAAGACCCTCGACAAGATGGATTGACACAGTGGCTGCAACAATAGGCTTAAGCATAAAAACAACTGTGGACATGGCACATGGCACAAGACCAGGCAGTGTTTCATTCTGGTGTTCATAGGATTGCCATGAGTCGAAACTGACTTGACAGCACCTAACAACAACATATAGATCGATCAAACAATCGATCTCCATCTATATAGGCTGCCCAACTGGTCTCTTTTTAGAGGGGAGAGGAACGGTGAAGAGGAAGGGACAAGTGTCCATTGAGTGGATACCGGAAGTAAAAAGTAGAAGTGAAGAGTGTACTGTCACAGGATGAGGAGAGCAGACAGAGTTGCATAAAGGCAGGTGCTTGGAGTTTTCCAGCAAATCAACTTGGATTGTAAACTTTCTCTTAATCACAACAAAAAAATTAAAAAATATATATGTGTGGAGCAGAAAAGGCTTGTTGTTGTTGTTGTTAGGTGCTGTCGTGTCAGTCCCAACTCATAGCAACCTATGAACAACAAAATGAAACACTGACCAGTCTTGTGCCATGTCCACAATTGTTTTTATGCTTAAGCCTTTTGTTGCGGCCACTGTGTCAATCCATATTATCGAGGGTCTTCTTTTTTGTTGACTCTGCACTCTACCAAGCATGATGTTCTTCTTTAGGGACTGATCTTTCCCGACAACGTGTCCAAAGTATGTAAGATGCAGTGTTGCCATTTTAGCTTCCAAGGAGTACTCTGGTGGTTCTTTTTCTAGAACAGATCTGTTTGTTCTTTTGGCAGGCCATGGTACATTCAACATTCTTCTCCAACACTGCAATTCAAAGGCACCCACTCTTCTTCTGTCTTCTTTGTTCATCAACCAGCGTTTGAATGCATATGATGCAATTGAAAATACCATGGCTAGGGTAAGGTGCACTTTAGTCTTCAAGGTGACATCCTTACTTTTGAATACTTTAAAAAGGTCCTTTGCAACACATTTCCCAATGCAATGCATTTTTTGATTTTTTTTGACTGCTGCTTCCATGAGCATTGATTGTGGACTCAAGTAAAATGAAATCCTTGACAACCCCAATCTTGACTCCATTTGTGACAATGTTGCTTACCATTCCAGTTGTAAGGATTTTTGTTTTCCTGATGTTGAGGTGCAATCCACACTGAAGGCTGTGGTCCTTGCTCTTCATCAGGAAGTGTCTCAAATGTTCTTCACTTTCAGTAAGTTAGGTGATGTCATCTGCGTAACACAGATTGTTAATGAGTTGTCCTGCAATCCTGATGCCTCATTTTTCTTCATAGAATCCAGCTTCTTGGATTATTTGCTCAGCATACAGATTAAAAAGGTATGGTGAAAGGATACAATCCTGATACACACCTTTCCTGACTTTAAATGATGCCATGTCTCCTAGTTCTGTTTGCACGACTGCCTCTTGATCTATATTCAGATTCCTTATGAGCACAACTAGGTGTTCTGGAGTTCCCATTCTCTGCAATGTTAGCCATAATTTGACAATCCACACAGTCAAAAGCTTTTGCAAAGTCAACAAAACACAAGTAAACATTTTTATGGTACTTTTTGCTTTCAGCTGAGATCCATCTAACATCAGCAATGATATCCCTGGTTCCATGTTGTCTTCTGAATCCAGCTTGAATTTCTGGCAGTTCCTTGTCAATATACTGTTGCAGTCACTTTTGAATGAAAATTAGCAAAATTTTATGTATATGTGATGTCAGTGATATTTTTGGTAATTTCCACATTCGCTTGAATCACCTTTCTTTGGAATGGGCACAAATATGGACCTCTTCCAATCAGTTGGCCAGGTAGCTGTCCTCTAAATTTCTTGGCATAGATGAATGAGCACTTCTAGTGCTGCATCTGTTTGTTAAAATATCTCAATTGATATTCCATCAATTCCTGGAGCCTTGTTTTTTGCCAGTGTCTTCAGTGCAGCTTCAGCTTCCCCCTTCAGTACCATTGGTTCCTGATCATATGCTACCTCTTCAAATGGCTGAACATAGACTAGTTCTTTCTGGAATAGTTACTCTGTATTCCTTCCATCTTCTTTTGATGCTCCCTGAGTCATTTAATGATTTCCTTGTAGAACCCTTCACTATTATAACTCAAGGTTTGAATTTTGTCTTCAGTTCTTTCAGCTTGAGAAATGCAGCACGTATTCTTCCCTTCTGGTTTTCCATTTTCAGCACATGTCATCATAATAATTTCTTTTGTCTTCTCGAGCTGCTCTTTGAAATATTCTGTTTAGGTCTTTTACTTCACCATTCCTTGCTTTTGCTTTAGCTGCTCGACGTTTAAGAGCAAGTTTCAGAGTCTCTTCTGACATCCAATTTGTTCTTTTCTTTCTTTGTCATCTTTTTAACTACCTCTTGCTCTCTTCATGGATGATGTCTTTGATGTCATTCTACAATTTGTTTGATCTTCAGTCATTAGTGATCAATGCATTGGGTTTGATCTTGAGGTGGTGTTTGAACTCAAAGGGGATATACTCTTGATCATACTTTGGCTCTTGTGGACTTGTTTTAAATTTCTTCAGTTTCAGGGTGAATTTGCACATGAGCAACTGATGATCTGTGCTGTAGTCAGCACCTTGTCTTGTTCTGACTGCTGATATGGAACTTTTCCATCATCTTCTTTCATAGATGTAGTTGATTTGTTTCGTGTGTATTTCATCTGTTGAGGTCCACGTGAACAGTTACCTTTTGTGTTGGCTAGGAAAGGTATTTGCAATGGAAAATTTGTTAGTTTTGCAAAATTCTGTCATGTGATCTCTGGCATTATTTCTATCACCAAAGCTGTATTTTCCTACTACTGATCTTTCTTGTTTCCAACTTTTGCATTCCAGTCACCAATAATTATCAATGCATACTGATTGCATGTTTGATCGATTTCAGATTGCAGAAGGTTGTCAAAATCTTTAAGCTTTTCATCTTTGGCCTTAGTGGTTGGTGTGTAAACTTGAATAATAGTCATACTAACCGGCTTTCATTGTAGACTTATGGATATTATCCTATCGCTGACAACATTGTACTTCAGTACACATCTTGAAATGTTTTTTTCAATGATGAAAGAAACACTGTTCCTTTTCCTGTTTTCATTTCCAGCATAGGAGACCATATGATTGTCAGATTCAACACGGCCAAAACCTGTCCACTTCAGCTCACTAATGCCGAGGATATCAATGCTTATGTGTTCCATTTCATTTTTGACAATTTCCCGTTTTCCTAGATTCATAGTTTGTGCATTCCATGTCCTGACTATTAATAGTTGTTTGCAGCTGTGCCACATTAGTGCACGAAGATCTTGGAGGCCTCACTCCGTCCATGTCATTAAGGTTGACTCTACTTTGAGGAGGCAGTTCTTCTACAGTAGTCTTCTAAGTGCCTTCCAACCTGGGAGCTCACTTTCCAGCACCATATCTGACCATGTTTGGCTTCTATCCATAATGTTTTCCCTGGCGAATTCCTTTCAGAAGTAGACTGCTGGGCCTTCTTCCGAGTTTGTCTTAGTCTAGAAGCTCAGATGAAACTTGTCTACGATGGATGACCCTTCTGGTATCTAAATACTAGTGATGTAGCTTCCTGCATCCCAGCAACAAGCAAGCCTCCACTGACAGACGAGTGGGGCCTGCACCCTCTGTCTTCATCCTCCTTACCTGATGCTGTTATCTGCCTTAACTGATGTTGGATAAACTTACAAAGCTTGTAAAACAGTAAGATATTAAAGCCTGTGATTGTTTACTGTATTATTTGTTAGCATATGCTTTATAGAAAATATTTAAATCCATCCCATGTTATATTACTTTCAATAAACTACTCTCTCTATTTTGTATATCTTTGAAAGTTTTCATAGCAAAAAGTTAGAAAATAGCAGATAATATTAATTATAAGTTAGAAAAAAGTAGATAACATTAATTATAACTGACAAGGAAGAGGTCATATGATCACATGATTTACAATCAGTCTGTCCCTGGTTTGAATGATTGCTAAGAATTTCAATTTCTAACAAGTCCCAGGTGATGCTAAAACAGTTGTTTAAGAACCCAGTTCTGAGAACCACGAGTAGTAGTTCTCAAAATGTATCAGACATGAAAATCACCTGGAGGTCTTGCTAAATTGTAGATTCCGATTCAGCATATTGCAGTGGAAATGCAGATTCTCAGCAGGGATTCTAACAGGAATGTACCCTTCAAAGCACTGGTTTACTGTGAGGTGAGTTGGCAAAGAGTTCTGAAGAATCAAGAAACAACCAGAGTAGTCAATGAAGTTCCCAAAGTGGCAGCTGACTGTTTAGGCAGCTGGTAGCCTGGGGAGACCTGGGGACTTTGGCTCTAGAGCCAATGAGCCATAAGAGAGTCAAAGCATAGTGCCAGCAGAAGTGCAGGGTGTAGTTTACTGAGTAAGAACTGAGATGTTCTGTGATATTCTCCAGCCTTTAGAGAGTTGAGAACAGAATTCCTCTGGGTTGGCCAAAGACCCAGTTGACTGAGAACAAGTGAGTGGAGAGCTAAGTAACCCAAGCCCTTCACTAATTTGTCTGTAGGAGGCAGATATGTGGGAATTACAGACTTCCTCGGAGAAGCATGTGACAATGGAATATAACCCCCAACATTTACAAATGCAGAAAAGAGGGAAGGAGAGGTGGGCTTTGATGGGCACAGAAACCTGACTGAGATCAGAGCAAGTCAAACAGGCCAAAGCAAGTGTTGTCTGTCTCTGGGCCATGCTTTTGCTTTAAGAATTTAATTTAAAAGGAAAAGTGAGAGAGAAAATAACCAAGTATTCACAATCACAAGATCTTGTGTGTGATATCAAGGGTTCCCAAAGCCTAGAGTTCAGGAAACCTGGATTAAAAACTAGCAGATGAGAATCTTGGGTAGGGAAAGCTCACAGTCAGTTTGAAATGTCAGAGGTGGTGAGACGAACACAGTTGAGTGCAGTGTGCCCCTTTCAGGACAAACCCAGAGATATCCATACAACTGTTGAGTGCCAGGTACACGAGGTCAAACAATTAAGTGTATCAACTTAATTGTTCTAAGCACTAAATACCTCATTGCTGAATATCACTAAGGTCACCTTTGAAGCACTCCCCTTGGGAAGCTAATCACCAACCCCAGCGCCTATCCCACACTTCAAAACAATTTTGGAACTCCTTCTAGAATGGTCATTGTGCATGGAGGCATAGTGGCAAGTTCTTGAACTTAATTGTATAGCTGCTGTGAAGGAGTTTTTAGCCAGTAAACAAACAACTATGCTGGGACACCCTCCCTAGTCCTCTGATCTGGCCCCCGATGACTTTTTTCTTTACCCAAAGATAAACAAAATATTGAAAGTAAGGCATCTGGATGACATTCAGGACATCAAGGACAGCTCCGATGGCCCTTGCAAGAAAAGAGTTCCAAAATTGTTCTGAAGGGTGGACTAGGCACTGGTATTTGTGCATACTTTCACAAGGGCAGTACTTTGAAGGTGGCCTTAGTGATATTCAGCAATGAGTTATGTAGCAGCTTTTCTAGGATGAGTTTGTGAACTTAATTGGCAGTCCTCATGAGGAGATTTGTCTAGATGGAGATGTGTTGGCAACAGTCACTGAAAGGTTTAAGATAGCTGCTTGGCTTGAGACAGACAAGCATTTGAAATTAAATCTCACTTAAAAGTATACTCAGCTAGCTCATGGCTGTAATCTCTCTACTCTTCAGAATCACGGTTAGTAATATTTTCAGCATTCAAGTCACTTCAACCAACAATTAACAATGCTCTAGGACATGCAGGAAATGAAACATATCACTGAAATGTGGACCCTAAGACGGAGGCACTCATCTTGAGTGGAGAATCTGAATGGCTCTTCTAGAAACCTGGCTCTGAATTCCTTGACCTTTAACTTGAATCCTCATCTTTTTCTTCCACTCTCTGTGTCAGCTGCAACAACCACAGCGACTTTGTCATATTATCCTCATTTAATACTCCTCTGTCTTCAAGATCTCAAACTCTGAAGCTCTCTTAGGCCACAAACTTATTCTTCTTTCTCACACCTAGTGATTTCATCCTAAACTCCAGATTTCTCAAATACTTATCTCCAGCTGTGTCCTGGTTTCTTTTTCCTAACCTAGACACTCCGGGTTTATGAGGTGACCAAGGTTCACTAGGTAGCTGCAGAGTCCCAACTAAAGTAACTGTCCGCTAGATGGGCACCAGGTAGAGTAAGGTCATTGATATTTCTGAGGGTGTGACCCTAACATTCCCGTGTATGTTATCTCCTTTTCAGAATGCGTGACTGAGAGCTTGATGTAACTAATTCCATGATGTGCCTGAAAGTTTAGGTCCTTCCTCTCTCTATGTTTCCCTTTTCTCATACCTTTGCTAAGGACTTTGTTTTTACGTGGTGCAAATAAATTAGTATTGTTTTGTCTCTTCCTAATGACTGTTTTATTCTGACCAACGAGGACAAAACACACAGATCTCCCACCAATAACCAAAGAAAATAACTACTGAGTGGGCCAAAAACAACACACAGTATTAAATCATGTAGAAAGAAAGAGAAACACAACAGGAAGGTCCAATAGGTGTCCCAAATAAAACACAAGATGATTTTCCAGTCAAAGGAAAGGCACTAGAATTACCTAATAAAACCAAGCCAAACCACACCTACCACTGTCAAGTTGATGCCAACTCATAGTGACCCTATGGGATAGAGAACTGCTCGATAGAATTTCCAAGGAGTGCTTGGTGGATTTGAACTGCTGACCTTTTGGAGAGCAGCTGTATCAGTTAACCACTCCAGCACCAGGGTTTCCAGAATTGCCTGATAAAGAATTCAAATCTTTAATACTCAGAGTTAGCCAGGAATTGAAAGAAAAGCAGGTCAAAATGAGGAAGAAATAGACAAATTTATGGAAAAAGCTGACAAATTCATGGAAGAATTCAAGAAAATAATGCAGAAAAAAGGGAGAGAATAAAGTCAGAACTAGAACTCACACAAAAACAACAGTTAGAAATCCAAGATGAACAACGGGATTTCAGAAAAGGACAGTGCAGTAAAAGGACTGAGGAGCAATTTTAAAATGATGAAACATGTAACTGCAAAACTGAATACAAACACTGAATACAACTCTGAGGAAAAATTTAGAAAAAAGAACAAAAAAAAAATGAAGAAACCCTGAGAATTATGTGGGATACAAACAAAAGCAAAATCTTGTAAGTGTTCAGAGTTCTAGAACAGGGGCAGAAAATGGAAAACACAGAGAGGATCACTGAAGTATTACTGACAGAAAATCTCCCTAATATCATGAAAGATGAAAAGCTGACCATCCGAGAAGTGCAATGAACCCCATATAGGATAGACCCTAAAAGAAAATCACTAAGGCAAATCATAATGATAGTCCATAAAACCGAAGGCAGAAAAAAATTCTGAAAATGGCTTGAGAAAAATAAAAATTCACGTACAGAGGAGAAACAGTAAGACTTAGCCCTGAATGTGGCAGAAACCATGTTGGAAAGAAGGCAATGGGATGATACATATAAAACCATGAAACAGACAAGAATGCTAACCATGTGTAATATATCCTGCAAAACTTTCACTCAAATATGGTGAAATCAGAACATCTCAAGATGATCAGAAATTAAGGGAATATATAAAAACCAAACCAAACTTACAAGAATTATTAAAGAGAGAAATCCAAATCAATACTACAAAGACACACTATCTCACACCAATAAAACTTGCTTTAATCCGTAAAACACAAAATGGTAAATTTTGGAGAGGTTCTGGAGATATTGCTAGTCTTCTGCAATGCTGGTGGGAATGTAAAATGGTAAAACCACTTTGGAAATTGATTTGGAACTTTCTTAAAAAGTGAGAAGTAGAAATACTGTACAATCCAGCAATCCTGCTTCTTGAAATATATCCTAGAGAAATAAGGGCTTTTACACAAATGACTACATATACACCAATGTTTATTGCAGTACTCTTCACAACAGCAAAAAGATAGAATCAACCTAGGCGCCTATCAACAGACAAATGGATAAACAACTTACGTTATATCAACACAACGCAATATTATGCAATGATAAAGAGTAATGATGCTCTTAGGAAACATTACATGGAATCAGTGATTTGGAAGACATTATGCCGAGTGACCTTAGTCAGTTGCAAATGGACAAATATTGTACAAAAACTTAAGAAAAGGTTTAGCATAGAAGAAAATAATCTTTGACGGTTGGCAGGGGGAAGCAAGAGAGGTATTCATAGATGAGATTGTAGACAGAAATTGGGCTAGATAAACAGGAGTGATGGCTCACAGTAGAAGGGCAAGTAGCACAGCTGGACTATATCAAAAGCTAAAAGATTTCCAAAAGACAACCCAACATTTTGAAGGACAGAGTAGCAGAGACATGGGCCTGGGTACTATGGTTTCAGAGGACATCGAGGCTAATTGGGATAATTAAGTTCTTTTATTTTTAAGAAAACATTCTGCATCCCACTTTTGTGTCATTTGGGATCTTACAAGCTAGTAAATGGCCAGCTAACTAGTATCAATTTCTCCCAATCCACCTCGAGCAGAGGAGCATCAAGGACTTCAAAGACATGAGGTAAATATGAACCCAAGAGACAGAAGGTGTCCTATGAGCTAAGACTACACCAACATGGGATGAGAAGAACTAGCTGGTGCTTGGCCACCACCAATGAATGCCCTGATGCAGAACACAGCATAAAGTCCCTGATGTAGCAGGAGAAAAATGGGTGTTCAAAACTAGGACTCTAGTAAGAGACCACACTTGGTGGTCCGACAGACAACATGGGCCCCAGACTCTCTGTTGGCCCAGAGCTTAAAATAGTATTGAAGCCAACTCGTCAGACAACAATTAGACTGAACTGTAAGAGCAGAGTGGTGCTGGTGAAGATGTGCTTCTTGGCTTACGTAGGTACATGAGGCTGTCTAAGCAGCTCTTGTCCAGAGGCAAGATGAGAGGGTAGAGGCTGACAGGAGTTGGCTGAATGATTTTGGGACGTACACAGTAGAAAGCAAGAGTGTGCTGTGTTGGGGTTGGAAGGACAGCTAGTGCTGCATAGTGGTGAGGGCACAGGGTTTTACACAGCAGACTGACTTGGATGATCAACTGTGACTTAAAGCACGATAAGTTTAAAAAAAACTAAAAACAGTTCCAGCTACTAATTAAAAGGTCATCAGTTGGAATCCATCAGGAGCTCCTTGGAAACCTTATGGGCACTTCTATTCTGTCCTATAGGGTCTCTAGGACTTGGGATCAACTCTATGATAACAGGTTCCTTTATATAACAACAAGCCAGAAACACAAAATCAAAGGCATTGCCGTTGAGTTGATTCTGACTCAGAATGGCCTTATAGGACAGGGTAGAACTTCCCCATATGGCTTTTGAGGCTGTAATCTTGATGGAAGCAGATTTCTAGGTCTTTTGAGGCAAACAGTAAGGTTCAGACTACTGATCTTTCTATTAGCAGTTTTCTCAACCATAATCAATAGGTATTATCCAGGCCCAGGGGATGACCATAGTGGATCAAAACCCCTGATTTTACACAGCTTGCATTCCAGTTGGTGGCAACAAAAATCCACGATGGAGGTATTCATTTCCTAGTGCTGCTGCAATAAAATATCCCAGACTGGGTGGCTTATAAGCCCTGAAATTTATTCTCTTTCAGTCGTGGAGGCTAGCAGTCTGAATTCTGGGCATCAGCTGGGCCATATTCTCTCCTAAGGATCAAGGGGAAGTCCCTTTGTTACCTCTCACACCTTCTGATAACCCCAGGTGTTCCTTGGCTTCTACGTGACCCCGCTCTTGGTTACCTTCCCTCTGTGGCTCTGCTTCTCTACTCCTACAAGGGATACCATTCACGTTGGATTCAGACCCACGCTGTTCCAGCATGACCTCACGTTATTTGACAATGTTATCACACCTTCCATGAGCAGTAGCACCTTTGTGCCTCTTGCAGCCTCTTTCAACAGAGGCGTTGGTCTCTGGGCTCTGCGTTCAAGCCTGGCAGGTCTCCAGCAAGCTGCTGATCTCCCTGTGCCTCCAGTTCCTCTTCTGCGAAATGGGAATGATAAGAGCGTCCACCTCAAGGGGGTTGTAGGTGGATTCAATGAGGCATCCACACAAACATCACCTCCTGAAGTGTTGGTGCAGAGCAAACTTTCATTACTTGTTAGTCATGCTTTTTAGTATTTATTTTTAATATTTATTTTGTCAGCATTAGCAGCACTTCTAGTATTTAACAAATATTTGATCAAAAAATAAAAATAATTGCCACAAGCAAGCCTAGTCCCACTGCACTGTGGTCATCTGTGCCTGGTTGGATGCGCCAAGCTGAAGACGAGGGTGCCGGACCGGGGCAGGCAGTGTGCCCAGTTCTGCAGGATTTCAGAGAAGCCTGGCTCAAGACAGGCTCCAGAGCAGAGAAGAACACTTCAGGAAAGTGAAGCCAGAGACTCCACTGGATAATCTCATCAGGAACCTGAAGTTCCACCATCAATATTCTGCAGCAAAAGGATAATCTTTCAAATTTTGAAATCTGCAGAGAGAATGTGAGAGGAAGACCGTGAACAACAGAATTGTTGCAAAATGCATTGTTCTCTGGGACATCCTGTGGTCTTCAGGCTTTCTCAGCCTTCCCCCAAGATTTTGACAACACAGGACGGGCACCCACACCTCCACTTTCCCTCAAACTGATGGGAAGCCATGCCGGGAGAGGAGGCTGGGAAAGCAGCCACCAGGGTATAAGGATAAACTGGAAGTTTATCCTTAACTGGACAGTTCCAGTTCACTCTGAGGCACCTTGCAGAAATGCATGGTGGCGTAATTCTGGAAGGTAACAGTCACTGAAAACTATATGGAGCACAGCTCTGCCTGACAGCCACGGGGTCACCATGAGTCTGAATTAATTCCGCGGCAGCTCAGTAAGGGCTAACCAATGTGGAGCTAAGCACCGCACTAGCAATCTCCAAGTGCTGTCTTAGTTAATTCCAGGAGTCCAGATATTAAGCAGCAGCCAGGGAAACGTCTTCAGAATGAGTCTTACCCTGGTACTTCAATCTTGGTTTTCAAAACTACCAGAAGATAGTATTTGAAGAGAAAATAGTCCCAGCTACCTTCTGAGACTTCTAGCTAGCATTTTACCATTTTAGAGACAACTATAACACCCTTCCCGGTTAGTGACCTGGTGCACTCACTCTTTCACGTCACAGATCCTCCAGTTCCTGTTGAAGCCAAGTATGGTTGCCATCTCCTCATCACTCAACCGGAAGTCAAAGACCTGAAAAGAGGGAATTCAAACCCATCCCTGGGGTCTCATTCCAGCAAGGGAAGAATTCTCATTCTCAGCACTGACTAGACACAGGGCATCCACACTATGTCCACTGGGCACCAGTTCGGTTTTAAACTTGGTCCTATACCTACTAGCACACTGATTCCAACAATGCATGAAAAGAATTATACACCACAGCCAAGCTGGAATTATTCCAAGTGTGCATGGTTGCTTCAACATCGCTTCTGTCTGCCCATGTGTCCCTGATGGACACATGGGCTCCCATGCGGAGCAGGTCCTCCAGTGTGGCCCAGGCCTGCTCTGCTGCGGGAGGAAGTGGTGAGGCCAGGACAGTCTGCTCTGAGTGTGGCTGTGATCACCTGTCTGTTCAGGGGCAACCAAGCCTCTCCATAGGAGGTGAGGCATAGCTGTACTTATCTGCCTTAAAGGTGGGTGGCTCCCAGGCCTGTGAGGTGACTGGGTGGTGAGCAGGGGATGGGACCCACAGACCATGCAGGAAGAAGACGAGGAGCATGGCAAAGAGAGTCTCAACTTGTCCTCCTCCACTGAGGAAAACCAGGGAGGACCAGCAAGCTCTTACCTGGAAATTCTCAGCAATGCGTGTTGGAGTCACAGACTTAGGGATCACAACCACATTCCTCTGAATGTGGAACCTGATCAGAACCTGTGCATGAAGGACATAACAGTCTACTTACCCACCAAGACCTTCCCTTCACTACAGGGCAAAGAAACTGCCCTGCGGCTTCCTGCCTCTGTAGACTGAAAGCATCCCTGTGAGACACGGGCAACCCCGGCTGGGCTGTCTCCTGGCATCCTCACAACAGCCTGAAGAGGCAGGTTCTGTGCTTTTCTTCCTAGGAACTAGGACAGTGGCTGGGCCAGTGTTGGGTACAAAGGTGGCATGTGATAGGGCTGGATCTCCATCCAGATCTCTGCCTCCAAAGCCAGACTCCTTGCTGGGCAGCCAGGCTCACAGGAAGCTGCTGGACAGAGGCCTTCCCTATAGCGATGATAACAGTGTGTCCTCTGGAGGCCACCAGGACCATAGGAAGGCCTGACCGGGCTTCACCTGCCCTTTTATTCCCTTCAGGGAGTAAAGCAGGGCAAAAGAAGGAAGAAAACAAGGCTCTGGATAGCCTGGGTGGGAGAGCTGTCAGAGAAGGTAAGTGATGTACCTGGGCTGGGGTTTTGTTGTGCTTTGCAGCAATCTGCTTAATCCTGGGGTCCTCCAGCAGTGAAGGGTCTTCTGGCTTAGCCCTAGAGGCAGAACAATGGGAGACATGAGCAGTCACCACGGTGACCACGTGTAAATGAACATGATGATGTCCCCAAGGCGATTCTTCCCAGTCTCACCCAATCATCACCATGGTTACCATGTGTTGATAAACATCCTTCCTATGATAGCCCAAGGATGCTTCTCCCAGTCTCTTCCGTCTGGGAGACAAGCAGGAGTACCTGAACATTTTGGCTTATCTTTGGACCCTTCACGGGCTCCAAACCTCACTTTGTGCGAGGCTGGTCCAGCTCTGAGTGGCTGAACCTGAATCTTCGCAAACAGACAAGCATGTTGCTATTGCAAAACATCTCCTGTTTACCCACTGTAATCCCGTTTATGTGCACCCAACACATTGTCTTAGACATTACTCTATACAATGCTTCACAGGCTTGTATCGATGTGATCCAATTATTAGTCATTTTTTAAAGAGCAACAAGAGAACGATCCTTGAAGATCCTCACCAAGGTCTGTCTGGAGAGCCTAGGGGGCTGTAGGCAGTGACCCCAATGCCCTTGGAATGGCAGTACTCGATCAGCTTCTCCTGAGTGAGGTATGGGTGACACTCGATCTGCAAAAGCAAGTGACCCTCATCACTAGGAAGTTGGTCTGTATTTGGAGATTCTCATTGGGAGTTTTCCATAAAAAGACAGCCAGACAAAACTAAACACTGCCTGCGGGTCCATTTGGATGCTGGGCCCTGGTCTGTCTCGTACCTCTCTAAAGCATCCTCATCCCTGACCCCTGAGAGTGGACTCAACACATAATACTGCACTTGCCTCTCAATACTGTGTGAAGCAGAATTTACCTGGTTTGTCACTGGTTTGTGTTTCAGTCCAGGTTTGTTCAAGAGCCTCTCGATCTGGAAGTGGTTGAAGTTGGAGATGCCGATGGATTTCACCAGCCCCTCATCCACCAGCTCCTCCATGGCCTGTCACAGAAATACAGTGGTGAGATTCATGGAGGTCAGAGAAGAAAGGGATTAACGTAGGTCACAGTTGTCATGGGAGGTGGTAGGTTAGAGGTTCAACGAGGGCTACAAAAATAACTTGGAGAAAAGCAAGAAGAGACAAGAACAGGTTGTAGTGGGGTGGGGTGTCACGATTAAAGACAGGGGGGCAACCATGAGGGATACGAGGGACACACTTTTGTGATTCTCAGACTTGGCTGCGCTTTGGAACTATAGGACAGATTTAAAAAATGCTGATGCCTGGGTCTTAGCCCCAGAGTTTCTTTCTGAATTGTGAGGTGGCCCAGGCATTAGGACTTTTTTAACCCCCTGGGTGGATTTCAACATACAACAAAGCTAGGGGGAGTAACAAAGGTTTTCATACAGGGCAAACTTGAAGTTGAGAATTGAAGGGACTACAATGGCCTGGAAACTCAGGAAGGCCACGAGATGATGGTAAGGTTTTAAGTGCTGTAGACCAGGTCTAGCTGGGTGTATGGTACATCTGGATATCTTCTTAGATTTTTTTTTCACTTCTGCTTAGGAACTTTCAGGGAGACTTCTGTTGATCTGACTGTAGGTCCACATGAATACATGATGCTTTGTTTCAGACCTACCCACTTTATCTTAGACACGCTCATCTTCTATTTTTATTGTATTTTAAATGAAACTTTAATTCAAGTCAGTTTCTCAACCAAAAACTTACACACATTATTATGTGACCCTAGTTGCTCTTCTCGCACTGGAAAGGACATTCCTCCTCTCCACCCTGTATTTCCTGTATCCATTCAACCAGCTCCTATCTCCCTCCACCTTCTCAGCTAGTGTTTAGACAGGAACTCCTTAGGGAATCCCATGTATCTATTTAGGCCAAGAAGCCCACTCTTCCCTGGTATTATTATATGTCTTTTATAGACCAGTTCAGTCTACGTCTGAAGCATTGGCTTTGGGAGTGGTTTCTGTCACATGGTCAAGTCTTCAGACTTTCTCCTCTTGATCATCAGTATTGATAATTAAGTTCATGAGCTTGCTGCTGTGGGCTTATGTCAGCTGCACTGTACAAACAGCTCAGTAAGGTTTCATAATGTTGGTGTATCAGAGTCTCACAGCCGTGTTCGTGTTGACGTGTGGCAGTGTCTTGCTGAGTGGCATTCATTATTGCATGTTTTCATGTGCTGTCGTGAGAATGTCAAAGCTTGAATTAGAGCAACAAAATTAACTTTCTTGTCACACTTGGCAACAGTGGAAGTGAAATCAGGGACATGTTATTCCAAGTTTATGGAGACAATGCCATGAGAAAGTGGCAGCGTACAAATGGATTAAACATTTTTCTGAGGGGAGAGAAAGCATCACTGATGAAGAGAGTTCAGGGCAGCCAGTGACTAGCAGCAATGATGAAAACATTGCAAAAATTTCTTGAACCCTACATCAAAATCATCAGCTGACTATGAGAAGCATGGCCAGCCAAGTAAAAATCAGTAGAGAAACAGGAAAATCTTAACTGAAAATATTGGCACGAGAAAATTGTGTGCAAAAATGGTCCTGAGTGAGCCCACTGACTAACAAAAGCAAAGGAGAGTCGAAGCTTGTGAAGATCTTCTGGAGAGGGAAGATGATGTTTTGGGCTGTGTTATCGCTGGTGGTGAACCATGGGTGTACCCAAATGATCCTGAATCAAAGCATCCAAGCGCAAAATGGATGTCAACCAATTCTCCACAACCAAAAAAGTTCCACCAGTCCAAACCAGGAGTAAGAATGATGTTACTGTTTTGATATCAGAGTGACTCTTCATTATGAATTTGTGCCAACCGGACAAACAGTTAACCAAGTTTACTATTTAGAAGGGCTGAAAAGGCTGCATGAAAAAGTTAGATGAAAACAACTTGAACTTTTCACCAACAACTCATGGCTCTTGCATCACGACAATGCACCAGCTCACAGGCATGGTCAGTGAGGGAGTTTTTAGCCAGTAACAAATAACTGTATTGGAACACCTTTCCCACTCACCCGGTCTGGCCCCCAGTGACTGTTTTATTTGTCCAAAGAGAATGGAAATATTGAGAGGGAGACATTTTGATGCCATTCAGAATATCAAGGGTAATACAATGACACCTCTGATGTCCATTCCAGAAGAAAGAGTTTCAAAATTGCTTTGAAAGGTGGACTAGGCACTGGTGTCAGTGCGTAACTTCCCAAGGGGAATACTTTCAAGGTGACCACAGTGATATTCAGCAATCAGATATGTAGCACTTTTGCTAGAATGAGTTTCTGAACTTAATTGCCAGATCTCCTATCTCTTCACGCTTCTAGAAGGTTTTCCTTAGCAGTCGTTGTCAAACTCATTCAGGGAAATCAGCATACTTGTGGCAGACTTCAAGGACATAAATGCTACTTTTAATGCCACCATAAAAGGTAGGGCAAAAAAGAAATCCTGTGGAGCAAACATGAGAGGTATACTGGTCTTCATATCTCAAACAGAGTAATTCCTCAGATAATTAAAGAGTCCTGATAAAAATGATCATAAAAATTATTACGATGGCTAATTTTGATGTGCAGAATATGATTGCAAATGACATCTCCTTGCCAAGTGAGTCCATAGGTGACACTGAAAATGGCTCCTTGTGACAGCTGGTAACTTGTTCTTTTGACTTATAACCCAGAGAGCTTTGGGCTGGGCTGAGCTGGGTGGACTTAGGGATGGGCTGTGAAGGGTGGACTTTGAAGCCAGGTAGGCCTAGGGCTAGTCCCAGATGTGCCATATACTGGCTGTTGACCTGGAGAAGCCACCACCACCCGTGATAAAAATGACAGAAAACCTTTTATCGAATTTAATACACTGGGCCAGATTGCTGAACTCTTAGGCTGTGTTGGGGATAGTGCCACAGCCTTCCCTTTCAGGAATAAAGCCTTCACTGAGGTGAGTCCATGCAGGTAGGTAAACTATTAATCCTGAAATTTGTCTCTATCATGACAGGAAAAGAAATATGCTGATCTTTTTCCAAAGTTAAGGACCAAAATTCTTACTTTTCTTTTTATGGCTACCATCTAGTGGCTAGCAAAGAGGGAGTAATAACTTGGCTTGAAGATTCAAGGCTAATCAGTTTGGTTTAGTGAAAATATCAAGCAAGTATTGAAGACTACAGAGCCGAATAATGTCTCGTCAGGTCAATAAAGTCAAGAATTTGTAAATCAAAAGATAAAAGAAGTAGCTTCAACGTACAGTTTGCACCCTCTGTTTGGTACTTAGGGAGCCCTCTTGCTGCAGTGGTTAAGCTCTTGGCTGCTAAACGAAAGATCACTAGTCTGAACTGACCAGCAGCTCTGCAGAAGGAAGACATGGCTGTCTACTTCCGTAAAGATCACAGACTTGGAAATTCTGTGGGGTGGTTTTGAGTCCTGTAGGGTCGCTAAGGGTCAGAACTGACTGGACAGTGACAGCAACAGCAACAGCAACCAGCTAATGGCTTGTCCAGCAAGACAATCTGCCACTTTGTACCATCAGGTTATATTTAATTATATAAGGAACATAGCAGACACCTGTGACAAATTGATGCCCTCATAAACTTTTTCTAAGAGTATATGATTTGCTGCTATTTATATTCTCTTGCTCATGAGACATGCTGTTGCCAATAATTTACTATTTAGTGTGGCTGTTGATTGCACAAACTGCATCTTTTTATGATTACGATGGCTAATTTTGATGTGCAGAACATGATTGCAAATGACATCTCCTTGCCAAGCGAACCCATGGATGACACTGAAAATGGCTCCTTGTGCTGGCTGGTAACTTTTTTTTTCGACTTATAACCCAGAGAGCTCTGGGACAATCTAAGGGGTGGGCTGTAAAGGGTAGACTTTGAAGCCAGATAGGCCTAGGGCTAATCCCAGCTGTGCCATATACCGGCTGCTGAACTGGAAAAGCCACTGCCTGCTCTAGGTCTCATTTTCCTCATTTATATATGGGGACATTAAGAGTGCTGACTCTTATGCCTCTGATGACTCAGGGATTCTATGACTGACCGGCCAGTGCTCACTAAATATTAGCTAGCTTAATTGTTACCACGCCCTAAAAGATTCGTGTTATTACTAAGAATGGGTAAATTTTTTGGTTGCTGTTTGATAAGGAGACTGAGGCATATGGTGTTAAATAACCTCCCCAGGTTACTTAGCTAAGCTGTGCAAACTCTGGCCAAACCCCTGCTCAAATCCCTTTGCCCCACCTGGAGAACAGTCCACCTATATCCTGTAAACTGCATTCTCACTTGGGGATTCAATCTTAGCCTTTGAAAATGTAAGTAGTGTCAGAGGCAAAAAAAAAAAAAAAAAAAAAAAAAAAAAAGCCAAGGTGATTTGGAAGGAGCTGAAAGAACTACAGAATGATGACGAGGAAATAATGCAGCATCAGGTACCTGCGCATGGAGTGTGGAACAGGCTGGATCACTGAAGGGAAGTTTTCATTTAGAAAACGCTGGAACCTACCTCCCAGGTATCCAAGAATGTTGCCTTGCTGGGGAGGACATTGCCTTTATCGTCCCTGGGCAAAATGTCCTTCCCGGCCTGTAAATAAAAACCAAAAATCTTAAACTGGATCCTGCCTCCAGACACCTGAGTTCTGTTCAAGAAGTTCTAGGACCCTGAACCCCTCCATCACCTGAGCCCTGATACATGCCTGCCACATTTTCAGCCTCTCAGCTACAAACATGAAACCATGAGACTCAATTAAATCTACAAACCAACCACCGTTGTACATAAACCCTCCTATTTTAGTTGATGTGAACTCCATCATCAGCACATTCCGAATGCCACCACTGTCACTGTGGGCATCACTCTTCTACCTACTCTTCTACCACATAATATTTTATGACCTGATGTGGTCATCTTGTATTTCTGCAAAACACCTGTTTTCACATGACAATCTTCTCTCTGGGACCTAATAGTCTCAGTAAGTGAGGAGTGGATATAGGAGTACCTGTCTCAGGGGTGGGAAGGTTGGTGGAGGGCCCTAGGAAAGGGAATGTGGTTGGCACAGGCCCTGGGACCCAGGTACACTTGGGGATGGGCTTTAATTTCAAGACCAGCAGATGAAGGTTAGATGAGAGGAGTGCATTTTCTGGAAAAGTACTCGCATGAATTCACTCTGGCAGGCTCACGAGGCCTGTTGGAAGGGTGGGTCTTACTTGTCACCACGCAGGTCATGAGGTGACAGAGTTGGGCATCATATCGCCTCTTGCCTTTCAGGAGCTGGAAGGGAGCCCAAGAAAGGCATGCTGGATCAACAGTAAGGCAAGCCACCCTCCAGTGCAAACATTTGTGGACTTTCCCCCAAGATGTCACACCCAGGGTGTGCTTCAGTTACAAGAGCGTTGATCCCCAAATTACTGTTATGCCAGAGTTTTCCAAGAGTTCTCCCAGGAAGAGAGCCCTTGGCGTGCACTGGGCACAACGTGGCAACTGCAGCCTCTGTGGGCTGCCAGAAGCCATGACCCCCTCAGGCATCACAGAGAAGACCCAGCAAGTGGTCAGCTCCACAGCCATGTCCTCAGCCTCCCTCCCAGGCCAGTCTTCTCCTCTGTCACGGTTGCCATCAGTCCACAGGTGTGAAGGACAGGAGTTCTGTCCACAGCTGGCTCAGAGGATACTCACTCACTGGTATCTACTTAGGGATGAGAGATGGGATGGGGAGCATCTCCTACCTGCAGCCCCAGTGGCCAGTGAATAAGATAGGTGTCCAGATAGCTCAGCTTCAAATCCTTGAGGGTCTTCAGACAGGCTTCCTTCACCAGTGGCTTCTCAAAGAAGGTGAGCCACAGCTGCAGAGCATGACAAGGAGGATCAGCACTGAAAAAATGGGCCTCCATCACCCACATCGCCCTGCTCCTGGGTCTAACCTGAGCATGGACTCTGTACATCAAGAGTGGTTCAGACCCATGACTCAGGTGAGCTTGGCCAGCAGGGCTCAACAAGTCAAGGACGGTCCTAAGTACTGCTTGCCTAGCATGTTACATGTCCCTTATGTCTGGCCATGTATCTGGTCATAACTCTACACCAGTTCCACACGTTGTCCCCACTTTTGCTGTAGGCACACTGAGGGCAAGAACTGAGTCTGACTTGCATTTCCAGCTCTCATCCTCTGTCTGCAGCCCCATGTCACCAGGAGCCAGTGGTGGCTTCCTCGGAGTCCATCCGGACCCAGCACTGCACACAGGGTGTGTGCCACACGGTGCATGCTTTTCAACACCTGAAGCTTGTGTTTTAAAAAGCTGTGTGCAATAAGGCTGTACGGGTTCTCAACTCTTCAGATGAGCAACCCCCTCCTTTTTTCATGTAACTTTTGTACCTAGCATTTTACTATGCTGGAAGAGAAGGAAGTTCATGTTTGGCAATTAAAAAAACATTGTCTCCTTATTCCAGTCCTGGGCACAAGGGTGGTTTTGTGGGTTCCAGTTGTGTCACAAAGCAGATAGGTAAAGGGCTGTGGCAGCAACTCTGTGCTCCAGAACAGGCTGGGAAGTCCTTGGTGCTCCCCAACTCGAACCCTTCCACCTGCCCCCAGGTTAAGATTTCCCCCCACCCCGTGGGCCTTGGGCACCTTGCTGACGATGAAGAGGTCCTCACGTGTCACAGCCTTCTCCCGGAGCTTCTCCTGGATGGCCTCCCCCACCTCACTCTCGTTCTGGTACACGTAGGCACAGTCGAAGTGGCGGTACCCCACGTCAATCGCCGCCTTCACAGCGTCTCGGACTTGGCCTGGGGAAGACTGAGGACAAGGAGATCCTCATGTGCTCTCGTCCCCAGAGCACCTCCCAGAGTCCTCTCCATGGACGGCCTCTCCAATCGGGGCCTCACTGGGCCCCCAGTTTCCAGGGAACGCCAGGGCAGAAAACATGCTTGGGAGAAAGTTCCAAAGGAAAAGGACGGAAAGTGGATTGGCTTTGTAAACATGGCTCATGTCTCATCCTAACCAGAGTCAATTCCTTCCTTGTCTACTCTTAACAGGGCCCCAGTGGCTGGGGGCTCCTCCTGCCCCCCCCTTTGTAAAGATTTGGGTGAACCACAGTAGCTAGTGCCCCTCTTTCTTAAGGTTTGGGTGACCTATGGCTTCTCCTGTTACCCTTTGTAAAGATTGGGGTGACCTACAACTCTGGGTGTTCCCCTTTGTAAAGACTGAGGTGACCTACAGCTCCTAGTGTCCCCCTTTGTAAAGACAAGGATGATCTATATCTCCTAGTACCCTCTTTTATAGAGACTGGAGTCACCCACAGCACCTCTAACTACCCTTCGTAAAGACTACGGTGGTCCACAACTCCTCATGATCCCCTTTGAAAAGATGTGAGTGACCACAGTTCTTATAACCCTCTTTGTAAAGATGGGGGTGACCCCTGGCTCCTTGTGCCCCTTTTATAAGGACAGGGCTGAGGCCGCACCTTGAAATGACCAGCAAGAATTGACAGAGAAGTTCTGCAGACGGTGATGAGGCTCTGTAAGACGGGCAGACCTGGTAAATCCAGGCTTGGCCACATGCTAAGGGCTTGGGCTTGGGCACAGTTGTCTCTCTATATCTTGTCCAAAAAGGAGAATACACCACTCCTCACTTACCCGTTATCTCATCATCTGACATTTTGCATTTATGCCAACAATAAAACAGCTACGACACATTTTGCGCATTAACGGCATAAGCCTGGCAGTAACACTTCCATGACCCGTGGGACACACAGCATCCACTTACATCTGGGGCCTCTTGGATTCAGCAGGACATAGGTATACCACGTAATATTTTATGACCTGATGTAGCTATCCTCCATTTCTGCATAACACCTGTTTTCACATGACAACCTTCTCTCTGGGACCTAACAGTCTCAGCAAGCGAGGAGTGGGTATACGAGTACCTGTCTTGGGGGCGGGAGGGTTGGTGAAGGGCCCCAGGGAAGGGAACGTGGTTGGCGCGGGGCCTGGGACCTGGGAGAGCTCAATGCGGGTGAGCTATCCCATGATTATTATTTCAGAAAAGGGAGAGAAAGGAAACCTTGAAAGAATAGAGCTTCTTTTGCCCCTCAAGCCTAAAAAGGGAACAGAATTAGCAAGACCACATTTTGGTCTAACTTGGCCAGCACAGGCTCTATTTAGTAAAAAGAAAGGAAAGGACTTTCTATCGAACTTCCACAGGATCGTTTTTAAAGCTCTTCAATTATGAAATAACAAATATGGAAAAAGTATACAAAGCAGAATGTGTAGCTGTGGGAGGAAGAAAAGTGGGTGCTGAAACAATTAAGATGAGCCTGGGCCCCTCCTACCCCCACCCCTGCCCCCTACCTCCTCCACCCCGCACCTGCACTGCAAGGGTTCTCAGCCCCGTCCTCACATGTAAACAGTGTCTGTCATTGATGTGGGTGAAGAGAGTTCCTGCCGACCCGAACCTGTTATGGATCACATCTGCATGGAGGCTGGAGTTCGGATTTGGGGTAAAACAGCCTTGTCTCAGAAAACCTGCTGGGGCTAGATCAGCTGCAGTCCCTCTGCTCCCCCAGACAGACACAGTACGCCATGTCAGAATGACCTAGTGTTGGGACCACGAAGTGTCACCCTCCAAAGGAGGAACATGACCCAGAGAAGAATCAAGATACCCCCTAATAACTAATGGGGGTGGCACTATCATTGATAGAAACGTGAAGGAAGGCAGTTAGAAGATGAAAAACTTTCTAATTTATCCTAGGAGAAGCTTTTGGATCTCTGTCACTCAGTACTTTAGTGTAGAACCTGTCTGTACACCAAGGACACTGGCCCAGCCCTGCTGACAAAGACCCAGCCCCGAGCCACCCTCCCAGTGAAGCAGTGCTTCCAGGAATGGCAATGCAAGGGGACATCTGGGGATTTTGTTGAAACTTAAGATTCTTAAGCAGAAGGTTTGGTGTAGCCTAAGAGTCTGCTTTCCTAACTAGCTT
The DNA here is from genome assembly GCA_028571685.1 of Heterohyrax brucei. Classification (NCBI taxonomy): domain Eukaryota; kingdom Metazoa; phylum Chordata; class Mammalia; order Hyracoidea; family Procaviidae; genus Heterohyrax; species Heterohyrax brucei. Next base: position 14,516,492 of record CM053147.1, on the reverse strand, counting down.
CCAGGACCACGCTGTGGACAGCCTCAGGACCGGCGGGGCAGGGGAAGCATGGGAGAGGATGGGGTCAGGTTTGAGCACCCCAGGTCCCTCACCTCAACCATCCACCACTGCAAACCCAAAGCCGGTCAGCAACAGGAAGAGGAAACTCCTCTGCGAGAGAAGCTGCCCAAGAAAACACCAGTTTGAAAATGGATTCTGGCCAGGCAGCTCTGGCTGCCCTGGGGAAAGCTGTCCTGGGGCCGTGGGGCAGGAATTCAAGGATAGAAGGCAGATTCTGAAGCTGGCTCCAGGGCTGGACTCTCCCTCCCCAGTCTCTTGCCCACAGCAGGGCGTCCCAGCCGAAAAGCCCCAGGAGGGAAGCAAATCTACCTTCCAGGTGCCCAGACCCACGATGGGCATCTTAGCTTTGGTGCTGAGTTTCACGAAGGTGGCCATGGTCCCTGCAGACAAGAACCTGAGCAGCAGGAACTGAGGAGCTGGATGCTGAGCGGAGGGTGCCCTGTGCCCTGGCTAGTAAGGAGGGCTGGCCCCACCTGACAGGGAGGAGCCAGCACTGGGGGCAGATGGTTTCCGGTCCTAGTAGATTAGAAAGTTCATTCTTGATTAACGTCAATAAAACTCACACTAGGCAAACTTGTGCCAAGTCCTCCCTGGTACCCGATGCATGAATAACTTCACGACAGCGACACTTGCAGGTCTTACCAGCTCTCATTGTCTTTTATGAGCTTATTGTGTGAGACTGTGCAGGCACTTCCTTTTGACCCCAGCCGAACTTCCCCAGGGAGTAGACTGCTGTTGACCAGCTGCATGGGGTCTTCACGCATTTGTATCCTTCACGTGGTCACTTAGGATTTTTGGCTTTCATCAGTTCTATTTATAAGGAACTTTTAAAATTCTTGTGCCTTCACTGAAAGCAAACTTTGTGATTCTAAAAGACACATACTCATTATAGAACATTTGGAAAATACAGAAGATTATAAATAAGGAAACACAAATCACCTGGATTCCTCACTCTCAAGATCCGGTTGTCAGAGTTTCTTGTCCTCCAGTCTGTTTCCTGTGCTCCTACATGGGTAATACACTGCATGTACTGCTGTGCAGTATGATTTTAAATGTAACACTGTGGAACAAACTTTGGTATACATTTTTAAAAGCTCTTTTTACAATTGTTTTACCTGAAATATTATATTTAATGATTCTAAAATTTATCTCCAGAAATGTAGCATTTAATACTCCTGCGTGCCGTGACAGCACTGATTTCTCTGCAGCCTCACCAACACCAAGTATCATCATAAAAAAAAAGAAAAATCTTTTCTATTTTTTGTTAGGCAAAGACTGGCACCTTGTACATGAAGTTCAGGCATATGATTTTGTGAATCTCTGTTTTTGCATTAATCTTTTTATCTCCTTGCTCCTCAGTCACCTTGTTTTAATTACAGTGTTCAGTTATAAATCAAAAAACCAGACCCCTTGCCATCAAATTGATTTGGACACAGAGCTAACCCACAGGACAGAGTAGAACTGCCCTACAGATTTTCCAAGGGGCAGCTGGTGGGTTCTAACAGCTGATCTGTTGGTGTCAACCACCGCACCAGGGCTCATGTTTATACCCACTACTCTGATACCTGTCACCGAAGACTAGTTTTGCCTGTTTTGAACAGCGTGTAAATGAACTTGCTCAGTCTGTGTTCTTTTGTGCTTCCTTGTTTGACTCAACATTGCGCCTATTGTTTAGTTACAGTATGCTTTAATAAGGATCCCTGGTGGTGCAGTGGTTAAACACTGGCCTGCTAACTGAAAAGTCAGTGGTTCAAATCCACCAACCTTTCTGTAGGAGAAACATGGCCGTCTGCTTCTGTAAAGATGACAGCCTGGGAAACCCTACAGGACAGTACTACTCTGACCCACAGGGTCCCTATGAGTTGGAATAGACTTGATGGTAGAGGGTTTGGAGGTGGAAAAGGCAAGGTGAGCTCTTCCCCTAGGGCCTTTGGAGGGAGGCTGGTCCCCATCACACCCTCTTTGGGACTCCCAGTCTCCAGAACTGAGAGTCAGTACATTTCTGTTGTTTGAAGCCACCCGTAGTTAGTAGATCTGTGTTCCAGCAGCTCTAGAAAATGACTAGCTGGGAACCTAAGGTTATTTTTCTTTCTTTCTTTTTTTTATTTATTGTGATTGAGTTAAAATGTACAGTCCAGTATAAATTTGCATGCCCACCTATGTGCAGCTCCCGCTGCTCTCTCTGCCTGGTGACAGCACTTTCCTCCTATCTATTCTATACATGTCATATCCTCCTAACAGTTTCCTGTCCCCTCCTCTCCACACTCTCCCCCACCTCCAATAAGAGGCCAGCAGGATGACATCTTACAGATATACAGAACCATCAAGTGCACACACAATATGGTCACTCTGTGTCACCAAGTCCAATCCATTCCTGTCTGAAGAGTTGACGTTAGTAATGATTCGTGGACAGGGTTGGCATTAGGACCAGGGTCCATGCTCTAGAGGGACCCCAAGGCCCCTGAGCCATCAACTGTGGTCTTTTAATGGAGTTCTCTGGTTGCATCCCTTTTTATTCTCGAGTTGCCAGTGAGACTCAACTTTGTGAGCTATCCCTGGTGGTGGCCGGGCACCATTTGGTTCCTCTGGTTACATGTTGATGTAGTCATCCACTCATGTGGGTTTCTCTGTCTTCTGAGTTCTCTTTGTCGTTTTGGTCCTTGGTAATCATCTGTTCCTGTTGAGCTGGAAACATTTGGTGTACCTCAGATGGCAGCTTGCTAGCTTTTAAGACCCCAGATACCGCTCACTGCTATGGAGTGCAGAAGACTCTCTTAACAAAATGCTAGTTATGCCAGTTGTCCTTGATGTCCCCTGAAAGCATGGACCCCGGACCTCTGCCCCTGCGACTCTGTCCTTGCAATGTTGGCTTAAGATTGGGAGAGTATTCATGTTATGTTGAAGTCCAGTTAAACTGATCTTTCTAACGTGTGCTGTCACTGATTTCAACCAACCCAATTTCTATCAACTATCTAATCTATAGCCAACCTTCACTCCCACCCCACTCTTGCAGCCATCAAAAAGTCTTTTCTACTATACATGAATCTGTTTTTAAGTTCTTATTGTAGTGGTCTCATAAAATATTTGTCTTTTTGCCGCTGACTACTTTCACTTAATACAATATCTTCCAGTTGAAACCAGGTTATGAGATGCTTCCTAAAATCATCATTGTTCTTTATCATTGCATAGTGTTCCACTGAGTATATATACTATAATTTATTTATCCATTCCTCTGTTGTTGGGCATCTGGGTTGATTCCATCTTTTTGCTATTGTGGACTGTAATGCAATAAACATTCATGTGCATGTATCTGTTGCTGTGAATGCCCTTGATTCTGTAGGATATATTCCAAGCAGTGGGATTACAGGGTCAAATTGTATATCTATTTCCATCCTTTTAAGGAAGCACTAGATTGCTTTCCAAAGAGGTTATACCGTTTTGCAATCCCAACAGTGTAGGAAAGTTCCAATCTCCCCACAGCCTCTCCAACATTTGTTGTTTTGTTTTTTTTGGATCATGGCCAACCTTTTTGGGGTGAGATGATATCTCATCGTAGTTTTGATTTGAATTTCTTTAATAACTAATGATTGTGAGCATTTCTGTATGTGTCTTTTGACTGCCTGGATACCCTCTTTAGAGAAGTGTCTGTCCATCACTTTTGCTCATCACTTAATTGGATTATTTACCCTTTTCTTATTGGTATTTTGTAGTACCTTATAGATTATGGAGATCACTTGTCGGTCTGACATATAACTGCCAAATACTTTTTCCCATTCTGTAGGTGTTCTTCTAATTCTTTTGATGAAGTCTTTGGATGAGCAAAAGTGTTTGATTCTTAGTAGTTCCAATTTATCTATTTTCTCTTCTGTTGATTGTGCTCTGTTTGACAGATTTTGAAGTTGTGTATTAAAACTTCCATTGTTGATCCTACTTTTTGTTGGATGAGCTTTATCGTTGTAGATTTGATATTTAGGTTTTTTATCCAGTCTGAGCTGGTTTTTGTACACGGTGTAAAATATGGGTCTTTTGATTTTTTGCAGATGGATATCCAATTTTGCCAGCACTGTTTGTTAAAGAGATTGCTTTTAACCCAGTTTAAAGTCTTAGGGCCTTTGTCGAATATCAACTGCTCAAAGGAGGATGGTGGAATCTCTGGGGTCTCAACTCTGTTCCGTTGATCTATATGTCTCTTTCTGTAACAGTACCAGGTTATTTGGGCAACTGCAGCAGTGTAATAGGTTCTAAAGTCGGGTAGCGAGAGGCCTCCCAGTGTATGCTTTACATATCTGGGGCTTCTTCCCTTTCCAAACAAAGTTGGTGATTTGTTTCACCATCTCATTAAAAAATAGCACTGGAATTTGTATTGGGATTGCATTGTATAAGTAGATTGCTTTGGGTAAAACAGACATTTTCACAATGTTAAGTCTTCCTACCTGTAAGCAGGGTAGGTTTCTCCATTTATATAAGTCTCCCTTAGTTTTTTGTAGCAAGGGCTTGCAGTTCTCTCTGTAAAGGTCTATAATTTCTCTAGTTAGATTTATTCCTAGGTATTTTATCTTTTGGGGGGCTAAAGTAAATGGCATTGATTTAGTGAATTCTTCTTTAATAATCTCATTGTTGGTATAAAGGAATCCTACTGATTCACTTATGTTTATCTTGTATCCTGATACTTTGCTGAACTCTTCTATCAGTTTGAGTACTTACGGATTCTTTAGAATTCTCTGCACATACAATCATGTCATCTGCAAATAGGGAGATTTTTACTTCTTTGCCAATGCAGATGTCCTTTAGTTCTTGGTCTTGTTTAATTGCTCTGGCTAGAACTTCTAGTACCTTGTTAAACAGGAGAGATGAGAGTGGGCATCCTTTCTAGTTCCCGTTCTCAAGGGTAATTGTTTCAGTCTCTCTCCATTCAGGATGATACAGGCAGTTGGCTTTGTATAAACGGCTCTTATACATTGAGGAATTTGCCATCTATTCCTAGTTTGCTGAGAGCTTTTAGCATGAATGGGTGTTGGACTTTATCAAATGCCTTTTCTGCATCAGTAGGCAAGATTTGGTGATTCTTGTCTTTTGGGTTATTTATGTAGTTGATCACATTAATTATTTTTCTGATGTTGAACCAGCTTTGCATCCCTTGTAGGAATCCATCTTGGTCGTGATGAATTATTTTTTTCAGTATGTTGTTGAATTCTATTGGCAAGGATTTTGTTGAAGAGTTTTGTATCTAGGTTCATGAGTGATACTGGTCTGCAGTTCTCTTTTTTTGTTTGCTGTCTCACTGGCTTTGGTATCAGGGTTATGCTGGCTTCATAGAATGAATTTGGGAGTGTTCCATCCCTTTCTATGCTGTGAAATAGTCTCAGTAGTATAGCAGTTAACTCTCCTCTAAAAGCTTGATAGAATTCTGTGGTTAAGTTGTCTGGGCCTGTGGTTTTTTTGGTTGATAGTTTTTGGATGACTTTTTCAGTCTCTTCCTTTGTGATGGGTTTATTATGTTGTTCTGCTTCACCTTGTGATAATTTTGGTAGGTGATATGAATCCAGGAATTTGTCCATTTCCTCTAGGCTTTCAAATTTGTTAGAGTACAGTCTTTCATAGTATTCTGTTATGATATTTTTTATTTCTGTTGGATCTGTTGTGACATCTCCCCTCTCATTTCTTATTTGGGTTATTTGTTTCCTCTCCTGTTTTTCTTTAGTAAGTTTAGACAATGGTTTATCAATTTTGTTGATCTTTTCAGAAAACCAACTTTTGGTCTTTTCAATTTTTTCAGTTGTTCTTCTATTCTCTAATTCATTTAGTTGTGTTCTAATCTTTATGATCTGTTTTCTTCTGGTGACTGAGGGTTCCTCAGTTGCTCTTTTTCTACTTGTTCAAGCTGTAGGGTTAGTTCTTTGGTTCGGGTTTACTCTTCTTTCCAGATGTGTGCATTTATAGAGATAAACTGACCCCTGAGAACTGCTTTGGCTGTATCCCATGCACGCTGATAGGAAGTGTTTTCATTCTCATTTGAATCCATAAATTTCTTTACTTTATCCTTGATTTCTTCTATAACCCATGTTTTTTTGAGCAAGATGTTGTTCAGTTTCCATGAGTTCCAACTTCTATCTATGTCTTTTCTGCTACTGATTTCTTCTTTTATGGCTTTATGGTCTGAGAAGATGCTTTGCAATAATTCAGTGGTATGGATTTTGTTGAAATTTGCTTTAAGTCCTAACACACGGTCTATTCTGGAAAATGTTCCACGTGCACTGTAGAAGAAGGTGTAGTTATTTGCTGATGGGTAGAAAATTCTGTATATGTTGATGAGGCCTAGTTGGTTAATTATGTCAATAAGATCTTCTGTGTCTTTACTGAGCTTTTTTCTAGAATATCTGTCTAATACTCAGAGTGGAGTGTTGAAGTCTGCCACTATTATTGTGGAGTGATCTATCTCATTTTTTAATGTAGTCATTGTTTCTTTCATGTATTTAGATGCTCTAGTACTGGGTGCATACATATTTAATATTGTTAAGTCCTGCTTGTGTATTGAACCTTTCAGCAATAAATAGTGTCCATCCTTGTCCATGATGATGGATTTTACATTAAAATCTATTTTATCTGAGACTAATATTGCCACACCTGCTCTTCTTCGTACATTGTTAGCTTGGTATATATTCTTCCATCCTTTAATCTTCAGTTTGTTCATATCTTGAAGTCTAAGGTGAGTTTCTTGTGAGTGACATATAGACAGGTCATGTCTTTTGATCCAAGATGTCACTCGACTCTTTACTGGAGCATTCAGTCCATTTACATTAAACATAATTATCAATAGGTATGTGTTTAGTGCTTTCATTTTGATGTGTTTATTTTTGTGTTGATGTTTTCTCTGTTGTTCTTACTATTCTGTTCTGGGACATTCTTCTTTATGGGTTGATTTTTCTCATTTTTCAGTGTTGGTTTGGTGTTTGTTGAGACTCCTGTATTATGTTTTCTTGATTTGACATATTGTGTCTTTATTGTGCTTTGCAGCTACCCCAGTGATCCCCATTAATTATCTATGTTTAAACCCAATTTTAACTTCTATGTGTTCTGCTAAGTTCCTCTCCATTTGGAAGGACTATAATGACTGTAGTACATCCCTCTTTCTAATATGATGATATTATAGTTTACATGATATGATCACTGGATCACTTATTTTAAGATCACAGATTTGATTGAGTTTTGTGCCTTCTGTAACTGAGTAGGTTTCTGGATGGTGTGTCCTATATTGCCTCCTTAAATATAGAGTTAACAATTTTGTTCTTCTAAGCCAAGAGCTTCTTTCAGTATTCCTTGTAGCTTTGGTTTGGTTTTTACAAAGTCTCTGAGTTTCTGTTTATCTGTGAATGTCTTAATTTCATGTTCATATTTGAGATATAGTTTTGCAGGATATATAATTCTTGGTTGGAAGTTTTTCTCCTTCAAGGCTTTGAATGTGTCATCCCATTGCTTCTGTGCCAGCATCATTTCTGTTGAGAAGTCAGACAAAAACCTACAAGGTTTTCCTTTGAATGTTAGTTTTGCTTTCAGTCTCACTGACTTTAAGAGTTTCTGATTATGTTTCACTTTGTTAAGCTTGATTATAATATGTCTTGGAGTCTTTCTTTCAGGATCTATATTGAATAGCATTCAATATGCATCTTGGATATCTATATTGTCTTCTTTAGTCCAAAATGACAGCCCTATGCCGTGTCCTAGGGCTCACTGGGTGTTTAGAAGGCTCCATTTAATTTTCAATCCAGGCCTTAGTGTTCAGAAGGAATTAAGGAGACGAGTGTCTAATCTGCCATTTTGACTCTACTTCTGGAATCTAAGGTTTTAACAAACACTCACGGTGATCCTTACACAGGCCCAAGTTGGAAAACCACTACACTGTGCTCTATTGTAAATAAGCAGTCAGAAACTCAAGACTCTTGATCCAAAACCTTTTGAAACTGATGAAAATGCCACGACTGAAGGGAAGAGTGGTTTTAGCTTCCAACAAGGATTAAAGGGTAAGAAACAGTCCTGTTAAAATAATACAAACAGCCTATTGTCATTTCATGGATTCAGGCTCACTGTGACCCCCTGTGTTGTTACAAGGTAGAACTGCTCCATAGGATTTTCTTAGTTGTTACTCTTCACAGAAGCACATTGGCAGGTCTTTTTTCTGCACTGCCACTGAAGTTCAAACCACCCATCTTTAGGCTAGTAGTTGAGGGCAAACCATCTGTGCCACCTAGGGACTTTAGGCATTGTTAATTTTGAGTTTGCTACAAAGACATAGTTATTTTTTTTTTAAAGACTTGTAAATTTTGTATTTCATAAAAAGTACTCTTTCATTGGATTGTTGTCACTGGTACTGATAGAATATCCTTGCTTTCCTCATATAAAGTAAGGCCAAAGTCAAGGCCAGTCTAATCAGGGATGGAAGAAGAGCACACACAAGCTTTCCACCATAAATGAATTCTTGTTTCTCTGTGAAGTGCAAACAAGCACCAAGAGCACTGCCCAGGCTTGGTGGTGTCTATCAGACTAGAGTGAACACTCTCTCTTCAGGGATCCTGCTCCTGGGGAACAGAATCTTCTCTGTCTCATCTTTTCCCCACCTGCAGGAACCTGTCACCTTCCCTCTGTTCCCTGTGCACCCAATACTTAAGTTCCATTGAACTGGGCTTTGCCATCAAAACAGGAAATGACCTCGCTTCCTGTAGTCCTGCTCTCACTCAGGTAATTCCTAATTTACTTTTTCGTTCTTTGTCAGCCACCTGGATGCACAACTCCTTTCTTACATCACAGTCTCTCCCAATTGAATGCCAGCTTTGGAGCAGACTCACACCCAACTTTGCTGGATGCTGTCTTCACTCTTTGGTCTGTTTGTTGTATTATGCGGTCTGCATGTGGCTATGACACTGAAAGCAGCCCAGGTGGCATAGGGGTTGAGAACTTGGCAGCTTACCAAAAGGTTGGCAGTTTAAATTCTCCACCTGCTCCTTGGAAACTGCATGGAACAGCTCTACTTTGTCCTGTAGGGTCATCACGAGTTAGAATGAACTTGATGGCAGTAAGACTGGTTTGGGGTTTTTGTTTTTTGGAATGCTGAAAACTATGCCATTGGTATCTCAAATATAGCAGATAGACCTAAGTAGAATTTCTACCTAAGACAAACTAGGAAGAAAGGCTGGTGATCTACTTCTGAAAATGAGCCAGCCAGAACCCTATGGGTCACACCAAAAGATTGTCAGATGTAGTGCTGGAAGATGAGCATTCGAGGTTGCAAAACCAAACCCATTGTCAATGAGTTGACACTGACTCATAGAGACCATGTGAGACAGAGTAGAACTGCCCGATAGAGTTTCCGAGGAGTGCTTGGCAGATTTGAACTGCCAGCCTTTTGGTTAGCAGACATAGCACTTAACCGGTATGGTACCAGGGTTTCCTCTAGGTTGGAAGGCTCTCAGAATACACATTGGCTACAAGAATGGACTCGGGCATACCAGTGGTTCTGAAAATGGCTCAGGATGGGACAGTATTTCTTTCTGCTGTACATGGCATCGCCATAAGTCAGAGCCATAGCAACTAACAACAAATATCCTACCACGTATAAGCAGGGGAACACTGCGGCTTTCAGGAGCTCTTTCCTTCATTAAACAGAAATATTATGATGCATTTGTGCATTCACGATGATATAACCAGTACTTTTATTATGTTCCAGTGTCTCTCTAAAATTCAAGAGAAATAAAATTTAGAACATTTTCATGGGTACCTAACAGCATTGTACGTCCTAGACACTGTACTCACGGTGCCTAAAGGACGAGCCAGCCCAGGTGCACCAGTCTCTTTCATCACAGCCTTTTTATTTCTGAAATCTGTATTTACTTTTTGTTACAGCCTTTTTATTTCTGAAATCTGTATTTACTTTGGAAGCACAGTCCACCTGTCTTGATTTTCTCTGCAAGTCTCTTGGAGTGATGTGAGCTGGCGACAGTGCTGGGAAGGCTTTCCTGTCTCCTCCATGCTCTCCTTTTCTTTGAACCAAAGACAAGGCCGTGGATTTGTAACTTCCCTCCAGGACTGCTATTGTGCTGGTGAAAGTGGGGCCAAAGAGAGCTTTAAAGGGCGTAGTTTTGTTGACTTAGATTTCACTTATGAGGGATGAGTCATGGACCTTCTAGGTGCAGGTGCTAAGGGGCCTTGCTCACAGGAGTCAGAAAATTCAACACAGCTGAAAGTCAGGCATTGGAAGTTCTTCTGTATTAAAAGGAACTCAGTCAGAGGTGAAAGGAAAAGAAATTTCGGGCCTTGTTTCGTAGCGTTTGTTCCCTGTGGGTTTCAGGTCTGGAAGAGGAAAGGAGGGACATACCTGCTGGTTTTAAAGCTTATAATTCCAGAATCAGTTTACCCTTTGCCATCAAGTGGACCCCAACTCACAGTGACCCCGTAGGGCAGAGTAGAAGTGCTTCATAGGGTTTCCAAGGAGCAGCTGGTGGCTTCAAACTGCTGACCTTTTGGTTAGCAGCCTGAACTCTTAACCTCTGCTCCACCAGGGCTCAGAGTTCAGTTTATAGATGGGTAAATCCTGGCCTGGTTGGAGTTGGCTTTGAGTCATTTTGGGTTGCCAGTAGTGATGAGGACAGCTGTGGCAGTCGGTGACCACATGGAATAGACTCCTGGGGTGGCTCAGCTATTGTTTTCAGTTATTGTTTTTAGTCTGAAGGTAGTGAGATTTCTGTCTTTTCTGTCTTCTCATTTGTTGTTGAGTTAGCTTTGTTTGAATCTTATTTGAATATAAACCTCCGTGCTACGGATTATGATATGGCTCGTTGGAACAGTCAGCATGACATTTTGGAATTACAAGTGGAAAATCTTAACATGCTTCATTAATTTTAAAGAAAAATTATCTACTTTAAAAAGTTCTCCACTTTAATATTAGGCAATGTGTGTCTGTCTCTTAGAGGGTAGTCCCTGAATTGCAGTGGAAAGTCTCAGGAATCTACACAGAGGGCATTTTATTGTCTCAGTTTATCTTGGATGACACTATACAGCACAGCAGGAGTTGCTAAGTTATTAACAATAGTTGAATTAGTAAATCCTTTGAGAATTGGAAGGTGTATCAGCTATTGTGAGTAGAAAGCTGTGGTCTGCAGAGTCCAGCTTGAAGAAGGAACTGAAGCTGTCAACAACTCTATTCTACTTGGATTAGCAATAAATACCCATGGAAGCAGCAACCAAGAGATCAAATGACATTGTGTTGGGCTAATCTGCTATAAAAGACCTGTTGAAAATTTTAAAAAGCAAAGATGTCACTTTGATAACCAAGGTGCTCTGACTCAAGCGTTGATCTTTTCAATGATCTCATATCCGTGGGAAAGCTGGATGGTAAGAAAAAGAAAACAGAAGAAATGATGCATTTGAACTGTAGTGTTGTGAAGAATACTGAATAAACTGTACAAGCTATCTGTAAGTGGGATGTTTGTAACCCAGGAAATGCCTAGACTGTGGACTATCAAAGAAGGAACATATAAATCTCAGAAGAAAAGATAGTAAAACTAATATACACATGTGAAAGGGTGGGTTTCTCTCCTTTTCTCTCTTTCCTTTCTCTGTGCTTAATAAGAAACCACATCACTTGCTCTTTATGGTTCTCCCACAGTCTCCGTTTTGCTAATTAGAGCCCCATAGTGTTGTTGACAATGTCACTCTATCCCTTGAATATTCTGGAAATAATTAAAGCTAGATTCTTGGTCAGGTTCCAGATCTCTTGGGCACTTGGCCACCCTATGCGGCTTTGCTATTGCAGCCTCAGTTGGTAATTTCAGATTTTTCACCCCAGATGCGTCAGCGAAGACATCAAGACAATTAGATGTCAAGAGACTAGAGCCGTTAAAAAAAGGAATCCAAAATAGGAAAGGGGCACCAGTTTAGTCCTTAACTGTATGGAACTCTTTAGATAGGTAACTAAAAATGCCATGAAAAAGGAGGAAATGGATGGAGTCTCCCAGCCATTCCTTGAAGTAATTTTGTAGGAATTAAGAGGGACTCATAACTGCCTCTACTTAATCTCCCAGACAAATAATCCATGGCTTTTGAGTAAACCGTACACCTCACAGTTTCCTGCACCAAGATGCTTCCTAGACAAAGAATGATGCAATGCCGGACTTTCTTCCAGAGCCAACAAGGGGGAAAGCCTTCCCTTGGAGTGGACACCCTGAATTTGGACTTGTAGCTTACCGGACTGTGTAAGAATAAACATTCCTTTGTTAAAGCCCTCTACTCTGTGGTATTTCTGTTACAGCAGCACTAGCTAACTAAAATACCATATGTCATAATCATTGGCTCTGGAGTGTTTCTTTCATTTCTTGGCGATGTGGCCAACCTTGGGTTGGGAATCTGCAGAGTTTTTACATAATAAATATGGACCAAACTACTAAACTGATACATTGAGGTAAATAAAGCTTACTGATGGGCGCTGTTTAGTCAAGTTTGTTGTAGCCTCTTGAGGATGACCTAGATGAAAGGGAGATTTTGCTGACTTAGAGAGAACTGGGATAATTTGAAGAGCAGAGTCCCTGAGTCCATGGGGTCGTGTCCCAGATACAAATGGGGAGGCTGCCCCTCAGTGGGACCATGGCCAAATCTCCCCTTGTGACATAAGGAATGTTCCCTGTGGATTCAGGACAGTAGGGACACAGGGGGAGGGACTATCAGTAGAGGCAGAGGTTGTCCTTACCTTTTTTCCTATGTGTCTATTGACTCTGTGCAGAAAGCTAATTGGCTAACACTGAAGAGATGGCTATTGACCAATTCAGGAGGGAAGAAAAGTGTAAAATAGTTTCAAAGGAAGTAGACAGTAAAGGACAAATAGCAGAAGTGGCCTCTTTTTTTTATGTCTCTGTCTCCATCCATCCATCCATCCGTCCATCCGTCCATCCGTCCATCCGTCCACCCATCCACCCACCCACCCGCCCATCTACCCACCCACCCTATCTATCTTGTTTCTCTATTTTTATTCCATCCATTCATCCATAGCTATCTACCCTATCTATCTCTGTTTCTCTGTTTTTATTCCTCTTTTCTCCCTGGCTACTAGAAGCCACACTATCTTTGCTTTTCTTTTCGTTCCTCATTTTTCCATAATCAGCCTATACTCTCTCCAGTGGTCTGTTGATGAATCTCTCTATTGCTGGGTTACATTCACAACCTGCTGCTATAAGGTCACAGCTGACATCACCCTCCACTGCAAAATGGAAACTGAAGAGATACTGTTTTTATTATTTCCAAAGATTCTCTTCTAAATTTTAGACTGGAACTTGTGCCCCTGAACATTATTTGCTTATTTGCAATGCGGGTGCTATTCCTTATCCCCTCCCTCCTTGTCTTTCATAGCAGTGTTGAAATAAGAGTCCTAGGGATTTGGTTTCTAGTTTTAGAGTTTCTAACAATCATTGTCAGCCTTGCCCTAGACAAAGAAACCCTGGAGACAGCCACAGAGACGTTATTCCCAGAGTACTTGTATTAAATATAATTGGAAGCCACTAAACTATTTCCCATGGCAGAAGCACCAATTTGTATTCCCAACAGCAATGATCAAGAGGTTCATATTCTTCACAGTCTCCTCAACACTTATTATTTTTTTATTTAATTAATCTTTATGGGTATAAAGTGGTATCACATAATAGTTTTAATCTGTATTGTGGAAAAGTTTGGTAGTTCCTCAAAATGTTAAACATGGAATTAACATATAGCCTAGCAATTTTGTTCCTTGGTATATGGCCAAGATAAATTAAAAGATATGTCCACGTAGAAACTTTTACACATCTGCTTATAGCAGCATTATTTGTAATAGCCAAAAAGTAAAAACAATCCATCGTCCACCAATAGATAAAGGAATAAACAAATTGTGGTATGTATATATTGTTGTTGTTAGGTGCTGTCTAGTTGGTTCCTACTCACAGCAATACTATGAACAACAGAACGAAACACCGCCCAGTCCGGCACCATGCTCACAATCGCCTACAGGCTTAAGTCCAGTGTTGTGGCCACTGTGTCAATTCATCTTTTTCACTGATCTTCGACTTGGCCAAGTGGGATGCCCTTCTCCAGGGACTGATCCCTCCTGAGAACGTGTCCAAAGTATGTAAGACACAGTCTTGCCATCCTTGCTTTCAGGGAACACTCTGATTGTACTACTTCCAGAACAAATCTGTTTGTTCTTTTGGCAGTCTGTGGTATGTTCAACATTCGTCTCCAAAACTATAATTTGAAGGCATCAGTTCTTCTGTTTCCCTTATTCACTGTCCAGCTTTCATGTGTATAGGAACACATAGAGTCATTATACTAAAAAGAATTGGCTGATGTTCAATGGTTTCTGGAGGTAGCACGTGGTCACAAGCTGACGGAAGGAGTCCAAGCTGCACTGAAGGTGCTGGTGAAAAACAAGACTCCAGGAATTAACGGAATACCAACTGAGATATTTCAACAAACAGATGCAGCACTGAAAGTGCTCAGTCATCTATGCCAAGAAATTTTAAAGACAGCTACCTGAACCACAGACTGGAAGAGATTCATATTTGTTCCTACTCCAAAGAAATGTGATTGAACTGAGTGTGGAAATTACTGAACGATATCATTAATGTCACCTTCAGATAAAGTTTTGCTGACGATCATTCAAAAGTGATTGAAGGGGTACATCAAGGGAACTACCAGAAATTCAAGCTGAATTTAGAAGAATACGTGGAACAAAGGATACCTTTGCTAGTGTCACATGGATTCTAGCTGAAAACAGAGAATACCAGAAAGATGTTTACCTGTGTTTTATTAACTATGCGAAGACATTGATCTGTGTCAGTCATAACAAATTATGGATAGTAGAGCAAAGAACAGGAATTCCAGAACACTTAATTGTTCTCATGAGGAACCACTACATAGAATAAGAGGCAGTCGTTCACACAGAACAGGGGAATGTCGCACGCATTAAAGTCAAGGTTTCACAGTACATAATCTATATGCTGGAACCAACTCGATGGCACCTAACAAGCACAAAAATTCTTTCTTGTCTCACATACACAAGTACTTCTGAAAAAACTCTGAAGTCATTTAACATGCCCACCACTGAATACTAACAAATAATCATGACGGCTCCTTGCAGATATAACACTGCATTAATCTCCCCGGGCTATTGTGAAGTGTTACCACAACCTCAACAGTTTAAAAACAAAAAAAAATATATTCTCTTGTGCTACTTGAGAACAGGAATTCAAAATCAAGGTGTCCTCAGAGAGAGATTCCTTGCTGAGGCCCTGGGGAGAAAGCCATTCCTTGCTTTCTCTAGCTTCCAGTGGTTGCTGACTTTTCTTGGCTGATGGCAGCATGACCCCACTTTCTGCCTCCATCTGCACGTCACCTCACCTTCTTTGTGTGAGCAAGCTCCCTCTGCCTCCTTTTACAAAGATATATGTGACTGGATTTAGGGACCACCAGCATAGTCTGAGATAACATCCCCAGATCACCATCCATAATTTCATCACCTCTGTGGTTATTAGTTGCTGTGGAGTCAATTCTCACTCATGCACTCCCATGTGTAAAAGGAAGAACTGTGCTTTGTAGAGTTCTCAAGACTGTCACCTTCCAGAGGCAGATTGACAGGACTGTCTGCCTGGATGCCTCTAAGTGGGTTCAAACCACTAAACTTTCAGGTAGTGTTCAAGCGTTTAACCATTTGTGCCACCGAGGGACTCCTCCTCATCACCTCTGCAAAGATCCCTTTTCTCTATGCAGTAATGTTCACAAACTCTGTAGTTCAGGACCTGTCATGTTTGTGCAACCATTGTTCGGTCCCCTACAAACAACATACCCCATCGTCTGTCAGTTAGTTTGTCGCACTGCGGGGGCTTTGGTGTTGCAGCAACACTGGAAGCTGAGCCTCCAGTATTCAGATACAACGAGGGTGAGCCCATGGCAGAAAGGTGTCAGCTATGTTTCCAGACTAAGAGTAAGAAGAAGGACCTGGCTGTCTACTGTTCAAAAGAACTGCCAGGGAGAGGAATAGTGTGCAGTCACCGGACAGGGAGAGCAGCGGAAGCTGCTTATAGGGGGGTATGTAAATTTACATGTGAATGTACATTTTCACTCAGTTATGTTAAATTAAAAAAATATATATATTAAAAAAAAAAAGAACTGCCAGAGAAAACCTTCTGAGTGACAGAAGAACATTGTCTGACATAGTGCAGGAAGATGACCTCCCCTTGTTGGAAGGCACTCAAAAAATGGCTGGGAATGATTTACCTTCTCAAAATTGTCAACTTTAATGATGAGGATAGAGTCAAGATTCCAGGACCTTCATTTGCTGTGTGGCATGACTTTAAATAAAAAGAAACAGCTGAAAATATTCATTAATAATCAGAATGCAGAATGCATAAGGTATGACTCTAGGAAACTTTGTAATCATCAAACATGTGGAATGCATAAACATCCATATCCTGGGCATTACAGAGCTGAAATGGACTAGTGCTGGCCATTTTGAATCAAACAATCATGTGGTCTCCTATGCCAGGAATCACAACTTGAAGTGGAATGGTGTTATATTCATCTTCAAAAAGAACATTTCAAGATCTGTCTGGAATTAAAATTTTGTTAGTGATAGGGTAGTATCTATACACCTTCAAGGAAGACTGGTTAATACAACTTTTACTCGAATTTCCACACCAAGCAGTAAAGCCAAAGATGAAGGAATTGAAGATTTTTACCAGATCCTGAAGTCTGAAGCTGATCGAAAGTGCAGTCACCATGTATTGATAATTACTGTTGAACAGAATGCAAAAATTGGAAACACAGAAGAATCAGTAGGAAAAGATGATCTTTGTGCTAGAAATGATATTGAAGATCACATGATAGAATTTTGCAAGACCAAAGACTTCTTCACTGCAAATACTTTTATTTCACCAACATAAATGGTGAGTATATACACAGACTTCAACAGGTTACTTCCTTTCACTATACCTATCCAAACTTTACGCTGAACAAAGACTGTGAAAACCCGGACTATATGAAGACGAATGAGGCATCACGTTTGGAGGGAGACAGCCTTTGATGCGCAGATGATACAACCTTGTTTGTTCAGAGTGAAGAGGACCTGCAGCACTTACTGGTAAAGATCATAGACCAGAGCCTTGATTACACCTCAATATCAAAGAAGCAAAAATCCTCATAACCGGACCAGTAAACAACATCATGATAAATGGAGAAAAGATTGAGGTTGTCAAGGATTTCATTTTACTTGGATCCACAGTAAACATTCATGGAAGCAGCAGCCAAGAAAGCAAAAGATACATTGCATTGGGCAAATCTACCACAAACACCCTGTTTAAATTGTTCAAAAGCAAAGAGGTTATCTTGAAGACTAAGGTGCACCTGACCCAAACCATGGTATCTTTAATGGCCTCATATGGATGCAAAAGGCTGGACAATGTACAAGGAAGACAGAAGAACTGATGCCTTTGAATTGTGGTGCTGGAGAGAAATATTGAATATACCAAAGACTGTTAAAAGATCTGTCTTGGAAGGACAAGTAGGTTTCTCCTTAGAAGTAAGGATGGTGAGACTATGCCTTACATAATTTTTGGAAGTGTTGTCAGGGGTGATCAGCCCCTGGAGGTGAACATCAAGCTTTTATTGTCACAATTTCGTAAGCTACAAATCCATTCATAAGCTACAGGTCCATTCAACATGAGAAATCATCACAGTCTGGTAGGCTGAGTCCGAATCCAGAGAGAGCATCTCAGCACAGGAACCTTGGGTCCAAAAGACGTGCTCTGCTCTCAGTGCTTCTCTCTTGGTGGTGTGAGGTTCCCAACTTTTGCTCACTTCTCTCCCTTATATTCCACCAGCTTGTAGCTTGAGTCCTGCCTCACCAGCACAGCTGCTGCCCGTTCTCCATTATCAGCTATCACAGAGGTGGGATTCACAGCACTTTGGAGGAATGACACCATACTGGGACTCATAGCCAAGTCAAATCAACACATACATTTTGAGAGGACACAATTCAATCCATGACAGGTATAAATATGGAAACCATGGTAGCATAGTGGTTGAATGCTCTATCAGCTGATCAAAAGGTTGGCAGTTCAAACCCACTGAGCACTCCTTGGAAACTCTATGGAGGAATTCTACTCTGTCCCATAGGGTCACTATGAGTGAGAATTGACTCAGTAGCTGTGGGCTTGTTTTTTTTGGGGGGGGGGAGTATGGAAATACAAATTTTCTTTCGTTATATTTAGTTAGTTATACTAATGAGGTCTATATTAATGGGGCCTAAGCCTAATAACTTCAGAGTTATAAAAGAGCAGTCATGCATACCCAGGGGCAGGAGCCATATGAAGACAGATGTCACTTATAAACCCAGGAATGTCAAAGATTTTCACTATTAGAATCTGGAAGAGTTAAAGAGGGACCTTATCCAATCCATGCTCTGAGTTCAAACTTCTAGCCTCCAAAACAAGCTTCTAGCCTCCAAAATAAATTCCTTTTTGAAAAAAATATTTTATGATGTTGCAAGAACTCTCCACTCTAAGAGCAGAGAGGAAAGAAATTTCTTGACCTTGCAGATTGTCATTGCTGTTGTTAGCTGTCAAGTGGGTTCTAACTCATCACCACCCAGAGGGCAACAAAATGAAACCCTGCTCAGTCCCGTGCCAGCCTCACAACTGTGTCTTGTTTGAGCCTCTTGTTGCCCACTCTGTCAATCTTGATGACACTCTCTCTGTTTCCCTGATCCTCTATTTTACCAAGCATAATGTTCTTCTCCAGAGACTGACCCCTCCTGATAATATGTCCAAAGTATATACAGATCGTCCAAAAGCCCCGCTCCCCCAAGTCCTGTGCATTGATTCCAATTCATGATCACCTCACCTGTGTCACAGCAGAACAGTGTTCTGTAGGGTTTTCTGTGGGTCAGTTTTCAGAAGTAGAACATCAGGTCTTTCTTCTGTGGCACCTCTGGATGGACTTGAACTTCTCATTCTTTGGTTTCTGGCTAAGTGTGTTAACAATTTGCACCATGAGAGACTCTACCCTCTGATCAATAAGAAGAAAAAGAAATAGAAACTGCATCTTCATTAAGAATAGGAGGTGTGTGGCTGAATTACTGCAGGACAGAAGAAAGAGGGGGAAGGAATGTTAAATTATTTAGTACAGATAAAGTGTCAATTGTGAGTGCCTGCAAGGAAAGATACCAAAGAGAATCTAAGTGAAGTGCATTGTAGAACCCCAAAAGACTCAGAAAGTTGAAGGTACAGATCGTCAAGAAGACAATTGAGAACGCCAGGTCAAAGATTATTTTTGCTCTTAATTTTGAAGGCACAGTCCATTTCTTCTAGAGTCAATGTTGCTCGTGAGAAGTCCAATGTGGTTCTTATTCCTCCATCCTTCCATATGGCCTATTTTGATTTGTCTTTTTTTTTTTATCCCTGATGTTCTTAAATTTCACAGTGCTGTGCCTAGAAAAATCAATATTATGCCTCTGCTTAAAAGCTCTCATATCATAAGCTCTTTTCCGTTTAAAAAGAGTTACGCCAAATCCACACCTAGCATTTCACCCTTCATCCTACTACCTCATTTGTGATCAAGTTCATGTTGATTTTCCACCTACAAATTACACAGGATTATAAAATTCCCAGGTTGTTCCATGTTCCATCAACTCCAGCCTCATAATTAGTACTTCACCAGTGGAACAAGTGAGGGCATAAGTGCTTAACAAATGGGTTTTCTTTTAAAATGAAAAGCACTTTACCAAAAAACCATACTCGTCAAGTCATTTCCAACTCATGGTGACCCTGTGTGTGTTAGAGTGAAACTACATTCTACAGAATTTCCAGTGGCTACAATCTTACAGAAGTAGACTGCGAAGTCTTTCTTCTTCTTTTTAAACATTTGATTGTGCTTTAAGTAAAAGTTTGCAGTCTAAGTCAATTTTTCATATAAAAACTTGCACACATTCTGGTACGTAACTCTAGCTGCTCTCCCCACACTGTGACAGCACACACTCTTACATTTGATCCTGTATTCCCCATGCCATTCCAATAGCTTCTATCCCCCTTTGCCCTCTCATCTGGCCTCTGTACAGGAGCTGCTCAGTTAACTTCAGTTAACTGCTCAGTTAGCGTGTGTTCTTAAGTCAAGAAGCACATTCTTCCCCAGTATTGTTTTATGTATATCTTATAATCTAGTCTACTCATCTGAAGAGTTGGCTTTGGGACTGGTTTTGGCTCTGGACTAGAAGAGGATCCAAGGGCCATATCTTTTGGGGACCCTCCAGTCTGTCAGATCAACAAATCTGGTCTTTTTTTTAACAGAGTTCTAGTTCTGGACACCCAATTTTCCATCAATACCTCAGGGAATCTCTGTTGTGTCCCTTGTCAGGGCGGTCACTGGTGGTGATTGGGAGCCATCTAATTCTTTTGATCTCATGGCGACATGGTCTCTGGATTATATAGCCTTTTCCAGGCCTTTCTTCTCTGGTACCACAGTATGGATCCAAACATCCAGCTTGACCACCAGCCTTTTAGTTAGCAAGCAAGGTTGTGCTATCAACCTAATGCAGGTTGTCAATGAATATTCCTCTAATCCTGATGCTCCACGCTTCTTCATATAGTCCAGTTTGTCAGTTTATTTGCTACGCATACAGACTAAATATGGTGAAAGACTGCAATCCTGAGACATCTTTCCAGATTTTAAACCAGACAGTATCCCCTGGATCTATTTGAAGGACTGCCTCCCTCTTGACCTATGTAGTGATTCCTCATGAGCTCAGCTAAGTGTTCTGGAATTCCCACTCTTGCAGGATTATCCATAATTTGTTATGATCCATACAGTTGAATGCTTTTGTGTAATCAATAAAATGCAGGTAAATTCAGTTAAATCAATCTGTCATGGATTGATTTGTGTCCTCCCAAAAATATGTGTAGCCATGTGGCTGGGCTATGACTCCCAGTATCCTGTGACTGTCCTCCAGTTTGTGGTTTTCCTATGCTGTATGTTAAAGGATTAGGGTGAGACTGTAAATCCTTTATAAGATCATCTCCCTGCTCCACTGTAAAGGGAGTTTCCCTGGAGTATGGTTTGCCCCACCCTTAATCCTTTCATCCTACTAGAGATAAAAGGAAAGAGAAGCAGGCTGAGAACTCGGAGCCTTTTACCATCAAGAAAGCAGCACCAGGAGAAGAGCACATCCTTCAGACCTGGGGTTCCTATGCCAAGATGCTCCCTGCACAAAGCCTGATGCAGTACTGGACTTTCCCCAGAGTCGACAAGGGGGAAAGCCTTGCCCTGGAGTGGACATCCTGAAATTGGACTTGTGGACTACCTGTGTAAGAATAAACTTTCATTTGTTAAAGCCATCCACTCTGTGGTATTTCTGTTACAGCAGCACTAGCTGACTAAAACACATCTTTCTAGTACTCCCTGTTTTCAGCCAGAATCCATCTGACATCAACAATAATATCCTTTGTTTCATGCCCTCTTCTGAAATCATCTTGAATTTCTGGCAGTTCCTTGTTCTGGTACTCCTTCAAACTCTTTTGAATGATCAACAAAATTTTACTTTTGTGAGATATTAATGATACTGTCTGATAATTTCCATATTCAGATCAATCACCTTTCTTTGGAATAAGCACAAATATAGATCTCTTCCTATAGGTTGTCCAGGTAGCTGTCTTCCAAATTTCTTGCCATAGATATGTGAGCACTTCCTGTACTGCGGTCATTTGTTGGAACATCTCAGTTGGTTGGTATTCAGTTATTTCCCGGGCCTTGTTTTTCGTCAACACCTTCAGTGCAGCTCGGACCTTTTCCTGCAGTTCATGATCATATGCTACCTCCAGAAACGGTTGAATGTTGACAAATTCTTTTTGGTACAGTGACTCTGTGTATTCCTTCCTTCTTCACTTGATGCTTCTGCATCATTTAATGTTTCCCCCCATAAAATCCTTCAATATTGCAACTCAAGGCTTGAATATTTCAGTTTTGAATATTTTCAGTTTTCTCAGCTTGAGAAATGGCAAGCATGTTTCTAACTCCAGGTCCTTGCACCTGTCATCATTATATTTTACTTTGTGAGCTGCTCTTTGAGATCTTCTGTTCAGTTCTTTTACTTCAATTTTTGTGTTTGATTTAGCTATGTGACATGCAAGAGCACATTGCAGAGTCTCTTCTGATGGCTACCGTGGTATTTTCTTTCTTTCCTGTCTTTTATTGACCTTTGCTTTCTTCATGTATGATATCCTCGAAGCCATTCTACAGCTCATTTGGTCTTCTGACATTAGTGCTGAGTGTGTTAAATCCATTCTTGAGATGGTCTCTAAATTCAAGCAGGACATTATCGAGGTCATACTTGGGCTCTCGTGGACTTGTTTTAATTTTATTTAGCTTCAACTTTTATTTGCATATGAACTATTTATGGTCTGCTCCACAGCTGGCTCCTGTTTTTGTTTTAGCTGATGCTATTGAGCTTTACTGCTGCCTTTTTCCACAAATGTTGTGGATCTGATTCCTGTCTATTCCCTCAGGCAAGGGCCATGTGTCTAGTCCACCCCCATTTCTTCCTCCTCCTTTCAGCCCCTGGAAAACATTGATCTGCTTCTGTCTCTATGGATTTGTCTATAGGTTTGCTGTGAGTTGGAATCAACTTGATGGGAATTTTTTTTTTTTTTTTTGAGAGATCACCAGAACCCCTGGTGGCATGTAGTGGTAAAGAGCTGAGTTGCTAACCTAACTGAAGTGTCAGTAGTTTGAATCTATTAGCCCCTCCTTGGGAGGAAGATGTGGCGGTCTGCTTCTGTAAAGACTGTAGCCTTGGAGGCCTCATGGGCACTTTTACACTGTCCTGTAGGGTTGCTATGAGTTGAACTGACTTGATGGTAATGAGTTCGGTTTGAGTTTGGATGGCTTATATCAAAGGAATCACAGAACAAGTAGTATTTTGTGTCTTTTTTTCACTTAACATACAGGTTCATACATGTTGTAGCACCGCCTGGTAGATTTGAACTGCCGACCCTGTGGTTAGCAGTGGTAGCACATAACCCACTACAGCACCAGGGTTTCGGCACTCGGCTTGGCTTGGCATGTTGTAGCATAGATCAGAACTTCAGTCCTTTGTGCAGCTAAATATGTACCACAATTTATTCATTCCTTCATCTATTGGTGAACATTGGGCTGTTTCTACTTTTTGTCTACTATGAATAATGCTGCTTAAGCACATGTATAGAAGTTTCTATGTGGACATATCTTTTAATAATAAATTGCTGAGTCTTTTAATAATAAAATTGCTGAGTCATGTGGTAATTCCATGTTTAACATTTTGAGGAACCATCAAACTTTTTCACAATGCAAATTAAAACTACAAGGTGATACCACTTCATACGCATTGTGATGAATTTAATTAAATCAAAAAATAATAAATATTGGTGAGACTGTAGAGGAATACGAAGTCTTGGTCCTTTCTGTCATGAACGTAAAGTGGCGCACCCACTGTGGAAAACAGTTTGGTGGTTCTCAATAATAAGCTGTCTGTGAGTGTTTCCAGGGTTCCTCTGTCAAGGGCAAATGATGATGATCGTTAAAAAGCCTAGAACTAGGAACTAAAGCCCTAGGACTCTTATTTCAACATCACTGTGAAAAACAATGAGGGAAGAAATAAGGAATAGCACCCACGTTCTAAATAAATAATGTTGGGGGGCACAAATTCCAGTCTAAAGTTTAGAAGGGATTTTTTTTGCCTTTTGGAAATAATAAAAGCAATACCCTTCAGTTTCCATATATAATGGAGGATATATCAGCTGCGACCTTACTACAGCAGCTTGTGACTGTAACCCAGTAGTAGCGAGATTTGTCAACAGGCCACCAGGGAGAGTACGGACAGATTATGGAAAAATGAGGGTCAAAAAGAACAGCACAGCCAGTGTGGCTCCTGGTAGACAGTGAGAAAAGAAGAGGAGAAATAGATGGATAGACAGACAGAGACAGAGACAGAGACAGATAGGTAGATAGATACAGATGGACAGTCGGATAGATGGGGAGAGGATGGAAGGAGAGAAGGAGGGACAAAGGGAGACAGAGAAAAGAGAGACAGGGAGAAAAAATTGAAGAGGCCAGTTCAGCTATTTGTCCTTTACTGCTCGCTTCCTTTGAAACTATTTCATGCCTTCTCTTGTCACCTGAATTCGTCCACATTCTTCTCTTCAGCATTAGTCAATGACTTCTCTACACAGATTCAACAGATGCAGCAAGAGAAAGGTAAGCACACCCTCTGCCTCTGCCGATAGTGCCAACCCTGCCGATAGTGTCCCTGCTGGTATGCACCCAAACAGAGCTACCTTCCTGTCACAAAAGGAGACTTGTCTGTGGGGCAGCCTCTCCGTTTATTCCTGGGGCCCTACCCTATCAATGTGGGGACTCTTGAAATTATCCCATTTCTCTCTGTATCAGCAAAGTCTCCCTTTCAGCTAGGTCATCCTCAACAGGCTGCAACAAACTTGATTAAACTATACCCATTAGTGACTTTTATTCAGTTTAGTGGTCTGGACCATGTATGTTATGTTAAAATTCTGCGGCATCCACCTCAAGGTTGGCTGCATCTCCAACAAACCAAAGAAAGACTTTGGCATCAGGGATTGAGACATATGGTTTTCTCATGGAGACTTACATACAGAGTGTTGGGCTCACTGCTAGGCCCAGGTTGTACCCTGCTAGCCCTCAGCAGCGCATACAAGTTTATAACCCTTCTGGCTGTGGGCTAAGATTTCTTGTTTTTGTCTCAACATCTTGGTGCTAGTGTTCTGAAAAAATGTTTGTCCAGGTCCAGGTATTTCTCATCTTGTTGACAGGGCATTCTGGATCTTTGCCTCTGGTCCAGTCACACATTTCTTGGTCTAGTCATTTAGCCCAGTTTATCTTGCATTCATCCCCAGCATGCATTGTGAAAAACAAAAAATTGATGCTGTAGGAGGGGATGCATACAGCTGAACAGTATTGCCCTACAATATTAGGGATGGAGAGGCTACTGTGGGTACTATTTTATCTTTTCCCCTATATTGTATTGTTAATCTCTGTGACTGTCAGACTTCCTTACGACCTGCACCAGGCTATCATACTTTGTGTTTGTGATCTAATACACCTGCATCTAATATTTCCTTAATTACAACAGTGATTTCTTGTGGGCCTCTAATATTGTTTCAAATTTGCTATTCAAGT
This sequence comes from Heterohyrax brucei, assembly GCA_028571685.1. Lineage (NCBI taxonomy): Eukaryota > Metazoa > Chordata > Mammalia > Hyracoidea > Procaviidae > Heterohyrax > Heterohyrax brucei. The sequence continues at coordinate 14,491,187 of CM053147.1, read as the reverse complement.
TGGCTAAGGGTTGCTACGAGTCAGAATTGACTCCATGGCAGTGACCTTGGTTGTTTGGGTTAGGAAATTCTAAAGACTTCTGCTTTTTGCATGCCCAATCAACATTAGCTAAAAGTAAATCAACCAGGCATTTCTCTTCCTCACTTTACTCATGTGGGCAGAAATTTCCATTCAGAGACAACCCATAACAATCATATGTTCAGATAAGGGAGATGTCACCAAAGTATATATTTTTTGAATCATACATTCTAAATTATAACCACACCTTCTAAATTCTAATTTTTATTTCTTCACAGGAACATTCCATGTCTGTCTGAATTTATTCTATCACCCCCTAAGCAGTCCTTTCAGGCCTAGACAGTGATGGGCTCTGTGCTTCTGTATCCAATGGTATCCAGTAGACCCAAAAGAGACCCTGGCTTTCATGCCACTCTTCTTCCTCCATTCAGAGGAGTATGTTTTGCACCTGAAGCTTGAGGTTCACTGGAACTTTTCTTTTTCTGGAATTTCATTAAGCTTCTATACATTGATAAATATTTACATTCCTAGGAGACTTAGTGTGAGTTGCCATCAGCTTAAAGGCCATGGAGTTTTTTTGTTTGTTTGTTTGGGAAACTAAGTAGAGGCAGTTGTGGGTTTCCCTTGCTTCCTACAAAATTCCATCAAGGAATGAATGGGGATTCCATCAGTTTCCTCCTTTTTCATGGCATTTTTAATTACCTATCTAAGGAGTTGTGTACAGTTAAGGACTAAACTTGTGGCCCTTTCACATTTTGGATTCCTGTTTAGACAGCTCCAATCTCTTGGCATCTAATCATCTTGACGTCCTGTGTGAAGAGTGCAGGGTGAAAGATCTGAAACCACTTCTTCCATATCCAACTGAGACTGCATCAGCAAAGTCACATAGGGTGGCCAAGCACCCAACATAACTGGAATCTGACCAAGAGTCTAGATCTAACTAACCATTTCCAGCATATTCAGGGGATACAATGACATGATAAATAATTCCATGGGGGTATAATTAGCAAAACAGAGACTGTGGGAGAATGATAGCGAGCAAGTGACATGGTTTCTTAAATAAGTAAAGTACAAGGGCAGGGAAGGAAAGGAAAGGAAAGAAACCTATCCTTTTGCATGTGTATATTTTGCTAATCTTCTGAGATTTATTTATTCATTCATCTGATAATCCATTCAAGGCATTTTCTGAGTTACAAACATTCCCCTTACAGACAACTCACAGAGTTGATTCAATATTCTTTGCCAATACTGCTCTTTGAATGCATCGACTCTTCTATTTTCTTTTTTTTAAATAGGAGGCAACTGAAAAGACCAGGGCTCAAGCCAGAGCATCTTTGTTGTCAAAGTGACATCTTTGCTTTTAGAAACTTTCTAGAGGTCATTTGAAGCAGGTTAGCTCAATGCAGTGTCATTTGAGTTCTTGATTGCTACATCCTTGGGCATTTATTGCTGATCCAAGTAGAATGGAGTTGCTGACAGCTTCAATTTCTTCTCCAAGTTAAACACTATAGACCACAACAGCTAACTGACACACCTTTCTACTCTCAACTGCACCAGTAAAGCTCTTCTCTCTTATAGCTGACTCATCAGTTAAGCAGTTCTAGGAGAAATACTGCTTTCTCTGTTCTGTGAATCACAAAGGATGTACTAATTCAACTATTGTTACTAACAATACGTGCCGTGACATGTTGTGTCACCCAGTATAAGCCGAGACAATAAAACAACCCATGTAGATTCCTGAGATTTTTCTACAGCAACTTAGAAACAACCCTCTAAGAGACACACAAGTGTTGCCTCCTGTTGAAGAGGAGAGCACTTTTAACTAAATAATTTGTCTTTAAAATTAATGAAGCATGTTAAGAGTTTTGCCTTGTAATTACAAAATATCACGTCAGTTGGCCCAATGAGTCATACCATAATCCATCAAGCGGAGGTGCATATCCAAGTCAGTGTTCAAACAAAGCTGACTCACCAACAACTGAGAAAACAGAAAAGACAGAAATCTCACTACCTGCAGACTAAAAGCAGTAACTGAAAACAACAGGTGAGCCATGCCAGGAACTGGTGCCACGTGCTCACAGCGGCCACAGCGATCACCTGCCATCCTGACAACCTGAGTGACTCATGGCTAACTCCAACCAGGCCAGGATTTGGCCGTCTCTGGACAGAACTCCGAGCGCTGGCGGCACAAAGGGTAAGAGCTTAGGTTTCTACCCAAAAGGTCGGCAGTTTGAAGTCACCGGCTGCTCCTTAGAAACCCTGTGGGGCACTTCTCCTCTGTCCTATAGGGTCACTGTGATTTGGAATCCACTCAGTGGCAATGGACAAACTGACCCTGGAATTATGAGCTTTAAAAATAAGAGGTGCATCTATCCTTTCCTCTTCGGGATTCCGTATCCCACAGGGACTAGCTTTGGGAAACGAAGCCCTGAACTCCCTTTTGTTTCTCCTCTGGCTGAGTTCCTTTCGACAGAGAAGAATTTCTACCATCTGACTTTCAGCTGCATTGAATTTGCTGACTCATCAGGAACAAAATCCCTTGGCACCTGTGCCCAGAAGCTCTGTGACTCATTTTTCTTAACCAAAACCCAAATGAGCAGCAATGAACCCTTTAAAGCTCTTTTTAGCCCTATTTTCACCAGCACAACAGTAGGCTTGGAGAGAAGTTAGAAGTCCATGGCCTTGCCTTTGGTTCAGAGAGAAGGAGAATGTGGAGGAGACAGGAAGATCTTCCCAACACGGTAGCCAGCTCACACTGCTCCAAGAGACACACAGAGAAAATCATGCCACATCTTTAGGTAGCTTAGACGGGTGGTCTGTGCTTCCAAAGTAAACACATGCTGTAAGCCAAGAGTGAGGTGGGCACACCTGGGCTGGCTCGTCCTTTATGCACAGCAGGTACAATGTCTAGGACGCATGCCCAGTGCTATTAGGGACCCGTGAAAATGTTATAAGTTTTATTTGTTTTCAATTTTAGGAAAAGGCAGGAACCTAGATAAGTACAATGTAATATGATTGATTATGTAGTCATGAATCTAGTCTTTACACCAATGCATCACAATATCTTTGTTTAATGAAGGAAGGAGCCCCCGGGAGCCCCAGTGTTACCCTGCTTGTGTTCGATAGGATATTTGTTACTATTTGCCGTAGCTCTGACTCATGGCAACCCTGTGTACCGCAGAAAGAAATGTTGTCCTGGGCCATCTTCGTGATGACTGGTGTGGCTGAGTCCATAGCGGCAGCTGCTGCGTATTCTGAGAGCCTTCCAACCTAGAAGGCTTATCTGCCAGCACTGCATCTGCCCACCTCTTGTTGTGACCCACAGGGTTTTAGTCAGCTGATTTTGGGCAACAGATCACCAGCCTTTCTTTCTAGTCTGTCTTAGGAGGAATTGCCACTGAGACCTGTCCAGTATATTTGAAATACCAGTGGCATAGTTTTCAACATTGCAAACACACACACACGAAACCAACTGTTTTAGTCAGCTAGGGCTGCTCTAACAGAAATACCACAGAGTGGATGGTTTTAACAAAGAAAGATTTATTCTTACACAGTCCGGTAGGTTGCAAGTCCATATTCAGGGTGTCCGCTCCAGGGAAAGACTTTCCCCTTGACGGCTCTGGAGGAAAGTCCGGTATTGCATCAGTCATTGTCCAGGGAGTGTCCTAACGCAAGAACCTCTGGTCTGAACGACACGCTCTGCTCCCGGTGCTGCTTGCTTGATGGTAGCGAGGTTCTCAAATTGTCCTTGGTTCTTTTTCCTTTTATTCCTTGCAAGCTAAAAGCATTAAGGGTGGGGCAAGCCATACTCCAGGGAAACTTCCCCATAGCAGGAATTCGCAGCCCCACCCTAATCCTTTAACATACAGGTTAGCAAAACCACACAATGGAGGACAGTCCCAAGATACTGGGAACCATATCCCAGCCACGTGGCTGCACACATTTTTGGGGGGACACAATTCAAACCATGACACCAACCTTACTGCCATCAAATTGATTCTGACTCACAGTGACCCCACAGGACAGAGTAGAATGGTTTCACCTGGTTTCCAAGGAGTAGCTGGTAGATTCAAACTACCAACTTTTGGGTAAACTGCCAAGTTCTTGATTGCTATACCACTTGGGCTCCTTCCAGGGTCACAGCAACGTGTGGCCCACACAGTACAACAAAAAGACTGAAGAGTAAAGACAGCATCCAGCGAACTTGTGTATGAGCCTGCTCCACGGCTGAGATTCAACTGGGAGAGACTGTTTTGCAAGAAAGGAGTTGAGCAACCAGATTCCTGACAAAGAATCAAACAGCAAGTTAGGAATCACTTGAGTGACCGCAAGGCTGGGGAAGCGAGGTCATTTTCTACTTTGACTAGGAAGTCCCAGCTCAGTGGAACTTAGGTATTGGGTACACAGGGAAGACAGGACAGGTGATAGGTTCCTGCAGATGGGCAAGAGATGAGGCAGAGAAGAGTCTGCTCCCCAGGCACAGGCACCCTGAGGGAGAACATCCACTCTGGTCTAACAGGCCCGACTCTGTCCTTTCTTTATATGAGGACAGCAATCATACTCTATTGCCACTAGTGACAACAATCCAGCAAGAGTGCTTTTCCTGAGATGCAAATTGGAAAGCCAAGCCAAGCCAAGTACCGTTGAGTTGGATCCAACAAATTGGAACAGCCTTTTTAAAAACTGTGTCTGCATGGTGAAAAGAGAACCGAAGGCAGAAAGACTCATGTGAATGGGTGCCTACATCAGCCTGTGACCAGAGGAACCAGATGGTTCCTGGCCACAATCAGTGACAGCCGTCATGGGCTCACTGAGTTGAGTCCCAGTGGCAATACAAGAATAAAAAAGGGTGCACCGAGAGAACTTCACTAAAAGACTGCAACTGACGGTCTGAAGGCCTGGGGGTTCCCCTGGAGCATGGTCCCTAGACCTGATGCTGCCCTTGTTCATAAGCATTACTGAGGTCAACTCCTTGGACAGGAATGGATTGGACTCAGCAACACAGGGTGACCATATTGTGTGTGCACCTTATGGTCCTATGAATCTATAGGATGTCGTCCTACTGGCCTCTTACTGGAGGGGAATGGAGAGGGCAGACAAGAGGGGACAGAAGATTGATAAGAGGATATGACATGTATAGAACGGAAAGGAGGAATGTGCTAGCACTGGGCAAGGAGAGCAGTAGGAGCTGCACGTGGGTGGGCATGTGAATTTAAACTGGGTTGTACACTTCCACTCAATCACAATAAATAAAAAAAATATAAAATAACTATGTTTTTTTCAAACTCAAAATTAACAATACCTAAGGTGTCTGGGTGGCACAAAGAGTTTGCACACAACTACTAGGCTAAAGACGGATGGTTTGAATGCCAGCGGTAGCACAGAAGAAAGGCATGTCAGTGTGCTTCTGTGAGGCGTAAACCAAAAAAACCAAACCTACAGCTGCCGAGTCGGGTCTGCTCACGACGTACAGCTGTCTATGCAGTGTACTGCCAGCGTGTGGGCACAGGGAGCAAGCTGGAGGACAAAGAACTCTGGCAACAGGATCTTGAGAGTGGGGAATCCAAGTGATTTGTATTTCCTTGTTTATAACCTCTGTGTTTTCCAAATTTTCTTTAATGAGCATACGTCATTTTTACAATCACAAAGCTTATTGGTTTGTAACGAAGCCGGAAGACGTGAAAGTTCACTGTCAGTAGAACTGATCAAAGCCAAAAGTCCTAAGTAAGTATGTGGAGGGTAGAAATACGTGAAGAACTTGTCAAGGTGGTAAACAGGCAAGTCTGCACTCTGGGGAAAGTTCGGCTGTGAAGCACCCTGCTGGGGACAAATGCAAATACCTGCAGTTTCACAAGGGCAACACACAAAAGAAACTAGAGATGACAAAACCCACAGATGTCAGTCACTGTCATGAAGTTATTCCTGCAGTTGGTGCCAGGGAGGACTTTGCACAGGTTTGCCAAACCTGAATTCACTTACCATTAGTCAGTCTGGGGGACAAGAGCAGAGTGGATTTAATAATCTACCAGGGCTGGAAACAGCCTGCCCCCGGTGCTAGCTCCTCCCTCTCGGGTGAGACAAGCCCTCTATATGAGCCAGGGCACAGTGCACCCTCTGCTCAGTGTCCAGCAGCTCAGATTCCTGTCTGCAGAGACCATGGCCACTTTTATGGAGCTCAGGACCAAAGCTAAGATGCCCATTGTGGGCCTGGGCACCTGGCAGGTAGATTTGCTTCCCTCCTGGGAGTTTGCAGCTGGGGAGCCCTTCTCTGGGCATGGGTTTGGGGGGTGGGGGAGTCCAGCCCTGAAGCCAGGATAGGACACTCTCTTCACTGTGGATTCAGGCTCCGCCGGAACAGCTTTTCCCCGGGCTGCCAGAGCTTCTTGGCCAGAATCAAGTTTTAAGCAGGTGTCTTCCCGGGCAGCTACTCTTCCAGAAGACTTTCCTCTTCCTGATGTTCCCTGAATCTGGGAGCCTTAGACAGAAGCACAGTGTTGGAGCCTGGTGGTGGGTTTATTTCCAGGGGAATGGCTGAGGGAAGGGGTCTGGGAAGCTTAGTTCTGTGGCCCTGGCTGTGTGCAGCATGGTCCTGGGAGCTGGTTAGACAAGCAGACTCTCAGGCTACCCCAGGCCTTCTGCTTAGGAGTCTGCACATGAATAAGACCACAGGTGGTTTCTGGGCAGTTCAGGTCCTAGGAGTGCTGCTTCCCAAGGTGAGTGGCTCAGGTCTGCGCCACTGTCAACTGGGCTGACACAAGTCCTTGGTGAACAGACGGTTCCACATCACAGGGCTTCATGACGCAAGTCCATGAGCCTCTCTTAGGGTAAGTTGGAAAGTTTTTTCTAAGTGACTTCTTTCACGTTTCCGTCCATGACAGTGCCACCCTAATTAGTCACTAGGGAAAACCTCGATTCTTCTCTGGGTCGTATTCTTCCTTTGCAGGATGACACCTGTGGCCCCAACACTGGGTTATTCTCAGGAGGCACACCGGGTCCCTCTGGGGAGCAGATAGACTCCAGCTGATTCAGCCCCAGCCTCTTTTCTGGGACAGGGCTCTTTCATCCCAAACCAGAGCTTCAGCTTCCATACAAACATGACCAATAGTGGATTCAGGTCTGCAGGCACGCTGCTCGCCCACATCAATGACAGACACTGCTTTCAGAATCAGGGGTGAGGATTGTGGTGAGAACCCTTTCAGGATCCGGGGACTGTGTCATTTAGAGATGACGGGCTCATCAGTGGAGGTTCAGGAGAGGAGGTCGGGGTAGGGATTCCCGGGGTATCCAAGTCACTGCAGTATTTACTTCTTGTGCTGGGGCTGGTGCAGCTACACGTTCAGTTTCGTCAACTTCTCTTCGTGTTTGTTACTTCACAGTAGGAAAGGTTTAAAAATGATTCTGTTGAAATTCAATACAAAGTCCTTTTCTTTCTTTCTATCATACATTGCTTGCACTGGCCGGGTTAAAATAAAATACGGCATTGCTAACGCGGTTCCTTTTTCAGCCTTGAGGGGGAAAATAACCTCTATTCCTGTAAGATTTTCTTTCTCTCCCTTTTCTGAAATAATGATTATGTGACAGCTCACCCCCGCTGAGCCTTCCTGGGTCCCAGGCCCTGTGCCCACCACATTCCCTTCCCTGGGGCCCTTCAGCAAGCCAACCACCACCGAAGCAGGTACTATTATTATAGCCACTCTTCACTTACTCAGACTGTTAGGTGCCAAATTAGGTGAAAATTGATATTATGCAATAATGGAGGATATCCACATCAGATCACAAAATATTAAGTGAAGAGTGAGGTGTATTCTCATTTTTTGGATGAGGTACAGACAGACTAACGTGCCCAAGGCCAAGCCTCTAGCTGGCAGTGGAGCCCGGCTTTATTAGGACTGACTCTGTGGAAGCCGCCACTGGCACCTTATCACCATCTGCAGAACTTTTCTACACTCTGTCTGGCCATTTCAAGGTTCAGTCTCAGCCTGGTCTCTACAAAAGATGCAGAAGGGGTCATGGTTCACCCCAGCTTAACAAGGGAGGGTAACAAGCGCTGTGGGTACCCACATCTTTACAAAGGGGATCGTGAGGAGTTGTGGGTCACAACAGTCTTTACAAACAGGAGCACTAACAACTGTGGTTCTCCCCAGTTTTACAAAGGGAGACAGCAGAAGCTCTGGGCCACTCCTACACAACTGGGGACCTGTTTAGAGCAGACAAGGAAGGGAGTAGACTCTGGTTAGGATGGCATATGAGCCATGTTTACAAAGCTGATATGCTTTCCATCCTTTTCCTCTGAAACATCCTCCCACATATGTTCTCTGCCCTGGTGTTTCTTGGAAATCGGGGCCCCGGAGGAGACTTGGCTGTGGAAGGGGTCTGTGGGAAGCTGCTCTGGGAGTAAGCATGCATGAGGGTCTCCTTGTCCTCAGTCTACCCCAGGCCCAGTCAAAGAGGTCGTGACGGCAGCGATTGACATGGGGTACCGCCACTTCGACTGTGCCTACGTGTACCAGAATGAGAGTGAGGTGGGCAAGGCCATCCAGGAGAAGCTCCTGGAGAAGGCTGTGACACGTGAGGACCTCTTCATCGTCAGCAAGGTGCCCAAGGCCCACAGGGTGGTGGGAGGGCTTAACTTCGGGGCAGGTGGAAGGGTTCAGGTTGGGGAGCACGAAGGACTGGCCAGCCTTTCCTGGAGCACAGAGTTGTTGCCCCAGCTTTCTTCTTTCTGCGTTGTGACATAACCTGTACTCACGTAAACATACTCAAGCCCAGGACTGGAATGAGGAGACACTTTATTTGTATTGCTACCTATAAACTTCATTTTCTTCCAGCATAGTAAAGGGCTAAGTACAAATGTTATAAAAAAAAGAGTGTTCCTAAACAAAGAGCTTCAGGTATTGGAAAGAGCACGAGCCAGGCGGCATATACCTCATGCAGCATGCAGTCCAGCTGGACTCTGTGGAAGCCACCACGGGACCTGGCCGGCTGGAGACACAACACTGTGGAAACAGAACCTTCTGTCCTCAAGCTTGCACTTTAAGTCAGACCTAGTTCTCGCTCTCCGTGCATCTACTACAGCCAAGTTGGGGACAACACGGAAAACAGGTGTAGCATCAGGACCATCAGATACACAGCCAAACATGAGGGACACACTTAGGTGAGCTGAGCCAAGCAAATATACTGCCCTCAGCATTTAGGACTGTCCTTGACTTGCTGAACCCTGCTGGCTGAGCTCACGTGACTTGCTGGGCCCTGCTGACCAAGCTCCCGCTGGCCTGGGTCAAGGGCCTGAACCAGCCCCGCCGTACAGAGCCCGTGCTCGGGTTAGACCCAGGAGTGGGGTGAGAGGGTGATGGAGCCTCCTTGCCCAGTGCTGATCCTCCTTATCGCCCTCTGCAGCTATGGCTCACCTTCTTCGAGAAGCCCCTGGTGAGGGAAGCCTGTCTGAAGACCCTCAGAGATTTGGGGCTGAGCTATCTTGACCTCTATCTTATTCACTGGCCACAGGGGCTGCAGGTAGGAGCTGCTCCCCATCTGTCCTTCACTCCTAATTGAGTGCTGGGGAGGATCCTCTGAGCCAGCTGTGGGCCTGCTGAGGAGGCAAGTCCTCCCCTTCACATCTGAGGACTGATGGCAGCCACGGCGGAGCAGAGGGCTGGACAGGGAGGGAGACCGAGGCCAGGGCTGTGGAGCTGACCATGTGCTGGGTCTTCTCTGTTACGTCTGAGGGGGCTGCCGTGTTGTCTTTGTGTCAAGTGCACACCAAGGGTTCTCCTCCTGAGAGAACCTTTGGAGGACTCTTGCATAACAGCACTCTTATAATTGAAATACACTTTGGGTGTGGCATCTTGGAGAAAAATCTGTGAACGTTTAGGCCAGGGGGTGGCCTGCCTTGCTGATGATGCAGCATGATGTTTGTGGGCTCCCGAAAGGCAGGAGGTGATATGACACCCAACTCTAGCACCTCAAGACCTGTAGGGTATCAAGTCAGTGATATTGTCCCAAAAGGCCTCCTGAACCTACCAGAAGGGAAGTGTGTCAGTATCTTTCCAGAAAACCCACTCTTGTGATCTAACCCTCATCTGCTGGTCTTGAAATTAAAGCTTGTCCGAAGCATACCTGGGGCCTGGGTATATGAGTAATGCCCACAGGGACAGTGGTGGCATTTGGAATGTGCTGATGATGGAGTCAATGTCAACTAGTAGTTTCTAAAATAGGAGGGTTTCCGTACAACAGTGATTGGTTTATAGATTTAATTTAGCGTCATGGTCTTGAAGTTTGTAGTCCAGAGCCTGAAAAGGTGACAGGTTCACGTTGGGGCTCAGGTGACAGGGGGTTCAGGATCCTGAAAGCTCATGAACAGAACTCCAGTATCTAGAGGCAGGATCCAGTTTAAGCTTTTTGTTTTTCATTTACAGGCCGGGAAGGACAATTTGCCCAAGGACGATAAAGGCAATGTCCTCCCCAGCAAGGCAACATTCGTGGACACCTGGGAGGTAGGTTCCAGCTTTTTCTAAATGACAACTTCCCTTCAGTGATCCACGCTGCTCCACACTCCATGCGCAGGTACCTGACGCTGCCTCATTTCTTCGTCGTCATTCTGTGGTTCTTCCAGCTCCTTCCAAGGCACCTCTGCATTCCTCCCTACCCTCGAGTCTATTTCCGTTTTCAAAGGCTAAGAATGAACCCTCAAGTGAGAATGGAAATAGAATCTCTACTGCAATTTACGGGACACATGCGGGCTGCTCTCCAGGCAGGGCAGAGGGATTTGAGCAGTGGTTTGGCTACAATTTGCACAGAGTCGCTGACTGACCTGGTGGAGGTTATTTAACTCCATAAGTCGCAGTTGCCTTCTCAGACAACAACAAAAGAATTCACATGCTCCTAGTAATAAATTTGGAAGCCCTGGTAGCATAGTGGTTAAGTGCTACATCTGCTAATCATAAAGGTTGACAGTTCAAATCTATTAGGCACTTCTTGGAAACTCCACAAGACAGTTCTACTCTGTCCTATAGGATCTCAAGGAGTTGGAATCGACTTGACAGCAAAGGGTTTGTTTTTTTTTCTTTTGGTTTTTAGGGTGTGTTAAAATTGGAGCTAGATAATTTTTACTGAGCACTGGAAGGTCAGTCATAGAATCCCTTAGTCATCAGGGGCATAAGACTTAGCACTTAGTGTCCCCATATGTAAATGAAGAAAATGACACCTGGAGTGGGTGGTGGCTTGTCCAGGTTAACAGCCAGTGCATAGCACAGCTGTGACTGGTCCTAGGCCTCTCTGACTTCAGAGTACCCCCTCCACAGCTCATCCCAAAGATTGTCCCAAAAGCTTTCTCGGTCATAAGTAAAAAGAAAAAGGAAAAGTTACCAGCAATAACAAGGAGCCATTTTCAGTGTTACCCATGGACTTGCTTGGCAAGCAGATGTCATTTGCAACCGTGTTCTGCACTTCAAAATTAGCCAAAATAATAAGAAAAAGGAGTGGTTTGTACAATCAACAGCCGTACTAAATAATAAACTGTTGGCAGTAGCATATCTCATGAGCAAGAGAATATAAATAGAAGCAAATCAAATACTCTTGGAGGAATCTTAGGAGGGCATCAATTTGTCACAGGTGTCTGCTGTGTTCACGTAATTAAATGTAACCCCATGGTAAACTGTAGCAGAGTGTCATTGCTGGACAAATTTTGAGTTGGCTGAGCCTGGATACTAGACCTGTTACCTGTCAGAATTGACTCTTAGTGACCCTGCAGGACTCATAAGTACCCCATAGGGATTCCAAGGCTATAATCTTCACGAGAGCAGACTGCCACACCTCTCTCCTGCAGAGCTGCTGGTAAGTTCAAACTGCCAATCTTTTGGTTAGCAGCCAAGAGCTTGACCACTGCGCCTTCAGGGCTCCCTAAGTACCAGAGAGAGGATGCAAATTATAAGCTGAAACCAGCTTTGGTTCTTTTTCTCTTTTATTGTGATTAAGTGAAAGTTTACATTCCAAGTAATTTTCCATGTAAAACCCCAAATACCTGCCTCTTAGCAACTCTGTCTGCTTTCCTCACTCTGTGACAGCACTCTTCCTTTCTGCTCTTTACTTCCAGTATCCACTTAACTGACACTTGTCCCTTCCTCTCCACCCTCTCCTCTCCCCTCTAAAAAGAAACCAGTTGACGTATATATTAAGCCATAACATACACACACCACCTGCACCACTCTGTGCTCTTGGTCCAGTACATTCTTTGTCTGAAGTAGTGGCTTCAGTACTGGTTTCAGCTGCGGGGCAGCAGCAAGTCCAGGGGCCATGTTCTCAGGGGACTCTGCAGGCTATTGCACCATCAAGTCTGGTCTTCAAGAGTTCTAGATCTACACACCCCTTTTTCATATGCTGCATCAGGGACTCTGTACTGTGTTCCCTGACACGGCTGTCTGTGGTGGTGGCTGGGCACCATCTAGTTTTTGGGGTCTCATACTGATATATGCTCCCAATCCTATGGACCCTTCTATCTCCTGGGGTCGTATTTTCCTTATGTCTTTGATATTCTTGGTTTTCACCTGCTCCAGGTGGGTTGCGACCAATTTCCTCAGATGGCAGCTTGCTGGCTTTTAAGACCCCAGGTGCCACACACCAACATGGGATGTAGAACAACCTCTTAGAAAAAAACTAGTTATGCCATTTGATCTCGATGTTCCCTGAAACCATGGTCCCCAGATCCCTGTCTCTGCTATTCTGTCATTTAAAATGTTGTGTTGTATTTAGAAAAACTTCCAGCTTATGGCGTGGTCCTGTTGTGCTGGCCTGCTTTCTACTGCATGCTGCCGCTTCCTTCACCTAACTGAATTCTATCGAATATCTAATCTATGAATAACCCTCTCCCTCCATCCCTACCCTTATAGCTGTCAAAGAGTATTTTCTTCAGTGCCTAAGGCTTTTCTTCAGTCCTTTTGAAGATGACTGATTTCACTCAGCATAATATCTTCCAGTTGATGACAGGTTATGAGATATTTCATAAAATCATTGTTGTTCTTTATCATTCCATAGTGTTCCATTGTATAAATACACCATAGTTTGTTTATCCATTCTTCTTTTGATGGGCACCTAGGTGCCCATCTTTCTGCTATTGTGGACAGTGCTGCAATAAACATTCGTGTGCAAGTATCTGTGTGTGGGACAGCCCTTATTTGTCTAAGATATATTCCAAGCAGCAGGATTGCTGGAACGTATGGTATTTCTATTTCTAGCTTTTTTAAATTTTTATTTGACATGACTGAGTGAAAATGTACATTCCCGTATAAATTTACATGCCCACCTATATATGCAGCTTCCACTGCTCTCCCTGTCCGGTGACTGCACACTATTCCTCTCTGCTCCATACATGTCTCATCCTCCCAACAGCCTCCTTTCCTCTCCTCTCCATCCACTCCCCTTCCTCCAGCCAGAGGTCAGCAAGATGATATCCTATAGATGTATAGAACCATAAAGTGCTTCCAATATATGGTCACTCTGCATTCCCAAGTCCAATCTATTCCTGTCCAACGAGTGGACCTTTGTTATAATTTATGGGAAAGGGCAGCATCAGGGCCGGGGGCCATGCTCTCAGAGGAACCCCAAAATCGCTGGACCATCAATTGAGGTCTTTTAGTGGAGATCTCATGATGCACCCCTTTTTATTCTTGTGTTGCCAGTGAGACTCCTCTCTATGAGCTCCATCGTGGCTATCACTGGTGGTGGCCAGGCACCATCCGGTTCTTCCGGTCCCAAGACGATGTAGGCACCCACTCTTGTGGGTCTCTCTGTCTTCTCGATTGTCTTTACCACATGTCATTTTGGTCCTTGGTGAGCATCCGTTCCTGCTGAGTTGGGACCATTTGCTGTGTCCTTGGATGGCAGCTTTTAAAACCCCAGATGCTACTCACCAATGTGGGGTGCAGAGAGCTCTCTTAGCAAAACACTAGTTGTGCCAATTGGCCTGGAATTCGTCTAAGAGCATGGCCCCCCGCCCCCCGCCCCAGCTACTCTATCCTTGCAGTATTGAGTTAAGAGGAAAGGAGTACTCAAGTTATGCTGAAGTCCACTTAATGTTGTTCTTGTTTCTAATGTGTGCTATCACCGCTTTCTCCCAACTAGTTTTCTAGTAACTATCTAAACTAAACCCTCCCCCATTCACCCTCCCTCCCTCCCCTCCTTTGCAGCTGTCAAAGAATCTTTTCTTCTATACACAAGTCTGTTTTTGAGATCTTATTGTAGAGGTCTCATACAGTATTTGTCCTTTTGTCGCTGACTACTTTCACTCAGCATAATGTCTTCCAGTTGAAACCAGGTTAGGAGATGTTTCCTGGAATCGTCATTATTATTTATCATTGCGTAGTGCTCCATTCCGACTCGACGGCACTTGGCTTGGCGAGTGCTCCATTGAGTATATGTACCATAGTTTACCTATACATTCTTCTATTGTTGGGCATCTGGGTTGATTCCATCTTTTTGCTATTGTGGACTGTGCTGTGGTAAACATTCTGGTGCATGTGTCCGTTGATGTGAAAGGCCTTGATTCTGTAGGATATATTCCAAGTAGTGGAATTACTGGGTCAAATGGTATATCGATATCCATTTTTTTAAGGAAGCGCCAGATTGCCTTCCAAAGAGGCTGGACCATTTTGCAACCCCACCAACAGTGTAGGAGGGTTCCACTTTCTCCACAGCCTCTCCAGCATTTGTTGTTTTGTGTTTTCTGGATCATGACCAATCTTGTTGGGGTGAGATGGTATCTCATTGTCGTCTTGATTTGAATTTCTTTAATAACTAAAGATCATGAACATGTCCGCATGTGTTTTTTGGCTGCCTGGATCTCCTCTTTAGTGAAATGTCTGTCCATCTCCTTTGCCCATCTCTTAATTGGATGGTTTATCTTCTTCTTATTGATATTTTGTAGTATCTTATAGATTATGGAGTTCCGGTGTCGGTCTGATATAGAGTTGCAGAATATTTTTTCCCATTCTGTGGGTGTTCTTTTAATTCTATTAATAAAATCTTTGGATGAGCAAAAGTGTTTGATTCTTAATAGTTCCCATTTATCTATTTTCTCTTCTGTTGATTGAGGTTTCTTTGACAGATTTTGGAGTCTGTCCTCATTGTGTATTAAAACTTCCATTGTTGTTCCTACCTTTTCTTGGATGAGCTTTATCGTTTTAGGTTTGATATTTAGGTCTTTTATCCAGTTGGAGTTGGTTTTTGTATAAGGTGTAAGATATGGATCTTGATTCAGTTTTTGCAGATGGATAACCAATTTTGCCAGCACCATTTGTTGAAGATACTGTTTTTACCCCAGTTTAATGTCTTAGGGCCTTTGTCAAATATCAACTGGTCATAGGCTGATGGTGTCATCTCTGGGGTCTCAATTCTGTTTCATTGATTGATCTGTCTGTTCTTGTACTAGTACCAGGCTGTTTTGACCACTGTGGCAGTGTAGTATGTTCTAAGATCGGGTAATGAGAGGCCTCCCAGTGTGTTCTTCTTCTTTAGTAGTACCTTATTTATCCGGGGCTTCTTCCCTTTCCAAACAAAATTGGTGATTTGTTTCTCCATCTCATTAAAAAATGATGCTGGAACTTGTATGGGGATTGCATTATATAAATAAATTGCTTTGGGTAAAATAGACATTTTCTCAATGGTAAGTCTTCCTATCCATGAGCAGGGTAGGTTTTTCCATTTATCTAAGTCTCTCTTAGTTTCTTGTAGTAAGGGCTTGTAGTTCTCTTTGTAAAGGTCTGTTGTTTCTCCGGTTAGATTAATTCCTATGTACTTTATCTTCTCAGGGGCTATCGTAAATGGTATTGATTTGATAATTTCCTCCTTAACAGTCTTGTTGATGGTATAAAGGAATCCTACTGATTTACTTATGTTTATCTTGTATCCTGAGACCTTGCTGAACTCTTCTATCAGTTTGAGTAGCTTACTTATAGATTCCTTGGGGTTCTCTGCATATACAATCATATCGTCTGCGAACAGGAAGATTTTAACTTCCTCTTTGCCGATGCAGATGCCCTTTATTTGTTCGTCTTGTCTAATTGCTCTGGCTAGAACTTCTAGCACAATGTTGAAGAGGAGAGGTGACAGTGGGCATCCTTGTCTAGTTCCTGATCTCAAGGGAAAGTCTTTCAGTCTCTCTCCATTCAGGATGATGTGGGCAATTGGCTTTGTATAAATGGCCCTTATTGTGTTGAGGAATTTGCCATCTATGTCCATTTTGCTAAGAGTTTTTAGCATGAATGGGTGTTGGACTTTATCAAATGCCTTTTCGGCATCAATGGACAAAATCAGGTGATCCTTGTCTTTTGTGTTATTTATGTGGTTAATCACATGAATTGTTTTCCTGATGTTGAACCAGCCTTGCATCCCTGGTATGAATCCCACTTGGTCATGATGGATTATTTTCTTGATATGTTGTTGTATTCTGTCGGCAAGAATTTTGTTGAAGATTTTTGCATCTAGGTTCATGGTGATATCGGTCTGTAGTTCTCTGTCTTTGTTGGATCTTTCCCTGGCTTAGGTATTAGGGTTATGCTGGCTTCATAGAATGAGTTTGGGAGTACTCCATCCCTTTCTATACTGTGAAATAGTCTCAGTAGTATTGGGGGGTAACTCTTCTCTAAATGCTTGGTAGAATTCTGCCATGAAGCCATCTGGGCCCGGCCTTTTTTGGTTGGCAGTGTTTTGATGACCTTTTCAATCTCTTCCTTTGTGATGGGTTTATTAAGTTGTTCTGCCTCATGTTGTGATAATTTGGGTAGGTGGTATGAGTCAAGGAATTGGTCCATTTCCCTTAGGTTTTCAAATTTGTTAGAGTACAGTCTTTCATAGTATTCTGTTATGATATTTTTGATTTCTGTTGCATCTGTGGTGACAACTCCCCTCTCATTTCTAATTTGGGTTATTTCTTTCCTTTCCTGCTTTTCTTTAGTAGGTTTAGCCAGTGGTTTATCAATTTTGTTGATCTTTTCAAAAAACCAGCTTTTGGTCTTTTCAATTTTTTCAATTGTTTTTCTATTCTCTAATTCATTTAGCTCTGCTCTAATCTTTATGATCTCATTTCTTCTGGTGCTTGAGGGGTTCCTCTGTTGTTCTCTTTCTACTTGTTCAAGCTGTAGAGTTAGTTCCTTGATTTGGTTTCTTTCTTCCTTCCAGATGTGTGCATTTATGGAGATAAGCAGACCTCTGAGCACTGCTTTGGCTGTATCCCATAGGTTCTGGTAGGAAGTGTTTTTGTTCTCATTGGAATCCATGAATTTCTTTAATTCATCCTTGATTTCCTCTATAACCCATGTTTTTTTGAGCAAGACGTTATTCAGTTTCCAAGAGTTCTACTTTGTATCTATGTTTTTTCTGCTATTGATTTAAACTTTTATGGCTTTATGATCTGAGAAGATGCTTTGCAGTAATTCAGTGGTCTGGATTTTGTTGAGCATTGCATTATGGCCTATCACGTGGTCAATTCTGGAGAATGTTCCATGTGCACTGGAGAAGAAGGTGTAGTTGTCTGCTGATGGGCGGAAAGTTCTGTATATATCAATGAGGTTTAGTTGGTTAATTGTGTCAGTGAGGTCTTCTGTATGTTTACTGAGCTTTTTTCTAGATGTTCTGTCTAGCAATGAGAGCGGAGTGTTAAAGTCTCCCACTATTATTGTGGAGTCATCTAACTCTCTTTTGAGCGTAGTCAGTCTTTCTTCGACATATTTAGGTGCTCTGGCATTAGGTGCATAAATATTTAATATAATTAAGTCTTGCTTGTGTACTGAACCTTTCAGCAATAAATAGTGACCATCTTTGTCCGCGATGGTGGATTTGACATTAAAATTGATTTTGTCTGAGATTAGAATTGCCACTCCTGCTCTTCTTTGTTCATTGTTAGCTTGATATATATTCTTCCATCCTTTAATTTTCAGTTTGTTTCTGTCTTTAGGTCTCAAGTGAGTTTCTTGTAGACAACATATGGATGGGTCGTGTCTTTTGATTCAAGATGACACATGGTGTCTCTTTACTGGAGCATTCAGTCCATTCACATTCAGTGTAATTATTGATAGGTATGTGTTCACTGCTGCCATTGTGATATGTTTATTTTTATGTTGATGTTTTCTCTGTTGTTCTTATTAGTCTGTTCTGGGACACTCTTTTTTGTGAGTTGATTTTTCACCTTTTTCAGAGCTGGTTTTATAGTCGTTGAGAATCGTGTGTTAGATTTCTTGAAATGATATGATACATCTTTGTTGTGTTTTACAGCTGCCCCTATGAACCCCCTTAATAAACTATTTATAAACCCAATTTTAATTACTACCAGTCTTGTCATCTTCCTCTCCATCTGGAAGGACTATAACAACTGTAGTATATCCCTCTTTTTATTATGGTGACACCATAGTTTTCATGATGATCACTGGACTGCTTCTTTCCATATCAAAGCTGTGATTTACTTTGGAGCCTTCCCTAAATGAGTAGAGTATTGAGCAGTGTGTCGTTCTAAAATATAAAGTTAGTGGTTTCACTCTTCTAAGCCAAAGCCAAGAACTTCTTTCAGTATTTCTTGTAGTTTGGGTTTGGTTTTTACAAAGTCTCTGAGTTCTGTTTATCTGGGAATGTCTTAATTTCATTTTTGTATTTGAAAGATAGTTTTGCAGGATATATACTTCTTGGTTGGAAGTTCTTGTCCTTCAAGACTTTGAATGTGTCATGCCACTGTCTCCGTGCCAGCATGGTTTCTGCTGGGAAATCTGACGAGAGCCTACAGGGTTTCCCTCTGAATGTTAGCTTTTCCTTGAGTCTTCCTGCCTTTAAGAGTTGCTGCTTGTGTTTCATTTTGTTAAGCTTGATTATAATATGTCCTGGAGTCTTTCTTTTGAGATCTATATTGGGTGGCATACGATATGCATCTGAGATGTCTATATTCTCTTCCTTCATGATTTCTGGGAAGTTTTCTTTCAGTAGCTCAGCAACAATACTCTCTGTGTTCTCAGATGTCTCACCCTGTTCAGGGACTCCAATTAATCGAAGGTTGTTCCTCTTAATAGAGTCCCACATGCTTCTTAATGTTTCTTCATTTTTCTTGTTTCTTTTTTCTGATTTCTGCTCATAGACGCTGACATCAGTAGCTCTGTCTTCCAAGTCAGAAATTCTTTTTTCCATTTGTTCCATTCTGTTTTCTTGGCTTTGCATGGAAGTTTCTATGTCTTTGATTTTCTTCTTGATCTGTTGGATTTCAGAGTACTGGTGTTCCATCAGATCGAACAACTTGCTTAATTTTTCACTTTGTTCTGCTGCATTTTGTATAAAGTCTAGAAGGGCTCTGTATATAATCAATTTGTATTCACTTCCTGATGCTTTCATAAAAGTTTCTTCATCCAAAAAACTCCTTGGTTGCTTTGTTTGGGAGCCTTCTGAAGCCATGATTGCTTGCTTGTATGTGACAATTGTCTGTTGCTTTTTGGGTCCCATGTGAGTATATAGAGGCTGGAAGAGGTACTGTGAGGATGGATTGCAAATGTTTCTCTAGGCTGTCTTCAAATGTAAAGCAAAAGGTATCTGACCAGTTCACAAGTCAGGTTTTCAGGTGTAGAGGTCCCTCTTCTCATCTAACAAAGTAAGCGCCACTGTATCCAACCCCAGATGATAACAAACTAGTTCAGAATACAGCAATGCTACTGCCCTGTTGGCTTCTGCTGACAGGGCCTAGCCTTAGCCAACACTGCATCGAGTACTGGTTTTGTGATAGGAAAGCGCTCTCCTGTGGGCAGGCTCTGGCTCCCAAGCTAAGAATTAGGTCCAGCTGTGGCCACCGTATCCAAGATGGCGTCCTCCACACAGGCAGCAGACAGAGGGGCTAAAGGTGCCCAGAGGCAGCGATTCCTCTGCTTCTGTTGCAGGGCCCCCAACGTAGGCAGCACTGTGCAAAATCACTACTTTTCTGACGGAGAAGCGCTGTCCCATTTGCAGGCGCTGGCTCCCAGGCTAAGAACGAGGTCCCGCTAAAATCTCGGCACCAACATGGCGTCCCGCACCCTGACCGCGGATCTCTGCACAAACCCCACTGAGGCAGCTACCAAATGAAAGGCTCAAAGTGTCTAGATTAACAGAGTCCCGAGCCTGGCTCTCAGAATATGGGAATTTCGCCTGCCTATACCCCCAGCAGCGCGTCTGAGTCCAGCCACCAGGCAAGGCCCAGCTCCGCCCGCCAGCCGAGACAGAGGAAAAAAAAAGTCAAAATGGTGCGTTTACCTTCCGTCCGTGAGAGCCGGGGCTAGCCAGGAGCGGGAGTCAGCAACAGAGAGGAGGTTTTTCGCTGAGTGGTGTGAAGTCCCAATTAACAGCGCTGTGCCGTGTCCTGAGGCTGATTAGGTGATCAGAAGGCTCTGTTTGATTGTCAGTTCAGGTCTTGGTTTCCAGAGGGATATAAGGAGACGGGGGCTTAGTCCGCCTTCTTGACTCCACCCTCTCTACTTCTAGCTTTTTAAGAAAGCATCAAATTACTTTTCTGAGATGTTGTACCATTTCAGATTCCAACCAGCTGTGTAGAAAAGTTCTAGTCTCTCTACAACCTCTCCAACATTTGTTATTTTGTGTTTTTTGGATTAGTACCAGCCTTGTTGGGATGAGATGGCAATTTATTGTAGTTTTGATTTGGATTTCTCTAATGGCTAATGATCATATTTCCTCGTGTATCTTCTGGCCGCCTGGATACCTTCTTTGGAGAAGCATCTGTTCATATCCTTTGTTCATTGTTCAATTGGTTTATTTGTCCTTGTTGATATTTTGCAATACCTTGTAGATATGGAAATCAAACATCGATCAGATACGCGACTGCCAATTATTTTTTCCCAGGTTGTAAGTAGTCTTTCTACACTCTTGATAAAGTCTTTGGATGAGCTTAAGTGTTCAATAATTTTTAGTAGTTCCCACTCATCTATTTTCTCTTCCAATGTTTGATGTGCATTCTTAGTAAGATTTTGTAGTCTGTTTAAGTTGTGTTAGAACTTTCAGTGTTGTCCCTATTTTTTCTTCCATAATCTTTATTTTTTTAGATTTTAGTTACGTCTCTGATCGATTTTGAGTTAGTTTTTGTGTAAGGCATGAGATACAGGTTTTGTTTCAGTTTCTTGCAGATGGATATCCAATTTTGCCAATACCATTTGTTAGAGAGACAGCTTTTCCTCACTTCATGGGCTTTGGACCTTTGTCAAAAATTAGCTGCTCATAGGTGGATGGTGTTGTTTCTGGATTTTCTATTCTGTTCCATTGGTCTATGTATCTGTTTTTGTACCAGTACCAGACTGTTTTGACTACTACGGCAGTGTAGTAGGTTTCATGGTCAGAAAGTGTGAGGTCTTCCACTGTGCTCTTCTTCTTTAGCAGCTCTTTACTTATCCGGGTTTCTTCCCTTTCCAAATGAAGTTGGTGATTTTTTTCCCTCCATCTCATTAAAAAAATGACATTAGAGTTTGTATTGGGATTGCACTGTATGTATAGATTGACATTTTCAGAATGTTAAGTCTTCCTATCCGTGAGCAAAGTAGGTCTGTACACTTACGTAAGTCTCTTTTGGTTTCTTGTAGTAGGATCTTGCAATTTTCTTTGTATAGATGTCTTACATCTCTGGTTAGATTTATTTCTAAGTATTTTATTTTCCTGAAGGCTGTTTTAAATGGTATTGATTGGTAATTTCCTCTTTGATGGTCTCTTTGTTGTTGTAAAGGAATCCTACTGATTTGTGTTTATCTTATATCCTGATACTTTGCTGAACTCTTTTATTAGTTCCAATAGTTTTTTTTTTAATGGATTCTTTATGGTTTTTTGTGTATAACATCATATTACCCACAAATACAGATACTTTTATTTCTTCTTTACCAGTGTGGACACCTTCTATTTCTTTATCTTGTCTGATTGTTCTGGCTAGAACTTTCATCACACTGTTGAACAGAAGTGGTGACAATGAGCGTCCTTGTCTGGTTCCTGTTCTCAGGAGGAATTCTTTCAGTCTCTCTCCATTCAGGATGATGTTGGCTGTTGGCTTTGAGCTGATGCCTGTTATTATTTTGAGGAATTTCCATTCTACTCCTATTTTGCTGAGAGTTTTTAACATGAATGAGTGTTGGACTTGGTCAAATGCCTTTTCTGCATCAATTGACAAAATCGGCTGATTTTTATCCTTTGTGTTATTTATGTGGTTGATCACATTAATCGTTTTTTCTGATGCTGAACCAGGCCTGTATCTCTGGTGTCTGTCCAACTTGGTCACGGTGATATATATATATTTTTTTATGTTGGCTAGAATTTTGTTGAGGATTTATACACTGAAGTTCATGAGAAATATTTTCTGTTTGTGCTATCTTTACCTGGTTTTGTTATCAGGGTTATGCTGGCTTCATAGAACGAACTTGAGAATATGCCATCCTTTTCTATGCTGTGAAATACCTTTAGTATTACTGGTATTAATGCCTCTCTAAAAGTTTGGTAGAATTCTCCAGTGAAGCCATCTGGGTCAGTACTTTTTATGGTTAATAGTTTTTTGATAACTTTTTCAATTTCTTCTTTTGTGATGGGTTTATTAAATTGCTATGCTTCTGTTTGGGTTTGTTTTGGTCAGTAACATGATTCTAGAGACTTGTCCATCTCCTCTACATTTTCAAATCTATTAGAGTACAATTTTTCATAATATTCTCAGTATTTTTATTTTGGTTGGGTCTGTTGTGGTATTGCCCATCTTGTATCTTATTCGAGTTATTTGTTTCCTCTCCTGTTTTTCTTTTGTGAGTTTAGCCAATGGTGTATCAATTTTGTTAATCTTTTTTTTTTTTTTTAAACAGCTTTTGGTTTTCCTAATTCTTTCAATTGTTTTTCTATTCTCTGACTCATTTAGTTCCCCTCTAATTTTTATTATCTACTTTCTTCTTGTTCCCAAGGGGTTCTTGTGTTGTTCTCTTTCTACTTGTTTGAGTTGTAAGGTTAATTATTTGATTTGGTCCCTTCATTTTGGATGTGTGCATTTATTGAGATAAATTGACCTCTGAGCACAGCTTTGGTGTACTCTATAGGTTCTGGTAGGATATGTTTTCATTCTTATTTGATTCTAGGAATTTATTGCATCCTGTTTTCTTCTATAATCCAGGAATTTTTGAGCAGGGCATTGTTCAGTTTCCATGAGTTTGAGTTTCTACCCATATTTTTTATTCCTGCTACTGGTTTCATCTTTTATGGCTTTATGGTCTGAGAAAATGCTTTGCAATATTTCACTGCTTTGGATTTTGCTGAGATTTGCTTTATGGCCTAATAAGTGGTCTATTCTGCAGAATATTCCATATGTACTGGAAAAGAAGGTATACTTTGTCTGTTGTTGGGTGGAGAGTTCTGTATATATCTATGAGGTTGAGTTGATTGATTGTTGCAGTAACACCTTCTGTATCTTTATTGAGCTTCTTTCTGGATGTTCTGTCCATTACTGAAAGTGGAGTGTTGAAGTCTCCTACTATTGCTGTGGCGTGATCTATCTCACTTTTCTGTGTTCTTACTGTTTGTCTATGTATTTGGATGCTCTGATGTTTGGTGTGTAAATATTTAGTACTGTTATGCCCTCCTTATGTATTGAATCTTTAAGCAATAAATAGTGACCATCTTGTCCATGACGGCAGATTTCAGCTTAAAGTTTGCCTTATCTGAGATTAACATTGCCACTTCTGCTCTTTTTTGCGTGTTGTTAGTTTGGTATATACTTTTCCATCCTTTGAGTTTCAGTTCATTCATATCTTTGAGTCTAATGTGTGCTTCTTGTGAGCAGCATATAGACAGATCATGTTTTTTGAGCCAACCTGTTAGTCTCTGTCTCTTTATCGGTATCTTTAATCTATTTACAGTCAGTGTAATTATTAATAGCCAAGCCAAGTGCCGTCGAGTAATTATTAATAGATATGAATTTACTGTTGTTATTTTGGTGTCTTTTTTTGTGTGTGTGTTGTTGACAGTTTCTTTGTTCCACTTAATATTCTGTTCTGAGTCATTTTTCTTTATGGCTTTTTTCTTTCATTCTTTTCAACACTGGTTTTATATCTGTTGAGACTTCTTGATTTTGTTCCTTGTTTTAATGTGTAGTACCATTAGTTTGCTTTGCAGCTACTCCACTATTCTCCCCTAATGTTCTAATTTTAAGCCAGTCTTTAACTTCTTTGTTTGCTTTGATTTCCTCTCTATCTGAAAGGCCTATGAGTACATTAATTTGTTCTTCTTTGTAGTACAGTGCTGTCATAATTTCAATACTGAGATCTCTATTCCCTTATCTTTAATATTTTAGCTTTAATTGAGCTTTGTGGCTTCCCTAACCAAGTTGGACTCTGGAAACAAGCTTTTATTTTGTTTTTAGATTTACAAACTCTTGTGGCCTTAATGACCCCACAAGCCACTGTTCAGCGGTGTAGTCTGCAATACTTGTTCAACATATTAACTAAATCAAATTGATTACACTGCAACTTCAATCAAAATTATCACTCTTGGTTAGCAACAAGATGGTAGCTATAAAAATAAAACCAGAATTTTTGAATTTAGTTGTAGAAAAATATTAACTATATTTAATTTCCTTCATGGTAGAAAAAAATTTCAGGATTAATGATTTTTGTACCTGTATGGACACAACTCACTGAGTACTTTATTTCTGGGTAAAGATTGTGCCAATATCTACAACACAAGCTAAGATTTCAGCAGGTTTACCCTGTCTGTTGAATTTGATAAAAGGTCTTCTGTCATTTTTATCACTCTGGTAAAACTTGCCTTTTTAATTATCTGAGGAATTACTCTTTTTGAGACTTGAGGACCAGTGTACCTCTCATGTTTGCTTCCCCAGATTTTTTGTCCTAGCTTTTATGATGGCAATAAAGGTGGCAATTATGTCACTGATGTCTGCCAGAAGTTTGATTTTCCTGAATGATTCTGACAATGGCTGCTAAAGAAAGCATTCTAAAGGCATGAAGAGACATTGATAGTCAAAATGATGGAGTCTGAAGACCTCATGGTCTGACAGACTGGAGGGTCCCTGGAAGACCTGGCCCCTGGACTCTGGTTTGCTCAGAATCGAAACCATTCCTGAAGCCAACTCTTCAGACAAAGACTGAACTGGTCTCTGAGACATAAAATAATACTGGTGAAGAGTGTACTTCTTGGCTTAAATAGACACATGAGACTACCTGGGAAGCTCCCGTCTGAAAGGGAAATGAGAGGGCAGATGGAGACAGGAGGTGGTTGAATGGATAAAGAAAATACAGGGTGGGAAGGAGGAGTGTGCTGTCACAGTGTGGGGAGAGCAACTAGGATTGGATAACGTGTGCCTTAAGTTTTTGTATGAGAAACTTATGTGAATTAGGAACTTTCATGTCAAGCACAAAAAAAATTAAAAAAAAAATATGAGAGGACTGAGATGAAGTGAGTTGGACTGAAACATAAACCATAAGTATTCATAAGGACCTATAATCATATCGACAGAATCCTCATTGCTTGTTCCTTGGGAGAAGTGAAAAGTAATGCATGAAGATGTCCAGATGTACCATACACCCAACTAGGCCCAGTCTATGGCACACACAACTTTGCATCATCTTATGGCCCTCCTGAATTTCTAGTCCCATCAATTCTCAACTTCAAGTTCGTCTTGTGTGAAGACCTGTCATTCACCCTAGCTTTCTTGTGTGTTAAAATCCTCTGGGGAGTTAAAAAAAAAAAAAGAAAAACTTTCTAATGTCTGGGTCACCTTCCAATTCAGGAATAAACTCTGGGGCTGAAACCCAGGCATCAGCATTTTTCAAAGCTCTCCAGGGGTTGCAAAGTACAGCCGAGTTTGAGGACCACAGATAACCTATCCCCTGAAAGTCTCCCACTTGCCATGGCCTCTGAGTCTTTAATCCTGACCAACTCTGACTTGCTCTTGTCCTTTTCCCTTTTCTCCAAAGAATCTTTGTTAAAACTTCAGACCTAGGTCTCCCATGAAAACTGTAACCTACATTAATCCCTTTCTTCTCTGGCCTCCATGAGTCTCACCTCTGTGCCTCTATGACAGGCCATGGAGGAGCTGGTGGACGAGGGTCTGGTGAAAGCCATTGGCATCTCCAACTTTAACCACCTCCAGATCGAGAGGCTCTTGAATAAACCTGGACTGAAACACAAACCAGTGATGAACCAGGTAAATTCTGCTTTACAAACAGTGAGAGGCAAGTGTGGTGTTATATACAGTCTCCTCTCAGGCAACAGGGGTGAGGAGGCTTTGGAGAGGTGTGAGACCGACCATAGTGCCCAGCATCCAAGTGTACCAGTGGGCAGTTGGTGATCTCTGTTTGGCTGTCTTTTTATGTTCATAGAACTCTCAGATTATCTCCCCAAATAGACCAGCTTCCTAGTGATGGAGGTTGTTTATTTTTCCAGATTGAGTGTCACCCATACCTCACCCAGGAGAAGCTGATCGAGTACTGCCATTCCAAGGGCATTGGGGTCACTGCCTACAGCCCCCTAGGCTCTCCAGAGAGACCTTGGTAAGGCTCCTTGGGAGTCTTTCTTTTGTTGTTGTTTAAAAAATGATTGATAACTGGTTAATGTTGGTATAAGGTCTGTAAGGCTTTAGATAGATTAATACGTCTAAGACAATGTGTTTTGTGCACCTAAAATTATATTGGGTAAAAATTATTTTCAACAGCAACATTCCTGCCCCTCTGCAACTATTCAGGTTGAGCCACTCAGAGCTCAATCAGCCTCTGCACAAAGTGAGGTTCAGGGCCCCTGATGGGCCCAAGCCATAAGCCAAAGCTTTCAGGTGCTCTGTCCATCTCCTAGAAGGAGAAGACTGGGAGGAGCAGTCTTGGACTGCTGTTGTGGGAGGGATGCTCATCCATATATGGAAACCGTGGTGGTTACAGAAGGGGACCAGAAGGAGTAGCCTTGGGGTTGTCATCATGGGAGGCATATTCATCTGCACATCCACACATGGTAACCATGGTAATTATTGGAGAAGACTGGGAAGAAGAGCCTTGGGGACATCAGCATGGAAGGGATGTTCAGCTACACATAGTCACCATGGTGATTGTTCATGCCCACCATCTCTCTGCCTCTAGGGCTAAGCCAGAAGACCCTTCACTGCTGGAGGACCCCAGGATTAAGCAGATTGCTGCAAAGCACAACAAAACCCCAGCCCAGGTACGTCACTCTTACCTTCTCTGCGGCTTCTCCTGCCCAGGCTGTCCGGAGCCTTGTTGTCTTCCTTCTGTTGTCTTTGTTTCACTCATGAAGGGAGGAAAAGGGCAAGATATAGCCTGGTCAGGCCTTCCTGAAAGTCCTGTAGGGCCTCCAGGAGACACACTGTTCTGACTGCTCCAGGGAAGGCCTCTGTCCAGCAGCTTCCTGTGAGCCCAGCTACTTAGCAAGGAAGGTGGCTTTGAAGCCAGAGATATGGGTAGAAATTCAGCTCTATCACATGCCACCTTGGTACCCAACACTGTCCCAGCCACTGTCTAGCTCCTAGGTAGGAAAGCATAGAACCTGCCTCTTCAGGTTGTTGTGGGGATTCCAAGAGACAGTCCAGTGGAGGCTGTCCACATCTGACATGGATAGTTTCCTTGCCCTTTACAAGAGAGTGGTCTTCATGGATGAGTACAGTGTAATGTCCTTCATGCACAGGTTCTAATCAGGTTTCATATTCAGAGGAATGTGGCTGTGATCCCGAAGTCTGCCAACCCAAAACGACTTGCTGAGAACCTCCAGGTAAGAGCCCACTGGTCGACCCTGGTTTTCCTCAGTGGAGGAGGAGGTGGTGAGATTCTCTTTGCCATGCTCCTCATCTTGTCTGTGCGTGGTCTGTAGGCCGTACCCCCTACCTACCACCCTGTCACCTCCCATTCCAGGGAGCCACCTGTCTCACGTGGCAGGTAAGCACAGCTGTGCTTTGTCTCCCTAAGGACGGTCATAGCCACACTCACAGCCGACTATCCCGGCCTCACCACCTCCTCTCACAGGAGAGGGGGCCTGGACCACACTGAAGGACTTGATCCCTGTCATATGCATGTGTCCATCAGGGACACCCTCGGAGAGAAGCGCATGCTGAAGCAGTCATGCATACCTGGGAGAATTTCAACTTGGCTGTGGTGTATAATTCTTTCTATGCATTGTTTGAATCAATGTGCTAATATGTATAGGACCTGGTTAAGAACGGAACTGGGGCTCAGTGGACATAAGGGAGTCCATCTATGGTCAGTTAGTGTTATGAATGTGAACTCCATCCCTGCTGGAATGAGACCCTAGAGACTGGCTTCAACTCCCTCCTCTCTAGGTTTTTGACTTCCAGTTGAATGATGAGGAGATGGCATCCTTGCTCAGCTTCAACAGGAACTGGAGGATCTGCGACTTCAAGGAGTGAGTGCACTGGGTCATTCTAACTAGGAAGAGCATTGGAATTTTCTCTAAAGTGGTAGAAAAATAAATAGAAGAGTCAGAAGACAGCTGGGACTATTTTGTCTTCAAACACTTCTTCTGGCAGTTTTAAAAATAAAGATGTACCAGGGAAAGACCTGTTATGAGGAAAGACATTTCCCTAATTGTCACTCAATGTCTGGACTCCTGCAATTAATAAATTGAATGCTTGGAAGTCACTAATGCAGTGCTCCAGGCTGGTTAGTCATTTACTAGCTGCTGTGACAGTAATTCAGACCCATGGTGACCCCTTGTGTTTCAGAGTAGAGCTTTGCTCATAGAGTTTTCAATGGCTGGGACCTTTCAGAGTTAGGTCATCAGGCATTTCCGCACTGGTGGTCTCAGAATGGTCTTGAACTGTTGACTTAGAATTTTATTCTTGAACTTGGTTCATTGCTGGCCCACCCTCCCTTCCCAGCACACCCTCACATCCGTTTCAGGGAAGGCAGTGTGAGTCCCCATTTTGTACTCTCCTAGAATCTCAGGAGAAGGGTGAGAAAGCATGAAGGCCACAGGATGTCCTGGAGAACAAGGCATATTTACAGAAGCTCTGTTGCTTACAGTTTTTCTCTCATTCTCTCTGCAGACTGTGCAACCTGAAAGATTATCCTTTTGCTGCAGAGTATTGATAGTGGACCTTTAGGTTCCTGATGGGATTACCCAGTGGACTCTCTGACTTCACTTTCCTGCAGTGTTCTTCTCTGCACTGGAGCCTGACTTTAGCTTATCTGAAGTCACACCAAGTTGGGCATGCTGCCTGCCAGGGTCCAGGCTGCATCGTCCCCAGCTTGGCATATCCCGCCACGAGCTAATAGTCACAGAGCAGCAGGACTCAGGCATATGGCAACTATTGTCATTTTTTGATTAAATGTATGACTATGTTAAATATTAGAAGCGCTGCTAACACTGAGAATACAAAGATTAAAAAAATAAACAACAGTAAGAGTAACCAAAGTGTAATCAGAGTTTTCTATGCACCAAGACTTCATGAAGTGATTTCTGTGTGGCTACCTCACTGAATCCTCCAATAACCCCCTTGAGGTGGGCACTCTTACCTTTCCTATTTTGCAGAAG
Organism: Heterohyrax brucei; assembly: GCA_028571685.1. Classification (NCBI taxonomy): domain Eukaryota; kingdom Metazoa; phylum Chordata; class Mammalia; order Hyracoidea; family Procaviidae; genus Heterohyrax; species Heterohyrax brucei. The sequence goes on along the minus strand of CM053147.1, from coordinate 14,461,640 downwards.
AGGAACTGGAGGCACAAGGAGGTCAACACCTTGCTAGAGAGCCCCCAGGCCTCAATGCAGTGCTCAAGGGTCAACTCCTGTGTTGACAGAGCCTGTGAGAGGCACAAAGGTGCCACTGCTCACGGAGGGCAAGATAATGTTGTTGGTTAGCATGAAGTCATACTGCAGCATGAAGTCATGCTGGAGCAGGTTGGGTCCTAATCCGATGTGTGTGGTGCCCTTGTAAAGAGAAGAGATGCAAGGCCACCAAGGGAAGACAACCAAGTGTAGGTTCGTGCACAAGCCATGGAACACCCAGTGTTATTAGAAGCTGTGAGAGACAACAAAGGATCTTCTCTTTGATCCTTGGGAGAGAACATGGCCCAGTTGATGCCCTGAATTTAGACTGCTAGTCTCCAGAATCATGACACAATAAATTTCTGTGCTTATAAGCCACCCAGTGTAGGGTATTTTGTTACAACAGCACTAAGAAATTGAATCCCTTTATCACTGTTATCATTAGTTGCCATGAGGTTGATTCTACTCACAGCAATCCATGTATGCAGAGTAGAGCTGCTCCACAGGGTTTTTAAGGCTCTGACATTTCAGAAGCAGGTCCTAGGCCTTTCTTCTGATGTGCCTCTGGGTGGATTTGAACAGCCAACACCAACCACCATCTGCCAATTGCCAACCTATTGGCTGGTAACTGAATGCATAACTGTTTTCATCACCCAAATCCCATACTAGGGATTTTATTTATTCATTTTGTACATACATATTTGTTTCTATCAACTGGAATACAAGCTGCATCCAATCAGGATGATCATTTTGGTCATCTCCTGGGACTGGATAATATCTTCTATTCGTTACCGTTGGGAAAACTGAAACCAGGACTCTTGACAACCCATAGTCTATTCTCAGGTAATCTGAAATGACTCTAGAACACTACCACCACTCATGCATTTCAGGGATTATAGAGTGTCGGTAAGCCGGAACTGAGAGGATCCTTTAGGAGTCTTGGGATAAGAGATGGAGAATTTCATTATCAGTTTCTTACTTCTCTCCTTACTGGGGTCTAATCACTCTTGTTATTGGCAGCTGTTGAGTCAACTCCTGATTTATGGCAACTCCATGTATGACAGGATTGGATTACTGTTACCCCACAGGGTTCTCATTGATTTGGGGGATCTGGTCACTGGCTTCTTTCCCTAGTTTGTCTTAGTCTAGAAGTTATGCTCATACCTGCTCAGTGTGGCAGCAGAACACAAGCTTCAAGTGACAGATGGGTGGGGCCTGCACACAAGGTTCCTTGGCTTGGAACTGAACCCAGATCTCCTGCACATGAGAAGAGAAGTCTATTAGTGTAACCATGACTGCCCTCTCAGGTCTAATCTAGAAAACCAAACCTTACTCTGAAGGGCAGAGTAGAACTGTCTCATAGGGTTTTTAGTTAGTGGCTGGTAGATTTAAACTGTTGACCTCTGGGTTGGCAGCTTTAGCTCCTAACTACGGCACCACTACAGCTCCTGAGGTCTAACAGTGAAGGAATTGATGATATCTTACTAACCTGTCTCTTAAGTTTTGTTTGCTACGCTCCGTACTAGAAACAGGCACACTCCCTTGTTGGCCCTTCCTTCTGAAGTGTGGCTCAAACAGGGTGTAGTCACAAGCCATCATCCTGAAATCTGCTCTCCACCAGTACTCAGCTTTCAGGAGAATGTCTACTGGTTACAGTTGCGAAAGTTGAAACACGGGAAACAGTGAGCGGGGAAGAGCGGCCACGTGCTCCTCCCAGGTGGCCACGAGATGCCACCATCTCAGAGGAAAGGAGGAGCAGAGATGGCCTGTATGCCAGCCTCTCGGAGGCCTTTAGCTGTTATAAAAACTGTAACACTTTTTATAAAAACTATCAGATCCCTGAAACTATTGCCCTAAGATAACTTTTATACCTTAAACTAAAAATATTCTTCAAACCAAACAAGAGTTTGGCTTAAATGGTAAAGAATGTCTGCCTTGAGTGCTGTGCTGGTTTAAGATCCTGTCTAAATGGGGTCAAACTGACGCTAGGAATCCAGAAGTTTAGATAGGAACCTTAGTGGGCAGCGAGTTTGTGTGAATGTGAGAGAATAATCACTCTGAGAATGTCATCAGTGTCACTGAATTGTATATGTGGAAATTGGTGTATATTCTGCTGTGTATATTCTAAAGAGCAACAACAAAAATTGGCAAAAAATTGTACCCCTTCACCACAACTTTGAAATAATCCAGGAAATTAAAGAAAGATGCTGACTCTCCTTTGCTTATTGATAAACAGAGTTAATAGCTTTAACTCTTCTCCTATGAATAGCAACATTCTGCTGATTCTAGTTTCAGGTCTTCCCTAGCGTCTCACATACTGCAGTGCCCACAACTGAATGGTGAGTATTTCTGATAACATACTTGCGGACTTTGGTGAGCAGAATTTCTTTTTCTGACCAAAGTAGCTGTAACAGCATCTCTTCACATCACCTGAATCCCGTCCAGGCCCTGCTTTTCTTCAACAGCCTACCTCTTTCTGCGGATGTTCATTCTTCGGTTCCCTGTACTCTGTAACTTCTTCTTAGTTGTTTTGGCCAGTGTAGACAAGCCACCGAGCAACATGACTTTCCATTTCCATTCTCTCTACTTTGCCCTTGGAACTGTCTCATGTGGTGTAACCCACATTTGGCAGTGGCTTCCTCTGTGGACAAGCCCAAATTGCCTGACATGGCTACAGTGGCTTCCTGGCCTTTATCTGTTTGGGACAGAGGCACTTACTTCTCCAGAGTCAGGCTGAGAGAAAGCCACTAGAGCCACCTTCCCAAGCTCCCTGCTGTTGTTTTTACATGCCATCAAGTTGACTCCAACTCACAGAGACCCTAGTGGAAGAGAACAAAATTCTGCCTGGTCCTGTGCCATCCCACAATCATTGTTATGCTTGAACCCATTGTTGTAGCCACTGTGTCACTCTATGTCATTAAGGGTCTTCCTCTTTGTAGCTGATCTTCTACACTGCTAAGCATGATGTCTTTCTTTTTCTGGGGACTGATCCATCCTACACAACAAAGTATGATGTCTTTCTTTCTCTAGGGGTTGATCCATCCTGATAACATGTTGAAAGCATGTCAGATGACAGTTTTGTCATCTTTGCACCTAAGGAGTATTCTGGTCTGCTCCTTCCAAGACAGATTTATTCATTCTTCTGACATTCCACAGTATATTCAGTAGTCTTTGCCAATATCCCAATCCAAGATCATCAACTCTTCTTTGGTCTGCCTTATTCATCGTCCAGCTTTTGCATGCATATGAAGTGATTGAAAATGCCATGACTGGGGTCAGGTACACCTTAGTCTTCAAGATGACACTTTTGCTTGTCAATATTTTCAAAGGGTCTTTTGAGGAAGATTGCCCAATGTAATGTGCTTTTGCCCGCTGCTTCCATGGGTTTTGATTGTGGATACAAGTAAGAGGAAATCCTTGACAACCTCAGTCTTTTCACCACTTATCATGATGTTGTTAGTGGTCCATTTGTGAGGATTTTTGTTTTCTCAATGTTGATTTATAATTCATACCTGAGTCTTTGATCTTCATTAGTAAGTGCTTCAAGTCCTCTTCATTTTCAGCAAGGTTGGGTCGATGGGCATAACATAGGTTGTTAATGAGTCTCCCTGTAACCCTGACACCCCATTCTTCTTCAAATTGAGCTTCTCAGATTTTTTGCTCTGCATACAGACTGAATAACTATGGTGAAAGGATACAATCCAACAGACAACTTTCATGACATTACATCATTCAGAATCCCTTTTTTCTGTTTGAATGACTGCCTCTTGATCTATATAGTGATTCCTCGGAAGACAATTTAACTATTCTGCAATTCCCATTCTTTGCAATGCTATCCATACTTTGTTATGATCTACACAATTGAATGCCTTTGCATAGTCAGCAAAACACAGGTAAATACCTTTCTGTTATTCTCTGCTTCCAGCCAGGATCCATCTGACATCAGCACTGATATTCCTGGTTCCATGACCACTTCTCAGTCTGGCTTGAATTTCTGGAAGTTCCCTGTCAATATATAGCTGCAGCTATCCTCTTTATCCCAGTGTAAATATAATCCATAACCTGTTGTTGTTTAGTTGATTCTGATTCACAACAGCCCTGTAGGACAAAGTAGAACTGCCCCCATAAGGTTTCCAAGAACAGCCAGTAGATTCAAACTGCTGACCTTTTGGTTAGCAGCCAGTCTCTTAACCACTGTGCCATCTGGGCTCTGAGGTAGATACAGCTGGCAGAATTCTAAGAGGATCTCCATCTCCTCTCCTAGAGTGTGGGTGGAACCTCTGAATAACTATGTTACAATATGTTCTAAAAGAGATTTTGCAGGTATAATTCAGGTTCTAAATCAGCTGACCTTAAGATAACGAGATGATTGGAGTGGACCTGACCTAATCACATGAGTCCTTTCAATCTGCATCTAGGCAGAGATGAAGAAAGTCAGAGATTCAATGTACAAGAAGGATTCTCTTCACCCATGTTTTTAAGAAAAAGGGGACATGTGGTGTCATAGATATCTAGTGTTCCTACAATAAAAATACAAGTGAATGGCTTTAACAAACAGACGTGTATTCTCTCACAGTTCAGAAGGCTAGAAATCCAAATTCAGAGTACTAGCTCCAGAGGAAGGCTTTCTCTCTTGGGCAGCTCTTGGAGAAGGAACTCGTCTTTAATCTTCCCCTAGCACAGGAGCTTCTCAACACAGGGTCCCTAGGTGCAAAGGACATGCTCTGCTCCCAGCAATTCTCTCTTGGTAGTGCGAGGCCCCTGTCTCTCTGCTTGCTTCTCCTTCATTTTTCTCCCAGAAGGTAAAAAGGTGATGCGGGCCACACCCCAGGGAAACTCCCCTTACACGGATCAGGGTGTTGCATCCCACCCTAACCCTCTCTAACATAACCTAATCTCGCTCATTAATCACAGGTAGAGGTTAGGACTTATAACTCTTAGGAAATTTACATCAGTTCACAAAAACGAGGACACCCACACAATACTGGGAATCATGGCTTAGCTAGGTTGACACATGCTTTGGGGTGACGCAGTTCAATCCATGACACAAGGCAAGGACTGGGTGAGTCTAGAATAGAGCACAATCCTCAGGTGACAGTTGGTAAGAAAACAGGACTTCAACCCAACATTTGCAAGGAAAGGAATTTTGTAACAACAAAGATAAACAATAAAATGGATTTTCCCAGAGCTTTCAGACAAAAACTCAGCCTGGCTGACGCCTTGATCAAAATTACAGTGAATGTTTGGTTTTCAATATAGACAGACTGATGTAATAATAAACATAGCTATAAAGATTTGTGTAGCTATAGATGTATAGGAAGCATTCCCTGTTGAAAGAAACCAGGGTTACTTTAAGAAACAGCTGATTCCTTGGTAAAGCAGGGAAAGATGAGCTTTGAACAGCTTTGTTCCACTAGAAAGTAACGAACCAGTTTCCACTGAGTCAGTTCTGACTTCTGGAGGCCCCATATGTGTCAGACTAGAGCCACACACCACAGACTTTTCAGTGGCTGGTATTTTAAAAGGAAATAGACTATCACATCTTTCTTCCAGGGGCCCTCTAGAGCCTCCAATACTCTGGGTAGCAGCTGAGCGTGTCAACTGTTTGCATCACATAGTGACTTCTCAAAGCAAGAAGTGCTCAAGAAATGATGAAACTGTGTTTGAACCTAATGACCTCTGACTCAAAAAAAAAAGGGGGGAGGGCAAAATAGACACAGAGTCACATACAGGGAGAAGAGGAAGACAGATAACAGACAGATACATCTAGTATTGCCAAAGAGTGCTGACTACAAGAAGCTTAACAATATCATTAATATCACATGCAATCAAAATTTTTGATGAAGATCATTCAAAAATTGTTGAAGCAGCAAATCTACAAGGAACTGTCAAAAATTCCAGATGAACTGAGAAGAGGATGTGGAGCCAGAGATGTCACTGCTGATGTCAGATGGATCCTGGCTGAAAGCAGAGAATTCCAGAAGAATGTCTACCTGTGTTTTACTGACTATGCAAAGGCATTCAACCACGTGGTTCATAACAAAGTATAGATAACATTGCAAAAAACGGGAAATCCAGAGCACTCAAATCGTCTTCCTTAGGAATCACTATATAAATCTCAAGGGCAGTCACTGAAACAGAAAAAACGGATTCTGCATGGTGTAAGGTCACGAGGGCTGTCGGTTGGATTGTATCCTTTCACCATAGTTATTCAGCCATTCTGCTGAACAAACACTCTGAGAAGCTGAACTATGTGAAGTAGAATAGGATGCCAGGATTATAGGAAGACTCATTAACAACCTGTGTTATGCACATGACACAACCTTGCTTGCTGAAAATGAGGAGGACTTGAGGCACTTATTAATGAAGATCAAAGACTTCAGTAAGGATTATAAGTCAACATCAAGGAAACAAAAATCTTTACAACTGGACCAATAAGCAACATCATGATAAATGGAGAAAAGATTGAAATTTTTAAGGATTTCATCTTACTTGTATCCACAATCAAAAAACGTGTTACCTTGGGCTAATCTACTGCAAAAGACATCTCTTTAAAGTATTGAAGAGCAAAAATGTTACCTTGAAGACTAAGGGGCAACTGGTCCCAGCCATGGTGTTTTCAATTTCCTCATCTACATGCAAAAGCTGGACAATAAATAGGGAACACAAAGAAGAACTGATACTTCTGAACTCTAGTGCTGACAAAGAATATGGAATATACTATGGACTGCTGAGGGAAAGGATAAGTCTGTCTTAGAAGAAGTAAACCTGAATACTCACTAGAAGCAACAATGGTGATATTATGTGTCACGTTGTTGAGTCAGTTCTGACTCACAGCAACCGTATGTACGAGAGAAAGAAACACTGTACGGTCCTGACCCACGCCCATGCTAGTTTTTATGCTTAAGCCCATTGTTGCAGCCAGTGTCAGTCCATCTCCTTGAGGGTCTTCCTCTTTTTCAGTGACCCTCCACTTTACCAAGCATGATGTATTTCTCTAGGGATTAATCCCTTCTGACAACATGTCCAAAGTATGTAAGATGCAATCTCACCATCCTTGCTTCCAGGCAGCTCTATGGTTGAACTTGTTTCAGGACAGATCGGCTTGTTTTTTCAGCAGTACATAGGGTATTCAATGTTTTCCTCCAACACCACAGTTCAAAGCTGTCAATTCTGCCTTCCTTAGTCATTGTCCAGCTTTCACATACATAGGAGACAATTGAAAATATCATGGGTTAGTCAGGGGATCCTTAGTCTTCAAGGTGACATCTTTTCAGCACTTCAAAGAGGCCTTTTGCAGGAGATTTGCCCAATGCAATGTCTTTTGATGTCTTGACTGCTGCTTCTATAGGCTTTGATTGTGGAACCAAGTAAAATAATATCCTTGACAACCTCAGCCTTTTCTCCATTTATCCTCATGTTGCTTAATGGTCCAGTGTGAGGGTATTTCTTTTCTTGATGTTGAGATGCAATTCATACTAACAGCTGTGGTCTTTGATCTTCATCAGTCAGTCAGTGTTCCAAATTCTCTTCATTTTCAGCAAGCAAGGTTGTGTCATCCTTGTAACATCTTCCTGCAATCCTGATGCCTTGTTCTTCCTCATAGAGTCCAGCTTCTCAGATTATTTGCTTGGCATACAGATTGAAAAGATATGGTGAAAGGATACAACCCTGATGCACACTTTTCCTGACTTTAAACCACGCGGTGTCCCCTTGTTCTGTTCAAATGGCAGCCTCTTGTTCTATGTACAGATTCCTCATGAGCATAATTAAATGCTCTAGAGCACAATTAAGTGTTCTAGAATTTCCTTTCTCCATAATGTTATCCACAATTTGTTATGATTCGCACAGTCAACTGGCTTTGAATAGTCAATAAAACAGAAGTAAAAATCTTTCTGGTATTCTCCATGTCATGGATTGAACTGTGTCCCCCGACCCCCCAAAACTGTGTGCAGCCATTTGGCTGTGGCATCATTCCCAATATTTTGTGATTTTCCTATACTATACATCCTAATCTCTGCCTGTGACTAATAGATAGCATGATTATATTAAAAGAGGATTAGGGTCGGACTGCAACACTCTGGCGTGTGGCTTGTACCACCTTTTATCCTACAAGAGATAAAAGGGGAAGGAAACAGAGAGCTGGGAACGTCATACCATCAAGAAAGCACCACCAGGAGTAGAGTACTTCCTTCAGACCTGAGGTTCCTGCACCAAGATGCTCCCTGAACAAAGACAGATGCAACACAGGAACTTCCTCCAGTGCCAATAAAGACAGAAAACCTTCCACTGGAGCGGACACCCTGAATTTGGACCTGTAGCCTACTGGACTCTGTAAGAGTACACTTTCCTTTGTTAAACCCAGCCACTTGTGGTATTTTTGTTACAGCAGCACTGGCTGACTAAAACACTCTTTCAGCCAAGATCCACCTGACATCAGCAATGATACTGCTGGTCCTACACCCTCTTCTAAATCTGGTTTGAATTTCTGGTGGTTTTAACAAAATTGTACTTGCTTGTGATATTAATATTGTTACCTAATTTCTGCATTTGTTTGGGTCACCTTTCTTGGGAATAGGCATAAACATGGATCTCTTCAGGTTGGTTGGCCAGGTAACTATCTTCCAAATTTCTTGGCATAGATGAGGGAATACTTCCAGCATTGCATCTGTTTGTTGAAACTTCTCAGTCAATACTCCATTAATTCCGGGAGCCTTGTTTTTGCCAATGCCTTCAACAGAGCTTTGACTTCTTCCTTCAGTGTCATTGGTTCCTGATCATATGCCACCTCGTGAAATGCTTGAACATCGACCAATGCTTTTTGCTATAATGACTGTATTTTTTCCATCTTCTTTTGATGCTTCCTGAATCGTTTACTATTTTCCCTGTAGAATCTGTCAGTATTGCAACTCCAGGCATGATTTTTTTTTTCTTCACTTTATTCAGTTTCAGAAATGCAGAGTGTAGTCTACTCTTTTGGTTTTCTATTTCCAGCTCTTTGCACATGTCATTACAACATTTTGTTTTGTCTTCTCAAGCTGCCCTTTGAAATTTCCTGTTAGTTCATTTACTTAATAATTTCTTCCCTCTACTTAGCTACTCAACAGGCAAGAGCAAGTTTCAGAGTCTCTTCTAACAGCCAATCTGGTCTTTTTTCTTTCCTGGTCTCTTGTTTGCTTCATGTATGGCGTCTTCTATGTCATCCCACAACTCACCTGGTCTTTGAGCATTAGTGTTCAACACATCAAATCTGTTCTTGAGAAGCTCTCTAAACTCAGGTGGGATATACTCAAGGTTGTACTTTGGCTCTTGTTCTAATTTTCTTCAGTTTCAGTTTGAATTTGCATATGAGCAATTGGTGATCTGTGCTCAGCACCTGGTCTTGTTCTGGCTGCTGATACAGAGCTTTTCCATCATGTTTTTCCACAGATGTAGTTGATTTGGTTTCTATGTATTCCATCTGGTGAGGTCCATATGTACAGTTGCCATTTGTGTTGGTTAGAAAAGGCATTTGCAACAAAGAAGTCGTGAGTCTTGCAAAATTCTGTCATGCGATCTCCAGCATTATTTCTATCACCAAGACTGTATTTTCCAAATATTGATCCTTCTTCTTTGTTTTCAACTTTTGCATTCCAGTCACCAGCAATTATCAATGCACCCTGATTGCATGTTCAATCAATTTCAGATTGCAGAAGCTGGTAAAAGTCATCAATCTCTTCATCTTTGGCCTTAGTGGTTGGTGCATAAATTTTAATAATGGTTATATTAACTGGCCTTCCTTGTAGGTGTATGGATATTATTCTGTCACTGACAGCACTGTACTTCAAGACAGATCGTGAAATGTTCTTTTTGATGATGAGTGCAACAACACTCCTCTTCAAGTTTTCATTCCCAGCATAGTAGACTGTATGATTGTTGGATTCAAAATGGCCCAAACTGGCCCGTTTCAGCTCATTAACACCTAAATGTTTATGCATTCCATTTCATTTTTGACAGTTTACCATTTTCCTAGATTCATGTCATGTCCTGATTCTTAATGGACGTTTGCAGCTGTTTCTTCTCATTTTGAGTCATGCCACATCAGCAAATGAAGATACCAAAGGCCTTATTCCGTTCAAGTCATTAAGGTAGACTCTACTTGGAGGAGACAGCTCTTCTCCAGTCATCTTCCAAATGCCTTCCAACCTGGGGGGCTCACTTTCTGGTACCATATCTGACAATGTTTGGCTGCTATTCATAAGGTTTTCTGTGGCTAATTCCTTTTTCAGAAGTAGACTGCCAGGTCCTTCTTCCTAGTCTGTCTTAGTCTGGAAGCTCAGCTGAAACTTGTCTGCCACCGATGACCCTGCTGGTACATATATACCAGTGGCATAGCTTCCTGCATCGCAGCAACAAGCAAGCCTCCACTGACAGAAAAGTGGGGGCTACTCACTCTATCTTTACCCTCCTTACCCGATGCAATTACCCTTCTTACCTGATGCTGTTACTCTCCTTACCTGATGGAAGAGGAGGTGGATATGTGATGCTGTTACCCTCCTACCTGATGATATTATCCTCCTTACATACATATTTAAAGGGATAAACTATATTTACATAACTATGTATATAAATATATAACTACATTATATATTTATTTATATGTATTTAAATATATACATATATATTTTTTTTCTCTTGTGCCATGAAAAACAAAACTATAGAAATTTGAATTGTAACAAATATCTATCAACTCAATTTAGTATCGGTAAGTTACCTGGAAAGTACCGGAAATTATCTTAAGCCACTAATTGAAATAAAGTTTGTTTAAACATTTTGTGTTTTTATTCCACTTTTCCTGTATCTCATGTTTTGTCAATCTAATTTTACCTTACAAAGATTCTATCAACTGGCTTTGGAAATCACACAGTTTCTGCTCAACTGACCAAGCCTCTTGCTAGGGTTGGAACATTTATTTTCCGGGACATTTCAGATGTGTCTCAAAGTTTCTTTGCAATATATAGAACAGTTCTTCCACAATTTGGATTTGCCCAAGTTTGGGTTATTATAGCAAAGTAGCAATTCTTATCTTTTGTCTTAAATATGTGTCCACCTAGTTGGAAAGGGTCTTTGAAAAGCCTCCCTGGTGCTAGGGAGGACTGAAGACGACTCATCCTCCCCACACTCCTACTTTTCACTCAGTGTAGAAGACAAGATTAGGTCCTTTCGAATTATTTACATATGTTTAAGTTCACCTAGGTATTTTGAAAAGCAAAAGATAACTAATTTTTTTCCTTCTACTATTCAGGATCTGCTGCTTTTACTTTAAGATCAAACTATCTTTTTTTTTTTCTTGTCTGATATCTTCAACTAAACGCTGTAAGTTAGTCATTTCAGCTAAGTGACAGTTTATTTCTTGAGTTACTTGAAATTCTGTTTCTTTTTCAATCTCAATTAGCCCAGCCAAGACTCTCCCCAACCAGGTTAGCAGAATTTGGACATGAAGGATTTTTTCCTACCTGTAGAACTGGTTGTCAATCTCAAAGAAATTAAACCAGAAATACACCCTAGGATTTGACCAGGTGGCAGGGTCCTGATACTAGCAAACCCCACACTAGTGAGGACTTGACAAGACAGGAAAGTGTGGACAAGACATACAAGACACACAAACACACAAGAAACAAAGCTCGAAGGGAATGAAGCACGCTTGGCAGCTGCAATCTCCCAGATGATCACATGAGTTTGACACACTCTTCTTTGTGACTTCTTCTCTTTGGTGACTGAACTCCCCAGAAAGGGCGAGCTTGGCCATCTCAGTTTCCCAGACAATCGCATGAGCTTGACAGAGGTGCTCTTGGATGCCTCAGTCTCCCAGATACTCTGGGGCTCTTCATGAAAATTCTGCTCATGGAGTTGGTCATCTGGGGTGCTGCTTGCTCCAGAAACCAAGGGAGTCTAACCCTATCCACCCTAGCCCTGTGGTGCCCAAGGGGAGAACTGTATACTCATGGATTCCACCTAGTCTTGCTTAGTTAATCACCTCTTTTATGGTGCCCTGGAGATCAGTGATGCTGGACCTTCCCAGCAGCTCAATTTAGGGACAAAAGGGTTTCCAGCAGCAGCCATCTGCTAGAGAGCTGCCAAGAAGGCCAGGGCCACCACATTGCCTCCAAGTCACATTACCATGAACCTAAGTGGAATTCATGCCTCCTAAACAGCCGATCTTTGGGACCAGGGTGAAATGAGAAGCAAGACATTTATTGTGTACCAGTAGACAAGGAGACATAGGGGATTGTTCTTCCAAAATCTGCCTCCCCAAAATGGAGACTAGCTGGAGGTTTTACAGGAAAAGGGAATAAGGTTTTATGAGTCCTAGAAATTTGTAGAAAGTTAATTCTTTGGGTGGTCCCAGAACTGTTGACATGTTAACTGGTATTTTGAGACCAGAGGTGGTCTGGCTATCATATAGGTTGCAGGTAACAAGGCAGATTATACTGGTTTTCTTTTATGGCTTTTAGATTAATACCACTTGTTTCTGCATAGTCCTGAAGAGAGTATAGACGAGTCCTCAACCTTGAAACTGAAGGAGACAATGGACTTCTGCTTGGAGAGAGAATTAAGAAACAAAACGGTGCAGGTTACGCCAGAGGCAGTCACTTACCTTCCTCTGCCTGTTCCAGTCGTACCACATCTCTGTACTTCCTACCCCTTGTTTCATTCTGCTACTGCCTTGCGCCCTCAACCCTATGGCACCCTATTGCCGCCTCATTAGGGCCCGTTCCCTGGAACAGGTGAACCAGTGAAATGTACTCCTTGTCAGAAAGAGTGAGAAAATTTATTTAGGAGGTGACCCCCAAAGAAATCTGACAGTAACAGTAACGTAAACTGTCTCTATGGAGTCTCCAAAAGCAATTTTACATTATAGCTGATGTATAAGGGTTAGAATTCACTTCATGGCTTGCAGATGCCATGGCTAGGTGAGTTATTCATTACAAGATACGGACAAGAGACTCTTTATCAAATTGAAGAGATAAATCCCTGGCTTCTCCTTAGCAAGGTAAAGATGCAAATAAGAGATCTGGGCTCTAATCTCTGAGTAGAATAGGAGTTGTAAGTCACAGGTGGTTCGATAGAACAAAACAAAGTCAATAGCAACAGATCAAAACAAAGAACTACTTTAGTTGCATCATGTCAAAACAAAGTACTTAACAAAGATACAAGCAAAGGAAAAGGCGGGGAGATGAAGGAGAAAAACTTTCAGATTCATCATGGTTTTACTTATGTCAAGCTCTCAGTCACCATTTTGAAAAAAAGGAGAAAACATGCTAAGGAGTACCAGGGTCACACCGTTAGAGACACCAATGATCTTACCCAACCTGGTGCCCAAGAGAGTGGACAGTTTACTCTTTGGTTGGGACTCTGCTGCCACCTAGTGAACGATGATTACTTCACATACCCAGGCTGTCTAGGTTAGGAGGGAAGCCAGTGAAATCAAGAGAGTTGGAGTGAAGTATTTGAGAGACGGCTGGGGTTTACGATGAGAGTAAAGAAAAAATTATTAGGTGTGAGAAAGACAGAAAAATAAGTCTGTGCTCTGTGAGAGTTTCAGAGTTTGAGATCTTGAAGACAGAAGAGTATTAAATGAGGATAATACCAAGGAAGTGACCACAGTTATTGTGGCTGACATAGAGGGCAGAAGAAAAAGAGGAACATTCAAGTTGAAGGTAAGGAATTCAGGGCCAGGTTTCCGGAAGAGCCTTTCCCATGCTCCACTCTAGCTGAGTGCCTACCTCTTAGAGGCCACATTGCAGTGGCACGTTTCCCTTCCCACATGTCTTGGTGTGTTGTCAAATGTTGGCTGAATGGACTTGAGTGCCGAAAACATCACTCATGGTGACTGCAAAGAGAAGAGTGTTGAAATGAGGAAGGGCGCGGTAAAAATGGGAGGTATTAAAGAAAGCCCCAGGAAACAACTTAATAGCAGAAAATACCATAGAATAATCTCACCTTTGTCACAAAACACTGTCACAAGACAAGCCTGGGGGCAACCTTGCAAGTGACAGCCTGCAAGTGACCCCTAGACCTTGACCACATTTTACAACTAATAGGAGTTAACCAATCAGTGTAAAGGTCAGTTCACCCTCCCTGCTTTGCAATCTCACGACTTAAATACTGGGCGCTGAGGAAACTCGTCGTTGCCCCCTGCTCTGTGTAGCTTGGGGTGCGTCCCTGGTGCACCAGTATTTTTCCTATTGGGCATATTTTTTTAATAAAATTTAACCTTTAAAGTAACAGTGTCGCATCTTGAAAATCGCGGACCCTAACAAGAGAGATTACAGCCGTGAGCTGAGTATACTTTTAAGTGAAATTTCATTCCCATCATTTGTCTGTCTCAAACCAAGCAGCTGTCTGCAACCTTCCAGTGACTCTTGCCAACACATCTCCACAGCCCTCCACAGCCCTCTTCTTGCTGCCTCTGCCATTTCAAATCTACTGGGACCTTTCTGTACACAAGATTTTCACCTGTTAGTTTTTAATTTGGAGTACATGGACTCTAGGTTTTAAAAATCCCTTGATGCCAAACAAAGAATTTTGTGTTTGTGAATACTTATTTTCTCTCTCGTTTTTCTTTCAAATGAAATTCTTAAAGGAATGTGTGGTTCAGTAGCAGGAGAACACTTGTTTTCAGCAGTATGACTCCCTTTGTTCTAAATCACACTTCCATCCCCACCAAAGCACACCTCTTCTTCCCTCCTGTCTGAATTCATACAAGTTCTGGGGGTTAGACACTCCTTCTTTACATTCTTCTCTCAGGAAGTTTGAAATTCCTGTATACCTGCTTCCTCAAGGCAAATTGGTGAAGGGCTTGGGGGACTTGGCTCTCCACTGGGTTGTTCTCTGTCATCTGTGTCTTTGGCCAACCCAGAGGAATTCCCTTTACAAAGGCTGGAGGATTTCCAGACTTCTCATTCCTTACATGGTGAACTGTATACTTCTGCACTGCTGCTGACCTTTTGCTTTAAGTCTCTTGTGGCTCACTGGCTCTAGAGCCGGAGTCCCCAGGGCTCCCCAGGACCCCAATTGCCTAAAGAGTCAGCTGCCACCCTGGGAGCTTCATTTACCACTCCAGTTGTCTCTTGGTTTTTCAGAACTCTTAGGAAGCCAACTCACCTTGCAATCAGGTGGAGCTTTGAATAGCTCATTCCAGTATGAACCAGTGCTGAGAAGTTGCATTTCCACCCCAATTACTGCATCAGAATCGATATCTGAACAAGATCCCCAGGTGATTCTTATGTATGATATGCTTTGAGAACTACTGGTCCATTAGTGGTTCTCGGGACTTGATTCCAAACAAGCAGCGTTAGCAGCAGCTGGGACTTGTTAGAAATGGGAATTCTCAGCAGCAGTTCAAACCAGAACAGAATGATCAGAGGGCATGCCATCAGGTGACTTATTTCCTTGTCAGTTATAATAAGAAACATTATTTATTTTTCTAACTTCTTATTATGGAAAATTTTAAAGATATACAAAGTACAAGGAATACAGTATATTGAATGTAATGTACATACATTAATTTTCATTTTATGGCTGATATTCTTTTATGTGTATCTTCCTCATTTTCACCTCCTTCCTTTATTTTAAAGCAAATCTCAAGCATCGCATCTTTGTAACAGATAAATGTCAGCATATATGTATCTCTAAAGTGTAAGTTCTCTTCATACTACATCACATTTAAAAATTAGCAAAAAAATTCTAAAGGATTTAAGTGTTGAATAATAGTTGCGTGATTCTTTTGTTCAGAAAAAACTCAATCTCGACCCTGAGTTCAACAAATCCCAATTAAGCTTTACTACTGCTAAGTTACCAAGCTGTTGTTTGGTACAGAAAATGAAAATTTTCAGCTTCCATCTCTATCAAATTCATGGAACTGAAGGTGATGAGTCCACAAGACTGAATGAAGTTCAGTTTTTACATCATTGGCTTAATAACACATGATAGACTGAAGTACCTGTTAATAATAAACAATCACAAATACCTTAGCGTTTTACAAGCTTTGTAAATGTATCCAACTAGGCCTTTTTCTGTTCTACACGTATTTTTACCACCATCAGTTGTAACACATCTTAGGAAATTCCACTTGGGTTTGTACTTAAGGAGATTTTATCAACTGCTTCAAGAATATTCTTGCCTGAAGTTTTTCTGTACAGACCTCATAGAAGCTACATTTTTAGTCAATTCAGACTTAGTGTTGACTTCAGCTGAGAGGTATCAGTAACATCTGCGGACTTATCAAAAGGAAAGGAAAAACACGGGAAATCATTTGCCTTGTTTTTTAATCCATTGCTATTATTCCCGATGTCCTCAACATTTCAGGCAAGTATTCTTTCTAAAAAGACTAATAGTTTCAAACAAGTTTGTGTTCTCTAGGCACGGTTCCTCAGCAGCTGCCGTCAAATACAATTTAATTAGCACCACTGACAAACAGCTTTCTTTAATGGCTAACAAATGAGCCACTTGGTTGTAGTCTCATTTGCATTTTAAATTCTGCTGTGATGAGATATGCCATTTTAAAATACCTCATTTTTCTGACTGTTGTTTTTTCATGAGCTGGGAAGATTATGATGAGTCCTTAGTCTGGTGATGATATATATTTGATTCTTTTGGCACAGCTAGAATTTAATTGTATAATAAACAAAAGGCTCTTCATCTAATCAAAGAAGAAATTACACTCCACACTGACTCTCAAGTCCACTTTTCTTGTAGAGAGCAGCCTGCACTCTGTAACTCACAGAGCGTGAACTAAATCACTGCAGAAAGCTCTGCTGGGCTCAACTTACTATCTTGGCCCAGGAATGGAAATCAAGGACTTTTAGAGGTTTTCCTACCATAAAGTCCTCCCTAATTCCTATTCCTGGGCCAGGGTGCTATGAAAACTGCCTCAGTTCTGAAAACTGGATGACAGATCATGATTTTCTGTCATGGAGGGTAACTCACTCAAGCTCTCTTTTGGATATACAAATAAAGCAAAACCCTCATTGCCTACCAATTTATCTTTTTTTTTTTTAATTATGTATTAGGTGGAAGTTTACAAAGCTGATTTCCATTAGTTAGTTTGTACACAAAATGTCTCAAGACCTTAACTTCATTCCCAGCAATGTGTCAGCACTCTCCTAATTTCTGCCCTTGGTTCTCCATTTTCTTTCATCCTGATTTTCTAACCCTCCTTGCCTTGTCTTCTTTGCTTTAGGGCAAATATTGCCCTTTTCATCTCTTAAAATGTGTTGTACTAAGGAGTACATTCCTTTAAAAAAATTTTTTTTATTGTGATTAAGTGGAAGTTTATAATCCAAGTCAATTTACCATATAAAAACCTGTACACACACCTCTATGCAACTCTAGCTGCTCTCCAGATCTATGATAGCAGTCTCCTCCTTTCCATGCTGTAGATTCTATATTCACTCAGCCAATTCCTGTCCCCTCCTCTTCACCCTTCCATCTCAGTTCTATACAAGAGCTTCTCCGACAGCCTCATGGCTTACAGTCCAGTCTAATTTTCATCTAAAGAGTTGTCTTTGGTACTGGTTTCAGCTCCAGGCTAACAGCAGATCCAGAGGCCATGTTCTCAGGGGACCCTCCAGGATGTCAGACCATCAAATCTAGTCTTTTAATAGAATTCTAGATCTGCACCCCCATTTTTCTCTGCCTATGTCAGAGACTCTACATTGTGTTCCCTGTCAGGGCACTCACTGGTGTTGGCTGGGCACCATCTAGTTCTTCTGGTCTCATGTTGATATAGTTTCTGGATCATATGGGCCCTTC
The DNA here is from genome assembly GCA_028571685.1 of Heterohyrax brucei. Lineage (NCBI taxonomy): Eukaryota > Metazoa > Chordata > Mammalia > Hyracoidea > Procaviidae > Heterohyrax > Heterohyrax brucei. Next base: position 14,443,787 of record CM053147.1, on the reverse strand, counting down.
TGTCTCCTGGGCTCAGATTTCCCTTCTGTCTTTGATGTCTTTCATTCTCCTCTGCTCCAGAAGAACTGGGACCAATTGAGGCTCCTTAGATGCAGCTTGATAGCTTTTAAGACCCCAGATACCACTCACCAAAATGAGATACAGAACATTTTCTTACCAAAAAAATACCCCAAAACATTCATTATGCCAACTAACCTAGATGTCCCTCAAAAGCATGGTGTCCAGGAACCCACCCCTGTGACTCTGACCTTCAAAGTGGTTGTATTGATGAAACCTCTTAGCTCCTGGTATAGTCCAGCAGTGTTGATTTCCCTTCTACTGCATGCTAGGATTTCCTTCACTTAACTCAGTTCTTATCTTCTATCTAATCTATGAATATCTGTCTCAGTTCCCCCCAGTTCCTCCTCTCCCTGCTAACCCTCAAAGATAACTTTCTTTTGTACTTAAGCCTTTTCTTGAGTCCTCATAACAGTGGTCTCATACAGTATTTGCTCTTTTGCCACTGACTAATTTCACCCAGCATGCTGTCTTCCAGATGACTCCCTGCATCAAGTGTTTCCCAAGATCATCATTGTTCTTTTTTTTTTTTTTTGGCTTTAAAAAGAGAAATTTTATTTGTCATAGTCCAGTAAGGGTGTCCAGCTCCAGGGGAAGGCTTTCTCTGCTGGCCCTGGAGGAAGATCCCTGTCAATCTTCCCTTGGACTAGATGCTTCTGAGGTACAGGGACCCCAGTCCTTTCCAAAGGTTGTACTCAGCTTCCAGCAGTGCTTCCTTTCTTGGTAATAAGAGGTCACCAAATCTCAGCTTGCTTCTCTTTTTTTTATATCCCAAGAGGCTGCCCCAAGCCACGATACAATCCCACATATTAAGTCTTGTCTCACCAACTCAACTTCTGCCTACCTACCCTCATTAACATCACAGAGGCAGAGTTCACAGCATACACAATGGCCTAGCCAAATTTCTACACACATTATTTTTGAAACACAATTCAATCCATGATATTCTACCTTTGTGCTCTAAAAAATCACATCCTTGCAACATGCAAAAACACATTCATTCCATCATACCAAAACTCTTAAGTCCAAGTCCAAAACCCAGAAATGCCTCTTCCAGTTGTAAAATCTAGAACACAGTTACCTGCTTCCAAAATACAATGGCAAAACAGGCAGGCACAAATTAGACATTTCCAATATAAATGGAAGAAAGAAGGCGAAACAGGCAATAAGCAAGTCAGCAAAACACACTACATTCGCTGCAAAACTTTGAAAATAATCTTCCATTCTCTGAGACATTTTACACAACGGCCCTGCCCTCCAGACTCTAGGTATTGGCCACATTCTTCAGATTCTGAGTGGAAGCCCCTTGACACTGTGCTACAGCCCTGCCTCCCAGGCCCACTGGGGCAGCAACTCTGCTCCCTCAGCTTCAGGCACACAATTCTCCTAATCTATCTGAGTGGCAACTCCACCTTTAGAAACAACAGGAGCCATGGCTCCATCCTTAGAAACCCTTGAGGTCAAGGGCATGCCTTCTGAGACTGAAGCAGCCCAGCTTCTCATGCACCTTGTCTCTTCACCTCCTGCTTCCTGTGACTTCATGGCCCAGGCGTCAGGCCTACATCTGCCCAGCTGGGGCAAATTTTCTAAAACTCTATAGCTCCACTGATTTCAGTGCCTGGAGGCACCCCACTCTACCGGGACACCTGCCCACAGGCACTCAGTTTTCTCACTCCATGGGTAAGCTTCAGCACTGTCTTACTCTGGTATGGTTCTGCTGCTGCCTGTCTGTTGCTGCTGTCGTTCATCCTCTGCTGCTTGTTTCTCACCATGTTCACCTTCTCTGGTGTTAACAGTTCTCTTTGGTTCCTTCTGAGCCTTCTACCCATTTGGTTTCAAAACCACTTCCACATTTTAGTTTCTGTCACAGCACCCACTCCTGGAACCAAATTCTGTTTTAGTCATCCAGTGCTGCTTTGACAGAAATACCACAAGTGGATGGCTTTAAAAAGAGAAATTTTATTTGCCATAGTCCAATAAGCTAAAAGTCCAAATTCAAGGTCAGCTTCAGGGGAGGGCTTTCTCTGCTGGCTCTGGAGGAAGGTCCTTGTCATCAGTCTTCCCCTGGACTGGAAACTTCTGAGGCTCAGGGACTCCAGTCCTTTCTAAAGGACATGCTCTGTTACTAGCACTGCTTTCCTTCTTGATGACACGAGGTCCCTCTCATTGTTCTTTATCATTGCACAATATTCCATTTTGTGAATATACAGTAGTTTGTTTATCCATTCATTTGTTGATGGGGGTGTAGGTTGATTCCATCTTTTTGTTATTGTGGACTGGGCTCCAATAAACACTGGTGTGTAGGTATCTATTGATGTGAGAGCCCTTATTTCTCTGGATGTCACCTTAAAGACTAAAGTGCACCTGACCCAAGCCATGGTGTTTTCAATCACATGATATGCATGTGAAAGCTGGACAATAGAGAAGACAGAAGAAGAATTGATGCCTTTGAATTGTGATATTGGAGAAGAATATTGAATGTATGATGGGCCATCAAAAGAACAAACAGATCTGTTCTGGAAGAAGTAAAACCAGAGTGCTCCTTGGAAGCAAAGATGGCAAGACTGTGTCTTACATACTTTGGATATGTTGTCAGGAGGGATCAGTCCCTGAAGAAGAACATAATGCTTGGTACAGTGGAGGGTCAGCGAAAGAGGAAGACCCTCTATGAGATGGATGGATTACACAGTGGCTGCAACAATGGGCTTAACCATAAAAATGACTGTGGACATGGTGCCAGACCAGGCAGTGTTTCATTCTGTTGTGCATAGGGTCACTATGAGTCAGAACCAACTCAACAGCACCAAACAACAACATATTCTGCCGGGGGCCAGCCCCAACACTTTATGGGGTCCCGCACGGAGGGAGGGAGAGGCGCGGCAGGAAATGAATAAAGGAGACAGGAAAGACTTTTCTGGTTTAAGGCAGCCCGACCCAGAGAGCAAGAGAGAAGGGTCGTCTTAGTTTATCGTTATCTTTTTATAGTTAGTAAGGCAGTAGTACTTTGACCACGTCGGTGATTGGCTAGGCAAGAAGCAGGTACCTCGTGGTCTCTTCATGTCAATCACTGGAGTTTTCCAAATAATGGCCCGATACTAGTGTCTCTTTTCATGTTAGCTATTAAGATCTTTTAAACAATGGTTAGAGACAGTGGTCTTCTTCTCTTGTTGATTATTAGGGTCTTCTCTGTTAGTTAGTAAACACTTTGTCATTCCTTTTCATGTTAACCATTAGGATCCTCTAAAGAATGGTCTGAGACAGGCATATTTGTGATTTATAATTAACAGCTGGAGCAAAACTAATCTTAGACTTCTATTAACTTTACCTAAGCAGGAAGAGAAGACAAACCCATCTTAAAAGTTATACAGTCTCTATTTGTTCCTTTTCTGCTCTTCCTTATCTCTTCCTGTAAGGACAATGGGTGTCCACCATCCCTTATTCTAAGTTTCTCTTAAACTGCTCTAAGAAAGGCATTTCTTTAGTATTTGTCTGTTTGCCGATACCAAATGTAATAAACTTGGGAATCTAGTTATTTTCCTGAAGTAAGATGTTTGCTATCTAAGAGCTGAGAAAGAGAGGAAAGGGTGTTGTCTCTGGAAAGCCCTTCAGGGCCTTCTTGCAAGCTTGCTTATCTCATGTGAAGGGAGGGGTGAGCAGCTGGGAGAAGTCAGCAGGGGTTGGGCCGGCCTTGCTGCTCTCAAGCTGGCTGTGTTGGAAATCATTCCTCTGAACTCTTTTCCCCAGAAATTCCTGTACAGGTTTTCCCAATATTATTTCATAAACCAAGGGAGTAGTAAAAGGCCCCTCTCAGAAGGCATCTCCCCTGATCCTTGTGCCAGGAGAGGAGGGGGTATCTTTTTGAAAAAAATTTGATTAGGAAGCCAATTAATATCAAGGGCAGTAGGCTAGAAAACATGTCACAGGTGAGATGCTTCAGCCTGTCATTTGGGGCTCGTGACTTTGTCTACAAGGCTGATGGCGGACCTCCGCAATATTCCCCCAAAATGGGATTGCTGGATCATATGGTAATTCTATTTCTAGCTGTTTATAAAAGTGTCAAATGGATCAAAAGTGGTTATACCATTTTACATTCTTACCAGCAGTGTAGAATAGTTCCAGTCTGTCCACAACCTCTCCAACATTTGTTGTGCTGCACTGTTTGGATTAATGCCGACTTTGTTGGGGTGAGATGGTATACAAATTTAGTTTTGATTTAGATTTGTCTAATGCCTAGTGATTATGAGAATTCCCTCATGTACCTGCTAGCTGCTTGAAAGTATTCTTTGATGACATGCCTGTTCATACCCTTTGCCCATTTTTTAATTGATTTATTTGTCTTTTTCTTATTTAGGTTTTGAAGAAACTTGTAGATTATGAAAATTAGATGCTGATGAGATTCATGCTTGCCAATTTTTTTTTTCCAGTCTGTAGGTGGTCTTTTTACTCTCTTGGTGACGTCTTTGGATAAACATAAATGTTTTATTTTTAGACACTCCCATTTATCTATTTTCTCTTCTGGTGTTTGTGTATTGTTTGTAATATTTTGTATTCTGTTTATGCTGTTTATTAGGGCTCTCAACATTGTCCATATTTTTTCTTCCATTATCTTTATTGTTTTAGAGTTTATATTTAAGTCTTTGGTCCATTTTGAGTTAGTTTTTGTGTGTGGTATGAGACATAGGTCTTGTTTCTTGTTTCATTTTTTTTGCAGATAGATAACCAGGTTTATCAAAACTGTTGAAGAAACTGTTTTTTCCCCAGTTCATGGACTTTAGGCCTTTCTCAAACACCAGCTGCTTATAAGTGTATGGAATTATATTTGCATTCTCTATTATGTTCCACTGATCTATGTATCTGCTTTTGTACTAGTAGTACAAAAGTAGTACTAGTACTTTTGTACTAGTAGTACAAAAGTAGTTTTGACTATCATGGTAGTATCGTAAGTCCTAATGTAAGGCAGTGTGAGGCCTCCCACTTTGTTTTTCTTCTCCAGTAATGTTTTATTTATCTAGGGCTTCTTCCCTTTCTATATGAAGTTGGTGATTTGTTTCTCCATCTCATTAAAAAATGACATTGTAATTTGTATTGGGATAATGTTGTATCTGTAGAACACTTTGGGAAGAAAAGCCATTTTCATGATGTTATATTTTCCCATCCATGAGCAAGGTAGGCTTCTCTACTTGACATAGGTGTCTCAGTTTATGTAATAGTCTTGTAATTTTCTTTGTGTGGGTCTTTTACATCTCTGGTTAGATTTACTATAAGTATTTTATCTTCTTGGGGGTAATTGTGAATGGTATTGATAGGTGATTTCCTCTTTGATGATCTCTTTGTTAGTGTAAAGGAATCTGACTGATTCATTTATGTTTATCTTACAACCTGATACTTTGCTGAACTCTTCTATTAGTTCTAGTAGGTTTTTTTTTTTTTTTGGTGGATTCTTTAGGGTTTTCTGTGTGTAACATCAGATCATCTGCAAATAGAAATACTTTGACTTCTTTCCTACCAATTTAGATGCCCTTGACTTCATTACCTTGCCCGATCTAGCTAGAAACTTCAGCACAATTTTTAATAAAAGTGGTGGCAGTGGGCATCATTATCTGGTACCTATTCTCAAGGGGAATGCTTTCAGACTCTTTCCATTTAGGATAATGTTGGCTGTTGGCTTTGCATAAGTATCCCTTATTAAATAATGTCGAGGAACTTCTCTTCTTTTCCTGTTTTGTTGAGATTTTTAAGATGAATGGGTGTTGGACTTTGTCAAATGCCTTTTCTGTATCATCTCATAAAATCAAGTGGTTCTTATCTTTTGTTTTATTTATGTGGTTTATTACATTGTTTTTCTAATGTTAAACCATCCCCGCATCTCTAGTGTGAATACCACTTGGTCGCAGTGAGTTATTTTTTTGGATCTGTTGTTGAATTCTATTGGCTAGAATTTTGTTGAGGATTTTTGTATCAATTTCATGAGAGATAGTTGTCTGTAATTTTCCTTTTTTGTGCTGTCTTTACCTGGTTTTGGTATCAGGGTTATACTGGTTTCACAGAATGAATTTGGGAGTATTCCATCCTTTTCTATACTCTGGAATACCTTTAGTAGTAGTTGTATAAACTCCTCTCTGAAAGTTTGGTAGAATTCTCCAGTGAAGTCAGCAGAGCCAGGGCTATTTTGTGATGGGAGTTTTTTAATTACCTTTTCAATCTCTTCTTTTGTGGTGGGTTTATTTAGTTGTTCTACTTCTGTTTGTGCTAATTTGGGCAGGTGATGTGTTTCTAGAAATTTGTCTACTTCTACATTTTTGATTTAGAGTACAGTTGTTCATAGTATTCTGCTATGATTCATTTAATTTCATTCAGGTCCATTGATATCTCCCATCACACTTCTTATTCAAGTTACTTGCTTGCTCTCCTGTTTTTGTTTTGTCCATTTGGCCAATGGTTTACCGATTTTTTTAGATCTTTTCAAAAAACCAGGTTTTAGCTCGGTTAACTCTTTCAATTGTTTTTCTATTCTCTATTTCACTTAGTTCTTCTCTAATTTTTATTATTTGCTTTCTTCAGGTGCCCAAGGGGTTCTTTGCTGATCTCTTTCCATTTCTTGGAGTTGTAGAGTTAATTATGTGATTTGAGCCGTTTGTTCTTTTTGGATTGTGACTTTACTGAGAAAAATTGACCTCTAAGTACTGCTTTTACTATGTCCCATAGATTCTGGTAGGATGTTGTCTTAGTCACCTGGTACTGCTGTAACAGAAAATAGCATGAATGGAAGGCTTCATGAAAAGAAATTCTTATTGTCACAGTCTGGTAAGCCACAAATCCATTTACAAATTGTAAGTCCATTCATCAAAAGAATTTATCACAGTCTGGTAGGCTGAGTCCAAATCCAGTGTGAGTATCTCAGCACAGGGACCTCACATCCAAAGGATGTTCTCTGCTCTCGGTGATGCTCTGTTGGTGGTGTGAGGTTCGCAACTTCCTCTGCTCACTTCTCTCCCTTGTATCCCACAGTTTGTAGCTTGAGTTCTGCCTCACTAACATAACTGCATCCCATTCTCCATCATCAGTGTCACAGAGTCAGGATTCACAACACACGGGAGGAATGGCACCACATTGGAACTTACAGCTGAGTCAAATCAACACACACATTTTTAGCGGGGGTTGGGGAGGACACAATTCAATCAATGACAGATGTGCTTTCATCCGTGTTTGATTCTACAAATCTCTTTATTCCATTCTTCATTTTTTTCCATAACCCAGTCGTTTCTGAGAAAATTGTTGTTCAGTTTACATGTGTTTAATTTTTTTTTCCTTTTTTCTGTTACTGATTTCTATTTTTATGGCTTTATGGTCTGAAAATATTCTTTGTAATATTTCAACAGTTTGAATTTTGTTAAGGATTGCTTTATGGCTTAATATGTGGTCCATTCTAGAAATGTTCCATGTGCATTGGAAAAGAAAATATACTTGGCTGCTGTTGGGTGGAATTTTCTGTATATGTCTATAAGGTCAAGTTAGTTGATTGTGGCATTTATTTCTTGCATGTCTTTATTGAGCTTTTTTCTAGATGTCTGTCCTTCACTGAGAGTGTTGAAGTTTCACTATTATTGTGGAACTGTCTATTTCTATTTTTAATGCAGATAGTGCTTGTTTTATGTATTTTGGAGCCCTGTCATTGGCTGTGTATGTATTTAATATAGTTGTGTCCTCTGGGATTATTGAACCTTTAACCATTATATAATGTCTTTCTTTATCCAATATGGTAGATTTTACTTTAAAATCTATTTTATCAAAGATTAATATTGCCACTCCTGCTGTTTCAAATGGTGTTAGCCTGATATACTTTTTTCCATCCTCTAAGTTGTAGTTTGTTTGTGTGTTTCAGTCTAATGTGTGTCTCCTGCAGGCAGCATATAGATGGCTCATGTTTTTAAATCCAATCTGCCACTCTCCATCCCTTTATTGTTACATTAGTCCATTTAGATTCATCATGATTTTCAATATGTATGAGTTTAGTGCTGTCATTTTGATGCATACCACTGATAGTTTCCTTTGTGGTTACCTTAACATTTACCCTTATTTTTTTTTAAATTTAAACCTGTCATTGGTTTCTTCATATTGCATTCATGTTCCTTCCAATGAAAGATACAGGACTATATTTTCTTTTGGGTCTCTCCTTTCACTATAATGTTTACATAATGGCATCTCTGTTTCCCTATTTTCAGAGTTTTGTCTTTGATTTATTTTTACAGTTCCCCTATTGGGGTTGATTTCTGGTTCCTCTGTTCTGTGTTCCAGTCTTAGGTTGTTACCTGATGTTAGGGTAACAACCTAACCTAACATCAGGACTAAACTAACCTAACCAAAGGACTCCCTTTAGTATTTCTTGTAGTTTAGGTTTGGTTTTTTCAAATTCCCTAAGTTTCTGTTTATTTTGAAAGGTCTTACTTTCATCATCATATTTGAGAGACAATTTTTCTAGATACATAATTCTTAGTTGTCAGTTGCTTTCCTTCAATACGTATGAGTTGTTGACAGATTCTTTATTCCACTTAATTTTCTGCGCCGAGTCAGTTTTCTTTATATCCTTTTCACTGCTGTTGGTTTTATATATGCTGAGACCTCTTGATTTTGTTTCTCATTTTAATGTGTAGTACTGTTAGTTTTCTTTGTGGTTACCTTTGTATTTACCCTTAATGTTCTAAGTTTAAACCAGTGTTTAATTTCTTTCTATTGTTTTAACTTCCTAACCATCTGAAAGATCTATGAATACATTAATTTGTCCTTCTTATGGAAAAATGTTGTCATGTTTACATACTGAGATTTCTGTTCACCTATTTTAGTGTTTTAGCTTTGATTTATTTTTGTGGATTCCCTATTCATGTGGATATCTAGATGCTCTGTCCTGCCTTGTATCCTTTAATATAAGTGTGATGTTTCTGATTTTCTAATTGAAGGACTTCCTTCAGTGTTTCTTATAATTTTGGTTTTGTTTTTTCAAATTCTCTAAACCTCTGTTTGTCTGGGGATCTCCTAATTTTACCATCATATTTGTGAAACACTTTTGCAGGATATATAATTCTTGGTTGTCATTTTCTTTTTTCTTCAAGGGTTTGTATATGCCATCCCATTGCCCTCTTGCCAATATCATTTCAGCTGAGTATTCTGAGCTCAGTCTCAGTGACTTGGCTTTGTAAATTATTTTTTTGTTTAAGCTTTGCTGCCTTTAAAAGCATATCCTTTTCTTTAGTTTTGTTAAGTTTGATGATAATAGTCTTGGTGTCTTTCTTTTGGAATCTACCTTGTATGGAGTTTGATGAGCATCTTGGACAGATATCTTCTCATATTTCGTGATATTAGGAAAGTTTTCTGTCAACATATCTTCCACAATTCTCTCTGTGTTTTCTGTCCCCCTCCCCATCATCATTTTGGAACTCCAGTCAGTTACAGATTATTATTCTTGCTAGAGGCCCATGTAACTCTCAGTGATTCTTCATTTTTGGTAAATCTTTTATCTGATTTTTTCTCAAATACATTGGTATCAGTTGCTTTATCTTCCATCTCACTAATTATACATTTCATTGCCTCAATTCTACTCCTTTGATGCCAGGAGCCGGTCCCAACACTTTGTAGGGTCCTGCACAGAGGGAGGGAGAGGCGCGGCGGGAAATGAATCAAGGAGACAGGAGAGACTTTTCTGGTTTAAGGCAGCCCGACCCAGAGAGCAAGAGAGAAGGCTGTCTGTCTTTATTGTTTTTATAGTAAGAGTGACGTGAATTTTACCTTGCCTACTGACCACACAACCTATTGGCTAGTTTAAAACCAAAACCTCGTGGTTGGCAAATTTGAAACCAAAAACCTCGTGGTCTTGAGCTGATGTAATTTTTTACCCTGCCACATGAGCTATTAGTTAACTGAAACCTGGTGATCCTTTTAACTGTCAAAGCTTTTTAGATAATGGCCTAAGGATGCCTCGAGCTCAATCAGCCCTACTTATACCTCAAGGTTAAAAGGTTCACGAGGAGGGGTCTAAAGTTTATGATCTCTATTTGTTCCTACTTTGCTCTTTATCTCCTCCTGCAGGGATAGTAAACATCTACCGTCCCCCACCCTATGTTCTTCTCAAGCTGTTCTAAAGAGGATAATTCCTTTCACATGGGTGGGGATGTGCAGTTGGGGGAAGTCAGCAGGGGTTGGGCCGGCCTCGTTGCTCTCAAAGCTGGCTGTGTTAGAGATCATTCCTCTGAGCTCTTTTTCCTCAGAAAATTCCTGTACAGTTTTCCTGATATTATTTCATAGACCAAGGGGGTAGTAAAAGGGCCCCTCTCAGAAGGCATCTCCCCTGATCCTTGTGCCAGGAGAGGAGGGGGTATCTTTTTGAAGAAAATTTGATTAGGAAGCCAAATAATATCAAGGACAGTAGGCTAAAAAACATGTCACAGGTGAGATGCTTCAGCTCGTCATTTGCAGGAGCTCGTGACTTTGTCTACAAGGCTGATGGTGGACCTCCGCACTTTGACTTTCTGTTGAATTGTCTGATTCTGTCATTTTATTGTTAATCTGCTGAATTTCAGACCATTGTTGCTTAAGTAGTTCTTGCAGCCTGTTTGATATTTCAGTATGCTCCGTTGCAGTTTGTCTCATTTCCTTCCTAACACCTATTAGATCTCTGAAATTTTTCTACTTTTGATAGTTGCAGGAAATCTTCTTTACCTGGAAATTTTTTTGATTCTTTGTTTTGTGAGTTTTCTGCAGTCATGGTGGTCTGCTTCTTTAAATGACTTGGAATAGACTGTTGCCTCTGAGCCATCAGAAAATTGTTTAATTTCAGTTATTGCATTTGGTTCTGTGTACACACACAAACACACACACACACATGCATACATAAAAGGTCTTTCAGTAAGGTTGTCTTATCTTTGACCTAGAATAAAACAAGTTTTGTAAATGATACAGTTTTAGTTGTTTTATTATTTTGAAGTATATTTGATGGTACTATATATGGAAAAGAACTTTGGGTAAATGGCCACTGTGACACTTTCCAAATGGGGCCCAAAATAATCAGTTATCATAGCCCAACATCTTTGCCATTGATAGTCACAGCCTCTTCTCATTCATCTTGGAAAAAAAAAATGATTCCGCTGGACCAAAATCCACACCAAACGGTAACTTTTGGGGTATGAAGTGGATGTTCTTGAATCTCTATTGGATTCTTATCACTCCAAATGTGACAATTTTGTTTGTTAACAAAACCATTCATCCAAAAATGGGCCTCATTGCCGAAGATGATTCTTTGGGCAAAAGTAGGGTCACCTTCCAACTGCTCCAGAACCCAGTCAGTAAATGTACAGTTCAGCCTATGGTCATTGGACTTTAGTTCTTGAGTTAAAATAATTTTGAAAGGATAAAGCTTCAAGTCCAGATACATAATCCACGAAATTGTGGTCAACAGAAGGTCCAGTTCTTGCATTTGGCAAGAAATTGACTGGGATGGATTCTCATGTACAGTATGACAAACAGTGGTGATGTTTTCATTGGAATTTGTGATTTGTTGACACACAGGCATTGTCTGATTGGCAACAGACCTGGTTGTCTCAGATTTTTTGATTAAACATTGAATTGTTCTCTTGGTGGGATGATTACATGCCTCGCATTGTGGAATTGTGTAACATTTCATGGTGATTTGTCAAGACTAGTAAAAAAATGTGATAAATATGGCCACCATAGCTTCATAAATATGGCCACTGGGAGCTGTCAGAAATAGGACACCTTTATTGGAAGACACTTTACATATCAGTTTTTAGCATCCAAGTAGAGTAGCAGAGTATGCTGTTTTATTAGTTAGAACAGTAGAAATTTCAAAACCCTGTCAGTGGGTGGTTAAAGCTGTTGCTAGGCATGGGGCCCCAGTGGCAGTTTACTTTTTTGGGAGTGTGTTTAGCCTGGGTGCCCAGTCAGTTGGCCCCCAAGTATGCAGTGTCTGTGGGGAAATATTGATTAGTGTGGGCTCAGGTTGCTAGCTGCATGCACTGTGAAAAGCAGGGGTCCAGCACCTGCTCACTGAGAAAGTGAAGGAACCTGTGGCAAGAAAGGTGAGTGGCTGGCATATCTGAGCTTAGGGAAATGGGCCGTTTCTGCCCTGAGTTCTCAGCTTAGTTATACCAGCAGACTTCCTTTTTTTTTTTTTAACTTAGTTAAGCTGTTGGAGTGCTGCTTCTGGTGATATATCAGAATTGGGTGCCTAGCACAGAACAGAAAAGGGTGGGGTGCCAGAGAGGAGAGAGTTCATGCCCCAAAGAACAGTTTTAATCCACACACATCTGCAAGAACTTATCTTTTGCCATTCAAATGAAGGAATGCTGCAATCCTCTAGGCATATCTGCCCACAGCTCAGCTTTTCCACTGCAAAATACACTCTCTGAACACAGCCAGGTTTGCCGCACTAGTGCAGAGGGTCCTCCTAAGGAGTGCAAATGCCTGTCGACTCATCCTGTCTTGTCTGGGTAACTCTGCACCCACTCTCACCTCTTCTTTCATCAACTTGTTCTCCTGGCTTTCCCCCTGGTGTTCAGGGCTTCTAGAATGGCCTGTTTACTCCATTGGTTCTCTGGGTCTTTGTTGTTAGAGGGATTGAAAGATGGTTCTGGCTACTCTACCATATTAGCCTCACTAGGAGTACATTCATTTTAGATGTTCCTGTTCATTTTATTTTATGCTCTGGACTGGAAGAAACCAATAGTTGTATCTCAGATGGCCACTCATAAGTAGGATGTAGAACATCATCTTTAAGAAGTATGTTGTGCCAATTGATGTAGTTGTCTCTCATGCTCATAGACCTTGCTCTTAGTTTGTCATAGTCTATTAGTCATTGTTGAAAATTCCTGAGGGTCAAGGCACTCTGGTTGTCCTTCTGGCTTTTTTCCACATTAGGATAATATATCCACCTGTCTTCCTACAGTGTTATTATGACAATTAACACTGTCAGTTAATTCCACCAATTTTAACTTCCTTTTGACAGTTTAGTGCTGCACCTGGCATCTTCTGTCCTATAATCCTACAATGTCCACTGACACTAGGAATGCAAACTCAGAGCCAGGGGAAGAGAAATGGAAGAGAAAGAAGGGGGAAACACCAGACCACATCTTTTCCCCACTGCTGAATCTTCAAACCATAAATTAGTTCTGAGATGATACAGAGAAAACTTTGCAATGGATGACAATTTAAAGTTTCGAGCTAAGTAGTAATTTTTAACATCTGAAAAAATAAGACTATTTTATTGCCCAAAAGTGATTGGAAAGTTAATAGATTTGCCCAAAATGTCTCCAAGGGACAAGGAAGGGAGAGTCAACAGCGTGTCTGAAGGTAATGGTAGAAGAAACATATAATTGTTTCCTCATTGCATACTACTAACTACAGATGGTTCAGACCAGGGCTTTGAACCAGTTCACAATGGTTCAGTAATTGCTGGCCTAAACAATAGCCATATACACACTGCATAGCAAACAAATCTGTTGTCGGATTTTTTCACAGTGGTGCCCCACTCAAAGATGGCCACACTGCTTTGGATGTGCGTGTTCTCCACAGTCTTGCCAATAATCCAGTCTCCTGCACAGATTCCAACTCCCACACGAGGCTTCTGAAACTTCCAGGATCCATGCAGGAGATTGGATTATTGGCAGGACTGTGGAAAGCAACACACATTGAAAGCAGTTTAGCAGACCACCATCTTTGAGCAGGGTACCATAGTTGGTTTCTTCATTGTTGCTTTCTTTATTTATTGCATACGTTTCTTACTGAGAATATGTTCCTATAAATTGTTTTTACTGTTATCATGAATAGAATATTTTCTTTCATTGTAACTTCTTTTTTTCCATCACCACTCCTCCCCTTCCCTGGTAACCATCAAAAGTTGTTTCTTTCCCCACAGTGGTCTCATACAACACCTGTCCCTCTGTGACTGATTCAGTATAATGCTCTCAAATTAGTTCTGTGTGATGGGATGACACCTAGTTTTGGTAGTACCATCTGCTAAAAGGACTGTACTTTTCCCATTTGATGGACTTTGAGTCCTCACCAAAGATCAAGTGACTGACTGTAGGTGGACAGATTTACACCTGGACTCCCTGTTGTTTGGTTATTAGGTGCCATCCAGTCATTTCTGACTCAGCACCATAGAAAAAGCAAAATTACAGCAATAAATTCACACCTATCAACAATGACACTGAATGTAAATGTTCTAAATGTACCCATAAGGGACAGAAAGTGACAGAATGGATTAAAAAATAAGATAGTGATCCTGTGTACAACCAAACAGAGCCCTGCCTGATCCAGCACCCTCCTCACCATCGCTGCCGTGTTTGAGCCCACTGTTGCAGCCACAGGGCCAGTCCATCTTGCTGAGGGTTTTCCTACTCAGGAGAAACTCCTACTCAGCTTGTTTCCTACTCAGATGAGAATCCAGTGGGTAAGAGAGTTTGGTGGCCATGCAATGCATGTGCTGCCATCATTTATGTCCATAATCACTGAACTGTTCTGAAACGGTTCAAAGCCCAGCTTTAAATAACCAGTTTTATGCAAGCATAAAAGTGCAAGATGTGCCGCTGCCTCCCATTTCTTTGAGTTACTTTTTCTAATTAAAAACTGGGTTACAACAAGCCACTGTATGATGCGAAACTCTACATATTCTGTTTTTTATAAACACAAGAAATACACTATGTATCTGCATTCCACAATAAAAGATTGGGTTTTTTAGTACGGGAAATAGTCACACGAACACCATAGGAAAGTTTTAGCAATGTGCTATGGAGCTCAATGAAGGAAAAATCTCATCCATGTGGCTGAAGGTTGCTGGTCAAAGAAGGTTTCATGAAGGAGATGACATTTAAAATGAACTTCAAGTGCTGAGTATCATTTTGGAAGATACAGAGAAAGAAGTCTTTGCAAGTAGCAAGGACAATGTGGAGAACTATGTCTGCCTCATACTAGGGGTGAGTAATCTGTTGAGATGAAACAAGCAACCCATGTGGTGAGGAACAGAAAACACAGCCAGAAAAACACATTTGGCATGTATCTAGAGAGTCCAGAACATCAGGCATTTTTGTTTGTAGGCAAAGTGATGATTGACTGAAATTCTAATACTTCTTTGGCATTGTCCAAACAATGTCTTAAACATGATCTTCAAGGTCTCATTTGTTTAACTCAAATTCAAGATAAAGTATTGAGAGTAAGTCTCCACTAAGGAACTGGTATTCAGGGACTTGCTATAGGGGAGCAGCAACTGGGAATGGCTGCAGCACACTTCCGTGTTCGGAGGCACTTAATTAGCAGGGAGAGTTCTGAGTTCTACCTGTCAGCAATAGTGGACAGAGGTGGAAGCATGCGGGTGTCCGTTACTCAGGCACTGCTTCTGGACTGGCAGCTTCCAAGCAGCTTCTCCTGCCTCTAAGCCAGCCACAGCCCTATTCTAGGCTGTTCCTGGTCTGAGCACAGGCAGTGGGTGTGTACCCCTAGGTGGGGACCCTGAGAAGGAAGGCTCTTTCCTCTGAAGTTGCTTCTAGCCTAGATGTTGACTACTGGAGTTCAATATCCAAAACACTGTATTTCTCAGAACAAGCAGTGGTTTCCCCTCATGTGATCATTAAAAGAAAGAGAGTTATTAGAATTCTGTTAAGATATGGCAAAGACCCCAACACCTTCCGTGGAGATCTGGTGTAAGGATGCGATGTAACAACAAGTATAAAGTAATTTATGACTTTCCGGCACAGGTGGGCATTCAACAGGAAGTTCTCTTTCTGTCATTTTTCTGCAGCAGGCAGACACAGAGCAAATACTTTCTCTCCTATAAAATCTCAGTACATCGAGGATAACTGAAAACACGTACTGTGTTGTTCTCTAACCTAGTCCCCCATCCCTACAGAAGCTCTTCATGTGAGAGATGGTTTCATCCTGTCCTTTCTTCTGAACCAGGTTTGTAAGGTTCCTCTGTGATGCAGCGCTCAGTTCCGCAGGAGGCCTGGGTTAACTAGTGAAGGAGAACCAGAGGAATCTGTCACCTTGGTCTAGACACTAAAGTCCTGTTTTTCCAGGCTCAGAGTCCTTAGTTTTGTTAAGCAGTTGCAACTCACCGTTTACTCATTTAGCTTCCAGCCAGTGGAAATCTCTACACTTTCTGTTTGTTTTGCTTTCCATGTAATACTATTGAGCCGTCCCTCCCCAGCCCAGATTTTGGAGAGTTGTTTAGTTTTCTAGACCAGAGTACAGGACTTCTCATGCCTGTTAAACACCATCTTGTCTTGTTAGACTAAGTGCCTGCATTCTCACTTTTAGCACATTATCTGCCCTCGCCCCCCCAACAAAAACTAGTTACACATCTTCTTCAAATTGGATAGATTTTCCACTAACATCCTTTATATAAAGACATTGATGAAAGTCTATGTAGGACAGGGGGCAACACAAAGCCCTGTGACTTCCACATGAGGCCTCAGAATAGATTGAAAGGAAATTCATTAATGAGCACTCTTTGGGTATGGGTATTCAGCTGTGTAGGAATTCATCTAATTGATGTAGAATCCAGTTCACATCATGACACATTTTCACTAATAAATCATGCAAAATCTTGCCAAATGCCTTCTTCAGTTTGTGCTGCATTCCCTCCATCTACCATATAGAAACTATCAAAAGTGAAAATAAATCTACTTTGGAATGTTGTATTTTATCAACATCTGAGATGCATTTCCTGTCTCCATTTGCCCCACCTCCCCTAACCAAAAAAGAAAGCTTTTAAAAATTATGCTGTTTACATAGAGGCAGTCTAGACTGTGATTAAGAATATGTACTCCTGGGCTTAAATCCTCCACTTGCTGACCATGTGAACTCGGATGATTTCCCTCAGCAATCAGTGTCTCAGTTTCTTTGTCAGTAAAATGGGGTAAAAATAGTACCTACATCTAGGGTTATATGAAGACTGAATAACACAACCATAAAGCATTTAGAACAATTTGTGGTATATAGTAAATAATATAAAAATTCTTGGTAAATAAATTGCTGGAGGAAAATAAATTCAGTGTACCACAAAATCATGAGTTTCTCCCTAGCAGCAGAACATAGTAACATAAAACACCACAGCAAACACCTAAGCTGTGGTCTTAACAAAAATAACCACAAGCCACATAACTGACCAGAGGTAGAGTCTCTCTGCTAACTTCCTAACATTAGAGACTCCCCCATCCACCAACAGGAGATTATTATTACATCTTCAGAACTTACACCTAGGGCCTTATACAGAAGCCCTTTGATGCTGTAGTAGACTTTAGCTTTGGTCAGAAGTGAGAGTCTCTGGAGAGGTTTAAGCAATGGAGTGACATGATCCGACTTATGATTTAAAAGGATCCCTATGAGGAAAATGGACTTCAACAGAACTAGAGATAAAGAGGGAGACCACGTTGGAGGTTCTCTCAGTGATCTAGGCAAGAGATTAACAGTGGCTTGGAGGAAGGCCAAAGAGGTAGCTGAACAGAAGTGGAAATCTAGATATATTTTGAAGGTAGATCCCAGAATTGGGAGGGAGGAGGAATCCAAAATGACTTCAACTGAGAGATATAGACTTGGTAGGAAAATTGAGAGCCTACTCTTGGAAATTTTAAGTTTGCAATGTCTGTTAGACAGGGAAGTGAAGTTGTGGAGTTGTCCACTGCATCTACGATTCTGGAATTTGGGAGACATGAGTATTGGAGTCACTGATTTGTAACTAATATTTATCTTACTTTAGATTCCCTTAGAAGCAGATTGTGAGGCAAGGATTTGAGTACAAGTAGTTTACACAGGAGGCAAACCTAAGAACTACTAGTAGGAAAGTGAGGGAGTAAGGCAGGAAAAGGAAGGAAGTTAGCAAAAGGTGCATGTGAACTGAGGTACCCCATGAGTCGGATCCCACTCGACGGCACTTGGCTTGGCTAAGGGCAACTGAAGTTCAGGCCCACTGTGGGGCTCTGGGAGAGATGCAACCACTGGTAGCAAAAAGCAAGCCAAAAAGGTGCTGTCTGAGGTTCCTAGCACTGCCGCAACAGAAATACTGTGAATCCCTGGCTTTAGAAATCAGATCCTCATCCGTTCACACTTCCAGGTCTTGGCTGCATTGATTCCTCATGTCTTCAAATGTCTCTTGGTTTCTTGGCAATCCTCAAGTGGTGTCTGTCTTTCTGCATGTGTGTGTGACTCTGTGTCTGATTTGGGCTTTTTATGACTCAGAAGGGATTAGATTTAACCACTATGAGCTAATTAACATAACAAAGAAAATGCTGTTTCCAACAGGATTACATCCATAGATGCTGAGGTTAGGACACAATTTAATCCGTAACACATACAGAAGAAATAGCCCTATGTTTCTCACTAAAAGTGTGTTATTCTGGACCTTGGCTATTAGAAAATCCTCTGATCAAAGACTGTAGTAAGAACACTCCTGGAGACCTGAAACTGGGTAACCTAGACTTTTCTATTACTCCTGGCCAATGTGAATAAAGGTGTTGACTTTCTGTCCCAGTATTTGTCTTCTAGACAAGGTCACATAGCCCTTTTGTAGGTGCAATGGTTAAGATTTTTTGCTGCTAACCAAAAAGTCAGCAGTTCAAATCCACTAGATGCTTCTTGGAAACCCTACAAGGCAGTTCCACTCTGTCCTATGCCAAAGCCAAAAAAAAAAAACCCCAAACAAAAGCCACTGCCATCAAGTGCTGTTGACTCATAGCGACCCTGTAAATCAGAGTAGAACTGCCTCACAGAGTTTCAAAGGAGCACCTGGAGGATTTGTATTGCTGACCTTCTGGCTAGCAGCTGTAGCACTTAAACACTACATCACCAAGGTTTCTTTCTGCCCTACAGGGTCACTAGAAGTTGGAATCCACTCAACAGCAATGGATTCTGGAGGAGTTAGGAATGCTTGGATGGCACAATGGTTAAGCACTGGACTCCTAACAGAAAAGCTGACAGTTCAAACCCACCCAGAAATACTTTGGAAGAAAGGACTGGTGATCTATGTCCAAAAGGTCACAGCCTTAGAAACTCTATGGAGGAGCTCTACTCTACACACACGAGTTGGAATCAACTTAACGGTAACCAACAACAGGAGACGTCCATGGTACGAAGCCACGAGATGTGGGGAAGGAAGGGCTCAGTCCGTAGTTTAGCAAAGTGACAGAATAGTCAGGAAGAAGACGGTGGAGCATTACTGGGGATGAGGGAGGAGGCTGGGTCACTTGTAGTGCTTGACACTTTAAGTGGCTTCCTTGGGTTCCCTCTACAAGGATGTGAGTCCACCTTCAGAAACTGTGTTTCCTGAAAATCTGGACAGCCTGCAGTTATGCTGACTTCATTGTCCTGTTTCCTTCAAGTCTTGACAAAGGTTTCACATGCCCGGCTGTTAACACCTTTCGGACTTAGCCTCGTTCTGAAGTCTTGAAATTTCTATTTGCAGCAGGTCTGTACAGAGAAATCTGTGCCTGAGGAGGGTCGGCCCCTGGATGTCATTTCTTCTGGAATTTCTGACTTGTCTTATCAGAGATCAAGGGAAATAGATTTGTTTTCCTTGATTTTTACAAAAGGCACTTATTGAGCTATGTCCTGGACTAAGTGCTGATAATATAAATAGTCAACGCACTCATCTGCTAACTGAAAGCATGGAGGTCCAAGTGCACCCAAAGGCACCTCAGAAGAAAGGCCTGGTGATCTGCCTTTGAAAATCAGCTATTAAAAACCCTGTGGCACACAGCTCTACTCTGACACATGTGGGGTGGCCATGAGTCACAGTCAGCTTCATAGCAACATGAAGACTTGCTAATTGCTTTCTGCTCTGTGAAGACCCCCTGAGACTGTGGAATCAATTATGCTTTCTTCTATGTTGCCATAGAACTTGTAAACTTCTTGCTAAATTCTGTTATGGCCTAGTTTTTACGTGTCTGTCTTACCTGAAAGATCTTAGAGGAGGGATTATCCCTTATTCCCACTTGAATCAGCAGCAGAGTCCAGAATATAGCTCAATAAATACTTTTTGTATAAATTCAGGAAAGCAGTACCTTAGAAAATGTATAGTAACTGAAGTTTCTCTAAATCGCATGACCATTATTCACCTTTATCTGTTTGGGATTTGAAGCCATTAAAATGTGGCAAAGTGACAGCAGGGAAGTTAGCATGTCCTCTGTAAGTGGTATAAATGGTAAGTGCTCTACTGCTAACCCAAAGGCATTGTCTTAGTTGCCTAGTGCTGCTGTAACAGAAATACCACAAATGGATGGCTGCAACAAAGAGAAATTTACTTCCTCTTGGTAAAGTTGGATAAGACTCCAAATTCAGGCTTCAGCTCCAGGGGTAATCTTGCTCTGTTGGCTCTAGAGGAAAGTCCTTGTCACCAATCTTCCCCTGGACTGGCAGCTTCTGAGGCACAGGGTCCCCAGGTTCAAAGGACGCTCTTTGCTCCCAGTACTGCTTATTTCCAGATGGTATGAGGTCCCCAAATCTCACTAGCTTCCTTTTCCTTTATGTCCTAGGAGACTGCTCCAATGCACAAGACAATCTTATACACTGAGTTTTGCCCTACCAACACAACTGCTGCTCATCCTCCTTTACTAACATCATAGAGGCGGGGTTTACAACATAGAGGAGCATCACACAATACCAGGAAGCATGATCTAGCCAAGTTGCTATCACATTTTGGGGGTTGGGGAGCACATTTCAATCCATGACAGGTATCTTGGAAGAAAGGTCTAGCAATCTACTTTTGAAAAATCAACCACTGAAAATTTATGGAGCACAATTCTACTTTGACAAACATATGGTTAGCATGAGTCTGAATTCACTCAGTAGCAACTGTATTTATATTCCTTTATTTTCCTTTTTCGGTGTGAGCAAAGAGGCTAGTTCTGTGAAGAATTACCAGTAAGAAACTCTTGTATTGCTGTTACCGTTCTGAGAAAACACCTTTCCTGGAGATGACAAGGGCCATACCATCCCCAGCATTTCAAGTTTCTTGGACGCAAAAGAGTTAGATTCTTTCTATTTGGATTACAGCTCAGCAACATTTTTTCCAGAATGAATCACTGAAGCAGCATACAGAGCCACATTTTCCTCCGTCTGGTCACTGCAGAGAGTTGATGTGTTTCCACCGGATGAAATTCAGTGTTAGATTCTATGGTCTATCCAAATGCTCACTTCCTTTGGCTTTAGTTGGAAGTTACACTTGGATTTGTATATTTGAGAATATTCAGAATAGAGCATCAGTTGTAGAAGGAAAAGTGGACTTCGCTCTAAGCTGATTTGTGGATGTGCTTCATAGAAAAGATGAAAACAGTGAACAAAAGCTGAGGGCAGAAGCCCAAGGTGAGGGCTTGGGTAGGTACAGAGCCTGTGTTCCCATGGAATACACAGCTGCTGCCAACAAAAAACACGGAAAAAGGCCGCACACTCTTTCTATGATTCTAAAATTAAATTTGTAAATGAGTCAAAATGCACATGAATCATCCCTTCTCTTTGTCCATCACAATTGTTACCATCTTCAAGTCAAAAGCTGGCTAAGAGGAACAAAGAAAACCCATCTGTTGTGGTAACTAGAGACACTGGCATTGACTGATCTCCCCACCAAGGAATTCCAGCAGCGTCCCAGTATATACCACATAACATCTGAGTTCCTCAGCATGTTTTACCATTATTGTTAGGTTCCATCCGGTTGGTTCCAACTCACAGAAGAGAAGGGGCAAAGGATACGGCATATGCATTTTGGCTCATTTGGGCTTGCTGTTAGGTGTAGAGTTCATTCCAGCTCCTAGCAATCCTATGTACAACAGAACAAAACCCTGCCTGGTCCTGTGCCATCCTCATACTTGTTGGGCTCAAGCCCATTGTTGCAGCCACAGTGTAATTGAGATCCATGTAATCTGGCACCGTATTGTCTATCCCAACTAATGTCTGTCTGCTTCTTCTGTCTTAATCATCTATACTGCTATAACAAAAATACCACCAGTGGATAGCTTTAACCAAGAAAAACTTATTTTCTCACTGTCTAGTAGGCTAGAAGTCCAAATTCAGGTTGCCAGCTCCAGAAAATTATTTTTTTCCTCTGCCTACTTTAGGAGAAGCTCTTTGTCATCAATCTTTGCCCGGTCTAGGAGATTCTCAGTGTAAGGATCCTGAGTCCAAAGATGTGCTATTCTTCTGGCTCTTGTTTCTTGGTAGCATGAGGTGCCCCTGTCTCTCTGCTAGTTTCTCTCTTTCATATCTCAAAAAGGATTTGTTGCAGGAAAAGAGAAAAAACCAAGGCCCAGAGAGCAAGAATCACCTGAACACCTGTGGTTATAAGAGGAAGGGGCTTTATTTCAGCCTGGTGGAACTGTGGTGGACTAGTGTCCAGAATTGCCACACTCGGCTTGGCATATCAGCTTTGTCTCTGTCTTTTTATAGATTCTACACAAAAAGCAGACAAAGGGATTTCCATACTGTTTCCTTATTGGCATCAGCAAGTTTACAGATTTCCATACTGCTCTCTTATTGGCATCAGCAGATTCACAGAAGCAAAAGCAGGATTAGTCTCAAGTTGCAGGAAATGAAGTTCCTCTAACCTATTTCTTTCTACAAGTTCCTAAGGGCTGGGTCATCACAGGAAATTCCATGAGGATGTGTCCTTGGTGTCTCTGAGAAGGCTCTAGATTCCTGGCATTTCAGATTAGAATGTAACTTTTCAGGGCTTTCTCTCTCAGATTAACTCAAGACACAAGCTAATCCTGTAGATTGAGTCCTACCTCAGTGACCTAACTGTCTCATTTACATCACAGAAGTAGGATTAACAATACATAAGAAAATCGTATCAGATGACACACATCTCGGAGGGGACACGATAAAATCCATAATATCCTTTTGTTCAAGATGGTCTCCTTGTTAACCCCCTAGACACCCATGCTCGTTGCTAACTTCAAACCTTTACTCACATCTGTCATCTGTCCTCAGTGCATCCCCCTACTCTTTACACCGCTCACACTACTTTATACTAAAGCCCTAACTGATCTGTGGGTTTTAGCATTACAGCAAACCCCACTGCGATCTCCCTGCTGTGTCGATACTGCCACTCAAGCACTGGAAGCCCAAGCCATTGTTCCTATCAAAATCAACTGCAGAAATAATCAGCTGATCCACCCATCAGTGGTCCCACACTGTCCTAGAAGCATAACTGAGATTTCTTGTTGATTTGCTTTTTATTTCTTTACTGTTCATCATGTACACTAGCTTGTTTCCTTCCCCCAAATGACCAGGATAACTGAAGATTTTTGTTCCTTTTTTTCTCCTGTAAAAATTACAGCCCAGGAAATCCTATACCAAAGCCAAAAAAACATGTTGCTGTAGAGTTGATTCCAACTTACAGTGCCCCTGTAGGATACAGCAGAATTGGTTTCCAAGGGGCAGCTGGCAGGTTTAAACTCTTGATCACTTGCCACCACGGCAGTTCTATGTCACGGAAAACCCTCCCCCTCCCATCCTGTTTCAGGCTAAGGAAGGATTGGTAAATGTGAAGTGGGTAAAAATTGCTGGAATTTCCAACACTAATTCCTTCCAAATTAAGGAGCCCTTGAGAGTTTGGCTGCTAACCTAAAGGTCATGAGTTCAAATCCACCAGGTGCTCCTTGGAAACTCTGTGGGGGCAATTCTACTCTGCCCTATAGGAATACTTTGAGTCAGAATCAACTCAACAACAGAGGGTTTTTTGGTTCAAATAAACCCTAAGGAGCCCTAGTGGCACAGTGGTTGAAACAGTCAGCTACTAACCAGAAGGTTGGTAGCTCAAAAACACCAGAATCCAAAAGAAACAGCAGTCAGCTTCTGTAAAGATTTGCAGCCTTGGAAACTCTATGGGGTTGCTGCAAGTTGGAATTGACTTAATGGCAGTGAGTTTGAGTTTGGTTTGGTTTGAATAAACCCTAGTTATGGCACAAATCACTAATTAGATAAATTATGTATAGGTGTGGGACTATTGGTTTTGAACACTGTGATACCCAACTTGGCTGGGCTATGGTATCCAGTTCTCTAGTCAAACATTCTAGATGTTTCTGTGAAGGCATTTACATGTGGTTAGCATTTATAGTCAGCTGACTTCAAATGAAGCAGATTACCCTCTGTAATACTGGTGGGCCTCATCCAATCAGTTGAACTCCTTAAGAGTAAAACTGAGATTTTCTAAAGAAAAGGAATTCTAGCTCAAAGCTCTAACATAGAATCCTGTCTGAGTTTCTAGCCTGCTGGCCTGCTCTATGAATTTCAGACTCACGGCTGCAATACCAACACTTCCCCAAGCCTCCAGCCTGCAGGCCTGCTCAGCAACTTTCCTTGGCAGCTGCCTCCACACCCATGCAAGTCAACTGTTGGGGGCTGCTTGGGATGTACTGTCCCATCTATTGTCTTACTGATGCAGATTTAGGTTCTTCTCAGATATGGCAGAACCTCCAGGAAGGCCTGACCTTTGTCTCTCCTTCTTCTTCTTATCTCCCACCTTACTGAGACTTCTGCAGAAATATTTAGTATTTGTGTATTGTAGTATTTGTATGATAGATCCTCTTAAAAAGCCTGACCTTGACCTGTTTCCCCTATTTCAGGCCTTGATGAGACTTCTGTGTATGGATCAGCCAATCATGAGATGCCCCCATACCATTGTTACCATTTTTGGCAAAATAGACTGCCCTGCCAATTTCCTCCTGGTTGTAACCCTATAAATAAAGCTTCCTATTGAGGAATGGCAGCCATTGCTCTCCATCACAGACCTTGTTCCCACCTGGCCTCAACTTTATCTTGTGTGATATGTGATACGAGTTTTTTCTCATCCCCTTTCCTGTCTCCCTCGGATATGGGCTTTTCCCAGTGTCAGTCACTGGGGTGCCAGACGGGATAGTCAACTGCTTAAAATAACCCCCTTCTCTCTACCTCTGTCTGTCTCCTATTGCTTCTGTTTCCCTGGAGAACTATGACTGATACTGACTCCTTGTCCACTACTTGGATGTCAGGCTGTAGGATCTCTGAGAGCCATCAACAATGGTATGTGAAGAGACTCACCCTCAGATTCTGAATGACAGCTGTTCTTTTCAGATCTGAACCTTGAAGAGGACAAAAATTGTCAAGGCTAGGTTAAGACTTCAAAGTTAGGCAATCCCAGTTTACTACTGGTCAGATAAAGGAATCTTTGTAAGAATAACATTTGAAGCCTAAAACTGCCTTAATTTTAGGGCCCTGCCATTTCTATGGAAATCGTGATGGTATAGTGGTTAAGAGTTACGGCTGCTAACCAAAAGGTCAGCAGTTTGAATCCACCAGGCACTCCTTGGAAACTCTCTGGGCAGTTCTACTCTGTCCTATAGGGTTCTGTGAGTCAGAATCAACTTGACAGCAGCAGTTTTTTTTTTTTTTTTTTTTGGTCGCCTCTATATAAAGAAAACATTTCTGGATGCCAAAAAATTTAGCCTAATATTTTTTAAAGTCTCTATAGTTCCCCTATGATGAAAGAAACAAGGATTGAGAGAAAAATTTCCTGGTTTGAATTGAACAGACTATAGCCTTCCCAAGAGTGACTCTTCTGTTGCTTCCTTTTTGTAATAAAGTATCATCAAAAATACTCCCTCCTTTCCTCTTTTACCTCCCAAGAGGAATAGACTTCTCCTGCCCCTTTACTTTGGGCTTGGCTACATGTTATGGAATTAACTGTGTCTTCCTAAAATAAATAAGTGTTGAAATTCTAACCCCTATGTAAATTGTGGTGCTGGAGAAGAATTTTGAATGTACCATGGACAGCCAAAAGAACAAATGGATCTGTTCTGGAAGAAGTACAGAGTACTCCTCAAAAGCAAGGACAGTGGGACTGTGTCTCACATACTTTGCACATGTTGTCTGGAGGGATCGATCCCTGGAGAAGGACATCACGCTTGGTAGAGTAGAGGGTTAGCAAAAAAGAAGAAGACGCTCAATGAGATGGATGGACACAGTGGCTTCAATGATGAGGTTAAGCATAAAAACGATTGTGGGCACGGTGCAGGACTGGACAGTGCTTTGTTCTGTTGTACATCAGGTTGCTGTGAGTCAGAACTGACTCAGTGGCACCTAACAGTAACACCAATGCCTATGGACAGAGCCCTGGTGGCGCAGTGGTTAAGAGCTCATCTACTGTGTGAAAGGTCTCAGTGTGAATGCACCAACTGCTCCTTGAAAACCCTATGGGGACAACTCTAGTCTGTTAGTCATAACTCAACGGCAACAGGCTTACTTTTTGGTGTTACTGAGGATGGATAGCAGTGGTGATTAATGGGTAGAATCCTAACTTTCCATGCAGGAGACACAGGTTTGATTCCTGGTCATTTCATGTACAGCCACCATCTATCGGTGGAGGCTTGTATGTCACTATGAGGCTGAACAGGCTTTTGCAGGGATTCCGGACTATGACAGACTAGGAAGAGAGACCTGGTGATCTTCTGACAATTAGCCAATCACAATCAAACGGATCACAATGGCCTGATCTGCAATTGATCACAGGGATGGTGCAGGACCAGGCAGCATTTCGTTATGTTGTGCGTGGGATCACCGTGGGTCGAGGGCTCGCTGGACAGCAGCGGCAGGAACAACAATGACTGCTATGCGGTGCTGGAGCTCACTTCTTCCGGTTTTCTCCAGGAGGTGGTGTAGAACATGCCTTAGAGCTGGCCCGTCCACGGGATGAGAAAACCAGAGGATTTAGGTGCTAACTCCCATCTGTCATCAGTCCCTGGCACCTACAGCACGCTTCTGTGGCCATAGAAAGTTCCCGGGCCAAGGGATGCAGCTCTTTGCAGTAGAAAGTGACCAGAATGTAAAGGGATACAGAGTACCAAAGGAATCTGAGCAAGAGCCTCAGAGCACCAACTTCCGAGGCACAATGATTACAGATACACTATCAAAGCTTCCTCTCAACCACAGGAAATCATAAAGCCAACAATCCAAGGTGGTAAGACATAGAAAGCATAAACTGTGATTCTCTTAATAGCAATTCTACTTTTTTCCCCACCCAAGATCGTCATATGTTTTTCCTCAAGACCTAGACAGTTGCTGAAGCTCAGGCTCAGGGAGTCCTGAGGAATGTTTTTATCTTCTCAGAAGACACTGGGAATAGGTCAGGGGAGGGTCTTGACTGAGCACAGCCCACAGAAGAGTGACTGGGATATTCTATTCCAGGGGAACTTGACAACCACATTCTAAAAAAATATTATTGCTTTCTCATGCTGCACATTTTATTTATTTACTATTGTACTTTAGGTGAAAGTTTACAGCTCAAGTTAATTTCTCCTATGAAATTTATACATATATCACTATATGACGTTGGTTGTAGCCCTTACAGTGTGACAGCATACTCCCCCTTTCCATTCTGGGTTTCTGTTGTCCATTCAGCCAGTTCCTGTCCTTTCCTGCCTTCTCATCCTGCCTCTGCCCATTTGGTCTCGTGTATCTTACTGAACTGAGAGGCACACTCTTTGTAAGTGTTACTTTGTTTTATAGTCCTGTCTGTGTCTCTGGGAACGGGTTACGTTCTGGGTTAACACAGCCAGAGCTTTAAGGATTCTCCTGACCTTAAGACTGGGCTTTTTAAGGGAATGTGAGTTCTGTTCCACACTTTTTTCCACTCTGTCTGGGACTCTGTGCTGTGTTTCCTGTCAGGGCGGTCACTGATGGTAGCCAGGCACCATCTAGTTATCCCACTTTCAGGCTGATGGACTCTCTGGTTTATGTGGCCCTTTTGTTTCTTAGGCTACTATTTTCTTTGTGTCTTTGGTGTTCTACATTCCCTTTTGCTCCAAGTGGTTTGGGACCACTTGGTGCATCTCAGATGGCCACTTGCAGGCTTTTAAGACCCCACACTCATGCTGTGCATTTTAATCATTTTATTTCTCTACTGGCTTAAAAACCACAATGATCTCCTCAAAAGGAAATACTAAAGCTGAGCTCTGTACTGTTCTTCAGGTAACATTTCCATGTAGAATTTCTCTTTAGATTTTATGGTGTGCCCCTGGCTCCACGTGAGTCCCAGGTAGCCTCACAAGCTTTCTATACCTCTTAACGTCAAACTGAGGTATCCCTGGGTGGTGCGAATAGTCAATGGGTTTGACTGCTAACCCAAAGGTTGGAGGTCCAAGTCCACTCAGAGATGCCTTGGAAGAAAGGCCTGGCTATCTACTTTCTAAAAACCAGCCAGTGAAAACCCTACCGACAGAGCACAATTCTACTCAGACATACATGAAGTCACCATGAGTTGGCATTGATTCAGCAGCAACTGATAATGTCAACCTGAAGGAGCAACTAAGACTTGTTTGAGTGGCATAGTCATGAAGAGCTACCAGCTGCTAATTAAAAGGTCAGTGGTCCAAATCTACTGGGATCTCCTTAGATGTCCTATGGGGCAGTTCTACCCTGTCCTTTAGGGTTGCTGTGAGTTGGAATGGACTCAACAGTAACTTTTTTTTTAATCTAATGGAGGCATGGAAGAGGATGCAGGAAGAGAGACCGCTCCTGCTATTGCTAGCTACAAAAAGGGAATAACTGATATTGATTCTAGAAAACTGGTTCTTACAGAGTTTTTAAGCCAATTTCCTTACATTTTGGCTTCCCTGGAGGATGGATTTCTTTCTCTCAAGCAAGAAAAACAAGAATGTATCACAAAAATGCCAGTTACAAAGATGAATGAGGAGTAAGTGGGGTTCATTGTGCTATTTCGTTTATGTTTGAGATTTTCCACAAAAAAGGGTTTTTATAAAAAACAGTGTAAGCAAAAATGATCAACAGGCTTTCCAGGAACTGAAAATATCTCACATGTCTATAACAGACGGTGACCTTTCCGCTCTTTCATTCCCCAGGGATTCTCCCTACAGTGGTAAGCTGAAGCAATCAAATACGTTAGTCACGTCCCATTCTGGAGCATGATGAATATGCTAGCTGACCTAAACAAATAATTGTGGTGGGAAAGAAAAAATGATGTTTACACTGCAAGTGTAACCTAACGTACCAGATATCGTTCCTGAAGGTACCTGGGAACTAACTCTCAGCGGGAACAAGAATTTCACCAGAAGCCATGTAACTACCACGGAAAATGGACGTGTTTACTAGGACAAGTCCAGACAAGTATAATCCCCACTCCGAATTTGGTAAATCTCCTGAAGTTGTAGTTACTGAACTATACCACACCCATCCAACAAACACTTAAAACAATTATAAATGTCTTATGAAGGAAGGAATTATGCGTGACAATGCACAAGAAAGACCCAATCATTATCCCATCCATCTCCTTTCATCACTCCCTACGTATTTTAAAACAGATGAATGCCAACACTGTGAGTGCTTCAATAACAGTGTACAGTAAGGGCCCGACGTATTAATGTAATGCATGTGTGTGTAATCAGGGACCTGCATGGACTTGCCAGAGTGAACTATAGATTTCTTTCTCAGGAGGGAACTTAAAGTCATAGCTCAGCCCTTTCATTTACACATCAGGGAACCGAAACTAGGAAAAATGAAGTGCCTTTTTCAAGGAGTAGGAATACCATTCTGACGTGGTTCTCTTTATTTTCTCTCCTTGCCCTTCCCTCGATTTGGTGCCACTGTGCACACTTTACATCAGTGTATTCGGGTTGTGGGGTTACAACCTATTAGCGGTTATGACATCTACTTGAGGGCCACAATCAGCATTTTTTTTCTTTTTGCTGTCCTTTAGGTGAAGGTTTGCAGAACAAACCAGTTTCACACCCAACAGTACACATATTGTCTTAAGGTGTTCATTAACAACTGCACAGCAGACCAACACTTTCCCTTCTCAACCCTAGGTATCCTATTACTGACTTTCCTGTCCTCTTTTGCCTTCTATTCCTGGCCTCTGGGCTGGCATGCCCTCAGTCTTGTTTTGTTTTATGGGCCTGTTTAGTCTTTGACTGAAGGGTGAACCTCCAGAGTGACTACATCACTGAGCTGAAAGGGTGACCGAGGGCCATACTCTCAGCCTTTCTCTAGTCTCTATCAGGCCAGCAAGTCACAGTATTTTTTAAATGAAATGAAATAGTTTAGAAAATATCAGCATAAAGTGCACACTGTTACAGCAAACATTATTTTGTGAATTTTTTGTTTTATTCATATAGGTATGCGTGTTTACTGGGTGGCAATGTAAAAAGTTCTTACTGTGGATCACAATTAAAGTACTTGCAAGCCACTGCCTTACCCCATAATAAACATCAGAGGTGGGTAGAGAACTGGGTCTTCTCTAGGCTTATTCAAGCCACAGAGCTACACGAACAACTGGAAAAACAAAACAAGGGTGTAAGAACCAGGAGTTTCGTGGCTCACTTCACATCACATGTTGTCCACAGCTCTCTTTCATGTTCATCTTACTACGTATTCTTATGAGTCTAAATTAATCAGGGTCAGAATTAATCCCCGTTCTTCCAAACAACATACAAGTGGCCATCAAGTTGACTGTGTATCAGAGCAGAACCATGGCCACAGGGTTTTCAATAGCTAATTTTCTCAGAAGTAGATTGCTTGGACTTTCTTCCAAGGGCCCTCTGTGTGGACCTGAACTTTCTACATTTGGGTTAGCAGGTGAGCATGTGTTAATCAGCTATATCACCCAGGGAATTCCCAAACAACATAAACCCCTTGTTTTCAAGTCCATTCCAACTCACGGTAACCCTGTAAGGAAGATTAGACTGCTCCATAGGGTTTCCAGGGCTGTAAATCTTTATGGGAGCAGACTCCCATATCTTTCTCCTGCAGAGCAGCTGCTGGTTTTGAACCCTCAGACTTCTTGTTAGCAGCCAAGTGCTTAACAAGTGCATCACCACGACTCCCGCCAAACAACACAGAAGCCTTAAAAATCTTTAATTACTTCTCTCTCTACTCTCATGTTCTTGTCATTCACTATTTGAATTCTCATTTTTTAAGCATTCAAATTAGACGGTGTTATCATTTAGCATATTATACAATATCTGTATTTACCTACATGTTTGCTAATTTTTAATCTCCAAACTTGAATTTTGTGTGTGTGTTAACATTCAGATAACATAAATTTCTCTATCTTTATACATTTCAAAGTGCCTTTCATACCTCCGCAACGTTGTGCAGCTGTCACCGCCACCTAGCTCTAGAACAGCTCCAACGTGGAAACCCCACACTCGTGGAGTAGTTACTCACCGTCTGCACCTGGGGCCGCTCTAGGCTTTCAAATGTTCAAAGTTAATGAAAGAAGAGTCTTATCCGCCCCCCCTCCCCGCTTTGCAGAAATTTCAAGATTTCATCTTTTAATCTAAGACTAGTATTGACATTTTCCCCCAAGGCCATCCTAGCCTCTTTATTTAACTGCTTAGTGTTCTGATTTTAGCTGTTTTTCATTTTCTGAGGATTTTCTTTATTTCTGGTAAGTCAGCAATACATTAAAAATTATATTTGAGATGTATACATGTTCCAGTTCCTATTTAATGAGAGAGCCATTCTATCTGGTCTATCATAATCCAGCAGAGACAGGCATAGGGAGTACTTTTATCTGTTATCTGTGGAAGGTTGTGACTATGGAAGAAAAAAGAAGCGAGAAATAAGCTATCTAGATGGGTTGAAAAACAAATTTGGTTTCTCAGACCATCATTATGCCATGCTTCTTCTGACAGACGGAGAATGCAGAATAAATACAGAAAAGTTACTTATACTTGCTTCTAGTGTAGATATCATGGATTGAATTGTATCTCCCCAAACTGTGTGTATCCATTAGACTGGGCCATGATTCCAGGGATTAGGTGGTTCTCCCATACATTGTAAATCCTCTCTCTGTTATGATAACAAAGAGAGGATGGGCAGCAGTTGGGTTAGTGAGGCAGGACTCAATCTACAAGATTGGATCCTGTTTTGAAGCCATTCCTTGAGATAGAAAAGAAAAAAAGAAGTGGGAGAAGGGGGGCATTTGGCAGTGAATCCTCATACCACCAAGAAAGTGGCACCAGGAGCAGAAAGCATCCTTTGAAACTGGGGGTCCCTCACAGGGAAACTTCTAGTCAGGTGGAAAAACAGCTCACACAGAGAGAAAGGCTTCCCATATAGCTGATGCTCTGCATTTGGACTTTCAGCCCACTTGACTGTGAGAAAATAAATTTATCTCAAAGCTAACCACTTGCGATTTTTCTGTTATGGCAGCACTAGATGACTAAGGCGGTAGACTTAAACCAGGGACAGCTAAAAAGACAAAAAGAGAAAGTATTGTCTTATATCTAACTACTTAAGACGTCATATTTAGTCAAATGGGAACCTAATTTGCTGTGTAAACTTTCACCAAAAACTCAGTTGTAAAACAAATGTGCCGTATTTTCATGATATGATATATTTCTAGAAAGATCTAGATTCCTTCCATTTTGCCTAGGGGTCCAACATAGCATAAGCACTTATATACTCTTTGGTGCCCTAAACTGCTATGTTGAAAAGATCTGTAAAAGTCATGTAGTTCTACAACTTCAGTTTGCAGACAAATAACTTGGACTGCAGTTTCAGAGGACTTGTCTGTAGGTCATACCATGAGTGTACCAGCTTGTGGGAATAGGCCAAATCCTCTTGACTCCAGACTGCAGATCGTGTTTGTGAATTACGCCACATAGCATCATCAAATCAAATCAATATGGCTTGTTCGAGTCTGGCACTGCATACCAAAAAATAAGGGTGTGGGCAACTTGGCCATGGTTTGGGCAGGCATTGTGGTCTGGGTGCGGGGCTTGTGAGCCTGCGAATGGATGAGTGCAGAACAGATGCAAACAGCGGGATGGGTCTGGCCGGCTGAATGTCACCTTGGTATCGGCCCCAGGCCTAAGTGCTTTACCTCCTGGAGAGGTGAGTCCACCTGAGGAAGTGGCCTTTGTTATGTTAGTTAGACAGGAAGACACCCATTTACTTTGTGAGGAACTGCCCATCCCCTATTCAAATTAATGCCTGCTTTACTGCAGGTACACCTGTTTTGTTCCCTAAATAAAAGGGAGCTGGATGATCCCCAAGTTTTTGCTGGGGTGTTAGACATATCAGCTTCCCTGCTCACCACCAGTGTTTCTTATGTGGCATTCTTCATGGGCACCTATCAGCCATGGGCAACACAGACCCGGGGAACTCAACAAAGGAAAAGGCCCTTTCAACTAATTATGTTTCTTTCTCTTTCGCAGAATCAGTGACTTCATACATAGCCTCATTTGCAGAAAGAAGGGCATATTCTTTATGAATATAAATGCTCAATTGTGCAGTTA
This sequence comes from Heterohyrax brucei, assembly GCA_028571685.1. Classification (NCBI taxonomy): domain Eukaryota; kingdom Metazoa; phylum Chordata; class Mammalia; order Hyracoidea; family Procaviidae; genus Heterohyrax; species Heterohyrax brucei. The sequence continues at coordinate 14,410,443 of CM053147.1, read as the reverse complement.
AAAAAAGTTTGCACTAGATGGACAAAATCATATTTTGTAATAGTTAAGCTTTTAACGACTGTGGCTCACACTGGATACTGCCTATGACTAACATCCAAGAGACAACTGATATGGGCATCATTGTTGGGCATCTGCCACAGAGGTACGAATAGTAAACACGTGCTGAAACCCTGGTGGTGTAGTGGTTAAGAGCTACGTCTGCTAAGCCAAAGGCCAGCAGTTCGAATCTACCAGGTACTCCTTGGAAACTGTATGTATGGGGCAATTCTACTGTGCCCTATAGGGTCAGTATGAGTTGGAATTGAATTGCTGGCAGTGGGGTTTTTTTAATGTGTTGAAAGAGGCTAAGAGAAGAAAGAGAGCTATGCATGTGTAAAGGAGCTAAGCTAGGCTCTGAAATTCTGAAAGATGGCTATGCTTTGCTGATTTGGGAATGGTTTGAAAGAGGTCAAGACCGACAGACACACACTGTCTGCAGTAAGTCACTTGCTGGTATTCAAGGAAGGGCTGCACGTAACTGGGCTGTTGTTTCTTTAGCGGTTTGTTTACTGGAAGGTTGCCACATAGTTGGGAGTTTGCTTGTCACACACTACGGACCTCCAGGACATCCTCGTTCCCTCCTCTAATGATCAAGGTGAGCGGTGGAGGTAGGATGGGGAGGCGGGGTGCACAGGATAGATTCTACCAGGCTGGGCGATACATGGAGCAGTGAAGGGCAGGGGCACGTGTAATATGGGTGAGGAGAGCTACCCTAACAACAATTTGGAGCACTTGAGAATGGGCACAGCTGGGGTTAGTACTACCACCAACTTGGCAGGAAGAGAACACCTGTTTCAGTACTTCAATAGCCATCTCTGGTGTGTGGCATTGGCAGGTAAGGTCTGATACCTCTCACTGGACCACTGACAGACAGCAGGAAATTATAAAAGATGGAGTTGATGTACATAGCGAAAGGGTAGTTAAGAGTGGATAAGGGAGACAAGCTATCATGGGTTGAATTATGTCCCTCCTAAAAGTGTTCATAGCAGTTTGGCTGAGCTATGATTCCCAGTATTATGTGATTGGTGCAGTTGTTTTGTGATTGTCTTATGTTATGAATCCTAACCTTTGCCTGTCGTTATAGGGCAGGATTGGATTACACTAAAGAGAATCAGAGTGGAATTGTAACACCCTTAACCAGGTCACCTCCCTGACCTAATTTAAAGGGAATTTCTCTGGGGTGTGGCTTTTACCATCTTTTATTTCTCAAGAGATTAAAGAAAAGGGAAGCAAGCAGAGAGTCGTGGACCTCATACCACCAAAAGTGCAGTGAGGGGATCAAAGTGTGTCCACTGGACCTTAGGTTCCTGTGCTGAGAATCTCCCAGACCAAGGGAAGACTGATGCATCACAAGGACTTTCCTCTGGAGCTAACAGAGAGAGCCTTCCCCTGGAGCTGAAGCCCTGAATGTGGACTTGGAGCCTAGCAGACTGTGATAAAATAGAGCCATCTATTTGTGGCATCTGTTAGAGCAGTGCCGGATGACCAAGACATCGTCATAGACAATCAGAGAAATAATGACAACTCGAATAGTAAGAGGTAAGAGTAATAAGTATGGTGAAAAAATGATATTTAAAAATTATGGGAGAACACTGTATAATACTTTGGTGGCATAATCTTAAAAATCTAGATGAAATGGACTATTTTATGGAAAATAGAAATGATGAAAATCAATTTGAGGAGAGAGAGGAAGTCTGAAGAGACTGGTAGCACCGGAGGTCTGTGGTGAGGGGGAGGGTACAAAGCATGTAAACTTGCCTACTCTGAAAATCTCAGCATCAAATGGTTTAGCAAGAGCGTGCTATCAAACACACGGAGTATGGGTCATTTCTATGATATTGAAATTATTCCAAGACATCAGAAAAAATTTCCCAATTTACCTTATGAGGTGAGAATAACTTGGAACCACAACCTTACAAAGACTCGTTCAAAACTGTACATCTGCCTTTTGGACAAAACATAGATGCAAACTTCCTAAATAAAATATGTAACAATTGAACAACATACTTTTAAAAAAATACGCTATGCTCAAATAGGTTTCATGCCAGAAATTAAACACTAACCACCATGATGTCAGGGTTCCTGGGTAGTTCAATTCTAGGATACCTGGAAAGTGATCAGATAATACAGTGTGTTGATAGAATGGTAGCAGCAGCTCTGAGGGAGAAAGACATGGTGGTCTGCTTCTGTCAAGATTCATAGCCTTGGAAACCCTATGGGGTCTCTATGAGTTGGAATCGACTTGCCAGCTGTGGTGGAGGTAGATTAACAGGTGAAATCACGAAAGATCAGGAGCCAGTTATTAGGTCAGATGTCAGGGGCTGGGGAAGGAGTCCTTTTGGTTCCAGACTAAATGCAATGGATGTAATTATTCCAGATAAAGAACATGGACAATGAGAAAACTGAAGCCTGCAGGCAGAGTCTGTACATTTCAATGTTTGATGATCTTTTCTGTTATCCTCTCCCAGACCTTTGTGACCCTTCAGCTACTATAAGAATATTCTGACTGTCTAGAGTAAATTCTCCAAGCCATTAAATACATTAATCGCATAAAGATTTATCGGTGCAGTTGCCTGGTGACTAGGAGTCCAAGCAGCACTGGGATTGCCCCTGGGAGGAGGAAGCTGCCCAAGGAGAGTTCAGGTGATCAACAGGTAGGTTAGACTTCGACGTGGGCTCTGACATTGACAGCTAAGGAGGCATCTGTGCCTGCTGTCACTTGGTGACCTCAGGCCATTGCCTCGACTGTCTTAGCCTCTATAATCTCATCTGTAAAATGGGGACACTGTGGCATATCTTTCAAGACTTATCAGAATTATGAGATCATTAGTATGAAGAAGCTAGCATAGACCCAGCCTCACACTCAAGGGCTGGTTGCTGACAAATTGACGACTCTATTCTTTGCTTGCCAACTCTTCACATGTGCTTTCTTCTCTGATCACGAGGCAACAGACCTATGTTGCCCTTCCCACATGAGAAAAACCCTTGCTGAAGTGCTCAGTTAGCTTCAGAACTGTTCTGGCTAAGCTATTCTTCTATGAGCTGTGTCAAAAGTGCACACTAACCTTTTAGAAAGGCATTAAGCAGAATACTTGCCTCTGTCTTTCTATGTTAATTGAGAAATCAGTAAGCAGAATGTAAGTTATACAGTCCTTACATTTGAAATACATACAAATATCAAAACAGACTAAACTCCTAGCATTAGGAAGTAGCTAGTCTGAAGTACCGATTTTCTTTTAAAAAATTCAAGACACTTATTACTTTTTCTAGCCAAATTACTTTTTCTAAGTACATAGATATAAACATTTCATCCTGTCAATAACACTGTGAGGCACAGACGACAGAGTATATCATTCCCATTCAGTTGGTATGAAAACTGAGGCTCAGAGAGGTTAAGTGACTTATCTAAAGCCATGCAGCTGTCTGTTGTCAGAATGTGAACTACAGCTCAGATCTTAAGGCATCACACACAAGAGAATTCCCTCCTTTCTTCCTCTTCCTGACTCCCTTGCTTCCTTCTTTCTCCAGACCCCTCCTTCATCTCTTCCTTCTACATCACGCAATATTGCACACACAAACACAAACACACACAGATAACCTAAATAAAATGAATGCCTATTCACCCATCGTTCAAGGTTACATATGACAATGTGAATACCTCTGAAGCCCAGCTGCATGCTACTCACAACCAATAACCTCTACCCACAACCAGTAACCTCCATGCTGGAGTTCGTAGTTACTGTTCCCTTTTGTTTCTAGGTTTTTCACATACTTCTGTATCCCTGGGAAGGCCTGGTGGCACAGTGGTTAAACACTTGGCTGCTAACTGAAGGTCTGGCAGTTGAACCCACCACAGGAGAAAGATGTGGCAGTCTGCTTCTATAAAGATTACAGCCTAGAAACCCTATGGGGGCAGTTTTACTGTGTCCTGTAGGGTTGTGATGACTCGAAATCTACTCGATGACATACAACATCAGCAACAACAGCACACATCCTTGCAAATATATATTTATATAGTTTAACATTTGCTTGTTGTATAAATGTTATATAATGGAATTATGCTACATGTATTCTTTTTTCCGCTCAACATTATGTATGTGACACTCATCCTTGTTGACGAGTCTAGCTGTAGTTCGTTCCTTTTCACCACTTTAGGATTTTCCTCTTTATGAATCTATCATAACTTTGTTCCTCAGTTCTCCTGCTGATGGGCATTTGGGTGATTTTCAGCTTTATGCTGTTCAAAACAAAGCTACATAGGACTCCTGCTGCACCTGTGCAAAGAGAGTCTTGCCCGGGTAACTTCCTAGATATGAAATGACTAGTTCATTGTGTGTGCCACCTACAGCTTCGCCGGTGAATGCCAGCTTGTTTTCCAAGTTGACTGCTTCTGTTCCCACAACCCTAAGTTTCCCACTGCTCTACATTCCCACGTGCTGGAAAGCATAAGACTTCTCTCCATTGTAGCAAGTCTCACAGCTAGTGCTCTTGGCTTCTAAATGCTCTTCTCCAGTGAAAAGAGACAGGCCTCTTGGGGACACAGCTGACCCCAGGCTAGGAAAGAGATTAGATTTGATTCTGGAACATCTTGTGGGACTGGACAGTGATAAAATGCTGCCCCCCCAAAAGAAAGCCAACCTGTAGATGCTCCTAGTTGCCAAAACTGGAACAATCTGAGCAGCAAAATAAACAGAATTGGATTTTAATCTGTAAAATATAATAAATATCCATGAGTCCATGATGATATAAATAATCATGTAAATAAGAGAATTGAGACAGGTCTCCTTTATGGTACAATCGCACTTATGAATGTAAAAGAGAAAATTAGAAATTACCATTCAATGCCAAGGCACTATTGATGGCAGACAAGTCACAACTCATGGATGCTAAATTTAGTGGGCTCACATTTCAGGAGAAATAGTTTGCATGGTTTTAAGCTAACTCCCCATGGGATCCTGTGGGAATCCCCTGTACTTTCTGCGCATTTTTTCTGTCAACCCCAAATTTCTCTAAAAACAATAGCAACAATAACAACAAACCACAATGTCTATTTAAATTAAAAATATTTTCCAGAGGTATTTATTCATTACTAAGGGAAAGATGACAATTTTATGAGACAAACCTGGCATAAACCTTAACCAAGTTACCAAGGTCAATACCATATTAATAAGACACACTGGCATCACCAGCCCTGTGATTCAATGAAATGAGAAGGACACAACATTATTTCCGTGGTATTTTTGCCTAAAATGCACAACTTCAGTTTAATCACAAGAAACCGTTGGACAAACTCAAGTTGAGAGACATTCAAGAAAACCAAAAAGTTAGAAAACAAAAAACGCCAACTCATTGCTGTCAAGTTGATTCCGACTCACAACAACCCAATAGGACAGAGTTGCCCATTAGGGTGTCCGAGGAGTGGCTCTTAACCACTGTACCACCAGGGCTCTTAGCTAACCCATAGTCTTGTCAGGTAAATATGGTGAAAGGTGAAGATGTGATTGTGCCTCTCAATTCTCCTTCAGGTGCTTCAGGTACTATATAATTTTAAAACTCTATAAATAAATAAATAAGAGTTTAAGTGAATCAGGATAGGAAACATTTCAGGCAGGAAGAATATCATGCGTGCAAAGGTGCAGAGGTGAGAAATACCTTTGAGGTATAGGTAAGATGCACACAAAGGGAGAAGAAAAATGGGTGAGTAATTAGGGGACACAACAGAGTGAAGATCTAGTGACAGAAGTCACAAGGGGCTATAGCTGCTGGGAAACTATTAAAATACACAGCAAACAGAGGTGTTTGGTGGCCATGCCTACAACTAAACCCTCATTAAATACCACAGGAAGACAGGGGACCATCATATGCGGTGCATCTGTACATAGCAGGCACTTCACATACACTGTCTCCTTGAATCTTCTCAGCAACCCAGAGCTAGATATCATTACTCCTATTTTATGTGGGAAGACCCTAAAGATAAAGAGGTTAACTGACTTGTCCAATATTACACAACTAGTAAGTTACAGGGAGTCTCCAGCTGGTACAAAGAGTTAGTATCCTTGGTTGCTAACTGAAAGGTTGGAAGTTCCACTCCACCCTTGAAAGAAAGGCCTGGTGATTTATGTCCCAAAACCTACCCATCAAACACCCTACAGATTACAGTTCTACTTGGACACATGTATGGTCACCATGAATCACAGTAGACTTATTGGTAACTGGCTGAGTACAAGCGGCATAGCCAGAAATCTGTCCACATCTGTCTGATTCTAAAGCCAATGATCTTTCTTATTTAAAAAAAAAATTTAGGAATATACCATATGTCTTAGTTACCTGGTACAGCTCCAACAGAAAATACTGCAAGTAGAAAGTTTCATGAAGAGAAGCTTTATTGTCAGTCTGATAAGCTGCAAATCTATTAACAAGTTACAAGTCCATTCCATATGAGAAATCATCACAGTCCAGTAGGCTGAGTCCAAATCCAGTGAGAGCATCTCAGCACAGGAACCCTGGGTCCAAAGGATGTGCTCTGCTCTTGGTACTTCCCTGTTGGTGGTATGAGGTTCCCAACTTTCTCACCTTACTTCTCTCCCTTACAACCCACATGCTTGTAGCTTGAGACCTGCCTCACTAACACAACTGTTGCCCATTCTCCGTCATCAGTCTCACAGAGGCAGGATTCACAACACACGGGAGGAAGGGCACCATATTGGGACTCATAGCCAAATCAAATCAACACATACATTTTACATTTTGGGGGGGATACAATTCAATCCATCACACCACAGATTCACAAATTTTAAGTGTATAATCCAACGAGTTTTAGTGAATTTACACATTTGTGCAAGCATCACCATAACCCAGTTTTAGAACATGTTCATCACCCCAGAAAGTTTCCTTGTGTTCATTTACAGTTAATCCCCATTCCCACCCCTGGTCCCAAGTAACCACTGATCTGTTTTCCACCTCTGTAATCTTGCCTCTTCTGGAAATGTGTATAAATACAATCAGGCAACATGTAGCCTTCAGGCTTCTTTTATGCCTCTTTATTCCCAAGAGAGACAAAAATTAGTAATGATGGGTATTACACTTTTTTTTTAGATGGACTCAGAAATTTACTTCATCAATTATAAACTATCAAATGCAATGATTCTCTTAAAGTTTTGGTGATGCATCTCTACAATAAAGGAAAAATGTAATACGGTTTTCAAAATTGCGCTTAAGAAGACCTTTTCTAAAGCTATGATTTCAGCAACACTCAACATTCAGCAAACGGAGACACACAGCTTTTGTTGTTGTTAGGTGCCGCTGAGTGGGTTTGGACTCACAGCAGCCCTATATACCACAGAAACCTACGTACAAGAGCCCTGCACCATCCTTACCGTCATCGCCGTGGTCAAGCCCACTGTTGCAGCCACTGTGTCACTCCATCTCTCTGAGGGTGCCTCTTGTTCACTGAACCTCCACTTTACCAAGCACAATGTCCTTTTCCAGGGCCTTGTCCCTCCTGATGACCCGTCCTAATATGTGAGACAAAAATCCCTCCATCATTGCTTTTGAAGGAGCATTCTGACTGTACTTATTCTAAGACAGATTTTTCATTCTTCAGATAGTCCATGTACATTCGATATTCTTCTTCAGCACCACAATTTAAAGGTATCAATTCTTCTTATAGTCTTTCTTATTCTTTGTTCAACTTTCACATACATACAAAGCAATCAAAAACACCGTGCCTTGCATCAGGCATTTAGGTAGATATGAAATTGAAGTTTTTATTTACAAGAGCAGTTTATTAGAGACTGGTGGGAGATATATCCTGAGCACAAAGCCACTTTTTCATACTGGTTTCAAAGTTTACAATGATGAGAATGGCTATTTATTTGGTACACAGAGCAACAAAAAGATGCATTATGAAAATATTGGAAATAAGGGAATCATTGTCTTTTATAGCTTATAAAATGGTGGGTTGAGTTTCTGAGTCTACAGAATTGAGTGGCAAACCCTGGATCCATGGTGAGTTCAGTGAAGTTAGCTTCTAGTCCTGTCCGAGTGCTATTTTCCTGCCATGTTTTCTTTCAAACTCTTTAGGATCTGGGAGGTGCTGCCAGAGACAACGAGAGTCTAGAACAGACCTAAAACCTTCAGGCTTCCTTTGCCTGATTATCTACTCCTTATCAAGGCGAATGTCTCTGTTTCTTCCCTGTCCCCGTCTCTGGTTCTATTAGATTATATTTTCTAAGCACAAAATCATGACATTTCTCATGGACTGCATTGTGCCCCCCCAAAATGTATGTATTAATTTGAGTTGGCTATGAGTCCCAAAATGGTGCCATTTCTCTCACGTGTGATGAATCCTGCCTCTGTGATGCTGATGAGGGAAAATGGACCGCAGTTGTGTTGGTGAGGCAGGACTCCAGTTACCAGCTGTGGGATATAAGGGAGAGAAGTGAGCAGAGGAAGCGGGGAACCTTACACCACCAAGGAGGCAGCAGTGAGAGCACAGCACTGTCGGTTGGACCTGAGCTTCCTGTGCTGAGATGCTGTTGAATTTGGACTCAAGCTACTGGACTGTGATAATTTCTCTTATTGTGTGGACTTGTTAATGGATTTGTGGCTTACCAGACTGTGACAATAAAGCTTCTCTCCACAAAGCCTTCGGCTCATGGTATTTTCTGTTGGAAAATGGTGACTAAAACAGTATTTGATCTAAAAAAGGTGAGGTAATTTATGGAAACAACAAGATAGAATGTTTTGAATGAGCCACTGCCCTGGAAAGTCAGTAAAGCACAGTTAGTGGCCTGAACCCCACTTCTTACTATATAAGTCATATTGAAGTTCTCACTGAGGAGTTAGTTTGAGGGTGCAGCTGGGCATGGAGTGGAAGTGACAAGGGATGGCTGTTTGGGGGGCATCCCTTTGACTAATTTCCCCATGGTCACCTAACTTTCCTTTCATCCTGCTCCCTCTAGCTTCTCGGTCTTCATGACTGTGTCAACATCTTTTTTTATTGGCCCCCAAAGGCCATTTATAAAGGAGCAATAGAGAGCTTTCTTCCAGCTCCATTGCCCCTACCAGGTTACCAGCACCTGCTCTCAGGTGTCTAAGTCTCCTTGGACTGTTTCTCTAGCACCTGCCTCTGTGCCAACAGGTGGCTTGGTCTGGCTTTGGCTGGGAAGAATGTGTCTATGTCCTTGAGTCCTCCATATTTGCTGTGGCTTGGGGTGGGCCATGGCCCCAGGCAGCAAGTGGCAGCAGTGCCAGACCCCCAGATTCCCTCAGGAGAGGGAGCCCACCTCTCAGCAATGAGTGGCTCTATCCCACCTTCTAGAGCAGTCCCCTCCAGACCCCACCTGCTACCTGGTGGGAATAGGAGTTCAGATTCTACAGTTGCATCTCATCCATTTGCCTCTGCGTTTCTGTTCTGATTTTGGTCTGCAGAAATGTCTATCTTGTTTTTGAATCCAACAAGATATTTTAAGTGTACTCTTTCTATGCAACTTAACACTATTAGGTGTTTATAATGGAAACCTATGGTGCAAATCAGAGTGCAATGCTACTCAATTTTAACATTGTTCAGCCCTCAGTCTCTTCTGTTAAGTAGCTAAACTTCTCACACTCATGTTAACTTCTTGTCCCATGCCCCTCCCACAAACACTGAAATAGCCCCTTCCCCCAAAAGGCCCTGTGAGCCCCAATAACTGCACGTGTGCTTGTCTTTGTTGTACTGTAATCAGCAGCTCATGAGTTGGTCTCTCCCCTACCGGACCATGCTCCTTGGTGACAGGGATGAGGTTTCATTTATCTTTATATCTCTTGCGCCTGACACAGTAACTCACTGATGGTAGGCACCAGAGATATTGCTAATTCAGTACCTTCAAAATTACTAACACAAGACCTTAAACATTAGGAGACAGTCAATGACTAACTGCTTACTTCTCGGGTTGACTTGCTGATTGAGGGCAGATCTATTGCATTTTTGAATGTTTTACTCTCATATTCTTTTCCTTTTTCACTCCATTTTCTAGAGATGGTGGAGATGTGAACTGTAAGCAAATTGTAAGGAATTACATGAGTTTAACAAAGAAGAATTACACCAAATCTAGCTTTTTGTCCCAACTAAAATGTAAATGCATTTTGCATACTATTTTGTTGAAAGTTGGCCCTTTATTAATATTTTTTTGTGACGTAATTGGGTTTGGAGATCCTTTCCTACTGGTCCTAAAAAAAATTCCCTAAGGCAGAGAAGTTCTACCAAGATAGATGCCTGGCCTTTATATAATTTTTTTAAGGTTCCAGTGATGAAGAGACACAAGCCACTTGAAGCTGCAGCTCTCTGCCTCAGCTGTCAGAGTGACCATGGGACATAACAAGCTGAGTTTCAGCTCCTCATCTCACCTGGAATCAAGCACACAGGCCTTTGTCATTACTCACATCATGATTCACACCTAGTACGTAGAGCACTAGATACGAGAGTAGCGGTTCTCTTCCTAATGTAAATTCTGTGGTTGCCAACAGGTGATTTATCTATTATCTCTCTGACACCTACAGAGATGATGTCACAGACTAGTTGGGGCACTCACCTGGCACAAAGAGACTGACAGTGAGTTATTGGCACTGACTGACAGTGATGAGACTGGTCATAAAATCCTTATTCTCATTATTCTTTTCTTGAAAACTTACTAATAAATTAAGCCAGTTAAGCTGTTTGCAAAATTGATTTCATAAGGATTCTGTGAAGACTCAAATGGGAACTTCAAGAGCTTTCACTTGGAGTCATTAAAACAAAAACTGTTGCCAATGAGTTGATTCCCACTCATAGTGAACCTTTAGGACAAAGTAGAATTGCCCCAAATATTTCCAAGAAGCACTTGGTGGATTTGAACTGTTGACCTTCTGGCTAGCATGCTGGAGTTCTAAATTGCCATAAAATATAGATCTCATAAAGTAGCTTTTCTAAGTAGGGCATAAAAAAGCACCTAGTAGTAGCTCTAGAAACCCTAGTTCCCAAAGCGACTGGCAGGCCTTCTGTTAACAAGGTTGCTACCTGGGATAGAAGAAGCCTCCAAAGGCTTATCACCCAAGTGTATTTATATAACTGGGCTTGGTTCAGCAGTTTAAGACAATCTCATCTTTAGGTAGGTGGTCTTCTGTGAATTTTTTAATACCAGATGTTTTAGATTAATTCTTCCCCCTCTGTGTATTCTTTAAATCCCTTAGGCTTTAAATTATCTCAACTCAGCTAGCATCTGCAGGCAGGCACTTGTGTTGACACACGATCACATAGCTTTCCCTACTAAGTGCAGTCCCTGAACCCTTATCTTTCACGACCAGCCTTTCACCACCCTAGGAGGGCCTCCCAGTTGCTGCTGTAACTGTTTTTCTACAAAAGAAAACTGCAGAAAATCAAGGTTGATTTTGCCCCATAAGTAAGAAATTGTGTTGGGTACTTAATCTATCATTACCAAAAAAAAATCAAACCACTGCTATTGAGTCAATTCCAATGCACAACGGCCTCACAGAACAGAGTAGAACTGCCACATAGAGTTTCTAAGCAGCACCTGATGGATTTGAACTGCTGACCTTTTGGTTAGCAGATGTAGCACTTAACCACTAAGCCACCACTGAGACTTTTTAAAGTTAAAAAAAAGTACCAAGCTCTTCCCATGTGTTAACTTGTTTAAGGAACGAAACTGCTTAAAGAGGTAAGTACCACTGTTAAGACCATTGCACAACAGAAAGAAGGCAAGGATGTGACCCAGGTTGTCCATGAGTGCGTGGTTAGTGTGGAGTAGAGCTGGGATTGGGCGGTCTGTCTCCAGAGCCCGCACTCTCAGCCGTGGCACTACCATACTTTTTATGCTCCCCAAATCATATTTTCCTCTCTTCGACAGTTATTCGTCCACATACATGTGTATTAGAGATTCAACAAGTATTTTTATGATCTTAACAAATTTTCTCATCTGTAAAATAAAGGTGAATTGATTCTGAAAGAAAAGATTTTCCAGTTAACAGTCTGAGTCTACATGTAAATTTCACTTTATTCTTTCATATATATATATATACATATATATACTTAAAAAGTTGTTTTCAATTCTGACTCACAGTGATCCTACAGAACAGAGCAAAACTGCCCCATAGAGTTCCCAAGGAGCATCTTGCAGAATCAAACCGTTGACTTTTTGGTTAGTAGCCATTGCTCTTAACCACTACACCACCAGGGTTTCCCATATACGTATATATATAGGAAATATACACGTGTGTGTGCGTGTCTAAGTATATAGACAGTCCTTTGCCACTGAGTTTATTCCTACTCGTAGCAATTCAAATCCTCCATCTGCTTCTTGGAAACCCTATGGTGACAGTTCTGCTCTGTGCTATAGGGTCACTATGATTTATACTCAACTCGAGGGAAATGGGCATACACACATAGCACTTTATTTGCATAAACTCTCAGGGTCTGAATGCCTAAAAACTTTTTTAAAAAGCAGGTACTTCAACATGAAAAATATAATCAATGTCTTTGAAATGAAACTGGAAGTTGTTGGGTTGGTGGATGTTTTGATGTGTAAATTATCACAGTAAAGGAAAAAAACGCATGTGTATTTATTTGTGTGAGTGTATATATAAGGATTGCTATTTAGGAAAAAAAAGGTGGAGGGAATTTCACTGCTTGTTTCTTTGCTGGTGGTAAAGTAGTTCAGTACTTGGCTGGTAACCCAAAGGCTGGTGGTTCAAACCTGAGCCACTCCTCTGAGACAGATGTGGCAGTCTGCTTTGGTAAAGACTTACAGCTTTGGAGACCTATGGCAGTTCTACTCTGCCCTGTAGGGTTCCTAACGGTCAGCCTCGACTAATAGCTGTAGATTTTACATCTTTGCTCCCTGCACTGATTTGCTAACATATAGTAATTGAGAAGATCCCTCGTGGCACAGTGGTTATAAGCTTGGCTGCTAACCAAAAGGCAGGCAGTTCAAATCTCCTTGGAAATTCTATGGGGGCAGTCCTACTCTGTCCTATTGGGTTGTTACAAGTCAGAGTTGATTCTTCAACAGCTGTGGGTTTGGGGTTTGTTTGTTTTGGACCATTGGTAAGCCAAAGTATCAAAATCCAAGCTCTCCTGGAGCTTGGAGACCAGTGGAGAGAAAAAGATAATGTACAATCTAAAATTACATTTGTGTTAAGTCTATAAAGGAAGTGTACATGGTATCTTGACATGTCATAAACCTAGGAGATCTGACCCAGGCCAGGGTATCAGGTTTTCATAGGGAAATGATCACTCAATAATATCAAAGTTGCCTGGGAGTTAATTAGACAAATGGGACCAGGAGGAATAGGTGGGAACACCACTCTAGGAAAGAAAAACACAGGTACAGAGGCCAAAAGGCCACAGGGAGAAGGTGTCAATACTGGGGCTTGGGAAAGAGGAGGAGGTTAGCTACGACATGATCACAAACCTGTTCTATCCACATCACCCCAGTTGCCTAAGAAGAGCCAAAGTGGGTTCAGGGGGCCTTAGTAGGTGGCTACTGAGAAAACACAGGCTTGAGGTGAGGGTAGTTAGTGGTACTGAGGAATGAGGGGTAGCGGGTGGAAAAAAGTATTTTGAAACATATACTCTTGACTGAAACTGTGGGCTTTGTTTAGATTGTCTGAAGTGGCTTTAAAAAAGAACTCTAGAAGCTACACATCCAAATTATGGCCCTCAGTGTGATACTGGGCGGTTATACACCCACTTCAGTGATGCTTCGTGGCTATAAACAATTCTGAAAGCCTCTTTTAGAACTTATTCAGAAACAGTTTAAAAGCCAAACAAGAAACAGAGGATTACCCCTGTACATATAATCATACTTTATAAATCTTTAAAGCTAAGAATACAAACGTGTCATATTTTTAAATTGATGCAACATTTATAAGAACTTCCTTTTGTGAGCTTGACTTTTGCATGTATACAGGTGAGGCCACGTTAAGAAAATCAGCAGATATTTAGGGGAAAATGCTGAGTCTCATCTCACATCAAAAAATGAGGATATGTCCTTTAGGCAAAGAGCTAGCCAACTGGAAAAACCCACAGTGTTGCCATAAAGTACCATCACTCCATAGTTTTCTAAGTTGTCATTTTTCTAAAAGGAGATGGCTGGATTGCTTCTCCCCTGAAGTCACTGGGTGGGTCTAAACTGTCAACCTTTCAGTTAGCCGATGAGTGCTCAAATACTGTGTCATCCAGGATCCTGGGGGAAACTAAAGGCATAGAAATGCTCGGAGGGAGTTTTTTTGTTTTGGTTTTTTTATGTCTCTTAGAAGGCTGAAAACGAAATTCCCAAAGACAAAGAAGAATGAAATCACAGTTGCAAAGTTTTTACATGTACTGTGCCTAGCGGCCAGAGTTCAAAGTTGAGTCAGAAGAGTAGTTGTTGTTAGCTGTGCCATCTTGGACAACTTGACTCTTTTTTCACGTCTGAAGCGGAGATACACGTGTCAGCTGTTTTGTGAGGTGTTAACAAAGCCCTGACGCCCATCCCCGTTCCTATTCTTTCTCCTGTAAATGGCTTCTTCAGCTTACAGAATAGGAAACCTAAGGACAAGGCCATCGTAGGGACAAGCTCCAGCAACTATTAGCCTTGACTATCTTCACCTTTCTTAGCTCTGTACAACCAGGGCAGAAGTCAAAGAATTCCTGGCTACTTTATCCGCCTCTATGAGAAAGGGCTGGGCCTAACAGGCATTACACTCAACTCAATAAACTCTCTCACAGAACCCTGTTAAAGAAACAGCCCACTTCAATCACTGAATCTTTTCAAGAAATTGGAACCATCTCAATCCCCAACAGCAGGGGATTATGAGACACAGTACCTAGAGGTATACTCAAATGATGGAAATGTATATTGAGGGAACATTAAACGATATGGGGAAATGTTCACAATAAATGAAAAAGTCTGCCACAAAACAGTATACATAGTATGACTATAGACTTTTTAAAATAATTGATTCATGTGGGAGAAATAGACATACAAAATGTTATGATTTCTCTGATAGGATCATGGGATGTTTTAAAATTTTTCTTCTGTGTTTTCCAAACCTTCCACATCAGGCAGTACTTTTGCTTTTTTTAAAAAAAAAAAATTGTAACATAGACATTACAAAAACATACAAAAAAAAACTTCACAGGGCAAGAATTGTGACTTGTTCATTGCCACATAAAAATCACACATTTAAAGAAATATATTTTCTTCCCGAGCAGCAGGGCAGAGAAATGCAAAATGGGTTTCTCTTGATTTTTAGCACGTTTCTTCTCTTTTTTCCTTTTCCCAGAGGTTTTTTTTTTTTTCCTGAAACTGAGAATAGGAAAAAAATCACCCTGGCTCTTTTCCTACCCCCAAATTTTTAACGCGGAGGCTTTCAGTAAGAAATCTCTCTTGCTTCAGACCTCCCCAAAGCAGCTCCTGGCACTCTAGGAGGTCTGTACTCTCAGCCCCCACTTCCTGGCCTGCACCTCTCTGGGTAGCAGCAAGATAATCAGGGAAATTCCTTTTCCATATCCTCTGCATTAGTCCCAGAGTCTGGGATTCCATTAAGACTGTCATTCGTTGACTGCTTCTCATGTGCCAGGTCCACACTGAATATTTAGGTATTATCCCCATCTCAAAAAGAAAGACAGAGGCTGAGGTCAGGCCACTTCCCTCCAGTGCTAGCAGCTTAACTATAATGCTTTAGTGCTGCTTCCAAATTGCCTCCATTATTCTTCATACTACTCTGAGGCTGGGATAATTCTAAATGTTAGCTTGTGAAACGGAAGAAAAAGATGGCTCTGAGGTCCCTTCTGAGAACCTGTATTGCTGATTCACAGAGTATGTCTAGTTTCAGGAAAGCAGTCCTGTGCTTAGCAGGTGAGCAGCCAGGGTCCAAAGGAAGGCATCTCACATCAGGTGATGGATGGCTGATTTTAATCTGACCCTGAAGACAGTAGGGTGCTGTGGGAGGATAGATACCAGCAGCAAACAGCCACATCATATTTTATCCTGACACTATTGAGAGACAGGAGACAGGATAAGGAACCAACTCTGGAATTTGCTGGAGGGAGGGAGCCAATGGCACTGCCAGGCCAAGAAACGGCACATTAGTGGCAGTCAGAGGGTGAGGTTTTGATGCCTGGTGGACCAACTTAACCCCTGGCAAAGGCTAGGGGCTATGTGTAAATAGTCACGAAATTATTCTGACCAGGTATAAGTGCTATCATAAACTAGTATTTTACTTGGGTCCTGGATAGGGCAATTTGCTATACTAATCCTTAATGTAGCGTACAGGTTAGTAAAGACGTTTCAAAATGTACACTCGACAGAAATAAAGACACACAAAGAGAATATAACACTTTATTGCTTTTATTTCTTGTTTAGATGAAAGTAGGGCTGTCAGGGATTGAACTGTGTCCCTTTAAAATATTTGTCATGATTTCACAGTACTGTATGATGGTCTACCATTCTGTTGACTGATGTGATTTCCCTAAGTGCTATAAACCATGAGATGAGAAGACAGAGTGCAGCAGTTACATCGTGAAATCTCTGAGGCTGGATACTGTCTGCGCTGATCTCTTTGGGACATTGGGCAGAGAAGCCAGGAGAGACATGGGGACCTCATACCACCACAAAAACAGTGCCAGGAACAGAGTGGGTCCTTTGGCCCTGAGGTTCCTAGCTCAGATGCTCCCAGACCAAGGAAAGACTGATGAGAAGGACTTTCCTTCAGAGCTGTTCAGAGACAGACAGTGTTCCTTTGGAGATGACACCTTGAATTTGGACTTCTAGTCTACCAGACTGCCACATAATCAACTTTTTGTCAAAGCCATCCACTCATGGTATTTCTGCCATAGGTGCACTAGGTAACTAAGCCAATGACTACCCAAAGGTGTCTGAAGTAGTGAACTGAGATATAAGGAGCAATTTTAAAGCATCTAAACCCTGCGGGTAGAGTGGTTAAGTGCCATGGCTGTGAACCAAAAGGCTGGCAGTTGAAATCCACCAGTTACTCCTTGGAAACTCTATAGAGCAGTTCCACTCTGTCCTATAGGGTCACTATGAGTTGAAATCGACTCAATGGCAGTGGGTTTGATTTTGGTTTTGAAACCACTTGCTATATCATAATTAAATTCCTCATGAATGATTTTTAAGAAGCCAAACCCACTGCCATCGAGTCGATTCTGACTCATAGCGACCCTACAGGACAGAGCAGAACTGTCCTAGAGTTTCCGTGGAGCACCTAGTGGGTCTGCACTGCTGAACTTTGTTAGTAGTCATAGCACTACACCACTGCACCACCATGTCACCAGGGCTTCCATGAAGGGTTTTAGTGGAAATCAATTTTAAAATTTAGTAATCTTAATTAAAAATACACACATATGATGCCAGGGGTGTGAGGTGGTGGCAGCAGAAGTATTCTGAAGAACTACGAGTTAGCTATCTCGGATTCCTGTGCCAGCTCTGATTCCAACCAGCTGTGTAGTTCTGGGCAAATCCTTAAGCTTCCGCTTCCTCACCTGTGCCATCAAGGGGCTACACTTAGTTTCTATCCCTTTCAAGTGCTTTACCCTTTGGAGTTAATCTTTGTCTTAAACCAAACCCCAAACACCAAATCCACTGCTGTCAAGTCACCTCTGACGCTTAAAGACCCTACAGAGGACAACTGTTCCACAGAGCTTCCAGAGAGCACCTGGTGGATTTGAACTGTTAACATTTCAGGTGGCAGACGTAGCAGTTATGCCGCAGCAGTATGCCACTGTGTTTTCTTGTCTTAAACAGTCTTATGGTAATCTTTTGTGAGCCAAGATCTCTTATTTAGACATTCATTAGGCAGGCAGTTCATCAAACACACCAGAAGGTAGGGCCCAGGATGCCACATTATTATTATAGCCCAGGATGTGATATTATCATCATAGCTATCTATGGAAAACAGTTTTGCCATAAGACAATAGAGACTTCCGGAATTCTTCCTAATCTTGGTTGAGATTAAGTGGTACATTTCATTTTAAGTAATCATTGCTGAAAACCTTCTCCTTTGTGTGTATGGTGCTTGGAGAAAAAGAGGATATCCAATGGTTGTGCTTATTTGCTCTATAAGGACTACAGTTGTTCCTAGCTAAACTATTGATTTCCACTTGACAGAATCACTGATTACACTGCTTCCACCTTATATAAAAGTCACTTATTCATAAGCCAAATACTCTTAGGAATGATTCTAAAGAGGAAGTGATGACTGATATTACTAATATCCTATGTGACAAACTAGCATTCTCTGGATCTCCACTAAATAGTTAAAAACTAAATCCAGATGAGCAGGTGCCCGTAATTCCACAGCAAGAACCCCTAAACGTCAAAGGCCACAAGACTCTGCCACTTGTGAATGGCTGTCTTTATCCTCCAGAGTAGAGATGCATAGTGGTCACCAACTAGGGCACTTTGTCATTATTCTAAAGGACAAAAGCTTTCCCATCTCATTGTCCTCACTGGCTACGGAGATCAGAATCAGCAAGACTGCAAGCTTCCTCCAGCTGCTTTCCACCTGAATACTCCAACTAGTTCAACCTCAACGACCACTTAATGACACCCGTTACTTGGGGGTGGGAGGGTAGGCGGTGGGGGGCGGGGCAGCCTGTCAGCTAGAAAAGAAAGTGCTGTTCTTGAGATCCCACGATGAATTCTGCTCTAGAAAGGAGAACTAGAACCAGCTAACACTAAGTCTTAACGAACATAATACTTAAGCGTGTGGCATAGCTCAAAATGCAAAAAGGTCATCTTTTCAAATGTATACATGGTTTTTCTGAGAACCTCCTTGCGGTAAGCCTACTGGACTTGTCATGAGGATGAAAGAGTCAAAACTCAACGGCAGGCATTCAAGGCCAGGCAGGACAGGGTCTAGAAAAGAGAAAGCGGCATTTCCCCTGGGGTCCTCACACACGCCACTGCCCGGCCCGCCTACCCCGCAGTTCTGACAGACTTGCCCCAACACCTCACCTGGTCGTGTCAGCCGGCTTCGAAGGTTACAGGGCCTCCTGCGAGCCCTCGGGTGTTTCCACAGGCTTCCCCTATTCAGTAACCGCGGTCTTCTAATTTACAATCCTCCTCACTCCGCCCAGTCCTCCCTTCTCAGTTCCCGTAAGCTCTCAGTGAACTCATTGCTTTTCGGCTCCAGCTGAGACTGTCAGGGAATTGCCTGTGAGAGTCTCTATCAAGGCAATACGGGAAAAAGAGGCGCTGCTCTCCAAAATATGGGCACTTTAAAGACTCTCACTATAGTCAACGATTTGAGACTCAAAATCACGCCATTTCTGCGAAACACGCACTCTTCTCAGAGGACTGCCCAGGTTCACTGCCAGGCTTCTATCTCTAAATCTCCTAGGCGTAACAGAAACGTCACCTCATCATTGTCAAGCTTCCACTGACACCCTTTTCACTGGCAGGTCTCTCCCTCAAGACACAAAAACGCCTTCAAAACCCCCAGAGCACCAAAGCACCCCCCGGCCTGGGTTGCTCCGTGCCTAAGCGAAGCTCACCTAGTCTCCCGACATCCCCGGCCCAAGCCCGCCCACCTCGGAGGCTAACCTCTAATTGGTTTAGCTGAGTGCTCATCTCCGCATAGAGCCAATCAGAGCTTCACTTCCTACCCTTGCGGTTTGGAAACGGAAAAGACCTCTCGCCGTTGCCGGGAGCAGGGCGGGGCCGGCGCTTCTGCCGGTTGGGATGGTTGAATGACAGCTCGGTTGCCCAATAGGAAGAGGCCCTGGTCCTGCCCCCTTCTGGCTCCCGTGTAGAAAAGAGCGTTGATGCCGGTGATAGCTATGAGTGTCCGGAGGCGCTGGCCCCTTGGCGGCCTGGAGGCGCAGTTGCTGGCGACTCTGCAGGTGAGTTTTGTTTTAGAATATTACTCTTGCCAGCCTTTCTGCTTTTTTTTTTTTTTTTGGAACGTTATGGGGGGTTTTGGAGTGTGAGGAAGGCAAGTTCCTTCACTCTCCAAGATAGTCTTAGGTGGTAATGCGGCTCCTGCAGTCACTGAACCCCCCTGGTCCCTCGTAACTGCCCCTGTGACAGTGAGCCTTTCTGGGAGTCACGGTCTTCTCAGCTGAAAGGAAGACTCAGACTTGGTAGAGGTGCCGTGACGCAAAGACAAACAGAAGTTGGAGGAGTGCTGAACGCATCTCTCCGGGGTGCCCCAGGGCAGGGTGGCAGAACCTCTTCAGTAGTGAGGTGCCCTGGATGGAAGCTCTCTGTATTTTCAGGCTATGTCACTATTTTTAGGGTGCTACCAAAGCTGATCCAGAAGTGTAAGTAGACAGAAAAAAACCCCACAAATGCCGTGGAAAGAAAAAGGAATAGCCCCATCAGGGAGGCAGTATATTCAGTCGTTTTTAGGTAGTCCTCAAATCTGCAGCAAAATTACAGGTTCTCAGAACCACTAAAAATTAAAACACTGAGTGGTTTTTCTTTTATTTTCTAAGGGGTAAAGGTTGATACTACACTGAAGAAGGACCATAGAAGTACTTGAAGTGCCCAGTTAAGTTTTGAAAGATAGTAAGTTGTTGGTTAATTTATTGTAATTCCTAGTCTCCTGCTTTCGCCCTTTTGAATTATAGAAGATTAACAGCTTGTGGGTGGTAGGTACCAGAATGTTAACTGATGGAATGCAGAGTCATTTGGGGAAGTGTGGTTGTTGTTAGATGCTGTGCAGTCCTTTCTAGCTCATAGTACCCCTACCATGTACAAGAGAAGAAACACTGCCTAATCCTGCCCCCTCTTCACGGCCCTTGCTGTATTTGAACCCAGTGTTACGGCCACTGTGTCAGTCCATCTTGCTGAGGGTCTTTCTCTTCATTAGCCTTCTGCTTTAACTAAGCATAATGTTCTTCCCTGGGAACTGGTCCCTCTTGACAACATGTTCACAGCCCATGAGATGAAATCTTGCCATGCTCATTTCCAGGGAGCACTCTGGCTGCTCTTTTACCAAGACAGACTTGTTTGTTCTTCCAGCAGCCCATGGTATATTCAGTTTTCTTAGCCAGCAGCACAGTTCAAAGATGTTAATTCTCTGGTCTTCCTTTTTTTTCATTGTAAGGATGTGTAGGCGGCGAAAAAATATCAAAGACTTTCATCAAGAGGCAGGCAAGTTTTCTATAACGAAGGCAGACCACATGTGAGTTTGTCTTTTATAGTGTTTCTCCTGAGGTCAGGGTGTAGTTTTTATCCATCTTTATAGTCCTGTACTGTCTGGCATGCCATAGATTTGCATCCTGTGATGGTGATCTCTAACCAAAAAATACAGTCCATTGCCATCAAGTTGATTCTGACTCATAGAGACCCTATGGGACAAAACAGAACTGCCTCATAGAGTTTCCAGGGAGCACCTGATAGATTTGAACTGCCGACTTCTTGGTTAACAGCTGTAGCACTTGACCACTACGCCACCAGGGTTTCCATGGTGGTGGGCTCTGGAGAAGTGTACTTCGATTGGTACAGTGGAATCTTTGAGTTGATGTCAGGACTCGTGGGTTTTTGTCCAGAAGCTGTGACTGTTTGTGTCATCTTAAGCAAATCATTGCATCTGCCTGGCTCTTAGTTTTTTTTGCATCTAAAAAGTAGATGTTGTATTGGAATATTTTTCAGGCTTATGCTTTTATCAAAAAGCCCATTTTAAAGTAAAGATTAGATGTTTTTTCCACCAGAAATATGCCAGCAAAAATCTTAATACAGCAAATTGTGTACTAATCTGTTTAGCAATAGCAAATAAATGTTCCCATCTTTAAGGACAGGTCATGTTCTTTTATGTCCATGTTTATACCAAATCAAGTGAAAACCAAATGGAGCACTGTAGAAAATTTGGAAAGTACGGAAATACAGTGTGGCAGAAGAATGTCATCCTTAATGCCATCAGCCAGAGGCCAACCGCTGTTAGTGTTTGGGTAGATGTGTCAGTACTTCTTCCTCTTTTGTCTCCTGTGCCTTCTGTGCTCGATTGAGATTAACTAGCATGTTTCATTTTAAGGAATGATTGATGCATCTAAATTCATCCATGCCTTCATCTTTGTGTGTCTGGTTCCTGGAGACCAGAGGACATGTAGAAGGCTAAATTGATAGGCCCCTTGAATATTCTTGGAATGAAATCTGGTGTGAGGGGATGTTTATATGAGGAAATAGGACTGAAGGTATTACTGAATAATGACTTTTTCATGGAAACTTGGCCACAAGTATGACACAACTGTACTTTGTAAAGTGTAAACTAAATGTTAAACATGTAACTGAAACATTTGGATTGTAGAATATTGCTTAGTATTTGTTATGCTTGTAGGACTGTATCTTGCCATCATCTCACCCAATGTTAGATTTCATTTGTACTTTCACTGTCTCAGTTATTCTCTTCTGTCCTCATTCTCATTTTTCTTTATTTCCAGCTTTTGCCTGTACCCATACCATCAGCAACGTAGGATTGCTCTGATGGGCCTGAGGTCTAGGCCAGTCTTGGTGAGTTAGTCAAGCTCTGCTCCATTCAACCCAAAATATAACCTTTAGCTTTTGATGGGAGTGCTTTACCATAATCTCATTTAATTTTCCTAACAGCTGCTTGAAAATGGTAGTTTCCTTATTCTCCTTTGTATGCATTAAGACTGAAATGGGAAGAATTTAAAGAACTAGTTCAAGATCACATTGTCAATAGGTAGCAGTCCTGGGACTCGTGCCAAGAATTTTTGACTCCAGACTTTTGAGATGTGAGGGAAACCGTTTGTGTTGACCAAAGCTGCTGCCTTGGGGAAGTGAGGAACCTGAGATAGAGTTGTGCACAGTGGCGATGACATACAGGCTGGAACAAGTGGCATGCCACAGGCAAATAGGCATCTCTTCAGAGGTACAAATCTCTTTCCTTCAGTTGAGTGTCTTTCTGCTACCATTTGGTAAACTCTTGTAACAGGTGATCAGTAGAGGATGTTGACAGATGCAGGGCTGGTGATGATAGGGTAATAAACCCAACACCTGTTGCAGTAGAATTGATTCCAACTCAGACTGACACTATAGGACAGAGTAGAACTGTCCCATCAAGTTTCCAAGGAGCGCTGAGCAGCCATAGCAGTTAACCACTATGCTACCAGGTTTTCCTGAGAGGAAAACAGTGCCTAGAAAACTACTGCCAACGATGCCATTTGTTCTTGGTAAAGAGATGTTCTTACAATGCAAATACAAATGGAAAACGAACTGTAAAGCTTTAGAAAAGTGATGAAGACTGACACAAAAGCAATAGATTGTTTTAGGTAAGTCATATTTGAACTTTAAATTTTGAACTGATTTGGGGTGTGTGTGTGTGTATGTGTGTGTGTGGTGGTAAGATGCTGAAAGTTACAAGGAACTGAGTCCCCAGATTTCATTTTCCTTGACAGTCGTTCCTTTTTGCTTTATAAGAGATATGGCTAACCTTCCTTTCTTTGTCCTCAAATATAGCCGGTTCATCTTTTATGGACTTCTCACAAAAGGGGGTTAAGAGTTACTCTGAAACACACAGTGAGGATTTGAACCAACAAGTTTCTGAATAGTCTGGAATCACAACTGAGTACTTAATTAGGGTCTGAGGTTGAGCTTTGGGTGAAGTGATGCTTGTTCTGTGTCTTTCATTTTTTATGACTTCAGCATTATATTACTGATCAAATTTCGTACTCAGTTTATGGAAATGGAACACAAGCAAAGTTTAGGCTAAACTTGGTCCTGTAACTTCCCCCACCTGTTCATGGCTTGTGACACTGGAGTTTCTCAGACGTCAATTTCTCAGCACTGCATTGGAGCCCTGGTGGTGCAGGAGTTAAAAGCTATGGTTGCTATCCAAAAGGTTGGCAGTTTGAATCCATCAGCTGCTCCATGGAAACCCTGTAGGGTCACTCAGTTGAAAAAACTTGATGGCAGTGGCCTTTATTTAAAAAAAAAAACTTAAGGAAGGGCAGAAGCCAAGTCCTAGGAACCTTAGTTTGGAAACTGGGATGAGCCACAGCTGTGGGAGTCGAAGGGATGTGTGAAATTACATTGTTCAACAAGGAAGGGAGGAGGCAGCAGCAGCCAATTTAGATGGAATTTCTATGCATGCATATAACCAAAAAACCAAAAACCAAATCCCCTGCTGTCAAATGGATTCCAACTCATAGCGACCCTATAGGACAGAGCAGAACTGCTCCACAGAGTTTCCAAGGAGCACCTGGTGGATTTGAACTGCCGATCTTTTAATAGCAGCTGTGGCATTTAAGTACTACACCACCAGAGTTGGTCTTTGAAAATACAAGTCCCCTGCAAAGTGTTTCCTTTGTGTCACCTGTTGTTTCTTTATGGCCAAGGCAGTTGCATAGCACCTGCTCCTGAGCCAAGTACGTGTTTACCTGAAGTGTGAGGCACAGCGACATAATTTATGAAAATGTGTGATAGAGGGAAAATGTGTCAAAATGGCAGGCTAGATCCTTGAAGGAGGTCAACAAGTTGAATCCTTTTTTTTAAATAGTTCTTTCTTGAACATATTTCTCAATAATTCAGTAAGTCAGGTGCTCAGATTGATTTAAATGTGCTCAGTGTTGTCTTCTCTGGGGGGCAGAAACAATTATGAATGGCATTCTGTTATTCTTAGTGCTCTCAGTACCGACTGAGAAGAAAATCAAGTGCTTCACTCATGTTGGGACCATGCTGTGAAACAGTGTGTGATTACAGATTTGAAATGCTGATGTGATTAGTAGGTGTGAGGACAGTAACCAGCGACACCAGGGTTTTCCAACTGCAGTCTGTGGCCCCATCTGTCCCACTGTTTGTTTTGTACAGCCCACAAGCTAAAATTAGTTGTTTCATTTTTAAATGGTTGAAATCAAAGAGCTATTTCATGCGTATAAAAATCATATGAAATTTGAATTCTAGTGTTCCTAGATGATGCCTTAGTCATCTAGTGCTGCTATAACAGAAATACCACAAGTGGGTGGCCTTATAAAGAGAATTTTATTCTGCCACAGTCCAGTAGGCTAAAAGTCCAAATTCATGCTATCAGCTCTGGGGGAAGTCTTTCTGTGTAGGCTCTGGAAGAAGGTCCTTGTCAGTCTTCCCCTGGACTATGAGCTTCTGAGGCACAGGGACCCTGGGTCCTTTCCAAAGGGTGCACTGTGCTCCCGGCACTGCTTCTTGGTGGTATGAGGTCCTCTCCTGCTTACTTTGCTTTCTGTCCCAAGAGATTGCCTCAAGGCACAATACAATCTTATAGATTGAGTTCTGCCTCAATAGTACAACCACTATCCCTCTTTCCTCATTAACATCATCGAGGCAGAGTGTATTGCATATAAGAACATTACACAATACTGGGAATCATGGCCTAGTCAAATGGCTACACACTTTTTAGCGGACTTGATTGGAGCCATCCCAGATGATTTACTGGAACACAGCCACATTTATTCATCAAGTAGTTCTGCCTTCAGCTATAATGGCAGAGTTGTAGCATTGTAACAGAGAGCACATGGTCTGCAAAGCCTAAAATAGTTACTATTTGGCCTTGTAGAAAAGTCGGCCGATAGCTGAAGGAAGCTAAGCCTTTTTTGTTCATCTGCTTAATCCCATTACAGCAATCATCATTGTCCAGGTCTTTATTATATGCGTACTTCTAACTTATCGAAGTACTTAGGTTCCAAAGATAAGGTCATTATGTGAAAATTGGTATTATGCACAAATGGAGAATGACCACATCAGATCACAGAATGGAGGATGACTACATCATTGTATAACTGCCAGATTACATCTTTAACATCATTGTGAAACCACTGAGAATCATGGGCCAGCCAAGCTGACACATAGCCTTAAATATTAGCCCCAGTGTTACTCTTCCCTCAGTGATGATTGCTGCCAGATGTCTGTCATTAATGTGCAGAAGAGTTGGTAGATTTTTTTACTGTTGTCGTGAATGCAAAATGTCAGATAACGAGATGGTAAATAGATAGTAAGTGAAGAGTAGATGTAGGTTGCCAGAATTACTGCAAAAGGCCCATAGCTAGTATTCATGCCCCAGGTTTTCCCATTGTCTCATTTGTGTCTGTAAGTACTACTGATCTTCCTAAAATGCGTGCTGTTAAGCCTCTAACAGCACCCCAGATTTATAAAAGACCCTACATCCTTTGACACGAGGCCTTCTTGGGCCATTTATCAGGTCTTACCTTTCTAAGCTAGTCTTCTACTTCCTGTCTTACCCTGTACTTAGAGTGAACATATAATTTTCACAATGGAGATACTTAAGAGTGACAGGGGGTCCTAGTAATAGTTATGTTGGGGAAACAAGCCTAAAGCAAGACTGTCCCAAGTGAACCTGGCTGTTTGCTTGCCTCACCTAAATTCCAGCCGGTGTCAGTGAGCTCACCATCCTCTGCATGTACCTGTTCCGCTGCCTCTACTGTTCCTTTTGGCTGGAATCTTTCTCTGCAAATATAAATCTAGCCTAAAAATGCCATGTCTATAAAGCAGCCTTGTTTGGAAGTAATGTTTCGTTGGCCATCTTCCTCATGAACGAAGTGCTTTCTCGTGGCGTAGATTCCTTCTGCGTTAGTGATCCACACATGTGTCACTCTTCTCCCACCAGTTCCTTGAAGACTTAATCCATGTTGGATTCCATGTTCCTCCCAGGCCTAGCATAATGCCATGCCCAAAGCAGGTTTACCACAGATGTTTAACGAGGGATTTAATGGACAAAACCACAGAGACTAATGAGTATTTGGGGCTGCCTGATTATAAATCTTTAATTTTAATGCCATCAAAGTAGTGAGAATAGTTAGGTTTTCTATAGGAACAGTTATTAAGAGCCGAGGACTGAGAACAGAGCCTTGGGTGGCAACATGACAGTGTAGCAGGGTGGCTGAAGACACAGTGCAGTCTGTGGACTCCAGCCTGCCTGAGATTTGAGTTCTTGCTGTGTCAGTTACTACATGTTACATGGGTCGGGTTCAATTCCCCTCCTAAGTGAGGTAAAATTGGTACCTACTTGATAGATGAGTGGTTGGGAATTAGAATAGTGTCCAGCATGAGGGGACTCCTCTCTGAATGTCAACAGCTACTACTAACAGCCTCATTATCATAGTATTAATCTTGGTCTGAAGATACGGAGAGCCAAGGCCAGGGCATAATCATAGAAGATCTGGGGAAATGTAGCACTGAAATCTCGGAGAATTTTTTTCTGGATGGAAGTAGTCAGCAATATCAAATACTGCAGGTCAAAGCAGTGTGTGTTCTAAGGTTGTCTGGTTTAGTAAGAATGAATGGGCAATCTCTTCTGAGCCTCTCAGTAGGGGGCATAGGGCAAGTTAGATGTCAGGGGACAGAAAAATAATGGCTAGACAGAAGTAAAAACAGCAGAGGAAGGAGAGGGAAGGTGAGAGATTCCTGTAAAAACTAGTTTAGGACCCTTCGTCTTCAAACTTGAAAAGGAAAGAACCTCTGAGAATGATACTTTGGTAACGTATTTGGCTCCTCTTGGTATTCAATAAATGATTAATTAAAATCAGTGTATTCAAACACCAGTGAGCTTTGCTGAGGAATACCAGAGGAACCTTAAGTACTAACTGTGGGTTGGAGGACTTTACAAAATAAAATAAAATGCCTGAGGTCTCACTTTAAAAAGAAAGTTTTGAGTTTGGTGATGAAGGGTATATATTCCTAGCAAACTGCCTCTTTGTAAGTTGGGGTGACCATGGGCTGCCCAGACTTTGTACCCTGACGTTTTTCTCAGCAGCAGTAATGCGTGGAGCCCTCCGTTGTGCTCACCCTGTTTGTGTGTTTTATGAAACAGCTGCCTGGGTTGGGAAGGACAAGCTGTGGCTGGAGATGCCCCTCTGAAGGGAAGCCAGGTGAGCCTGGGTCCTCGCACTGGAGCGCCATCTGCAGTCTGCAGCGGGGCGCTGCAAAGGTGTGCTTTACTGGGAACAGAAGACCTGGAGAGCAGGCCCATCCTGCCCATTAGTGGCTGTGTATTTTTGAGCAAATTGATTGGGGTCTCCTTTGGTGATTATGGTCATGAACACACTAAACTGCAAAGGGGTGCAAAAATGTATTAATTGTTCTTGCCCCTTCCTTTACAATTATGTACCCAGATTCTTTAGTTCAAAGCTTCCTGCCGTCTTGGCTCTGCCAGCTGGCTGTTTATTTGGCAGTCAGCACTACAGCTGTCCAGCCTTAGCATCTTTAGTGCAATCTAGTCTATAGTTTTGGAAACCTGGTGGCATAGCAGTTAAGAGCTATGTCTGCTAACCATTAGGTCGGCAGTTTGAATCTGCTAGGAACTCCTTGGAAACTGTGGAGCAGTTCTACTCTGTCCTGTAGGGTCACTATGAGTTGGAATTGACTCAACAGCAGTGGGTTTGGTTTGATTGATTTTTTTATAGTCATTTCGGTCCAACTAACTTTGATTTAGCCAACACATCTAAGCAGCTGAGTGCTTAACCTCTGTGCCACCAGGGCTCGTTGCTGAGTACCTAGAATGTGGCGAGTTATCATGCTTGGTTCTAGAGACAAATGAGTCAGACCTTCCTTCATGCAGCTTGTAGTCTGACTAGCTTTAGAGACATTGTACAAGTAATCTGTTACAACTGCACTGAACGTCACAGAGCTGGAAGCTACAAGTGTGTGTGACCAGTGAACCTGACCTCCTTCCCCATGGGTGAACAAAGGTTCTCAGCGTGCAGTTCTGGGACCACTAGCGTCAGTATCTCCCAGGAGTCTGTTGGACATGCAGAGTCTCAGGGCCGCCTCAGCCCTGCTGAATTAGGATCTGGGGGTGGCACCCAGCAATGTGTTTTAAGCAGTTCTCCTGGTGATTTCAAACACCAACAATGCAGAGCTGTTTACGCCTCACTTGAGAGCTTGCTCTCCAGTAAGGCAGCTACTAGTCACAGATGGCTGTGAGTGTTGGAAATGTGGCTAGTGTGAATTGAGATGTGCTTTAAAATACACACCGGGTTTCAAAGAATTATTATGCACACTAATGTAAAATACCATGCTAACAATTTCTGTGTTAATCATAGGTTGAAATGTTTTGGACATAGAGGGTTAACTAAAAATACCTTAAAATACATTTTACCTGTTTCTTGTTACTTTAAGATTGGCTACTAGGAAATGATATAGATGGCTTACATTTGTGGCTTACATATTAAGATTGGGCAGACTCACTCTAATTACTAGATTACCTAAAGCAAGATGGGGCTAGAGCAGCCATGGAAAGGGAGGTGGTCTTGGAGAGAGGGTTTGGTGTAGGACACAGTATGTGCAGAAGTCCTGAGGCAGGAAGGAACAAGACATGCTCCAGGAAATAAAACCAAAGGCTCTCAGGTCACCTTAAGCAGTTTAAATTTTATCTTAACGAAGTAGCTGAAAGTCACTGAAGGGTTATGTGCCTAGTCCTTAGGAAGTCTGCAGACATATAAGTGACAACAGCAACAGGTGCATTTAAGGTGAATCTCAGAACCAAAGCTTCTTTTCCCCCTCTAGGGAGGGCCCCAGTGGCAGTGGTTATGAGCTTAGCTGCTCATAAGGGTTGGCAGTTTGAGTCCATCCACTGCACCTCGGAAACCCTGTACGACAATTGTACTCTGTCATTTAAAGCTACTGTGCATTGGAATTGATTCGACAGATGGTTTTGGTGTTTGTTTGTTTGTTTGGAAGATGCACTTGCGGAACTCTGGTGGTGCAGTGGTTAAGCACTTGGCTGCCGATTGAAAAGTTGGTGGTTTGAACCTACCAGCTGCTCCATGAAAAAGGACGTGGCAGTCTGCTTTTTATTATTATGATGATTGAATGAAAATGTACATTCCCATAGAAATTGCATGCCCACTTATATGCAGCTACCAGTTCTCTCTCTGCCCGATGACAGCACACTCTTCCTCTGTACTCCATACATGTCGTATCCTCCCAACAATCTCCTGTCCCCTCCTCTCCACACACTCCCTTCCCTCCGGTAAGAGGTCAGCAGGACGACATCCTATAAATGCATAGAACCATAAAAGGCACACATGATGTGGTCACCCTGTGTCACCAAGTCCAATCCATTCTTGTCTGAGAGTTGACCTCCATTATGATTTATGGACAGGGGCAGCATCAGGGTCAGGGACCATGCTCCCAGGGGAACCCCAAGGCCCATGGACCACTAATTGCAGTTTTTTAATGGAGCTCTCAGAGTGCACCCCTTTTTATTCTTGTGTTGCCAGTGAGACTCAACTTTGTGAGGTCCATCATGGCAGGCACCATCTGGTTCTTCTGGTCGTGAGTTGGTATAGTCACCCACTCAAACGGGTCTCTCTGTCTTCTGGGTTCTCTTTCCCCCATGTCATTTTGGTCCTTGGTGAGCATCTGTTCGTGCTAAGTTGGGACCATTTGCTGTACCCTCAGGTGGCAGCTTGGCAGCTTTTAAGACCCCAGGCAGTCTGCTTTTGTAAAACTTAGTCTAGGAAATCTGTGGGGGCAGTTCTCCTGCTTTGGAATCCGTGTGACAGTGACATGTTTGGGTTGGGGAAGGACCCTTCATGGTGTAATGGTTAGAGTTGAGCTGCTAACTGGAAGGTGGGCTGTTTGAACCCATCCAGTAGCTCCCCAGAAGAAAGACCTGGCAACCTGCTTCTGTCAAAATTATAGCCGAGAAGACCCTGTAGGGCGGTTCTACTGTCACATGGGGTCGAAATCGACTCTTGACAGCTTCCCACAAAAACAGCAGCAGCAGCAACACGATGGTGATGTCGGCGTGGTGACTTACCGTCAGCAAATTTCACTGAGAGAGTGGGACCCCCGCCTGCCCCATCACTTAACCCTGATCCTAGGGGTCGAGGTGTGACCATCACCTTCTAGAGACAGAAGCAGTATCATCTGGGGTGAGTCTTGAGCTTGGTTCCTGTGGAACTTGGTTGGAGCTTGAACATTCAGGAAGGCTCCCCCACTGCGTGGGAGTGGATTACAGAGCTGGGAGCTCTGTGGGCAGAGACAGAGAGCTTGGGCAAGGAGCCCAGAGCACAACCTGTGTCCAAAAGGCTGTCCTCTGAAGGTGCCGTGTTGGAACAGCTAGGATAAGGCGCCCCGAGGCTTAGGTTCTGTCCGTTTCCTGGGCAGTGATGGCCTCACAGAACTCATATGTGCCTTTCAATCAAGAGTGATAACCTCAGACTCAGTCTAGCTAGAAATCATACTGTATTTAGCTCACATTTTAAAAAATGTATTCAAATGAGTGGCCATCTAAACTGGATCCACCCCAAAATGTAGATTCCGAAAAGGTACATTCCCATCTCCCAAGACAACAGTATGGAGATGAGCAGTGACTACTGCCTTTATTTTTCCTAGGAATTTTAGAATCAGAAAGGATTCTTTTGGGGTTTTTTATTTTTTTTAAAGATATTTACTTAAAAAAAAAATCCACAGGCTTTCCATGGTCTGATTCTAAGTCTTGAGCATTCTCCCAAATCTTTGGGTTGCCAGCAGTTCCATCTTTGTTCTCCAAAGCAGTTCTCAGGATGGTGCTCTTGGTTCGGCGTGACTAGGTCATAGGAGAGCGTTGTCCTCGTACCTAAAACTTTCCTCTGTCAGAGCAGCGTGTGCATTCTGTACAGTTCGCTGCTGTCCCCACTCCCTGTGGCCCATTTCATTGCTCTTGATTTACATCTGCCTGCACACTGCAGGCATTTGGTTTTGCAACCCCAACTCTCAACCTGAAATCAACCAGATGACAGTGTTCTGGTCTGGTCGGGAGTTAGGGAAGACTTGATATGCCAGCTCCAGTACACAGAAATCTTATGATTGCAGACTGTAAATCTCTGACAACTTCAGCATATTTGTTAATATTCAGAATTTAAATGGGAAGAGTCAGGTGAGAGCACCAAGGAGGAGGAAAGAAAGTAAGTTATTGTTTGCTTGAGATAGATGTACTAGTTGGACACCTCAACCTGCATCCATTGTCTGGCCTTCAGAGGGAGGAAGGCATGTATCCTTGTGTCTGTAATACTGGTCCTCTGCATGTATATTTTGAGAAGGAAATAAGGTGATTTATATTTTTAAAACTGAGGTAAATATTGCATAATGTGGAGGGAGGTGTCAGGCTTGGTGGTAGGTGGCTGAGTGTTGTGTTGTTGCCACGCTGCTTGTATCTTGATAGAGCTCACAATCAACAGACGTGGGAGGTGTGCTTCTGCCTGCGACAGTGTTCACTGTCCCCTCCTCCATCTGAGGGCAAACAGCTTCCTTAGCCTGTGGAGTTGTCCTGCTTGCCAAGAGAAGCTAAGGGTTGTGGTAGAGGAGCAGTGAGAAAACAAAAAGGTTTCTTTCTCCACCCTCCCCACCTCCAAGAAAACACAAACACTAAATGGCTATAAGCAGCAGTGAATCCAGTTTTTGTGTAGGGCCCTACAAGCTTGAAATTCCTTTTCGTCTGCGTTATTCTGCTACCGGGTCAGAGCACTGGCCAGCAGAGCACTGCCAGCAGCCTGTCCCCGCCATTCCCAGTTCTGCCTTTCTGATGGTCCTATCCCCAGCTGGGAGTTGTCAGCCCTACTGGGTGCCTTCTGCTGAGTCCAGGCTCCTCCTGACACCTGGTGCTTCCCTGCCCTATATGAACAAAAGCTTCCAACATTGTGCTTGAATAGAGAGAAAGATCATAAGCTGTTGCCTTCCATCTAATTTCCTCCCTCAGTACCCTTGTCTGCCTTCATCTGAAGTAGGACATTGTCTTGAACTTTTCTTTCTCCTCTGAATGTCTAGGAATATACTAAAGGAAGGTAGAAACTACACCTAGACTCTAGTAATTTTGTCTCTGAATGTTACGTAACTGTGGGTGAAGTACTGTAAGTGGGACAGAAAACCTCCAGCTGATGGGAGTTGCCAAGGTGGTAGACGGCTAGGCCCAGACACTTGGTCATGTGATCTTCACTCCCCTGCACAGGCGTCCTGGATGGAGGTGGAGGGTGCTGCGTGTGGACACAGAGCGACGTTTGTCCTTGTAGATCTGTCTACCTGGGAGAGTGGAGGCTGGTGCAGCCGGGCCTGTGGATTTCTCTGGATGGCTGAAGGTTGCCTGGGCTACTTTGCTAGACGATTCTTCTCTGCTATGGACGTGACTGGTGTGTGCAGAGATCTGGAAGGCTGGAGATGAGGGGTGGGGCCTCCTAATCAGCTGGCTTCTCTCACTGCTGTGGGACCTGCCCTTGCTAATCTGTTTCACCGGCAGCATCTCTCAGCTGTGTGCCTGTGATAGCTTGTTTTGCATCCGGATTTATTCCAGCTAAAAGGTCTATCTTGAGGCAAGTCTAAGATTGTTTCTGTGACTGTCGCATTTGGTATTAATGGCACTTGAAATCATTTTTCAGCTGTTTGGTTGTTGGACTCATGTCTTCTAGACCTGCTGTTTTCCTGGGTGTAGTACAGCCGGTGGCACTGAAGAGCCACTTGCTGCTGATGAGTGACATACTGGGGATTTGGGGTGGTTTGCTGGGTCAGTGTCTTTAATGATTCCTGTAACCAGGCAAGACTGGTGGAGCTTTCCTCCTCCATCAGAGGAGAAACAAAGTGAGAAGGATGCTTCAGTCCAGAGTCAGCTGAGCGTTTCCCAGCCACTAGCCATCCTGTTAGCTACAAAGCCTATTAAATGCTCTGTGTTGTAAGCATAAACTGCCCTTTTATCTGGTGGAAACGCAGCCTGCCATTTGAATGAAATAGGTCTTCTATTACTTTACAGTTACCATAGTAACCAGCCATTGGGAAAGTAAAGTCAACTGGTTTCCCTGTAATGAATTAGCGTCGGAATAGGACCAGCACCAGTGGATGAGCTTCTGGGTGTCTGATGTCAAAACTGTTCAAAGGACTTCCAGTTTATTCTAGAAACTGGCCATTGTGCCGTCGTACTTCCATTGCCTACTAGTCAGTTGAATGAAGACTGTAACCTGTTTTTTTGTTTCCTCTCTTCCTAGATGTACTGTTGTTACTGAACATTGGCTCACTTGCAACGCCAGGGAAGCTAAGCTGCCAGTATGTCCAAGTATAAACTGATTATGTTAAGACATGGGGAGGGTGCTTGGAATAAGGAGAACCGCTTCTGTAGCTGGGTGGACCAGAAACTTAACAGCGAAGGAATGGAGGAAGCGCGGAACTGTGGGAAGCAACTCAAGGAGCTCAACTTTGAGTTTGATCTTGTGTTCACGTCCATCCTGAATCGGTCCATCCACACGGCCTGGCTGATCCTGGAGGAGCTGGGGCAGGAGTGGGTTCCAGTGGAAAGTTCCTGGCGTTTAAATGAGCGTCACTACGGAGCCTTGATTGGTCTCAATAGGGAGCAAATGGCTTTGAATCATGGCGAAGAGCAGGTGAGGATCTGGAGAAGAAGCTACAACGTGACCCCGCCTCCCATTGAGGAATCACATCCATACTATCATGAGATCTACAATGACCGGAGGTATAAAGTGTGTGACGTGCCTGTGGATCAGCTGCCACGATGCGAAAGCTTAAAGGATGTTCTGGAGAGGCTCCTTCCCTATTGGAACGAAAGGATTGCTCCAGAAGTATTACGTGGTAAAACCATTCTGATATCTGCTCACGGAAATAGCAGTAGGGCCCTCCTCAAGCATCTGGAAGGTACTGTCTTCATGCTGCTACTTATCTGAGGTTGCTAAGTGTTGTAGTTTGGGCTTAATCTAGAACAGGCATTGTGTCGAAACTAAGAATACACTGTTGACCTAATGGGCTTTCCTTTCCCATCTGTCCTAGTGTCGTTCTCTAAAACAAAAATCCAGTCCCTTTTGCAGTCATAGACTCTATCTGAAGCAGTAGTTCTCAAACTTCAGGGAGCTTCGGAATCACCTACCTGGAGGGCTCTGTAAGACGCAGATTGGGATCAGTTGGTCTGCAGTGTAGCTGCCTTTCTAACAAGTTTCCAGGTGAATCTGACCATGCTTTGGATTCCCCACTTTGAGAACCAGCCATCTGAAGGATTATGAGGCTTTGTAGATAGACAAAAGACTAGGAAGGGAGGAAATAGCTGCAAATGTGGTCCTCAAAAGAAGTTTGACTTTTTCGAGTTAAGTGAATTATTTAGACTTGAGTTTTGCCCAGAGTCTTCCAGCTTTATACACTTACTGTGTTTCCAAACCTAGCTTTCCTGAGTTAATTTTCTTGTCCTAGATCAGGCTTAGTCATGGATTGAGACAAAGTAAACAGGAAGGAGGAGAGCAAAGTAGGATAGCTTATTTATCTGAAATTTTCGAGGTAGTATCTTTAAAGATCACTGTTTTATTTTGACTCCTTGATGTTGGCATCTAGTGTGTCCCAAAATGCCCCCCTGTGTTCTTAAACCTTTTTCTAAGTAATGAGCTAAATTAACTCTTTTGAGGACTCAAGCCCACCGATTTGGGCATCTGTGATTGTGCTGTGCACAGGGTATTTCTGTCTCCCTTCTTTACTTCCCTGCTCAATCCCAGGACCTTCTGTTTTTGGAATGATCTGCTCTGTGTGTTTTCCTATCTCTTATCACCCTCAGTTTCCAGGAGTTTGGATGCCTTGTCCCTCACCCCTTTCCCATTCTGCCTTACTTTTCTCTGGGAGGCTGGGTAGACAGTGGAAACGTTGGCATCGTATGTAAAGTAAGTGAAAAGAGGCTGTTGGCAGCAAAATGTAGTGGTCTTTGAGATTTGAAGGTAAGTCTTTAACCTGTGTGTTCTTTTCCTAGTTTTTATGACGTGACCAAGAGCCAAATCATGACTCATGGACCTGACATCCGTTATTTGTTCAAACATCAATTTGTTCAAAGGTCTAGAGGGTATAGATTTTATTGATAGTTGAAAACTTTGGTTAGACATGGCACTTAATTTGTATGTGTGTAGTATGCATACATAGATCATTTCCTCAACTATATAAAGGCCTCTGTTCAGAATACTCACATTTGATAATGATAGTAACTTGATCATTTTAATGGACTATAGCACTTTGGTTTGAAGAAGAGCCGAGGCTCCTCTTGGACAGCAACAAACTAAAATACAGAATTTCAAAGTTTCTGCCAGAGGACATTCTGTTTTACCTACCAACTCATTTTTCCTGAGACAGAAATGTGGCCAGGCTTCTTCTCTAAAGAAAATGCCATCTTTCAGAATCCTGTTTTCTTTCCCCACTTTGCTAGGAAATCCCTCTTACAAAAAAAAAAAAGCTTGACCTGTGGTTAAAATGATTTAGTCTCCACCTAGCTTCAGGGTTAGGTGTCTTAAAACTATTCTGCAGCCTCAGCCCAGGGCTTTGAACTTACTCAAACCAGTTGAGTCATGGCTGATTAAATGACACCAGAAGAGACACGAATGTCCCAAACTTGAGTGATTCTGAATGATAACCGGAAAGGAAAAAATTGTAAGTTGAAGCCATGAAATGAGAGAGTCAAGAAACTTGGCAGAGCTGTAGTGAGCCCTTTCCGGAGCCTAATGTGTGAGACTGGATTGTTGGCAAGTTTGAGGAGCGCGCCACACATTCAGGACGGGACAGTTGGTCGCTGTCTTTGAGCAGGGCACCCCTGTTTTTGATTCTGCTCAAAATACAATGGGCAAGAGGTTGGGTTGCTGTGCAGCATGTCTACACACTTCTAAGAGGAGGATTAAGTTTCCAAAATAATTTTGACCCTAATTTCTTTTCTCTCTTTTTTTAATGGTCCTTTAGGTAAAGGTTTGCACAGCAAACCAGTTTTTCATTAAACAATTAATGCACATGCTGTTTTGTGACCTTGGTTGGCAACCCATGATGTATCAGTAGTCTCCCTGTCTGGACTTCACCTTCCTCATTACCAGCTTTCTGTCCCTTCCTGCCGTCTCTTCTTGCTCCTGGGACGGTGTGCCCATTTAGTCTTGTTTGCTTTATGGGACTGTTTAACTTATGACAGAATGCTGAATCTCGGGGATGACTTCATTACTGAGCGAAAAGGATGTCCAGGGGCCATATTTTGGGGGGTTCTTCTAGTGTCAGATCAGAGTGTTGTTTCTTCTTGTAAGTTAGAATTTTGTTCAGAGTTTCTTCCTGCTCTGTCCAGGATCCTCTGTTGTGATCCCTGTCCAAGCAGTTGTGGTAGGCAGTTAAGACCCTTAATTTTTCCCATTCTGGTTATCATTCCACGTTACCCAAATTTTCGAAGATTTGGGTGTGTTCAGGCTCAGCTTCCCTGGCTGCATGAGTGAACCAGGAAGAACTGGTTCCGAGCCCTGCCCCAGTCACAGTTTGTTCTAGACGCTCCCTTCTTCCTTACCTGGTGACTTCTTAGTCTCTTTAGGAAACTGAGGCACTCAGAAGAGTCAGATTGATACTTTTGTTAGGGAACTGCCCAGTGCAGGCAAACCTTGTATAATAGACTAAGTAGACCAATGGTAGTCTAGAAACAGTAGGGATTAGAAATTGGAGAGTGACAGCTATGGGGAGCAAGGATTTTGGGGGGTAAATGAAAGTATTCTAAATTTGATTGCAGTGGATTCACAACTCTATGAATAACCTGAAACTCAGTGAATATTGTGAATATGCTAAAAATCATTGAATTGATGACTAGTATATGAGTTACTTGGAAACCCTGGTAGTGTAGTAGTTAAACGCTCCATCTGCTAACCAAAAGGTCTGCAGTTCAAATCCACCAAGGCGAGCTCCTTGGACACTATGAAGTGTTACTACACTGACCAATAGGGTTGCTGTGAGTTGGAATCGACTCGACTTTTTTATATGGGTTACTAGGAGCCCTAGGGTTATAATGGGTAGAGCTTTGGTGCTAACCAAAAGGTCAGAAGTTCAAATCCATCAGCTGCTTCTTGGAAATGCTGTGGAGGCAATTCTCCTCTAACCTGTAAGGCAGCTGTGAGTCACAATTAAGTCAACATAATGGGTATA
Source organism: Heterohyrax brucei (assembly GCA_028571685.1). Classification (NCBI taxonomy): domain Eukaryota; kingdom Metazoa; phylum Chordata; class Mammalia; order Hyracoidea; family Procaviidae; genus Heterohyrax; species Heterohyrax brucei. The sequence goes on along the minus strand of CM053147.1, from coordinate 14,372,527 downwards.
TGAAATGCATCTTAATAAATCTGCTAAAAACAATCAGCAGGATTGAAAGGTTAGATATTGGGCATTATTTGGCCTAGGAAATGTAAGTTTAAGATTAACTAATATAGAAGCAATAATAAAGCAGAAATAGGTGAATGGAGGGTGGTTTAGACCACTTTCACCACTAGGGCAGAAATGGGCTTGCCTATTAATTTTTCAGTGATTTTTTTTTTCCCTCATTAGTCTTATGACTCAGATATTGGCCCTACTCCTGAGTAGGTTTTTTCAAAGTTAGATATAGGAAGCTAAATGATCTTTCAGAGATGAATGAAGTTAAAACACATAAGCTGATTGCCATCTAGTCAGTTTCAACTCACAACAACACTGTAAGACAGAGTTTCCAAGGCATGCCTGGTGGATTTGAACTGTCAACTTTTTAGTTAGAAGGTATAGCACTTAACCACTAGGCAACCCAACCGAAAAACCTGCTGCTGTTGATTGTGAATCACAGCAACCCTGTAGAGTAGAATTGCTTCATGGAGTTTCTAAGGGACAGCTGGTAGATTGGCACTGCTGACCTGCTGGTTAGCAGCCGGAGCGCTTAACCATTATGCCATCAGTGTCTGTCCTATATTGAAGTTAATAATTATATTAAATCATAAGTAATAGATTTTATTAAGTACATTACTATAACTCCTAACCCTATCACTATAAACAGGCTTCATAGAAAATGTTGTTATTTGGGGGATGACTGATTTAAAACAGTGGTACTGAAACAGGAAGAGGTAAATTATACAAAGGGACTTGAATAGGAAGTCTGAACATGGAAAAAGGGTATAGGGTTAGAAGAAGATGTCCATAGGAGGTGTGTGGGGTGGGAGACAGGGAATAGAAATAGCAGGACCAGCCACCAGCAAGGTTGGCAGACATCCAGGGAGAATAATTGGCAGAAAGGCCAGAACATGCAGTTGGGAGCAGGCTCCCAGGTGGGAGAACAGTGTGCATCTGAAGATTGACGTTTATCGACAGGAAAACAAGAAGGAGGTTATAACCTTGCCTCACCTGTCCTGCCTGGCACAACTTTGTTCCTTTTTGGCCTCTAGTACCCTCTGGTGGCATTACTGTTGACATTCATGTGGTATGCTGTGATTCTTTATTATGACTTAAGAGCTAAAAACAAAACAAAAAAACAACCAAACTCATTGCCATTGAGTCTATTCCAACTCATAGCAACCCTATAGCATGGGGTAGAATTGCGCCATAAAGTTTCCAAGGAGTGCCTGGTGGATTTGAACTGCCAACCTTTTGGTTATCAGTGTAGCACTCAACCATTATGCCACCAGGGTTTCCCATATCACAGCTATTAAGACTTTAAGTGCCAGTGGCTTTCCCAGGATCAGAAGAAATAGTGTCTATACTCCTTCTGTCATGTCCTTTCTATTCGTTTAATGAGATCTAAGGCCTTTAAAAATGTATTACAAATGAGTACGCTCAGGAGCCTAGGAAGACCAAAGGTAATGCTATAATCATGCGTGTCTGACTTTCCAGAGTTCAAGTTACAAGGCTTCATCTGGTGTCTGGTACGTTCTGCCATGCCACCAGGGCTTTAAACTAAGCTTAGCACTTCAACTTCATTGGAAAGTTAACTTACCAAGATCCTCAGAATTAAAGGGAAAAGGTAGATTTTCCTTTTGGGGGAAGAACTACTTGCCAGTTTATTTTTATGCAAAGTTAGATGACCTAACCTGTTAAACAATCAAACCCATTGTCATCAAGTTGATTCTAACTCCTAGCAACCCTATGGGACAGGGCAAGCAACTCTGTAGGATGGAGGAGCCGTGCCCCATAGTTTCCAGGGAGGACATGGTGGATTTGAACTGCCAATCTTTTGGTTAGCGGACAAAATTTTTGCCACTTTGCCACCAGGGTTCCTTGTTTGACCATTCACTCCCATTTTCTAGTTAATACCTGTTGTCCCAGTGCAATTATTAACAACACTTGCTTTCATTCTCAAAAGGGCCCTAGTCTGGACAGTTTAATATAGCAACTATGCTGTAGGGGTATTAGCCTTTGCTAGTATTAAGGGAATGGAAACCATGGGGGCATAGTGGTTACATGCTGGCTGCTAACGAAAAGGCTGGCAGTTCAAATCCGCCACTTACTCTTTGCAAATTCTGTGGGGCAGTTCTACACTGACTTACAGGGTGACCATGAGTAGGAATTGAATCAACAACAGTGGTTTAGTACTAAGGAGAAAACCTTGAAATGGGCTTGACTAGAGTTGTTGTTAGGTGCCATTGAGTCGTTTCTGACTTATAGCAGCCCTATGTACAACAGAAGGAAACACTGCCTGGTCCTGCACAACACAACTATTTTTATGCTTTAGTGCATTGTTGCAGTAACTGTGCCAGTCCGTGTTGTTGAGGGTCTTCCTCCCTTTCCCTGAACCTCTACCAAGTGTTAGGCCTTTTTCTAGGGATTCCTGACAACGTATCCAAAGTATGTTGTAAGACGTAGTCTTGCCATCTTTGCTTCTAAGGAGCACTCTGGGTGCCCGTCTTCCAGAACAGATCGGTTCATTCTCCTGGCAGTCCTTGGTATATTCAGTATTCTTCTCCAGCGCCACAATTCAGAGGCATCAGTTCTTCTGTCTTCCTTTTTCAGTGTTCAGCCTTCACATGCATGTGATGCAGTTGAAGATACCATGGCTTGGATCAGTGACCTCTTCACTTTGTAGCACTTTAAAGAGATTTATTTACAGCAGATTTTCCCAGTACAGTGAGTCTTTTGATTTCTTGGCTGCTGCTTCCGTGGCTGTTGATTGTGGCTCCAAGTAAAATGATATCTTTGACAACCTCAGTCTTTGCACCATTTATCCTGATATTGCCTGTTGGTCCAGTTGTGAAAATTTTTGTTTTCTGGGTGTCAAGGTGTAATCATACTGAAGGTTTTGGCCTTTGATCTTCATCAGTAAGTATTTCAAGTCATCTTTACTTTAAGTAAGAAGGGTTATCATATGAATAATACGAGTTGGTAACGAATCTGCTTCCAGTCCTCATGCCCTGCTCTTCGTACAGTCCAGCTTCTCAGATTATTTGCAAGGCATACAAAGTGAATAGGTATGGTGAAGGATACAACCCTGACACCCAACTTTCCTGACTTTTAATTATGCACTGCCCTCTTGTTCTATTTGAATGATTTCTTCTTGATCCGTATGCAGATTCGTCAGGAGCACAGTTAAGTGTTCTAGAATTCCCATTCACCTATAAATACAAAGTTACTAAATTTCTTTATATTGTTTGTAAAAGTCAAAACTTGTAGATTCGTCTCATTCCTAGTAGATTGTGTCATTCCTAGTAGATCCGTCTCATTCCTAGTCATCCTTCTTGTATGTGTTTATTTGAAATTATTCCCTGTGAAAGGGAACCTTTCAAAGAACTAGAATGATTTTTTTCCCCCTATATTGTCCTTTAACTCCTTGACAGACTTAAAACATTTTGTCTACTGCTGGGAAGAAGTATGGTATCTGATACAATCTATGACTGCCTGCTGTCAGTATCCTAAAAACACTTCCTTAGTATTTAAAAAATTGTAAGTGTGGTGTGAGAGTAACAGTGACCTAAGTAACTAAGATATTGGTCTACCCTGAAATCTCAAAGTATCTTACCTCTTTCTATCAAAACCATATATACCTCAACAATGGGGAGTGTTGGTTCATAAGAAGTTACTTTGTTTCACAAGTATTTGGTACTATGACATAACCATGTAGGCACTCAAATCCTGACACTTCTGCCAGCTGTGGGAAGGAAGACAGGTGCTATTGTAGGAAAATGAAGCCCAGAGAGCCCATCGGTGACTTGGCCGTGATCCTGTTAATGTTGAGTCGTGAATTCTGCCCATAACTCGGTTCACTGAGCCTCTACACATGATAGCCACCTGGGCTTGTCTGAAATTTTCTGTGAAGATTTTGAAACTCTGTCCCAAGAAGCTCAGTCAGGAGCATCTTTGGCAGGTAACCCATGAAAGGGTAATTTGATGAAAATAATGGAGTCTTAAAGTATTACCGGTATTATCCTAACATTGTGGTCTGTGGATGGCGGTTCCTAGCACTGCTACACGGGTAGCCTTGTTTTTGAGCACAGAGGCCATGCCGGGTACCCTTCTTGGCATTTTGTATATTTTGTTTAACTTGGAAAACTGGAGGAAAGCTGTGTACTCACTGTAAAGCTGTGGTTTAACACTGTAGAGTATACCCAGGTCACACTTTTTATTTCATTTGATCAATCATTGATCTCTAAGCTGTTTTGTTTAAAAATACAAAAGTTAATTAATGAAAAGGAACAAACTACTGAATGCACTCCAACGTTGTGAGTGAGATTTGTCGGGGATGAATCCCGATTGTATCACACTAAGTAACATGTTATTCTATGATCCATTTGTAAGCCATTCAGAAAAAAGGCAAATTGATCAGGACAGAAGACGGATCAATGAGGAGGAGGGTAGATTATACCTAAGGAGTCTGAGGGATGTTGGAGGGTACTAGGGTGGTTCTGCGTCTTGACTGTGGTGGTGGTTATACTGCTGCCCCTGTCTGGCAGAACTCATAGAACTATAAACTAAAACGAGCAAATTTTACTATATGTAAACTATACCTCAGCTAAAAAGATGTGTCTTAGATAGTGTAATCACTATTACCCTTAACTGGACCTTGCCTTCTGTTCCAGTAAATAGTAGACTAGCTTGTCAGTGAACAGACATCTCCCTGTGCCTTTGAAAACTAACGTGGTGGGAATCTGTTGCACTTTCTCAAGGTGTCAGGAACTTTTGACTTTATTTAGCACCTGAATAAATAGCCAGTGGAGAGAATTACTTTTTAAAGTCCTTTTTCATGAAGGGAAGCTCTGGTGTAGTGGTTAAGTGTTACATCTGCTAACCAGAAGGCTGGCAGCTCCAATCTGCCAGGCACTCCTTGGAAACCATGGAGCCGTTCTACTCTGTAGGGTTGCTTTGAGTCGGAATCAGAAAAGGAGCAAACTGCTGAATGCACGCCACTGCTGGGAAGGAGATTTCTCAGGATTAATCCTGATTGCACCACACTCAGTGACAGCAGTGGTTCGGTTTGGTTTGGGTTTTTGTGAGGAGTTGCACATAAGCTGCTGGAACATGAAGATTTGCTAGAGTCTTGGTAATGTTGCTCCTGAGTTATAATTTCCTCTAATAAAATCGTTTCATCCTGTCAGTTAAGCTGTCTCTGCTCACTTGCGACCAAATTCTGTAGCCTGTGTGGGAATTCAGTGGAGCCCTAGTGGCACAGTAGTAAAGGTAATCGACTCTTAGCTGAAAGGTCAGCAGTTCGAAACCACCAGCAGCTTCATCGGAAACAGACGAAGCTGTCTGCGTCTGTAGGAGCGTTACAGCTTTGAAAACCCTGTGGGGTAGCTGTGAGTTGGCATTGACTAGACTGGCAGTGGGTTTCACCTGGATTAGTCAGTTGTCATTATTTTAATTCCTTCTCAAAAACACTCAGTCCAGGAGTGGTTCAGTAGGGACTTCTGGAGTCAGCACAGGTGACAAAACACTGGGCCAGCACGGATGATGGCACTGTGATCGTCAGGTGTTACGCATCTGAGCTTGGCAGCGCCCTGGTATGAGAAATCCAAATGCGCGGGCCACAGCTCAGTGCCCCGGAGAGGCTGCTTGCCTGAGGGTGGCCTCTCCCCTGCCAGATTAATGATTTATGTCATCTCTCTGCTCTCTATATAATTCTAGGGGTTGTGTTACTTTTAATTTGATAGTTCCTAACCCTTTCAGAAGAAAGGAAAACAGACGTGAAATATTATATAGTAAAAAAAATTCCTACTTCAGGAAATGCTTTACTGATGTTCATAAACGTGAAAACTACCTCTCCTGTTACTGGCCTGGGATAAGGCAGAGTCAGGTTCTGGCTGGGTCAGATACGCTTCTCACAAAGCACCCCCATAAAAATTATAACACAGGCTAAAAATCTCCCAGATTCCAGACAGGCGTGTGTTTCTTTTTCTGTGGCTGGCATAGTCACTTCCTGTTGGTTTTCTGCTGGCCCACACTGAAGGAAAAGCCAGGTACTAAAATGAAGCATTTCTCTGGATCTTGCCGGAGGAAATAGATTGTTTAGTCTGGGTTCCAGCCCAGGAGCAGGCAGTTTCATGTTTGGGGCAAGTGTGGCGTGCCAGCTCAGTGCAGGACAAAAGTGGTCCCTGAAGGTGGCTCTGCAGTTGTGTCCATAACAGGTCCAAGAAGTGGGGAGCTGAAATTAGAGACTCAGGGAGGAAAGGGCAACTGGAGGCCCCAGGAAAGCTGCAGGGACAAGGATGATGAACTAGTTACCTTTGGCATTTTAGTGTGATATTTTCAGAAGCAGCAAATTCAAGCTGCTTTTCTGTGAGGCAAACACTTGCTTAATAATATCATTAAGCTTTCTTTATTATAAATATAAATGATTTATAGAAATTAAATTAAAAAAATTAGACTTTAAGTTAAATGTAGAATGGAATCTTCCCCTTACCCTATTCTAAATTAGGGATTGTTGTTCTGTCATTTTGCACTATTGAGGTACAGGCAGATCCCAGGTTACAAAGGAGATCTGTTCCACTGTCTGCATTTAAGTCAAGTTTGTAGGTAAGTCGGAGCAGGTGCGTTGGGTTCTTGTTTAGCCTTACTTTAGTGCAAGAAAAGTGTCAGGCCTCTTCAGTGATGTAAAGCTGCACATGCAAGAAGTGAAGGTGATTGTGATGAACAATTTGTTGCAAATAAGGGTTGGTTAAGTGCTTTCAAAGTGAAGGCAAATTACACAGCTTCAAGGACAGGGAGAAGTTATCCATCAGTAGGGTATTTGTAATCCAGTAGGATATTCATAACTCAACAATTTCCACCTGCTCCCCTACCATGCGTTTAAGTCGTTCATACAGAGTATTCAGACTTTAAGTAATTGTAGTTCAAAATTGATCACCTGTGAAACACATCATCCCTTGTTTCAGTTTTTATTTTGTCATCAGGAAATACATGTCAGTGGGGTTTGATTTGGGATTTCCTTGATTGGGAAAGGGAGGTGGCAAGTGGATGGCGTATCACAGTTGGATGAGTTGATCGAAGCTGTTCCTTTTCTGCTTTAGGAGCAGGGGTAATACCAAACTTGAACTAAACCTGTTGCCATGGAATCAACTCCAATTCGTAGTGACCCTACAGGACAGAGTAGAACTGCCCTGTAGGGTTTCCAAGGAGTGGCTGCTGTATTCCACCTGCAGACCTTTTTGTTTAGCAGCCAAGCTCTTAACCACTGTGTCACCAGGTCAGGGATGGGTAAAACATGCTCACATGCATAAAACATACTCCTTGTCCTCAAGGAAGGTTGCTGGGTGGTAGGAAAAGCTTATGCTCAGCTACTAAGTAGAAGGTTGGCGATCTGAATCTCCCCAGTGGTGCCAGGGAGAGCTGATGATCTACGTTTGGGACATTACAGTCATTGAAAACCCTATGGATCACAGTTTTACTGTGACACACAGGGGGTCGCCATGAATTAGAATTAACGCAGCACGTTCTCATCCTCCAGGAGCTTCTGATACTTGTGGGAGAGGGGACCCCTTGGATGGCGACCATCAGCAGGAGGAAAGATGAGGCTGTAGAAGCCCTACTGTGTGGGTCTTTCTCCACCTGCCTTTGGGTCTTCTCGCTGCTCTGGCTGCTTGCGGGGAGGGACTTCCTGAAGTTAGTCCTAGAAGGAGAAAACGAGGGTATTTGAATTTCTCCCCATGCGGACCTTGAGTTATGCCCTGCCCAAACTTGTTTCTTTTTTTATTGTTGAAAAGTATACACAGCAAAACATACACCAGTAGTCTCTGCATGTACAGACCAGTGACCCTGATTACATTCTTCAAGTTGGGCAGCCATTCTTGCCGCCTTTTTCTGAGCTGTACCCCATTAACGTGAACTCACTGCCCCCTAAGTTTCCTATCTAATCTGAGGGTCTGCTGTGATCAGTTTGATCCCACATAGATAGCTCTTAGAGGAACACAGTGGTCAAGGCAAGTGTTTCTTTACTAAACAAGTGAACCTGTTGTTCAGTTTAAAGAAAACTTCAGGAGATGTCTTGGTTTAAGGTTTAAAGATGATCTCAAGGCAGCGGTGGTCTTGGGAGTTCATCCAGCCTCTTTTGAATTATTTCTTACTTGAAAACACACAATCATTCCAGTTGACTGCCATCTGTTCCCAGATGTCCCTAAAAGTCACAGTGTTAAATGACAGTGGTTGGGGGTACAGAGGAGAGTGGTGGAGAAGGATTGTGGGGAAGGGTCCCCCCAGAGTGAGAACTCTGATGTTGCCCTTGAGGACGTTCTTGGGCCCTGTGCCACACCTGTGGGCGGGTTGTCAGGCAGAGGCTGGGACACTTGGCTCCTCATCTTAGCTTGGTATGGCGTTCCCAGTGAATGAGTTTGTAGTAGGCTGTTTCATAATAGAGCACTGATGCAGTCTGGTTCAATCCTGTCCAGCTGTGTACTGTAGCCTGAGGAGTTGTGCTGCCTCGCTGTCTTAGAATGAAGAATGTAGCTGATGCCAAAATTGAATAATGAGTAATGGCTTCATTGTGGTTTTTTCCTAATTTGCTCTTTTGAAATTTCAGTCACTTCAGTCTCACTGACTGATGATTAAACAGTCTATGTATGTTAAATTTTTGTAACTAATTAGTCAGCTGTGTGAATGGCTTAAATAGTCATGTCAGAATCACTATTTATTGGAAACATTTTTACTGAGCTCTCCTTCGTTTTGAGGTGAATTATTAAAGTTCTAGTGGCCTTTGTTCAGCTGACTCTGATTGGGTCACACTAAAGCAGATGGCTAGCTAAGCCGCAGGCATGAGCTTGAGAGTGGCCCTGTTAGATCTGGTTAGCTCTGGATGCCGTGGTCGTTCCAGTCAGTACCACATGTGCCCCTAGCCCCTTGCTGAAGACCTAGTGTTCTTTGCTAGGGTCACAAACTGTAACCCCTAAACCTCGTTTGCCGTGATCCTTGCATCTTAATCTGTTAAACAGGGCAACAGACAGACCTGTCTGTGTCCTTTACCAGCCCTGGAAACACGGAAGCACTGGGTCCTTCTGCCCAGTGAGTACCCGGCCCTTAGCAAAGGCAAAATGTGCGTGGAAACATCCCCTTCTTCCCCTGGGATTGCTGTGAAGTCAGATGGCCAGAGGTGAAAGCATGGGATTTGGGAATGAAAAAAAACCAAGCTCAATTTTACAACAAAATAGTTTTGTGGTTTGAACAGATTTTAAGCTTCTGGGTTTAGTTATTTTTTATCATGTTTTCTAAAACAGCCTTTTTTTTTTTTTTAAGTACACAATTTGGTGACTTTTATTAAAATTATACGTGTGTATCCATCACCACACAATTGAAAATGTTTCCATTGTCCCCAAAAGAAACCTCATACCCTATAGTGACAGCCTGCCTGTCTCCCTATCCCCTACTCTCGATTCCAGCCCCAGCAACCATGAATCTACTTTCTAGCTCTATAGTGTATTGTGGACACTTCATATAAATGGAACCATCACTATATGTGGTCATTTGTGACTTGACTTCTCCCAGCATGATACTGTGGTTTATCCGTGTTAAAATGTTTATCAGTATTTCATTCCATTTTATTCCATTGTTTAGATAGACTGCATTTAATGTATCCATTTATCAATTGATGGACATTTGAGTTGTTTCAAGTTTTTTGCTGTTATGTGTAAATGCTGCTGTGAAGATTTGTGTACAAAGTTTTGTGCTGACATGCGCTCTCATTTCTTTGGGGTCTATATGTTACCCTGGGTAGTATATATATATATACCCTAGTGCTACAGTGGTTATGAGCTTGGCTACAAACCAAAAGGTTGGCAGTTTGAATTCACCAACTTCTCCTTGGAAACCCTACGGGACTGTTTTACTCTGCCCTGTAGGGTCACTGAGTTGGAATCAATTCGATGACACAAGTTTGGTTTTTTTGGTATATATCTAAGACAAGAATTGCTGGATCATATGGTGTCGTAGTCATCTAGTGCTGCTGTAATAGAAATACCACAAGTGGATGGCTTTAACAAAGAGAAGTTTATTTCCTTACAGTAAAATAGACTAAAAGTTCAAATTCAGGGCATCAGCTCCAGGGGAAGGCTTTCTCTCTCTGTTGACTCTGGAGGAAGGTCCTTGGCCTCAGTCTTGCCATGGTATAGGAGCCTCTCTGGCTCAGGGACCCCAGGTCCAAAGGACATGCTCTGCTTGTGGCACTGCTTTCTTGATGTCAGGAGGTTCCTCTGTCTGCTCACTTTCTTTTATATCCCAAGAGATTGCCTCTAGACACAGTATAATCTCTTAGATTGAGTCCTGCCTCACCGACACAACTGCCACCCATCCTCCTTCATGAACACCGTAGAAGCAGGCTATGCAGCATATAGGAAAATTACAATACCAGAAATCACAGCCCAGTCAAATTGATACATAGCCTTTTGAGTAGTTGTCAGATTGTTTTCCAAAGTGTCTACACCCATTTATGTTGTAAAAAGATTCAAATTTCTTCACATTTGGGGCAACGCTTGTTATAATCTGACTTACTGACTATAACCATCCTGGCGGGTGTGAAATTGTACCTCACTGTGGTTTTAGTTAGCATTTTCCTAACTGGCCAACAATACTGAGCATCTTTTCACGTGTGTATTTATTGCCTGTTATTTTCTTTGGAGAAATGGCTATTCAGATCCTCTGTTCGTTCTTAAGTTTGGTATTCTTTTTATTACTGAGTCATAAGAGTCTTTCATATATTCTAGACACAAGTTTTTTCTCAGATATGTGTTATGTAGTTTTTTAACCATCCTGTAAGTTGTCTGTTCACTCCTGATAATGTCTTCTAAACATAAATGTTTTAAAACTTTAATTTTAATGATGTCCATTTTAATTTTGTGGCTGGTTTTTGTTGCTTGTGATTTGGGGGGTCATACCTAAGAAACCATTGCCTAATTTAAGACCACGAAGATTTACTGCTCTGTTCTCATCCGAGTTCTGTGGTTTGGGCTGTTCCATTTAAGTCTTTGATCCGTTTTGAGTTAGTCTTTGGTCCATTTTGAGTTAACTTCTGCATATGGTTCTGAAGTGAGTGTCCAACTTCCTCTTTTGCGTCCAGATGTCCAGTTGTCCAGCAGCATTCATTGAAAAGACTCTTCTTTCTCCCATTTCATCATTTTGGCATCCCTGTTCAGTTTCAGTTGGCCATAAAGGAGCCCTGGTTGTATGGTGGTGAAAGTTCTTGGGTGCTAACCAAAAGGTTGGGGGTTTGAACCCACCAGCTGCTTCATGGGAGACAGATGTGGCCGTCTGCTCCTCTTTTGACTCTGTTGACTGTAAATGTGAGGTTTATTTTAGACTCTTCATTCTATTCCATTGATCTGAAATTTTTGCTTGCATGAGTATCACGCTGTCTTGATTATCGTATTTTCACATAAATAATGTGCACCTTCTACTTGAAGGAAGGGCACGGTTGGCAAACTAAGGTATTTTTATAAGTGCACTATGCTAATTTTTTTTGTAACATGCAACAAACAGTTGACACAGCACGTTTATGAAAATACCTTGGAGAGGGGCAGGAAGGCATGGCTGGCAAACAAAGTGTGTTTTTTAGTTAAAAACAGTACTTTATAGTAAATGTTGAAATCAGAAAGGGAGAGTCCTTCGACTTTGTTCTTCTAACATTGTTTTGGCTATTTGGGTGCCTTGAAATGCCTATGAATTTCAAAATGAGTTGGCCAATTTCTGCAAATTCTGAGGTTTTCATAGGGATTACCTTGAATCTGTACATCGATTTGGGTAATAACTGCCGTCATAACATTATCTTCTTGTCCATCTGCACAGGGTGTCTTTCCATTTATTTAGGTCTTTAATTTCTTTCAGTAAAGTTTAATAGTTGTCAGAATATAGTTTTACTCTGCTTATATATATAAGCAAAGTATAAGTTTTTCTTTGCTTAAATTTATTCATAAGTATTTTTTTTTCTTGTGTTATTCTAAGTGGAATTATTTTCTCAATTTCATTTTTAGTTTGCTCATTGCTACTGTATAGAAATAAAAGTGCTTTTGTTGTATCAATCATATATCCTACAAACTTGCCGAACCTGTTTATCAGAAAATTTTTAGTGGAGTCCCTAGAATTTTCTATATACAGGACCTTGTCATCTGCAGATAGGAGTTGTTTTTACTTCTTTCCAGTTTGGAAGCCTTTTGTTTCATTTTCTTCCATAGATAGTTGCCTAGTTGGAACTTCACGTAGTTTTGAATAGAAGTGGCGAGTGAGGACATCCTTATATTCCTGACATTAGGGAGAATGGTTAGTCACTTCCACGGAGTCCTGGTACTTCTAGGGAGGTTACTAGTTGGTGGTCCTGTGAAGCCACGCGAGCTCTCAGTGGTGAGTCTGAGACACTGATTGAGTTTAATTTATAGTCTCTGCCGCCTGCTGTAGCAAACTGGAGTCCAGCATGGCCAGTTCTGCTTAATACTTGTTTTCTAACATTGATCTTTTTTACAGTGAAATTTCGGCTAATTGGAGAAATCTATAGAATTCATCTTTTTTTTTTTCTCATCCTTCCATGAGCAAATATGCGTATAGACTCAGAGGACAGATAAAATCTGGGGACGTATTAATGAACAGCCCTAATTTTATGACTAGCCCGGGGACCACATGTAAAGGAGGTGGGGGGAAGCGTTCTGGGGCTCACTTTGAGATTTTTCCAGATTAAGTAATAATTCCTTTGGAAATCCGGTCGTATGAATGTGGGCTTGGAGACAAGCTCTTTCGTTCTTTTGTCCTTGCACCGTGGGTGAGTGCAGTCATAGTCGTCATACCCTGGGAGGGCCTCTGCCTTTCGTAACTGTTCAGAGAACAATAGGGGAACTTGCTGCTCAAAGACACTGTCCTCCTCATCTTATAAATGACGAAATAGTTCAGTAGCGGTGAAGTCATGCCTAAGGTCACAAGTATTCTTCCCCAGAGTATTTGTGACATAACAGAGCCCCAGTTACTGGCTAGTTGAGTGAGGTAGGCCTGAGACCTCCAGAGCATGCCCTGTATTTGGGGTTCGTTTGGCTCTATACTAAACACTGCCCAGTTCTCTTCCTCCTATCTCCTGGGAGAGGCTGTGGCCAGCTAACAGGCTGGCCTGATGGAGCCTAGGGGCTCTGGAATCCAAGGCAGTCACATCCTAGCTAAACAGCTGGCTCTGCTCTGGACACGGCAGTTCTTGCTACACTTTCTTTTTGGTTGTCATCCCGCTGGAATGAAACTGTAGGTAGCAGGGTTGGGGCTTGGCAGGGTAGAGTCGTGACTCAGTAGCCTGCTTAGAACTGAAAGGTGTGTTTTTAAAGCAGACAATATTTTCTGTTTAGAAGGAAAAAAACAAAACAAAACACTTAGGTGCTACATTTTTTTCCGTGTTTTTTCTCTTTTAAAGCCATCCCTTCCACCCTGCACGGTTTGCACTGATGGTCATGGGAGAGTGGGCGTTTCTTTTTTTAAAAGGCAAGATAAGAGAAGTAGAGGCCCAGAGGATCAGTTGTCTAAAGTTAGATAGCTAGAATATTGAATGGAGCATGTCATGGGAGGAGAGGGGTAGTGAACTTGGAAGAGACACTGATGTCTAAGATACGATTGTTTCCCTTGTTGCACAGCTGTTTGAATGTGTAGAGTTGGTAACTGGTAGCTCTTGGGCGCCTAGATGGGAAATTCTAGTCACGAATCCCCTAGTGGTAGAGATCCAATGCTGTGACTCACTGGCTGTTGGCTGGGACTCATGGATGACCAGTAACTCATTAAAATGACAAAGTTCATTGATAACCCAACGATTGGTAATAATTTATTCTGTCACCATTACCCCCCAAGGAATGACGAACCCTTGGACTGTCCTCAGAAAGTGATGAGCTGCTCAAACTGGGGCCTTTCTGTTTAATATACAATGGAAGCCTGTGGTTAGTCTCTGTAACAAAGGTGTCTTTCAAAGTCAGTAATGCTTTCAGTTGCCTTTTGATTTGCTCAGTACCATCTCTTCTCAGCAGCCTTGTCTTTGCTTGTTTTGAACTCAAAAGTACTTGAGAGGCTTTACAGTATGTATTAGGTCTGGACGTCTGGGGTAGAATCCAGGTCTGCCAGTTACTCTATGCTCTTGTAACAACTTATGTCCTCACAGGGGTACAACAAGGGTTAAATTAGTTACTACAGATAAAGTATTTAGAAAAGTACTTGGCAGGTAATACATACTCAAATCTTTGTAGTTGAGTAGTTATAGTGATGATATTATATTGCTGCTGCTACTGCTTCTGTAACTACACCACCGCCTCTCAGGGTCAAAGGTGAATTAACTGTAATTGAGCTGTATTTCAAAAAGAGTTGAAGACAACTTATTCATGACAGAAATACCTTCCTTCCTTAGCAGTTGGGGTAGAATGATAGGAGAACGAGGTCCATCACAAGGCGCACTGCAGCTTCTTTCCTGGATCCTTGTGGCTGTGCATCCTTAGCATGTAGGGAGTGTTCTTGGTTGACCAGATGTAGCCCAGCTCCTTCCAAGCTCACCTAGTGCTGGAAAAGCATTCTAATCAAATGGAGTAGATTCAGAGATGAAGAAGTTCTATTTTTAGGACAAACTTGGGACAATATGTAGAAGAAAAAAAGAAATAATAAAAATTAAAAAAAAAAAAAAACAAAAACAAAAAACAGAAAAGATTCCTGGGGCCTGGGGCTCACCTCTAAATTTTTCACCATTAAATGATTCTTACGGAAAGCCAACAGCATAAATGTAGGCCTGGGGAGAATCATTTTTCATTCTTTTAATATTTGGGTAGTAAATAGCCAGGAACAGTTTGCCCCAAAAGATAATTACTGACTGAAGGTTTAGAACTTGGTGATGTGACTCTGTCTAGGATTGCTAAGCTTCTAGGAAGTTCTTGGCTTCCAGGAACTGTAGCTGGAATCACTTACAGTACCTGGTCTGGTTCCAGACGTGTAGTAAGGATGGTACCAAGTAAATGAGCCGTTAAACAACCAAGCAGAAATTCCTCCTGGGTCCTTGCTAACACCTGTCCCTTCTTCTCTTGACTGATAGGTATCTCAGATGAAGACATTATCAACATCACTCTCCCTACTGGTGTCCCCATTCTCCTAGAACTGGATGAAAACCTGCGTGCCGTTGGACCTCACCAGTTTCTGGGCAACCAGGAGACAATCCAAGCAGCCATTAAGAAAGTAGAGGATCAAGGAAAAGTGAAACGAGCTGAAAAATGAATTCCTTCCCTAGTGTGGCCTCAGAATAGGTGGGAAAGCAGTGGCATGTGTAGAACATTATGGGTGCTGATCTCTCTCCCCATGTCTCTGCCTCGCTCGCTCTCTCCCATGAATTTGCATTTTCCAGAGCTATAGGTAACTTATCTTTGTCTAGGTAATGGTTTTAGGGTGCTGGAGTGCTTCTGTCATACAACTTAGGAGTTAGCAGTCTGCAAGCCCTGTTTGAATTAGTTACCAAGCAGTTAACCAGTGAGGCTTGATCAAGGTCCTAAGTTTCTGAGATGAGAGAGTAATAAGTAGAGGTGAAGTTCAAGGGTTACATCGTTCAATAAATCCGCTAGTATTGAGTCACCATTGCCAGGCACTATTCCAAGTCTGAGGTCACGGCAGTAAACAAAAGATAAAACCCTTGAAGTTTGCCTTGTTGTTTACTTAGTTGTCTGAGGTAGTTCACTTCACCTTTGTGTTTACCAAGACTTTCTGAGGTGGTGAGAAAGGGTATTAGATAATTCACTATACTAAAGTATTTATTACTAGTCTTTTGCTTTAGGAAAAGAGGTGCTGTGATAGTTAAGACCAGAGACCCACTGAGTGTGAATGTCACAGGTGGGTTCTGCGAAGCAAGCAGTGACAAAGACAATGCTGAAGTTCAGGAAGGCCCTTGAGCTTGTCTTTAGTTCAGGGATATCCTTTGTCTAGTAGTGTTCCTCTTGGCCACTAGAATTATCAACACATAGACAACCATAGCTGTTTGTGATCTTGTTTCTGTTTTTGTTCTTTTGTGCTGTAATTTTTGGATTCTTAAAATTGGTTTAGAAATAAAATGCTGTGACTGAAAAATGACACCCTCGAAGTATCTTGAATGTATTTCATAAGTGAAGGCCTTTGAGCTGGTCTTCAGCTCGTTGCTTTGTGTAACACTGTAAGAGTCTTGTTTATTTCAACATGTAAACTTCTAAAAGCCATGCAACTGCGTGGTCTCTAATTTTTAATGTAGGATTTTTAGTTTAGGACTCTCATGGTACCGGATGAAAAAGATGGTTGACAAGAAGAGAGATGAAGCTGGCTTGTGCACAGCTGGCCACACCTGTGCTGCACAGGATGTGGGAGTATGTGTTATACAGACGCCCTGATTTCTATAAATTGTAGCTTAAGGTCTGGGGAAAAGTAGAACATAACACATACATATTTATTCACAGGAGCAGGGAAAATGGTATATTGCAGTTTCTCACATAACTTGGTTGTTCGTCGGCTGAAAGGGAAGATGACAGTATTTAGCATTAGAGTACCAGGAGACGTATGGACAAAACTGATCACTTACCAGTCATACTTTTTGCCACAGTGTGTCGTTAGATGCTGTGGATATGGTAGTTTTTATGTCCCTAAGCCGTTGTCTCTTTCAAAGCCAGTAACATGTATTTCAGTGACTAATCCCTATAAAAAATGTCTAGCTCTCATAGCTGCTACAGATGTTAGGTATTTACCATTTCGTCACGGTTTTCTGTTGGCAGAGTATTTAATTTATTTGTTTCATATAAAACTGTCTTTAGAAGGAAACTCCTTCTAAAGCCCTTGTTACTGCGTGGTCTCCGTTTGATCTTTAATGTAGAACTCTTGTAGCACTGGATGAAGACGGTTGACAAGAAGAGATGAAGTTGGCTGGACGTATGTGTGGTGCCAAGGACATGGAATATGGATAACCTTAACATTTTGGATGAAGACTGGTTTCTTTACTACAAGCCGCCTTTTTTCTGCCATTGCTTGACTGGATGATATCCCCCTAGAGATCAGGGTGGAGAATGCAGCTACCAGATCTTACTTGAATTCCTTCATCTCTGGAATCAGCTCCCTGAGTTTTCTGGCAGGTGTGGGACCCGGTCTTAACCCAGCCTGAGATCCTAGAGTTGGATATTCCTTCAGCGCCCTTTTAGATGTCCACTTTTAGGGGACATGGATGCCCTGACAGCACGATGTGCTTTTGCACACCAAGCACTCACTCTGGGATCTTCCAGGCTTCCTAAGCTAGTGACCATTTCTGTTGATACTTTCTGATATAATTTACTTTGACTGTTTTTGAGATCTTGGCTGAAATCTGAACAGAGTACACAATTTTTAAAAAACTTTGTGTACAGTTAACTCTCAAAAGCTCCAGCCCTTCCATGTTAGGAGTGCCCAGTGAATCTGTTGGCTCTGCAGTGTCAACAGGACATTAGATTGTTTTGGTGCAGGAACCTCGAAGCTGCAAACCTGTAGACATCCTCTGAAGCTGCATTGGAGTGTAGGGATGTTTTTCCTGTTAAAAAGCCAGCATGTGTTAGAAGTTTGGCCTTGGAGAGAGTGACTTTTGTCCTGGGTATATCCCCCTGCAAATTTGGGTATGCTCTGGGGCCAGCTGGCTGTGTTCCTCTGCCCAGTCTGGTGATTGTCCCAGTTTGGGTCCAATGTAGCAAGACAGCACAACAGCAAAGAGCCTCATCTGCTTCTAGAGTTTTAATTTTTAAATATCTGAGACAGGTCATGTGTCCCAGTAGACTGAAAACTGTTTCTCTAAAAAAGAAGTTGTGCTTCAGAAAAGGGAGGTTTTTGCATTCTCTGGTGCTCATTTGAACGATGAATCAGTGAAATGTCCATGGTTAGTATTTTTTGTTGTTAGGTGCTGTTAAGTCAGTTCCAACTCATGGTGAAACTCCAGACAACAGAACAAAGTGTCCCCAGTCCTGTACCATCACACTTGTTGCTATGTCTCAGCCCGTTGTTGCAACACGTATCACACAGTCTTATTGAAGATCATCGTCTTCTTTTGCCAGTCCTCTACAAAGCATGATCTCCTTCTCCAGGAACTAGTTTCTTCTAATAACGTGTCCCAAGTAAGCAAGATGAAGTCTTGCCATCCTCATTTCTGAGGAGCTTTCCAAGACATGTTTGTTTGTTCTTCTGGTACTCCATGGCATGTACATTCAGTGTTCTTCACCAGCATGGCAAATCAAATGCTTCAGTTCTGTATAATCTGAAAAGAATTTTTTATGTGCAAGGTGTGAAAGGACAATTTGTTGATATGATCTGGCCATTTAGTCAAGTTCTGTTGTCCACTATTTACAGATAATTTTTTTTATCTTGGATCTTGACTTTTTTTTAATTAAAACGTACTCTCTACATGTACACTTGAATGCCTGTGGTTCTTTATCTGCTGAACTAGAAAGTCTCCTTGTGCCCTATAGCTTTTGGAGGAAGAGTGGTTTTTCTAGTTAATACATGAGCCTGTTAGAACCAGTCCCTATTGAGTGGCAGTCAGCCAACTTGGCCAAAAGTGAAAATCCTTCTGTGCTCAGGTTGCTACCCCCAGAGAGGTCAGAGGTGAAATCTTGTTTTCCTGTCTACTGTGTAGCTGTAGTTTGTTGTCTTAGCCTCTTCAAATATGCTGACAAAACAGATTTATTAAGGATTGAAGGAAATTGATTGAGGTCGGAGAACAGCTCTCACAGAGAATATATTCACCATTCCTAGCGTCACTTTATATTCGTCTTCACATTTTTACAAATAAAAATATCTGTAGTAATCTCTTCATGGTTTGACCTTCCTCTTGCCCAGGAAGACTTGCGTATGTTCTGCCTACATTCTGTTTCCTCTCAAAAACACTTGAAAAGTGCCTCCACATGGCAGACTCCAGTCACATTTCCTGTTTGTCTTTTACACAGTTGAATTTTTACAAGTCTTGGTCTCACAATGTAAAACCTTTCATGATATTAAATCCCCCTTGTCTCTCAGCAGACCTGGTTCTGAAAGTTGCTTTGCTAAGCTGTAGCCAGAGGGTTTTCAGACTGGACTGGGATGGGAAATTAAACCGCTGGTGGAACACCCACAATGTAAGGAACCTAGTCATCCAATGGAAACCCTGGTAGAACAGTGGTTAAAAGTTAGGGCTGCTAACCAAAAGGTCAACAGTTTGAACCTACCAGGTACTCTTTGGAAACCATATGGGGAAGTTCTCCTTTGCCTATAGGGTCACTGAATCAGA
This sequence comes from Heterohyrax brucei, assembly GCA_028571685.1. Lineage (NCBI taxonomy): Eukaryota > Metazoa > Chordata > Mammalia > Hyracoidea > Procaviidae > Heterohyrax > Heterohyrax brucei. The sequence goes on along the minus strand of CM053147.1, from coordinate 14,353,206 downwards.
ATCAGCTTGACAGCAACAGATTTTGTCATCCAGTTTCTCAAATGACTAAACAGTTTGGCAAAAATTAAAATCACTCTTTCCTACTGTTGGTAAAGTTTTATTTATTGAAGGACAGTCTAGCTCTACAATTTAACCTTTGTCTCTGAGACAAAGGTTAATTGTCAAAAAAATTACCATCATCCTTTGGTGATTTCTAAAAGGTAAGCTAGAGTGTCACATTGCTTTCTGTAAACATGTAATAGAGTCCTGTCGATTTTTGCCTTTTGAGTTGAAGTTGGTCGTTTAAACTTAAATTTGCAATTTGACAGGGACACATTTAAAGATATAAAAAACTTGAGATACCCACAAAAGTAGAAGTATATGAATAGCACAAAGAAACTCATGTATCCATCCCCAGATTACAAGACTTAAGACAGACATTTGGTGTATCTGCTCATGCTTCTCATGCCAGTGGAGTATTTTGAACAGATGCCAAACATCAAACGGTAGATTTTAAAAGGGAAACAGCCTAAATAGTCTTCAATCAGTTAAAAATACAAGTCATTTAGGAGTCTGTACTGAACTTGGTCTTTTTTGGTACTTGAGGGAGACTAAATGGCAGCCATTTCAAAGTTGTTTGATTTACAATTTGACTTGGATGTCATCTAGATGATTTCCAGTTGCCACCTAGAAGCATGCTAGTCTGTTACTTGTGACTTCCACGGGGTAAACTAAAATAATCTAGTACCTCTGGTATTAAATTAAAAGATGAAAATGTGTGTGAGATTTTTAATAAGTAATTCTGAAAATATCTTGTAGAATATTTTTAAAATCAGTAAGTTTATGGATGTTATTGAAAATAAGGTTTACTATGGGAAAAGGAAGTTAGTGAATGAAAGATGGAAAAGAATCACATGTTACTGGTTTTCAGCTAGAAGTTTTTTTTTATTGTGATTGAGTGAAAATATACAATCCAATTAAATTTACATGCCTGCCTGTCTGCAGCTCCTTCTGCTCTCCTTGCCCGGTGACAGCACACTCCTCCTTTGCATTCTATACATGTCATATCCTCTTAACAATCTCCTGTCCTCTTCTCTCTGCCCTCTCCTTTCCTTTCTAGTAAGAGGCCAGTAGGACAGCATCCTATAGATTCATAGAACCATAAAGTACACACACTGCCTGGTCACACTGTGTCCCCAGGTCCAATCCATTCCTGTCCGTAGAGTTGATCTCAGTGATGTTTTCTGGTCAGGGGTAGCAGCAGGTGCAGGGTCTGTGCTCCTAGGGAAACCCCCAGGCCTTCAAACCATCAACTGTGGTCTTTTAGTGAGGTTCTTCAGGTACGACCCTCTTTTTCTCATGGTGCCACTGGGGCTCGTGTGTGCCGCATCGTGGCTGTCTTTGGTGGTAGCTGGGCACCATCTGGTTCAACTGGTCACATGTTGATGCAGTCACCCATTCACATGGGTCCTTCTGTTGTCTGGGCTCTTTTTCCCTCCTGTCTTTGTTGTCCGTGTTGATCACCTGTTCCAGCTGAGTTGGGACCATTTGGTGTACCTCAGATGGCAGCTTGACAGCTCTTAAAAACCCTAGATACCACTCACCAATATGGGGTACAGAAGACTCTTAGCAATAGGCTAGTTACATCAGTTGGCCTCAATGTCCCCTGAGAGCATGGTCACCAGACCCCTGCCCCTGCTACTCTGTCCTTGCAGTATTGGATTAAGACTACAGGACTTTTCAGTTTATGTTGAAGTCTAGTTAAGTTGATCTTCTGTCTACTGTTACTGCTTTCATGCAACCAAATGTCTGTCAACTAGTCTATGACCAGCCCCCTCCCTCCTTCCTCTCTCTTGCAGCCACCAAAGAGTCTTGTCTTCTTTATATGAGTTTTTTTAGGGGTCTCATACAATGTTTGTCCTCGTGCAGCTGATTGATTTCACTTAGCATAATGTCTTCCAGTTGAAACCAGGGTATGAGATGCTTCCTAAAATCATCATTGTTCTTTATCATTGCATACTGTTCCATTGAATATATGTCCCATAGTCTGTTTATCCATTCATGTGTTGTTGGGCATCTGAGGTGATTCCGTCTTTTAGCTGTTGTGGACTGTGCAGCAATAAACATTCATGTGTAGGTATCTGTTCATGTGGCTGCCCTTGATTCTGTAGGATATATTCTAAGCAGTGGGATTACTGGATCAAATGGTATATCTCATTTCCAGCTTTTTCCGAAAGTGCCAGATTGCTTTCCAAGGAGGTTGTACCAATTTGCAATCCCATCAACAGTGTAGGAAAGTTCCAGTTTCTCCTCAGCCTCTGCAGTGTTTGCTGTTTGTGTTTTTCAGGTCATGGCCAACCTTGTTGGGATCAGATGGTATCTCATTGTAGTTTTGATTTGGATTTCTTTAATAGCTAATGATCGTGAGCATTTTCTCAGGTGTCTTTTGGCTGCCTGGATGTCCTCTTTCTCCTTTGCCTGTCACTTAATTGGGTTATTTACCTTTTGTTGATATTTTGCAGAAGCTTGTAGATTATGAAGATCAGATGTCAGTCTGACATGTAGTTTCCAAATATTTTTTCCCATTCTGTAGGTGGTCTTTTAACTCTTGATGAACTCTTTAGTTGAACGAAAGTGTTTTTCTTAGTAGTTTCCATTTATCTATTTTCTGTGCCTTGTGTGTCAGATTTTGGAGTCTGTCTAATCTGTGTATTAAAACTTCCATTGTTGACCCTATTTTTTCTTGCATGGTATTTATTGTTTTAGGTTTGATATTTAGGTCTTGGATCCAATTTGAGTTAGTTTTGTTTTTGTGTAAGGTGTGAGATGGGTCTTGCTTCAATATTTTGCAGACGGATGTCCGATTTTGCCAGCACCATTTGTTAAAGAGATTGTTTTTACCCCAGTTTAATGTCATAGGGCCTTTGTCAAATATCAGCTGTTTATAGGAGGATGGTGGCATCTCTGGGGTCTCAACTCTGTTCATTAGTCTATATGTCTCTTTTTTTAATCAGTACCAGGCTGTTTTGACTACTGTGGCAATGTAGTACATCCTAATATTGGGTAGTATGAGGCCTCCCACTGAGTTCCTCTTCTTCAGTAGTGCTTTGCTTATCTGGGGTTCCTTCCCTTCCAAACAAAGTTGGTGATTTGTTTCTCCATCTCATTAAAAAAAAGTCACTGGAATTTGTATTGGGATCACATTGTATATGTAGATTGCTTTGGGTAAAGTAGACATTTTCACTGCGTTAAGTCTTTCAACTGCAAGTATTTCTATGAGCTTGTGTGTTTGTGTGTGTTTCTTGGCCCCTCCCTATTAGGTCTTGCTTCTAAAGGGGCATAGAAGCAATAATACAATGAGTATTCCTAGTTCCCAGATTGTGATTTCTAAATATTAAACTGTGAAACTAGGGATGTTTGGGGAAAACAGCTGATTCCAGGTGTTGGGCAGATAACACAAGATGAGCTTGGAGCATATGCAAAGACTGAAGGGACACAGAAGTGGCTTAGAATACCAGTTTGGGATAATTTAAGATTAAAAGAAATAAAGGTAATGGATTATAAAATATGACATTTTAAAGTAATACATAAGTCCATTGTTAGGTGCTGTCAGTTGGATTCTAACTCATAGGGACCCTCCACACAACAGAACGAAGCACTGCCCAGTCCAGCTGCATGCCCACAATCGCTATGCTTGAGCCCACTGTTGCAGCCACTGTGTCAATGCATCTTGTTGGGGATCTTTTATTTTTAGATGTCTCTGTGCTTTACCAAGCATGATGTCCTTCTCCCGGGACTGATCCCACTTACAGCATATCCAAAGTATGTAATATGTAGTCTTTACGTGCTTGCTTCCAGTGAACACTCAAGTCGTACTTCTTCCAAGACAGGATGGTTCGTTCTTTGGCAGTCTATTGTATATTCAGTATTCTCCAACACCATGTTTCAAAGGTGTCAGTTCTTTGGTCTTCCTTATTCATTGTCCAGCTTTTGCATGCATAGGAGGTGATTGAAGACACCATGCCATGGGTCAGGTGCACCTTAGTCTTCAAAGTGATAGCTTTGCTTTTTAATACTTTACAGAGATCTTTTGCAGTAGATTTACCCAATGCAGTACATCTTTGATTTCTTGACTGCTGCTTCCGTGGGTGTTAACTGTGGATCCAGACAAAATGGCCTTGTACTGGAAGAAGATAACCATCTGGAACTCGCATAGTTAGAAGTCAATGTCTGGCTTCAAAGGACAGGCTGACTGTCTTGTTAGGAGCTAGTACAGCTGGTGACTTGAAGTTGAAACCAATGCTTATTTACTATTCTGAAAATCCTAAGGCCCTTAAGAATTATGCAAAACTGTTGTGCTCTATAAATGGAACAACAGAGCCTGTTTACAGCATGGTTTACTGAAAAATTTCACCCCACAGTTGAGACCCTCTGCTTAGAAAAAGAGTCAAAATACTGTTACTGTAAAATACAGATTCTTGCCACCTGTCACAAAGCCAATACTGAGACAGGGGTGAGATGAGTAGTAAGAGGGCTTTATTGTAGACCAGCATGCAAGACATAGAGGGGAATAGGATACTCCAAAAATCTGTCTGCCTGTTGGAGACTAACCAGAGGGTTTTGCAGGGGCTAAGCCGATGAATTTGACAAATATTGCTTCCTGTTTAAGATGGGCAGGTTGACCTCCTGTGGGTATTCTTTCAGGGTCCATTGGCACCATCCTGGTTTCAGTCACAGGATGGGCTCCCATTGTCTGGTTTTCTTGCTCCAGGTCTTATTAGTTGCTGTTTTACTTCTTTAAGTAGAATATAAGTTAATTTTAAACTTCGTAGAACATGAATAGGAGGAGGAAGACGGGAAACAAATCATAAATCACAAAATCTGCAGAGTACATGAAAGCTAACCAGATAAGTCAGACAGAAACAACACTGTGATATACAGGATGTTAGGTCCCTACAATCCCTTTCTCATGCTGCCTGTTTCAATACTGCTGCTCACTGACAATGTACCTAGTCATTCAAGAGCTCTGATGGAGAGGTGCGAGGAGGTCTATATAATTTTCATGCCTCCTACAGCATCCGTTCTGCAGTGCATGGATCAAAGAGTAATTTTGGCTTTCAAGTCTTACTATTTAAGAAATATGTATCAAAAGTTGATAGCTGCCATAGATAGTAATTCCTCTGATATTAGATGCCTTTGAGTCGATTCTGACACATAAGAAGTCTGACAAGTTTGCAAACTCATCCTAGAAAAAATGCTACTCCCTCATTGCTGAAAATCACTATGGTCGCCTGTGGAAGTACTCCGCTTAGGAAGCTATGCACCAGTGCCAGCACCTAGTCTTCCCTTCAAAGCAGTTTTAGAACTCTTCTTCTGAAATGGCCATCAGGGCTGTCGTCATATTACCCTTAATGTCATGAATGTTGTCGAAATGCTTTACTTTATCTTTGGGGGCCAGATCAGGTGAGTAGGTAGGGTGTTGCAATACAATTATTTGTTTAATGCCTAAAAACTTTCTCACAGACAACTATACAGTTAAGTTCAGGAACTTACCACCATGCCACTGTGTATAATGGCCATTCCAGAAAGAGTTCCAAAATTGCTTTGAAGGGTGGACTAGGTACTGGAGTGGATGCACAGCTTCCCAAGGGGAGTACTTCAAAGGTGACTATAGTGATATTCAGCAATGACGTCTGTAACACTTAGAACAATTAAGTTCACAGACTTAATTGTCAGCCCTGTAGCAACTCTGCACAACAGAACAAAACACTGCCTAGTCCAGCACCATGCCCACGATGATTTTTACACTTAGGCCCATTGTTGCAACCACTGTGTCAATCCATCTTGTTGAGAGTTGTCCTCGTTTTTGCTGACCCTCTACTTTAACAAATATGTTTCTCTCCAGGGATTGATCTCTCCTGACAACATGTCCAAAGTATGTAAGACATAGTTTCACCATCCATGCTTCTAAGGAGCATTCAGGCTGTACTTCTTCCAGGACAGAACTGTTTGGTCTTTTGGCTGTGTATGATGTGTTTAATATTCTTCTCCAACACCACAATTCAAAGACGTCAATTTTTCTGTCTTCCCTATTTACTGTCTAACTTTCACATGCATATGGTGCCCATTGAAAATACTATGGCTTAGGTCAGATGCACATTAGTCTTCAAGGTGACATCTTTTCGAATTCCACTGATAGATCTTGGCAAAGTAAATTGAGATGTTAATGGAAAGGACTTAGCATTCTAGATGCCATTAAGAACATTGGAGAGTTGTGTGGGATCCAATTATCTACATTAACAGGAGTTTGAAAGAAGTTGATTCCAAAAGTGTTACATGACCTTGAGTGGTTCAAGGCTCCAGAAGAGGAATTAACTGCAGATGTGGCAGAAATAGCAAAAGAACTAGAATTAATCAGAAAAACAATGTCATTAACCACATAAATATCACAAAAGACAAGAATCACCTGATTTTGTCGATTGATGCAGAAAAGGCATTTGATAAAGTCCAACACCCATTCATGCTAAAAACTCTTAGCAAAATAGGCATAGATGGAAACTTTCTCAATGCAATAGGGGCCATTTATACAAAACCAACTGCCTACGTCATCCTGAATGGAGAGACTGAAAGACTTTCCCTTGAGAACAGGAACTAGACAAGGATGCCCACTCTCACCTCTCCTATTCAACGTACTAGAAGTTCTAGCCAGGGCAATTACACAAGACCAAGAAATAAAGGGCATCTGCATTAGCAAAGAAGAAGTCAAAATCTCCCTGTTCGCTAATGATATGATTGTATATGCAGAGAATCCCAAAGAATCTATAACTACTCAAACTGATAGAAGAGTTCAGCAAAGGCTCAGGATACAAGATAAACATAAGTAAATCAGTAGGATTCCTTTATACCAACAACGAGACTGTTAATGAAGAAGTCATGAAATCAATACCATTTGCTATAGCCCCTAAGAAGATAAAGTACCTAGGAATTAACCTAACCAGAGAAATAACAGGCCTTTACAAAGAGAACTAAAAGCCCTTGCTACAAGAAACTAAGAGAGACTTAGATAAATGGAGAAACCTACCCTGCTCCTGGATAGGAAGACTTAACATTGTGAAAATATCTATTTTACTCAAAGCAATCTACTTATATAATGCAATCCCCATACAAGTTCCAGCATCATTTTTAATGAGATGGAGAAACAAATCACCAAATTTGTTTGGAAAGGGAAGATAAGTAAGGTACTACTAAAGAAGAACACTCTGGGAGGACTCTCACTACCTGACTTCAGAACCTATTACACTGCCACAGTGGTCAAAATAGCCTGGTACTGGTATAAGAACAGACAGATCGATCAATGGAACACAATTGAGACCCCAGAGATGACATCATCTGCATATGAACAATTGATATTCAACAAAGGCCCTAATTAAACTGGGGTAAATACAATCTCTTCAATAAATGGTGCTGGCAAAATTGGATATTTATCTGCAATAAATTGAAACAAGATCCATATCTTATACTTTATACAAAAACCAACTCCAACTGGATAAAAGACTTAAATATCAAATCTAAAATGGTAAAGTTCATCCAAGAAAAAGTAGAAACAACAATGGAAGTTTTAATACACAACATAGACTTCGAAATCTGTTAAACCACAATCAACAGAAGAGAAAATAGATAAATGGGAACTATTGAGAATCAAACACTTTGCTCATCCAAAGACTTTATTAATAGAATTAAAAGGCCACCTACAGAATGGGAAAAAACATTTGGCAACTCTATGTCAGACCGACACCTGATCTCCATAATCTATAAGGTACTACAAAATATCAATAAGAAGGTAAGTCATCCAATTAAGTGATGGGCAAAGGAGATAGACAGACATTTATCTAAAGAGATCTAGGCAGCCAAAAAACACATGAGGACATGTTCATGATCTTTAGTTATTAAAGAAATTGAAATCAAAACTACACCCCAACAAGGTTGGCCATGATCCAAAAAATACAAAACAACAAATGCTGGAGAGGCTGTGGAGAAAGTGGAACTCTCCCTACCCTGTTGGTGGGGTTGCAAAATGGTCCAGCCTCTTTGGAAAGCAATATGGCGCTTCCTTAAGAAACTGGATATAGATATAACAGTTGAACCAGTAATTCCACTACCTGGAATATATCCTACAGAATCAAGGCCATTCACACCAACAGATACATGCACAAGAATGTTCATTGCAGCACAGTCCACGATAGCAAAAAGATGGAATCAACCCAGATGCCCAACAACAGGAATGTATAGGTAAACTACGGTATACATACTCAATGGAGCACTATGCAATGATAAAGAACAATGATAATTCCAGGAAACATCTCCTAACCTGGTTTCAATTGGAAGATATTATGTTGAGTGAAAGTAGTCAGCAACAAAAAGGCAAATATTGTATGAGATCCCTAAGATATGAACTTAAAAACAGATTTATGCATAGAAGAAAAAATTCTTTGATGGCTGCAAGGAAGGGGAGGGAGGGAGGGCGAGGGGAGAAAGGTTTAGATAGTTGGTAGAAATTTGGTTGGGTGAAATTGGTGATAGTACACATTAGAAACAAGTGGACTTCAACATGAGTACTCCTTCCATCTTAACCCAATATTGCAAGGACAGAGTAGCTGGGGCAGGGGGCAAGACACCATGCTCTTAGGCGAAATCTAGACCAATTAGCACAACTAGCATTTTGCTAAGAGGGCTATCTGCACCCCACATTGGTGAGTGGTGTCTGGAGTCTTAAAAGCTGCCAAGCTGTTGTCCGAGGGCACAGCAAATGGTCCGAACTCAGCAGGAATGGATGCTCACCGAGGACCAAAATGACACAGGGGAAAGACAACCCGGAAGACAGACCCACATGAGTGGATGCCTACATCGACTTGGGACCGGAAGAACCAGGTGGTGCCCGGTCACCACCAGTGACAGCCGCAATGGAACTCACAAAGTTGAGTCTCACTGGCAACACAAGAATAGAAACGGGTGCTCCCTGAGATCTCCACTAAAAGATCGCAGTTGATGGTCCAGCGGCGTCAGAATTCCCCTGGAAGCATGGCCCCTGGCCCTGATGCTGCCCTTGCCCATAAATCGTAATGAAGTTCCACTCTTCAGACAGGAATGTGTTGGACCTGGCAACACAGAGTGACCAATATTGGATGCATTTTATGGTTCTGTGCATCTCTAGCATATCATCCTGCTGACCTCTGGCTGGAGTAAGGGGAGTAGGTGGAGAGGAGGGCAAAGGAAACTGCTGGGAGGATGAGACATGTATGGAGCAGAGAGGAATAGTGTGCTGTCACTGGGCAGGGAGAGCAGTGGAAGCTGCATATAGGTAGACATGCAAATTTATATGCGAATGTATATTTTCACTCAGTCATAATAAGGAAAAAAAAAAAGAGACACAGAGCCTGCATGTGTGACTGAACTACTGCAATCTTGTGGTAAAGCTATAATGGATGAGAGGAGTTGCTTCTTACGAATGAGCAAAGGAAGTAGTTCCTGGAGATGGAGTCTACCCCTTGTGAAGACACTGTGAATGCTGTTGAAATGACAAGAAAAGATTGGGAATATTACATAAGCTTAGCTGTTAAGCAGGGGCAGAGTTTGAGAAGACTGACTCCAATTTTGAAAGAAGTTCTAGTTATGGGTGAAATGCTACCGAAGATCACTGCATGCTAAAGAAATTTTCCCTGAAAGGAAAAGTCAATGCAGCAAACGTTTTTATTGTCTTATTTTAAGAAATTGCCACAGCCGCTCCAGCCTTCAGCACCCACCGCCGAGACCAATCAGCAGCTGTCATCATCAAAGTTGGCTTCGCACCACCAAAAAGCATGACTCACTGAACACTCAGATGATGCTTAGCATTTTTTAATGAGAAAATGTATTTTAATTAAAGTCTGTACATTTTCTTTTTTAGACGTAATGCTATTGTACGTTTAATAGACTACAGCACAGTGTAAATGTTACCCGCATTGCCAAGTGCCGTCGAGTCTCTTGGGAAACCGAAATATTCGTGTGACTTGCTTTGTTGTGGTGAACTGGAACAAAACTTGAAATATCTGTGAGGTGTGCCTGTATATGTTTAGAAGCAGGCAGAAAGCAAGTATACAATCAACACCAACCCAACTCATAGCTGTTGAGTCGATTCTGACTCATAGTGACCATATAGGACAGAGTAGAACTGCCCCACAGAGTTTCCAAGGAGCACCTGGTGGACTTGAACTGCCGACCTTTTGATGAGCAGCCATTACACTTATCCACTACACCACCAGTGTTACCAAAAGCAAAAATAGTAAATGTTTGATTGGTCAGTTGAAGAAAAGGCTTATGATGTACTAATTTTTCAGCTTTTCTGTAGGTTTGAAATTTTTCAAAATTAGGAAACCAAGTGACAGGAGAAAAAAACTGACAGAGAAGCAAGTAAAACAGCTTTAACAAAATTGATTTTGTTGCTGAGAATATACAAGTGTCTTACTCTCTAGTGTTGCTGTAACAGAAATTTCACAAGTGGGTGGCGTCAGCAAAGAAATTGATTCTTTCACAGTCTAGGAGGCTAGAAGTCTGCATTCAGGGTGCTGGTTCCCAGGGAAAGCTTTGTCAGTTCTGGACAACATCCTTACTGTCACTGGTGTAGGAATTTCTTAGTACCCAGGTCCTGAAGATGTACTATGTTCCCAGCACTTCTTTTGATGGCATGAGGTCCATATCTCTTTGCTTGCTTATTTTTCCTTTTTGTTTCTTGTAAGATTAAGCCAGGGAAAACTCTTCTTATGTGGATCAGGACTGTCGTTAATGTAAGGGTTATGCTCATCCCACCGTAATCTGTTTCAGCACAACTTAATCTTACTTAGGAAACCCTGGTGGCATGGTGGTTAAGTACTATGACTGCTAACCAGAAGGTCAGCAGTTTGAATCCGCCAGGTGCTACACGGGGTAGTTCTACTCTGTCCTATAGTGTTGCTATGAGTTGGCATGGACTCAACAGCAGTAGGTTTGGTTTTGGTTTGGGAGTCTTACCTCGTTAACTACCGGCAGAGGCTGGGATTTACAACACAAATAAAAATTACGTCAGATCACAAAACAGAGGACAACCACATACTGTATTGGGAATCATGGCCTATCCAAATCGACACACGTTTTGGGAAGACACAATCCATAACACAGCAAAACATACACCCATTAGCAATTTTTACAGGTACAGTTCAGTGACATCGATTACATGCTTGGGGTTGTGAAACCATTCTCACCCTCCTTTTCTGAATTGTTCCTCCTCCATTAACATAAACTCAGTGCCCTGTAAGGTTTCAAGATTCCAACTAGTGTTTCAAGTTGTGGCCACCAACTTGATCCCATGTAGAAGTGAAACAGATTTGTATGATGTATAGCTAATAAAACATGTCCTGCAGTATAGAGTGGCTGCATACAGTGCCTGGTTTCTGTGCCTTTTATTCTTCCTGAAATCGCAGCCCTTGTTAGACAGGGGGAAAACATCTAAGTCTGCATCATATTGTCAAGAAACAAGTACGTTCACTTCATTTCTGCTATGCTCGTGGCTGTACTTATACATCAGACCTACAACCGGAAGTAAGAAGTTTAGCTCGTGTGCTGATACAGCAAAGCAAAAACAGCACGATGATTGCTGTCCCCTTGCAGCAGAACTCATCATAATGGGATATCTTGTTGCAAAGTCATCTCTCTTTATCCCCCAGTGGCTTAAAACAGCGCAACTTTGGTATTTTACAGTTCTGCAGGTTAAAAGTCCAACATAGACCTCAGTCGTCTAAGATCAAGGTATCGGTAGGTCTGTGGCCTTTCTGGAAGTTCCCTTTGCAGAAAGAAAAGCAGAGTCGTCTCTTTTAATCTTTTAGTACCTTAGGGTGGGAATCTCTCCTTGGTGTCGTAAGTCAGCTAACTTCCACTTCATTTCTAGGTCTGTTTCCTTGAACTTTAGCTCCCTGCAGCAGCCCCTTCCCAAGTGTCCTTTGTGTCACTGAGCTCAGTGTTCCAGCCCAGTTGGAACTCACATGACTCCAAGGTGGCCATGGTTCTGCCGCTCCTCCGTGCACCCTTCTGCCAAGACTGCCGCAGGTTCTGACTCAGTGCCCATAATGTGTGCTCCTCAGAGCCCAAAGGAGTCTGTTGCTACTAAATATTTGCCTTTTATTGATGTTGTAAGGGCCCTGGTAGCTAAGTGGTTAAGCACTTGGCCGCTCACTGAAAGGTCAGTGGTTTGAACCCACCAGCCATGCAGTAGGAGAAAGTTGCAGCACTCTGTTTCTATAAAGACAGAGACCTCACTGGGCACGTCTGCTCTGTTCGGTAGGTTCACTGTGAGTCAAAAGTGACTCGATAGCCTTGGTCTGGGGCAGTGAGCCATTTAAGGAGTTCTGGTGGCACAGCTGTCAACTGCTCAGCTGCTAACCCAAAGGTCAGCAGTTTGCATCCGTCTGCTGCTCCTAGGAAACCCCACAGGGCAGTTCTGTGTCCTGTACGATTGCCATCAGTTGGAATTAACTTCATGGTAATTTTCTTTTTTTCATTTAAGTTACAAATCAAAGTTCATGAAAAGCCTCTTCTTGGCTTGAAGGAGGCTCTACTTTTTCAAGACAGCCTCACTGCTTGAGCTGTTCCTTTAATGCTCTGTAAAGCCTGGGTCAGCACAGCCTGAAATGTGACATAAGCATGTCTCCCAAAAGCCAGTACCTAGTTTCCAGTCTTTAGAAAACAGAAGCCACTGGAAAGCAACTACCCAGATGTTAGATGATGGCTTTCATCTGTGAAGCCACTTCGGTAGAAGGAGTTGATTCATTACCAAGAGTTCACTCAAGAGTTTCCCATGAATTTGCTGTCACTGCAAAGTTATTGGAAAGGGAACTCCTGCCCACTATCTGTCCAACCTCACCGTCTTGTGTCCATTTCAGAGGAAACTTCATATGCTGTCTTGTTGACCACAGTGGGGAATCAGAGCTGGAGTCTGTGTTAATCATATTCATCCCATAAAACCTCCTCTCTGGAAAAATTCCTTGGAGCAGTGGAGCCTGGGCCTTGGCATATATAACTTCTGGAGGACTTCTGTAGCCGTGGCTGAGTTCCCTGAACCATCTCAACTCTCCCTCTGTAGAACACACATTTTATTTCTCCTGGTACTCCCTAGCCTTCAGCTGGTGTTTTAATTTCTGAAGAATCCTGAATTGGGTTGCCGGGAGCATTATTTGCAGCTTGAAATTCCATGTAATCTTCCCAGCAGTCTTGGTATTTCGTGATCTTTTCAAGTTTTTATTTCTGAAGTTGGACACTGGGGGTCAGTGTTTATTCACGAAGGCCTCTGATTTGCGGTTGCTCGGGCTTTGGCGGCTGTTGTATTGTTTGCCTTGAATGCTCTTCCCGACCCCTTGCTCACCTTTCATCGTCTATCTAATAGCTGCTCAGAGTCCTGGTGGCCCGGTGGTTAAGAGCTCGGCTTCTCACAGAAGGTCGGCAGTGCACATCTACCAGCCATTCCTTGGATTCCCTGTGGGGCAGTTCTCCTCTGTCCCTTAGGGTGGCTAGGAGTCAGAATCCACTCAGCAGCAATGGGGTTAATAGCTACTCATCCCTAAGGGCTCTTGGGGTCCCAAGATGCCCCAGAATTTGCCCTTCTAGATGGCGCTTGTTCACCTGTCTCTTCCCTGGTGGAAGGAAGAAGGTATGGAAGAACTGGGTGGATTCAGGACTCTACCTTCTGAAGCTGGGCTCCAGACAAAGTCCTGCAAAATTACCCTCTGAAATTCCCCAAATGTATATCCTTGGAGTATCCAACTTCATTTTTTAAAGATTTTAAAATTGTTCTTGCATAGCAGGTATTTGATCTTGACCTGTGCTGTGCTCTGGGGCTGTTGTCTGCCATGCCAGTCCCTGGAGGCAGGGACAGACACTGTGAACAAGTACAGGAAGGCAGGAGCACCTGTCAGCTCTGGGCGTCTCTCCAGAGGCAACCGTGGTATACACAAGCAGTCGCTGCAGAGCTCTTTCTCTGTTCTTGCTTTTTGTTCTGATGATAGAACTCAAAGTGACAGTATGAAGATTTTGAAAATAAGCAGAAAGATCTGAAAATTTTATTAAGCTAACAACATATTAATGCACAGGTTTCCCCACACTGCTATATAGTCCTATAGGATTTTTTCCTTCATCGCAAGCATTTCTTCCTGCTTCCTAGGCTGTGTCATGGATTGAATTCTCCACCCACCCCCCAAAATGTATATTAGTTTGGCTGGGCCCTGATTCCCAGTATTGTGTGATTTTTCCCACATGTTGTAAGTCCTGCCTCTGTGATGTCAAGAGAGAATGGTAGCAGTTGTGTGAGTGAGGCAGGACTCAAATTTACAAGCTTGGGTTGTCTTGAGGCAATCTCTTGGTAGCTAAGAGGAAAGGAAAGCAAACTGAGAGTGGAGGACCTTGTATCACCAGGGAAAAAAGCCCCTGGAGCAGAGCATGTTCTTCAGATCTGGGGTGCTTGTGCTCAGAAATTCCTTGTGCAGTAGAAAATTGATGACAAGGACTTTCCTCCAGAGCCAACAGAGAAAGATTTCCCTTGGAGCTGATGCCCTGACTTTAGACTTTTAGCCTAATTTTCTGTGAGAAGAAAAATTTCTCTTTGTTAAAGACATCCACTTGTGGCATTTCTGTTACGGCAGCACTACTTGACTAAGACTGGCTGAAGGTTCTTAAATGCGTTGAAGAATGTTCCATCATTTGGATATAATTTGAAGGTCCCGAAGGGCAAAAATTAGGTGCTTTCGATATTTCCCAATAACAAATCTGTCCACGCCCCTCCTGAATATTTGTAGGGTTTTGTGCAAGAGTACAAGTGGAGTCCACATATTGTATGTCTAAAAATGTTAAAATAGAAATCAACCTAACAATTTTTTTTAAAGTGTGTTGGCAGTTTTGAACCCAGCAGCAGTTCCACAGGAGGAAGATGTGGCAGGGGTCAGCTGCTGTAAGGATGACAGCCTTGGAAACCCTATCGGACAATTCTGCAGGGTTGCTATGAGTCCGGATTGACTTGACGGCACTGAAGTTGTTTTGTTTTTTTCAAATAAGAACTGCAAATCTGGTCATATTTAAAGAGAGATTGTGCAGGAGACTTTCATACTTTCAAATGCACAGTTCTTGAAATGCTATCAGTTGCATCGCAATAATAATGACAATAAATGTTTTTATGACTTTCAAGTATTGAATTGATTTTAAATTTTATCATTTGGGTATAATGAATCCCATCTATTAGAAGTATTCTCCTATAGGAAATGAAGCCAGGTCTTGAGTCTCATTTAATCCTCACAGCACTCTGTATGCAACGAGCACTTTTCTATCCCCATCTTACAGAGAAGAGTCAGAAAACCTGAGTCGTGGGCTCAAAGTCACAAAGTTAGTTAGTATATAGCTGTTGTTGGATGCTGTCAAGCTGATTCTGACTCCCAGAGACCCCATGTGACAGACTAGGACAGCCCCCTAGTGCTTCCTAGGCTGTGATCTTTATGGAATTAGATCACCAGGTCTTTCCACCTCAGAGTCACTGGATGGGTTCAAACTACCAACCTTTCAGTTAGCAGCCAAGTGTCTAATCATTGCACCAGCTGGGGTTACTTAGTGTATAGCTGGGGCAGGATTCAAATCCATGTCTCCCTACTCCAAGGACCCTGCTCCTGGCCACTACCTTGTAGTTATTTTACTTAGAGAAAATTGTAGAATTGAATCGGGTTTGAATATTAAATTAGAAAATTTTAAACTAAAATATTGCAGAATGAGGTTTTCTTATAAAATAGATGGGTGTGAACAAGCTTCATTTTTCTTTCCCTTACAAATGGCTATGGTGCCAGAGGAGTTCCCCAGCACACTAAGTGGAGCTAGAGAGCTTGACTTTCTCCGCACAAAATCTAAGTGTCCACCTCTCTAAGCGGGAGGAATGAAGTTTGCTTTCCTGGTTTTCTTAAAACCAATTGCTTCAATACCCTGACCGTCTGGAGACTGCAGATCAAAGCCTAACTGAATTATACAGATAATTTTAAAACTGTGTGGGAGGAGGTGAATTAAACTTTCTACTAGCTCCCCCTGCTCCCCAAATCAAAAATGTTTTGTATTTTCTTCAGCATGAGACTTCAGAGCCTTAAAGAACTATCAGTACTTGGGGCCTTTGCTGCAGATAGTAGAAGCCGATCCAAGCAGAGAGGCTGTCTATGAAATGCAGTGAAATGGCACCCAGATTCCTTGGGGGGGAGGCCAGAGAATTGGGCTTGAGAGGCCACTGAGCTGAAAAGACCCTAACCACGTTGAGAGCCTTCTCCAGCAAAGACTAGAGTTTGCTGACCCCCTTCTGCAGCTGTGTCTTCGGTGGCCCTATTAGTATGTGGGTGCCTGGTGGACATTAATGACGCTGCGTGTAAGACAAGAGAATGGCCTAATGCGCTCTAGTCTGAGGAGACTAAAGCCCACCAGACCCTGCTGTTCACCCATTGCACCTCCCGGAGGCCACCAGCCCCTTTAGGTGAAGGGGCTTTGCCTTGTCAAAGGTTATCATTTCCCCACCTCGTGCCATTCCTGGCATGTAGCAGGAGCGGCACAGATTACTAGGTGTTGGCGAACACATTCTCCCCTTCTTCCGTAAGAAAAGCATTGTGGGTAGATACATACAGCCAAACAGAAGTTTCTTTTCCCAGCCTCCTTTGTAGCACGACCGTGTAGCTAAGTTTTCAGCAATGAGCAGAAGTGAGAACTTCACCTTTCCCACCTCTCATCCTCAAAAGGATGTCCTTGGGTGATACAAACAGTTAAGCAGCCAGCTCCTAGCTGAAAATTGGTGTTTCTAAACCACCCAAAGGGGCTCAGAAAACAGATTTGGCCATCTATTCCTGAAAGCCACAGCCTTGAAAAACCTACAGATCACTCTTCTGCTCTGTGCCCAAAGGGTCTCTGTGGGCCAACAACAATTAACAGTGATAATCCTTAAAAGGAAATTCATGCCCTGGACTTTTTGTCTCTTTCCCCATTCCTTCAAGCTTTCTCTTCCCCTCATTCCTTCAAGCTGACACAAAGTGTTTGAGTCAGCTAGTGCTGCTCTAACAGAAAATACCGTGAGTGGAAGGCTTCATGAAGAGAAACTTTATTGACACAGTCCGGTAAGCCACAAATCCATGTATGAGTTACAAGTCCACTCAGTAAGAGAAATTATCACGGTCTGGTAGGTTGGGTCCAAATCCCATGAGAGCATCTTGATACAGGAACCTCAGGTCCAAAGGACATGCTCTGCTCTTGGTGCTGCCTTCTTGGTGGTATGAGGCTCTCAACTTAATCTGCTCCTCTCCCTTCTATCCTATAGCTGGTCACTTGAGTCCTGCGTCACCAGCACAACTGCTGCCCATTCTCCATCATCAGCATCAAAGAGCAGGATTCACAACCCATGGGAGGAATGACACCATGTTGGGACTCATAGCCAAGTCAAATCAATAACATTTATTTTGGTGGGGGGGGAGTGGTACAATGCAATT
Organism: Heterohyrax brucei; assembly: GCA_028571685.1. Taxonomy (NCBI): domain Eukaryota; kingdom Metazoa; phylum Chordata; class Mammalia; order Hyracoidea; family Procaviidae; genus Heterohyrax; species Heterohyrax brucei. The sequence goes on along the minus strand of CM053147.1, from coordinate 14,335,678 downwards.
GGTCTATGACACAAAGCCGTGCCAGAGACCTTGCTTTGAGCATGTAAATGAGGACAGTGCTCTGAAGCAGTGCTTCTCACACCCTCGTAGCATAAAGGTCACTTGGTGAGCTTGACATAACACAGATTCCTGGACCCTGCCCCCAGAGATGCTGGTTCAGTGTCTCTAAAGTGGGGTCTGAGAGTTGGCGTTCCTAATAGGCTCCCAGATGGTGCTGGCGCTGCCAATCTGTAGGTCATACTTTGGGTGGCACTAGCCCTAGGGGAAAGCTGAGTGACAATGGGGAAGGAGTTTGGGTCACTGAATGATCTTCAGTAATAGAGAAGAGAGAGATGAACTCTCTGAAACTGGTGTCAGTGTGTTGTAGCCATCTTGCTACAGGAGCTTAGCCTTCCTCCTGACTGATTCAGCTGGTGCTCAATGAATGCTTGTTGAAGTACTGAGTAAAAGGACTGTTATGCTTATGAGGCAAGAAGTACCAAATCAATGTGAACTGCCTGATTCTTCTAGGCCTAATTCCTTCTCTTCCTGCTTCCTCTTTTATTAGTCAGAGGCTGATCCTACTCACCAAATGGACTGGGACAGTAGTACGAGGCAGGTGGCTTCTCTGCAGTGAGAGGAACTCACTGCTCCCGGCATCTTGTCCTCGCTCTCCCGGCTGCTACCGTCCACACAGGCCCTGGTGCAGCAACTGACCACTCTAGACCCTAAGCCTCCAGCTGTAGGTCACTGTTGAGCAGCCCTTCCCACGTGGAGTTAAAGGATGAATTCCATCCCAGAGGGCGATGGCTGCATGGTCTTGTTGAATGAGATCAGATCCAAGTTCATGAGATGAGGGCACAAATGGACATTATCTGACCATCGAGGGTCTGCTGAGGTGGAAAAAATGCTGGTGGTGACCACTTCCTTCTCTGGCTGCTGCCTCAGCACAGAATCCTGGCCTGGCCCAAGTCTCACACTGTGATCTGGACCTCAGTCACTCCAAAACACACGCCCTCTTCAGAAATTTGTAATTTCATCATTTCTTGACCAAATGACTCCAACCACAGAAAGGCACAAATCTTCCATGGGGATTTATCCGGACATTCCCTTTCAGTGGGCAGACTCTTTTTCTCTCTCCCTTGCTTCTGTAACCCCATTCATTATCTGAAGTATAGGTTTTTCAAAACTGACTATAAAGGAAACTTGTTATTAAATACACGTATCTTGCCTTTCTGTATTTCTAACTCCATTTTTGAGCACTGAAGACACAGAACAGCCTACAGCTTAGACAAGCTGAGTAAATTTTTATTCGGCCCCAAACCCTAAGATGGGCTTTGATGTCTAAAGAGCTAGGATTACCCAAGCTCTCCCCCATTCTCTGTATGGCCAGTCCCATATGCATTAAGCCAGGAACATCAGTCACTCTTCAAGCACAGGCATCGAAGTCCTTCGGTTTCTGGTTACAACTGAATGCTAGTAAATTTGGAGCACTAAATGGAACTGTTTCTTGAATAGGCAAATCACTTGTAATAATTAAGAAGTACAAAGTTAATGAATGGCAATTAATCCAGTGGTAATCCTGGACATTAATTTTATTCCCAGAGTGGACACATGATACAGACATGCTTCTTGATTGCAGACAAAGAAGGCAATGTGGAGCTATTATTATATACAAGGAGCCCCCGTGGCACAGTGGTTAAAGTGCTTGGCTACTAGCTGAAAAGTTGCAGGTTCAAATCTACCAGCTGCTCCAAGGGAGAAAGATGTGGCAGTCTGCTTCTGTGAAGATGTGCAGCCTTGGAAACCCCATAGAGCAGTTCTACTCTGTTCTATAGGGTGACTAGGAGTTAGAATCAACTTAGTGGCAGTGGGTTATTAAGTATAAAGTAAAACAACACAGAAAATTCTAGAAGGTATAAAGAATTCAAATAAGAGCCCAAGGCCAAGGGAGGGAAGAGGCCAGGGAAAGTGGGGAGTATGTGGGGAGGCTGGTCCTGGGTGCTGTGCCAGGTTGAGATGTCTCCAGGTTAGTGACTGCTGACAGGACAGGACTGTGCTGGCGTCTCCCCCACGAGTCCTGAGCCTGGACCTCCGGCGGCTGTGTTGCATCCACCCACCCTCCAAGGGGAGGAACCACAGGGAAATGACTCTTCATTTCCTGGAACACTGGAGACCACTGGAGAGTTGGCAGAGTCAGGGAAAGCTAAGATGTTCAGGAGAACAGGAAGGAGTGGAAGGTGGGGGAACACCACAGCCGTCATGTGTCTCTCCTACCAGACAGAATTCTGGGGAAACGCATGGAGGAGCTTTTGAGGTGCTCTGTGGTCAAAACATCAACAAGGGATGCAGTGATTCCTACTCACAGGTTCAGATTCCTCTTTCTTAAGGTCATCTGCCTTACAAAGATAAGAACACAATTTGCTCTTGTTGTTGAGTGCCGTAGAGTCAACTGTGATTCACAGTGACCCTCTGTGACAGGCTGTAATTTTTACAGGGAAACTTGACATCTAGCAGTTGGCAGTTTAAATCCACCAGGTGCTCCTTGGGAATCCTATGGATCAGTTCTGCTCTGTCCTATAGGGTTACTATGAATCACTGTGAATCATAATTGTGGGCAGTGGGTTTGGTTGGGGGGTTTGGGTAATCTTTATGAGAGCATGTGGCCAGGTCTTTCTACCTCCAGCGGGTAGATTCAAACCGTCACCCTTTCAGGTAGCAGCTGAGCACTTAGGCATTGCAGCCTGAGGACTTAGGATGCGATTAAAGGGCCTTGAATTAATGCTTAATAAGATCATAGGTCACCACGTGTCTGTCAGCTTGTTGTATTGTAAAGACCCAGACAGATTACAGTTTTGGAGAAGAATATTGACTATACTCTGGGCTTCCAGAAGAATGTACAAATCTATGCTGGAAGAAGAGCAGTCAGAATGCTTTTTAGAAGCAAGGATGGTGAAACTTCATGTCACAGACTCTGGACATGTTACCAGGAGGGATCAGTTCCTGGAGAAGGACATCATGCTTGGTAAGCTAAAGAGTCAGCCACAAAGAAGAAGACCGTCAACAGTGAGCTCAAACGTAGCGACAGCTGTGAGGACGGCACTAGGACTGGGCAGGGCTCCTTTCTGCTGTACACCAGGTCGCCAGAAGTCCGAGCCGACTCGACAACGTGTAACAACAAGATCTTAGATCATCCCCTGGTCACCAAGGAAAACTGCTTTCCCCTTTTCCCATGACTGATGCCTGAAATTCCTCTAATAAGAGGAAAAAAAAAATTAAATAATTTGATAAACAATTTAAAAAGCCAGCACCAGCAGGGAGAAAACTATGCTGAAGGAACTCGTTCGCAATAATATGGTGATCAGTAGCACTGAGACACAGGTAAGATTATGGGCAACAGATCCCTCCTTGTTTTGACCGAGGAAGGGGGTGCTGTGGAGGAGGAGGGGCTACCCTGAAGAAAGGCCCACGAAACGAACTTGTTGACTTGCTGATGACACAAATGGTCAGGCTTTTTCATCTTTAGTTGGGTGCAGGAGACAGCACCGTGTGCGCAGGCATCTTGGACTTGTTGGGCTCTTGGCAACAGAAAACCTTGGATGCGCTTTATGGAGACTGTCGATGCTTTGCGGAAAGCCTTGTGTGAACCTCGCGTGGCGTCACTGTTTGTGATGCTGGCGGTCTGAGACGGCTGAAGATGTGATGTGAGCAGCAGGGTCTGGGGAGCCCATGAGCTGGCTTCTGCCCCAGGCTCTGCCACCGCCTGGCTGAATGACCGGGGCCAGTCGCTTCAGCTCTCTGGGATGTTAATTCCTCGCCAGCCCACTCCCCACCCCTCCCCACTGTTCTAGGTCCCTGTCTTCTTTTTTTCACTTTAATTTGATTTCTTTTTTGTGTGAAGATACACAGCAAGAATAGGCCATCTTGACAAATTCTGCATGTACAGTTCAGCAACACTGTTTACATTCATCGAGTTGTATAACCATTCTCACTGCTCTTTTCCAAATCATTTCACCCCCATTAACATAAGGTCACTGCCCCTAAGCTCCTCGTCTATCCTTTCAAGATGCTGTTTTCGATGTGATCCCACAAAGAGAAACCTTGGCGAGAGCGTGCTGCTCAAGGCAGAGATTCTTCACTAATTAGGCCACGGTGTTATTTAGTTCAAAGCAGACTTCCGGAAAACGTTTTGGTTTAAGATTTAAAGATTATTTCAGGGCAATGCTTTCTTTGAGAACAGAGTTGTTCCGTGGAAGCAGAGGTGGTGCCCAGATCTCAGCTCACTCAGCTGTGTCCTCCCTTGGCCTGCTCAGTGTCACTTCAGAGCCCCGGGACACTTTGAACTGTGCTGGCCCAGATGCTGGTTAAAGTCCTGTCCTTCTTCCTCTCGTTCCATCCCAAAGTAGCTTGTGCCGCTTTTTGAAGGACTGAAGGACCTGGCCGTTGTGGTGTGGAGCAAGGCAGACGTCTCCTGAGTCTCACTCTGCTCCTGGGACAGATGTGAAACAGAGGCAGCAGGGGCTAACAGGACATGGGCCCCCCAAAGGTGGACACTCTCTTCCCTAGCAGCACAGACTGCCAGAGGACATGGAATTTTTATTATAAATTCTTTTACTGGGATTAAATTGATGACTGCAATGCAAAAGATTGGACAGGAAAGTTTGGGGGTTAGTGAGTGTATGTGAGTGGAGGAGGAATGACCGGGACCAGGAGGGTGGAGAACGGCTGCCCAGCCCGAAGGCTCGCATCAGTGTCACTGAGCTGTATGCGTGGGAACGGAGGCATCGGTGTCTGTTCTGTTGTGTATAGTCACAACAGCAACAACAGAAATCAGTTATAATAACAAAACAGACAGAAAAGTATTTTCTGTGTGCTGTCAGTTTAGAGAAGAGGAACCTCGAGGTCAGACCAGAGTTGTGTTTTAGGGTCAGTTATTACCATGTAAACATGGTTCCCAGGACTTTTTCCATGGCAACACTGAGAAAACAGAGTGTAAAAGTCTTCAAAGATTCTCTCCTCTTTGGAAGACTTTTGACTTTCTTGTCAAAATATTACTCTGGTTTGCAAATCACATACTAAATAAATTGAAAAGCAAACAGCCAAGAATTCCTTGGTTAAGAACAGCTTATATTCATCATATTCTCTAGCAACCATTCTGGAACCTCCTGATTTAACCACTGAGCCCTGCCTCGCTGGCCTGGTCCCGTGCTCACCCATCTGTGCCAGCCTTGAAGCCTGATGACAGACAATACGTTTGGTGTTTCTCTTGCGGATTCCAGATGCTGAAACCAGCAGACCAACAGCTTTCCTCTGTTACTTGAGTGGCGATGTCACTGACCTACACCCCACTCCCCTTAAATACAGGACAGCAGACAGGAAGGCTGGGTTCCCATCTCAGACGTGCTGCGAACTCCATCAGTGGTCCATGTCGGGCAACATCACAGGGTCCCTGTGTCCCATCTGTGGGTGAAAAGTGTTTCTGGAGCACCCATACCTTTGGGGAAGCAAATGACCAAGACTGAAAACCTGGCGGTACAGTGGTTAAGCGCTCAGCGGCTAACCGAAAGGTCAGTGGTTCAAACTCATGAGCCGCTGTGTAGAAGAAGGACACGGCAGTCTGCTTCCCTCCAGAGTTACAGCCTTGGAAAGACCATGCGGCAGTTCTGCTCTATTCTATGGGGTCACTGTGAGGTGGAACTGATTCCATAGTAGTGAGATGGAACAAGATGGGACATCAGAAAGTGAAAAGTAGTGAAACAGGTTCCTTAGGCTGCTGTGAAAGCCAGTCATGTCGAAAGCCACACAACAGATGGCACTGCAGACTCTGAAGGATTAGCAACAGGGGAAAGGATATCCTATTTGAGAGGAATTATCCTCGCAGAGGAAACCCTGGTGGCATCGTGGTTAAGTGCTACGGCTGCTAACCAAAAAGTCAGCAGCTTGAATCCGCCAGGTGCTCCTTGGAAACTCTATGGGACAGTTCTACTCTGTCCCGTGGGTTTTTGGGTTTTTTTTTTTTTTTTTTTTTTTTTGGTTTATTCCAGCAAAGGAAACTCTGGTAGCATACTGGTTAGATGCTACAGCTGCTAACCAAAAGTTGGCAGTTTGAATCTACCAGGTACTCCTTGGAAACTAACTCTGTGGGAGAGTTCTAGTCTTTCCTACAGAGTCACTTTGATTCAGAATCAACTGATGATAATGGCTTTTTTATTTTTATTAATTACAATACAAGAATAACATTTCTAACATCTATCAATTATCTCATCTATGATAAACCCTCAGCCCCTCACCTACCCATGTAGCCAACACAGTCATTTTCTTTTGTGGATAATTCTCTTTTTAAGTCCTTATAACAGGGGTATCATACAAAATTTGTCCTTTTGACACTGATTGACTTCACTCAGCATGATTTCTTCCAAATGAGACCGTGTTATGAGATGTTTTTTAAATTGTCATCACTTTTCATCATAGCATAGTGTTCCGTTGAGTATATGTACCGTAGTGTGCTTATCCACTCATCTGTTGATGGGAATCGTGGTTGATTCCACCTTTTGGCTATTGTGGACTGTGCTGCAACAAACATTCATGTACGTGTGTCTGTTCATGTGACAATCTTTGTTTCTGAAGGACAAATTCCAAGTGCCAGATTGCTTTCCAAAGAGGCTGTACCGTTCCTCAATCCCCTCAGCATTGTAGGAGAGTTCCAATTTCTCCACAGCCTCTCCAGCATTTGTTGTTTTGTGTTTTTTTGGATCATGGCCAACCTTGTTGGGGTGTGATGGTAATGGCTTTGTTTGTTTTTTCAGTATCCTGGCAAACAGCAGTAAAGAGAAATTGCAAAACTGGGAGCCCAACCAGCTGAGTGTAGGAGGAATTCAGACCCAGACGAGACCAGGACCAGCTCAAGGTGTCCCAGCTCTCTCACAAGACAGGCAGCTCCAGGCAATGGGAAGAACTGGGCCTGGGTCAGGGGATCAGGAGACCCAGGGGCTGCCACCAGGCCTGCCTTTGATTTGCCAGTGAAGAGGCTCTAGAGTACAGGTGGAGACTCTTGGCACAGGAGGACGTGCCTGGACCCTACAGTCTATGCCTTACTCCTTCCTCAGGCTGTGTAGGAGAATAAACCTGATGGACTCAGAGGACCACAAGGTCACTAGGCACATCCCCCTTCATTCTTTGCAGACACTTTGATTTGTCTTCATAGCTTTCCATATATCTTCCAGGTTAGTGGTTGGAAGTCATTAGAGCAGTTTTCGATGACTGGAAGCCCTAACTGATAAATCACGTGGCAGCCACACCGGGCTAGCCCAGCATAAGTACTTTGTCTATGTGAATGCATGAAGTAAGTGCTAGTTTTCTGCCTTGTTTGATAAATGAGGAAACAGAAGCACAGAGCAGGTCGTTACACTGCTGAAGTTCCCACAGCTGGCAGGGGCCCAAGTGGGACACTCTGGAGCCCAGGTGTTAAAGCATCATGCTGACCACCTCTCTGATATCCAAGAAGCGCAGCCGAGGCCTGATGATACACACAAGACTTCTGGACCATTCTGAACAAGAAGCGTTTTACATTCTTGAGAGGGAGGCTGTGCCGAGATTGCGGAGAAACTGAAACCCTTGTCCATCACTGGTGGCAATGTACACAGGTCCTGCTGCTGCTGAAGACAGCTGGGCAGTTACTCGAAACACTGGACATGGAACTACCATACATCGCACCAGTCTCAGTCCTAGGTCTACACCCCAAAGATATAAAAGCAGGAATGCAAACAGACTCCTGTACGGTAACATTCAGGTTAGCACTTTGGGCTATAATCCAAAGGTAGAAACCAACAAAGTGTCCACCAATGGGTGAATGGCCTACATGCAACGAGATATCCAGCAGTCACAGAGAGAAACAAACTCCCAACACGTGCTACAGCCTGGGTGAACTTAGAAACCTTACAGCAAGTGAAGCCGGTCGGCTATCAAAGGACTAATGCTGTATGATCTCACATGAAATAAGCAAGTGTCAGGAAACCAAAGCTTATCAGTGGTCATCAGTGGTGGGAAGGAGGGAGGTGGGAGCTATTCCTTAAAGGATATTGACTTTACCTTAAAGGTGGTGGATCATTTGGAAAAGAGTAGCAGGAACAGTTGCACAACTTAAAGAATGTAAACAGTGTCAATGAATTACACAGGCAGAAACTGTTGAAAAAATATAATTCCAAAATAAAAAGCAGAAGAAAGCCGATGCCACAAGGCGGGTAGCGGAGAGTGGTCAGTGCACCTCAGAAGGCACTTGGGCGCCTCTGAGCGTATCTGGCTGCTGCACACGTGCCTGGTTGCCATGGTGTCTGTTTCTCACTAAGCACAACAGTGAGCCATGTGAAGGTGTGAAAAAAAAAATTAACAGTTACAAAGAAACATGATCATTTGCAACTTTAAAAAACCTCTTTAAAAAAGAAGCCAGCCCTATAGGAGTCTGGAAATAATATCGCTTAACTCAGAGTGCTGCTGCATGGGTTTACTACAACGGGTTGGCTTTAAAGCTGGTATGTGAGTTTCCGGGGGCCACTGAAAGGGATGCTAACAATTTATGGAATGCATTTTTGGAGAGGACTGGGGGAGAAACATGTTGTGTCTAACAGTTCTGAGGGTGAACAGTAAATATCAAGCATTCAGTATGCAGCGTTTTTAAGGGAATCTGTTCACTTTCTTTCTTCTTCTTTTCTTGTCTTTTTCAGCCCTTACCCCCAAGGATCAAATTCAGGCCAGACCGGATGTGCCCAAATCACTTCCATCTGATGCCTAGGGCAGCCCAGGAGGCCTGGCCTGGTGGTGCGGCTCCCAGGGAGCAATATTTGGGAACGGACCCGGAGAGGACCACATCCAGAGTTTAAGCTCACCCGGGTTCCATGCCCCACTCGCCCTGTCTTGTGGGGTTTCCTTTCAGAGCTGAGTTTAAAATTAAGGAAAAGGGGCCATGGATTCCAATAAGGAAAAACAAACCCTGCATTCTCCACCTATTTCCCTTCCCCCCTCCTCTCCTCCGTGTTTCCCACGCAGTAAAAACCAGCTGTCGTGGCACTAACTCTGACTCATGGTGACCCCTCTGTGAGTCAGAGTAGAATTGTCCTCCACAGAACTTCAGTGGTGTGGATTTTTCAGAAGTGGATTGCCATATCTTTCTTCTGAGGCACCTCGGGGTGGACTTGAAACTCCGACTTTCAGTAAGCAGAGAGTGAATTAGCTATTTGCACTACCCAGGCATGCCTCTCACACAACTCTGTGTTACCAAGTGGATTCCAACTCCTAGTGACCCTATAGGCCAGAGTAGAACTGCCCCATAATGTTTCCAAGGCTGGAAACCTTCATGGAAGCAGATTGTCACCTCTTTCTCTCATGGAACAGTGCTGGATTTGAACCGATGACTTTTCGGTTAGCAGTCTTGTGCTTAACCACTGTGCAGCCAGGGCTCCCTGCTCTCCCACACAGTAGGAACTTATTACTGACAGATGGGTAAACTAAGGCACAGAATCGCTTGCTGAAGTGACCTGGTGGGCTGAAATGTCCTTATGCAACTAGAAGAGGGAGACATGTGGCTCTGTTCTGGACAAAACTTCAGCAGTAATAGGGTGTTAAATCAAAAGGAAACAACAGACTTCTTTAAGAATCCCACTGTAGCCAACTCTGGGAAGGCTGTGTGGGGCCCCCTGCCTGACCCTGCCTTTGCACTGCCCCACTGGATGGAGAGCCTCTGAGTTCTGTGTTGACCACCCCACTGCCCGGCCGGAATTGTCAGGCTCTGCAGCCCTGACAGAAAGGATTTTCAGCTTCTCCTGAAGGTGGTGTTTTAAGGGTGGAGGCTGGACAAGCTTAGTGGGGAGGTTGAGGCTGAGCTAAAACAGGCCCAGATGGATGGGCATGGCAGCCTCCTTGCCCAGGGAGCTGGGCAAGGGTCACACTGAACGGTGAAAAAAAGGCAACACGGTGACTGTCCACAGGTACACAGTGAGAGAGGAGATGAGCGCCTTCCATGCAGAGTACACCCCGATGTTGCGGCAGGTAAGGGACATCGTGTTTGAATTCAGCCTCTCTGCTAAGGATTTTGGTGACTTTGGCTAAGTTCCTTAGACTCTCTGGGTGGCAGTTTTCTCATCCATAGACCAGAGATAATAATAGCTCCTCCTTCCTGGGACTGTTCTGGAGACTCTGAGATGGCATTTGCCAAGAGGACAGCAGAACCTTAACCTAGAGCCCGAGTCCTCTTTGGGGGCAGCTCCCTCCTGTCCCAACATACTTCCAGGTGCTTTATGTGTTTCCTGGTTTACGACAACCCTGTAGGGAGGGATAGCCACAATCACCATCGTTTCTTTGTTGTCAGGTGCCACCGAGTCAGTTCCAAGTCATAGCAACCCCGCACACAACAGAACAGAACACTGCTGATCCTGTGCCATCTCTGCGGTCACTGTTGTGATTCAGCCCGGTTCGGCGGTTGTTGCCGTCGCTGTGTCAGTCCATCTTGTCAAGGATCTTCTTTTTCGCTGACCCTCCTCTCTACCTAGCATGACGCCCTTCTCCAGGGTCTGACCCCTCCTGACAGACAACACGTCCAAAGTATGTTAAGATGCAGTCTCACCATCCTTGCTTCCCAGGAGCACTCTGGTTGGACTTCTTCCAGAATAGATGTGTTTGTTCTTTCGGCAGTCCATGCTACATTCAGTATTCTTCTCCAGCACCACAACTGGAAGTGTCAATTCTTCTCGTGTTTTCCTTATTCACTGTTGAGCCTTCACATGGATATGACACAACTGAAAATACCACGGCTTGGGGCAGGCTCAACTTGGTGTCCAAGGCGACATCTTGGTTTTCCAAACAAGGTTTTCACTGACTGATTATTTTTAGAAGAAGACTGCCAGGTCCTTCTTCTTAGTCTATCTTAGTCTGGAAACTCAGCTTAAACCTCTCCACCACGGGTGACCCTGCTGGTACCCAAATACTACTAACACAGCTTCTGGCATCACAACAATGCAGTAGCCCCTACACTATGACAATCAGACAGACAATCAATCAGACAATCAGTGGAGGGATCATCATTTTACAACTGAGAAAACAAAGGCACAAAGAGGCCGCAGGCCCAGCAAAGGAGAGTGCTGGGACTTTCTGTCAGGCAGCTGGGTGGAGGGTGAGGGTTCCCGCGTACCCACTGAGCTGTCGCCCACTGCTGACAGTGCATAGCTCCTGCCAAGCACAGTGCTGCTGTAATGACCCAGGTGGCTCACCGTGAGGCAGACTTGACTCTGTGGCAACTGGTTTTGGAGTTCGTGAGCGATGCAAAAGTCTAATGTATTCCACTGCCAACCAGAGGCTAGAGGTTCAAGTCCACCAGAAGTACCTCCCAAGAAAGGCCTGGTGATCTTCTCAAAAACACTGGCCACTGAAAGGCCCAGGTAGCACCATTCCATTCTGGCACACATGGAGTCACAAGAGCCCAAATTGACTTGATGGGCAACTGCCATTTTTTTTTTCTTAATTCAAGGCTGTTGTTACTGCTCTGGGCACTGCCTCCTCTCCACGCTGTAGCCTGCTAGGGTGGCTGACCTGGGCCAGCTCACTCGGGGCACCTGGAGTGGCCGTGAGTCCAGACCCGCGAGTGCCGTGGTGTCAGTGGCTGGGCTGACTTTCCTAAGCTCTCGGGCCTTGAAGTTGCGCTTAGATCAGCCTGTTGGTGGCTCCCACCTTCCCATCACAGAAACGCCTGTCCTTACTCCTCCTCTCCTCCAGGCCCTGGCCCTCTTGTTTGGAAAGTTGTTGGTACCAAACAATTTGTATTTTGTTAATTAGTTGATACATGTTTCCATTAAAAAACAATCAAAGATATATACATTTTCTGTTTAAAGCTATTGAGCAGCACAGTATAACCAAGGTCGTCATGCAGAGTTAGTACAACTCTGGCCCCAAGCAAGCAAAATGTGGCATTTTAAGGGGCCCGTGCAGGTTTAGCAGGCCGGGGGAGGATTTCAACGAGACTTTAAAAATACTGAGCATAGCGTGAGGGCTCCTAAGGGCTTAGGAATCCCAGGCTGTACTTAATCCCAAAGATTCTGCAGAGTCCAGAAAATGTCCCGTAAAATACAAATGCCCTCTGCCACATGTGCTTTAGGTCCGCCCCAATCCCCTTTTTCATGTCTTAATTCCATTCTAGCTTGAAGTTAGATGTTTACATGGGAATCTCTGGAATTTAAGGAGATCCAATTGCATTAAAATGTTCCTATGCACGTGCAGTAGCCAGGTGCATCATAAACATAGAAGCAATTAGCTTGCAAACAGCATCCTGCAGCTTCTCCCTTGGTTATTCAGTCTCTGTCTAAATAGATTGGTAACTTTAAGGAAAGTAGAGAGCCACATCTTTCTTCCACAGTGCCACTGGGTGAGTTCAAACCCTCAATCTGTAGGTTAGCCAAAGCTACTGCCATCGTCTTAATTCTGACTCACAGTGACTCGTGGGGTCCGAGTAGTACATAGTTTCCAAGGAGCACCTGGTGGTTTTGAAATGCTGACCTTTTGGTTAGCAGACACAGCACTGAACCACTAAGCCACCCGGGTTTCCTTTAGGTTAGCAGCCGACAGCAAACCTGTGCCACCCAGGAACCTGTTCAGCCGTGACTGTTATCTATTTCCAAATTTTCCCATCATCCCTGATAGAAGCTCAGCGCTCGGGAAGCCATGAATCTCCCCCTTCCCCTCTGCATCAACCACACCTGGCAACCGCTGATAAACCCTGGTCTCTATATACTTGCCAATTTTAGATATTCTGTATAAATGGGATTGTATAACATTTGTCCTTTGGGGACTGACTTAGTTCTCTCAGCGTAACGTTTTCAGGGTTCATCACACTGTGGCCTGTAGCAGGACTTCATCTCTCTCTACAGCTGAGTAATGTATTCTGTGGTATGTATACTAAATTTTCTTTATCCATTCATCTCATGATGGACAGTTGTTTCTATCTTTTGGAAATACAGCTGCAGTGGATACAGTGTTGAAGCGGAAGCAGAATCAAATCCACTGCCCGCTGTGGATGTTTCTTTCAAGGTGTATCCGTGTCAAGGTCAGGCACAGAGTGGGCATTGGTGGCATCATGGAATATTCTAGTGGGAAAGGGCATTTAGAGGTGACCCACCATGATTTGCAAATTAAGCCCACCCCGAGGCTGTGTCTCAGGGCCATTGCAGGGCACAGGGCCAGTGGAGGTAGAAGGACTTTGGGTATCTCCTGCTCTTTCTTAAGTCAACCATTCAAATCTGATACGTTTTGAGGACTTTCTTGAGTTCTGGTTCATTGCTTTTTTCCCGACGACACCCTCTTCATGTTTGCGTCACTGTGTGAGTTGGAAGCCTGAGGACCTCGCCAGAGCCAGTTAGGTTCAGATGTTCTGAACATATCTACCAACCTTTTGGTCATACTTTCTAACATTTTGGCCTCACCGTGTCTTTCCCCTGGGTAAAAAAACTGCATTGCTTTTAAATCCACAGAAAAACAGTGCTGAAGAGGCTCGAATGCAGTCAGAGAACCCTTTAAGGTGAATCATTTGTCATCTGGTAGATGAGACAAGTCTCTTAGCAAAAGGCTCTTGGCCGGAGATCAAGGACCACTGCTCATGGAACGGCCGTCAATGATACTGCCCTCGTTTATGATGCAACTTCCAGAAAGGTTGACAGTGCAAATCCACCCTGTCCTGGCAATTTGTTCCTGTAAAGATTTCAGCCTAGGAAACCTTATGGGACAGTGCTACCCTGCCATATGGGGTTGCTATGAGCTGAACGTTGGCTTGAGGGCATCTGACAACAACAACTTTCTTTCTTAGTGAAGACCTGGAGCAGAAAGAGGAAGGGAGGGGAAGGTGAAGAGTAGCAGTGGGGAGTGGGGAGGGGTGAGGGGTGAGGAGGAGGAGGAGAAGGCAGACGAGAAGGAAAGAGAAGGAAGGAAGTGAAGAAGAGAGGAAGCACAGCTCCTGTGGGCATCAGAAAGTGAACGTGAGGTCCCTGGTCCCCCTTTCTGGTCCCTAGTGCAGGTACCGTAGAAGAGGAGCTCTTTTTTAGAGAAAAACAGAAAAACAAAATAAACTAAAAGATGAAAACCAAACACTGAATTTTCCTTCCTCCCTTCTCCCCATGCTTTGAAGTCGTTGCTCCTCCATCTGGAGCTCCTTGTTGCTTCCACATTCGTGTCAGGTGGGAGGGAACACTCTCAGGTGAGTGGTTGGCTATATCAGTGCCTATTTTTCAAGTACTGAAATGAGAAATTGAAATTTTAGGTAACAAGAAGGTGTGTAGCACACTGTTAAGTGAAACAACTTCTAAAAACATTTTCTACCTTCTTGAAATACTGGAAAATGGGAAGAATGTAACTGTCCACTTCAGCAAAGTGTTGGATTGAAAGTACTATGGCTTGGGTCAGGTGTGTTTTAGTCTTCAAGGTGACATCCTTACCTTTGAATGCTTTGAAGAGGTCCTTGGCAGCAGATTTCCCCAGTGCAATGCGCCTTTTGGTTTCTTGACTGCTGCTTCCAAGGGCATTGATTGTGGATCCAAGTAAAATGAAATCCTTGACAACCTCAATCCTTTCTCCGTTTATAACAATGTTTCTTACAGGTCCAGTTGTGAGGATTTTCGTTTTCCTGATGTTGAGGTGCAATCCATACTGAAGGTTGTGGTCCTTGATCTTCATCAGTAAATGTCTCAAATCTTCATTTCCAGCAAGTAAGGTGGTGTTGTCTGCATAACTCTGGTTATTAATGAGTCATCCTCCAATCCTGATGCCTCATTCCTCTTCATATAACCCAGCTTCTTGGATTAGTTGCTCAGCATACAGATTAAAAACATATGGTGAAAGGATACAACCCTGATGCATGCCTTACCTGACTTTAAACCATACACTGTCCCCTTGTTCTGTTCACACGACTGCCTCTTGATCCATATACAGATTCCTTAAGAGCACAATTAGATGTTCTGGAATTCCCATTCTCCGCAACATTAGCTGTAATTTAGTATGATCCACACAGTTGAATGCTTTTGTGTAGTTGATGAAACACAAATAAACATCTTGCTGATGTTTTTTGCTTTCAGCCAAGATCCATCTGACATCAGTCGATGATAGTCCTGGTTCCACATCCTCTTAGGAACCCAGCTTGAATTTCTGGCAGTTCCTTGTCAATATATTGTTGTAGTCACTTTTGAATGATCTGGAGCAGAATTTTACTTGCGTGTGATGTCAACGATATTGTTCGGTAATTTCCACATTTGGTTTGATGACCCTTCTTTGGAATGGGCATAAATATGGATCTCGTCCAGTCAGTTGGCCAGGTAGCTTTCCTTCAAATTTCTTGGCATAGACAAGTGAGCACTTGCAGCACTGCATCTATTTGTTGAAATATCTTAATTGATATTCCATCGATTCCTGGAGCCTGTTTTTTCACCAATGTCTTCAATGCAGCTTCAACTTCTTCCTTCAGTATCATTGGTTCCTGATCATATACTACCTCTTCAAAAGGCTGATCATCGACCAGTTCTTTCTGGTATGACGACTCTGTGTATTCCTTCCATCTTCTTTTGATGCTCCCTGAGTCGTTGAATAGTTTCTCTGTAGAATCCTTCACTATTGTAACTTGAGGCTTGAATTTTTTCTTCAGTTCTTTCAGCTTGAGAAATGCAGAACTTGTCCTTCCCTTCTGGGTTTCTATTTCCAGCTCTTTGCACATGTCGTTATAATACTTTCTTTTGTCTTCTTGAGCCACTCTCTGAAATCTTCTGTTTAGGTCTTTTACTTCACCATTCCTTCCTTTTGCTTTAGCTGCTCGACATTCAAGAGCAAGTTTCAAAGTCTCCTCTGACATCTAATTTGGTCTTTTCTTTCTTTCCTGTCTTGTTAATGACCTCTTGCTCTCTTCATGGATGATGCCTGTGATGTCATTACACAATTTGTCTGGTCTTCAGTCACTAGCAATCAATGCATCAAATGTATTCCTGAGATGGTCTTTAAACTCAGGAGGGATATACTCAAGGTCCTACTTTGGCTCTCATGGACTTGTTCTAATTTTCTTCAGTTTCAATTTGAATTTGCATATGAGCAATTGATGACTGTACCATGATCAGCACCTGGTCTTATTCGGACTGCTGATATGACAGCGAAGTAACTTGTTATAAATGAGCAGTGAGAGGAAGGTGTCAGATCAACAAGCAGGAAGGGTCTCAGAGAACATGGAGCCCACAGATGAGGACCAGACTCAGAGACACCATGTGTTTCCCTTAGGTCACACAGCTAGCCATGAACCAACAGAAGAATCCATGTCTCTTGACACTGACCATGATTTTCAAATTGAACCTACTGCCAGGAACATGTCTTGCCCTCCACATAGTGTGCCGTCTAGATGTTTGGCCCTTATTCATTCAGGACGTCTAATTGGCAACATAATGAAATTTTCTGAAATTCATACTGCCAGAAATGAGCCAACTTCAATCAATTATGTTTTGTCTTGTTTGGGTGGAACGTACAATTCATTGCCAGCCACTGCTGTAGAGTCTTAAAGAAGTAGGGAATTAGTGAGGTTTTGTGCTCAGTCTGTTAGCAGAGGAAAGCCCTGTGACACCAGGACTCAAGGGGCATACACGGACCTTTTCCCCCAACTCCTGAATTTGTCAGGGTGTGGCTGAATTTAGCTCGGATTTGAGATATGGGTAGTAGTTTCCTATAACTGTGGCAACCAGTTACCACTAATTGGAGGGCTTGTAAGAACAGGAATGTACCATCTCACATTTCTGGAGGCTGGGAATCAGAAATTAGACTGTCAGTTGGGTTGGTTCCTTCTAAGAGCTCTGAGGGTGACTCTGTTCCATGACTTTCTCCCAGCTTCTGATGATGGTTGGTGATCCTTGACTTTCCTTGGCTTGCAGATCACTCCAGTCTGTGCCCCTATCTTCACATGGCCCTTTGTTTCTCTTCCCCTCTTTTATAAGGGCACCCCAAACCAAGTCAAGCCCATGGTAGTCAAATCAATTCTGATTCATAGTGGCCCTATAGGGAAGAACAGAGCTGTCCCATAGAGCTTCTAAACCATAAATCTTTACAGAAGCAGTCTGCTACATCTTTGTCCCATGGAGTGGCTGCTTGGTTTGAACCACTGACTTTTTGGTTGGCAGCTGAGCACTTTAACTACTGCACCACCAGGATTCCTAAAAAGATGCCAGTCATATTGAATTAGGACTTATTCTACTCCTGTATGACCTCACGTAAACTGATGGAAGCTTCAAAGGCTGTATTTCCAGATGAGGCCACATTCGGAAGTACTTGAGATTAGGACTTAAACATATCTTTTAGGGGGACACAAGTCAGGTCATAACAGTATATTATTGGGACTTCAGACATAGAAAGGAGGAAAGAAGAAAATAAAATGGATATTGCTGCTTGCTGAAGGCCATAGCATCCAGACATAATTACACTCAACTCTGATCTGCCTCTTTTCTTGCAGGGTGGCTAACATCAACCTGTTACTTTCATGAGAAAGAGAAGCTTTCTATCTAAAAGGGGAACATAATGAATTTGTTGAGCAAAATGACTCTTTGTGAAGGAGTGTTGTAACAAGTCAACAAAAAGCCACTGCATGTGAGACACACAAACAGCAGGGTTGTAAGGAAACATGTGCATTTGCAATGCTATCTATTGAAGTGGAATTTTATTTGGATGTTAGCAAGAAGAACTGACACCTATCACTTATGGAATTGAATATACCATGGACTGCCAGAAGAACAAATCTGTCTTGAAATAAGTACAGCCAGAAAGCTCCATAGACGTGAGGATGGTAAGACTTCATCTCAGGTGATTTGGACATGTTATCAGAAGGGATTGATCTTTGGAGAACAACACTGTGTTTGGTAGAGGATCAATAAAAGAGGGAGACCCTCGACGAGATGGTTGACACATGACTACAACAATGAGCTCAAACATAGCAACAACTGTGAGGATAGAGAAGTATTTTGACTTCATGGTGCCTAGCAATAACAGTATAAAGACAGTGTAGAAGATGTAGAAACTGTTCTTCCTTTTGAAGCAAATAGGATATTGGATTTTATAGAGGATGGCAAGACTTCGACTTGCTTACTCAGCACACACAACTGGGAAAGACCAATTGCCACAGAAGGACATCAAGGTAAAGCAGAGGGTCAGCAAAAATGAGGGAAAGTCTCATGAGACAGATTGACCAAATAGCCTCAACAATAGACTCAAGCATAGCAACCATCGTGAAGTTGGCACAGAATTGGGCCACGCTGCATCTTGTTATACCCAAAGTTGCCATGAGCTGGAGCCAACTCCATGAAAACTCACAAGAAAGTCTTTGACACTGATCGTCATAACTCCTTCTCCTTCATACATGTGATCACAGAATCAGTGCCAATGTTTCAAGTTGCTTTGAGGTAGTACACTATCTTGGGAGGAGTGTATGTGCAACCTCTCGTTTTGGTTTTCCTTTCTGGTAATTACACTGAAATTTGCCAAGTCACAGTCAGAGATGGACTCTGCTTCACTGAGTTAAAGACAAATGGACTAGTCCATCTAGAGATCAAAGAACTTACCCCAGTTTCTAACCACTGAATTAGACACCAGAGGTCCAAAGTTCTGAACCTGTGCCTCCATTTAGAACAACCCTATGCCTCCAAGCCACACATTCTCCAGGACATTCCAGGACCATCAATGTGTGGCATTCACAGCCCTGACTATTAAGCCATCCACCCAGAGACATTAAGCAGGCAACCGGAAATCTTTCCTATGTGACAATTTGTGCCCATTGCTTCTCATGCAGTCATCACGGTTCATGCACAATCTGGAGACTACATTGTAGCTTTACACCTCCACTGCTGAGCCTGTCCCCCTGCCATGGGAAGATGGAAGACCATGAACAAACAATGAAGAGATGGAATTGACTAGCTGTTGGTAATACAGGTACTACTTGTCAAAGGTGCTGTTGAAAAATACTTTGAAGAGACCGAACACTTTTTTGCTTCGTTAAGAAAACCCTGAGGAGCCTCAGAAAACCCAAGCAAAAAGCAAAATGACCACTGCTTTACTTACACCAGATACTTGTAAAGACTGGGAGGAACAGCTTCATGCAGTCAGGGAGATCGATGTCTTGCCTAGTCACCGTGAGATGACAGGACATCCAGATCTGCTGGTTGACTCCTCTGGCTCCCTAAGCTCCAGGGTGTCTCCTTGGCTCAGAGGAGAGTATTCTGAGCTCTGTAGAAGAGGTAGCTTTGCCAGGAAGTGAGGAGATCTCAGCCTTCTCTGGCCCTGGGCATTGCCCCATCAGTAGTAATTTCTGTGCTCCTGTCAGGGGCAGAATTCTGTCACTGAACCTGAGGGCATGCCCAGTGGACAGAAAGCTCTCTCCATGACTGAAGATGGAGGTCTGAACTGACACAAAACTAGTTACTAAAAATGACCAGAGAAACAAAGTCCAAATGCATGCCACAATATAGATGAACCTTAAAAACATCTTGTTGAACTACATCAGTCAGGTGCAAAAAGATAAATGTTATACAATCTCACATATATAAAATAAGCAGGTAAGACTAAAGCTTATTAATTGTTACCAAGGGTGGGAGGGAAGGGAAAAAGCAGACTGTTCTGGCTTGGGGGCATCGAGTTTATGTTAATGGTGGTGGAACAATTTGGAAAAGGAGGACAAGAATAGTTGCACAACTTGAAGAATGTCATCAATGACACTGAATTGTACATACAGACCTTGCTGAATTGCCATATATTTTGTTGGGTATATTTTCACTACAATAAAAAAAAAATGCAAATAACAGAGGCATTTGCTATCAACCTCCGTTCTACAGGGGATCTACACAAATAGAGGCGGAGTTCACAGTTAATCAGCTGATAGGATCCTCTCCTTATTTTACAGACAAGGAAGCTAATGCTGAGAGGAGGACAGTAAGGTCCCCATGGTCACAGTCAGGAAGAGGTAGAGTTGGAAGGAATATCTTTATCCTTGGAGCCCGACACCTGCTCTTTGTGCTGCCCATCCTGCTGCCTCTTCTTGTGAGTTTGGGGAAAGCAGAAGTGGTAGAAACCAAATAGATGGACTGTTTAAGTTCTAATCCCTTCTCCAGTGTAATCAGTGCTTACAAACCATCAAGACGGCCTATGGACTTGGCCTCTTTGTCTGCCCATGTGCTGGCCAGTAACTAGTTATCATCAAGTCTACTCTGACTCATGGGGACCTCGTGTATGTCAGAGTAGAGTTGTGCTCTGTGGCTGTGACCTTCAGAAATAGGTCACTAAGCCTTTTTTCCAAGGAATTCCTCAGTGGTTGTCTTGGTTGTCTAGGGCTGCTTTTTTTGTTATCTAGAACTGCTATGACAGACATACCACAGATGGATCACTTCAGCAAACAGAAGTTTATTCTCTCACAGTCTAGCAGCTAGTAGGCAAAATTCAGGGCATTGGCTCCAGGGGAAGACTTTCCCTCTGTCCTTTCTGTAGGAAGGTCCTTGTCATCAATATGCCCTGAACTAGGAGCTTCTTGGAACAGGGACCCTGGATCTGCAGGATGTACTAGTCTCCTGACTCTCATTTCTTGGTGACATGAGGCTCCTCTTTCTCTCTGCTTGTTTCTTTCTATGTCAGAAGAGAGTGGCCTAAATTGTAGGTAAATCTTGTAGACTGAGTTTGTATAACTGTTGCTAATCATCACTGTTGCTGTTAGGTGCCATCAACTTGGTTCTGACTCATAGCGACTCTATGCACAACAGAACGAAACACTGCCTGGTCCTGCACCGTGCCCGCAATCATTTTTATGCCTAAGTCTATCGTTGTGGCTACTGTGTCAGTCCATCTTGTTGAGGGTCTTCCTTGTTTTTGCTGACCCTCCACTCTACCAAGCAACCAACATCACAGAGATAGGATTTATAACACATAGAGAAATCCAGATGGTGGACAGTCATGCAATACTGGGAATCATGATCTAGTCAAGGTGACAGATATTTGGGGGGAACACAATTCATTTCATGACAACGATCTTGGACTGCCAACCTTTTGATCAGTAGCCATGTGGGCTAATCATTTGTACTACCCGGGGGCTCTATGTTGATGGAAGAACAAAATTACAAGACTAGCATAACGATAGTCTTGCCCCCAAACTTCACACCATCTCCTGGACAGTTACGCCAATCTGTCTGCCACTGTTGGCACAGCTTTCACCCTACTTCTGTGCACTAGATAGAGCAGGGGTGCTGGAGCCACAGAGCCTACATAGGAATCCCACCACTGCTTCTGCTGGCTGTGTGATCTTGAGTTCTTTCACCTCTCTCATCTCCGGTTGCCTCATCTGGAAAGTAAAGAGATGCGACAAGATCCTCTTGAGGTCCTTCCCAGCCCTGATGTGCCTGTCCTTTTCTCATTATGGTGTGTAAGAAATGACCAATGGTGCTGACGAGTGGAGCAGGTGGATTGGGGACAGCAGGCAGAGGATGACAAAGATGGACCAAAAAGCCACTTCCCCAGCTTCTCCTGTTTCTTGTTGCCTTGGTTTGGGAATCTTACTGACTGTAGAGGAAGAAGTACCCAGGAAATTTGTGCTGTTGTTACGGAGGATGGTAGCATGGTCAGGAATTTAACTAGGAAGCCCAGGCTGCACTAGATAGCAGAGAGACAGTGACAGCCTAAGAATCTGGTGAAGACTGGCTATTGTCCCCAGATTATTAGTGATGTCTACAGCCTGCTGGAGCAGACTAGGTGATCACAAGGGTTACTCCTGTGTGGCTGGCTGTGTGCCTCAAGCCATGGGTGTGGGAAGTGGGACTAATGAATCCAGATATTTAGGGAAGAATCCCAGGAATCTGCATTTTATCAAGCACCTCAGCTAAAGATTGAGATCCACAGACCTGGTCCATCTCCCTCACTTAAACCCATAATTAGCTGCTTCGTTTCCCCTCTGCTTTTTTCTAGACAAAAGCTGTTCAGTGCAGAGAAGTGATGTTTGACCCTGGCACTGTGCCCTCTTCCAGGAACTGGAAAAGAACCAGAAATCACCAGACAACTCTTGAAGCCTTGATGCCTTTTTAAACTGTTATCACTAAAACGTGTCGATGCTGGTACAGGTGTGGCCCAAATTGGGTGTTCCGGGTTTTCATTGGGTGAGGGGGAAGAGGGAAGAGAAAGCCTTGAGAAAACCTATTGCTGAGTCTATTGGAGCTTGTGACGAGCCTTGTGTCACAGAGTAGAACGGCTCCATAGGGCTGTCTTTTATTATTTATTTATGTATTTTATTGTGATCAAGTGAAAGTATACAATCCAAGTTAAATTTGCATGCTCGCCTATCTGCAGCTCCATCTGCTCTCCTTGCCCAGTGACAGCACACTCCTCCTTTCCATTCTATACATGTCATATCCTCCTAACAATCTCCTGTCCCCTCATCTCCACCCTCTCCTCTCCCTTCTAGTAAGAGGCCAGTAGGACAGCATCATATAGATGGATAGAACTATAAAGTGCACACACCATATGGTCACATTGTGTGCCTGAGTCCAATCCTGGCTGCCTGATGTCCTCTTTAGTGAAGTGTCTGTCAATCTCCTCTGTCCATCACTTAATTGGGTTATTTACCCTTGTCGATATTTTTCAGTACATTGTAGATTATGGAGATCAGATGTCAATCCGACATACAGTTGCCAAATATTTTTTTCCCATTCTGTGGGTGGCCTTTTAATTCTTTTAATAAAGTCTTTAGACGAGCAAAAGTGTTTGATTCTTAGTAGTTCCCATTTATCTATTTTCTCTCCTGTGGATCATGCTTTGTTGGTCAAAAGTCTGTCTAAGCTGTGAATTAAAACTTCCATTGTTTATTCTATCTTTTCTTGCATGATCTTTATCATTTGGGGTTTTACATTTAGGTCTTTTATCCAGTTTGAGTTGGTTTTTGTGCAAGGTGTGGGATATGGATAGGGCTTTCTTTATAGAAGCAGATAGCCAGGACTTTCTTCTATGGTGTTGCTGAGTGGGTTCCAACTCCGACCTTTGGATTAGCAGTCGAAAGCAAACAGCTGGTGGCACCCAGGGACCTCCTTCTTGAGGAAGGAGTCCGTTATCCTTCGGAGGCCTCATGCGGCATTTCAGAATGTACCGAAATGGATTTCTTCCCCGGGGCAGCTGCCTCCTCCCAGCTCCACCAAGCAGATCCCTAACCTCTCGTGAAAATCATTTCTCCGAGGTCAGGGACTAAGAACAGATTGCACATAAAAACATCAGTCTCCTTCGAGCTGACTTCTCCTGGGTCAGCGGGCGGCAGCCCAACCGCTGTATAAGGCAGGGCCAGGGACAGCTTGGTTTGGAGCATGTATAATTTAGGAAATGTGTGGTTGGAAATGGAAAAGTCATAGGTAGTTTCGTTTGCAGAGCTGATAGCCAAATTTGGCACTCTGGGAGCACAGACCTTTAAATATTTATAACCAGGAACTGACAGGAATAACATTTCTGTAGAGACCTCTCTGATGGAGCCTTGAAAATTTCAAGAAGCCTTTTGCTACTCTTTGCTGTGACTCTGTTACACACCTTTCCTGTAGATGAGGGCTAGATTCGCCAGGGTCACCTAAGTAAACACCACAGGGGTGGAGTGACCACTAAGCATAACATACCGCTAAGCATAACATACACTGGGTTGCCCTGAGCAAGGTGCCCGCGGGCTTAGCTGTGCTTACTTGCTCATCTGTGGTAATTTCACGTGGGTTTCACCTCATCATTGATGCGGTGTAGGACAGGTGAAACTGGGCCCTGCAGATTGATGGGAAGGCACAACCGTGCCCATGCATTCCTTGCTTGTAGGGTAATCCAGCTTTGAACATGTGGTCCTACTGTGAAAGCTGTGGCCCCAGCAAAGTAGGAAGCTTCACCGACGACAGGTGGAGGTGCTAAGCCTGTTGCTGTTAAACAGGGAGGTGCTGGGGGATCTCCCTGCCGCTGTATTAAGTTGCTGTGGTCCTGGAGACCTATTCTGGAAGTATTTTAGGAAGCACAAGAAGTTTACATCCTCTTAAAAGAGCTCGAGCTGCTCCTGGAAGCAGGAAGACATGAGCAAACCCCAACTTCATGGAGGAGGTTCCTAGGGGAGATTGAGACTGGGGAAGTTGGAGAAGAAACCTGTCCATCCAGAATGCCCTAGAAAGCAAGCAGAGCTAGTCATATCGTGTTGCTGTGAGTGTTGGTGGCCACAGAATCAGCCTGTGATTTCACTATGACCAGTTGTGGATCAGACTGTTGTCATCCACAAGGTATTCAGTGGCCCATTTTCAGAAGGAGGTCACCAGGCCTTACTTCCTAGTCTGACTTAGTCTGGAAGTATCACAGTAGCAACACACAAGCCTCAGCTGAAGGAGGGCTGGTGGCTGCCAGTAAAGTGTGCTGGTCAGGAATCAGAACCAGGCATCCCACACAGAAGATGAACATTCTACCAGGGCATCACCAATGTCCCCTTAGACACTCCATGACGCTCCAGACACCTGCCAACTCACTTCTTTATGGGCTCAATATTCACCACTGAGGTGGCAAGGCTGGTCCCCCACCCACCTACCCTACACCCCGGGGAAATGGTCCTAGGACTAGTGTGCAAGTAGTTTGCCCAAAGTCCCTCCAAAGTAAGGAGCATGTCTGGGGTTCGTACCCATGCCCATCAAATCCCAAAGCCACACCGCAGTGTATGGAAAATGCCAGTGGTATAGTGACACGCAAATAAAGAAAGAACATCATGTTTGTAATTATTGCAGCAGTATATCCATAGGGAACGGCCAGAAATTTGATCTGGATTCAGAAAAGGACAAGGTTTGAGGGATATCTTAGCTGATGCCAGATGGATCTTGGCTGAAAGTGGAAAATATTAGAAATATGTTTACCTGGGTTTTATTAACTATGTAAGGACATTTGACTGTGTGGATCATAACAAATTATGGATAACGTTATGAAGACTTGGAATTCCAGTCTTGTGCTCATGAGGAAGCTGTACATAGAAAAAGAGGTAGTCACTGGAACAGAGCGAGGGGATACTGCATGATTTAAAGTCAGGAAATGGGTATGTCAGGGCTGCATCTTTTCACCACACTTAATCTGTATGCTGAGCAAATAATCTGAGAAGCTAGACTATCTGAAGAAGAATGTGGTATCAGGATTATTAACAACCTGCAATATGAGGATGGCACAACCTTGCTTTCTGAAAGCAAAGAGGACTTGAAGCACTTACTGACAAAGATCAAAGACTACAGCCTTCAGTGTGGACGATGCCTCAACATAAAGAAGACAGAAAGTCTCACAGCTAGATCGTTAAGCAACATCATGATAAATGGAGAAAAGACTGAAGTTGCTAAGGATTTCACTTTACTTGGATTCACATTCAATGGCCGTGGAAGCAGCAGTCAAGACATCAAAGGATGCACTGCACTGGACAAATCTCCTGCAAAACATCTTGCTCAAGTGTTAAAAAGCAAAGATGTCACTCGGAAGACTAAGGTACACCGACCCAAGCCATGATGTTTCCAATCACCTTATGCACATGTGAAAGCTGGACACTGAATAAGACGTCCAAAGAAGAATTGATGTCTTTGAGTTATAGCGTTGGTGAAGAATTGTGAATACGCCACAGACGGCCTGAAGAATGAACAGATCTGTCTTGGAAGATAACCAGCCAGAGTTCTCTTTGGAAGCAAGTATGGTAAGACTTCATCTCAGGTGCTTTGGATGTGTAATCAGGACCAGTATCTGGAGAAGGGCATCATACGTGGTAAAGCAGAGGGTCAGAGAAAAAGAGGAAGACCTTCGACAAGCCAAGGTGGACTAACACAGTGGCTGCAACAATGGGCTTCAGTGAAGCAACAGTTCTGAGGACGGCTCATGACTGGGCAGGGTTTTGACTGTTGCACATAGGGTCACTGTGAGTCAGAGCTGACTTTGATGGCACCCGACAAAAGCTTTGTGGAACCTCGAAAGCTTTCTCTGTAAATGGGGCTAATGTCACCCACCTCCAGAGTCATCGTGCTTGCTAAATGAGATAACTAATATATACCAAACACCCAGCATTGCTCCTGGAACAGAAGAGACTCATAAAACCTGATAACTACTGGTTTTACTGTTGTTGGAGAGTGGAAATAAATGAGCCGAACAGTGCACATTGCTTTCTACGAACCCCTGGAGAGCCAGTTCCACTATCTTTGGGAACCAAAGTTACCAGTGGTCACTCTGTCCATCTGTCCAATTCAGACAAATTGTTTTTTAAAGCTTTTTTTTGAAAAAAAATTTATTGTTATTAAGCGAAAGTTTACACTCCAAGTCAGTTTTTTACATAAGACCCCAAGTAGCTGCCTCTCTGTAACTCTATCTCCTCTTCTCCCTCTGTGAAAGCAGCACACTCCGCTTCATCATTGTTCCAGTATCCACTCAACCAACGCTTGTCCTTTCTCTCCCCCTTCTCCTCTTCCTTCTAAAAAGAAACTAGTTGGAAAGTCTCATATGTATTTTTTAAACCATAAAGTATACATACCACATGCATCACTCTGTGTTCCCAAGTCCAGTCCATTGTTTGTCTGAAGTGTTGGCTTCAGACTGGTTTCAGCGTTGGGCTAGCAGGAAGTCTAGGGGCCACGTTTTCAGGGACCCTCCAGGTTGTCAGACCATCAAGTCTGGTCTTAGTAGAGTTCTAGATCTGCACACCCTTTTTTCATGCTGCATCAGGGACTCTACATTGCTTCCCCTGTCAGGGCTGTCTTTAGTAGTAGCTGGGCACCATCTAGTTCACTGGTCTTAATGCTGATGTAGTCACCTGATCACATGGGTCCTTCTGTGTCCTGGGCTCATGTTTCCTCGTGTCAGACAAATCTTTACCAGCCAACCAACTGATGAAAGAATGAATTTTAGGCATGTTTCTAAAACACTGGATGGTGATACACCCCGCTCAAGACAATTTTGGAAAGGAGAGCAATTTACAGAGTTGCAAGTATAAGCAGTGTATATGCAAACCCAAACCAAACCAGTTACCATCTAGCCAAATGACTCATGGCAACACCACATGTGTAGAGAAGAACTGTGCTCCATAGGGTTTTTATGGCTGTGACCTCTTAGAAGCAGATCACCAGGTCTTTCCTCTATGGTTCATTTGGGTGGGTTCAAACAGCCAACAACTTGATTAGCAGTTGAGTGCTTATCTGTTTGTGCCACCCAGGGATTCCACAAGTGGCTGAGGGCAGTGACCAAGGACAGTGAAAAGAATAACATGGTGCCCAACCTGCCAAGACAGAAAGTGAGACTAGCTGTCCTTCATTTAGCTGGTAATGAGCACGAACTAGGTGCAGAAATCTGGGACCGCCCATTCAAGCCCTCTTGGGAGGGCATTTCCGGTGCTAGACCGACCCCGGTGCTCCCTGGGCATGGGTGGACCACAGCAGCCGTCTGTGCTGACAGAGGAGAGCATCCAAGGAGCCAAGGCAGCAGAGGTGGCAGCCTTGTTGAAAGGTTTTCAGACATTTAACGACTTTTCCTCAGAATTACGGTTATGCTTATCAATAAAGATTTGGCAGATAAAAGTTTGTGGACATAGCAACGTTTGTTGTTGAATTCCGATGGGAGCCATTTTCTCTCAATGTGTGGGGGTGTATTTTGAGTGGAAAATGCTAGAAAGATGTGATTATTCCCATGAACCCAAAAAATAAAAAAAAAAGTTTTTAATTATTTTCCCTCTCGCACTTAGGTAGCTGTTCGTTTGTAGGAAGAAATATCAGAGAAATTTCTGTTGTTGCTGTCAAAAGCTGACAGTATACATTGGCCACAGTCTCTACTGTAGCCTTTATGAAGGAATTTTAGGAAGAGAGTCAGTAGATCCAGGAAATACTTTCCTAATTTTCCAGCATCACATGGGCCAGTGACTCCAACCATCGAAGCTCATAGGCCAGAATAACTTGGTTTTTTCTTCAATTAATGACTGTGAGGAGGAATGAAAAGCTGACAGAATTTTGTTAAATGAGAGCCCTAAAGAAATCATGCCATCTATCATCAGTTTTCCACAAAAGAAAGGTCATCTTCATATTAGCAAAAAAGGATAAAATCATCAACTGATAATAAAAGCAATTCCTTTCTAGGAAAGGATAATAAAAAAATAGGTAGCCTTAACCTGGTGGCCTTAACCTTAATGTTGTCAAGGATTTCGTTCTACATGGATCCACAATCAACACCCGTGGAAGCAACAGTCAAAATATCAAATGATGCATGGCTCTGGGAAAATCTACGGCAGAAGACCTCTGGAAAATCTAAAAAAAGACCTCTTTAAAATCTAAAAGTCACTTTGAGGACTAAGATGAGCCTGACTCAAGTGGTGGTCTTTTCAATCACCTTGTATGCATGAGAAAGCTGGACAACGAATGAAGAAGACAGAGAAAAATTAATGCTTTTGAATTATGATGCTAGTGAAGAATTGTAAACCCAAGGTCTGACAATTAAGTCAGTGAACTTAGTTGTTCTAAATGCTACATACCTCACTGATGAAGATCCCTGCAGTTACCTTTAAAGTACTGTCCTTGGGAGCTATGCCTAGTCCACCCTTCAAAGCAATTTTGGACTTCTTTCTGGAACAGCCATTACACACGGTCACAAGGTGGCATGTTCATGAACTTAATTGTATAGCTGTCTGTGGGGGAGTTTTTAGCCAGTAAACAAAGAACTGTATTACAACATTCTCCCTACTCACCTGATTTGGCCCCCAATAACTTTTTTCTTTACCTGAAGATAAAGGAAATATTGAAAAGAAGACATTTTGATAACACTCAGGACATGAAATGTAATACAACAGTTCTGATGGTCATTCCAGAGAAAGAGTTTCAAAATTGTATTCAAGAGCGGACTTGGGGCTGGAGTCGGTGCTTAACTTCCCAAGGGGAGGACTTTGAAGGGGACCACTACGTAGTGATACTCAGCAATAAGGTATGTAGCACTTTTACTAGGATGAGTTCGCAAACTTAATTGGCAGTTCTTATAGACCACGAACTGCCAGAAGAACAAACAAGCCTGTCTTGGAGAAAGTGTAGCCACAACACACCTCACAAGCAAATATGGTGAGACTTGGTCTCACTTCAGACATGTGATCAGGAGAGACCAGTCACTATAGACAGGCATCATGCTTAGTACAGTAGAGGGTAAGGGAAAAGGAAAAAGACCCTCAGCGAGGTGGACCGACACAGTGGCTGCAGCAGTGAGGTCAAACGTACCTAAGTTTGTGAAGGTGGCACAGGCCCGGGCAATGTTTTCTTCTGCTATACACAGGGTTACAACGAGCCAGAGACAACTCAACAGTCCCTAACAACAACAGCCTTGTGGTATATTTCAGCTACATTGTGATCCACATCTGTGTTCTTCTCTCCCCTACAATGCTGCTGGGTTGCATGGTCCAGCTACTTTACAGTCAGGTGGGGCTGTGTGACTAGTTCTAGCCAACGGAAGGGCTAAAGTGAGGCTGACCACCTCTGACCCAAGTGGCAGAGCCTCTGAACAGAAGGAGCTCAGTTCCGAGAATGCCCACATAGAACAGTCTTCATCTTCTTAGTCAGAAGTCCTGGCTTTCTGACTGGCCAGCTGTGTTTTCTTGGGCAAGAAACTTCACAGCTCAGAACCTTGGTTCCTTATGTCATAGAAGTTATACAAGGTATTGGGAATGTTTTGAGGATAAACAGGGTGATGTATAAATAGTATGATGAATAGTATGATTGTTATCATTGCTTAAAGGAATAATCTATAGCCTGTGAGAGTATTCTCATGTAAAGATTTCCAAAATGCGTGGATTCAGGCCAGTTTGTCGGCATAAGGTTTTCTCCACACAAAGTGGATGGCTTTCATTTGCTGCATTAGTCCTGGACTCTGGGTCAGCAACTCAGTCGTGTTATTACCATTTGAGAGGTTAATGAGTGACAAATAGCCACAGACCTTTACATTTGCAAGCACAAGAAGGCTATTGAGATCGAAATGAGAGGGAGGCAGAGAATTAAGATGGAAAGGACCATGACAGGCACTTGAAGTTTCTCTTGGATTGTGTTCTGGTTAAAGAATGGAAAATATTTTTGTGATGAAAATTCCAGTCATTAAGCCAAACACCTTTGTTGGATTAAATTCTTCTTGAGAGATGAATACCCCTCTTGGGCTAGACACCTTATCTCTTCAGGGACTGGCATTCCCTCTGTACAGCCCTGGTAGTACACTTGCTGAGCCCTTGATTGCTAAATGGAAGATCAGTGGTTCAAATCCACCAACCTCTCTGCAAAACCACAATGTGGCAGTCTTGTCCGTAAAGATTACAGCCCTGGAGACTCTATGGGGCAGTTATTCTCTGTTCTATTAGTATCAGTATGAGTTGAAATTAACTAGATGGCAGGGGGTTGGTTTTTTAGTATCTCCTCTCTAATCAAACTCTGGTGGCATAATGGTTAACTGCTATGACTGCTAACCAAAGATTCAAATTCACTAGGTGCTCTTTAGAAGCCCTATGGGGCACTTTTACTCTGTCTTACAGTGCCACTGTGAATCAGAATTAACTGCAATAGGTTTTCTGTAACCAGTAATCTCAGTATTTTCTTTCTGAGTCTAGTCTTTCTGGGATTTAATTTTTCAAACTAAGTTGGTATAGGATTAAACTTCCCAGAAAGAGTTCAATATCTAAATGTATTTTCCCTGTCTCTGAATTACAAAAATAATACATGTTTGTTTGTAGAAAATGTAGAAAAGAAAAAAACTTATTCATTATTATACTCAATTTGGGGCCTTTTTTTTTTTTTTTTTAGTATTTTTCCTACTTATGTAGATAAAAGGAAACCCTAGTGGTATAGTGGTTAAGTGCTACGTCTCCTCAGCAAAAGGTCGCAGTTCAGATCTGCCAGGTGCTCCTTGGAAACTCCATGGAGCAGTTCTACTCTGTCCTATAGGGTCGCTATGAGTCAGAATCAACTCAACGGCACTGAGTTTTTTTTTGTTTATGTTGATACAAAGAAATTCGTATCCATACATCCACATACTAACATAAGAATTTGTGTCTATGTATGTTGGTTGGTTATGTACAAGCATAAAGTCAAAGAAAAGGTCAAAGTCACTGCCATCAAGTAGATTCTGGCTCATAGCAACCCTATAGGGCAGAGTAGAACTGCCTCTGATAGAGTTGCTGAGGAGTTTCTGGCAGATTTGAATTGCCAACATTTTGGTAACAGATGTAGCACCAAGCATGCATACACACAAATCCCTGAGCATGCAAATAATTAAGCACCTGGCTGCTAACCAAATAGTAAGTAGTTAGAACCTACCTAGAGACTCTTCAAAGAAAGACCTGACAGTCTATTTCCAAAACAATTAGCTATTGAAAACTCTGTGGGGCACGGTTCTACTTTGACACACATGGGGCTACTATGAATCAGAGTCTGAAGTACTGGTATGGATTAAATTGTGTCCCCCCTCAAAGAAAGATTGAAGTACTAACCTCTGCAGCTATGAACATGACCTTGTTAGGAAAAGGGTTTTGGAAGATGTTGTCAGTTAACATGAGTGCACATTGGAGTTGGATGGGTCATAATTCTATGAGGGAAATCCTTCCAAAAGAGGAGAAGAAAAATATTAGCCCAAGAGACAAAAGATTCACATAAAGCAGAATCTCCTTCAGCCTGACACCAGAAGAACTAGATGGTGCCTGGATACCATCAATGACCACCCTGACAAAAAGCATAGCAGCGGTCCTGGACAGAGTGGGAAAAAAAGTGGACAGAACCCAAATTAATGTCAAAAGACAGAAGGGAGGGGAAAGAAGGACAAAAACAAAAAAGAGAGAAGAAGAGACACAAAAGAAGGAGAGAAGATAGCCATGTGATGAAGGAATTACAGCAGCTGTAAGTTAAGGAACACTTGGGGCTACTAGAAGCTGGGAGAGACGAGAAAATGTTTTCTTCTAGAACCTTCAGAGAGATCTGCCATTGTGTTACTTTGGCTTCTGGCCTCCAGAGCTGTGAAACAATACATTTCTCCTCTCATAAGCTGCTCAGTCTGTGGTAATTTCTATAGCAGCCCCAGAAACTATTACAGATTCCACACAAAAGAAAAGGAAGGAAAGAAATGAGGGAGGGAGGGTGGGAGGGAGGGAGAAATCACATGCTTCAGTCTCTTGAAAATACGGACCCAGATTCTGGTAGCTTTCCTAAAGTCAGTAGATAGATTCAAGGAGGGAGGAAGGGAGGAAAGGAGCAGACAAAGAAGACTGGAAGAGTCTACTCTAGATGTCATGTTCTCTTTTTAATCCTTAAAACAGTGCCTAAGATATTCTTGCCTGTGTACTTTAAGATGAGCGTAGATCTCTTCAATTTTCCCCCTAAACCTTTACTTCATCGGACTTGTCTCTCATCTGCGGCGCTTGGAGGCCCAGTCAACAAATTCTTGTTTTTAAAGTATTTACCCTGGTTTCTGTCTGGGCACAGCTGCAGTGCTCTGCTGTGACTGCAGATGGGTTACAGATAGGTCCCGGAAGACCGGAGCTCACAGTGCTGGGTAATTACATCCTGGTCTCTCTAACTCCCTCTCTGTGGTTTCCACTGAGTGCATCCATTGCTTTCTGCTGGACTTACAAACATATGCACTCCTGCCCGGGGGATTTGGGACTGTCTCCTCAGGGAGAAGTGTCCACCCTGAGACAAGACTGGGAAATTTGGGACGAAAGTAGAAGCAAGAGGGAATGTATTACCAGTTTACCAGGTGAGTCTCATTTATCCCCAGGACTCATTTAAGATGGGGTTTTGTCATTGTGGTGAAATTCCCACCTGTGAATCAGAGCCTCACTCCTTTAGTTAAGATTGGACTATACAGGTAATCCCCAATTTATGACTTATTTGAGTTATGAAGAACTGCATTTATGACCGATCTTTTTTTGGCACATCATGTCATTTGTTCAGCTTTTGGGGGAGAAGTTAAGGAAAAATGCGTACAAGGTATAAAGGAAAAATTGCTGAGTTATGTGAACACATTCTAAGCCTTTGATCAGAATAATACGATGGAAGACCTTGATGGAAAAATCATCCACATGGCGAGAATAATGAACTTTGGAGCTTGGTATCGCAAAGACGAGAAACTGACTGACCAGAACTTAGTAGATTTTCAAAAGGAAAGAAATGCTGAAGGAGCAACAGATGAGGAAGAGGAAGGAGAGTTGTCAAAAAAATTTACAGTGAAACAATTAGCTGGAGTGTTTTGTAAACTAAAGCACATGCTTCACACTATCCAAATGCTGACAGCTTTGCTAAAATCAGTAGACAGATTCAGGAAGCAGTGTGATGTTGCTGCGAAATACCTGAAGAAAAGCACCCTACAGATAAGACCCATTAATTTTCTGACTAGAAAAACCATCCTCATTCTCAGGGATAATCCAGACAACCCAGAACCTTTCACAAGTGGAGTTTTTACTGTAACTCTTCTTCAGTGTCAGAACCAATTGTTATGATATGTGTATTTTTAATATATGTATGCATTAAAATATATCTAAGTTTTTATGTAATGCTTCCAACCTCTGAAGTCAAATATCGGATTTTTAAGATACTGATGATAAAAGGCAATAATAATGAAAACTTAAAAAAGTAAACATGGTATTCCACTTACATCAGAACCAACTTACAACAAAGTCAAGAGAACAGAACCCTGTTGAAAGTTGGAGGCTACTTGTTCCAAACTGAAACAATTGTGAAAACCAGCCCTCCTGCTGTCAGGCTGATCCATAGCAACCTGCTGTCTTAGACAGCAAGGCTGCTCCATACGGTTTGGGGGGCACACATGGTTAAACTCTTAAGTGCTTGATTGCTAACCAAAAAGTTAGTGGTTCAAATTCATCCAGAGAGGCAGAGGACTGGCCTGCTGTCATGAGTTGAATTGTGTCCCCACTACCTAAAATGTGTATAGCCATCTGGCTAGGCCATGATTCCCGGTATTGTGTGGTCTGCCTGTATACCAGAACTCTGCCTTTATGATGTGAATGAGGGAGGATGGGTGGCCATTGTGTTGGTGGGGCAGGACTCAATCCTTGGCATCTATTGTGTCTTGGTCAGCCTTTTGGGATAGAAAGGAAAGGGAGGCACTCACGAGTTTGGGACCTCATACCATCAGGAAAGAAGCAGTGCCAGGAGCAGAGCACATCCCCTGAAAGGACCTGGGTCCCTGCTCTCCAGAAGCTCCCAGTCCGAGGGAAAACTGACGACAAGGAAAAAGCCTTCCACTGGAATCTGACATCCTGAATTTGGACTTGTAGCCTACTGGACTGTGACAGAATAAAACTCTTCTTTTTAAAGCCATCCACTTGTGGTATTTCTGTTATAGTAGCACTAGATGACTAAAGCACCAGGTAATTTGCTTCAGAAAGTCATAGCCTTGAAAATACTACTCTACCCTGCACATGTGGGATTGCCAAGAGGCAGAATTGACTCAGTGTAAATAACAACAGGACCGTTTTATTTTTTGAGATGGTAGACTTTTACTTCGAAGCAGGCAGCAGTCTTCTGTAACGAGTGGGCTTACATGCAGTTTGCACTGTGGAAGTGAAGGTTTTAAATGCCTTGACCACCTCAGATTTCACATTGATAAAGTAAAAGCCAAATACACAAAACCATGATCAAGTATTTAAAATATATAGATAATAATTATACATATTAGTTGGATTCTTAGGTAAATGGAAAGCAGCTGATTTTTTTTTATATTTCCCACTGTATCTTTGGTAAGACAACTTTTAGGAATCAACGAGTAGGGGGCAACACATCCAAATGATATGAAAAGTAAAAAGGGCTACAAGCTTTATTAAAAGTAAATGTAACATGTAATGTGTGGAGACAGAGCACATAGTTCCTATTTTATTTGCAGATATTACATAATTCCAACTCAAGCTCACAGGTGACACCTTTGCCATAGCCTCGGCTGCATCTTGAACCTGTGGACTTCAGCTATGCCAGAGAGCTGATGTCAGTGTGTGCAGACATGGCGTGCTTGTTCTTGACGGTCACGTGCTTTGCGAGCCCTTGGTCCACCGTGACCTCATGTTTAGCCAGGTGCTGCGCAACAAGAAGAGATTCTTCAGTGTGTCACAAGTAGTGTTGTTGACTCAGTGTCTGTTTACCATTATCGAGAACTTCTAGTGCTAAGCAAAAAGCTCCCGCTGCAATCTGAGGAGGAAAGTACACCACATTGTAGTTCAACATAGTGAGTTCCATCAAGTTTTGGCCAAGGTATGATGGTCAGCATCAACCTCTCCAACCTTGGGTGCTCTCCGAAAGCCGTGTGGGTGGGGAGGGTGACCCAGACCAAAGTCTGAATCTTCATTTCCATTTGGCTGATCTGGTACTTAGTCTAAGTGTGGTCAGTCACAAAGGCAAAGTTATCAACTTCTGGAGGGTGTACTCCTTCATATTTGCTTGCAATAAACACAGTGGTGACACCAACCCAGTGTGACATCTTCTTGGGAACACAATGATTCTGCATCAGCTGGTCAACAACGGAAACAGTCATGTACGTGGTTTCCTGGAGCAACTTGAATTTCATTTGAACCTGTACTAGCCTGTCCATTAGGACTGCCATCAGGTTTTCAGTGACTTCTCCACCCACTGGATATTTTAGTCTGACAACTTACTCTTCCGCAAGTTGTCTTAGATAAGCGTTGATGTCTTTCACATATTCACTGCAAAGGTTTGGATCAGCTCCATCTTCCGCATTCACATCACTCACTGCAAGAATTACATCAGAGAAAGCTTGACACAGATGTTCTTTCACTGGGCCCGTCCAGATGTTTCCACTGGGCGTAGTGAGGGAGTAGCCACGGAAACAGGCTCAGGTGAAAGTTTTTCTTCTTCAGCAGGCTGAGATTGTAGCTCGGGATCAGGCTTAGGCAAAGGTGACTTTTCCAGAGGTTTTGGCAGTTTTTTGGCAATAACTTGTCCCAGCAGCTGAAGTTTTTGTTTCCTTTTCTCAGAGACATTTCAGCCTGTGGCTGTTCACTGACTTTGTTACCAGTGTCCCCAAGGGCTACTTTTGACCTCAGCCTGGGCTTGGAGGCTGCGGCAGTGGCCACAGCCACCCACCTGGCACCTGCCATACTGGTCTTCAGCATTAACATTCATGCCCTTGGTGACTCAAAGTGCCATGGCTTCCTCTTCACTAGGCAGCCATCCAGAAGAAAGAAGCAGATCTTGGGAGACCCCAGGGATCACAAGCTACCAACAGCAACAGCCCAGCGGCAACAGTTTTTATGGAAGTTAGACTCAAATGAGAAGAAATAGCTACGAACATTCATTAATAATTAGAACACAGAGTGTATGAGTTAGGAATCTAGAAAAATTAGAAGTAATCAAAATTGAAATGACAATGTTGTAGGAGTTAGTGAGCTGAAAGGGAATGGTATTAACCATTTTGAATCAGACAATTGTACAGTCCTCTACTCTGGGAAAGACAGATTGCAGAGGAATGGCATCACACTCTTCATCAAAAAACATCTCAAGGTCTAATCTGAAGTACAGCACTGTCATTGACGGGATAATAGCAAAGCCCAGTTAATGCAACTATTACTCAAATTTATGCATCAACCACCAATGCCAAACATGAGGAAGCTGAAGATTTTTATCAGTTTTTGCAGTGTGGAATCGCTCAAGTGTGCAATCAAGATGCATTGATAATTACTGGTGATTGGAATGTGAAACTTAGGAAGAAAGAAGGATTGATGTGTGTATACATATGTATATACATGTTTCAACAATTTACAGAAGAAACTATGATAATTAAGTCAATTTTCATTGGGCATGCATCTGATTGTTATATCTTGGAGACTACTGC
Organism: Heterohyrax brucei; assembly: GCA_028571685.1. Classification (NCBI taxonomy): domain Eukaryota; kingdom Metazoa; phylum Chordata; class Mammalia; order Hyracoidea; family Procaviidae; genus Heterohyrax; species Heterohyrax brucei. Next base: position 14,298,823 of record CM053147.1, on the reverse strand, counting down.
TAACTACCACTGGGCAAACTTGCTTTGGCTCAGACCTGGAAATAGCATTTCCCTTGTCATCTCTAGGTATCTATCTGACTGTCTTGTAGATGAGACTTTGAACAGAGCTTGTAGCTCTTCCCAGATCTCTTTCTGAACTCAGGCTCATGAATGTCCCACAAAATAAATTATTACAAGTGAGTCCTCTCTGTTAACGTGGGTGTGGCTGTGTTCTGTTAAATGCCGGGCAAGACTTGGGCATATCTGTTCAGCATGTACTCTCCTTGTGGGGTGAAAACCAGTTGTATAATAACAAGCAGACATGAAAGACTTTGCATTTTGATAGCACCATGTCATAGTAACTCAGCAAATTACATGTTCTCTATTCCTTGCTTTCTTTCATGGTTATAACTTTGTCTTAGGTTCCAAGGGATGTTATAACAGAAATACAAGTGGGTGCTTCTCAAGAACAGGAGTTTGTTTTCTTACTGTCCTGGAGGCTAGAAGTCCATGTCAGGGCCTCAGCCTTGTCAGTTCCTTCCTTGTCATTATCCCTGGGCACTCACTGGTTCCTTGGCCATTCCCACATGGTATCTGTGTTTCCCTTGTGTGTGCACCTTTGTGTCTAATCTGCTCTTTTTATGCCTCAGAAGTGATTAGATTTAGGATCCAATCTATACTAATCAGCCTCATTAACGTAACAGAGAAAATCCTGTTCCCAAGCATGATTACATGCACAGGGGTAGGGATTAGCATTCCCAGACATATTTTGGGGAAACACAATTCAATATTCAATCCATAATACTGCTATACAACATATATATGTACATGTGTGTGTGAGAATTTATGTTGTATTTATCACCCTCTCCAGGAAGATGAAATCATTACATTTTAAGAAGAAAATCATAAAGCAAAAATGACAAATCAGACTATAATGAAGCCCTTGACTAGAAACTATGGAAAACACTCTCCTGAAGTCATGCAAAGATAAGAGGCACAGTCACACTGATTTGTCACTGGAGCTCATCTTTTATAGTGTTAAAGTTACTAGATATACTTAAAAAGAAAAAAAAAACCTGTTGCCATTGACTCACAGTGACCCTATAAGACAGAGTAGAGCTGCCCCACAGTGTTCCCAGGGAGCAACTGGTAGATTCAAACTGCCTACCTATTGGTTTGCAGCCATAGCTCATAACCACTGTGTTGTCAGGATTTCCCAGTTGTAGTTAATGCAGTAAAAATTTGCAAAATCACTGTAAGATCCCTACCAAGTTACAATAGTCTTTTGAACAAAATATGGTCGGAATGAAAATCAAGCTGTTGGCACCTTGCAGGTTGTCTTGAGCTTAATATTCCTAAAAAACTGGAAATGAACTAAAATTAAATCTAACAATGAAAATTCACATGCAGCATCGTTCAAAGAAAGTTCACCCTGTGAAAGCAAATGAAGTGTACTGTGGGGAGAAGCTTTGTCTGACGTTGTTACTGACCATGGAGCTGGCTGCTGTAACAGATGCAGCCACCACCATTTTCTGAGAAGAGTTCAGCCAAGAACATAAAGCTTATCACCCAGTGTGCCTAATGAGGAATCTCTGGGTGGTGCAAACAGCTAAGTACTCAGCTGCTAACTGAAAGGTTGGCAGTTTGAATCCACCCAGAGACATCTTGGAAGTCCTAGTGATCTACTTTTGAAAAATCAGCTTTTGAAAACCCTATGAGATGCAGTTCTCTGACACACACGGGGTTGCTGTGAGTCAACTTGAATCGCAATCGGTTTGGTTTTTGGTTTTGGTGCATGATGAATTAATTTAAGGGCCAAGATCTGATGAAATCTTTATAGGTTCAATGGACAAGTGTACGTTTTACTTGCTTTTGAATAACTAGCTTGTGCAGGCAAATATGAGAAAAGTTTCCTACTTTCTAGAACTCTTTAAATATGCACAAGAGGGAATAAGAAAAGTTTAGGTGTTTAAATCTGTTTTTAACACACTCTCAAATGAGCTGGCAAACACATACAAAGGACTGCCAGTTAAGTTCACAAACTCATCCTAGAAGAAGTGCTACATACCTCATTGCTGAATATCACTGTGGCCAGCTTTTAAGTCCTCCCCTTGGGAAGCTATGCATTGACACCAGCACCTCGTTCACCCTTCAAAGCAATTTTAGAACTCTTTTTCTTCAATAGTCATCAGACCTACCAGGTCCTTTAAATATTTCCTTTATCTTCATGTCAAAAAAAGTCACTGAGGACCAGATCTGGTGAGTAGGGAGGGTATTCCAACACAGTTATTTGTTTACTGGCTAAAACTCCCTCACAGACAACTATACAATTAAATTCATGAACTTGCCACTGTGCCACCATGCACAATGGCCATGACAGAAACAGTTCCAAAATTGCTTTGAAAGGTAGACAAGACGATGTTGTTGGTGCATAGCTTCCCAAAGGGAGTACTTTGAAGGTGACCACTGAGATATTCAGCAATGAGGTATGTACCACTTAGAACAATTAAGTTTGCAAATTTAGTTGTAGGATCCCATGAGCTAGCTCTATAGACACTGTGAAAACAACAGTGGGGGAAAATTCAGAAGGAACGGTTTCTATCAAAACCATTACCAAATTAAGATCAATTATATGGTGAGTGGGTATACACTTACCTTTGAAATGACAACAGAAGCTTTCAAAACTGCACTGAACAATGCCATGCAAATTGTATTCACAATTGTAAACTTACAGTGCTTGATAGGTGAGATGTGAATAGCAAGTTCTAGAATTTATGTTTTTTCACATCAAAGAACAATGTCAAATAAGGTAAGAAATCATCAGGTGATCCAATGGCAAGGCTCCAAACACATTAAAAAAAAAACTTCACTGAAAAGACAAACTGACAGTTCCACAATAACAGTAGGAAACTTCATCGCACCACTTTCTGTAAAGGAGAGAACAGCTACAACGAAACTCAACAAAGAGGTAGAAACTCTAAAGACTACAATCAGCCAACTGGACCTCGTAGACACGTATAGAACACTCAACCCAACAGGTGCACAGCACACGTTCTTTTCCAGTGCACACTGAATGTTCTCTAGAACAGGCTACATCTTAGGCCACCAAGCAACCCTACAAAATCCAAAACATTGAGATAATACCAAGTATCTTCTTTGACCACCATCACACTGGAAATTAACAGAAGGAGGAACAAGAAATAAAACTAGTCACATGGAACTTGAATAACATCCTGTTTGCAAACCACTAGGTAATAGAAGAAATCAAAAGTGGAATAAAAAAATTCCTAGAATCACACAAGAATGAAAACACATCATACAAAAGCCTTTGGGATACAGAAAAAGCAGTGCTCAGAGGTCAATTTATAGCAATAGATGGCCACATCAAACAAAGAAAAAAAAAGAAAATAAAGGGGAAAAATCAAAACATTAGCTGCATAAACAAATAGAGAACAGTAAAAGAAGCCCACAGCCACCAGAAGAAAGGAAACAAACAAGATCAGATCAGAAATAAATGAAATAGCAAATACAGAAACAAAGAAAAAGTTAACAAAACCAAAAATTGGTTCTCCGAAAGGATGAAAAAAAATGGACAAGCAACTGGCCAATCTGACAAAACAAAAGTGAAGAGAATGTAAATAACCCAAATAAGAAATTAAATGAAGAACATTACAACAGACCCAACTGAAATAAAAAGGATCATAACAGAATAATATGGAAAACTATACTCCAACAACTGAAAAACTGTACTCCAACAAATTTTAAAACCTAGAGGAAACAAGCAAATTTTAGAAACACACTTCCCACCCAAGATAACACAAAACGATGTTGAAAATTTGAACAGACTTGTAACAAGAGAAGAGATTGAAAAAGTAATTAAAAAAAGAAAACTCCCAATCAACAAAGCCTTGGCCCAGATGGCTTCACTGGAGGATTCTACCAAACACTCAGAGAACAGGTCACACCACAACTACTCAAGCTATTTCATAACATAGAAAAGAAAAAATCCTTCTAAATTCATTCAGTCAAGCTGGCATAACTCTGATCCACAAACCAGGCAAAAAAAAAAAAAAAGCTTTAGTCAGCTAGTGCTGCTGTAACAGAAATACCACAGAGTGGATGGCTTTAACAAGAAAAGCTTATTCTTACACAGTCCAGTAGACTACAAATCCAAATTTAGGATGTCCATTCCAGCAGAAGGCTTTCCTCCTTGCAGCTCTGGAGGAAAGTCCTCGTGTTGCATCAGTCTTTGTTCATGGAGCATCTTGATGCAGGAACCTCAGGTCTGAAGGATGCGCTCTAAACCCAGTGCTGCTTTCTTGATGAAGTGAGGTTCCCAACTCTCTGCTTGCTTCTCTTTCCTTTTATCTCTCATAGGATGAAAAGACAAAAGGTGGTGCAAGCCACACACCAGGGAAACTCCCTTTGGAGCCTGCGGGGGACCTTAGGAAAGAATTTATAATCCCACCCTAATCATCTCTAACATAATGCACTTTGTTAACCATAGACAAAGATTAGGATTTACAGCATAAGAAAATCACAAAATGGAGGACAGTCACAGAATGCGGGGAACCCTGGCCCAGCCAAACGACTACACATATTTTTGGGGGACACAATTCAATTCACGACAGACACCATAAAAAAAAAGAAAAGAAAAGAAAATTACAGACCAAGTATCTCTCATGAATATAAATGCAAAAATTCTCAACAAAATTCTAGTCACTCCTAAGACTCACCCTTCAATAAAAGACTGGAGAGTCTTATAAAACAAAATGAGACTAAAAGAGTATGCCAGCCTGGAGGCAAGGACTGGAGGGAGGAAGAGACAGAAAAACTGGTGATAGGGATTCCAAGTTTGAAGTGTGAGAATGTTGACCTGTTGTGGGGTTGTTAATGAATGTCATATAATAACATGTGCACCAGCTGTTTACTAAGAAAGTAGTCTGTTCTGTAAACCTTCTTCTTAAGTACCAAAAAAAAAAAAAAAAAAAAATACCCACAACTATTCTACAAAATTCAGTATTACATCGAAAAATAATACACCACTGCTAAGTGGAATTCATACAAAGTATGCAAGGATAATTCAACATTAGAAAATCAGTCAGTGTAATTTACCACATAAAAGAATCACATGATCTTCTTATTCATTACAGAAAATTCATTGAACAAAGTCCAACACCTATTCCTGATAAGCATTCTCAATAAAATAGGTATAGAAAGGAAATTTGTCAACACAGTAAAGGACTTCTATACAAAACCAACAGCCAACACCATTCCTAGTGGAGAGAGGCTGAAAACATCCCTCTGGAGAACAGGAACAAGCTGAGGATGACTTTTATGGTCAATACTATTTACCATTATGCTGGAAGTTCTAACTGGAGCAATAAGGGAAGAAAAAGAAATAAAGGGCTTCTAAACTGTCTCTGTTTGCAGATGATATGACACAAGACAGAGGAAACCCTAACGACTCTGTGAGAAAACTACTGGGACTAACAGAAAAATTCAGCAGAGCAGCAGAATACAAGAAATCAGTTGGAAAATACAAAGACCAGTTGGATTCTTACATACCAATAAAGAGAATCAGCAAAAGAATACCTTTATAATAGCCTCTAAATAATAAAATTCTGAGGAATAAATTTAAACAATGCTATAAAAGACTTATACAAAGAAAGCTACAAAACTACTGCAAAAAACCGCAAGAGATTCACATAAATGGAAAAACATACAATGCTCATGAATAGGTAGATGCAACATTGTGAAAACGTCAATTCTACCCAAAGCAATCTAGAAATACAGTGCAATCCCAACTGAAACACCAACAGCATTCTTTAAAGAGATGAAAAAACTAATTATTAAATTAGTTTTAATTAGAGGCCCCAGATATGTAAAGAACTATTAAGGAACAAGAAAGTAGGAGGACTTGCACTACTTGACCTCAGAATCTGCTATACAGATAATTGTAGTCAAAACAACTTAGTGTTGGTACAACAGATGCATTAACCAATGGATCAGAATTGAACACATGTTCACTGCACATTGTTCCCAATAGCAAAAAGAAGGAAACAACCTAGATGTCCATCAACAGATGAATGGATAAACAAACTATGGTACATATGCATAATAGAACACTACACAAAGATACAGGACAGTGATGAATCTGCAAAACATTTCACTACATGGATCAATCTAGAGGACATTACACTGAGTGAAATAAGTCAATCATACAAAGATAAATATTGCCTAAAACTACAACTATGAAAGCTCAAGAAAAGGTTTAAACACAGAAGAAAACATTCTTTGATGGTTAAGGGGTGAGAAGGGAGGGAGAAGAACATTCACTAACTAGATAAAAAAAAAAACCAAACCTACTGCTGTTAGGTTGATTCCAACTCATAGCAACCCTATAGAACAGAGTAGATTGCTCCATAGAGTTTCCAAGGAGCACCTGGTGAATTTGAACTGCCGACTTTTTGGTTGGCAGACATAGCACTTAACCACTATGCCATCAGGGCTTCCACATTAGATAGCAGACATGAAGTATCTTAGGTGAAGTGAAGGACAATGTACAATACAGGGGAAGTTAGCATTACTGGACTAAATGAAAAGCTAAGAAGTTTCCTGAACATGATCAAATGTTTTGAGGGACAGAGTAAGAGGGTTGGGGGCCTGGGGGCCATGTTATCTGACAACATCTAGGTCAACTGACATAATAAAGTTTGTTAAGAAAATGTTCTGCATCCAACTTTGGTGAGCGGTGTCTGTGGTATTAAAAGCTATCAAGTAGCCATCTAAAAATCAAATCCACTGTTGTTGAGTCAATTTCAACTCATAGCGACCCTATAGGTCAGAGTAGAATTGCCTCATAGAGTTTCCAAGAAGTGCCTGGGGGATTTGAACTGCTGACCTTTTGGTTAGTAGGCGTAGTACTTAACCACTATGCCACCAGGGTAGCCATCTAAGAGGACGCATCAATTGGTCCCAACCCATCTAAAGTTAAAGAGACTGAAAAACACCAAAGACATACAGAAAATATTATCCCAAGAGACAGAATGGGTCACATAAACCAGAGACTCTCATGAACTTGAGACCAGAAGTAGATGGTACCCAGCTACCACCAATGACTACTTCGACCGAGAACATAACAGAGTCCCTAATGGAGCAGGAGAAAAGTGGGATGCAGAACTCAAATTCTAGTAAAAAGATCAGATTTATTGGCCTGACTGGGACCAAGAAGACACGGCCCCTAGATCCTCTGTCAATCCAGAACTAAAACCTTTCCCAAAGCAACTCTTTACAGACAAAGATTAGACTGGACGATGAGACATAAAACTATACTGATGAAGTGTGTACTTCTTTCTTGTAGTTCAAGTAGACACATGAGCCTAAATGTCTAGAGGTGACGTGAGATGGCAGAAAGGCACTGGTGCTGGCTGAATGGACATGAGCTGTCTGAGGTTGAAAAGCAGAGTGTGTTGTCACACTGAGAGAGCAACTAGGGCCACATAACAGTGTGTGTCTACATTTTTGTATGAGAAACTAATTTGAGCTATAAACTTGCATTTGAAGCATATAAAACTCATGAAAAGATTTACACACAAAAAGAAATAATCTTTGATAGTTACAAGGGCAGGGGAAGATGGGGGGCGGGGGCGGGGTGGAAAAACACTAAATAAACAGTAGATAAGTGGTAACACTTGTGAAGGGTAAGCCAGAATACAATACCAGCGAGGTTGTGGAAGCTCCGCAGACAGACCAAACTCCCTGAGGGACCAAATACTGAGCTGAAGGCTGTGGGGACCACCATCTCAGGGAGTATCTAGTTCAATTGGCATAACAGGGTACAAAGAAAATGCTCTCCATTTTGCTCCGGCGAGTGGTGTCTGGGGCCTTAAAAGTCTGTGAGTGGCCATCTAAGATACTCCACTGGTCTCCCTTTCAGGAGGTAGGGGGAACAAGAAAAACCAAAGACGCAAGGGAAAGATTAGTCCAAAGAACTAAAGGATGACAAGTACGAAAGCCACCACCAGACTCCACTCAGTTTGAGTTCAGCAGAATGGGGTGATACCTGGCTACCGCCATCAACTGCCCCAACAACCATCAAAGTAGAGGATCCCAGAGACAGCTGGAGAAAAACGTAGAACAAAATTCTAACTCTCAAGAAAAGACCAAACTTATTGGTCTGACAGATACTAGGGAAACCCCAAGAGTGAGGCATCCAGACACCCTTTTAGCTCAGGAAATGAAGTTGACCCTTCACCCAAAGATTAGGCAGGCCCGTAAAACAAAATGAGACTAAAGGGGCACACCATCCCAGGGGCAAGGATGAGAAGTTAACGGAGGGGACTCAAAAGCAAGAGAGAACCTAAGGTTGATAAAGAAGTGTTGACATGTCATGAAGCTGGGAAGCAATATCACAAAGCAGTAGGTGTACGAATTACATAATCAGAAGTTGGTTTGTTCCATGCACCTTCATCTAAATTACAACTTAAAAAAATATTCACTGGGTATTTGTGTTTGTATTTGTTTGTGGTTATTGTTGCTGGTAAAGAAACTTCATTAACACATACTGTCTCAAAAATTGTAAGGTTGAACCACTGTAGTTTTAATAAGTTGAAAAGCCCAATTGGGAGGTTAAAGTAATACTATGACTTTGCTCATACTGCAGGTAAAACACTAGCAACTAAAATGACAAGTTTTGCATTCATCATGCAATGCCAACTGAATTCACCTGCTATGATCTCTGGAGTGAAGGAACAGAAAGAAAGGGAGGAGAAAGAACAAGATAGAAGGAAAGGTGGAAGGAGAGAACCAGGACCAAGCCTCCAGCTCCATCACTTATTGGCTAAGGGGTTCTCCCAACTCAAGGAACTCAGCTTCCTGGTCCACAAAGAGGGGTTTGATGCCATAAATGCAAAAGAAAAGATCCTTCCAACTTCAGCTGAAAGAGGGGCCAGTGTGTGTTTGTTGCTGCTGTTGTGTGTCTTCAAGTCATTGCCAACCCCTAGCGATTGTCCTGTAGGGTTTTCTAGGCTGTAATTTTTACAGCAGCAGATCACCAGGTCTTTCTCTGGTGGAACATCATGGTGCGTTCAAACTGCCAACCTTTCAGTTAACAGCTCTGCTCTCACCAGGGCTCCTTACTTTGTATCAAGCAAATTCGACCTCATTTATTTAATTTTGAGACCCTCAGATTTCTGGTGCTGATTGCCTTTGAGAATTTCAATAATTAAAAAAATACCTATTAGCATAACATAAAGGGGAGGATTTACAGTTTTCATTTTTATCAATTAGGTCAGTAAATGTTTGAACTCTGCTGAATCAAAAAGACGAAAGTACGAATTACTTCTGGATGAGAATCCACAAATCCAGTTCCCTTCAGCTCCCTTTAGTCCTTGAATCAAGTTTGCACAAGAACATTCTTTCTGTACTGAAAAGAAAACCATGTACTAAGCATCATGTGTGTCGTCTCCTAGAGGGTGGATCTTTTATTTGGTACCTATTTCTTTCTTATGGAAACCCTGGTGGCATAGTGGTTAAGGGCTACATCTTCTGAACAAGAGGTCGGCAGATCAAATCCACCAGATGTTCCTTGGAAACTCTATGGGGCAGTTCTATTCTGACCTCTTGGGTCCCTAGGTATTGGACCCAGCTCCACGGCAGTGAGTTTGATTTGATTTTTCTTTCTTGTTATTTTCATAGAATCATACTAAAGTTGGCATGGTGAGGAGCAGAAAAGTGGGCAAGGGACTCCTAGGATCAATGTCAGTGGTAAGTGCCTGTGGGTTTATTCTGAAATGTGAGGTTCTAGATTGAAAACATTGTTTAAAGTCCTCCGCTTGGGAAAGAAGTTTATATCTAAAGGATTGTATGAATATACACTTAATAATAGCTAACATTTATTTCAAGCCTGATGTTTGTTCTAAGCACTTCACATGGATTACAGCCTTCTGCCCACTCATCAATCTTATGAAGTAGACACTTATTATTTCCATTTTATAGAAATGGAAAATAAAGCAAAGAGAAATTAAATAACTTGCTCAAGGTCACACTTTCTTGTGCTAAGATTGGAATTTGAGCCGAGGCATACTGTTGAGTTTCTCGAGCCTGAGTTCTTAACCACTCTACTTATAAGAAGTATAGTTTACACGTTATGTTTCTATAATATGTATGTGTATGTGTGTTTTGTTGTTGTTAGGTACCAGTGAGTCGATTTCAACTCGTATTACAGAGTAGAATCTCTCCTTAAGGATTACTGGGCTGATATCTTTATAGGCACAGAGAGTCAGGTCATTTTTTCCATGGAGCCTTTGGGTGGGTTTGAACCGTCAACCTTTTAGTTAGCAGGTGAGTGCTTAACTGTTACTCCACCAGGGTTCCATGGGGGTGGAGGCAAAGGATATTAAAGAAGCCATGGACTGCTGGGGGGGGGGGAGCCCTAAAAATCTGTCTTGGAAGAAATACAGCCAGAATGCTCTTTAGAAGCAAGGATGGTGAGACTTTGTCTTATGTACTTTGGACATGTTATCAAGAAGGATCTGTCCCTGAAGAAGGACATCATTCTTGGTAAAGCACAGGATCAGTGAAAAAGAGGAAAATCCTCAATGAGAAGAACTGACACTGTGACTATGTGGTACAGGCCTGGGCAGTGTTTCATTCTGTTGTACACACGGTTGCTAGGAGCTAGAAGTGACTTGATGGCACCTAAGAACAATTACATATACAAATAATTGAAAAGGAAAGTAAGTTTAATATAACAGTGAATTTGCTATGGGGCGGAGAGAACCGGCTAAATAAAGATGGTGTCTGTAAAACACTTCTTAGGATGACGTAAATCCTGGTGGTAGCTGTTTTTAAATTGAGGTAATTACTGTTAAGTTTTATGATGCAGTTAGAACAATTGTGCCATCCTTTATCTAGATGTTGTTATAATGCAGAGGGATGTAAAAAATCTGAATTTGCTTCAAATTTCAAATACTCTGTCACCAGCGTGCACCAATGTCTCACAAACAATACACTGTTGTTTGGAGACAAATCTCGATGTCTTGTTTTTCTACATATGCTGTCAGTAGACACACTGCTGCCTTGGTCCTAGACTCTTTTCAAGCTTCTTTGTGGAGTGGGGAGCAGCCTTGGAAGATTCCCCAAGCTCAGGGTACCTTTCCGGTAACACAACCTCCTCAAGTATCACCTAGCCCTTCTCTCATTGCCTGTGAGGACTGGAGCTTAGGAAAGCAACACAACAAAAATGCTCAAATAGTTAAACACTGCCATTTCTATAGCTACTCAGGTCCTTTGTCTCTGACCCAGAAGTCTCATGTCTTCTACCAGCATCCAACCAACTGCAGCAGGCACATTTTCAAATCTGCAAGAAAGGTAAAATATCAGATCTTGGCAACTTTATCTGGATTTTTTTATTTTTCTTGAAAATATTGTGATGCCCTGGGTACTTGTCAACCAAGCCTTGGAACTGAATGAATCGCTTTTTACTCAGTATTTACCTGGGTTTTTCACCTATGGTACTTTCACGACAGCTCTGTGCAGCATAGGTTGCTATTCCCATTTTACAAATGAAGAAACTGAGGTTTATTAATATTAAGTATTTTCCCCACTATCCAATAGCTAACTGCAAAGCAGTTGGGGCAGAAAAAATATTCACCATTCTATCAAACTTTCTTTCCTTTTCAATTATATGAGTCTACAGTTGGTGTTAGGTGTTACCAGGCTGCTTCCAGCTCATAGCAGCTTTGTGTACAACACAGTGAAACACTGCCCAGTCCTGCTCCATCCTTACAATCCCTCTGAAGCTACTCCAGTGGTCTTTCTGCCACAACTGCATCTTGAAACTTTTAACTATAGAAATAATAAATACAAAACCAAATTATGTAAACACTGGTGGCATAGTGGTTAAGTGCTCTGTCTGCTAACCAAAAAGTTGGCAGCTCAAATCTACCAGGCTCTCCTTGGAAACTCTTTGGGCCAATTCTACTCTGTCCTATAGGGTTGCTATGCATCAGCATCAACTCAACAGCCCTGGGTTTGTTTCTTTCTTTCTTTTTTAAATATGACATGTATAGAACAGAGAGAAGGAGTGTGCTGTCACTGGGCAGAAAAAGCAGGGGGAGCTGCAGACAGGCAAGCATGCAAATTTATACAGGATTGTACATTTTCACTCAATCATAATTAAAAAAAAATCACATTATAAGGGCCGCTAAGAAGGAAAAGAAGAAAAAACGATTGCTTAGAAAGAAATGTTAGCTTTGTAAGAGCAGGAAATGGAGAGATGGAGAAGTAATGAGAACAAAAGAGAGAGACAGAAAGGATGAAAAAGTGTGTCTGGCCACCCTTCTACGGCAAAGGGAGAGCTTTGGATGTGCCTCAAGAGGGCAGAGGCTGGGACAAGGAAAGGGATCTAGGCTGGTCTTGGAGAACTTGGTGTAGACCCAAGGAGAGCTCAAACATAGAGTTTGAGCCTGGGGGAAGCAAATTGCCAATCTAAATAATTTGTCAACTCATAGGGTCTAGTAAGGGGGTGACAATCAAAGTCTTATAAAAGAACTGAGGCAGATACGGCCATCAAGGCAAACATGGATAACTCGTAGCTGGACAGGGTAGGTAGGAGGAGTTCTCTGCACGGTGGAATATCATACTGGGGACAGTTTTTTGTCCTGCTGGGCATTGGTTTTGTTTTGTTGGATGTCAATGGCTTTGCCTTTGGGCAGAAGGAAACCATTAAAGATCCTTGTCTGGTTTGGAAAAAAAAGACAGTAACCAACAGCTACCTTGCTTGGTCTTTGGGGAAAGGAATTCTGTGGATTACCTGTTCAAAAGCCAAGACATTTGAAATCAGTCACTAAAGACACCTGTAGTGAGTTTTGTTTTCCAGGTTTGTTGTTGTTTTTCCTGTTTCTATTTAGCTGTGAAAACCCTGGTGACACCGTGGTTAAGTGCTCCATCTGCTAACCGAAAGGTCAGCAGTTTAAATCTGCCAGGCACTCCCTAGAAACTCTATGAAGCAGTTCTGCTCTACCCTATAGAGTTGTTATGAGTCAAAATCAACTCAGAGGCCGTGGGTTTGGATTCAGTTGTACTCCAGAGTAAAACAAACCAAGCCAGCTGCCGTGCCATGTGTTTCAACTCAAGGTGACCCCATGTGGGTCAGAGTAGAACTGTGCTTCACAGGGTTTTCAATGGCTGAACTTTGGAAATAGATTGCCAAGGACTTTCTTCTGAGGTGCCTGGGGGTGGACTTAGCAGCTGACCATGTTAAACTTTTGCATGACCCAGGGACCCCTCAAATCACTCAGAGCTATGAAAATGAGAAAGTTTGTTTTTCATTCTCATTTTGGAATATAACTAAACACAGGTGATCCCTGACTTAAGAGGTCCAACAATTAAGTCCACGAACTTAATTGTTCTCAGTGCTACATGCCTCATTGCTGAATACTACTACGGTCACCTTCGCAGTACTCTCCTTGGGCAGCTATGCACCAGCAGCAGCACCTAGTCCACCCTTCAAAGCAGGTTTTTAAAAATCTGTTTATTTATTTATTATTATGATTGAATGAAAATGTACATTCCCATATAAATTCACATGCTCACCTATATTCAGCTCCTACTGCTCTCCCTGTGCAGTGACAGCATACCCCTCCTCTCTGCTCCATACATGGCTTATCCTCCCAACAGTCTCCTATCCCCTCCTCTCCACCCACCTCCTTTCCTCCAGCAAGAGGTCAGCAGGATGACATCCTATAGGTGCTTAGAACCATAAAGTATACACATGATATGTTCACTTAGTGTCTCCAAGTCCAGCCCATTCCTGTCTGAGAGTTGACCTCCATTATGACTTATGGACAGGGGCAGCATTGGGGCCAGGGGCCATGCTTCCAGGGGAACCCTGAAGCCCCTGGCCCATCAATTGAAGATCAATAATGGAGACCATTATTGGAGATCTCAGGGTGCACCCCTATTTATTCTCTTGTTGTCAGTGAGACTCAACATTGTGAGTTTTATTGTGGCTATCACTGGTGGTGGCTGAGCACCATCCAATTCTTCTGGTCACGAGTCGATGTAGAGGGTCTCTCTGTCTTCTGGGGTCTCTTTTCCCCATGTCATTCTTGTCCTCTGTGATCATCCTTTCCTACTGAGTTGGACCATTTGCTGTACTCTCAGATGGCAGCTTGACAGCTTTTAAGACCCCAGACACCACTCACCAACGTGGGGTGCAGAGTCCTCATTAGCAAAATGCTAGCTGTGCCAATTGGCCTCGATTTCAACTGAGCGCATGGTCCCCAGCTCCCCACCCCAGCTACTCTGTCCTTGCAATATTGGATTAAGATGGGAGGAGTACTCAAATTGTGTTGAAGTTCAGTTATTATTGATCTTCTTTCTAATGTGTGCTGTCACGGATTTCACCCAACCAAATTTCTGTTAACTATCTAATCTAAATCCTCCCCCCCCCCACCCTTGTAGCCATCAGTCTTTTCTTCTATGCATGAGCCTGTTTTTAAGTTTTTATCATAGGGGTCTCATATAATATTTGTCCTTTTGTCACTGACTACTTTCACTCAGTATAATGTCCTCCAGTTGAAACCAGATTAAGAGATGTTTCCTGATCTCATCATTGATAGTGCTCCATTGAGTATTCATACCGTAGTTTACCCATCCATTCCTCCGTTGTTGGGCATCCCTTCAAAGCAGTTTTGTAACTCCTTCCAGAATGGCCATTGAGCATGGTAGCACAGTGGCAGATTCATGAACTTAACTATATAGTGGTCTATGAGGGAGATTTTAGCCATTAAACAAATAACTGTCAGGATCATGCTCCCTACTCACCTGATCTGGCTCCCTGTGACTTTTTTCTTGACCCGAAGATAAAGGAAATATTGAAAGGAAGACATTTAGATGACATTCAGGCCATCAAGGATAATATGACAACAGCTCTGATGCCCATTCCAGAAAAAGAGCTCCAAAGCTGCTTTGAAGGGTGGACTAGGCACCGGAAACGGTGCATAGCTTCCTAAGCAGAGTACTTCGAAGGTGACCATAGTGATATTCAGCAATGAGGTATGCAGCACTTTTTCTAGGATGAGTTTGCAAACTAAATTGCTAGTCCTTATACTCAGGTTACTAGGAATTGCACTTACTACCGTCTTTGTTAGTATATATATCATTAGTAATCTAGCCACACAATGTTAAACTATTTCAGTAAGTTTACATGTAATACTTCCTAATCCCCAAAGATTGGATTTGTGAAAACACTGATCATAAAAGTCCTATAATCATATCACTATATGAAAACAAAACAAAACATACGATATTCAGCTTACTCGGAACTGACTTAAGACCGAGGTGGAGGAACAGAGCCCTGCTATACCTCTGGAATGAACTGTATCTGGTTTTAGCCTGTAATTCTTGTAAGAGTTCACAATCATGTCTTGCTTTGTTCCAGCTCACACCTTGTTCACTAGTATTCTGCAAACACTTGATGATGACATCCTGGTTAGACCCCAGTTTCTTTGCTTACAGAACACGATTGAAATAAGTTGGGCATGTTTCTCTCTTTTTCAGAGTCCTTAGAATGAATGATGAATGACTCTCTTGTCCTGGAGGTATCACTGCTTCCCTTCGGAGCACACCCTGACAGACAGCTGCTGATCTCGGTGTCGCTGTGTTCTCAGGATCACCTTCCTGCCTAAGCAGATCACTCACGTGGTAGCAAACATGTGCCAGGGAGTGAAGTGGAGTTTCCTATTATTCATTAGGCTCAAGTCCTCATTAGTAACTTCTTTATAAAATAAACGCCAGGCTCTGTAGAAACAGAGAACAAGAGCCCACTTCATACCAAACACAGTGATAAATGTCTCCTGTGGCCCTGGATTCCAACCCTTACCATCTGCAAGCTCCCCTGTCTCCATGGCAACACAAAGTAAATAATAAAAATAGCCCCAAATCCAGGAAAAGCACAGCGGGGAACGTCTGTCCTGCAGGAAAACAAGCGCTTAATATATGCTCACATACCAGCATGCACCTCCATGTGAAACGGAATCGTTGATCGATAGAAAAATGACACAGAGTTGATAATACAGAGGAAGACAGCCAGATGATCTGAAGAAGGGCTGTTTGCAACAGGAGATCTGAAAGGAACATTGCTGCTTCTATCCACAGGCTTGTACAGTCTGTGTGTTACATGTTGCACAAATGTGTTTTCAATTATAAGCTTGTTATGTTACACTGCATTTAAAAGGAAACCTAGATTATAAAGGTAACAGCACTGAGCAGAGCTGAGGATTGCTGATTTGGTTCCTGCCACATAACGTTTGAGTAAAGCTGGGATCCGTCAAATAGACCTCCTGGGTCAGCTCCTGACCTGCGCCCAGGTACCCAGGCACCCAGGGCCCTTCTATCACAGACCCTGGAGAGGGGGCAAGATGGGCTTCTGGGGGGCTTTGTAACTCGGCTGCAGTCCCCACTGTGGGTGAGGGCAGCCAAGCAGCCCTCTGCAAGAGAGGAATGTGCCTCCAGGGGAACAAGGAAACCCTCAGGAGTGGAATATTTTCTGGAATGGGGATTTTGAGTTAATTTAATTTTCTGATTAACTGTGATGACTAATGCTGTGACTTTGGACCTTTCAGCTCGCTGAGCCTGGTTTTCCTCATCTGCAAAAACGGGACAGTGGGACTTGGTGACCCTGAGGCCCTGAAGTCCTCCGAGTCTATGAACTGCGCACAAAGCATGATTTTGTTTCACTCTGTGAGGATACAAAGCTTAGACTTGCTGGGTCTACTGTTCTCCTGTAACAAAAACTGTACTTTGACTACAGCCAGATGGCTCTTCGTGTGTGTGTGTGTGTGTGTGTGTGTGTGTGTGTAGAAGGGGGGTGACTTAGGAGACTGAGGGGTCTAACCCAGTCCCAGTGACCACCTAGGTGACCCTGGGCAAATTATTTACCTTTCGCAGCCCCAGTTCCTGCATCGTTATCGAGGTGCCCCAGGAGTTTAATGGTACCCACCTTGCGCCATTGTTGCTGGGGTCATTGTAAGTGATCGATCAATGGTAACTAATACATTTTAACTGATTTTGGTCAGCACTTAAAGAACTTATGGCATGTAGGTAAGATTTAATAGCAGTAGGGCAGCCTGGCTAGTGTGATTTATGGAAAGCATTGTCTATACTTTGTAATGGGGTTTCCGTTTGAACTGTTATACTAAAGATTCACTGCAGTGTTGTTTTCCTTTTGAATCTCTACTTGTATCTTTCTTTTTATTTCTCAGATTATTTGCATCTTTTCTTAAAAATAAATCAATTGCCATCAAGTCAAGTCTGACTCATGATCACCATGTGTTTCACAGCAGAAATCCATAAGGTTTTTGCTGCTGTGTACTCTTTTTTTTTTCCATCCTAAAACTACAGTACAGGTCAAGAAGACATTCTTTACTAATTAAGCTAAACTATTATTTGGTTTAAAGAAGACTTCAAGGGATATTTTTGGTTTAAGGTTTAAAGATGATCTGAGGTTAATACTTTCCAGAGTTCATCCAGCCTCAGTGGCTCCAGGAATTCTGCATTCCAGGAGAATTTGAAGTTCTGCTCCACATTTTCTCCCCTGTTGTCATTCTTCTCTAGAAGGTCTAGCTTGAGCACTGTGCTTTTTAAAAGAACTATATGAAATCAGATTGACAAGAACAGCTCAAAAGATTCAATTGGAACCTTATGAGGAAGTAAGTTTATGTTGATGGAGGAGGAACAAAGTGATGAGAACAGTTGTACAACTTGAAGAATGCAATCAATGTCACTGACTTGTACATGTAGAAACTGTTGAATTGGTCTACATTTTGCTGTGTATATTTTCACCAATAAATATAAGTTATTTTTTAAAAAATAGAGTACAGTTAAAACCTTCTGGTTGATTGAATAGTCTAGAATGGTTGTTGTTAGGTGCTGTTGAGTTATTTCAGATTCATAGTGACCCTATGAACAACAGAACGAAATACTGTCTGGTCTTGCACCATGTCCACGGTTGTTTTTATGTTTAAGCCTATTGTTGCAGCCAGTGTGTCAATCCATCTCATCAAGAGTCTCCCTCTTTTTGGCTGACACTCCACTCTACCAAGCATGATGTCCTTCTCCAGGGACTGATCCCTCCTGACAACATGTCCAAAGTATGTAAGATGCAGTCTTGCCATCTTTGCTTCCAAGGAGCGCTCTGGTTGGACTTCTTCCAGAGCAGATCTGTTTGCTCTTTTGGCAGTCCATGGTATATTCAACACTCTTCTCCAACACCACAATTCAAAGGCAGCAATTCTTCTTCTGTCTGCTTTATTCATTGTCCAGGTTTCACATGCATATGATGTGATTGAAAATACCATGGCTTGGGTCAGGTCCACTTTAGTCTTTAAGATCATATCTTTACCTTTCCGTACTTTAAAGAGATCCTTTGCAACAGATTTTCCCAATGCAATGTATCTTTTGATTTCTTGACTGTTGTTTCCATAGGGGTTGATTGTGGACTAGAATGGTTGGGTTCTAGCAAGTGGACATGTTGACTACTTGAGTTGTACACAGACCTTTGCCATTTATTGGCAGATAATTAGAAGCTAACCAGATTAAGAGTCACAAAGATGGTGTCTTAGTTATCTACCACTCCTGTAACAGAAATTCTGTAGTAGATGGCTTTAACAAAACAAAGTTTATTCTCTCACGTTCTAGTAGCCTAAAAGTCTGAATTCAGGACACCAGTTCCAGGAGAAGGCTGTCTCTTTCTTTTGGCTCTGGAAGAAGTTCCTTGTGATCCATCAGTCTTCCCTTGGTCTGGGAGCATGTCCCCAGAGGAACCTCAGGTTCAAAGGATGCACTCTGCTCCTGGCACTGCTTTCTTGATGGTTTGAGGTCCGCATGTGTCTCTGCTTGCTTCTCTTTTATACGTCAAAAGCGATTGGCTTAAGACACTATCTAATCCTGTAGACCTTGTCAGTATAACTGATGGTAATCCATTTTATTAAATCATAGTGATAGAACTTATAACACATAGGAAAATCTCATCAAGTTGTGGACAATCACACAATACTGAGACTCATGGCCCAGCTTAATCCAAGAAGTTGGACTATATGAAGAGGAACAAGGCATCAGGATTGGAGGAAGACTCATTAACAACCTGTATTATGCAGATGATGCAACATTGCTCTCTGGAGGTGAAGAGGATTTGAAACACTTACTGATGAACATCAAAGACCACAGTCTTCAGTATGGATTGTACCTCAACATTAAGAAAACAAAAATCCTCACACTACACTGTGATAAATGGAGAAAGGATTGAGGTTCTCAAGGATTTCATTTTACTTGGTTGCACAATCAATAGCCATGGAATCAGCAGTCAAGAAATCAAAAGATGCAGTGCATTGAGAAAATCTGTTGCAAAGGACCTCTTTAAAATATTGAAAAGTAAAGCTGTCACCTTGAAGACTAAGGTGCACCTGACCCAAGCCATAGTATTCTCAATCTCATCACATACATGTGAAAGCTGGACGATGAATGAGGAAGACAGAAGAATTGATGCCTTTGAATTGTGGTGTTGAAGAAGAATGTTGAATGTACCACGGACTGCCAAGAGAACAAACAGATGGTGAGACTATGTCTTAAGTACTTTGGACATGTCCTTATGAGGGGTCAGTCCGTGGAGAAGGACATCAGTGTCATGGATTGCATTGTGTACCCCCAACCTGTATGTACTGATTTGACTTGGGTGTGAGTCCCATATGGTGCAATTCCTCCCGTGTGTTGTGAATCCTACCTCTGTGACATTGATGATGGAGAACGGGCAGCAGTTGTGCTGGTGAGGCAGGACTTCAGTTACCAGCTGTGAGATATAAGGAAGAGAGGTGAGCATAGAGAATTGGGAATCTCATACCCACAAGAAGCAGCACTGAGAGCAGAGCACGTCCTTTGGTCCTGAGCTTCCTGTGCTGAGATGCTCTCTTTGACTTTGCACTTAGCCTACTGGACTGTGATAATTCTCTTATTGAATGGACTTGTAAGTTGTAATGGATTTGTGGCTTACTGGACTGAGACAATAAAGTTTCTCTTCATGAAACCACCCGCTTGTGGTATTGTCTGTTACAGCAGTACCAGGTGGCTAAAACAGACATCATGCTTGGTAGAGTGGAGGGTCAGTGAAAAAAAGGAAGACCCTCAATGAGATGGATTGACACAGTGTCTGCAACAATGGGCTTAAGTGTAAAAACGATTGTGGAAGGGGTGCAAGACTGGGCAGTGTTTTGTTCTGCTGTCCATAGGGTTGCCATGGTCAGAATTGACTCAACAGCACCTAACAACAACAACAACGTGGCCTAGCTAAATTCATACACACATTTTGGGGAGCCCTGGGGGGAGGGCATCTGAGACAGATGTCTTTGGGGCAGATTCCCTCTACTGGATTGTTCCTTTCTTGCAGCTAATTTTCTCTCCAAGTCTTTCTTCCTCTCTTCTCTTTTGGCCTTTCTCTTTGGTTTAGATTTTTTTCTCCGAGTCTTCTCATTTTAGCTGTATCTTCTTCTTTCCTCCTCTGGACCATGAATCCTGCAGTATCTTGCTTTTCTTGGTATTCGGTCACTTCTCAGTCCTCCCCTGGAGCCCATTTCTGTGTATTCTCTGCACTCCCAGTACCCTACAGTGTCTTCTCAGGGGTGGTTCAGTAAGACAATAACAGAAGAACAGGTAGGTTACAGGCAATCAGACAAAATCATCCTAGAAAAAGAGGGATCTTTTTGCAATTATGATCCTACTGCTTACAATCAAGCCTATGAAAACCAGACTTCGTGTACGGCAGAAGCCTGTCAGAGAAGGAAAACTCAAATAATTTTTGCCAACAGAAAGCAACAGAAAACTGATAACATGGCGCCCTGTCAAAGGCATGGAAACTTTCAAGACCCAGAAAAACAAAGCACAGTCTCTTGAGTTTGAGTTCTCACAGGTTTCACTGGGTTAAATTTGTAGAGTCCAGATTCATGGGGCATACAAGCTCTGCATACCTTTTAAAACTGAGCTGCCTTTTGCTTTCAGAGAAGTCTGTTTGCTTTCAGGGTAAGATCTGTGGCCTCTCGCATGCTAAAAATTCGCTCAGGGCATGCCGTGTGCAGCGGCAGGAGAATCTGTCCATAGAAGGGATGGACTTCACTGCCGCCCAAAGGGATTCCCTCTAGGGCTTCCCTCCTGAGCCTGTGAAATCACCAGGGCGGGTACACCCACCTCTGAGCTCCCTCCTCCCCTCCTCTGCTGGTTGCTGACATTCCCCGGTGAGGAGGTAGGCAGGCAGAGGCTGTCCAGCCCTAAAAAGGGGTTGTTTAGGAACTATCTCTTTGTTTCTTAGATCTAAAGATTAACCAGCAAGACTGGGAAAGGCCTGGGGAAAGTAAACCTGGGTTTTATCTTAGGGAAGTGAGAGGAAGACCTCATGGAGGGAGGGGCCTCAGGTTCAGGGTCTAGTGGTCAGGGGCTTGGAGCTCATTCCTCAAGTTGCTCCCTGAGACGACCTACAAAGAAAGGAAAATAGCTAAAACTACTGCACACTTACTACAGGCTTTCTTTTTTTACCTGCTAATTTTGCATATACAATACGATTTCCCTTTGTTTTGACACTAACACGTTGAAACTCTTGGCTGCAATTGCCCAAGGTTTGTTTGATTTTTGAGGCCATGCTTCCCCCGGTCTAGCACGCTGTCTCCCCAGTTCATTAGCCTCTCTAAGCCTCACTTCTTCACTTGTCACATGGAAGCAGTTCTCGTTGCTAGTTGCTGCCTGGCTGACCACAGCTTGTAGACAGCCACGTGTACAACAGAACAGAACAGCACTGTGCCTGAACCCTCATCACTATCAGTGACATGGGGGAGTCCACTGTGGCAGCCACCTTGTCCTTCGAGTGCCTTCCAACTGTGGGGGCTCATCTTCCAGCACAAATTGAACAATACTCTGTTGTGATCTGTGGCTAATGTTTGAAAGTAGATCGCCAGGCCTTTCTTCCTAGTCTGTCTTAGTCTGGATGCTCCACTGAAGCCTGTCTACCCTGGATGGCCCTGTTAGTATTGGAAACACCAGTGGCCCTGATTCCAGCGTCACAGCACCATGCCAGCCACTTCAGTATGACAGACTGACACACAGGTGGTCGAGGATGGGTATACATCTTTCTTTTGATGGGCAGATCCTGAGTCCTGTCGTGGATCCATCCAAATTCTGGGGGATCTATTATCAAAGGATAAAAAGAAGTTGGCAGACTAGTGGCAGTCCCTGCCACTGTAGTACAAATAAGTTGTTTCAGCAGCTGTGTTGGTCAGGGTTTTATAGTTGCAAACAACAGAAACTGAAGTGGCTGATTTTGGCAGAAAAGGCATTTAATGAAAAGGAATTGTGCATTTCACAGGCGTCAGAACTAGGCTTAGAAATTGAGCAGGAACAAATGAAGCCAGGCAGCAAGCAGCCAAGAAGGCTCGTTCTTGCCCCCTGGATGCCAGGGATAACCCTGAACTCCAGTGCCTGCCCTCGAGAGCCCCTCTGCCCAGCCACAGCTGCTGTATTCCCACCCTACTGTGACTGGTAAGTCTTCACGACAGACTCAGCCTCCCTGTCCCCAGGACCCAGTGTCCCACCTCTGCTTCTTTGGACCACCGGGGTGGTCCAAAGCCCCGCCGGGGCTGCAGCTGAAACAGCAGAGCCCAGTTTTGAACCCAGCTACTCAGGAAGCTCAGAAAGGGAGCTCTCAGTTTGTACAATGGGAAGTTGCTCTTCTGCCCCTCATCAGGATTTGTAGTGAAGGAGGGTTTCCCAAGCCCCGCATGATGGTGTAGCTCCCCAGCAACCAGATAACAGCAATCACAGCAACCACTAGCAAAGGTCCAGGACACGAGTTCAGGTCCTGTCGAGTTAGTGAGCCATGTATGTGGGGCAAAAGGGAGACTGGAACCTCAGAGACTCTGTTTTTATTCTTCAGGGTCTTGCTGACCATTCTCGCAATCTGTCTTTACTTTTTCTTTGTAATGAATAGTTTCTTTTTAAGTTAGTCACAAAAGAGATTAATGCTTTGTGGCATTGTGATGAAGAGCTATGGATGTTAACCAAAAGACCAGCAGCCCCCATCCACCAGGTGCTCCTTGAAAATCCAGTGGCTCCTGCAGAGTCATTGGAAACCATGGTGGTGTAGTGGCTAAGTGCTATGGCTACTAACCAAAAGGTCAGCAGTTCAAACCTTCCGGGTGCTCAGTATAAACTCTGTGGAGCAGCTCTACTCTGCTCTATATGGTTGCTAATGATTTGGAGTTGACTTGATATCAGTCGATTGGTTTTTGTTACAGTGTTGCTATGAGTTGGACTCAACTTGGTGCCAACTAGTTTGGTTGTTTTGCTTACTCAGAAGTAAATTGTTCATGTCTGTGTTGCCTTCCGTTTTTGAAGATTTTCATAGCTGACATTATTTACTTTATGGGCATTCTGTTGGCTGTTAACCTATTTTCTTTGTGTGCTGGATGGTGAAAGAAAATTTGAAAACAGAGTGTCAAATGGTTAAGTGGTCTGCTTTCCTCTGTGCTAGGGTCTTTAAGGAATCCTGGTAGTCCAAGTGGTTTGTGACTGTCTGCTAACCTAAAGGCTACTGGTTTGAGCCCACCCAGTGGCTCTGCAGAAGATCTGGTGAACTTCTGTAAAGATTACAGCCAAGAAAATCCTACAGGCAGTTCTATTTTGTAGAACCCAGGAAGACAATTTGCTTCCCAGCCCATGCACCTCAGGACACTCATCTGTCAGTGGAGACTTCTTGCTCTCATGTTGAACAGGTTTTAGCAAGAGCTTCTAGACTAAGATGAACTGCGAAGAAAAAGCCTGGCAATTACTTCTAAACAACCAAGTAAATACTGAATGAGTTTAGGGGGCTCCTTCTTTCACGGTAAAGTGCTGCCTCCAAAGTAGGATCAAATCCTACCCCGATAATCTCTCTCTGTCTCAACATCCGTAGGGTTTGACTCCATATAAGTTAGATACCCGGAAACACAAACAGATAAAGGACACCAAGAGAAGCCAAAGAACACCCAGCAATTCTCCATCTTCCCCATCAAGCTGGGCAAATGTGAGGAAGACCAGAAATGCAAAGACTCTGACTTCTCATTTATTTGGTTTTCAGAAGGGAGCTGGGTGCTCACAGCAGAAGGAGGCTTTACCAGTCGTAACACCAGCCCCCCACTCTCTCCTGAAGCTTCTTCAAAACCCGGACTTATGGCACTGAGACTGATACCAGATTATATCTCCCAAGTGTCTTCTCTCTGACATCCCATCTTTGGAGGAAATACAGACACCAGCAATGTGGATTAGTCTATTTATAAATGTTTTGGCCGTGTTCTTCTTTTAGAATAGGAAAAATGAAAACACTGACTGGCTAATACCATAATTAGGAACAACGTGAGTTACAAAACAGCAAAGCCAAAGGTGATTTTAGGATTAAAATAGACTTTTTACCTTCATGATTCATGAGAGCTCCTATGTCAGATAGGCTGGAATTTGTGTGGAGGCGGTAGAGAGGGAGGAAGGTGCTGGGTGAGAAGACTTCCAGAGTTAGACGGGGTGGACCTAAAGTCAAGTTGTTCATAGCCTGCCCCCACCTCTCTGACCCCCCGCGTCCCTCCAGGCTGCTCTCTACCACCACGCCCAGTTTCGGCTCTAG
The DNA here is from genome assembly GCA_028571685.1 of Heterohyrax brucei. Taxonomy (NCBI): domain Eukaryota; kingdom Metazoa; phylum Chordata; class Mammalia; order Hyracoidea; family Procaviidae; genus Heterohyrax; species Heterohyrax brucei. Next base: position 14,274,150 of record CM053147.1, on the reverse strand, counting down.
TCCTGTATTCCCCTGCATCTACTCTAGGTCTTTCTGGTTCGCCCTTTCCAGCTGCCGGCTGCTTATTGTGCGTCTTCCTCCTCCCAAGTTGTATCCACTCCCCAGGTGACCTTAACAAAGTACCACAGAACAAGGTACCGCCGCAAAGTACCACAGAGTACCACAGAGTACCAGAGAGCACCACAGAATCCCCAGAGTACCGCAGAGCACCACAGGGCACCACAGAGTGCCATGAGTATCAGAGGACCGCAGAATACCACAGAATCACCACAGAGTACCGCAGAGTAGCGGAAAGCACCACTGAGCACCACAGGTGCCAAAGAATCACAACTACCACAGAGCACCACAAAGTACCAGGGAGTACCACAGAGCACCTTGGAGGGCACAGAACACCACAGGGCACCACAGAGTGCCATGAGTATCAGAGTACCACAGAATCACCACAGAGTACCGCAGAGTAGCGGAAAGCACCACTGAGCACCACAAGGTGCCAAAGAATCACAACTACCACAGAGCACCACAAAGTACCAGGGAGTACCACAGAGCATCTTGGAGGGCACAGAACACCACAAGTAGCCCAGAACACCACAGCATCACCACAGATACCACAGAGCACCACAGAATCACCACAGATACCACAGAGCACCACAGAGCACTACAAAGTACCACAGACTGACTGGCATGAAACAACAGAAACCTGGAAGCTAGAGTGCAAAGTCAAGGTGTGAGCAGGATTGGTTTCTTCTTGGAGGCCTGGAGGGAGAACCTCTTCTGTGCCTCTTCCCAAGTTTCTGTGTCCAGAGCCTTCCCAGGGGCTTCACGGCACCCACACTGACTCCGACTCCAGGGCCCTGCCTCTGCCCCTAGGTCTCACTAATATCATACGGTGGGTCTTTCAGGTCTGCCCGGACCCCACCCAAGAGTCACCTTACTAATATCAACCCCCAAATGTGATCTGGAGCCCTTGTAGACAAAGGATACTTCTGTCAAGGGTGAAACTCCATGGATTTACAGGTTGTATTTCAGGAACCAAAGTAAACTCCACAACTGCCTGTCGCATGTCCCACCTCTGTTGAGATTTGGGGGCACCCCAAAAATTTACACCTCTTTTCTGCCCACCTGAATTCTGAACCAAATGAGAGAGACAGAGGAGTGGCAGATATGAGTTAGTAATAAAAATGATTCTAAAGAGAATGGTTTTGTTGTGCTGAAACAAGACACCTCAAAACTCTACTGCTGTTGAGTCATGACTCATAGTGACCCTATAGGATAGCCTAGAACTGCCACGTAGAGTTTCCAAGGAGCAGCTGGTGGATTTGAACTGCCAACCTGATGGTTAGCAGTCATAGCTCTTAATCACTGCACAGCAGGGCAGTAGATTTCCAACACAGAGAACCCCAGGAATAGACAGACTCCCCCCAGGAACATGCAGGTTGGAAGCCACAGACGCCCATCAGTTGCTTGTCCCCAAGAAGTTCGTGCTTCTAGCTGGCCACTGGTACCTCAGAACAGGGAAGAGGAGAGTAACATCCAGTGAATTTACTGCAGTGAGAAGTAAGAGATGGGACAAGAGCTCAAAGGAGTGTTCAGGAGAAAATCTCTCCTGCCCTGTCACACAAGAGGCCACTGTGAATCAGGGCGGACTCCACAGCTACGAACAACAGAACTCAAAGAAATGTTTCCTTGGCTCCTCCAATCCTCTCTCTTACAGTAGCCAACCTCTTGAAGGCAGAGATCATATTTTGAACATCTTTTTGTCTCCCACAGCACAGTGCCTACACAGGTTGAGTGCTTAAACAGCAACAAAACCCACCTTACCGCCATGGAGTCAGTTCCAGCTGATAACAACTCCGTGGGTTGCCAAGTAGAACTGCTCCGAGGGTTTTCTTGGCTGTAATGTTTTATAGAAGCAAAATGCCAGGCCTTTTTTCCACGATGTTTCTGAGTGGGTTCAAACTGCCAGCCTTCTGGTTAGCAGCTGAGTGTAGACCATTTGCAGACCCAGAGACCTTCAAGTGCTTAAAAATGTCTTCTAAATTATATTAAATTATACAACATCATGTAATTATTAAGTACTAATCATATAACATCATGTTATTATTGTGTAATAATATAATAATAATATAGCCTTAATTTATATTGTATAATCAATATTATCCACCACTCACCTGTCAGTTTGTCGTACCGTGGCGGCTTGCATGTTGCTGGGATACGGGAAGCTACGCCGCTGGTATTTCATATACGAGCAGGGTATCCCAGAGTAGACAGGCTTCTGCAGAGCTTCCGGATGAAGACAGGCTGTGAAAAAGGAACTAGAGATCTGCTGCTGGAACAATTGGCCAGCGCAAACCTTATGAATAGCAACAGAAAGTTGTCTGATATTGTGCCAGAGGGTGAGCCCCTGATGGCTGGAAGGCACTCAGAACACGACCTTGATGAGATGGATTGACACAGTGGCTGTAACAGGGGTCTCAAACACAGACAGCAATGACTGTCAGGAAGGCGCAGGACCGGGCAGTGTTTCATTCTGTTGTACACAGGTGCTATGAGTTGGAACTGACTCAACAGCACTTACCAATAATGACAATCCATCATTATTATCAATGTGATATATTACGTTATATCACCTATAAAACTTGCTATATAAAGTTCTTTGTGGTAACGAATCATAATAAATTTTTAAAAAGCAGATAGTATGCAGCAGCGACATTGCCAGAATTTGACAGAGGTGAAGCTGGTGATTACACAGGACACAGATGACTCTTGAGCATGAAGAAAGGCTGTTGGAGACAATGGACATTCTCTCACTTCCTTGGAAGTGACCAAGGTGATCATCAACTGTACTGATGTTTCCTCGAAAGAATTTTATTCCTTAAAATATTATCAAAGCCAATAGATTTTCCTTTCTTTCCAAAATTCCTAGGAAAACTTGTTTAGTTTCAGTTTGCAGGAGTGCACTACTTGGTACCAATGAAGACTCTCTGTAATGCTAGCCATCTGGATACGTAGAAAGTTCATGTTTGCGATTCTTTGTTTTCAGCTGTCATCAGGATATTTGGTGTCAAGTAGACGCAGCACAAGAAAATGGCTTTGAAGTGCCTTAATAATGACACGTCACCTCATCACAGCATGGTTCAAAATGTAGACACATTAGTCTCTTTGGAGGGGTCCTGGTGGAAAAAACTCACCGCACATTAATAAGTAAACACTGGAACTCAAACTTGGGTGGTAAGACCGTATGTTCACACAATCTGGTGATGGTGTGTATATCACGCCACATGCTTAATTTGGATGAGGATCAAACACTTCTAAAGGAAGGGCATTTCTCTCTTTCTCACTCCTACAGTCTCTGTTTGTGGGTAGTTCTAGAGGGAACTTGATACCCTTAGCAGAGATAAATTTATAAACTTATTCCAAGTACTACTTGGTCCCTAGAATCGATCCTGGGACCTGATTTACATAGTTTCTCCTTGCCATAAAGGACTTTGAAGTTGAACTTGGAAATTTCTGTCAAACTTCCTGGCTGCTTGGTTTTGTACACTACTGGGACGCAGAGATACATAAAAAAACCTCAGAAGGTTTTTGGTTTGGGGTTTTAGGAAGTGATGGTTTTTAAAGCAGAACTCAATTCCTTTTCTCTAGGAGGCACATGAAACAGAAGGGTTTCTGTCTCGTTCTAGTAAGGGTGTATCACTTGAGGCAAGACAGTGGTCATGTGCATAGGCAGCCTGTCTTGTCATACAGTCAGTTTCCTAGAGGAAAGTGTCTGTCCAGGCTGGGACAGTGCTCCATGCATACTGAGAAGCTCCAGGCAGCCCCTTGAAAAAGCTACAGACATCTGTGGATCCTGAGAAGCCAGCTGGGCTGTGTGCCATGAGAGGTTTTATAGAGTCCATGAGCAGCATCTCTGGGGACATTGGCGAAGACCCTCTTGGAAACTGACGACACTACTACTGAAAGGGAGAAATTCACCAAGACACTAGCGATTGCAATTCTATTCTGTCCTGTAGGGTCGTTATGAGTCAGCATGAACTCAACAGCACTGCGATTTTTTTTTCCTGGTTTTCTCATACACAAGGTCCCAGAACAGAGAGCAGGGGCCAAATGAGATGTTGTCCTAAGATAAACATCCTTTTTCCGGAGTTAGTACCTTTTTATGCTGCTTGCATACAGTGTCTTCCATGGAAAATGCCAGCAGAAGCCCTTCTCATCTGACCTCCTCTGACTTTTAGAGGGAGAATGAGAATCACAACTGATAGTCCTAGGCTGATTCCTATGAGACAGAGGTCAGGCAAGCCTTCCCGCTCTTCCATCTCCACCGATTCTGATACCAACTATCCCTCCCACGACACTTTCAGCTTCTCTGCTGGGTTTGATTAATTTGTTGCAATGGCAACAGGGGATTCATGGACCACACTCACAATTATGGGTTTTATCAGAGAAATCACAGGTTACATTTCAGGTTCAGGAGCACCCAGGATATAGCTCTTCTATTGAGACAGCCTCTTCCCAGCCGTGCTTGCCGGCATACCTCTCCCTGACCCTAAGCCTCTGCCTGAAGGCACTCACCTTTCTTTCCCTGTGGACCAGAAAGCTCACTGAGCTATGTCCTCTTGCCAGTTCTCCGCGGCTGGGTCTCTCACGCTACTGGGACAGTGCTCCACGCATACTAAGAAGCTCCAGGCAGCCCTCTTCAGGATTACAGCTTACTCTCTGTCTCCTGAGTCCAAGAACTTTTCAGAGTAGGGATCCTGTGTCCAAAGGACAAGTTAGCTCCTGGCTCTTCATTTTTGACAGTCGTGGAGTCTTCTCTTCCTCGCCTCTGAGGTGGTCCATTACAAACTCAACGGGATGGCCAAACTGATCAGTCCCTTGGGCACAATTACCATGTCTGCACAATAAATTTCTTTCCTACAGTAAATTCTTCAATTACTTTAATACGCTTATTTTGTATTCTCTTTTGAATTGTTGTTCTATTACCTCAGGTCCCTGGCAGGTGAGAGGTGGCGGTGACAGTGATTACCATCGTCTGTAATTTCTACTGGCTCTTGACCACAGATTCCATCAGCGTTTTGTGATTTCTCTTATTGTGAGCTCATCTCACATGGGGCTCATTTCTTTTCTTTTTAAAAATGTTTTACTGTGCTTTAAGTGAAAGTTTACAATCCAAGTCAATTTGTCATACACAAACTCACGCACACATTGTTATGTAACTCTAGCTGCTCTGCTCACACTGTGACAGCACACTCCTCCTTTTGATCCTGTATTTCCTATGTCCATTCAACAAGCTCCTGTCCCCCTCATATGCTCTCAGCTAGCCTCTGGACAGGTGTTGCCCCGTTAGTCTCATGTATCTACTTAAGCTGAGAAGCACACTCTTTACCAGTATCATTTTATGTCTTATAGTTCAGTCCAATTTTTGGCTGAAGACTTGACTTTGGGAATGTTTCAGTTCTGAGCTAATGGAGAGTCTGAGGGCCATGTCTTCCAGGGACCCTACAGTCTGTCATATAGTCAAGTCTGGTCTTTTTAATAGGGTTTGAGCTCTGCTTCTTACTTTCTCCCACTTTGTCAGGGGTTCTTTGTTGTGTTCTCTACTGGAGCAGTCATTGGTGGTGGCTGGGCACCATCTAGTTCTCCTGGTCTCATGCTGATGTAGTCTCTGGATTATATATCCCTTTTTGTCTCTAGGGCTCATATTTTCCTTATGTCTTTGATTATCTACATTCTTCTCAGCTCCAGGTGGGTAGGGACCAATTGATGCTTCTTAGATGGCCTCTTGCTAGTTTTTAAGATGCAGACACCACTCACCAAAGTGAGATGCAGAACATTTTCTTTGAAAGCTTTATGCCAGTTGACCTAGGTGTCCCCTGAACCCATGGCCCCCAGACCCCTCCTTCTGCTACTCTGTCTTTCTAAGTGTTTGGCTATATTTAGGAAACTTCTTAGCTTTTGTTTTGGTCCAGTTGTGCTGACTTCTTCTTTACTGTGTGCTGTCCCTAGCTTCACCTAACTTAATTCTTATCTGCTACCTAATTAATGAACAGCCTTCTACTTCCCTCTCCACTCTTGTAACTATCTAAGACTATTGTCTTCTGTGTTTAAACCATTTCTTGAGTCCTTATAATAGCAATCTCTTGCTATATTTGTTCTTTTGCAACTGGCTAATTTCTACTTAGCATAACACCCTCTGGTTTCCTTCATGTTATGAGATGTTTCCCAAATTCATTGTTGTTCTTTAGCATGGCATAGTATTTCACTGTGTGGATATATCATAGTTTGTTTATCCATTTATCCACTTATGAGCACCTAGGTTGAATCTACTTTTTTGCTGTTGTGGACAGTGTTGCAGTAAACATAGATGTGCATGCAGCTATTTCTGTGACAGCCCTTATATCTCTAGGATGTATTTCAAGAAGCGGGATTTCAGGACCAGGTGGTGTTTCTATTTCTAACTTTATAAGAACATACCAAATCAATTTCCAAAGTGGGTAGACCATTTTACATTCCCACCAACGATTTATAAATGTTCTATTCTCTCCACAACCTCTCTGATAGTTATTATTTTCTGGTTTTTGGATTAATGCTGGCCTTGTTGGGGTGAGATGGTATCTTATTGTATTCTTGATTTGAATTTCTCTAATAGGTAATGTTTGTGCGTTTCCTCATGTGTCTGTTAGCTGCCTGAATATCTTCTTTGGTGAAGTGCTTTTTCATATTGTTGGCCTATTTTTTGTTTTTGCAGTATGTTGTAGATTTTGGAGATTAGATATTGGTTGTATTTGTCATAGCCAGTAGTTTTTTTTCCCAGTCAGTAGGCTGTCTTTTCAGTTTTCTGGTAAAGTCTTTGGATGAGCATAAATTTGATTTTTAGGAGGTCCTAGTTGTCTATTTTCTCTTCTAGTGTTTACACACTGTTAGCAATGTTCTGTGTTATGTTTCTGCCACATAGTAGGGCTCCCAGTATTGTGCTTATTTTTTCTTCCATGATCTTTATTGTTTTAGATTTTATATTTAGGTCTTTCATCCATTTTCAGTTAATTTTTGTGCATGGTGTGAGATACGTGTCTTGTTTCATTTTTTTTTTTTTTTGCAGATGGATATCCAATTAAGCTAACACTATTTGTTAAAGAGAAACCCTGGTAGCATAGTGGTTAAGTGCTATGTCTATTAGCCAAAGGGTTGGCAGTTCAGATCTCCTTGGAAACTCTATGGGGCGGTTCTACTCTGTCCTATAGAGTCTCTACAAGTCAGAATCAACTTGACAGCAGTGGGTTTTTTGGTTTATTTGTTCTTTTTCCCAATTTATGGACTTTAGGTCTTTGTCATGTATCAGCTACTCATAGGTGAGTGATTTCCTGTCTGGATTCTCAGTTCAGTTCCATCGGTCTAAGCACGCGTTGTTGCACCAGTATCAGGCTGTTTTGACTACCATGGCAGTGTAATTGATTCCAAAGTCAGATAGTGGGTCTTTTTTATTTCTATATAACTAAGTTATACTCTGCATTGTGGAATGAATGTCCCTCTGAAGTGTTTCTTGTCTGTTTGCTTTTTAATTTCTTCTGCCACATACTCCAAAATTTTACTAGGCAGGGACCAGTGTTTTATTAATTTCTTAGCTTGGAAGTTTCTGGGCCCACTAATAGTGTAATTTTAAAAACAAAATCTGTGTGTAGACTGGTCTTAGGATTTCAGATTTTCAGGGAAGACTTTTTTCCACAAGGAGAGATCAATGAGTTTTTATATCATCTTGCTATCTGATTGGGGGATTTTTTTTTTTTTTTTTCTGGTCCACGTTATCTGTGACAGTTCAACCTGGTGTACGTCTTGACTTGATGTAGGGGTCTTATTTCCACTCCCACCGGTATAAGTTTATTTTATAAGTTTTATTTCCTGTGGTTTTAATAACCCATGTTCCATGAGTTGTAAAGATCTGTGACTCACCTCAGTTCCATGGGAAACTGAAGCATCAGTTCACATGTCAACTTAATGAGTTTCATTCTTTCTCCTTCTGTGATTTCTCTGCTCTTTCCTGTGATCTTACTTTTGCTTTAAAAATAGCATTTGTTATATTGTATCATACAATCATAGGCACAACAGAAGGGAGGGTTTTCAAGTCATCTGGGTCTGCCATATTATCAAAATTAGAGGTCATTTCATCTGCGCTTTATGTTTTCTTCCCTACACTCTTAGATCAAGACCTTATGACTTTATGGCAAGACTACTGCAGTAGACTCTAACTCATCTTCCTCCAGGTTGTCTAAGATACCACGTCTGAGACTAATCTTTCTAAAATACTACTTTAACCACGTAATTTGTTCATTTAAAACTGTTAACCCTCTGTCCCCCCCCCCCCCATGTTTCCTGTAGCATAAAGCCTAAATTCCCTGTCCTAGGTTTCAAGGTCATCTACATTCTGACATCCAATTAAACACATTTTCCATTTGTTTCAGTGAAGATCTTGGTTTTTCTCAGTCAAACGCTCTTATTAACACATTAGGCAAATACTGGTACATAAAACTGTCAAATGGATCCCCAATTGCAGGGCCAGTGTGTTTATTTATTTCAGAATGGGTGGTACTAATCCTTCCATTACCCCGAATCTTAGTACATGTCCTGATCTCAACAGGCACTCAATAAATGAGACCAGAACCCAAGTCATAGAAGCAACATAAACTTAGGTAATAAGACTCACGGAAACACTTGAAATTTGTTCTTTCAGAAAACCATGGAAGATTAATGAAGATGTCCTGTTTCTAAGACTCCAGAGGTCTTCTGTTTCACTCACCCTCTACTTTACCAAGCATAATGCTCTTTTCCAGAGACTGAACCTTCCTTATCCCATGTCCAAAATTTGTGAAACATAGTCTTCCAAGTAGTATTCTGGCTGTCCTTCTTTGAAGATGGATTTGGTCATTTTTACAGTCCATGATATGTGCATTCAGTACTTTTCACAAACACCTCATACAAAGGCATCAACTCTATTTCTGTCTTCTTTAGTCATCATCTAGCCTTCACTTGCATAGGTGGTGACTGAAAACGCGATGGCTTGGGTCAGGTGCACCTTAGTCTTCAAGGTGATGTCTTTGCTTTTCAACATTTTAAACAGCAGATTTGCCTGACGCAATGTGTCTTGGTTTCTCGACTGCTGCTTCCATGAGCGCTGATTGTGCATCTACGTAAAATGAAATTCTTGATAACCTCAGTCTTTTCCCCATTTATCATGCTGCTTCTTGTTAGTCTAGTTGTGAAAATTAATCCATACTGAAGGCTGTGGTCTTCGATCTTCATCAGTAAATGCTTCAAGTCCTCTTCACTTTCAGCAAGCAAAGTTGTGTCATCTGTGTTAATGCAGGCTGTTAGACTCTGCCTCCAATCCTGATTTCTCTTCATGTAGTCCAGATTATTTTCTCAGTATACAGATTGAATAAATATGGTGGAAGGATACAACCTTGACATACCCTTTTCCTGATTTTAAACCACATACTATCCCTTTGTTCTATTCAAATGACTGCCCTTTGATCTATGAACAGGCTCCTCATTAGCACAGTTCACTGCTCTGAAAGTTCCATTCTTTACAATGTTATCTATAATTTTTTTATGATCCACACAGTTGAATTTTACTTGCATGTGGTATTATTGATAATGTTTAATAACCTCTGCATTCAGTCAGATAACCTTTCTTGGGAATAGGCATAGATATGGATCTCTTCCAGTTGGTTAGCCAGGTGGCCGTCTTCCAGATTTCTTGGCATAGATGCATGCCTTTGTTCAAACATCTCAGTTGATGTTCTGTCAATTCGTGGAGCTTTCTTTTTTTGCCAGTGCCTTCAGTGCAGCTTGGGCTTCTTCGTTCAGTACCATCAGTTCTTAATCATATGCTACTTCCTGAAATGGTTGAACATCAACCAAATCTTTTTGGCTTAGTGATTCTGTGTATTCCTTCCATATTCTTTTGACACTCCCTGTGTCATGTAATATTTTCCCCATCTCAATACTGAAATTTGAGGCTTGAATTTTTTTCTTCAGTTTGAGAACTGCCAAGCATATTCTTCCCTTTTGGTTTTCTATCTCCAGGTCTTTGCACGTGTTATTGTAATACTTTGTCTTCCTGAGCCACTCTTTGAAATCTTCTGTTCAGTTCTTTTCCTTCATCATTCCTTCCTTTCACTTTGGCTACTCAGCCTTGAAGAGCAAGTTTCACAGTCTGTTCTGACATCCATTTTGGTCTTTTCTTTATTTTCTGGCTTTTTAATGGTCTCTTTTTTCACGTATGATGTCCTTGATGTCAGTCTACAACTTGTCTGGTCTTCAGTTATTTCTGCTGGGAGAGTCAAATCTCTTCTTGAGTTGGTCTCTGAATTCAGTTGGAATACATTTAAGGTCATACTTTTATTCTCATGGGCTTGTGCTAATTTTCTTCAATTTCAACCTGAACTTGTATATAAGCAATTGATGATCTGCTCCTCAGTTGGCCCCTGGCCTTATTCTGACCAATGATATCGAGGTTTTTCATCATCTCTTTCCACAGACACAGTGGATTTGATTCCTCTCTATCCCTTCTGGAGAGGTCCGTGTGTGTGATTGCTGTTTATGTTGAAAAAAGGTATTTGCAATGGCGAAGTTGTTGATCTTGCAATATTCTATCATTTGATCTTCAGCATCATTTCTATCACCAGAGTCATATTTTCCAAGTACTTTGGCTCCTTTTTTTGTTTCCAACTTTCATATTCCAATCAGCGGAATTATTAATGCATCTTGGTTGCATATTGAAGGAATTTCAGACTTAGTGGTTTGTGCATAAATTTGATAATAGTTGTATTAACTGGTCCTCTTTGTAGGCCTGTGGATGTTATCCTACCACTGAGAGCATTGTACTTTAGGATAGAATTTGAAATTTTCTTTTTAATGATGAGTGCAATGCCATCCCTCTTTAAGTTGTCATTCCTGGCATAGCAGACCATATGATTATCTGATTCAAAATGGTCAATAGCAGTCCATTTCAGATCACAAATACCTAAGATATAGATATTTATGTGATCTATTTCATAAATATCTCGAGAGTTCTGCAATTGAATTACAGTGCTATTCTCTTGGTCTTGCTGTGTCCCACGTTTTTATCAGTGTCTCGCATGAGGATACGGTAGGTAAACTAATCACATGTGTTGGTGATACAAGTCTGGAAAGGATATCAATAAGACAAAAATAGCTGATAGAATCAAGACTCAAAATTATCTTGACAAACTGGAATGCCGGGCCCCAACCAACCACACAAAAAGAAGTAAGGATACTGCAAGATCTTGTGTTTACATTCAAAAATGAACTGTGAGTATAGAGGATGGAGAACATGTAGCTTAGTAGCACTTGATGTTAAAAAAAATGTCCTGTGGGGTCTAATTTGACCAAAAGCTCAATTCAAGCCAATGGTGTGATATGGCTCCATGAACTTAGAATGCATTAATGGAAGCATTGTGTGATGATCGTGAGAGGCATCGCATTCCGGGCTCCTCTAATGAAATCTGGGGTGTTATTTTAAAATTCTGTGTATGTTGGAGCACTGACAAACCAGAGACTCCAGGGAGGGAGTGATGAGGATTGTAAAGGAGGATGTCTCCTGCCCCTCTGCATCTGTAACAGACTGCTGATAGCTTTCTCAGTGCTAAATCCTTTCTCCAGTTTTATCCTATCCTCTCTCTTCTACTAGACTATGTTGTCATTGTCAGATGCTGTTGAGTCAGTTCCCATTCACAACAACTCTGTGTACAACCAAACATAACAAAGCCCAGTCCTGTGCCATCCTCTCCATCAGTGTCATGTTAGAGCCCATTATTGTGGTCACTGTGTCAGTCCATCTTGTTGAGAGCCTTCCTCTTCTTTGCTGACCCTGACCTTAGCAAGCATGATGTCCTTCTCCAAGAACTGATCCTTGGTGATGACATGTCCAAAGTATGTGAGACAAGGTTTCACCATCCTGGTTTCTAATGAGCATTCTGGCTCTTCCAAGACAGTTGTGCTCATTCTTCTGGCACTTGATTGTAAGCTTCATGAAAGAAGGAGTAGTGATAACAGCGGAAACATGATCTCAGGTGACATTCTCTGAGTGCTTCCCGGGAATCAGGCATATCTTTAAATACTTTCCATGTATTATCATGTTTCGTCCTCATAGCACACTTATGGAAATGGATTTTATTAGAAGCTCCTCATCTTATGCATAAACTGAGCTTAAGTATTTGGCAAAGGTCAGTTAGTGAGGAAGTTGTGGACTCAGGACATAAACTCAGACAATTCGACTCTAGGACTGGACCCTCTAACTAGTATGCTGTCATCCATTCGAGCCGTGAAATTCCCTAACCTTCAGCACTGAATTCATGTTCAATCATGTTAATGGGGGTTGAGGTGACACATGGAAACCAAGTTACAGAAAGAACCAAAAGAGGTAGAGCTACTTCCTGAATAATACTGGGAGCTAGTCCAGTTCCCATCGAATTTAGTAAAGAAACCTACACTTGAGGCATTCACATACTTAGGAATCTATACTAATAGACTATATTATGACCCCATTGTAAGAGCATGGATTACTGTGTGTTTTATATATAAACACATGTATATATATGATCTAGATCTGGATCCTAGATTGCATGTTCTTCTTTCAAAGGGTAGAATTGGAGTGGTCATCTCATTGCTGCCTTATTGTTAAATTTCCCAGGTCAAGGAAAGGAGTTTATGTGACATCTAGTTAGTAACTGAATAACTAGTCATTGACCTGTTAGGTTTCAAGACAACATTCACGACACAAGGCAGACTGTCAGAAACCCAAAATGACATTTAGGTAAAAGAAGAGCATTTTGAATAGCAGGAATGGAAAAAGAAGTAAGCACCTCTTAGAAAATGGGGTTACGGTTGGATGGAGAGTGCTTTGAGGTCTTTGGGTAAGTGTGGTGAGGTGGAGATGGGGCATGCTGGGACACTTCCCCTCTGTGGGCTCCAGACATTCCAAGCTCCCAGGCTCCCAGCTGTGGAATGTCCTGGAATCTGCTCCAATCCCCATGAGCTGTGGGGCCTGGGAACAGTGGGGCTCTGCCAGCAGGGGCCTGTCTAGACTTACCTGGGGTCCCTGGTGTGGTTCAGCAGCTCCCAGAGATGGAAGGGGAAGAAACTATCGGGGAACACGGAACATGCCACTGCAGAACCCCCAGAGAGCAAGGGTCAGCCTGGAGGTAGAAGGGAGACGGCCGTTCCTTGGCCCTTCTCCTGAGTATCTACCGTCTCACAGCATCATTTTCAGCAGAGGCTGTCCAGATGCTCCCTCACTCTGCTGATCCCATGAAAGCTGGAAGCGATGTATCATCTACCATGTACGGTCCCATAAAAAGTTGCATGCCCACCTCTGTGCAGCTCCCACTGCTCTCCTGCCTGGTGACAGCACGCTCTTCCTCTCCATTCTATACCGGTCATATCCTCCTAACAATCTCCTATCTCTGCTCTCCACCCTCTCTCCCCACCTCCAGTAGAGGTGAGCAGGATGACATCTTATAGATGCATAGAACCATAAAGTGCAGCCAAGTTCCATCCATTCCTGTCCAAAGAGTTGACCTCCGTTATGATTTATGGGCATGGGCAGCATCAGGGACAGGGGCCATGCTCCCGGGGGAACCCCAAGGCCCCTGGACTGACCATCAGTTGCGGTCTTTTAGTGGAGATCTCAGCATGTGCCTCTTTTTATTCTTATGTTGCCAGTGAGACTCAACTTTGTGAGCCCTATCATGGCTATCACTGGTGGTGGCCGGTCACCATCTGGTTCTTCCAGTCACAAGTCGATGTACTCCCCCACTTTCGAGGGTCTCTCTGTCTTCTGGGTTCTCTTTCCCCCATGTCATTTTGGTCCTTGGTGGGCATCTGTTCCTGTTGAGCTGGGACCGTTTGTTGTATCTCAGGTGGCAGCTTTGCAGCGTTTAAGATCCCAGACACCACTCACCAATGTGTGATGCAGAAGACTCTCTCTTAGCAAAACGCTAGTTGTGCCATACCACATTTTCTAAATGGTGAGTTGATCCCTCTGTTTCTATAAAGTTGTTATTGGGTGCCATCCAGTCAATTCCAACTCATAGTGTTTCCATGTAATGGTGTGGAACTAAGCTCATAGGGCTTCCAAGCTGTAAGCTTTACAGAAGCAGAATGCCAACTCTTTCTCCCACAGAGCCACTGAGTGGGTTCAAACCACTGACCTTGCAGTTAACAGTTAAACACTTACTTGCTGCGCCACCAGAGCTCCTGTCTTTAAGGTTAGGACTGAAGATAGAAGCTGTGGAGCCCAGGCAGTGAAGGCAAACCAGCGCTGGTAGAGGGAAGAGGGGAAAAGTACCTGAGTGAGTCATCCAGCCCTTACCTCCTGGGAACTCTCACGCTGATCCCTCTTCCTCTATTATTGACGTGCTAAAGTTAGATACTTTGCGGAAGTCTTTTAAAGGCAAATACCAAGAAAAGATCTTTTATGGATAGTTAGTATACCTATCAAGGAAAAGACTTCTTTCATCTTTGGGAGACCTTGGGGACTTCATTTCCCAGCACTTCCCCAAAGAGGACAAGTGGGGGTGGACAATTACTGCTTGGAGTGAAGTTGGCAGGCACTTGGGGACTAGCGCTTTTGGTTGCTCTAGGAAGAAGCATCTTGGACTCCACTGGGAGGGTATTCCAGAGGGAGGAGAGGGAATAAAGCCAGAAAAATGAAAAACAAAGAATTCCTGAAGGCCGATAAGCAGTTCAACTATGCACCAAAACAAATGGCTGGCCAAATTAGTTACTCCAAATGCTTCTATTTTTAAAATTGAGTTGCAACTCTGTTATACTTTGAAGTTTTTCAGTTCTTGACAATCCTGAGGAAGTCTAAGTGGTGAAGGAGAGGGAAAATTAGAGTTCATTTTCTTCCCTGAGATCTCAGCATATACTCAACTTCTTTTCTTTGATATCTGGTAAAATGATTTTGCTGTTTGATCAGTTACGTCTTTCCAAACGGGGCTGTTTTTTGTACCATCACTCAATTCAGCCTTTTGTCAATGAATAGGCAGCAAGCAGCATGTACTGGAAACTATTAGCTTGGTACAGATCAGAAAAGCTTCAATGGTTATTGAAATATTTGCATCCCAACATGGGGCAATGGTTAACTGGTCAGCTGGTAACTGATTCACAGTAGGAACCCACCCAGTGACTACAAGGCAGAAAGACCTGGCTTTCTGCTTCAGTAAAGGTGACAGCCAAGAAAAGTCTGTGGGGCGACTCTACTCTGTCACATGGTGTAGCCTTGCTGCAAGTTGAAATCAACTCAAGGTCACCACCAACAGTTATATAATCTATGATGGTACTGTGGTCTAATTTCTGTTCACTTTTTGCGGCATTCACCTTACGAGATTTGTGTAACTTTATCCATAGGACTTCTCAGAATTGCAGGACTTGAGCATAATTCATCTTTACAATGTCATGGCAGAAACCACTTTTTCTACTAGGCAGAAGAATTATTCCCTGTTAAGTTAAGGTGTATTTTTACATGCTGCTCAAGCAGTTGATTAATTTCTTCAGTGCCAGACCAGACCTACTGCAATCGAGTCAATTCTGACTCATGCAGCCCGCTAATAAATTCAAGAAAAAAAGCCAATCAAATTGGTTGTTTGCTATCATTTAAAAACTAAGTGGGATGATGTGTGGAAGTCTAGAACACAGTAAATCTTCCATCCTTGCAGCAGCTATATTAGGGGGAAAGGCCCAGAAGAAAAGATGCAAGAACAGTGTTCCTTGGTTGAGCCCATGCCTTTTGGGGAACTTTTTTCCAGAAGCAGTTAATTGAACTTGGTGGTAGCAAGAACTATTTTTCGTTACAGCAGAGAATGAGTATTGTTACAATAGAGCTGGGACATTTTAGGCAAAGGAAAGGGACTGCGGAAGGATCCAAGCCTGCTCTCAGGCCTGAAATCTTTTGACCCCACTCCCAGGAAGCAGGACCAGAGGCTCGTTCCAGATATTTCTGATGGAACTCACTGTGCACTTTGGGGTGGAAAACATCAGGTGTTCAGGCCCAATAGAAGCTGCTTTGGTGATGCAGAAGGTTAAGGGCTTGATACTTAGCCAAAAGATTGGCTTTTGGTTAGGGTTAACCCAAACCACCCACAGGTGCCTCAGGAGGAAGGCCTGGCAACCTGCTTCCGGAAGCTCACAGCCATGAGCACCCTGGGAAAGAGTTCTATTCTGCACACATGGGCCACCATGAGTCAGGATCAACCCAATGTCAACTAGTTTGGTTTGTTGTTTTGCCTTTTTAGGACTGGCTTTAAGTGTTATTCTAGTATTCTCATCAGGAAATATTTGGTCTTGTGTGTATGTGTGTGTCAGAGAGAACAGACAGAGTTCCTAATTTTTTGTATGAAATATTGGGTACATTAACAGAAAACCCAACTAAAAGCAAGTTTGTTCCATCCATCACTGCGGCCAAAATTCGGAAAGGTTCAAGTATGCTTTATTAACAGATAGGTGTGCAAATCTGGCGGACAGTGAGAACAGTTTCTCCAAGACTGCCCTCTTGGGTTACAATTCCAATGGCTTTTATAGCTAGATTACAAAGAGATTTGTATCTGGAAAATGTCAAACCTTGTCACAGGATAGACCAGGTGGTCACAAGATTGCTTTACATCTTATGAAACAATGTAAATTACCCAAAATATCTTTATCTCCCTGAAGGTTTGAAATAGTTGATTTACTACGCCCAAGATTAAGTCTGTTGATTCAGTTTAACAATCTAGGCAAACTTTATCTGCTAGTACATTCTACTGAATATGTATATAAATACTACCTGAATTAGTCCCAAAAATCAAAGTAAGTTCACTGGAACAGGATTCTTTACAAAGCGTTGTCTCTGCGTCTTCCCTGTTGCTATAACATTGAATCTGACATTGTCCTAGGTTCTTCCCTGTAGAGATCTCTCCCCTCCCTAAACCCTGGAAGGCCCCTCCCTCTTTGCTCTTGAAAGTTCAGATATCTCTTCTTCCAAGAAGATTTCCTGGAGAACAGAAGTGGCCCCAATTTTCCAGAATCCCATGAACCTTTGCCCCTCTTGATGGCACTTAATTTCACTGTGCCATAAATCATAACAATTTTCATTCATGTCTTCTCTCTTCTGCTTCATTTCTTTTCCTGCTTTGAAGGCTCCTGGAAGGTAACAAATCTATGATACATTTTGCTTTGTATCCTTACATTATTTAGCACAGCACCTTGTACCTGAAGGGCATATGTGTGTGTTCCATTAATAAGTAAAGACATTCATCGCTAAATCTACTACTCAGCAGTAACCTGCAGCCTAAATGGTCTTACAAACTAGGGTAAAAAGAAGTTAAAGCTCCATTTCTAAGTTGCCAAAGCCAAGTGCCGTTGAGTTGGATCCAACTCGTCAAATAAATATCTGGTGGTGCAGTGGTTAAGAGCTTGACTGCTAACCAGAAGGTTGGCAGTTTGAATCCACCAGCTGCTCCTTGGAAACTCTATAGAGCAGTTCTGCTCTGTCCTATAAGGTCACTATGAGTCAGAATCAACTTGACAGCAATAGGTTGGTTTGTTTTTTAAACCTCTCCATCATGATTCAGTATTACACGTCTTAAGTTTGATCAGAATTGATTGAGAATCTTAGGGTTTATTGGCTTAAGCAAACTTTTGTTACAATGGATGACATTTTCCTGGACAAGAAGGGAAAAATTATCTGGGTGGGAGCACTCTGGTGGGGCCAGTGAAGACTACATTCCACTACTGGATGTCGATGAGAATACTAAACTGCTTTCAAGTGCTCTGGATTAAATGGTATCCTTCACACTGGATGCAGGGAAGTCTGCTTTGAGGAAATGAAAGCAGAAAGATTCGGGAGCTCAGAGTTAAGCTGAACTAAAAGGTAACTATTTTCAACCTAAACATCTGCTAGGGGGGTGAATTTATTCAAACAAATCCCCTGTGGCAATTTCAAAGGACTTCTTAACCCTTATGCCACATCTTCTTGAGCCAAGTTTCCCTGGTTACATGAGAAATAAATGGGTAACTCGGCCATCCTGTAGAAATAGCAGCTTAAAATACACTTGGTCTCCTTTGGGCAGGAGAGAGCTTCACCGTCGTGCCACCAGGCTCCTAAATACCTTGTGTGCTGTGGCCTTAATTTTTAAAGGCATGAGAAGATGAGGTGCCAGTGACAGAAAATTCACAGAAGGAGGAAAAAAGAAAAGTAGGAAAGGAATAAAGATAATTCCTGTCCCACTTGGCTCAGTGTCCACAAGTTGTGGAAGATTTGGGTTGTGGTAGTACTGGTGGTGATATTGACATGCAGTCATCAGTTAGTGATTCACAGTGTTATCTAGCATGGTTGGTGAGTTTGATGAAGTACCTACTCAGGAAGATGGAGAGAAGCTGCAGGCCATCAGTGGAAGGAGCTTAGTTAGGCTCGGTGCTACGGGAAGGGTGCCTTGTGGGCTCAGAGCTTGGGTTCTGTTATTTGTATGCTTCCACCAATTTGGACCTTGGGGATTATGCTGAAATAAGAAGAGAAGGAGCTGATGAGAAATACTGTTTGAAGAACTGGAGATTAATGAGGACAGAGAAACGAAGAGAGATACTTGGCTTTTGTCTTCCCACCTACACAGAAATACATGTTGGTGTGCAGTATGATGGGACCAAGGGTGAAAGTGGGCGAAGGATGCACAGCAAGAGGGGAGGGCTTTGAGGGATGAGGCCAGAGGAGTAAAGGGCAGAGGTGGAATGGGACTGATCCCTGAGAATCCATGGGTGTAGATGACCAGGATGGGAGCCAAGAGGTCATTTTAATACTGTGATTTCAGACTGCTCTGCAGGGGGCTGTACAAAGTTCCAGGAAACAACAGGAAAGTTCAACAATGACAAGGAAAGACACAGATTTGTGAGACACCAGAGATGTAAATGGACTGCTTCCAGAAGTTGATCTAGAGAAGAGACACAGATGTTTGGAGCACAGGGTTCTCACAGAATGGGCAGATTCCCAGGCCTTGCTGGGCCATGCAGCTTACAGAAAAGGGGAACTCTCTAGAAGGGAACCAGTAGGCCTAGGCCTCTAGAACTGTGAAAGAGAAACAGAGAATTTTCCTCAGACTTCCCAAAACACGTGTTTTTTGGATGCTCCAGGGACATGATAGCGGCTGTCTCTCAGAACCTCGTGAAAATGGGAGCTCAGAGAAAATACCAACTTGCCGTGTAATTTTACACACTAAAAAAAAAAAGGTTGTGACACCAGATTTTATATATCATTTTACCACAGTTTTAAAAAAAGAGAGACAGAAGCAGATAACAAGTGTTCAACCAATGGCAGCCATTATCAATACAAAGATTTTGAAGCTATGATTTCTGTCTCCTATCTCCCCTCCAGTGTTTGGGGGGTACAAATCACAAGGCACCTCACATGCCTGTTCTTCTTCCACTTTACACTTGTTATCCTCCACAGGTATCAATTTCATAAGTCTATCAAGTCTCTCACCTTTTGTTTAATGTCAAGTTTTCCAATCAGTTCATCTGAATGCTGGTTAAATACTCATCATGGATTGAACTGCGTCCACCAAAACTATGTGTCAGCTTGGCTAGGCCATGATTTCCAAGACGATGTGATTGTCCACCATTTTGTCTTCCGACGCAATTGTCCTATGGGATATAAATCCTACTTCTGTAACGTTATTGAGGCAAGATTGGAGGCAGTTATGTTAATGAGGCAAGACTCAAACTACAAAATTAGGTTGTATCTTGGGCCAATCTTGTTTGAGATATGAAAGAGACAAGCAAACAGAGAATCATGGGGACCTTCTACCACCAAGAAACAAGAGAGAGGAGGATAGTGAATCCTTTGGACCTGAGATCTCAACCCTGCAAAGCTTCTTGACTGGGGAACTTGATGACAAGGACCTTCCTCTAGAGCCGATAGCAGAGAGAGGAACTTCCCCTGAAGCTGGTGCCCTGAGTTCAAACTTGTATCTTCCTAGACTGTTGAGGGAATAAGGTTCTTTTTGTTAAAGCCATCCACTTGTGGTAGTTCTGTTATAGCAGCATTAGATGACTAAGATAATGCCCTTCCCTGCCCAAGAATCTATCCTCCATCTCAGCACCTAAAAACCATAATTTTGCCCAATAAATCTCTTTTCTCATTGAAAACCTGAAACCAAGCCTGTTGCTACTGAGGTGATTTCTACTCATAGTGATCCTATTAAGACAGAATAGAACTGCCCAATTGGGTTTTCAGGGAGTGGCTGGTGGATTCAAACTACCAGCCTTTTGGTTAGCAGCCAAGCTCTTAACCACTGCACCACCAAGGCTTCCGTTTGTCAGTGTCATTTCTTGAATCTGATACTCAACTCCTAGATCTTCCTCTCTCCTCCAAAGTCTTCATTGTTGCTAGGGAAAGTTACAAGTCTATCATCCAGGCTATGGAATCCTGTGATTTCTTTTCCAAGGCCTCATGGTGTCTTTCCAGGCAATGCCATTCATTCAGTGTTTTAAACTCAAGACATGCTAGGAAGAGATTTCTAGGAGCAAGTTGATCAGAATCTTCAAACAACAGAAGACTTTGGAAGAGTAAGGCTGAAAGTCCAGCAGAATAGCTTTCAAGAGTCGGACGATCCATCTTGGGTATGCAACTTGGAGAAAATGCTTATTTCATTTGGATTAAGTAGAGCCCCCTGTGTAGCACGTAATACTCACCTACCACCTGAAAATTTAACAGTACAAACTCAGCCAGAGGACCCTCAGAAGAGACCTGGAAATCTACTGAAAACCCATGGGGTACGGTTCTACTCTGAAACACGTGTGGTTGCATGAGTCAGAACTAACTCTACAGCTACTAGTTTGGACTTTCTTATTTAAGTAGGTCATCTTGAGTGAGTCTGAAAATATGGCTATCTGCACAATGCCAAAGAAATCTCTTAGTGCAAACAGAAGGTCAGATAATTCCCGTCAACTTATTTTCGTTTTCTGTTTGTGTTTACTCTCTAACCCAAGATTCTCCAAGGAATACAATTCTAGCATCTAAAAAAAAAAAAAAGTTTATTTTATTTTCTTGGCTACCCCAAACCATCCAAATTAGAAAAATAAAACTCTACTTGTACAGTGATACCTTCATAAACCTATTTCCGAAAGCCTGAGAAGAGGCACCGTGAAGGTGGAGGATTTCTTACGTGTCCACACACATACCAAGTCCAGGCTCTAGAAGATGAATGTGTCAAGAATGTATAAATGCTGCTGAGTAATAACGCAACCTACAGATAGGATGATAAATCCAGTCTTTCCACCGTTTATGAACAATTATACCTTACAATCTTGCATATTTTATTTTCAGAGAGGAACAATGAAAGGCTCAGACTTCAAACTCTGAAGGGTGCTGACTGCAGCGGGGGTGTTTAAGTGAGGAAGAAACCCACTTCTAAAAAGGACTTTGGTTTTTGTTGTTGTCGGGTGCCATCAAGTCAATTTTTGACTCACAGCAGCCCTATGTGACAGAGCAGTGCTACCCATAAGGGTTTCCCAGTGATCGTCTCTACAGGAGGAGCCCTGGTGGAGTAACAGCTAAGTGCTCATCGGCGGAGAAGTTGGCAGTTCAAACCCACTCAGCTGCTCCATGGGACCAAGACCTGGCAGTCTGAAGACGTAAAGATTACAGCATAGGAAACTCAAGGAGGCTCTTGTACTCTGCACTGTAGGGTTGCTAGGAGTCAGCATCAACTCCACTGCACACAACAACAATCTCTACCAAAGCAAATTGCCAGGTGTTCCTCCCACAGAGTTGCTGGGTGGGTTCGAACTGCTAACCTTCAATAGCAGTTGCATACTTAACTGTTGTACCACCGGCACTCATGGGAACAAAACAAAGCAAAACAAAAAATGCATCTTCATTCTAGCAGAAAAAGAGCTATGTAATATCTCATTGACTAGAGTAAAGGCATTGTAACATGTGTGCAGGGAATAGGTTCCCAGGAACCTCTACCTTGTGTGCCAGGTCCCACTAAGCACCCATTGTTCTAAATCTATAGGACCTGAGCAATGACTAAGAGCCCTGGTGGTATATGGTTAAGCGCTGCAGCTTCAAACCAAGAGATCGGCAGTTCAAATCCACCGGCTGCTCCTTGGAAACCTTGTGGGGTAGGTCTGCTCTGTCCTACAGGATGAGTTCAAAATGACTTGATGGGTTTTTGTTTGTTTATTTTCAGTTTCAGCACTGAATGCATCTCAATCCTGGAGAATCGTTTGGGAGCCTTGGAAAACTACCAGCATCTGGCCCCACCAGGGAACTGCTAGTCTTGTTAAGGAGCACCAAGTGGGAAGCAAGGGTCACTGCCCTCTGAGTGGCCCTGCTTCACTAGAACCCTTAGCGCCCAAAAGTCCACTGGCAGGAAGACAAAAACAGGGACACAGAAGATGTTCTTCCTTTCTCCTCCTTGCTCTTTATCCCTCCGTCTTCTAGTACGGGCCTTGACTATGGGTTGTCTTGTATCTCTTGTGATTTCTGGTTCCCTCCTTGCCCGGCCTACTCTGGCTCCATGTATTTGTATTTTCCTACTAAGCCTTTGTCTGTTGTATTGTGAACCTGAGCCTCCGACTGTCCAGCTTCCTGGGAAGCTCCAGTTGTCTTGATTCAAGCAGAGGTGTGACTCAGCCCTTCCCCGGAAGCAGAAGGCTGGTGACGGATCTATTCAGTATGGGACTCCTGCAGGAGGCAGTGGTGTGACTTGCCCTCTTCACTCGGTTCCTGACTTCCAGTCCTTCTACTGTGGCAGAAGGCTGGGGACCTCTCCACAGGCAATGCCTGAAACATCTACTGAGCAAGCGGTGTCTGTATGGTGGCCTGGGGTCCAGATCCAGCCATCTAGACATCAGTCTTCTTGGGAAACCTCAGGACTGCAAATCTGAAGTCCAAACAGCCTGGGTT
Source organism: Heterohyrax brucei (assembly GCA_028571685.1). NCBI lineage: Eukaryota > Metazoa > Chordata > Mammalia > Hyracoidea > Procaviidae > Heterohyrax > Heterohyrax brucei. The sequence continues at coordinate 14,251,193 of CM053147.1, read as the reverse complement.
TAAATCCTGGGCTGGGAGGTCTCAACAGAGGGAGGGAGAGAAAAGGCAGCTGTGCACCAGGCAGGTTCCTGAACTGAGGCCCCAGAAGGGTAAAGGAGGACTGCTGCAAAGGGAAGCTAAAGAAGAAATGAATAACAAATGATACAGTCTTCTTCAGATTAAGTTCAGTGCGTTCTGTCAGTGTTGGGTACTATGTAGCCTGAGCAACAGCAACGGTCGTTTTAGACAGTCCTACGACATGTGTTCTTTATAACTGTTTTATAGTACCCTTAGCTAGCAGTCCAGGGCTTAACCCTTTGCACGGCTCAGGAACTCCCCTTATAGGCTACTTGAATGGCGCCCCCTGGTGGTGGGCAGCTTCCAGCCCTTGCAACCACACCTGGCAGTTTGGACTCATTGCCTGTGATGAGTATGTAAATAATCTGCTCTAATCCACCACTTGGCTTAATTCCGCTTATGTCATTTTTTTATAGTGGACAAGTCATTTATTTTTTCATAGTTAAATGTATCAATGTTTTCCTTCATGTTGTTTGCTTTCAGAGTCATGTTGAAAATGGTCTTTCTTACTCAGCATAATAAAGTGTTTTCCTATGTTTCTTCTGATGGCTTTCATAGCTTCCATGGTTTTCTTTTCATGGTGACATCTTTAATAAACAAAACAAAACAAAAGACCAACCAAACCCAGTGCTGTCCAGTCAATTCCGACTCCTAACCACCCTACAGGTCAGAGTAGAACTGCTCCACAGAGCTTCCAAGGAGTGCCTGGTAGACACAAATTACTGACCTTTTGGTTAGCAGACATAGCACTTAACCACCACACCACCAGGGTTTCCCGTCTTTAATATATCTGAAAATTATTAGTAAACAATGTGAGATAGGGATCTAAGCATTTCTTTCTTCCCTGAGTAGATACTCACTGAAACTCACTGCCTTCAAGTTGATTCTGACTCATAGCAACCCTACAGAACATAGTAGAACTGCTCCATGGAATTTCCAAGGGGTGCCTGTCTCAACAAAATTATTGTACAGACATCTTTTCCTTTCATCTAAAACATTACCTTTATCATATGGAATTTTTCCTATAGTCATGGATCCATTGTGGGCTCTATATTCTGTTCTTATGATCAATGTTTGGAGAAAGTACTCATTTATCCACACCAATCAAGGGTTATCAGTATCTGTTAATGAAGGAGAGGATGGGTTGAAATGTAAAGTTAGTGTACATTAATTTTAACTCGTACAACTTGATATTAGAGGAAATCATCTATTATAAACAACACAGAGTTTTCATTCTAAAAGGAGGTACAGTAAATCCCAATAATCCTTTTGTCATCTTTACAAAGCCCCACATTGAAAAGCCTTCTCTAGAACTTTCTGTAATGCATCCTTAGACCTCACAGATCTCCTGTGACTTAAACGCATGATCCTAGTGTTTGGTTAAGCAGCTATCTTAATTTTTAAAAGTTGCTCTCTTCTTGAATACTATGTGTGACTTAAAGGCTCTTCATCTGATAGGGTTTCCAAGGAGAGTCTGGGGGCCTTGCAGTGCTGACCACTGTGCCACCATAGCTCCAGGGTTTAACCATAGACATAGTGGATAAATGGAAATTAATTAATGTTAAATGAACAATCCAAAGATATTTATAAACATGGAACTTCTCCACAGCACTGTGAATATCTCAAACATAGGGCCTATCTGATAACAGCTGGACAAATAGTAAAAGCAAAGACAAACCCAGTGCCATCAAGCCAACTCCTACTCATAGTGACCCTACAGAAGAGAGTAGTACTGCCCCACAGAGTTTCCAAAGAGCACCTAATGGATTTGATCCACCAGCCTTTTGGTTAGTAGCCGTAGCACTTAACCACTGCACAACCAGAGCTTCTAAATGTTTGCTTAATGAATGAAGCTGGTACAAGACTCCACTTGAGCAGCATCATTTATGTTTTCTTTTTTCGGGGCTCTTTGCTGACTTGCTTCATTCAGAACGACAGGCTCTCATCACTCTAAGTCTTCCGGCATTAGAACTTGGCGTGAATCTAGCTGGCTTAGCCAGAAAACTGAGAGCCAATTTAATTCCTTTCTTTGAGCCTTATTTAAACCTAAGACTTAGTTGTTTGATTATTGGTTAAAATAATGACAAAAACAAAGTATACATCTTTTTCCTTGTATTTGCCTTTCACGTGAATCAGTGAATGAAAGTTGCCTGCTTTGCTGTCTCTGCTCCCTAGGGAACACCGTCTGCACAGACGAGGAGGTAAATGGTGGCCCTGGAGTTGTGCTGGGTGCAGCAAGACACCCCCTGCCTGCTCTCTGCTACCCAGCTCTGCTGACCCATGCTGGGCCCTGTGTTCTTTAAGACCTCGTCCACGGCACCAAGGTTAGTCCTGAAACCAGACTTCCAGGAGTTTCCAGACTTGGCTTCTTATCAAGGTTTTCTTAAGAGTTAATTTTGTCTCTTTTATGACTCATTTTTAAAGTATGGTGTGCAGATCATTCTAAAGGGCTGTATAAGACAGTGGAGACTCAGCGTAGTACAACGTTGACACACTTGCCTAGTTCACACACTCAGTTACTAGCTACAAGGTTGGCTACTCCAGCTCACCCAGAGGCTGCTCAGGAGAAAGGTCTAGAGAGCTGTTGCTAGGTGCTGTCGAGTCGGTTCTGACTTATAACAACCCTGTGCAGACAGAACAAAACACAGCCTGGTCTTGTGGCATGTCCATGATTGTTTTTATGCTTAAGCCCATCATTGCGGCCACTGTGTGTCAATCAATCTCTTTGAGGGTCTTCCTTTTTCCGGCTAAGCCTGCACTCTACCAAGCATGACGTCCTTCTCCAGGGTCTGATCCCTTCTGACAACATGTCCAAAGTATGTGAGACGCAGTCTTGCCATCCTTGCTTCCAAGAACACTCTGGTTGTACTTCTTCCAGACGAGATGTTTGTTCTTTTGGTGGTCCATGGTACATTCAACATTCTTCTCCAACACTGAATTCAAAGGCATCAATTCTTCTTCTGTTTCCTTGTGCATCAACCAGCTTTTGAGAACACCTTGGCTTGGGTCTTGAGAGCTACCTCTGAAAATCAGGTGTTGGAAATCCTATGGAGGACAGCTGTATGACCCATATGGGGTCACCATCAGTTGGAATTGACTCAACAACAGCTGGTGGTATATACGATGGCAGTTTGCTCACTCACAGAAGGCAGAGCATCTATTTGCATCTTGAGTCAACCTTAATGCACAGCTGGATGCCGGAATCTGTTCAGTGTGGCCAGCATAGTCTACAAGTACATTCCTTATAAGTTTGAGTGATGCTGGCTTATTCTGACTATAGTGTATAAGCCTGCCCTTTTCTCCTAAAGCACTTGTGAGATGCTGCAAAGTCAAAAACTCCTAGACTCCTAAATTTTTGGAACCGAAAACACTTCAGAGACTTTCTAGTCCTGCTGTCTCGTTTTGGAACTGGGGAGGCTGCCTCTTGACTTAAGTTTGTAGATGTGTGTATATGTGTGTATGTGTGCATGTATACACACATTTTTATATGGTAAATTGGGCTTATGAATGTGAGTACATGAAAATCCATTTTTGTTTAACTTTTGAAGAACTGATTATTTGGAGCGAGTCCAGTGTATGTATTGACCTGTGAGGTTCACTCTCGTTTCTGTTCAGTATATGCAGCGTCTCTTGTGGGTACAAGAATATGGGGGTGAAGAGCCTACTGATTACCGCCCACTGGACCAACAGGAACGGTTAAAATGTAGAACAGTTGCCAGCTGCACGAGGAATTCTGGCTGGAGGCTTTTTTTACTCCAAAGTCTGCTTTATTTTGTGGGCTGGTTTCTTATCACATTTATTTATTACTACTAACAGGAATGCCAGGAAGGAAACAGCCTTCACTGCTATTTTCATGATGACATGTGACAAAACTATGTTCACACAGAGCTTCACATTCTCTGCCCAGGAACATTTGCTTAAAACACCACGGCATGACTTGTTGACCGTCAGACACTCAGCTCAGCACCCTCTCACTCCTTCTTTCCAGGCCCAGGGCCCTCTTAGCTGAAGAAACTGATGCCACGTGGCAATTACTCAGATATTAAGGGTTGTTCCAAGACTCTACAGGGCACTGGGCTAGGCAAATCGCTTTGTGGCTATTTCTGAGTGTCAAATAGCACTTCGAAGATTCTGGGAGATCTCCTCTTTCAGCACTTCACATTTCCCTGAAAAAGCACAAAGAATTGTTTCATAATCTCCCTATATGCATCAGCCCCAAGAGGCTTCACTACCATACCATTAACAGTCAAATGGAGCAAATCAAAACTATAGTCTGTGTCCTCCAGTATCTTGGAGTCTTCAAACATACTAGAGAGAGACTGATTCTCTCACAAAAATCTACTGAGGTGCTTACTGCATACTGCAGTTGTTGTTGTTAAGTGCTATCGAGTTGGTTCTCACTCATAAAGACCCTACACACAACAGAACAAAATACTACCTGCTCCTCCACCATCTTTGCAGTTGTTTTTACATACAAGTTCATTGTCGCAGCAACTCCGTCAACCCGTCTCATTGAGGGTCATCACCTTTTTCACTGACCACCCGTCAAGCATGATGTCCTTCATCAGGGACTGATCCCTCCTGATAACACTGGAGAGACCATGATAAAAAGATGGATCTGCTCCTGTCTTCCAGAAGCTCAAGGTGCATGGTGGGTACTGATAATGGAATAGAATAAGTGCTGTTGTCATGGAAGTTCACTGCGCTAACTCAGACCCGGAGAGCCAGACAGGCTGTGAGGGGAGCTAGGTGGACACAGGTGGAGGAACAGTATTCAAGACAGAGAAGCAGTACATGTGAAGCCCTGAGGACAAGAGGGAAAAGGCACCATTAAGGAAATGAGGACAGTTCAATAGGATGGGCGTGTGAGGAAGTGGGTGAGCACACCAATCGGTGAGTTGATCTGGAACACTGTGTGAGAGGTGGATCTCAAAGGGCTGGCCTGGAAGGTTCTTCTTAGAAGACAAGACTCCGTCTGTGAATAATTTGTTCCCAATTCAGTTGTCCCAAAGATATCCTGTTCTGATCCTTAAATAGTGTCAGTGTTTTTCCACTCTGTACTCAGAGGAATTCCACCAATTTTTCTGGAATGGCAAGTATCAGAAAACAGTTCTGTGGCTGCTAAAAGCACCATTCCGTGGTTTCTGTAGAGGTCCAAGATCTCATACAAAGAAAACTCACAGTAGATTAATTTAAAGTTTAAAAAAAAAAAACAGTTGAGAAGCTACTTGGGTTTTAATCTCAGTTCTGTGCTGATTAGGATAGTATCTCAAAGTTAAGTACCTCTTAACAGTACACAAATCATGTTCACAGGTAAGTGATTTGCTCTTCCCCTCAACTCAGAAAGGCAGCTAGCTCACAAAGAAGGAAACTGAACACTCAGGTTAAATGACTTATTAAGGTTTCTTATAATCTATGGTTTGGAACTCTTTCTGTGTTCTCTCTTTGCCTAAACTTGTCTCTGTCTCCCTGAAGTGACATTGTCACATTTGTCACTTAGATTGATTGGGATGCAGCAGAGAAAAGTAGTTCTTTGGTGGAGTTCTTAGGTGATGAAGTTAACACACTTGGCCACTAGCTAAAAGGTTAGGGGTTTGAGTCTCTGCACAGGTGTCTCAGCAGAAAGGCCTGGAGTTCTACTTCAGAAAACTTAGCCATTGAAAACTGTATGGTGCATAGTTCTTCTCTGCTACATGCAGGGTCATCATGACTCACCGTCAACTCAGTAGCAACTAGCAAATTGTTTTGGAAAAAAAAAGCTCTAAATAAACTAATTTTGAAATATAAATATTTACCACTAGCTTTATTTTTAATTTATTATTGTTTGGAAATAGTTGCCACTAGGTCTTCGGAGGCCACAGATAATCTTAAACAGATGATATTGGGCAGAGACCAGGGATTACCCACATGAAGTCTCCACCATCAGACACTCTTGTCCAGGGTCTCCTGGGGGAAGTAATCTGTCCAGAGGCCAACGCTGGGAAGCAGAACATTTCTGCTATTAGTTGGAGCTGTGACCCCAAAGCTGGGGTACCCACAAAGTGAGGTTGGCTGAACTGTAATCGAATCTTGGGTCTTATCCCTCCCCTGGAGGGAGGTGGGGGAGGCCAGTTCAAAGCACACCCGCCAGCAAAATGAAGACACGTATGAGGAGAGAGCTGAAGAGAGGGATGGTCCAGCCATCCAATCTCCCTGGTGAGTGGGGCATCACCTGCCCCTAGTACCCCAGCCTAGCAGAGGATCTGACCCAAACAAATTCACTCTAAGGCTTCAACCCATGGATGTACTCCAGTCCATCTCCTTAAAGTTGACCAAAGGCTGCTATTTGGGGGGCAGGAAGAAGTAATGTCAGACTGCTGGGCTGGGGACTGAGCCAACAACTCCACTAGCCATCAAGTTCCCTAAGTAGGAAGAGACTCCAGAATTTGAGAATGAGATCAGGAAGGTGAAGTTCTTTCCCATTTATCCGTCCCATCACATTTTGCTCTAGGCCTTGTTCCAGTGCAGGGATACAGAGATAATGAGGCACGGTCTCAGCTCTTAAGGTGTTCACAGCTTAGAAGGGGAGACAAATATTGTACTAGTTTCCTACTGATGTAGCGAATCACCACAAATTTAGTATCTGAAAACAACACAGTTTTATTTTTCTACAATTCTGGAGCTCAGAGTCTAAGGCTGAGTTCCTTTTCATGGCTTTAGGGAGAATCTGTTCATCGTTTCCAATTTCTAGAGGCCACCTGCATTCCTTGGCTCAGGGAGCCTTCTCCACATCACGCCACCCTCTCGTTTCTATCATCTCATCTCCAACTACTCACTCTCATCTGCTACTTCCACTTTATAAGGGCCCTTGTGGTGATATTGGGCTCACCTGGATAATCCAGGACAGTCCCCTCATGTCGAGATCCCTAATGAAATCACGCACGCAAAGTCCTTATACTCTGTAAGGTCCCAGTCACAGCTTCCAGGGATGAGGATGTAGCCATCTTTAGGGGCCATTACTCAGTCTATCATATTGTCACACACTATAGATAATCCACTTAAATGAAAACACCTCAGAAAGGACCCATTCAATAGAATGATTTAGTGATGAACTGTCCAGGGAGATAGATTCATATAGGGCACCAGGATACATTCACTTCAAAGGAATATATAACCTTAGCAATCCTGTAAGATAGAGTAGAACTGTCCCATGGAGCTTCCAAGGATCACGTGGTGGATTCAAACTGCTGACCTTTTAGTTAGCAGCTGTAGCCCCTAACCACTGAATCACTGCCAAGCCAAGCGCCGTCGAGTTGCATGGTGACCCTAGGGGCCAGGGTAGAACTAGGAATTCCATATGTGACCTTAGGATCTACAAATTGTTTATCTTGAAAGAAGGTGATATGAATGACAGGCAAAGAGGAGGCTGGTATTTTGGAGCCTTAGAAAGAACGTGTTTGCATTCCTCCATCACCATTTTAGGGAGAAGGTGTTCTCCCCGTAATGGGCTCTTCAGACAAAAATATCCCTAAAGAGGGACAATCGATTGACCACCACAGAGTGCTGGAATCATTCCTTCAAACTGGCTGACCCACTGGGCCCTAGATCAGAATTTTACCTAATATCTCTTTCTCTGTGTCTTCAGCGGATCTACCCGTTGGACTGGAGCCTTGATTCAAATGACCACCTGACTTCTGTGTCTCAGGAGGTCCCTACCTCTTCGGGTGAATAAATCAGCACTCTGTGGTTTCAAACTCAACCTCTAGCCAAACCCATTTATTTATTGTGATTACTATTAAGGTTTGTTTTTTATTTTGTTTTTTGTTTTTTAACTTTCTTGCCTTCCAGAAGAATCATATGAAAAAAGTATCCCCCTAAAACCAATCCAGGGATAGTTCTGTTTGAGATATGCCTGGTATTCACAAGCCTGTGGGAGACCCTGGTTCCCCTCCCCTAGTCACCTGCTCCTCTTAATTAGGGTAGCAACACCAAGATCCCAGGGGTCCTGGCCCAGATCCAAAGCCACATTCATCATTCCCTTAGCACTGACTGGAATTCTCAGTCTGGGTGCTGATGATTTTCCCCCTACTGGATTTGTATGCAGTTGAACCTAAGTAGTTTTCACCAAGATGTCTTAGTTTTTCTCCTTTGACCTAAAAAGTCAGTGTGGACAAAGAAGAATCACAGCCCGTTCTGTGTGTGTATGTGTGCAAGCATATATCTTTACAGCAAGATGTTGCTGCTGAGTTAGCGTAAAGTAACGGAGATCCCACGTCCAGCAGAACAAAATGCTGCCTCGTCCAGCACCGTCTTCCCAGTCACTGGCCTGCTCAAGTCCATCACTGCAGCAGCCATTGTGTATTTTGAGTAGTGCCTTTGAACTTGGGGGTTCATCTCCCAGCGTTCTATTGTGATCCATAGGGTTTTCATTGGCTAATTTTTACAAGATCATCAGGTCTTTCCTCCTAGTCTGTCTTAGTCTGAAAGCTCCGCTAAAACCTCTCCACCACGGGTGACCCTACCGGTGTTTTGAATACTAGTGGCATATCTTTCAGCACTCCAGCACACACAAGCCACCACAGTATGACAAATTGACAGGTGGGTGATAAAGAGACAGAGAGAGAGAGGGAGACAGAGAAAGAAATATAAATGGGTATGATCCATGGCCTGTGATTTGACAATATGGCCCTACAAGTTCCGAAGCTCAAAGTCTCTATCTGCCACTGTATCACTAGGACCTCACAGAGGTCACAGTAAAGCACATAACAGGCACTCGAGAAGTATTTGTTGAATTAATTAACTACTCTAGTTAAGGAATAGGAGGTACACACTAGAACAAAATCAAACGACGCAAGTCAGTAAGTGATAGAAAACCACAAGATGGGTGGCTCTCACAGCAGCTTCAGTCAGTGGTGGGAAATGACTATCAGCTGAGGTCTGACTTAAAGAACATCTTTCTGGTGTACCTGCAGCTGGTGCTGCTGGAAAGGCCTCAGGTGCGGTGAAAGGGAGAGGCAGCTTTGACACGAGTCCCTGAGGCAGGAGAAGACCCCATGATTAGGGTCGCTGAGCAGAGCAGAGTGAGAGGTGGTGAGAATTTGTGTTGAAGACCAACGGAAAGGCAAACAGAAGGGCCATAGATCACCCCAAAATTCTAAGTCAAGTTCAACCTTATTCTATTGTCGGTAAGATGATACTCAAAAAGTCTCTCTGAGTGTCTTTGTTTTCTAGTGCTGCTATAATAGAAATGTCACAAGTGAATGGCTTCAATAAACAGAAATTTAGTCTCTTACCATCTGGTAGACTAGAAGTCCACATTTAGGGCACCAGCTCCAGGGAACAGCTTTCTCTCTCTGTCAGCACTGGGGGGAAGCTCTTTTGTCATCAATCTTCCCCTGGTTGAGGAGCTTCTCAGAGCAGGGATCCTGGGTCCAAATGATACCCTATTCTAGTGGCCCTTATTTCTTTGTGGTATGAGGCTCCCCGTCTGTCTGCTCATTTCTGTCTTTTATACCTCAAAACAGGCTAAGACCTGATCCTGTGAATTGTATTACACCTCATTAAGGTAACTGTCTCTAATCCTGCCTTGTTAACATCATAGAGGTAGAATTTATAACATACAGAAAAATTATATCAGATGACAAAATGTTGAACAATCACACAACACTGGGAATCATAGCCCAGCCAAGTTGACACTCATTTTGGGGGAATATGATTCAGTCTGTAACATTGAGCAAGTGAATTCACGCTGACAGTGAAGTCTAGGGACTCAAGATGTAGTCAGGGTTTATTACCGAAGCAGAAGTGAAGGTGAGAACACAGAATGAACAAGATTTTAAACAGTCTGCTGCTGTCTTAGTCATCTAGTGTTGCTTGTACAGAAAATACCATTCAGTGGATGGCTTTAAAAAGAGAAATTGTATTTGTCACAGTCGAGTAAGCAAGAAGGCCAAATTCAGAGTGTCAGCTCCAGGGGAAGGCTTTTTCTGCTGGCTCTGGAGAGACAGTCCTTGTCATCAATATCCCCCTGGACTGGAGGCTTCCCACGTATAGGGACCCCAGTCTTTTCCAAAGGATGCACTCAGCTCCAGGCACTGCTTTCTTTCTTGGTGGTACAGGTCCCCTTATCTCTCTGCCAGCTTCTTTACATCTCAAGAGATTGCCTCAAGGCACAGCACACTTTTGCCCACTGAGTCCCGCCCCGTGAGCACAGCCACGGCCCATCCTCCCTCATTAACGGCCCAGAGGTGGGGCTCACAGCCTGCGGAGCCGAAGACAATACTCGGAATCACGGCCCAGCCAAACCGCCGTACGTATTGCTACACACATTTGGGGGCAGTACCATTCAATCCATGACAGCTGTCTATGACAGAAATGTCTTCTCCTTCACCTGGTCCCCATAGGGAACTTCACTGAAGATCCCAAGTTTATGACACACAGAAGTTTTATGACACACAGGAATTGATGACGGTCCCAGTTTCACGACACCCGGAAATTTTATGACACACCTACGCCACCTTACCACGTTTATGTCATTACACAGAGGTCTGCCAGCAAATGGAAAACTCATTTACTGAGAAGGCAGACTCCTTTTACCTCTGTTAACTTCTACAATGCCATTGCATTCCTAGGACTGAGCAGCATATCAGTGCAGAGCAGGTACTTGATAAATGTTTGTACCATGAGTAACCAAAAAGACAAAAAAAAAATTATTTGCAAGGCAACTTCACATACATTTCATCTCATTTAATTCTCACATCTGCCCTGTGAAGTAAGTATTACTGTTCTGTAAGAGAGGATTTAGACCTGGTTTCTGAGGGAGTCCCACTCACAGGGAAAAGAAAGAACAAGTGAGATCATCAAAGATGCCAGGGAGGTAGGACAACAACACAGACACCAGTCAGGAGCCACCAAAGGCCAAGAGAGAACCAAGAGGGTGCCAGGGAGCAGGAGGACTGCAAAATGACTCAGCTGCCTGATAACCTCAGAAAGAACCTTCTAGAAGAGTGCAGGAGACTGAACACAAAATGGCCAGGGACCAAAAAGAGGTGACGTCGTGGAAGAAGAAATGGGCATTCCACGACAAAATCACTTTTGGAGAAATCTGACACTAGAAAAAAAGAGAAGTCAGTCAAAGGCAATTCTTCCCCCAAGCCCTAGATGTGCTGCTGTACAAAGGGAAGTGAGAAGCGGAGGAAGAAATTATGAGGTAAGATGTTCCTGAGACCACCATAAAGCATTGGTTGGTCCCAGAGGAAGATGAGGACGCTGCAATGACATTTCAGGCCTCTCTTGAACACTCTCTCTCTGAGCTTAAAAACAGCCCAACCTCTTGCAGAGTTGGGTTAGTTGTTAGACACAGGTATATTACACAGTTGGGTCAAAACTAATCATCCTTTTCCAGATAGTACCATACTCAGCTGTCTCTGAAAAATATGCCTTTTCTTAGATCTTAAAAATAGTCTGCCCCCTGAGAGAAATTATTGCCTTCTTGCTTCTCAGATGACAGTCTGCTAGGCCAAAGCTACAAAGCCTCACCCAAAATAGATAAAATAGTTGAAATGCTTCCTTATTTGCACCCCTCAGAGGTATGCGGGCAATGCAAAGCCAATTATGAGATGGGTCTTTTTCTGAAAGGAGTCAGGGATTTATTTGCCTTCTGGCTGGGAGGGGAGGCCAGACCTCTCTACATGGTCTTGGTTGGGTTTCAGATGGCCTTGGCCAAGCCCAGGACAGCAAGAGGAAACAAACACAGCTGGGAAAGGGTGTCAGTCTGCAGGCTTGCCATCTGGAAGCCCGTCCTGTGCAGGGGCTGAGCTTCCCTGGTAGGACGGCAGCTCTTTAAGGCCAGGCTGAGTGTTTCCGCAGGACTGTAGAAGGCACAGAGCTGAGCCTTAGGACTTGTCGGTTGAAGGAATAAATGAACAAACAAATGAATGAATGCAGCCAGCTGAGAAAAATCCAGCCACAGCTCTGAGTGACTCAGACACCCGCTGGAGACCCAGAGGAATTTTTCCTAGAAAGAATTTTCTGCTTCTCCTGAAGGTAGACCCAATTCAATCACAATGGCCGTGGATTGGCTGCAAAGAGCAGAAACCACAGAGACATCCTATCGTCCACCGCAGCTCAAGACTAAGGAGGCAGCCTCTGGATAAGTTATCAGATGGGCTCTAGACTCTTATACATACACATACTTCTGTCATTTTGGGGAATGGTTTTCCTCCGTCTATTCCCATGGCTCCAACCTTCACTTTATTCACATCTCTGTGAAAGAATCTCTTCAGAGACACTTGCAGGATTTTCTCTATTTCTTTACCCTTTTCTACTCTTCCTTTACAACAGCTTGATATTATAAACTCACGTATTCGTTAATGTATTTCTCTGTCTCCTTCCATTGAAGCGTACTTTGACCACAATGCCTAGAACCAAACCAAAAAAACCAAACCCAGTGTCATCGAGTCGATTCCGACTCATAGCAACCCCATAGACAGAGTGGAACTGTCCCATAGAGATCCCAAGGGCGCCTGGCAGACTCAAACCGCTGATCACGTGGTTAGCAGCTGTAGCACTTACCATGCACCTCCAGGACTTCCTGTGTGCACAGAACAGACACTCAGTGCATAAATGAATGAATAAATGAACAAACTATCTTGTTCTTGTGGTTATTTATTTTGATGTTGTTGTTATTAGATGCCTTCAAGTCTGTTCCAACTCCTAGCGACCCTAAGTACAGCACAACACTGCCTGGTCCCATTTCATCTGCACAATCTTTGCGGTGCTTGAGCCCGTTGTTGGGGCCTCTGACAATCCATCTCACTGAGGGTCTTCCTGTTTTTCACTGATGCCCCGTTTTGCCATACTTCTAAATAATGTACTAAAGAGTCTTGATGGTGCAACAATTAAGATCTCAGCTACTAGTGGCAAGGTCAGAGGTTCGAACTCACCAGTGGCTCTGCTCCCACAGAGATTACAGCCTAGGAGACCCAGCTGGGCTGTTGTCCTCCGTCGTGCTGGTTGCTATGAATCCGACTTGACCTGATGGCACACAACAACAGATCATAAATAATTCTATCATTTACTGAATTTTCAATATTAGGCACTGTCTTTTGGTTTCCTACTAAAAAAAAATTACAGGTTTAGTTCTTTTACCAGTCATCAGCCAGCTAACAAGTTCTTGCCTGTAATCCTCTAAATCTAATTATATCACTACTATTTTGGTAAAGTCAATATGCAGTATCTACTTTATTACGACTATGTAAATATTTTTCACAGCTGAACTACAAGGTATACCATAAGACTTTCACTTTCTCATGCATACTTTGTTTTTTCTAGAACACTAATGACCTTGAGCTTACATTTTCTGATTTTCTACGACCCTATCACTTAGTGTAGTGGTTAAGTGCTACCTCTGCTAACTGGAAGGTCAGCAGTTCAAATCCACCAGGCACTCCTTAGAAACTCTATGGAGCAGTTCTACTCTGTCTATAGGGTCATTATGAGTCAGAATCGACTCAGCTGCAGAGGGTTTGGTTTTTGGTCCTGATCACTGATGCTCTGGTGGTACAGCAGTTAAGAGCTTGGCTGCTAACTGAAAGGCCGGCGGTTAAAAACCCACCACCTATGGGGCAGCTCTACTCTGTCTTACAAGGTCGCTATGAGTAGGAATTGACTCAGTCGCAATAAGTTCGGCTTATCACCAATACTTCCCCAAACTCTGAAGCAAAATTATAAAACCCATCTCAATGAATCAAACACATATGTGATTTTTCCTTGAAGCATCCCCTACCCCTCCCTGGACTCCTCTGCCCCGATGTCTACCAGTCACTGTCTCACCAAGCTATTCACCTGTTGTTGGAGTTGTCTTTTACCACTGTTGTTGGACTGTTCTTTACTTCTGCTCTGGGTTTGCATCCTCTGTTCCCTGGTCCTTGCCTGACATGATTCGGATCCAACTCGACGGCACTTGGCTTTTGCTTTTGCAGTCTCCACTCAACCTTTTTTTTCTTTTCTTTTTTTCTTTCTTCTCTTTGATTGGAGCACAGAGCCTCAGTAACTCAACAAATTCAGACTGAACTATGTTTTCATTCACTGTATTGGACAGTCAATGGATCCTTTCAAATCTGAAGACTTGCGTCCTTTACTTTCTAGAAATTTTCTTTTATTGTTTCTTAAGTCATTTCTTTCCCACTTCTTTCTGTTTCTGACAGCTAATGGCCAGATCCTCTAGAGTCTAGCTTATTTCCTGAGCTAGAAAGGCTAATAGAATGTCTCTGTATATTAGATTTGTGATGGCTTGTCCTTTTTTTTTTTTTTTCCTCCTCTTTTCCATGTTGTCTTCTTTTGTCTACGTTTCTGGGAGATTTTTCTGAACTTTATCTTTCGTTTCTTAAATTGAATTCTTGCAGACCTCTGCCATAATATCTGTAGTCTACAAGAGTTCTGTTTTCTGAAACTACCTTTTAAAAACATCTTTCTGTTGTCTCATGGATACAACCTTTAAACTCTCTGAGTGTACTGGTCATTTATTTATTTATTTATTTGGCAATTTCTACCTCTCTTTCTTTTGAGGTTCTTTTTACTCTAGTTTCTTCTAATCCCTGCCTTTTCAGCATTGTTCCTGAAATGGATGTTCATATTCAAGAAGGAGGACTGGACAGCCAACAGGAAACTCTCTTGTACGGGTTCACTGAAAGGTTTGGGGCAGCATGTGTCAGCCGTTTCATTAGTCCTTTAAATGTCTGTGCCTTCAGGATTTTTTCTGTGAGCAGACCAGTTGTGGCGTATAGACCTGACCATTCCTATTCTGGAGGCCCTGCAGGTAAGGACACTGGGGAGGAGTCGACGTTGGGTGGATAGAGTCCCATTGAATACCTCGTTCTCAGTTCAGTGCCTCTTCTCTGTCCACTGCTGTGCCTGGCCTCTGAGCCTGGCACCTCCCACTTCATTTTTTTTCAGAGAATAAACATCTGATTTTCTGTCTGAGAGAGGAAAGTCACCTGGGCATGTGGGGTAAAGGAGGGCAACAGGGCATGTAACTACTCCTTTGGGTGGTATAAATGGTTACTGTGCTCAGCTGCTAACCTGAGAATTAGAAGTTCAAAAAGAAAGGTGTGGAGGTCTACTTCTTAATATTGCTCATTGAAGACCTTATGCTGCCCAGCTCGATTCTGACACTCACAGCATCACCGTGAGTCAGAATCTACTCTTAACTTCATGGCAACGGGTTTAACTACTCCTCACTCAGCTCCTCAACCAAACTGGTTTCTGCCCCACCTCTCACCTTCAGAAATGTGGGGACTTCCAAATCCCAAGTTTTCTGTGATTCTGAAGCTTGAATTCTGAATTCTGAGTTTCTTTTTTGGTTGATCTGTCATTCTTATATGGCCGGATTTCAAACTCCTCACCTTTTTTAAATCAACAGTCAAATATCCGTCAACTATCCAAATTTTAAAACTTGACTCCTGTCATCTCTTTCCCAATACTTTTTGTTTTGGAAGATTTATGACTTTTTATTTCTTTACTCTCACCTTGGTGAGGCATGGGGAAGGAGTAGCAATACATGAGTGTGGTGTGTGCTCAATCAGACGTGTTTAATCACACATTCGAATGTGTCATCAGCTTTTTCAGTTGTAAACTTTTGGTTTTATGATTTGTCTAAGAATCCTTCCCTACTCTACCATAACAAGACTGACTTCCATTTTTTCCTAATTGTCTTCAAATTTTGCTTTTCGTGTAACCTAGCTTCTTTTAGTGTGGAGTGGGAATTCTAAATCTAGTTTTGTTGCCATGTAATCAGTCATAACTTTATGATGAATTGAGCAGTCCACCCTTTCCCTGTGATTTACAGTGTCTCCTCTATCATTTATAAAGTTTCCAACTGTGTTTGAGTCTTTCTAGGCTTGCCACTTTATTCTACTGATCAATCTGTGCCAGCAGCACATGTCTTAATTAGAAGTACTCTATCAAAAGTCTTGTTACCTAACTGTTTTTAGATCTTTATTTTTTTTATGTGAATTTTGGAATTGTTTGGGTTAAGATCCACAAAAAAATGGCATTTTTAAAAACTTTCATTGGAATAATACATGTATAGATTAATTTGGATATAATAATGTATTTGTAATTTTGAGGTTCCCCATTCATGAAAATGGTATATTTTCATATTTTATGTCTCTATATTAAGGTTCTGAAACTTTCCTGCACTTATTTTATTAGATTAATTCTCACATAATGCCCATTTTGTTGCTGTTGTCAGCAATTAGTATGCCAAGCCAAGTGCCATCGAGTTGTATCCGACTCATGGCGATCCTAGGGGCCAGGGTGGAACTGACCCCCAGAGTATTCAAGGAGTGCTTTTCCATTATGTAGCTTTTCCTTTTTTAATTTTATTTGGTTTGTTGTTGTCAACACTATACTGAACATTTTATCATAGAAGAATCTTGATCAAAAGGGGGAAAATGAAAAACAGAATTTTAAATCCTTGCAGACTGTAGACATTATGGAGCCGCAGAGACTAGGCAAACCCCTGAAATAATATTTTTCCACTATATTGTGGTTGATCAAAGAAACTTGAGGTATTTACATACGGGGCTAGGTTTCAACAATCTTCCTAAACTTTTAAAGCATTTATTGGCTCTAGTATATTTGTAGATTATCTTGACCTTTCTACCAAGATGAGCAGTTGTGGTAAACAAAGATATTTGTGTTTCTAATCCTAACAGCTGGGGCTTTTTTTTTTTTCTTCCACTCCCTTTTCCTTTTTCTCAGCTAGGACCTCTAACACATTTTTTAGCTGTAGGAGACAGCAGTCCTCTTTATCTTTCCATTGTCTTTAATAGGAACACCTTTAACATTTCACCAGTAAGCATGGTATTTACACTAGATTTCTGGTAAATGTTCTAGTTAAAAACAGTCTATTCCTAGCTTCCCTCCCTCTCCATAAACGATTACTGATTTTACCAAGTGTTATTTTTCAACTGTTGGGACGAGCATCCCTTTTTTTTTCACTGCTGAGATGGTGGAGTAGAGCTAACAGATGCTGACATTTTGAACTATCTCTACCTGCATTGGCTTTATCTTTTTGTATGTTGTTGAATTCAGTTCACTACTTTTTTTTTCACTCTTGGTGATGGCACTTGCCTTGGTGTGTAAGTGCATGTGGTCAACATTTTATTTTTTTGTTTTTTGCCCTTCTGTCCAGTTTTGATAGCAAGATTCTACCAGTCATGTTTTATTTTATAAACTTGAACTTCTCAAAAGCTTTCATTTGGCTAAAACAAATGAGGGAATGTGCTGCTACCTTTGAAAAGGTTGAAATCCTCTGTTCTATTCAATAAAGCAACTATCTTGAAACTGGAAGAATGTACACTTTTCATGGAACTAAATAAAGTTATTTCTATTTTAAATTTAAAAAGCATGGCCTGCTTTTGTTTTCCCAAACTGACATACGTGCATAGTATAATTGCTTATGAGAAGTCTATGGGATAGCACACATTAAGGTGGACTTGGCAAAAACACAGAGAATCATCCGTGTGTTTTCAAGTATCTTTTTGAATTGGTTTTGTGTTGGCAAGGCAGATGCATTCATTGACAGATGAGCTGTCCTATATATGGATGGATATAAGCAGGAAATACATTCCACAGAAATTTCCTATCTAACTCCTGTGTGTTTTTAGTGATGTTTAATATCTGTCCTCTGCAAGAAGTAAATGCTATGAAACTAAAATTTCCCATGGCAGACAGTGGGTAATGGGTTTTTTTTGGTTTGTTTTTCCTTCTTTTTATTCCATTTCCTTTTTCCCCCCCTAAATTTTGGTGTATACGAGGTCCAACAATTAAGTCCACAAATTTAATTGTTCTAAGTGCTACATACCTCTTTGCTGAATAACCCTACAGTCACCTTCAAAGTACTCGCTTTGGGAAGCTCTGCCTGGATGCCAGCACCTAGTCCACCCTTCAAAGCAATTTTAGAACTCTTTCTGCAGTGGCCATCGCACACGATGGTGAGGTGGCAAGTTCGTGAACTTAATTGTGTGGTTGTCTGTGAGGGAGATTTTAGCCAGTAAACAGATAACTGTATTGGAACACCACCACCCCCTACTCACCTGATCTGGTCCCCAGTGACTTTTTTCTTTATCCTAAGATAAAGCAAATCTTGAAAGGAAGACATTATGATGACATTCAGGCCATCAAGGGTAATACGATGACCATTCGTATGGCCATTCAGATGGTCATTCCAGAAAAAGAGTTCCAAAATTGCTTCAAAGAGCAGACTAGGCACTGGTATCAGGGCACACCTTGCCAAGGGGAGTACTTCGAAGGTGACCACAGTGGCATTGAGCAATGCAGTGTGTAGCACTTTTTCTAGGATGAAGTTGTGAACCTACTTGGCAGTCATCATATGACATGAAATTTGCATGTGATTCTTCCAACTATGTAACTTCTCTCCAGTCGATTTATTTTCAAACATAAAACAGGCTGAATGGTTGAACTTCCATCCATGGGGTACCCAGAATTTATCTTGGGATGTCACTCATCTATTTTCTAAAGGCTTTGCCCAATGTAGTTAGCCATTCATCTTCTAAGAACTGTACAAAATGCATGCCCTTTCTCTGCTTCCTGCTGATAATATTTTCCCCATTTGTAGCACAAATTTTCTTCCCTCTGAAAAGCTGGTTCTTATTTTATTTGTGGATTCTAAAATTATACCCTGCTGCTGCTTGTGCAAAGGGCATCACTCGTGAGAGTAGGGCAACTGTCACCTAGGTTCTAACCAACAGGGCCAGTGGAAGCTCATGCATTCAGACAGGCCTCTCTGGGTACGGATGGGACCAGCAGTGATCCCGTGCCCTGAAATCTCCTGTTGCAGGCCACGTGTTCACACAGATGTCACCCACAGAATTATTCCCACAGCTCACTTCTGTCTACCCCACGATCTCTTCAGCTCAGCACTTTATCAGACTACAAAGTATTATTCTAGCTTTACAATCTGTCCCTTTATGAGGCATCATTGGCAGTAGAACTGGTAATGTTAGAAAAATTTATTTCCAAATTATTTATTTGGGATTAGAAAATATTTTCCCACAGGAATGCTGGGGTAAATGGTGATTTCCCACAAACGCCAGTTTGTGCCACCATGTACTTGAAACGCAGTGCTGACTGTTCTGTTCCCATCAACCATTATTTATTCTATTTCTCTGGGAAAGTCGAGTCTGAGGGCTAACTTGGGATGCCCAAAATTTGTCTCTGCCTGACTGTCTTGGCTGTAGGTTTTCTGGGATGTGGAGCAGTAGCAGTTGAAAAGAGAGGAAATATGTAGCCTCTGCAAGGAGATGAGTGCGGAACACTGGCCGAGATGCCTCTGAGTACCTTGTTCATGATCAAGGGCTGGGGAAGGACACCTCTCATGTAGGTCAGTAACTTCCCAGGTGTTCTGAAAGACAGATAAAGGACAGGAACTTCTTCTGGGATGTTGAGATCATTTTCAAGCTGAACTTCATAATAAAAGGGAAGGCTTGTCTGCAGAAAGCCCTGCTGGCTAGGGGTTAAAATGATCAACTACTTACCGAAAAGTTTGGTGGTTCAAAACCACCCACAGCTCTGTGGGAGAAAGATGTAGCAGTTTACTGCTGCAGAGACTAATAGACTTTGGAAACACCACACGGTAGCTGTGAGTCAGAATTGACTCAACGGCAGTAAAACTTGCAACTTTGGAAGACCAATCTTTCTGGGCTTGCCGTTGCTAGTACCAGCTGCCAGTGAGTTGATTATGTCAATTCTGACTCATGGCGACACCATGTGTGTCAGAATGAAACAGCATGGATTTTCTGGAAGGAGATCACCGTACTTTCTTCCGAGCATCATCTGGGTAGACATCTGATCTTTCTGTTAGCCGCCCACCGTGTTAACTACTTGCACCATCCAGGGACTTGGAATTACTGGGGGAACATTTTAAAACCTGCTAGTCTGTAAGGAAACAGTCCCCAACGCAGAGCAATCATGAGACATTGATCTAGCACCTACACCCAGGCCCAACAAAGAATAGGTGATAAAAAAAAAAAGTTTGTTTTATGTAGTTGAATTTATTTTGTGGTTATTGAAAATATACACAGCAAAACAGATACCAGTTCTCTATGTACAATTTAATGACATTGATGACATTTTTCAATCTGTGCGACCCTTCTTGCCTTCCTTTTGTGAGTTATTCTCCCTTATTAGCATACACTGTTCCTTAAGGGTCCT
Organism: Heterohyrax brucei; assembly: GCA_028571685.1. NCBI lineage: Eukaryota > Metazoa > Chordata > Mammalia > Hyracoidea > Procaviidae > Heterohyrax > Heterohyrax brucei. The sequence continues at coordinate 14,230,919 of CM053147.1, read as the reverse complement.
ATCTAATTTTTAGAGTTGGAATTGCCAGTTTGATCTCATAGAAACCCAAACTCATTGCCGTTGAGTCAATTCCAACTTATAGTGACCCTATAGGTCACAATTGAACTGCCCTAGAGAGTTTCCCAGGAGCACCTGGTGGATTTGACCTTTTGGTTAGAAGATACAGCACTCAGCCACTACACCACCAGAGTTTCTTGATCTCATATAGTGCTTAAAAGATCATAACATTCAAGGTATTTTTTTTTTTTTTTTTTTACTATTTTTTGGTTTTAAGAAGAATTTGAGGATTATTTTTGGTTTGAGGTTTAAAGATTATCTCAGGGCAACAGTTTCAGGAGTCCTTCCAACCTTCACAGCTCCAGGAAGTCTGGAGACTACAAGAACTTAAAATTCTGTTCTACATTTTCCCCCTTTTGATCAAGAATCTTGTATGGAATCTTTGACCAAAATGTTCAGTAATGGCAGCCAGGCACCATCCAGTTTATCTTATCTCATGGTGAAGAAGACAGTTGTTCATGAAGGCAATTAGCCATGCATCCCATTACCTCCTATTCCTCTCCTTCTCTCTCTGTTGTTCCAAGTGAATACAGAACAGTTGCTGTGTCTGTGATGGCCACTTGTAAGCTTTGAAGACCCTAGACATTTTACATTGATATAGGAGGTAGGACAGAGGCACTAAACAGGCTATTATGCCAATCAACTGGGATGTTCCATGAAATCATAACACTAAACTTCCAAACTAAGATACCAAATCTCATGAGATTTTTGGTTGTGCATAAGCAACCTCAGCAGGTACTCTTTTTTCTGTTTGTTTGTTGTTGTAAACATATCTGTCACACAGAAATTTATTTTTCTGATGAATTAAATACAGATTGACTAATTGAGTATGTTCTAAATTGAAAATTGCAAGACCACAGAGTGGACGCACATGCAGCCAGTTAACTTCACCCTGATACGGTATCTCCTTATTCTGATCATCTCATAGCACAAGTCTCCCTAATGGAGAGTTGGTAGGAGAACTTTCCAGAAATCAAGAGAATGTCAGAGTCACCTCGGCAGGCACACACATCTGTGCATGCCAGCCCCCAAACAATGATATGTCTCTTCACACTCATTTTGCATCAGTTTCTAGCGATGTCTTTCTACTGGCACATCTGGGAAAATAACGGAGTCCGGGAAAGGGGTCGTTCTGAAAACCAGTGAAGATATCTAAGTTCACAGAACTTTGTGGAGCTGAGTCTCACCGTGCTTACCCCAACCAACATATTACATTGTTGTTGTTAATTGCCATCAAGCAAATCCTAGCTCCTGGGGAGCAGAACGACTCCATAGAATGTTCAAGGCTCTCACCTTTTGGAAGCACCAAGCCTAACTTCTGAGGCACCCTCTGGGTGGGTTTCAGCCTATCAGTTAGTAGTCCAGCACTTAACCGTTCATGCTACCCTAGGGAGCCTGCTATTACACTGAATCAAACCCATGGCTATCAAGTTGATTCCAACTCACTCACAGGGACCCTACAGGACAGAGTAGGACTCCCCCCATCGGAGTAACCTTTACAGAAGCAAGTGGACACATTGTTTCTCTAGCAGAACAGCTGTTCCAACTGCCAACTTTTCAATTAGCTGGGGAACACTTAAGGGCAGCACCACCAGTGCGCTTCTTCCTATTATATTAGCTACTACAAAAAGCCCCTAAGCTTTGTCTTCTCTTATTTCTCAAGCCCATGTAGGCACACTTTAAGGAGCCCTGGGGGTGCAAATTGACAAGTCAGTGCTCAGCTGCTAAGAAACTGTTGGCAGTAGGAATCCACCCCGCCACTGCACAGGGAAAAAGACCTGGCCATCTGCTTCCATAAAGGTAACAGCCAAGACAATCACCTAGGGCAGTTCTCCTCTGTCACATGGGGTCACTGTGAGTCTAAATAGACTGGAGAGCACACAAAATCAACCACAGACGTATTAGACAACACTATACGGTTCTCAGGCGACTATCTCCTCTTCGTCTGATCTGAGTCCTGCTCGGTTCCAGCTTTGCAACTGCACAGGTGTTTAAGTTCATTTTGTAGATGCAGCTACTTTGAAGAGACACCATTGAAGCTCCCGCACCTGAGAAGCTCCCGCACCCCCGACCCCCACCCTGCATAAAGTCGGAACTTTTGCTTTCCTAGACTGTGCTTTCTCTTTTAAAGCTCCGTCTGTGTTCTCCAAGACAAGCCTCTTCGTCCAAGATTAACATTTCTTATGATTGCTCCCGACAATGGACCCACATCCACGGGCCCTGTAAGGATAACCAAAAAAGGGCATGCAGCAGGCTGGTTTTGGCAGCGTGCAGCCAGTTTCAGAGCGACTTAGGTCTTGGGTTTTCTGGTGAGTGATTTCCTGAGCACGCCTGGGGAATGACAGGCATCTCCAGCGGCGGCTGCATCCACCTTGGCTGCTGTCGTCATTGGCCGCCTCGCAGCAGAACCGCAGGACAATGCATACCACCGAACGCCAACTGTAAACATCGGGCTATGTGTTCACTTAGCGCGGACTGCTGGGAGGGGCTCCGGAAGGGCGGCCTGGAGTTGGTTGAATAGAGCAGTGTGCCTTGGGCTGTCTGCCTGCCCGCCCGCCTGCCTGCCTGCCTGCCTGCCTGCTGGCTTGCTAGGGCTCCTGCAGACAGAAATCAGCCCTCCCTTTCCCGCTGAGAACTTGGAGAGAAGTTGCAGCCTGCGAGGTAAGGCACCAAGGGCTTACTGCGTTCTCCTCTGGCGAGTCTGGGGACTTTCTCCGGGTTTTTATCCATATTTCTCACCAAGCTGGCAGGCGGTGCAAGGCTGTTAAAGCCAATAAGCCATGCGAATTCTCGGAGCCAGACTGGGATCCCCTGCCCTACAGACGTTCTGGGAAGACAGGACTCATGGTTGTCCAGTATTGTTTTTAGAGTTTGGACAAGAGGCATGCTCCTAGAGAGACTTCTACTGAGGGACCAGCAGCAACTTCGATGAGAACAGCCTTTTGTTCAGGAGTGCCCTGGGGATTCTACCACCTCATAGCGACAGGCCAGTGTTAGCCAGCTTGCCTGCTGCATGGGGCTTCTCAACCTGTCCCATCTTCCTGCATCTTCTGTTAGCAGAGATTTAAAGTGGTTTGGCTTAGACAAAATAAATATCTAAAACAAAACCAACTTTTTAGGTTGATGAGAGGCCAAAAAGGGACCCTTTACCATCAAAGGCATTTAAATGTTATTCTGCTACCAGCATGTGAGAACTGGATTTCTAGAAGTGCAAGGAAGTAAAATCCGTCGTGGGAGGAGGACCAGCTGAGCACTGGGCTTGTTTAGCGTATCCACTCTGATGCTGGCTGGGATGGAGGGTACCTATAATGATCTGTTTCTGATCAAGTCTAACATCAAAAAAAGGCATGTGGTAGTGTGTGTGTTTTTAGAAATCACCTTTAACATATGACCAAACTGTTTCTTAAGAGATACGATTTTTCTGTTTGTAAGTGTGCCTGAGTGTGACTAGGGGATTTGAAAAGCTGTAGGTTGGACATATGTTCCAGAAAGGAAGGAAACAAGCTTTTCATTTCAAGGGAGTCAGACATATTTGGGCATCTGAAACAGTAGTGCAAGGCTGCTGGTTGGTAGTAGCCTGGAATTCCTCTTAGAAAGGACTGATTCCAAGGGCGGGGAGTTTCAGCGCCTTGGCAATACATGGTCAAAAGAGTGAATGTGAACAAAGTGTTCAGTATTCCTGCATCCCTCTGTTAACAGGGCCGTGCAGTAGGATTTATGAACTGAAAAAGCAAAACCTTTCCGATTACGTGTTTGGTCAAACTGGATGTATGTGGCTAGAAGGAAACAGAGACAAGGTGCTATGTGGCCGAAAGGAGAAATCTGACCATTTTTTAAAATAAACCTAGATGTTAAAGACTCCCGGCTCCAACTGACTGATTCTGTCTGATTTTATTCCACGGAGTGAAGTGGTTTTGTGTGGAGACTCATTAAACGGTCTTCTCTCTTTGTCTTTGGAAGTTGGGGGATCGTTTTCTCCACAATGTCTCTCTCCTCCTAGAAGTGATATATGAGAACAGAATTCCCTGTGAATTTCTTTTCTTGGAACGGTTCTGAGTAAGTGTCAGAGAAAGGCTGCAGGCGAGAGCTGGGGTTCGATTATTGCCCTTCCCTGGAAGGAATCAAGTTCCAAACTATTTTCACAGCGTTTTTATGTCAATCAAAATAGGAGGAACAACTTCTTTTCAACTGTTCTCTAAACCATGTAGGGAATGCAGTTTGGAAGGAAATCTATAATCTTGGGATTTAAGGATAAATTCCAGTTTGAAACCAACATCTCCCAATCCCTGAAAGTTCAAACTTGGCCACCACCGCACTCCTCCCCCCTCGTGTGCTGCCCAGCCCCCAACAACCACAAAAACTCATTTTTCAAAATAATGCTTGAAGTGTTGTATATGCAATAGTGGCAAGAAGGGATTTGGTGTCTTAGATTAGGTTAAACTTTAGGCAACTTTTTTGTGCTCCTTCTTCCTTTGGAGTGTTAGTTAGGACTCATCTCCCCCAAGGCGGGGTTTGTGCAAGCACAATGAAACCGCTGTCACTGATCATTTATCTATCAAAATCGTGTCATAAAGAGAAATAGAATGGCAAGCTTCTGGAATAACAACAGAAGTCTCTTGCACTCAAACAAACAAACAAAAAACCAAACCTACTACCACTGAGTTGATTCCAACTCATAGCGACCTCATAGGACACAGTAAAGTGCCCCATAGAGTTTCTAAAGAGTGCCTGGTGGATTCAAGTTGTCAGTCTTTTGGTTAACAGCCATATCATTTAACCACTATGCCACCATGGTTTCTAAGGAACATATAATTGATTGATCTATTACTAAAGTACCTGGTTGCTTATTTCCAATGTTCAAAGTCAATAGAATGTGCAATTTGAGTATATAGTGAAAATCAAAATGTAGCCTTAAACAAATAAGCAAGTCTTGCATTACAGTTAAGAGAAGGACTAAGGGACACAGTGTGACCATATGGTGTATGTACTTTATGGTTCTATACATTTACAGGAGGCTTCTTCCTAGATGGGGAGAAGGCAATGGAGAGGAGGGGATAGGTGCTCGTTGGGAGGATACTAGAAATATAAAGCAAAAAGGAGAATTATGCTGTTACTAGGTGAGGAGAGTGGATAGATGAAGCTACAGATAAGTGGGTGTGCAAAATTGATTTGGGTTGTATACTTTCACTTAATCACAATTAAAAAAAGTTAAGAGAAGATGATCCACATTCAAACTGCAGCTTAAATGTTTTAAGAAACACGTGAAAGCATTTCCTGATGTTAAAAAAAGAAAAGAACAACAAAAACCCACTGCAGTTGACCATTCTATTTGGCTCCTGTGGTTGGGCTGAGAAGTCTCCTGTTCTGGAGCAGAGATAACGGGCCGATGGAATAGGCTGATCTGATGACCAGATGGCATTCAAATTTCCTTCAAGCCAGGCAATTCTCTGTTCTCACTATAAAATGCACACAGTAGGCCTTGTCTTAAAAACACACCCAGTTGTTGCCATTGGTCATTTTCATGGTAACACACTTGCTAGCCATTATTTAGCAAGACAAAAAAAAATGACTTCGAGATGGGCATGAACCCGTTTGCCTGGAGTCTGTCACACGTCTCAGAAATCTGGTAGGATGAGGCCAGGGTGGGGGCGAGAAGGAAAATGCTGACACAGTGGAATCTGGTATGGAAATAGCATGGTAGGACTATGGAGGAGGTTAAAATGATGCTGCCAGAGAATTTTTCAGACTTAAAAAAAAAAGAACATGATTTCTGGGCAAATTCTCTCAGAGCCCCAGAATAGAACCATTAGCTTCTTACCGAAAGTCCTTCATCTGTCAAGCTAACCCAAGTTTATTGTTGGAGAGATGCCTGTAAGTCCACAGTAGCTCAGTAATATAAAGAGATACTTTTAGCTCAGGCTTAACTCATGAGCACCACTAGAAGACCTCAGTTCCAGTAATGGTTCCTCTAGTTAAATATTCCAGGCCTTTGGGGAGGTCAACTCTTTGACCATATCTATAAAATGGTCATCTGAATGTTTCTCCTACCTCCGTGGGAGTTAAGATGCCCAAGTGAGATTAAGCCTCTGCCCATTCTTTCCTGAAGCCTCTATACTTGGAGCTGCCTCCAGCTTGAATCCTCTGGACATTAGCTCATCTTGCTAGTATCCTCCACTTTTTGTCAAACGTTTCTAATTACCTGCTCCTTCCTCATCCTTGAGGATCCCCTAGCTGCTATCTCTTTTTAGAACTCAGAGGCCAGAATCCAGTCAATACTGGTCCATCCCAATGTTGTATGAATTGTGTGGCTTTAATGGTCAGAGAACAGAAGTGAGTGAGTATCAGGAGGCAGAATGAGATGAGCGTGTTCAGTGGTTCGAGGCAATAGCTAGGAACCAGGAAATCTGAAGATCCAGTTGAGCAGAAGACCGAAGACAAAGTGCTGGCGACAGAAAGGCCTTAGTAAATGAGGCAGCTTTGCTGCCTCCAGCCAAAAGCATGGAACTAATCCCAGCTCTTCAAGCCTGGGCCTTGCAGAGAGGGTGAGGTAATCAGGAGCACACCTGGCTGTGGTTGCTGTTGGTATTGCGAACAGATGGCTCCATGGATTTTTGCCTCCCTTGCCTCTGTTTGCCTCAGCCTTTAGGATTCCTGGCTGGTTCCCCTGATCACTGACACCTGGTGACATCCCCAACTTCCCTCCCTCCCGTCAACCTGCCACCTCCACCAGCTTCTGCAGCCCTAGTCCTCAGGCCAAACATAGGCTCTCCTGGTCTAGCACTGACAATGTTGAGGGCCCCAGCTCAAAGCCGAGGCCCAAGAGAACAACGGAAGATCAAGGACGGATAAGCTGTACATAGGAGTGACTACATTCTTAGGCAGGAGAAAGGTTAGAGCAGACAGAGTGGAAGGAGTTAGAGCACTTTTGGTGGTGAAGAGCCCACTCTGATTTCACCCCAAAATTCCCAATTGGCCGGGGATGCTGGAAGTGCTAGAAAGGAAGGGACTACCCTGGGCTGTGAGGAAGGGGGGATGAGGAGGGCACCCTGCCAGCTGTTCTTTTTGCTGTCCTTGTTGCTATTATGGGCTCCTTTGAGAATCTGATAAAAACCCTGAACCAGGGCCGTTTGTAAACCCACTGTTGTGATTGTCCAGCTGGAGACGCTTGAGTTGGGGGTGAGGCTGGAGAGTAGGGAGGGGGCAGTTTCCTTCCCAAAGGAGATAGAGCAGATAAGAATCAGGCTATGAGTGGGCGCCTCTTAGAAGGAGTAGTGTCCTGTCTTCTTTCCCAGATCCAGTGGAAAATATCAAGGATGGGTGTAAATATACAGATACCTCGTATGGGCTCCATTTGGAAGAAAAGGCAATCATCCCTGGAGAAGAAGAGTTTTGTGATGGGAAACTGGTAGCAGCTAGAGAAGTTCAGGAATGGCCATTGTTAGCTAGCAGAGAGATATAACATGGGTTGTTAAGCAGCATTGAGGGCATGAACCAAAACCCATTGCCAGTGAGGTGATTCTGACTCATAGCAACCCTATAGGACAAAGTAAAACTGCCCTATAGAGTTTCTAAGGATCACCAGGTGGCTTCACACTGCTGACCTTTTGGTTAGCTGCCATAGCTCTTAACCTCTACGCCACCAGGGTTTCCAGTGAGGGCGTGCTTAAAGAGAAACTGTTTATTATGTGAGTTGGGCTTTCTTAGTAAGCACTCACTTTAATACATGAGTTTAAAAAAATATATACACACACACACACATGTATACATGGGAAACCCTGGTGGTGTAGTGGTTAAGAGTTCAACTGCTAACCAAAATGTCAGCACTTTGAATCTACCATGTACTCCTTGGAAATTCTGTGGGACAGTTCTACTCTGTCTTATAGGGTTGCTATGAGTTGGACTAGACTCTCCAGCACTGAGTTTTTTAATGGGATGTATTGGAAGATGAATGATGAATAATTGGAAGATAAATTGCTTTTTAATAGTTTCCTGAAATCTCTGGCATTGTTTCGTGAAAATGCGGATGAAAGTACTTGACTGCAAGGAAACCGTCTCATTTGGAAAGGAACCTATTAAGTAGGACTATGTAATTAGTTCCTTTCACACCCACATGTAACATTCCTTGCTAGTTTCAAAATATATTGCTGGCCAGCTGGGCCAGCTTCTCCTGTGTGCTGAAGATGGGCAGGCCCAGGGTCTAGTACCTGAGGAACTGGAGGGCCAGGAGGCATCAAGGATCTTCATTCTACTGAGGTCAGGAAGGTCAGTCTAAGCCAGAGTGGACATAAAACTTGAAAAATGGGCTAGTTTGTGAATCATAGCCAGAGAGACAAAGGAGAAACAGCAAAAATAAGAAGTCAGACAAAGGGTTAGAAACTCAGAGCTTAGTAAGGCAGTGAACACACAGGTACTGGAGCACCTTAGCCCAGTGGTTGGGACAAATTGACCTTTATTTTAATCAGTCGGCTTCAGTAGCTTAAGTAAAGAGATCAAACCAACTGGTTATCTTCAAGTTGGTTTTGACTTATAACCAAAAAGCAAAACCAAACCCACTGCTGTCAAGTCTGTTCCAACTCATAGTGACCCTGTAGGACAGAGTAGAACTGCTCCATAGAGTTTCCAAGGATCCCTGGGAAGATTCGAACTGCCAACCTTTTGGTTAGCAGATGTAGTATTTAACCACGACACCACCAGGGTTTCTTTGACTTATAAGCAAAACCAAACCCACTGCCTTCGAGTCGATTCTGACTCATAGTGATCCCGTAGGACAGAGTAGAACTGCCCCATAGAGTTTCCAAGGAGTACCTGGCAGATTCAAACTGGTGACCTTTTGGTTGGCAGATGTAGCACTTAACCACTATACCACTACAGTTTTCTCCGTGACTCATAATGACCTTAAACTAAAGAGATAGGATTGTAAAATACATGTGGAATAATAAGGCGGATGGCTGTGCATGGAAATTTAAAAACAGAAGCCAACAGAGGTAGAGGTCACAGAGGCAGAACTGGAATCAGATGAGCCATGTGAGCCCCACAGAAGTCTCTGCATCTCTACTCTAGTATGTGTCCATTAACCTAACTAAGCCGCAGCACATGTGTCTGCTCATGTTTGTGGTTCTACCAACTGGAAAATTCTTCCATACCTCCAGGTCAAATTCTGAGACAGGAGATCTGATTGGTTCAGCTAATAGCTATTGTCTGTTTGGTAAGGCCCTCACCAGGAGAGGACATTTAAGGCAACTGACATGTCCTTGGGTGGATCAGTAGTGGGCTGGCAGCCACACTGAATAAGATCACTGGTAACCTGTGTGCAAACAAGAGGTCCATGAGCAGTTTTAGTTGGAAAAGAAGTTGGGCACAGAAGGCTAGTTAACTGAAATAGCCAATAGCTCTCAATGGGTGTCAGCTGAATTTTCATGATGAGAACAAATTTCTAATGAGGCAAACACCTAATGCCAGGGTAATCCAGTACTTGAAGATCACCTTAGCATGGACTGATGAGCTAATCCGGAGGGACGTTAACATGGAAATTTGCACCATCGATGAATGTGAAGATATGAATCACACATTTGAGAAAGATTCTAGAGAAAAGCACTTGAGTATTGTTGGCTAGAAGCTTCACATGAGCCTAGGTGTAATATGGCTCCTGCAAACTAATGCAATCCTTGTTGTTGTAGTGGTTGTTAGTTGTCGTTGTGTAGTATCCAGCTCGTTGCAACCTTAGGTACAACAGAATTAAACATTACCTGGTTCTGTGCCGTCTTCATGATAAATGCGTGTTTGAATTCATTGTTGGGTCTCTTGTGTCATTCCATCTCACTGAAGGTTTCTCTTATTGTTGCTGACCCTCTCCTTTATGAAACATGATGTCCTTGCCTAACAAGTGATCTTTTCTGATAAGGTATGCAAAGTAAATGAGCTGAAGTCTTGCCGTCTTTAGGTATAAGGAGAATTCCGCTTATATTTCTTCTGTGATTGATAATTCAATAAATAATGACTTAGCTGAGGCTTCTATATACAACCAAATACTTCACAGGATTTTCTTTCTCACTTTTGAGGTTTGGAGTCATGGTTTCATGAGACATTCAACAAATTGGCCTTCTATGGGGTTATGCTTCTGTTCCACTTCCTAGTTCACTGAGTGGGGTCTTAAAAGCTTGAAAGCAACCATTCAGGTACAACAATTTGTCTCTGTTTTGTCTGGAGAAACAGAGAAAGAAAGAGAGTCAAGAAGAGCTGGAGGAAATGGAACGTGTGGCTGTTTCCGTGAACAACTGTCTCCTTTGCCATGAGACCAGATTAAAAATTCTATAAAAGAAATCCTAATGAAAGGGGGTAGAGATGCAGAATTGAATTTCAGCTTCTTATGGAATCCAGATTTTCTGGAGCCATGGAGGCTGGATGAACCTGAAACCATATCCTTGAAATAAACTTTGAATCCTAAACCAAAAGTATTCCCTGAAGTCTTCTTAAAACCAGACGGTAGTTTACCTTAACAAGTAACAAACGTCTACCTCAAGCACAGTACTCTTTTAAGATCTGTCTATATGGGATCCAAATGACAACAGCAATTCAACAGATTGCATAGTAAATTTAGAAGGCAAAGAGTGTTGTTACAGGGGCAGGAACCATTTGGAAAAGGAGACTGAGAATGGCTGAACAACTTGAAGAGTGTAATTAATGATAATTTAACAATTTTTATAAATAAAAACAAACACACTTAATGTAAACCACACTATTTCATGACTTTAATCAAGGAAGTCAGTGTACTCTTAATTAGTGGATCTTGTAGGTCTTGGCAATGTTTGCAATGGAATTGTTCATTCACTGGACACCCGCTGTGAAGACTGTCAGGGCTCAAAAGGCCCACTGATTCCTGCAGAGTTTGGGCCACATATGGAGCACAACTTTGTTTTAGACTCAGTCTCCAGAGAGGCATCGACAAAGAGGTATCCAGGGCAGAGGATGAGGAGAGAAAATATAGAGGGTGGGTGTCCATGTATGTCTTCAAATACTTGGAGTGTTTTGTGTGGAGAGGGGTGAGGCATCGTTATTTGTTTCTTTGTTTTGTTGTTGTTGAGAATATACCCAACACAACATGCATCAATTCAACATTTTCTACATGTACAGTTCAGTGACATTAATTACATTCTTCAAGTTGTGCAAACATTCGTAACAGAACCAAATACACAGATTTGTAGAATTTTTCAGCATGACAGGATCTCAAGAGATCACTTAGCCCAAAAACCCATTGCCATCAAGTCTATTCCAACTCATAGCGACCCTAGAGGACAGAGTAGAACTACTCCATAGGTTTCCAAGGAGTGCCTAGTGGATTTGAACTATCGACCTTTTGGTTAGCAGCTGTAGCACTTAGTTGTTATGCCACTAGCGTTTCCCATTTAGCCCAAAGAGGGCAAATAATCTCTCAACTTGTTGCCAGCTCCACACAATCGGTAGTAACAATTTATAACACTGTGTTGAGAAGGACTCCAAGGCTGAGTATAAGTTGATTAGGGGAAAGACAATAATAATCTCTGTCTTGGAAGAAAAGGCCATAGTTAGTCAGGTACCATGTATCTCAAGTCGTTGGTACAGTATGGTGGTGAGCCTTAAATTTCTGAAACACCACAGAGTTACTGTAAGAGGAAAATATATCCATATATGCAGCAAATTTTTTGGCAACCTGAGTAAATAATATATTCCACACAATATAAGTTATTACTGTTCTAATTATGTAGGTTCATTATAATGATGAAATGTTCATTTCTTTAAAGAATAAATAGAATCCACGTTAGCTTTTGTTATTGTGTGTTCTCAATCAGTGGGCCCAAAACTTATTATTATATTGTGTATGGGAAGATTGGAAACCCTAGTGGCATGGTGGGTTGAGTGCTACATCTGCTAACCAAAAGGTCAGCAGTTCAAATCTGCCAGACACTCCTTGGAAACTCTATGGGGCAGTCCTATTCTGTCCTACAGGGTCACTATGAGTCAGAATTGACTCGATGGCAGTGGGTTTGGGGTTTTATGGGAGGATTTGGAAGAAAAAACTTCAGATCTTAGGAAGAAATTTTTTTTAAAAAAAAGAAGCTTGTGATCTATTTTTCGTTTCCCAGATGAGAAATGTAAGCTTAGCCCCAGCAAGTAAAATGATGTATTTATTGGTAGGTGTATTTGATTAATGTTAGCCTCTCTCAATTCATAAAGGCAAGGACCATTTACTTTTTCCATTAATACTGACCCAGCACACACAGCAGAAGCCCAATAAATATTTGTTGAATGAAAGAACAAACCAAGTGACTTCAGCATGGTCATCAGTGAATTATTGGCAGAGGTGTCTCAGACTACACAGCTGCTATATTCTAGGCTATTACTCTTATAATATACATTGCTTCACCTGACAGAGAGAATTTCCCATTGTAACTGTGCATAGATTTGGATTGTGCAATGCAACCCTATTTCTCTATATGGCAGCAGATCTTAACCAATGTCTTAATCAGGACCAACTGTGGAACTCTTTGAAAATAAACATCCCCAAGATGCATGCCTTAGAGATTCTGATTCAGTAGGTGTAGAGTCCCTGGGACACCCTGGTGGTGTCGTGGTTAAGTGCTATATCTGCTAACCAAAAGGTCAGCAGTTCAAATCCACCAGGGACTCCTTTGAAACTCTATGGGGCAATTCTACTCTGTCGTATAGTGTCACTATGAGTCGGAATCAACTGGACAGCAGTGAATTTGGTTTAGGCTTAGAGTCCCTGGGTGGTACAAAAGGTTAATACACTGTGCTGCTAACCGAAAGATTAATGGTTCAAGTCTACCCAGAGATGCTGCAGAAGAAAGGGCTGGCAATCTAGTTCCCCAAAATCAGCCATTGAATACTCAAAGGAGTACAGCTCTACTCTGACACACATGAGGTCACTACAAGTCACAGCCAACTCCACTGCAACTGGAAAAATGGAGTGCAGGCTTCTGCAGTCTGTGAGAGCTCCCCAGCAGTTCTGCTAGAACACCTAGACTGAGAAACAGCTCAGCAAGTATTCTAAGCCTGAAACAATTTATAGTGGAAGTATGGACTTGTTCTTCAGAATCTTATTTGTTTTGTTTTGAACAATTTCTTCCCTAATATTGAGAGCTGAATATCCCACGTAACCAGTTTTACTGAAGTCTCTCTGGAAGATATAGACCACTTATCTGGAAACTCCTCCAGTTTCCCATACTCTTTGAGGACAAAGCAATAAGCCCTACAAGGCCAAAGTCGCTGATGAGATTTCCAATGTTTGCTTTTACAAAGAACTGGAAATGTGGCAAGAATAAAATTTCTCATGGTATTTCCACTTCCTGTTCCAGCCATCCTTACTCAGTGAAATTCATGCTCAGGGAGAGGAGTGAGTCTGGGGAAAAAATGTTCTTTTTAAGCATTAAGATGTTCTGAAAGTCAGTTACTCCAGATACTTTACTTTTTAAAAGGAGCCAATGACCTTCCAGTTGACTCTGACTCACAGCGCCCTCTTGTTTGTCGAAGGAGAGCTGCACTCCACAGGAATTTTAGTGATGGATTTTGTGGGAAGCCGTTACCAGGCCTTTAAACCCAGATGGCTCTGGGAGAACTCTGACCTTCAACCTCTCGGTTAGCAGCCGGGGCTCCTACATGGCAGTCCTATTCTGTCACATGGAGTTGCTGTCAGATGAAATTGAGTTGATGGCAAACAACTATTTCCTTACAAGACAACTCAAGCTAGTGTTCAGGAGTGAGCTCATTATTATCGAAGATCCATTGCCCATAGAAGTCAGGGGGAGGAACACAGAGAGAGGAGACTGGGGTTCATTTGTGAAAAAATAGCACTAAACTGAGAGGGAGAGGGACTGGACGTGGGTGGGTGATTATCCTGAGCCCTGGTAGATTATACATGGTTGGGAGGGTAAGCTCATCCTTCTAACCGTTCTTGCTGGCCCACCCTCTCAGTGACAGGCCCTATTCTGTTTGAGGACTGCTTCCTCACAGCACTAAAGCCAGAAAACCCACTGCTGTTGAGTTGATTCTAACTCTTAGTGACCCTATAGGACAGAGTAGAACTGCTCCATAGAGTTTCCAAGGAGTGCTTGGTGGATTTGAACTGCTCACTTTCTGGTTAGCAGCTCTAGTGCTTAACCACTACATCACCAGGACTTCCAGTCTGTCCAAAGTCCCATAGCTGGTAGTGGCAAAGCTGATGGAAAGGCTGTTCCTTGGCTTCAAGCCCTTTCCTTTTCTCTCTAGCTGCCTGTTCTGTGTCTTCCTTTAGAAGACAGATGGAAACAAGACAGGGAACTTCCATGACCAGTAATCACAGTCAGTCAGAGCTCCATGTTGCCGTTCAAATAGAAGAACACATTGTCTCATCTAAATACCATTCATTTTGCAACTGATGGAGAGATTACCAGGTTTGAGTTAGACAGAAGAAGCCGGTAGACCTACTACAGCTTTTCAAAAAAGAAGAGCCCAGAAATACTTTTGCATTCTCCTTTCTCAGTAGCAGAGACCCTGGTGGCATAGTGGTTACGTGCTACGTCTGCTAACCAAAATGTCAGCAATTCAGATTCACCAGCTGCTTCTTGGAAACTCTGTGGGGCAGTTCTACTCTGTCCTGTAGGGTCACTGGGAGTTAGAATCAACTTGATGGCAGTGGGTTTGTTTGTTTTGTTTTTCACTGTAGCAGAGACACTTAAACAGTCTACACACTTCTTCTCCCTGACTCAGGGGAGATATTCTGGAATTAGGTACTAACAGGATAGCACTCTTGTCCAGATACTTCAAGCTGTTTTTTATCTGATTATATCAAATTTGGAGTCTGTGGATGGTACTGACAGTTAATGGTCTCAGCTGCTAACTTAAAGGTTGCAGATTTGACTCCACTCAGACACATCACAGAAGAAAGACCTGGTGGTCTATTTCCCCAAAATGAGCCATTGAAGACCATGCAGCACCATTCTGCTCTGACACATAGGGACATATGGGTTGCCAAGAGTTGGTGTCTTCACCACAGAGACTGGGTAACCGGGCACGTCAAGTTTGTGGGCTCAAATGGCCAAGAGAGCTGCTTCTGTGAGGAATGGGTGGGGAATAAAGAACTCGACTTTTCTGTGCAATAATTGACCAAAGAAACCACTCCTAGAAATAGTATTTATTTATGTGAGTCTACTTTGTTTCCCCAAGTGCAGGACAGTCATGTGACCACTCTCTAAGAATTTACTACTGGGGAGACTTCAGAACACTGTTATTATAACCAACTTTACAGAAGGAAAAACTAGGCAAAAGTAGTCAAAGTTATTTACTCAGGACCAACTAGTATGGTGTCACCATGTAACTCAAAAGAAGCACACTGCTTGCACTTCTCACAGTCATGACAACACTATCAGCTGTCTGGTCAGCTTCTAACTCGCACCGTTGACCAGCCTGTGTCTGCTCCAATCCATGGGGAAATAATCCATAATGGTGCTAGAACTCCAGCTGGTGTGTCTTCCGAACTCTCAGTGCTGGAGACCCTCTTCCTGGTAGTGTTCCATCT
The DNA here is from genome assembly GCA_028571685.1 of Heterohyrax brucei. Taxonomy (NCBI): domain Eukaryota; kingdom Metazoa; phylum Chordata; class Mammalia; order Hyracoidea; family Procaviidae; genus Heterohyrax; species Heterohyrax brucei. The sequence continues at coordinate 14,215,312 of CM053147.1, read as the reverse complement.
TCTCTCTGGGGCGAGGGAATGCTTTGTGGTAACTCACTCGGCCTTTTGAACTTGCCCTTGACATTCACTTTCTGCCTTTTGCAACATGCAATTCTGATCCACTTAGAAGTCAGAAGAGGTCTCTGAAATGACGCATGGAGCATAGCTTCAACACCGTGGCCTATCTGTGGAAGCCTGTGGAACCACACGGCCAGACAGTCTGGTATGCAGCCATCAGCGGAGGGTGAGGGGTTGGCCCGGCAGCCGGTGTCTGGGAGGCAGAGCCTAACAGGGAGGTGAGGGGCTTTGGCCGGGCCTGGGAGACAACCACAGATGGGACTTTGTACAGAGCAGGAAGGGCAGAGGGCCATTCCAGTCATTTCCATACATACTGATCACAACCACAAATCCACAAATACGGGAAGAAAGATTAGAAGCCTACACGTTTGGGCCCTGAGTCATCCACCTTTCCTCTATGTTTTCTTGTATCTCTTCTCCATCTATCCTTAATTTTTGTGCTTTTGCTCCCAAACCCACTGCCACTGAGTTGATTCCAACTTACGGAGACCCAGTAGGACAGAGTCACACTGCCCCACAGGGGCTCCAAGGCTTTAAGCAGACTGCCAAATCTTTCTTCCATGGAGTGCCTGTTGGGTTCAAACCACTGACCTTTCAATTAGCAGCTAGAGCTTAACCACTGGGCTACCAGGGTCCTGTGGTCTCAGTGGCCGTCTTAAAGGTCCTGACTTTATTCATGTTCGGCCTGCTTGGTTTTTAAATCTTTTTTTTTTTCCTCTCTTACTCTTTCCTTAAAGTGGAAACCCTGGTAGTGTAGTGGTTAAGTGCTATACCTGCTAACCAAATAGATTGGCAGTTCAAATCTACCAGACATTCCTTGGAAACTCTGTGGAGCCGTTCTACTCTGTCCTATAGGGTCCCGGTGAGTTGGAATCAACTTGATGGCAGTGGCATTTCCTTAAAATGTTTCTTGTTGTCCATTCCCCACTTTAGCCCTGCTTATGGCTACTCCCTGTCTGAGACCAGAAAGGTCCCGGAGATAGGGTGACTGTTGCTGTTAGGTGCCATCAAGTTAGTTTTGACTCTTAGCAGCCCCATGCACAACAGAACAAAACACTGCCTGGTCCTATGCCATACCCACAATTGTTTTCATGCTTAAGCCCATTGTTGCAGTCACTGGGTCAATCCATCAACAAAACTCAAACCCACTGCTGTCGAGTCGGGTCCAACTCATAGTGATCCTAGAGGTCAGAGGAGAACTGCCTCATAGAGTTTTCAAGGAGCACCTGGTGGATCTGAACTGCCAGCCTTTTGGTTAACAGACGTAGCACTTAATCCACTATGCCACCAGGGTTTCCAATCCATCAGTAGGGTGACTTTATATCATTTGTTGTCCAAACAAGGGCACTTTTCAGAGTGAAAGGAGATGCTTCTTTTCTCCTACTTTTCTTCCTCTGCCTCCTCTTCCTAGTCCTCTTCTCCCTCCTCCTCCTCCTCCTCCTCCTTCTCGCTCATCTTTTGTTTTCATCCCTTCTTCCATTGAGATCTTATTGCTCTTAGGAGCTATCAAGTCAATTTCAACTCGTAGCAGCTTCAAGTTACAGGGTAGAGTTGCCCTGGAGGGTTTTCCTAGGCTTTAGTCTTTACAAGAACAGATCACTGAGTCTTTCTCTCATGGAGCCACGGTGTGGATTTGAACTACCAAGTTTTTAGTTAGCAGCCAAGAACCTGTGCCACCAGGACTCAGTTGGAAATGACCTACCATGTTGGGCAGCCATCAGTGTTGGACACAATGGCCTTATGGCTCTCTGGCTTAGACACAGCTGTTAAAGAAGGTCTGTGATGACAAAAAGAGAAATCAAAATACTTAACGGTACTCTTCAGGGTAGTTGTATAGTTATGACAAGGGCAGAATGGAAATATCTATCCAAGAGCTGTCTGTTGCCCTAGAACTTGATCGACCCAGTAACACCAGCCTGAAACTGCTAACCCAACTGCATCTAAATAGCTCCGAAATGAGGAGGGTAAGAGTTTGCAGTTTCTTTCTTTTTTCTTTTTTTAAACTTTTATGCATTTCCATATTTCTGTTATTGGACATGCTGTTAAAATATAAACAAAACTATTCTTTCCTTGTGAGCAGTTTCTAATTTGCCAGTTCTTTTTCCCAGGATATTTGTAGAAAGGCTTAGGTCCTTGATGTCTTGGCTCTTGTATTTTGTCAGGGCTCAGATTCTGGGGGGGGGGGGGGGGGGGAGAGGTCTAGCAGAAAAGTGACCCTGCTGGTGTATTGTGTCCACAGCTGATAACCTGTGAGACTTTAAACAGCCTCTTGTGTCTCAGGCTCCCTAATTACAAACTGACGCTAGAGTTTGTAATTCTCTGCAATACCCAGAGAGAGGGAAACAAGATCATTTCTGTAAAGGACCTTTAGTAAGGTGTCATAAAGCACAGACACGATTTTCCTTATGAAGACTTTCAGGGGCTTGGTTTTTGGTAATCTTTGCTATGTATTCATAAGAGAAGCTCTCTATAAATCTCTAGATTCATAGGCTTCAGGATCAGAAGTTACTGAGATTTACTGAGAACCTGGTAGCTTCAGCTGACCATACCTTCTAGGCTTGTTCCTGTTTCCAGCTTCCTTCTTTCCTTTATCTGAGGCTTCTGGAGCAAACATATTTCTCTTCTTCTTCCTCTTTAAAAATCACATTAGCATCCACCATGGGTGCCAATCAGCTGAAAGTCCAGTCTACCCAAACCATCCAATTAAAGTTTTTTTTTTACAGTTAATATATATATATAAGTACATATGCATGTGTATGTATGTATCTATAACTGAAGCACACAGTGAACAGCTGCTTACTCTTAGAATCTTGCTGCCTTGATAGTCACTACAGTGTCCCTTGTTAGCTTTTTAAATTTCTGATACATTAAATCACATGTGTGAAAGTGCTTCCTAATCTCTGTGGTTGTTCTGCTGCTTGCTGACTATGTTAAAGCTTTAAAATGCTCTAGACATCTGTCTTAGTCATCTAGTGCTGCTGTAATACAGATAACCCCAAGTGGATGGCCTTAACAAAGAGAAATTTATTCTTACTCAGTCTAGGAGGCCAGAAGTCCAAATCCAGGGCTCCAACTCCAGGGAAAGCCTTTCTCTCTCTGTCGGCTCTGAGGGAAGACCTTTGTCATCAGTCTCCTCCCAGTTGAGGAGCTTCTGGGTGTAAGGACCTCAGGACCAAAGAACACACTCCTCTCCTGGTTCTTCATTCTTGATGGCAGTCCCTCTCATCTCTGCTCAATTATCTCAAAAGAGAGTGACTCAAGTACAACCTATCCCTGTAAGTGGAGTCTTCCCTCGTTAACATGACTGCCTCTAATCCCGCCCCCTTAACATCATACAGGTTAGGGTTGACAACACACAGGATAATCACATCATATCACAAAATGGCGGACAACAAAATGTGCGGACACACATTTTCGTAAGACACAATTCAGCCCACAACAGGTACCTGAGAAGAAGTAGAAGAGTGTGTTTGATCCGAGCAGGTATGCTGGGGACCAAGCTTAGGTGAGGAGTCTTACAGGTGGACCAAATTGTTTAAATTATTATTTAAAAAAAAAAATTATTTTAGAATAGTGTTAGATTGACAGGAGAGTTGCAAGAATATTGCAGTTTTGTTATATCTCTACTTCCACAGGTGTCCTCTGTGTATTGACATTACAACAGCATATCGGTCAGAACAACTAGTGAATCAGTACTGATACATTATTATTTACAAACATCTATTCTTTGTTCAATTGCCATAGACCTTTATTCAAACACTCTGGTGATGTAGTGATTAAGAGCTATGGCCTCCCGCTGAAGAGTCAGCAGTTCCCATCCACCAGCTGCACCTGGGAAAGCCTAAGGGGCAACTATACCCCATCCTGTAGGGTCACTATGAGTTGGTATCGACTTGACAGCAATGGGTTTTGTTGTTGTTCTTGTGATTTATTCAGTTTCTTTGCTTTTTACATATTCTTTATTTTTTGAAATCTCTTAGAATAATGTTTTACATGGCAAATTTTTATTTTAACCTATTTATTGAGAAGTGAAATTAACATTCATGATCCTGAAGTAGTCTTTAAGAACTCCTAACAGCAGCAATCTCAACCCTTTGGTTTGACTATGAAAGCGTAAAAGAAGCCATTAGGAAACATCTTTCGTAGCATAACTCTGAAATAGAAACATCATAAACTCAAGGAAGAATTCCCAGAACATCTCATAACATGGATGAGTTGGGAGGACATTATGCTGAGTGAAAAATGGCGAAAGGACAAATATTGTGTGACACTATGCTGTAAGTAGTCAAGGAAAAGTTCACATACAGCAAGAAACGTGTTTTGATGGTTACCAGACTTGGAGGTAGAAGGAGGGCAAGTCACTTAACTAGAAAGTGGACTTGTGTTAACTTAGGTGAAGAGAAGACAGTACACACTATGGGACAAGTTGGCACAACATATCCAAGGCAAGGGAAGACACTGAGAGGCACACAAGAATAAAAAGCAATGAAGGTCAATACTATAACACACACAATCCTGCAATAATAGTAATTTCAAACAATGATTTATGAGTGGATGCATGTGTTGATACGTAAGCTCAATAGATGTGGGAGGGCATATGGGAAACACTCATGTGCGTGAATCAGTTTGGCTGTGGACACTTCTACATAAATATTTGTATATGCTGTATTTATAATCATGGGGATACTGGGAATGACAGAGCTCAGAGTGCACAGTCATGGAAATAGCCTAGACCTTACTTAACACCTTGGGGGACTGAGTTCCAAGGTCTGAAGGCTGAGGACCACAGTCCCGAGAAATATCTAGGTCAATAGGCATGGTATAAAGAAGAGAACATTCTACCTTCTACTTTAGTGAAAGATATCTGGGGTCTTAAAAGCTTTTGAGCGGCCACCTAATTCGCAGCTGTTGATCTCCTTCTGTCCAGAGGGATGGAGGCGAAGAAACCAAGGACTAAGGGAAAAAAATGGTTCCAGGAACTAATAGACCACAGGAACCACAACCTCCACCAGCCTGAGACCAGAGGAACTAGATAGTGTTTGTTGCCGCTACCAACGTCTCTGACAAGGATCACAATGGAAGTTCTGGTTACAGTGAGAGAGGGAAATATAGAGAAGAATTCAAATTCGTAGAGAAGACCAGATTGGAGGAACCCCTGAGACTGTGGCGCTTAGACATTGTTCTAGATTAGAACTGAAGCTGAGTTCTGGAGATCACCTTACAGCCAAATAATAGATACCAAAACTAAACCAACCCCTCTGCCGTCAAGTCATTTCTGACTCATGGCGACCCTACAGATGAGTAAAACTTCCCCATAGAGTTTCCAAGGAGCCCTTGGTGGATTTGAACTGATGACCTCTTGATTAGCAGCTGTAGCACTTTGCACTAGGGTTTCCAAATAATAGACAGGCCTATAAATAAACAATAACGCACGGGAGGAACGTGCGTTTTAGAAAAATCACCTACACGAGACCAAAAGGACAACGTTTGTCCAGAAGCAAAGATGAGAGGGCAGGAAGGGACAGGAGGACTGGACAAATCAAAATGGGGAAAATTGTTTGTAGACTATTGAATAGGAGACTAATTTTCTCTGTGTCGGACCTGACTCAAAGGCGCTTGGCTGGCTGGGTTATAGATTGAATTGTGTCCCTACAGAATATGTGTCAGTTTGGCTAGTCCGTGATTCTCAGTGTTGTATGATTGTCTACTATTGTGTCATCTGGTGTGATTTTTCTATATGTCATAAATCCTATATCTGTGATGTCAGTGAAGTGGGATTAGCAGAAGTTTTGTTAACAAGGCAGGAGTCAACCTACAAGCTTAGGTTTTGTCTAAAACCAGTCCTTTTTGAGATATAAAAGAGAGAAGGAAGCAGAAAAACAGGGAGACCTCATACCACCAAGAAACAAGATCCAGGAGAATAGCACATCCTTCAGACCCGAGGTTCTTGCCCTGCGCAGTTCCTAGACCAGGGAAAGTGATGACAAGGACCTTCCCCTAGAGCCACCAGAGAAAGAAAGCCTTCGCCTAGACCTGGCACCCTGTTTTTGGATGTCTAGCCTTCCAAACTGTGAGAGAATAAATGTCTTTGTTAAAGGCATCCGCTTGAGGTATTTCTGTTGTAGCAGCACTAGGTAACCAAGACACCTGTAAGCTCTCACCTAAAGCACAGTAAAAAAATTTTTAAAAAGTCAAGGTAGAGAGTCAGGACTCAAGGCACGAGGTAAAAATCGTTGCTGGGGTTGGCCATCTGCTTTGGTCTTTCCTGTTCTATGTGTAGCTATAATGTTTACATAAAAGTATCTCTCCAGAGAATCAGAAAAAAGAGATTTATGGGACCAGATGTGAGTTAGCATTTCTACAGGTGTGACTCTGCTGCTGAAAGAGCGTGTTGTACCAGAGATGGAGTTTCTTATTATGTAATCAATATAAATTACCACTGAACTTTCACAGAGGTTGATAAAGCAAACATTTGTCATTTGGACTGGTCTTCTGGTGTAGAAAGAGAACCAGTTTCACTTGAGACACAATGTGCAAAAATGTACCATTGAGTGTTTAGAAAAGACTTGGTAACAGAGACCATAGCGGTGATCAGACAAGGCTGTTCCAGCTTGAACATAGAGGAAATTTGCTGGAGATTCGATAGAAATGGTGTTTATGTGTTTTTCTTCATCAAAAAGGACAAGAAACACTTCACAAACGTTTATAAAGACTCTCAGCATTTGATGGGAAAGGGTCCAGAGAATGAAAATGGCTGGATGACTAGGGAAAACAAAACAGAACCCAAGAGAAAAGATGAGAAAGAGTAGAATTAGTTAACCCAAAGAGGAAAAATATATGTATCTTGTTTAGATAGTCCAAAACAGGGCCATAAAAATAGATTAATTTGGCATCTGCAGAGCATCTTGATAATTATGCACAAATAAGGGAATGCTAAAATTCTAGACACTGGCAGGAGAAATGTTTTTGGTGGATTAACTGTGTCTCAATACAGCACTTAAACCAAATGTTTTGATTTTTAATGTTGGGGGGGTTAATGCTAAATTATACAATTTAACAAAAACAAATATTTCTACTCTAAGGTAGTTTTAATTTATGTAAAGCTTTCTCTGTATAGTTTAATTGTGCTGTCCAGATCTTTTGTGTTCTTTTTCGTTTTTTTAAAATGTCTTAATCTATTCATTTTCAAAAGAACTGTGTTGTTATCAAATCACAATGATTCTGAATCTGTTCATTTCTGCTTGTAAAATTTGTTGTTTTCTTTGTTCATGTGGTTCATTTGTATATTGTTTGATATATAGAAGTTCATGATTACTGAATCTTCCTGATAGAGTATTTTGTTTATCTTTAAGTCATTGACGTTCTCTGCTATTAATATTACTGTGTCTTTCTTTCACCGGTTATTATTACATACCATTTAAGGCTTTTGCTTTTTAATATTTCTCTATAGTTATATTTTCAATGGATCTCTCACAAACAGCATATAGATTTATAAATCCAATTAAAGAGATTTCTATCATTTAATGTGTGACAAATCTGTTATATTTGTTTCAAATGACAGTATATAGGGTATCTGAAAAGTCTAAAAACATGGGATAAGCTTAATTTTAAATATGTTCCTTACATTTTTAAGTAATTTGCTCAATTATCTTTTTCTTAAAGGTCCAGGTTGACATTTCAGGTGAGGTATCTGTACATTTGCCAATGAGGTTAACTATTAACTTTAAAGGAATAATACTATTCTCCCCGAGTTTGCAGAATTTTTAGACCTTAGGTCATTTATTTATTTGTCAAGACATACTGAGCATATTATTTGAGGATGTAACCAACCTGTTGTATAAAAGTAAGTTTATCCTTTATTTTCAGACTTTTTAACACAAGGTATTTTTTTGTCTTATTTTTGAGATTTCATTTATTTTCCATGCTTAGTCTTTACACCTTCATTTTCTTTTTTCCTGAATCTTGTAAGATTTATTTCCTCCCAGTTTACTTTTACTATTTTGGCTGTAAATACCTTACTCATATTCTTTCAAAATTTAACATATCTATTACAAAGCATATACTTTATTGTTCCTCTAAACTATCCCTTTCATCCTGTAAATTAGTATTTAATCATTTATTTCCAACTTGTTTGGATTCCCTGAAAAATTAGTTGTGTGTTTTCTTTTTTAAAAAGATCCAGTATGTACACAGTATACCAACAAATTATGTTTACTTCTTTGGTCAATTTTGCTGCTAGCATCAAATTCCCTTCTGGGTACAGTTTCCTATTTGCTGAACTTTTAGTAATCCCTTCAGAGAGTTCCTTTGGGTAGTATATTATTTTGGAATTTGTTTAAATAGGTTTGTGTTTTTTATCCTGAGCTAGCTCTTTGAATATTACATTAGCTGGATATATGGTATTTTTGCCTGACACATTGAAGATATTATCCCATTGTCTCCCAGCCTTTGTTATTATTTAGGAGAAGTCTGCTGTCAGTCTGACTGCCTTCTCTTCAATGCCACTGTAATTTGTCCTTTCCCCCAGTGTTTTTTTAATTGAAATGAAATTTACATACAGGGAAATGTACAGATTTTAAGCTAGGGCTGCTCTAACAGAAATACCACAGAGTGGATGGCTTTAACAAAGAAAGATTTATTCTTACACAGTCCGGTAGGTTGCAAGTCCATATTCAGGGCGTCCACTCCAGGGAAAGACTTTCCCCTTGACGGCTCTGGAGGAAAGTCCGGTATTGCATCAGTCATTGTCCAGGGAGTGTCCTCACACAAGAACCTCTGGTCTGAAGGACGTGCTCTGCTCCCGGTGCTGCTTGCTTGATGGTAGCGAGGTTCTCAAATTGTCCTTGGTTCTTTTTCCTTTTATTCCTTGCAAGCTAAAAGCATTAAGGGTGGGGCAAGCCATACTCCAGGGAAACTTCCCCCATAGCAGGAATTCACAGCCCCACCCTAATCCTTTAACATACAGGTTAGCAAAACCACACAATGGAGGACAGTCCCAAGATACTGGGAACCATATCCCATCCACATGGCTGCACACATTTTTGGGGGAACACAATTCAAACCATGACATCCCACCCTTTGACAACCCAAAAATCACATCACAAAACATTTAACACATTCATCTCACCATAGCAAAATTATGTCCATCAATATAACAGAAGTCTTAAATCAGTTCCAAGTCCAAAATACAAAAACTCTTCTACATCTGTGAAACTTAGAAGGCATTAACAGGCAACAGGCAAGTCAACAGAACACATTACATTAGCCTTCAGAGCTTTGGAAATACTCTTACATTTTCTGAGACATTCTACACAACAGCAATGCTCTACAGATTCTAGGTATCGGCCACACTCTCAGGTTTCTGAGTGGAGACCTCCAGCCCCGTGCTACAACTCTGCCTTCAAGGCCCACTTGGACAGAAACTCTGTCCCATCGGCTTTAGGAACACCCTAAGCCCAACTGAGTGGCAATTCCACCCTTACAAACACAGCACGCCAGGGTTCCACCCTTTCAAACCCCTGAGGTCATGGCCATACCTCTTGAGACTGAGGCAGCTCAGCTTCTCACGCTATCTGCCTCTTCAGCTTCAGCTTCCTATGGCCGCATGGCCCGGGCCTCAGGCCCACATCTGCCCTGCCGGGCAAGTGTTCCAAAGCTCTGTAGCTCCACTGGTTTAAGTGCCCGGAGGCACCCCACTCTTGCTGGAAAGTGTCCTGCCCAAAGGCACTCAACTCTCTCACTCCGTGGGTCAGCAAGGCCAGCTCACCGATTCAAGTGCCCAGAGGCACCCCGTTCCGCGAGGAAAACTCTGCGCAGGCACTGACCTCTCTCGCTCCGCGGGTCGGCTCCAGCGCTGCCTCTGGTTCTGCTGCTGCCGCTGCTGCTGCTGCCAGTCCTCCGTTGTTTCTCACCATCAGCGCCTTCTTCGTTCCTTCTGAATCTTCTGTCCATTCGCAGCTTCAAAGTGGCTTCCACATTTTAGGTATTTGCTAGAGCAGCACCCCACTCCCACGGTACCAATTCTGTTTTAGTCAGCTAGGGCTGCTCTAACAGCTGGATATATGGTATTTTTGCCTGACACATTGAAGATATTATCCCATTGTCTCCCAGCCTTTGTTATTATTTAGGAGAAGTCTGCTGTCAGTCTGACTGCCTTCTCTTCAATGCCACTGTAATTTGTCCTTTCCCCCAGTGTTTTTTTAATTGAAATGAAATTTACATACAGGGAAATGTACAGATTTTAAGTGCATGTTTTAGGCAGCTAGGGCTGCTCTAACAGAAATACCACAGAGTGGATGGCTTTAACAAAGAAAGATTTATTCTTACACAGTCCGGTAGGTTGCAAGTCCATATTCAGGGTGTCCGCTCCAGGGAAAGACTTTCCCCTTGACGGCTCTGGAGGAAAGTCCGGTATTGCATCAGTCATTGTCCAGGGAGTGTCCTAACGCAAGAACCTCTGGTCTGAATGACGCGCTCTGCTTCCGGCGCTGCTTGCCTGATGGTAGCGGGGTTCTCAAATTGTCCTTGGTTCTTTTTCCTTTTATTCCTCGCAAGCTAAAAGCATTAAGGGTGGGGCAAGCCATACTCCAGGGAAACTTCCCCCATAGCAGGAATTCACAGCCCCACCCTAATCCTTTAACATACAGGTTAGCAAAACCACACAATGGAGGACAGTCCCAAGATACTGGGAACCATATCCCAGCCACGTGGCTGCACACATTTTTGGGGGGACACAATTCAAACCATGACAGTGCATAACTTGATGAGTGTTGAAATACGTGTTGTCGTTGGGTACTGCCAAGTCAGTTTTGACTCACAGAGACCCCTTAGGACAAAGTAAAACTGCCCATTGTGTTTCCTACACTGTAATCTTCATAAAAGCAGATGGCCGGCCTCTGTTTCATGGAGCCAGTAGTTGGACTTGAACCTTCCATGTTTCTATTAGCTGCTAAGCATTTAACCAGTTCACTACCAAGGCTCCTATTGTAGTAAGAACAACCCCAAATCAACATACACAGTATTTACATCACTGCACTTGTGCCCACTTTCAGTCGGTTTTTATTGCCTGTTTCCCCCTTGGGCATTCACTGCTCTGATTTCTATCACCGTAGATTAGTTTTGTCTGTTCTTGAAATTCATATAAATGACATAAAAAAGCATGTACTCTTTTTTGGTCTGGTTTGTTTTACATAACGTAGTGTTTTTATGATTCATCCATGTTAAGGCTAAAGTCCATAAGGATTTTATATCCCTTTTGGCCCCCCACTTTAAAGTTAAAATTACTAATAAAAGTCATGGGAGGCATTCTAATACAATACTGGTGGCACAAATACACAGTATTCCGGCTACTGCTCTTGCCCTTGGGCTCTTGGCCAACATTGCCAATGGAGTGTAGTATTCCTTTTTGGATGACCTCAGAATTCTTTTCAATACAGTGTTCCAGGTGGCCAAAGCTGATAGAACAGAGCTGGCATGGAAGAGGGAGCCAAGTGTGGTGCAAACAGCATGGATTTTAGAATCTGCTGGACCTGGGTTCCATAAATGCTGTGAGACCTAGGTGAAATATTGGAACTCATTGAGTTTTCATTTCCGCCTCTGTACAATGGCACAAGAGGTTAAATAAAAAATCATGTAATTTTTTACCAAGCTAATATATAAGTTGCTTTCTGCTAAAGTTTTCTCTGGGACAACACCACTTCATTTGAACAAAATGTACATTACACAGGGTACAGTTGTCTATGTTTTGACCGTCAGCTTTAGTCATGCCTGTCTTCCTTTTTTCTCCCAACATGAAAAGAGAGGTTTAGGGTAGTCACATTGGGAAACAAAGAGCATACGATTAAAATTCCCTCAAACCAACTTGGAGCCACTAAAACATTAATGCCTTGACAGCTTGTTCACAATTGCAAAAGTCTGTAAGCCAGTGTTGCTTTGTATTGTAGAGGCGATGAGAACTTATTTTCATTACTAGAAAAAATTAAGCTGTATAGACAGAAATAGGACATGAGAGCCAAATTCCACAAGAACACCCTTGAGTTTAAAGTTCTTTTTCTATCCTTTGACAATATTTAGAAAACCAAAGACTATAAACTTTTAAAAGGAATCTTGGATGACTTACAGAAATAGTAAGGTCACCAAAACACTTAGTAGATATTGAATTTTTATTAAAGTATTTAAATTGATTAATATTATTCTGAGAGCTATGATAAACTGAAGGCTCATAAATGCTTACTAAACGTGAACATATTATGACTAGTTGCCAGTTGCTGTCTACTCAACCCGATTGGCCTAATCCTGCATTTTCCACAAATAGACTGAAATCCTACCCACATCCAATAAATCTAATGGTTGGAGATAGCCAGTCCCCTAAAGGGCTCCCATCAGCTGTCTTAATTAGGGTTTTATAAATTTTCTGTGCCTGAAACCTTTTAAATTTCAGAACACAACTGGTGGGAACATCTCTTTGCCCTCTCTCCCCACTTGGTTATAATTATGCCATGATTTATTTACAAGAAGATGTGCTATTGATTCTCTGTTAGTACGATAGATGCACACTGTTTTTCTAATAATCAATATACTCCTGCTCAGCGCCCTAGGACTGAGAGTGTGCTCTGAGATGATTCTATGAGGTGAGAAGCACAGTCTGTAACCATGGACCTGGCCAATGGGAGCATCCCACCATTGCCTTCTTCACTGGTGCTTCAGCCTGTGGTAGCAGAAGACCTTCCCTTCTCCTGCCTTTACCACAAGTGCGTGCTTGTTTGTGAAAGGGCAGCAGGCTCCCGAAACCAAAAGCACACCTGTGAGTTCTGCGTGGCTGTTGTCCTGTTCTGAGCCTTTGCATACTCAGCATGACTGTGAACCTTGCCTCTTCCATCCGTTTTCAGCTGCCAGTGCACAGCCAGGTGCGTGTGTACTAGCCTCCTGGAAATTCCTGGGCCAATGGAAGAATGACAAACCACCCAGGTTGCATACAGATTTCCCAAGCACATGTCTATCAACAAGTGCTGTCAGCAATGGCGATTTTCCTTGGTCTTGGAAATGCTTTTCTGTTCATGCTCTACTGATTGAAAACCAACCCATAATTCAAGGTTTAACTCAAATAGCACTACATCTTTAGTTACCCATCCAACTTAACAGTTCTCGTCTTAGGTCCTCAGAGTTTGTATCTGTGTCTTGTTTCTGACCGATAGTTTGCCACCCTCTTCTCTCTCCTCTACCAGAAGGCAGAGACTAGTTTTTATTGATCTCTGTATACACTGCCCTCAGTGTCAGTGTCAACCATGATGTCAGGGAAGCAGCAGGGTCTCGACAATTGTTCACTTGAATTCAGTTCAATTAATTAAAGATGGAAACATTCCCTAGTGTAATCCTGCCCCCCTGGTGAATCACCTGGGGAGTAGGGACAAGGAGCACCATCAGAATTGGTGGCAGTGGTTTTCCAGACTGTGCAAACTAAGGATGTTGTGTTATTTGAAAGAGCTATTCAGGACACTGTGAGAATATACCTGCTTACTCCCTCCACCTCCAGCTTGATTGAGAACCTTCAGAGAAATCTCTCTGCCAAAGCTACATCATTGAGAACACATCTATCTCCTCCCCTTCGTTTCAATGAAAAGCTCACAAAACGCACCACGGCTAAGCTTTCATCACATTTGCAATTCAGTTGACTGATATCTAAGGCACAATGGAACTACTTAGATAGATGGTCTTAAATTACATTTAAACAAAATGATTTACAAATGAGCTAGTAAAAATCTACTTCTTGGATGAACTATTTTTAATGTTTCCTAAACAAGCTGTTGTAGGGTGGGCCAAGTTTCTCTCTTCGCTTGTCCATTTAGAAGTCCATATGGCTGTGTTCTACCCCAGTGTGGGTCCTCTCAGCCATCAGTTTCAGAGTAGTGTGTTTTTATTTGAAAGGGTCACAACATTCAGAATCTACCATTCAAAATATGTGTTTTCTTTTTTTGTCTGGCGTCAAAACTCCTGAAGTATAAATCCTTTTTAAATGAAGAGAGCAATGCCAAAAGGAATGAAACATTTTTGGTCCCTATCCAAAACAGAGAGATAGCACTGAAACAGGAAGTGGATGATTTAAATATCCACTCGGCATCTTGGCAACATATTTATGTTTAAGGGACTTAAGGTTAAAAGGTTTTCGTCTGGCCTGGGAACACTCTATCTTCCCCCTCGGCTTCAGAGCTTTGGGGAAAACTTTTAAGCACTTATCAAATATTTGCAATTAGCCATTTTTCTGTTGCCAGACTGTTACTGGGAAAGTCATAGAACAGAGTGCCTGGTATGCGGCTTGCTACCACTACTCTGACTGCTTGTAATTATCTCGTTAGCAATCTAGCCTGGTATGGTGGGAAGTTGTTGTTTTCTTTTCTACCAAGAAGGAACAAGTATGCAGGTCCCAGGGTAGTTCCTGTAACTGATTCTTTCAAAGCTGGAACAGCACAGGATGACTAAATGAGCAGAACGCAAAATCAGAGTTCAGTTGCTTGTGTGTGTGCTGTTCCTGGGGACCACCACTCAAGGGCCCTGTCCTCCAAGAGTCTTCCCTCATCCCCAGCTAGGTGACGTGCCTCTCTTCTCTATTCTCATGGCAGCGCCCTGTCCATGCTACTGCCATTCCTTCCTTCCCTCCCTCTTTCCCTCCCTCCCTCTTTCCCTCCCTCCCTCTTCCCCTCCCTCCTTCCCTCCCTCTTTCCCTCCCTCCTTCCTCTCTTCCCTCCTTCCTTCCCTTCTTCCCCTCCCTCCCTCCATCCTTTCTTCTCCACTCCCTCCATTCCTGCCATTGTTTATCTCTTCTTCCATCCCTCTTATCATCTTTCTTTCTTTTTTTTCCCTCTCATTCTTGTTAAACTTTGAGTTGTATTCTGTGTGAATCAGGAAGCAGCTAGAAAGCAGAGCTTGGAGGAGCAATATGTATGAGTTTAGTTTACATTCGGCTCCTGTGCTGAGAAGAGAATAGTGGGGGGGGTGGGTACGGAGGAGCCCATGTAAGTAAGAGATGATGATGACCTGAACTGAGAAGGTAGTCGGGGAGACAGTGGAACACAATCGGCTCTCATATATATACTTGGAAAGTAGAACTATCAGCATTCACTGATAAACTGGAGACAGAGAAAGAGGAAGTGGTGTGCTCGTAAGTGCAAGTGAGAACGGATTCTTAAATTTTTAGGAAGTTGTAAGCCAGCTGTTAAACATAAGCAGTATTACAAGTTAAATACTTGTAATTGCAAGTTAAATACTTGCAAACTTGTAATTAAATGAGCTGTTTTACAACAAAAGTAATAAAATTCAAAATTCATCACTTCCTAATTATTTTATTACTTTTGGGCATTATCTGTGCTCCAGACATTGCATACCTTTTTTTTTTTTTGTATCTGTATAGTGGAAATACTACATAATGGTGTGCTACCATGCATCTTTTTTTAAATCAGGGGAGGTGTTTACACAGGGTGATTGGGCCTTCCGCTTCCACCATGTTTCAGAGCTGAGAAACCAACCATGAAACCTTTACCAGCGTACTACTGAATAAAACCAAAAACCAAACCCATTGCCATGGAGTCAGGTCCAACTCATAGCGACCCTAGAGGTCAGGGTAGAACTGCCGCATAGAGTTTCCGAGGAGCACCAGGCAGATTTGAACTGCTGACCAAAAGGTTAACAGACTTAGCACTTAACCCACTACGCCACCAGGATTTCCTACTGTGTAGATGGGTCAAAAATGAGCTTGAGGTTTTGGGTCTAAGGAAATGGAAGAATGGAATTTGTGCTTAACAAGTTCCAGAAATGAGAAGTTTGCTTTTGAACATTTTTGACAGGATAGTTCAATGTTCTATTGTGGTGCAGCAGTTAAGTGCTATGTCTGCTAACCAAAAGATCTGTAGTTCGAATCCACCAGGTGCTCCTTGGAAACTCTATGGGACAGTTCTGTTGTATATCTTATAGGATCACTATGAGTCAGAATCGACTTGAGGGCAGTGGGTTTTGGGGGTTATTGCTGAATAGGCAGTTGGCTCTACAAGTCTGATGTAAGGGAAGAGGTCCTGGATGAAGACATATATTTGGGAGATATATATTTGGATAGTATTTAAAGCCAAAAGACAAGATTAGACCAAGACAGTGAGCTTGTTAGAGGAAAGAAGAAGTCCCAGGACTGATTTCTTGAGTCCTCCAACATTCAAAGATCAGAGAGAAGTGTGAGAACCATCAGAGGAGTCCAAGAACCAGGTTCCACGTGGTAGAATGAGAACCAGTATAACACAATGTGCTAGAAGTCCGCTAAAGAAAGGGCCTCTAAAACAAGACAGTGATTGACTGGTCAAATGCTGCTGATGGGTTAAGAACTGCAAATTGTTCACTGGAGTTGGCAACAGAGAAATATTAATAATCTTGACAGAAATTAAGGAAATAGGCATGAATGGCATAGACTTAGTGGAGGATGAGTGAAAAGACATAGGAAGTTAGTAGAGTGCCTTTCAAGAGTATTTGTTGTAAGAGGAGCAGAGTGTTGGAATAGTAGCTGGAGAACCAAAGGTAGCTGAGTTTAATGAAGGTTTCTTGTACTTTTATTTTTTAAGATGAGATATAGTATGGCATTCTTGTGTACTGATGGGAGCAGTCCAGTTAGAGAAAGGAATTGATGTTGTAGGAGAGGTGACCACTGCTGGACCAATGCCATGGGGTAAGATGAGAGAGGATGGAGTCGAGAGCATAAGGGGTGTGTTGGCCTCTGACAGGAACGTGGAGATATCAGGCATCATCACAGAACGTAATACAGAAATCCAAACTCAGATCCAGGTAGACAGAAGATTGTGGTGGAGCCTGTCAAGTTCTCATCTGATTGCTTCCGTTTGTTCAGTGAAATAGGAAACAAATTTGCTAGCTGAGAGTAAGGAGCTGGTCTGGGAGGTTTTAAGAGAGGAGAGGATGTTTGGACTTGAGAAACACAGTAGACTTGTCAGGTAACCATAGGGACCTACTTGACATTAGTCGCAATGGAATTTTAAGTAAAACCAATCAGCATAACTGTGTGTTTTCCTCCAGCTGGGTTCAGCTGACTGGTTTCTACATGCAAAGTACCATTTATGGTGATGAATTCTGGAATGTTAGCTGGGAGCTGCAGGTGGGTGGCTGAGATACTTTGGAGGACAAGATCATTGGAGGAGAGGAGCTTAAGGAATCAAGAGGCGAGGGTATTAGAAGGATAATGTATGTGGGTATTGAAATTATTGAGAACTATGGCAGAAATACTGTTGGAAAGAGTTACAACCAGAAACTAAAATCTTCTAGGTGAGGAAGGACCCCAGGGATCAGCAAATGACTGCAATAAGCAAGAGTAGTGGGTAGTATTTTTTAGGGATTTGCATGCCAAAAGAGCTATAAATTTTGAGGGAAAATAGGGCTTTCATTGGTGCATGAATTTGGAAACAACATTCAAAGAGTTGGAGGCTCCAGGAGCTTTGCTGATGGCTGATACCAAGTTCTTTGTTCTTTAAGAACTGAAAGGGATAAGGTATGGGGTCAGGGCAGAAGATGAACAGAGCTAGCGGAAGATGAGAGTTGGAGTGATGCAGGAATCTGGAAGTTTAGGGTCTTGCAGAACACAGGGCGTGATACCTGGTGGCCAGTAAAGCAGACTGTAGTGGCGATACTGGGATTGTCGCAGAGAAGAGGATAGAGATTTCTTTCCAGAACACTCAGAATTTCCGGGCTCGCTTTTTGCTTCTGTTGAGGACTACGTGCAGGCTTACCCTAACTAGGTACACATGAAGTTCTAAGGATTGCCTCGCTCCTACCAAAAAAAAAAAAAGAAAGAAAAATATTATCTCTTTTCATCACCTGTCTCACCACATTTTAATAACCTAGTTACTTGTCAGTCTTTCACAGAACTTGAACTTTGTCTTGCTCTCGTCTATATCCCTGTAGAAGTGGTAAGCATTCAGTGCATGCGTACTGAATAAGTGAAAGAGGGCTTCAGCGATGACACATTTTTTAAGTAACAGAAAACCCAAACAAGCAAAGTAAGAAGCAGCTTCTGCACCTATCCTGGCTCCCTCCTCAACAGCTTCTCTTTCCTGACTCTTGGGCTCACTTGAATCCCAGGTACAGCCTCAGCCTGGCCCTTTACCATCTGTCTTTGTAACTGAACCTCCTCATCAACCATAGCTGGGTATAGCCCACCCCAGTAGATGCGTCCAATTGCGAAGCCCCAGCTTGGGTGAACCTTGATTGTATTATAGAGAAAGACAAAGTTGGGAACTTTAAGGTTGTTAGAACTTGAGCATAACTAAATGGTCACACATAAAATCCTGGAGAACAGGTTAAGACAGAATGTAACCCAATGTTAGAAGGTAGAGTTCAGACCACAGCCAGAGGAGGGGAGGCTAAGTGGCAGCCAAAATGATCCAGTAAGACTTCTTGGAAAAGATGGGATCTTGGCCAAGATGGAGTTTCAGTTGGGCCCTGAAGAGTAGGACAGAAAAGAAAAGAAAATATTTCATAAGAGACATTTATGTTGGAAGGTAATAACTGACATTATTGTGATAGCACAGGTAGAATATGTTGACCTGTTGACAGTGGACGGTGAATATACAGGAGTAATGAAGGAGATCATTATGAATTGGAATCTACTCGGCAATGGGATAGTTTGTTTTTTGGGGGGTTCAATGAAGGAGGGGGTCGAGTCAATGTTAGTGGCCATGACAATGGGCCTTTCAAAGTGTCTCCTTTAACAGGTACAATTAACTGATGCCTCAGCAACTGCACGGTAAAATTATGTTCTTCCCAATGCCATATTTCCAGTGGACCTTGGTAGGGGTAGCAGGGCAGGCCCGTTCCTAGAAGATACAGGACTGCTCTGATGGGCCATTTTGTTTTGAGAGCTCTCGGTGGAGTCTAAGACACTTTCATGCAGCCAGTCTTCCTCCCTGATCTCCTTCACAAAGGTTGGACCTGCACTACACCCCAGTGACTCTCTCAGCCTCTCCTGTCGAGCCAGCCCTATCTCTGCTAGCAAGGCTCTTGCATGTTTAATGCTGCTTAGGCACCTGCTTCTTGGAGAACCAGGAGGCAAGTGTGGTGCCAGATCCTGGAGGAACTTGATGAGGCAGGATATAAGGAGCTTGGGATGTTTTTGAGAAGACAACTGGTAAGATGATTAGTGGCCTTCTAACACAAGCTGGAATAGATGGTTTGATAGTGAAGAACATCACCCTCATTGATAATGCAGATTGATCAGAATAAGGAAAGATTCTGGAAAGCCAGCTCGTATGCAATTGTTAGTCATTGTCTTTGCCTCTAATTTCCCCATTCACCTCCTCTAGCTAGTGTACGAAAAGAAAAACCAAAACCCACCACTGTTGAGTTGATTCTGACTCGTAGCAACCCTATGGGACAGAATAGAACTTCTCCATAGAGTTTCCAAGGAGCGCCTGGTGGATTTGAACTGCTGACTTTTTGCTTAACAGATGTAGCTCTTAACCACTAGGCAACCGTCTAACTTGCTTCTGTCTTTCCCAGGTGCCACTACTGCTCCTTCCTCCAGCCCGGAAAAACCCATCTGTCATGGTTTGCTTTATGTCTCCCTAAAATGTGTGTATCAGTTTGGCAGGGCCATGATTCCTGGTAATCATGTGATTTTCCTGTCTTATAGTAAATCCTGCCTCTATGATGCTAATGAAGGAGAATGGGTGGCAGTTGTATTGGTGAGGTAAAATTCAGTCTACAAGATTGTGTATTGTCTTGAGGCATTCTCTTGGGATTCAAAAGGAAGGGGAAGTAAGTAAGCAGAGTTAGACACCTTATACCACCAGGAAAGAAGCATGGGGAACAGAGGGCATCGTTCGAACTCAGGGTCCCTGCACCTGAGAAGCTCTGTTTCCAGAGGAAGATTGAGGATCAGGACCTTCCTCTAGAGGCAACAGAGAAAGCCTTCTTACTAGAGCTGAAGTCCTGAATTTGGACTTGAAGCATTCTTTTCTGGGAGAATATAAATTTCTTTTTATTAAAGTTATCCACCTGTGAATTTCTGTTATGGCAGCACTGGATGCCTAAGGGAAACCCTGGTAGTATGATGGTTAAGTGCTACCAGCTGCTTACCAAAGGTTTGACTGTTGAAGTCCACTAGGCACTCCTTGGAAACTCTATGGGTAGTTCTACTCTGACCTGTAGGGTTGCTGTGAGTCAAAACTGACTCAACAGCAATAATTTGGTTTTTGTTATTTTTTGTTTTTTCTTTGTATGGTTGGTTGGTTCATTTGTTGATTGGTTTAGATGACGAAGGCACCATTACAGGCTACATTCCCAAAAGAAACATACCAAAAAGAAGTATTAGGAACATGAGCTACAAACTTGTTTTAGTTTCCAAGTTGCTATATCTGAATTTTACCTTCTAACCTTCCAGTGCTTGAGTAACTTCTAGCTCCTGATTGTCTCTGGTGTACATAAAAGCTTCCGGATGCACAATGGCTCCTCAGCATTTTAACACCTCCCTCTTCATCATCCGATTTACCACTTCTCCGGAACTCCAGGTTCCAACTCGGCCTTCTGTGTGTTTCCTACCTTATTTTCCCTGCTTTGTTGCTGCCAACCCTCTTTCCATTTTGCCTCCTTCCACTACTTCCTACTACCAAAAAAAAAAAAAAAGAAAGAAAGAAAGAAAGAAAGAAAACAACCCACTGCCGTAAAGTTGGTTCCTACTCATAGCAATCCTATGGGAGAGAGAAGAACTGCCCCATAGAGTTTCCAAGGAGCGCCTGGTGGATCTGAACTGCCGATGTGTTTGTTAGCAGCCATAGCACTTAACCACTATCTTGCCAGGGTTAAGCCAATGTCCTGTACTTCAGATTGTACAAGAATGCAAAAGGTACTAGTCTTAACTGTGCTTTTGTGTGTCCTGGATAAATGCCTCAGTCAATTTTAATGTCCTCTTCTGTAAAATTAGGGAGCTGGACCACCAGACACTAAGGCTCCTTTCAAGGCCTGAACCTATAAATCTGTAACTGTGCCTGCTGATTTCCTTAGGCTGGCCTACATTGGTGCCTCTTCCCTTGCTGTCATTCTGAGTCTTGTCTTGGTCTGGCTTTCCCTGCATTCTTCCATGGCCAGAAATGGGTCAAGGCAAATACCAAGAAGATGGGCAGCTATGGTATTTCTGACCAGGCTGTTGTCCATCAGGTGATTGTCCTCATTGTGTCTAGTTAGGTGAGTCATGGATTCCAGCTAATTCCTCTTGGCTACAATTCTTGCTGGTCACCGTGGAGGAAGTGGGTTAGACCTTAACACACAGAGAATTTAAGCTGTATGTGCTATGTGACCAGCAACTATTGGCTTGTTTTTATGCATTTAAGAAAGAGAGAGAACAAGAAGGAGTGCGAGTGTCCACAATATGTTATCTTGATAACTGGCCTTCAAACTGTACAATTCTTTTCTTCTCAGTGCTACTGAGAAGTCCCCTGACATTATTCTAGACAAGGAAAGCTCTGTTTGGAATTTTGGGACTCATCACTCTTGCTGTATGAATATTTACTAAATACAGTTTTAGATTTACAGATCTGATGCACTGTAATGATTTTATTTACCTATATGAGGTCTTACTCTTAGATATTTGACATTCCCTTGGATTCCTGATCACCAGCTATGTTCCTAGAAGGAGCTGCTCCTGTACTGTTCTAACTGGTCTAGTGGAGTGATCCTACCATCTCTAATGGTTTTTTAGTTATGAGCAATGTTGACTAGACCTGCAAAGTCTAGAGTTTCCCATTAGCTTATGGGTTCCCCTAAAAGCTGTCAAGCTTTTACATTTCAACTGGACTGAGCAAATCCAGTGAATTAGTTGAACAGAGCACTCAGGTGTGTGAAGCAAGTGCACAGAGAGAATGAAAGTTGAAACAGGCTATGTTCCATAATTTAAAACTGTATATGAAATATGTGACGTTCCCAGAAATCCCTGTTATCAAATAAAATGTATTTAGAAATTTATCCTCTAAATGTATTTATTCCTTTTGTTTAAAAAAAAAAAAAGAAATCTAAGAGTTTTTCTTTTAAAATTGCAATCATGTCAGCTGGGGTCATTGAGTTGTGAATGGCTTAAGGTCCCTCTTGGCTGAGCCCAGAGAGTTATTTGCTCAGTGCTGTCCCGTTTTTCCTGAGCCTCACTAGCTGAGGGTTTGCTAATTGGATTCAGCTAGATAACATCTTTACAGCAACAGTCATCTTTCAGCCTGAATATTTGACTTTTCTGGGAAGGCTTAAGAGCTTGTATGCACAAATACAAGCTCAGGAGTTTAAAATAAAACAAAACTTTACACCAACTGGGATTTATCTCTGCATCTGGTGGTATAATATGGTATTGTCTGAAATCAACAGATGTGTTCCTAACACTTTTCTCAGTGAGATTGAGGAACACAGGGACCAGGACCTGGTCTTCAGCTCAAGAATCCCCCATTTGGTCAATTTCCAACCATGTCTTACAGGCAATGCTAGAGTTCCTGCATCTTCCACTTGTTAATTTTCATATGCTGGAGAAGGTGGAGACTTGACTGATTATATTTAGTTTATAATTGAAAAGCTGCCAAGACATTTGAAAGAGCCTATGATATCATTCTTAGATGACTGCTCAGAAGCAAAAGCATTCCTGAAGAGTCCCTTTCCGTTCCGCTCATTTCAGCTATCAGTTGGCTGTTTCGTTTTACACAAAAGCAATCCATTCGGAAGGTTTATGTTTGTCTTTTTGCTTTAACTGAACTGGCCAGAGCTCTGGGGGTATCTCCTAATGACTAAATGGGATTTGGGGGTGATGACACTTTGAAGTGAACTGTGCAGTCATATGACCAACGTCTTTGGCCAGATCCTGGCGCACATAATCCAGGGTCTCCAGGATGATTTGACAAGCCACGGCTTCAGTATCTGACATTCGACTGAGTCAGAGGATGGGAAAACGAGCTTACATTTCCTTTACCTTCTCTGGTAGAAACTGTTTTCTGCCTCCCTCTGTAAGTAAACATTTACCATTTGTCTGGGAAGAGTAGCTATTAGGTCTAGAGACTGGAGACAGGGTCACTGAGGCAGATTATTTGCTGTAGAGAACACTGGTATCCTACCTAGAGCAGGGTGTGGAGATTCTTCGGTACTGGTTTTCTTTTCCTCTTTCATCTTTTCATGGAGTCAAAGTTGTCATCAGTGTGTCTCTGAGGCTGTGCACGGTAGACAAACTTGCTGTAAGGTGTAGATCAAGGAGAGCCTCTACAGCACAAACAGGTGTGGTCTCAACAGAGGTGTGTATCTCCCTGAGGTCATTAGAAAGGACCTTTTTCAACCACAGATTTTTTTTTCTTTCATCTTTTGACCTTTTGCTTTGAAACAATTATAGATTCACAGGAAGTTGCAAAAATTACACAGAGGCATCCTTCACCCAGATTGCCCCTGTGATACCACGTTACATAACAGGAAACCTGGTGGCTCAGAGGTCAAGCACTGGGCTGCTAACCAAAAGGTTGGTGGTTCAAACCTACCCAGCCAGCTCTGCATGAAAAAGACCTGGCTGTCTGCTCCCCAAGAGATTGCACCCTAGAAAACTCTATGGGCCAGTTCTGCTCTATCACAGGGAGTCACTATGAGTCAGAATCAACTTGGTGGCATCCTCCCAACAACAGCAGTGCAATACCATACCAGGAAATTGACAATGGTACAATCCACAGACCTCATATATACAGAAAGGACTTGGTAAATAAGAAATTAATCACATGGTAAACAACCAGTCTTTCTCTAGAAATTGTCCCTTCAACAGGAAAAACCAAAAAAGCCACACCTATTGTCATCAGATTGAGTCCAACTCATAGTGACCCTAAAAGACAGAGTAGAACTGCCCCATAGGGTTTCCAAGGAGTGCCTGGTAGATTTGAACAGCCAACCTTTTGGTTAGCAGCTGTAGCTCTTAACCATTACATCACCAGGGCTTCCTTCAATAGGAAAAAAACCAACACCAAACCCACTGCTGTCAAGTCAATTCTGTCAGCAACTCTGTAGGACAGAGTAGAAATGCCCCGTAGAGTTTCCAGGGAGCACCTGGTGAATTTGAACTGCAGACCTTTTGATTAGCAGACACAGCATTTAGCCACTTTGCCACCAGGATTTCCTTAATGGGAAAGTACCTGATTATGTGCTGTTTATTGAGCACAGCGTCAAAAGCAAACTCAGCCAGAGCTGAGCACTTTAAAAATAAAATTCCCTTTCTTCTAAAAGATTATCTTTACAGATCCTGACCTGTTAAGGATAGAACAAAGTCACTGATCTGTTTTACAAAGTGTGCAAAGGCTAAATGATAAAAACCGTTTGGGAAGGTAGACATCATTGGGCACAAGTATGTAAGCAAGCAGGCATTCTCTTGTTTCCTTATTTAAAAGACCTTTCAAGATAGAAGACAATGGTATTTTTTTATTTTCTCATAAAGCATTTGCCTAAGAAATCACAGGCATATGGCAACAAGATTAGTTTTCAAATAATAATTTTAAGTCACTAGCCTTCAAACCATTTAACTATAGCCTAACCTGTAATTTACCCATAAGAAATGTACTTTTCCTTCTTGTTGGTTAGCTTATCTTGTGTTGCATGTACATTAGACTTCATTCCTTGTTGAAGGAAGCAAGACACACATGTACACATACACACACATACCACACATACACGCACAAGTTGGATTTCCACCCTCTTTCTATAATATACTTACACTGCTCAGAACTTAAAGATCAAAATATTTTGAAAGATGTAAAATATTTTTCTTTTCAAGATTAGTATTTTGTCAGCAACAAATTTAGTGTTGAGGATGAAGGATAAAGCATCGTAAATATAAAAACATTCCTTTATGGTGTGAAGGTATCTAGAATCCATTTAAGACTGAAATGCAGTTTCAACTAAGCATCATCCAGTATGCTGTTAGCTTCTTAGGTCTTAAGGCTGCCTGATAGAAGGAAAAGTAGATTGATTTCTGATAACTAATTATCGCACAAGGTCTTCCACTTCAATCATACATGCATTTTAGTCACGTCCTTCTCTGTGTTTGAAGAGTGCAGTGTTTGTTTGGGGGAGGTTTATGTCAATTATCTAATGAGAAGCAGACCTTAGGCTCTGCCAGACGTATTCTGGAATGTATGGTCTACTTCAAAGGAAGGTTCCATGTCTCCTTACCCAGATTAACCCAATTTTTCATCGTGAAGCCCAGCGAAGAGCAAGGTAATTAGATTTTCTCTCTCAGAGCAAAAACTATTTTTAGGCTGGATTTAATGGGTCATATTTCTCCACTCAGCGAGTCTCATAATGATCACTGCACTCTGGAATATGTAACTCAATGACCCACCATCATGCCAAGGCTGCTGAGAGTCACCACAGAAGCAGGTCAGATGGCAATCAAGCTCCAGATGGAGCTGGACAGAATGCGAAGTTGGTGTCTATGACACACACCCAGATCCAATCCTACCAGTCAGCCAGTGTCAGGATCTCACAGGCCAACATTTCTGTTTATTTGTAATAGAAAACTTAAGATGGAAAAAAAGAAAAAAATGGAAGACTGGGTGCCAGTGGTATGTGATAGAAGTTTCAATCATGTTTAATCATGGAGGAGAAGCCAAACGAGCCATGCTGAAGAGAATCTTTTTTTTGAAAGGAAATCAATGAGTATCTAAAAATCCCAGACAAATTTCCTCTCCTCTTCCCTCGTCTACGAGCTTTTTTGACGTTGTTTGAAGCAAGAGGGACTGAGGCCAGGGACCCAGAACAGACAGAGGAGTGGCATCAGGTGAGGACCAGCAGAATGCAAAAAGGGCTGGGGTTGGGGAGCACAGCTGAGACATGAATGACATTCTCCAGGAAATTACGGAGGGTTTTGCATTTCATCTCATCCCCTTTAACTCAGATAATTCCTGTTCCTCCTTCAAGTCTCAGCTTAGATATCACTTCCTGGGAAAGCTTAATAGAATTTCATCTGGCTTACTTGGAAACCCAGGCAGCTCAGTGGGTAAGTGCTACATCTGCTAACCAAAAGGTTGGCAGGCGCTCCTTGGAAACTCTATGGAGTTCTACTCTGTCCTGTAGGGACTCTGTGAGTCATAATCGACTTGATGGCAATGAGCTTGTGGCTTACTCACTTAGCTTTTTTTATCTTCCAGTAATGCCCAATACTTTCTCTAAGGCAGCATTATCATTATCACACTGCAGTGTAACCTATCATTTCTACCTGCAGAAGGAGCCCTGGTGGCACAGTGGTTAAGCGCTCAGTTACTAACCAAAAAGTCCATGGTTCAATCCCACCGGGTACTCCATGACAGAGAGTTGTGACAGTCTGCTTCCATACAGATTTAAAGCTTGAAAAACCCCGCGGGGCAGGTCTTCTATGGCCCACAGTGTCACTGTGAGTCAGAATCAACTTGACAGTGATAAATTCTACTACTTTGCAGATTTCATAAGACCGGGACTGTATCTCTGATGTTTCTAATTTTATCCTTTTTGTCCAGCAGTCTGTTACGTTGTTTGTTGCGAAGTACTATCGAGTAGGTTCTATTTATAAAGACCCTAGGTCCAACAGAATGAAATACTACCCTGTCTTGTGCCATGTTCATTGAGAGAAATCGACTGCTAACGGAAGGGTAGTCATTTCAAAACCACTATCAACAACTCCAAAAAAAGATGTGACAGGCGGCTTCCGTAGAGATTTACAGTCTTGGAAACCCATGGGAGTAACTATGAATCAGAATTGACTTGACGGTAGTGGATGATGTGAACACTACACAGAAAACATGATTTGAAGAAATGAGTTAACATAATCACGCCTACAAGAGCATGCCCTGAAAGGAAGCAGCAACTCAGATACTGAATTCAAGAAAAATCAAACATGGCCTTGAGATTAAGTTAATGTGCTTTTTTTCTTCCAGCCTTCTACTCTCTTCAATTTGGTTTTCATGAAAATTGGAATCTAAGAGGAAATTTTGAGTTTGTGTCTATGTTTACCTTATCCAGAAACTTTTAAGATGTGTTCAAGGGATGAATTTGAGTCCATACTCATGAGGGTGGTCTGTCTACACCTGGTCAGATTAAACTGAGTGACCCACTGATCTTGCCACTGTGTAGATGGACAATAATCTAAAAGCAGTGACTAGAATTGCTCTTGGAGCCTATGTACTACCACATCTGTGGGTTTCTAAGGGAAAATACTTCGTCCTGTGTTGTTGAAAAGGGAAGCAATAGAAACAAGGAGAAATCTGGCGATAAAGCACGTGTAATCTGCCAGATAAAATGCTTCTAGTCCTAAAGGCTGATGAAAGTTACTTGAAAGTCTAGATGTTGGTTGATCTTATCCAGATACCATTATGGGACATATAAAATATTTGAAGAAAAGTTATAGTCCAAGGGGGGAATCATCTTGGCCGCTACTGGAAGAAGTCTTTTTGATCACATTTTATGCACTACAGATGTTTAGATGATCGGAAGGACTGCCATGCACCTTTAGTAACTGGAAATGAGCTCTTCTTTAAACAGTCGATTTTCATGGTTGCCCAATTAAAAAAAAAAAAGTCCGTGTTACTCTGCAACCTGGCTTATTTTGGGGGGAGGGAGGAGGTGGAGAATGAGGAATGGGGGAGACCTGGAGGAAAAAGTGAACTCACAGTATATGTTAGCATTTCATTATTTTTAAAAATGGTTTAAAGAGACTAATAACATAACTTGTGGATGATGAAATACATCCCTGAGAAATTTTTAAATGGTAACCTGACACCCCGATACCCAGTAGAAGGAAAAGGAGGAGGAAAGAGATGCAAATGTCACTTGCTTTTAGTAGCTAGAGTTTAGCTGTTTTCTGTCCAACTTAGACTAGACTTAAAGTGAGAATGGCGTGATCATTTAATTCAGTCCTTAAATCTGCCAAGTTTATCAATAACTGACTTATTCCCCACGATAAATTAACCTGTTTTTCTCTGCACGTGTAGCCTCAGAGGCACCATGGCTGGTAATCCAGAAGCCTCATTTTTATCTGCTGAATGTACAGTCACCTTGCTGTATGTCTTTATCCAACAATTCATTCAACAACTATTTGTTAAACACTTACTATGGGCTGTGTCCCGTGCTATTTTAGGAAATAAAGGGTGAGTGAAACAAACACAGCCTCTATTTTAGTAAAGCTTATAGTCAAATTAAAAAAAAAATCTTGATTGTGAAACACGTAAGCATGTATACAGACACACGTCTGTATTAAAGGATTTATGTAAGGGGGGTATGTGTATATGACTTAGGTATTCTTCTTGCTTTAGGAGGCTCTTATAATTTTTAAGACTGGTTTAATTGTTTAATATTGTATTTTAAAATAAATTTTTAGGGAGAGTACTGCCCCTCCAAAATCCTGTGGAGGGGGGAAAGGCATTTTTGCTCCATTTTTCTCTCTTAAAGTTTACTGAAAATGACCAAAGGAACATACCCACACAGAAAACCAATATTCAAAGAAATATCTCAACACCAGAACACAGCTTGTCAAGGTAACTGCCAAACACAGTGAAATCTGAAACAAAATGAGGAGTAAGTCAAGAGCTGACAGCAACTCCGCAAACCTGGATTTCTCTAAATGTCAGCATCACGGTCCTCAAAGGTCCTGCCAATAAACTCCTTGAGTTGATAGCTGAGTGCTAATCTTAGGCACTCATGCAGGAAGAAGACGGACAGTGTTACTCTGGAGACCCACTGGCTCCAGCAAAACAGGGCTGTCTCAGAGAAGAGAGCCCAGGGAGGAGGACACAGAAGGGAGCAAAGAGGACAGGATGACATGATAGAAGGGGATGATGGGAAGTGAGCTGGTGAGCTCCAGAGAGAAGCAGAAGAAAGGGAAACCTGTTATGGACAGACCAGAATGTCAGTGCAGAAGCCATGTGCTATAGGATCAATAGGAAGTCAAATGAGGGACCCAGAGGACACATACGAAAACATCATACAAAATGGATTGAAAAATATTTAGTAGATAAAATAATACCACTATGACTATAAATATGAAAGAGAACCAAAAGGAAATAACATGCATTTAATTGGTACTTTTGATTAATAGAAGCAGTGGAGAAAATTTTAAAAGATCTTATAGAATAAAATGTTCCTACAAGAATAAAGAAAATCTTTGAACAGAAATGATTTACCAGGCCCAAGAGAAAAAAAAAAAAAAAAGATTTTGAAAGACCAGAGCTAGTAATGTGGTGAACCTCACAGGGAAATCATTCCATACATAGAGAGGGAAAACATGTCATCCACACGCTGGGAAGTCGGCCTGAGTTCAAGGTTCTCCTCAGCACCATACAATGCCAGAAGAGACCACATCAGTGTGACCAAATTCTCAGGGAGAAGGTCTTATCCAAAGAGTTCTCCTTCCAGCAAAAAGTCGGGAGATATGTATACTTTAATTGCTAATAAAATAACTTAAAAAACACCAAATACTATAATCTCTATAAATTTTTCCTAAGAGCACTGCTTAATTTAAAAATGTCCAACTGACTAAAAAAAATTAGTATAGCTTGAAGTCAAAGAACTCAAGAAGTGAGAAAGTGTAGAGAAAGGATTAGCAATGATTTAAATAGAAAGCTTAGGCTGAGCAACTGTGAGAATTACAATTATAAATTGTGACACTAGAAATTTAGAAGATTATGAAACAGAATGGAAGAGTGTGAGACAGGAAAACCTTGTGAGAAAAAATGTCATTGGATCAGTTTCCCTGCCTTACTACAGAGTCAGAGAAGGCATAAACTAGGCTTCTGTAGTTAAAACATAATCGCCATCCCAGCCTTTTAATGTTTTTCATAATTTTAGCATTTTAAAATTAATATATCTTATAAAGAAATGTCTAGCACATGCTCATCATCTTCAATTATAGCTTAGTTTCTTCTTTGTTAAACTGAAATAATATTTACAAATATATATAATTGTTTCTGTCCATCCATTTATCTATCTGTTGTATGTGTTCATAGAGATATTTGGAATTAAGTTCAGCAAATCATAATAAAACTTATTTCTGAGTGTGAGATGTAAGGTGGCTTTTTTCCTTTTTAAATATATTCTTTGTACTTTTTTTTCCTTCAAATTTTTAATGAGTCCACATCATATTTTTCTTGCAAGATTTCAAAGTTAACTCTGATAAAATTTGTTAACTTGTAGCACACTGAACTCCCTTGTTGGCCAGACACTTGTATTCTAAAGAACCATCCTAAGTTGTCAGTAAAATTGTTGAGACTCAAATCACAAAAGAAAATTCAGTCCTTGATAACCTTTGTGGCACTTCCCCCAATTCTTGTGAAACAGTGTTAATTCTTGGACACCTGTGTATTCTATTGCGCACAGTACTACTTGCTAAGCTGAAATGATATATTGAAATTAAATCAGAAATGTTTGCTTTTGGGTTTTTGTGTGAAGAAGTACCAGTTGGTATGTTTACCCATGACAGTGTCTGGACCCCAAATGAGATTGACCAGACATGTGTGATGGGCAATCTCTCAGTGGTTTGCACTCACAACCACTTTATTTGGAGAATGAAAATGGGTAAATGGGATGAATCAGACTTTCTAGAATTTCTGGAATCATGTGCCATTGATCTGATGAGCTCACTTGTCAGAATTATTGCCTGGTGTAGTATAAGCAGTATATTTAGTATGCCAACTGAAGTCTTAGGGAATATAGTGCTGTTTAATAAGCAGCTTGACAAAATTTAATATTATACCTCTGCTAAGATACCACCTTGCTTAGCATACGTACTCCTGTAGATGCTCAGTGACATATAAGTTAATCAACACTTAGTATAAATAACTGGAGACACCAACACTTCCTAATATAGAAGTGTCCCGCATTTCTAGAACATCTCTTACTATCTCCATCTCACACTACCTCCCCAAATGCTACTTAAAAAAAAAAAAGAGCCAAAGCTAAAGCCAAGTGCCGTAGAGTCGGATCCAACTCATGGCGACCCTAGAATTATTCATGCTCCGCTTTCTGTCTTAAAATATGGCGGTTGTGTCTATCCCGCTGGCTGGACTGTATGTTCTTTGAAGGCAGGAAATACGCCTTCATTTATCTTGGTTTCTCTCTCTCTTCACTCGCTGGTTTAGGACTTTACACATGGCAGCTTCTGTCCCAAGTCAGTAATTGCGGAATCAACTTGAAGAGAAACTGATGGGTAGTTCTGTGGAAAGCAACTTGGTGTAACCTCTCCTGCCTTTGAACTGTACCTATCTAGTTGGCATTTGGAAAGGGTCAGATGTGATGACCAAGGTGAAACCAGAGGCACCCTGTAAATTTCTAAACCAGACTTCATGGTTGTTACCACACTCCTCCATAGGTCAGAAAGTCTAACCAAATAAATTGATTTCCTTGGAAGAATACCTCCCTCATGGTTCATCTACCTTCCTTAAAATCCTAGGGTTGCTGTGAGACCTGGGGAAAAATTATTTTCAATACTCACCCCCTATATACACATAGACATCACACTAAAACAAAGTTTGTATAATTTTTGTCTAAAAGGTACTGAAGAGAACAAATCCAAACATGTGTCTTAGGCACTAAGTACTCAAGAGAGTGAATAAAATATCCAGATGTTTGCATGTTTCATGCATTCATTCTGATCACAGCCACAGAGCACAGCAAACATCTGCATGAAAGTAAAAGCCCAGTCCCTTAAGATGACTGATCGGAAGTCGCCAACACAAAGTGTCATGTAATCCAAACGTCTGGGTGATTGAATGTGAATTCTTTACCTCCCCTTTTATCAAGATGGCTTCAGCAGTAGATAAAGCAGGAGGCCGTCCCCTATGTTACATGGTGCTTGGTGCTGTCGAATTCAGCTCATGCTGTTCTCTCTCCACTTCTTGCTGTTGCCTGGATCTCATTAGAAACCATTAGTGATGTAATACTAACCCTATGGAATCCTAAACATGCTTTTAAAATCCTGTGGAATAAAGATGTCTCCCACTAAACCAAAAATGCAGTGGGAATAGACAAAGTTACATTTCTTTACCAAAAAAAAAAAAAAAGACTCATTCCATAGTTTCCAAACTGTTTTGACTAAAGCTTCTCAAAATAAACTTTCTGCAATATGCAGTCTTTGATGTCTGGCTTTGAAAAAAAATTCTTTCTCAAAGATACAATTCAATCCTTTTTGGGTGTTCATGTTCTTTTGCAGACTAACCTACTTTTATTCCAACCAGTGAATGACACAATATTAAATAACCATCAGCCCGAGAAAGAAACATATGTTTGAAGTGGTCTAACTCTACATAAACCAAGTACAAGGACCATGCCATATGATTTTTTAAAATCACCACAAAAATAAAATGTCTAGAACCTTACCAGAAGGGGGACTTGGTCCATTCAGAATAGTGAAACAGTTTAGATGTCATGAAAATGGAAGATTAGGAATACAGTTAAGCTTAGTAATGATTCATACCCTATTTCCCAAGCTAGGCAGCAGTTTCAATATTTCACAGTCTTGAATCTTAATCTTTGAAGGGTAATTCAAGTTTCAAAGCATACCCACTACAATTTGCTTGGGATGGTGATTTACCATTGACTTGCCTCTAAGTGCTTTTGTGTACTTCCAGCTGGAGGGACTCAAAGGGGATCGTTTATTAAGTCCAGTTCTATATATGGCCACCGAAACAACTGGTTGCTGATCAAATCCTTTTTGTAAAAAATCCAAAGAACCAATTTTTGTGCAGTTGGTCAAACTGATTTAAGACATCAGTTATTTCTTCTGCTCAGACAACAGGGGATAGAGTAAGTGGACTATCTTGTCTTTGTTTTCAGTCTTTGGAAAGAGGCCAGATTAGCACCTGCATTCTCTTTCCAACTCTTCCACCTCTCTTGATGGTTTGGCAAATTTCTTAACCTTGCAGGCTTCTATTTTCTCATCTATAAATGGAGATAAAAACACGCACCTCATGGGTACTTGATGCATAATTGGCATACACAAGCTTGTTAACCATCTAGTCAGTTCTGGCCCATACCCTCTCCCACAGAGCAGCTAGTGGGTCCAAACCTCCAACCTTTCAGTTAGCAGCCATGTGATTAACCATTGTACCACTAGTGCTCACCAATTGACATACAACAAGCTGAAATTTCTTCCCAGTTCTTCCTCAGTTGTGTACATGGAGTCTTCTACTTTTTCCCTGTTTCACTTGGTGTTGGTCACTGCTCAGTTTGACCCCCAGTTGATTATTAGATATTGTGGAGTCACCTGGGATTCATAGTGACCCCGTGTCTTACAGAATGAGTGACTGCTCAGTCCTGTGCTGTCCTCACAATAGTGGGTATGTTTGAGCCCGTTGATACAACCACTGTGTCAGTCCATCTTGTTGAGAGTCTCTTTTTCTCTGATCCTCTACTTTATCAAGCATGATGCCTTCCCCAAGGATTGGTCTTTCCTGAGAACATGTCCAAAGCAAGAGAAACAAAGTCTCACCATCCTCGCTTCTGAAGAGCATTCTGGCTGCACATTTGCCAAAACAGATTTGTTCATTCTTTCAGCAGTCCTGATGTATTCGGTATTCTTCACCGACACTGTAATTCAAAGACATCAATTCTTCTTTGATGTTCCTTGTTCATTGGCTAGCTTTCATATGCATATGAGATTATTGAAGGCACCACCATGGCTTGGGTCATACCAACCTCAGTCCTTAAGGTGACATCTCTGCTTTACACAATTTTAGAGAGATCTTTTGCAGCAGATTTGCCTGATGCAACATTTCATTTGATTTCCTGACTGCTGCTTCCATGGGCATTGATTGTGGCTACAAGTTATAGTCTAATATATCCATTAGACCCACTGCCATCAAGTTGATTCTGACTCATAGTGATCCTGTAGGACAGAGTAAAACTGCCCAGTATAGTTTCCAAGGAGTGTCTGGTGGACTTGAACTGCTGACCTTTTGGTTATCTGCCTTAGCACTTAAACATTATGCTACCAGAGTTTCCACATGTACATTACCAAAAAAACCAAACCCACTACCGTTAAGTTGATGCCGACTCATGTTGACCCTATAGGACAGAGTAGAACAGCCCCATCGAGTTTCAAAGGAGCACTTGGAGGATCTGAACTGCCGACCTTTTGGTTAGCACCATAGCACTTAACCTCTCCACCACTAGGGTTTCCATATATCCATTGACCAAACCCAACCCATTGCCACTGAGTCAGTTCTGACTCATTGTGACCCTACAGGATAGGGCAGAACTGCTCCATAGGGTTTCTAAGGAACACCTGGTGGATTTGAACTGCCAAACTTTTGGTCAGCTGCCTTAGAACTTAACCACTACGCCACTGGGGTTCCATATGTCTACTAGGCTATTATACATACTAGAGATTAAGGAACATTTCTCTTGCTCAGATCCAAGATCTGAAGCCCAGCGTTTCTGATGAGAATTTTTTGTTATTCCCTGAGACTTTTAAAACCCCCACAAGTTAATATTGTTCCACAACATCCCTACCTTTCCTCCAAAGGCCCTGTTAATCTATTATCCTATAACATATCTAAACTATTCTGGAATCTATATATGTTTTTAACCTGGTACCAATATTAAAAGTAATATATTCTAAATGTTTACTGCCCACAATGGAAAGAGATTCTTCTATTATTTGGCCTGTAACTATCTCTTTAAAGCTTTAAGAATTCCATGAAGTAGGAATGAGAGATGGGGGAAAGGAAATTAATATCCATAAGATGACAGTAAAGTTTAATAGAAGGTAGATGGACTCAGACTCATGTGCAGATGGACTGACTTCATTCCAGCTTAGTCTCCTTTGAGCACATAGAGTTGTTAGATGTCTTATCTTCATATTAAAGCAAATTTACACTGTTCAGAAACTTGGATAACCTGACTAGTTATCAAAGGCAAAGCTTGGTTAACTTTCCCAGTTAACCAAAAGTCACTACCTCTAATAAAAACTTAATTTTAGATCTTTTCTCTCAAAAATTTTATTTTAAAAATTGATTGAGGTAGTTCAAGGTTGTTAAAATGCTGTAAGACATCTCATTTAAAAATCAAATGGTTGATAATTACTCGAAAGCAAAGATGGGCAAGAAAGGGGGTTGGGAAACTAGAGCCCTGGAAACAGAACATCTGGAATGCAGGTAAAGAGCATAGTGACTCACCAGGAAAATGTAACTCATGGGCCTGAACAATTTGTGTAGACATTGTCAGGTGGGAACTTAGTTTCCTGTGTAAACATTCACTGAAAACACAACAAAACATTATTTAAAAAGAGAGAGAGGTGAGAGGAGTTAGTATTTTTTCTCTGTGTAACTTCATAGTCTAACCTTCAGATATATAGATATCTTATGAGAAGTATACTTTTTCAGAAAAGTGTGGAGATTCATCTTTCAATGAAATCATTTGGAGTTGATGGTTGGCTTGCACAATTTATAAAATTGTATCCAATTATGCGACTCATGTAAAGATCCCTAATCACATAATATTCCAAGATCACTTTATATTTACAGTAAAACATCATCTTGGCCCTTCTTGTAAGTTCATCTTCCAAATGATGGATTCGTTATTTGTAGCTCAATTCAGAGTGTTTCCACCAAGAGAGCACCCTTCTGCAGAAGAAGCTGAGGGGTGACTCCTTCTGGGATTACTCTTTCTGATCTGTATCCAACGGCCAAGACCTCCACCTCAGTATTTCTGAGAATCCCCAAGAAAGAGGCAAAGTGGCCAGGAGATGGCATGTTGCTCTGTCACCTCCTACTCCAAATTCCTGTCACTTACAGTTTCTTGCTCTTGCAGGTTCAGTCCAATCTCTCTCATGTTCGCTCTAAGAGTGGAGAAGTTCCTTTCTCCCTTGTTACCAAAGTTGCCATGTTGAACAGACTTTGATGGGTCGTTTGAGACAACAGAAGAGCCTTCCAGCCATTACTAGGTCCCAGTTTCAGGCTGAGCATTAGACATGGAGCTCAGAGGGGCCTGAGGAAAAAGAGGCTCATGGAACATTACCTGAGGTCAGTATGACTGAGGAGAAAAATCAGCCTTTTAGCTCTGTGCTTTTGTTCTCTTCCATGTAATTTTTTTAAGCACTTGGATCTTCTAACATTTTATTGAGTCATTGAAAGGTAAAGAGGAAGGTAGAAGTTTTCTTGGTGACCTCACACGTGGCCTTTGAATGCACCTATTTAGAGTCCCCATCTTGGCATCTGTTGGCTTGAACACACTGAACCATTCCAAGGGGGCTTTCCAGTCCTGCAATCCTGCAGTTCTGTGGAATCGTGGTTCAGGGATTATCTTTCCCAACAGCACCAGTTTCTTCATTTACACCCAAAAACTAACAGTCCCACTGCCATCGAGTCAATTCCAACTCATAGCAATCCTGTAGGATAGAGTAGAACTGCTCCACAGAGTTTCCAAGGAGTGCCTGGTGGATTTGAACTGCT
The DNA here is from genome assembly GCA_028571685.1 of Heterohyrax brucei. NCBI lineage: Eukaryota > Metazoa > Chordata > Mammalia > Hyracoidea > Procaviidae > Heterohyrax > Heterohyrax brucei. The sequence continues at coordinate 14,178,812 of CM053147.1, read as the reverse complement.
GACCTTTTGGCTAGCAGCCATAGCACTTCACCACTACACCACTAGGGTTTCCTCATTTACACCAGGATTTCTTAAATTCGGTGGGGTTTATTTCCCTTTGCACTACATTCCCAGCGTCTAATACTACCCTTTTCTTTTGGTAATATATATATTTTATTGTGTTTATAGTGAAGGCTTACACGGCAGTTTATATTCCCATTTGTCAATTTCTATTCAAATTGTTTGGTGACTCGGTTGTATTCTTCACAATGTGTGAGCATTGTCATTATTTCCGTCCGGGTGGTTACGTTTCTGTTCAGCTAGATCCCCTGCCCCATCACTGTCTCATCTCTGTTTTAAAGTAACGGTTAACCACTGGGTTCTTCTGCATTGTTTTGAGAGAGGAGAGTGTGTTCAGCTCTTATAGCCCCAAGGGAAGGTCAACATTTGACCTAAATAAAATTGTCGTCTACACCGGGTCTCTGCCCTTGGCAGCTCTGAGAAGCAGCAGAAGCTTGCCTCATGTCTTTCTTTCACTCTGTCCAGGTCAGTTCTTCAGCAGAACTCCGTTTCTCATGGACCAGCTGCATTTCTGGGGTCAGTAGATGATGTATTTTTCCCTTTCCATTTTGTTACACATAGCTGGGAGAATGAATCAGCCAGTATGAGGCAGAATGTCTTGAGTTCAGGAGGACAATAGCAGCAGAAAATGGAAGTTTGCTGACATTCACTGGACATTCTTTCCATGCACAGTGCCATACTGCCACCTGCTAGCTCATCTCACCTCCCAGACCACCCTCAAAGGTAGACATTTTCATTTGTTACAGAGAAATGGAGCAATTTGCCAAAGTCACCCAATAAATAAGTGACAGGTACAGACTTCAAACCCATATGTGTTTGACCCCAAACTCTTGCTCTTTTCTTAAAGCCAGGCAAGTAGCCCTCTAGAAGCCAAGTCAGGCACAAGAACCAAAAAACCAGTTGCCATCTAGTTGACCCCAGCTCCTGGTGACCCGGGTGCATCAGAGTAGAACTGTGCTCTGTGGAGTTCTCGATGGCTAGTTTTTCAGAAGTAGATTGCCAGGCCTTCTACTGGGAAATTCTGGGTGGACTTGAACCTTCGAACTCTTAGTTAACAGCCAAGCATGTCACTTGTTTGTACCACCCAGGGTATTGCGGGCACAAAACGGTCCATCCATGGTGGGAGTGGAAATGTGAAGCTCTCACAGCCCAAACAGCCCAAACAGAATCCTCAGGACTGGATGACTAAAAGAGAGAGTGACATTTAAGGTGACACTGACATTTTGAGTCTGTCAGAGGATTGGGGGTAAAAAAGAATGAGAATGCCAGACAGAGGCCCTATTTGGGGAAAATAATGGTGGATCAACCGGGAGGTTTTCATGGCTGAGTTCTGAGGTGCAGGATGGATTTCCCTTTGCTCCTTGCTTCTGTTTAAAACTCTTTGATTTTTAAACTCTCAGGCCTCCTACAGAATCAAAATTGGGTATCCCCCAGTGGCTCAGCTTTTATAACCCAAGAAGGGCAACGTGCTCAATAGACTACCACCAAGGAGCCTTTGGGGGCAGGTTTGTTTATTCCTCTTACTCATATATGGGCCAAGGGGGCAGGTGTCTGCTTTTTGTTACTGCATCCAAGTACAATTATGGTTTAGTTTGTGTGAATGGACCAGTCTGCATCTACACAGAAATCACACGGTGTGAAAACATGGGGCTCTGTGGCACTTTTCTTACTAAAAAGTTGTTAAGTTTGGCAACCCTCACCCTGCCCAGTCCAACATTTTCTTCACCATATTAGGTTATGTGGAAAAAAGCCAACCTCACGGCTGGTGTATGAGTATGTCTTCTGTTCTGCGGTGGTTTCCTTGAGAGCCTTTTCACATTGACCTAAAAGGAAGAGAGAGAAGTTTGCTTCAGACTGTATTTTGAAATGTGGCTGGACACAAAATAAAAACCTGCCAATCTGAAAAAAAAAGAGATTCAAAGCAGATTTTAAAGCTGAAATATTTGGGTATTAGGTTGTTCATTTCTGAAAGACTTATAAATGTTTGAAAAAGCCAATCCAATCTCATGACACTTTCAGTGGAAGGAATTAGAACAGCACACTCCCATCCCGTGATGTCGTTAGAATGGCACACTACCATGCCACGGTGTCATTAGAGCACTACGCTCCCATCCCGCAGACTCCTTAGAAGAGCAGCACACTCGCATCCCATGTTGGTATTGGGACAGCACACTCCCATCCCGTGGTGGTATTCGGGTAACACACTCCCATTCCATGATCTTATTATCCAGAATGTTCTTGTCACTTACACAGAGTCTGTGAAGGTGGAAAAGTCAGGTCTGAGTTCTGGCTCCAATATCTTCTGAGTAACCTAGACATGGAGCTTCATTTCACTGTGTGTTGAATGGAGATGCTATTACTGTCTGCCTTTCTGAGTGCTTTGGAGAAGCAAATGAGATAACGCATGATTCCACTATTAGAAAGAAAAGCATATTTGTGTGCTTTTCACACTTCGCTTTCAAACTGCAGCTTTTGGAGTTACAGCATAGAAATAACGTTCAGGTCTTTTCCTGATTGCTTTGGTATAGTGATCGGCTCTTTATTCAGAACTTGCCTTATTCTGCTTTGACAGCTAATAAATTCTCCTCTGTATTTTCATTTATTTATTCAACTTACGGAGCTTTCAAAGGAACCCTGGAGGCATGATGGTTAAGGGTTTGGCTGCTAACCAAAAGGTTGGAAGTTCAAAATCATCAGCTTCTCCCTGGAAACTCTGTGGGGCAGTTCTAGTCTGTCCCATAGAGTTGCCACAAGTCGGAACAGACTCACTAGCAACAGGTTTGGTTTTGAAGCTCTTAATGAATACCGTCTCTGCAAACAGATGATTAACTTCTAAGGCTTCCTCTACTGGCTGACGTTAGACACGTTTTTGAAGTGTTTTCGCTGTTGGGTAGCCATTCATTCAGTACACGTTTGGCGAGTGACTCCTCTATGCCACATGTCTGCAAAGTGCTGACGAATGAATAGACATGCAGTCTGGTCAAAAAACAAATTTAAACAAAACAAATTAAAAAAACCCCACTGCTGTTGAGTCGATGCGCTAATCATGGTGACCCTATAAGATAGAGTAGAACTGCCCCATAGAGTTTCCAAGGAGCACCTGGCAGATTTGAACTACCAATCATTTAGTTAGCAGTCATAACACTTAACCACCACACCACCAGGGTTTCCTTAGACAAATAAGCACCCTAATATATGTCATTCCAAACTGTGATTGTACCAGGAAGCCAACTAACAGACAGCCTCCGAAGGACGTCTACCAGCCATCTGTCGATCTATCATACTGTGACGGCTCCCACGTTGCTGTGATGGTGGCAGCTATGCCACCAGTGTTTTGATACCAACAGGGTCACCCATGTTAGAGAGGTTACAGTGGAGCTTCCAGAGTAAAACAGACTAGAAAGAAAGGCCTAGTGGTCTGCTTCTGAAAATTAATCTATAAAAACCTAGTGGATCACAACAAATTATTGTTTGGTAATCATGCTGGAAGGTGAGCCCCCTACATTAGAAGACCTCTGAACAACAGACTCAAACATACCGATGATCATAGAGATGGCACAGGTCCAGGCAACATTTCAGCCTATTACACCTGATGATGTCATGAGTCAGAACTGATGCAGAGGCCATTAGCAACGATTATCAGTTTCCTATAACCTCAGCATCAAATGGGTAGGATACTTGAGACCTTTCATAGCTGTCTTATGCTTGTGTTCTGAAACAAAACCAACATTTGGGGGATATTGCAATTACCATTCCAACTTTGACTTTGTGGGTTTAGGGAAGGCTAATAGCTGTCCACATGAGAACTGTGCCAGGGTTGGCTAATCGCTGTCCACATGAGAACTGTGCCAGGGTTACTTGGTAGAGATGGGGGAATCATTTTAGTCTTTGAGAACAGCACGCCCCATAGGCTTTGTGGCCTGAGAGACTTGGGCCCATTCAAGAAATGGAAAAAGGCCAGTACGACTGGATCAAGGAAGAGCAGCAGCAAAGTAAGCTGAAGCGGTGGGCTGGGCCAGATCATGCACACCCTTGTAAGCCACGGGAAAGAAATGGATTTCTATTGTAAATGCTGTGGTAAGCTGCTGAAGCATTTTGAATAGGGCAGTGGTGTAATCTGAGTGATGTTATATTTTGTTTGTTTTTTTAAGTCATTGATTGCAGGCCTGATTGGAACAAGGATTTCAGTTAAGAAGCTTCTGGATGGTCCAGATGAGATGATAGTGGCTTCAGTTGGGTGATGGCAACAATGATGAAGATCAGTGGACCATTTCAAGCAGATATTTTGAAGGGAGCATGACCTAGCTTTGGTGATTTATAATGTGGGCAATTGTAGGGTAGAAGGCAGAGTCTACAGTGACTCCCAGGTTCATGACTTCATCAATCAGGTGAATGTTAGTGCCATTTTGTGAGATGGGAAATGCACGACAGCAATTTGAACTCTGATTCCATTGTATCCTAAAAGAGAGTAGTGTTGAAGGATCTTTAGCAAAAATTTACTTGCATGTGATATTAATGATATTGTGCAATAATTTCCACATTCCATTGGATCACCTTTCTTGGGAGTAGTCATAAATGTGGACCTTTTGCAAAACAAAGAAAAATGATTAGTAGTTGGAAAACATGACCTTGGTAATAGAAACTATGCCAGAGATCACATGATAGAAATCTGCAAAATCAATAATCTATTCCTTGGAAATACCTTTTTTTTGGCAACGTAATAGGCAAGTACGCACAGGGATCTCACTGGATGGAATACATAAGAATCAAATTGACTGTATCTGTAGAAAAAGATGATGGAGAAGGTCAATGTCATCTATCAGAGTAAGGCTGGGGCCAACTGAAAAATACATAGCAATCACTCATATGCAAGGTGAAGTTGAAACTCAGGGAAATTGCCATAAGTCCTTGGGGCCAAAACGACCTTGAATATATCCTACCTGAACTTAGAGACCATCTCAAGAATAGATTTGACTCCCTGAACTCTAATGACCAGACAGACTGTGGAACATCATCATACATGAAAAAAGCAAAAGGTCATAAAAAGAGAGAAAATTTTTAAAAAGGCCAAAACAGATGTCATAAAAAACTCTGAAACTTATTCTTGAATAGAGAGAAACTAACCCAAAAGGACAAAATGATCACGTGAAAAACTGAACAGAAGATTTCAAAGTGTGACTTAAGAAGACATTGTAGAAAGATCTGGATTTAGAAGATCAAAAGGGAACAACACATTCAGAATTTTTCAGCCTAAAATAACTAAAGAAAAAAATTCAAGCCTTGAATTGCAATATTGAAGGATACCATGGGCAAAAAATACTGAATAATTCGGGAAGCATCAAGAGAAGATGGGAGGATTACACAGAGTAACTGTGCCGAAAAGGATTCATCGACGTTCAGTCATTTCAGGAGGTAGCACGTAATCAAGAACTGATAGTACTAAAAGAAGTCCAAGCTGCACTGAAGACACTGGTAAAAAACAGGTCTCCAGGAATTGATGGAATATTAACTGAGATGTCTCAACACGTGGATGCAATGCTGAAAGCGCTCACTCATCTGTGCCAAGAAATTTAGAGGCCAGCTACCTGGCCAACTAACTGGAAGAGTTCAAATTTGTGCCCATGCTGAAGAAAGAGGACCCAATAGTATGAGGAGGTTACTGAAATAATTGAAAGTATCATAAATATAACATGCAAGTAAAATTATGCTGGAGATAATTGAAAAGTGGTTGTATCAATATATAGACAGGGAACTGCCAGGAATTCAGGCTGGATTCAGAAGAGGATGTAGAGCAAGAGACATCATTGCTAATGTCAGGTATGTTGGTTGAAAACAGAGAACACCAAAAGTCTGTTTACCTGTGTTCTGATATTACCCAAAATAACAAATTATGGATAATATTGCAAAGAATAGGAATCCCATAAAACCTACCTGTGCTCATGAAGAACCTGTTAGATGGACCAAAAGGCAATCGTTGGAACAGTAAAAGAGGGTACTGCATGGCTTAAAGTCAGGAAAGGTATGAGTCAGGGTTGTATCTTTTTGTCATATTTATTTAGTCTGTATGCTGAACAAATAAGCTGAGAAACTGGTCTATACGAAGAAGAACAGGTGTCAGAAACTATAGGAAAGCTCATTAACAACCCGCATTATGCAGATGACACAACCTTGCTTGTTAAAAGTGAAGAGGACATAAATCACTTACTGATGAAGATCAAAGACTACCACCTTCGGTATGGATTATACCTCAAAATAAGAAGACAAAAATCCTCACAACTGGACCAAGAAGCAACACTGTGGTAAATGGAAAAAAGATTAAAGTTGTCAAGGATTCTTGTACTTGGATCCACAATCAATGTTCATGGAAGCAACAGTCAAGAAATCCAACAGTGCATTGCACTGGGAAAATCTGCTACAAAAGACCTCTTCGAAGTATTAAAAAAGCACTGATGTCACCATGAAGACTAAAGTTTGCCTGACCCAAACCATGGTATTTCAGACATCCCATGCATATGAAAGCTAGACAGTGAATAAGGAAGACTGAAAAAGAATTGGTGCTTTTAATTTATGGTGTTGGGAAAGAATACTGTATATACTGTAGACTACAAGAAAAATGAATAAATCTTTCTTGGTGGAAGGGTAGGCAGAATGCTCCTTAGAAGCAAAGATGGCAAGACTTCGTCTCACTTTGGACATGTCCCTGAAGGAGGACGTCATGCTTGGTAAGGTAGGTCAATGAAAAGCAGAAGACCCTCAGTGAGATGGGTTGACACAGTGGCTGCAACAACCAGCTGGAACATAGCCAACTATTGTGAGGACAGTGTAGGAACAGACAGTAGGCAGTGTTGCATTCTTTTATATAATTGATCATTAGGAGTTTTAACCAACTCCACCACCTAACAACAGCTGAGGCCATTCTCAGAGATTACCTTCCAGCCAAACACAAACCCATAAAACAAACCCACAAAAATGCCCCAAAGCAAAAATGAGATGGCAGGAAGGGTTAGAAAAACTGGACAAATGGAAATGGGAAAACTAGGGTGGAAACTGATAGAGTACTAGTATGTTTTGGGAAATAAAACCGAGACCGTGAGAAACTTTATGTACCAGTTATCCAACGGGAATCTAACTTACTTCGTGAACCCTTACCTACTGCACATGCACACACAAAAGAAATCTTGAGAGAAATACCAGAAGAAACAGCTGAAAATAAATGAGACAACAAGAGAAAAAGAAAAATATTGAATGTCTAGCGTACTAAAGGAAACTCTGCTGGTGTAGTGGTTAAGTACTGTGTCTGCTAACCAAAAACTGAACCAAAAATTGAAACCAAAAATTGAAATCCACCAGGCACTCCTTAGAAACTCTATGGGGCACTTCTCCCCTGCCCTGTAGGACCACTGTGAATCACAATCGACTTGATGGCAGTGAGTTTTGGGTTTTTTTCAGTGTACCAAAATTGTTTGCAAAACAATGCAGGATTCATATGTGTTTGTCACTAGGACGAAATATATTGAAACTTTAACCTCAGAATGGATTTTAAATAGTTTTCAATGTATATTTCAGTGTTTTCTAAACATCATATAATAATGAGATACATATTGGTACATTCTGTATAATAAAGCGTGTATCTATGTAGCATTCCGAGCCTCTAGGTGATGCACACAGTTAAGCCCTTGGCTACCAGCTCAGAAGTCAGTGGTTTGAACTCACCCAGAGACACCTCAGAAGATCTGCCTGGTGGTCTGCTTCCAACGGTCACGGCCTTGAAAACCCTACATTGTGTTGACACACTGCACACATGGGGACACTGTGAGTTGGAATCAACTCAACAACAACTAATAACAGTCATGCAGAACTCAGAAGGAGCTACGCCTCAGTGGATGTGAGAGTCTGGTACCTTTTGCAGCAGAATGAAACGCAAGTGGACATGGTCCTGAATGCTGACAGCACCTCATCCATCAGGAAATGACTGTCGTGCACAGTACGTGGGACCACTTGCAGCAGAATGAAACAGAAGTGGAAGTGGTCCTGAACGCCCGTGGCATCTTGTCCACTGGGAGACCATGGTGTGAGGAGCTGTGGGGATCAGAAGCAGAATAAAAACGTGACAGCTCACTCAGGATGCTTACCATCACCTTCCTGAGTGCCTGGATTTTCCTCCATCAGGAAAACCTCAGGGCCATTTTGACTGTCATTTGTGAGCTTTTGGGTGTGTGTTTTTGGTTTTTCTCTTTTCAGCCACATCAGGACATGAAAGGGTACAGATAGAGAGTAGAAGGAAAAATCAGTCCCCAAGCCATGAGTGTCTGCAGCTTCCATGCCATTTATATCCTAACTCAAGTTAATATTGATCTCTTCTTCCTTCTCTTATGTCTCTAGTATACTTCACATAATGTATTTGTAGTGCACCTCAAGGTTCAGAGAACTTCTGGGAACGTTATTTGGATGTAGGCTTATTTAAGTGTTGTAGTCAGTTTGCTTTTCATTCTTTCAAGCTTGTTTGTCACAATCACATTTTCCATGTTTCAAACACATAAGAATTACAGTCTTAAACAACCCGGTGTGGAAAGTATATTCTAGAACTTTTCCTTCCGGGATCCTTCTAAGGCAGCAGGATACAATTTGCTTATCCGCTCCGTTCAGCCTATGTTCCGGCTTGCTGACTCACCGGAACTGGAGTCCTCTCACACGGTGGTGAAGAGCTTGGCTGCCAGTGAAGAGGTTGGCAGTTCAAGTTCACCAGCTGCTCCTTGGAAATCTTGTGGGAACGGTTCTCCTCTCTTCTGTGGGATCACTATGAGTCAGAATCGACTCAACAACTATGGGTTTGGTTTTTGTTAACCCCAGAAACACCGTTTACAAAGAGAAACAGATAACTGGCCAGGTGTTTGACAGCAACAAGCAAAAGCATTCATTGAATTATTCTTATTGAATCATTAAATCCTTTTTTGTTTAATTTGATCATGAATGTTGAATCCAATGAAGTTGCTATGGGTGTTTGTTAACAAATAAATAGGGGCATTGCTGTGTATTAAAAAAAAAAAGTACTGTCCTTTGGAGCTAAACTAATTATATTATTAAATGGAATATACCATATGAATTTCCATACACTACAGTCTGTCTTCTGTTAGTTAATGATACTCTTCTTTTTTTTTAGATAGCAGCCGGGGTAAACTTGGGGCTGTAACCTACTGAAACTAGGTTATCTACAGTACCATCAACCCACCAATGTCACAGCCAATGAAAATATCAGCACTGAGCTTCCGTGATTCTCCAGAGGCCCACCTTTTTCAGTTTTCACTTTGGGACTGGGAAATGATATCTTTCATCAAGTCTTAGGAATGGAAAAGGTTGAGCATCTGGGAATCTGTGTAAGCTACTCAACACCTGTTTATTGAGAAACGAATGCATGCTCAGAACTGTGCTCAGAACGGCAGATACAGATGAGTAAGACATAAACAGTTTAGAGGTTAACTTCCACCCGAGTATTAGCTCTGCTATATCCTTGGCAACTTCTTGCGTTTAATAACTGGAACTAGAATCCCAAACCGGGCCTGAGTTTTTAGCTCCTGAGCTAGATATATGAGCACAACAAACCTCAGTTTTTTTCCCTCCACCATACACGTGAAGAACAATATTCACAGGCAAGACCCACTCATGGGAGACCTTTCTCTCCCACTTGATAAAGATTCCTAGAATGTAATTAAGAGGTATGTTTGTAACTCTGACCCTTCCTAATATTTTGAAAATTAAATCATGTGAAATTTCAAATTTCTGATAGCAGTCCTCATCAGTAATGACTCTGCGGTGGAGGCTCTGTACAGGAACGCTGCATGGTGGCCGTCGTACCTTTGTAGAGGATGTGTTTTGATGTGTTAGGGCTTAGGGAGAGGGCAGTCATTTGAAGTATTCATCGCCTGTTACACTCTCCATGCAATCTTGTCACTGTTATTAAATGCCATTGAGTGAGTTCCAACTCATAGCAACCCTACATACAACAGAATAAGACACTGCCTGGTCCTGTGTCATCCTCACAGTTGTCCTTATGCTTGAGCCCACTGTTGTAGCCACTGCATTAATCCATCTCCTCGAGGGTCTTCTTCTTTTTACCAAGCATGATGTCCTTCTTCAGGGACTGATTCCTCCTGATCACAGGTCCAGAGTGAGTGAGATGCCATCCTTGCTTCCAAGGAGCATTCTGGCCATCTCTTCCAAGACAGAACTGTTGGTTCTTTTGGCAGTCCATAGCAATGTGATTACTGCAAAAATAGCCTACACTGCAAGGGCCACAAAAGATCACTTGTTTGGGGCAGTGGTTTGGGACATGTAGCCCATAGCAGCAGTTCGGAACCACAGAGCGTACTGATCTGATTACTAAAAACAAATGCAGTGATTGATTTGTTCCAGAATAAAAATTGGTAGCCAATACCAATTTCTGTCAAGCTCACTAGCTCATGGTGACCCTATGTGTGTCAGAGTAGAACTTAGCTCTATAGGATTTTAAAACAAAAAACAGTGTTTGCTGAATGAACTTGGTTGTTGAGTCACTAGATAGAGGTAGAATGGTGTTCTGCAAAGAGAATAGATTTAGGGACCCAGATATACTCACTTGCTAGTTGAGAGGCCATGGCTAAGCCTCCTGAATTCTCCAGATTCTCTAAGTGTCTCTGATAACATGTTGCTGGTAATACTTGTCTAACTAATCTCCAGGATGGCTGTGAAAATCATGTGGGAAAAGACGAATGAAAGTTCTGTGTTGAACAAAGAAAAGTGCCTGTGAGTAGTGAACATCTTTAAAAGCTCTCTTCTATAGGAGATCAAATGGTAAGAAATTACTGTAAAGCAAAAATAAGAAGGTAAGGTGGAGGCAGGGAAACTAGAGTACTGGAAATGGTACAACCAGAATGGAATTAATGAGAACAACACATTTTGAAAAATGTCACCGGTATCACTGACTAATGTGTGTAGAAATTGCTCAGTGGGAACTTAATCTGCTGTATAAACTTCCACCTTAAACACACACACAAAAATGTTATATATATATATATATTTAAATATTTAAATATATATATATATTTAAAAAAAGGGAAGTTCTGTTTGCTATAAAAATGCTTATAGCTCAGAGAAAGATTAGCCCAGAGGACCAGTGGACCACACGTACCACAGCCTCCATTGCCCCGAATCCACTGCAAATAGATGGTGCCCGGCTACCACCACTGACTGCTCTGATGGGCATCACAGTGGAGAGTCTCAAACAGAGCTAGAGAAAAATGTAAAAGAAAACTCAAACAAAGTTCTGAAAAAGACCAGACCTCCTGGTCTGACAGAGACTCAAGAAATCCCGAGAGTATGGCCCCCAGACATCCTTTCAACACAGTACTGCAGTCACTCCTGAGGTTTGCCCTTCAGCCAAACAATAGACAGACCCATGAAACAAGCGATAACACACCTAGTTCATCCATATGTGTGACACTAATTGGGGACACTGGCCCAAAAGCAAAGACGAAAAGGCGGAGAGGGATAGGAAAACTGGATGAGTGGAAATAGGGAACCCGAGGTCCAGAAGGGGAGCATGTTGACCTGTCACAGGGTTGGCAGCTATTAATTGTTTACGGAGAAACTAATCTGCTTGTCAACTCTCACCTAAATCACAATTTAAAAAAAAAATGCATGTATCTCTGTCCTTAATCCATCTGTGATACCATGAGACACTTAGAAATCTATCTGCAAGTGGCTGCTGTCACTGATGACAATAATGTCATTGCCCTATGATGAAGCCACTTCATCCCACCCAGCATTCCTGAAATGTCAGTGCAGGCCCAGGGTCTGTGGGAAAAAGTCAAAAGGAGGCTGGTCAGAGGAATGTAGTGGCCGTTCCCAGGGCCCTGTGCACAGCGTGGTCCCCTGTGCGTTGTCATTCCTGGGTCTGCCCTCGTGTCACTTCGGGACCATAACAGATGGATGGGTGTGATGCTGGGGCTGTCTGTCTGCTGGATCCAGGCCCCTGCCTGTCCGCGGGCATGAAGCCTTCCCTGCCTGTCATTCCCATCGCACATGCAGATGGGTGATCCAGAGGCCATCTGTCTTCACAGCACTGAGGAGTCTGTTTTCAGGGCCTTTCCTTCTGTGAAATGGGTGGGACAAGGTGACTCTTGGTCCCTGCTCACTGCCACCCACTAAGCTGAGGGCTCTGGCACAGGTCTCAGCATGTAGCTCCATGGTGGGAGGGAAAAGGGAGCCAGGCTGGCTGGTGGGCATTGGAGGGAAACAAACCAAAAATTGCCAGTGAGTTGGCTCTGAATTACAGTGACCCTGTGAGTGTCAGAATAAACTGTGCTCACAAGGTCTTTCAGTGGCTGATTATTCGGAAGTTGGTCACCAGGACTTTCTTCTGAGTTACCTCTGGGGTGGATTCAAACCTCCAGTCTTTCAGTTAGCAGCCAGCAAATTTGTACGAGCCCAGGAGTGAAAGTGGAGAAGAAGAATAGAATCATTCTGCTTCGAGTGTTATTCTGTTTTGTTTCTGCTTACCTGAAGCAACTGGGCATCAAAAAACTGCAATATACAATCCTGACCTTAAGTACTTGTTGTTTCTCTGTTGGTAGGTGTCAGCTTCAACTCATAGCAACCTTGGATGCCACAGAGTGTGCCTGGTCCTGTGCGATTCTCCCAGTCCTTGTTAGCCTTGCCCGTTGTTGCAGCCCCAGTGTCAATCCATCTTGTCGACGGTCTTCCTCTTTTCTGCTGACCCCGTACTTTATCAAGCACGGTGTCCTTCTCCGGTGACTGATCTTGACAGGTCCAAACTATGTAAGATTTAGTCTCTCCATCCTAGCTTCTAAGGAGCACTCTGGCTGTGTTTACATTACAATTACTAGTCAAAACCTAGAGAACAATTTAAAAGCACTTCAAACAAATAAGAACATATTATATAATAACAATAGAAATTAAACCCCATTGCTGTCATGGCCATAGCAACTCACAGCAACCCTGTAGGACAGAACAGAACTGCCCCATACGGTTTGCAAGGAGTGTCTGGTGGATCTGAACGGCCAGTCTTTTGGCTAGCAATCTTAGCTCTTAACCACTACACCATCGGGGTTTTCATATTCTTAAAATATTCGCTAATCGACAGTGTGTTTAAGATTTTCACTGGGCTGGCTGAAGTGAATAGATTATCCAATTGCTTTGACAGCATGTCATCTCAGTCAGAAAGTACTGAAGGAGGATGCTGCTTCTTTGTGAATATTCAAAATTCCCAAGTACCAACTTCATTAATGGAATTATCAGTCCATTAAGAGAGTAATGGAATTGAAATGGTTCAATGCAGTTCAGCCAGCACTTAGTAAGCTTATTCTATATGCCAGAGGCAGTGCTGAAGGCCACAGATGAAACATGAATGATGTAGTCCTCACCCTACTATAGATATCAACCCTATTTCCTCAGTTTTGCCTTTTCCATCGTGACCATCCTAATACTTGTAGTTGCTTCTTCTCTATTAGTCCTGTTTACTTCAAAAGCCATACACAGGAACAGAGGCAGGAGAGAGCCAAAAGACTGTATCCACTGGAAAATTCAGCATGCATAAAAATTAAGTGGACCATTTCTCAGAAGTAATTGGAGTAGCATGAGTCTGAATCAGCATGATGTCTTGCAGATAATGCAGTGAACAGAAGAGCTTATTGAGAGTAATGCCATGGTGATTATGGTGGCGGTAGTGCCATCAGGTTGGTACCAAATCATGATTTGATCCTGTAGGATAGAGTAGAACTCCCCCATTGGGTTTCCAAGGAGGGGCTGGCGGATTTGAACAGCTGACCCTTTTGGGTCACAGCCGAGCTCTTAACCGCTGCACCACCAGAGCTCCAAATGATGGTGGTAGTGGTGAAGAGAATGACAGCAATAGAAAACTGTCACTGCCTTTCCGCTATCTTTGGTCTCTTTAATATCTATGCTAGGTCTTTCTCGATGTGTGGTAGTCATATTAAATAACAGCGGCAGGTACACCATGATTCTGTCAAGAGAGCAATTATACTTTTCTCAGGAATCAACTTGGTCTTGTGTGATCACAGCCATGGGAGGCCTATCAGACAACATCAGCTACTTCTGGAAGCCCAGAAATCTCATGGTCCCATGAATGACTTTCCTATTTGCTTCAGAGAAATAGAGGACTTTTCACAACCTTGCATATGAACACTGGCCACTTAACCCACCACGAATGTATGCTGGCTGCTTCTCTCATCAGAAATGATCTTTCCTGGAAAGCCCTATCCTCAACCTCTCCTTGAGAACTGGAAAAACTTGGCCAGGGAAAATAGCATCATGGATTAGTCTTAATAACTGTCCAGAGGAAAAGCAGGAGGAGAGGTACAGCAGGTAGACATTGTTTCAAACATCAAGTCCCTCCCTTTTTACTATTACGTGATGTTACTCTGTGCCAATAAGAAAATGCTTTGTTCTTCTTAGTACAAACTTGGCTCTTTTAAGAACATTCGCATTGCCATCAAGTTGATTCGGACCCATAGGGTTGCTATGAGTCAGAATTGACTCAACAGCAGTGTCTTTGGCTTTTGGCTTTAACAATGGAATTAAGCCATATATGCTTCTGCTCATGAAATTTGAGATAAACTCAGCAAAATGCCCCTAGCTACTTTTGCTAATCTTGGCCACCTAATGGTACAGAAACTGTGAAGCCTGAGCCATTCTGCACTTCAAATGCCAGGCAACGAGGAAAGGAAAGAGAAAGCGGCTAATGTTCTTGGAGGACCAATAGTGTTCTGGGTTCAATACAGGTTATCCTCGACTTACTGTGTGTTTGAGTTATGATGAACAACACTTACAACTGTCTCTTTTTTTTTGGTACATCTTTCTAATATGTACTACATATAATGTTAAAATGTATCTGTAAGTTTATAAGCAGTTTCCAATCTTGAAAGACACATAGAGATCATATTTATAAAGATACTGGTAATGAAAGACAATAATGATGGACAATAAAAAACAATGGAAGTATTCAGCTTACAGCAGAACCAACTTATGATGGAGTCATTGGAACAGAAACCTATCGTTAAGTCAGGAACCACTTGTACTTCATGTGTTACTTCTCTCACTAACAATACAGCATGTGTTATATCCTGAGGTTTATACTACATGCTTCGGACAGAAATGTTACTGAGACCATGTCCCACCATCAAGAAGCCCATACTCCTACATGGTCACACAGTGATAGTCCTGTGTGGCGTTATAGTCTTTGATAAAATGCTTTAGGGTCACAGAGGAGGAAAAAGCCTTCAGGAATTCATTACTGTCCTAGTTTCCAAATTAAAGAATTGGTACCCATCTGAGAACTTTATTATGATTGTACCTCTAGGGAGTAGAGAGTCCTGTGTGACTCTACCACTTGTCTTTTTGGGAATTCTGTGCTGCTTTCAAGGATAACCCAGTGGAGTGGCTTAAAGCATTGGTGATGATCCAGTGAATCTGTTCCAGAAAGCTAAGAAAATCCCATTCCCAATGATTAACTGATCATTTCTTTCATTATCAGAACAATTTCCTTAATTTCTCACATTATCTAACCTACTCACTAGCTAAGCTCTTCACAGATTAGCCTACTGATACACCTGGCCCCTCTCATCTGCTTGTGTATACAAACATGTATATATTTCTGTAAGCATAATTCTGTATTTATGTACTGCAGAACATAAGCAGAAACAGACAAATTTTATTCAAGATACGCAGGACAAAACTGAAATGGAAACATAGAGGAAACCTTGTCCACAGTCTCAACGTCCGTATGAAACATGGAGATGGTTCTAGAAAGGCGGGTGGCTGAGTGTGAGGGTGAGAAGCCGTCTGGGTAGCCGCCTCGGAGCTAGCCAGCTATTAAGTTTCACGATATCTTAAGATGATAAGTAGTCCCTGTATTTGAATTGTTTTGGTATGAGCCACTTGAAAAACATTAAATATTTCTCTTCAAAGATACAGTAAGCCAAAATATATATGTGTGGAAAGTTCACAAAGCCATTGGTACATAATCCAGTGTTGACTTTTAATTTAGAAATAACTAAACCAAATTGATCCCAGCCTCCCAACAATTTTCCCACTGTGGAGTGCGCATTGACTGGTATTTCCTTACTGTTTTTTCTCATTGCTGCTCTTTCTCTTTATTATTTTATTATAATAAGTAATCTGATTGAACTTGCATGAATTTATATATTATCAAGCACATAAATTCCTTTGGTCATCTTTCTAGACTAAGGTTTCATCTTTTTCTATTTGCATTTTAAGAAATTTTATGTGAATGTAGAACATACAGAAAAGTGCACAGATCACAATAGCAGAGCATTATGATTTTTCACAAAAGGAACGCAACTGTGTGGTCAGCACCCAGATCAAGAAGCAAAACACTTCCAGCATCCCAGAAGATCCCCTCTGCCTCCTTCCCAAGTCATGCTACCCCTACTCACCCCCCACACCAGGACCATTGTTATTTGAACTTCTGACACCAAGTAAAAATATGTATTTTCTTCAGTTTTGTATTAATGGAATCATATATTCTTTATGTCTCTAGCTTCTCTTGCTTATGTTTATAAGATTGCCCAACACAGCTTATTCTAATTACTTTCCAGTAGTTCACTGTCCATTTTATAGCTGACGCTCATTTAGGCTATTTCCGGCTTGTGGTTGTTACAAGTAGTACTGACAGGGACATAGTAGTTCAAGTCTTTTAATGCCTTTTTGGCATATACCTAGGAAGAGGATTGCTGGGTCACAGGGTATATAGGTAGCCTGCTTTAGCAGATACTGCCAAAGGTGTTTTCTAAATGACTGTGCCAGCTTACACTCCCATAGAACTGCATGGGAGATCCTGTGGCTCACTAACACTTGGCAATTGTCAGTCTTTTAAATCTTAGCTTTTCTAGTGCTGTGTAGCATTGCTTTGTTGTGAATTGTAACTTGAATTTTTCTAACAAGTAACAGGGTTAAGCCATTTGTTCACATGCTTACCTACCATTTGAATATTCTCTTTTGTGAAGTGCTTATTAAGTCTTTACCCATTTTTGTTTGGGGCTCTCTATCTTTCTTTTATTGATTTGTGGGAAATTTTTCTATATCCTGGAAGGAAGTCCTTTGTAAGATATATGCCTTGCCAAAAGCTTTTATTTTCACAGTTTTTATGGTTGTTATTTTGGATGCAACTCCACTCCTCACCTTTTTTTCTTTATGGCTAATGAATTTTATACCCTGTTTACAAAGTCTGCTCTCCTGAGGTCACAGAAATATCTCCTATGTCTTTTTTTTTTCCCCGAAAGCTTTAATGTTTTAAGTTTTGATATTTAGAACCACAAACAATCAGGAATTATTTTTGTGATATGATGTTAGGTAAAGGTGAAGATCTGGTTTTCTTTTTTCTCTGTGGATACCAAACTGAGGCTGTATGTGATGTCACTTCATAGAACGGATGTCTTGCCTTCTGTGAGACTGACAGAGTGGAGGAAGTTCACTTAAGTCTAGTCAAGGTCAAAGTGATTTGAATTCATTGGCCATTTTTGCTTGAGTCCATCTACATCTTTTCTACCCCTGCTGATAGTGTAACCCTTTCTTCTTTTTCGTCTTCTTTCCCTTTTTTCTCAAAGCGTCAGTAAACTGACTCCTTCCGTGTACAGTTCTATCACTCACCTGTCAGTTGGTCATACTCTGGTGGCTTGCTTGTCACTGTGATGCTGGAAGCTACGCCTTCAGTAGTTCCAATCCGGGCAGGCTCACCTAGGGTGGACAGATTTCAGCAGAACTCCCAGACTAAGACAGACTGGGAAGAAGGATCTGGTGATCTACTTCTGAAAAAACTGGCCAGTGAAAATTTTGTAGATAACAGCTGAATGCTGATACAGTGCTGGAAGACGAGCCCCTCAGGTTGGAAGACACTCAAAATACAACTGAGGAAGAGCTACTCTGAGCTGCAGTATTGAAAGATCCTATCAGCAAAAAATTGAATGACACAGGAAACATAGAAAGAAAATGGAATTGGTTGACGATCAGCCACAAGAACTAACAGCACCAAAGGAAGAAGTCCAAGCTGCACTGTAGGGAACAGTGAAAGGAAATAGTGAAAAACCAGTCTCTAGGAACTGACCAGTACCAACTGAGATGTCTCAACAAGTAGATGCAGGGCTGGAGTTGCTCACTCCTCTGTGTCTAGAAATTTGCAAGACAGCTGCCAGGCCAACTGACTGGAAGAGATCCATATCTGTGCCTATTCCAAAGAACAGTGATCCAAGAGAATGCAGAAATTATCTAACAATATCATTAATATTGGCAAAGAATACCAAATATATCATGGCCTGCCGGGAGGATGAACAGATCTGTCTTGGAAGAAGTACAGCCAGAATGCTCCTCAACAACCAGTATGGTGATACAGAATCAGGACTTTGGATGTGTTATCAGGAGGGACAAATTCCTGGAGAAGGACATCATGTTGGTAAATAGAGGGTCAATAAAAAGGAGGAAGACCTTCAGTGAGATCAGTCGACGGAGTGGCTGCAATAAGGGGCTCAAGCCTAACAACGATCAGAAGGATGGCAGTACCCGGAAGTGTTTCACTCTGTTATACATGGGATCACAGTGAGTCAGAACCAAGGCGATGCACCCAACAACACCGTTAATATCATACATGAGTCAAATTTTGCTGAGTATCATTCAAAAACAGCTGTAGGCGTGCATCAACAGGGAACTGCCAGAAGTTCAAGCCACAGGCAGAAGAGGACCTGGAACAAGAGACATCACTGCTGGGGTCCAACGGATCCTGGCTGAAGGCAGAAATACCAAAAAGATGTTTACCTGCATTATACTGACTATGCAAAGGCACCGGACCGTGTGGATCATACCAAATTATAGATAACACTGAAAAGAATGGGAACTCCAGAATATTTAATTGTGTTTGTGAGGAACCTGTGCATTGACCAAGAGGCAGTCATTCCGATAGAAAAATGAGACACATCGTGCTTGCTAAAGTAGAAGGTCAGTGAAAAAGAGGAAGACCCTCAACAAGATGAGTTGACGTGGTGCTGCAGCAAGGGACTGCAGCGGCGACTCTGAGGACGGATGATGCCAGGCCAGGCAGTGTTCCATCCTGCTGTGCACGGGTTGCTATGAGTCAGAACCGATGTGTCAACAACACCTGACCACAACAGTAACAGTTTACGGTTCTGCCGGTTTTGACAAAGCAGGCGGTTGTATAATTACTACCACAATCAAGATGTAGAGCAGCTCCCTCACCTTCTTCCCTCCCTGGACTCTGAGACACCAAGAGACTGCTGAGAACTCTGTTTTGCTTCTCAAAAGGCTTCGGCTTAGTTTCTCCTCTGTATCCTTTTAACTGATGTAAACTTAGGTTAAAGACTCAGCAAATGCTTTAAGGGGGATATCTTTGAGTGTGAGGTCACCTCTCAGGTCTTCCTACTCTCCAGCATTTCTGTCCCTCAAATCCTGGTCACTGCAGCAAGTCTCCTATGTCTTCTCTGGGATTTTGAGTTTGGGTATTTTATCTAGATTTTTGCGTTGTTCTCACTGACAGCATTGGGCTCCCACACCTAAATAGTTATTGACATTAAGCAGAATCATTGAAACCATTCTCCCAAACGTGTTTTCATATCAACCTCATAATGTAAAAGCTGGGAACCCTGGTCCCGCCATGGGATGAGTCATGGAACGAGCTTTGAACTCAGACAAATCTGAGTTTAAATTCCAACTCCACCATTTACTAAAATGCGACAGTGGACCTGAGTCTCAGTTTCCTTATTTTCAAGTGGATATGATAAGAACTATTCATAAGGAAACTTGGGCTTAAGCATAAAAACAATAGTGGACACGACACAAGCCCAGGCAGTATTTTGTTCTGTTGTTCATGGGGTTGCTGTGAGTCGGAACCGACTCAGTGGCACCTAACAACAACAACATGATAATAACACAATTTTGCAGTCTTCTTTTAAAGAATAAATGAGATAATAGTTATCAAGTACCTTGCGTGTCATCAGCCTTCAGTCAACTGTACGTACTACAAGGGTCCCTATGAGTTGAAACTGCCTTGACAGCAGTGGGTTAATTTTTTTATTGCCAAGCTGATGTGACATATTATCACTGAGATCTGTGAAATAAATGCGTCTCATAGAAACCAAGGGAAAAGGGTGAGTGTGGGTGGTCCTGAAATGTAATATTCTTTTCTGAGCACCCTCTTAGATGCTGAGAAGGAGGAACTTGGATGAGCGTGTGTGATTCGCAGCCACGACAAGGTTATTCACAGATACTCAGACACGGACGGTGCTTTTTTTATTTCCTTAAAAGGTCATAGAATTATACATAAACCATCTGAGTCAAGGGGATCTTAAAAGCTTATTCCAAATGTTTCATGTTACACATGAGGGAATTGAGAGGCCAAGAGCTGTTAAATGACTGGTTCAAGGTCGATTCGCTCATTAGTGTCTGTTTAAATCAACTAAATGCCTCAAGATCACACATTCCACCTCCTCTAGAATACTCCGTGCTTCAATATTCAGCTCTAAATATGAAACAGAGACAATTCACAGGAGACAATTGTTCATGTTTTATTGTTACTGGCTCATTCTAACTCAAACTCGGAGATCTATTTTTAAATATTTTATTTTAATTTCCAATCCCACAAATTATGTGACTTCCTGCCAACTCAGACTGAAATAGCTACTTACCATTCCTTTCTCATTCCAAACATTATGTCCTGTAGCTTTTCCTTCTTATGTCTGTTATTAAGAAATAGTCTGCCTTGCCCTCCAACCCACAGGACAGAAAGGAGCTCATGTATCAGGTCAAAGGGGGATAAGCTGAGGGTCTCTGCCATTGTAGACACTGGAGGCAAAGGGCAGGGACAAGCTACCATCACCATGACCCAACAGCAACAACAAAAACACTGTCACTGTCACCACCACCATCACCACCAACCACCACCACAATCTTCACTGTCATTATCAGCGCCACCACTGCTACCACCATCACCACCACCACTGCCGCCAACCACCACCATCACCACCACCGACCACCACTACCATACCAAGACCATCACCACCAACAACACAGTCACCAACAACACCACCACCACCACTGCCACAACCATCAACACCACCACCACCACAGTCATCGCCCATTACCACTGCCACCACCGTCGCCGCCACCACTGCCACCAACCACCACCATCACCACCACTGACCACCACTACCGTACCAACACCATCATCACCACCATCACTGTCACCGACACCAACACTGCCACCACCATCACAACTACCACCATCGTCTCCACTGCCACTATCACTGTCACCATCAACAACACCAATAGCACGATTAGCGTCTGCAACAATACTATCCTCAGGCCTTCCTGCAAAGGCAGCACTTTCAGGATGATTTTTTTTTTTTAATTTTTATTTAACATAACTGAGTGAAAATGTACATTCACATATAAATTTACATGCCCCCCTATATGCAGCTTCCACTGCTCTCCCTGTCCAGTGACAGCACACTATTCCTCTCTGCTCCATACATGTCTCATCCTCCCAACAGCCTCCTTTCCCCTCCTCTCCGTCCGCTCCCCTTCCTCCAGCCAGAGGTCAGCAAGATGATATCCTATAGATGTATAGAACCATAAAGTGCTTCCAATATATGGTCACTCTGCATTGCCAAGTCCAATCCATTGCTGTCCAAAGAGTGGACCTTTGTTACAATTTATGGGAAAGGGCAGCATCAGGGCAGGGGTCAGGATGATTTTTGAGTCAGTCCCTTTCAGATTTTGGTACTCTGCTAATGGGTTTAGTAGCTCAAATTCCACTTGAACCAAATAACTTGGGAAACTTTCTTGATCACAGAGCATATGGTCATAAGCACCTTTCCCTCACACCACGAGCCTCGAGGTCTCTGCCTGAGACACTGTTGGCTCAGGTCTCTACATGGGGTGACTCCCTCCTGGGAATGTGCTTTCAGCCTGGAGGTTTCCTCCTCAGAGATACCATCTTCACGAGGCAACCTCAAGCGGTCCTCCAGTGTCCTCTGCCACATCATAGTGTTTCGTTTACTGAGGACTGAGAATGCGTATATTGTCTGTGCCCCACTGAAATGTGAGCATTGCAAAAGCAGAGTCTTTGCTCATCTTCACAGGTCTGGGCCTGGCTCAGAGTACTCCTCCAGCAAACCAACCAACATGGGCACACGCTGACTACGCCCCTGGCTTCACTGCTTACCAGCCGTGCAATCTCAGCAAATGACTGAAGCACTATGAGATTATTAGTCAATCTGTATCGTAAGATAAGGTTATGCATCTCACCAGATTGTTACAGTGATCCAGTGGGATGGATGGATGGATGCCAAGTGTTCAGGACTGACCACTGTAAAGCACCTGGTTAATACCAGTTATTCTTTTTCCTCCTGGAGCCCCTGGGGGTTGAAAATGGTTCATCTGCTTGGGTGTTAACCAACAGGTTCAAGCTACCCAGTGCTGCTTTGGAAGAAGGGCTGGTGATGCACTCCTGAACAATCAGGCGATGAAAAGCCTTTGGAGCACAGTGCTACTCGGACACACCGGGAGTCACCATGAGTGGGGTTAATCTGACAGCAGCTGATTTAGGGCTTTTACTCTTATTTACTCTGTTTAACCATATAAGGTAAAAATTAAAATTACTGAAAACTAGATTCTTCCTGTTAGCTATATAAGCCCATTGATTTTTCTAAAGGATCCTTAATATAATTTTTGCCAAATGACTCCCTGTTTTCATAAGTTATTACAGATAAGAACTTCTCCTCTCCTGGCCCCTTACAGAAAACAGCATTCTATAAATGCTTGTGGCTGGAATTGTGAAGTAGGGTTTTTGCCATTCGGGTGGATGTACACTGGCAGTGTTTTCCCATCTCTTCTGTCTAGAGAGAAGCTAGTTGATGTTTCTTTTACTGTTGGACAGCTTTCGCTAGAGATTTCCTGAGAACTTTAGTGGAAACCTTTTTCGGCATAGTCACTTAAGTGCTACATCTGCTAACCAAAAGGTTGGCAGTTTGAATCCAGAAGGCAGTCCTTGGAAAGTCTAGGAAGCAGTTCTACTCTGCACTGTAGGGTTGCTATGAGTTAGAATCGACTCGACAGCACTCGGTTTTCTGTTTGTTTTTTTGTTTTGTTTTCAAGTATTATTCTTGTATAAATCTGACTTAGATGAAAAACACCTCTTTTTCTCTTACGATGCCTTATTCAGTTGGGTCCCCCACAGTGAATGCTTTCACCTAAAACCCATGTTTAGCCCCATGTCTGAGCAGACACTTGAATCAAAGGAGGAATAAATAGCATCTGGTTGTTGGCCACTGTCTTGGAGGGGACCAAGGGGAAGACAGGCTTGTTGGCTGAACTGAGTCCTGCTCCCTTTCTCCCTTCCCCTCTCTCTGCACCCGGGGCTATCCTCCTCCACACTATGTCCTGTCTCGACTCAGTTTTGCCCAGTGAAGCCCGGCAACTGCCTCCAAGCCGGGTCAGCTGGAATCTGTGTGCTGCCGGGCACTGGTTAAACAGGACACTGAGTCAAGGGTCCCACAGGACATCCATCTCAAGTGGCAAGATAACTCCTAACACTAGGGAAACTTCAAATGCAGGGTGAGAGCTGCATCAACTTCCTGGCCCTTATACCCTAAACCTGAAAAATAGAAAGGAAAAGAATATGGAAATCAAACTCCACAGTTGAAGTCACCTTGCCACTTACTTCATGTTTTCTAAATAAAGCTTCTCTAGGGCATAGTGGGTTAATTGCTATGCCTGCTAACCAAGAGGTCGGCAGTTCAGATCTGCCAGGTGCTCTTTAT
This sequence comes from Heterohyrax brucei, assembly GCA_028571685.1. Taxonomy (NCBI): domain Eukaryota; kingdom Metazoa; phylum Chordata; class Mammalia; order Hyracoidea; family Procaviidae; genus Heterohyrax; species Heterohyrax brucei. The sequence goes on along the minus strand of CM053147.1, from coordinate 14,154,894 downwards.
TTATTTATTTATTTAACATAACTGAGTAAAAATGTACATTCACATGTAAATTTACATGCCCCCCTATATACAGCTTCCACTGCTCTCCCTGTCCGGTGACAGCACACTATTCCTCTCTGCTTGCCAGGTGCTCTTTAGAAACTCTATGGGGGCAGTTCTACACTGAACTATAGGGTTGCTATGAGTTGGAATCCACTTGATAGCACTGGGTTTGGTTTTTTTTTTTTAGTTTCTCTTTTTCAGAAGCAGACTGCCAGGCCTTTCTTCTGTGTGCCTCTGGGTGGGTTCAAATCACTAACTTTTCAGTTAAAGGCTAAACTGTTTGTACTATCCAGGGACTCCAAATCTACCTTTAGTCACTCCTAAATCTCAAAGCAAAACTCAGAGGATGGGGAGCACGGATAGGACAACTAGATAAACAAACACTGATTGTGTGGAAGGATTTGAGGACAGCATGTTGAATTTTTTTTTCCCTCAACAAATTTAAATATCTCTGAGTTTGTTAACTTACCAGAACAATCCATGCAGGCAGCACCTTGGTTCCTTATCATCATCACCGCCTTCATCTGAGGCCTGGGGTCAATGATGGAAAGACTCTAGGGGGTGAGCCAGCTGCTGTCAAGCAGATTCTGACACATGGTGACCCCGTGTGTCAGAGTTTTCACTGGCTGATTTTTTGGAAGTAGATCACCAGGCCCTGCTTTCAAGATCCCTCTGGGCACGTTCGAACCTCCAACCTTCAGGTTAGCAGGCGAGCACGTTAACTATTTACACCGCTGAGGATTCCTCTGTGGGGCAGGAGGTACTGTAATCTCCATCAGTGGCCGGATGCAGGAAACTTAAACTTTTTAAAGTGTAGTTTCCGAGGCCCTGCCCCAGAATTCTCTTAAGGTATCATTTTAAAAGCTCCTGGAGAAGATTCTGATATGCAGCGGTTTAAGAATCACTCCTTCAGAGTGCGGGTGCACCTTACGCTCCATAGGGCCCGGGACCACATATTAGTTCACAGTTGTGTCCCCACCACGGGCCTGGCTCACAGAAGGTACCTGATACAGAGCCAATCATAAATTTACATATCGAAACTGATCTTGGAACTATGTTTTCGTCTAAATGCAGTTCATGCTCTAATACTTACAGCTAATCATGTAGCAACTTTAATTTGGGGGGAAAGAAAGAAGGACAGAGATGACTTTGAGACATCAAAGAAAGCTAATGTAAGTTAGGAGCCCTGGAGGCACAGTAGATAAGAGTTGCGCTGCCAACTAAGAGGTCATCAGTTTGAACCCACAAGCCGCTCTGAGAGAGAAAGATGTGGCAGTCCGCCTCCATAAATATTACAGCCTTGGAAGCCCTGTGGGGCAGCTCTGCTCTGTCCCGTAAGGGTCCTTGTAAGTTGGAATCAATTCTGCAGCAATGGTTAACGCAAGTTGATAAACACAGAATTGAGCCTGCAGTTTCAGGGGGCTCAGAGCCTCCAGTGCACCCAGACGCTCCAGCCGTTAACTCCACGGGTGTTTTTTAATGACTTCCTGCGTCCTTCCCTTGGTGGCGTTCCTGGTTAAGTGCTATGACTGCTCACTGAAAGGCTGGCGGTTCTAATCCACCAAGCGCTCCTTGGAACCCCTTCAGAGCAGTTGTACTCTGTCTCACAGGGCCAGTATGAGCCTGAATTGACTCCATAGCAGAGAGTTTGGTTCGGTTTTGGTTTGTGTGCTGGCAGGGAACTGCAAGTACAAGAAGGCAGATTGTAAGCCCAGGTTTGGCAAGTTTTCTAGCTAGGCAACTGATGTCTGGTGAATTTTCTAAGAGCCCCTTCTCAGACTTAAAGAAATACCTCCAAAATCCAGCCTGCATGAGAACAAGAGGAACTTGAATGGAATTTGGAACTCTTATCACATTCTGGCTGTGTAACCTAGGTGTATAATTATGTTTTATCACTCCATCTAGATTTTAGATCCTTTAAGATCAGGGCTCAAATCCCCAGAATGCTGAGCAGGGAACTTGGAACGTGTTCATGATCTAATCCTCACTTACACGCATGCCTCTGGGACAAGCAGAAGGAGGTCGAGGAGGTTGAGCAAGGAGAGCTAAACAGCCTGTGACTGCTCAGGATGGTGCCTGACTTTGCTGGATGAATTTAAGGGGCTGTCACCAGGCCTGGCTCTTCAGTTTGCAAAACAGTCTTCGATGATGTCACCACTAGTGCTCCCCAAATGAATACAGGACAGAGATGACGAGCTGGGCAGGTTTTTACCTGTGAAACTTAGACTGAGAATCTAAGAATCCAGAATAAACTCCAAATAAGCCACAGCTTTTCTCTGAGCCACGCTTTTCCTAAAAGCAACACGGCAGAGGGCAGAGATGGGAAAGCGAGGTCTATTCACTCTGAAGGGCCACTCCAGAGTCTGCTTAGCAAATGAAAAGAAACAGTAAAAGCCAGAGGCTGCCTTTCCCATATTGACAAGGGCCCGGGGCATTTCTAGCTCTAGGGACTCCTGTTGGGGCAGGTCTAGGGTGTGACAGTGATTTATGTTATCATCCCTTTGGTCCTTCTAATGTCTAACATTGATTGCTGTGTTTCAAGTAAAAAAGTGATGACTCTGTGTTACCCACTAGTAAATTTCTATAATTATTTGTACTTCTCCAGACCCTTCTCTGCTGCTCATCAGTCAGATTCCTAATCACCTGCAACAGATAAGCTTTGAAGGTCTGAAGCTTAAACAAGGGGTGTCCCTGACCAGGTTCCCTCAGTCTCCTAGCTTTCAGTACTAACATTTGTAGCAGTCACTATTTCGTATGGACTACACCACTTTTTCAACCCATCATTTTGAATGATTCAGGTGCTGGCTCTATAATCGTTGCATTTTCTTGAAATACACAATAGGCTTTTGTTTTTTTTTTTTTTTTGTATTACTGCCTTATTTCGCCCTTAAGAGCCCAGGGTGCTAACCGAAAAGTGGGAAGTTCAAATCCAGCTAGAGGTACCTTGGAAGAAAGGCCTGGTGATCTACTTTTGAAAATTTAGCTCTTGGAAACCCTATGGAAAGCAATTCTACTCTGACACACGTGGGATTGCCATAAATTGGAATGGACTCAATGGCTCCTGGTTAAGATGCTAACCAACAAGGATACTTGAGGAAGAAATAGTGTTTTAAAATATATAGCCTACACGAACTAAAATTCATTCCTCTTAATGGTGTTTTCATTCTTCTTTTATTCCAGGATTATTGAAACATTTCAGGATCATCGCTTGAAATTCCACAGCAATTGGTGATTAGTCCAGAGACGCAGAGCGGACCTCTGATTGCTGACCCGTAAGTAGAGTTTATGTGATTTTCTTTAAGGAGCCAATGTTGTCAGTCACAGTTTGGGCCTGGTTTTTAAGATCCCAGCACCTCAAGAGGAAACCCTGGTGGTGTAGTGCTTAAGTGCTATGGCTGCTCACCAAAAGGTCAACAGTTCGAATCCTCCAGGCGCTCCTTGGAAACTCTATGGGGCAGTTCTGCTCTGTCCTAAAGGGTCGCTATGAGTTGGAATGAACTCAGTGGCAGTCAGTTCTTTTGGTTTTGCACTTCAAGACTCATTGTGAGGAATTGTTCTTTCTGCTGTGCCCCTCAGAGGTTAGTTACCAGCCAGTCAATCAGTTGCAATCTGTAAAGCTCTCCTTCAAGTTTAGGAAGAATTGTTTCCTGTTTTGTAATCTGATTGTTTGCTTCTTCCCCCCTCTTTTGTCTACTTTTAAAATTACAAAAGTCACATGTTCTTGTTATTTTAAGAACTTGAACCTAGTTTTTAATTAGCCACATTAAGTGCATGAACAGTGAAGGCCCTTTCTTTCTCCCTGCCACTAAATCCCAGCCACTCACCCTCCCACATGGAGCCGTGTTGAACCGTGGCAATGCTGAGAACTGTGAGCAACTGGACAAGACAGACCACTCTATGTGAATCAAAATTAATCATTTCAGATCCACTTATTCATTCAACAGATAGGATTTGTGCATCTGAGCATGTACCAGGCACTGCGCTAGGAGCTGGAGATCCAGGAAATAAGGAAAGCACAGTCCTTCTCCTCAAAGGTGTCCAGCTAGAGCAGGATACAGACCAGGTGGCAGGCAGCGACAGTGAAGTGAGATGAGTTCTGTGACAGAGAAGTACTGGAGCACTAGGGCAGTACATAAGAGGGATGCCTGAGCTCACCTGGAGGGAAGCAGTGGTCAGGAAAGCCTGCCCAGAGAGCTGGCATCCACAGAAACCTCTGCATTCTAGAACTTCCAGGTGGAGGGAGCAGCATCTTCCCAGAATCCAGAAAGAGCCTGAGATACCTTGAAAACAGGTCAGCCATCACTACGGATGAAGTGTAGTGTGATTGGCCCGCTTGTAGAAGTGCCACAACACACCCATTACAAGTATATTCTGATTTTAAAATAACAACCATGTGAAAAAAAGAATTTGTGAAACACGAACTTTCATTGCAAAAATAATTTCTATCAGGTTCCTCGGAACTGTGAACTTCCTTTTTGTTGCTGTTGTTATTTGCTGTCAAGGTGGCTGTGATTCATGGTGACCTTACGTCTGACAGAATGCAACCACCTGCGTGATGATCGGCTGTTTGTCCCGTTGTTGTCAGTCCACCCCGCTGAGTGTTTCCTTCACTCTCACTGACCCTCCACCTTGCCAACTATGATGGCCTTGTCTGGCAATTGGTCTTTCCTGATGACATGTCAAAAGTAAGGAAGATGTCTCACCGTTACCATCTAATTTACAAAAACTAAATGCATACAAAGTTTTTTGGAAGTCTTCATGCAAAGAGCCTTTTGTAGAATGGTTTCCTCAAAGCTCAGTATCGTTAATAACGTTTTCTGTTGATGGTAGCTGCTATTGAGTCAGTGCAGCCTCATAGCAACCCTATAGGTTGGAGTAGAACTGCCCCATAGAGTTTCCAAGGAGCACCTCTCGGTTAGCAGCCCTAGTGTTTCACTACTTTGCCACCAGGGTTTCTGGGAAATTTTTCTAACCCAGCTAAAATGAAAGTCTCTCCAACATCACTTGACTATCCATCTCAAAATCCCAGAATAAATGTTGAACTGGGATTCATGACTCCTCCCCCAGATAGAAGTCTTGAATTTTCATTTTCTCCTGCTGATGTAATATCCTAAGCTAGTTCCTGATCAATAATGAAGTTGTCATTTCTAGAGAACAATAAAGAGATGGTGTATCAACCTTCCATGGTGAAGGAGCTCACCTTTCCACCAACACTGGTGATTTCAGAAGTGTCTTCTTTTCCCAAGGTTGCCGTAACAAAATATCACAAAGTTGGTTGCTTTGAAGAAGAGAAGTGTATTATAGTTCTGAAAGTATCAGCAGGGCTGTGCTTTCTTTGAAGTCCCTAGAAGATACCTCCAGATCTCTTCCAGATTCTGGTAGCACTTCTTAGCTTAGTTGGGTTTGTGGGAGCATATGGCTTCATATGGCTGTCTTCTCCTCGTGTCTCTTCATAGCTGTTTTCACTTATATGGGATCAGGGCCTGCTCTACTCTGCTATAACCTCACGTTAACTGATACCTCTCTGAAGGTCCTATTTCCAAACAAGGTCAACTGTACAAGTACTAGGGCTTAGAACTTCAACACGTTTCTTTTGAGGGGCTCACATTCAATCCACAACAAGGAGCTCCTAATACCCCATAATTGCAACAAATCCTTCTCACCTGGGTGGGGAAAGAAATCCCATCAGCAGAAAGAAGGGCAGATTTCAGAAGCTCCTGAAGGCTCAAAAAGCCAAACAGACTTCACTCATTCACAGTTTTGCCAAGGTTGGACCCAGTAGCAAGAACAGTCTTCTGGGAATATCACACAGTTCTCAGTCAGTTATTGCTTCAGGATTCTATTGGTCACTTTACAGTCATTTTTTTTTCCAATTTTAGTTTATTTGTACGTGAGCTTCCCACAGAACTCCCTGGCCTGAATGCCCTTAGCCTTGACATCACTCTCAGAGTATTTGGTTTCTCCACAGCATGTCGTAGTTGCTTGTCTGCAGCTCTCATCATGAGTGAGTTTTAAAGTTGGTATATCTGCCTTTTCCATTTCTCTCAGCCCTGAGAGAAGTTCTGCATGTAGTGAAAAAACCAGTTCCCCTTGAGTCAGCTCCGACTCATGGCAAGCCCACGTGTAGTGTTGAACTCTTCTCCATTGGATTTTCAATGGCTGAGTTTTTAGAAATAGATCACCAGGCATTTTTCCGGAAACACCTCTGGGTGGATGCAAACCTCCAACATTTAGGTTAGCAGCTAAGTGTGTCAATAGTTTACACTAGTCAGTGACTGCTTGCATATTGTGTGCACTTAAGAGTATTTGTTGACTAACTGGATGGAGGGATGGAGGGATGGATGGATGATTAGATGCGGCCTCTGAGCCACAGTTCACTTCCTTTAAGGCCATCTCCAAATGATTCCTAGTGGTGCAATTTTTTCACTTGTTTCTCCCTTCCACAGGTAGGTTGGAAAGAGGGACTGAGACAACACTTGACTTAGCTTGGCAGCTGTTGATGGGAGACAAAGGAGTTGTTGTTGTTGCTGTAGAGTCGGCCCTGAGTCATAGTAACTTTATGTATAACACAGTGAAATGTCTGAGTTCCTTGCCATGGTCATGATTACTAGTATGCAACAGAAACAGGAAAATAGGAGATAGTAAAAAAATGCCCCAGATAAGGCCACTGTTCCATGTGAACATTATTTTGGGAACAGAGAGGGACGGATGATGGATTTACCGAGTTTCTGATTGGAACTTATGAGCTTCAGGGCCAATGGGACATCCAAAGCCATCTATCTAGAAAACAATGGCTATGTAAGTCTGCAGCTCCCAAGAGAAGGGGAGATAGAGATTTTCAGAGTCATACCCTGCAGCTACTTATTAAAACCATGACAGTTAATGAAGCCACCCAGAAAGATTTTGGAGAAAGAGAGAGAGCAGTGATTTAAAAGCACCATCAGAATGGATGTAGAAAGTTCTCTGAGTGAATCACAGGTGAAGGGCCCTCCCACAAAGGGAGAAGTCTGCATACCACTTCCAAGGAGAGTTTGTGAGACCTTGTATATTAACTAATGTTGTGTATCTCTGTGCCACTCTTGCCCTTTATTTCTTTGAATCTATTTTTTTTCTTCTCCTACCCTATTTGTTGGGGCCTCTGCCCCCAAGCCCTTCCTATGGACTTGCCCTACCCAACTCTGTCCATGGGCATGTGTTTGAGCCCCAGCTGCCTGACCAGGCATCTCATGCAAGAGCTGATGTGACTGGTGAGTGGGAAAATTGGGATTGGCCTCCCCAGTGATCAAAGAAACAGCAGGCAGGGATCTTAGAGAAGTGGGTGCCTGAGACTCAGGTGCCAGAAGCATCGTCTAACCCAGTCGGAGGAGGGAAAACAATGTACCCCTTTTAGCTAGCCTCTCTGCTTAACCCATTGTTTCCTGCTGGTCTTCCCACCTCTGCTCCTCAGAGTAGGCTTGGAAAAATTTTAGCGTTTCACTACCAGGCTAGAATGGGAGCATGGATGACCTAGGCCACAGACGGGTAGCATCTCTAACAGTACATCTCCTTTCTGAGCCCCCACCATCCAAGGTCATTCGGATGGGACCGTGTTTATACACCAGGACTGACTCTCTCTAATTTGCCTTGTTTAGCGTGGTACAAGGATCCCTGAGTGGTACAGACAGTTAAAGTGCTTAGCTACTAACCAGAAGGTTTAAAGTTCGAGTCAACCCAGAGGCATCTTGTAAGAAAGGCCTGGCAAGAGACTTCCAAAATATCTGCCATTGAAAATCTTAAGTACCATCATTCTCCTCTGACACATACGGGTCACTAACAACTGTGTGATGCAGAAGTAAATAAATAAGTAAAAATTTAAAAATGATGTAGATACTCCTTCAGGGAGCAAAGGAGAATGAAGAGAACAAATTGCACAAAGGAAAGATGAGTCCTAAGGACTAAACAGACCATGACCATAACTACCACGGCCTCCACCAGACACCACTAGACGGTGCCCAGCTACCACCCCCGACGACTCTGACAGGGATCACAATGAAGGGTCCTGGAGAGAACTGGGGAAAAATGTAGAACAAAACTCCAACTCACAAAAAAAGAGCAGACTTGCTGATCTGATAGCAGCTGGAGAAACCCTGGGAGTATAGACCCCAGATACCTTTTAACTCAGTACTAGGGTCACTCCTGAGGCTCTCATCCATCAGCCAAAGGTTAGACAGACCCATGAAACAGTAGCACGCATAGCTCAACCATGTATGCGAGACTACATGGACACACCCACACAGGAGCAAGGACAAAGAGACAGGCCAAGCCAGCCAAGTGCCGTCGAGTGGGATCCAGCTCATGGCGACCCTAGGGAGGGGACAAAAGTGCTGGAGAAATGGAAATAGGGAACCTAAGGTCGAGATACATGGCAGGGTTGGCACACAATGTCACTAGACAATGTGTATTAATTGTTTAATGAGAAACAGATTTACTCTGTAAACTTTCACCTTAAAGTGCAATAGGAAAAAAAAGTGCTGTCAGAAGCTTTCATTAATTTCTCTTTTATTTTCTAAATAGATCTTACCCCCTAAATTCCCTTTGTTTTTCTCTCCGTCTCCCTCAGTGCTTTCCATAGCAGACAGACTCAGTCTTTCTCTGACTTCTCTGTTAGTTGAAGAGGCTCTCCACAGTCTAAAAGTTTCTTACTTTTCTGCGTGCTCTCCCCACCCCAGTTTTTCAATGAACTTTTGAGATTCCAGCTCTTTTTCAAGGAGGAACATCCACAAATTCCTGCTGCTATTCAGGGAGTAGTCAGGGAGGAGAGGCCAAATTTCTCATAGACGAGGACACCTGACTCCCTGATTTTTATGAAAATTGCTGTTGACATAAAATGAGAGGGGCGAAATTCTGAAAGTGAGAGAAAAGAGCTGTGAATCCATGAATGGCCTCACTGCGGAGGGGGCAGGGTGGGGATGGTGGTAATTCCCGATGAATGGTGGCCTGTAGCCAGCATAGGTGCCTTTCCAACTGTGTTTCGTTAATTTCAGTCCACTTTCCTCCTCAAGGGCTTGGAGAGAAAGATAATTTCCCTCCGACACGTAAAAGAAGTACTTCAAGTCGCAGGCACCCAACAGACGTTGCCTTTTCTTAAAACCACATAAATGGCTGGTTTTATAACCACCGTGGGCCAATATTTTTGGAGTCAGTTGAAGCTCCAGATGGAGTGGAAAGAGAAGTCTGTTTTTTTTTCTTCCTTTTTCCTTGAGTTCTGCAGAACCAGCCTCCAGGACCCATGAACAAAGTACTCCGCCTTCTGTGGAGTTCAGAGTCGAATGCCCAAAGTTGAATATGAAGGTGTCTTTCTTCACCTCCGACCCTTACCAGTAGATTCCTAGTGGCTGTAGATCTAGGCTCAAATGTAAGAAGGTGTTGACACCACTTTCTGTCCCAGGAGCCTCACCTCAAGGAGATAGTTCTCAGGGGCCTTGTCGTGGGGTGAGAGAAGGGCAATACACAATGATCCTGGGAACAGCCCAAATTTACTTAGGGATTGAGGGTGCTCTGGGGGTATCATCAACATTCAGGAAATCTTCCTGGTAGGGAGGATGAGAGAACATTCCAGCACCACTCTGGGCAGAAACTGACCAGATGACAAAGTTTCCCTGTCCAGGCAACTTACACCTGACTGGAAAAGCATAACTTCCTGCCTAACATGGCTTCTGACAGGAAGAGATATGACAGGTAGACAAGTCACAATGGGAGGCACAGATAACAGAGAGAAAAGGAGAAAACGATGTCAAGATTGCTCCTTCCCAGCTTTCCAATCTTTTGCTCCGAGAGACCTCAGTAGGTATACAGTAAAGACAAGAGGCATCTTCCTGCTTAGTTTGAACTCAAATCACCAAACGTCTTATGTGCAATTCTGTGGTGAGATTTGTCCGGTTAAGGGACAAATGGAGATGTCAAATGAAATTAAGTCACAAACACTTTTCACTATTCCATGTGACTACTCCAGGAGGATTTATGTAAAACAAGCTTTCAGTCTGGGGGAGAAAGAAAATCAGAGACATTTTCCTTCCTACTATTCGCTGAAGCCCAGCTCCTATTTAATGCCAAATTAAATCCCAGTTTTTCAAATCTGTTTTCACTAGAGGACAAGGTGGGGTTATGGTCCCCAAAGCAGATATTTTAGGCCAAAGTTATTACTCCCCCCTCCACTCCCCACTTTTGTTAATTCAAAACAAAATGCCTGTCAGTCACTCTAAGGCCAGCCTTTAACAAGCTGGAGACAAATGGAATCTGAATATTCACGCCAATGCGGTACAAATGAGCTGTGATTTCGGGATGCTGGCTCTTTTGCTGACAGGGAAAAGGAGCAGTTGACTAGTTTAATATCTTTGGCTGAAACCCCTTTGTCAGAGCGGGATGGAGCAGGCCAACATTAATATTGAGGCCTGCTATTTAATGACCAAAATTGATATATCGTGGAATGGGGCATCCTGAGTGTGAGGAAAACTATGTTTGTCATATCCAGAGGACAGAGTAGGAGGGCAGGGTGAGCGCAAACACATGTGGAACTCTGGAGACGGACTAAGGAGCATTGTCTCTGAGTTTTTTGATGGCTCATCTGGTTACTATATTCTCCCCTTGATTTTGAGGCTGATTTCATCACAGAATCATAAAATCTATAAATATGAAATCATTTGTTGTAATGAAAGACTGAGGACATAGCTAACTGCCTAGCCAGAATAGTGGTTCATGATTTAGGATAAAAGATGCAGTTGTATGTGGGGGTTGGTGGGGAGGCTTGTGACTGTCACTAATAACATCTGTCCTTTTCCCTAAACATGTATATTCTGTCATTCATTAATTGATTCATTCTGCAGATATGTATTGAATTGGACCTTCTCCGTCCTGGGTGCTCCATAAACTGCTGGGCTATAAAAGCAATCCCAGGGTTCCTTCCTTCTTCCCTGTGAAACAGACTCTTTCATTCAATGCGATGGAAAATTTGGTGAATCCAATAATGTTTGCATTGACGTAGGTGGTGACTTCTGATACTGTTTATTTATTTGTGATTGGTCATATCTTGGCAGAAAGTCATAATATTTAAAGTTTATCTGCCCTCTCCTCACCTACCACCCTTCATTATGTGGTTTATAGGCAAAACCCTGCAACGTGCTGGCTCAACTGGCAATTCTGTTTCCACAAGTCTTTTTGAAGAGTAAAGCATAATTGTCCCCTACATTATTTGTCCCTTAAATGCTGATGTTTCTGTAGCAGCTTTTTAAAGGGAGAAACACAATTGCAGTTTGAAAGTGAAGAGCAAAATAAGGCCACAATGACCTTTCTTCAGGAATTCTTTTAAGAATCAAAGGTAGTGACCAGCCAAGGAAGTGTAAGCCACAGAACTTCTTGCTGACACAGGCCACCTCTCAATTCCTAACTTTGTATGCCTAATACTGTATATTCTTCCTTCAAGAAGGCTTCCCAGATTGTCTGATCTTCGGGTTCCACAAACCCTGTAAATGCCCTGAGACTCTCGTAAACAGATAAACCAAGATGATTTGGCTTCACGTCTAACCCAATCGAAGGAGTCAAGCAAAGAAACTATCAACAGGGGAAGAGTCATCCATTTATTTCTCTAAGGCTGTAGAATGAGTTCTATTTATTTGCCAAAGCAAACTCCACTTAAATAAAATAACAAATCCATTTTACAAAGCACGAAGGAACATACACGGGAGATTCATTTTTATTTCATTAATAAACATCACATACTAACTTATCCTGACACCAAACTAGTCAAATCCTGACAGGAAAAGGTTCTAGTAAGGAGCATTTGTAGAGAAGCACACAGCCTTCCCCCCAGTCATCCAGTCACTTCGTCCTCCCCAAGGTTCTTGCTGTCATCTGCCTTGTTGTGTCCCTTTGCAGGTCAGTGAGATATAGCATAGCACTATAATTCAAACACAGACTTGGCGGTCAGCCTGCCTGGATATAAATCCCAGCTTTACGTCTACTAACTCTGTGACTTTGGGCTAAGCATGCCTCTTGTCTGGGTCTCAGTCTCTTCAACTGTAAAATAGGGACAAAAAGAATTGGCATGAGGATTTAAACCTGTGAAGTTCTTAGAACAGCGCTCAGTCCGTAGTATGTCTCCGTGACCAATAGCTGAACAAGGAAACTGCTCCATCTAGAATGCTAGAGTGGGTTCCTTTGTGGGATTTTCCTTGCTACTACTTACAGTGCCTAAGCTGGTATGTGATCAGTCGCTAATGAAAGCATTAGTATTCACAAATAGCAAAGTAGAACAAATTGGGTGGTTTTTAAAAACAGAAATGTATCGTCTCATGATTCATGATGCTAAGAGTATGAATTCAGAGTATCAGTAGGGCTGTAATTCCTCTGTCTGCTCTAGAGGAAGATATTTTCTAATCTTTCCCAGCTTCTGGTGGGCCCCATCACTCCAAGTTCTGCTTCATCATCATGGGGTCCTCTTTCTTCTGTATTTCTTCTCCTCTTTCACAAGGACACAACTCAAGTGGATTAGGAACCACCCACCTTATTCTAGTATGACCTCATATGAACTAATACCATCTTTAAAGACCCCATTTCCAAACAACATCAGGTTCACAGCTCCCAAGGGCTAGAACTCTAGCTTGTGTCTTTCGGGGATGTAATTTAATTCATAACAGAATTAAAACAGGAACATTTGGCAAACACACTGATGACCATAGCACTAATATTACTGGGGACTTGGACGCTGATGTCGGGGCTTTTCAATAAGTTCAACAGCAAATGTATACCACATGGAGCAAAACACTCAGCACTATGAGAGGATATGAAAGGGGCTCTGGGGCCTGATACTGAGCAGCTTCAGACTTGCCCCGGAGGAAGATGGTCTGAAATACCTGAGGAGCAGAGACTGTAGGACTGATCACGAAAAAGAGCAGAGCCAGTGATGCTACTGAAGTTGACAGAGAGAATGAGATTCTAGAATAAAGGCTTAGGGAAGGCTTCACAGAGCAGATAACATGAGCTGGACTCTAGAAAAACATCTCGAGTTTGCAGAAGTGGAGGAGACTTCAGATGATGAGAAAGAAGAAGCAAGGACAAAGGACCAAAGGCAGAAATGAGGACAGGGTGGTTACAGGATCAAGGAGTCTGGCTTGAGGATAAATTGTGTTTGTGCTCTGGCTGGAGGAAGGGGAGTGGACGGAGAGGAGGGGAAAGGAGGCTGTTGGGAGGATGAGACATGTATGGAGCAGAGAGGAACAGTGTGCTGTCACCGGACAGGGAGAGCAGTGGAAGCTGCATAGAGGTGGGTATGTAAATTCATACATGAATGTACATTTTCACTCAGTCATGTTAAATAAAAATAAAAATAAATTGTGTTTGTGTATGAGGGTCACCAGTTGCAGCTGAGTTAACCCCAGTGTATGATGACCTCGTATGTGTCTGAATAGAACTGTGATCCAGAGGGTTTTCAATGGCTGAAACTTTGGAAGTTGATCACTGTTGGCCTCTGGATTAGCAGCTAAGTACATTAACTCACTGTGCCCCACGGGGACTTCCATATGCAGATTGGGGAGCAGGATTCATGGGATGGACTGAGTGGAGGGCCTCTGGGGTCTTTCCGAGAAACAAATGGTGGTGTATGGCAGAAACATCACCCTTCTTCACTAAACCCTTCCAAAATCAAGACACCTAAACCTTTCACTCACCAGCAATGCCTGTTCCCAAGATCAAGGGTCCTGGATGCCCAACAACAGCGTTCCAACACAACAGGGCTGTCATGAGACAGAGACACAAGCAAACATTGGTTGCCCCTCTGCCCAGCATAAGGCTTCCTACCCCTCCTGCTAACCAAGAATATCCAAGTTCAAGGGAAATAGCCTCTCATTGCTGAGGTCAGCTCAGCTTTTTTTTCTATGTAACATCTGGTTTTAAAATTCAGCTGAGACCCTGACTTAAATCTGTTTAACTTAAAAAGCAGCAAGAGAACATCTTGTTTTCATGGATGTCCAGGGGCTGTGTATCAACAAATAAAAGGTCTGCTTGCGGTATGCAAAGTCAAAAAGTTGGTCGTGAGATGTTCTGCCACAGGGACACATGGATTGAAGACTGTTCATTTCTTGGAATCACCAACCAATGTTTGAAAAACAAAGTGGACCAACTTTGTTTCAATCAGCACATTTCTCTTCATGGTGGGTGACAAACACGTCTGCAGTGTCAGAGGCTCATGGGGTCACCAAGTGGATAGAATCTGGCCAGATGCCCTCACTCCCCTTCATCCTTAGCCACAAAGTTAATGTCTGAACTGGATTCCCTGCATCTGTGGACATTCTGGTAGACAACATCTGGCAGACTATTGTTTTTATGTTACTCCTCCAGTATCCGAGGTGGGAGAGAAGGAAGTGAGAATAGCTCATCATTCCTTGAGGCTGACGAGCTGCTCCTCAGACACTTGTCTAGGAGAGAGAAGTGGGATGAGAGGAGTTATATTTCTTGGTACCTAGAACAGTCACACTTACTGATGAAGATCAAGGACCACAGCCTTCAGTATGGATTGCACCTCAGCATCAGGAAAACAAAAATCTTCACAACTGGACCAGTAAGCAATATTGTCATAAATGGAGAAAAGACTGAGGTTGTCAAGGATTTCATTTTACTTGGGTCCACAGTCAACATACATGGAAGCAGCCCCAAGACATGAAAAGATGCATTGCATTTGGAAAATCTGCTGCAAAGGACTGCTTTAAAGTATTCAGACGTAAAGCTGTCACCTTGAAAACTAAACTGCAACTAACCCAAGCCATGGTATTTTCAGTCACGTTATATGCATGTGGAAGCTGTACAATGAACAAAGAAGACAGAAGAACTGATGCCTTTGAATTGTAGTGTCGGAGAAGAATGTTGAATGTACCATGGACTGCCGAAAGAACGAACAGATCTGTTCTGGAAGAAGTACAACCAGACTGCTCCTTAGGGAAAGATGGCAAGACTGCATATTATGTACTTTGGACATGTTGTCAGGAAGGATCACTCCCTGGAGAGGGACATCATGCTTGCTCGAGTGGAGGGTCAGGGAAAAAGAACCTTCAACAAGATGGATTGACACAGTGACCGCAGCAATGGGCTTAAGCATAAAAATGATTGTGGACATGGTGCAAGACTGGGCAGTGTTTTGTTCTGTTGTTCATAGAGTCGCTGTGCGTTGGAACCAACTCAACGGCACATAATAACAACAGCAGAAGAGTGAGTTTCATTCAGTTATGTATCAGGTGGTCATGAGTTCGAGGTAATTTTTAGGCAACCTGAATCAACTGGCCCATAGACGATGACAATATATTTCTTGAATGAATACAACCTCCAGTATTATAAATCCTTGTTCTCTTTATGAATGCATTATCTTTTTGTATATCAATATCATTCCTGTTTGGAATAGCTGTGACTCACTGTATTAATTTGGTATTCTGTCACAACAAGATAACACGAGATAGGGAGGTTATAAGAAAAGAAACTCATTGCCTCACAATTCTAAAGCCTGAGGGTTCAAATCATAGTATCAACCATGTTGATTTCTTTAACGGATCTGATCAAGAAACCATTCCAGCTTCTCTCTAGCTTCTGGTGGCTCTTAGCAACACTTGACATTCCTTAGCTTGGAGATAGGATATGACATCTATCTTCACCTATGTGTGTGTCTCCATGTCTATTCTCTCTTTCATAAGACACCATGCAGAGATGACCTCGTTAACTGATAGCATCTTCAAAGAAAGACCTCATTTCCAAATAATGCGCGTTCACAGATACCAGGATTAGAACTTCAACAAATTTGGGGGAAATGTGGGGGAGTCCAGGAGGTATAATTCAAGCCATAAAAATCACATTCACAGGTACAATGGTAAGGACTTTAATAAATCTTTTGGAGAAATGTACTTTAGTCCATAACATTGCCTGTGCCTTACTCTGACCCCGAGAAAACCAGCAGGCCATTCCTTAATTCTCTCAAGTGGTTTGCTGTTCTCCCTCCACCCCAACCAGCTCTTACCCCAATTTGTATTTGATTTATTTATTATCTTTCTCCACCTTCAGACTATAAGCACCGTCAGGGCTTGTCAGTGTTGCTCACAACTTACTTGCCACACCAAGAAATGGACTACCACACGAATAATACTACAGAAATATCTGTTGAATGTTTCCATTGAAGTTCTTTATTATGAAGGTGGTTTGTAGAGTCTCAGCCTTGATTTGGTGAATCTGAATTTAAATACTAAGAAGATCATAGAGCTCATAATGCAGTTAAATACACAGGCCTTTGTATGTGACGATGCACTCATATTCACTTGGCTTTACACTCTACTGGAGGTTCTGGAGGGATGGCTCAGTCTAACAGTCCTACTTCTCAACTTGAAGTTGAACAAAATTAATGTCCTTGCACATGGCAAAAGTTTGGGATGTTTTCTCTCAAACAGTTAACTCAATCCTTGTAAAATTGAATCTATCACTTTAGCCATATTAGTGCTAAATTCTGGCCAACAAAGCAACTCAGTTGAGGTAGTCCACACATCACTGGGTCAGGAAAAGGGTGTCATGGATGCCCAATGAACACATGCCATCATGTACACATCCATTGTCTAGTGGTCACCCTGGACCTTTCTGTTGGTCAAGCAGAATACACACACTTCAACTTGAGTGGGATCCAAATGGATTCATTTTCTCCATTTTGCTTTGGCAGGCTGTGTAGACAGGGTCAAAATGAGAATGATTTGTGAGTTCCAAACCATCTCAAGAGAAATGCTCTTTGGCTTACAAGAGGTGCAACCCTACAATAGTCTCTTCATGTTGTGTGCTTGAAAACATTCCCAAAGAAACAAAGTTGGATGCAGAAAAAATAAGGAGAGAAAAGAAAAACAGTACCCTCAATCTGAACAATTCTACTTTAATGGATTGTTCTGTCTGCCAGCTGGCTGCAGTGCTGACTACTTGTAATATATACTTTTGGTAGGCCGCATGTAGTTCTTGGAACTGTTTATATTAGGCTGCAGAAACTTAATTATTCTGAAATTGGCAGGACTTACTTTGGTTACTTAATGCAAAATTGCTTAGTCATCTTTAAACACAGGGTGGACAACATTGTTTAATATGAAAAATCAGGAAATGCAAACGGGCTCAGAAGAGATTTTAGGTCAGGTAGAAACACAAAAAGGTACGGTTCTTCAAGATGCTTAGCAGGTGGCAGCCACATGTTTAAATTTGACAAGCTAGGCCACTGTTGAGTTGAAGTCCTTGATTACACGTATTTTTCTGTTTTCTTCCTGGACTTCTGTCAGAAGTAAAACACTGCTGCGGGTGCTTCTGAGACTGCATTCTACTTTTTTAGGTTGCAAAGTGCAGCTTTCAAAGTGGCAGATGAGAAATCCTAGAATCAGCTATCGGAACAACTTTCTTGTCCTTGGAAATAGACAAGGATGTCGTTTCAAGCTGGTTGTTGCAAATGTCTACCTTTTGATTCTTTTGGCTTGAGTAATTGGCTCACCAGACTGAACTAACTAGTTGCCATCAAGTCAATTCCAACTTATGGCGATCCCACTTGTGTCAAAGTAGAACTCTGCTCCATAGGGTTTCAGTGGCTGATTTTTTCAGAAGTAGATCACCAGACTTTTCATCCAGGGACTCCAAACTTGAACTACAGCCATCCAAATACACTGGATACTCAATGACCACACGCCTTGATAGGTGCACTCATTGTTTAGTGGTCACCTTAGATCTTCCTGTTTTTAGGGAAGACGATCAATCAGAGATTCATTAAGGAAGCAGGCAGGGAAAAGGAGTTTCTTCAGTGTATTTTAGCCCCTGAAGTGGTGCTGGCGGTCTCCAGTGTTTCCGGGAAGGCCTCCTGAAGTCCCACACTCTCCTATGGCCCTGGGGGAGCCAGCAGAGCAGGGACACTTATCTATAGTCCTGTAGCCAATGGGTAGTGACACCAGGCTTAGAAAGGGTAGGTTCCCAAGCAGACATCCTGAATAGCACCTTATGTTTCTAATTACTGAGCACAGTTAGAAAGCAAAATAAGGCAATGCTTTTTTTTGTTCCTCTAGACTGATGGAAGCATTTAAATGGCCTCTGAATGTCAGAGTTTTCTAATTATGATGGAGGAGTGGCAGGGACTTTCCAAAGGCCATGGAAATTTGGAGCACTTCAGCTCAACCCTAGCTGCCTTCCTACATCCTAAGTCTACGTTCTCCCTCTTTCTTCTTCAGCGTCCCAGAGCAAGCCTGTTCCCTCAGCTACCAATGCCTAATACCCCTCCTCCAGAAACTAGAATGTTGTTCTGAAAGCAAGTTCTTGTTTTCCACTATAGGAAAGCAACTGCATCTGCAAATCAAAACATGAACTAGAGCTTTGTAGTGAACGGCCCCTTCTCCATATTACTGACAGTCGAGCTGGAGTGATGGACTTCAGATAATATGCTAGCACAGTTCATTTGTTTTGCCCACTAATTCTAAAGAGTAAGCAATGCCCTGGAATTTATTCTAACTCAGCAAATGTGAACCTGCTGCTAACCTTGAGGAAAACACCCAATTAAGAGCTTGTAAGACAACAATGTTTATTACAGTATCATTGACAATAGGCCAAAGATAGGAACAACCCAAGTGTCCATCAATAGAGGAACAAATAAACAAAAGATGGCACACAAGGACTACTAATTGAGTTCATGAATTCATCCTAGAAAAAGTGCTTATCTTAGTCAGCTGGTCCCACTCCAGCAGAAAATAACACACGTGGAAGGCTTTACAAGGAGCAACTTTATTGTCACAGTCTGGTAAGCCACAAATCCATTAACAAGTGACAAGTCTGTTCAACAAGAGAAGTCATTAGAGTCCAGTGGTATAAGCCCAGATTCAAGGAGAGCATCTCAGCACAGAAACCTCAGGTCCAAAGGACATGCTCCACTCTCAGTGCTGCCTTCTTGGTGGTATGAGATTCCCAACTTCCTCTGCTCATGTCTCTCCCTTGTATCCCACAAGTTTGTGACTTGAGCCCTGCCTCTCTAATATAACTGCAGCCCATTCTCCATCACCAATAACACAGAGGCAAGTTTCACAATGCATGGGAGGAATGCCACCATATTCGGACTCCTAGCTGAGTCAAATCAACACATACATTTTTCGAGGGGACACAGTTCAATCAACAACAGTACTACACACCTCACTGCTGAATGTCACTACTCCCTTTGGGAAGCTATGTACCAATGCCAGTGTCAGCTCCACACTTCAAAGCAATTTTGGAACTCTTTTTCTGGAATGGCCATCAGAGCTGTGGTCATATTACCCTTGATGTCCTGAAGGTCATCCAAATGTCTTCCTTTCAGTATTTTGTTTGTCTGGGTAAAGAAAAAAGTCAGTGGGGGCCAGGTCAGGTGAGTAGGGAGGGTGTTCCAACACAGTTATTTGTTTACTGGCTAAAAACTCCCTCACACACAACTATACAATGAAGATCATGAACTTGCCACCGTGCGACTGCGCACAATGGCCATTCCAGGAAAAGTTCCAAAATTGCTTTGAAGGGTGCACTAGGTGCTGGCATCAGTGCATAGCTTGCCAAGGGGAGTACTTCGAAGGTGACATAGTGATATTCAGCAACGAGATACGTAGCACTTAGAACAATTACATTCGTGGACTTAACTGTCAGACCTCACATGTGAAAAGTGGAATATCATCCCGCCATAAAGAGAAATGAGGATGAATCTTGAAAATATTATACTAAGTGAGATAAGGCAGACACAAAATGACAACGATTATGTCATTCCACTTATACAAAATATCCAGAACAGGCAAATGCCTTGAGACGAAGGTAGGTAGGTCCGTGGTGAACCAGGAATGGAGGTAAGGGGCTGGGAGGGTAAAATGGTGCATAGAGATAGTGAAGATTCTTTGCTTAAGGGGAACTGGGTTTCTTTTGGGGATGATGAAAAACTTTCAGAAATGGTGGTGATACTTTTACAGCATAGTAACCATAATCAATGTCACTTAATTATACACTGAAACATATTGGAAATGGCTGTAATCTGTACAGAAGCAGACACCACGTCTGTCTCCCTCAAAGAAGCTGGTGAGTTCTTACCAGTGAACTTTCACAGTTAGTAACCAAACACTTAACCACTGGGCTTCCAGGGTTTCCTGGATACCACAGGAGATTTTGTTTAAAATGAATCCTGTGATCTTAAGAATGAGTAATGCATAGAGACTGTACCCTCAAGGACAGGAGCCCTGGTGGCACAATTCTTAAGCACTTGTCTGCTAATTGAAAGGTTTGCAGTTCAAATCCACCCAGAGGCTCTTCTGGGAGCAAAGACTTAGTGATCTGCTTTGGTCAAGTTTACAGCCTAGAAAACCCTATGGCAATAGTTCTCCTCTGTCACATGGGTCAGTAGTAAAACTTGTTGTTGTTAAGTGCCATTGAGGTGTTTTTGACTCAAAGAAATCCCATGTGACACAGTAAGACTGTCCCATAGGTTTTTCTAGGCTGTAATCTTGATAAGGAAGTCCTAGGGATGTAGTGGTTAAGTCCTACTAACCAAAAGGCTGTTAACCAAAAGAGTCACAGTTTGAATCCCCCAAGTACTCTTTGAAAACTCTGTAGGGCAGCTGTACTCTGTCCTGCAGGGTCATGACGGGTCAGAATGGGCTCAGCAGCAGTGGGTTTGGTTTCAGTTGAATCTTGATAGAAGCAGATTGCCAGGTCTTTCTCCTATGGAGGTGCTGCGTGGATTTTTATCAGTGACCACTTAAGCATTGCGATACCAGGGCTCCTACAAGTAAAACTGCTATCACATACCATACTCTGAGGTCTATGCCAGATTTGGAAACCTTGCTGGTATAGTGAATGGTTAAGTGCTACAGCTGCTAACCAAAAGGTCAGCAGTTCAAATCCACAGGTGCTCCTTGGAAACCACATGAGACAGTTCAGCTCTGTCCTGTAGGGTCACTATGAGTTGAAATCAACTCAGTGGGAATGGATTTTGTTTTGTTTTTAGCATTATAGTGGCTAGGAGCTTGGCTGCTAACCGAAAGATCAGCAGTTTGGATTCATCTGCCAGTCCTTGGAAATCCAATGGGGCAGTTTTACTTTGTTCTAGGGTTGTTATGGGGCAGGATTGACTCAACAGCAACAGGCTTAGGTTTTACGTGCCAGATTTATAATTGGTAAAGACCCATGATCTACCCATAGACTACTCTTGGGCTTTAGAGAAGACTTACTATAATTTGAAATGTGATCTCTCATCAGGCACTGCCTCAGCCTCTTTTGCATACACCAAGCATTTCATTTGCTCTGCAACAAGTACCCAATCACAGTGAGATTGCCTACAACTATAACACCTACAAGAAATTAAAAGAATATATCCATGCATTAAGATGTTGACCCATACTGTAACCAGGAGGATATATGTTTTCTTCTATCTGACCTATGAGACTGTCATCTGACGACTAAGATGCATTTGATCTAAACCATGTTCTTTTCAATTGCATCGTATGCCTGCAAAAGTTAGATAATAGAAAAACCAAAACCAAACCCCCTGCCAGTGAGTCAATTTTAACTCGTAGTGACCCTACAGGCAGAGTAGGACTGCCCCATAGAGTTTCCAAAGAGCGCCTGGTGGATTTAAACTGCTGAGCCTTCAGTCAGCAGATGTAGCACCAGGGTTTCCAGATAGTAGAAAAGGAAGGCTAAAAAAGAATTGAAGCCTTTGAATTGTGGTATTGGCAAAGAATATTGAATATACTGTGGACTGCAAAAAAAAATGAACAAATCAGCCTTAGAGGAAATACAACCAGAATGCTCTTTAGAAGCAAGGATGATAAGACTAACCTGCTGATTTTGTGCATGCCATCAGGAAGGTCCAACCACTAGAAAGGGCACTGAATTTGGTAAGGGTGAGGGTCAGATGTACTAAGATAAACCTTCAATGAAGTTGATTGATATAATAGCCACAACAACGGACTCAAACATACCAACAATCTTCAGGATGGCCCAGGACCAGGCAGTGTTTCATTCTGTTGTATATAAGGTTGCCTGAAGTCGGAGCCAACTCACCAGTAACTAGCAACAACAATAAAATTGCAAGGTCTCTGAAGGCAGAAACCACATCTTACACATTTTGGTGCCACAGAAGTACACAACAGCATTTCACATGGGACAATCATTTCATATCAGGTGGAAGACTTAACAGTGGGGCTGTCCAGTGATGGAGATGGTCTCTGTGCTGTCCAACATGGTAACCACTTTCCCTATCTACCTACTGAACACTTGAAATGAGGCTAGTGGAACTCAGGAGCTGAGTTTTGAACTTTATTTAATTTTAATTAATCTAAGTTTAAATTGCCACACATGGCTAGTGGCTACCAGATTGGACAACACAGCCTTAGAATCCAAAAAATTCTTTTCCCTACGGCCCTAAACAGATGTGCACTGCAGGATTCATTGTTTGTTCTCAGTGACGGAGATTCCTGCGCTGTTAGCTGCCTCTACCGTTGCTGGATAGTTCTGTTGGAAATGGACCTCTGCCCTCTCCACATCTTTGTTAGCCTCTGTTTCAGGTACACATTTGAGAGTCTACTTATACATCTTTTTAGCAAAACTTTGTATTTCCCCCTCAATGGGCAGGTTATGGGAGAAATTCCATTTTGGTTGCAGGACATATTATCTATTCTTTTTCTTCTCCTTTGGGGGCCAGGGGAGCAGCACTGCCAGATGCTTAACTAACCTGTCCTTTTCCATCTAATTCTCTTTGAATTTGTCTAGGAAAGTACCTGAGTTCTTAAGAAGGGCACAGAAGTATGTGTTCCAAACTTTGAGTTTCGTTTTTCTTCTAAGAAAACTCTCCTGTTGGTTTAGAGATTCACCTAAAGACCATTGTCCTCGTTCTCCACTGCTGTGCTGTGGCTCACTGAGATAACGCCCAACTTGCTATGTGTCTCTATCTCTTTAAGTGGAGATTTATCCTTTGGAAGAGAAAATAATGACAATCACAGAGTTTTAAAAAATACATCATGCTCCAAATAACCACCCAATTAATGCTGATTCTGTTTGAGTCGACACTTAAAGATGCCACTGAAAGTCCCTGAACTTGATGTCTTCCCAAGTGTTGAAGTCCGAATACATAAATATCATCATTTCTCAAATCCTAAATGCTGACACTACCCAGGTTTCCTTAAGATGAAAGAGGGGACATGGATATGTTGGTTTCAGTCACATTAAATCTGTAAATTCTTCTTAAAACTGTTACTCTGAGATAATCTTTAAACATTAAACCAAGAATTTCAGTCTTCTTAAAACCAGCTGGTAGCTTAGTTTAACATGCAAAGAATGTCTGCATTGACCATCGTGCTCTTCTGAGAGCTATGTACATGGAATCAGATTGACAATAGCAGTTTGAAGGATCACACAGGAAGATTAGGGGGCGGTGAGTTCATGTTAACAGGGGAGGAACAGCTCAGGAAAGGAGAGCAAGAATGTTTGCACAACCTGAAGAATGTAATCCATGTCACTGGATTGTACATGTAGAAACTGTTGCATTCATGTGTGTATTTTGCAGTGCATATTCTCAGCAATGACAACAAAATAAAATTTTGCTTTAAGTCTGTCAGTTCTCCTGTTTTAAAATGGAGACATAGAAATAGAAATAATAAAAGACTAAGCAATAAAGGAAAGAAAAATCTGGCCATAACCAGTTTCCTTGCTCTTAGTAAACTGAAAAGCCAATTGATTATTTTTCAGCTGATGTAGAGACAGTTCCCACTCATGGAGACTCCATGTGTGTCAGAGTAGAGTTACACTCCAGTGGGTTTTCAGTGGCTGATTCTTTTGTAAGTAGATCACCAGGCCTGTCTTTCAAGGTGCCTCTGGTTGGGCTTGAACTTTCAACCTTTCAGTTAACAGAGAGTTTATAAGTCTTTTGTACCACTCAGGGACTCTTGCTCTTAGTAGGACTTTGCATTTTGCATTCCAACCATTGGAGAAAAGAAACAGTCTGAGAAGACCAAGCCCCTCAGCTTAATCTTGTTTTTTCTCATTTCTGCATTACTGATCTTGACAAAGGTGCCTTGGGATTGCTTGGGTTTTTTGGGTTTTTTTTTTTGTCTTTTTGAGTAGCACAGATTTTTAGAACAAGATGGTGAAAGTTGAGCTGAAGTTGAGTCCAAACTGTCAGTTAGAGTCCATGTGTTTTATTTGGTTTTTTAGTCCCAAATGAACCATTTCATTCAGGAAAAAAAGCAAAGCGAATTAATAAATTGATTTTTTTTTAAAAGGACAAAAGTTCATTTCTACAGCCAAAAAGAAAACCTTGCCAGATTTACTGCATGCCAGCACTGCATACATACTGGTTTATATAACTTTTGAGATTTATATAGAGTCCGTTACCAAGATCTTTGATGTACTTTGTAAATGCTGATCCGTCAATAAAGCAGAGGTAAATCAGCTCAAATTAAACTTTCTGAAATATGGTAAAGTCTAGAATAAAAACCCAGTGACTCAATTCAGAAAACTGTGGTAGCATAGTGGTTAAGTGCTATGTTTTCTAACCCAACAGTTGGCAGTTCAAATCCTCCAGGTGCTCCTTGGAAACTCTGTGGGGCAGTTATACCGTGCCCTACAGGGTTGCTATGAGTTAGAGTCAGCTCAACAGACGTCAGTTTGCTTTTTGATTTGATTCGAATCAGCTACCAATTTCTGAAAGCCTATTGTGTAGCAATGGTTAGGAAATTTTTAAAAAGACTGGCAGGGTGGTTAAGAAATCAACTGCTAACTGGGAGGTTAGCAGTTTAACTCTAGCAACCACTCCTCGGAAACCCTGTTGGGGAGTTCTACTCTGTCCTATAGAGTCACTGTGAGTTGAAATTGACTCAACAGCAATGGGCTTGGGTTTTCTGGTTTTATCTATTCATAAGAGATCTTAAGAACAAAAGCATGTAACAATTAAAATATCAACAAAATATTTAAATAATAGTTAAAGAGCCTAATTGATGAGTTTTGGCAACGAAGTACATGATTCGCTACAAAAATGATTACTAAGATGTCCAAGAAGGGAGATATCACTTTTAAGCTAGGCTTCAGGAAAGATATAATGAAGGGGCATGAAATTCAAGCACAAACTTCCTGACTGAATAGAATGTGGAAAGCAAAGAAGAAAGGGCAGATAATTTCAGACGCATTTGAATAGCCTGAATAAAAGTGAAGAGAGAGAAAAGCATAAGATATGGTTGAGAGGCCATCTACTGTTTTTCAGAGTCCCTGGGTGATAGAAATGGTTAACTCATCCAGGTGCTAACCAACAGCTTGGAGGTTCAAGTCCATCGAGGGACACCTCAGAAGAATTGATGGCCTATTGCTGAAAAACTAGCCATTGAAAACCCTATGGAGCAAAGTTCTACTGTGGCATACACAGGCTCACCATGAGTCAGAAACAACTTGGCAACTGATAAGAAGACAGATCTCTTGTGGATGTCGTGGTGAAGTGTATATGGGAAGTCTACTGTATTGTCTTACCACCCATCTGTCAGTTGGCTGTACTGTGGTGGCTCATGCGTTACTGCTATGTTGGAAGCTATGCCACCAGTATCTCAAATAACAGCTGGGTCACCCATGATATACAGGTCTCAGCATAGCTTGAAGCTGAGACAGACTCTGAAGAAAGGTCTGGCCATCTACTTCTTAAAAATCAGCCATTGAAAACTCTGGTTAGAACCTGGCTGTAGTCCAACACACGTGAGTTCACTGTGAGTGAGAATGAACTGGATGACTCCTGTTAACCTATTTTTTGCTAAGATAATACAGGATGCTCAGCTTGAAAGGAAGGTCAGTGATTTCTAAACCAGGGAATTAAAGAGAATGGACTTAGAAATCCAAAAATATTTAGACCTGGAAATAGGAAAAGTGAATATGTCATGCTAAATGCACTCACCCTTGCTAGATAGGAGATGACATATACAGCCACAGTACTTGGAAGTAGGAGGGACCTTGGATACCACCAGATCCAACCATTGCATTTCAATAATCTGAAAACCTAGAGTGGATCAGTCAAGGTTTCCTAATTCTTGGGCCAGGTCAGTGTTCCCCCAGGGTGTGTGGAAGAGGCCCAGTAAAGGAGAAAAGCAAGTGAAGATAATTGGAGAGCCATAGGGTGGACTATTTTTAAGTACCCAACAACCACCCAGCACATGGAAGACGAAGAGACGCATCACTGAGTTGCAGTGATAGTCTGATTGAAGTTAAAAGAAAGAATTATAAAATTGACTTAATAAATGTAAGTATACTTGAATCCCAAATTTAGAGAGGAAATAAATGGAGATGAAAAAGAGACAGAAAGAAAAATGTAAAACAGAAATGCCAGGATAAATACTGTCATATATTTCTCCTTGAAAGGAGAGGGAAAGACAGCAAGAAGGGAAAGGAAGAGATGAAAGTTCAGAATATGGACACACTATGGTAGTGGTGTTGGAGAAGAATGTTGAATGGACCATGGACCACCAAAAAAACCCAACGGATCTGTTCTGGAAGAAGTACAACCAGAGTGCTCCTTGGAAGCAAAGATAGCAAGACTGCATCTTACATACTCTTGACATGTTGTCAGGAGGGTTCAATCCCTGAAGAAAGATATCATGCTTGGCAGAGTGGAGGGTCAATGAAAAAGGGAGCCCTCGACAGGACATATCGACGCAGTGGCCTCAACAATGGTCTTAAGCATAAAAACAGTTGTGACGTGGCACAAGACCAGGCAGTTTCATTCTGTTGTTCATAGGGTCATTATGAGTCAGAACTGACTCAACGGCACCTAATAACAACAACGTGATGGTGGTAGTAGGGTCACTATGAGTCGGGATTGACTTGTCGGCAGTAGGTTTGGTTTTTCAATTTATTGTGGTGGTGAAAAATTCACAAAGCACGTTAGAGTTGTCATATCTTACCATGTAGCCAGGACAGCAGCTTTGTGGTATCATCACCAAGAGATAAGACAACACGATAAGTGAAATCAGTGCCCCTGACTTGTCATTTAATCTTGGCAGCCAGCATAGATGTGTTTTTTTTAAGAAAATTCACTATATAAGAATGCATGTTGAAAAGGCAGATTATCAGTAAGTAATGATGTACGCTCCTGTATGAGAGGAGCTCAAAGACTTCCTGAAGTGTTCTGGCTAGCTGACTTTTGAAAGTCAGCTCAAAATAAGCAGTAAACAATAAAAATGGAGTCTAGCATTCAGTTGTTACAGAAACTTCTCTTGATGCCAGCACCAGATATTTTAAAAACTCCTTCACACACATACCCTTTTGATTAAGAATCTCTGCAGAAATTTGCTGACCACTATTATAAGAGTGCCTTCTTCATGGCCTTAGGAAATCTTCCAGTTGCCGTGTATGGAGCCTTATCTTCAGGGCAAGTGCGATGTCACCCACAAAGGAGTAACACATCCTTTGCAAGAATCTTTTTGTAATTTATAGATTATGTGTTTATTAGATAGCCACCTATTCACCGTGAGTCGGATCTGACTCAACGGCACTTGGCTGGCTTGGCATTCTAAATAAGGTTTCAGACCCCAGACACCTGCAGTGAGAGGAAGCCAAGTACCATCTGTTTATCTATAGTGGCTTACCTTGATAAGCCTTTAAGACACCTGCCAGTATCATGTAGATAGCTGAGCACAGATCCTGAAGGTAATGAGTATTTTCCATTTGAAAATTTAAAGTTTCCCTAGGTTACAGCAAGAACAAATACAGCAATGAAAGATGACATTTCAGTGGCCTCAAAAATTGTCCCCACCAGTATTTCTTTAAAGAGTCAATATTTTATCTTGTCCTACATGAGATCGTTCATGGGTAGCTTTTTGAATAGGGTCAAGAAATGACTTAGGAAAGACAAGCTTCTGATTAGGCTCTGTCATGGATTGAATTGTGTCCACCCAAAAAATATGTGTAGCAATTTGTCTAGGCCATGATTCCAGGTATATGTGATATTTCTATGTTATAAATCCTGCCTGTATGATGTTAATGAGGGAGGATGGGCTGTGGTTATGTTAGTTGAGACAGAACGCAATTTACAAGATTGTATTGTGCCTTGAGGCAATCTCTTGGAATATAAGGAAAAGAGAAGCAGAGAGTTAGGGACCTCATACTAACAAGAAAGCAGTGCCAGGAGAGGAGCATATCCTTTGGACCCAGGGTCATTGTACCTCAGAAGCTTCTAGTCCAGTGGAAGATTGACAATCAGGACCATACTCCAGAGCCAACAGAGAAAGCCTTGCTCTGGAGCTGACACCCTGAATTTGGACTTGTAGCCCTCTGGACTGTGACAAAATAAATTTCTCTTTGTTAAAGTCATCCACTTGTGGTATCTCTGTTATAGTAGCACTAAATGAATGAGACAGGCCTTAACCAAAATTTGGTTATGGGATCCTGAGAACAATCTTCTGTTTTTCCGTTTCCTCAACTTTAGCTAATTGTTGGTTTTTTATTAATTTTTCTAAAGTTAATGTGTTAAGCCAATGTGTTAAGTGTGTAATTATTTATGGGCGCATCAGGGTAATCTCTATTTTCTGTTTCCATTACTGCTAAGGTAATTTGAGAGGCAGCTTGTTTAGTTGCTTTATCAGCAATATGATTTCCTCTGATCTCTGCAGTCTAAGGGACTCCTTTGGGTTGATAAGCCTGTATTTTTATTATAGAAATCTCAGAGGGCAATTATAACATGTCTAAAAGTTCTGCTATGAAATTCCATTTTTTATGACAGTTCCAGAAGAGGTTACAATTTCTGTGCTTCCGTAGCATCCTAAAATTATGAGTCACCCTGAAAGCATGTCTTGATCCATGTAAACATTCACAAATTTTACTTTAGCAAGTTTTCAGACTCTCGTAAACCAAATCAGACGAAACCAAACCCATTGCCATTGACTCTGACTCCTAATGACCATGTAGGACAGAGTAGACTTGTCCCATGGGATTTCCAAGGAGTGATTGGCAAATTAAAACTGCTGTGCTCTTAGTCCTTGTGTCACCAGGGCTTTCCAGGCCCTAATAAGAGCAATTAATTCAGCTTGTTGGGCTGAAGTAGCTTTAGGAAGAGCTTGACTTCCAGGAACTTCAGTAGAGGTTGTGATGACATTCCCAGCCTATTGATAGTGAGAGCTGATAGGATAAAGTTTCAAATAGGAGCCACCTACCAACAGGACTAAATCAGGGTTGGCCGAAGGAGTTGCTCTTCTATCTTTTGGGGAGGTTGAAAGTGGTTCAGTTAAATCTAAGCAATCATATGTTGGATAAATCTTATTGTCAGTTTCTTAAAGTACTGTGGCAGGATTTAAACAAGCCAAAGAATATAGTGTAATATTAGGTGCAGCCAGAGGAGCATTTCATATGTAGTGGTCTGACTGGTGGAAAGATGTGAAGCAGAAACAGAGTTAAGGATTGCCAGTTTTGCATGGAGAACACAAACATATAGGACATTGTTCAGCACTATGTCTGCAGTGCTTTCAACTACTTTTGCTGTAATAGCAACTGCCCTGGGGCAGAGAGAGAAACGTTAGATATAGGATCGAGCTGCAGACTGTAGTAACCTACTGGTCTCTGATGCTAACCCCGTTTCTAATATAGAATGCCCAAAGCTGTTATAGAAACTTTGTACACAAATAGGGAAAAATATAGGTGACAGCTAGGAAAACCTGGTACAGGTGTGTTTCATAGAGCTTCTTTTATTTATTTATTGATTGTTTGTTTGTTAGAGCTTCTTTTAGTTTAATTCTAGCTTTCTGATTCTGACCCTCCGGTGCAATTTGGAAAAATCTGGTTCAGAGTCTTTCAAATATTTATACAGGGGTTGGGCTAACAAGAATTCAGTTCTACAGTAGCCACGAAGCCCCAGAAACCCACATAATTGTTTCTTGATTTGGGGGATAGGAAAAGCAAAAATAGCTTCTTTCCACTCAGGGTCAATATAAAGACCTTCTTTAGAAATCAGATGACCCAAATACTTAACAGAAGACTAGGCCAATTGTAGTTTTTTTCTGGAAATTTTATACTCTTCGTTAGCATTAGCTAAATATTTTAATAAGATTATATTATCATCAGTGCAAGCTTACTGGAAATTTGAGCATATGAGTAAATCATTAATACATTGCAGTAATTTAGATTCATTTTTAAATTGCAAGGGCTGTAAATCAGCATGGAGAATTTGAGAGCAATAGCTGGAAGATTAGGTAGAAAGTCGAGGCATTACAGTCTAGGTAAATTATAGATTTTCCCAGGTGAAGGCAAGCAACAATTGACTCTTAGAATGAACAGGCATACCAAAAAAGGACCTACAGTATTCAATTATAGTAAAATGCATCATATCCAGGTGAACATTAGAAAGCATTATGTGGGAATGTGGAACTACTGCAAATCTAGGTGTATCAATGCAGTTAGCACCTCTTAAATTCTGTACAAATCTCCAGCCCCTAATGTTAGATTTCTTAATAGGGAGTACACGGGAATTGCTAGAGCTGGTACAAGGAACCATGAATCCTTTAGAAAAGAAGTCCTGAATGGTAGGAGCTAATCTCTCTGTAGCTTATCATTTAAGGGGACATTGAGGAAATCTTGGTAAAGGCTTAGAGGAGTCTATCTGGACTTTAATGGATTCTGCTGATAAAGCTTGTCCCACATAAGTAGATGTGATGGCCTATAAAGCTTCAAGAATAAATGAAAAAAAGTCAAGGGGAAGTGGGTTAGAGAGGGTTGAATTGGCCTTTTGGATGAAAAATGCTTGCCAAAAGCAAGTAGATTCCCCACTTTGAATTAGTTCTGATTCAGATCTCTTGTTAGAGATCTTCAGGTGGTCTTTCACCTTTTCTTCCATATTGTAAATAAGAAGCCCATTTAGACAAAATCTGGGCCCAACAAATTCACAGTAATGAGCAGAAAGGGACATAAATCTTCAATAGGGCAAAGAGAAATGGAAATAGGTCTGACATGAATTGAAGACTGCTCTTGAATTGTAACCCCCACAACATTTGAAATTTTAGTACTCTGGTATAGGGTGTTTGTAAATGTGTGGGGTTAACTGCAGAAAGTGTAATACCAGTATCAATTAGACATTTGCAAAACCCTCCATTAATATACATGGTAGTTTCTTCTTGCAGGTTAAGTGCCACCATAGGAAAAAGCCCCTTTTGTGTCTATATCAGATTGAAGAGGCTCTGGTTTAAGGTATTTTTTAACTTACAGCAATCCTTCTTCTAATGCCTAGGTTTCTTATAATAATTGCAAGTACCAGGTTTAGTGCCTTCAGTGGGCTTGGATTTATTTTGCTAGTTACGAGATTGCAATTGTTATAATTGTAATACCATTAACTTATTTGCCTTGGAGGTTTGTTTAGTCTCCAAGGTCTGAGAAATTTCATGAGCTAAATTGGCCAGCTGGGCCATGGGAGCTACATTCCAATCTAGTTGATTTCTTTTTACCGGGGTTGAAAGTTCAGGTTTTAGGACAGATATGAACACTGCATTAAAAGCTCCTGTATTCCCAGGGAATGGTGGATCAGTTCCAGAATGTTTAATACACCGTTGAAATAATCTATCTGGTAATCATAACACTATCACCTTTATTTTGTATGTAAGGGGGAATCTTTGTCCAATCTATTTTTGGTGGAAAGCTTTCAGAATGGTCTCTATCAATCTTTTACTGACAGCCTGAAAATTTTCTAACAATTCAGTGGCTCTTTTATTTAGGTCTAGAGCTAAACTATCTGTGGGATAACTCCATTTAGGCTGTTCTAACCATAATTGGGACTCTCCAGGCATGGTTATCATGTGGATTAGTTGATACAAATCAGGGAGTACAGACTGGTAAGCCTCAACAAGGATTCTAAATTCCTCAGTAAACTTGTAAGGATCTTCCTGCAGTTTGGGGAAATCTTGAGCAATTTTATGTAACTCTGAGCACATCTAAGGAGTAAAAGTAGTGTGAGGAGGCTCTTCAATATCCATACTGGGGTGGATTTGAAAGGCGTTTGGGGAATAGGCTTTATGTTCTCAGTAGGTTCTTTAGGGAAAGAGGGAAATTCAGACAAAGTATTAGTAATCTTTAGTAGCATCAGAGAAGCAAGAAGACAGAGGAAGACACAAAGGGAAGGCAGCCAGTAACGGAGCAGATGGTCCTGAAACAGCTTGAGTAGTTGGAATAGAAATCTGGAATTGCAATTTCTTGTTTTGTTTAGCTAATTTTGAAACATTATCCTGCAGAGAGCTGATTTTGCTTTCATCACATCTTTTAGAAATTTCCAAAAACTAATCTAAAAGAAGTGTTCCATTGTTTCTGTTTTATTCAAGAGACTGTCTTTTCTAATTTACTGCCCAGAAAATTAAATTTAGATAATTCAGAAGAACAAAAAGTAGCTACATACTATCCAGATTGTCCTTAGTGGGGTAATTTCGACAGATAGGAATAAGCAAGCGGTAAAGCCACAATGCTTATCCACATACCAAGCAGGAGACCCAGAAGGGGACTCTCCATTGCCTCCACATAGGGCATGTCCCCTTTTCAGAGAAGGATCAAGTTGGTTCAAAGTTTAGGACTCTCAGACTCCACATAATTCTGATGGAGGATACCACAAAGTTTGAACAGTGTGCAAGGTCTGACAATTAAGTTTGTGAACTCATTCTAGAAAAAGTGCTAGATACCTCACTGCTGAATATCCCTATGGTCACCTTCGAAGTACTCCCCTTGGGAAGTTATGCACTGATCCATACACCTAGTTCACCCTTCAGAGCAATTTTGGTACTCTTTTTCTGGAATGGTCATCAGAGCTGTCGTATTACCCTTGATGTCCTCGATGTCATCCAAATGTCTTCCTTTCAATATTTCCTTTTCTTTGGGTAAAGAAAAAAGTCATTGGGGCCCAGATCAGGTGAGTAGGGAGGGTGTTCCAATACACTTACTTGTTTACTGGCTGAAACTTCTCTCACAGGCAACTGTACAATTAAGT
The DNA here is from genome assembly GCA_028571685.1 of Heterohyrax brucei. NCBI lineage: Eukaryota > Metazoa > Chordata > Mammalia > Hyracoidea > Procaviidae > Heterohyrax > Heterohyrax brucei. Next base: position 14,121,857 of record CM053147.1, on the reverse strand, counting down.
TCAGAAACTTGCCACCATGCCACTGAGTGCAGTGGCCATTCCAGAAAGAATAACAAAATTGCTTTGAAGGGTGCACTAGATGCTGGCATCAGTGCATAGCTTCCCAAGGTGAGTACTTTGAAGATGACTGTAGTGATAATGTGTTATGTAGCGTTTAGAAAAATTAAGTTTGTGGACTTAACTGTCAGACTTCATGTTGCTTGAACCACATGTGATCTTTTCATTGTGTGGGCTTTTTCTTGCAACCAGCAGACAGCCTAATGTCCTGGCCTGTCCCATAACCCAGCTTATCCTGTCTTCACAGACTTCAACTGTGTCCGTGGCAGGTGGCTGACCTACTGGCTCTTACCAGACTACCATGCCCTGGTTTTCTTTGCAGCTTATGGAGAAGCCTGAGATTCCACAAACTCAGAAACTTCTAGGGCCCTAAATTGCCCAGAACCTCACACTACTGCCACTAATGAGAGCAAACTTTGGCAAAAATTCTTGCAATACCAGAATGAATACATACAAGGCAAAATGAAATAGACAAGTACAAAATTAAACCAAATTCTTCAATAGCTTCCAAGAGCTCAATGCAAGAAGGCAGATCAGAGATCCAAGAGGCTTACCCCAGCCACTCCCAAAGAGACTGAAGACAGATGAGTTTGACTGAGCTTGTGTTGGCACCCAAACTCCAGGTCCACATCTCTTAGGACCGCTGAAGATAAAATGCCTTTAAGACTCCTGCTTTTTAATTATTATGATGATGATCAAGTGAAAGTGAACAATCCAAGTCAACTTTGCCTGCCCACTTCTCTACAACTGTATCTGCTCTCTCCACCCTGTGACAGCACAGTCCTCCTTTTCACTCTTTACTTCTGGTATCCTCTTAACGAACACCTGTCCCCTCCTCTCCACCCCCTTGTCTCCCATCTAGAAAGAAACCCGTAGGACAGCCTTCTACAAATGTATAAAACCATGTATAATGTATAACACCACATGCTTACTCTGTGTCCCCAAGTCCAGACCATTCTTTGTAGTGCTGGTGTCAATACTGGTTTCAAGTCTTGGGCAGCAGGAAATCTCGGGGCCATGTTCCCAGTAGACCCTCCAGGTTGTTGGACCATCAATTCTGGTCTTTTAGTAGACTTCTTGATCTGCACATCTCTGTTGTTCATGCTATGTCAGGGACTCTACATTGCGTCCTCTATCAAAGCTGTCTTTGGTGGCAGCTGGGCACCATCTGGTTCTTCTGGCAAGACTCCTGCTTCTGACACCGAAAGATGTTGCAGAGCAAAGTGGCACTTCTGTTAAGATTAAGGCAAGAGTTTACTAAAGGAATAAAGAGATCAACTGCAGCAGTGCTCCCTGAGGATTCCCCAAAGCACTTTATTGAAGAGATTAATTACAGAAAATCCAGGAATTTTTAAGAAAAACAATTCTGTTTGGTCGACATTTACAAAATTATGCTTTAACAGAGAAGACAATTGCAAGATCCCTTAAATGTTGTTCTGCTCATCACAAAGTTTGAGTCATTGAACAGTTTCATCTATGGCTATTGCAAGGGCCAGCATTCTTCCTGGGCATGTGCTATGAAAGGAAGGGGCTGGAGGGAATTTCCTGGGTTTGCTGAAGTGCCTGGCAAGGTAACTTTTGAAGGTCAGTTCAGAATAAGCAGTAAGCAGCTTCTCTCTATGCCAAGTACCTAGAGTTTTTTAAAAGCCCTCTCATAGAAGCATTTTGCTACTCTACAAAGAAAATCCCATCAGAGTTCTTTAGGAGCATAACCACCATCACCCCAGTATAGACATTTAGATCTTTGTTGTTAGAACCCATCTGTCACGTGCACTGATGCCAATAGCATTTCGGTTGCATTTCTCCTTCACACTCCTCTGCCATCTGGAACATCCGGGAACTCCCTGGTTTACAGAATGTCTCTGCCCTGATAGTTCCCCAATGAACCTGGTTGTGTGAGGGTTAAGTGCTCAACCAAAATGTCAGTGGTTATAACCCATCAGCTGCTCTACAGGAGGACAATGTGGCAGTCTGCTTCCATCAAGATTACAGCCTAGGAAACCCTATGGGGCAGCTCTGCTCTGCCCTATAGGGTCACTATGGGTCAGAATTGACTTGAAGATAACAGATTTAACATTTCACCTCTTTGCTGGTTGAGAGTTTGTTTCTTATCCATCCTTCCTGTCGGTCGCCCTTGATTCTGACTCATGGCCGAATCATGTGTGCAGAGTTGGACTGCTCCATAGGGTGTTCAAGGCTGTGACCTTTGGGAAGGAGACCATCAGGCCTATTTTCCAAGGCACTTCTGGATAGACTCGAACCTCCAAGCCTCCAGCTAGTAGTGGAACTTCTTAGCTGTTGTTGCTGAGAAATATTCTGCATTGAATGCAAGGAGGGAAGGAAATTAATTCCTGGCCAAGGACATGGAAGCTGCTACTCCTAAAACAGATTTAAAAAAAAAAAATCATTTACATCCTCCTCAGACTTGCCTCCCTGACATAGGAAGGCTACCAGGGAAGTTCAGGAAAGGTCTGGGATATGAGCTTGTCAGGATTAAGAATGTCCTCCAGCCTCCTCCTGATGGGAAAGTCATTCTCACAGATGCACACAAGTCTCCTGTACACAAAACATACACACACCCCAAAAAAGCATCACACCACACAATTCACAGATGTGCGTTGTGCCTCTGCTTTTCAGATATACGCACCACAAGCCACAAAACACAACCCAGAAACCCACTCATATCTAGAGATCCATCACATAGCAATACTCTTTCTCTGTCTTTTTCTTGCTCTCCTCCATTTCTCCTTTGTACGTACTCAGCAGATTCTAGCAAGTAAATTGGTAGAGTTCTTCTATGGTTGGAAGGAAACCACTGCCCACCTGAGTCCCAAAAGGTGCAGGTTAGGAGGAGAGAATGGGTGGGAGTGAAAGGATGTGGGTGGGCTGAGAGCAAGTGAGGACAGCTAGCCAGAGAGACTGCGTGTGGTGGTCAGTTTCACTTTCCTTTAATTATCTGATACAGGCCATGCTCTGAGCTCTAAGGGCATCTTCTGCCTGCCATGGGGACTCACTCCACTGGTCATGAGCCACCCCCCACCCAAGATACAGCCTGAGGCAAGTGACCACCCTGTAGCCAGAATGACCGTTTCACTCTCATGGTGTAGGAGTCAGGACCAGAGGCTAATAGGCCACTCCCCAAGCTGCTTGGACAATTAGGAAGAATGAACCAGTGTGCTTGTAGACAGACCTCTTTCTTCCAATTCTTTTTGCTGTTGCTATGGTTGGAAACCCTGATGGCATAGTGGTTAAGAGCTACAGCTGCTAATTAAAAGGCTAGCTGTTCAAATCCACCGGGTACACCTTGGCAACCCTATGGGACAGTTCTACTCTGTCCTACAGGGTTGCTCTGAGTCGGAATCAACTTGATGGCAAGGGCTTTTTGTTTTTTGTGGGGGTTTTTGGTTGCTATGGTTGTCCAAGAAGGAGTTTCCATTGCAATGAAAGACGATATTGATGAAAAGAAAGAGAAAAGTCGGCTTCCTTACTCCAGTCAATGCTGGAGGACCTGAGTTCTGGTCCCACAGCCCACCCAGCTGTCCCCGCACATCTGCAGCAGCAAATCATGTGCCCTCTGTGCCCTGGGGCAGAAGACCCTCAGGCAGCCTCCCAGGGGATCCTCAAACCACTCTTGTCCTTCTGATAATGACAGAGAGATCTGACTGGGAAGTAGGGAAATCTCCCCAGAGCTGACGAAGTCACAAAAAGGAAAAACTGCTTCTTCATAATTAGCAAAGTCATGGGAAAGATGATTGATAAGACAAAAATGGAAAAACACATTAACATTGAAAAATCTCAAATAAACATATACAAAAATAGAATTTCTGAAGATTTATAAGCAGTATCAATGATACCCTGGGGATAAGCAGAAATTTCAAGAATATTATAGCTTTGCTTTTGTTGGGCTGAGGCTTTAGTTTTGTTTTTGTGGTCAGGACAGATCTTGAAAATCAGGTATTTGACCTTTTAGTTGAGAAAGTTTCTGACCTTAGCCTCAAAAATCTAAGTTTCGCATTCTGCTTCTGCCGAAAACAATGCCAGCAGGTGATGGTTCAGGGTTTGGTACAGCTCCTTATTTTTATTTTATTTTTTATGTCAGGCCAATGGGCCATATTACATGCTCAGAAAGAACTGGAAAAAAATTGTGTGTGTGTGTGTGTGTGTGTGTGTGTGTGTGTGTGATCTGAGTGCAGCACAGAGTCTAGGGTTGCAGAGGAAGCGAAGGCCTCCCGGTCCAAGCAGGAAGCAATCTTCAAGCAGGCCTTAAATGCCAGATTCCAAGCCGAGTTTAACTAACCACTGACAGCTCTGTAAACAAAGCCGGGGCAGAAGGAGCCGCTGCCCCTTCCCTGGGAGTCATCTGGGGCTTGGGGGCTGCAGGGCAGTTCTGGAAGGTTTGTCCTCGTGGCACAGAAATGCAGGGCAGGAGGGCTCCTCAGTTGAAGAGCAGGAGAGGGAAGATCTTTCTGGGATTAAAACCATCACAGAGGAGGTAGGAAAGGGGAAAATGGTTGGATTACGTCTGTGAAAAGAAAGAGCTGAGAGTTTTGAGCTCAGAAAACAGCTTGCTCATAAGTCGATTGCTTGTGCAAAATGCTGCTTCGTTTGACTCGGTCTGATCGCTGTGGGCTTTATTCTCCTCCTGATGCTGATGTTGCTTCAGGATATGCAAATTCTACTGAGATGTTCATATTAGTTTATTGCTGTCTCTTACTTTTCTCTGAGTTCCTATGTATTTCTCCTCTTGCCACTGTGCCCCCGACCCCGACCCCTACCACCACTTATGTTCTCTTGCTCTCTTTCTTTGTTCACTTTTTCATAACTTTTGTCTGTGGTTCCACATGTTATAAATCACTAGATCCTTCCAGAATCTCTCAGGGACTCCACTCATATTTCCAGTCTCAAAACCTCTCTTCGCGGGTCTTTATTTTATTTTTTCACTTAATCCTAGAATCTTACTTAACTGGTCTGCAGTAGCTGCATGAGTGAGACTAAATTGAATACATCAAGAACTCAGCTCTGGGAAACAGAAATTGGTCACGGGCTACTTGATCAGTCCTTGTAGGTGTTGTTTGTAACTAGTGAAGAGTAACAGAAGGGCAGAGTGAAAATAGGTGGAGCTAAGTTGATTAACATGGGAGACGCGCTGGACCTCCTCTCTAATCTGGATTCTCCCCCCCCTTTAGGTACAGACACTTCCCAGCCTCCTTAAACCTGAAAGCGCACCATGGATGACTTTGAACGTCGCCGAGAACTTAGAAGGCAAAAGCGGGAAGAGATGCGCCTGGAAGCAGAAAGGTAAGGATCCAGCTTGACAAATACTTGTATTCTGTTACTAACTGAGTGTTGGCTTCAATCCTCAAAGACCTGCACTCTGAAAGTCCCAATGCTTCTGTCCCATACACTCAACTCTTTGCAGAATTAGTTGTAAAAAGTTTTCCTAACTGCTAAGACTCTGAATTCTGCATAGGAGACAATCGTCAAGATGAAGGCTCAGAAAAAAAAGGAGATTCGAGATGAGTCAAATAGTTGCATTTAATCCTTCAGATCAAAATTGTTAAATGGCAAAGGCAGTGTGAGTATAAAGGTTAGAAAAGCGCAAATCATAGGAAAATATCAAATATTGGATAAAGAAGTCTTTAAGTAACGGGAATTTTCAGTCTACAAAAATATAAGCAGTAAGGCCCAGATAGTTCTTAGGACAAATCTGTGTTCTTCTTAGAAAAGTGGGCAAATCCAGGAATCAACATATTCAGGGTTAATAACCAATGGGGTGTGTGACAACCTGTTTTATGACAGTGACTCTGGGGACAGGTGGGAGCAGTGTATGAATCATGGCACATAAATGTGTATTTAGAATATTCAGGCCTCCAAGCAAAGGCTAGTGACAGTTCATGTGGCTTGCATCAGACATTCTTTTTAAGAAAGTCGGTTATGCACTCACAGGAAGAAAAATGTGAAAAGACCTCTTAACAGCAAATCAGTTTTTCCTCCCAAGAATCCCAATGCACAAATGAGAAGGTAGACATAAGGGGACTCCTTGTGACCCTGTGTTGTTGTTGCTAGCTGCTGTGGCCTCAGTCTGACTCTTGGAGACTCCGAGCACAATAAAAAAAAAAAAAAAACGCTGCCCAGTCTTGTGCCCCTGCCATGATCAGATGTGGATCAGAGCATTGTGGTCCACAGGGTTTTCAATGGATGATTTTTGGAAATAGATATCCAAGTCTTTCTTCCTTGTCTGTCTCAGTCTGGAACTCTACTGGAACCCATCCTGCATTGTAGCAACATGCAAGCTCCACTGGGTGATGGGTGGAGGCTGCATCTGAGGTGCACTGGTTGGGAATTGAACTTAGGTCCTCGGTGTGGAAGGTGAGAATCCTACCACTGAACCACTCTCTCCCCAGTCTCCATACTGAAATAGAAAACTGGAAACCTGTATCTGTAACAAAAAGTATGTTGAGCCTCATACTCCGCATACTTGTATGGAAAACGTAAAAGAAGGATATACAATGACTGCTCTTGATTAACGTGGCCAGGTGGGCAGTCCACATGGACTATCTAAACACACACACATGCTCGGCACAGCAAATGGTACCTCGGCTCTGTGGGCTCAAATCCCACTTCTGTTTATAAGCTGCATGGCCGAAAGTAAACTTCTCTTTAATACACAATTTTCTTATTTGTAAAACAGAATGCCCATGCAGGTTGTGTGGTTGTGGTGAAAGTTAAAGGTGAACTTCCTAAGTGACCTAGCCCAGGTCCTGACTCCTAACTGACTTCCCACGAGTAGCAGCCATTATTATTATTAGCAGCAGCATTGTCATTAGCTAAATAGGTAAGAGACAAGATAGTAATATAGTCAGAACTAAACATTAATGCCAAGAGAAAGGCAGGCAGTTGTCATTCTGTGATAAGACAAGCCAGGAAAAGCTTCTTGGAGGTGGTCAGCCATAAAGGACGTAAGGACAGTGCTGAAGAGTGAAAGGGGGCTGTCCAGGTGAGGGACAACACCAGCCAAAGGCTAGAGGTGGAAACAGGAAGTCCCGGCAAGAAGCCTGCTGAAGGGTGAGGCAAGGCTGGCTGGACTTGCCTACACTGGGAGTTTCCATTTCTCACGTAGGCATTGGATGAGGACTTAGCAGGGACATTGTGTATGGTGAGCACGTGTCTGGGAAACTTTTAATCCCCTAGAAGACTAGAGTGTGGTGCTATCAGTCCTGGAATAGTCCTGGGCATATGGTAATGAGGGCAGAACAACAGAGATGAATAAAGAAATAAGATCAAATAGAGGGCAATTGAGCAAACCTTTCAAGAGAGAGAAAACTTCAAGACCATTCCAGAGACCGTGTGTCTGAGGAGCTGGATGGGGGCTCTTTCCATTGTCTTCTGTGGGAAACTGGAAAGGTTACATTTTTGGAATTGGGGGGAGTGTAAAAAAAAAAAAAAAAAGCCATCGCCATCAAGTCAATTTCAATTCATAGTAACTCTGTAGGACAGGATTTGAACTTCCCTATAGAGTTTCCAAGGAGCACCTCGTGGGTTTGAATTGCCAACCTTTTGGTTAGCAGCCATAGCACTTGACCACTAAGCCACCAGAAGAGGAGAAAGGAGCTTCAATTTCCTGTGTAGAGATCACATCTCAATGGAGACTGCCTGCAGGTGCTGGTAGATAGAAAATCTCAATAACAGTTTAGAAAGGGAGAGAAACTGCTATCAGATTAGTAAATCTGAAGATGGATGACAGCAGATGACATTCTGAGGAAGGCAAGCATAGGGAGAGGGTGGGGCCATAAGGACATACGAGAAACCATCAGAGGAGACAGAACGGCAGGGAGCCAGGGAGAGAAGAGGGGACCAGTGCTTTGTGGGTGTTGAAGCCTGGTAGGCAGTGCCCAGGCCAGGCAGGCCACACCTTTTTTCCAAAGATGTGCCATTTGGTCCCGAGTTCTCTGACAAGTCTGAATGCAGCTTCACCCAATAAATACTTACCATGTCCCAGTCAGGTTTCAGCATCTCTGCTAGACAAGGGGAAAGTAGTGGTGAGGGATAAGTTGACATGGTTTCGCCTCTGTGTACCTGACCGTGGACCAGGAAACCCAGGCGGAGCAAGATAGTGAGACAGATCAGGCCTGGAGGGACCGGAAAGGAGGACACAAACACTGACCACTGGGCTAGATCTCTATCTTCTCTTTCTTTGCTTCAAGCTCCCAGCTGTCTCTGTGAGGAGGGAGTCCATGTGGAAGACAGGAGAGAACTAACCTGCTGTGATTAAAGTGGATAAACCAGGTTCTTCAGAATAAAGACTTTGCCCAAGAATTGGCCACACTGCCACACGGTCCATTCCTTCTGCTTTTCTGTCTTGTGTAGATGGATTTGTCTTTCTTTACTGTCAGCCTGAGAAGGCACATAAACTAGGAAAGTTCAGTTTTAAAAAAAAAATTGCCATCAAGGTGATTCCAACTCAGAACAACCCTTAATAACGGAGTGAGCTCCCCTTTATAACTTTAATAAATGTGTCATATGCAATTTCACCCTCACCTGGTTAACTTACATGGTTGTCATTATGTTTTCTGAGATAACTGCCTTCCGTCTATTTGAGGTTTTGTTTTTTCATCTTTTTGCTTGTTGTTTGTTAGTTTTTGGAAAGAAGCCCTTCCTTATATTTGTACTAAGGTTGCCTTTCACATCTCAAGGTGACCCTTCTAGTCCTGTGAATCTGCGGTTTGAGGAGTCCGTGTTTACCCTCCAAGACTTTACAGAACCTGATGGTTTATGGGAGTAGTGAGGTCAGGCTTTAGGGCCCAGCCAGCATTGATGGGAAAGTTCAGAGCATGTGCAGGAAACAGGTGGCCAGGACCAGAAGTCACGGGCCGTCTACACCCACGATTGTGATCTTCAGATAAAGGACATGCGAGACCCTGGGCGAGTCTCTCTTCCTTTAGCTCCAGACCTTGGCTTCCTCTACAACAGGAGTGGGTATTTCCTCTGAGGGATTGGTAGTAATTTTTTCTTTTTTTGGTTTTAGTGATTTTTTTCATCATGATCATATGTTACTTTATTTGTAGGGCAGTTCTTCATTTTTGGGAAAAAGAATCCTCTAGTCCTACATGGTGTACCTGGGACCAGATGGGAGGAGGTCTGAGTTTCCTTTGGAGTCAGGAAACAAAGAGAAATAACCCAGATATGGAATGGAAGTGGGTTACCCAAAATAGAGATGGTCTGAGACTTACCCGTGGGATTTTTATTCAGCATCTCCTTTGCTCTAGGGGTCTTTGTGTAGTACAAAATGATCAAGTGCTTGGCTGCTAACCAAAAGATTGGCAGTTCAAAGCTACCCAGAGGTGCCTTGGAAGCAAGGCCTGGAGATCTTGTGAGAGGTCACAACCACTGAGAATCCTATGGAGTGCAGTTCCACTCTGCAACACAACGTCGCTGTGAATCGGAGTCAACTCAATAGCAACCAGTTTGGTTTGGGATTACTTTGCTCTAAGCTCTGTTTTGGAAACTGGGAGGAATATGCTTACTGCTATTAAATCCGTACAAAATTAAGTGATCAAAGAACTTCGTTTGTGTATCCTCAACCACGATGTCAAAACCTGTTGCCCCTGAGTCAGTTCCAGCTCACCGTGACCATATGGGAAAAAGCAGAACCTCCTCCATGGGGTTTCCAAAGCTGCATTTTTACAGTAACATCTGTCTCCCACAGAGCAGCTGGTGGGTTTGAACCACCAACCTCACAGGAGTTGGACAAGTGCTTCACCACTGCACCACCAGGGCTCTTTCATATATATGGCACTTACTAAAGACGATTGTGCCCTGTGTCTGCTGTGCTCACATGCATAGTAGGGAAACGGAGTCCCACAGAGAAGAGAAAGTCCATTAACTTTCTACCCTTCACCCCAAATGTTTTTCAGAAGAAAACACCCTGTTGTTTGTTGCTACTGAGTTCAATCAGCAGGTGCGCTTCTACTTTCAACAATAGATAATTTCAAGCTTGTACTCTCACTGGGTACTAGAACCACAAATTAAAATAAACCAGTTCTTAAACATATTTTACTCCTCAGAAATAGATCTTGTAAAAGGTTGTTTAAACAGTGAACCACCCAGTTTCTACCACACTGGCTGTCAGGTACTTGTGACCAACACCCATGCCCCACATCATGACTGCCCAGTTGTACACAAACCTCATTTGGGGGATAGTTTCTTCCCAGAGCTGTGGAGTTAATTATGACTCATAGCGATCCTGTAGGGCAAGGAAGAATTCCTCATAGGGCTTCCAAGGCTGTAATCTTGATGCAAGACGACTTTCACATCTGTCTCCCATCGGAGCTGCAGTTTAGTCCATTTCAATTCATGATGGCATAGTGGTTAAAAGCTCAGCTACTAACCAAAAGGATGGCAGTCCGAGTCCACCAGTCACTCCTCGGAAACCCCACAGGGCAGTTCTACCCTGTCCTATGGGGTGGCTATGAGTCACAATCTACCGAATGGCAATGGGTTTGGGTATTTTGGGGTTTGGTTGTCTCAGGACTAGGAACTTTACTGAAAACACCCTTCTTGCACCTGCTCCATAGCCCATGCAACCCATATGCTGTTCACCTTGCACTTCATTTGATTTTTCATGACATGAGGTCAAGGTCAAGTCTGGGTCATTGATGTGAGGCCTTTAGATTTGGTAAAAAGAAAGTAATGCATTCGTATGTTGTTGCTGTAGTTAGGTGCCATCGAGTCAGTTCTGATTCACAGCGACTGTATTAACAACAGAACAAAACGCTGCCCAGTCTTGCGCCACGTCCACAATCATTTTTATGCTCGAGCCCATTGTTGCAGCCACTGTGTCAGTCCATCTCATCGAGGGTCTTCCTCTTTTTCATTGACCCTCTGCTCTACTGAGTATGATGGCTTTCTCCAGGGACTGAACCCTCCTGACAGCATGTAGAAAGTATGTAAGACACAGTCTCCCCATCTTCGCCTCCAAGGAGCACTCTGGTTGTACTTCTTCCAGACCAGATCTGTTGGTTCTTTTGGTGATTCATGGTACAGTCAACATTCTTCTCCAGCACCACAAGTCAAACGCATCAGTTCTTCTTCTGTCTTCTTTGTTCATTGTCCAGTTTTCACATGCATATGATGCGATTGAAAATACCATGGGTTGAGTCAGGTGCACTTTAGTCTTCAAGGCGACATCTTTACTTTTCAGTCATATATGTATGTGTGTATATATGTATATATGTACACACACACACATATATAATACACATTACATATCTATACATACATATACCAACACATACATCGATTTACCTATATTCACCTACAGAATAGAGGCTACTCTGCCTAACCCTGGAAATCAAAAGTTGATGGCAGACATATCGTCCCTCTGGTCCTGAAGCCCACATCCTAAGAGAATGAATAACTTCAAAGCAATTGTGACCACAAAGGGAGAAAAAATAAATCTCAGTAGGCAGCATGAAATGAGCAGGTCATCCGAGAAAATCCTAAATGCATCATTTCTAAGTCAAAGACACTATTTGTGCACATCTTAAATTAGTCTATGGATCATTGGTGGTGCAGCGGTTAAGAGCTACAGCTGCTCACCATCTGTAGTTTGAATCCACCAGCCTCTCCTTGGAAACCCCATGAGTCCATTCTACTCTGTCATATAGGGTCACTATAAGTCAGAATCACCTTGATGGCAATGGATTTGGTTGGGGGGGGGTTGTTTTTAGTTTTCTTTCTAAAATTAAACTATATGTTGGAATGAATGACCTATTAGAACAAATCAATAAGTGAAAGTTCTGCTGTTTCTTCTTTTCCACCTATCTCGTGGGAATGTTAGGAAAAAAAATTAATAGATTGCTGTTTGTCTTTCCCTTTTGATCCCTCTCACTCTGCCTTTGCTCCCATGTCTCTCAGCTGGCCTTGCTGTCTGCATCCCTGCTGTGCCCACACCTTCTTCATCATACGGTCCATGCTGTCTCCTCTGCCCTATGTACACACCTGCTTTTGTATCATCAGGAAACACGTACTTCAGGTCAGAGAGAAGGATACATTTCCAAATGGGTTCAACCCTCTTTTCTTTCTATTCAACAAGTGCACAAATACAGGCCTTTTCTGTGTCTCTGCCCAAGAAGGACGAATCTCAGCATCAGCAATAGGTGCGTCTGAACCAGGTATGTTTCTGCCCTCTCTGGCTCATGACACATACCACACAGCCCTGCACCATCCTTGTGATGACTCGTCTGCCCAAGTCCCTTGTGGCAGCCAAAGGGTGTTTCGAGAGCCTTCAAACCTAGGGGGTTTATCTTGCACCCCTGTATTAACAGTCTCCTGTTAGGATCACAGTTTTCACTGGATGGTTTGAGAAAGTCACCAGGCCTTTCTTCCTAGCCTGGCTTTGTCTGCAGCTCCACTGAAACCTGTCCACCACGGGTGACCCTGCTGACATTTGAAACACTGTTGGCATAGCTTTCCTCATTGTAGCAACACACAAGCCAACACAATAAGACAAACTGACAGGCAGATGGTGGGATAGAATACATGTGCTCTATAAAAATGAAGAAACATCAACAGACAGAATAGCGGGAGGCAGTGTATATTAGCGGTTAAGGGCAGGGGCTTTGGCATTTAGTAACTGTGGTGTCGGATCGCAGCTCTGCCACTTGCTAGCTATGTGATCGTTCAGATTATTTGGTCTTCCTAACTTTCTATTTCCTCATCTATAAAATGGGAGAAATATTACTGTCTTTGGAAACCCGATGGGGCAGAGTTCTCCTCTGACCTACAGGGTGGCTAAGTCAGACCCGACTTGATGGCAGTGGGCCTGGCTGGGTGGGTTCCCTCCCAGAAGTTTTGTGGGCATAAAGAAGGGCAGTGCATGAAAGTGTTAACACAGTGCTAGTCATCTGTTGTCAGGTGTCATCAAGTCACTTCTGACGCACAGTGACCCCGTCCACCGGAAGGAAACACTGCCCAGTCCTGCAGCAACCTCCCAATGCCTCTCAGGCTCAAGCCCCTGTTACTGATGTTATAAACATTAAAGAAACATCTTGGTTAATTATCGTTAATTATTGTTATTATCTAATTAGATTCTCTGCAACACAAAGAATTGCAGACACATCTGGTACTTATGGTAAAACCAAGCTAAGTCAGGAGCTGAGTAAGGGTCTTCCCTGCACTTCTCAGAGGACAGAGGGACCGAGGCAGGGCCTAGAGCAGGAGTCCGCCACTTTGTGAGGAGTTGCAAGTGGGTGGCTCTGGTCACCAGGTCTCGGGAAGGCTTGCTGGGTTGCCTCAGCGGGAGGAATTCACACCAAATAGGGCTGAGTTATTCCTTTCAATTTCACCAGAAGGGTTTTGAGCACTGACATGTCACCTGAGAAATGTGCAGCGATGCTCTGTCCCCAAAGAACTCTTAGCCAGGTGACGGGCTTGCCTGCACAAAAAACAGCTCTCTCACTGTGCACTCGGCCCTCCCAGCACACGCGGGACACACCCGGTGCGGGTCCTTCTCTGTGAGCAGAGGGAAGGCCCCATTGTGCAGCCAGCTTACCAGGCCCAGAGGCTCGCGGACAGCCACAGAGGGGACAAAAACGCTCTCCGCGTCGTCATCGTTCATGTGCTTTTATGGGCCTCTGAAATAGCCCAGTAATTAGACGCGGGAAAGTAAATATTTTTACTACCCTAGAAAAACAAGCAGGTTTTAAAAATCCACTGGGCCTATGCAGTCCCTTCTTGGAATGCTATCCCTAAAAGTTTTTCACAAGATTTAATAATGCAGCCAGTCAACAGTTAGAACACACACGCACACCACACTCATACCACACATGCACTACATACACACCACACACTACACACACCACACAACCACACATACACCACTCTTATGATACACACACCACACACAACCACACGTACACCAGACACATACCAGTTACACCACACACACACCACTCTTATACTATAACACACCACACATAACCACATGTATACCACATACACACACCACACTTATACCACACACCACACACATACTACATACATACCACACACTACACATACCACACATACTACATACACATCACATGCTACACACACCGCATACAACCACACACACACCATACATATCACACTCAACCACACACACACCGCACATACAAAACATACAACCACACAAACCACACATACACCTCACACATCACACATAACCACACATACCACACACACAACCATCCACATGACCACACACACCACACACAATCACACTTACACCATGCATGCCCACTTTTACTCAAAATGCTTAGCATCATGATACTGAAGTTTTAAAATTTTCAAATGGCATATTTTCTGATCTTGTAATCAGAACATTATTTTTCCCTAGGAAGTTAAATAAAATAATCATTTGAAACTAACTAAGTCATTAGAGTAGCTAAATGTATTCAAAACTTCACTTCAAGTCTTTAGAAAATTGATTACTTTGGAGGGTGGGTTTAAGATTGTGAACAAAAAATTTTCCTTTTAACTTAGAGGATATTTTTTCCCAGTGAGTGGCTTGAAAGGAATTTTTAAAAATATCTGTAAGGTTTTCATGTCTATTTAATATTGTTTAAACTAAACAAAACCAAACCTGTTGCCGTCAGCTCGTTTCTGACTGGTAGCAACCCTATGGGGCAGAGTAGAAATGTCTCAGAGGGTTTCCAAGGAGCAGCTGACGGATTAGAACTGCTGACCTTTTGGTTTAGGAGCCCGTCTCTTAACCATGGTGCCACCACAGCTCCATTTTCCACCAAAACTAAAATATAAAACCAAACCTGCTGATGTCCAGTTGACTGTGACTCACAGCAACCCTGTAGAACAGAGCTGCCCCGTAGAGTTTCTGAGGAGCAACCTGGAGGATTTAAACTGCCGCCTTTTGGTTAGCAGCCATAGCTCTTGAGCACTACGCCACCAGGATATGGCTCCCCACCTAAGAGGACATTCGCCATTATTTGTGCTCATCCGCATGAAGAATAAAAATACACTGTCCCATCCTCCCTTTCTCACTCCCTTCACTCACTGTGAGTAGACAGTCCCTATGCTCCTGTCTGTTCCTGGTGAAGATGGCACACTGTGACTGATCGCCCTTATAAAGATAGCAGCCGTCAATGACCTACGGCACCGTTCTCCAGGGTCATTTAGGATTGCGGTGAGCTAGAATCTACTCTACAGCACACAGCCACATCAACAATAACTCCTCTGGGTCCTAAAAGCATACCGCTTCCCAGTGAACGGAAATGTGGAGCATCAGAGCTCAGAGGCGACCCAGAGTGACACAAGTTCAGTGACTGCACCTCAACTCTTGGTGCAAAAACATTGAGAAACTAGATCGGTGATCCCTCACATGCTGATAGGCAACTTCATTCTTTGTTTGAAAGAATTATGGCATGTCACTGTACTTATAGATTATGGGGTCTGACAATTAAATTCACGAACTTAATTGTTCTGAGCGCTACATGCCTCATCGCTGAATATCACTATGGTCACCTGCGAAGTCCTCACTTTGGGAAGCCAAGCGCTGACACCAAAGCCTCACTCACTCTTCAAAGCAATTTTGAAACTTTTTCTACAGTGGCCATTGCGCACGGTGGCACAGTGGCAAGTTCGCAAACTTAACTGTATAGTTGTCTGTGAGGGAGTTTTTAG
Organism: Heterohyrax brucei; assembly: GCA_028571685.1. Lineage (NCBI taxonomy): Eukaryota > Metazoa > Chordata > Mammalia > Hyracoidea > Procaviidae > Heterohyrax > Heterohyrax brucei. The sequence continues at coordinate 14,106,119 of CM053147.1, read as the reverse complement.
CCAGTAAATAAATAACTGTATTGGAACACAGCCCCCCCCGCCCACTCATCTGATCTGGCCCCCAAGGACTTTCTTCTTTACCTGAAGATAAAAGAACTATCGAGAGGAAGACATTTGGATAACATTCAGGACATCAAGGGTAATATGACAACAGCTCTGATGGCCATTCCAGAAAAAAGAGTTCCAAAATTGCCTTGAAGGGTAGACTAGGCGCTGTTGTCAGTGCATAGCTTCCCAAGGGGAGTATTTCAAAGGTAACCATAGCGATATTCGGTAACAAGGCATGTAGCACTTTTTCTAGGATGAGTTTGTGAACTCAATTGGCAGTCGTCGTAAAGCAGTGAATTCTTCTTTGCACTTCCTGTATTGGCATTTGAAGTGCATTACTCCTCAGTTACCTAGGAGAGCCAGGATGGTACGGTAGTTAGGTGTGTAGGTGATGTAGTCTGAGAGATCTGGGTTTGAATCCTAGTCCTGGCACTTCATTGGTTGTTCTTAGGTGCCAGGTGGCAAGTGGAATGGCCCCATGGGGTTTTCAAGGACATGATCGTGATGGGAGCAGGTTGCCAGGCCTTTCTTCCAAGAAACGACTGGCAGGATTCGAGCCACGAACCTGTCAGGTAGCAGCTGAGCACTTGCCTATTGTGACTTCAGGTCCCCTTATCAGCTGGACAACCCTATGAAAATTAAACATCTTCTAGGTCTTTATCTATAAAGATGGGGATAATTGTATTTTCCTCAAGGAGTTGTAAAGATTAAGTTAGAAATTGATAGAATAGCTTGGCACATGCAGTATGTTCAACAAATGTTAGGCGTTATAATTAAAGTCACATTAATGTTTTGGGAGGCCTTCAGCACAAGCTGAGATATCACTGAGTGTGTGTGTTTGAATTTTATACATTTTTCTCACCATCTGCTGCTTTCTCAGGTGCTAGAAGTTCTCTTGGGTACCTTCTTCCATCCACTCACAGTCTCAGAAAAAAAAAAAAAAAAAACTTCCACATTTTAGATGTTTGTTAGAGCAGTACCCCACTCCTGGTACCAAATTCTATCTTAGTCACATGGTACTGCTCTAACAGAAAAGATCATAAGTGGAAGGCTTTATGAAGAGAAATTTTATTGACCCAGTCTGGTAATCCACAAATCCATTTATGAATTATAAGTCCATTCAGTAAGAGAATTTATCACAGTCCGATAGGCTGAGTTCAAATCCAGTGAGACCATCTTGGCACAGGAACCTCAGGTGCAAAGGACGTGCTATATTCTTGGGGCTGCCTCTTGGTGGTGTGAAGTTCCCAACTTCCTCTGCTCATTTCTCTCCCTTTATATGCCACAGGCTTGTAACTTGAGTCCTGCCTCGCTAACAAAACTGCAGCGCATTCTCCAACATCAGTATCACAGAGGCAGGATTCACAACACATGGGAGGAATGGCACCACATTGGGACTCCTAGCCCGGTCAAATCAACACACACATTTTGGGGGGGTACACAATTCAATCCATGATACACAGCTTGCTTCACTTTTATTACAAAGATATCCTCATCTACCGACCTTGACACTGGCTCAGACATTTCTGTTGAGATAAAAAGTGTTTTAATCTTTTGTCCGCATGCAAGTCTGCCACACAAATAGAATTGTAGAACCGCTATTTGAGGATTTCAAAATCACATAGCATAGGCATGTGGGTAATTTTCTAATTCATCAGTGATGTATTCTTTATTTTAAATATAGTAACTATAACATCACTTAATTTCACTTTAAAAAAATTCAATTTAGCAAAAATAGTCCTCAATAAAAAAAAAAAAAAAAATCCAGCCAAATATTTTATCTAATATTAGGGGGAGAAAGCCATCCCCTAAATCCAAATTCACTACCGTGAACTTGACTGCAACCCAAGACAATGTCATGCACTACTGAGGAGAAGCATTCCACAGGTGCTTGTTTGTCTGTTTGTTTGTTTGTTTGTTTGTTTTTTAACCATACTCTTTAAGGAAGGAGATCACTGGGTCTTTCTTCCACAGATAGCACTGCTGGCAGGGTCCAAACCACAACCTCTAGGTTGGTAGCTGAGTACAAACCAACTTCACCACCCAGGAAGGGGAAACCCAAACCAAAGCCTGCTACTGTTGAGTTTCTGACTCATAATGACCATATAGGACAGCATGGAGTTGCCTTACAGGGTTCCCAGAGAGCAGATGGTGGATTCGAACTGCCCACCTGTTTGGTGGGGGACTGTAGCTCTCATCCACTGTGCCACCAGGGCTCTGGGAAGGAAAAGGCACCATGACCAGTTAGTGCCAACCACAGGCCAGGCATCAGCTGGTGTGCTTTTACATACGTTATGTGATTTGATCATCACACAACGCTATGACCTGGATGTTATTATCCCTATTTTACCCTGTGCATCTGAAAGGCTAAGTAACTGTCCAACTTCATACAGCTAAGGAGTGCCATCCAGTTCTGCCTGTCCCAAATCTCAAAACCTGTCCACTGGAACCAATTGACCAGTGGAGTTTCCCATGTTGCAACTGGTTGTCTTGGTTGAAAGTTCTTGTCCCTCTTACACAAAATAATTGGCTGAGATGGGGAAATACTCTTTCCAACACTCCACATGGAGACTCCTGGGCCAAATGGAGCTGTTCTTTTCCTTATTCAGATAAATTGCTTACCAGTATAAACACAGTTATTGTTTCACTTTCCCTTGAAACAATCACCATGTGATTCCCATTCCACAGAAAAATAGCAGCAGAGATCAAGTTTTCCTCCTCCAGCCAAACACAGCTATTGGCATAACCATTCTGGCTGGGTTCCCCTCCATAAGATGGTGTTCACCTTCAGGACAGGGACGTGGTCACATGGTCACTCATAACAGCTTCGAGCTGTCACTGGGCTTGTAGAGCGTCTTCTGCAGGGGATGTGACTTTCTTCCTATGGAACCACCCACTACTTTGAGTCTGATGAAAGCCCCAGTCCCTCCTCCCAAAACAGTGCTCATGTGCACCCCAAACTTGGCCCTTCCTTTCTGTGAGTCACAGACTCCATCCGCAGACCTCCTGGGGGCCCAGGAGATCCGAGCCCAACTCCCTGACCTGATGACTTTTAAAGGCTTTGTTTTACACATCAGAACCCTTCCATCTAGAAATGCTAACCTTCTCAAGGTCACCCAGCTAAGCTCAGGGAAAACCTACTCCCAGAATCCTTGCTTGGCTTGCACAATGGGGGGCCCTGAGTGCATAAATATGTTTTCCAAATAACTGAGGAAGGAGAGGAAGTGAAGGGCTACTATGAAACTCTGGTGGAGTGGTGGTTAGGAGCTATGTCTGCTAACCAAATGGTCAGCAGTTCAAATCTACCAAGCACTCCTCAGAAACTCTATGGAGCAGTTCTACTCTGCCCCATAGGGTTGCTGAGTGGGAATCCAGTCAATGGCAGTGGGTTTGGTTTGGGTACAGAAGGAAAGGAAACCCCAGTGGTGTAGTGGTTAAGGGCTACAGCTGCCAACCAAAAGGTCAGCAGTTCAAATCCCCCAGCAACTCTTTGGAAACTCTGTGGGGCAGTTCTGCTCTGTCCTTTCAGGTTGCTATGAGTCAGAATGGACTCAATGGCAGTAGGTTTACTGAAGGACAGAGTAGCTGAGAAGTGTGTCAAGGGCACAGAATGGCAGCCTGGGTAAAGCCTGCTCTTTTTGATTCCATCAGAATTGTCCCCTTCTTGAGTCAGTCTTTTTTAACTTAAGTCAAACAAGGAAGAAGGAAGGAAACACTACTTTACGTTCTCTGGAGTCGCCATGAGTCAGAATCAACTTGATGGCAGTGGGTAGTTTAAGAAATAGATTCCAAAAAAAAAAACACAGAATATTGTCAATACCTCAAAACCCCCATATGCTCCTTCCCAACAACCCCCCCAAGAAATAACCACTATTTTGAATTTCTGTATTAATTATTCTTTTGTTGTCTTTATAATTTAGCCACATATGAATAAATTCCTAAATAATGTATTGTTCCATTTCATCTGTTTTGAATGTTATATAAATGGAATCATTATATCTGTGTGACTTGTTTTTACTTTAGCCAGCATGGTTTTTGACACTCATCCATACTGATCAGTATATTTTTATGGCCTTCATTATAGCGGTCCATTATATGAACGTATCCTTAACTTATTTCTTCATCCGCTATCACAGACATCTTTGAATATGTCTCTTTGTGACTGTGTGCAAGAAGTCCTCTAGGGTAATATATTTAGTTAGGGCCCTGGGAGTGCAACAGTTACGCGCTAGGCAGCTACTTGAGAAAGCTCTGATACCCACCTCTGTAAAGATCATAACCAAGAAAACCCTATGAGGCAGTTCCGCTCCATCGCACGGGGTCGCCATGAGTTGGAATGAACTCGACAGCACCTAACAGCAGCAGAACTGTTGAGGTGCCTGTGCTCAGCTTGCTAACTCCCTAGAACGACTCACAGAACTCGCAGAGAGTTTCATGCTTATGATGATAGTTTTATTAAATGAAAAAGGATACTGGGTAAGGCCTGAGAGGATTCCCAGTGTGAAGCTGCCACATCCCAAAGGACATACAGCTGTCCCACATGCATCAGCATCTGTCACCAACCGGGAAGCTCCTGGAGCTTCTGTGTCCAGAGCCCTCCCTGAGGACTCGCAAGCCTGATGGGCTGAACCTGCCCCTTCCTCCCTTAGGTGAGCTGTTGTCCTGAGCCAGTCTTTTCTGGCCTGGTCTGCCGCTCACCTGAGTGACCTCGTTAACATGAACCATCAGGTGTGGTCCAGAGCCCTCATCAGATATGCTTCAGATACTGGGAGAGTTCTGAGTCTGCAGAGATTGTCTCTCAGAAATCAAAGACAAAGAACCAAGTTCTTTGGGTAAAGTTAATACAAACCCCACACAGACTATTCCAGAATCTTAGTCAAGGTGAATCTACCTCAATCACTTTGAAGCTTCCAGGGAAGTTTTTGACCTGTCTTGTCCCAAAAGTCCTCAGGGGTGTTTCACTGGGCAGGAGAAATGAGGATGGTGAAATGATGTACCAGCTGAATAACTGGATTCCCATTTACCTGTGGGTGAGATGGAGAGGAATAATCTGCATGAAATAATTTGTGAATAAAATCACTTCTTTTTACCGGCTTGCCGTCCATTTAGCCCATGTTCGTTAGCACTTGGATTATCAGTTTTAACCTGTCACAAGCCTTCATTCACAAACTCTTCTATTTTTTAATTTTTACCATGCATGCAGGAACTGTAGAAAGTATCACTTTAAACTGTTTATAAATAAAGAGTTTGATAAACATGTTAAATATGTAAGCTACATTCCATGGCTTAGTTTTTATACTCTTGAAAGGACAACTTTTTTAAAGGACTTCAGAAACATTAAAAGGTTTAATCTGCCCATTATAAATCATTTTTATTTACCCGTTTTTAAACAAGCTCCTCATGTTTTGTTAGCCTGGTGGAAGTTATTGACTGTACTGGAACATTTTCAAAACTGAATTTTAAAAAAAGAAATTCATAATTTATCCTAGCCTGCCTTCCATGAGTCTAAACTAGCAATGTCTGACATCACGTTTGAGATGAAGACCAACTGACTAAGTTGACATGTGAGGGCTTATTTTCCATTTTAATAACTCCCCGCATCACATACAGTTCCTTTGTTGGAAAAAAAATCTTGGTAAAATACACATCAGCCTCTTATAAATAGCAGCTATAAGCTTGTCCATTCAGGAGAGTCTCCAGAGAGTGTATTTTAAACTGAACATTGTTTAGAATAGGAAATTCTTCCGACATTCAGACTTTCCATCGTGGGTAACTGGACTGTCCACAACCACATCTTCACTGGCTTCCACTCTCCTGTACCATTTAGGAAGCCAACTGATAGATTCCAGAAGACTTCTCAAGATGTGTTTTCTTATTTTTCTAAGGCTAGCCTGGGTCTTATTGTCCTGTGAGAACCTCACACAGTTCATGGGCCCTCCCCAGTGAAAGCTCGAGGACTCTTAGGGGCAGCACCAGCAGCAAAGTCATGAAAGAGTTCTTTATTCCTGGATCCGGTCATTCTACTGTAGTGCTTAGAATAACAGGGGCCAATCTGTTCTGGAGTCCCACAGAAAACCTTACACCGTTGGCAGGTTTTGCTGGGGAGCTCAGGAGACAAACATGGAACTAACTGGGCAGGAAGTGAACCAACAGACAAGCAGGATGAGATGATGGGCTATCACACGGGTTCAAAGACAGGAAGCATCCTTAGGTGTAATTACCCTGCATCTTTCCCAAGGCGTGTTGGCAACTACGGTAGATGCGTACGTACATCCGCCCACTCCTTCCTGGAACAGTCCTTCTGTTTCTCTAATCAGCATGGTTGTGTAAATCACGATTTCTTTTTTTGAAGTGGGGGCCCACAGTCCTCATCATTTCTTCTTCCTTGAAGAAGAGGGTTAGCAGGAACTTCTGTTAAGCACCCTTGGACAAAAGTGTAATGATGAAAGAGCTCCTACCTGATGCCCTTTCTTCCTGCCACTTTTAAGAGACTTGAACTCTTCCCATGTGACGTGCAAGCCAGCATTCCCAGAAGAGATACAAGGTCCAACAATTAAGTCTGTGAACTTCATTGTTCCAAGTGGTACACACCTCATTGCTCAATATCACTACAGTCACCTTTGAAGTCATCCCCTTGGGAAGCTACGCACTGACACCAGAGCCTAGTCCCCCCTTCAAGGTAATTCTGCAAGTCTTTCTGGAAAGGCCGTGGCTCACGGTGGCATGGTGGTGAGTTCTCAAACTTAACTGTATCGTTTTCTGTGAGGGAGTTTTTAGCCAGTAAATAAACAACTGTATTGGAACACCTTCCCTACTCACCTGATCTGGCCCCCAGTGACTTTTTTCTTTACCTGAAGATAAAGCAAATATTGGAAGGAAGACATTTGGATGACATTCAGGACACCAAGGGTAATACAATGACAGCTCTGACGGCCATTCCAAAAAAAGAGTTCCAAAATTGCTTTGAAGCATGGACTAGGCACTGGTGTTGATGAACAGCTTCCCAAGGCGACTACTTCGAAGGTGACTGTAGTGATACTCAGCAATGAGATATGTAGTACTTTTTCTAGGCTCAGTTCCTGAACTTAGTTGGCAGCCCTCCTATTTCATCAGAGCTATGGGTCCTCGGGTCTAGCCTGGCTACCCAGCATACATCAATGCTGCATGTCTTCATTGGCTTTTAAACCAGAATGAAGTTTTTGCAGAACTCAAGGTGAAGCAGGATGGGAATTCCCAGCGCTTTAGTTGTTGAGTGTCTCAGAGAACAAGCAATGAGATACATTGTCAGTTCAAGGGTAGCACCGAAGCAGACCCTTCCGAGATGGGTGTTTTTAACTGAGAGCTCTGCCTGGATGGCAGCGTGACAGCTAGGACGTAGATTCCAGAATGCTTGTAGGTACAGGGTCAGGAATGGACTCTCCCACATTCTGTGACAGGGCCTTGGGGATGCAAGTTGTTGAACTCAGGCTCAGAAAGTAACATGCCCATGCATACACAGACAGAGCCTGGGTTAAATCGAGAAACCTCATCCTTTTGCCCCAGGTCTGATGCTTTTTCCTCCGCATTGTGCAACCCTCAGTTTATAAACACAAACCCACACTACACCCTCCAACCCCATAAAAGAAAGGAGCTTCCAGATCAAGAATCACAGAAAGGACACTGTAGAAAGGGTTGGCAGATCTGGGCTTCCTCATCTGCAAAATAGCTCGTTCTTCTCAGGGTGGCTGGAACAATCAAATGAGACGTGGAGAAATGCCATCAGATGTGATGTCCATGACATGTGTCTACCATTAGACATGTAGAAGTAACTGAAACTGGATTTCCTTCTGTTTACTTATGTCTGGTCGTGGTGGCGGTTTTTACCATGGTTTGGAGACATAGAGTCAATTATGAACAAAAAATAAGTAAAACTGTCTCATGGGGCTTCCTAGGCTGTGATGCTTAAGGGGGCAGACAGTCAGGGCTTTCTTCCCTGACGCTGTCGGGTGTGTTGAAGCCCCTCATCTTTTGCTTAGCAGCCTAGTGCTTCACTCCTACACCCCTCTGTTCACAGTCAAGCTCTCACGTCTCACCCTGCTTTCCTAAGGCTAGCTGGTTCTCGGGTGTTCCAGGCTTTCACAAGTCAGACACAGAAGAAAATGCTATGAAACGTCACCTGCCTCTCTCCCAAGGGTCTCTTACCTCAGGGAAGGGCTAAAGACCTCAATTCCAGATGATAAGAAGTGAAAGTGTCTCATCTACTCTTTTCATGTTACTGTAAATTGAGGAGAACATTCCAAAATTCTTAAATGATGGGCTTCTTCCCAATCAAAATCAAACGGTGCTATGCTTACTAAGAAAGCCTTGCTGTTAGGTCCTATCTTGTCTGGCTGTGCATTTATTTTTCAGAGGTTCTTGCACTCGGCAGTCTCTTCCACACTTCTGGGTCCTCTCCCTCCTAAGCCTGTTGTAACTAATCTCTCACTCACTTTGGAAGGACCAACTCAACAGCCACCCTTTGGGAAAATCCCTCTCAGACAGTCAGAGTGGCTCATTTCCACCTTGAGTCTTCCTGAATACTTTTATGTGTATTACGCAGTATCACCCACCTTATTGTGTGATGGCTATTTGTTGACATGTTTCCCCACCAAACTGAAAGTTACTTTTATGTGTATTTCCCCAGTGACCAGCACACCACGTTGAGGAAACAAATGCAGACTCAGCGTATTTCAATTCACATCTGTGGAGCAAGGCAGAACGCCATCAGATTTCCTAGGCTATTTATGGGGAAGTGGAAATAGTAGTGCCCTTGGTGGTACTCTGTGAGGACTGACCCCCTCAATACCTTCCCTGGTTTCTGTCACTCCCTTGTAGGTTCTCCAGGTATTAGATTTGGACTCCGTCTCTTTTTCTCTAGAGGTTTGAAAAAAAATCATCTCATTTATTTCTCTGACTATTGAGGATAACCAGACTTTCACATCATCATTTCTGCCAGCTGGTTGCATCCAAAATAGGCCTGGTAGTGCAATGGTTAAGCACTCAACTGCTAACCGAAAGGTTAGTGGCACAAACACAACCGTGGCTCCATGGAAGAAACAGCTGGTGATCTGTCTCTGCAAAGATGACAGCTTAGAAAATGCCGTGGTGGCAGTTGGACTCTGCTACAGAAGGTTGCAGTGAGTCAGAATCGACTCAGGGACACCTAACAACACAGCTGCATCGTGGAAGCAGATGACATTCATGTGGTCAAAGTGAATTCCCTCCCATCTGCCTATTTACTCTAGTGGCCAATCCCTTAGAATGATTTGCAATTAGCATCTGCATGGTAAAACTAGACAATCATCAAATTACGGGGTCCAAACCAAACCCTAAAGAGTCCAACGGTGAACAAACTGTGTCAGACAAGTCTCTCTAATGAAAGACTATGCTTGTGGTGGAGAAGAGTCAGACTCATCAGTTAATTCCAGGAGGACAGGCAGAGGTGGATGACGGGTAGACCAGCCTCAGGCCAGTACTGACCGATGCTTCTTCTGAAACAGAGAGGGTGGAACATACAGTTTGGATCTGAAGTTTAAATGGTCGAAGGTTATCTAGTGTTAGATGTAATGAAGGACCAAGGAAAAGGAAAGAAAGCAATGCATTAAAACCCAAGACTTTTTAAATGAAGATACAGGATTGAATTTTATTTTCAATAAGCTTCAGTTTTGCTTTGATGAATATTTCAGGAACGCTGGTGATGCAGTGGTCAAGAGCTTGGTTGCTAACCAGAAGGCTGGTGTTTGAATCCACCAGGCGCTCCTGGGAAACCCCACAGGCAGTTCTACACTGTCCTACCAGGTCACTGAGTTGCAGTGAGTGCCACGGCAATGAGTTTGCTTAGTCTGGGTTTACAAATAGCTCCTACACCTCAAAAAGTGCAGTTCTGAAGGCAAAGGAGGAGGATGAGTATTTATAAATAGCTATTAGTCGAAACTCTGAATTAAGATCAAAATTAATTCTGTAAACACTGAGTATGTTACCAAGGGAAACACTCTGAAACTGGCTTCTCAGTATAAAAGAATATGCTTTGGTTTACTCATTAAACTAAAAATTTTAACTAAAATAAATAGCGAGCTGGAACAGTCAGAACACACAGGCCTGGGAGCACCATAGCGTAGACACAGAACTGCATCTTTCAACAAAGGATTCTGAGATCCATGGGGACAGGATCAGAAGGGAAGATCATTTGAAGTTATCCTAGAAAGATTCTGAATTCTGAAATACCTAGGAGATTCTCAGATTGCGCTCACCGTCTCTACTTCCTGACATATTTTAGAGAGCTAAATTCATTTTTCAGATCACTGGCTTTCAAGTTTACAGTGACTGCTACTTTTTGTATAAGTATCATCTGTTTCATTTTTATGTTTTAGTTGTTCTCTTCATAAAATCTTAACAATTAAAAAGCTCTCCAGATGACCTTTTGGCTTTTAAATGAGAAAAAGAAAAATTGGATTATTATTATTCTTAAATGTTTTCAATAAAATCAGCCTGGTTCTATTCTACAAACCAGTGGGCAAAAAAAAAAAAAAAAAAAAAAAGGTCTGTTTGCTTTTCATACCTGGGTCCTAATGACAACTTGAGGTCATTGGCTGGTAACTGAAAGGTAAAACTGCGTTCCCCAAGCTGAAAAGCCTTTCTCTGTCTATGCCTAACCTCCTGGCTCAGACCCTTTGCGCAAAGGCACCGAAGAATTCTACAGAAGAGTTGTTGCTATTGTTATTTGCTGTAAACAATCTTGTGTCTACAGAAGTAAACGTTGCACTGTCCTGTGCCACCTTTTGGACCTTGGTATGTCCGAGACCGTTGTAACGGCTATTGTGTCAGCCCGTCTCGTGGAGACCTTCTTTTGTTGATACTGGAAACAAACACGATGTCCCTTTCTAATGACTGGTCTTTCCTGATGACATGTCCGAAGTAAGTGAGCTGAAGTCTCACCTTCGGAGGCAGACAAACCCCTAAGCACAGTAAAGACCATTTTACACTGAGCCAGGTACACGAGAGTTTAACTGTATCTGCCTGTGGTGAGTGATTTCCCACTGCTTCCACTGCATGGTTGATGTGGCTGAGGACAGGAGACACTGTGCCCTCCAGATGGGTGCAAGGGCACAGTGGGGACCATGGATACCTTGCTTACTGGGTGATCCGGCCCTGCTCACCATCCTTGCTTCTAAGGAGCATTCTGGTTGTATCTCTTCTAAGACCACCCTACAAAGGAGTTATCTTTAAGAAATCCAACACATAAAGGGCAAATTACCTTAGGTCCCCAGATACGAGCAGGTGGAGCCTAGCTGCAATCAATGGTATTGACAGGCCTAAGGAAATAAGGAGCCAGCAAAGAAGTCTGCATGGATGCCAAGTCCAAGACAGGGCTGTCACTGGTCATTTGCCATGTTCAGGTGAGACAGTTCTTGAATCTCGGGGGGTTGGCTAAGTATTATGGTATAAGAAGTGCTCTCTCCATAAGAGATGTGTGCCTGGATCTCCTCCTATCTTGGCCAGAATATTCCCCACAATAATTTCTGTTCTCTTGGTGCTGATTCCAGTCTCAGGAAGCAGTGTCTAGGGACCAGATCACTTCCAGACATTGTATTTTGGGGACTAAGGGTACCCTGATTGGGAAATGAGTGCTCTCCAGGCACTGGAGGGAGGTCATCCATTCTATCTTAATTCCCTGGCATTCTGGTTTATACATCAGTCTCTTGTGAGTCTAGGAGTCCCTCAGTCTGCTTGAGACCTGATAGCTCAGGGCATTCCCAAGATGCAGTTTCTGATGCAGCAGAGCATCTAAATCTTGTATCATGATGAGTACTCCAAAAAGGCTGTCCCAGGGAAGCCTCTGGAGGGACCGACCGAGTAGCCTTCTTGGTGCAGCACTGTCATTCCTTGGCAACCCACAGAGCAAATGATCAGGTACTTTCTGAGCATCTCCCTAGATACCTAAGGCTATCCTAGGCAGTAGTAGGTGTGAGAGAGGCGTTAGGAAACAGCTCTCCAGGCAAATACTGCTTTATTTAATGAGAAAACATACATGTGCATGAAGAAGATAAATAAGACTGTATGTTTCTTTCTATTCCTATCTATAGGTAGAGATCTGAAGTAGATGTTGGTTCCTGTAATGTTTTAATTATAGAACCAGACCAAAAACCAAGCCCACTGCTGTTGAGTTCCATCTGACTCATAGTGACCCAATAGAACAAAGCATAGAACTGCCCCATAAAGTTTCTAAGGAGTGCCTGATGGATTCAAACTGCCAACCTTTCAATTAGCAGACATAGCACTTAGCCACTACACCACCAAGGTGTTCTTTATATAGTACAAATAACAGACATTACACCTAAAGTGTGCAAAACACATAATGAGCTATCAATCTAGAACAGTAAGGACAAATATGCTTTAATGCAGGTCTGATCCCACCCGCCCCCTTTTTTTAAGACCTTATATGGTATCACTGGGAAAAATCTGGATTAGATTCCTCCATAAAAGTCATGTGTAAATTTAATATCCAGATGCATACAGTGGACACCAGCAAATAAATTTATGGTTGTGGAAATATTTAAATACTTTGAACAAGAGTGATACATACTGAGAATTCTGTGGCTTGTGAACTAATCATACATTCCATCTGAATATTTGACCTCCTCCCCTGCATCAAAATTCCCTCCGAAGAATCCCTATGATAGTTTCTTAATTTCTTTCACAATTTGGGAATTGTACAACAAATCTGCACCCTCCAGTATGTCTCTAGAGCCTAGATTTGGTTTCCTATGGGTGGAAACCATAGCCTTCGTGTATACATTTCTCTCCTAGAATTACAGAACCCACCCACTGCCATCCAGTCGGGTCCAACTCATAGCGAATTACATAAAAGTAGATATTATTTTCACTGAGGCTAGAACCAGGGGTTTTGTAACCCTGCATGACAGCCATTTATTCAAGTAGCTGTTGTTACAAACTTCCTACTTCCAAGTCCTGCTTTGTTGTTTTAAAATGTGTCTTCAAGCTGGGGGGGTGCAGAGTCAGGAGTTGCAGGTATGATCCTTTGAAAAAGACAGAAACTTTTCAGCCTAGGGGGAAAGAGCCCAGATGGTGAAAACCCCTGGATTTTAAAAACAGCTCAGAGAGCAGACCTAAATAGTTATTGCAAAAGAGTTTAAACAGAAACTGGGAGCCTCAGAGCAAGTTAACAGGAGGGGCTGACTCATACATGAAAACATTAACCATTTCCCAAATACGTGCAAACAAGAGTGGGCTTACTCTTTCTAGCCTGTCTTGTAAGATGATAAAATAGATGACAAAATGTATTTATGATAAAACTCATAAGTTGAGGTCAAACCTAGGAAAATTTCAGGGATCCTTGGCAGAGCAAAGGGTAAGTATCTGGCTGCTACCCGAAAGGCTGGTGGTTCAAACCCACCCATGTGCTCCTCAAGAGAAAGACCTGGTATGTGCTTCTGTAAAGATTAAAAAAAAAAAAAAAAAAAAACAAGCCATTGCATGATTCCAATTATAGCAACCCTGTAGGACAGAGTAGAATTGTACCAGAAGGTTTTCAAGGCTGTAAGCTCTCAAGGTCACCATGAGTCAGAATTGACAGCAGTGGATTTGTTTATTTACTCTTTACTGAAGCAGGGATTGAAGATATACATTAGATTGGCCATGGGGGTACACTGCAGGTCAGGATCTGCTTGCTTAAGGGGAGGAGCTACCCAGAAAGGGTTGGACCCCATAGGTAGCCTTGAGAATAAGGAAAGATCTCCTTTGCACTGAGTGGTCAGATTCTCATTAAAAAAAAAAAACAATTGCCATCAAGTTGACACCCATGGGTGTCAGGGTGGAAACTGTGCTGCACTGAATTTTCAATGGCTGATCTTTGGGGAGCAGATCACCAGGCCTTTCTTCCAAGGTAGCTTCTGGGTGGACTCGAACCTACAGTCTTTCAGTTAACAGCTGAGCGCATTAACTGTTTGCACCACTCAGGACCTCTAACAGCAAAAGCAGCCCTACAGACAGATGGTGGAAAGAGACCAAGGAAGCAGTCAACTGGGGTGGGGGGTGGGGGTGCCATGGCAATAACCCAAACGACAATGAGTTCTGAAGTGGCCACTGTCCTCAGTGCTCAGTGGTGCTGGGACGTGTTAGCAGGAGCATGGTGGCGGCCCCAGGACCTCGTCCAGGCTCAGTCAGGCTGGTCAACTGCCATTAGGTCCAATTTTGGTGTCCTGTTGGAAGAGCTGTTATGTTTCAGGCTGATGTTAGAAGGGTGGAAAGTAGGCACTGGCATTCGGCCTGGGCGAGTCAGGATGACGGGATGACCTCACACCTGTGGCCCTAACAGGGACGAGAGGATTTGTATTTTGTCAAGAGCAGGCCCAGCTCAGTGACAGCAGAACCTGAACGTCACTGTGATGAGACCCAGAGAGCTCTGCCACGAGAGTGTCACCTTTTGAAGTCTAGGACTTGAGTCCTCTCGCTTCCAGAGTACCACCACTATCCACCTAGTGTTAAAGTTTGTGAGGACTTGCCTTCCTTTAGAACCGCTCTCCTCGTGTCTGGATCCCCTGCAACACTTAGCTTGATAACACGTTTATAGTATTCAATCAGTAGGGGAAACCGTGGTAGCTTAAGAGCTACAGCTGCTCAACAAAAGGTTGGCAGCTGGAATCTTCTAGGCACTCCTTGGAAACCTGATAGGGTGATCCTACTCTGTCCTACAGGGTCACTATGGGTCAGAATTGTCTCGAAGGCATTTTTTTTTCAAGTAGATTGAGTCGGGGGGACACTAGGGAAAAGAGCTATGTGACCGCCATTAAAAGGGAGATAGGAGTGGTGCAAATGGTCAGCACACCCAACAGCCAATCAAAAGAATAGACGTTCAAGTCCACCCAGAGGTGCCTCGGAGAAAGGCCTGGTGATCTGCTTTCAAAACACTCGGCCACTGACAATGCTCTGGAGCTAGTTCTGCTCTGACACACATAAGGTCCCCATGCGTGAGTCGGCTGACTACAGCAGGTGGTTAAATGCAAGATGAGAGAGTGGAGCCAATCAAGACCATGAGGCAGGCCTACATGGCTGAAGACACAAATAGCCAAGTGAAGCGTGCCCGCACAGGCCTCCTTCAGTGGGGGACAGGGTGGGCAGGGCGCAGAGCAGGAAGACCCCAAGGAGGGCTGACTTGGCCTTGACCCAGCAGCGGTTCCCCAGCTCACCCAGGCCCAGAGAGGCCTGGCGCGGACTACAAAGACCACGCGGAGGAGAGGTAAAGGAGAAGAGGTGACTAGAGCCGCAGACGGCAGGGAGGAGAGAAGTCTGCGGTGTCTGCGCCAACGAGAGGGCCAGGGATGAGACTTTCACCAGGCGATTTCTTAGGAGCATACATGTTGACAAGCAGCTGCCTGGGACAGTGCGATGCTCTGTGGCTCAAGGGACCATGTTCATTCAGTGCCCAGGAGTGTGAGATGCCATCGGCTGTTGGGGATGCTATAAAGAGCTAGTGGAGAGAAGGAAAGGGGTTTTCCCTGAAATATGCAGACCACCTCTTCACTGTCATTCCCATCCAGCTTGTGGTGAGCTGCTGTCTAGGCAAGAGTATTTGTCCAATTCCAAGAGTGTCAAAAAACTCAAAGAGGTGCAGTCAATTCTGACTCATGGTGAACCCATGGGTTTTTGAGTAGATCTGTGCTCCATAGCATTTTCAGTGGCTGGGATCTTTCAAAAATAGATCACCAGGTCTTTCTTTCAAGGCACCTCTGGGTGGATCCCAACTACCAACTTCTCCACTAGCAACCGAGCACGCAACAGTGTGCACTACCTGGGGTAGTTGTTGTTAGGTGCCCTCCAGTCAGTCTGACTCATGATGGCCCCACACAACAGGACAAACCACTCCGGCAGGCACTGCCCTTGCAACTATGCCTATGTTTGAGCCCGTTATTGCAGCCTCTGCCTCGGTAGAATCTATGACTTTCTATCTAAGTAGATTTATCCCTAAGAGTTGTTTTTAAAGCTTCTCTTGAAACCGAGTAGAATGCAATCTAAATTGAATTGAATTTTAAAGTGGGTAGAATTGCCTTGGGTCTGAGTGTGTTTCCATAGGAAGTAAGTGTATGTGTGAACAAGTGTGCGTGTGTGAGTCTGTGTGTGTGTCTTAAGAGCTGTAGGGTGGCGCACAAGCATTTCCCCCATACCTCGTGTCCCCCTGGGGCATTGCTCCAAGGTAGACACTGCTCTTAAACAATTGTTATAGACTGTAAAGTCAGGAACAGATCACTGGACATAGTCCCCTACCTCCAAGGAAAACGGTTTGGGGGGTTTGTTTTGTTTTGTTTAATTTTAAACTTATTTTTTTATTTTAAATAATTTTAATAAAATTTAGTCACATTTTATTAATAAGGGCCACACTGTGGTGGAACACTGAGCTCTCCAAAACCTTCCCAACCCCTAATGTCTTTAATGGAAATTTAAACCATCGGGTATCCTGAAATGAAGGACTCTGTGATGTTATAAGAGATTTCAGGGTGGCCCAGATGTTTATTTCCCCAATGATATTGTCCCAAGCTGCCATATACAGGACACCTACCATCCTGCGGTGGTCTATGGTGCTATTGACGATCTTTGGTCCAGTTCTCAGGTATAAAAACATTCTGGATTGGACTCTTGACTCCGTGCCCTGCTTACGCTCCATCAATGAAAACACCTGAGTGTGAAAACCTCTGCAGAAACTGCGTGGTGTTTTCCACATTTCTCCCCCTGTGCCTGGCTGGCCCAGGTGGACTGATCTCAACAGCCTCTTGGAAGTGGAAGCCCACCCTGCACCCTTGGGATCCAACCATCACCCCCTGCCCTGCCCTAGGACCTCAGCCTAGCCCCCATCAGCTGTTAATCGTCCTTGTGCTCTTCCTGCACCCCCTGGTATCTGGCTGGGTTTAGGACCCCCTTTCCTTCACATGGCATGTCAGGACCCAACTAGAGAGCACAAGTATGACACCAGTTAGGTTTGCCATCCCAAACTGAAGACAGGCAGTGACTTTCCAAGTGCGTGCCACTGAGAGCAGGAGGCTGCTGAGAGTGCACGTCGTTTGCCTTTCCCTAGGAGGTGTCTTTTATGCAGCTGGCCGTCATTGTACCTTCAGAATATGAGAGTTGGCATATGAACAGAGAGGGTGACTAAATTTTTACTCTCCTCCGTGGAGCGTAACTCTGTGTGTAAGAAAGATTGACTGGCTACCAGTGGGCTAGAAGAAGCACAGAATTTTTTCCAGGCTGGTTCATTTGATGAGTTTATTGTGAGTATGCTTAAACTGTACTTGCCACCCCAGAATTAGAGGGCATGTGTGTGTTGGGGGACAGGGGAACCAGGAGGTACAATTTATTCCCAAGATCCGATCAGTCCCATAAGCAAATTATATTAGTTTTCAATTACTGCTGTAACAAACTGCTTGCTGGCTTACTTGGTGGCTGAAAACAACACAAATTGATTATCTTCTCATCGTAGAGGTCAGAAGTGGGACACATCTCACAGGGCTAAAATCAAGATACTGGGAGGGCTTTGCTCCTTTCTGGAGGCTCTAGGGGTAGATTTGTTTCCTTGCCTTTTCCAGCTTCTAGAGGCTGCCCACATTCCTTGGCTGGTGACCCTTTCCTTTGTCTTCAAAGCTAGCAGTATTGCATTCTGCTGACTTTTCTTCCATAGCTGTGTCACTCTGAAGACACCTGAGAAAGGTCCTCACTTTTAGGGACCTACGTGATTAGAACTGCCCCATAGAGTTTCCAAGGAGCTCCTGGTGGGTTTGAACTGCTGATCTTTTGATTAGCAGCTGTAGTTCTTAATCACTGCTGCACCAAAAAAAAAAAAACCCACTGCCGTCAAGTCGATTCCAATTCATAGCAACCCTGTAGACAGAGTAGAACTGCCCCATAGAATTTCCAAGGAGCACCTGGTGGATTTGAACTGCTGATCTTTTGGTTGTAGCTCTTTTGATTGTAGTCCTTTATCTTTTGGCTGTGGTTCTTAATGACTGCACTACCAAACCAAAAAAAAAAAAAAAACCCACTGCTGTCCAGTTGATTTCACCTCATAGCAACCCTACAAACAGAATAGAACTGTCCCACAGAGTTTCTGAGGAGGGCCTGGGGGGTTCAAATTGCCGACCTTTTAGTTAGCAACCATAGCACTTAACCGCTATGCTACTGGGGCCCCATATATATAAGGGAAGGGATAGTTAAATGTATCCGTACATTGTGGTACGTGGAGATAATTAACCAAACTTTGAATTTCAGTCAACTATATTGACTCTACAAACAGTGACTGCAATGAAGGCACAATATTCAAGCACGAGAAGAACCCAAACTGCAAGACCGGTAAGGGGAAGCGAGCGGTTTGCCTGACTAAGCCAGCCTTCCTTCAGGCGAGCAGACAGTCCGCATTCAGCTGCCGGACCTCCGCTGACTCGTATCAGTGCTCTGTGCCTCAGTTTCCTTGTGACGTGCACCAGTAGGTCTCAAAAATCCCTATAGAGGCAGCAAAGGTGTGCATAAGCGTGGCACCTTTCACCGTCCACATTCACTCTGCATGCCGAGCAAATAATCCGAGAAGCTGGCCTGTGTGAAGGAAGGCAAAGCATCAGGACTGGAACATGTTAACCTGCATTATGCAGATGACATAACTTTGCTTGCTGAAGGTAAAGAGGACTTGCAGCACATACTGATGACCGCTTCAATATGAATCATAGCTCAGCATCAAGAAAACAAAAATCCTCCCAACTAGATCAATAAGCAATATGGTGACAAATGCAGAAAAGATGGAAGTTGTCAAAGATTTTATTTTACTTGGATCCTCAGCCAGTACCCATGGAAGCAACCGTCAAGAAATCCAAAGACACACTGTACTGGACAAATCTGTTGCAAAGACTACTTTCAGTTATTAAAAAGCGTCTCTTTAAAGACAAAGGTGAACCTGACCCAAGCCATGGTGTTTTCAGTTGCCTCTTAGGCATGCCAAAGCTGGATGATGAATAAGGAAGCCTGAAGAATTAACTCCTTTCAATTCTGTTATTGGCCAAGAATATTGAATACACCATGGACTACCAGCAGAAAGAACGAATATGTCTTGGAAGAAGTACAGCCAGAGGGTTCCTTATGCAAAGACGGTAAGACTTTATCTCACATACTTTGGAGGTGTTATCAGGAGGGATCAGTCCCTGGGGGAGAACATCATATGCTTGATGAAGTGGAGGGTCAACAAAAAAGAGGAAGAACCTCGGAGAGGTGGACTGACACAGTGGCATCAACAGTGAACTCAAGAGTGTCAGTGATCGTGGACATGGCACGTGACTGGACGGTGGTTTGTCCTGGTGTATATAAGGTCACTGCGAATCAGAACCTACTCCACAACACTTAACAACAAGAGAGGCTAGTTCTCTCTCTGTCTGCCCTAGGAGAAGAGTCTCCACATTTCCAAATGGGATCAAATCCGCAGGTATGGGGTTAGGACTCCACAGCCTGTTTTTGGAGGGCCATAATTCAATCCGTAACCGCATCAGCAGCTTGGTGGCCCGCACCCATCTGCTGGTTGCTGGTGAGTCCATTACTCATGCCTAGACGGAGTGCCGTCTCCAGGTAGGATCAACAGCAATCTCTCCTTGGGGCTGGAATTTGGCAGCTTTCCAGACTGGTGCTGACCCTGGACCCTCTCTGGGTGGTTGCGTGAGATCACTAGTGGGTGGCATCAGTGTCCCACTGTTTCACTAGCTGGCAGAGGGCTGCAGCCCACATTTCTCTGAGGGTGAGCGCCATGCCCCAGAGCAGCCACCGCCTCCCTCAGCGGCCGTCTCCCTCAACCCTGCGCATTTGGTTCCCGTTTTCATGCCAGGCGTCTCTCCCTGGATAAAAAGGGATAAGAAGAGTTTCTCGGATTTGATTTCTCAGTGGGAACTGTTTGCCTTGGAAGCTTCCTCCACCGAGACTAATTGAGAACAGCTCGGAGAGCAGGCCTGAGAACACGCCCAGATGAACTTTTCAGTGGGCTGATCTCTGTTGATCTTTGTAGAATTAGATTGTATATGCATATAATGCCACCATCAACAATTTTTGAAATGCGAAGGACATGCATCTCGGTCTTTTTCTTCTGCTAGCTACCTATCTTGGAATATTTACTTGTAGTTAAGTATGTAAAGTCCCAATCATCCAAGCCTGGGGCAACCAGGCACCTACTATCCATAATAACGTTCTGGAAAGCTCAAAGCACTAGGTACCTTTTAGAATCTAAATATGATGGGCTTCTATTACAGAGATTACAGTAAAAAATAACAATCAGCTCTCTGATGATCATCTGCGGAGGGGAAGGGTGGGGAGGAGGGGATTTGGCCGAGGACAAGCCCAGACTTTCGTCACAGGGACAGACCAAAGTGTTAACACAAAGGGAGAACGCGGGATCATCCTGCACCCCACTTGGGCCACGGAGATCATGGCCCCTCCTCAGGCCAGGCCAGCACCCTGAGCCACCACAGTCCCAGCGCCCAGAGCCCAGGTCCCCGAGTCCCGGGCCCACAGCCCCCATCCTGCCGCGGACATGCTCGGCGGAGCTGGATCACAGGGAAGACGCAGCTTGGCCGCCCTCTCCCAGTGAGTGCACACTTGCCTCTGGGGTTTTTGTTTTGTTTTGTTTTACAACGAATTATGATCAAAAGGACTGAAATGAGTGGGGTGGGAAGGGAGAAGAGCAACCAACAGCAAGGCGGGTTCAGCCCTGGAGTCCACTGCAGGCTCCTGACTCCCTGCTTTTCCTCTTTGCCATGTGGATGGGGGTTCCTAGACGGTGTCAGAGGCTTACTCCCCGGCAGGGATTTCTCTGCTCCCAACCCCGGGCCATCAAGCAGGGCCATTGCTAAAGTTCTGCAGGTCACTGAGCCCTGAGTGCCCTGCTCTGAGTGATCCAGAGCTGCGCTCACCTAGCATTGCCCAGTCCCTAAAGTAAACAGCCCTGAGTTACCCATCTGACTGGGGCAGAGCTGGGAGGGAGCATCCGCTATTGATCAGGGAATTGTTCGGATAACCGAGGTTTTAGACCCTGCATCCTGGCACATGAATGCTGACGGGGCCTCCTAGAGCCTTTGGTGGAAAGCGAACCCAGAGGGACATCTCAGCTCACCCTGAGTCCTGCAGGCATTAGCGTCAGGGCTAAGACTGTTGCGTTCCCAGGCCCCAGCGGTCACAGTGGGGCTTGGGAGCTTTGAAAAGTGACTGGGTCTTAGGAAGAGGTAGTGCCCAAGAGATAGTGGACCAAATGGCCTTTTCTGTCAGTCGTGGCCATTTTTTCGAGTTTTGGCACAGATTCGGCATGACAATTGTTGTTCCAGTTGTTCCAGAGTTTGTGCAACAGTTAATCAAATAAACAGAGCAACTCTCAGCAGAGTCCTCAAAGCAGGATTCCCACACCCGTTCTACCCACAGATTGCCTACATAACCGATCTCTGTGCGTGTGATCACAGACCAGTCGTGTGAGCATTCAAAGGGATTTTAGAGGTTATCTTGCCCCCGGGCTTAGCGAACTGCTTTGTAGCCAATTTCATCTGATGAGGAAGTCTATTACATAAAAGTGATGTTCTGGTTAGATGGCAGATTTGGGGCCTAGAGCTCCCCACCCCCTAGTCCACTCTCAAATCCTGCCCACTGCCCACCTCACCACATTTCCCAGTCCTCCCCACTCAGCCTACCCTACACCCTCCGTTACAATTTCTTTGAAATCCTAGGTCCCCACTGCACAGCTAAAAAACTTCCAGCTATTTAATGTCTTCACTTCAGATGAGGAAACTGAGGCACGGGTGTGGAGGAAGTGCCACAGGGGCTGGCAAGCTAAGAAGAGAGTCCTGTCTCTCTGGCCACACCCAGTCCTGAGTTTTTTTCCATCCCATCGCACGGTGGTTCATTCAGACTTCCCCACAATGTGGCTTCCCTTCAATGTCCTTTCAGACCCTGACCTTCGCCTGCTCTCACCAAATCCAGTCACCTGCTGCTCTCCAGCCTCCTGCACATGCGTCTGGGCCACCTCCTTTCCTTTGCTCATTCTATCCCCTCTGCGAGGCATACCCTGGCCCTCCTCACCTGCTCTGAAGTCCTTCTGTGCTCCTCCTCCAGAGGCCTCCCTCAGTTTCTGGCTTCTTTCCTGTCCTAGTAACCTTCAGCCATCCTTCTGTTGTCAGCTGATGGTGAACACGTCTGTCATGCCCTGACAGCTGGTAAACCACCTAAGGGTGGGACAATTTGAACCTTAGGATCTTCAGGATCCTCTGTGGTGCCAACGCTCAAAAAGCACTCTTTCAGTGTCTGTACTACTTTTCAAGGAAAAGGAACCTTCTGACACAGTGGTTAACTGCTCAGCTGCCAGTGTAAAGGAGGTGGTTGGAGCCCACCAGCCATTCTATGGGAAAAAAGACCTGGCAATCTGCTCCAGGCAAGACTGCAGCCTAGGAAACCCTATGGGTGGTTCTACTCTGTCCTGTGGGGTCTCTATGAGCCAGAATTGACTCAGTGGCACAGGACAGCATCACTGAATCAATCCAAGTCAGTTCATCTAACTGGCTCAGTGACACAGGACAACATTACTACTCAGTCAATCCAGCTCACTTCATCTAAGTTGATGCTTTTCATTGAAGTCATCTGAACACCCAAAACTTGGCACCTTTTGCTTTGGAAGGCACTTAGATTAAACACCAAAACAAGTGACCAACATGATAAATTATGAATTTCTTTGCATTTCTGTCAGATAACTTAACCCAGTTTCATCACCTGCAAAACAAGATTAGTAGTGTTTGTTTACATTTTTTCCCATGAAGCACGTTAAGATTCCTGAATGCCAAGACCTACCCAAGAACCACGCTCATTCTGTGGGCCAGTATAAACCAGCTATTCCATTCTTTAGATTTCAAGTGGCCATTTAACTTGTTCTCACTGAGCAAACTGAGAGATTCTGCTCTTGCGATCTAACATTTCCACCCCTACTCTTCGCCCCTAAACCCAAATGCAGCTTAAAGTTGAGATTTGGGGGCTCCTGTAAATGTCCATGCATTAGTCCCCTGCAAATCACATTTCTAATAGAGAAGTATCTTGAGGGTAGAAGTGAAAAATTTTGTTCTGTTGCCATAGTTTGTAACAAGTATAGAAGTGTATACCAAAAAACCCAGACCCACTGCTGTCGAGTCCAACTCCTAGCAACTCTGCAAGACAGAGTAGAATTGCCCCATGGGGTTTCCAAGGAGCACCTAGTAAATTCAAACTGCTGACCTTTTGGTTAGTGACCGAGTATATACATTTTAAAACTATGGAATCAGGAACCATAGGTAATGGCTTGGTCATTCCACTGTCTTCTTTTTTAAAAGAAAAATTATTGTGAATTAAGAAAAACTTTACGGTCTATATCACGTTGCCTTATAACACCCAGAACTTTCACCTCTATTCTATTTAGCTGCCCTCCTCCCGCCCCCACATGACATCATGCTTCCCGTTTTGTTCCAAACTTCCCCATGACCTTTTGAGCAAGGTCTGGCCCTGCTCACCCACTCAGCTCAGCTCCAGTGAAGAGCCTCTCAGACAACCCCATGGACTGGTTGAAAGCCTGTGGGCCTCCAGTATCACTCTGTGCTTTGTGTACTCCGGGTCAGTCTTTGTCTGGGGAGCTGGCCCCGGTGCCGGCTGCAGTTTGGGGCTAGAGAGTCCAGGGGCCATGCGCCCAGGGGGCCCTCCTTGACCTGCACATGTGGTCCTTTGGTGGAGTTCTAGAGCTCCATTCCACGTACCCCATCCAGGCTGTCATTGGTGGGGGCCGGGCACCATCTAGTTCTTCTGGTCCAATGCTGAAGCAGGCTATGGCTCATACAGCCCCCTCCACCTGGTGGGCTTGTATCTTCCTCCTGTCCTCGATGTCCACGATTTACCTCAGGTCCAGGTGGACTGGAACTACTTGGTGTTATTTAGATGGCAGCTTGCTAGCTTTTAAGACCCCAGTCACCAGTCATCCAGGTAGTATGTGGGGTGATATCTTAAGAGAGGGAGAGAGAAAAACTTTGGGCATGCCAATTAGTCTGGATGTCCCATGAGATCATGGTCCCCCAATCCTAGATCTTGTTTCTCTGCCTTTCCAAAGAGGTGATCCACATTAAGGGGCTGATTTGGTTTTGAAGTTGAGTAGCTGCGAGTACCCCACTTCTAGTATGTGCTGCCACGTCCTATACCCAACCCTAATCCTAACCACCATCTAACTTGTAAAAAATCCCTATCCCTCCCTCCCCACCCTTGTAACTGTTGAATATTGATTTCTTCTGTGCTTAAGTGATCTGTTGTATCCTTATTAATAATGGTCTCATACAAGGTTTGTACTTTTGTGTCTGGCTAATTTTGCTCAGCATGATTTCCTCTAGATGGTCCCACGTTGACGGGTATTTCTCTAAGCCATGGTTGTTTCTTATTATTGCGTGGTATTCCATTGTATGAATGTGCCACAGTTTGTTTAACCATTCGTTTGTTGATGGGCATCTAGGTTGCGTCCAAATTTTTGCTACTGTGGAGAGAACTGCAATAAGCATTGGTGTGCATGCATCTGTTTGAGTGGTCTTTTCTTTGGGATACATTCCAAGGAGTGAGACTGTTGGAACACGTTGTATTTTTGTTTCTAGTTTTTTAAGAAAGTGCCAGATTGGTTGCTATTGTGGTTGAACCATTTTACACTCCCACCAACAGTGTTTCAAGTGTCTTCTAAAGAAACTAGACTTAAAATATTGTAGAGAGATAAGTCAGTGATTGAGTACAAATTTATAAGATGCTGCAGAAATGACTGGCGAATTACACGTGGAAATTTTCAAGTTTGTAAAAATAAGTACAGAAATACCTTGTTTATTCAGTGTTACCAGGTGATACAGCATCCCAATTTTCTGGCAGTCTGAATCTTGTAACTAATTAATTAATTGATAAATAAATAGGTAGATAAATAAATAATGGGAACTGCCTCTTTCCCTTCTTTAAAATAGATAATGTACTATAATGGAAACACTTTCTGATAGAGTGTCATCATTACAAACATAGTTATTTTCTTACACTATAAAACATTGATACTCCAGAGGAAATGAAGACCCCCATCCAAAAATGGATCCAATTATATGTAACTTTTCTGTTCTGATTGATGTCTTTTCTCTTTTCTAATTGTTACTATGTCTGCCCTGAGAGATCTCCAGCACAGGCTATTAGGAAATCCCTTTGTTAGAATTCTGTTCAAAGAGGAAATCAGTATTTCAGGTGGGAAAGCCTTAAGCAGGCCCTCTTTTCATAGGAAAGGGGAAATAAGTGTTTGACTGTTATTTAGTATAACAAACTGGCCATTCTTGCTCACTTTTGGATTCAAAGATAGATTTTAAAGGATTGAGTTTCTTGAACTTCTCTGGTAAAGAGTGAAATTACTGCTCACTGTTTTGGAAACCCTGGTGGCATACTGCATAAGTGCTATTTCTGCTAACAAAAAGGTCAGCCATTCAAATCTACCAGGTGCTCCTTGGAAACTCTGTGGAGCAGTTCTACTCCGTCCTGCAGGGCCGCTATGAGTCGGAATCGGTTTGATGGCAGTGGGTTCGGTTTTGGTTTGGTTTGTGGATGAAAAGAAAGAAAGCAAGGTATGAAATAGCTAACTACACTCTGCACATGTCAGACCATCCATAAATGACATTGCTGAATTGCCCGTGTGTTGGAGATTACATTGTTGTTGTTGCTCGCTGCTGTCACGTCACCGCCTGACTCATGGCAACCCTGTGTGCAAAGGAACACAATTTTGATTCTGCACCATCTTCGTGATCTATCAAGGATTGGTCCCTTATGATCCATAGGCTTTTCATTCACAGATTATCAAAAGTTGATTGCCAGGCGTCTTAGTCTGGAAGCTTCACTGAGATCCATTCAGCATCATAGTAATACACAGGCCTCCAGTGACAGATAGATAGGTGTGGCTTCCCTTGAGGTGCATTGGCCAGGGATTGAACTTGTGAATCAAACCCAGTCTCTCATATGGAAAGCAAGGACTCTGCCAGTGAACCACCACAGTAGCTAATCCAACTTTCTGCTTGAGCCTTCCGTTTGAATGGCCACGGGCCACACTCAACTAACGAAGCAGCCTGGTGGCCCAAGTCCTTGCTTTCTCCCCTTGGTGATGCTGGCTGCCTTATTCTTTCCTCTTTCCATCTCCTTTCCACTGGCCTGTGAACCCCTGAAATGATCTGTCACTTCAGGTGCTGCTCACAGCCCTCCTGGTCCATCAAGAGTGCCTCTGTAGAAACAGGCCAAGCAGTAGGAAGAGGAGTGGGGGACAAAAGGGACACTCCTCAGACACCTGGAGCCTAGTGTGTCCCTAGCGTTCCTAAGTGGAATGGGGAAGATGCGTTTTCCCATAGAAATACCACTTTAATTCTTGGCACTAGCTTCAGTTGTAACTTGGGTTGTGGGCTGGCCTGAGCTCACTACTGCCCTGAGAATGAGGGTCGAAGTTCCCAAAACCAGTTTACAAATCATGTTTTTGGAAACAAACTTTTCCTGAATATAGAAGTATTGTTGTCATGTGCCATTGAATTGGTTCTAATGCATAGCGACCTATGGGACAGGGTAGAACCCCCATAGGATTTCCTGTGCTGACATCTTTACAGCAGCAGATTCCCAGGTCTTTTCACTTGTGGAAATCCTGAGGGGTTCAAACTGCTTGGTCTGAACCACTGACCATTCCATTAGTAGCCAAGCACTCTAACCATGGTGCCCAGAGTTCCTTCAGAGGTAGGAATGCCTGGACTCATTTCCAAGCCTAAGTGGATTTTTAAGATCTCACTTATTTTCATTCATTCAACAAATGCTCTTTGAGAGCCTCCAGTGTTAGTCAGTGCTGTTGTACTAGGCCCCGAGAACACGAAAGGAAACAAACACAGCCCTGGCCCCGCTGATGCTGTCTTCAAACCTCCACCCCCAACACACACATGCCTCAGGTCTGTTAGGGGCGCTGACTGCAGTCGGGGTACAAAGGCATGGATAGCATTATCCACATCTTGTTTTTCACTTTTCTTTTTTTCCTTTGAACCACTGAAGGAAACACATTTTACATTGTGATCAGCACATATATATACAATAAACACATTTCAAACAAAAATTGCACAAAACGGCACCCACCCTTGCTACATACAATGTGTTCTAGTATTTTGATACCATTCTATTCATTAAAACATGGTGGTTGTGGCCCATCAAATAGATTTCAGAAGCCACACAGGAGATACAAACTACAGTTTGAAACCCACTGAACATGATGGATGAAGCTCTGCTAGGCAGTGTCCCCCATGGGGTGCCTGATACAGGGGTCAGCCTGGAAGTTTGAGAACAGGGTTTTTGGGTGGAAGTCTGAGGGCCCGGCTTCCAGTCTTGCTCTGTCATCAGTCAGCACCGTGAGCCTGAGAAAGCCACCACAGCCGCTACAAAGCAGAGATGCCTTGCCCGCTCTGTGTGCCTCGGTGAAGGATACCAGTGTGTGAAGTGTGCTAGTGTGTCCAGGAGACAACCAAGTGCAAAGCCAAGGCAAGCTATCATTAAAGAGCCTTGTTTTTCTGAATTAACGTTTAATATCAGAGGAATAACTTGGAGGGACTGCTTGTTCTTAATTGAGGTGGGGAAAGACGCTTCAATTCAGCCTAATAGTGTTCAGTTTCACGAGTGAAAATCACAGAGTGAGTTTTATTGCCATTTTATAACTAGGTTTGTGTTTCAGTGATTCAGTTGGGTCACTTTCACCCCTCTGTTCCCTTAAGTCACGTCTCAGGTGATAAAAGCAACGAGGTGATAACTGAGTTTTTAAGTTGTGGTCTACTTTGTGAGGGATGTGCTTTGCCTGATGTCATCTGCTTTGGCCTGCTAGAATTATAGACATTCATTCCCACTGTTGTAAAGTCCCATTTTATTAAGCACAGCTAATGGTAAATGAAGTTAACAGTAAAGGAGATGGTTTTATTAATAAAGAGCTTAAAGCAATAAATCCCTAGGTAAAAAATATGGTGTTTTCTCTATGATCTTTCACTTCTCCTTTCTGCCTTTGTTCTAACCCTCTTCTCCTGTGATGACATTGATTAGAAGCTTCTTTGAAGCCCTGCTGAATTTCTGTGCCAAGCTCAATACACCCCAGCTTGTGCCGCCCCCTGTGACTGCTTTCTGATTGTTGCAAGGAGTGTCTACCAGCTGCCATTGAGTCAACTCTGACTCATGGCAACCCCATGTGTTTTTGGGGGGAGTAGACTGCCAGACTTTTCTTCCAAGGCACCTCTGGGCAGGCTCGAACCTCCAAGCTCTTGGTTATCTGCTGAGTATCTCAACCATCTGTGCCACCCAAGAACTCCAAGAAATGTCTACACTCCACTTTTCTTGAACCTGAGTCTCCAAACTCTTCTCCTTTTCACTTTAAATATTGTTGTTAGGTTCCTTCAAGTCGATTTTTGACTCATAGAGAACTATCTCAAAGGGTTCCCTACACTATAATCTTTATGGAGTCAGAGTGCCAGGTCCTTCTCCTACAAAGCCACCAGGTGGGTTTGAGCCAGCAATCTTAGGGTGAGTAGCCAAGTGCTTTATCACTGTGTCACCAGGCTCCTTACTGTGCTTGTCACAGAGGGAAAACTCAGTCATGGAATAAAACAAGGGATGATTTTCACTACGAAAAGAAATACATTTGCCACTTTTGCTCTTTAAAGAGTGTAAACATACTTCAGACAGGTCAGCAACATTCTACCATAAGTCACGGCTGAAAACTCCTCCACGCAGTGTCTGGAGAATCTATTATAGCCTGTGTATAAAGCATAAGCAGTTGTTTTAATTTTGCTTTAAACTGGTTTCATGACCTAGCACCTTCTGTGTAGATGATTCTCACAATCATTTAAAGAATTTTTACAACATACTCAAGGTAAGAATTGAACTAAAAAAGACTGTCTACGTGCAGCTTGTTGAGGAAGTTGATCCCAAGGACTCTTGAATACACTGAACCCCTAAAGCAGGAGAGGTGGCTTTAAGGAGAAGTCCACTGCTCACTCAAGTCTGTGTCCTGCAGGTAGCACACTTGTTCAGAAGCAGCCAGCTAGTTGGGTAGGGGGTCTCGGGACTATTTCCATTGTCCAGGCCTAGCTATCACGTGACAAAACAGACATATCTTTGGCAGTTGAGAAAATACAGCCAGATGTCCAGACTCCCACGTCTGTGTCTGGGTCTCTCTCATTACTAAGTGCGTGACCGTGAGCAGGGGGCACTGGTGGTTCAATGTTAAAATTCTCGCCTTCCATGCAGGAGACTCGAGTTCCATTCCCAGCCAGGGCAGTTCATGCACAGCTGCTGTCCACCTGGTGAGGTCTGAGTGTTGGAATGACATTAAACAGGTTCCAGCAGAGCTTGCAGAAGTGAACAGATGAGGAAGAAAGGCCTGGTGATCTATACCCAAACTTTAGCCAGTGAGAACACCATGAGTCCCAGCGGTCCCATCGGCAGCTGACCACGGGTATGGTGCAGGACTGGGGAGTGTTACTTTGTACCATGAGGTCATGATGGGTTCGAGGACAACTCAATGGCAGATAACAACAACTATCTTGAGCAAGTCACTTAATTTCACTGTACCTCAGTTTCTCCATCTGTAAAACTTTATAATATCTGCCTTATGGTTTTTCTTTTAGAAAATTAAAAGAACGAGCTATGTAAAAATGTCAAGCATCAAACTCATTGCCACGGAGTCTGACTCACAGATGTCTTTTAGACAAAGCAGGGCTGCCTAGGGTTTCCAAGGCTATAAATCTTTATGGAAGCAGATGGCCACATCTTTCTCTCATGGAGCAGCTGGTGGGGTCAAACTGCTGACCTTTCAGTTAGCAGCTCAGTGGTTAACCACTAAGCCAACAGGCTCCCTGTGTAAACCATCCAAATTCATTGCCATCAAGTCAATTCTGACTCATAGTGACCCTACAGGTCAGAGTAGAACTGCCCCATAGAGTTTCCAAGGAGTGCCTAGTGGATTCAAACTGCTGACCTTTGGGTCAGCAGCAGTCGCTCTTAACCGCTATGCCTCCAGGGTTTCCGTGTAAACCACAGTGGGTAATTAAACAAGTGTGACAGTTCCTACCTTTGCTTTTCTTTTTTGCAGTCACCTCCCCTAAACAGGCCCAGAAGACTTTAGAATCTCTTACCCTAGCGAGGTGACAGACTCTGTTGGGTTCAGTTTGTGGGTTGACGTGCCTTCACCCACCTACCCTTCACTTTTAGGAATACTGGAGTGCCTGGTCTCAGATTTTCAATGTTCCATCTACGTATTACTCAGAATGACAATCCATACTGCTGTACTTTGGCTAACTCTGAGGTTAAACTTCCTAAAAACTGGTTATTGGGGCAACTTGCGGAATGACTACACTTCTTATTTGATCTAAACTGGGTACAATGTGCAGAGTTTTAGTAGGAAGGAAGAATTTGCTAGAAGCCCTGGTGGTGCAACACTTAAGCTCTTGGCTGCCAACTGAAAGATTGGCTGTTTGAACCCACCCAGCAGCTCAGAGGGAGAAGAGTTGGTGATCAGCTCCTGTAAAGATCCAGCCAGGAAAACCCTCTGGGGTTGTTCTACTCATTGCACGGGGTCATGATGAGTGAAAAGCTGCCTCAGCAGCACCCGATAACCAAACAGGGGTTTGCTGGTCAGGAAGTGCCACTGATCTTTGCCTTCCCTTCAATTGGTCAGGAATAAGAAACCAAACACACTGTCATCAGGTCTATGTGGACTCACTAATGTCAACTCTACTTTAAGACAGCTGTTCCCCAGTTGTTGTTTGAGTGCCTTCCAGCTGGGGGGCTTGTTTTCCGGCACTATATCTGACAGTGTTCCACTGCTATTCATAAGGTTTTCACTGGCCGATTCTTTTCGGAAGCAGGCTGCCGGGTCCTTCTTCCTAGTCTGTCTTATTCTGGAAGCTCAGCTGAAGCCTGTCCACCGTGGGTGACCCTGCTGGTATCTGAATACAGGTGGCATCGCTTCCAGAGTCACAGCAACATGCAAGCCCCCATAATATGACAAGCTGACAGACAAGTGAGGGGAATGACCCTATGGGCCAACGTAAAACTGTCCCATAGAGTTTCCAAGGCTGTAATGTTTATGGGAGCAGACAACGGCATCTTTCTCCCTTGGAGAGGCTTGTGGATTTGAACCATTGACCTTTCCCCAGCAGCTGAGCACCTAACCACAGTGCCCAGGCTGGGAAAGTATAATAAATTAAGTAAAGACTCCGAGATATACATACACTTTGATTCAAATCATTGCACCATTGTTTTACCAACTGTGTGCCCCAAGAAAGTTACATAATCTCCTAAGTTTCTCAGTCTATTCATCAATAAAAAGAGGAAAATATACAGAAAGTGTTTAGTTCACTGCCTGACAAGTAGTAGGCTCACAAGAAGAAGGGGAAGGGGAAGGGGAAGGGGAAGTGATTAGCAATGACAGTTGTTGGCTTCAGATAGGTACTAGACCCCTTGGTCATCATAAAACACAAGTGACTTTTGGGAACTTTTCTAAGTGTGAAGACCTCCTAGAATTAGAGGCAACAAGCCTGGCCATCACTTCTCCATTTAAAAGTTTTCTGAGGTCTCCAAGGAAAACCTGGTGGCATGTAAGTGGTAACCATAAAGGTCAGCAGTTCAAATCCAGCAGACGGTCCTTGGAAATTCTATGGGCAGTTCTACTCTATAGGGTCACTATGAGTTGGAATTGACTAAGTGGCAGTGGGTTTGGTTTGGTTTGGGGTTTGGAGGTCTCCAGGAGTTGTACAAACCTGTGTGTGTGTGTCTGTGTAAATATACATAATGAAACATATACCCATTCACCATTTTCTACCTGAACAGTTCAGTGAGCTTGGTTACCTTCTGTCCTTATTCTCAATTTGTCTACTCATGTTGTTTCGTCACCATTAACTTACACTCTCAGACCCCTTAACCTCTGTATGTTTTAGAGTTACTGTTGTCGATTTTGAAAGTCTGGTGGTGTAGTGGTTACCAATGACTGCTAACCAAAAGACTGATAGATGAAATCCCCCAGGTGCTCCTTGGAAAACCTATGGGGCAACTCTGCTCTCACTGTAAATATGAGCTGAGTCAATGGCAACAGATTTGGTTTGGGTTTCCAATTTGTTCTCAAACAGATAATGCTTTAAAAGAGCATACTGCTCAAAACCAATGTTCTTTATTAGTAGAGCAAAACTGTTGTTTTGTTCAGAAAGGACTTCATGGCATAGATTACCCCAAAGCAATAGATTCTGGAGTTCCTCACCACCTAGCCCCAGTGGGTCCAGTAAGTCTGGTTTCTACAAGACTTTGGAATTCTATTCCACACGTTTCCTGTTTTTGATCAGAATCCATCTTTTATGCCCTTTATCGAAATGTTCAGTCGTGGCAGCCAGGCACCACCCCTTTCTTCTGACCTCAGTGGCCCTGGAGGCAGTAGTCTGTGGGGACAGTTAGACCAGCAGTCTGGTGGCTTCTTTATTCCCTGCATCTCCTTCACCATCTATTGTGGGCAAACCTTTCTGCATCTTGTTGAGGCTTTGTGTGAAAAATGGCATTCTGCTGTTGGTTACTCAAACCATTATATAGCTAGCTAAGTAGTAAATGCTGCCTGGTCACAAAATGACAAAAGGCCCTGGGCCCAAGTGTAAGTAGCTTTCCTTTTAATGCCACTGAGTGAAGGGTGCCCAGGAAGTATGTACAATCTCTAGCCACACCAAGGAAACAGCTTTCAAGTCCTAGCCTGAACCATCCAGCTGTACAAGCAGTTAGCATTGTGGGAAAAGCTTATCATCCACTTCCTCTCTCTTCCCCATCTGACCTCACATAAACACTAAATTTGGTCTAAGGAAGTATAACAAGTCTCCCTCTCATGGATCTAGAGATCTGAGGACTGGGTGGGAAACCCTGTGAAATACTCCCCTCGCCCAGCTAATAGAGTGCTACCCCTGGGAACCACAGCAGATTAATCTGCTGTGAGCCCACCTCGTAGCTACTGGCAAGTTTCCAGCAAGATCTCCTAGCCCCAGAGGGGAAAAAAGAATACAACAAAACAGAAAATAAAGCATGTAAAAAGATAAATGTACAAGAAATTACAACAGAAAGCACTTCGCTAAGTCACAAGGGCCATTGTTTCATGTATGGAATCATTCACCTAAAGAAATAGTCGAAGATTCCAGAAGTGGTTGAAAAAATTTTGTTAACAAAGCAGAGTCATTCAACTCTGGTAGTACTGAAAGGTTAGAAATACTTACTGGGATGTTCCGGAGTTTAATTCATAAGCTGTGAGTGCGATAATTACTGAAGACATTTAAAATGCCTGCTGGCTGAAGAGGTTGGGGCAGCGAGGACAGCCGTGCACGAAGTCAACCAGTGGGAGTTGCACCAGCCCCCTCCACAGGCCTCCGATTCATCAGCTGTCATGGATTCAGTTGTGTCCTCCCAGAAATGGATGTGTTGATTTGACTCAACTAGGAGTCTCAGTGCAGTGCCCTTCCACCCATGTGTTGTGAATACTGCCTCGGTGAGACTGACGGTGGAGAATGGGCTGCAGTTGTGTTAGTGAGGCAGTCTCAAGTTATCAGGTTGTGGGGTAGAAGGCAGAGAAGTGAACAGAGTAAGTTGGGCAACTCACACCACCAAGAAGGCAGCACAGAGAGAAGAACGTGTCCTTTGAACCTGAGGTTCCTGTGCTGAGATGCTCTCCTTGAATTTGGACTCAGCCCACCGGACTGTGATAGCGTCTCTTGTTGAATGGACTTGTAACTTGTAAATGGATTTGTGGCTTACTGGACTGGGACAATAAAAGTTTCTCTTCATGAAGCCTTTCGCTCATGGCATTTTATGTTGGAGCAGTACCAGGTGACTCAAACAGCAACCTTCCACCCAGATGGGGTATTAAGCCAGCTCCAAAGAAGAATAGAGAAAGGGATTATCTTTGGCCACTAGGGAAAAATGCATTTCCTGGCTTGGGGAGATACAGCTGCCTAATGAGAAATTGCTATCTACATCTTAATGAGAATTGACATGGACTCAGAGAGAGACAGAGAAAATGGGAGCTGAAAGGCATTCCATGTATAGGCATTTCTAGCTGCAGCTCCCCCCGGTTCACCAACCGTGGACCCTCAAAAGAGGAAAAGTAGCTGAGCGAGAAGAAGGAAATACAAGCAGGAGATGAAGAAGTTTCCGTTACCTTGATTCTGCATGTCTCAAACTTTTCTGGTGATAGTATCAATGAAGAAGAGCTGGAGACTCTTGGGTTAGGAAAAATCTTCCTGCCCAAGTCTCCCCTTCGTGACTTGAAGAGCAGCATGTCCCAGAAGCACAGAACCTATTTCGCATTTGATGGTGACAAGGATGGCAGTGACAATAACAACAATAAAAAAAATTATTGACACTCAGTATTTACTATGTGCACTGCTTGGTTTCGTGGTTAACTGCTGGAATCCACCAACAGCTTCTTAGAATTCTATGGGGTAGTTCTACTCTGTCCTATGGGGTCTCTATGAGGCAGAACTGGTGATAGGTTATGTGCCAAGCACTGTGCTAAGTACACAACAAATATTAGTTCATTTTGTCCTCACAACATGAGCTCATTACTGTTACACCGATTTCATAGGTGAGGAGGAGGAGCTGAGCAAGGTTCTCTTATCTGCCCACCTCTGCCCTGTCTGAGTATGCATGAGTGGAGCCCAACTCTTGGCTTCTGGCCCCAGGCTTGGTCCAGACTGGCTCCTGGGGTCTTCCCTGTTCTCTCCAGCTTGTCACCTAAAGTAATGTTATTCCTTGCTTGTGACTCAGAGTGCCAGCCTCTGGTCTTTTGAGTGGGTGAACCTAGCAGTAGCTGTTTCACTTCATCAGATCCTGCTGGACAAACAGCCTTCTCGCTGGGGAGCAAGGACACAGGAAATGAAGAGGGGTGACCTCTTTGCCTTAAATCACCAGTCTAGGGGTCTAAGTACTTCTTCGTTGTTGCTGTTGCTATTGTTGTTAGTTGCTGTAAAGTCAGACCCCAACTCGTGATGACCCTTGCACAATGGAACAAAATAAAGCCCTGTCCTGCTCTGTTCCCCCGATGGGTTGTAGATTGGACTGTTGTGTTCTATAGGGTTTTAATATGCTGGTTTTCAGGTGTAGATTGTCAGGACTTTCTTCTTAATTCATCTTAGGCTGGAAGCTTTACTGAAATCTATGCAGCATCCTAGCAACAGGCAAGCACCCCCTGGCAGACAGGTAGTCGCTACACATAAGGTATGTTGTCCAGGAACTGAACCCAGATCATCTTCATGAAAGGCAAGAATTATATCACTGAACCACCACTTCCGCCAAATACTGCTTTGGTGGCCCCATAAAAACAACAAAGGCCTCCCTGCCCCCATTGGAGGTTTGGACATCTATGAAATGATCCCTTTCCCTAATTTAATTGTTATTAATAGCACATGACTTTCCTATGACAGTTAAAAGAATCTGAACTCTTCAAATAATTTTTAATTCCTCTATATCTTAGGAAACCCTGGGGGTGTAATGGTTAAATGTTATGTATGCTAAGCAAAATTTCAGCAGTTTGAATCCACCAGGCATTCCTTGGAAACTCTATGGAGAAGTTCTGCTCTGTCCTTTAGGGTCAGAACCCACTTAGTGGCACTGGGTTTCATTTTAGAATTTTTTTCTATAACTAAACTTTTGAATCCTATTCTCTCCGAGTCAGAGAATGGAGACCTGGGAAGAAAGAGATTCTCAGTTGTAGAGCAAAGAGTCTAGATTTTGGGTGAGCCTTAAAAACCCAAGTGTGCAACCTTGTGCAAGTAATTTGATTTCTCCAGACTGGGCTTGTCCATTGAGACTGTGAAATAGGAATAATCATGTCTCTTCAATGTTTTTATAGGGATTAGACGGGTTGCATCTGCCAAGCACCCTGGCACTTGCCTGGCCCCTAATAAGTACCACACAAATGGAAGTTATCACTGTGAAACGAGTCTCTCCATCCTTCCAAAATGATGTGTTTGTTTGACTCACTCCTTCAAAGTCAAGGTTGGCTAGTCCAGTACATTCCTTTTTATTTTTTTAATCACCAGTGTTACTGTTTATTTTTAAATAGGCAGTGGTTGTTGTATTTGGCTTTTGAGCCTTAGAACTCTTAAACCTATGATTTCAACAAGGAGTGAAACTCAGCAGAGTTGCTTGTCAATCAGCAACAGCAGCCCAATGCCAGGGGCAAATAGATTCCGGGAGACGGGGGTGCTCCCACAGTCTCCCAGGAGTCCTAAACATCCTTTGTCTAGAGGCTCCTGGGTACATTTGGAAGTTCCTGGGTGGTACCACTACTAACTGAAAACTTGGCAGTTCACGTCGGCCCAGATGTACGTTGGAAAAAGGCCTGGCTATCTATTTGCGAAGGCTCTGTCCCTGATCACTCTATGGAGCTCAGCTCTACTGGGACATACATGGGGTCACCGTGAGTCAGGTTGACAGAAGGCAGCTGGTTAAGGGAAGTAGCCCCTCCCGCAGCGGGATGCAGAGGCCATTGTCTGAGCCGAACCCCACGATAACATGGAATTTCCTTGAGACAGGAAGTGAGTGCCAGTCAGAAAACTCCAAAGTGAAAGTGGTGTCCTGTCTCTGAATATCCATCTCCCAGCTTCCATGAGCCTGTTTCCTCCACTGTGGAGTGGAAATGACATTGTGCCTAGCTCAGTGATATTATAACAATCACATCAGATGACACGCATGATGAGAGTGTATTATAAACTCTAAGGAGGGATGGACTTGAGTTCAGGAGTTGGTCCTGTCAACACCGTAACCACTAAGCAGAAGGGGTTAACAGGACACACCTGCGGGCACAGATCCTAACAGGAGAACGTCTCCTCTTTACGCAGCAGCAGCTTCCCATAACAACAACATCATAAGAACGGCCTGGTCTGAGCAACAGGTACGTTCCGAGAAGATGAAGAAGGTGGCAAGCTAGTGTGAGGGTCAGAGCATGAAGGAGGTAGCCCAGCAGACAGGTCAGAAACAGAGAGACACCAAGAGGGACATCACTGTTTATTTTGCTCCCGGTTTGAAAAAAGAAAAAGAAGCCAATTATACGTGTAGGTTCAAACAAAGCTCAGCTCTTCCTGAAGGTCGAGAGCAAGTGCTCACTACTGGTCCATTCAGCTCCCTGGAAGCTTTGCCTTGAAATTTCCTGGGCTGCATCTCTAAGTTCATAAAGCACCCTTCCTAAAAATGCATTAAGCAAAAATATAGGATTATGTTGTGTGTAGTTTGCTTTGGACTTTCTCAATTTTTTTTCTCTGAAACCATCACTGTAGTCTACCCAAAGTGGACTCTCCTCCCTGCTGTGGGTCTCCTTCAGTCCCCTCCTTCTGTGCCTAGTCTCCCTCTTCTTCTGTGATGAAGCACATATTCTGAATGTCACTCCTGGGTCCTCAGACTTGGGCAGCCTTTGCCACTGCCAGCAGCCTAATAAGGGCATAAACCAGCCTGGCTGGGTGAGGTAAGGGCAGCCAGGCTGGGGATGAGATTTTTGCTGATGGAGGAGGATAAGGTGTGGTTTGGCAGGTACCTCACTGGTTTGGCTGGCTTCTGACCTCCTTGTTTCATACGTACAGCCTGAATTCCCTAGTACAGGCTGTACCAACTCTTTCCTCCCAGGTCCTCAGCTGAGCTTTGAGAATCTCATCTGGACACAGATTCTTCATGATACGAAGATAGGAATTTGTGGTTAGATACTAATTGGATCCTTAAAAGGAGGCTGAGGCTATAAGTTAAATTCCGTCAGACACCAGGCCTGGCTTCTAGGGGCTGATTCCAGGTGATCAAGAATGACTTGAACTTCTTCAAGCTTGGTCATGGGGAGAACAAGGGATATAACTCAGTCTATGTATCCATTTACTAATTTTTTAAATGTATTAGTGATAAGTAACATCTACTTACAACTAATAAGGCCCCTAGTAGTACAAGGAGACCCTGGTGGTGTAATGTTAAGTGCTGTGGCTGCTAACCGGGAGATGAGCAGTTTGAATCCACCAGGTGCTCCTCAGAATTTCTACGGGACAGTTCTCCTCTGTCCTATAAGGTCACTATGAGTCAAAACCCACTCCACGTCAATGGGTTTGTTTTGGGAGATAGTACAAATGATTTACACTTGAACAGTAACCTGAAGGAAATCTGTGGTGGTGGTGTAGTGGTTAAGTGCTACAGCTGCTAACTGAAAGGTCAGCAGTTCAACCCGCTAGGTGATTTTTGTGAACTCTATGGTACACTTCTACTCTGTCCTATAGGGTCACTGTGAATCAGAATTGACTTGATGGCAATGGATTTGGTTTGGGTTGGGTTTCATTGGTTTGTTTGTTTTCCACTAACCTAAAGATCATTTGGTTTGAACCTGCTTCCATTAAGATTACAGCCAAGAAGACACCGTGGAGAAGTTCTGCTCTGTAATGCATCGAGTCCCTGTGAGTGGAAATTGACTCAATGGGAACTAGCAAAAACAACTAATTTTTTTAAAAGTAATTATTTCACTTATTAATATTAATATGCTGCAATTAAACAAATTAAAAGAATCAGTGGGAGCCTGGCTTTTAGGATCCTAAGGGCACATTGCTTTTTCTGCTTCCCCACTGATCTCTAACTGGTCCTGGAGATTTCTCTTTCCACTTTTCCTTTCTGAATGAGCCTGTACTGCTGTTTAAATCCAAGGCTGCATCCTGACTGTGTCTGGTCCCAGTTGTGGCTCAGACACTCACTGTGAATCAGTGTGTCATCATCTGGCTACACTCTGGAGGCCTGTGGGGGGCTTTACCAAACCCATCATCACTGAGTCAATTCCAGCTCACACAGACCCTGTAGGACCACGTAGAGCTGCTTCACAGGATTTCCAAGGAGCATCTGGTCGTTTCCAACTGCTGACCTTTTGGTTAGCAGAGGAGTTCTTAACCACTAAACTTCCCTCTAGTATCATCGACTTAATGGATTGGGGTCCAGAAGGCAGATTTTTAAAAGCTTTCCCAAGGTGACTGGCCCATGCAGCTAAGGGTGAGGACCTTTGCTGTATTGTTCCATCTAGGTCTGGAAGGGCAAGGATGCATGCGTGTGCTTGTGTGTGTCTGCGTCTGTGTTTGTGTGTGGTAAAATATATGTAACAAAGAGTTAGCCATTTTAACCATCTTTAAGTGCACAACCCAGTGACATTAATGACTTTCTCCATGTTCTACAACCATCGTCACTACCCATTTCCAAAAGTTTGACATCATCCCACACAGAAACCCAGTCCCCTTCAGCAATAACTTCCGTTCCCCTCGCCTCCAGCCCCTGGTAACCATGGTGACCACTGATAAACTTTCAACACTGCATTTGCCAGTCTAGGTATTCCACACAAGTAGGATTGTATCATATTTGCACTTGCTGTATCTGGCTTATTTCACTCAGCTTCATGTTTTCAAGCTTCAACCATGTTCTGGCATATACCAGGACTTCGTTTCTCTCCAGAGTTGAGTAATAAATACTCTGTTCTGTGTATATAGCAGATTTTGTGTATCTTTTCATGTGTAGGCAATCACTTGGGTTGTTTCCACTTTTTGTCTTGCTTGAGTCCCTGCTTTCACGTTTTCTGGATACACACCTATCAGTGGAATTGCTGGGTCTCATGGTCATTCTATGTTTAACTACTTGAGGAACTGCAGAGCTGTTTTCTGCAGTAGTTGCACCATTTTTTATTCCACTACCTGTACATGAGGGTTCCACTTTCCCCACATCCTCACCAACACTTGCTTTTTTCCATTTTTCTGGTAATAGCTGATACCGTACTACATGCGTGTGTCCAAGGTGGGTATCTCATTGTGGTTTTGCCTGTCATTTCCCTGGCCACTGACAACGCTGAGCAGCTTTTTATGTGCTTGTTGGCAATTTGTATATCTTCTTTGGAGAAATGCCTATTCAAATCCTTTGACACTTTAATTGAGTTGTATCTTAGTCATCTAGGGCTGTTGTAACAGAAGGACCGCAAGTGGATGTCTTTAACAAAGAGAAATTTTGTTCTGTCACAGTCCAGTGAGCTACAAGTCCAAATTCAGGGCATCAGCTCTCTACGAGTCTAAATTCACAGCATTGGCTCTAGGGGATGGTCTGTGTCACTAATCTTCTTCTGAACTGGGTGCTTCTGAGGTGCAGGGACCCCAGGTCCTGTCCAAAGGACACACTCTGCTCCCAGCATTGCTTCTTGGTGGTATGAGGTCCCTAAATCTCACTTGCTTCTCTTCCCCTTATATTTCAAAAAAATTGCCACAAGGGACAACATGATCTTACATGTTGAGTCCTGTCCCACCAACACAACCACCACCCATCCTCCCCATAACATCACAGAGACAGGATTTACAACATGTAGGAACACCATATAATGCTAGGAGTCACGGCCCAGTCGAACTGCTAAACAATTTGTCTTTTTGTTGTTGCATAGTAGTAACTCTTCAGTAGTTTTCATGTTGAATTCTTCACTATTGCAATTTGAGGCAGGAATTTTTTCTTTGGTTTTTGCAGCTTGACAAATGCCAAACATGTTGTTCCTTTTTTCTAACTCCAGGTCTTTGCACATGTGATCATAATATTTCACTTTGTTTCACCAGGCCACCTGTTGAAATCACCTGTTCAGCTCTTCTATGACATCATTTCTTCTGTTCATTTTAGCTGCTCTATGTTAAAGAGCAAGTTCCACAGTCTCTTTTGACATTCATTTTGGTCTTTCCTTCCTGTCTCTTTAATGACATTTCACCTTCCTCATGTATGCTGTCCTTGCTGTCCTCATACAGGATAAGGGGATGCTGCATAGTTTAAAGTTAAGAAAGGTGTGCATCAAGGTTATGTCCTTTTACCATACATATTTGACCTATGGAAACCCCAGTGTCGTAGTGGTTAAGTGCTATGTCTGCTAACTAAAAGGTCAGCAGTTGAAATACACAAGGCCCTCCTTGGAAACTCTATGGAACAGTGCCACCCTGTCCTATAGGGTTCTATGAGTCAGCATTGACTTGACAGCAGTGAGTTTGGGGTTTTTTTGGTATTCGATCTATATCCTAAGCAAATAGTCAGAAGGCTGACGAAGCACATGGCATCAGGATTGGAGGAAGACTCATTGTGAAATGCAATATTCAGCTGACATAACCTTGCTTGCTGAAAGTGAAGAGGACTTGAAGCACCAACTGATGAAGATCAAAGACTGCAACCTTCAGTTTGGATTAAACCTTAACATAAAGAAAATAAAAGTCCTCACAACTAGACCAACAAGCAATGTCATGACAAACAGAGAAAGATTGAAGTTGTTGAGGATTTTATTTTACTGCTATCCACAATTAATGCCCACAGAAGCAACAGTCAAGAAATCAAACAACATATTACTTTGGGCAAATCTGCTGCAAAAGACCTCTTTAAAGTGTTAAAAAGCAAAGATGTCAGCTTGAGGACTAAGGTGTCCCTGACCCAAACCATGGTATGCACTCCCATTGCCTCATATGTTTGAGAAAGGTGGACAACAAATAAGGAAGATGAAAGAATTGGTGCTCTGCTTAATGGGGTTGGTGAAGAACATTAAATAAGACTTTGGCTGCAAGAAGAAGGAAGAGGTCTGTCTTGGAAGAAATACAGCCAAAGCGCTTCTTGGAAGCGAGGACAGCAACACTTCGTCTCACATTCTTTAGATATGTTATCAGGAGGAACCAGTCCCTGGGGAAGGACATCATGCTTGGTAAAATAGAAAGTCAGCAAAAAAAAAAAAAAAACCCTTAGTGACATAGATAGGCACCATGGCTGTCACAATGGGCTTGAGCGTAATAATTGTGCGCATGGCACAGGACCTGGAAGTGTTCTGTTGCACACAGGGTTGCTATGAGTCAGAAGCCACCTAACAACAACAACAACAGTAGTTCTTCATGTGTTCTGGATAGTGAACTCTTATCAGATGTACAGTTGCCTGATATTTTCTGTAGATTATCCTCCTGTAGATTATCTCTTTACTTTTTTGACAAATCCTTTGGATGCACACAACTTTTCATTTTTGATGATTAAATTTATATTTTCTTGTGCTTCTGGTATCAAATATAAGAATTCATTGTCAAAAATAAGTCATTGAGGCTTTATCCCTATGTTTTCTTCTAAGACCTTTATAGGCTATTATATAAACTTTATTTTCATGTAAGGAATACTCTTCAGCCAAAAAAGTCAAAAAACAGCATATCCATTTGAAAGTTATGAAGTTATATTTTAGTGTTTGCTCTTTGTGTCTATAAGTCATTCATCCCTTGATATTTAATGTAGTTAATAAATACGTCTTTATTTAATTTCAATTAATTAAGTAATTTCAATAGTAAGCCAATTTCACAATCTGAAATCGTGAGATTGCTTTATGGAGCAAGGATAGGATGATGTAACCAAGCACTTTAAAAAAGATTATTCATCTTAGGAAATAAGAAATGTATTAAGAGGACAATGCCAGGACAGGGGAAAATTTCAAATTTTGGAGAAATCGCAGATCAGTGTGGTGTCCAGAATAACTTGTTTTTCTCAACATCCTTGCTGGATGTTTCATTTCCAAGGAAGAAAAATCACTTGAGATCCAGAGAGCTGTGTTGGCTAAATACTGAAGATGACAGAGATAAAAAGACACAATCCTTTCCG
Organism: Heterohyrax brucei; assembly: GCA_028571685.1. Classification (NCBI taxonomy): domain Eukaryota; kingdom Metazoa; phylum Chordata; class Mammalia; order Hyracoidea; family Procaviidae; genus Heterohyrax; species Heterohyrax brucei. The sequence goes on along the minus strand of CM053147.1, from coordinate 14,063,318 downwards.
TTAAGGAACTGCACATCTAGTTGGGATTTGAGCAATTATAATAAATAAAGGAATGGACTTAATGATGCTGTCTAGAGTACACCCAGAGCGTGGGAGAAAGGAGAAAATCTGAGAGGGCTTGAAGAGGAGGTTGTCTAAGTAGACGTAAACAATGAATAAGAGTTTGCCAAATAGCTAAGAAGGGGAGGACGTTCTAAGCAGACGGACAATATCCACAGCAACAAGGAAAGCACATGGGCACGTCTGGGAAAGCGCATTGGTGGCGGTTAAGCTCGGAATACAGGAGAAGCCCAGCGTGGTGACTTAGGATCAAGAGCAAGGAGCCAAAGGGCCTTGTACACCATGTAATGGGGTTTCGGTTCTCTTCGGATCGAACTCGATGGCACTTGGCTGGCTGGCTTATAGGCAAAGGGGAGCTACTGGGGAAAAACAAGCAAGGAATGGCATAGACCATCACTTAGGTGGATGATGCATTAGAGATGGGGACAAGTAAAGGTTAAGAGGGCGATCAGACCTTCATTACAGTCCTGCATGGGTAGTGTTTTCAGTCCTGAACACAAGTAGTGGGTACAGAAAGGGAGATATCTAAACAAGAAGTATTTGGAAGTTGGAACCAACCGGCATCAATCAGGACGAGAAAGCAAAGAGGAGACCTGGCTGGAGTTTGGCTGCAAACCAAAGATCAGCAGTTCAAACCTACCATCTGCTTCTCAAAAACCCTCCAGGGCAGTTCTATTTTGCCTTATAGGGTCACTATGAGTCCTAATCAACTTGACAGCAACAGAGTTGTTTGTTTGTTTAGAGTGTAAAGGATGCACAAGGCTCCTAGATCACTGCACCCAGGTCCATGGCCAAGCCAAGCCAAGTGCCGTCGAGTCGGATCCAGGGTCGCCATGAGGTCCATGGGGTTTTCATTAACTGCCACCTAGAATACAGGATGAAGAGTGAGTGTTGAGGGAAAGCTGTAGAGCTCAGTTCCAGACATGCTGGATTCCATAGAGATAAAATGGACTGCCAGGCAACTGAATAAAAGAGTTCACAGCCCGGGAGAGCATAATTTAAAGAATCATTATCTTAAAATGGACAGACACAATGGAGGCATAAATGGGATTAGCCAGGCAGAGTGTGGTAAGCGAAAAGAGCTAAGGGTGAAGTCAGTGGATGCCACAATATATGAGGCCAAGAATTTAATAAAGGAAGGTAGAGTCAACAGCATCAAAGATCTCAGTGAAGCCAAGTCATACGAGGTCTGTAAAGGACCCACCAACATCTTGTTCCAAACTACAGCTCTGAGAACACAAAGCCATACTACAGTGACATGCTGTAGTTATGGCTACTAATGTCTGGATTAAAAATACCAAAAATAGTTATTATAGTATTCTGAGATATTTTGACAAAGAAATTAAACTTTTCTGGGATATGTTAATCAACTGGAAACTCTACTGGCATAGCAGTTAAGTGCTATGTCTGCTAACCCAAAAGTCAGCAGTTCAAATCCACCAGCCACTTCTTGAAAACTCTGTGGGGCAGAGGGCAGTTCTACTCTGTCCTATAGGGTTGTTATGAGTCAGAATCAACTTGATGGCTATGGCCTTGGGTTTTTTCTACTTGTTTTTTGTTTGATCAACTGGTAGAAAGATCTCGAAGAAAAAGAAAATCACTCAACTTGTTCTATGCAGATACATCCCCAAGTGAGTTTAGGCTAGCTGCGAAGTAACTAAAACTAACTTCGTAAACCTAACTCTGAAATTAAATTCAAAAATGACAAGACAGCCCATAATACAGCAGAATCAGCTATTTTTGGCAATTTTAATGATTTCTCCCATGAATTACCAAACTGCTTTGGCAAGTATACATGATAACATTTCTAAAGAACTGACTAAGGCAAATATGTTTAATTTACCTACTTGTACTGAATTATTTTTGCTTCCCACAGACATTGCAAAAGACCAAGACCAACATTAGAGTTGATAACGAGATGATGGACATGAGGAAATGGCAAAGGAGGAGGGTGCTGGGGGAGTGACAGGGCCAAACAGGCATGCACCAGAGAAGCAGAAAGCTAGAGAGTTTCTGCTCTGTGCAGGAGTCAGCCTGAGGCCAGCTGGGTGGCAGGAAGAGACAGGCTGGTGGGGCGTGAGCATACGCACACACATTCTTGCAAAGCGGGCCCGCGTTCACAGTCAGACTGGAAAACACCCGTTGACTCTGTTTGACTTCGGCCCCCGATTATTGACCTGGTTCAAAAGTCAAATATCTTTCCTGTCTGTAAGCATTTTTCAATTCTTCTAAACAAGGAAGACCTACATTTTCCAGCTCTGAAGTCATGGGGATTTTCTGTATGTTGCAACATAATGTTATCTACAGAGAAAATAGTATCAGAATAAGAAACACGTTTACAAGCAAATGCATGAAAACGTTTCCATTCTGGACCAGTGAGCAAAATTCACCAGATTCGTACCTTTCTAGGCCACCTCTAGGAAACCCTAATGGCGTCGTGATTAAGTGCAAAGACTGCTAACCAAAAGGTGAGCAGTTTGAATCCACCAGGTGCTCCTTGGAAACACTATGGGGAAGTTCTACCCTGTCTTATAGGGTTGCTGTGAGCTGGAATTGACTCAATGGCAACAGATTTGATTTTGGGGGGTGGGAGAGTTAGGCAAGCATTAGGAAAAGAAAAATCTGAATAGTAATTGCTTCCAATTTCCGGTAAGAAGGAATTGAATAGGGTTCCACCTGCCATATTTTCTTCTAACACCCCCTTCTCACTATGGGGGCACTTCTACTCTGTCCTATAGGGTGTCTGTGAGTTGGAATCAACTTGATGGCAATGGGTTTCTGTCTCCACACCTAGCCTTGAAGGTACCACTGTTACTTCTAGGTTGCTTGAATACAGTTCCATCATTTCACAGGAATGAAGTTGCAGCCTCTGAGATTATTTGTTCCCATAGTGAGTAATCTGATTTCAGTGTCTACAGCTCACAATCTAGCAACAAACAAGGCCCATGCTACATGGCGGCTGGCATGACAAGGCATTCTGGTTCCGATTCACAAGCCAGTATGGAGTTTATGCTTTTCTGGCAACCCAACAAAGCTGAATGAGTGTGATGTATGTGTATGTATGTGCATGTGTGTGTCTGTCTATGCTCTTTATCTCAAACCCAAACCCAAACCCACTGCTGTCAATTCTGATTCATAACAACCTATAGAGTTTCCAAGGAGCACCTGGTGGATTTGAACTGCCAACTTTGGAAGCAGTTAACCACTATGCCACCAGGGTTTCCCTTTTTATCTTAGGGGTGGTCTTTCCCACCTCTCTTGGTTAGAGAAGAGGAAATGCTGCTGACTTTAAACACCATTTTTTTTCAGCAAATAATCACAAGCCTTGTATAGAATTGTTGGTCCTTCCTTAAAGGTGGAATCCAGTCACATGTCATTGATCTGTCTTTTGGGGAGAATTGCTGTTCCCTATTTCACATTAAATTTTTAAGTGTCTTATTGTTAGTATATGTGTCTTTTCCATGGTCTGATTCAGATAAATCCATGTGGACTTAGACTGTGGTCCTCCTCTTCATGTGTAAGTTAATTAGCCTTTATAAGAGCCACTGTTCAGTGCTGTATGTCTGTGCCTTTCTTGACTTCACCTATCAAAAATGTTCATTAATTACCTACTTTATGCAAGGCACACCAGAGTGGTGGTAGGGGAGGTGGTGCAAAGTAGGGTCATGTTCTCATGAAACCTTAGGCCTCATGTTGAGATAACACACAGATAACAACATTAAGGCAATAGGAATGTGTGCTTAAATTTTTGGAACTGCTTTGTTTGCATTGAGTTAATTCTGACTTATAGTGACTAACAGGACAGAGTAGAACTGCCCTATAGGTTTCTTGGGCTATAAATGTTTTTTGTTTGGTTGGTTTAAATTGTGCTTTAGATGAAAGTTTACAGAGCAAATTAGCTTCTCATTAAATAATTAATGCACATTGTCTTATGACACTGGGTGCCCATCAGACCTCATTTTGTTTTATGGACTTGTCCAGTCTTCAGCTGGCTGAGCCTCAGGAGTGACTTCAGTACTGAATCAAAAAAGTATGGAGGGGACCACACTCTTGCAGTTTCTCCAGACTCTGTCAAACCTGTAAGTCTGGTCTTCTTGTGAATGTTGGTAGACACCCCAGCTCAGCTTGGGGCCCTCTGTTGCGATCCCTATCTGAGCAGTTGGTGGGGGTAGCTGGACACCATTGAGTTGTGCTGGACTCAGTCTGGTGGATGTTGTGGAACTTGTCGTCCATCAGTAGGATATAGAACATTTTCTTTGTGAATTATGATATGCCAATTGAGCTGGACATCCCCCGACACCACGACCCCCGGCCCTCAGCCAGATTGTTTGGCCCCTCAGGGAGTTAGGGTGTGTCTAGGAAGCTTCCATGAGCTTTAAGCCATAAATCTTTATGGGAGCAGACCACCAGGTCTTTTCTCTCCTGATGCCAACTCTCTGGTTAGCAGATGAGTGCTGGAACCATTGCATCACCAGGACTCCTTTTTTCAACCAATAGGAGTACACTTTTGAAAAAGTTCAGAGACCATTAGCTTAGATCAGCATACGTTTTCCATAGATAGTCATAAACCAAAATCAAACTCATTGCCAGTGAGTCATTTCTGACTCATAGTGACCTTATAGAGTTTCCAAGTTGTAAAACTTTACAAAAACAGGCTGCTACCTCTGTCTCTCTGCCAGTGGTTTCAAACTGCTGACCTTTTGGTTCATAACTGAGTACCTTAACCACTGTACCACCAGGGCACCTAAAAAGGATCATATCATGTATTTTGGGGTTTCAGGGATATAGATCTTCTTCATTGTCATGTACTGCTCTAACAGAAGTACCACAAGTAGATGACTTTAAAAAGAGAAATTTTATTCTGTCACAGTCCAGTAGGCTGCAAGTCCATCAAGGGCATCAGCTTCCAAGGAAGGCTTTCTCTGTTAGGTCTGGAGGAAGATCCTTGTCTTGGTTAATCTTCCACTGGACTGTGAGCTTCTGAGGCCCGGGGCCCTCTGGTTCTTTGCAAAAGATGTGCTCTGCTCCTAGCACTGCTTTTTGGTAGCACGAGGTATCCCAGATCTCTCTGATAGCTTTTTTCTTTTATATTTCAAGAGATTGCCTCAAGGCACAATATAGTCCTAGGCACTGTGTCCTTCCCCACCAACACAGCTACCTCTCATCCTCCCATTTTAACATCAGAGAGGCAGGGTTTATGGCATATAGAAGTATCACATAATATCAGGAATCACAGCCTAATCAAATGGCTACATATATTTTTCAGGGGCCACAATTTGATCCATGACATATGGTCTCTTCATAATTACTCACCTCTGCCACTGAAGTATGAAAACAGCAACAGACAATACAGTATGTGTGTGTTTTAATAAAACTGTATTTACAGAAACCAGGGGTGGTCTGGATTTTGGCCTGGGGGCCATCATTTTCCAGTCCCTGGCTTAGCTGGTCTAAGCACTTTGTTAATCTACTAAACACCTGTGGGGGACCATTTAATGCCCCGCTAAGGAAAGAACATGGCTGTGGGAACCCACAGACCTGAGCCGAGTCCTGATTTTGTAATCACTTGTGTGAGTCACTTCACTGCTGAGGCACCAGGTTACCCCATACAAACCAAGAGTTTGGATTCAAAATAACTCTTGACATTCCCTTAAGTGTCATTTTTCTATGACCCTAAAAATCCCATCACTTTGCCCCAGCAGCCGCTCTCTGCTGGGATCTGATTTTTAGAAGCAGTAATCACTAATCACTGCCCCTAAAGAAAAACCATTGCTGTCAAGCAGATTCTGACTCGTAACAACCCTATAGGACAGAGTAGAACTGCCCCACAGAATTTCCAAGGGCACATGGTGGGCTTGAACTGCCAATCTGCTGCTTAGCAGTGGTAGCTCTTAACCACTACACTGCCAGGGTTTCCTAGGAGGCAAAAATCCAGTTTGACTTTCTGGAAGCGAGTGGAAGACAGCAGCGCAAGCTTCAAGAACACAAAGGAACAGAAACCCCATTCTGCAAGATTGAAGTCATCGCGTTCGGCTTGTGGAGGGCGCTCTACAAGGCTACTGTTCTCAGCAGTCCTGGGATTTGCTGCTCTGAGGTCTCCTTCTGCAGCTCAGATTTATGGAGCCCCTTGATACTGAGTAGCTGGACCTAGTTTCTTGAATTTTTTGTGGGGAAGGCAGCAGAGTGAAATGAAACACCTGCAGTGGAGACAGAAACTAAAAAACCCTCCGTGTGCGCCTGCCTCCCTGGTGAACTTCCTTTCCCCAACCAGAGTGCTGGAAGAAGCCACTCTTCTTCCAAACACCCACTCACCGGCGTGGCAGCTCCGATCACGGCAACCCTGTGGGTGTCAGAGTAGAGCTGCAATCCCCTGGGTTTTCAACGACTGTGATCTTTGGGAAGCCGATCACCAGGCCTTTCTTCTGAGGTGCTGGGGGTGGATGGGGTTAAACTAGGGCTTCAAACCAGCTCATTCTAGTTTGACACCCTCCCCCTGAAGAACTGGAGTTTGGATTCTAGGTAAACTGAATCCAAATCTACATTTTAACAAGATTCCTAGGTAATTCTTATTCTCAGCAGGGGTTGCTGTTTAGAAGCCCTGAGTCTAACCTTAACCCTAACCTCCAGATGTCCAGCATGTTAACCTGTTTGGACCACCCAGGGGTTCTTTGATGGTGAGAGGAGGAGGAAGGAGGGAAGAAGAAGGAGGAGGCAGTGCCAGGGGAGAGAACGGAGGGGAGCCCCAGGACAGTGCTGGGGAGGAGGGTATGGACAGTAAGTCTTTACCCAATTATGCAAACAGAGAGCGGGGCAGGAAAGCTGTAGAGGGCACTGGGATGGGGGAGATCATAAAATGCTTGTTATGAAAATCCATTAACCATAAATTTGCCTGTATTAAGTGCTGCCTGTCTAGAGAGGATACTACAGACCCCTCAGCTAACAGAAGACATGTCACTGCAGTTTGTGACTCTACGTGCCACAAGTACCTTCCCAGTTGGCACACCTGGAGTCCCCCATTCCTCTTCAAGGGACTCTGTAGTTAGTCACAGGGTCATAACCAGAAAACCAAACCTGTTGCCACAGAGTTGATTCTGCCTCATAGCAATTCCATGGGAAAGAGGAGAAATGACCCACAGGGGTTCCAAGGAGCCATTGGTAGATTTGAACTGCCCACTTTTGGGGTTAACAGCTAAGCTCTTAACCACTGCACCACCAGGGTTACCGTCTGTATTTAAGTCATCACAATCTGGTTTTTGCTATCACTTTGTCTCATCTGATGGTTGCCAGGGTGACAGTGGCACCCAAAGTTGGAGTTCCTCCCTGTAAAATTAGGGACACTTGTACCACATCATAGAAATCTCTCAGAGTTTGGAACAAAGCTTGAGTGGCTAAATCACTCCCAGCACAAGGCTCATCTCCACTGAGTGTGTGTTTTTCTCATGAGAAGATGGGGATGGAAATTGCTGATGCTGGGTTGGGACTTTGCATAGGAGAGGACTCTCTGTGTTTGTCTATGTGTGGTCAAATGTAGTGGTGCCCAAATCAACCAGGGGGATGTGGGAATCTGGCCACACTCCGCTATGGGGCAGATGTGTGGTCATTGTATATCCAGGTGCAGGCCAACATTCACGAGAAAGAACTGTCAAAACATAGTGCTATGTAGTTTGTTCCATAAACCTTCATCTCAAGTACAATAAAAAAATCTCTTTCTGTATATATATATACACATCTTTTACCACAGTAATTATATGAACTGAGACCATGTATAATTTTGCCTAATTATATCATATAATGTAATTCACATTTAAAATCCAATTTATGCTACATTAAAAAATATATATATAGTGCTACCACTCACAAAAGGAGCCCTAGTGGTGTGTGGCTTAGGCGCTTGATGGCTAGCCAGAAGACTGGTGATTCAGACCCGTCAGTCACTCTGTTGGAGAAAGACTCACCCATCTGTCACGTGAAAGATTTTTTAAAAAAGAAAGAAAAACCAAAGCTGTTACTATTGAGTCAATTCCAACTCATAGCAACCCAATAGGACTGCGTAGAACTGACCCCATAGGACTTCCAAGGAGCAAGGCTGTGATCTTTCTAGAAGCAGAGTGCTGCATCTGTCTTCCACAAAGTTGAGTGCTTGACCTCTGTACCACCAGGGATCCTTGGGTAAAGATTACAGCCTCGGGAACCCTATAAGGCAGTTCTACTCTGCCACATGGCGTCAAAATGAGTGAGAATCCACTCAATGACTCCCAACAACAATGACCAATTTTAGAAATCTGAGTCTGAATTGCTTTATCTGTTTCACTCTTTTAAAAAAAAAACCGTAAATAAGGCATGGTGTCACATATAGGAAATAGGCCAGTGGATAGAGATGAAAGCTTAGAAGTGGTTACCAGGGGTCAGGGGGAACGAAAAGGCAGAGTCTTTGCTGAAAGAGAACTGAACTTTGTTAATGGTGGTAGACAAATTTGGAAAAGGAGAGTGGTGAGGGTCAGACAACATGCTGACCATATCATGTCCTCAAGTCCCTTCTGACTCACAGCAATCCTGTACACAACAGAATGAAACACCAACTGGTCCCACACAATCCTCAAACTCCTGTTACACCTGAGCTCATTGTTGAAGCCACTGTGTCAGTCCATCTCTTTGGGGTCTTCCTCTTTGTTTCTGACCCTCTACCTGACCCAGTACAATGTCCTTCTCCAAGAACTGGTCTCTCCTGACAACACATCCAACGTATGTGAGACCAAGTGTCACTAAACTTGCTTCTAAGGAGCATCCTGGCTGTACTTCTGAGACAGATTGTTTGTTCCTCTGGTAGTCCATGGTATAGTCATTGATGTCCAGTGATGTCAGCAACAGGCTTAGCCTGGCCCAAATCAGATTTTACTTTTGATTGACAATATGTAGTTAATTAATAATTATTATATTTCAGATTCTAATCATTTATAATGACTCTGTGTACTCCTTCAATCTTCTTTTGATGCTTCCTAAGTCATTTAATGCAAGTGTTTTCCCTGTAGAATCCTTCACTATAGCAACTAGAGGCTTGAATTTTTTTAGTTCTTTCAGCTTCAGAACTGCAGAGTGTGTTCTTTCTTTTGGGTTTGCTATCTCTAGCTCTTTGCACACGTCCCTGTAGTACTTTGCCTTCTCAAGCTGCCCACTGAAATCTTCTGTAACAACATTACACAATCCTAGATCAGAGATGAAGAAAAGCTAACATTTTTGAAAATACAGGGGTCAGTGGGCTTACCTCTATTGGCCACATTTCATATCCAATGAGTCCTAAACAAGGAAACAAGGGGGGAGTTGGTTATTGTAATCACTGGTCACTTACACACTTCTTTCACTCCTTTTTATTCATTTCATCCAAAGCTTAATGCAACTGCCCATGGGAGGAACACAGTTTTCTCCAGCACGGCTACAGTTTCTAACCATTTATAAATGAAATGGTGAACAATCTATTTCTGGCTAAGCTTATTGTTTTAGTAGGGTTGGACAGGTGGGGTGGTTGCAAATTCATTCCTGTTTGTGACAGAATAAACACATTTGAGCTTACTTTAGGAAAATGGAATTATTCCCCACCCACCTTGCCCTCCAATCTATATTGGATGACTTTGACAGAGGCATTGTTTCTTTTACAAATAAATGAGAAACAAACTCAATATGAAAGTGAGTCCAGATCCTATTCATTTTATTTCTCCCAAATATTCCACATCAGCATAATTTATTGACTTTTTAAAAGAAAAGAGTAGCAGTCAAATAAGAAGTTAGACATTTATCCCACCAAAACTACAGTCTCTATAGCTGTTTGGAAATTACAGTGCCTAATAAGGTGCCCTGGTGGCACAGTGGTTACGTGTTATGGCTGCTAACCAAGAGGTCAACAGTTCAAATCCACCACTCACTTCTTGGAAACCCTACAGGACAGTTCTGTTCTGTCCTATAAGGTCACTGTGAGTCAGAGTTGACCCTAAAGATCGGCGGACTTGAGTGGTTGTCAAGCATGTGTATGTGTGAGGAACTGGAGTGAAAGCAGGGGAAACAAAGTGAGACCCAGGTCTCTTCCAGTGTAACTCTCCCTTGCACACCTTCACACTAGTGGCAGGTACAGGGCTGAGACCTCACTGAGTACAGCCTAACTTTACTGTTCTCCTCCACAGAACAGTAAATAAATAATAATAAATGAATACATAAAAATTGTTCAATACCAAAGGGACTTGCTTTCATTCTGTCCTTGGGCAATGCAACACACTAGACTCCTAACTGGAAGGTTAGTAATTCAGGTCTACCCAGAGGTGCTTCCGAAGAAAGGCCTGGCAACCTACTTCCCCAAAATGCTCCATTGACAACTCCATGGAATGCAGTTCTCCTCTGACACACCTGGGGAAACTGTGAGTCACAATCAACTCAACAGCAACTGGTCATGGCTCTGCCATTCTGTCTTGTATTAATTATTCATAAACCAGTTGACTCTTGGCTATTAACCAATTCTAAAAACATTTGACCCCCCCCAAAAAAGCTGTTTTTTATTTTGTTTTTCTTCATTGTCATTTTTAATGCCTTTCTTTTAAAGAATCCAAAGAGAAGAAAAATTCAGGATGGGACCTTCTGTACATTAAATGAAACCATAGCATTTTACAGACACCACCTATAAACAAAGTCATACTTAAAAGCCTGGAATGCTTCTATAAACTTTTTTAACTGTCAAGCATACAGCAAATCTGGAGGGCAAATCCAATTCCCTTCAGTAGCTCAGAACCGTCCCCCAAGATCACAGCTTTGCCTGAAATGTTGCTGAGAGCGTCTCAGCAGTCTGGAGAGCTGACTGGTTGGATTTGGGACATCTGCTTGTGTTTCCTCTTTTGAAAGTAAACCACTGGGGTGTTTTGGGTACATGAAAAAGAATACTGGAAATACGTCTGAGTCATTTTTGCCGCTGGAGACTTGAAGAACACATTTTTCAGCCCACAGGAGATTTTTAACTCTTTAGGTTGGACCCCATTTGTGTCCTGGGTTAAGACAGTGTAACATGGCCAGAACTCATGGTGATCGTAATTAAAGAAAAGTCGTTGGCTAAGACATCATCCTTCACAAAGGCTGTGAGCCCAGGCCTTCTTCCTCCTGGGTCAAGTCCCCAAGGAGGTGCACAGCTGCAGAAGGCTGGGACCAGGATCTTGCTTGGGATTTCATGTCTCAGTCACGAGGCTGGAGTCTCTTCTCTGGCCAAGTCTGTCTTCTCTCATAACTGCTCCTTCCATGAGCTACAGATACAGGAGACAGAGCGCAGAGCAGATCTGGAAGGTTCTGCTAACTACTTCTGCCGCTGAGCTGTTGTGAACTCACAGATGCCCACCTATTGCTAGGACCGGCCCCTTCATTCCTTCACGGGGGCAGAGGGAGGCTGATTTATTTGGTCTGTTGTGATTTTAGATGCAGTGTTCTGTTTTCAAAAATTCAGAAGGTGATGGAAACAGGAAAGCAGAGAGACTGGGAAACTTTTATCTGAATGGGATCCACTTTAAGTCTTTCATAACTGGGACTCAGGTTTCCCTGACTTCATCCATGGGTCTGTGTGTGTGCTTGTATGTATGTGTGCTTGGATATGTCTGCTTACTTCCCAGGCCTGAGGAATGCTGAACATCAAAGAGCTTTAAAATGACACTTGACTCTGTTCAGTGGCCCTGTTACAACCCTTTTCCGTAAAACAGTACTGAGATTTCCAAATTCCTATCCAGACTAAGTATTTTCTGTAGTCTGATGAGGAACTGTGTCATGTATGTGTGTGTTTTTATTAACACACATTGACATAGTGGTTTATAAAATACAGATTCCTTTTTATGCATAATTGAGTTTTAAACACTTTTTTATAAAATATCTTTTCTTAGCTGATAAATAACAAAACTATGACCAATTTATCATAATATCTTGTTTTTCTGCATATTTTAAAAGAATCCTCATTCTTAAAATGCTAGAAACCATCCCTAACCAAGATACAGGAGATTAATTCTTTCAGTGGTCCTTTCAGTCAGCAGAGACTATCTTAATATATGCTGATCCAGTCTGGTTATTTGGACGGGTTAAATGACAAAACTTTGGAATATAAATTGGAACAACCAATAAAAGGCAATTAAATTTGAAGTGAACGTATGCCCTGAAAACACCCCTGGGCCCAAAAAGGCACTGAGGCATTGTATGGAATACAGAAAAACTGAGGGAAAACCTGATGCCTATTGATAGCAAAATAGCTAAATAAATGATGAAGTAATACATAGCAGACAACAGGAATGAGGTATATCTTGCTGAACTGATGTTCGAAAGTCATTAAACATATTTTTAAATAAACAAGAGAAAATTTCAAAATGGTAACTATGTCCCATAGATAGGTATAGAAAGAGAGAGGTGTATATATATATATATATATAATTTATATAAAAGCTATAATAACAGGCTTGCAAATCAAAAACTCAACTATTGGGTTACCCAGTTAATTACTCAGAGCAGTATTATGATTACCAACAGAAAATAAGTCAATTTTCATGCACTATAAGCTCAACCTTACCTCTTTTCCACTAGAAGCACTTAATCCTTCTAAGCATGTCATAAAATCAGCCCCTACAATAATGGTACTTAGTTTTCTTGATCTGTTTTTAAACCTGGCTTCCTGATAAGAAATCTTGTTTTGTGACTGAAATGCTGTCAGCAGCATTTTGCTTGAAAATTTTAAGGACCTCCTGCTATTGTGTCAAATCATAAGGTAGCAGCAGCCTGGGAAAAAAGGCAAAGTGAAAAGATACAAGAGCAACGTTCTTCAGGCTATGGGGACTGTCTCAGTCACTAGTGCTGCTATAACAGAAATACCACAAGCGGATGGCCTTCACAAAGAGAAATTTGTTGTCTCACAATCTAATAGGTTACTAGTGCAAATTCAGAGTATCAGCTCCAGAAGAAGCCTTTATCTATCAACTCTGGAGGAAAGTCCTTGTCATCAGTCTGCCCTTGTGTCTGGGAGCATCTCAGTGCAGGAACATCAGGCCCACAGGACACACTCTGCTCTCGACACTGCTTTCTTGGTGTTATGAAGTCCGTGTGTCTCTGGGCTCATTTTTTTCTTTTATGAGATTGGCTTAAGATACCATCTAATCTCATAGATCTCATCCATATAACTGGCACTAATCCACCTCATTACATGACAGGGATAGGATTTATAATACATAGGGAAATCACATCAGATGACAATCATACACACTGGGAATCATGACTTAGCCAAGTTCACAGTTATTCTGTGGCAGGGGGAAGACAAGGACTAGGGGATTAAAAACAGAACAAAACAGCCTATCGTATAGATGAAATTTTAATAAGACTTTAGCCAAGGTTTCCCAAGTCTTGAGAAGCATCTGATGGGGAAGACAGGGTGGGGAGGGCACTGGTGCAAGAGAAGCATGGCCCAGCTCCAGGGTCATACTGAGGAAGCTTCTAGATTCTTAGATTTCTCTCATCTGCTGTATGTGGAGTTGCTGGGTGATGGCAATGGTTTGCATTTGGCTAAGGAGCCCTGTGGTACAGCAGTTATAGCAGTCAACTGCTAACTGAAAGACCAGAGGATTGCAATCACCAGTGGCCCCATGAGAGAAAGATGTGGCAGTCTGCCTCCACAGAGATTTATAACCTTGGAAACCCTGTGGGGTCACTATGAATCTAAATCAACTCAAAAGCAGTGGGTACTAACCAAAAGGTTGGCAGTTTTAATCTACCCAGTGGCAGTATGGAGAAAGCCCTAGGGATGTCAAGAACAAAACCCATTTAGTGGATGCTGACTCATAGCGACCCTATAGGACAGAGTAGAATGGCCCTCTATAGTTTCCAAGGAGCACCTGGAGGATTCTAACTGCCGCGTTTTTAGTTAGTGACTGTTGCCTTTTCTGGTTAGCAGACATAGCTCTTAACCACTATGCCACCAAGGTTTCTCTGGGGACCTGCTTCCATAAAATTATGGTCATTGAAAACCCTACAGGGCATAGTTCTACTCAAACACAAGAGGTCACTGTGGAGATGGGAGGGCAAAAGGAAAAGACATACACATTTAGACCCTGGCGTTTGCAAATACGATGAGATGATGTCTTTCGTTACCATTTCCACAATACTTGTACTTATTCAAACTTTCTACCAGAGGCCACAGAATTCAACATGTTTGGCTTGGGACTTGAATATCCTGAGGCAGCAGACCTCTGGTGGTAAAGCTTTAGAATGTCTTTGGTGTAAAAGCCACACAGTCCAAGAAATTTTGTCCACTGTTTAGATCTGTTTTTTTCTTATAAATAACACCAGCATCTCTACGTGCTTGTTCTGAGGGTGGAAGAGAAATCAATCCTCTCTATTTTTTCCTAATAGGGACACAATCAGATACCATCTATGGTATTACTGTGGACTTGTTTTTTTACCTATGGTTTACATGAAAGTTTATAGTTCAAGTTAATCTCTCATGCCAAAATTCAGACTTAACACTTACCCATAGACACACATACAGTAGACTCACTCGCATTCTCCTGAATGCTTAATGAGCCATTTTGCTGTCGGCAGTAGAGGTCTTCCTGCAGAGAGGTCAGCCGTACATTTCTGCAAACACCAGTGCCAAGAGATGAGCAAAGCCAGCAGTTATCACTAACAAAGCCTAACACTCCACAGCCTGTCCTCTCACACCCGGCGTGGGCAGGAAGGTCATAGGTGTGGTCCACCACTGTTTGTTTAATGGAGTTGCTTTATGCATCATTTGTGGATTATTAGTTTAAAAAGCAAAAGAAGGCCAGTTGGTGCAATGGTTAGGTGTTTTGACTACTAACCAAGAAGTTAGGAGTTGGAATGCACCAGGGGCTCTTGAGTTATTTCTGTGCTTGAGCCCATCGTTGCAGCCACTGTGTCACCATCTCCTGATGGTCTTCCTCTTCTTCACTGACCCTCTGCTTTCAAGCGTGATGTCCTTCTCCAGAGACTGGACCCTCCTGACAGTGCATCTAAGTACAAGAGTAAGTTGATGAAAACTCTGTGAAACATGACTTAATCTTTCTCAGTTGGTTCAGAGGAACTTCAGGATCCCACAATGCCCCTGAGTCTTCTGCGAAAATCAGTGCTCTCTGAAATATGGATGGACTGGTTAAACTGGCATCTGCTGAAATTCCACAGCAGGGAAAAATGGATGGTTCTAGTTTTATTACAATCCAGTGGTTGCTTAGATATGATTTTTACCAGTCAGCAGCATTTCAAGTATGTTGAAATCTGGTGTGTGGAAAATCACAAACGTTAAGATTTTGTCTTTCACCAAAGCATGAAACTGAGCTTGTACTGTTATTTGGATATACGAAGAATTCTGAATTCTTTGTCTTTCTGTTTTATGGTAAAATTAGGACTCATACGTTACTGAGTGGCAGGGGTCTTCCTGGACAGCAAGTTGTCAATGTGTATCAAAAGCCTCAAAAAATTTTCATTCTGTGATTTCTCGAAAATAAATGATTGAACAAGTAAAAATGTATCACAGCTATGTCCTTTGCAGTATTATTTACTAAAGTATAAAGCTGGGTGAGTCTTCAATGTCTATCAGTAGGAAACTGGTTGGATACATAATGATACATCTATATATTTATGGCACACCTGTGACCTGGGTTCAACTCCTGGCCAGTACTTACCAACTGCAGCCATCACGTTTGTCAGTGGAGGTTTGCATTTTGCTGTGTGGAGGTCAGATATGCCAAGCGCTCCTTGGAAACTCTATGGAGCGGTTCTATGCTGTCCTATAAGGTCATTATGAGTCAGAAGCGACTCGATGGCAGTGGGTTTGGGTTTTTTGGTTTATGGTACTGAACAGGTTTTACTGGACCTTCCAGACTAAGAGAGAGTAGGAAAAGAGACCTAGTGATCTACTTTCAAAAGTCAGCCAATGACGAAATTGAGGCCATTTGGCACAACTAGCATTTTGCTAAGAGGGCTCTCTGCACCCCACATTGGTGAGTGGCATCTGGGGTCTTAAAAGCTGCCACGCTGGCATCCGAGGACACAGCAAATGATCCCAACTCAGCAGGAACGGTTGCTCACCGAGGACCAAAATGACATGCGGTAAAGACAGCCTAGAAGACAGAGAGACCCACAAGAGTGGGTGCTTACATCAACTTGGGACCGGAGAACTGGATTGTGCCCAGCCACCACCAGTGATAGCCGTGATGGAGCTCACAGAGAGGAGTCTCACTGGCAACACAAGAATAAAAAGGGATGCATCCTTAGATCTCCACTAAAAAACTTCATTTGATGGTCCAGCGGTTTCAGGGTTCCCCTGAGAGCATGGTCCCTGGCCCTGATGCTGCCCTTGCCCATAAATCATAACGAAGGTCCACTCTTTGGACAGGAATGGATTGGACTTGGCAATGCAGAGTGACCGTATATTGGATGCACTTTATGGTTCTATACATCTATAGGATATCATCCTGCTGACCTCTGGCTGGAGAAAGGAGAGTGGGTGGAGGAGAGCAGAAAGGAGGCTGTTGGGAGGATGAGACATGTATGGAGCAGAGAGGAATAGTGTGCTGTCACCGGACAGGGAGAGCAGTGGAAGCTGCATATAGGTGGGCATGTAAATTTACACAGGAATGTACATTTTAACTTAGTCATATTAAATTAAAAAAAAAAAAAGTCAGCCAATGAAAACTCTAAGAATGAAAATGGTCCAATCCACAGCAGGTTACTATGTTGCTGTTGAAAATTCATTTTGCTGATGTTTTACATAGTCATCAGGTAAACTAAAGAAAGAGTGTATAAAATAATATGCGTAGCATGACCTCACTTTTTTAAATAAGAAAATGTCTATGCCTGCATAGGAAAACATCTGGTAGACCTATGTCAGAAGTTCATCATGTTCCTGTCTGGGTGGTGTCATTAACAAGGTGATTCTGCTTTCTCCTTTGTACACTTTATATTGTTCAATTTAAGGAAAAGTAGTGTATGTTAGTTTCATAATTACGAAGTAATAATAATAAGGATGTTATGGGTTGAATCATATGCCACCCAAAATATGTGCTATAAATCCTCACCTCTATGCATATGTTTATAATCCCATTTGGGATTCAACTGATTTGGGAATCAATTGTCTTTGTTATGTGAATGAAGCAGAATTAGTGTAGGAGATATCTTAAGTCAATCTCTTTTGAGATACGAAAGGAGTGAAACAAGCAAGTGAAGGAAGCAGAGACAGAGGAGGACACACACCAAGCTACATGAAGATCGCCCAGGAGCAGAAGCTCAAAGAGACAACGACCTTCCTCTAGAGACAACACAGAGAGAAAAACTCCCCCTAGAGCCCACACTCTGAATTCAGACTTCTAGCCTGAATTGTGAGAAAATAAATTTCTGTTTGTTAGATCTGCCCACTTGTGATATTTCTATTATAGCAGCACTAAATAACTAGGAATTTGGTATCAGGAGTAGGGCGCTGCTCTAACAGATACCAGTTTTACAATTGGATAGTTGGTTATAGGCTGGAAGAGTTTCAAATTGCCCAATAGTAAAAGCAGAGACCCTGGTGGTATAGTGGGTTAAATGCTACATCTGCTAACTGAAAGATCAGCAGTTCAAATCTGCCAGGCCCTCCTTGGAAGCTCTATTGGGCCAGTTCTGCTCTGACCTCTAGGGTCTCTATGAGTCATACCTGACTCGACAGCAGTGGGTTTGGTTTTTGGTAATAGCAAAAGCCTAGATGCCTTGAAGAGACTGTTGGTAGAATCATAGATGTCAAAGGTGATTCTGGCGAGGGCTCAGAAGGAAGTGAGGAGAGCTTCAAGGAAAGTCTTAGTCTTGGTAGACTAAGACTTGGTAGACTTGGTAGAGAACACATATGGCATCAGCAACAAAATGTTCCTAGAAATGTAGATTTTAAATGCTCTTCTGGTGAGACCTGAAAAGAAAATATGAACATACAACTGGACAATAGAGAAAGGACAATGCTTTTTATGCAGTGGCAAAAAAAACTTGTCAACTATATTCCAATGTCTGTTGGACAGTAGAACTTGCAAGTGATGAATTTTCATATCTGGCTGATAGGATTTCTAAGCAAGATCTTAAAGGGGCTGCCTAATTTCTCCTTGTTACTGATAGTAAAATGTGAGAGAAAAAGGACTTAAAAATGGACTGTGAAAAATAAAAACAGAACGTAATGATTTGGAAAATTCTGTTGGACAAGCTAAGAACACATGTCCTAGAATGTTCACCAAGGATGTGGCTACAGAATCCTTCATTAGAGAGATTAAGCCTGTGACTGATGGCTCTGACCAACTACCGCAGCAGAAAACTCATCAGCTTAGACGGAAGGGGACAGAGAGGGAACAGAAGGAAAGAAGGCTGTCTCCCTCTTGGAATTCTACAGGCAGGGAAAAAAAAACCCCTCCAAGAAAAGGACCATCCCTGGAGAAGCTAGAGATCAGCAGAACTGCTGGGAGAGGCATGGAAAGCAGGCCCTTCTTGGCAGCAAAGTGTGGGGCCACTGCTTCCAGATTTCAAACAGTCAAATCTTCATCAACTCTTTTCTGCAGTATGGGCCTGTTGTTAAGTGTGCCAAGGGGATGGGGTCACTACCCAAAGCTAACAGAGTGTGGTTACCATGCCCAAGTGTCAGGAGGATAGGGTCTACCAAAGGTAGGGGACTGGGGTTGCCACTTAGATGGACTAGGAGACTAGGGCCACCTGGAGCCTAGGGAGCAGAGTTGACATCCCAGGAGGTCTAGAAGGAAGGCAGATCTGAAGCTCTGGGCTAAGGCACTTCCACCCAGAATCCAGAGAGCATGGCCAACACCTAGAGTCTGGAGGGCAAGGCCATTGCCTAGATGGTTTCAAAGAAGAGAGGATTATTTTCAAGGCTTAAGCGTTTATGTAAATTGTCCTGCTGAGGTTTGGATTTGCTTGGTGTTTCTTATCTCTTCTTTTCTCTGCAATTTCTCCCATTTATAATGGAATTGTCTAGCTTTGACCTATTTTACCACTGTGCTTTGGAAGCAGATAACTTGTAGCCTAGATTTCACAGATTTGTAGATGGAGACGAATTTTGTCCTGGGATGGAATACTTGTAAACTCTCACCCATATTTGATTTGGTTAATTCACAAGTGAGATTTTGGATTTGGAGTTGATTTATGACCTTTGTGGTGATGTGATGACATGAACATGTTTTGCATGTGGCAAGGACAGGAAGTTTGGAGAGCCAAAGGGTGAAATGTTATTGATTGAATTGTGTCCCCCCCAAATATGTATGGTAAACCCTAACCTCTATGCTTGTGTTTATAATCCCGTTTGGGAATAGGTGTTTCTGTTATGTGAATGAGATGCAATTAATTAATATATGTCTTAAGTCAATCTCTTTTGAGATATATAAGAGATTAAACAATCAAGTGAAAGAAGCAGAGATGGGGAGAAGACAGATGTCAAGTCCTAGGAAGATTGCCTGGGAGCAGATGGCCAAGGAGACAAGGACCTTCCTCCAGAGCTGAAAGAGAAACCCTTCTCCTAGAAAGAAAGCACTCTGAATTTGGGCATCTAGCTTCCTAAACTTGAGAAAATAAACTTCTGTTTGTTAAAGCCACTCATTTGTGGTATTTCTGTTAAGCAATATTAGATAACTGCTGTGGATTGAATCATGTCCTCCCCAAACTGTCAGCTGAGCTAGGCGGTGATCCCCAGCCTACCACTTTGTCATCTAAGTGGTTTTCCTGTATGGTGTAAATCCCAACTCTATGATGTTAGCCAGCAGGAGTAGCAGCAGTTATGTTAATGAGAAAGGACTCAATCTACAAGATTAGGTTGTATCCTGAAGTGAGTCTCTTTTGAGATATAAAAGAGAGAAACCAGCAAAGAAACAAGGAGACCGCGTACCACCAAGAATGAAGAGCAAGGAGTGGATTGCATCCATTGGACCCAGGGTGCCTGTGCTGGGAAGGTCCTAGACCGGAGGAAGATTGATGAAAAAGACCTTCCCCCAGAGCCAATAGAAAGAGAGTCTTCCCCGGGAGCTGGCACCCTGAATTTGGACTTCTAGCCTCCTGCACTATGAGAGAATAAATTTCAATTCATTAAAGCCATCCACTTGTGGTCCTTCTGTTAAAGCAGCAAGCACTAGATAACTAAGAGTAAGGAATTAACTTTTTTGTTCTTTTCTATTTTGAAAGAAAATAATAACAGACCTGTGGTAAGTAATCTAAAGGGCGGCCTGCTATCAGAAAGAAACCCAAGCACTGAGAAACTTCCATTTGCCTGTTGAGAGCTTAGGGTGAAAGTCTTACAGTTGAAGAATTTCCACACATGTCAAGTCATTTGTCATAGTCCCAGTTTCACTTATAAAGTCACCTGGTAGATGATGCAGCAACTGAGCATGTTGTGATTGAAAATACCACGAAATCATTTTGACGTTGTTTCGTCCTTAACTTTGAAGGCAACTGTAACCTTTCCGTATTATGGTAATAAAAGTTCTTGTAAACATTCAGTGGTGGTGACTATGTAGCCTGGAGTCCCTGGGTGGTGCAAACCATTCATGCGCTGGTGGACTAACTGCAAGTTGAAAGTTCAAGTCTGCCCAAAGACACCTGGGAAGAATGGCCTGATGGTCTACTTCCAAAAAACCAGCCACCAGAAATCCAATAGAGTCGAGCTCTATTCTGGCACCCATGGCCTCTTCAGCAAGTCGTAACCATGCGTCCTAAGGCAGACCTACCCACGGAGAGCACTTGTACACACATACTAAGCTCTGTCAAGTCAGAAGAACTACAGGAGACTGTGACAATGACCTGGTTCATCAGGCCTCTCCTCGGAAGAACCATCTGAGGTGAAGAAAGTTCCTAGTGACCAAATTCGTGTAGGAGCTAAACACTAGCCACCTTCAACCGGGAAAGCACTATGGTAGGTGGGAGGAGAAAAATGGTTGCCTCTTCAATATCTTAAACTTTTCTAATCTAGCAGAAGATTCACAGCCTCAAATTGGATTCCATTCAGAGATAAGCTTTGCTGTCATCACAAGGCCATCCCATATGGAGCGTGCAGGGTTCACACTTGTCTTGAAAGATGAAGATCCCAAGGACAAGCCAAGACCTTGTGGCTGGTACAGAGAGCTGGAACAGCAAATGAAGCCTCTGTGTTGATTAGTTTGGGAAGGAGTCATTCAGGGCTCATTCTTCACTGTGGTTAAAACTGCCTACTGAAGAATAAGCCAAAGGAATATTAGGCCAAGGATCCAAAGGCCAAAGCCAAACCACTGGAAGCGCTTTTGACAGCAAAACAGAATGAGATTGAATTACAAAGGAACATTCAAGCCATGTCATACTCTCTCCTAGAACTCAATAGGCCTAAAAGGGAACTGTCTCTCCTCACCAAGCAGCTGCTCAGCTGAACTGTCCAAAAAATAGCCACCAATGGCTAGACTGCAGGGTGCGTTACCTAACCTGTCAGGTTTCCTTCCACTGCCACACATTTACAGACAAGGGAATGTCACTCCATTTAATCCAAGGGCTGCAACCTGGTACATCACCGTTCCAGAAACTAGATTTTCTGAGTCCTCATCTCGTCATGGAAACGCTGGTGGCGTAGTGGGTAAGTCCTGTGGCTGCTAACCAGAAGGGGGGCAGTTCAAATCTGCCAGTCACTATTTGGAAAACCTACAAGGCAGTTCTGCTCTGTCCTATAAGGTCACTGTGAGTCAGAGCCAACCTGATGACATGTAATAGCACCATTAAGGAAAACATATCTAAGATCGCAATAAACCAGTAGTCGTGGATTCAACTTCAATGCATGGCAACCTTACGTGGATCAGAGTAGAACTGTGCTCCATAGAGTTTTCAGTGACTGTTTTTCAGAAGTAGACCGCCAGGCCATTCTTCCAAGATGCAGCTGGGTGGACTTAAACCTACAGCCTTTTGGTTAGCAGCTGCACATGTTACCTGTTGGCACTATTTACACAAATGCTCATCAATTCTTCCATGAGGGTCGCTGCTCCCAGGGCACATCAATGAGCCACATTTCTGTTGTAGATCAGACTCCAGCGGCCAGAGAAGATCAATAGCAAAGACTTCCAAACTCAAAAAACCTAACTCACTGCTGTTGAGTCAATTCCAACTCATAGTGGCTCTATAGACAGGGTAGAGATGCTCCGTAGACTTTTCAGGGACCACCTGGCAGATTCAAACTGCTAACTTTTTGGTTAGCAGACATAGCACTTAACTATGCCTCCAGGATCTCTGGCAAAGTCTCCCAGGTGCTAGCAGTTGGCAGTCAAGCAGGTACAGATGGAAATGGCCTAAGAAGATAAGGGCATGGTACCATGGGACTCTGCCCTAGTCCAGGTGTGGTCCAGGTGAATCCAGCTGACTGGTTAAGCAGCAAGGGGTCTGAAAGTGGTAAAAAACCAAACAACCAAACCCACTGCCATTGAGTCGGGTCTGACTCATAGCAACCCTAGAGGTCAGAGTAGAACTGCCCCGAAGAGTTTCCAAGGAGCACCTGGCAGATTTGAACTGCTGACCTTTTGGTTAGCAGATGTAGCATTTAACCCATTATGCCACCAGGGTTTCCCTGAAAGTGATAAGGAATGTGTGATTAAGGATTATGTACTTTCTCTAAATAGGTATTTGCTTTAAATGAAACCATGAAAGCTAACTGACATGTGAAGTCTCTGCCTCTTCTACCTGCCTCGCCCTCGGGTAACTGAGCGTACACCTGCAGGCCTCCCTGACGTTCCAGCACGTGGGTGGTGGGCCGACTAAAGCAGGTTTTAGAGCAGAGGAGGGGTTTGTATGGAGAACTGGCCGCTCTTTGGAGTGCACTGCCTTTTGAAACTTCCTCTCGATTGTCGATAACACCTCTCTCTCATGAAAAGGAACTGAAAGGAAAGATAAAATCTCAGGAGAAAGAATATCCACACCTAGATTTTAATAAGCTATTTTGGCTGAATAACCCAAGTGTCCTGATTATACAGCATGAACGTCATTGTTCTCTGTTTTTTGTGACAGTGTCTACACCAAGCCATTCACACAACATGCTGGGTCATTGTTAATAGTGTTTCAATTCTATGGAGGTTGGATGTCTGCTTCTAAATCCAACATGCTGATATTTGACTCATCGGCTTACAAGGAAATCTGAATACACCCAATGCACAGCCTCCCACGTGGCTCATGCCTCGTGGCTCACTTTGGGGTGGACATTTTTGTTTAAGTTTGAAAATGATTCTGATTGGGTCCCTAAACTCACAGAACTGAAACACTGTTTTAGAACTCCTTGGTTGCTGGTTAAGCAGCCAAGTGCAGAAAAGGACTCAGAGGTGTTCCCTGCCAAGAGGTTGGTGAAGAGTCTTGGCAGTTGGTTTGCTCAGGGAGTTGTCTTGGTCACATTGCAGAATCGCCTACCAAAGAAATGACGATGACGAGGAAGAGGCTGCCCGGGAGCGGCGCCGCCGAGCCCGGCAGGAAAGGCTGCGGCAGAAGCAGGAGGAAGAAGCCTTGGGGCAGGTGGCAGACCAGGTGGAGTTGAATGCCCAGAACAGGTACTGTCCTCTTCCAGGTGGAGCGTTTTTAAGTTGCTATCTGTTGCATGGAAACCCTGGTGGCAAAGTGGGTAAGTGCTGCCTGCTTACTGAAAGGCTGGCAGTTTGAATCCAGCAAGCGCTCCTTGGAAACTCTACAGAGCAGTTCTACTCTGTCCTGTGGGGTCGCTATAAACAGGGATTGACTTGACAGCAGTGGGTTTGGTTTGGTTTTGGTCTGTTGAACAGAATTTGTTGGGCAAAGCATTCCCTTTTAAGCCCAGCTCAAATGTTCATCAGCCTAATTTGTTGATTTTTTTTTTTTTTTTTTTTTTTGCCATTTTAAGCAACTATTCAGATTGCAAGGTGTATCAGGTGGTCCATACTGTTAAATGTGCAGTCACTAATTGAAAGGTTGTGGGTTTGAACCCTCCCAGAAGCATGAGGAAGAAAGCCTGCCAACCCACTTCCAAGAGTCACAGCTTTATAAACCCTGTGGAGTGTAGTTCTAATCTGTAACACATGAGGTTTCAAAGAGGCAGAATCGACTTGATAGCAACAGATTTGATTTTTAGGAAAAGAAACTCAGACTGGAGAATCAGTCTAATTTAAACATTTTAAAAAAAAAAAACTGCTATCAAGTTGATTCTGACTCAGCAACCTGTAGGACAGAGCAGCACTGCTCTGTAGAGTTTCCAAGAAGCACCTGGCTGATTCAAACCCCCAGCCTTTTAGTTAGCAGTTGTAGCACTTAAACACGATGCCACCAACACTTCCAGTCTAGACATTCCACAAAACCACTGCCATCGAGTCATTTCTGACTCATAGCAACCCTACAGATAGAGTTGAACTGCCCTATAGAGTTTCCAAGGAGCACCTGGTGGATTTAAACTGCTGACCTTTTGGTTAGCAGCCATAGCACTTAACCACTAAGCCACTACCGTTTCTGAATCTAGACATTAAGACCTCACTATCTCCTTTGCTCCCCATTCCAACCCCTAAGCACACCCCAAAGTAAGAGTTTATGGTTTAATTTTGTTATCAACTATATTTTTAATTTATTTCCTGAATATGATGAGTTCTATCATTAAATAAGGAAAACGCTTTACATTCATTGTCTAGGATAATGATGATATATTGGCTTCATAGCGTTCTCAGGCTTACCAGAAAGAAGTGATGCTTTCCTATTGAAAGTAGGTATACATTGTGTGTGTCTCATTTTTCTGGTACAGCCTGCATCAGATTTTTGTAATCTCTATGATCAATCAGCAAGGTGTAGAGTTTGTCACCATTTATTGTGATGGTTCACCACAAAAATACTACCAACAAGCTTATGAGTTTACTACAACATTTTTGCCCTGTTCAGGCCATGGTAGACATTTAATAGGCTCAGCTTCTTCCAAAAGGAATTTAGGAGCAGAAGCAGAGTGACACCATTGCCTGTGCTAAAAGCTAGTATGAACTGATTTGATATGCTCCAAGGTCTCAGAAAGATGAGGATATTGGGTCACAGTGGTTATGGAGAACAAAATTAATTTGAATTTAAAGCTGTAGATTGAAGAAGTCTGAGGAAGCCACCATATAAGGTCCTGTGTGTGGTTTTGGTTTTAGCTTGTTTTGCTGTGTGCGTATTGGGAATGGGCTATTGATAGTTTCATGAATCCGGTCTATTTAGAAAATTCTAAAGAGAAAGGGCTCTGGATTCTAACCAGAGAAGCAGACTGGTAAAAGCTGGCAGGCAAGATGTAGTCAGTAAGAAAATCTAATGCTTGAGTGAAGGAAACGAGACAGGGCTTGGCCTTTGGCCCAAACCAGTTGGCAGCAAGGTGAATCCAACTCACAGAGGTGTCATGTACATCAGAATAGACCTGTGCTCCATCAGGTTTCCAGTGGCTGAATTTTTGGAAATAGATCACCAGCCCTTTCTTCCAAGGCACCTTTGGGTGGACTCAGACTGACAACTCTTCAGTCAGCGGTCAATCCTGTTTATGGCTTGCACCACCCTGGGACTCCTGTCCCTTTGTAAGCAGCCCCTGATTAGGGAGCTATGTAGCAGAGGGTTTGAGTATGTTCCCTGGGGTTCACTACCTGGCTTTCAATCCCAACTTGACTTTTCTCCACCTGTGAGATCATAGGACAATTTCTAAGGCTGTTTCCCCTCCAGGTAAGTGAGAGTGCAAATTATATCTGTGGTCTACAAATGCTGTGAAGCTTCAAAGAGCTAACAAAGCATGTAAAGTGCACCCTGGCCTGCGCATAATATGCCCTCAATAAATGCCTGACGGCAGACAGTCAGCACAAGCATGAATTAATTTTCTGCTTTTTAACTGAAGCAGAAGACGAAAAAGAGGTTCAAATGGCATTTTGACGCTTTTCCTGAAGCTAGTTACTAGAGAGGGATGCAGAATGGCCAAAAAATGTCACTAGTGGTCTGTGGTTTTCCTTGTTTTTAGACTTTTCCCTGTAATTGCATTTCTGGTTTCTTATATGTATTTTAATTATCATCAATTATTTCATGCTGTTGATCTAATATAATTTTCTTTTTTGAAACAAAATTAAAAATATATATATATTCAGGTGTGAGAACATGTGACCTATCTCCAACATTTTTGTTAGCCACAGAAGGAAGAAATATTCTTCTTTAGGCTAAACAACCCTAACTGACCCTTAATGTCTACTGATGAATTGTCATGATTTATATATATTTATAATATGTTTGGAGTCCTGGCAGCACAGTATTTAAGAGCTATAGATTCTAACCAAAAGGTTGGCAGTTTGAAGCCACCAGCTACTCTTTGGAAACTCTTTAGGGAAGTTCTACTTTGTCCTATAGGGCTGCTGTGACTCATATATGTGTGTTTATAAACAAGAAAGGGACCAAAAAAGGTTATCGTGGGGTTTGTTGGTGTGTTGGCTCAGCCTACTTTAATCTGTCTTGCACTTTGGGATCTGGCACATCTTTTCAAACTTCCTTGAATTCATGGATCCAAATGCCTTACATAAAGACCTTTCCCCTTCAATACTAAACCCCGCACAGCCTTGGGGAAACATAATTGTTCTGTGTCTAACTCACAGAGACAGTGTCCTGTGGCAACAGCCAAGGCCAAGGAAATGGAAACTTTAGCCTTGGCTCTGCCGCTTCTTGTTGTTAAACATGAAATGTGTTTTTCCAAAGTTAAGTGAACTTGAACTTCAAAAGGACCGAGTTTGGTCTGAACCATGAAATTTGATGGCGTTTCTAAACACTGCAGGACCTATTCTCCCAACTCTGGTCACAGTTCCTGGTATCACATGACTGGTTGTATCCTGCCAGTAGAGACCAAATGCCTCTGGCTTGGGTGGTCTCCAGCACCCTACAATAAATGCAGTGGTGGACGTGGTACAGTTTGGTCTTTGGGAGATTTTCTTCCTTTTTTCTTTTTTTGTAAACATCAAGCTTAACTGTCCTTTGTCTACCATAGAAAATAACAAGAAACCCTTTATTCGTGGAAGTCTTGAAAAAGAATGTAGACAGTTAAGTGCTGGTTAGGATAATGTTGGATGCTGTAACAATGGGTCCTCAAATTTTAGTAGCTTCACGCAGTGGCACTGACCTGACGGTCCAGCCAAAGTGGCATTTCTGGCCACTAGATAGAATCAGGGACCTGCTCTCCTTCCTCCTGTGACTCTGGCAAGTCCTGAGGCACTGAAGTCCTCTGATGTCATCAGAAGATGGAGAAAGATGGGACAGAGAACGTACCTCTGCTTCCAATTGTCTTGGTCTGTATACATCACTTCACCTCATTTTAATTTGGCAATTCCTAGTTACATGGTCCTGCTTAGGTGCAAGGAGGAGTGGATATTACAGAAAATGTAATTATTATCTGGAACCTACTCTTCTTAAGGACAAGGGAGGGAGGAGCATGAATAGCAGTGGATTGGGTGATATCTCTACCTTGAGACCATTGGCATGAATCACTGGTCTTTGGTAGTGCCACACTATGACATACACACCCCTCCAGCCAAAGTGCCTTGAGTCCCACCACTCCAGATCAGGAACTCTAAAAGACGGTAACATGTGACAACACTCTGTAGTATTAGAAGGATTCACTCAAAGTTTCAGTCTGGTATTTGTCTTAGTTTAAGCTCTCCAAGAAACAGATCTTGAAAGAAAGACTTGAGTACAAACAATTTGTTTGAAGGTGATTCCAGAAAACACTGATGGGGTTTGAAGAAGGGAGACACACAGGGAAAATAACCAAATAAAGGTGACATGACCAAGCAGGTTACCACTGTGGGTATCTGGAGCTTAACGCACTGGGAAACTCTAAGATCCAGTGTGGAACATACACCTTGGGGTTACTGTTGATGAGAAAACCAAGGTCTTCACACCTTGGTTACCAATTGCTGTTGAGTCAGTTCTCACTCATAGAAACCTTATGTGTGTGAGAACAGATCAGTGTTCCATGGGGTTTTCAATGGCTGGTTGTTTGGGAAGTAGGTGGCTAGGCAAGCACTTCCGTCACAGACTAATTGCCAGTAGCCAGAGAAAGACACAGGACAGAAACTTCCGGATGCTAGCAATGGGGAGTCAAGCAAGCACATACTCAAATGGCCCAAGAGAATAAGGGTACCATGGGTCTCTGCCCTAGACCAGGTGTGACCCAGGTGATATGAATCCAGCTAACCCATTAATCAGACAAGCTGTCTTTGGTGTTGTTTCTCTTGTACAGTGTGCCTGCTGAGGAGACCAAGGCAACCACCTCAAACACTCAGGGGGAGGGCGATGAGGAAGCTGCCCTCCTGGAGCGCCTGGCTCGGCGGGAAGAAAGACGCCAAAAACGCCTCCAAGAAGCTCTAGAGCGACAGAAGGAGTTTGACCCAACCATAACAGATACAAGTTTGTCAGTACCAAGCCGAAGAATAGAAAACAACACAGCAGAGAATGAGACCACAGAGAAGGAAGAAAAGAGTGAGAGCCGCCGAGAAAGATACGAGGTAGAGGAAACCGAGATCATCACCAAGTCCTACCAGAAGAATGACTGGGGGGATGCCAATGAGAAGAAGAAAGAAGAAAAAGCAAAGGAGGAAGAGGAAGAAGAGAAACCAAAGCCAAGAAGCATTGAAGAAAATCAGGTAGAGGTTACGGTCAAGGAGAAAAGAGCAGAAACTCATGAGGAAGAGGTGGTCATGTCCCTAAAGAATGGGCAACTCAATGCAGAAGAGTGTCTGCCAGAAGAGGGGAGGGGACCAGATTTAGTGGAGACTGCCCATCAAAAAAAGATGGAAGAGGAAGAGAGGGAAAGGGCTGAGGCAGAGAGGGCAAGGTTGGAGGCAGAAGAAAGAGAAAGACTTAAAGCTGAGGAAGACAAAAAGATAGCAGAGGAAAAAGCAAGGCTGGAGGCAGAGGAAAAAGCGAGGCTGGAGGCAGAGGAAAAAGCTAGGCTGGAGGCAGAGGAAAAAGCGAGGCTGGAGGCAGAGGAAAAAGCTAGGCTGGAGGCAGAGGAAAAAGCTAGGCTGGAGGCAGAGGAAAAAGCTAGGCTGGAGGCAGAGGAAAGAGCTAGGCTGGAGGCAGAGGAAAAAGCTAGGCTGGAGGCAGAGGAAAGAGCAAGGGTGGAGGCAGAGAAAAAAGCTGCACAAGAAAGAGAACAAAGGGAAGCAGAGGAGAGGAAAAGGGCAAAGGAGGAAGAGAAGAAAGCAGAAGCGAGGCGACAGGCAAAAGCGGAGGAGGAAGAGAAGGCTAAACTACAAGAGCAAAAACTTAGAAAGCAGTTAGATGAGAAAAGAAAGGAAACACAAGAGGAAAAGATGAAAGGAGAAAAGGTAGGAGAGAAAATAGAAGGAAAGTGGGTAAATGAGAAGAAAGTGCAAGAAGATAAAGCTCAGAAAGCCATCCCAAAGAAACAGGTACAGTAACACTTTGCACCCAGTGTGTGATGTCTGCCATTTGTGAGAAATGGAATGCACAACAAACTCAGGATTGAGGTCACGTTCATGCCACCCACATGCTTCACCATTTGGCCAGCTATTCATTTTTTATTTTTTTTAGGCCATAGCAATAAGCAAGCAAGAAGCATTCAGTTAATGGTTAAATAAGCAATCCACTAAGTTTACTGGGACAACCAGGAAGAGATTCATTGCTCAATGCTTGGTTGCTATGAATTAAAAAAAAAAAAAAAAATGAATTCACTCAAAGAGACAAAGTCACAGTGATATGCCGACTTGTGATTCTGTGCCTGTATCTAAACTTATTCTTTCTCACATCTTCTCTCTGTCCAGAGGTCTACATGAGGCAAGATGCTCAGAAGAGTTCACCTCACTCATGGGTTTGAAATTTAATTTTTAAAAAAATGACAAAACTTGGGGTGGGAAACCAACATGAAGAACTATGATCAGAAAGTCCATCTTAAAGAGGCAAAAACAGACTCCTTGAAGCCAGCTGATAGTGACGGATCAAGGGGAAGAGAGCCAGCTGGGATCTTCTATAAGAAATGTCTAAACCCTGGCTTGCTATCATGTAGACCTCAGTTTAAAATAGACTTGCAGATAGACCTCCATCTGGGTTAGAATTGATTCATAATTGGCTAGTAATTAAGCTCTTCTTGATGACACGCATTTGTATGACCGAAGAAGGGTGGGAAAACCATGAAATAGTGGGAAAACAATGAAAGCTACTAATTTTTTTTCTGTCTGCAAGGCTGTCTTAAAAGTGTTGTACCCCACCACCGAAAAAAAAGGAACAAAGAGAAGCTTGCATTTCACCTTTCCAAAGAGAACTCACTGTCCCTAAGTCTGCATTGCACTGAAGTTGTCTTTCACACCTGCTTCTGTACAAGGGGTTCATAAGCACACCTGTGTAACTGAGAAAATCATAATCACAGCACATAAACCAGGTTGCAGCACCCACCAGAAGCACCAAGTCTCACTAGGTTTCCATGAGCACCAGGGCGCATGGGGAAAATGTTGGTGAGAAGAAAGCATCCTCCCTCACTGTTTAGAATCACTGGCAGCAGAGAGAGAAGTATGTGCACTAAGACAGCTAAGGAAATGTAACCACCTGGCAGACACTAGGTGATCTGAATGCCCCCTCACTCTTGTAAGAGAGAAAGGGCTTCTTTTCAAGGAATGACCTTACCATTCTTGAAAAATGAAAAGGGAGAAGAAAAAGGGGTTAAAGTGCAAGTTAAAAAAGAAAAGTTGCAAGAAGACAAGCCTACCTTCAAAAAAGAAGAGGTAACTATCACTTTGAAAGTATCTTATCAGAGTGCTGGTCCATGACACTTTAGGTCTGCTGGTCTCAAAGCTGTACCCTCCAATCCAGTGGTTTTCACAGCATGACTCATGATCCACTGAAAGAGGAAATCAATTAAAAGGGACTCAAAATTTGTTAAAAATGCTAATCGGGATTTTTTAAAATGATAGAGTAGAAGAGAAAATATCAAAAAACATTGTAGGCATTAAGATTGCTTTGTGATATAATTATCTTTCTTACTGTGGGTCACAGTCAAAGAAGTTTGAAAACCACTGCTGTCATCGATCTTCCTAGGCTTTCTACTCTTCTGTGTGCTCTGCCTCCCAACCCCATCCTACTTTCATTTCAACCATGAATTAGTTTCCAACTAGCTTTGACTAACAATTTAACTTTTCAATGAAAAAACACATCCATACATCTCAGGTGAAAATTTGGCAAACTGAAGATGATATTTGGTTTTCAAAAGTTGGACAAAAGGTTCTGCATTGCATTTCTGAGGCACACACAGGAGATGGTGCCAGGGTGTTTGACTGTATGGTAAGTGAAGGAGGTGGTAGACCAGATGCTCTTGCCAGTGGTATGCCATTACTCTCCAGTAGAACTGAAATGCCATGTCAGAACACCTGACCCATCTTAACCACAGCTCTTACTTCAGCCCCAAGTGATCTCTAGAAATTGTGACAACGATATCTAATCAGCCCAAAGTACTTACAAATAGTAAAAACTGAATTATCAAAGGTAGGGTAACTAGAATTACTTTGACAATGGACTGGTAAAGTGGGCTGTAGTCAGACTTCCAGTCCAAATGGATTCTTGCTACATTTTTCGGCTTAGTATGACGTAGATTAAGAACACTCAGAATTTTAAGCCAACCAAAACAATGCATATTTAGAAAATAGATGAACTAGACTAAAAAGTTCTCTAGTTGTAAACTTTTGTTTTTTCCATAAGATTTGTGTAAGAAAGAAGAGCCCTTAGTTCCTTTTCTGTATTAGCTCAATCTGTTCAAGATGTATGCCCCTCCTTGATGTTAAGAAAACACAGTGTTTGGGGGATGGTGGCCATGTGTGAGTGCTGCCAGGTGACAGGAGAAGGCCTCAGTGCTGGTAACCGACCGGAAAAGGCTAACGAGGCAGTTATGGAGAATAGGTGAGGAGCATGCTGGGAAATGTGACAGAGAATAGGTGAGCATGCTGGGAAATGTGACAGAGAGGAGGTAAGCATGCTGGGAGCATGCTGCTCATTTCGTGATAGACGTGCACTACAAATTCATCTACAGAAATGGAAGTTGCCTTGAACTTAAACTCACACAGAAATAGCCTACATGGCTTCTTTCATAAAAGGTGGTATTTTGTGGTAAATATCATTAACTGTGAAGTCCCAGGCTAGCACAAATGGTGCTTGCTACTAACTGAAAGGCTGGCAGTTCAAATCCACCCCGAGGCACCTTGGGAGAAAGGCCTGGTGATCTGCTTTCCAAAGGTCACAGCCATGAACCCCTGAGGGAGCAGACTCCTACTCTGAAACACGGGGGTTGCCATGAGTCCCAACTGGGGGTGCCATGAGTCCCAGCTAGTGACCTTTAACTGCGGTCCTACAAGCCAAAGCCAAGTGCCGTTGAGTCGGATCCGACTCATGGCACGCGGTCCTACAAGAGGCAAAACAAAAAACCGGTTGCCAAGCACCTCTGGGTGGGTTCAAACCACCAACCTTTCACTTAGCTGTAGAGTACTCAACCATTGCACCACAAAGACTCACATAAAAGAAGGACGAGGGCACAGAATCATACCGCAGTGATTCAGTTCATATAGGGAAGGGGCAGCTGAGAAAGCAGTGTGGATTGAATATCTAAAACGTGACTTTTCTTTTAGTGACCAAAGCATTCTATGTCTATTTTGGTGTCTGTGAGCCAGAAAGGACTCCTCCACCATCACCCAAATCATACCATTGTCTCTTTTTTGATAAGGTTGTAGTTCAGTAACATCCATGACTTCAATGAGCTACCCCAAGGAATGGCCTCAGATCTGCCCCTTTCCCAGCTGGCCCTGGAGCACTTACCATTCCAGCATCCCCAAACTTTGGACTTCTTTTACCCAAGGCCAGATTAACTCCTCAGCCCCAACTAAATGATGACAATAATGGTCCATCATTCTTGTTCTAGCACGGTTATACATAAAACTACTCAGTGAAGGACAACATTTTTCTCCTCTTGGACTAGTGTCTTGATGTATGTCAACAAGATTAAATCATATCTGTATGCTTCGGCTATTTGAAACACCCCTCCCTTTTTCTGGTTGTTGTTAAAAGAAGAACTTCTAACGGTCTCATGTAGCCTAGGCGTGATACGTGAGCCACCTGTGAACAGACATGGCTGAGCTTCCTTAGCTAACAGCTCCAGAGAACAGTTCTAGAAAGCACTTCCACTGCACTTGAACCCTATTTGTGGTGGTGGAGACATTGAAATGCCTTTCTCAAAAGCTCCTCACCCCAAAACTCTTTTCTTTCCCTCTCTGACCTTTCACAGAAAAGCACAGCTTTCAACAGAGCTGCTCATAGAATACTTTGAAAAAGATGGTCCTATTCTTTAGGCCAAAGCTTCTCCAATATCAGAGTGCCTACAGATTACCTGGGAATCTTTTTAAAGGCAGAATCCTATTCCATGGGTTCAGGTCCTGAGCTCCCAAGTCAGATCCAGGTGGTCCATGAACCAAACTTCTGATAGCAAGGAATCTAAAGACCACCCATGAGATAGCAATTGAACCCAGAAAAGAATCTGGGCTTATGAAAGTAAAAACTGCCTAAACCCAGTCATAAAAACTGTTAACTTGTACTCAGTTCTTGTCCCCATTCTGGAATCAAATAACACAAAATGATACCCTAAACCAAAACAAAACAAAATACATTGTCGTCAAGTCACTTCTGACTCACAGTGACCCTAAAGGACAGAGTAGAATTGTCCCCTAGGGTTTCCGAGGAGTGCCTGGTGAATTTGAACTGCTGACCTTTTGAATAGCAACGGTAGCTCTTAACTGCTACCCCACCAGGGTTTCTAGTGATACCCTAGAGACTGAAATCTCAGTCCTTTCTGGCTGCTCACTCGACCTTCTGAGTGTCTGTCTGGCACAAGAGTGTGTCTCTCATGTGTCCACCCTACACACCCATGTATTATCCCATTCCTGCAGGACAAGAGCATTTGAAACCTGTCCAGACTTTTATACAAGTGACTACATTTGAGTGCTAATATCTGTATAGGGAGAACATGAACTGTTTCAGTACACATGTTAGCTTCATAACCCATTAGCACAGATTTTCTTCCTGATAACAGCCTATCCTTGAGTATCCGACACTTTTCCCACAGGGCTCAGAATCCCATGGTCTTGGGTTCAATCTGCCATAGAATCCAACCCATCGTGTTTCTTAAGATAAAATTTAAATACTCTGTTGTTGTTGGGAGCCATCAAGTTGATTCCAACTTAGAGTGTTCCCATGTGACAAAGCAGAGCTGCTCCATAGGGTTTTCTTTGCCCAGAAGAGGATGGGCCAAAAAACTCTGGTGGCATAGTGGATTAAGTGCTGCATCTGCTAACCAAAGGTCAGGAGTTCAAATCCTCCAGGCACTCCTTGGAAACTCTATGAGGGCAGTTCTACCCCAATCTCTAGGTTCACTGTGAGTCAGACCTGACTCAATGGCACTGGGTTTTTCTTTTTTAATCTTTATAGAAGCAGATGGGCAGTTCTCCCCACGGAGCCACGAGTGGATGCAGACTACCAACCTTCCAGTTACTGTTGAGTGCTTGACCACTGCACCATCGGGCTCCTTAAAGGCTCTATGGAATGACTTTACTGATTCATTTCTAAGAAAGAGAAAATAATTTAGAATAAAACTCAAATTGTCATTATATCATTGAACGTTTTTCAGAGTTTTCAAAAAGGAGGCGAGCATACTACCTACCGTAATCTTTACGAATTGTTTAAAGTAACCCAGCTAGTTCATTGATGGCCCTGAAACTGAAACTCAGCTTTCCTGACATCCCAGAGAAAAGGATAAGACAACAGCTTCCCTCTTTAGGACGTCCAAGGGACATTCACGTATATACCCCTCAGAGAAAGACTGAACCCTTAAGGAACTAGACAACATACTAGTGAATAGCCCATCTACATAATTTCATAAACTAACACCCAGAGAAGACAGTCAGGCAAAGGCCTACAGAAGGCTCATCAGGAAAGAGCAAATAAGGCATTCATCTTTATAAAACGCATGCTTTATGGGTAGGTGCTAGGAGGGTATCTGAAGAATAGCTGCAAAGAGGTGAGACATCGGATCAGGGGAGAACATCTTGCATTGCACCTAAAGCCCTAAATCCTTATGCCCTGCTGTTGCTCTGTAGGTTTCTTCAGAACATGAATGATTGGTGATACTTGTCTTGGAAAGAACAATAGTGAACCTCATGGGGTTTTTGCTTTCATCTTTTAAGAATGGGTGAGACAACATAAGCAAAATAATTTGAACATCTCCCAAAACAACTATGTAAATTCAATTTACTTACAAATCATATCTCTCATTTACCCTGAGGAGCTGGTAACTCAAAACCCACAATAAATTAAAAACTGACACCTGCCACCTTGTCCCATCTTCCTCTGTATCCCAACAGCAGCAGTTTCCACAGGAATCCCAAAACTGCTTTCAGAGGCAGTGGACATCCAGGCAAACCCTGGGATTTTTCTTGTTCCATTGTGACTTTGGTTGTGTTGACTACAGACATGATCCCTTAAAGGCAGGATGACAAAGTCTTCCATTCTTAGGTGGCTGGCTACTCATTTGATCAAAACATGAAGGTGTTCCTCCTCTAGATATGTGGCAGAATGGGTTTGGCAGATCTGGCTGTTCATAGGTTTCCTCTTCTCTTCTCCTGAACACACTTGTTGCCCCATAAAAATACACCCTCCATCCAAGAAGAAATTTATCCGAACAACTTCCATTACAGCTTCCCTGATACTCTGCCCCGTGGGAAATGCAAACAGCTATTCCTCCAACAAGTTCCCAAAGCATCCTAGTTACATTAACACCCCCTCTGCTCCTGAATACAGAAAGCCCAGTGAGATCAGGAATGGTCATGACTTCCTAAAATTATGGCAAAGGTGTCTGCTCAGAGGCAAAGGACCAGAGCTCACTCTCTAAGAATTTCCTCCCACCTTGACTTTATGACATCGTTCTCCTGCCAGTTGGTTTTCCTTCTGAGTTTTCTGGCTACCCAACAATTATAGGGTCTTTGGTGAAAACAACTAAAACCTACTGAGATCTCTATTGTTATGTCTCTTCCTGATGTGTACTGTTGGTTAGATCAAAGATGAGAAGATGAAAAAAGACAAGGAAGAAGTGAAGAGCATCCTGGATCGGAAGAAGGGATTCACAGAAGTCAAGTCTCAGAATGGAGAATTCATGACTCACAAACTTAAACACACCGAGAACACTTTCAGGTAAGTGGCAGCGGCCGCTCAACAGTGACTGTTTTTGTACGTGGGGAGAAAAGCAAATCAGTGTCTGTCTCATGTGCCTCCAGATGGAAGCGTGCTAACCAGTCAACATACTTTTGTTGTGAGGTCACTGGCCATTGTCCCAGAGATACTCAGTCAGCAGGTCACGCCTTCCACATCTCCCACAGACAGGGATTATCTGCCTTTCCTGTTACTGAACAAGGCAGGTCAGCGGTTGGCATCCATGTTTTTGTTCACTGACTTAATAAGCTCATGTCTGATCGGTAGATTGGAAAGCCTTGTGCATGGGTTGACGGTCATAGGTCTGTTCTCTGTGTGGTCCTGCCATCCTCCTAAGAAGAGATCCTTCCCAGCACTACCCCCACTAGTGTGTTTTCTAAGGGTTGTAAACTGACAATGCATGAAACTACAGTTATAAGTTCCTGGGTGGCACAAATGGTTAAAAGAAAGGGGGTAGTCTGAACCTGCCCAGATGCACCCCAGAAGACAGGCTCACCAAAGGTCACCGCTGTGAACACCGATGGAGCAGTTCTACTCTGCACACATGGGGTCGCCATGAGTCAGAACCAACTTCACCACAACTAACAACAAAACTAAAACTGGCTGCATGGTCAGATACCCTGAAGCCTGTAAGAGTCGAAACTCACTGGAACCGCCTTGTTTTGGGGGGTCTTGCAACTTTTCTGCGCTTGGTAGGGTGTAGTCACCACTTTTCTATTGCTCTCTAATGGAAAAGATTTGAGTTGTCCTTCTCTGACAGGTTTCCGCCTTATGTTCCTGCTCTCTCAGGTTTCACTGTACTTGGGAAACATTTGACTAAATTAATCAGATCTCCTGGCCCGCAACCACTACCAGCCCTTAAAATGTTAATTTGCACTGGGAATCTCTAAGAAGGAGGAAGGAGGGTGCCACGTAATACACTTTGGGAAGCCCTGTTGTGTACAGCTTTGCCTTCTTCTCCTCACCCACTGTCCCCATCACATTGAAAATCTGGACAGTCGAAGCCCATCTATGCCAGTAAATCCTTGCTTGCAGGTACATTTGAATTGTGATAGCTCCCCCAGGTGTCCTGTGGCTCAAGTCTCACAAGCCTGCCATGGGTACCTGGAGACTTGATTCTCTATGTCCTCCTCCCACACACTCACTTGGGGAATAAATGGGGGTCCCTATGATATGACTCTCCATGGGGGGAGTTCTCTGGCAGCAGCCTTGCCTGTTACACCCTGTGCTTCTGGACAC
This sequence comes from Heterohyrax brucei, assembly GCA_028571685.1. Taxonomy (NCBI): domain Eukaryota; kingdom Metazoa; phylum Chordata; class Mammalia; order Hyracoidea; family Procaviidae; genus Heterohyrax; species Heterohyrax brucei. The sequence goes on along the minus strand of CM053147.1, from coordinate 14,025,752 downwards.
TTTAAATAGGACAAGCCACCAAGCTGATACTGTAGAGAAACCTCACATGCTTTTTATACCAGGCACCAGAAAACCCTGGTGGCTCAGCAGTTAGGTGCTATGGCTGCTAATCAGAAGGTCAGCCGTTGGAATCCACCAGGCACTCCTTGGAAACCCTATGGGGCAGTCCTACTCTGTCCCACAGGGTACTTATGTATCAGAGTTGACTCAACAGCAATGAGTTTGGTTTTGGTTTAGGAGCTCCCAGTGATGCAGGCAGTTAATGTGCTCAGCTGCTAACCAAAAGGAGAAGGTTTAAATCTACCCAGAGTCCACGCAGAAGAAAAGCCTAGTAACAACCTTCAAAAAAATCAACCACTGAAAACCCTAGGGAGTGTGTTTATTTCTGATGTACCCAGGGTCACCAAGAGTAGGAATCTACTCAGCAGCAGCTGGTTTGGGAAGTAGCTGTCTTAACTGAGAGCAAGGCTGTGCTTTTAATGGTCACAGGCTTTGGTGTTCTTTCCAGCTTGCCTCAGTAAGCCAAGGATGGGGAGAGAACCTTAAGGGAAATTTCCCATGCAAGTGGCTAGCTCCCTAATACTGAGGGTGAACCAGCTCACATGGGCAGAAGCAGTATGGACACAAGCCTTGTTCTTGTTCTGAGCACAGCTCCTTATGTTCAGTTTAATGACTGGCCCCATTGATATTTCTGTTTTCTTATAATTAGATTATTTTCTCTAAAACCTGACATAAAAATTGCAGCTGAATGAACAAAACTATACAGAGAACAGATTATGTCAAGGTTTTGTAGAAAGTACAAAGGGAGGATTTGTTTTGCTTTTGTTTATTTTTTAAGATGGGAATTAAAATTTTTTTTCCTGACTATAGAAGAAGAAACTTAAAAAAAAATTCAGCCTGCTGCGCAAAGATAACCATCATTAACATTTTTCCAGCTATTTCCTGTGCATATACAGTCAGGATAGGCACACATATACATACAGTATAACCAAGTGCATGTGAGTGAGTATAATATAAATACAGACTTAGTAGGTAATTCTTGCATTGTATATAGCATTACTTCATAGCTAGATTTCTATTTCAGTAAATATTAGCCAAAGATTCAAGTTTTAAAGCCGTTAGAGTATTCCACTCTATGCGTGTATCGTGATGGAGCCCCAGTGGTGCAACGATTAAGTGCTCAGCCGCTAACCAAAACGTTAGCGGTCTGAACACACCCAGTGATCCCACGAGAGTCAAGACCTGGCAATTTACTCCTTGAAAGATTCCGACAGGAATAGACTAGACTCGGGAACACAGTGTGACCATATGGTGTGTATACTTTATGAGTCTATGCATCTCTAGGATGCTGTCCTACTGGCCTCTTAGTAGAAGGGAAAAGAGAAGGTGGAGAGGAGGTAACAGGAGATTGTTACAAGGATATGACATGTAGAGAACGAAAAGGAGGAGTATGCTGTCACCGGGCAAGGAGTGTAGAAGGAGCTGCACATAAGCGGGCATGCAAATTTATTTTGGATTGTATATTTTCACTTAATCACAATAAAAAAAAAAAAAAAGAGTAAGCCTCTAAGGCAGCTCTACTCTCATAAAGGTGGACATTCTGATTGTCTCCGGTGAAGGCTGAGCGCCCCCTGGTGGAAGCCAGAGACGTTCCTATAGCTGTGTGTTTCGCCAGTCTGGCTTCTGTACACGAAGCACGAAATCATTTCTGATAGGGAAAGACCTTAAATTAAGTGAGCGAGTTTTCCTCCTTGGAGCCACAGTTCCGTGAACCTATAAGGCCCTCAAGGAGCAATGTGAAGTTTTAAGGGCCCCTGAACCTCCCTTAGAAACGTTGGTGGCACAGTGGTTAAGAGCTACGTCTGCTAAGCAGAAAGCTGGCAGTTTGAATCCACCAGCTGCTGCTGGGAAACCACATGGGGCAGCTCTACTCTGTCCTGTAGGGCCACTATGAGTCAGAATTAACCTGACAGCAGTGGGTTTGGGTTTTGAACCTTTGCTTGCGTTCAAAATATAAGAATGTATCTTTCACTGTCAAGAGGCTGGAACAATTTTTAACCTCACCCCATAGTAAGAAATAAGTTTTACATCTGAATCCAGTACACGCATACATATTTGTAACTGAACCCAAACCCCAAAACTCCTCCTAGGCATAACCAAAAACCAAACCCACTTCCATCAAGTCAGTTCTATAGGGACCCTATAGATAGAACAGAACTGCCCCTGGGATTTCCAAGCAGTGCCTGGAGGATTCAAACTCTTGAACTTCTGGTTAGCAGCTGTAGCTAGTACATTGTGGAAATTCTAGAGACTGAGAGGTAGGAATCGGACCACACAGACTATAGGTTTGAGGTGAGGGGGAATGTTTTACAGTGGAAGTATACAATCCAAATCAGTTTTGCATGCCCACCTATCAGCAGCTCCTTCTGCTGTCCCCACTGTCCCCACCCAGTGACAGCATGCGCCTCCTTTCCATTCCACTTTTCCAGTATCCCCTCAACAAGCAACCATCCCCCTCTTCTCCTCCCTCTTCTCTCCCACCTAGAAAGAGACCAACAGGACCACCTCCTATATATGCACAGAGCTGTGAAGTGCACACACCATACGGTGGCACTGAGACCCTGAGTCCAGTCCATTCTTGTCTGAGGGTTCGACCTCATTACTGGTTTCTGGTCAGGGATAGCAGCAGGTCTAAGGGCCACATTCCCAGGGGAGTGTCCAGTCTGCTGAACCATCAATTCAGGTCTTTTAGAAGACCTCTTGGGCTGCATGCCTGTTTTTCTCATGTTGGCTAAGGGACTCTACATTGTGTCCGCTATCACAGCTGTCTTTGGTAGTGGCCAGCACCATCTGGTTCTTCCGGTCTCACACAACAAGTGGTATTTAACTTTGGATGTGACATGGGAGAATGAAAGAGTTCACCTGGAACAGAGACCCAGTGGGGTCTGTCTGGCTCAGTTACTTTCTAGCTACCAAAAGCTTGGGAAGATTATTTTCTCTCACTCTCAACTAAACTAAAAACACTCCATCAGTTGCCGCTAAGTCATTTGGACCACTTACAGTGGCCCCATGTGGATCAGGATAGTACTTCAGGGCACAGGGTTTCCAAGGGCTGTGATCTTTCAGAAGTAGATTACCAGGACTTTCTTTCTTTCTTCACCTCTGGGTCAAGAGGAACTTCCAACCTCTTGTTAGCAGCTGAGTGCTTAACCAGTTGTGCCACCCAGGGACTCCCCCTCTCATCTAGGCTTTCTTTACTCATAAAGTGGGAATAATGATCCTAACCTGCCAGCCTCTTAATTATTGTTACTATTAATTGAGATAACAAATGTGAAAGGGGTATGTAAGGAAGGCATAAAAAAATGATATGAGAGTTAAGTCCTAACCACACTACATTAAAGCCATTTCAGTAATTTTAAGTACCAATCAGGTATATTCTAGCTGCTCTGGGGTAAAAGAAAAGAAGAAAACCAAACCCATTGCAGTCCAGGTTTCAGTCCAGCCGATTCTAGGACAGAGAACTGTCCTGTTGAGTTTCCAAGGAGCACCTGGTGGATTTGAACTGCTGACCTTTTGTTTAGCAGACTTAGCTCTTTACCATTATGCATCCATGGTGTGGGGACAAATTGAAGGCCTGCCTTGATACAGAGGCTCGATGAGAGCTTCCATGAGGTGGCAGAGACGGAGGTTACTTGTCAGTTATTCAAGAGGCAGTGGGTACCTGCATCTGCCAGGGAGGACAGCTGCTAGCGGCAGTTTGAGGCCGGGCTTTGCACCGACAGATTATTTCAGCTCCTGCAGCACAGTGGCAGCTCTGGGGTACAATTTTCACCTTTCTGTTTGGGAGTCCTGGGTCCGATTCCTGACCAACACATCTCAGATACAGCCACTGCTTGTCAGTGGTGGCTGGTGTGTTGCTCTGATACTAAAGAGGCTTCAGAGAAGCTTTCAGACTAAGACAGACTAGGAAGCCTGGCCTGGCAATCTACTTCCAGCGAAAACCCAGTGGATCAAATCAGCCTGACCGTTTGTGCCTGGAGTCGCCAGGAGTTAGAGCCCACTTGCCAAGCGCTAACAAGAAGCCCCACGCCCACCCCCAGCCCAGTCCTCAGAGTCTTCTCAGCTTTGCTGTCCTCCTGTCCTCCCCTTCCCGTTACCCAGGCACTCAGGTTAACCAAGAACTTGGGGCACAGGGCTGGAACCACTGGGAGACCTCAGAACTCATTGTAACTCTCATTTGGGGGCATGCTTTCTTCTGCAGAGGACAGCCAACATTCATAGGTGCTATGTAAATTAACATTTACGCAAAGTATAATCTCACAGGAGGGTTCCCTAAAGAGAGCTGCTGTGGTACCCAGAATAAACCGTTTTTGCTCCATTTTAGTATTTGTCCAGGGTAAGAGACCGGGCAGGGCCTCCCCTTGAGACCCGGGATTCCTGACCCACCCCCTGCATGATGTCGCCTAGCAGGGGACATTTCGGTCTGGATGCAATCCCCTTTGGGAGCCTCCTCCTGCAGACCGGTCTCATCCGGCTGGAGAGGGCTGCTAACAAACCCCTTTCAGCTCCCCCTGCAGGCTGGGCTTCCCTCCCTGGGGGGCGACCGGGGTTCTGCACTGTAACCGCCTTTGGCTTCCCCGACAGCCGCAGCGGAGGGCGGCCGAGCGCCGAGGCCAAGGAGGCCGACGGGGGCGCCCAGGTGGAGGCCGGCCAGCGCCTGGAGGAGCTGCGGCGCCGGCGCGGGGAGACGGAGAGCGAGGAGTTCGAGAAGCTCAAACAGAAGCAGCAGGAGGCCGCCCTGGAGCTGGAGGAGCTCAAGAGGAAGCGGGAGGGGCGGAGGAAGGTCTTGGAGGAAGAGGAGCAGAGGAAGAAGCAGGAGGAGGCGGAGCGCAGGGCCCGCGAGGAGGTGAGGGCGCGCGGGCACCCCGAGCGCGGGCGCGAGGTCGGGGCGCGGGCTTTCCCTGGTGCAGCGCTGCCGCTGCTTTGAACCTGGGCTCTGCACGATCGGTTTTCAGTGCTCAGAAACGTCCTGCGTGGTGGGCATAGTTCTAAAACCGTTGTAAATATTAATTCCTCCCATTCTCATCACAGCTCTTTGATGTGGGTGTTCGCACCTTTAGCAGGTGCGGACACTGAGGCTCGGGGCTGTGATTCTCCCGAGCTCTCACTGTTAATTAGCGGAGGAGCTGGAATGTCAGCACTAGCAGCCCACTCGGCTAAACCATTGCCCTCCTCCAGCTCCCAGTGAACGGGGAGAACCAGGAGGAAAGGTGACAGGGCTGCGCGTCAGTCACAAGAACCAAAGGACCCTGACAGTAGGTTTTGAATATTGTAAAAGTTTTTATATAGAAGATTTTTTAATAGTTTTTTATTCTTGTTGTTGTTTTAATTTGGCTAGGTTTTTTCTTTTGTTTTTAACGGAAAAGTCAGCAGACTTGAATGTAGCAGGCTGGGACCATGAAGCTTTTGTTCACTCCCATAAATCAAGGACCCAACACTGTGCCTGATGTGTAGTAAGAGACCAGCAATTATTGGTTAAAAGAAAGAACAGATGGTTTTGTTGCACCTCCTAAGACAGAACCCAATTCAACAGCTAAAGTTATGAAGAGGCAAATGGTGGCTCATTTCGTGAAAATATTCTTAACTAACTACAACTTCACACTGCTACTATTCACAAAGTGCAAGATTTTCTTTTCGTCCTTAGCACACTACTGGAAACCCTGGTGATGTAGCAATTAAGTGCTACGGCTGCTAACCGAACGGTCAGCAGTTCGGATCCACCAGGCACCCCTTGGAAACTCTATGGGATAGTTCTCCTCTCCTCCATAGGGTTGTATGAGTCTGAGTCAACATGACAGCAGTGAGTTTGGTTTCTGATAGGTACACTACGACTTTTGTTTCTTGGACAAAAAAGAAAAACAGGACTCAACAGTCTGGAGGACTTGTTTGAAGTGACCTGACTGGTAAGCCCAGAATCAGTGCTGGAACCCAGCTTCTCCAGCTCTGAGCCTAGAACTGTGCTGACTAAACATAGGAGGTCGTGAGCTCCTGTCATTCAAAATCAGCAAAAGATTTGAGATGATTTTCTGACCTGGGCCCCATACAACAATTCTATGACAGTGTGCAAACCAAAACGAGACCATTGCCGTCGAGTCACTTCCAACTCATAGCAACCCTATAGGACCGAGTAGAACTGCCCCACAGAGTTGGCAGTGTGGAAAGTCTAGATAAATGATTACCCCCCCACCAAATGACTACTCTCCACCCAATTCCTCCCCACCAAAGGCTCATTGTGAGCCAACCCTGGCTGGTCTCCACCATCAGTGGCCTGCACTGAGTCTTCAGTAGGGAGTAATTTGGGAGGGTAGAGGTAGTCAGATCCCAACTCTGTCACTTAGCAGCTGGAGTCTGGGGAGAGAGTTGTAGTTCAGTAGCTACTGCACTACTCTGAGTCTTGTTTTCTTTATCTGTAAAATGGTATTTACTGTGTGCTAATGATAACAGAGATAATTGTACACATGATACCTGGCACCTAGCAGGCCCTCAGGGAATGGTAGCTGTCATTATTCTGATAACTCTTCTCATTCTTTAGAGGGGAAAGAGGGTGTCCATGAAACCAGAAGGGAATCATGAACTCTTATAACTGGATTAGACCTAGGATACTTTGGGTCTAACCGCCTACCAAACACCTTCTGTGCCATTCTCTGATGGATGGACAGTCAGCTTCTGCTTGAGAACATCCCGTGACAGGAGTCTCACAGCTTGGACATTATAAAACACTACAAAAATCTCTGAGAAAATCATTCATGGAGGAGGTGCACCTGGATCCCAGCTCTGAGAAGATGACTCATTGACATCGAGTCAATTCTGACTCACAGTGACCCTACAGGACAGGGCAGAATGGCCCCAGAAGGATCCCAAGGCTGTAATCTGTACAGAAGCACACTACTACATCTTTCTCCCCCAGAGTGGCTGATGGGTCTGAACTACTGACCTTTCAGTTAGCAGCCGAGCACTTAACCACTGAGCCACCATGGCTCCTCCTCAGGAGACAGGGGTTAGTAAGAGTATTCCAGGCTAGGAATGAAGGTGCAGAGGTCTCAGTGGGACAGATTTAAACACCTGCAGTCTAGGGCAATAACTGCATCATTTCAGATCGACAAAACCCACTGTAGTAGTCTACTGAGGGGACACGGGACAGTGCACTGGTGGCCAGCAGCAATAAAGACCTCTCGTATAATTTGGCTAATGTAACGCCATCGATTTATAGGACTTTTCACACGAGCCGTCTCATCTGTCTTCACTAGTCTCCTAGCAAGTAAGCAGAAGTGATATCACATGCCTTTGACATATGCACAAATGGAAGATCAGTGTTAAGTGACTTGACATGGTGATAATGACACTGATCAGCTAAGCATCCTGCATGGGCTGTCTCGTTTAACCCTCATTGAAGCCCTGTTTAGAAAACAAACAAACCTGTTACCAGGGAGTCCATCTTACTCACAGCGCATTGGTTTCCAAGATGCAGCTTTGGGATTCGAACTGCTGACCTTCTGGTTAGCAGCCAAACTCTTCCCCACTGCACTACCAGGGCTCCTAAAGCGCTCTTAAGTGGGAGTACTGTTATGGAAACCCTAACCCTGGTGGCATAGTGGTTAAGTGCTATGGCTGCTCACCAAAAGGTCAGCAGTTCGAATCTGCAAGGTGCTCCTTGGAAACTCTATGAGGCAGTACTACTCTGTCCTATAAAGTCACTGTGAGTTGGATCCAACGCAACAGCAGTGGGTCTGATTTAGTTTAGTATAGAAACTCTGGTGGCATAATGGTTAAGCACAACCATTGCTAACCAAAAGGTTGGCAGTTTGAATCCACTAGGCACTTATTGAAAACCCTGTGGGGCAGTTCTCCTCCACCCAATGAGGTCACCATGAGTTGGAATTGACTCAACAGCAACAAGTCTGGTTTGGGGCTTATTATTATCCCTAAGGGGCCTGGTGGTGCAGGAACAAGGTGTGGCTGTCTGCTTCCACAGCAATTACAGCCTTAGAAGCTCCATGGGGCAGTTCTGCTGTGTGTTAGAGGGTCGTTGTGAGTCAGAATCGATGCACCCCAAGGCATCTCAGATGAAATCCCTGACAGGTTCCAAACAACCAGCCACTGAAAACCAGACACATGTGGGGCTGCCCTGAGTCAGAATCAGTGTGACAGTAACTGGTTAGTTTTGTTTCTAACTTGGACCCGCTTTACAGATGAAGAAACTGAGGCACTGAGCAGATAAATAGCATGCCCAAGGTGGCAGAGTTGGGAAGGGGCAGCAGCACAATGCAAAACCAGGCAGTGGACTCCTGAGCTCAGACTCTACCTCCAAAGAGCATCACAGAGGAGGCCACTAGCCTAGAACCTGGGTCCTCTGCTGTCAGTCTGAACCTTGCTCTTCTTGAGTGCTCTGTCTCTCTTTTTGGCATGAAGCAGATATTGATGTCTTCTTTGTCTTCCTTTCTCTCCCAGGAAGAGAAGAGGAGGCTAAAGGAAGAGATTGAAAGGCGAAGAGCAGAAGCTGCCGAGAAACGCCAGAAGATGCCAGAAGATGGCTTGGCCGACGACAAGAAACCATTTAAGTGTTTCACTCCCAAAGGTTCATCTCTCAAGGTATTTTTTTTTTCCTCCCCTAGAAAACCTTAGGATGTTACATTTCTCTCCTTGGTTACCCAGGACCTTTGCATCACTTCTTTCTTATCCTTCTTTCAGCTATTCCCAGCTTCTTTTTGCGGTCACCAGGTGGGAGGGAGACAGAGAAAAGGGTGAGCTCTGTAGCTGTTATTTATTAGATGCTTTGCTATAAATTAGTAACCCTGGTGGCACAGAGATTAAATGCTTGTCTGCTAACTGAAAGATCCACAGTTGGAACCCACCAGCTGCTTCATAGAAGAAAAATATGGCAGTCTGTTTCTATAAACATCTCAGACTTGGAAGTCCCATGAGGCAGTTCTATTTTGTCCTACAGGGTCAGTAAACTGGAGGGCAGAGGGTTTGGGTTTTGGGGTTGGATATAAAAGACAATGGCACTGGGTGATTCTCTCTAGATTGCACTGACACTTGCTCTTTCCATGTGACTTGCTACTTTGAGTAACTGAGAGTGGAAACATTTGAAATTTAGAAACCAGGCAAATAGAACAATTTGAGCTGCTTTTCAAGCTAGCTGTTCATTTCTTCTTGGTCATTATTAAAAGCAGGCCAGCTAAAAGTAGTACAGATTCAACTTTTAAAGCTGCTATCTTGGGAGCCAGTGAAATGCGACTGCAATGGGATACTTTGCTAGGATGAGGCTGGTCCAACTACTGCCTCCATGGGGAGTTGCTCTTAGCTGATGAAAGACAGCAGTGCTGGCAAGAGGACAGAGGGGAAACTAGAAGGAGCCGAGTCAGGGGACTTGACGGAATGACTGAGATGTAGGGAGAAGACGGCAGACTCAAAAAAGTGCCATCTCCTACTTATAATCCATCTGCTGTTATTTTCCAAAGATGTTTTTTGCTCTGAGGATTAACAGTTGTTGCACACCTAGCATAGTGTCTTGTTTATGAACAGTAATAAATATTTGCTGAATGAATCTACAGTGACTACAGCTTTTAACATTTTTATTCCATCTCTTTACATCTACCTAGCAAGGTTACAGATACCCTGGTGGCATAGTAGTTAAGTGCTGGGACTGCGAACTGAAAGGTCAGCAGTTCAAATCTGCCAGACACTCCTTAGAAACTCTACGCAACAGTTCTACTCTGACCTACAGGGTCATTATGAGTCGGAATCGACTCAACAGCACTGGGTTTTTAGGAAGATTACAGAAACCCTGGTGGCACAGTGGTGAAGCGCTAACAGCTGCTGGCCAAGAGATTGGCAGGTCAACTCTGCCGGTGCTCCTTGGAAACTCTATGGAGCAGTTCAACCTATACAGTTGCTATGAATCAGAATGCACTCAATAACACCCAATAACAACAAAAAGTGAGGGAAAAGACCACTGATAATGGGCAGGCCAACCCACCAACTGCCGTCAAGTCAGTTCCAACTCATGGTGATCCTGTGTGGGTGTCCAAGCAGGACTGTGCTCCATGCGGTTCCCAGGGACTGATTTTTCAGAAGCCGACTGTAGGCCTTTCTTCTGAGGTTTCCCTGGATGGACTCGAATCTTCAACCTTTTGGTTAGCAGCCAAGCACTTGACTGGTGGTCTCCCCTTAGGCCTCCTAAGAAGGTATTTTATCTCCTCCCTCTGGTAGAAAGGCCTATATGAGCAGTCAGTTAAAATAAAGAAGACCCACTGCCATCAAGTCCCGTCTGACTCATAGTGACCCTAGAAGTCAGAGTAGAACTGCCCCATAGAGTTTCCCAGGAGCGCCTGGCAGATTTGAACTGCCGACCTCAGAAAAGACCTACACATTTGTATTGTCTGTACCACAGAGAGAGGAGCCCCAGTGGCACGGTGGTTAAGCGCTTAGCCAGTAACCAAAAGGTCAGTGGTTCAAATCCATCAGCTACCCTGAGAGAGAAAGATGTGGCCTTCTGCTTCCATAAAGGTGGTGGCCTTGGTAAGCTTGTAAGGAACCTTGCTGTGTCCCTGTAGGGTCACTATGAATCGCAACTGCCTCAATGGGAACTTTATAAAACAGAGGCTTGTGTTCAGGGACAGTCTACTGAATTCTGCCTTAGTCATCTGCAGCTGTTGTAACAGAAATACCACAAGTGGATGGCTTTAAAAAGAGAAATTTTAGTCTGTCACAGTCCACTGGCTACAAGTCCAGATTCAGGGCATCAGCTCCAGGGGATGGCTTTCTCCTGGGCTGGGAGCCTGGGTCCTTTCCAGTGGACACACTCTATTCCTGGAACTGCTTTCTTGGCATGAGGTCCTCAAATCTCTCCACTTGCTTCACTTTCCTTGACAACCCAAGAGATTGCCTCAAGTCACAGTACAGTCTCGCACAATGAGTCCTACCCCAGCAAACACAACTGCCACCCATCCTTCCTCATTAACATCAGAGAGGCGGTGTTTACAGCAGATAGAACATCACACAATACCGGGAATCATGGCCTAGCCAAATGGCTGTACACATTGTTGGGGGGACACAAGTCAATCAATGATACGCTGTCACAGTCTGTGCCTTGAAGGCCTTCCCATGGCTGAGGTTGCAGAGTTTCACCCTGGATTTTCCAGCTGAGTTCAAGTAGCCATCGATGCTCTCTGCAGGGTCTCTCTGAGTTGTAATCAACTCAAAGGCAGTGGGTTTGGTTTGCTCAATGCTCTCAGCTCTGTGGCTTTTATAAACAGCAGAATGCCTGTAGGAGGGAAAATATTCACTATGTGACCTCAAAATATCATCAACGAAGACATTCTATTAATTTCTCATGACTTCTGTGCCTTGTATGGGAAGCTCTGGTTTCTCATAATTAAATGCTGGCAGTGAATTTTTTTTTTTTTTTTTTTTTTTTTTTTGGTGCATAGTACATGGAAAGTATAAATTTTACATAAGTTAGCTTTAAATATTTGTTTTCTTTTATTGTTTTCCACATAGTGCAAGGTCATGCAGCCATAGGCCAAGATAAGGTTTTCTGCTTGGTGATATTGACGATAATGACCCTAATGACAGGTAACAGTGGACACTTCTAGCCCCAGGGAGTCAACAAATATTTGTTGATTTATAGAGAACATCTGCATTAGAGGGATGCAGTTTCCCTGGGAGACAGTGGCTGATAGGGTGACATTGTTGCTGTTGCTAGTTGCTGTCCACTCCTGACTCAAGGTGGCCTCACGTCCACAGAGTAGAGCTGCTCCATGGGATGTCAGAGCTGTCGCCTTTCACAAACAGGTCGCCAGGCCTGTCTTCCAGGTCATGTCCAAATGGGTTTTCGCTGCCAAACCTTTCTGCTAATGACCAGGAGCTTAACCGTCAGCAAGTTTCTAGTACAAATAACAGACATGTCTTCCAAAGCTTTCATCAGAACAACACTGCCACCTCTTGGCCTTCAGAGAACCAATTTCCCTTGTAAAAAGTTAGAAAAGTCATAAATCAGGAGCCCTGGTGGCTAAGAGCTACATCCATTAACCCAAAGGTCAGCAGTTTGAATCCACCAGGCACTCCTTGGAAACTCTGTGGTCTAGTGGTTAAACACTACAGCTGTTAACCCAAAGGTCAGCAGTTCAAATCCCACAGGTGCCCCTTGGAAACTTTACGGGGCAGTTCTACCCGACTCTGTCTATAGTGTCCCTGTGAGTTGGAATCCACTCGGTGACACTGGGTTTGTTTCTTGGTTTTGGCAAAAGGTTGGCAGTTCAAATACACCAGCCTGCTCCTCAGGAGAGACATGTAGTCATCTGCTTTCATAGAGATGACAGTCTTGATAACGCTATGGGGTTGTTTTACCCCATTCTATAGTGTCACTAAGAATTGGAATCAACTTAGTAGCAATGACTGTGGCTTTGTTTCGGTGACACTGTGGTTAAGTGTTTAGCTGCTAACCACAATTTGAACCCATCAGTGGCGTCATGGGAGAAAAGACGGAGATCTGCTCCCATAAAGACTTAAAAAAACAAAAAGCGATTGCCATCAAGTTGATTCCAACTCACAGTGACCCTCTAGGATGAGGAGAACTGCCCCTGGTGGATTCAAACTGCCAACCTTTTATTAGCAGCTGTAGCTCTTAACCAAGCATCAGGTAAGGAGGATAACGGCATCAGGTAAAGTAGCTGTTAATCACTACACCACCAGGGTTTCCCCCATAAAGATAGCAGCCTAGGAAGCCCCATGGGCAATTGTACTTTGTCCCATAGGGTCACTGTGAGTCAGAATTGATTCACTAGCACTCAGCACCAACAGTTTGCAAATCCAGTACCAGCTGTTACATCACCTAGAGTCTTAGACCAAATTAAGGAATTTTCCAACAAGAATGCATCAAGGGAAAAAAAAACAAAAAGAAATAGTCAATTGTCATCACAAAGTCAAGAGGTGTGAGAAACTGCAGATGCAAAAGGAAGACTTGGAGTTCCAGAACCTCTCTGAATTTGAATAGACGGGTTGGCCAAGGCTGGAAAGCTGATTCCAGAACCAGGATGATGCTAGGGGTGCAACAAAGAACAAGCCTCCCCTTTCCCCTGCAACAAAGAACACGCCTCCCCTCTCCCCTCCCCTCCAAAGCCCCCACGTTCTGCCCCCTCATCGAACATCTGGTGGTTTCCCAAATCTTTGCACATGTGTTTGCTAGAAATTACTGTCTCCTCGGATCCAACTCGACAGCGCTTGGCTTGGCTTGGCTTAGCTGACCTATGTACTCTCACCCTCGCTTTCATAAATTTATTAAGCAAGTTATAGAAACTATAAGAGAAAAGCAAATGGAATCCACTGGCATTGACTTGATTCCGACTCATGACGATTCCATGTGCACAGAGTAGACTCATGACAATCCGAAACCGCTTGCTCTGTAAGGGTTTCAAGGCCACTTTCGGAAGCAGAGTAGCAGGCCTGTCATCCCTGATGCCTCAGGGTGAGGGTGGACTGGAATCACCATCCTTCTGTTAGTAGTCTAGAACCATCTGCATGGCCCAAAGACTCCCATAAACTGCAGTGCTCAACTCAGATGTCAGAATGAGTGAGAAGCCTTCACCAGTGCCCCTAGATTGTCTCCTCCCCTAGTTCCATTTCATTCTGGTCTTATCTTTAACACGGTATCTACCACTGAGTTGTAAATCTTTTCTCTACCTGCTCTACTGGTCTTCATTTTCACGGCCAATGCAGCTGACGCGCAGCCTCTACTCGTCTGTCAGTTGGGGGCTTGGGTGTTGCTGTGATGCTGAACAGGTTTCCGTGGAGCTTTCAGGCCAAGATAGACTAGGAAGAAAGGCCTGACAACCTACTTCGGAAAATCAGCCAATGAAAATCCTGGGGATCACAACAAAACCCTAAGGATCTAACCACCAATCATGCAGGTGTCACCGTACCAGGTGGCATTTTGTTCCATCGTCCATGAGGTCACCATGAGCCAACAACTCCACAGCGGCTGAGGACTGAAATACCAGTAGTCTTCTCTACTAAACAAGTGCTTCTCCAAGGACAAGACTGTGTCTGACTCATCATTCATCTAACTTCACAGAGCAGATCCTGACTGTATAATTTATTAGCTGACTATTTAATTTACTGGCTGACTATTCAGCTGGCTGGCTGACCAGCTGAGAAGTTGGATGAGTGGACAGTATTCAAAGTGTCAGTCACATTACCCAGTTCCAAAGCAGTTCATCATATTTAATTGGACACTTTTTTCAAAGAAATGCACCTCCAAGTTTATAATTAAAGTCAGAAAAATCAAATTTACTTTATAGACTCTTTACATTCCATGATGTAACTCAGAGCTATTGGTAGCACTTTTTGGCCTAAACCTTTGGATTTCTATTTGCAAGAAGTCATTAGAAAGTATAAAGCACCTTCACGAGCATGTATAAAAGTGTTACTCAACTGATATTAAGAGTAAAGTATGTTTTCCAAAAAAGCTTTAAAATAATATTTAAAACAAAAATGGCCATAGAGTGGATTCCAACTCTTATTGACCTCATGGGACAGAGTAGAACTGCCTCACAGGGCTTCCAAGGCTGAAATGTTTACAGAAGCAAACTGCCACTGATTTCTCGTGCAAAGCAGCTGGTGGGTTCAAACAGCTGACCTTTCAGTTAGCCGCCAAGCACCTACAGCTTACAAGTATTTATTAGCCATTCTTGTGTCCCAGTCCATCCCAGGCCAGAAAACCGCTAACATCTCAGAGGGGAGTATGCGACGTTCAGCGACCGCAGGGGAGGGGAACTGGCAGACTGGCAGATTCTGTGGCTGCCCCAATGGAGCAGAACAGCTCCAGACTAAACAGCCCCTTTCTGCACACCTGTGCTCTGGTGCACACAATCATATGCCAAGCAACTTTTACTCTTGGCTGATATTGGCAATACCCACGGGGTGGCAGAGGACAATATTCCTAGCTTGGGTGCTGGATCTCACAGTGAGTCAACAAATATTTGTTGACTTATCAAGAACATCTAAATTCGATGTGCAGTTTTGGTTAAAAATAAGAATAATAGTACAGTGTTTGATTTCATAGTTTTAGTTGTAACAAAAAGAGGCTCCCAGCATAATAAAAAAAAAGAATTCATTAAAAACTATGGAACTGCCCAATTAGTGTGTAACTTAGTTTCTCTGGATTTCTTTTCTTATTTCCTACTTGGCCAAAATGGTCTATGGAAGCGGTTAATCACTGGTTCCTAACGATGGCACCATCTCCATGCCATGCTTCCCTCTCCTGTCTGTCACATTCCAGGGTAATTCAAGTTCAGTAGAAGGCTGAACAGCTATCAGGTTAGAAAGTCAGGCAGTGCAGCAAGTAGATAGCTGCTCCTTCCAAGTTATCTTTCTCCGGTAACCTTACAACATACCAAATATACAGCTAAAACAGTACAGGGAAATTCTGCCAATCAAATAGTATGATATGCCAATACATGTAATACTGTTACATACCAAATGTATAGCTAAAACAGGAAAATCCTACTAATTAAATAGTATGATATACCAGACATGTAATCTTGCTACATGCCAAGTATACAGCTAAAACAGGAAAATTCTGCTAGTTAGATAGTATAATATGCTAATACATGTAATCTTCTTACATACCAAACATATAGCTAAAACAGGAAAATTCTGCTATTCAAATAGTATAGTATGCCAATATATGTAATCTTATTACACAGCAAATATAATAGTGAAAACAGAAAAATTCTGCTGATCAGTTAGCTTGGCGTGTCCATACGTAAAATCTTACCACATACCAAATATATAACTAAAACAGGAAAATTCTGCTAAATCAAATAGTATGGTATGCCAATACATGTAAGTACATCCAGAAAGTAACAGTATGTATTTTTGGAAAATTGTTGGTATAGTCTTGAAATGTAATCACTTTGTCACTAATTTATTATTTCAGAGGCTTTTGTATTTCATTCTACTCTGGATTTGAATTGTCCTCCAAAACCTTCTTTATACATTTTCCCTATCATCTTCCAACCCCACCTTCACCCCCCAAGTCCATACACTTAGCTTTCCTGTCCCGCACAGCATGGCGCCCTAACACTGCCCCTTCCTTCTAGGATCTTTAGCCTGGGGGTCTTGTGCCCTGGGCTGAGAAACATTATCAGCAAAAAAGATTAACTGAGTTCATTTTTCTTTTCAATTCCCAGATAGAAGAGCGAGCAGAATTTTTGAATAAGTCTGTGCAGAAAAGGTAAATACAGTTTGTTGTTCTGTTGAGAAGCATCAGTTCTTCTTGGTATGGGAAGAGTTTCCTTCATATGTTTCTATGTGTCCTTAGCAGCGGTGCCAAATCAACTCATCCAGCTGCCGTAGTCTCCAAGATTGACAGCCGACTGGAGCAATACACCAGTGCAATTGAGGTGAGTACCGCCTTCTCTGCTAGGGTCCCTCCGAGAGAATGGACTCTGGTTGCATAGAACTCGCAGAAACATCCAGACAGTAGGCAAATCTAGCAATCACATGAGAGTTAGAGTATCAGTGATGCTCTATGATGCTTTGAAGTAGTTGTGGAATTGGATGATAATAAAGATGCATTTTAAGTAAATTATAGTTTATAACTTGAGTTGGGCTGACGCAGTATTTATTTGCCATTGTGTTAAATGCCATGAAAGAAAGACGCAGAGCTGTGACGTGTGCCAAGGGAACACGTGGTAGGGGACTGATAGTTTGGAAGAGCAAAGAAGGTTACCCTGGGGAAGTGACTTTTAAATCCAGCTCCAACAGAGGGCTTAAAAGCCTCTGTTGATGATTTCCATGCAGCAGTAACAGCACATGAAAAGGTTCTGAGGCAGGCAAGAGCTGAAAGATTAAAAGACTGAAAGGCAACAGCATGGAGAATGAATTTTGATGGTGTTTGTTTTTTAAAAATGAGTGTGTTCCTTGATATCTAACTCTATTATTGGTTTTTTTACAAGTATATCTTCAATATCCTTAGCTCTTTGTAAAATATATTCCCATGTGTGGTTTAAAAACTAAATGTGTTGCCAGTGAGCCAATTCTGACTCATAGTGACCCTATAGGACAGAGTAAAACTGCCTCATTGGGTTTCCTAGGCGGTTGTCTTTATGGAAGCAGACTGCCACATCGTTCTTCTACGGGATGCCACCGTGCTTTCAAACCAATGACCTCACAGTTAGTAGCCAAGCACTGAAGCACCGCACCACTTAGGGTCCTTGTGTGGTTTAATCAGACCTCTTAATATTGTGGCTAACCCTCCTTTCCTGTAGGAATTTTTATTGTCAAATAAAAGTACAGTCATGTGTCACTTAAAACATCTGCAGTAACATTCTGTGAAATAGGATGCTTCATGGCCAGTGCCATCTCTCATCAGGACAGGTAAGTGGCCTGTAAGTGGCACTATCAGTGGTCATGACTTAATAAAAAATCGTCCCCCCACTATGGAAAGTGTGGAGCCACAGTCCTGCCTTCATTAGTCCTGTCTTGTGATCAGCTGAACCAAAGAAAGTAAGTATCCTCAGTCTGTCCTGTATTTTAGTTGTTATCTAATCTTGTGAGTAAAAACCAATTTTTGAGCATGAGGAGTCGGTTATCCATTTGATAAAATGTCTAGGACGTCTCTTTCTTCTTTTCCTCGCACCACTTGTTTATAGACGGTTTTAGGAAGAGAGAAAGGAAAGACACTGCATGATTCTGAGTCTGCTCATTGCTACTGTTGGAAAATATCCTGCTTCCTTGCATCCGTTCTTTTCTCCTTCAAGCTCGTTCCCCATTTTAGTGAGCTCTCAGTCGTTTAGCTCGTCTGCCTCAGGACCTTTGCATATGCTGTTCTTGGAGAGCTTTTCCCTCCTCCTTTTCATTCAATGCTTCCAAGCCTCCTGCCAGAACTGATTTTAAAGTCACTTTCTAGGATGGATGATGTCATCAAAATTTAAATTTATAAACAGAAGCAATGACTCATTTGGGGGGAAGGTGTTTACACAACAAATTTTTACTTGCCCAAACTATCACTACCCTATTGTGTATCTTCTTGGCACACTGCACAGTACTCCTTTTCTCTTTCATGGGGCTTACCATGACGGTAAATAAATACTTGTATGACTAATTGCTGTCTTATTGGTTTTTATTCACAAGATTAGATCTCTCTCCTGTGGAAACGTAAGCTCACTATAGCTCCCAGAGAAAGACTGTCTTTAACACTGCTATATCCCCAGGGCTCAGCCAAATACACATGGTAGGCCCTTATAAAATATCTATTGAAGAAATGAAGTACAATATCACCTTATCAACCTGTACCAGTTACCATCAAGTCCATTCCAACCATAGTGACCCCATGTGTGTGAGAGGAGAATTGTGCTCTGTAGTGCATCAGTGGGTGATTTTTCAGAAGTAGATGACCAAGCATCTCTGCTGAGGCATCTCTGAGTAGAGCTGAACCCCTAGCCTTTGGTCAGCAGCCAAGCACACTAACTGTCTGCACCACCTAGGGACTCCTCACCAACAAATTGTTGTTATTAGGTGCCGTTAAGTCCATTCCGACTTACAGCAACCCTACATACAACAGAAGGTAACACCACCCGGTCCCTATACCATCCTCACAGACATTGTTCTGCTTCAGCCCATTGTTGCAGCCACTGTGTCAGTCCACCTCATGGGGATGATTCTTTGTGACCCTCGAGTTTACTGAGCTACCAACAAATAAAAACCAAACCCACTGCCATCAAGTTGATTCCAACCCACAGCAACCCTGTATGACAGAGTAGAACTGCCCCTTAGAGTTTCCAGGGAGTACCTGGCAGATTTGAACAGTTGACCTGTCTGTTGGTTAATGGACGTATTACTTGACCACTACACCACCAGACTTTCTACCAACAAATAGTATCCCAAATAAAAAGCAGATTTTATTTTTGAAAGATCCTCTGATCCAGATCACATGAGTTTATCCTGTGCTATCTGTGTCACTCTGAGTTGGAATGGACTCAGTGGAAATGGGACGGATGGGCGATGTCATCAAAATGTAGGTTCAAAAACAGAAACGATGACTCTTTTGAGGTAAAGGTGTTGACACGACAGATTTTTTTAAACAATCATGTCAGGGATGACACGTTGACCATAATTTTACAAGAAGACACTTGTCAGCACCAATCCTAAAAACAATTCGCTTATTTCAGGGAACAAAATCGGCCAAACCTACGAAGCCAGCCGCCTCGGATCTCCCGGTGCCTGCTGAGGGTGTGCGAAATATAAAGAGCATGTGGGAGAAGGGGAACGTGTTCTCATCCCCCACGGGGACAGGCACTCCAAACAAGGTCAGCACTGGACTGTCACCTCTCCAGGCAGGGCCGGGGGCTGGGTTTCTTCTTTCATGTTGTTTTAGGACTCACACTAGTTGATAATAACAAGAACACTAAACAGATGACTTCAAGCCAACCTCTACCCGTGGAGGCTTTGTGTGTGTCGCAGTACAGCGGTAGGGTTTTCAGAAGCGCATTGCCAGGCCCTTCTTCCACGGAGCCTCGGATGGACTCGAACCTCCAGCCTTTCAGTTACCAGATGAATATATTAACCATTTGCACCCCTCAGGGACTAGTTAGTGATGAAAGGACTGGAAAGCGTGCAATTCTTGCTTTCTTTTGCCAAGACTGTAAAGGCAGTCTTAGAGAGGCTGTGTTTATCAGGCCACATGCTGTCCTCTCCTCTGTCACAAGAATTTAAATAAAGCACCTGAACTTAATTATCCGTCTTTGGGGTTGGGATGGACAAGATACAGGGGAACGTAAACCCACTAATGTATTCTTTCAGTGTCAAGTTCAAGGCTATTTTACTAAAAATCATAAATCGTTTTATAAAGCTGTATGAAGTCATACTTAATGGTGTTTTGAAGATGCCTTTCCAGATCAAATGTACTTCTTTTCTTTACTATCTTGGATGATTGGCTCTTTGCAGGAAACGGCGGGCTTGAAGGTGGGGGTCTCCAGCCGCATCAGCGAGTGGCTAACCAAAACCCCCGAAGGGAGCAAGTCGCCTGCTCCCAAACCTTCTGTAAGTAGCTTCAAGTTTTTCTGAATTTCTTGGATCACTCAGCTTCTAGTAGCAGGATAGCCCTGTTTGCTTGGGAAGGACAATGGTGCTCTTGTCCTTAGTTGTCACGTTTAATGACAAACAGAGAAGTTCTTAGACTAAGAAGGAGCAGAATAGAGCAATCACTACAATTACCCAGAAATTGGAATAAAATGGAAGTAAGCAATCACCTCTCCACTCTGATAGAGAGTGGTGTTCAGCCAGAATCAAATTTATGCTCTTTATTCTGACATACTTGCTTAGCTCCTACCCTGTAGGTTATGGATAAACGACAAAAAAATCTATTGCCATTGAGTCAATTGCTACCCATAGCGACCCTCTAGGACAGAATAGAACTGCCCCATACAATTGCCAGGGAACACCTGGTGAATTTGAACTGCTGACCTTTTGATTAGCAGACACAGTTCCTACCCACTACACTGAATGTCAAATCATTTTAGCCCCTTCTCTGCTAAAAGCACCCATAAATGTATCCCCCAAACAGTGTGTATGTTGGCTATTCTGAACCCGTGTTTTCTAATTTCTGTAACTTGGCACAAAAGTACAGTTATGGAGTAGTTGTTGAAATAACTGCTGTAACTTTGTTGTCAGCATCTCCAAAGGTGAACCATTTAAGAAAAGAAAGAACAACAATAAAAGTGGAAAGTAGAAAAAAATGATTGTGAATGTCATATTGGGAATCTGAAATATTCGTATGTATGGAAGGTGGCTGTTTTAAGATAGACACAGTCTTTTAACCTTTTTGTTGAATGTGCAGGGTACCTTGCCTGCGTGTATCCTTTCAATCAAATGTCTCGTGAGCTCCCAGCTCGCTAGTGGCAGGCATGCTGTCACACTGGCTGTTATAGCCCTGCAGGTGCCCAAGAGAGCTGAGACTGAACTGGCATAACCACTCCACCCAGAGGAAGAAGAGAAGCTTTCTGCCTCCCGGGCCTGCGTGCCACCGAGCATCTGATGGCATTTACTGGCTCCTACTAGAGTCTCTAAAGTCACTAAATTTGATTTGATTAAAATTAATGTATTGAACTTAAATTTTATTTTTATAAAAAATAGAACCATTTGCATAGCATTCTGGGGTGCAACTTCTTGTGGCCATTTAATTAAGATTCAGTCACAATTCTTTGCGTCAGGTTTCACAGGCAGGATAAATGAATGTAAGCCCCACTTAAAATTATAAACATCTTTATATACTGGGAGGAAAAATCTGTTTTTCTCTCCCAGTAGATACAGTAAGACCAGTTGTTATGGAGGTGACTCTGACTTGTGGCCAGAGTATGTATCTCAGAGTAAAGTTGCACTCCCACGTAGTTTTCAACGGCTGTCTCTTTTGGAAGTAGCTCACCAGGGCTTTCTGCCGAGGTGTTACCAGGTGGACTTGAACTGCCAGCCTTATGGTTTGCAGCCAGGTGCTTTAACCATTAGCACTACCGAAGGACTCCTGATGTTGGACCCCAGCCCTTGGATTACCGTCCTTGGAGGGTGGGAGTGGAGGAGAAAGCCTAGGTTTGTGTTTTCAGACTGGGGATAGAAGGGCATTAAGGCAAAGTTAGATGGAAGTTCTGTCACCAAAATGGTCCTCATTCAGTGAAATGCAAAAAGAAAAATCCAGGACTAAAGAGTTGAGTTCTAAAGGTCTCTGGAAAGAAACGCCAACCTCTTGCAACACCTCTATAATTCTCTCATGTAAGCTAAGAATTAAAAATGGTCAGAATACTTAGTCGAATCAGTATTATTCTTGAGACCAGAAATGAACCTGTATAAAATCAAACCCTGATGGAGACCTGATTCCTTCTTAGAGCATCCGCTACCTGTGGGTAAAAGTTACAGGATCTCAGTGTAAGTTTGTAACTGGCGTTCAGTTCTGAGTGTGTCTGTTTTGTGGGATCTTTGTACCTATGCTATACGTTGTATGACAATTCAAAAGCTAATTTATCTTTCTTTTTGTTTAAAACCAAAACCACCAACAATGTCTTTCTCAGCTGACTTCTCTTCCTCACTCTTTGGTCTCTGGTTGATCGGAAAACCGCTTCTGCCTTCATTTCTTCCTCTTCTTCCGGAGTGGGTCTTTCTCTAAAATGTAGTCTGGTCAGGTAATTTCATTTCTATTTCCCCTTTCATTTAAAGTGCCAATTTACAACTTGGGTGTTTATATTTTCTTAAAACAGCCTCTTTATTTAAGTGAAGTCAAAATATCCACCGGCAGAATTCAAGGGAAATTCAATCCAGTTTCTTAGGTAGAAGAACATTCACGGACAGACCTATGTTTGTCTTATAGCCGTCAAATAAACAAAGTGATAACAGCCTCTCTGAAGAGCCTGCCTCAGTGTGTTCCTAATTATAGTTTCCAGTATTTTAAAATCGTCTTCCAGACAATTTGGCAGTTTCCAATGACACTGGCAAATGTGGTGGAATTCTTCACCAATGATCCGATGTGTTCCTTGCTCATTCCAAGTTAAATAGATAGGGATCTCCAGCAGATGATCCGGAATTCATGCCACAGTGTCAATGCAGAAACTCAGTAGGATGACAGCAAGTCCAGAATTCATCACGGGCTACCACTTAACCAGCACCTCTTCCCTGTTGAGATCTCAGTACTTTCCATCATAAGCATGTCCATCTAAACTGGTCTCCGTAGATAAGTGGAACTGCTGTTAGCTTCGCCTGCCTAATGAGAAAAGGGCTTGCCAAAAGAGGCATTACTATTTCAGTAAAACACATTTATTTTCTATGTGCTACCTTTTGCCAAGTACTAATAGAAGCAAAAGCTAGAAGAAAAGTCAAGGGAAACAGAAAATTGGATCTTTATCCGAGTCAAATTAATTGTGAGGCTGTATTAAAACTGACAGCTACACAACTGCTAGTGACCTCACTTTAGTGTTTTCTTCCCGAGATTTCCGCACCTCCTCTGGTGTATCGTCAACAGCCCCTTGCTCTGCTGTGTACATCTGTGATGAAGGTTTACTCAGGTGGCTAAGTTCCACCAGTACACTTCTAAATTACCCAGGGGCCCCTCAGGAGCTACAGATAACTTCAGCCTGTGGATTGTACGATTAGAAAAGTGTCTTAGTTTGCTTGCCCAGAGGCAGACACAGAGACAAGGATTTAGGTTGAAGGCGAAGAAACACTCGGGGGATGACAGAAGTGGGTGCAAAGACCAGGCAGCTGAGAAAGGAGGCATCACCGGGTGAGTTGCTATGTGGGGTGAGAAATTAACCCCACCGCGGAAGCTCTGGAAGCCACCATGGAACCCACCCTCTGAGCTGTCCTACCTAACTGAGCCTGAGAACTATTTTTGCACCAGCTGTCATCCATCAGTGCATGAAGATGGCTCCTGGCTGTGAGGTCTCTGAACTCCTAGCCTGCCTCACTGGCAAAGGGGGAAGAGAGCCAAAGGAAGCCCTCTGGCAAAGCCAGACAGTGCTGCAAGAGAAAGCAGGCGGGTGTGTGCTGCAGTGCTTGGGGACAGGGACATTCAGAGGCAGGACTCCGAAAGAAAAGACGTCTGCCAGTGGTGGAATGCTTATCAAACCCACAAACGAATTTCTTTTAAAATAACAAATGCTCTACTTTTGAGAAATAGGAAGTTAAAGATAGGTTATCTAATTTTCATCGTGCCTCTATTCTGACTTTACTGGTCAGTAAACAGTAAGTTCTCAGTCAAGGAAAGGGACTCAAAGGCAGTTCCTAGCCCATTCTCATATTTTAAGGCAGGTCACTCTCCAGATCTGTGTAGAGCTGCCATGCACATGAAGTTTTAAAAGCTAATGGTTCTTACAGTTCCATCTATCTATTCCACATGGCCAGGGGAAAGGGTGTTAAACAATAAATTAACTCAAACAATGAGCAATAGAGTTGGTGGTTTCTTGAGGCCTGGCCAGAAAGTATCAGTGCTCACCTCTTTTTCTGTTTCCCCTTCCCTAGGACTTGAGGCCAGGAGATGTATCTGGCAAGAGGAACCTCTGGGAAAAGCAGTCTGTGGATAAGGTCACCTCTCCCACTAAGGTAACCCCCAGGAGAACGCGAGTTTCATAAATTCATTCTCCTGATGTGTCCTGCAGTGTTATGTCCTGGGAGCAAATGAAAATGTCACTGATGCATAGACCTTGCCTCCATAGCTGTCAGTTTCTAGAAGACTCATGGTAGGGCAGTGAAAGCAAAGTTTGGGGGGCTTAGCCAGACAACACAGATAACTTCAAGCCCATGGAGTACATCCCCACGAAACAAGCCAGAAACGTCATAGTAGGAGAGTGGGCAGAAGAAGGCCTCATGAGACAACCACGTCTGCATCAGACTGTGGTGTCTGCATGGAGCAGAGGTGTCTGCATGGGATAGCTGTGTCTGCATGGGATAGCTGTGTCTGCATGAGATAGTGGTATCAACATGGAATACTCATGTCTTCATGGTGTACAGGGATCTACGTGGGTCAGAGGCTACATCTACATGAGACGGTGTCTATGTGGGACAGTGGTGTCCACATGGACCAAGGATCTCTACATGGGATAGCCATGTCTACGTGACATAGGGTTGTCTACATAGGTCAGAGGTGTCTACTTGGAATGGCTGCATATACATAGAATAATTGTGTCTACATGGGACAGATGTGTCTACATGAGACAGTGGTATCTGTATGGGACACCAGTGTCTATATGGGTCAGATGTGTCTACATGGAATAGCCACGTATGCGTGAGATAGTGATATCTACGTGGGTCAGACGTGTCTACTTGGAATGACTGTGTCTACATAGGACAGTTATGTCTACATGAGACAGCAGTGTCTATACAGTACAAAACTGTCTACATGTCTGCATGGGACAAGCATGTCTATATGGGATAGCCCTGTCTACATAGGATGCCCATGTCTACGTATCTTTGCAAGGTCCAGACTGGGAACTATAGTCACTGGATGGTCACCTGGTGTAAAACTCTGTTGCCATGAATAGTTCTAAAGCTGCTTCCTGAAACTTCTAGGGAATTACAATGCCAGCAGCCTAGAACTTAAGGATACTATGGCAAAATAATTAATATTCAAAAGCAACTCAATACTTTCTACCCTAGGAAAACTAATGACTAAGAATGCTTGGATGTGTCTTTTATCTTCTGTTCAAAGGCTGTGCTCACCCTTCAGAAAGGGGACTCAGAGAATACATACCTGAGGCTCAGCCTGCAAAAAGATCAAGCTATCATACAAGGACCTAGTTCACCCTCTAACCATAGTTCTTCCCAATTCAAGTAGTAGGTCATCTTCTCTTGTAACAGAAAGAAAAATTAAAGGACTCAGAGGCCATAAATAAGAGTAGAACTGCCTGCTTCTGGGGGCTTTGGACCGCTGGAGAGAGGCATCCTGTGTAAGCAGACTCAGGACTGAGGAACATCTCAGGGCAGCTGGAAAATCACAGTACTTCACTGATGAGACAGAATTTCTTCCCCCTTCCTGGAAATCCTGGTGGCATAGTGGTGAAGTGCTATGGCTGCTAACCAAGAGGTTGGCGTTTCAAATCAGCTAGGTACTCCTTGGAAATTCTATCAGGCAGTTGTACTCTGTTCCTCTAGCATCTCTATGAGTTGACTTCGACTCGACGGCAGTGGATTTGGTTTTGGTTTGGTCCTATTTCCTAAGCACTCTTAAGTCTGGTGCTGCTGCTTCCATCACTAGCAGTAATTTATTGTTCTTATATTCTAACAAAATCTACTAGACTTAAATTCCAGCACACACTGGTGGCACGGCAGTTAAGCACTCAGGTGCTAACCAAAAGTTGCTGGTTCAAAGCCACCCAGCGGCTCCTTAAAGACTTGTCAGTCTGCTCCCACAAAAATGACAGCCTACAAAACCCTGTGGGGCCATTCTGCTGTATCACATAGGGTCACCAGGAGTCAAAATCTACTAAATGGCACCCCATAACAGCAATAACAACCAGGCCCAGAGCTGAGTTTATGGAATGGTGGGTTAGGTAGCACCTTTACTCCAAAATACGGAAGTCACCACTTACCATGCATTGATTCCTTTGACACAAGGCACAGTGCATCTGATGTAAATGCCGGTTGCCATGGAGATGATTCTGACTCATGGTAACCCCCTGCATGGCAGATTAGAACTGTGCCCCATAGGATTTCCAATGGCTGAGTTTTGAGATGAGATTGCCAGTCTTTTTTCTGAGGCACCTCTGGGTGGGCTCAAACCTCCAGCCTTTGGGTTCACTGTTTGCACCACTCGGGGACTCCACAAAACTTTAATATCTGTTAATGCAAAAATATTTAGCAGCTGAGAGGAAAAAAATGGTATAATAGGATCATAGGCAGGTATGTCGCAGAGACAAGGGTATGAGGAAAGGGGAGTTGCTGGGTAAAAATGGGAGAGAAGCATCTTCCTGCCTTGACTTGGCCCTAAATGAGCTACTGCTCATGCATTTGTCCCTGTTCAGGAATACACACCATGGGTGCCTGGCCCTTGTAGTGGAGTTTAAAAACCCTCCTTGACTCTGAATACCCAGAATGGGCAGAAAGTCAAGACAGGAAAGAGAACGTGAAGGAGAAAAACAGGAAGAGGTGGTGGAGAGTTAACAGAAGAACCCATTTAAAAAAAAAACAACTCCACTGCCATCAAGTCACTGCCAACTCACAGCGACCCTATAGGTCACAGTAGAACTGCTCCGTAGAGTTTCCAAGGAGCACCTGGTGGATTTGAACTGCCGACCTTTAGGTTAGCAGATGTAGCACTTTACCAGTACACCACTGGGATATCCCAACAGAAGAAAGTGTAGCATAAAAGAAGGGGAACACGCTTGGAATAGACTGTCAACAATAATTCTCCCCTTTGTAAATACTTATCCCTGCCCTTTCGTACCTCTTTTTTTTTTCTTCCTTCTGATACAAAATACCACAGGAAGACTATGACCTGCTGATTCAAAGCTATCTTCTCTTAACAGGTTTGAGACTATTTAAAAAGAACCCAAGAAAGCGCTCAAGATGCTGGACCAGTGCAGTGGAGGAGGGCTAATCTGCTCTGTGTTCTATTTATGTTGATCTACTAAGTTGGGTTCTTTCTCTTTTGTTGTATTTTGCATTATCCCAGTAAACCCATGTATATTTTCACTATATTTAATAATCACAGTCTAGAGATGTCCATGATAAAAGTACCGCCTTTGCACAGGAACCTATTTCTAAAGAAAACCATGCTGTGAAATCGAGACTGTTCTACTGATCATCTGAGCGCTGTGTCCCCACAGCAATGCCAGCCACATCGGAAGTCAATAGAGAAATAGATCAAGTGGAAAGTGGCCAGAGGAATGCATGCAGTATCTGCAGAAAAAGGAACCATAGCTGTTTTTGCTTTTGTCTTTCCATACAAAAGTCATGTTGTTTTCTGCACTTTAGAAGGAAGCATGGAAGAAATTATCTTAGTAGGCAATTGTCACGCTTTCTGAAAGTAGCTCATTTCAGACTTGAGATACTGCAATAATGACTGTCTTAAAAAAAAAAAAGATGAACTGTTAAGGTATTACTTTTTCATGCTGTTTAGTATCTAAATTGGATTATTATGTTAGCTGACAGTGGTACTGATTTCTTTAGGTGGGTTGCTTGGTGGATTTCTTTGGTAGTGATAGTAAACCGAATATATTTTAGATTACCTGATTATGTACGTATGTGCATACATAGACAGACACACTAATGGTAGAATGCTTTTTTATGTGCTAGACTATTATAGGTAGTAGTACATCCTTGTAACTAGCCAACATCACTGCTTTTTTAAAGTTACAAAAATCACAATATTATATTAATATTTCATCATTGGCAATAGAAGCATGGCAGAATAGGTATCGATGATGTTTTCAGTGCCTGATGACCTCTAATAGAAACACACTGAAAAAAGAGATTAACAGTGTCAAAACAAGTTGAAATGTTCTATAAAACGTAAGGTTTAGTTTCTAATTCAAGGCTATCCTGAAGGCCAGTGTGAATTTTATTGCATCTACCATCTGAATCAAACTCAAAATCTGCTTGTTCTTAACAATGAAATTCACAGTAGCCTGGTCTTAGATGGTATCAGAGGTCCCTTCCTTCTCCAAAACTTAAAGGCAAGAATTTTAGTGAGAAGGCTGAATAGACTGGAATTCTATGTATGGGTCTAAATAAAGACCAGCTTTAGCTAGTGTTTATAAGCAGAGAAGAAAAGTAAGCAAAATTCAGTACTGAGGAGGTGCATCAGCACCCCTATCTGTAGCACCCTCTGAAACAGTTTTTAAATTGAACTTTTCTGCCTTTTCATGTCATTTGTCATATGTTGACCATGGGCTGAAATTTCAAAAATACATGTAAATTTGACTCATTTTCCTTTTTTTACCTAAGAGTCTTCATTGACTCACCATTTTTATACAGACCATCCAGATATCAGATCTTATTTTAGCTTCTAAATGTTTCTCCTTCTCAATGGATGCTAAGAGTACTCTGGTATCTCAGCAGAACGTTCTAGTATAGACATACTGTGGTTATATAAATTCACACCTCCATTGATTTCAACAAAAGGATCTTAGGCTCTGTTGGTACCACACTGAGGGAGCACCCAATTCATTCTTTCCTAACACACAGTATTGCCCTGGGATTGCTGCCCAGGGCATGGTTGGCATGAGGAGTGGCCAATGTCTTCCAAAATCTGTTTTCCTCATAAATTAGTAAAAAGTTGTTCAATCGTCCAGCTTTTAGCACTTCTGGACTGAAGGTCAGAAGCCATCAGGATGGCACAAGTCACACCTGGCCCTACCCCAGACAGAGCAGACTTCAGTCTATGATGAGATAAATTGCAGTTCATATGTGATTCAACACAGAGTCCCATCATTGGAGTGAGAGATCAGAGTTTGAGTCATGACCTCTGGTAAAGTGATGTATCTCTGCTGTACTTTGGAATGAGAGCTCCTCTCAGTCCCCATGTATTTCTCTAGGACATCTGAGACGGTGTCACTCTTCACTAGTATTTGGATGGAGTATGTTTTAGGGCAGAATATTGTTCAGTTTGAATTCAATCTTTTAGAAATTCCTGGCTTATTTGCTCAATTATGATTTTCTTATCACTGAGAGGTAAAACTGCAAGCCAACTAGCATATTCTGTGAATCTGCCATTCATAAAGGTTTTATAGACACGTCATATTTTTCACTGATAATGGATCGCTGCAATACAAATATATTGTGAAAATGCATCCACAATAAATGGAATTCCTCCAACTGTCTTTGCCTCCCTCATTTTTAAGCACTGTGTTGATTACGAGAGGTGTGTCCCGTTTTATTAAAGATGATAGAGTGGTAATACCTGCCTTGCAGTTTGAGTCTGGGTTTCACTCTAAAGAAAAACATCTTTCGTATTTTGGAAATGCTTCATATTACAGCTAATTTTTCTAACATTGAAAATTACTCAGGTACAGACAGCTGACAAAGTGGGTGTGTGTCAAAACGGTTGAAAAGAAATTATAAATTTTTCAAAGGTATATTAAATGTCCCTCCCTCTCATTCCCAATATTGTCCTATGTCATCCCTCTCATACTTAAGATGCACAGTACTGTTCCTCCACAGATAGTGTCTTTTATATGTGAAATACTTTATACCATTCATTTTCATAATACTTACTGTGTGCAAGTGATTGGTGATTACATTGGAATCCAAATAGAATGTATGTAAAAAGAGATTGATGCTCAGTACGCAAAGGTACTTGATAAGTCAGAAGATTATCTTCAAGCAGCTCTTTTCCAACTTTGTCAGGTGTAGTAAAAATATGTGTAACCATTTGCCAATTCATTTTTGCATGTATACTTCAGGGACCTTTATTCATCATGTTGTGCAACCATCGCCCCTAAACATTTCCAGATTATTCCATCAGAACCTCAGGGTCCCCTAAGCAATGACTTCCATGTCCTCCTTCCTCCCACACCTGGTGTCTACCAGTAAGCTGTGATCACTCGACATTTGCCTATTTCTTACAAGTGATGTCACAGTGTCCCCTTACAGCCAATTTATTTCGTTCAGCTTGTTTTCAGGGTTCATCCATGTTGTGCCAAGCATCAGGACTTTGTTTTTCTTCATGACCAAGTAATGACTGCTTTGGATGTACACACCCTCTGCTTTTATTTTTTATTCACTCACCTGTTGATTGACATTTATTTCCAATTTGGGCTGTTGCCTACTTTGGTAATAGTTTCTGGAATTCTGAGGTGTTGATTTGTTTTGGGCATCCTGTGTTTCCAGATTTCTAACTCGTATATCAACTCAGTATTGCAGCCTCTTTGTTCTAATTAGAGATTTAATAGCAAGCAGAGTTTTCCACAGTGTAAGTTCGGCGATGATGGCTTTTTGGTGCTTTAAAATAGGATTCCCAAGGAAATATTTCATTAAAGTACTTTTAAAAGGCCCAGGTGGTGGCATAGCAGGCCACTCCATGGGGGGAAGAGGTGGCAGTCAACTACTCTGTCCTACAAGGTCACTATGAGTCACAATCAATTCAATGGCGATGTGTTTATTTTTGCCTTGGTCATTCAATATTTTCTTACTGAATGTAATAATATGCAGGCTACAATCATACAGAACAGAGGATCTGTTTCTTAACTAGTTTCCAACCTTAGCCAGCAGCACTCTTACATACTTCCTTGTTTTTCTTAGAACACATGCTATCTTTTGTATATCTCACCAAGTAACACAGATTCTTCGCATTCTTTCCAAGTGGTGGGAATCAGCTGTCCTGACTTCACCACGGTGTGCTGTCTTGTTTTAACTTGTCAGCCCCCAACTCATGACAACCCATGCACAGCAGAACAAAATGCTGCCCAGTCCTGTGTCATTGCCCATGATAGGTCTGGGGTCAGCCTACCGAGATTCATAGTACAGGTAAGGCCAGCTAAAGGAAGGTAAGTGTTCAATTACTAGACAAAGGCTGGCTGTGCAAACCCATTGAGAGGTATCAGAAGTAAGGTCTAGCAATCTGCTTTCAGAAAGTCACAGCCTTGCAAAGCCTGTGGAGTCGTTCTAGGCTGCAACATGAGGTTGCCACGACTTGGAGCAGGCTTGACAGCAACTGATGACAATAAAAACCACCAAGTAGTGCTCAGGTGGACTGAATTATACTTCAAGAAAGTGAAGCAAGGGAAATCTGCCAGGTAATATCATCAGAAACCTGAGGATCCAGCTTCAATACTCTGCACTGAAGGGATAATCTTCCAAATGGACCACTCTGCAAAAAGAACGAGAAAGAATGACTGAAAAGAGCCTTCCCACGAGCGGTGATGTTTCTGTAGGTGGTGCTCTTCTTCAGAGCATCCTATGGTCTTCACGCTTTCTCAGCCTCCCCCCAAGATACCCAGGGAACACAAGACAGGGACCACCACCACCACCTTCCGTTAAACTGATCTGAGGATGTGCTAGGAACGGGGATGGGCAAGTAGTGACCAGGGCACAGGAATAAACTGGCACCTTCAAAGAAAGGCTTGAGGTGTAGTTCTGAAAAATCAACTCATGAAAACTCTATGGAGCACAGTTCTACTCTGACAAGCACAGGGTCACTGTGAGTTGGAACTGACTTCATGGCAACTAGTTCAGTGGCTAACAAGAAGCCTGGAGCCAAGCACTACACTAAATGCCTTCTAAGTATTGCTTCAGTTAATTCTCCCAGCACCACAGGTGGATAACAGAAGTAGCACCAGCCATTCTGGACTTACTGTGAGTAGTAAAGGAGACAGTACTACATGCAAAGGGCTTAGAATGACTGGAAGGTTGTGAGCTAATTTTCCACATATGTTAACGGTCACTAGGAACATCATTTCTGTTTTGTAGATAGAGAATCATATAGCTATGAATAAGAGATGGAGCTTGGATTTCAAGCCCACTAGCCCCCCTGAAAACCCTGGTGGTGCAGTGGTTAAGTGCTATGTCAGCTAACCAAATGTCAGCAGTTCAGATTCACCAGGCGCTCCTTGGCAACTCTGGGGGGCAATTCTACTCTGTTCTATAGGGTCACTATGAGTCAGAATTGACTCCATGGCAGTGGGTTTGGCTTGGTTTAGCCTGCATAGAATGGAATGGAAACCCTGGTAGCATGCTGGTTAAGTGCTATGTCTGCTCACCAAAAGGTCAGCAGTTCAAATCCACAAGGTGCTCCTTGGAAACTCCATGGGGAAATTCTAGTCTGACCTATAGGGCTGCTGTCAGAATCGACTCAACGGCAGTTGAGGTCCCCCTGGGACCCGTCAGTTTGTCATCCTGTGCTAGCTTGCATGTTGCTGTGATGGTGACAGTTATGCCACCAGTATTTTGAATACCAGGAGGGCCATCCATGATGGGTAGGTTTCAGTGGAGTTCAAAGGTTAGAAAGAAGAACTTGGCAGTCTACTTCTAAAAAGATTACCAACGAAAACTCAATAAACAGCAGCAGAACATTGTCTGATACGTGCTAGAAAATGAGCCTCTTAGGTTGGGAAAATAAAAAGAAGGTGGCAAGAACAAACACAGCCTCTCTACTGAGAAGAACTAATCAGTGTTCAACCATTTCAGGAGGCAGCATATAATCAAGAACCTATGGTATGGGAAGAAGAAGTCCAAGCTGCACTGAAGGCAAAAAACAAGGCTCTGGGATTGACGGAATACTGGCTGAGAGGTTTCAGCAAATAGATGCAGCACTCTCGTCTATATGAAAACATTAGGAAGAGAACTCCCCGGCCGACTGCCTGGAAGAGATCTATATTTGTGCCAATTTCAAAGAAAGGTTACCCAGCAGAATGCAGGAATTATCAAACAATGTCATTGCTATCACACAGAGCAAAATTTTGCTGAAGATCATTCAAAAATGGTTGCATCTATACATTAATGGAGAGCTGCTATAAATTCAAGCCAGGTTCAGAATAGGATATAGATTGAGAAATATCATTGCTGATGCCAGAGGGGTCTTTGCTAAAAGCAGAGAACATCAGAAAGATCTGTGTTTTATTGGCTATGCAAAGGTATTTGCCTGTGTGGATCATAGCAAATTATGGATAACACTGTGAAAAATGAGAAGTGTAGAACACTTAATTGTGCTCATGAGGAATCTGTACATTAAGATGTAGTCATTCAAGCAGAACAAGGGAATATTCCGTGGTTTACACTCAGGTAAGGTGTGCAGTACGGCTGTATCCTTTGACCATGCTTATTCAATCTGTGTGCTGAGCTAATAACCCAAGAAGCTGTGCTATATGAAAAGAAGAAAAGGACATCAAGATTGGAGGAGGACTCACTGACAACCTGCACTATGCAGATGACATAACTTTGCTTGCTGAAAGTGAAAAGGACCTGGAGCACTTACTGATGAAATTCAAAAACTACACCCTTCAGTGTGGATTACACCTCAATAAGCAACATTATAATAAAAAGAAAACAGGTTGAAGTTGTCCAGGATTTCATTTTACTTGGATCCACAATCAATACCTGTGAAAGCAGTAGTCCAGAAATCAAAAGACATAGTGCATTGGGCAAATCTGCTGCAAAAGATCTCTTTAAAATGTTAAAAAGTCAATAAGTAAATACATGAGACTAACTGGGTGGCTCCTGTCCAAAGGCGAGATGAGAAGGTGGAGGGGGACAGGAGCTGGTTGAATGGACACAGAAAATACAGGGTGAAAAAGAAATGTGTTGTCACAGTGTGGGAAGAACTACTAGGGCTACACAACAATGTGTGTGTAAATTTTTGTCTGGCAAACTGACCTAAATTGTAAAATTTCACTCAATGCATGATAATATTTTTAAAATAATAAAAATAAATAAAACATTAAAAAGCCAAGATGTCACTTTGAGGACTAAAGTGCACCTGACCCAAGCCATGGTATTTTCCATTGGCCCATACACAAGCAAAATCTAGACAAGGAATAGGGAAAACCAAAGAAGAAATGATGCATTTGAATTATAGTTATTGGCAAAGAATATTGACTATTCTTTGGATGGCCAGAAGAAACAACAAATCTGTCTTGGAAGAAGTACAACCAGAATGCTCCTTGGAGAGGAGGATGGTAAGACTTCATCTCACTTACTTTGGACTTGTTAACAGGAGGGATCAGTCCCTGGAGACAGACATCCTGCTTGGTAACGTAGAGGATCAGCCAAAAAGAGGACCCTTGATGAGACAGCTTAACCCAGTGACTACAACAACGGGCTCCAACATAGTAACAACTGTGAGGACGGCACCAGACCAGGCAGGGTTTTGTTCTGTTGTCCATCAGCTCAGTCAGAGACAACCGTCAGGTCCGACTCAGCAGAACAGCGGCAATATATGAATGAATGAATGAACAGCTTCTGCCTCCCTCTTAGTGACGTGGCTTCCCATAAAATTCTGGCACTAAATACAGTAGTCCAGCATTGAGTGGTATCATGAATTGAATTGTGTTTCCCCAAAATACGAGTAGCCATGTGCGTGGGCCATGATTCCTTGTATTCTGTGATTGTTCTCCATTCTGTGCTTTTCCTATGCTGTATGTTAAAGGACTAGGGTGAGACTGTAAATCTCTTTATAGGATCACCTCCGTGCTCCACTGTATAGGGAGTTTCCCTGGAGTATGGCTTGTGTCACCCTTAATCCTTTCATCCTGCAAGAGATGAAAGGGTAGCAAGCAGAGAATTGTGAACCTCACACCATCAAGAAAGCAGCACCGGGAGAAGAGCACATCCTTCAGACTTGAGGATCCTGCACCAGAATGCTCCCTGGACAAAGACTGATACAATACCGGACTTTCTTCCAGAGCTGACAGGGGGGAAAGCCTTCCCCAGGAGCAGACATCCTGAATTTGGACTTGTAGCCTACCGGACTATGTAAGAATAAACTTTCCATTGTTAAAGCCATCTGGTATTTCTGTTAGAGCAGCACTAGCTGACTAAAACAAGTGGCAATTAAGGATATATCTAACCTCAAAATGAGTCCATCCCTGGTACCTCGATCTTAATTTTCAAATCCAACAGAAGATAGTATTTGAAGACGAAAGTAATCCCAGCTGCACCCCAAGCTCTCCAGCTAGCCCTCTACCAGCTTAGAGAAAACCCTAACACTCCTTGTAACTCCAGTGAGCCCGTGAACTCACTCCGCCACAATGCAGGCCCTCCAGTTCCTGTTGAAGCTGAGTATGGTCGCCATCTCCTCATCACTCAACTGGAAGTCGAACACCTGGAAAGGGAAGCATTCAAGCCAATCCCTTGGGTCCCATTCCAGCAGGGAAGGAGTATACATTCGCAGGACTAACTGGCTACAGGAGGTCCCCATTATGTCCACCGGGCATGAATTTACTTTGAATTAAGTCCCATAAATATTAGCAAATCAAATCCAACAATGTATTAAAAGAATTATAAACCATGACGCAGTTGTACTTAGCCTAGCTGTGCATGGCTGGTTCAACATTCCCAGATCCATTAGTGTAATTCATCTGATCAATAGGCCAACAAAGAAAAATCATATGGGCATATTCCAACAGATGCAGGAAAATGTATGTAATGTTAGGTCCTCTATGAAGACCACTGTCATTATGGGTTTGGGACATCCCACTGCAGTGTGTGTCCCTGATGGACACATAGGCATCTCCAGCAAGCTGATCTTCCAGCGTGGTTGAGGTCCCCTCTGCTGAGAGCGGTGGGTTGTGAGACCAGGAGAGTCAGCTCTGTGTTTGTGACCTTCTTCTGCCCTGGGGCAACGAAGCCTCTCCTTAGGGACATGAGGCACAGCTGTGCTCGTGCCTTCAAGTGAGTCAGGTGGCTCTAGCACATCTCTGGCCCAACTAGTCATCCACCTCCACTCCTAGGTCAACTCTCTGGCTTGGAAGTCACAAGGTAGTGGCCAGGGGCAGGGCGCACAGACAATACAGAGATGGGATGAGGAGCTTGACCAGAAGAGTCTCTCCTCCTTCTCCACTGAGGAAAGCCTGAGTCAACCAGCAGGCTCTTACCTGGAGGTTCTCAGCGATGTGTGCTGGGGTCACAGCCTTGGGGATCACGACCACATTCCTCTGAAGATGGAATCGGATCAGAACCTGTGCATGAAGGACATGACACACTACTTACTCACCTAGAGCCTCCCTCTACTAAAGGGCAAAGAAATGCCATGTAGCTTCCTATCTTCTGTAGAAAAACAACTCTGGACTAAAGACATCCCTGTTAGACACTGGTAGTCTCTGCTGGACGATCTTCTGGTGTCACCCCCTCTGACTGTATCATTCAAAGCAGTCTATAGCCCTGTACCTGCTGTTGATGCCACTGAGCCCAAGAGGACTCTGAGGAAAGGCCTAACTGAGCTTCTCTGCCCTGTTCTCCTTCAAGTTGTTAAATGAAGACAGCAAAAGGAACAAAGCACAGAGCTCTGATTGCTAGGGGAAATAAATAAATCATGTGCCTGGGCTGAGGTTTTGTTGTGCTTTGAAGCAATCTCCTTAATCTTAGGTTCCTCCAGCAGTGAAGGGTCTTCTGGCTTGGCCCTAGGGAAAGAAAGACAGTGGGCATGAACAATTATCATGGTTGCTATGCGTAGATGAATATTACTCCCATGATGATAGCCCCAAAGCTATTCTTCCCAGTCTTCTCTAATAATCACCATGGTTACCATGTATAGACATGTAAATGAATATCCTTCCCATGATGATGACACCAAGGCTATTCTTAGTGTCCTCCAACAATCACCATGGTTACCATGTATAGATGTGTAGATGAACATCCCTCCCATGATGATGGCCCCAAAGCTATTCTTCCCAGTCACCTGCAATAATCACCATGGTCACCATGGTAGATGAACATCTTTCCCATGATAACAACACCAAAGCTATTCCTTCTGGTCTCCTTCCACAATCCCCATGGTTTCCCCGTGTAGATGAACATCCTTCCCACGATAGCCCAAGGCTGCTCCTCCCAGTCTCCTCCATGTGGGAGATGGGCACAGCACCTGAAAGCTTCGTCTTATTTTGGGCCCATCAGGGGCTCCAAACCACACTTTGTGCAAAGGCTGATCCAGCTCAGAGTGGCTAAACATGAATATTTACAAAGGAGCAGGAATGGTGCTGCTTGAAACTATCCCACATCTACCCACTATATGCTCCTTCAGGTGCACCCAACACATTGTCTTAGACATATTTTATCTAACATCTTACAGACTTATACCAACATTAACTAATTATCTGTCATTTTTTTAAAGAGACTGACCCCTGAGAAGCCTCACCAAGGTCTGTCTGGAGAGCCCAAGGGGCTGTAGGCAGTGACCGCAATGCCTTTGGAATGACAGTACTCAATCAGCTTCTCCTGGGTGAGGTACGGGTGACACTCGATCTATAAATGCAAACAACCCCCGTCACTAGGAAATCGGCCTGCTTTTGGAGACGCTCATAGGGAGTTCTACACACACAAACGGACAGCCAAGCAGAGAGCAAACACTGCCCATGGTACTTCTGGAAGCCAAGCCTTGTGATCTGCCTCCCACCTCTCCAAAGTGTCTTCATCCCTGACCCGACAGGAGACTCACCACACTGAAGTTGCCTCCAAATAACAAAGAAGCGGTATGGGGCATGTTATCCAATAAGCAAGGTAAGGTCTTACTCATGCTTACTTACTAATCTATAGTGAACCATTTCAAAGACGTGGTGAAACCCATGTGAAATGGTTTGCTGCAGATTGATAAGTAAGCAGGAGCAAGCCTGTGCTTACCTTGGGTACTGGGTCATCTGCCCCTGTGTGGGATGGTAAATTTTAAAAGAGGCTTTGATTCTGTAGGAAAAGTGCTGTGGGGTTGAGAGAGAGACAGATGTCAACCATACCTAGAAGCAGAATCTTGGATGTGGTTAAAAAATGTCAAATTGTTCATTGTTCAGTACAGATGATCTGGTAAGCAAGGCATGGCATAGATGCCTGGTGATCTGCTTCCATAAAGATGACAGTAGGCAAGGTAAGTATAATGCTTACCTTGTTTCTTGGACAATTCACCTCTGCTCTTATGTTTTAAACTCAGCAGAATTTACCTGGTTCACCACTGGTTTGTGTTTCAGTCCAGGTTTGTTCAGGAGCCTGTCGATCTGGAAGTGGTTGAAGTTGGAGACACCAATGGCTTTCACTAGCCCCTCGTCCACCAGCTCCTCCATGGCCTGTCATCAAAAGAAATACCCATCGGGCAGTTCCAGGGGCTACAGGGACCCTCGCTTGGTTTAGTCCTCTTGAGAGGACAAACAGAAGGAACCAATAAAAGGTTCACGGCAGAAGACTTAGCTCACACATTAAAAGGAAACATCCACCCACCCCAACAGTGTCCTCAAGGACTGGTTTCAGCCCACCTGCCCTTCACCTGCCCAAATGAAACTGGGCGTGAAAGGCGCATGTTCGGGACTATTGCCTTCCCTCTTCTTCCAGGCCAGGAAGAGGCTGCACTGTAGGAAGAAGGATCATCGTCTGGGCTTGGGGGTCACTCCCTCCCACACTACTCACAGCCTAGCCAGTAATAATATTAGGGCCCCTCATAAAGAGAGAGTAATATCTTTTCTTGAAGGTTCTGATGTAATCCATTTGTTTTAGTGAATATCTCAATCAAATATTCAAAACTATATAGCAGGACAACGACTTGTGTGATCATTAAGGCAACAATAAGAAACTGTATTTTAACTTGTCATTTGAACCCTGTATCTAGTACCTAGGCTCCACTAATTCACAGCTTGTTCAGCAGTGATGATCATCACATTTTACCATGGAGTTATATTTAATTATATGAAGAACATAGCTGAGACATACAACAATTGATGCCTTTGTAAGATTTGCCGAAAAGTATTTGATTTGCTTCTATTTATATTCTCTTGTTCATGAAATGTATTCTTTCCAATTATTTATTATTTATATGTACATAAACCTTGGAAACTCTGCTGGTGTAGTGATTGAGTGCCATGTCTGCTAACCCAACGGTCGGCAGTTCAAATCCACCAGGTGCTCCTTGGAAACCCTGTTGGGCAATTCTGCTCTGTCCTATACAGTCACTATGAGTCAGAATCAGCTCAGCAGCAGTGGTTATATACACCTTGGTGGGGTAGTGATTACATGTTCCTTGAAAACCCTATGGCAGTTCTACTCTGTCCTATAGGTCATCATGAGTTGGAATTGACAGCTGTAGGTTTGGTTTTGTTGGGTTTAAATGCCATTACCAGACGATGACTTTTCTGTCCCTGACCTTGTCCTTTCATTATGATATTAATTTTGATACCTAAAGGATCTTATTTCTAGTTGTTAACATTCAAAGCAGTAGGAAGGCTGTGTTAGAAAACTAGACTTGGAAGAATCAGATGTAATTAAGTTACATTTAATTAGATCAACTGTAAGTTCTTCAGAAAGATGAGGCTTCATACATTTTCAAGCTACAAAACACAGCAAAAAGCACAACTACCTGTGCCCCCTACAACAAGCTAGCTAAGAACACAATGCACTCTGAGTTTCCCTGTCACTGTTCACTCTCAACTAATGTTCACCCACTTTGCCCTCTGCCAGCATTCACACGAGGATACAATAGTACAGATCCCTGGGTCTCGCAAATGCTTTGCACTCATCACCATCTGAAAAGTGGTGATTGGAACCCATCCAGCGGAGTCATGGCATAAAGGCCTGGTGACCTGCTTCCGTAAAGACGACAGCAAAGAAAATCCTATAGAACTCAGTTCTACTCTGTCATATGTGGGGTCTCCACAAGTCAGGGGCCAACTCGAGGCCACTATCAATGACAATGATGGTTTAAGAGCAGATTATCAGCAAGAAGATATCATTCCTTAAATGAGTTTTCAGCACAGATTTTGTGACACAGGATTGGAACTGATCTGGGGGAAGGCCCACTACACTCATGTTCTCTGAATTGGACATGTGGTCGCTGTGAACCAGGAACTATGTGAAGGACTGTGGAGGTGGACTCTGAAGTCAGGTCAACCTGGAGCCAACCTGGGTGTCACACACTGGCTGTTGATTAGAGCAAGCCACTGCCCACTCTGGATCTTTTTCCTCCTTTACAAATGGGAACGCTAAGAGTCTCTAACTCCTAGGCCTCTGCTGATCAATTAGGCCTATGACTAATGTTCCTGTGCTCAGGATATTTACCACATCCCAAAAGATGTGTATTATTGATAGATACATATTACAAGTTTGGGTTTTTTTCTGGTTTTTATTTTTTATTTTTTGTTTTTGAGATAAGGAAACTGAGACTTAACAGAGTTAAGTAACTTCCCCCGGGTTACACAGCTAATCCATGCAAACTCTAGCCAAACCCATGTTCAAATCCCTCTCCTCTGATTAGAAAATAGTACATGTGTACCTCCCAAATTGGCCAACATTGGATTTCCATTCTCACTAGAGAATTTGTTCTTGGCTGTTGGAAATGTAGTGTTGGGAAAAAATGTGACATAGAAGTAACTGGAAGAACTACAGAATGATGAAAAGGAAATTAAACAGCATCAAGTACCTGTGTGTGAAGTGTGGAGCAGCATGGGTCACTGAAGGGAACTTGTCATTTAGAAAAAGCTGGAACCTACCTCCCAGGCATCCATGAATGTTTCTTTGCTGGTGAGGACATTGCCTTTATCATCTTTGGGGATAATTTCCTTCCCAGGCTGTAAATGCAGAACAAAAACCTTAAAACTGGAATCAGCCTCCAGATACCTGACTTCTGTCCAGGATTCTGAACCTCCCCCACTGGCTAAACAACTGTGTGCATGCTGCCTTTTCAGGTTCTGGGCTACAAATTTTAAGACTATGAAATTCAAAGAAATCTCTAAACCATTATATTGAAATCTACTGCTATTTTAGAAACTGCTTGTTGATGTTAACTCCATCATCAGCAAATTCCAAAAGCCACCACTGTCACCATGGGCATTACTCATATACCCAGGCTGTGTATACACTTGGGAAACACTAATGGCATAGTAAGTAAGTGCTACATCTGCTAACCAAAGGATGGCAGTTCAAATCTACCAGGTGCTCCTTGGCAACTCTATGGGGCAGTTCTATGCTGTCCTACAGAGTCACCAAGAGTCAGAATCAACAGCACTGGGTTTTGGTATGCACTTAGGAACAAGCTTTAACTTCAAGACCAGCACATGAGGGTTAGATCACAAGAGTGGGTTTCCTGGAGAACATATTGGCACACTTCTCTTCTGGCAGATTCAGGAGGCCTGTCGGGAGGATGGCATCCACTTATCACATTTCAGGCCATGAGGTGACAGAGTTGGACATCACATCACCTCCTGCCTTTCAGGAGCTGAAGGGGAGCCCAGGAAAGGCATGCTAGGTCATCAGTGATAAAAGTCACCCTCCAGCTTACAAGCATTTTTGGACTTTTCTCCAAGATACTATACCCAGGGTGTGCTTCAGTTAGAAGACCTCTGATCCCCAAACTACTCTTATGCGAGAGTCTCCCTAAGAGTTCTTCCAGGAAGGGAGTCCTTGGTGTGTATTCAAGATAAAGACAGCATGGCAGCCACAGCTACCATGAACTGCCAGAAATCATGACCCCTTCAGACAAAACAGAGAAGACCCAGCACGTGGCCAGCTCCACAGCCCTGGCCTCGGTCTCCCTCCCGGCCCAGCCCTCTGCTCCATCATGTCTGCCTTAGTCCACAGCTGTGAAGGCCAGGAGTTCCCTCCTCCGCAGCCCCACAGCTGGCTCAGAGGATCCTCCCCGGCACCTGCTTAGGAGTGAAGGATGGGAGGGGGAGCAGCTCCTACCTGCAGCCCCTGTGGCCAGTGAATAAGATAGAGGTCAAGATAACTCAGTTTCAAATCCTTGAGGGTCTTCAGACAGGCCTCCTTCACCAGTGGCTTCTCAAAGAAAGTGGACCACAGCTGCAGAAGGCGACAAACAGGATCAGCACTGGGAAAGGAGGCTCCATCAACTTCCCTGCCTCGCTCCTGGGTCTAACCTGACCACAGGCTCTGTACAGCAAGAGTGGTTTAGACCTGTGACCCGGTTGAGCCCAGCAGGCATCGCTCAGCAAGTCAAGGACAGTCCTCAATGCCGACAGCAGTTTATTGGCTCAGCTCTCCTAGCACGTTACATGCCCCTCACATCTGGGAGCACATCTGGTCTTGGCTCTGTAGGTGACCTGGCTGTAGGCACCCTGAGAGTAGAAACTGCATCTGACTTCACTTTCAAGCTCTGTCATTGTTGCAGACAGAAGGTCCTCCTTCCACAGCCCCCTGTCTCCAGACTGCCATGACACAGTGGTGGCTTCCACAGAGTCCACACGGACCCGGCATTGCACATGGGGTGTGAGCTGCCTGGCTCACACTCTTTCCAACATCTGAGGCTCATACTTCAACAAGCTGCACACAATAGCTTTCCAGGGGTTCTCAATGCTACAGACTGGTACCCCTTTTTTATAACATTTGTACCTCACCCTTTGCTATGCTGAGGGAGAATAAATTCACATGCGGCAATAGAAAACGCTCCCACACTTTTGCAAATGCCTGCTGTTGAGACTCTCAGACCTTAGCTATGGAGACCAGATCCATCCCTGGCTGCTCTCTCAGCAAATGCCCAGCACCAATCAGATGACCCTGCGATGGGCAGGGAGGCCACGGCCATTGCTGTAGCTCAGTGGACCCTCCCCATGATGGGAAACTGAATGCCGAGGAGGGGGCCAGCAGTGGCACGTTTCCATTCCAGTCCTGGGCAGGACTGCGGTTACATGGGTACCAAAGAGGACTAGGGAAACATCTCTGCTCTGGGAAGAGCTGCCGAGTCCTCGGTGGTCACCAGCCATGCCAAACCCTTCCACCTGCCCCGAGGTTCAGCCCTCCCCGACCCCGTGGGCCTTGGGCACCTTGCTGACGATGAAGAGGTCCTCACGTGTCACAGCCTTCTCCCGGAGCTTCTCCTGGATGGCCTCCCCCACCTCACTCTCATTCTGGTACACATAGGCACAGTCAAAGTGGCGGTACCCCACGTCAATCGCTGTCTTCACAGCCTCTTGGACTTGGCCTGGGGAAGACTGAGGAGAAAGAGACCCTCATGTGGTCTCATCCCCAGACCAGCTTTCCAGGGTCCCCTCCACAAACAGCCTCTCCAACCAGGGCCTCTCTGAGACCCAGTTTTCAGGAGACACAGGGACAGAGAACACACTTGCGAAAATGTTTCAAAGGAGAAGGACAGAAAGCAGATTAGCTTTGTGACCACAGTTCATGTCCCATCCCAACCAGAGTCATCTATCTCCTAGTTCAGGTTAAGTGTCCACCCCTAATGGGGTCCTGGATGTGTGAGGGTAACCCATGGTTCCTCCTGTCCCTTTTATAAAGACAGGGTAATTGTAGGCTGCTTGCATGGTCCTTTGTAAAGATGGGGTAACCCACAGATCCTAGTGCCCTCTTTCTAAATATGGGGATGACACACAGCTCCTTGTGTTACCGTTTCTAAAGATGGTGCTGACCTGCGGCTGTTTGTGTCCTCCTTTGTAAAGACGGGGTGACCTACGACTCCTAGTACCCTCTTATGTAAAGATGGGAGGATCCACAGCTCCTAGTGCCCCCTTTGTAAAGATGGGGTGACCCAAATCTCCT
Organism: Heterohyrax brucei; assembly: GCA_028571685.1. Lineage (NCBI taxonomy): Eukaryota > Metazoa > Chordata > Mammalia > Hyracoidea > Procaviidae > Heterohyrax > Heterohyrax brucei. The sequence continues at coordinate 13,982,075 of CM053147.1, read as the reverse complement.
CATGCTCGCCTTTTGTAAAGATGGGTGACCTACGGCTTCCAATGCCTTTCTTTGTAAAGATGGGGTGACCCAGAACTCCAAGGGCCCCCCTCCATAAAGACCAGGCTGAAACTACCCTTTGAAACTGACCCAGAGGAACTGACAAAAACGTTCTTCAGCGATAAGACTCTATAAGGTCTGTACCAGTAAGTCCAGGATTCTGCTGCAGGGCCCCCAGAGTTATTTTCATTTGCTTTTGCTTGGCCTTGTGCAGATTATTTAATCTCTCTCAAACTTGTCTGGGAAACAGTGATAACAGTCTTTGCCCAGGGGGTGGTAGGGTTGGTGAAGGGCAGGGAATGGAATGTCATTTTACAGGGCCTGGGACCCAGGAAGCATAATGGGGGTGAACTATCCCATAATTACTAGTTCAGAAAAGGGAGAGAAAGAAAACCTTGAGGGAAGAGAGGTTCTTTCTACCCACTCCCACCCAAACCCCCGGGAAAGCTAAAAAGGGTACAGCATTAGAAATACCACATTTTCAGCCTAACAGGGCCAACACAAGGCATGTATAAGTAAAAAGAAAGAGCTTTGTGCTGAACTTGCACAGAATCATTTTTAAACGTCTTCTATTGTGAAATAACAAACATAGAGAAAAAGTAGACAAAACAGAACATGTAGCCACACCAGCCCTGGGAAAACAGCTGGCTGCTGGGGAGACTCAGATGCTCCTGGGCTTTCCCACCCCTGCACCCTGCGCCTCCAGCAAGAAGTGCGTCATCTTTAAAATGACATCATCCCCAGCTCCTCAAAGGGTTCTCCCCACAGTCCTTACATCTAGTTACGAAAACAGTGCCTGTCATTGACCTGGGTGAGCGGCGTCCCTGCCGACCTGGACCCATTATTGGTCATCTGTGTATAGAGGCTGAAGCTCTGATTTTGGATAAAACAACTCTGTCCCAGAAGAGAGGCGGGGGCTGAATCAGCTGGAGTCCACCCATTCCCCCAGAGGGACACTGTGTACTTTCTGAGAGCCCCAGCACTGGGACCCCAGGGTGTCACACTCAGTGGTAGAGGAGCTGGGAAGGACAGTGCAAAGGAGGAAAGTGGCCTGGAGGAGGAAGGATCAAAACTCTTCCTAGTAAGAGTCCTCGCTGACACGAGGTCTTAGCGCTGTTTGCTAACCGAAAGGTAGCAAGGCTGGTGGTTCAAACCTACCCAGTGACTCCTCAGGATAGAGACCTGACATTTGTGCCCATAGAGATTACAGCTGAGAAACTGGATGGGACAGTTCTACTCTGTCATCATGCCATGTAGGGTCAGAACGGACCCAACAACAACTAACAATAACTAACTAGGGTGGCACTATCATCGATGGAAATGAAAAAGCAGGCAGAGTTAAAAAGACAAGAAAAACATTATCACTTGAGAACGTTTAATCAAAAGAGGCTCACGGACCTCAGTCATTGAGCCCTAGCATGTAGAACCTGTACCCTGTTCACGCACCAAGGAAAGGACATTGGCCCAATCCAGCTGACAGTTGCCTCCTTGGGAAGTAGTGCTCCCAGGACTTGAACTGCATGCAAACACCTGGGGGTCTTGTTCAAGTGCAGATTACTAAGCAGAAGGCCTGCGGTGGACTGACAGCCTGCTTTTTTAACCAGCTCCCAGGGCTGCAGGACTGAGCTCCCCAGCCTCCTCCCCTCAACCATCCACCAGACAGCAACCCCACAGTTAGGCTCCAAGAGCATCTGGTCCCTTGAAAGGTCCTGGAGTCAGACAGCAGCTAGAAGAGGAAAGCCATCTGGAAGAGAAGGTGACCTGGGCAACACCTGCTTGAAACTTGATCCTGGCCAGGAAGCGCTGGCCACACTGGGAAAAGCCATCCTGGAGCTGTGGAGCCTGGATCCCCATAGAGAAGACAGCGACATGGGATTCTCATCCCAGGGTTCAACTCTCCCTCCCCAGCCCCCCGCCCACAGCAGGGTTTCCCAGCTGAAAAGTCCCAGAAGGGAAGCAAATCTACCTTCCAGGTGCCCAGGCCCACGATGGGCATCTGGACTTTGGTGCTGAGCTCCACGAAGTTGGCCATAGTCCCTGCCATCAAGGATCTGAACAGCTGGATGCTGAGCGGTGGGTCAGAGCCTCTGTGCCCCGGCTAATAAGGAGAGCTGGCCCCACCTGAGAGGGAGGAGCCAGCGCTGGGGGCGGGCAGTTTCTATTCCCGGTAGTTTAGCCAGTCCCCTCTGGTCTGGCCCTCCAGGCTGACTGAGGCCAAGGGAACCCACGCTTGGCAAACTTGTGCGAAGTCCTCCCTGGTACCAACTGCAGGAATAACTTCATGACAGTGGCACCTGGGGGGGGGTTATCATCTCTAGCTCTTTTGCGTGTTTAGTCTGCGAAACTGTGCAGGCATTTGCTTTTGTCCCCAGCAGATTGTCCCACAGCTAAACTTTTTCCAGAGCGTACACTTGCCTGTTTACCACCTGGACAGGTTCTTCAAGTGTTTGTATCCTTCACATATTAACTTAAGATTTTTGGATTTGATCAGTTCTATTTCTAATGAACTTTTAAAATTCTTGTGCCTTCATTAAAAAAAAAAAGTTGCGATTATATAAATGACATATACTATATTTTCATATAAATAACACGCACCTACATGTATTTGCTCATCACCCTCTCCCTCTGCCCTCTCCCCAGGAGATTTTCCTGAGTGCGCTATGCTTTTTTTTCCACCAGCAACATATTAAAAAAACTGGTATTGCAAAACTTACACAAAGACCTTGTAGGGGGTGGGTGCAACTGGCAAGCAAATGTACAAGGTAAGTGGTATTTGCATAAAAATATAGTGTTTACTGTGGAAAATTTGAAAACTGCAGGAAATTGTAAATAAAGAAATATAAATCATCTGTATTCCCAGTACTCAAAGTCCTATAGCCAGAGTTTTCCCCCAGTCTTTTTCCTATGCATATGTATTTGTAAGGAAATCTTGGTGGCCTAGTGGTTAAGTGCTGCAGCTGCTGTCATGGATTGAATTGTGTTCCCCCAAAAATGTATGTGTTGATTTGACTTGGTTAGGAGTTCCAATATGGTGCCCTTCCTCCCATGTGTTGTGAATCCTGCCTCTGTGATACTGATGATGGAGAATGGTTTGCTGTTGTGTTAGTGAGGCAGGTCTCAAGCTTGTGGAATATAAGGGAGAGAAGTGAGCTGAGAAGTTGGGAACCTCATATCCCCGAGAACAGAGCACGTCCTTTGGACCCGAGGTTCCTGTGCTGAGATGCTCTCACTGGATTGGACTCAGCCTACCAGACTGTGATGATTTCTCTTTCTGAATGGACTTACAATTTATAAATGGATTTGCAGCTTACTGGACTGTGTCAATAAAGCTTCTCTTCATGAAACCTTCCACCCGTGGTATTTTCTGTTAGAGCAGTACCAGGTGACTGAGACAGCTGCTAACCAAAAAGTAGGCAGTTCAAATCCACCAGATGCTCCTTGGGGCAGTTTTACTCTGTCTTTAGGGTGGCTACAAGACAGAATCGACTCTACGGCAATGGGTTTTTGGTTTTGTTTATATATTTGTAATATACCACAATAGTTGTATAATTACGAAATTTTAAACTTAACACCATAAAGCAAATATGTGCTAGTATTTGTAAAAAGCTCTTCCTACAATTCTCTTTATACTAAAAATCACTTTTAACGATTCTACGATACTCTTACGGACATAATTTTTTCTCCTGTTTCCCCTAAACACAGGCATTTAGGTTGTTTCCAGTTCATTGCTACTGTAAATAAATTAGCATTTCAAGGCACTTAATTCTGAGTAAAGCATTCAACATATTTTGGCTAATTCCCTTAGGCTAGATCCCCAGAAGTGGAATAATGTGGTCAAAAGAACTTTATTTTACTTAACATGTGAGATGTGGATCCAATCCAGCTTGTTTTCCCAAATGGCAAATTTTCTCAATGCCGTTGATATCCTGACCTCACTGATTCATAATGTTTCAATAATTATATATAAAGTGTTTACAATTTTCACTTTTAACGTTATACAATGTATGCTCTTTGTTGAAAAAGAAACAGCTTATAGATTATATAAGAATAGATTATATAAGAAAATACAGAAATAAAAAGCCTTTGAATTTCCACATTTAGATATCACTATTCTGAACATGTGGGAAACCCTGGTGGCATAGTTAAGAGCTAGGGCTATTAACCAAAAGATCAGCACTTCAAATCCACCAGGTGCTCCTTGGAAACCCTATAGGGAAGTTCTACCCTGTCCTATAGGGTCACTGTGAGTCAGAATCAATTTGATTGCAGTGGCTTTGGTTTGGGTCATTGTTAATGTGAGAAATAAATTTCAAAACGGCCCATCTTTAGAACAAAGGCTAAGATAAGTTACTAGTCAACCTGAAGAGAAAGTGGGAGGGGAGGGGAGGGGAGAGAAAAAAGCCTGTCTGGAAAGCAAGAGATACAACCTCGGAAAGGAATGTTAAAACTTAGGTGACTTCCAGGACAGGCTGTTCACCAAACAGTACTCATCCAATGAGGAATCAAGAGAGCAGTCAGAGAGCCAGAGTGTGAGACTGGCTTGTAAGGACCGGCGATGCATCCACTCTGTCTAGCCTCCTCTGTGGGCTCGGGAGCCCGATTTTGCAGAATCGTCCAATTCTCGCTAACTACATGTAATCCTAATATCTTACAACATGTTTTTCCCTTTTCAAAATGGGTAATTAAGAGCCTCACACGACTAATGGCACAATGATACTCGAAAGAATCTGTTAAGTGTTTCCTACTGCACCAGCTACTCTGGCCTCTGCACTGGCCTCTTTCCAAAGGGATGCAGAGCCCCCTCAGCTCCTGTGACCTTGGTCTTCCTCTTCTTCCCGCGTTGCCTGACAAATGGCCTTCAGCCTGGAAAAACAGCAGCTAAGAAGGCTGCCTGCTATAAACAAACTGACCAGAGTTTTTTGTGACTGCTTTTGGCTTGCAATACATATACTTATCTGTGGGCTACGTGCTTAAAAACACGAAGTATTTCTTGTTGAAATGATACACAAGCCCTGATGTAAAAATTGTCTTTTGAGACTCCATGGAGAACAGCCTGTGTTGCCTTCGAGTCTCCGGTGGTACCAGACCTCCTCATAAACCTTCTTCCTCTTTCTGACTCAGAGTATGTTTTATTGGCTCGACTGCTCCAGGGCACGGACCCAAAGCAGATAACGTAAATTTAAATTGGATTTCTTGAGCGTTTGTTGGAAAAAGGATCTGGGAACCACCTATCAGTGACCGCACAAGGAATGAGGGCGCCTGCCCTGACCACCGAGGTAGGGGCCTAGCTGTCAGTTCATATCCATCCGCCAGTTGCCAAGAGACACTGGAGCAGAATCCAGGGTGCTGACAATGTTTCTCACAGTTAACATCTAGGGGCATATCTTTCTGGGCCCTTTTTCATAATGCAGAATGTGAATCTATATATAGATTCCACCACTCATCTGTCAGTTTGTTATACTACAGTGTCTCGCACGTTGCGGCGAGGCTGCTATGCCACTGTCACCGCAAGGGTCAACTGCGGTGGACAAGATTCAGCAGAGCTTCCAGACTGAGACAAATTAGGAAGGCAGGCCTCGCACTCTACTTCTGAAATTCAGCCAAGGAATATCTTATACCTGTCACAGTACGTCGTCTGACGTAACTAGCAGAACATGAATCCCCCAGGCTAGAAGGCACACAACAGCGGCCAAATGGACTCAAACAGAGCAGTACCGGCGCAGGGCCCAGCGACCTTTTCTTCTGGTGTATGTGGGGCTGCCATGAGTCAGGGGCACCTTGACGACAGCTAACAACACCCCCCATTATTTGTTAGACACGCAGAAGGCATTTTCCCTATCACATTTCCAAGTCCTCCAGGAATGAATGCCTCCTCTTAGTTCTCACATAGGGACACTGCATCCATCCACACTAGGAGGATTCAAAGAGCCTTCAGGAAGACGGCTAATGACCTGAGTCTGGGCTAGTTGACCAGTTGGCACAGATCTCAGGATCTGAGCTTCGGTGTAGTTTTCAAGGTTTGACTCCATCCTAAACCGTCCTAGACCCAGATTTTCTGAGGAAGGCCAAGACAGTCACGGGTCTACTCCAGGGCTTCCGGGTTCTACTGTGGATCTTCAGCCCAGCTATGATCCTCTAGGGTCACTAACTTCTGTGACAACATAAACAACTCACAGCATTCCAGCTCATAGCAACCCTATAGGGCAGGATAGAATTGCCCCATAGACATTCTGAGGCTGTAAATCTTCACGGAAGCAGGCTGCTGCCTCTTCCTCCCCTGGGGCAGCTGTTGGGTTCCAACTGCTGACCTTTGCTGTAGCAGCTGAGTGCTTTAACCACAGCACTACCAAGGCCCCTTGGAGTAGATAAACTCATGAAAAAAAAATAGAGAGGAGAAAAAATCATGGCTGGGGTAAAGTTCCCTCTCCAAAAGGCAGCGGGGTCTCTCTTCTGACCTTCACTAGCAAGATAACAGGGAGGTTGTTTTGACAGTTGCCATTGACTCCATTCCATCTCACAGCGAATCCATGTGCAGAGCTGACCTGCTCCAGAGGGTATTCAAGGCTGTGACCCTTAGGGAGCAAATTGCCAAGTGTCTCTGGGTGGCAACAATACTGCCAGCCTAAAAAGGAGTCAAGCACATACCCCTTTGCTCCACCCAGATAATAGGGAAGGGAACCAAACCTTGAGACTGACAAGCTCCCCAGAAGAAGCTGACATCAGGCTCTGCTTCCACTCTAATTTAAAGGCACCGTGGAGTGGCTGGTAGGTGTGGAGCACCAACATTTTGGTTAGCCAGCCACTTAACCATTGCACCACCAGGAATCATTGGCTGCATGGTGCCAGCTAGTATAACTCACAGCACTGTCTCCTCTCTGAGCCTTTGCAGTTGCCATCTGCCCTCCAGACAGCCACTCAGCTCACCCCTTTATACTTCAGGCCTCTGCACAAGTGTTTCGTGTCACTGATGCCTGGCCACCCCATGGAAAACAGCGACAAGACTCCAACCATACCTCCTATGATTTTTATTTCATTCTGCTTTATTTTTGTCCATGGCACTTACCACCACCTGACTTATTTTTGTTTAGTTTTTAATTTTGGTTTCTCTGCCTACTCCTAGCAGTACCTAAGCTCCACGAGGAACATCTGGTGTGCTTCCTGCAATAGCTTCACTACTCTGGAAGCAATCCCTGTCAAGCAGTAAACGTTCAATAAACATTTGTTGAATTAATGAAATAATGAATGAATGTGATTTTCAAACCTCTGTGGCATTCCCAAGTATTTTACATTATGCACTACAATAAATGTCTTTTTCCATAACAGTTTCTTGAAATGCGATGATTTTCATAATTAGACTAGAAATGTGAGACTTAAGTCCCAGTTCAGCCATTAATTGCTTGCATCTTCTGGTTAGACGACTTCTCTGGGCTTAGGTTTCCATGTCTGACATCCTATGATTCACAGTCATGATTCTAAAATCCAAGAGAAGAATAGATTCATAGATTCTGTATGTAAACATTCCCTGTGAGTGCCACAACTGGCAATCTACCTATAGCATTAAGCAAAGCATAATTAGAAAGCACGGGGTAACGAATGTAGCCCTACCCAAGGGATTTGGCCTTTGTCCTAAATTCCTGAGAGATTATGTTTACAGCCTTGGGATTTCCCTCTAAAGGTTTAAAGGTCCTTAATAAGGATTCCAGATTGGGTCATTTAGACAAGAGGTAGAGTGGCCAGAGAGCCACACCTTGTGAGAATGACTTCACGTGACATGGGCAAAGAAACTCACCTTGTGATACTGACTGACCTCAGAGGAGACAGGCATGCATTGTTGTACAAAAAAACAAACAAACAAACAAAAAGCCACCTGTGTCGTGGATTCCAAAACTGTACCACTTACCCACTATGCCACCGGGGGTTAGATTATTTAAGCATTGTCTGAACTAAGAATTTCCAGAGTTCACCTCAGCTCTTACATCAAGTGTTTAAGAAAGGGAAAAATTTCCTTTTCCAGAACTGCATCAACACCGATAACCACACGACTGGGCAGAACGGAACCCCAGCAAAGGTAGAAAGGAGGACCAACAGACATTTAACTGAAGCTTATAACAACTCCAAGTAGTAGTTTTAATTCAGGGCATCCACTTTGCGGATAGTCCAGAAAAGTCTCTCGCCTGAAGTCACAATCTTTTCATCACCACAAGCCCAAGGAACAAAACCCTGCTGGCGTAGTAGTTAAAAGCCTGGCTGCTGACCAAAAAAAAAAGCAGCCGTTCAAATTCACCAGGTGCTTCTCGGAAACTCTGTGGGTCACACTGCAAGGGTCAGTCGGACACCTAAAATCTTAACTACCATTTCTGGAGTGTGTATCCTCAAAGAAGAAATAAGGCAGGTGCAAAACAGACAAAACCTGCCTTCCCTACCCTAAATTTCTACCCAGACGCAGGAGACCTGATCTCCGCCATTTAGGATTCTGTCTGACCCTGCGATGCTTCCCTATTTCCTGTACTCCTTCGAGCCTTCCACACCACGCTCATCAACTAGGATCCCCGAAGAGCGAGTGGATGCCCGCCCCCGGGCCCGCCCCGCCCCGCCCCGCCCCCCGCCCCGCCCCGCCCCCCGCCCCGCCCCGCCCCCCGCCCCGCCCCCGCCCCCGCCCCCGCCCCAAGGGCTATCTCAAATCTCGCGAGGACGGACCGTTGCCAGGGTAACGCGTGGTCGTGTTTCTCTGGTGGGTGTAGCTTGGGTTGCTACCCTGCTGCAGTGGCCTTGCGGCCAGCCGCCTGCTTTGAACGTGTCCGGGCAAGTGGCGGGAACGGCTCTTCCTTGTAAGGAAGGGACACGTGGCCTCGCCGAGGCAGGCGACCGAGGTGTCCAGAGGGTAGGCGAGACGCCGGTGCAGCGCTCGGAGAGACGGGGCGGCCTGGCCGGGCGCACGTGTAAAGTCCACCCCCAGGGAAATGCTTTCCTCCGGCGCCGCCGGTCCGGGAGGACGTGAGCGGGGGGGGGACCTCTGTCGGCACCGATTGTGGCTTAGTCGCCTGTCGCTGTACCGGGAAACCGTGCCCGCCGGGCACGGCAGGAGTGGGGCTCCCTGCTCCTTGCGCCCTGGGAGACGGTCACCGAGCACCCATTCAGTCTCTGTGGGGGGCGTTGCCCAAGCCACGGTCTTGACCTGAGGCCGGTCAGCACGTCAGTGTGCCTCGTATTCTGTGTAAGGAAACAGAGTCGGGACTTCTCCCAAACCAGGTGTACAGGTTCGGAATTGCAGTGATCCCCAGCCTGAAATTGAAGGTGTTGCCTATAGAGTAGACTCCGCTGAGTGTGTGGTTCTTGGCGATAGACGTTGGACTCCCAACCAAAAAGCTGCATTTCTGTAGGATGACCATAAACCAGTAAATTCGAAGTTGGCGAGTTCTTCAGGCTTCAAAAGGAATAGCGTCTTGACAAGGAATTTTTATTATTCCATTATCTTAATAATCACGTGGGAGAATGCTTTTGCCTAAGAGCTTTAAAAGTCATTGCCAATAACAAATACAACCTTCTGACAACTATTGAGATTTCAGTAAAAAAAAAAAAATGATTAGAACAAATCGATTATCTGTATTTTTCTTAGAACTTTTGTTCAAAAAAATTTTTTAATTTACTGATAGTTTAACTACAGTATAAAGAGAAAGGCCTAGTGCAGTCATTTGAAAGCTTGGTCAGTTGAAAAGTTAAGTGAAACTTTCATTATGAAATTAAAATATGTTGCTACATATCAAGTGCTGGGCTACTAACCCAGAGGCTGATAGTTGGAACTGAACCAGAGGTGCCTCAGAAGAAAGGCCTGGTGATCTCTTGCAAAGTCAGTCCTTGAAAACCCTATAGGGCACAGTTCTACTGTATACTCGTGGGGTTGTCTTGAGTAGGAATCAACTAGCCAATAACTGGTCGGTTAGCTGATTGCCTGATTAACGTCTTTTAATGTCCCAAGATCTCTCTGAACTTAGCCTTCTTTATGTGGTATTTAATTTTTAAAATATGTGTAAATGATTTGGTTCTGTACCCTGGAAGTTTCTCTTTAATTAAATTATTTATTATTTACTTGATTGCTTTTTATTATGAATTTGTCATTCTCATAGAAGTGAAGAAATTTCTTCAGATATTTGAAATGGAAAGTCGAATTAGCTGTTTTCTAGTTAATTTAGTTTTTAGAGAAGCCTGGTGCTGCTGTTAATTAAACACAATTGAATGTATTCTTTAGTAAATATACTCACACTTAACAACTTCCACTTAAAAACAAACACAAAAACCATCGGATAAATTCCCTAGAAATTGTTTTACAGCCTACACACATAAAGCCAGAAGAGATGTCAGAAGATTCAGAAAAGGAAGACTATTCAGACAGGACAATCAGTGATGAAGATGAATCGGTAGGTTTTTCTCAGCTTTATTCTACTTAATTCGAAGTGAACTTTGAGACATAAATTTCCAATGAAAATATTGTACAAATCAGTTCAATATAAAAGTCAATTAGGTGTCTATCAGTTGTCACTGAAGTTGGGCAATAATTTGATTGAAAACCTCAGCTATTCTTATGTAGCATACCCCATCTAGACAGGGACACTAGCTTGATGTTGTTTCACTGAGAAAACATTTTGGCTAAGACTTCTCTGTGTTTTATAAAAATATGTGTATTAAACCTTTGGGTTTTAGTTTAAGAATTTATATCTGCTAGTTATATGTTCTGATTGCACTGTTACATCATAATACATAGCTTCACGTGTTATCCTACTGTGGATTACATAACAAGTTTAACGGGGCTATTTCTGAGAGATTTCGTTCACTTTTTAGTAAAGTGTAAGTTACTGTTTGTGTGATGTCCCAACATAAAGGTCCTCACGGTATCAAATACAACACTTACAGTGTCTCTGTGTTTCCTTTTTGTTGTTATCAATTTTATGCTTAATTGTTTTCCCAAGTTTACCCTGAATCTCTGTAGACTTTATTCCTTCCCAGCAGCCTGTAATGTGACCAGACACACTGGAAGAAGAGGAAGGAAAGATGGACAGTTAAGGTTTCAGGATGTTTAAAGTTTTGCGTGATTCAAGACCAGTGATCCCTTACAGTCTGAATTTTTCGCCATCTCTGAAAGACTAAATGCATATACTAAATTACGAGTATTAAGATGGAAGCAAAAACTTTTCTGGGTTGGGAAACTTGGAATTTTTTAAAAAGGAAACTTTCTTTAAATTTTGTCTTAGGATGATGATAACTTCATGAAATTTGTACACGAAGATATCCATCGGTGTGCACTTTTAACAGGTTTGAATTCATCTGTATATTTTTCCTTCGTTTAGTGATTGACTTGGCTTAGTGATATGACTTTGTGTAAAAAATCAGTAGAGGAAACTAAAAGAAAATTAGACTAACTGATACAGAGAATCCATTTCTGATGAGCAGGGAGAGAAGTGTGGAAACAGAATCTGGAGAAGTCTTAGCTTATGTCAGCTTTTAGAAGCATCTTTGAGAGCTCATGAGTCAGATCTGACTCGACAGCACTTGGCTGACTTGGCTTGAGAGCTCAAACTTGTCAGGTTTGTTTTAGATGGATCTGATTTATATTAGAATAAATCAACTAAGTGAAGGAGGGGGGCATTTACTTTATAAAGGTCTTCACTGACTGTAAGGATTTACCTTGGCGTTTCTTTAGCCCCTTAAGTACAATAAACGCGGAAACCCTGGTGGCATAGTGGCTAAGTGCTACAGCTGCTCACCATAAGGTTGGCAGTTCAAATCCACCAGGCACTCCTTGGGAACTCTGTGAGGCAGTTCTGTTCTGTCTGTAGGGTTGCTGTGAGTCAGAATTTTCTCAACAGCAGTAGGTATGACTTTTTTTTTTAAATAATAAACACAGTGTTTGGATTTAAATGAAGCTGCGTCTATAAACGGTTTCATTATTAAAGTTACTCTCTTCCGGTGTACATGTTGTGGGCATCTTGCTGTATGTTTGACTTAAAAATTAATACTAACACTAGTTGACCTTAATAGTGGGTATCGGATTTTAACATACATTCAATAAAACTCACCCATTTTAAGAGTACAGTTGTATGAATTTCGACAAAAGTGCCGTGTTTAATCATCCCCCAAATCAAGACATAAATCATTTCTGTCACCCCCAAAAAGCTCCTTTGACCTCTTTGTAGTGAATCCTGTTTTCTGCCTTCACTGCTGGCTCCAGGCAACCACTGAATGACTTTCGCTCTGCTATAATTTGTCTCTTCTAGAATTTCCTAAAGCAAAATCATTCATAATGTTGCACTTGGTGTCATCTTTCAGTTAGCACAATGCTTTTGAGATTTATCTGTTTTGTTGCCTGTATCTGTGGATCTGTTTTCAAGTCCACAGACCGCCCTGTCTCTCCATTCTGCTACTGAACCCGTATAGTGACGTTTTGAATGTTTGGATACAGTATTTTTCTGTTCTAAAATTTCCATGTGTTTCTTTGTCATAGTTTCTTGGCTGAGAATCCTTGTCTTTTCATTCATTCTAAGTGTGTTTTCCGTTTTGGAGAGTAATTGTAATCGCTGAAACCAGCTTGCCGTTGAGTCTTTTCTACCTCTCTGTGACCCTGTAGGATGGAGTAGGGCTGCCCTATAGGGTTTTCCAAAGAGCACCTGGTAAATTCGAACTGCCAGCCTTTTGGTTAGCAGCCGTAATTCTTAACCACTTCACCACCAGGACTCCTTAACTATGATAAACCCGAAACCAAACTCACTGTCATCGAGTTGATTCTGATATAGCAGCCCTATGGGACAAAGAGAACTGCTCCATGGAGCTTCTAAGGAGCACCTAGGGGATTCAAACTGCCAGCCTTTTGGTCAGCAGATGTAGCACTTAACCGCTAGGCCACCAGGCTTTCCACCAGGGATCCATAATTATCATGGCATCCTTAAAGGTGTTGTCTTGATGGTTCCAACATCTGTGAGATCCCAGAATTGGCATCTGTTGATTGCCTTTTCCATCTGAGAACAGGTCATATTCATGCTTCTTCCATTATGAATGAGATGCAGTGTAGATTCTGGACCATTCTCAACAATGTCAATGTTGATGTCATCCCCCTTAGCGTGAGGCCGTAAGTGTGAGTGCTGTCTCCTCTTCTAGGGATAGTTTACAAGTCTTTGTTCAGATCTGTAAGCCTTTGCTATGCTGACTACAGAGTTCAGGTATTAATCTGAGACTTAGGCTGGTGGTTCAGATTGCTGTTTCCATCCCTAAGCTTTTCCTGTATAAGTTTAGGATTATTTTGCATATGTGTTATTCACGGCTTAAACTGAGAGACTTAGAAAAAACAAAAACTGTTGCCCTTGAGTGGATTCCAACTCATAGTGACCCTATGGGACTAAGTAGAACTGCCCCATAGAGTTCCAAGGAGCCTGGAGGATTCGAACTGCTGATCTTTTAGTTAGCAGCTGTAGCCCTTAACCACTGTGCCACTAGGGTTCAAATTTCATTTTTATTTGCAAAGTCTTTACTATGCTAGTTGAGCCTATCCTACTTTTGCATAGTGCAGGGATTAGACTGAGACTTCTTTCTGTGGGCTCAAATACAGAATTAGGAGATACTTTTGTCTGGTTCTTTCTGTCCTATAGAATCTCCTCTATACCATGAGGCCTCTTTTCCTGGTTCCTCTGTTAACAATTACCTGGTTTCTGTCTGAGTTCTGGCTGGTTATGCCACTCATTAATCATCACCCAAATCAAGATACGAAACATTTCTCTCACTCTGGAAGGATCTTTGCAGTCAGCTCTAGCCTCCTTCACACCGTGGCTCCAGGCAACCACTGACGTGCATTCTCTCCACTGTTAGCCTTCGTTTCCTGAATGACCGGAGACCTGCCTTGGGAGCAAAGTGACTAGAAAAGTCAGGAGGGAAAAAGGCACCTCTGTGTGGGTCCAGTCTCCAAATTTTGTTAGTCTGTCTGTTGTTTGTTTGTTTTAATGTACTTTAGATGAAGGTTTACAGAACTAGTTTCTTATATAAACACTACCTGTATTTGTTTTATGACACTGGTTAACAATCCCACAGTAGGTCAGCACTTTCTCTTCTCAACCTTGTTTCCCTATAACTACCTTTCCTGTCCTTCCTGCCTTCTCATCCTTGCCCCTGGATTGGGGGGCCCCTTTAGTCTTGTTTTGTTTTATGGGCCAGTCCAGTCTTTGGCTGAAGGGGTGAACCTTCGGAGTGACTACATTACTGAGTATAAAGGGTGCCTGGGGCCACACTCTCAGGGTATCTCTAGTCGCTGACAGGCCAGCAAATCTGGTCCTTCTTGAGTTGGAAGTTTTTTTCTACATCTTTCTTCAGCTCCATCCTCTTTCGTTGTGATCCCTCTCAGAGCAGTCAGTGGCACCATCTAGTTATACCAGTCTGCTCCAGCACCTTGTAGATGTGGTCCGTTAGTCCTGTGGTCTCATCTTTACCCTCTGCCTTTAGTTTCCTTCATTCTTCCTTGCTCCTGAAGGGGTGAGACAGTGGAGTACCCTAGATCACAACTCACAGGCTTTTAAGACCCCAGACACTACTCACCAAAGTGGAATGTAGAACATTTTGTTTATCAGTCGTGTTACGCTAGTTGAGCCAGATGTTCCCTGGGACCATAGTCCCCACAACCCTCGGCCCAGCAGTTTGGTCCCCTGGGGGGTTTGGATGTGTTTATGGAGCTGTGACCTTGCCTTGTACAAATTGTGCCAGCTTACCCAATAGTGTATACTATCTTACCTTTCACGAAAGTTGCCACCTTGTCTATTGTCAGTCGAGCGTTTTTCCGTCCTCACCCCTCCCCTCCCTGGTGACCATCAAAGACTGTTTCTTTTTATATGTAAACATTTTTATGAGTTTTTACAGTAGGGGTCTCATACAGTATTTGACCTTTTGTGATTAACTTATTCACCATAATACCCTCCAGTTCCCTCCATGTTACGATATGGTATTCAGTTTGGGTAGCACTGTTTCTTAAATAAGACTATCTTTTCCCCATTTGATGGACTTTGGGGCCTTATTGACGATCAGGTGACCAGAGGTGACCTTCTGTTTCATTGGTCAGTGTATCTGCCATTGTACGGGTACCAGGTGTCTCTGTTTCTAAGGTATGCCCCTTGTAAGCAGTGTGTTGATGGATCCTGTGTTTCTGTCCGGTCTGTCACTTTCTTTCCGTGAGTGCACTTATGCCATTTACATTCAATCTAATTATTGATAGGTGTGAGCTTATTCCTGTCATTTTTTAGTGCTTTGGTTAATAGTCCAGCAATAGGTCAGCACTCTCTCTTCTCAACTCTGGTTCCCTATTACTAGCTTTCTTCTCCTTCCTGCCTTCTCATCCTTGTCCCTGGTTGGCATGTCACTTTAGTTGTGTTTTGTTTTATGCACCTATCCAGTCTTTGGCTGAAGTGTGAACCTCATGAGTGACTTCTGTACTGAACTGAAAGGGTATCTGGGGGCCATACTCTCAGGGTTTGTCGAGTCTCTGTCAGACCAACAAATCTGATCTTTCTTTTTGAGTTAGAATTTTGTTCTACATTTTTCTTTAGTTCTGTTTGAATGCTGGTATTTTCTTTGTTTCTCATACTCTCCTGTGCTGAATTCCTTTGGTTTGTGGATTTCTTTTTCATTTCTTTTGTTTTTGTAGGTATTGTTTTACTTGAGATGTTATGTTTTGCCCTGGCCTGCGGGGCATATCAGCTGGGGTGACCGGGGAGGAACCTGTGAAAAGATAATGAGACAAGGACACGAAGAAATGGAGGCAAGACAAAGTTCTGATCAAGCCTCAAAGGTTTTATTTTTTACAGCAGATATATATATACACAGCAGGAAGGGGAAGGATTAGGAATCGGGTGATATCTGGTGTAAGGCACTTGGAGTTTTATGATTTGTTAGGCAGGATGCCTGAACAGTGACGTGCAGGTGGTGACGTGCAGGTGGTGACGTGCAGGTGGCTTCCACGCACGCGCGTTCTCAAGGACTTCCACGCATGAGCGTTTTTCAAGGACTTTCCAAACTTCCTGTTTTTCGGGGCCTGAAGTTTTTCAAGGCTCCTGACAATGTTTTCCATTTTTATTTTGATGAATAGGTTTGTTAACTTTCTTTGTGGTTGACTTGAGCTCTTCCCAGGTTTGAACCAGTCTGTTATTATTTGATGTCACCTTGCCTCTGTTTGAAAGTTTGCTACCTACACCATTGAATTTACTCTTTCTTTTTTGGTTCTGATGTTGTTGTCACTTACAGATGAATCTCTCTGGTTCCCTGTTGTAACTTTTTTGGTTTCTTATATAGTTCTTGAGAGTTCATTTCCTGGGCTGGTATCTGACTGATACAGTCTTGAGTCCTAGATTCAGGCTGCGATCTGATAGTGTTTGTTCTCAGATCAAAAGACTCACTTTAATAATTCTTGAAAGTTTGGTTTGGTTTTTATATATTCCTTTAATTTCAGTTTATCTGGAAGTGTCCTTGTTTCACTCATATTTGAAGGAGAGTTTTTCGGTATATGTTATTCTTGGTTGACATTTTTTTTCTTTCAAGATTATATATACCCAAATATATATTTGTTGTTGTTAGGTCACGTGGAGTTGGTCCCAACTCACGGTGACCCTATGCATAACACAATGAAACACTGCCTAGTCTCGCACCATGTCCACAATTGTTTTTATGCTTAAGCCCATTGTTGTGGACACGTGTCAGTTCATCTCATCAAGGGTCTTACTCTTTTTCACTGACCCTTTACTTTGCCAAACATGGTGTCCTCCTCCAGGGACTCATCCTCCTGACAACATGTCCAAAATATGAAAGATGCAGTCTTACCATCTTTGATTCCAAGGAACACTCTAGTTGTACTTCTTCCAGAACAAATCTGTTGGTTCTTTTGGCAGTCCATGGTACAGTGAACATTCTTCTCCACCACCACAATTCAAAGGCATCAATTCTCTTGCCCATAAGTCATAACGAAGGTCCACTCTTCAGACACGAATGGATTGGACTTGGTGATGCAGAGTGACCATATATTGGATGCGCTTTATGGTTCTGTGCATCTATAGGATATCATCCTGCTGACCTCTGGCTGGAGGAAGGAGAGTGGGTGGAGAGGAAGGGAAAGAAGACTGTTGGGAGGATGAGGCATAGATGGAGCAGAGAGGAATAGTGTGCTGTCACCGGGCAGGGAGAGCAGTGGAAGCTGCATATAGGTGAGCATCTAAATTTATATGGGAATGTACATTTTCACTCAGTCATTAAAAAAAAAAAAAAAAGGCATTAATTCTTCTTCTGTCGTCTTTGTTCATTGTCTCACTTTTGCATTCATGTGATGTGATTGAAAATGCCATGGTTTGGGTCAGGCGTGCTTTAGTCTTCAAGGTGACATCTTTACTTTTCAATACTCTAAAGAGATCCTTTGCAGCAGATTTTCCCAGTGCAATACATCTTTTGACTTCTCAACTGCTACTTCAGTGAGTATTGACTGTGAACCCAACTAAAATGAAATCTTTGACAACCTCAGTCCTTTCTCTATTTATGACACTGTTGCTTACTGGTTCAGTTATGAAGATTTTTGTTTCTTTGATGTTGAGGTGCAATCCCTACTGAAGGCTGTGGTCCTTGATCTTCATCAGTAAGTGTTTCAAATCTTCTACACTGTCGTCTGTGTAACTCAGGTTGTTAATGAGTCATCTTCCAATCCTGGTGCCTTGTTCTTTGTATAATCCAGCTTCTCGCATCATTTGCGTGGCATACACATTGAAAAAGTATAGTGAAAGGATACATCTCTGACTCACACCTTTCTTGACTTTATACCATGCAGTGCCTCTTTGTTCTGTTTGCACAGCTGCCTCTTGATCCGTATACAGATTCCTTAAGAGCACAATTAAGTGTTCTGAAATTCCCATTCTCCACAGTGTTAGCCATGATTTATATGATCCACACGGTCAAATGCCTTTATATAGTCAATGAAACATAGGTAAACATCTTTCTGTTATAATAATTCTATTCTTTCCATCTTCTTTTGGAGTTCCCTGAGTCGTTGAATAGTTTCCCTGTAGAATCCTTCACTGTTGTAACTTGAGGCTTGAATATTTTCTTCAGCTCTCTCAGCTTGAGAAATGCAGAATGTGTTCTTACCTTCTGGTTTTCAACGTGCAGTTCTTTGCTCATGCCATTGTAATACTTTATTTTGTCTTCTCAAGGTGTTCTTTGAAATGTTCTGTCTAGGTTTTTTACTTCACCATTCCTTCCTTTTGCTTTAACTGCTTGACATTCGAGAGCAAGTTTCAGAGTGTCTTCTGGCATCCAGTTTGGCCTTTTCTTTCTTTTCTGTCTTTTTAATGACCTCTTGCTGTCTTCGTGGATGATGTCGTTGGTATCATTCCACAATACATCTGGTCTTCTTGGTGATTAATGATCAACATATCACATCTGTTCTTCAGATGGTCTTTAAACTTAGATATACTCAAGGTCTTACTTTGGCTCTGTGGACTTGTTCTAGTTGTCCTCAGTTTCAGTTTAAATTTGCAGATGAGCCATTGATGATCTGTGCCACAATTAGCAGCTGGTCTTATTCTCACTGCTGATATGAAGCTTTTCCATTGTCTTTTTCCACAGATGCAGTTGATTTGGTTCCTGTGTATTCCATCTGTTGAGGTCCATGTGTACAGCTGTCATTTGTGTTGGGTAAAAAAGGTATTTGCAATGAAGAACTCATTACTCTTGCAAAAGTCTGTCATGTGATCTCCAGCATTATTTCTGTCTCCAATGCTGTATTTTCCAACTACAGACACTTCTTTGTTTCCAACTTTTGAATTCCAGTTCCCAGTAATTATCAGTGCACCCTGATTGCATGTTCCATCAATTTCAGACTGCAGAAGCCAGTAAAAATCTTCAATCTCTTCATCTTTGGCCTTAGTGGTTGGTGTATTAAGTTTGAATAATAGTCGTATTAACTGGCCTTCTTGTAGGTGTATGTGTATTATCCTATCACTGACAGCATTGTACTTCAGTACACGTCTTGAAATGTTCTTTTTGATGATGGGTGCAACACCAGTTCCTCTTCAAGCTTTTACTCCCAGCATAGTAGACCATATGATTGTTGGATTCAAAATGGCCAATACCAGTCCATTTCAGCTCACTAATGCGTAGAATGTTGATGTTTAGGTATTCCATTTCATTTTTAACGATTTCCAATTTTCCTCAGTCCATGCTTCATACATTCCATGATCTGATTATAAATGGATGTTTGCAGCTGTTTCTTCTTATTTTGAGTTGTGCCACATCAGCAAATGAGGATCCCACAGGCTTTATTCCATCAACAACATTAAGGTTGCCTCTGCTTTGAGGAGGCAGCTCTTCCCCAGTCATCTTCAGTGCCTTCTAACCTGGAGGGGCTCATTTTCTGGCACTATGTCTGACAATGTTTCTCTGCTATTCGTAAGATTTTCCCTGGCTAATTCTTTTCAGAAGCAGGCTGCTGGGTCCTTCCTCTGTGTGTGTGTGTGTGTATCTGTATATGTTTATATAGATACATATTTACATATAAAATTACATTGCCTTATTGCCTGCATGGTTTCAGCGAAGTAATCAGAGCACAGTCTTACTGTTTCTCCTCTACGTGTGACTTTTTGTTTTTCTCGAGCTGCTCTCAGAATTTTTTTCTGTCTTTGGTTGTAGTGAGTGTGATTATGAAATAACCTTGGTTATTTTATTTTAGAGTCTATCCTATATGGGGTTGTTGAGCTTTTTTGATGATCACTTTTTCATCTTTCATGATATTAGGGAAGTTTTCTGTCAGCAGTTATTTTATGATGCTTTCTGTTTTCTCCCCCATGTTGTGGAACTCCAGTGACTCATAAATTGTTGCTTTTGACTGTGTCCCACATAATTCTCAGGGTTTCTTCATTTTGTTCTTCTTTCTGATTTTTTTCCATAGTTGTATCCAAGTGTTTAGTTTCACTGATCCTGTCTTCCATCAGTTCAGACCTGCTCCTCAGCCCTTCCATGACACTGTCCATTTCTGAAATCTTGTTGCTTATCTTCTGGATTTCTAACTGTTTTTGGATTATTTCTAGTTGTGAATTTATTTTGGCATTTTGTTTGTGTATTGTTTTCCTGAGTTGTTCAATAAATTTGCCTCTTCCATGTTTTTGTTTTTTCCTCATTTTTGTCTGCTCTCTGATTCAACTCTTGAATACCTCTGAATACTAGAGACTTGAATTTGGTAATTCTAGTGGTAATTCTGTTGGCAAGTCACCTGGTGTTTTATTTTGGACACCTACTGGAAGCATGGAAACCCAGGTGGTGCAGTAGTTAAGTGTTATGTCTGCTAACCAAAAGGTTGGCAGTTTGAGTCCACCAGGTGCTCCTTGGAAACTCTGTGGGGCAGTTCTACTTTGTCTATAGGGTCTCCATGTGTTGGAATCAACTCAACAGCAGTGGTGGGTTACTGGAATCATCCTGTCCTGGATTTTTTTAAGTATGTTTCCATATTGGGCCACTGAGCAGTGTTTTTCTTTATTGGATTGTAGATCTGTGTGTTTCATCCTGCTTTTTTGTTTTATTTGGTTATGTCAGAGCAGGAGATCTGTGCATTCTTTGTTGTTCACTGTACTTTTGACCTCCTTGTGTGATGGGCAGAGCAGATTGCTCGGCTGTGGTACAGCAAGGCAGGTCGAGTTGAAGGGAAGGGTCTGGGATGTGTTGCCTGTGACACGTGTTAGGACTGACCGGGCAGGCCAGAAATCAGTCCTAGGCAGCTTCCAGAAGGCTATGCCTGTTCTACTTGGGGGTGCAGGTACATGGGAAGGATCAGGGAGGCTGAGATGTGTGGAGCTAAGATGGATATGGAAAAAAGAAGAAAGAGGAAAGAGAAATCAGAGCCCAAAGTGAACAGCAACAAAAGAGTGTTAAGGGAGCTTGCCATTGGAGTGGAGAGATGAGAATCTGAGAAATGGAGAAAAGCAATAAGATAGAAAAAAAAGAGGAAAAGAAAAAATATAACTAGTTAAAACTCTGGAAAGGAAATGAAAGGGCCCCAGGGGCCCAACCAGTGCTTCTGTGAAGACCAGAGAAGCATCTCCCAGGCTGTGCTGTGTAGCATGGCTAGCCAATAACTCCATGTGGGCAAATAGCCATGTTGCAGAGGTGAAATACCAAGACAAGTCAGTGAGACAGATGGAGAGTCAAGTATGTGAGAGGGAGAGATGACACCAGGAAGTGCCCCATCATAAAAGACAAGTTAAAGGAACTCATGGTTAGTGTGATTGACAGAATGGAATTAGTGCACTACAGATAGACCATTGCACTGTCTACGTTGGTCAGTCCCATTGAATTCCATGTGACATCCCAGAATAAGCACTGAGGAGTAGCTATGATTGAGAGTGCTTTGGCAGCCTTTTAGAATATAGCTACAGAGAAGTGGCAAGGAATTAGGGTCCGGGGTGCATTTAAATCATTAGAGAAATAGTTGCCTCAGTGTGACTGAGTTTAAAAATGAGTCAAAAGTAGAGGGTTTGCTAGGAACACTGCAAGAAACAAATTTTGAGAGTAGCAGTGAGAATTTAGCATGAATTTATAGTACTTTTTAAAAAGTATATTAAAGAGGAAGACCCTCAGCAAGATGGATTGACACAATGGCTGTAGCAATGGACTCTGCATAGCAGATACTGTGAGGATAGCACAAGACTGGACAATACTTTATTCTCTTGTGCGTATGGTCACTGTGAGTTGGAGTTGACTCGACAGCTCCTAACAACAACAATAGTGATATATGGGCTCAAATTTTTTAATTAAATTTATTTAATTAATTGTTGTTATTCTGGCTTGGCTTATTGAGAATATATGTAGCAAAAACATGCCAATTCAAGTTTGTACATGTAGAATTCAGTGACATTAGTTACATTCTTTCAGCTGTACACTCTCACCTCCTTTACTGAGTTGTTCATCCCCCATTCACATAAACTGATTGCACCATAAGGTACTTTCCAAACCCTGGTGGATAAGTGCTACGTCGGCTAACCACACGGTTGGCAGTTCGAATCTACCAGGTACTCTTTGGAAACTCCATGGAGCGTGGAGCAGCTCTGCTGTGACCTATAGGGTCACTGTGATTTGGAATCAACTTGACAGCAGTGAGTTGTTGGGTTGGGTTCAGTTGGGTTTGAGGTACCTGTCTAATCTTTCAGGTTCCTGTTGTCAGTTTGATCCCATGTCAGGAAAAAAAAAAAAAAAAAAACCTGCTGCTGTTAAGTCAATTGACTCAAGGCAATCCTACAGGGCAAAGTAGAACTGCCACACAGAGTTTCCAAGGAGCAAACTGTTGACCTTTCACTTAGCAGCTGAGGTCCTATCTGTTGCTCCACCAGGACTCAGGCAGACATTCTTGACCAATTAAGAGTCATTTGGCTTTAAGAAGACTTCAGGAGATATTTTTTGTTTAGTGTTCAAAGATTATCTCAGGGCAATAGTTTCAGCCACCCCTCGCCTTTCAGTTTGTCATTCTGTGGGGACTTGCATCTTGCTGTGATGTTGGACGCTAAGCCATCAGTATTTCAAATACCAATAGGAACACCCAGGTGGGCAGATTTCAACTGCACGTGACTGGTCAGTGTTTTTTTTCTGTTGTACGTGGGGTTACTATGAGTCGGAACCACCTGGGTGGCACCTAACAAGAAGTATCTCCATTTTTCTGCTTCTGGTGCTTCTTTTGGCCCACTGAGCCCAACACGGTGGCCGTACCTCTGTGAAGTCATTGATGAAAAACTCGAGCGTGCTGGTATGTTCTTAGCAGTTTATGAGACTTAGACATTAGCAAACTCACTTTGCCAACTGTTGGAGAGTGAGATCAATTTTTTTTTTACCTGATTTGACCTAATTGTGAAAATCCACTGTTACAGTATTTCTATACCAAGAAAATAAGAAAGTTATAAATAAGAATTGTCATGAACTGTAAAGCAGTGATATCCGTGAATGATAACACCTTGAAAAATGGAAAAATACAAAAATTAGAGAAATTGGGCGTTCCTTCTTACCACTAATGATTGTGTTTGAATCATTTCCAGCTGACTCTATTGGTGATCTGGTTTTCCCACGGACTACACAGATACTGTTGGAATATCAGCTAGGGAGATGGGTACCACGTCTTCGTGAACCACGAGACCTCTATGGTGTCTCTTCTTCTGGCCCACTGAGCCCAACACGGTGGCCATACCACTGTGAAGTCATTGATGAAAAAGTCCAGCATATTGGTATGTTCTTAGCAGTTTATGAGACTGAGACGTTAGCAAACTTACTTTGCTAACTGTTTTAGCCTGCTAGTGCTGTTTTAACAGAAATACCACAAGAAGATGGCTTTCAAAAGAGAAATTTTATTCTGTCGCAGTCCAGTAGGTTAAAGTCCAAATTTAGGGTGTCAGCTCCAGGGGGAGGCTTTCCTTGATAAATCTAGAGGAAGATCCTTATAGTCAGTCTTCCCCTGGACTGGAAGCTTCTGAGGCACCAGGACCCTGGTCCTTCCCAAAAGATGTGCTCGACTTCTGGCACAGTTTCTTGATGGTTTGAGGTCCCACAGTCTGTCCGCTAATTTCTTTCCTTTATATCTCAAGAGAATGTCTCAAAGCACAAAACAATCTAAGACATTGACTCCTGCCCCAACCAACACAACTGCTGCCCACCCGCCCTCAGGATCATCACAGAGGCAGGACCTAGAACATGGAAGACATCACACAATACCAGGAGTCATGGCCTAGGTAAATTGCTACAGATTTGGGGGGAACACAGTTCAATACACGACAGCAGCCTTCATTTTAACGAGATTCATGACATTAAATAGGCATTCTAGTAGAGATGTAACATGGGGAATGAACGCAGTCTGTGATTTTCTGGTAGCTACATTTCAAAAGCTAAAAGGAAACAGGATTCATGTAAAGATGTATTTTATTTAATCCCAAATATCCAAAGTATTTTATATTCTTTCTTTTCCTACTAAGTCTTTGAAATCTGTTGTGCATTTACGCTTACAGGGAAGGCAGTGCAGAGGGGCCACAGTTCAGGTGCTGTACTTAAATAAAGGAGTATGGACTGAGCTTTAGTAGTTGTAAACGTTCTAAACGGCAGGGTTGTGGTGTTCCCAGGCCAGTTCATACACTGGGTGAAGCCACCCACAGCTCTGCCAGAACTGCTGAGGGCGGTGCTCTTCCTCTTTTGCTTCTCTTGCCTTTTTTCTTTGTCTTACCTCTCTGTCTTGCTGCTCTTTCACTCCATCTTTATTCTCTTTTGCATCTTTCTCTCTCGGTTTTTCTGTTTCTTGTTTCATGTCACTTTTGTCCTTCTGTCTCAGTTTTCTCTCGTTTCCCCCTCCTACATGTTTTCTGGAGAGGGCCTTTTGGTTATCTTTTGGGGTTGGTTTGGATGAGTTTAACTTTGGGTCTCTTAGTGTGACCACTTCAGCCCCCAAGTCCACAGGCAGGCTTGAGGGAAGTGGACCACTCCCTACCTTCACCTTGTCAGCAGTTGCCTGAGTCACCTCAGTGGCTCAGGGTAGGGGAGGTTCTCCAGTCCCCTCAGGGTTGCTTGCAGATCTGCACGTAACTCTGCTGAGGTCCTCTCGAAGGAGAGCAGATGTATTTCTTGACTCTTATCTTGAAATAGCAAACACATTTCCTTGCTGAAATTGTACATTGTACAACCCAATGTACAACCCTGCCGTTTAGAATGTTTACAACTACTAAAGCTCAGTCCATACTCCTTTATTTAAGTACAGTTTCAGTTTAAGTACAGTTTAAGTACTTAAACAATTTCAGCAAGGAAATGTGTTTAAGAGCAATTCAATTTCCAGGCACAGTATTTCAGATCTCTGGGATGTTAACAGCTTTTGGGGCCCTGTGACCCACCCAGACCACGTTAAGGGAGGTGGCCCTGCAGTAGGTACGAAGGAATACTCTCACAGTGTGTCTCCTGGGTCTCCAGAGCTGTGAATGAAGTGCTCACACCACTTGCTGACAGCCTGTGTGAGGATGGCCTTGCTGGATGAAAGCCTCCCTTGGGGCCCTGCCACTGCTCTCTCATTCACAATCTGTGTCTTTCAAGCATCGGCAAACCTTCTCAGTTCTCGGGCCACCCACAGTGTCACCACGTCCTTCATGGAAGAATCAGAGCTTGCCCTTGTCCCCTGTGGCTTTCTTCACTTTGCTGTTGCCTCAGAAGGCCCACCTCCCACAGCCCAGCGCGGGGTCTTGGACCTTGCATTCTTCCACTTGATTGTTGTAAAACTTTCACAACTTCAGATACTTGAAAGAAGTCAAAGCTCCACTAAACATTCTCGTGTATGACTTATATTCAAAGCAGGAAATACAGTGCAGCATGAGGGAGAGGTGTGGGGTGAGCGCTGGTGTCCCTGCAGGTCCTCCAGTGTCCTTACTCGCACATGCACAGACTTGTCTTCAGAGTGAAACACCAAGATCTGGAGAAGAATCTTACCTTCAGATAACCTCGAGGCAGAAGTCCCGGGCAGGCTTGTCTGCCCCTCTGGACATGGAGTCCAGCCAGGCTGTCCTACCGGTTGTACCCTTAGAGAGCCATCACTGAGCAGAGTGACCCTCGGGGGCAGCCAGGGGAGTTTGGGACTTCACAGAGCACATTGTAAATTTCAACATTCTTGCTGTGACCAGTAGTCAGCCTTCCTGGAGATAAAAGCCAGAGCTCTCCAGTTCCGCAGTAAACTAACTCTGCCCTGCCCCACCGTCTGTCTTCAAAGTTCTTCCCTGTCGGCTCATACCCACCAGACTCCTTTTTTCATAAGCCAGTGCATTAGATTTCATCAAGTGTCTGAACTGTTATGTCTCTAACTGCTACCCCATTAAGAATTTTAGATGTTTCCTTTGAGTGGGTCAGGCACACCTTAGTCTTCAAGGTGACATCGTTGCTTTTCAGTGCTTTAAAGAGGTCTCTTGAGGCAAATTTGCCCCGTGCAATGTATTGTTTAATTTCTTCACTGCTGCATCCGTGGGCATTGATTGTGGATCCAAGTCAGAGGAAATCCTTGACAACCTCAGTCTTTTCTCCTTGTATCTCCTTATATCATTATATTGCTTGTTGGCCCAGTTGTGAGGGTTTTTATTTTATGTTGAGGCATAATACATAATACATATGAAGGCTAGGGTCTTTAATATTAGTAAGTGCTTCAGGTCATCTTTGCTTTCAGCAGGCAAGATCTGTGTCGTCTGCATAATCACAGATTGTTAGTAAGTTTTCCTCCAATCCTAATGCTACCTTCTTTTTCATATAATCTGGCTCCTCAGATTAGTTGCTCAACATACAGACTAAATGAATACAACTCTGATATATACCTTTCTTGGTTTTAAACCATTCCACATTCCTGTGTCCTGTTCAAATGATTGCCTCCTAGTCTTAATACAAGATCCTCATGAAATCAAAAAACCTAAACCCTATTGCTATCAATCAATTCCAACTCATAGCAACCCTGTAGGACAGATTAGAATTGCCCAATAAGGTTTCCTAGGAGCACCTGGTAGACTAACTAACTAACTAACTTTTGATTAGCAGCCTGAGCTCTTAATCACTGCACCACCAGGACTCTGGTTCCTGATGAGCACAATTAATTGTTCTGAAATTTTCGTTGTTATCAGTGCTATCCGTAATTCTTTATGATCTACATGGTCAAATGCCATTGCATAAGTCGATAAAACACATGTAAATGTCTTTCTGGTATTTTCTGCTTTCAGCCAAGATCCATCTGACATCAGCAGTTGCATTCCTCATTCCACATCCTCTTCTGAATTCAGCCTGTATTTCTGGCGATTCCTTGGTGATGTAGTGTTGCAGTCTCTTTTGAATGATCTTTCCTTGTGGGTGATATTACTCATACTGTTCAATCGTTTCTGTCCCCTAGGGCTTCCAAGGAGTGGCTGATGATTCCAGCTGCCAGCCTTTTGGTCAGCAGTCTTGGCTCTTAACCACTGTACCACCAGGGCTCCGAATTTTGAAATTAACCACTTTTTATTCCTTCTCATTTTTAAATTATTGTATCTGTTTTCATTGTACAACTACAGCATCTTGTAGTAATGCACTTACATCATCTCAGTACTTTATACTGAACAGTGCTTTATACTGTTCTTCACTAAATAACTGCTGCTTAAGGAAGATGTTAAATAATAGTGGTAACTTCATTTTGCTCCTCCCCTTAATGGGAATGCTTTTATATTTTCTCATTATGCAAAATGTTCGCTTTTGGTTTGAAATATATTTTGTTTTGATTCTATTGAGGAAGTGTTCATTCAGTCTTATGTAATTCCACAGAAACCCTGGTGGTGTCGTGGTCAAGAGCTACAACTGCTAACCAAAAGGTCGGCAGTTCAAATCCACTAGGCGCTCCTTGGAAACTGTATGGGGCAGTGCTGCTCTGTCCTGTAGGGTTACTGTGAGTCAGAATCAACTCAGTAACCATGGGTTTGAGTGGGTATGTAATTAAGAGACTTTACAATGAAGATTTACTAACTTATTCAATGTTTTTTCAATAGCTTTGCAGAGGAAAGATCATAGTGCTGTTCTCATTTGACCTACTGTGTGCTGAATCAGACTTCTTAACACTGAACTGACTCTATATTCCCAGAATGAAGTGTATTTAGTCATTGGGCATTATTTTTAGTGTTGCTGAATTCTAACTGGTAATATTTTATACAGAATTTTTGCTTTGATATTTATTAATTAGATTTGTAGTTTTCTTTCATACTTTTTTCAGTTATTATAAATCTTATGCAGGGTTCCTTCTGTATGTTCTAGAACAGTGTAAATGATTCTGTAGTTAACTGTTCTTTTAAAGTTTGGTAGAATTCCCGTAAAACCATCTGTGTTTGTTGTTGTTGTAGAAAAGCAAAAGATTGTTATTGGAAAGCATCTGTTTCTCCTTTGGTAGTGGTCTTCATTTTGTGTTTGTTTGTTGCCAGCATTTGGTATTGTCACTGCTTTTAATTTTAGCCATTCTGATAGGTGGGTAGGGATATCTCCTTTTGGTTTTAACTTGAAATGCCCTGGTTACAAATGATGATGAACATCTCCTTGTGCTACTTTACCATTTGTGTATGTTCTTCAGTCAGCTGTCTATTCAGATCTTTTGCCCATCAGAGTTCTTTGTGTATTGAGGAAACAAGCTCTTTATCAGCTTTGCATATATATTTTCTTGATCTGTGCATTATCTTTTCATTCTCTTAACAGTATCTTTCATGAAGCAGAAGTTACTAATTTTAATGAAGTTCATTTTATTCTTGTATGGATTGTACTTTTGATGTTGTATCTAAAAATTCATTGACAAACTCAAGGCCACCTAAGTTTTTTCTCCTATGTTATCTTTTAGAAGTTGTACAGTTTTATGTTTGACATTTATGTCTGCACTCCATTTGGAGTTAAATTTTGTGAAAGGCAAAGAATCTGAGTCTAGGTTCTTCTTGTTTTGAGCCATCCGTTGACTTGCCTTTAATCCTTTCTCAAAAACCAGTTGACTCTGTAGGGGTCTGTTCCTGGGCTTTCTCTCCTGTTCCACTGATCACTTTGTCTGCTGTTTCACCAGCACCACACCTGTCTTGATTACTGGCTTTATAGTAAGTCTTGAAGTTGAATAGTGTCATTCTTCCAACTTTGCTCTTCAGTCATTTAAACCCAAACAAAAGCTGTGTGGATCTTTTAAGTCCATCTTGGAGCTGTTAATTTTTAAGTTTCCTTCGATAAAAGGATCACAGACATACTGTAAATGTA
The DNA here is from genome assembly GCA_028571685.1 of Heterohyrax brucei. NCBI lineage: Eukaryota > Metazoa > Chordata > Mammalia > Hyracoidea > Procaviidae > Heterohyrax > Heterohyrax brucei. Next base: position 13,953,254 of record CM053147.1, on the reverse strand, counting down.
TTTCACAGATACAGATTTACCATTGTGAAGACGCTGTCCAAAATATGAACTTACTGAATTTTTGAAAAAGCAATGTTCCATTGTCAGTACAAAGAACAGTAATACTTACAGATTGGAACTGAATGCGAAGTGAGCAGACGAAGGCAGGCAGGGCTGGGAGGAGGGAGACCAGTGCACGAACAGAATACCTTAAAACAGAACGCTTGCTCTTCTGTATAAGAGCTGCACTCTAAACTTATTTTTAGAGTTTACATGTCCAGGCTTGCAAGCTAAACTGGTAGTTTGAGCTTCAGGGAGTTGATTTTTTTCCTCTCCTTAAAGAAAATGAAGTGTATACTTCATTTTCTGTAGGGTAGATGGCGTCTAGTGTTGTCCCAGAGACTGGCCTCCCAACCAGCTCTCAGGCCCATGGAGAAAGGTGCTAAAACCAAAGTTTAAAAACTTCACAAGGTGGTCAGAGAGACCTGGGGATGATGTAGTGTGCATATCACACAGCAGCAGCCCTGATGATCCAGTGGTTAAGAGCTCAACTGCTAACGGAAGGGTTGGGGCTGGAAATCCACCAGCTACTCCTTGGAAGCCCTACAAGGCGGTTCTACTCTATCCTATAAGGTCGCTGTGAGTCATAATTGCTCATCAGGCTTGGTTTTGGTTTTATCACGTGGCAAATGCTGGAGTGAGTGTTCCTTCTGGCAACATGGCTTTGCCCTCGAGAATGCGGCACTATTTTAGTACCTCAAGAGTTTGCAGCTTTGAGAGAGCTGGAAAAGAATACAAGCAGTTATCTGAGTTCTCTTGAGATGGTGATAACCACCACCTTCAAATAGTTTTCTGGACATCAGACATCAACCAGTCTGACAAGAGATTCTGATGATCTAAGGATTCTAAAGGAATATAGAGCTTGACATTAAAAATAGCTGCAAAAATTACCACTAGGTAATAATCAAGAAGGGTCTATATCAGGAACCCCTGTGGATGTTCAAATCCGTTACGTATGACATTCTTGAATGTTTCAGAAAGTCTGGGAAAACTTCATTTGCAGCCCAGATCCCTGCTTATCAGTCCTGGCTCTGGAGCAGATTTTTGCAATGAAGAGATTGTCAGACGTAAAGCATGTATGGCACTTAACCAGTGTTTACATCATTTAAATTTAAGGACTGTATGGACAAGATTCCCATCTGAGTTCATTTATTTATCCATCCATTCATCCATCCATCTGGTCTACCAGCATTTAACTGACTGTCTGCTGTTGTGCTTGAGATGCAATACAAATAACAGCTTTAGTGGGTATGGGACTGGGAAGAACAAAACTAGATTGATTGTCAAAACATAGCCCTCAGTGAGAGTGCTCCAGAAACGCTGACTGCAGCATTGGCCTTTATGTATAAGTGCTTTCTCCAGTTCTTAAGATAGAGTTTCATGTGTCCTTACATTCGGCTTCGATGGCACTTGGCTGGCTACAATAAGGATATTTTTACTAATAAGTGCTGGTTGAAACTTAAAGAACATAAGCAGAAATTAATGAACTCTCTAATTTTCTCTTGGGAAGTCTGTCTGCTATGTGACTTTTGACAGCAAGCAGACACACATGGCAGATAGCTGAAATTCTGTGTGTTCAGAACAGATGCTATGTTAGTTTGATGAATTATTAAATTTTACTTGCATTGATTAAGGTTTTCAGTTAATGTCTCACTTTTTAATCATAATTTGCTGTTTGTCTGGTTTTTTATTATCTGTTCAGTTGGTTTTCTATTGTTCAGTTAACCCTACAAAATATAGCAGTTCATTTGCATCAGAATTCTAGTTTGTGCTTTTCTGCACAAGTAATACTTGTTTCTCATCACCAAATTCTTGTTCCACTAGGACTTGGCAATGATAAGGGTAGCTGAGCTAAGAAGTCACGTATTCCCATCAGCTAGGTCACACCAAAGGTGTCTGAACAGTGAGTGAAGACAGTGTACTCTTGTATTGCTAAAGAAGATGGCCCCTTCCTTTCAGGAAGAAAAAAGAAATTTGACTTGCTTACGAGCTTAGAGAACAACTATTATCAACCACAAAGCTACAGATTCTCTTTGTGGTTGATAAAGAGAGGATAAAATATGGGGCAAAGATTCCACAGATGGGACAAAAAAGGTATCAAGAGCTTAGGAAAAATAGTAATTAGAGTTGTAAATGAGTGCAAAATAATCATGAATCAGTCAACATAATACAGAGCAGGGTGGAAAGGCGATGTCATGGATGTTACCGTGTGACAACGTTAAGATCATTTCCAGTGAACCCTTGGTAAAACCCAGGCCCCCGTAAACACTGCATTTCAGCCTAGATCTACCAATAAACATATTCGAAAACATATATATATTTTTTTCCTGGCAGACTGGACTCCTCCTTATCCTGAGCTGGTGTACACCCCTACAGGCCTGGAGACAGAGCCCCTTTATCTCAACTCCAAGGATGACGTTGTGGTGTATCTCGCTGAAGATGGTGGGCACACAGTGAGGCATAATACTGTAAAACATGCTTTGGTACCTGGGTCAATCTCTTAGTTATATTTGTTTTGCTGTTTATAGTGGGTGTAAGTGGGCTTTTATGAGTTTTAAAATATGTATACACTTACATAACCAATAGCACTACCAACCAACAAATCTTCAGCAAGTCTTCCTGTGCTTCCTGTTACCCATCCGTGCTCTGGTACTCCAGTCAGTCGTATTCTCTTGATGGAGTCGCACATAATTCTTAGGGTTTCTTCATTAAAAAAAAAAAAATTATTTTAGCTGATTTTCATCAAATACGTTGTTGTCAAGTGCCTTCCTTGTCTTCAGTCTCACTGATTCTGACTTCCATTGCCCCAGTTCTGCTCCTTTGACACTCTGTTGAGTCGTCCATTTCTGAAGTGTTGATCTCCTGAATTTCTGTTTGCTGTCTGTCTGTGTCTTCTGCAGCCTGTCCAGTTTATTACTGTGCATCATCCTTTGCTGTCAACTTAAGTTTCCCAGTTGCTGTGCTGTGTCTCTCCTGGCTTGTTCTGCATTTTGGCTGATCTCCTTCCTGATGTCTTACAGAGTTCTCTCTGTTAATCTTGTGTATTCTACAGCTAGGAACTCCAGTATGTTCTCTTCATCTGGAAGATTTTTTGATTCTTTGTTTTAGGAGCTTGCTGGAGCCATTATGGTCTGCATTTTAATGTGATTTGTTACTGACTTTTGTCTCTGAGCTATCAGTAAGTTATTGTATTTGTTTTGCCAGCACTGCTGTCAAGATTTGGAATACTTTGGTCACCCCTGAAATTTCTCCCTACTCCCTTCTAGTCAGTCTCCAGCCCCAGGCAACTACTTTTCGAATTTATCATCACCAGAGGTTACTCGTGCCTGCTTTTCCATTTCATATTAAATGCGTTCATTCAGTATGTACGTTTTTGTGTCTGGCTTCTTTGACTCAGCGTAGTGTCTTTTAGATTCATGCATGTGTGTATCAGTGGTTGATTATTTTATATTGCTCAATAGTATGTTATCAATCTGTATCACAATTTATGGACACTTAGGTTATTCACAGTTCAGGACTATTACAAATAAAATGGTCATAAACCTTTACATGCAAGTCTTTTGGGGAATGGATGTTTTCATTTTTCTTGGCTAAATACGTAGAAGCGGAATTGCTGCATTACAGGTTAAGTATGTATTTAGCAGCCTAAGAAAGTTTCTTAAAGTGTCGCAAAGTGGTTGTATCACTTCACACTCCCACCAGCAGCATATGGGAGTCCCAGTTGCTTCTCACTTTCTCTGGTGTTGTCAGTCTTTTTAATTTTAGTCACTTTAATGGACAGGAAGTGGAATTTATCATGAGTTTAATTTGTGCCTCGTTAATGACTAAGGATGTTGAGTACCTTTTCATGTGTTTGTTGGTTCTTCACATATCTTCTTTTGTGAAGTATATCTTCAAATATTTTGCCTATGTGCTCTGGAGTTGTCTTTTTATGACTGATATATATTCAAGATGCAAATCTTTTGTCCAATACTTTATTGTGAATATTTTCTTTCAGCCTGTGGCAGGCCTTTTCTTATTTAGAACATCTTTTGGTGAGTAGGACCTTTACATTTTGATTAAGTCAGTTACTAGTTGTCTTTGTTTCAAGTTGAATACAGTCTGTGTCTGTTTAATAAATCTTTGCCTTTCCCAAAGGTCACCTACACATTGTTCTAGAAACTTTGTAGTTTCAGCTTTTATACTTATGTCTGCATTCCTCCTTGAATCCTTTTTTGTGAATTGCTTAAGATAGGAGCCAGGGTTCATCTTTTTAACCCAGTAGGTTATACAGTTGCCTAGCTGCCTGTACTGAATGTCAGTTATCCATTTATGTGTGTGTCTGTTTCTAGACTTGTCATTCTGTTCCATAATCTGTTGATTCTTATGCTAATACTACCATTATTACACTTCTGCCTCTGCAGTCTACTTAGGTATTAATATAGCTACTTGAACTTTCTTTTGATAGAAATTTCTGTTCAACATATGATCATGCATGTGATGTTGCATGTTTTCTGTCTTTCCGTTATAGCCTTCAATATACTAGTCACACTTATTTAAAATTTCCTATCTGATCGCTGTTAACATCTTTATCGTATTTAAGGCTAGTTATATTGATGGCTTTGCCTTTTGATGGTGTGTTGGGGGGATTTTCCATACTTCTTTGTATGCTTTGTAATTTTTTTTTTTGTTCAAAAGCTGGACATCTTTTGTAGGTCAATAGAGACATAGGCAGAGGTCTATCTACAAACAAAAAGCACCTCCAGCACTTAGTATTAAACGGTTGAATGATCTGTCACAGAGAGTGATGGAAGCTGCGATGGCCAATGGGAGCTACTCATTGGCACCATCCTCAGGCAGTGCTGGGGCATATGCCTTACCTGCTGTACCTTAGTTATGCCTTTGGACATAGGTAAATAGGTTTTATTTGGGGAAATGTGTAAAACTTCCCAGGTGCTAGGCCTTTAGTTTTTGTGTGATTTGGGGGTGGAGAGGTTATTCAGTCTAGTCAGGAGTTGAGCCACACAATGTAGATCTATATAAATTAGTGTCATTACCTTCATTTTTCTGTCTTTAATGACCTGGTAATTATACATGTGCTGTAACTCCAAACTGCATTTACAACAGCCTGTGTACTTAAGATAAGGCATGATACCTCTGTGGTCTTCTCTCATCAGCTTACAAAGAGCCCTGTTTTGTATATTCCCGAGTTGGGGGCAACCGAACACCCCTGAAGCAGCCTGTGGATAACTGTGACAACACTTTGATGTTTGAAGCAAGGTTTGAGAGTGGTAACCTACAGAAGGTAGTCAAAGTGTAGGTTTTAATTGCTTTTATTTAAGGAGTTAGACCATCAACTGTACACTAAAGTTCTTACTATACATTACTGAATATAAATATAAACGTTAATGAGAGGTTATTACAGGGATAGAAGGTGCAAAACTAAGATTCTTAGTTCAAATGGTTTTGAGAACTGTGAATTTAATTTAAGCAGGATATTATATATGGCTAATGTGCATCAAGAAACACACACACATACACAAAGTGCTTCTGAAACTTGTCATGGACTAGTTCTTGGGATGAGTGTTCCACAAAATATCCTTTAGAAATAGATTGCCCAAGACCATTCTTTTTTTTTTTAAGTTTATAATGACACATTTTAAACATGCAGTAAAGTACAGAGAATACTACAATTCTATATAACTACTATATACCAATTACTTGGACTCAGCATCTATCAAGATTTAGGAATATGTATTTCATCTATCCCCAGGTCATTGCTTGTAACTATATACACTCACATATATTAAGTTTGTAGCACTGATAGACTAGAAAGCTATCGGTAAAAAAATGTCACAACCAACCAGGTAAGAGTGTTGTGTATATAATAAGGTACCAATGAAATGATTATTTTTGTCTTTATTTGAACATCTTTAGTGTGCTAAGTATGGGGATACAGAGAGTTATCAGAGACAGTCCATGACTTCAAAAATTTCAAAATTTTTTAATCTGTAATTAATGTATGTATTTTGAAATATTTCTCAGTGATAGTTGTCTTAGATCTCTACAGTTAGTCTGTAATAGAAAGGAAAAATGTATGTCTGGAGCAGAGCCTCAAACAGTGGTCTTTAATTATGTTTCAAGAATTTTTTGACCATTTATAGGAAACAAAAGAATTGAAATAATTTTTTATTCAATACCTATGTTTATATGTGTTCTCTCAAATGACCAAGGAATCCAAGGCTTTCTTTACAGTTAGCATAGAAGTAGTTTCTCATCCAATTAAAGAATTTCAAAAGGCTTGTCATTTACAGTTACCTGCTATTGGATATTGCCTAACTGAATGTCTTTTACAAAATCTTTCTATGAATAAGTAAATGTAAAACGTAGTTCATTATTTAATTTAAACTTGAATGTCATCTTCACACTTTATATGCTTATTTCCTTGCTTTCTTGTGTAATAGGGCAGAATATGAATACCAGTTGACTGTGCGCCCTGACCTGTTCACAAACAAACACACCCAGTGGTACTATTTCCAAGTCACTAATACTCAAGCAGAAATAGCGTACCGATTCACGATCGTCAACTTTACCAAGCCTGCTAGTCTTTACAATCGGGGTATGCGCCCACTCTTCTATTCTGAAAAAGAGGCCAAAACTCAGAACATCGGCTGGAAGAGGATAGGAGACCAAATCAAGTATTATAAGAACAATCTGGGGCAAGATGGGCACCATTATTTCTCTCTTACGTGGACATTTCAGTTCCCACACGACAAAGATACTTGCTACTTTGCTCACTGCTATCCCTACACTTACACTAACTTGCAAGATTACCTTTCCAGCATCAATAACGACCCAGTACGATCAAAGTTCTGTAAAATCCGTGTCTTGTGCCACACGCTTGCTAGGAACATGGTGTATGTTTTAACCATCACCACCCCCTGGAAGAACATGGAACCGAGAAAGCGCAAGGTGGTCATCTTGACCGCAAGGGTTCACCCCGGGGAAACCAACAGCTCCTGGATCATGAAAGGCTTCTTAGACTATATCCTAGGAGACTCCAGGGACGCACGCTTGCTCCGGGACACTTTTATCTTCAAGGTGGTACCCATGCTGAATCCAGACGGTGTGATTGTGGGAAATTACCGGTGCTCCTTAGCTGGGCAGGACTTAAACCGTAGCTATACATCTGTCTTGAAGGAGTCCCTTCCTTCTGTTTGGTATACCCGGAACATGATCCGCAGGTAAAAAATGGCTCAAGTTACCTTCCTGTTTGTTTAGTAAACTTGGTAGTAAGAGTTTTGATCCCATCATCCCATTCCTGGTACTCGAGCTTTTCATAAGTGAGTTTAACTATAACTGTTTTTCCCCCTGTTGTCTCCATTTCTGATTCCACAACCCTCTGACATTATACCACTGGATTCACTGTTGTTAGGTGCTGTTGAGTCAGTTCCGACTCACAGCGACCCTGTGAACAGCAGAACGAAACACTGCCTGGTCTTGCACCAGGTCGACAATCGTTTTTATGGTTAAGCCCATTGTTGCGGCCACTACGTCAGTCCATCTTTTTGAGGGTCTTCCTCGTTTTCACTGACCCTCCACTCTACCAAGCGTGATGTCCTTCTCCAGGGACTGATCCGTGCTGATAACATGTCCAAAGTATGTAAGACACAGTCTTGCCATCTTTGCTTCCAAGGAGCGCTCTGGTTGTACTTCTTCCAGAACAGATCTGTTTGTTCTTTTGGCAGTCCATGGTACGTTCAACATTCTTCTCCAACACCACAGTTCAAAGGGACTCACTAGCCTTCCTTTAAGCAAGAAGACTTTGATGGTTTGAAACTAGTGGCTGAACTTGCATGTCCCAAATGTGACATGTTGCCACAGCTAATGCTAGCACTGGTGTTTACTTCGGGTCCTTGAATCCTTTACCTGTGAAAGTGACTTTCACCTCCGAGGAGCCTCTAGTACTGTATCGTTGATCATATGTTGCTATAAGAGTCTTTCAGTTATTAGATTATATAGTTTATTTCATGAATATTGTTCTTACTTCAGCCTGGAAATTTAAGCTGAATAGCTTGAAATTTTCCAAAGACTCTGGATGATATTTCAATTTTTTTTTTAATGACCAGGTGAATTCTTTGATAGGCTAAGGTCATGACATTCTGCTGTATGTCTGTGCTACAGCAGAAGGGCATTCTAGAGTCAGAGGACACTCATTCAAAATTCAGTCTCTTAAATTTTATGGTGGTTTATGGATTGGGCATGAACTTTGAAGTAAACACATCAGAGAGAAATCCTTGCTGTATCATTTGCTAACTATGTGGCCTCAAGGAATTGGAAAAACAGTCTATGTCTCAGTTTTGTCACCTATAAGATAGGAATAATACCTCGTAGAAACAGACAAACAAAACCTCTTGTCATCAAGTCAGTTCTGATTCATAGTGACCCTACAGAAGAAAGGATTAAATGAGAAAATTTTTTGTTCAAGGGGCCAGAGTAGGGGCTGCAGCATTGAGAGCCCTAAACACACTCAGTGTATGTCCCTCAATGTAAAAAGAAAAAAATAACTTACCAATTGGGTTACATATAACCAAACCCAACCCAATCCACTGCCATCAAGTCAGGTCCAACTCATAGTGACCCTAGAGGTCAGAATAGAACTGGCCCATAGAGAGGTTAGATACAGATGTGAAAAATCTTTGCAGACTTTTAAAGATTATTACCGTGTTGCCTGGCTTTGGTACCAGGGCCTCCAGGGCAATCCCAAGAGCCCTGTCTTCAGCCTGAGGACCCTTCGATACTTCAGTCCCTCAGAGGAGGTGTGGAGAGGCTTCCAGAGCACCTGGTCTGGATCTGAATATCTCAGGTAGTTCAGCCTCAAAGCTCACCTTTGTGTTAATCCTTTCATCTGCTTAGAAACATCAGGTGTGAGGTTTTCAGGTCCCCACAGAAGAGACTGAACCCTGGTTTTAGACTCACCATGCCCACTAAAAACCCACTGACATTGAGTTGGGTCTGACTCATAGTTACCCTATAGGTCAGAGTAGAACTGCCCTGTTGAGTTTCCAAGGAGCACCTGGTAGATTTGAACTGCCAGACTTTTGGTTAGCAGATGTAGCACTTAACGCACTACACCACCAGGGTTTCCCACCTACCGTAAGTGTGGTATATTTATGACATAACATTTGGGAAACATATTTATGAGTCAGATCTGACTCGACGGCACTTGGCATTTAGGAAATGTTTAAGTGATAAAACCTATGACCTCCTCCTGGAGATGGAAAACTTTTAAGAAAGAAACTGACTAAACAGGGCTAGTAAAAGGACATTAGTGAAATCCAAATAAAGATGGACATTCAGCTGATAGTACTGTACCAATGTTGGTTTGATAGTTTTTGATAATGTGTCACAGGTACGTAGTATGTTAACATAAACAGAATCTGGGTAAGTGGTGTACCAAAATTCACTGTTCCATTTTTATAGCTTTTTTATAATCTAAGGGTATTCGAAAAAAAAATTTTTATTTTTTTTCCTAAAGAGTGACCCAGTGGGATGCCTGTTAGAATATGTATAATGTCTGTCTAAGACATTGAGGGGTCTTGATTTAACCCATGGTAGACTATAGGTCCAGGCCCCTTAGCTTGTCTGTATGGAAGTTATTTTTTGTTGTTGCTAGGTGCCATCAAGTCAGTTCTTGCTCAAAGTGACCCCATGTAAAACTGAACAAAACGCTGCCTAGTCCAGCGCCATCCTCACAGTGTCGTTATGCTTGAGCCCACTGTTGCAGACACTGTGTCAGCCCATCTTATTGAGGGGCTGCATCTACTTCATTGACCCTCTGCTTTACCAAGCTTGAGACTGATCCCTCCTGACATCATGTCTAAATCATGTGAGATGTAGTCCATCCATCCTTGTTTCTAAGGAGCATCCTGGTTATACTTCTTCCAAGAAAGATTCGTTCATTCTTTTGGCAGTCCATGATATATTCAATACGCAACACCAACACCACGGTTCAGAGTCAGTCCTTCAGTCTTCCTTGTTCACTGTCCAGCTTTTACATGCATACAAGGTCCAACAGTTAAGTCTGTAAACTTAATGGTTCTAAGTGCTACATACCTCATTGCTGAATATCACTACTGTCACCTTTGAAGTACTCCCCTTGGGAAGCTATCCAGTGCCTAGTCCACCCTTCAAGGTACTTTTGGAACTCTTTCTGGAGTGGCCATCGTGTATGGTGACACAGTGGCAAGTTTGTGAACTTAATTGTATAGTTGTCTGTAAGGCGGTTTTTAGCCAGTAAGCAATTGTACTGGAACACACTCCCTATTCATCTGATCTGGGCCCCAGTGGCTTTCTTCTTTACCCAAAGATAAGGGAAATATTGAAAGGAAGATATTTTGAGGACGTTGAGAACATCAAGGATAATACAATGACAGCTTTGATGGCCATTCCAGAAAGAGTTCCAAAGTTGCTTTGAAGCATGGGCGCATAGCTTCCCAGAGGGAATACTTTGAAGGTGACCATAGGGATATTCATCAATGAGGTATGTAGTACTTTTTCTAGGCTGAGTTTGTGAACTTGTCAGACCTCATGTGAGGCCATTGAAAACACCATGGCATGGGTCAGGTACACCTCAGTCTTCAAGGTGTCTTGCGTTTCAACACTTTAAAGAGATCTTGCAGCAAATTTGCCCAATACAGTGGACCATTTGAATTCTTAGCTACTGCTTTCATGAGTATAGATTCTCGAACCAAGTAAAATGAAATGCTTGAGAACTTAAATCTTTTCTCTGTTTTTCATGATGTTGCTTGTTAGTCCGTTTGCGGGGATTTTTGTTCTCTTGACGTGTAATTCATACTGAAGTTGTGGTTTTTGATCTTCATAAGTAAATACTTCAAGTCCTCTTAACTTTCATCATGCCGGGTTGTTAATGAGTCTTCCTCCAATTCTGATGCTCATTCTTCCTATAATTCAACTTCTCAGATTATTTGCTTAGCATGGAGACTGAATAGAGTGAAATGACAACCCTGATTCACACCTTTCCTAACTTTAAACCGTGCAGCATCCCGTTGTTCTGTTCAGATGACTACCTCTTGGTCTATGTAAAGGTTCCACATAAGCACAATTACGTGTTCTGGAATTTCCATTGTTCACAACGTTATCCATATTTCTTATCAGCCACACAGTCGAATCTATTTCCATCATCAATAAAACACAGGTAAACATCTTTCTGTTAGTCTCTGCTTTTAGCCAGGATCCATCTGACATCAGCAGTGATATCCCTGTTTCCGTGTCCTTTCCTGAGTCCAGCCTAAATGTCTTGCAGTTCCTTGTTGATACACTGTTGCAATGGCCTTTGAATGCCATTCAGCAAAATTTTACATGCATATGATATTAATGATACTGTTGGATAACTTCCGCATTCATCTTTCTTGGGAATAGGCATAAACATGGATCTCTTCCAGTCAGTTAACTAGGTAAGCTGACTTCCAAATGTTTTGGCATAGATGAGTGAACTCTTCCGGTGCTGCTTCCATTTGTTGAACCATCTCAATTGTTATTGCATCAATTCTTGGAGCCTTGCTTTTCACCAGTGTCTTCAGAGCAGCTTGAAGTTCTTCCTTCAGTCCTGTTGTTCCTGATCACCTGGTACCTCCTGAAATGGTTGACCAGTTCCTTTTGGTATACCGACTCTGCTTATGCCTTCCATATCCTTTTGATGCTACCTGCGTCATTTAATGTTTTCCCGTTGAATCCTTCAGTATTGCAACTCACAACTTGAATTTTTTTCTTCAATTCTTTCAGCTTGAGAAATTCTGAGTGTGTTCTCTCCTTTTGGTTTTCTATCTCCAGGTGTTTGCACATTTCACTTTAATACTTTACTTTGTTTTCTCTAGCCGTCTTTTGAAAATTTCTGTTCCACTCTAACCTCATCATTTCCTTCTTATGTTTTAGCTACACAGCATTCAAGAGAAAGCTTCGTAGTCTCTTCTGACATCTTTTTTGGTCTTTGCTTTCTTTCCTATTTTTTAATGCCCTCTTCTTTCTTAACGTGTGATGTCCTTGATGTCAGCCTAGGACTCATCCAGTCTTCAGTCATTAAACATGTCGAATCTTTTCTTGAAATGGTCTCTAAATTCAGGTGGGATATATTCAGGGTTGTATTTTGACTCTCATGGCCTTGTTCTAATTTTATTCAATTTCAATTTGGACTTGCATATGAGCAGTTGATGATCTGTTCCGCAGTCTGCCCCTGATCTTGTTCTGACTGATGGTACTGAGGTTTTCCATCACCCACGGTAAGACAGACTAGGAAGAGTGACCTGGTGAAGGCATTGTGAATAGCAGCAGAATGATGGCTGATCATCCCGCTGTAAGATGAGAGCATCAGGTTGGAAGAGTTTCAAAATACGCCTAGGAAAGAGCTATGTTCTCAAAGTAGAGTCGACCCTGATGGCATGGATAGAGTCAAGCTTTCTGAACCTTTATTTACTGAAAGGAGAGGACTCAAAATGAACAGAAACAACTTCAAACATCCGTTAATAACTGGAGCATAGAATGCATGAAGTATAAACCTAGGAAAATTGATAGTCATCAAAAATGAAATGGAATGCATAAACATTGGTACCCCAGGCATTAGGGAGCTGAAATGGACTGATACTGGCCATCTCAGTCGCCCAGACATACAGTCTGCTCTGCTGGGACTAGTATCTGGAGGAGTAGTCGTGTTGCCCTTATCACCAAAAACAACATTTTGAAATCTACTCTGAAGTACAACCCTGAGAGTGATAGAATATCATCCATACTTCTACAAAGATCAGTTAATATGACCATTATTTGAATTTAAACACCAACTACTGAGGTCAAAGATGAAGAAACTGAAGACTTTTACCAACTTCTGCAGTCTTCAGTTGATTGAGTAAGCAATTGGGAGACCTTGATAATCACTGGTAATTGTAATGTAGGATGTGGAAAACAGTGAAGAAAGATAGCTGGAAAATAAGGTGCTGGTAATAGCAACAATGCCAGAGATCACATGACAGGATTTTGCAAGACCAGCAACTTCTTCACTGCAAATGCGTTTCCATCTACATAAATGGCAACTGTGCATGTGAACTTCTCCAGATGGAGTACATAGGAATCAAATCTTCTCCATCAGTGGAAAGAGAAGATAGAAATTATTTATGGTGTCTCAGTTTTTGTCAGATTGCTTTGCAGGAAGGTTAAAGCAGGAGAATCCTTAGTACGTTTTAGAAAGACTTTCAAGAAACAGACCTTAATGCAGTTAATAGCGGGCAGGTAAGTAGAATAAGTAGTCTTATATATGTGGAAATGTGAACTTCTGTAAGTATATCTATGACTGAGTATATACGAGATCTGACAATTAAGTTCATGAACTTAATTGTTCTGTGCTCCATACCTCATTGCTGAATATCACTACGGTCACCTTCGAAGTACCCCACTTGGAAAGCTATGCACTGAAACAAGCACCTAGTCCACCCTTCAGAGCAATTTGGGAACTCTTTCAGGAATGGCCATTGCATGTGGTGGCAAGTTTGCAGACTTAATTATAGTTGTCTGTGAGGGAATTTCTAGCTAGTAAACAAAGAACTGTATTGGAATGCCCTCTCTACTCACCTGCTGTGGTCCCCAGTGACTTTTTTCTTTAACCAAAGATAAATACTGAAAGGAAGATACTTTGATGACATTCAGGACATCAAGGGTAATACAATGATCGCTCTGATGGCCATTCCAGAAAAAGAATACTTTGAAGGTGACTGTAGTGATATTCATCAATGAGGTACGTAGCACTTTTTCTACGATGGAGTTGCGAACTTAATTGTCAGTCCTCATATAAAATGCACCCACTGAAGATATATTCAGGTTATGACATACTGCACTTGTGCCCCCCCCCCGCTTTTTTTCTTAAACATCTTGGACAAAATTCACTGATGTTACCATTCTCAGATGTTCATTCACAGATATTCAAAGATCAGATTTATAGAGATGCTGATAGGAAAAGGTGATAATGAAAAGAAAAGATACTCACCATCCATCAGAACCAACCTACAATGAAGTCATCAGAACAGAGCCCCCACTGGGGACTACCTGTTTACAGGAAAAAGAGAGTAGATCTTACACTAAGATATAAGAATATTTAAAAGAATCTGAAGCAGATACTCCCAGAGTAATAGCGTTTCCTTGGAATTAATTATGTAGATATAGAGGCATTTTTTAATTTACTTATGAGAAACTAGAACATCATTAAAAATACAAAATTTCTTTGTTTAAAAATGTCCAGTATGTTTCGTATTTAAGGAGCCTTGGTAGCACAGCAGTTAAGTGTTGGCTGATAACCAGAAGATTGGTAGTTCAAACCTGCCAGTAGCTCCTTGGGAGAAAAGACCTGGCTCTCTGCTCCGAGAAAGACTCCAGAACTTTTTTAAAAGCAAGCCTGTTTCTGTTGAGTTGATAACAAAGTCATAGGGACCCTGTAGGACAGAGTGGAACTGCCCCATAGTTTCCAAGGCTGTAAACCCTTGCAGAAGCAGACTGATAGACCTTTCTCTCTCAGAGCAGTTGGTGGCTGTTGACAACTGAGTTAACGTGTGAGTGCTTAAGCACTGCATCCCCAAGGCTCCTTGTAAGATGGCAGCCCCTGTGGGGAAGCTCTACTCTGTCCTACAGGCTTGCTGAGTCGGAATTGAGCTGACCACAGGTTTTTCACATTTCACATCTAAGGACATCACTGGACGTTTATAACCTAATTTTCACATCTATCATTTAGTGGCTCTGTGTTGATCTATGTTATTAGCTAGAATGTATTGGGCACCAAGTGAGAGCAGGGCAATAAATTAATGTATGTGGCTGATTTCAGTTTGGCATTTCACTATTATGTAAAGTAGTAGTATTTCTGATAAAAGCTATGCTTTTAGGTTTTAGTATTTTTGTTATAAAAGTAATTCATCTTCTTTTACTATAAATGCCACTGACAACATTTTGGTATGTATCCTTCCATGTATAGCAATTAGTGTATGTAACTTTATTTACATAACCTAGTAATATTACTTGTATTATTACAGAGTTTGGAAATATGGGAAAAAAGACAAAAATGTTCCTCTTAATACTACCACCTTCCTACCACTCCCACCTGTCTGTGTTTCACAGACCTCCTCTGTTAGTCCTTTTCATCAGTCAGTTTCTTGTGGCTTATTTTTGATGGTTGTAATATTCATTGGGAAACCCTGGTGGCATGGTAGTTAAGTGCCACATCTGCTAACCAGAAAGTCAGCAGTTCCGATCTGCCTAGGACTCTTCGGGAACTCTATGGAACAATTCTGCTCTGTCCTATAGGGTCACTGGGAGTCAGCATGGACTCCAGAGCAGTGGGTTCGGTGGTCTGGAATATTCATTAAGTGCCTAACTTTTATAGGCAAAGGGCTGTGCTCTTAATTCAGTTACTCTCAAGGAAAGACAGAAGACAAAGGGGCCAGGAAACTAGAGCCCTGGAAACAAAACAACCAGAATGCAATGAAAGAGAATGTTGACACATTGTGAAAAATGTAACTAATGTTGCTGAACAATTTGTACAGAAGTTGTCACATAGGAACCTGATTTGCTGTAAATTTTTGCAAAAACAATAAAATATTGTTTGAAATGTATCTGTTAGAATTGTATGAGAGAAAAATCAGTTTAAGCTTTGGTACCATTCTCTTCAAAATGATACTCAGTTGCCACTTTAGACAAGGGTTAGATAGTAGTTGACTTCAGCCCCGAGTGGTAACTACTTAATTATTCCAATGTCGAGGTACTGTTAGGAGCATAGCATTGTTCTAGATGGTTTGAAGCATCCCTCACCCTTTGTGAGCTTAAATACCAAAAATATAAACACCTTTCATAGGTAAGTGTCAAGTAAATTGAACCACTAGTAGATGCTCTGAGAGTTTAAAATGAGGAAAATCTGCAGGCTTGACCAGGGAGGAAATGAGAGTTGAGGTCAATCTTGAAGGAGGGGACGAGAGGATAGTATTTGCAGACACAGAGATGAAGACAGAAGATACTCCAGTCACAAGTAGGGTCTGTGTGTGAGATTCTCCTTTGTAATGAGGAAAGACCAAAGTGAACTTTTTATGTACAACAGAAAACCGGGTATAAAGCAGAGGGATCGTGGTAGAGAAACTCTTGAAAGTCAGGTTAAAAGGTTTATGTGGGTGTTGTCATGGAAAGCTAGGACATTTAGGCTTTACCTATAGTCAGTGAAAACCCCAGTGGTATAGTGGTTAAGAGCTACATCTGCTAACCAAAAGGTTGGCAGTCCAAATCCAACAGCTGCTCCTTGAAAACTCCACAGGGCAGGTCGGTCTGTCCTGTAGAGTCGCTGTGAATCTGACTTAATGGCAGCGGGTTTTTGTAGTCAACAGGAACTGATTCTGGATTTTGTAAAATTGTGTCTTAGTGAAAACATGCAGTGTGGATGAGACAAGGACAAAATGAAATGCTAGGATATGAGAAACTATCCCCTGGGGTATTGCGTTTGTAGAGACAGAGTTGCACTGATGGGAGAAAAATGCTGAGGCAAAATTGAGTAACTTACCCCTTCTCTTCTTGGTAGATTGATGGAGAAACGGGAGGTTGTTTTATACTGTGACCTGCATGGCCACAGTAGGAAAGAGAACGTCTTTATGTATGGCTGTGACGGTAGTGAAAGATCGAAAGCTTTGTACTTACAGCAACGAATCTTCCCACTTATGCTGAGTAAAAACTGTCCGGATAAAGTACGCACTTGTTAAGATTTTTCTTTGCTAAATTTCACCCTGGTGGGACAGTGGAATGGATGTTCCTATTAAGTAAATGGCTTTTTATTTAGATATTTTGAGTGCTTTATACAGTTGGGAAACACTGATGGTGTGGTGGTTAAGAGCTATGGCTGTTAACAAAAGGTGGGCAGTTTGAATCCACCAAGCACTCCTTGGAAACCCTGCGGGGCAGTTCTGCTCTGTCCTGTAGGGTCAGTGTGAGTTGGAATCTACTCAGTGGCAGTGAATTTAGTTTATACAGTTAATCGTAAGAAAGAAATTATGTAAAATGTTGAATAAGATTTTAAGACAATATTTCAGAACTCAATGAAAAAAGGATAAGGCGTATTATTATTTTTCATAGACTGTAAAAATGTTGGAGTCACTTATTTACCATGCTATAAAGTGTAGTCATCCATTAGGAAAAATATCTAAAGATTTTAACATAATGAAGATAATTCCCATAAACTTCCCCTTAAGTTCTCTACCCGCCAGTTCGCTTATAAAGGACAGGAAATACCAGTTGCCCTTTAAGGATAATTAGGAGCCCTGGTGGCACAGTGGTTAAGACCCTGGGCTGCATACCGGAAAGTCAGTAATTACAAATTCACCAGCCATTCCTTGGAAACCCTTTGGGGCAGTTTGTTTTGTGGTCTTTGATGGCAAGTATTTTAAGTCCTCTTAACTTTCAGAAAGGAAGACGATGTCATCTTCATTAACTCAGGTTGTTAATGAGTCTTCCAATCCTGATGCCTCGTTCTTCATATAGTTCAGCTTCTTGGGTTATTTGCCAGCATCCAGACTGAATAAGTATAGTTAAAAGATAGAACCCCGGTGTACAGCTTTTCTGACTTTAAACCATGCAGTGTCCTCTTGTTCTGTTGAACGTTGACCAGTTATTTTTGGCATGATGACTGTGTATTACTTTCATCTTCTTTGGATGCTTCCCGTATAGCTTATATTTTTCCCATCAAATCCTTCACTATTGCAGCTCGAGGCTTAAATTTTTTCTTCAGTTCCTTCAGCTTGAGAAATGCAGGGCATGTTCCTCCCTTTTCGTTTTCTGTCTCCAGCTCTTTTCATGTGTCATAATATTTTACTTTGTCTTCTTGAACCACCCTTTGAAATCTTCAGTTCTTTGACTTCATCATTTCTTGCATTTGCTTTAGCTGTTCAGAGTTCAAGGTCAAATTTCAGAGTCTCTTCTGACATCCATTTTGATCTCTATTTCCTGTCTTTGTAATGACCTCTTGCTATCTTCATGTGTGATGTCTTGGATGTCATTCTATACATCCTTTGGTCTTTGATCACTAGTGTTCAAAGCATGAAGTCTGTTCTTGAGACGGTCTCTAAACTTAGGTGGAATATACTCAAGATCATACTTTGGCTCTCATGGACTTGTTCTAATTCGGTTTCAACTTGAACTTGCATGTGAGCAATTGATGATCTGTTCTGAAATCAGCCTCTGGCCTTGTTCTGACTGCTGATATCAAGGTTTTTCACAGATGTAGTTAATTTGAATCCCGTCTATTCCACCTCGCAAAGTCCATGTGTATAGCCACAGTCTTTGCAATGAAGAAGTTGTTGGTCTTGCAAAATTCTATCATGTGATCCTCGGTATGTTTTCTATTACCAAGGTAGTATTTTCCAACTACTGATCCTGCTTCTTTGTTTCCAACTTTCACATTCCAGTCACCAGTAATTATCAGTGCATCCTGACTGCATGTTCAGTCAGTTTCAGAGTACAGAAGCTGGTAAAAATCTTCAGTTTCTTCATCTTTGGCCTTAGTGGTTAGTGCATAAATTTGAATAATAGTCATTTTAACTGGCCTTCCTTGCAGATGTATGGATATTATTGTATCACCAACACATTGTACGTCAGGATGGATCTTGAAATGTTCTTTTAGACAATGAGTGCAGTGCCATTCCTCTTCAAGTTGTCATTCCTGGCATAGTAGATCACGTGATTGCCTAATTCAGAATGGTCAATGCCAGTCCATTTTAGCTCACTAATGCCTAGCATAGCTCCTCTTAGACTTAGTCTGGTCACTTTACAAATAGGCCAGACATCCCTGCGTTGACTCTGTATCCCTTATCAAACACGACACCTTGGCTTACCATAGAATCCAGCAATCTCACACCACAACCCTAGAGAGAAGAAGGCTTGCATTCACATAAAACCTGTATTCATATGTCTATAGCAACTCTATTCATGATTGTCAAAAGCTAGAAACAGTCCAAAATGTTCTTTAATTGGTAAATGAATAAACAAGTCTTAGTATGTCCATATACTGGAATACTATTCTGCAATAAAAAGGATTGATGATCTTGAAAACACAAAATTTACAGAGACAGAGCCCAGCAGGTCAGTGATTGCCAGGGTGACGGGTAGGGGAAGAGTTGGACTACAAACTGTGACACTTAACCAGTGTGCCACCAGGGTTTCCACACCAAACTATGCATGTTTTAAAATTCATAGAACTTAACCAAAAAAAAAAGTCAATCTTTGTAGACACTGTTATGTCACAGCTCTTCAGAGCAGCTTTCCAGAGCAGCTTTCCAGTGGTCTTTCACATGAATATAGAGAATCTTTACTGCTAGGAATCTACACCATCAATCTTCATTAATCTTCACTCCTGAACATGTTAAAACACCTTCTGAAAACGTTTTAAAGTTATAAAATTTTAGCCTAAGAGAATCAAAAATTAGTTAAATGGTTCTGAATAATGTTACACACAGATTTAAATGAAGTAAAATTTATTGTCAGAATTAAGATCTGTAGTTCTCAGAAATTTGTGTATGTCATCCTTGAAATGTTTTTTCTATTGATAGGAAATAAAAACCAGTATCTGAAGCTTTAAAGAAGATTCTGCCTTTATACAACTATTATTTGTCTTCAACCCCACTAAGAACTCAACCCAAAAAACCCACTGCCACCAAGTCAGTTCCAACTCATAGCAACCAAATAGGACAGAGTAGAACTGCCCCCTAGAGTTTCCAAGGAGCACCTGGTGGATTCAAGCTGCTGACCTTTTGGTTAGCAGATGTCATACTTAAAGCACTATGCAACCAGGGTTTCCACTACTAAGAAGGACATATTAAGTACCAGAAAGCCATTCTAATTACCAGAAAACCCACAGGCTTCCTTGTATGTGCTTCTTTCCAGTTTTCATTCTCAGCGTGCAAGTTCAATGTTCAGAAGAGCAAAGAGGGCACAGGGAGGGTGGTGATGTGGAAAATGGGCATCAGGAACAGCTTCACCATGGAGGCCAGTTTTTGTGGCTCTACTCTAGGTAAGAGCAGGTTTCTCATTCTAGGCATTCAAAATGTTAAAAGCTATATTTAAAATATTGTAGAAAGTTTGATAGGACTTTTTTCCATTTAAATGCATACTAATAATTCCGTCAAAGGAACAAATAGATAAATTCCCAATATATGATAAATTAGTTGGACCTAAGTCTTAGACTAAAATGGACTACGATGGACTACTCCTGAAAAAATTAGCCAGTGAAAACCTTATGAACAGCAGCAGAACACTGTGTGGTGTAGTTCCCCTAAGGCTAGGAAGTACTCAAAACCCAGCTCTCCAAAGTAGAGTCAGCCTTAATCACATGGCTGGAGTCAAGCTTTGGGACCTTCATTTGCTGATGTGGCAGGATTCAAAATGAGAAGAGGCAGCTGCAAACATCCATTAATCATCAGTATGTGGAATGTGTGAAGCATGAATCCTGAAAAACTGGAAGTCATAAAAAATAAAATGGAACACATACAGATTGGTATCCCAGGCATTAGTGAGCTCAGCTGTACTGGTACTGGCCATTTTGAATTGGACGATCAAAACAATCTGCTGTGCTGAGATGACAGAGTAATGGCACCATATTCATTATCAAAAAAAGAATATTTCAAGGTTTTTCCTGAAGTACAGTACTGTCAGTGATAGGATAATATCCGTATACATACAAGGAAGACCAGTTAATATGACTGGCCTTCAAATTTATGCACCAGCCTTTAATGCCAAAGATAAAGAAATTAAAGATTTTTTACCAACTTCTGCAGTCTGAAATTCATCAAACATGCAATAAAAATGCATTGAGAATTATTGATAATTGGAATGTGAAAGTTGGAAACAAAGAAAGATGAGTAGTTGGAAAATATGGCGCTGGTGATAGAAGCAATGCCAAAGATGGTATGATAGAATTTTACAGGGCCACCAATTTCTTCATTGCAACTATCTGTTTACAACAACATAAATGGCAACTATACATGTGGACCTGATTAGATGGAATATGCGGAAATCAAGTCGACTACATTGATTGTGGAAAGCGACAATGGAGAAGCTCTGTATCATCAGTCAGAACAAGGAAAGGATACTGGTGACTGCAGAACACACTATTAATTGCTCACATGGAAGTTCAAGTTGAAGCTGAATAAAATTAAAACAAGTCCATGAGAGCCAAAATACAATCTTGAGTATATCCCACCTGAATTTAGAGACCATCTCAACAATACATTGGGTGTATTGTACACTAATGACTGAAGACCAGATTGGTTGTGGGATAATGTCAAAGACCTCATACATGAAGACAGCAAAACATCATTAAAAAGACAAGAAAAAAAAGATCAGATGTTGGAAGAGGCTCTGAAATTTGCTTTTGAACACAGAATAGCTGAACTGAATGGAAAGCATTGATGACTTGAAAGAGCTGAACAGAAGATTTCAAAGGGCAGCTCAGGAAGACAAAGTGAAGTATGGTAATGGAATGTGTGAAGACCTGGAGTTAGAAAACCAAAAGGGAAGAATATACTCAGTATTTCTTAAGCTTAAAGAACTGACAAAAAAAATGAGGTCTAGAATTGCAACATTGAATTCTATGGGGAAAATATTGAATGACAAAGGAAGCACCGAAAGAAGACGAATAAACAGAGTCGCTATACCAGAGAGAATGTGTTGACTGTCTGACATTTCAGGGGTGGCATATAATCAAGAACTGATGATATTTGAGGAAGAAGTCCAGGCATTGGGGAAAAACAAAGCTCCAAGAAATGAACGGAACACCAGCTCAGATGTTTCAACAAACAGATGTAACCCTGGAGTGCCCATTCATCTATGCTAAGAAGTTTGGAAGTTTGGCCAACGGAATGACAGAGATCCACATTTATGCCTATTCCCAAGAAAGTTGACCCAATTGAATGCATAAATTATCAAACAATATCATTAATAGTAAATGAATGTAAACATAATGTAAATAAGTAAATTTTTTCTGAAGACCATTCAACGATGTCTGCAGCAGTATATCAATGGAACTGTTAGAAATTCAGGCCAGATTCAGAAAAAGATGTGAAAACAGGGATACCGTTGCTGATGTCAGACGGATTTGGGCTGAAAGCAAAGAATGCCAGGAATATGTTAACCTGCGTTTTACTGACTTTGACCATGGAAAGGCATTCAGCTATGTGGACTACACAAATTCTGAATATCACTGCAAAAAGTGGGAATTCCAGGACACTTACAGTGTCCTCGTGTGAAAGGGTGCTCATGTGAAACTTGTACAAATACCAAGAGGCAGTCGTTTGAACACAACAAGGAGATAGGCTACTACATGGTTTAAATTCAGCAAAGATGTGCATGAGGGTTGTATACTTTTACCATACTTAATCTGTAGGCTGAGCAAAAAAATCCTAGAAGCTGGACTATATGAAGAAGAATATGCCATCAGGATTAGAGGAAGACTCATGTCCTGTAATATGCAGACAACACAACCTTGTTTGCTGATAACAAAGAGGACTTTAAGCACTTACTGATGAAGATCAATGATTACAGCCTTCAATATGTATTGCACCTCAACATAAAGAAAACTAAAAATCCTCATAACTGGACCAATGAACAGCATCATGATAAACAGAGAAAAGATGGATATTGTCAAGCTTTTATTTTACTCAGATCCGCGTCAACGCCCATGGTTACAGCAGTCAGGAAATGAAACGACATGTTGCATTGGGCAGAGTGCAGGAAGATACGTTTTTCCAGATGATGTCTGGTAGCGAGAGGCATCAGGTGAGACATGAAAGTACACCAAGAATGGGATCAGGGTGGGGGAGGAGGGGGACTGAGGAGGAGGAGGATTACAGCCTGTCACAGCCTTCTGGCATTCTCTGCTTTCAACCAGTTTGCAAATGACATATTGCAATCTGCTGCAAAATACCTCTTCAAAGTGTTACAAAGCAAAAATGTCACTTGGAAGACTAAGGACCTGACCCAGGCCGTGGTGTTTCCAGTCATTGCATATGCATACAAAAGGTGAACGATAGGTAAAGAAGACGAGAAAACTGATACTTTTGGATTACGGTGTTTACGACAAATACTGAGCATACCACGGACTGCCAAAGAATGAACAAATCTGTCTTAGAAGAAGTAGAGCCCAAATTCTCCTTCGAAGTAAGGATGGGGAGAGCTCATCTCATGGGCTTTGGACATGTTATCATGTAGGACTAATCCCTGGAGAAGCACATCATCACACGTAATTAAGTAGAGGGTCAGCGAAAAAGAGGAAGACTCAACAAAATGATGGGCACAGTGGCTGCAACAACAGGCTCAAAGATGGCAGCGATCGTAAGGATTGCGCAGGACCGGGCAGTGTTCTATTGTATGTAGTGTCCCTATGAGTCAGAACCAGCTGAATGGCACGTAACAACAACAACAACATGTGATAGCTCTGTTGCGTCACTTCAGATACACTACTCTCACTGGTTTCATGATCTAATCCTTGATTGTCTTTTTGTTTTTTTAAAGGGGTTCCTATAGACCTGGTGGCACAGTGATTAAGTACTATGACTGCCAGCCAAAAGGTCAGCAGTTCGAATCCAACAGGAGCTCCTTAGAAACTCTATGAGGCAGTTCTACTCTATCCTACAGGGTTGCTATGAGTTGGAATCGACTCAATGGCAATGAATTTGATTTTTTGGGTTATATATGACTCTAATGATTAAAAATATATACATTCTAAAATGTCAGGTAGAAATGCTTTTAATGGCTTTGCTATTTGCAACGCAAAAGAGACTGGTTGTTTTATAAACTTTTATTTAAATGGAAGCATTTGGTTCCCTGAACTAAAAATGAGGTATATCTATAGTCCCACTTAAGAAATCTTTTAGTCATACCTAGCATTATCTAAAGCAGTCAGAAAACTCTAATATTATGATAAATGTCACCATATCAGAAAATGTATCAACTCAGCGAAATGCTAGAAATGCACATAGGTGATTTCTGCATTTTTTAGAAGCAGAAACATCTTTGAAACTGATGTGAGATTATTCGTGGTGATGAAAACGATTTTTCATAAAATCCTTGCCAAAGTTTTGCTTAAAGGGTTTGAGCTGTTTGTAACTAATAACCAAGCATTCCGTAACTGTTATGAATTTTCTTCTGCCTCATGACATAAGTGAGTTTCATTTAAATCGCCTTTGATGGAGGTAATGGAGAGTGAGTGAAAGAAAGTAACCAGCTATTAGATAATCTGTCCCAAAGAAGAAAATCATACAGAGAGGACATAGAACCATATCAGAACTTTTGTGTATACTGTTTTGTCACTTAAGCGTATCTGCTAAGGGAAAAACTTTAACTGATCCTCAAGGGTGGATAAATGTATTGATGTTTTAGGTAGCAAACGAGGCACTCATTTCAACACAAAAGACTTGGAGTCAATGGGATATCATTTTTGTGATTCTCTCTTGGACTATTGTGATCCTGACCGGGCTAAGGTAAGCGCAGTCCATTTGGACATGCATTAGATTGCAGCCTGCTGATGGACCTGTTCCAGTTTCTTCCTTTTGATATCCTGAGAGAGTTTTGAGGGGTGTTGGTTCTTGATGAAGGAGTCCTGGTGTCCCAGAGGTTGAGTGCTCAGCTGCTAACCAGAAGGTCAGTGGTTCAAACCCACCAGCCACTCCAAGGAGGCAAGAGGTGGCAGTCTGCTTCTGTAAAGATCACAGCTTTGGAAACCCTGGGGGGTAGCTCTACTCTGTCTTATGGGTTCACTGCAGGTCCATATCAACTCGATAGCAGTGGGCTAATGGGTGCTCTGTGCCCAACATCTATTGTTCTAGGCGTCTATAAACAATCAATTGGTTAAATTAGGAAATGAACTCACTTTAAAATTAACTCATTTATGATTTTTGTCTAGTATTTTCAGTGCCTGAAAGAATTAGAGGAAATGGAGAAGCACAGTACTTTAGAAAAAACCTTTGATGATTCAGATACTTCTCTGGTAGAAATTACACTGGATCTAGAGTCTAGGTAAGTCAAGACTGTGAAATTGACGTAATTTGTTGTGCTGTTTTCTATGCTCTTTATGGTAGTGTTAGAATATTATTGTTAGTTTCAGCTGCTAATCCCAAGTATAGGTGAGGGAAATTTTTTCCTATGAACATTAGTTTGACTTTAAGACTTTTGATTTATTCAGGTGCAGTTACTGAGTACCTTCAAAGCACGGTGTACTCTAAGACAGCCTCAAAATTGTTTATAATAATGACTTCACCCGCAGAAAATGACACTTTTGTAGAGATGGTACATGAATTATATGATAGTATATAATAGGAAACCCTGGTGGCATAGTGGTTAACTGCTGCAGCTGCTAACCAAAAGGTCAGTGGTTCAAATCCACCAGATGGTCCTTGGAAACTATATGGGGCAGGTCTGCTCAGTCCTACAGGGTCACTATGAGTGAGAATTGACTCAACAGCAACAGGTAGTATATAATAAAGGCAAATTTCAATGCAAGGGGAATATTTTTGGAAGAAGGAAAGTACTAATTTTAGTACAGTTCCTAAAAGCAGAAAAAATGGTTATTTCCCTTTATATATTTCCCTGCTTTGAGTTGGTGACCTAGCCACCTTCAGTGGGTGACTCACAGGTGTGTTTGCAGAGGGACAGTGGTCGTTTTGAACTCACAGGCTTGTTTATATGCAATGTGTTGCCATCATTTCCAGCTATTATTCTCCTAATGCTCAAATTGTCTCTTTTTGGATCATTCGGAGAGGAGACCCTTGGAGCTGCCTCCTGTATCTTTTTTGACATGACCTTGATGGTCTTTGGTAACTTCCACCCATGATAAGATTTTCTGGAATTGGAGGAATCCGATATTTGTGCAAGTACTTCTGGTTCCTTGTAGTGAAAAGTAGTATCTAGACAGTACAGCCTGGGTGGTAGGTACTGTGTCTAGGCTTTTTTCAGAGAACTGAGCTAGGAAATGGGAAATACATTGTCAGGGCACAGAAAAAAATACAAGTTCATACTGATATTTGTAATTCAAATTTAAGATGATAGGGGTTATTCTTCCTTAAATTCTACTCTTATGCTAAAAATCTTTGTTTCTAGTTACATTAACAGAAATACTTATTTGCTTTATCCTACAATATACGGAGAATATTGCTGCAAACAAAATGACTATTGAATGCAGCTTAAGATGTTTTTGTAATTCTTTTTAGCTTTAGTATATGTACCACTCAGAGTATACAGTTAAATTCTGTTCTAAAGTATTCAAAAGTGAAAAAAGGAGTTATTTTCTCTGTGCAGAGAAAGTTTCCCATGTATACCAGTTCGACATAAGTTCCTTTATTTTTGCTTGTTTTTCATTTGTAGGGATGACTTTTCCTCCCTTTTGATTATTTTCCCATTATATAAAACATTTACATGATAAGAAATTCAAAACCATATAATAAGGACTAGTCACAGGGGTTTTGATTCCATCTCTCTCTCCCTTCTCCCTCACCCCATGCTTCTTTCCTTGCCCTATGGGTAGCCATTTTCATTAGTTTTCTACTTATTTTTTCATTCTTCTATTTTAAATAAATGAGTACTTATAGCTGTTTATCACTCCTATATAAAAGGTAGCACATGTCATTATGTATCTTGTTTTTTGTGCTTATTGTAATCTGAAAATCACTATGTATTATCTATAAATGGAAATTGACCTGATTTCTCAATAGTACTCTGAGATGTGGGCATACCATCATTTCCTCCGTCTATCCTCTGTTGATAAACACTTGAAAACTACTTTTGAAAGTTGTTTCAAATCAGGATAAGAGGTAGAAGTGGGGTTGTCCTGGAGGATTTTACCATAAGAATAAATATTTTAAGATGATTGAATTTGTCATGCATAAACTCCTTTAGTTTTGCAAGGTGGGTGTGACAAAGCATACAAGCAAGACCTGAAGACATACATTCATTTAGCATTGAAGAGTCAGAATTGACAGTGACACTGTTAACTTAGATGTTAGAGTCCAGTTTTCCACACTTCAGGTTTTTCTCTTTAATAAGTAGTTTCAGAGAGGAGCTTTGACCATCTCTCAAACTCAGAGCAGATGGTAGGCTCCTAGGGTCCATGGCGGTGAGCTCATCTGAGCAGGTTCTCAGTCTTCAGACAGAAAGGCAGAGAGACCTTTTGCTTCTGTCTTCTTCTATGGAAGTGAGCAGAAATCCGTGAGTTTACATGATATACTTGCTGTCATATTTAACTACAGTTGGTAATTTTCACTGGTAGTTAAGGAAATTGTTGCATAATATTTTGCTTATTGACAGAAATTTGAATTGTTGCCAACAAAAGGAAGACATGTTTATGTTCTTGTTTATTATGTGTTTCAAGGCTAGTTGATTAAAAATTATGGGAATTGTTTAGTGACATATTTATGTTTTGCTAATTTATAGAGATTTTATTTATTAGAAATGGAGAGGGTTATTATAGGGTGTATTCAGGTCCTTTCTAATTACATTCTTCACATCTGTTATCTATTTCCAAGATTGAAACAACTTCCTCATGACATATTTATTGTTCTTAATAACTTAATAGCATTATAGAAGTATACGTTTCTAAACTCACAGTATAAGTGATTTATACATTGTTGTTGTTGTTGCATGCTGTCAAGTCATTTCCAACCCAAAGCGACCCTGTGTACAACAGAATGAAACACTGCCTGGTCCTGTGCCCGTGCCTACAATCATTGTTATGCTTAAGCCCCTTGTTTCCGCCACCGTGTGGCTCCATCTCATTTGAGGGTCTTCCTCTTTTTCTCTGACCCTCCACTCTATTCAGCATAATGTTCTTCTACAGGGTCTGATCCTCCTGACAACATGTCCAAAGTATGTAAGATGCAGTGTCGCCAGCTTTGCTTCCAGGGAGCACTCTGGTGTGCGTCTTCTAGAACAGATCTGTTTGTTCTTTTGGTAGTCCATGGTACATTCAATATACTTCTCTAACACCACAATTCAAAGGCATCAATTCTTCTACTGTCTTCCTTTTTCATTGTCCAGCTTTAACATGCATATGATGTGATTGAAAATACTATGCTTTGGGTCAGGCACATCTTAGTCTTCAAAGTGACGTCTTTGCTTATCAACACTTTAAAGAGATCCTTTGCAGCAGATTTTCCTAGTGCAGTGAATCTTTTGATTTCTTCACTACTGCTTCCATGATGGACATTGACTGTGGAATGAAGTAAAATGAAATCCTTTCCAACTTCAATCTTTTCTCCATTTATCATGATGTTGCTTACAGGTCTAGTTGTGAGGATTTTAATTTTCTTGATGTTGAGGTGTGATCCATACTGAAGGTTGTGGCCTTTGATCTTCATCAGTAAATGTTTCAAATCCTCTTCACTTCCAGCAAGCAAGACTGTGTCATCTGCATAACACAGGTTGTTAGTGAGTCTTCCACCAATCCTGATGCCTTGTTCTTCTTTGTATAGTCCAACTTCTTGGATTATTTGCTCAGCATACAGATTGAATAGGTATGGTGGGAGGATACGACCTAGACGCACACCTTTCCTGACTTTAAACCATGCAATGTCTCCTGGTTCTGTTCACGTGACTGACTCTTGATCCATGTACAGATTCCTCATGAGCACAATTAAGTGTTCTGGCATTCCCATTTTCACAATGTTAACCATAATTTGTTATGATCCACACAGTTGAATGCGTTTGCATAGTCCATGAAACACAGGTAGACATCTTTCTGGTATTATCTGCTTTTGAAGATCCATCTGACATTAGCAGTGATATCCCTGGTTCTGTGTTCTCTATTGAGTAACTTTCAAGCTGGATTGGCAGTTCCTTGTCAATGTACTGCTGCAGCTGCTTGATCTTTAACAAAAGTTTACTTGCATATGATATTGTTTGATGATTTCCACATTCTGCTGGATCACCCTTCTTAGAACAGACATATAAATGGATCTTTTCCAGTTGACTGGCCAGGTATCTTCTTCCAAATGTCTTGACATAGATAAGTGAGCCCTGTCAGCACTGCATTCCTTTGTTGAAACATCTCAATTGATATTCCATCAATTCCTGGAGGCTTGTTTTTCACCAATGCCTTCAGTGCAGATCATATGCTGCCTCTCGAATTGGAAAAACATCGACTGGTTCTTTTTGGTATAATGATTCTGTATATTCCTTCCGTCTTCTTTTGATGCTTCCTGGATCATTCGTATTTGCCCTGTAGAATCCTTCACTGTTGCAATTTGAGGCTTGAATTTCTTTTTCAGTTCTTTCAGCTTGAGAAATACAGAGCACGTCCTTCCCTTTTCATTTTTTTCTCCAACTCTTTTGCACATGTCATTGTGATGCTTTACTTTGCTTTCTTGAGCTGCTTTGAAATATCCTGTTCAGGTTCTTTACTTCATCATTTCTTCCTTTTGCTTTAGCTACTCAGTGTTCAAAAGCAAGTTTCAGAGTCTGTTCTGACATCTGATTTGATCTTTTCTTTCCTTCTTCTCTTTGTGATGACCTCTTCCTCTCTTCATGGATGATGTCCTTGCTGTTATTCCAAAACTTGTCTGGTCTTCAGTCACTAGTTGTCATGGATTGCATTGTGTACCCCCAAAAATGTGTGTATTGATTTGACTTGTCTGTGAGTCCCAGTATGGTGCGATTCCTCCCATGTGTTATGAATCCTGCCTCTGTGATATTGGTGATGGAGAATGGGCAGCAGTTGTGCCGGTGAGGAACCTTGTGAAACGTAAGGGAGAGAAATGAACAGAATGAGTTGGGAACCTCATACCACCAAGACCGAGAGCAGAGCATGTCTTTTGGACCTGAGGTTCCTGTGCTAAGATGCTCTCCTGGAACTTGGACTCAGCCTACCAGACTGTGACAATTTCTCATATTGAATGGACTTTTAACTTGTAAGTGGATTTGTGGCTTAATGGCTTATCGGACTGTAAGAAACAAAGTTTCTCTTCATAAAACCTTCCACTTATGGTATTTTCTGTTGGAGCAGTGCCAGGTGACTAAAACAGTAGTGTTCGATGCATCAGATTTATTCAACAGATATAGTCTAACTTGGCAATATATATGAGGCTGTTAAAAATTTTCCAATAAATAGGAAATATACATATAAAGTGTAGACTGCTGTTCAAAGTCTTTGAATTTTTTTAGAAAAATATGTACAAATTAAGTAGAAAACATACTGTTATAAAGCAAATAGAAAAATAGAATTCTCATTGTAGGCTTCCCTACTGTTCCTATCATAAAGTCAGGACTGATATTAATAATAGAAAAGAAAACCTGACTGCCGTCGAGTCAGGTCCGACTCATAGCGACCCTACAGGTCAGAGTAGAAATGCCACACGGTTTCCAAGAAACGCCTAGCAGATGTGAACTGCTGACATTTTGATTAGCAGATGTAGCACTTAACCCACTACACCATTAGGTTTTCCAGTGTTAACAATAGTTAAGATGCATCCTTTACAATTAAAATAATGTGTTCAGATTTTTATTTCTTTTGTAATTCTGGTTACTTTTGTTAATGGTGGCATAGGTGAAAAACATATGTCAGGTTAAGAGACTCTTAACTTCCAGGGACTGTATTGCAGCCTTCTGTGTAATTATAGGAATTCCCTAATACGGAAAGAGACTTCAAGGCCCGCAATGAGTCAAACTCAGTCCAATCCTCTTGCCTTTACCCCTGTAAGCTGGATCTAACACATACAGAAAAATAAGCCAAATGGGTTTGCCAGGAAGGCCACTATTATAAGCATACTGTAGCTAGATCTGAAAAGTAAAAATTTTTAAATTCTGTGGGTCTTAAATTGTGGGTACAGAGAGGCAGTTTTCCAGTTAAAATTTAAACTCCTCATATAGCTGCTGCTGAAAGAGGAAAAATAAATGTGCTTCAACAT
This sequence comes from Heterohyrax brucei, assembly GCA_028571685.1. Taxonomy (NCBI): domain Eukaryota; kingdom Metazoa; phylum Chordata; class Mammalia; order Hyracoidea; family Procaviidae; genus Heterohyrax; species Heterohyrax brucei. The sequence continues at coordinate 13,922,271 of CM053147.1, read as the reverse complement.
AAGTAACTCAGGAGTTTCTTTTTAAAAGCATTGATGAGTTTTCTAATTTGCGGTGAAAAGTCCCTCGTTTTAAAGAATGCAACATTTAGTGGCACTGGCACAAATGATAGTTAAGTAGCTCATGAGGTAGTCAAAAAAAGCAAGATAAAAAAGTTTTGAATAGGATCTGTGCTCAGTGACAAAATATTTTCTGATGCCCATTCAGATACTACAGTAAATAAATACTAGTCTTATAGTTTCTTGGCCATAAAAAAGGAAAAAAACTTAAGTGATGGAGAAACAAAAATATGTTTAAGGATGCGAGCATGTGTATATACATCTTACTATAAATGTAAAACTACACACGCACACCTGCATAGGTTTGCTTGTGTGTTAAATACAACCTGGATGTATTTCCTTTCCTAATTTGGCTCTCAAGCAAAAAAATGTAGCCCACTGCTGTGGTACACAGCTGCAATTAGAACTGATTTCTGCGTGACTCTTCTGTCACCAGCTGCTCTGTTTTGTGTGACCCTGGGTTGCCTTTAAGCAGAATGAAAATGAAGCATGTGTAAGTAGTAAATTTTTAGAGCTCATGATACCCCTTAGAGCTAGGAATCTCCCTGAATATAGTATTTATTCATTCATTTATTAATATTTTTTGAGTGCCTACTATGCAGCAGGCACTGTTTCCACACTGGTGATAGAGCAGTGACCTAGACAAGTGAAAACGCCTACGTCTCGGAACCTTACACTCCGCTGACGTATCCCAGCTCATCCTCTCTCCATACCTTCTACAAAGAAGATCTCTTCTAAGCTGTCTAAACTACGAGCTGTCTAAACCTCTCTTTGCAAACAGGCTTATCATTAGAACTATTTCCTCTAATTCCAATGTGTTGGGGAAAAAAAACAGTAAAAACAACAGTTGAAACTGAAAATGCTACCAAAATATTCTATAAACTAAAATAAGACATTATTTTTATAGTAGCCGAGGCTCTGACAGTTCTGAATCCAATGATTCTCCACCTTATCTTCTCAAGTTAACTTCTCAGGTATGATCGAACATTTCTGCTTATGGTTTAGATAACCTACAAAGATACTCTGCTTATTGTATAATTATTATGTACAGTAATTCTTCATTTAACAACAATAATTTCTCTTAAGTGTTACTAATATAGCATCAACATACATATTAACATTTATTTAACAACAATAATTGTTATTTCTTGACTATGCACCATAGCTTTAATTACAGGATTTTCTAACTTGAGGGATATTTTTATATTTACTTATTTTACAATTTTATTTTGCTGCTGTCAAGAATATGCACAACAGAACATAAACCAACAGTTTCTAGGTGTAGAATTCTGTAGCGTTTATTACCTTCTTTGAGTTGTACACTCACTCTGCTTCTCCTTCCCTAATTTGTTTCTCTCCTATTAACTTGTCTGTCAGTCTGTTGTATTGTGGGGGCTTGCATGTTGCTGTGATGCTGGAAGCTATGCCACTGGTATTCAGGTGCCAGCAGGATCACCCATGGTAGACAGGTTTCAGCTGAGCTTCCAGACTAAGACAGACTTGGAAGAAGGACCTGGCAGCCTACTTCTGAAAAGAATTAGCCTGTGAAAACCTTATGAAAGCAGCAGAACATCGTCAGATATGGTGCCAGCAAAGGAGCCCCCCAGGTTGGAAGGCACTCAAAAGATGACTGGGGAAGAGCTGTCTCCTCAAAGTAGAGTCAACCTTAATGATGTGGATGGAGTGGAGCCTTGAAGATCTTCATTTGCTGATGTGGCACAACTCAAAATGAGAAGAAACAGCTGCAAACATCCACTAATAATTGGAACATGGAATGTACAAAGTATGAATGTAGGAAAATTGGGAATCATCAAAAATGAAATGGAATTCATAAACAGTGATATTCTGGGTATTAGTAAGCTAAAATGGACCAGTACTAGCCATTTTGAATTGAACAATCACATGGTCTACTATGCTGGTACTGCAAACTGGAAGAGGAATGGTGTTGCATTCTTGTCAGAAAGAACATTTTAAGATCTATCCTGAAGTACAAGGCTGTCAAGGATAGGATAATATCCGTACGCCTACGAGGGAGACCAGTTAATATGACTGCTGTTCAAATTTACATACCAACTATTAAGGCTAAAGATGAAGAAATTGACAATTTCTGCCAGCTTCTACAGCTCAAAATTGACTGAACATGCAATCAGGATGCACTGATAATTACTGGTGATTGGAGTGCAAAAGTTGGAAAAAAGGAATAAGAATCAGCAGTCGGAAAATACAACCTTGATGACAGAAATGATGCCGGAGATTGCATGATAGAATTTTGCAAGACCAGTGACTTCTTCATTGCAGATGCCTTTTTCTCACTAACATAAACAGTGAGTAGTATACACATGGACCTCTCCTGACAGAACATACAGGAATCACACTGACTACATTTGTGGAAAGAGATAATGGAAAAGATCAACATCAGGAGTCAGAACAAGATCAGGTGCTGACTGCAGCACAGACCATCAACTGCTCACATGCAAGGTCAAACTGCAACTGAAGAAAATTAGAACACGTCCACGGGAGCCAAGTCCAACCTTAAGCATATCTCACCTGAGTTTACAGACCATCTCAAGAAGAGACTTGATGCACTGAACGCTAATGACCAAAGACTAGAAGAGCTGTGGAATAACATCAGACATCATCCGTGAAGAAAGCAAGAGATCATTAAAAGACAGAAAATAAAGAAAAGGCCAAACTGGATGTCAAAGAGACTCTGAAACTTGCTCTTGAATGTTGAACAGCTAAAACAAAAGGAAGAAATGACGGAGTAAAAGAACTGAACAGAAAATTTCAAAGGGTGACTTAAGAAGACACAGTACGGTAATGACATGAGCAAAGAGCTAGAATTATAAAACTAAAAGGGAAGAACATGCTCTGCCTTTCTCAAGCTGAAAGGATTGAAGAAAACAATTCAAGCCTCAATTACAGTAGTGAGGGATTCTACAGGAAAATATTAAACAACTCAGGAAGCATCAAAAGGAGACGGAAGGACTACACAGTCATTATGCCAGAAAGAACTGATCAACATTCAACCATTGCTACAGGAAGCATACAATCAAGAACCGATGGTACTGAGGGAAGAAGTCCACACTGCAGTGAAGGTGTTGGCAACACACGAGGCTGCAGGAATTGGAATTGATGGAATATCAATTGAGATGTTTCAACAAACAGATGCAGCACTGGAAGTGCCCGCTCATCTATGCCAAGAAATCTGGCCAAGCAACAGGAAAAGATTCATATTTATGCCTATTCCCAAGAAAGGTGACCCAACAGAACGCAGAAATTGTTGAACAGTATCATTAAAATCATATGCAAGTAAAATCTTGCTAAAGATCATGCAAAAGTGACTGCAACAGTATATTGTCATGGAACTGTCAGAAATTCAAGCTGGATTCAGAAGAAAATGTTGAACCAGGGATATCATTGCTACAGTCAGATGAATCTTGTCTAAAAGCAGAGAATACCAGAAAGATGTTTACCTGTGTTTCATTGACTTTGCAGAGGCATTCGACTGTATAGATCATAACAAGTTATGGCTAAATTGTGGAGAATGAGGATTCCAGAATACTTAATTGTGCTCATGAGAAATCTGTATGTGGATCAAGAGGCAGTTGTATGAACAGAACAAAGAGACACTGCGTGGTTTAAAGTTAGGAAAGGTGTGCTTTAGGGTTCTATCCTTTCACCACCTCTCTTCGAGCTGTATGCTGACCAAATAATCCAAGAAGATGACTATATGAAGAAGAACAAAGCATTAGGATTGGAGGAAGACTTAATAACAACCTGCATAATGCAGATAACATAACTCTGCTTGCTAGAAGTGAAGAGGATTTGAAACGCTGATGAAGATCAATGACCACAGCATTGTGTGGATTACACCTCAAAAATTAAGAAAACACAAATCCTCACAACTGGACCTGTAAGTCACATCATGACAAACAGAGAAAAGATTGAGGTTGGCAAAGATTTCATTTTACTTGGTTCCACAATCAATACCCACGGAAGCAGCAATCAAGAAATCAAAAGACACATTGCAGTAGGAAAATCTCTTGCAAAAAGACCTCTTTAAAGTATTTTTATTTCTAGATGAAATATTTACATTGTTATTTGTACATTAACAAAACAAGGAGACACTGCATGATTTAAAGTTAGGGAAGATATGTGTCAGGGTTGTATCCTTTCGCCATATCTATTCAATCTGTATGATGACCAGATAATCCAAGAAGCTGGACTGTGTGAAGAAGAACAAGATGTCACATTGAAGACTAAAATGAGCCTGACCCAAGCCATGATATTTTCAGTCACATCGTATGCATGTGAAAGCTGGACAACAAATAAGGAAAACAGAAGAAGAATTGATGCCTTTGAATTGTGCTGTTGGAGAAGAATACTAAATGTACCATGGACTGCCAAAAGAACAAACAGATCTGTTCTGGAAGAAGTACAACCACAGTGCTCCTTGGAAGCGCAGATTACAAGACTGTATCTCACATACGTTGGCATGTTGTCAGGAGGGATCAATCCTCGAAGAAAGACATCGTGCGAGGTAGAGTGGAGGGTCAGCAAAATAGAGGAAGACCCTCAACAAGATGGATGGACACAATGGCTGCAGCAATGTGTTAAGCATAAAAACAAATGCAGGCATGACGTAGGACTGGTCCGTGTTTTGTTCTGTTGTTCATAGAGTCGCTGTGAGTCAGAACTGACTTGAGCACCTAACAACAACAACAATTACCCAAGCAATAGCAGCTTGAAGCTACAGACATTGTCTTTGTGAGTCAGGTATCTGGGCATCACTTAGCAGGATACTTATGCCTCTAGGTTTCTCTCAAGACTTCAGTGATCAAGTTACTGGATCTACAAGCCAAAACCTTGGCAAAACCAGACTTAGGTTTCAGCTGCTGGCTTGCCCGGGGAAGGGTCCTCTTCCAAGCTCACTTATTCAGCTGTTCAAAGCATTCATGTCCTCGCAGGTTGCTGAACTGATGGTCTTCCTCCCTCACTGGCTGTTGACCATTGGCGTTCCTCAGTTCCTTGCACTGATGCAGTCCTACTGGATTCCATCTGAGCAACCAAGCAAGAGAACAAAAGAAGGCATGCAGCGTGGAAGCTACAGGCTTTGTAACCTAATCTCAGAAGCAATATCCCATCACTGTTGCCATATTCTGCTTATTGGAACTCAGTCACTAAATTCAGCCCATACTCAATGGGAGCAGATTTCACCGAGCATGCGTATCAGGAGGTACTGAGGATTAAGCACCATCAAAGATACGGCTATATCTTTAATTTGACTTTATTTGGAAATTAAGTCTTTGCAGATGTAATCAAGTTAAAACTAAGATATACTGGATTAGGGTGGCACGTAAATCCATTGGTTGATGTTCTTATAAAAAAAGAGAACTTTGGACACACACAGAAACAGAGAAGACGTATGTGCACAGGTGTTATGAGTGAATTGTGTCTCTGCTCCCAAAATGGCAAGGCCATAATTCCTAGTATTGGGTGATTCTCCACCATTTTGTCACTTCATGTGATTTTCCTCTGTGTTGTAAATCCTACCTGTATGATATTGAGATGGGATTATCAGCGGTTACGTGAATTAGGCAGGACTCAATCTACAACATTAGGTTGCGTCTCTTTTGAGATACAAAAGATAGAAGCAATAAGAGAGACAAGGGAACCTCATACCACCAAGAAAAAAGAGCCAGGACAGTAGCACACCCATAGGATCCAAGATCCCATGCTGAAAAGTTCCTTGAGGACTGATGACAAGGACCTTCTCCAAGAGCCAGCAGAGAAAGAAAGCCTTCTCCTGGAGCTGGTGCCCTGAATTTGGACTTCTAGCCTCCTGGACTGGGAGAGAATAAGTCTCTCACTGTTAAAGCCATCCACTTGTACCGTTACTGTTGTAACAGCACTAGGTGACTGGGACAACAGGGAAGAAGCCCGTGTGACAGTGGAGGCAGAGACTGAGTGATGCAATTACACACCAAGGAGTGCCAGTCACCAGCAGAGGCCAAAAGGAAGAGTGGAGGGGCTGCTTCTTAGAGCCTTCTGAGGTAGTGCAACCATGCTGGCACCTTGAATTTGAAGATTTATGTTGTTTTACTCAGTTTGTATGTAGAGGGATGAAAAGGGAAAATGATCTTTTGTTAAAACAAAAACTATATTAAACCAATAATGAAATTGACTGAATATGATGATTTAGTGGAATATATGATTTGCAAATCAAGGAGCCAGAAATGTTATGAAGGTGAGAGAACCCCCTAAGCTTCTTATACCCCATCTTATCAACATCACAATGGGAACAGGGTCAGAACAGCATTTTCAGAATTGACCCTAAAACACAGTTTCTAGCCTGGCCTTCAAATTTCTGTTTCTCAGATCTGACTACATATGGATAATTCTTCAAAAGAACTCAATGCTCAAGGCAAAATGCTCTAGATTATGGTTTGACTGAAAGGTGGATTTTAGGAAACTGATTTCCTCAAGGTCAGAGGTTTAGAGATCATCTCAAGGCCAAAGTTTGGGTAGGTTGCTTTAGACTCCATGGAGCCCAGAAATCTGGATTCCAGGAGAATTAAGCTCCATTCCATTTCCTAGAAATGGAAGTCCCAAGGCAGTTTTAAGTACACATACAAGGACTGCCAGTTACGTTCATCCTAGAAAAGGTGCTACATACCTCATTGCTGAATATCACTACAGTCAACTTTGAAATCCTCCCCTTGGGAAGCTCTGCACTGATGCCAGAGCCTAGTCCACCCTCCAAAGCAGTTTTGGAACTCTTTTCTGGAATGGTCATCAGAGCTGTCATCATATTACTCTTGACGTCCTGAATGTCATCAAAATGTCTTCCTTTCAACAGTTCCTTTATCTTCAAGTAGAGAAAAAAGTCATTGGGGCCAGATCAGGTGAGTAAGGATGGTGTTTCACTACAGTTACTTGTTTACTGGCTAAAAACTCCTTTACAGACAACTATACTATTAAGTTTGTGAGCTTGCCACCATGCCACCATGTGCAATGACCATTCCAGAAAACATTCCAAAATTGCTTTGAAGGGTGAACTAGGTGCTGGCATCAGTGCATAGCTTCTCAAGGGGAATACTTCAGAGGTGAGTGTAGTGATATTCAGCTATGAGGTCTGTAGCACTTACAACAATTAAGTTTGCAGACTTAATTGTCACACCTCATGTTTACTGGTTTTGATGTTTTGATTAAATTATAATTGTGTATCTGGTCTTTTGTCTAGGTGAAAACCAAAAAATATCTGAAAACAAGGAAGGAAAGAAATTCCACTGTAGAAAGCCATAAAAACACCGAAGAAGAAAAAGAGGTGAATCTTACCATTTGTTGTTAACAATTATTGAAAACAGTTATTGCAGAGAATGGTGAATTATTTCCCTTTACACTCTCTTTACCTTATTTTTCTCCAGAAAGAATCAATAATTCAATTTTACACATCTTACTTACTGTTTCTAAAACTACAAAAGAACCTTGAGCTCAGCTCCTAAAAATAAGGGTATCACTCAGAGAAGAGCCTCATTGTCTCCATCCAGATGAAGAGCCCTGCTCAGAGATTTTGCTGTTGGATAGGGAAGAACCCCCTGGCATCTGTCAGTGTGTTGTGCTGTGGGGCCTTGCGTGTTGTGATTCTGGAAGCTATGCCACCAGAATTCAAATATCCGCAGGTCACCTGTGAAGGACAGTTTTCACCTTCCAGACTAAGAGTAGAAGAACCTGGCAATCTACTTCTGAAAAGGATTAACCAGTGAAAACCTTATGAATAGCAGTGGAACACTGTGTCATGTAATGCAGGATGGTGAACCCCGGATTGGAAGGTCCTCAAAAGATGACTGGGGAAGAGCTGCCTCCTCAAAATAGTCAGCCTTAATGACATGGATGGAGTCAAACTTTGGGGACCTTCATTTGCTGATGTGGCACAGTTCAAAATGAGAAGAAACAGCTGCAAGCATTCATTAATAATCAGGATGTGCAGTATACAAAGTATGAATCTAAGAAAATTGTAAATTGTCAAAAATGAAGTAGAATAGATAAACTTTGATATTTTAGGCATTAGTGAGCTGAATTGGACTGGTATTGTCAATTCTGAATCACACAGTCACAGGAATGACAACTTGTAGAGGACTGGTGTTGCATTACCTAGGATCTCAGTGAGTCAGAACCGATTCGGCAACACCTTACAAAAACGTTATGTGTGGGAGGAACCCTGGTAGCACAGTGGTTAAGAGCTTGGTTGCTAACCGAAAGGTTGGCAGTTCAAATCTACCAGCTACTTCATGAGAGAAAGATGTGGCAGTCTGCTTACAGAAAGTTTACAGCCCAGGCAATTCTACGGGACAGTGCTACTCTATTCTGTAAGGTCTCTGTGAGTCAGAATTGACTCCACAGCAGTAAGGGGTTGGTTGGTTTGGTTGGTTAGTTGATTGGTTCTTTGGTTGGTTCATTGGCTCATTGGTTGCTTCGCTGGCTTGTTGGTTCGTTGGTTTGTCATATATAGGAGTCCCCGTGTAGTTTCAGTGGTTAATGTGCCTGGCTGCTAACTGGATGTGTACAGGTTTACAGGCCCTTTAGCTAATTTCTTTATAATATCAAAATGCCAAAGATGCAGTCTGGAAGCATTTAAAATGTTTTCATGGCCACATAATAATGTGTAGACTAATCACCATTAGTTGATCACAGCTCTGCAGAGATTGGTGTCTCTTAGTTCCATTTGATCTACCTTAGGTACCTTAGTTACCCAGTGCTGCCATAACAGAAATATCACAAATGGATGGTTTTAATAAACAGACCTATTCTCTCACAATCTTCTAGGCTTAAAGTCCCAATTCAGGGTGTCTGCTCCAGGGCATGGCCTTCTGGAAGAAGGTCCTTGTCAGTATCTGGGTCTAAAACGAACAGTGCTTCTGGCATTACTTTCTTGGAGATATGAAGTGTCCTGTCTCTCTACTCCTCTTTTCTATATCTCAGAAGAGATTGTCTCAGGTGCAATCTAATCTTGTGGATTGAGTTCTACCTAATTAACATAACTGCCTCTGAACCTGCCTCGTTGACATCATAGAGATAGGATTTACAACACGTAGGACCATCACATCAGATGACAAAATGGTGAACAATCATGCAGTACTGGGAATCATGGCCTAGACAAGGTGACACATTTTGGGAGGACAATTTAATCCGTAACAGGGTCACAATGACAATTCTTTTCCAGATAGAAAACATCTTGAGTGTTTAATCTTTTCTCACTCTAGCCTTCTTTGCAAGCTCCAAGAAAATATTTTATCATTTTTTCATAAGCAGTTTTATCATCTGCGTATATATTTTCATACAGTTTTATATATTTTCACCTATTTCACACTCTTCTTACATCTTTCTTCTTGTGATTTAAATGAGTTTGTAAGTGTGTATTTTTTGTGTATATTATTTTTTGTGTAGCATTCTTTTCACTGTGAACAAGTTCAAGTAAAGTAGAAATTTTTAAAACTTTCTTTAGTGACAAAATCTATTATCAATATCTTCTCCACTCATTGCTGAAGAGGAAAAGTGGTGTTGCAAAAGATGTTAGAAGGTGAAAATAAAGTGAAACATGAAAATAAAGTGAGGCAGCATTTGTTGGAAACCCACTACACCGTCAATTGTACCGGAAGGTCTCCAGTCTCATGTTGGTAACATAATGTGGTTTTCCTTCTGGTCCTGTGTTTGTTCCACCAGGTTTGCAGCAGAGACCATTTAGAGCAAAGGCACAGCGAATCAAATGCTGATTTGACAGGTAAGGTTGTGCCTCCAGTGTCTCCTGAACAAGTCATTCCTTTGCTCAACAAAAGCTTTTTTATTGCCACTGTGCTTGGAGCTAATGACACCAAGAAGTATGTGATGCCATTTCTGCTCACCTTGTAGTCAGGGGAGAAAACAAACAAGCCAAGTGTTGTGTTATGGGCACAATGACAGAGTCTGCGTAGGGTTCCTGGAAGGCGTAGAGAAGGGAATGGCCAAATACACTGAAGGATTTGGTGGTCCAAGTGTTTGAGGAACATCTGTGATTTGAAATAATAATAATTATATTATAAAGTTATAAGGTTTGTAAATTATAACTCTTATTGTAAAGTTCAGGTAAATTAACCATTGTGTCTTAGTTATAACAGAGTTCTCCAGTTTCCTTGGTGTGCTTCTTACCTTCTTTTCTACCTTCAACTCTGTTGTAACTATGACACGATGGTTAATTCACCCGAACTTTTTAATGAGTTATAATTTACAAACCTTATATTTTGTAATAATTATTTCTCCCCCAGAGAGAGTTACAAGGGTTTTTCATTTTGAAAACCATCTTGTTCCTCTTCATATCACGACTCAGTAGAGGACGAGCCCAAGAGATAAATTTTAGACTGTGCACTCCTGTTTTCTTGAAACCTGCCAAGTCTGATATTGACCCTGAACTGACTCTGTAGCATCTGTGATATTACCTTCTTCATTTCTATCTCATTGCCTTCAGTTGCGCTCCTTTGAAGGAATTAATACAATGTAAAGAAGATTTTGTTTTTGCCTAAATTCTGCAGTCTTATTGTGTATATGCAGTCATGTATTATACATTTATACCCCACCTACTTCCCAAAAATATTTGTGGTAACTTATTTAAGAATACATATGCATACACATAAATCTATTTTTGTTCATGATGTAATGAAAGTAGAAAAAGTTGAAGGTAGAAAAGAAGGTAAGAAGCACACCAAGGAAATTGGAGAACTCTGTTATAACTAAGACACGATGGTTAACTCACCCGAACTTTGAACAAGTTATTCTTTCTGAGAGTGAGGAGGTAAGCAACTCTTCATTTTTATATGTAACTTTTATATATTCTTTTTTTGCATATTTAGCACAGAAATTTATAAATTAAAATAAAATGAAGTAAAAAAAATCATTTTTTACAATATTTAGTTCAGAATATTTTTGTGTCTATACTCTGTGTTGCATGAATTAATCACAATCCCCTTGTTGTTTGTGATCAAATTTTTCACTTAAAATTGTAGTATATATCTCTTTAGATGGGAACAGGTGACAGCAAAGTATCCCATTGTGTTATTGAATCTCCGTGTATTTAAGTCATCCCCCATTGTTAAGCCTCTATCTTATTTCCACTTTCTTCCATTATAAGCAACAATAATAAACCTTATAACTCTCTGTTTGTGTGTTCTTAATTGTTTCTTTTGAATAAATCCCTAGAAAGGGCATTGCTGGCTGAAAGAGTATGTGCATTTCTAAGAGTTTTGCTATAAATTATAGAAATGCAACATAAACTCAGAAGATTTGTGGACAGTTTACCTTAATTTTGTTGAGTTAAACGTCTGTTTCTGCTTTTTTGATAGCATTTTTTTCACTTAGAAAAATAGAACTTAGTAAGGTCTGTGAATTATTTTCATGCTGCGAATGATGTTTTACCATATCCTCTAGAAACAAGGCCAAATGTATCAGGAAATGATATGTTTGAGTATGTTGGAAGAGAACTCCCTAATCAAGGTTTGTGAGTAATGTAGTGTTGTGGATTACATTGTGTTCCTCCCAAAATATATGTACTCATTTGACTTGGCTGTGAGTCTCAGTATGGTGTGATTCCTCCCATATGTTATGAATCGTGCCTCTAATGTTGAGGAGGAAAACTGGCAGCAGTTGTGCTGGTGAGGCAGGACTCAGGCTACTAGGTTGTGGGATATAAGGGAGAGAAGTGAACAGAGTAAGTTGGGAACCTCATAGCATCAAAGAAGCAGCCCCAGGAGAAGAGCTCATCCTTCAGACCTGAGGTTCCTGCACCAAGATACTCCCCAACCAAAGACTGATACAACACAAGGACTTTCCTCCAGAGCCGACAGAGGGAAAGCCTTCCCCTGGAATGGACACCCTGAATGTGGGCGTGTAACTTACTGAACTGCATAAGAATAAACTTTTCTTTGCTAAAGCCATCCACTCTGTGGTATTTCTGTTAGAGCAGCACTAGCTGACTAAAACAGAATTTGGTACTGAGACTGGGGGTGCTGCTCTAACAAATACTTACAATACAGAAGCAGTTTTAAAACTGTGAATGAATAGAAGGCTAAGAAGGAACCAAGGAGAACTGTTAACACCAAAGGCAGTACAGATGGTGAGAAGCAGCATAGGACCAATGGCAGCAGCAGAACCAGAGCAGCGCATGAGACAGTGCTGGAGCCAACCCACAGAGCATCTGAGTATCTGTGCACTGAGGTTTCCTGGCAGAGTGGGGTGCCTCTGGGCACTTGAATCAGTGGAGCTAGGCTTGCTGATTCACAGAGCAGGAGAGCTGAGTGCCTCTGGGCAAGAGGCTATGTGACAGAGTGGGGTGCCTCTGGGCACTGGAATCAGTGGAGCTACAGAGCTTTGGAACACTTGCCCCAACAGGACAGATGCGAGCCTGAGGCCCAGACCATGAGACCATAGGAAACAGAAGCTGAAGAGACAAAGAACATGAGAAGCTGAGCTGCCTCAGTCTCGAAAGGTATGGCCACAACCGCCAGGCTTTGAAAGGCTGAAGCCATGACTTTCTGTGTTTGTAAGGGTGAAACTGCTGCTCATTTAGGCTTAGGGTGCACCTAAAGCTGATGGGGCAGAATTGCTGTCCAGGTCGTCCTACAGCACAGGGCCAGAGTTCTCCACTCAGAATCCAGAGTGTGGCTAATGCCTAGAATCTGAAGGGCAAGGCTAATGCGTAAAAGTCTCAGAAAATAGAAGATTATATTCAAAGCTTTGAGGGCTATTGTAATGTGTCCTCCTGACTTGCTTGTTGCCCGATGCCTTCTTTCCCTGCAGTTTCTCCATTTGTAATGAAAATGTGTAGTTTGTGCCTGCCCGTTATATCACTGTATTTTGGGAAGATAATACATGTTCTGGATTTCACAGTTGAAAAGCAACTTAGGAATTTGGGGCTTGGACTTTTCTGTGCTGTAAATGACTGTATTTTATATATTCTAATGATGTGATTTTGGGAGGCCAAAGGGTAGAGTGTCATGGATTGCATTCTGTCCCCCCAAAAATATGTGTGTTCATTTGACTTGGCTATGAGTCCCAATATGGTGCAATTCCTCCTACATGCTGTGAATCATGCCTCTAATGGTGATGAGAAGAATGGGCAGCAGTTGTGCTGGTGAGGCAGGACTCAGGCTACTAGGTTGTGGGATATAAGGGAGAGAAGTGAACAGAGTAAGTTGGGGACCTCACAGCAACAAGGAAGCAGCACCAGGAGAAGAGCACGTCCTTCAGACCTGCGGATCCTGTGCCAAGATGCTCCCTGACCAAAGACTGATACAACACAAGGACTTTCCTCCAGAGCCGACAGAGGGAAAGCCTTCCCCTGGAATGGACACCCTGAATGTGGGCTTGTAACCTACTGGACTGTGTAAGAATAAACTTTTCTTTGCTCAATTCCACTCTGTGGTATTTCTGTTAGAGCAGCTCTAGCTGATGAAACAAATGGAAGTAGAATAGTGAGTGAATGCAGACTATGATATACGCATCTGGTAAAAATCTATGTATGAGGAACTAAGAGGTGGTATTTGAGTCAAATGGCAGAGCAGCTCACCTTCCCGGAAATTTTGAAACTCAATTTCATATTTTCCTCCATAACTTCAGAAACACATGGGGGAAATCAGTGGAAATTCCTTATATGTCCATTTGCTCCCTTGTAATTTTATCTAGGCAAAATAAAAAATACTCACCTTCTGTCCCTTTCAGTCCTGTCTCATTGAATGTTAAAGCAGAGAGGAACCTCACTCATACTCTCATCTCAGTCTTTGTCAACATTTGTTGAGAAGTTACCTTTGTTGCTGTTGTATGCCATGAAGTCAGTTCTGACTCACAGCGACCCCATAGGACAGAGTAGAACTGCCCTATAGAGTTTCTGTCTTTATGAGGGCAGATCACCAGGTCTTCTCACAAGGAGCAGCTGGTGAATTGGAACCACAGACCTTTTGGTTAGCAGACGAGCCCTTAACCACTGCTGCCACCAGGGCTCCTGCCCTCTCTAGTAACACAAGATAAAGAGACACAGGACTTTAAGCAAAACAATTCTGACTGACTCATTTTTCCGTAGTTCTCCTTGAAATAACGAAGACAATTGTAATGCCTTTTCTACGTGATCTTAAGTATCTTATAAAGTCCTATTATTTATTTCCCTGAAATTTTCCTTCTGTTTCTTTGAACCATGTCATGGTCCAAGTCCATCTACCATCTTATTTGCCTTCTGTGTAGCTCTTTCAGCTGGAATGACACTGAGCACAGTTGTACAGATGTCACCTGAAGAGTGCCCAGTAAATCTGCATCCATGTTTACCTCGTTCTAGATACTAGGCTTCCATCAGCACAATCTCAGGTTGCATTCATTCTTTTGAAAAATATGGTATCCTGTTGACATAACTGAATTTACAACTACTCAGACCACAAAGTTTTATCTTCATAGTGCTGCTGCTAAATTGTGTCTTGTCTCATCTCTGTTTTTGCAGCTGGTATTGTGGTTGAATATGCTGGGCCTTAATCATTTTTCTTTTAAATTTGGTTTCTTTATATTTGGCCTTTCACCAGCTACTGATTATATCATATATGTTAGGCTTTTAAGCATCTTTTTATCTATACCTTTGCCAGGTAGGCTCTCTATAATTTCAATTTTCATTCACAATATGCAAAATATATGTACCTTATGTATATATTTCATACGCGTGTGTATAGAAACACATATACATCAATGTACATATCTTTGTGTCTTTGGTAAAAACAGAACCTCATTCCTAGTCAGTCACTTTTTTAGGTAAATCCACCTTTTTCTAACCCATGAATATTGCACTAGACGCTTCTGCCTCTGGCGTTCTATTCTCATTCTACACACTGTCCTAAAGATCCCATTGATTTTCATTTTTTTACCAATTATCTAAATCACTCCAAATCTTTTTTTAAATTTTTTGTTTAATATTAACTGAGTGAAAATGTACATTCTTGTATAAATTTACATACCCACCTGTATGCAGCTTCCACTGCTCTCCCTGCCCGATGACAGCATACTGTTCCTCTCTGCTCCATACATGTCTCATTCTCCCAACAGTCTCTTTTTTCCCTCCTCTCCACCCACTGTCCTTCCTCCAGCCAGAGGTCAGCAGGATGACATCCTATAGATGTACAGAACCATAAAGTGCATCCAATATATGGTCACTGCATCACCAAGTCCAATCCATTCCTGTCCAAAGCGTGGACCTTCATTATGATTTATGGTCAAGGGCAGCATCAGGGCGAGGGACCATGCTCCCAGGGGAACCCCGAAACCACTGGACCATCAATTGAGGTCTTTTAGTGGGGATATCAGGCTGCACCCCTTTTTATTCTTGTGTTGCCAGTGAGACTCAGCTTAGTGAGCTCCATCGCGGCTATCACTGGTGGTGGCCGGGCACCATCCGGTTCTTCCGGTCCCAAGTCGATGTAGGCACCCACTGATGTAGGTCTCTTTGTCTTCTGGGTTGTCTTTCCCCGTGTCATTTTGGTCCTCGGTGAGCATCCTCACTCCAAATCTTATATCTCTAGATCTGATCTCTTGTGAAAGCTTCAGACTCTTGTATTTAAAGGTCTTCTGTACATCTCTTCAACGGCACTTGTCTGGCTTTATACATCTCCTGGGCAGTGAATAACTAAGACTGAAGTAGAATTGAAGCCTTTGAATTATGGCATTGGTGAAGAATATTGACCATACTATGGACTGCCAGGAGAGAGTCTTCCACTTTTTTACTGATCCTCTACTTTGCCAAGCATGATGTCCTTCTTCAGGGACTGCCCCTCTTGATAATATGTCCAAAGAATCTAAGACAAAGTCTCGCAACTCTCACTTCTGGCTGTTCTTTTCCAAAACAAATTTGTTCCTTCCAGCAGTCCATGATATATTCAGTATTCTATGACAACATTGTAATTCAAAGGCATCAATACTGCTTCAGTCTTCTTTATTCACTGTCCAGCTTTCCAGTGCGTATGAGGTGACTGGAAATGGCTTAAGTTAGGTACACCTTAGTCCTCAAAGTGGTATCTTCTTTTTTCGGGGGCATAGATGAGTGAGCATTTCTGGTGGTGCATTCATTTGTTGAAATACCTCGACTGGTATCTCATCAATCCCTGGGGCTTTGTTTTTTCCACCAGTTTTCTTGAAGTGCAGCTTGGACCTCTTCCTTCAGTACCATCAGTTCCCGATCATATCCTGCCTCCTGAAACGGCTGAAGATCAATTCTTTGTGGTATAGTGACTGTGTATTCCTTACATCTTCTATTGATGCTTCTTGCGGTGTTTAATATTTTCACTGTAGAATCTTTCACTATTGCAACTCGAGGTTGGAATTTTCTCTTCAGTTCTTTCAGCTTGAGCAATGCCAACCGTGTTCTTTCCCTTTGGTTTTCTATCTCCAGGTCGTTGCACATATAATTACAATGCTTTACTTTGTCCTTTAGTGTCTCCTGTGTAGCTCTTTGATGTCATCATTTCTTCCTCTTGCTTTAAATATTCCACATTCAAAAGGAAGTTTCAAAACATCCATTCTGATCTTTTCTTTGTTTTCTATCTTTCCAATAACCTCTTGCTTTTTTTCATGTATGATATCTTTGATGTCATTACACAATTCATCTGATCTTCAATTATTAGTGTTTAATGTGTCGAATCTATTCCTGAGATGGACTCTAAATTCAGGTGGGATATACTCAGGGTCATACTTTGGCTCTCATGGACTTGTTCTAATTTTCTTCAGCTTCAACTTGAATTTCCATATGAGCAATTGATTGTTTCATAGTTGGCCCCCAGTCTCTTTCTGACTGATGATATTGAACTTTTCCATCATCTTTTTCCATAGATCTGATCAATTGGATTCGTGTTTATTCCATCTGTCAGGGTCCATGTGTGTGGTCACCATTTCTGTTGGTTGAAGAAGGCATTTGCAATGAAGAAGTCATTGGTCTTAAAAAATTCTATCATATGATCTGTGGCATTGTTTCTGTCATCCAGGCCATATTTTCCAACTACCGAATCTTCTCATGTCCAACTTTACACTCCAGTCACCAGTAATTATCAATACATTCTGATTGCATGTTTCATCGATTTCAGAATGCTGGAAGTTGGTAAAAATCTTCCATTTCTTCATCTTTGGCCTTAGTAGTTGGTGCGTAAATCTGAGTGTTAGTTGTATTGACTGGTCTTCCTTAAAGGGGTGTGGGTATTATCCCGTCACTGACAGAGGTGTACTTCAGAATAGATCTTAAAATGTTTCTTTTGATAATGAATGCAACACCATTTCTCTTGAAGTTGTCATTTCCAGATAGACAATATGACTGACTGATTCAGAGTAGCCAATACCAGTCTGTGTCAGCTCACTAATCCTTAGGATGTCAATGTTTATGTGCTCCATTTCATTTTTTTCATGATTTCCGATTTTCCTAGCTTCATACTTCATACATTCCATGTTCCAATTATTAATTGATGTTTGCAGCTATTTCTACTCATTTTGAGTCATACCACATCACCAGTTGAAGGTCCTGAAAGTTTGACTCCATCTACATCAGTAAAGTTGACTCTACTTTCTGGAGGCAGCTTCACCCCAGTCATCTTTTGAATGCCTTCCAACCTGAGGGGTTCATTTTCCAACACTATATCAGACAGTGCTGCATTGATATTCATAAAGTTTTTAACAGCTAGTTCTTTCCAGGTCCTTCTTCCTAGTCTGTCTTAGTCAGGAAGTTCAGCTGAAACCTGTCTGCCATGGGTGACCCTGCTGGTATTTGAATACTGATGGCATAGCTTCCAGCATCACAGCAACACACAAGACCCCAATAGTCTGACAAACTGACAGACAAGTGGACAGTATGTTGGATTTTTATGGAAAGCATAGAAGTAAATATTCATAACTTTGTTCTAGTCAATTATTTCCCTTAGATAGGACATCAAAAGAATAAGTGACCAAAGGAAAAAAAAAACAAATATACTGGACTTACCAAAACTAAAACTGCTTGTGCTGCAATTGGCACTATAAAAAACGTGAAAATACAACCCACCAAGTAGAAGACACATTTGCAAATCATGTATCTGATAAGGGACTTGTATGTAAAGAACAATAATAAAAAGACCAATAACTCAATGTTAAAATCAGGTTTCAATAGACATTTCTCGAAAGAAGATATACAAAGGACCAGTAAGCACATGACAAAGATACTCAACATCATTAGTCATTACTGAGTGCTATCTAGTCAATTCCGACTCATAGCAACCCTATAGGACAAAGTAGAACTGCTCCACAGAGTTTCTCAGAAGTGCCTGGTGGATTTGAACTGCCAACTTTTTGGTTAGCAGATGTAGCATTTAATCACTATACCACCAGGGTTTCCAAGTCATTAGAAAAATGCATATCAAAACTACATTGATATAGCACTTGACACCCTCTAGGATGGTGGCTGCTATTGAAAAGGACAGACAATAACAAGTGTTGATAAAGATGTGGAGAAACTGGAACCTTCATACACTGCTGGCAGGAATGTAAAATTGCATAGCCAGTTTGAGAAAAGCCTGGCCATTCCTCAAAATGTTAAACACAGAGTTACTTTTTGAACCACTAAATATATGAATGAATTGTGAAGAAAGTACATAATTCAGTTTTGTTGATTTTAAAGCTTCAGTTCAGAAATCTTGTTGGTTTTTTTTCCTTTTTAGTGAAAATATCTAAACCAGTTCCTCCTTGGCTCCTAGATGGATATTTAAGGTAAGACCTACAATTTGATTTCTTCTATCTGCCATCTATATAAGATTTTGATTTTTAATTAAAACAACAGTTAAAAATAACTTTTTAAGTCCCCTTTTATTCTATCTAATGTTTGTAACAAAATCAGTTTTATAATCTATTTGTCATATGGAGTGCCCAAATGATAAATTTGGAAAAGTTCTGAGATTTCTGTTCCCTCAAACTGTTCCCAATGGATGCTTTAACATCTCTTATGGGAAATTTATTTCTATGTGTTTATCGCTACATTATCTGGGCTTTTTTTTAAAAAAAAAAAAAAATTCTTTTGGTACAACCATTTAGCTCTTTAGCATAAATGACTGTCAGATGTCTCATTATCTGTGGTAGCAATGGGAGCATTGATCACATGAGGATAAAATGAGTGCCTAAAACAAGAAATCCAAGGATTTCAGAATTGAACTTTGCAGTTGTGTCTACACAAGCAGTGACTATGTGCCTAGCCCCCTTGGCATATTTGCTGGTCATTGGGAATGAGGATGTACACAACCATCAGGGCAGTGGGCTCGACTGTTGTGGCTGGCCACCAGCCAGTTGACTGTGATTCATGGTATCCTTCTGTATAACAGAACCGTAAGCTCTGTGCCATCCCCATGAAACTGATATGTTTGAGCCCGTGGTCAATGCTGTTGAGTCAGTCCATGTCACTGAGCATTTTCCTCATTTTCAATGCCATGTTTTCCTCTTAAAACTTAGTTTTTGTTAAAATGGGTTCTGATGAAAGACTTAAACTCTCCTGCTCTGGAAACCTAGACAGTTAGGCAGGAGACCAATGCGTGAAGCATCTTTGGATCCAGAATCAGTTAGTTTAAACTAAGCTTTATTTTTTACAATATATTATTGATCATATCCTATAGGAAAAAAAAAAAGATATGTCAAGACAAGAGAAGTTAATAGGAAAAAGTACTAGAGTTGGAAGGTGTAAATTCTAGATCCATTGTGGCCTTTTGTTAGCTATGTGGTTTTGAGCAAATAGCTTAACTTACCTGATTTCCCATGCATTAAGAGGGGGATAACATTAGCCGCCTTGTCTATATATCAGTGAGAGCCTCAAGTAAGATAATATATGTGAGAATACTTTGCGTACTATGAAACATAATATGCTAATAAAACATGGCATTACGTTATATGGGTAATTCATTGTTGACATTCAAATAAGAGTACCTAATTTCTTTCAGCTCAGAAAGGCAGTTGCAGAGACTTAGCAAAGACCAACAAAGACATACTCTAGGAACTGATGAGAGACCAATCCAGGAAACAGCTGAGTCCGTGGGAACTGACTTGTATGGCATCTGTTGCAAAGTGACACCCTTGAAGTGTCCTGTAAACAAACTACCACCCAATTGGACTGAGAAGACAAGGATACAAACAGAAGGTTTTCATCTCACTTTTAAATATAATTATAATTAGTACCAAGAGAGAACAATATGGTATTATGTGTTGCTTGGGATTTTAATAAATTGTACTAAAACTGCTTGTATACATAGAAAGGCTTGACTGCCATTTTATTCCTAACTTTGAAACATGAAATATATTCATCATTTGTTATCATCCATACAGTTGAATGTCTTTTGTAGGCATTAAACACAAGTAAACATCTTTCTGGTCTTCTGTCTTCTTACAAGATCCATGTGACATCCCTCGTTCCATGTTTTTTCTAAATTTGACTTGAACTTCTGACAGTTTCCTGTTGATGTGTTTGCTGCAGTTGTTTTTGAATTATCTTCTGCAGTTGTTTTTGAATTATCTTCAGCAAAATTTTTGAGCCTGCAACATTAATGATTTTGTTCAATAAATCTCAACAAAGTGAAATGCTTTGAATGGCTTTAACAAAAAGAAATTTATTTTCTCACAGAAAAGTAAGCCTAAATTCCAAATTCACTGTGTCAGCTCCAGGAGAATTCCTTCTCTGTTAGCTCTAGAAGAAGGTCCTTGTTACCACTCTCCCATGGACTGGGAGTTTCTGAGGCATGGGGTCCCAGTTCCCGAGGATGTACCCTCATCCCAGCACTGCCTTCCTCAGGATGGTATGAAGTCCCCAACTCTGCTTGCTTCCCTGTACTTTATATCCCAAGAGATTGCTCAAGGCACTATACATTCTTATAGATTGTGTCTTATCTCACTAATGCAACCACCACCCATCCTCATTCATTAACAGCATAGGGACAAAATTTACAACATACATGAACATCATGCAATACTGGGCATCATGGCCCAGCCAAATGCTACACACATCTTTCTGGGGACGCACTTCCTGTAACTGTCAGATTCAGAATAGCCTATACCAGTCCATTTCAGCTCCTTGATGCCTAGGATATATTCTGCAAGTGTTCATTTACATTTTTGACAACTTCTAATTTTCCATGACTGGTACCTTGCACATTCCATCTTCTAGTTATTAATGGATATTTACAGATGTTGCTTCTCCTTTTGAGTCATGCCACATCTGCAAATGAAGGGCCTGCAGACTTTAGTCCATGTGTGTTATTAAGGTCTGCTTTGTATTTTGAGTAGCTTCAGACATGAAGACCTCATCTTTCAACACCATATCAATCAGTGTTCTGTTGTTGTTCATGAGGTTTTTATTGGCTAATTTTTAGAAGTAGATAATCAGGCATTTCCTAAACCTGACATGATGGGTGACCCTACTGGTATTTGATATATGGATGGCAAGCTTTCAGCAGGCAAACCACCATGGTATAACAAATTAATGGATGAGTTGCATCTAATTACTTAACATCAACAGAGATGAGGCAAAAATTTGCAGAATTAAAGGGATAAATAGACAATTTTACAAATATAGTAGTTTCCAAGACCTCTTTCTTAAAAATTCATAGAACTAGAACATCTAAAGAACACTGTCAATCACCTAACTGCTAAAAGAACACTATACCCAATGAATTCTAAATGCACATCTTTATCAAATATGTTTGTATGCTTACCAAAATAGATCGTATTTTGTGACATAAAAAAGTCAAAATGAATTTAAAAGAGCAGACAGTATAAAGACTATGATCTCTGAACACAACAGAATTAAGACCAATAGAATATATAATAAATTCCAAGTACCTGTAAATTAAACAACATGCTTCTAAATAATCCATGGGTATAAAAAGAAACAACAATAAAAACAGAAACCATAAAGTGAGTTATAAAATATTTCCAAATGAAAAGCAACACTTGTGGGGCACAACCAAAGCTGTGTTAAGTGGCAAATTTATAGCTGTAAATGTTTGCATTAGAAAAGATAAAAGGCCTGAAGGTTCCAGTTCAAAAAGCTAGGCAAAGAAGAGCAAAGTAAATTCAAGTAAGAAGAAGGAAATTAATTATAAAAAGAAAGAAGGAAAAAAGTAAAAACATTGAAAAATTAACAAAACTAAAGCCTTTTCACTGAAAAGATCAACAAAAATAATATTATATACAATAGAGAATTCACGGTTTATCAGGGCAAAAGATACGACTATGAGATGGCATTGTTGCACAACAAGCTATATATTGGGGCCACAGTATGGACAGTTGGCCCACAGGGGACTGTCTGTTATAGCAGGATACCTTCCAGAGTCAGGTGGCACAGAGAACTACAAAAAAAGGACTAGGGCAAGGAAACTACTAGAGGAGAAGGGAAGATTAGGGCAGGTGGCTTACATATTTAAGCACATCCCTTAGCAGCAAGGCAGGGAACCTGTGAGTCAGAGAGCTCAGACAGGCAGCAGCAGCTTCATTTTCTCTGAAGATTTTATCATTATTTGACATACTGTATATTTTAATTATTTATTTTGTTTCCTGTCACTAAAATATAAAGCTTCAGGTGGCCAAGTATTTTTAGATCAAATCCTTGGCACATAACAATGCTCAATAGAAATTTTTGAATGCATACAGTTCATACAACTATATGTATTTTTGTGGTCATGCCTTAGATCTGCATCACAACTTAAAAGGCAAAATGAAAGGATGCACATCTTTCCAAAGAAAGAAGATGGATATAAATTGGACAGATGATGAGAAGAGAATCTACAGGGATAAAAGAAAAGCACAAACTCAAGAAATGCTGCATTGTCTACTCCCTACCGTGGAGAGCCCTAAAAGCATGCCAGCCACTGAGATGAAACAGGTATTCACCCCAAGAGCCAACTTGCAGATCCAGCATCAGTAAGTCAATACAATTTTGTCATTCTTTTCTAAGAAAGCAAGCTGTAGTAATTCCTTATCCTAGAAAGCAGACTTTTGAAAATGGTGCCAACTACACCATGTTTGACAGGTGATCTCACTATACATTTAAACATTATCAAATTGATACATTTTTTTGCTCTTGCAGTATATTTCTTGTTCTACTCATCTTTTGTTGACTGGACATTGTTACATACAGATGGTTCTCTAGAATAGTGATTACAGAGCAAAGTGAGAATAAACAATGAGACGATCACACTTTTGCTAAGCCATACTGGGCATCAGTCCTTCTTTGACCAGGAAATAACTTGTTAATGTGCTGCACCAGCTGGCAGAATTGTTATGTTGACAGATAAATCATTTGAATGTAATTATAGGAATGGTACTTAAATTGTCTGCTCTTTTCTTATTCCAAATTTATAGGATTTTAGTGCATTACCAGTCAACAAACCTACTGCCCTGAAGTCATTTCCAGTTCATAGGGCAGAGTAGAACTGCCCTTCCGGGTTGTGTCTCAAACCCACCAGTCTGTGAGAGAAAGATGTGGCAGTCTGCTCCCATAAAGATTGTTGTTGTTGCTGTTAGCTGCCATCAAGTCACCTCCAACTGACAGCGACCCTGTGCACAACTGAGCAGTGTCTTCATTCCGTTGTGCACTATCATCAAAATTGTTGCTATGCTTGAGCCCACAGTTGCAGCCACTGTGTCGGTCCATCTCACTGGGGACCTTCTTCTTTTTTGTTTACCCTCTACATGACTGAGCAGGATGTCCTTCTCTAGGGACTGATCCCTCCTGATAATGCATCCAAAGTACCTGTGGCAAAGTCTCACCACCCTTGCTTCTAAGGAACATTCTGGTTGTACTTCTTCCAAGGCAGATTTGTCCATACTTCTGGCAGTCCATGGTGTATTCAGTATTCTCCAACCTCACAACTGAAAAAGGTTGGTTCTTCTTTGGTCTTCCTTATTCATTGTCCAGTTTTGCATGCATATAAGGTGACTGAAAAAACCATGGCTTAGGTCAGGAGCACCTTAGTCTTCAAGGTGACATCATTGCTTTTCAACACTTTAAAAAGGTTTTCTGCAGCAGATTTGCCCAATGCAACACATCCTTTGATTTCTTGACTGTTGCTTCCATGGTTGTTGATTGTGGACCCAGGTAAAATGAAATCCTTAACAGCATCAATCTTTTCTCCGTTTAACATGATAGTGCATATTGGACCAGTTGGGAGGACTTCAGTTTTCTTGATGCTGAAGTGTAATCCATACTGAAGGCTGTGGTCTTTGATCTTACTGGTGAAGTGAGTGCTTCAAGTCTTCTTCCCTTGCTGCTCTGGGTTTGGTTTGGGTTTGGGAACCTTTATAAAAGCAGGTTGCTGCATCTTTCTCCCATAGAGCAACTGATAGATTCCAACCATTAACCTTTCGATTAGCAGCTGACACCTTAACCACTGTACCACCAGGGCTTGTAAATGTGTGTGTGCATATGTATTTGTATATGTGTGTATGTTTGTATGTGTGCATGTAGTCTTGGTGAGCATTTCATGTGAACTTAAGAAAATGTAGATTCTGTTGTTGGATGATGTGTTCTGTATGCTCGCATGTCAATTACAGCTCATTGACTGGTGTCGCTGTACATTTCAACTATATCCCCACTCACGTGTTGCCTGGTGAACCTGTCACTTACTGATAAAGGGATTTCTAACTAATGCTGGATTCGCCTATTTACCCTTGCAGTTCTGTTAGTTTCTACCTCACATGTTTTGACACTGTTTCTAGGGACATATTAGGGTTGCTATGTCTTCTTGGAGAATTGACCCCTTTGTTATAAAGCAATGTTTATTCCTGATAATTTTCCTTGATCTGAAGTCCACTTTGTTGGAAGGTAATGTAGCTACCCCAGCTTGCTTGCTCTCTCTCTCTCTCTCTCTCTCTCTCTCAGTCACACAGACACGTACACACACACACACACACACACACAGTTTTTAATAGACCTATCTAATCTTTGGTTGAAGGGTGAACCTCAAGAGTGACTTCACTTATGGAGTGAAAAAGTATCTGGTGCCGTATTCTCAGGGTTTCTCCAGTTTCTGCCAGTCCAGTAAGTCTGGTCATTTTTTGTGAGTTAGAATTCTGTTCTACACTTTTCTCCACCTCTGTCTGAGACCCTCTGTTGTGATCCATCAGAACAGTCAGTGGTGGCAGCTGGGCACCATCTAGTTGTACTGGACTTGGTTGGGTGGAGCTGTGGTGGCTGGGGACCATTAGTCCTTCAGACTCATCCTTCCCTTGTTTCTGTAGTTTTCTTGTTTCTTCTTGGCTCCTGAAGGGGCGAGACCAGTAGAGTATCTCGGCCATTCACAGTCCAGCCTTCTTTTGAATATTATTAACATGGCATATCTTTTTCCATCCTTTTACTTGGTCTTTATATTAATCTGGGTTTCTTGTAGACAACATATAGTTGAGTCATGTGTTTTTATCCACTCCAACGGTATCTATTTTTAATTGGTGTATTCATACCACTCACATTTAAAGTGATTGATATACATCTAGTCCTAACTTACTATCTTGTTTTCTGACATTCACATTTATGACAAGAATTTACTATCTGACTGGTTTGCACATTAACAACAGTAACGAATGCCAAGATGTGAGGCCAGAGTAACTCTATCTGTGGTGGTTAAGGTTTTGTCGGCTTGGTTGGGACATGATTCTCAGAGGTTTGGCAGTTATGCAGTGATGTAATTTGGCAGCTGTGTAATAATGTACTTTTGCAGTTATGTAATGATATAGTTATCTTCCATTTTTGTGATCTGATGTGGTCATCGTACATTTTCACATAACATAAATCTTTGCATAATGAATTATTCCCTTTTCCTTCCTCCTGTCATCCCTTGTAACATTGTCGTAATTCATGTTGCTTATCCATAGCTATTATCACCAATCACCTTGTTGCTATTACTATTTAGAACAAACTGATATCTGTTAGATCAGTTAGGAATAAGAGTTTCTCAAATTGTATTTGATGGCTAAACAAAGTGTTATAACACTGTGATGTATTTTTAGATGTATGCAAAGGAAATATTTAATAGAAACACATTATAAATGGGAGAGGGGAAGGAACAAAAAAGGAAGTAAGATTTCTTCATACCATGTGGAGCAAAAAGATAAATACTGTGTAATTTCATTTATATGAAACAGAGACATATGTAGATACCACAGTTTATTAGTGATTACCTGGGCAGGGAGAGGTAAGGATCAAGGAGGAGTCACTGCTTGGGGGTACTGAGTTTTGGTTAATGGTGGTAGAAGATTTTGGAAAAGGGCAGTGGTGATGGTTGCGCAGTCTGGTAAGTGTCATCAGTGTCTCTGAGTTGTAAAATTTGTAATGTATTTTTGCCACCGTAAAAATCGTCAAGGGAGAATGAACACACTGAAGGAAAAAACTATAATCTCCATTGTGACAAACATCTAAGCCTACAAAGTAGAGTGCATGTTGGGCAAAAACGCATGTATTTCTTTCTTTCCCAGACTAAACCCAGCTAGTTGCATAAATTTAAGGAAGAACATCTCATCATGGGTCCCATCCAGAAATTCCCTTTTTCTGGCTCAAAGAGACCTTATGACAAATTCTTCGGAATGGTTCCCGTCTTTATCTCAGAAGCCATTTGAAAGTTTGTCACCTCTCAAAGACCCTAAGAACATGAAGAAATATCCTGGAGTCTGGGCCATAAAGACTGAATACAAGAAGCCTTTCAGCACTAAATGGGAGACCACCTCCTCAATTGGTGAGATGGATGCAAATATCACAACAGAGAAGAGTCTTCAGGCTCGAACATCCAGCCCACGAAGCACGTTCCACGTAGCCCAACATCTAACTGAAGACAAGAAGGATGAGCAGCCAAGTAACTATGGACAACCTGCCTTCCAAGCAAAGTTCCAAAGGAGGAATTAATCCAGCTTTGTGCTGCTCTGAAAACCACAGATGGAAGATGCCATTTTCTTACACAGTAAAAGAAAAGGAATCCCAGAGTCCCCCTTTCCCCTCCCCTGCCTTTCCCCCATGCATGCATTGCATATACAAAGCTACAGATTTTAGATGCCCAGTCTTCATTAGTGGGAATGTCTTTCAGAGATTTGCAAAGTAACCCAGGGAAAATAGAGAAAATGTTGAAAATCTAAAATCACTTACATATTTCATTTTTGTCAACATAGAAAAAGAAATGTCTGAGCTTGTGATTTCTTCCAAAATCAGTTAGGTATACAACACCAAAACACTGAGAACCCAAGACAGGAACGTGTCCTATTACTGACCTGAATACCACCCCACTGCCCACCTCCAACCCCGGCACTTGAATGAATCAGTCACTCCGTGTCATTTGCTGAATGTCTGCTACCATGCTAGAAACCACGGGGAATAGAAAAGACACTTCTCCCCATTAGAAGGTTACAGGATAGTTGTACATATAAAACATAAATGATTAAAATTATTACTGAATAAGTTAGTGCATTAGCAAAGGGCTAACTTACAAACCTCTTGCAATTAGAGGAAAAGGTGTTAATTCCCCAGAGCAAATGTGTTGCACAGAAAGGCACTGACATGCACAGATTATATTTTAAAATAATCATTTTAGTTTTCAAAATCCTAACCATCACTGTCATTCACAGTGAAAAGATTAGATGCACGTTTTCCTTTAGAGCTAATTAGCGTGCATGTGAAGCCCTCCGTTTACATGGAAACTCCAGAGCACACCCAGCACCTCAGAGTCTGTTGCACCCAGGCAGTGGGTACTGGTAGAGACTCCGGAAGGACACTGCCAACGAAAAGATATGTCTGTCAAATAGTTAAGATGAATAAGGTGGTTAGTGAGAAGAGAGAGTCAACAAGCCTAGGGTCATAGGTCAGCTGTGGTATTCGTTACAAGCTGAGGCCAGTTAGAATGTAGGTGAGGTACATAGAATTAGATAGGTCAGCAAACCCACTACAGGCGTGGAAAGCAGAGTGGAATGAAGAACTGATGCTGGGTCGTCTACTCTCCATACTATTTCCAGTAGCCAAAGACAATTCAAGGTGAGTACATTTTGACATTTAAAAAAGTACGTTAGTCCCGCCTTAACCATGGTTTGGCTTCCCACAGTTTCAGTGACCTGCGGCCCACTGCAGTTGGGATATGCTAGATGAGGGTGTTGTGTGGTGCAGTCTCATGCTGCCCCATGCCATCGTTCACAAGACTTTTATTACACTACTGTTACTATTGTTGTAGTACTATTAGTTATTGCTGTTCATCTTCTACTGTGCCTGATTTATAAATTGGACTTGATCAGAGATATGTGTGTGTAGGACAAAACAGAGTATATAGCATTTAGTACTGTCTGCGGTGACAGGCACCTCAGGGGGTCTTGGAATGTCTCCCCAGAGGGGACTGCAGATGGTGTAGTGGTTAAGTGCTACGGCTGCTAATCAAAAGGTCAGCAGTTGGAATCCACCAGGTGGAAACTCTATGAGGCAGTTGTACTCTGTCCTATAGAGTTGCTATGAGTCAGAATCAATTGATGGCAACAACTTTGGTTTTTGGTTTACTGTAACTATTATGTCTTAAAAAATCTTGACCACATATTTCCTCAAGAGTCTAATAATTTGGTGGGAAAAGTATCTTTTAGGTAAGTTTTCTAGGTTTTCGTTCAGTTGTGCCTTGGGGGAAAGTCTCTTTGTCCCTCAGAGGGGTTCCCAGCTTTTTGGCTCCAAAGCCTCATTCCAAGAGAGGTCTACTTCCTCTGGACTTGTGACACATAGATTGCATGTGTTAGGCATGATGCACTCGTGGAGGCATGTGCTAGACCATAGCGTTTATTGTGATTGGCATCGTGGTGGAGCAAGAATACTCAAAATTCCATTTAGCTTTCACCTAATAAATCGGACAAAAGTCTAAGCTCTGGGAAAGTCTTGATTTTTGATTCACTGAAATATTATGAACCTTCAGTTGTCTGAGTGCTTGAGGTTGTAAACGCCAGAGTTGGTTGTCTTTTTGAATGATAAACCAGTTTCTTAAATGACTGAAGAGAACAGAGATGTTACCTTAAAATTCTACATTGTTCTTCACCCAAAATGCTATCCTTGAATCTTATCATTTGATATAAACCCCTCAGAAGATGCTTCACCTAGAGCAGAATCTGTAGCCACTTCCTCAAGCTGCAGTTCACGCTACAGTACTTCTTGTCGTTTCCTGAACACGCTGCTCCCTTTCACAGAGGCCATTCTCCTGCATGAAATCCTCTCTACCAAGTGGTACACCCAACAGGCCTCTACTTATCCTTCAAGACTCAGCTCACGTGCTGCCTTTGTGAAACCTTCCCCACACCGCTACCGCAGCAAATGTAGGTATTTTTTTTCCTTTTTGATCATCAATACTTGTGCAAATCTCCATTAAATTACTTTTTAATTAGCACATGTATCATGATTGACTCAAAGTTTGCCTGCCTTCTGGACTGAAAACAACATGTGGACTGTGTTGCTATCTTTCATCATTTTATTCCCGATGCCTGGAAGGGTGCTCAAACAGAATGAAGGAATGAATGGACCTTTCTTTGTTCTTCTAAGGCCAGTAAGGTAATCTTCTACCATAGAAACTCATGAGAATGAATGACCAGAAAATACAATGAGTGATAATCACAGTTAACAAAATATTCTGAGTGAAGGAGTATATATTACTTATCTTAGTACACACACACACACACACACACACACACACACACACACACACACACGTACACACACTGCAAAACAAGGCACTTTTCCAAAGTAATTGACAGTCCTCATGGTTTAGTCTTTTGGAACAATGAGCTGAAGCTGGATGAATCTTGACTCTGATAATGGAAACGTTTTTTGAGAAACACCACATGATAAGTAAGAAATTATATGATCTGTGGTGGCACCGTGGTTAAAAGCTATGGCTGCTAACTAAAGCATCAACAGTTCGAGTCCACCAGGCACTTGGGGACCCCAGGGTCAGTTTTACTCTGTCCAGCAGGGTTACTAGGAGTTGGAATTGATTTGATGGCAACAGATCTTGGGATCTTGGTTTTTGTTGTTCTGAAAACCTTAACTGAAAGTAAAAAAAAAAAACAGGTTATTTAAAAAGAAAACAAATTTGTATTATGCAGATGATATAACTTTGCTTGCTGAAAGTGAAGAGAACTTGAAACACTGATGAAAATCAAAGACTGCAGCCTTCAGTATGGATTATACCTCAACAAAGAAAACAAAAGTCCTCACAACTGGACCAATAAGCACCATCATGATAAACGGAGAAAAGATTGAGATTGTCTAGGGTTTCATTTTACATGGATCCACAGTCAACACCCATGGAAGCATCAGTCAAGAAATCAAAGGACACATTGCCTTGGGCAAATCTGCTGCAAAGGACCTCTTTGGAGTGTTAAAAAGCAAAAGATGTCACCCTGAGCACTAAGATGCAACTGACCCAAGCCATGGTGTTTTCAGTTGCATCGTACACATGAGAGGTGGACAATAAGGGGGACTGAAGAACTGATGTCTTTGAATTGTGGTGCTGATGAAGAACACTAAATAAACCACGGACTGCTAATAGAATGAGCAAATCTGTCTCTGAGAAAGTACAGCCAGAATGCTCCTTCCAAGCGAGGATAATGAGACATCATCCGACATACTCTGGACATCGCATCAAGAGAGATCAGTCCCGAGGGAAGGACATCATGCTTGGTCAAGTAGAGGGTCGACAAAAACGAGGAAGACCCTTAATGAGATGGACGACACAGTGGCTGCAACAGACGGCCTCAGGCGCAACAGTGATCATGAAGATGGCGCAGGACCGGGCAATGTGTCATTCTGCTGCACACGGGGTCACTGTGACTCGGAACAACCTGGTGACACCTAACAACGACAGCCGTGCAGAGCACGTGTCCACCGTGGAGCGCCCTAACCACTGACACAGACCCGAAGACATGATGCCTGAGTGGCGACCCTTCCCACAGACTGTCAAAACTGAAGATGGGGCTTGACTTAAAAATACTGTTATGTGAGTGAACACTTTGTGACGCCTCTCAGGGACTCCTCAAGACAGACTGTGGCCGAAAGACTAAAACGCAATGACTTCTCAGACTTCTTTGCCCCTACAGACTTCACAATACCTGGGCTCACTTAAACCCTTCTTGTAGATTTATCCAAGCCCAGACTCGGAAACAAGCTACACCCACAATCACGCACCATTAAAGGAGCCCCCACGGCGATGACTCAGCATAAAATGAATCTTGCCGTTGGTAGGTCCTGCACTGATTTTGTTTTCCAGTCATAAGCACCTGCCTTCTCTGTGACCACATTCCCTCCATTCACTGGAGTTCCAACAACTCTTCTGTTTTACCATGCTTCCCCAGAAACTCAGCTGATCTCCCCCAGCAAATCAGCTGAACAACAATGGTTTATTAGTATTATTACTTATTTAAGCATCTTTCTGGTATTCACTGCGTTTAGCTAAGATCCATCTAACATCAGCAATCATATTCCTGCTTCCACCTCCACTTCTGAATCTACCTTGCAAAATAAAAGCTGCTTTCTGCTTTTATTTTGAAATACAAGAGATATTCCAACAACCAAAGTTCAGGTCCAAACAGAAACACACAGAAGGCAAGGGTCTGTGTCCAGGAGAGCCCAGTCGTTACACAAGCCTGATTTCTGATAAGGAGAGGACAGATGATATGGTTCTTCCAAAGAAATCAGTGGGAAGTGGTCTGGTCCAGGAGGGCCACCCTGGTGGGAGGGTGGGCTAGATGACCTTTGAGGTCCCTTCTGAGTGAGATTCTGGGCTGTTTGTCTTGAGTGAACGTCACAGGGCTCTCTGAGCATTCTCAGGCTCGTTTTCTTCCTGAAATCATGGTCTGATAATGATCAAAATACTTACCTGGTTGTTTTAAATCACTTGGTTTTTTGGCTCCAGCATGGGTCAAGCGTGTGTTCAAAGGAAAGGCAAAAGTTGTTTACATTCTTTCGGGGAAGTCATGGGCCAACGGCAAGTTTAGAAATGAAAGTGAAATCAGCTGATAGTGACCTCAGCATAAATGTGCAAAGTTCAGAGTTGTTTACTGAAGCACACTGCTGCTCAGGGCTTCACTTGCCGGCAGTCCTCACTGCCTGTACCTAAGGCTGGAACCTGGCATTAAAAACGCAGCAAGGTAGAAGACCCAGAAGCCTGATCCTGCTCCTCCCATGTGAGCATCTGGGATCCTCACTGCTGTCTGTAAGTACCTGCCCTGCCAGCTACACAGCGTCCGTGGCTCCCACTGTCTTTGAAAGAGGAGTTTGTTTTTCTCAGGTGGTCCACAGTCCAGCAATGACAATTGGACAAATGATTGCCCTGCGGTTCCTGTCACCTTCCCTCCCTCCCTTCTGGGTATGATCACCTGTCCACCCGTTCTTTTAGTCTCCCTCCTTCCACCCTCCCCAGCATCACCCTGCACACCTCTGGCTCAGAGCTGGGGAAGGCACTACCGGTTTAGCTGGGTAGAAATGCCCAGAACACTGGGCACAGGAGTGTCTTGCACCCTGTTGTGGGAGAAGTGTCTGAGGCTGGTGGCCTGGATTACTCATGAGAATCAGCCAGAGACAGACCACCAATTAGCAGGACTGGGTTATGGCAGTGGTCCTTATGAAGCACTGTGAGACTCTAAAATACACACTGAGGTTTAGGATTGTTGGTTGGAAAGAACTGGGGCTCGCTCAGAAAGAATGTCCTAGGGTGTGAGAGATTTTTAGCCAGAGGACAACGTTCTCACTGGACTCAGTTGCTAGAAAATCATGGTAGACACGTCGGTTCTCTTACTGCGTGTTCTAAGAGATACTTTTGTTCTGTTTTTTAATGCCAGCTTAGTTTCCCTAAGCTTCCCTTGTTTTTCTGGACCTGTAAAATCAAGCGCTTCTTTGGGAAAGAAGAAAACACACTTGTCTGTGTGATTCCTTTTTCCGTCTTTCCTCGTGACACAAAGTGTGTTTTTCAGAGTCATATGTCCAGATCTGCCCCTCCGGAAGTCCTAATTCCAGGAGACAGGTCACATGAAACATGGCTTTGCACTTGGTACACAATCTCCTTTCTGGGTTTTCTTTCCCACCGTAGTCCCTCCTCTACCTGACTCTTATGGTTGATTATCTTTGTTTGTTTGATACTTTTTTTCATAACTATAGCACATAAAGATTCTGAGAATGTTTTAATGCAAAAAGAGAAGAAAATAGTAATTACCCATAATGCTCTGGCCAGAGACATCACAGTGTCAGTGAACATTTTAGAATGTTCCTTAATCTCTTTCTTCTAGCTGTCTGTAGAATGACAAGGACATGCTACCTGGTGTGAATTTAGACCTGTTTTTTTTAAAGACTGCGTAATGCTTTTCATGTCATCCTTGTCTTCTAACTTGGGACATTCAGGTTGCTTCCTATGTTTTGGCAAAATAAATAACCAGGTGATGAACATTACCATGTACAAATCACTGATCACATTTCTGACTGTTATCAGAATAGGTTAGTAAAAGTGTGATTGTTAGGTCAAAAAATAGGCCTCATTTTCAGTGAATTTAGTGAATGTTGTTGACTGCTTCCCAGAAAGTTTGTTCAAATTTTCACGTCCACACTGTTGTATGAGAAGGCAAGTTTTACAGTACTCTAGATACCATCAAATGTTCTTATCTGCAGTTTTGATGGGAGAAGCCACACACAGTTTTATTTGGCGTCTTTAATTACCTTAGGAAAGCTAGATTTTTTTTTCATATTGGTTAACTGCATTCCTTCCTTTGTGAGTCATCTCTTTGTATTTCTTTTCCATCCATTTTTGTGGAATCCATTGTGCACCTTATATATTAGTATAAACATTTTAAATACTAACTTTACTAATCCTTTCATTTGTGCAGCAGATATATTCTAGGTCATTGACTTTTTTATTTATGTTGCTTTCTGCTGTGTAGGATTGCACTTTTTGAATAGTTAAATCTGTGCATTTTTTTCTTTGTACTTTTGATTACTTTGCTTACTCAGAAATGAAGTCGACATTTACTTTTTCCTAGCTATTTATTTTTATTTATTTATTACATTACATTCTAAAGTCTATCTGAAATTTATTATGTTATATGGAATGAGAGAAATATATACATATATATATACACACAGACACATGTATAGCTAATCAGTAGCTTCAGTATTAGTTAATGAAAACCTTTCTTCCAATGAATTATGGTACCACTTTTATCATGTACTAAATTTGTATATGACTTTTCTAAGGAGTCCTTGGGTGGTGCAAACAGTTAACCAAAAGACTACTAACCAAAAGATTCAGATCCACCCAGAGGTCCTCAGAAGAAAGGTCTGAAGATCTACTTTCAAAAAATTAGCCATTGAAAACCAGAGCTTTGAACTGATTCAGAGCTGTTCAGTAACTTCTGACATGAACAAGGGCAGCACACATGTTGCATAGCAACCAATCTGTTGCCTCCTACTTTTGATTCAAGTAGGAAACAAACAGCAGGGACCTATTTAAAGATAGTGGCAGAATACACCACTCTGAATGTGTGTCACTTTCCACAGTCTTCACAATAATCCAATCTCCCACCTCAGGCTCCTGAACCTTTTGGGATCTACGTGGGAGATTATGTTATTGGCATTACCGTGGAGAGCAACACACTTTCAGTGAGGTGCTGTCAATCACCGGCTTTGAGCAGGACACCACTGTTTGTCTCCTGCTTGGCTCAAAATCTAACAGGAAACAGATGTGGTTGCTGTGCAACTTGTATGCTATCCTTGTTTACCTTAGCAATTATTGAACCATTCTGACCAGGTTCAAAGCCCTGTTGAAAACCCCGTAGAGCACAGTTCTGCCCTGACACACACAGAATTGCTGTGAATCAGGTTCAGTTTAACAGCAGTTGGTTGGGTTTGGTTTTGGTTTTATGGATGTTCTGATTCTGAGATATCCTGCTCCTCTGAGCTGTCCACCCTGGTCCTCGTGTCCTGTTGTTTTATTTCTAAGAATATTACTGATTAGCCTACCACTAGGCCTCAAAATGATATGACTTAAAGTGAATTAATAAATGTATAAGTGTCTTTGCAAATTTAATCTTCAAATAAATGGAAGTTAGGTTCTCATTACTACTGAGATTTTGCAAAGCTTTGTCTTGTTCCCTTGGCCTCATGCCTGCCTATGTACTGATCCCAGAACTTTTATAGCATTTGGGAGGTGATCCCAGATCTCAGCATTTTTGGTAAGGACAGACTTTTGTGTGTGTGTATTTTAGGTAAAGTTTTACAGAACAAACTCATTTCTCATTAAACAGTTAGTACACATATTGTTTTGTGACATTGATTATCAACCCCACAACATGTCAACACTTGCCCTTCTTGATCTTGGGCTCTGTGTTACCAGCTTTCTTGTTCCCTCCTGCCTTCTAGCCTTGCCCCTGGGCTAGTGTGCCCTTTAGTCTCATTTTGTTTAATGGGTCTGTCTAATCTTTGGCTGGAGGGGGAAACTCAGGAGTGATTTCATTACTGAGCTAAAAGGGTAACCAGAGGTCATGCTCTTGAGGTTTCTCCGCCTCTAACAGGCCACTAAGTCTGGTATTATTTTGTGAGTTAGAATTTTGTTCTATGTTTTTCTCAGTTCTGTCCAGGACCCCCTACCGTAATTCCTATCAGAGTAGTTAGTGCTAGTAGCTGAGTACCACCTAGTTATCCTGGACTCAGTCTGGGGGAGACCACAGTAGTTGTGGTCCATTAGTTGTTTGGACTAATCTTTCCCTTGAGTCTTTGGGTTTCTTCATTCTCCCTTGCTTTGGACAGGGTGAGACCAATGGAATGCCTTAGGTGGCCATTCAAAAGCTTTTAAGACTCACCAAAGTAAAATGTGGAACATTTTCTTTATAAACTACTGGTATGTTATGCCAGTTGAGCTAGATGTTTTGAAGTTATTTGATATGCTTTGCAAAATTGTCACTTAGGAACCTTGTCCACTGTGTGGAGTGGAGGGAAGTTAGGTGGAAAAATTCCATCCAGCTGCTTAGCCTCCCTTCAAGCCAACTCTTAAATGCCTTTTGAAAATTTAAAGTGTAGGTCTTGGTGATTATCCATTGATCTTAATTCCTCCTTTTCTTTCCTTTTTTGATTTTTTCTTGGGTATGTTGGTTGAATTGCTTTAACTGCATTCTCAATAATTCTGTCTTCCATTGCGTCATTTCTGTTCCTTTGACTTTCTATTGAATTGTCTAATTCTGTAATTTTATTTTTAATCTTATGAATTTTTAACTGCTGTTCCCACTATGCTTTCTTGCAGCCTGTTCAATTCATCGTTATGCTTTACTGAGTTTTGCCTAATCTCTTGAAGATTTCTTAATATTAATGCTTTGTATTCTACCTCTTACAATTCCAGGAAGTTCTTTTCATCTGAAAAAATTTCTTAATTCCTTGTTTTCTGAGCTTTCTGAAGCCGTTGTGGTCTGCCTTTTTAAAAAATTTGATATTGACTACTGCTGTCTCCAACCCATCAGTAAATTGTTATATTTATTTATTTTATGTTTGTTTACTAAATTCTAGCTTATTGCTTTGTTTTGTTTTAAAATGATAAAATAGGCTGATTGTGGATGTAGTTTTATTATTGGCATCTCTGAGTCTCTAGTGTCCTATCGCCAGATGGTTAGAACTATTACTAGGCAAGTGGCCTGTTTACCTGCCTTGTAGTATTCGGCTCAGGTGCCCAGGTAATTGGACTCCAAGTGTGTGGTACGGGCTCTTTCCTACAGTCCTACATGGGCAGGAGTGTTTGGTGTATACACAGGTATTTGGCTGCACACAGTGAGAAAGGTAGGGGGCTGGCAGCCGTTCAAGTCTGTGAGGGCAGTGTGACCCCTTATGCCTGAGCTTAGACAGAGGAGCTGTTTCTGCCCAGAGTTCTTGGTTTAGGGCAGGCAGCAGGCTATTCCCCCCACTCCCTGCCCCTGTTATATTGTTCCCTGTACATCTGGGAGAATAGCTCTGGGCATGCGTAAGAGTCCTACTTCCAACCCAAGTAATGGCATCATGTCTGCAGCCAGGTGTGGTGCACAGCAGGAAAGGGAAGCACTTGCAAAAAGGAGAGAGGTTTATTCTAAAGGAAAGTGTTAAATCCATGTGAGGTAGATTAGACATGAGGTACTTCTCTTTTGATGAATGAATTATGTTTTTCACTGATTCTGGAGGCATGAGTGGGCTGTTGATCACTCAGTCTCTGCCACTGAGGAAAACTCTTTCCAAAAGCCACTGTTCACTTCACCACACTCACAACTGCCAATTCACCTGCAGTGTGCCAATTCCTACCAGGTCAGGTCTAGGCAGTCCTAGGTACTTCTGGACCTGCTCTCCCTTCCTGTTGCTCAATCCCATTCCTCAACTTTCCCTTCGATGTTCAGGGATCCTAGATTGTTTTGGGGGCTCTTTGTTGTTAGAAGGATCACAGAAGCAACCAGCTACTCCACCACCTTAGCTCTGCCTCTTCTGTTCTTTTTGTTTGATTGTTGAGTACAAAGTGCATCACAAGGCCTTGGTCCCCTTTCATGAGTTGTCACGGAGGAGACGTTTCATTTTGCTTCATGCTCCTCTCCAACTGAGGTCTTCTGTCTGCACCTTCAGCTCCTCCTTCTGGGTGACTTCCTTCCTGTGGGGGTCAGTGATGTGAGTCAATGGAGCGCCAAGCTAGAGGAGTAAAACCCACCCCCTGGCCTGGCCTAGGTGGCTTACAGGGCCTGGGATGCTCAAGGCCTTCTCTCACCTCTCCCCATTACTAGCTGCAATGGCTGACCTCCCTGGCTGGCCTCCGCCCCCATCCCTCAGCTCTCACCTGACCGGGCTTGATACCGCAGTGCTCTTCCAGAAGGCTCTTCACACCCGACAGCCTGAAACCAGATATCTCAACAGAAAGGATTCCCCTCCAGAAGCTGTCATTAGGGAGGTGCACAGGTGGGACAGGTGGGTGCAGACTACACCAGGTGACACTTTCAGAGGGGGTAACACCAAAATGGCTGTCTAAAAAATTTTTGTGCAGCATTTCAGAAGAAATTTATTATTTTTCATAAAAATATCCCTGTAGTTAGTTAAAAAAAAAATTTTTTTTTGTAAGGCCAATTGCGTATATCAATATACCTACAAAGCTAACACTGTATGCTAATTTATGTATTGACCCTTCTAAGGCAGTCTGGTCAAGGCTGTCATTGTTACCCAGTTACAGCAACACTTGGAATCATGTGATTCTACCTGCATGTGCTGTTGTTTTCATTGCTGCTAGTGTTTTTATAGTAACCAAGGGAAGAGGGGTTCCTCAATTTACAGACGTTTTCTCATTTTTAAGGTTCTTTTTTCCCTCCCTCTAAAATTTTTTAACCTTTATTCCCAGTCAGATTACCTGCTACCCACCCACCCACTGCTGTCAAGTCAATTCCGATTCATAGCCACCCTATAATAGACAGAGTAAAAGTGCCCTGTAGAGTTTCCAGGGCGTGCCTGCTACAGAGGGCTAATAAACAACCAAAAAATGGACAAAGACCCACTGAATATTAGTGGAATGACTTCAGTGGCCTGTTGCTGTAGCTCATTGGAGAGGTGAGTGCCTGGACAGAGCCTTCTGACTTTATACTGAAGCCCGAGAGTTTCTGCGGGAGAAGCTGTTTTTATTTATATGGAAGAACTAAGTAAATTATACATCACAGAGTTCCATACAAAGCTTGGAGCTGGGTACATCCACAGGGCGTTGCCACCCACACGTATTTCAGACATGGCCACCATCCAGCCTTCAGCACTAAGACTGTCCCTTCACATTTCTGTGGCAGGAAGTATGACACGTTTCCCTTTCCTCCTTCCTATTCATTTTTTTCAGAGCCACACCCAAGCCATGGGAACATAAATCCTAAGTCTGTACAGTCAGAAAGGGCTGAGACAAAGCTGGAGGCCTCCCCTGACAAGGAAACATTAACCTTCTTTTGCACCCAGACTGATCCCAGTCTTTTGGCTTTATTTTGCTGATGCTTTCTTCCCTGCTCATCTCCCTCCACTCGGGCTGCACAGCAACCCTCCACCTCCACCGGAGTCCCCCCCTCGGTTCCCTTTTTCCTCTCTGAGTCACTGCTTCGTCAGCAGCAGCAGCACAAACCTTGCATCACACTTCCTGTGATCTGTCCGCACACGTGATCAGTCACAAGCTCCCTGGGTGATGCAAGCAATTTGTGCTCAGCACATCTGAACCCACTAGGCCAGGCGACCTGCTTCTGTAAAGATGTGCATAAATGACCCATTTAATTTCCATAACATCTACAAAATAAGGTCTATTAACACATTTTTCAGCACAAACAAAAAACACCCTATGGGTCAGTTCTACTCTGTACCACATGGATCACTGTAAGTTACAAATCAACAGCAACTCACTTTAGACTCACAACAGCCCCTGAGGGAGAGGCTCCCACAGGTGAGGGTGGTAGGACTTGGGCAAAGTGACTGGCCCACAGTTAGACAGTAGGTTGGCCAAGTGGGGATGTCACCTCAGGCAGCTAGTGCCAACATCTCATGCTCTGCTGTCTCCCTGCCTTCTGCTGTGACATCACACATGAAGCCCTCACCAGCAGACACAAACATGAGGTTCAGGTGCCTCTGTTAAGCTCTGGTGACAGACCCCAGTGCTGTTAATTTCCTCCAGGCTCTCTCCACTGGCAGGCTGGGTGACTGAGGA
The DNA here is from genome assembly GCA_028571685.1 of Heterohyrax brucei. Lineage (NCBI taxonomy): Eukaryota > Metazoa > Chordata > Mammalia > Hyracoidea > Procaviidae > Heterohyrax > Heterohyrax brucei. The sequence goes on along the minus strand of CM053147.1, from coordinate 13,882,477 downwards.
GGTGGTGCTGTGAATCCCAGCGTCCTCTCTGCAAGAGTCTTAAATTAAGGAGTATTCACAGGTAATGTTCCAAGTTCCAGACTTAATGGACCTCATTTAATCTCCATAATATCCACTAAGTAAGTTCCACTATTAAGCCCACTTTTCAGATAAGATTACTAGGCCAAGAGCATTTGGTAAGCCGTCTAAGGCCACATGGTAAAGAGAAGTGGCACTTGAAGCTGGCACCTAGTTCTGTGCTCAGCACCTTTACCCCACATTGTCTTCATTGTATCAAAAGCAAGTTGGACAACAGCCTCCAGGCCTGGTCTTTGTGAAGAAACGTATGGCGGGGCCTACGGGCCTCTGTGAGGTGAGGTGTGGGAGGGCCAGGCCCTGCGGGCATGTGTGAGGGGCCGCAGGCTCCTGTCGTAGGTGAGAGAGCTTCTAGGTCTCCGGCCGGCTGCTCACCAACTCTACCACTGCTTGGCTGTGGGCATTAGAGCAAGCTACCAATCCCCACTACGCCTCAGCCTTCTCTTGAACATGGAATAATAACAGAGGGCGATGGTGCTTCGTGGTAGAATGTCACCTTTCATGAAGGAAACCCAGGCTGGATTCCTGGCCCATGCACCTCACGTGCAGACACTACTGGCCAGTCAGGGTGCCACCGTGGTGCTGAGTAAGCGTCAACAGGGCTTCCAGACTGTGCTGGATGAGGAAGAGAGGCCTGGCCATCTCCTTCTGAAAGGCAGCCAATGAAAACCTGACTGCAGATCACAACAGGTCTGCGGTGATGGGACTGCCGAGACTTGGGGTCCCGCGAGCTGAAGATCATCCTGAGCTCTACAATAGTAAATCAGTCTGTTTTAGTTACCTAGTGTGGCCTTAACAGAAATACCGCAAGCAGACGACTTTAAAAAGAGGAATATTTTATTTGTCACAGCCCAGCAAGTTAAAAGTCCAAATTAAGAGTGTCAACTCCAGGGGAAGGCTTTCTCTGCTGGCACTGGAGAAGGGTCCTTATCATCAATCTTCCCATGGACTGGAGCTTCTGAAGTGTAGAGACCTGTCCTTTCCAAAGGATGCGCGTGGCTCCGGGCCTTAAGCCCTGCCCCACCAACACAATGGTGCCTACTTACCCTCATTAACAGCACAGAGGTAGGCATGCCAGCAGGGACGACTATCACACAATACCAGGAATTAGGGCCTAGCCAAATTGCTGCAGATTTGGAGCGGGGGGGACACAATTGAATCCATGACACTACCCTACAGGGTGGTTGTGAGAATTTAATATTATGTGTTAAGAGTTTAGCACGAGGCCTGGCACATAGCAAACATTCAAGATATTTGGGATTTTGCATTATTAATAAGCTCTCAGTAAGATTAGTTTCCTCCCCAGACCATTTCCACTGACTGAAGAGGCTGACTTCTTTTAGCAAGGTCTCCCTCTGTGGTCCCTTGTGGTTTTCTTAAATCACTAATGAAAAAGACAGGCCAAGAGGTGAATTTGTAACTGGTAACAATGGTTTACCTGATTTGTCTCTCAACTTCTTTTCTGAAATTTTTTCTAAAGGTCTTAATGTTGTATAGTGTCTGACAGCAAAAAACAGAGACACTCAAGTTCTGCCCTACAGCTCTCCGGGCCTTGGTGGCAATAGCCACAGGTGGGGTCAGGTCAGGGAGGGAGCTGTGCCCCCAACCCCAGCCCCGCCTCTGGACCGAGTGGCCGCCCTTCCACGTGGTCTCCACTCACAGGCTCGGGTGCTGTTTGCAAGGAAGAGAGGAGAGCATTGTGGAGAGCTTACACTTAGGCAACAGGAAGACTGAAAGAGGAACCGGAAGTGTAAGTGGGAACGGTGAGCAGAGAAGCAGGTCGGTGCAGCCGGTCAGGGGATGAAAGCAGGGCGGTCTTTGGCAGAGCTGTGGCCGTCGTTGCTGACAGTTGTCACTCATTCCTGTGTCACTCAATCACTACTGACTGACTGCTGTGTGCCGGGTGCTATCCTGATTGTGGGGACGTAGTGGTAAAACAGACGGATGGATTCTAGAATGGGTGGATGGATGAGAGGCAGGCAGGCAGCCAGGCAGGCAGTCGCTACTTAATGTCAAGCCAGCTCCAATCTGTGTTGACCTTGTGTGTAACAGAATGAGTTGTTAGCCAGTCCTGCAGCACCCTCATGGTCACTGGTGTGTTTGAGTCCATTGTTGAGGCTCTTGTATCAATCCATCTTATGGTTTTCCTCGTTTTTCTGCCGTCGACTTTATTGATAGATATCTAGATAAAAATGAGTACCAGACAAAAACCCTTGCCCTCATCGAGTTTACAATTCTAGTGGGGGTGGGAGAGGGACAGCAAAGAAATATTTAGAACGTTAGATGGTGGCATGTGCTATGGAGGAAGAATGAGAACTGGCTGTATTAGTTTCCAAAATACTACAAATTGAGGGGCTTATAAGAACAGGAACTCACTGTCTCACAGTTCTGGAGGCTGGGAGTCTGAAATCAGGGTGTCGGCACATCCATGCTGTGACCAAAGTCTCCAGAGAACACCCAAATCAAACCCATTGAGTCCATTTCAACTCCTAGAAACCCTACAAGACAGAGTAAGCTGCCCCCTAGGGTTCCCAAGAAGCAGCTGGTGGATTTGAACTGCTGACTTTTGGTTAGCAGCTGTAGCTGTTAATCCCTGTGTCTCTAAAGGTTCTAGAGCAAGATCTTGTCTCTCCCAGCTTCTGGAAGCCCCCAGGCACTTCTTGGGTTGCAGGGTCAACTTCACTGGCTGCTTCCCTCTGTGTCTCTTACCCTCTTCTATAAAAATACCACTAGGTTGGGAATAGCACCCACCCTGCTCCAGCATGACCTCATGTTAACTGATAACCTTCCAAGACCACGTTTCCCACCAAGGTCACATTTGCAGATACTAGGTTAGGGCTTCAAGATATCTTTTGGGGGGGATGTGTGGGAGTATCAGGTGTGGTGGCGGGGTGGGTAGAGGGCAGGAGGGGCATTTTGAAAATGCTGAGTAGAGCTGACCTCATTGAGAAAGGACCATTTGAGCAGAAGCCTGAAGGTCATGTGGGAAGAAGACAGGTGAGCAAGAGAAGAGCATTCTAGGCAGGTCCTGAGCTTGCCGGAAGTTTAGGGAAAGACCAGAGGCCATTACCCCTGAAGCTGAGGGAGGGAGAGGAAAGAATAACCGAAGAGGTCCAGGAAGTGGCAGGGACAGTAACGACCCTGTTCGTAACTACTGAGGAGAGGGTGGCCTGAAACAGAGGCAGAGACACACCAGTCCAAAGGTCCAGAGAAGTTTATGGAAGAGAAAGAGTGGGGTCTGAGCCTAGTGGCTCGGCCCACCCCTACCTAGTAGGGCAGGTTTTTTATCATTTTAAAGTTTCAGTTGAGGTCGTGTCAGGTGAGGGAGGCTCATGGTTTGATAAGGAAAGGGGGGTAGCAAGAAATTCGGGTTAGAGGATTTACAGTCTGATTAAGAAGTGTGGATTAGAAGGGGAAGGACTAAGGTTTGTGGTCAAGAATTGTCAAGATTTTGATAAGGGAACAGCTTTCAATTAGGAGGGTGGGGAAGACAGGCTTAAAATTATTTATGGTTATACTGGGTGGAGCCTACTAGCCTGTTTCCAGCTGTTGGCAGTTCTGATCATTGGATAAGACAACCTCCCTGAATTTCAGGGACAGAGTCCGCTCAATGACCTCTTTGAATTGCAGGGACAGAGTTCTCTCGATAACCAGATAGGAAGAATGTCAAAATTTGTTGTTAATGTTGCCTGTGAAAGCATGGCTCCCAGATTTGTCATCCGTGGTTGCAAATTCCAACACATGTGAACACCCGTCAGGTAGAGAATGCGGTGGAGGCAGCCAGCTGTACTCGTGTTAACGCAAAACGAAGTGGCGCTGGTGGAGCAAGGCACGCACTGCATGCCGCTAGGCAGGGAGACAGAGGGATCATTCTCTCAAAGTCTGCCTCCCGCAGAGGTGACAGTTCTGGGTGTTGTATGGCAAAATTATATAGACTGTAAAATTGTTCTTAATTCATAATACAAATGAAAGAAAAGGAACTCAAGGTTGAAGGGAGAGTGTTGACACGTCACGGGATTATTAACCAACGGCACATAACAGCACATAAACTGTTTAAAGAGAAGCCAGTTTGTTCTGTAAATCTCCATCTAAAGTACAATTTAAAAAAAGAATATAAAAAAAAAAAACCCACAAAGTGTGCCTCCCCAAAATGGAGACTAGCTGGAAGTTTTACAGGAGGGGATGAGGGTTTATGAGTTAGTCCCAGGAAGGTGTAGAAAGTTTATCTTCTTTAGATGGTCACACTGGTGGCATCTCGGATGTGCTGACATTTAATTGGTGTTCTGGGCCTGGAGGTGGTCTATCATACAATCTCCAGGCGGATTCCTTTGTTTTTCTGTTGTGGTCCTTAGATTGTTGTCACTTGTTTTTCCACAGTCCTAAAGACAGCATAGGTCAGTGCTTGAGAGAAACTAAGGGAAACAGCGGGCTCACGCTTGGGGACAGAATCAGGAAACAGAATGGCGCAGGTTATGTTCAAGATGCCACCACTTATTTTACTCTGCCTGTCCTACTGGTGTGTGGCCTCACCCTGCACAAGAGGGACTCTGATAGAAGGGGGTAACTGACAACAAGGGACGGTAACTCTGACTGAGGGGACAGTGACCAACTGCAGGGACACTAACTCTGACGGGACGGTAACTCTGACTGAAGGGACAGTCCGAGTACTCTGAAGAGACAGTAACTCTTGTTGAAGGGATCACGATCAGACCGGAGGGTCGGTAATTCTTACTGTTCCCTCTGTGAGCACCCGCATCCCTCAGACTGTGCGTGCTGCGGGGATTTGTTCAGCACTTGATCAGCAACACGGGTGAGTCACCATCTGCTGTAGAGGGTCACACAGGGAGCTCTACAAGGCCGGCTGGGGGAAAGGCAAAGGTCCAGAGGGGCACCGCAGGTGACAGCATTGAGGTCGGGAACAAGGTAGGCGGCAAGAGAATAAATAAGCACCAGAAAAAAACCCAAGTCCATTACTGTCGATTCTGACCCATAGTGACCCTATAGGACAGAATTGTCCACAGGCTTTCCAAGGAGCGGCTCGTGGATTTGAACTGCCAACCTTGTGGTTAGCGGCTGAATGGTTAACTGCACCATCCGCAGGGCTCCAGCCACAGGTAAAGGCTGGTTACTGACTACCCTCGACATTCAGGCAGGAGGAGTGATTTGAAACAAAGAATGAAATTTGTTTGCCTAAGCAGTGGAGGAGTGAGTTTAGTGGGGATCTCCAATGTAAGAGAAAATGCAGCCCTGGGGGCACAGTGGTCAAGAGCTTGGCTGCCCATTAAAATGTCAGCAGTTCAAATCCACCAGCTGTTCCTTGGAAAGTCTGGAGCAGTTCTATTCTGTCCCATAAGGTCACTGGGTTGGAACTGGCTCAATGGCAATGGTTTTTTTTTTTGGTTATTTAGGTAGAGATAAAAATGGTTCGGAGCAGTGATAAATCAAAGTTCCATGTGGTAAATGTTTGCCCGCAGCAGCATTACGTAACAATTAAGAGGTGGATCACGTAGCTTACAGGGAGGGGGAGAGCACAGAAGCTGCTTGAGAGATGGGTGCCACAACGCCTCCCTGGGAAAAAGGACCCAGGGTCTGTGGTGGGTGGTAAATTTTTCATTTTCATTCTGCAAGAAGTAACAGCCCCCTGAACAACTGTGTAGAAATTGCTCAGTGAGAACTTAATTTGCTGTGTAAACTTCACTGAAAACACAGTAAAATATTTTCATTATAGTTTAAAACCAGTAACAAAGAGGTAGGAACCCCTCAGCCATCCTGAGCAAATCTGCAAGTCCCCATTGCAGAGTCACAGGAAGGTGTCCCCCTGCCATGTCCCCCTCCCTCTGTTCAGGTGCTCCTGTCACAGCTCAGATGGCACATTTGTTCACATCAAGGTCCAGGGCTGGAGACACAGACCTAGGCCTGGGGGGTTCCCCTGCTCACCCCATTTCACTGCCTGTTGCGGCGCCCTGGCGCTCAGCCCCTGGAAAGCCCCAGCTGTCACCCAGCTCAGCAGGCAGCCAGTGAACACCCCACGCCCACGGGGTTCAGTCCCACCACTTGTCAAGAGTTCCAGTTGTTCCTCAGCTGTACCCACAGGAAACTTGAACTGCTTCCAATGTGCACAAAACAAGCACAGAATGTACAGTCAAAGGCCATGGTGGTGGGTCTCTTACAGCCTCTGTCTGTCCTTCTTTCTTGTGGAAGTTTAGAGGTGCTCAGACTGAGGAGAGAAACAGAGGCTGCCTCGCCTGAACAGTCTTTGAGAAGCCTTTCCCTCTGCTTCCCTAACTGGGAATCCGGTTCCCCTTCCAACGGAGACACCCCTCCCTCCTGAGGGCACAACATCAAACCTACATGCTGACATGGATTCTCTGTGTGTCTGTGTGTGTCTCGGTCCTCGGATTTTAGAGCAGCCGAAGGGTTATGTTCTACCGTGACAGTCACAGAAACCCTGGTGGCACAGTGGTTAAGTGCTACGGCTGCTAACCAAGAGATTCCCAGTTTAGCTCCACCAGGGGTGCCTTGGAAACTCTATGGGACAATTCTACTCTGTCCTACAGGACTGCTAAGAGACAGAATTGACTTGATGGCAATGGGTTTGTTTTTAAATGACAATTCTGACAGAAAGATTAACAGCTTTTAATATAAAGGGTTATATATGCATTGACAGGCAAGCATGAACACTCAGAATGATAAAATAGCCAGGGATGGTCAACAAACATTTCAAATGTTCAACTTTATTTAAAACATTAACAAGGATGTATCATTTATCTTGCCAAAGACGAAGACTTAAAGAATGGTGGCCACCAGGGAGGATGAGATGAGCACTCCCTTACACTGTGGCGGAAGGATACACTGATTGACAACAGCCACCACTGATGTGATTACCAAATAATGGAAAAAAAATTATCTGCAAATCCTACGAACTACGACATGTAGCCATTAAAAATACTGTTCCAGAAACATTTCTAACCACCTGGGGAAACGATGGTGTAGTGACGTTTACGGAGCGAGATACATACACTTCTTGTGATCTCAACCACTTATACCAAGAAACCTATGAGAGCCGGAACTCCACCGGACTACCCTGTTTTCCTGGTCTGTATGTTTGCCCCATTTGACAGACTTACCCCTTCTCTATCCACTGTCTATAAATGGGATATGGCTTGTTTTCCTGCTCTGACAAGTTTCCACCTCACCCAGGTGCTGGTTTCACTGCAGAAGGGAATAGGCTATTGAGACAGTTTTCTGCCACCTGAACTGCAGGTGACTGTCTGTCCAGCATGCTTCCACGCGCTGTAGTTTTCCACAGTGTGTATTACTTTATCAGAAATAGAAAAGAGTTCATCTAAAAATGACAACAGCGACTCAGCAGTTTCCTTGTCAGCCCTCTGAAGGAAAACACAGACTTATCACTGCAGGGCATTAGAAGCACATTTTGGTGACATGCAGCGGGAGTGTTACACACCAGCCAAATGCCCACATGCTTGCCCTGTGACCAGAAACCAACCAAATCTGCTGCCATCAAGTCAATCTGGAGTCACCGTGATGCTGGAGGATGGGGTCCAACTGCCCTGCCAGGTTTCCTAACCACTGCACCACCAAGGCTCCTCACGCTGAGAAGCCCTTGAAAAAGAAGGGCGCCTACCCCTCCCCTGTCTGTGGACCGGGCTCTGGCCAGCTTCCCACCTGTCTGTAGGAGACATCCCCCCCGCTGAGTGCTGGGGGGCTCAACACAGCCCCTACTCTCAAGGAGCTCAGCTGTGCACACAGCTGTATACGGAAGAATAACCAAAGGGCAGGTCCGGCCTTTCCATCCACTGCAGAATGTGCTGAGCCCCCGTGTGTGCCAGGCACCGTGCTGGGATAAACCGGACCCTGATGCTCACTGCTGCCCACAGCTATGCCAGTGTGGGCTGAGGAGCTGGGGAGGGCTTGGGGGTGGGGAGTGGCTGGCTGGAGAGGACAGGTGGGTCTGGATCACAAAGCCAGGGTGGGGACCCGGGAGCGATCCACTGCTGCAGGACGGGAGAGGGAGGACCTCAGGCACCAGGCCAGAGGCTGAAATCTCAGCACGGCTAACACAGAAAACCCAGGCCCCACTTCGCCCACATGGTAGGCCACACCACTTTCATTTAGTGTCATTCTCCACCTACACCCTCCAAAAGGCCACTTGAGAAAACGAGGAAGCCAACACAGAGGCGCAGGAGGCGAAGGCTGAGGTGGCACAGGCTGAGGTGGCACTGTTGTCTCCCCCCCGAGGGCCATGTTTTTCATTTCTGAACACAAGTGTAACAGGCCTAATGGGAGGAACAGGAGGGAATGTGTGCTGAGTCACGTCCACCTAGCTGGTTCCTAGACAGCTGGGTGGGAGGGGACAGGCACCCCTTCCGTCCTGTGAGCACTGAGCTTCCCATGGGGCTCCAGGCCTAGGAATGCAGCCCACATCACAAAACACCTCAACCCATTAAAAGCAGCGAGGCTTTGTGACAGAGGCCAAACCACACCAAGTGTGTTCCCGCAGGGATTCTACAGGGCTGCACTGGCCCGGCTAGTAACAGGCTAAAGACACCCTGACTCCCCTGATACTTCTGTAGCGAGCCAAGTGCTCCCACAAGACAGTGCCCCCCCAAATAAAACAGAAGTTGCCGACAGTCTGTGGAGTGGAAGCCGCTACAAAAGTTACCCAGTGGCACTGGAGTGAAGACACTGCAGGCATCCCAGGCCACTGGGGAAGTCTCGGGGTCGTACAACGTATGACCACGCCTGGCCACTGACCCACACGCTAAAGGTTTCAGTCACCCAGAGGTGCCTCGGAATAAAGGGCTGGCAGTCAAATTCAGAAAACCAGCCCTTGGAAACCCTGTAGGGGACAGTTCTAGTCTTACAGACACAGCGTCACCCTGAGTCGGAACTGACTTCCCTGTAGCCAGTGAGCCTTTGAGAGACTTCTGCACTGCGCCCAGAGGCAGCTGCCCACTTAGAAAGTGGGTCTCAGCACAGGGCACCTCCGAGGCCTCCTGCCTTTGTGGGAAACTGGGAGAGTGGGGACGCTGGGGAAGTGGGACACTCACAGGGCATCTCCTCTCAGGTGCCTGGACAGAATGGCCATCCCGAAGCTGTGGCGAGGCGACCAGCTGCTGTTCCTGAGCATCCTGAGCCTGGTGGCCTCGGTCATTGCCCTGCTCTTCTACGCCCTCCTCTGGAAGGCTGGCGACCTCGTGGAGGGGCCCAACCTGCGCATCGGCTTCCACAACATGTGCCTGTGGAGTGAGGGCACCGGCCACCTGCACTGCTACCACTACCCTGAGCTGGAGGCCCTCGGCGTGCCTCGAGCCGGCCTGGCCCTGGCTCGGCTGGGCGTCTACGGGGCCCTGGTCCTGGCCCTATTTGTCCCCCTGCCGCTCCTCCTGGCCCGGTGCAAGGGGGATGAGGGAGAGTGGCAGCTGGCCGTGGGCTTCCTGGCAGCCTCCACGGTGCTGCTGGCCAGCGGCCTGGGCCTCTTCCTGTCCCTGGTGTGGAGGTGGCTCCAGCTGGCCATGCTGGGCCCAGGGTTTCAGGCTTTGGGCGTTGCCCAGGCCCTGCTGGTTCTCTTGCTTGTGGCCACAGTTGTGTTCCCTCTGGGGGCAGGGAGGGATAAGAGCCAGCTTGAAACTGCTAGCCCTCTCAAAGGCCACGTGACCTCGAGGGCTGTTGTCTGAATGATGCGCCGAGGATACCAGGGAACTTGCAGGCTGTCTCAGGGCGCCCTGTTCACGGCTAATGCTAGTGTCAAGCTTTAGCACACGGCACCTGCTGCAGAGGAGGCGGACAGAGGATGACTGAGGCCCAGAGTGGCGAGGGCCAGGGGGCCCTGCGACTTCCTAGTGTGGGCAGTCTGTCCCCTGCAGGCCCCCCAAGGCCCCCGCCCAAATCCATGCAGCTCATTGCCACACCAGAGTCTGCTTTACTTAGCCTGACCGTCAGGAGGGCGGACTGACAGGAGCAGCCTGACTCCCCACCCGATACAGCAGAACCCAAACAAGGTAGTTATGGCAACAAGTGGGGGAGGGGCATCACACAACAGAGCGCCTCAGTGTCCCCAGGGACCCGCATCCCCACTGCCCTACTCCCCCCTCGTGTTCTCGCTGCAGCTGCTCCACCGGGTCCGGGGGCGGGGGGCATTGGGGACGGGGACACGAGGAGCCCTGCCCAGTGCCTCCACCCCCAGCACTGACCCTGCTGGCCCAGGAACAGCCTCTGAGAAGTCACAGGACACACAGGACAGGGCAGCAGCCTGGGTGGCTTTGGAGGATCCCCTAGTGGCAAGCCAAGAGAGATGGTAGGGGGTGGGGTACCCGACACAGACTATGCCGTGTCCCCAGAGAGGACACTAGAGCCACCTCTACACAGTGGACCAGCTGGACCATTAGCACCCCTGGTGGAGACTAGATGGCAAGGGGTGCACCCTGTGCCCAACAAAGCCCCAGTGCACCTCGAGGCAGCAGCCTGGCTCCTGTGGCATCTTGGGTCCTTTGTGTCACCTCCAGGCTCCTTCCCGCTCTCGCTCTGGGCCCCATGAGGTGTCCGTCTGTGCTGGGCAGAGATCACCAGCAGGGAGGCCAATGTAATTTATCTATCAGCAACCTGAAATCCAGGCACCTGCAACGCTGGACGGCAGACTGTGGACAGGGCTTGTCCCAGGGTACCTGGAGCAGCTGGGACTCACCAAGTGACCGAGGGGCTGTCTACCCTGCAGGGGACGCTGCCCCTGCAGGGAGAGGCTGGGCCAGCTGCAGTGCAGGCGTTTCACCTGCTCGGCAGCCAGGCTCCTCACTGAAAACAGATGAGCACGTTGGCTCCCATCAGTCTGACCTGGGTGACCTCATCTTCCCTGGACCCCGACAACTGACTAAACAGACTGCGGGTCCTCGGAGCTGGGAGGGCCCAGGGCCCAGGGCCCAGGGCAGAGCTGAGGGGCTCCTTCTGACTCCTGACTTCCTCAGGGTTCACAAAGCTGGTCCTTCTGTGTGGGGTGGACCTGCCTGCCCAGGCAAGCGGGAAGCTGGGGACAGACAGCTCATCCTCACTGTCCTCCAGCGGCTCTCAGCAGAAAAGTTCGCAACAGTATCCCTCAGCTGAAAAATATCTCCCTGACATATTTCAAGGCATCCTCTTCCTTGCAGCTCTGGCTTTGGGTCGAGTCGGATCCTCCCAGCTCCTGGGAAGAGCCAAGGCTGGGGGGAAGGGCGTCCTCGCCATTGTCCTTGTCCTCACTTCTGCCCCCAGGAGACCACGATGACCTCAAGTGGGTGGGGGAGAGCTCCAGCTTATCAGCTCCGGCCAGGGCCTTCTGCTCCAAGGGCTCTTCCTGTTTGCGGCCCTGCAGAGTGCAAGAAACGGCAGACACAACACAGGCGTTTGACCCCCCGCGGGCCGGTGTCTGTCATGCGGTGGGGCACCCCGGAGCCAGCGTGGGCCCGGCTCAGCACTGCTCCCCAGTCCGGGCCACCCATTCTCTCCCCACCGCTCCCCTCGGTCCACCCCACGCCCCTCACAGCTCTCGGAGGAAACGGAGCCAACCTGGGAGAGAAGGGGGCCGGGGCCGAGGAGCTGCCGAGGAGAAACGACAAACAGAAGCATGGTGCCTGGAAAGGCGGGGCGGGGGGAGGGAAGCAGCACGGGGGTCTGGGGCAAGCTCTGTCACTGACTGGCTATGTGACCAAGGGGACAGCTCTGTCTCACCTTCACCTGTCAGCGGGTATGAGAATGCACGAAACACCCTTGGGATGACGAACTGTAACAGCGCCTGGTAAGCTATAAAGTACTGGGAGCTCTGAGCTCGTACAATCACTGTGTCTGCTGTTGTCATTCGCGGGGGAGACCTCAGCCTCGTGCCGTTACGGAGATATGCAGGGTGACAGTGTCATCTCGTCTGAAAGGCCTTTCCAGAGAACTCGACAGCTCAACACTCAGTCCTCCCACACCCCCCAGTACAGAGTCCCCTCCAGACATGGAGGCCATGCTCTCCCGGACACCTCAGCTGTGGAGAGGGGATGGGCCATGAGCTGTAGAGGGGACAGACAGGACAGGTGGGAGGTTGGCCTGGCAGCTGGCAACAACCCCGCGGGGCACGTCATTCAGTCACATCACCGAGGGCCTGGCCCCTGGCCCTGCAGTGTCCAGTCACAGCATTCTACAACAACGCCGACTCAGGGGGCACAGGCAGAGAGGAGGGCCGAGGACACAAGGAATGCACGGCTGACCTCACCTCAATCAGGATGCCCAGGGCGACGTCCACGACTTCCGCTTCATTCATACAGTACACAGTCCCCACAGCGGACAGGCTGGAACAGGGACACGACATCAGGGACCAGGAGGAGGGAAGGGACAGCAGGAGGCTAGTGGCCCAGGCTCCCCAGGGACGAATGTGGGATGCCACTGTTAGCCAGGGACTGCATGGGGCCACTGCGGGCAACATCGGGGCCTCTCAGCCTTCCCTCCTCCCCTCAGGGTCTGGACACGGCGACCCACAGCAGCTCCTCCCTCACGCTGTGAAACATACACAACAACGCCAGCAGATCAGAGAGACTCATCCTGCCAAGAGGTGACCAGCAAGTCCCCGAAGGTTTACCACATGTAAATGAAGTCAGCAACTACCAAAAAGGGGGTCCAGTCAGCTCAGGAAACTAAGAGAAGGCAGCGCTACAAAGAAGTGCCCAGAAGGCCCGGGGCTCATTGGGAAGTATGGTGCCCTGAGCTGACCTGAGGCCGGTCCCTGCAGCAGGGATGCCCCGTGGTGGCCACAACCCCTTCCATCTGAGGCTGGCAGCCTGAAGGCCCCAGCATGAATGTCACTCAGCCAATATCTCAGCCCCACCCCCAAAACCAGCTTAAGTCCCCCAGGGCCCAGCACCATCCTGCCACTTTGTCCTCCCTGAAGGTCTGTCCACAGCACAGGGAGAGCAGGCCCGGGGAGAAGACCAGGCTGCCTGGGCCACGAGCCTGCCTGTTCAGTGGTTCAGTTTGTTGCAAATGAACAGGCTAGCCTTCTGGACACTGGCCCCGCAGATGGTGGCTGGCCTGAGCACCTGCCTGCCTCCCCTTCCAGCCACCGTGGAAGTCCCAGCCCCTGCCCCCTCCTCCCCTCTCCAGCAGTCATCCCACCTTGCTGTTGATGCCTTCATGGTGGCCCTTCTCCTCTTGGGGGCCCTGGCTGGCACGACTTTCTTCTCCACCACCTGGGCTGTCATCCATGCTGGAAGAATCCTGTTTTTATTTCCAGACTGCATGGCTTCCATGTCTCCAGTGTCTCACGAAAAAGCGTCAGGGCCCAAGCGCTCTGCCTTGCTTTTTTCTTTCAGGCCAGCAAATCTGACTCCCTCAGCACATCAGGAATTGCAGGTCTGCTTGTTCTGAATGGAATTTAACTCTTCATGCCTTAAAAAGAACAAGACCAGTCAACTCCAGTAAGCTAGAATACTTGTGGCCCTCAGTCACAATCGTCAGCGCAGGGCAGGCCAGAGATGGCCTAGGGATGCAGGGCCAAGAGACTCAGAACAGCCACAAACAGGGCACCAAACAGGAGGGCAAAGGAGTGGGCAGGCTGATGGCCACAGGGAAACAGCGCTGCCCCGGTCCTGTGCCCTGTGGTACACACAGCAGTGACCCAACCAGCACAGCCCCAAAGCCAAGCCACACATGGGGCAAGGGAGGAGAGCACCCTCCTAGGAAAAAGGAAGGCAGTGGAGCTGCAAAACAGCCCTCTCTCCCTGCCACCCAGATGTTCACTCTCCTCAGGGCACCCGGCCTAAACTACTCAAAACTCTCTGTGATCTCTCTCCTCCCTTCAGACTTCTCCTCTCCTTCATCTGGCTAGGTTACAATGAAAAACCTCTCAGGCCATGCTGATTCACAGCAAGGTTTCACTGGCCAATAGCTCTCCAGTAACCCAAAGGTACTTATGACTGGTAAAATGTCACCCAGCAGTGAGGGCCAGGAGTCATAACTCTCCCTTACATGGGGGAAACCCAGAGCTAACCTGGCCTCCTTTTCCCTACCCCCGACTGACTTAAGACTGGGAATTCCCGAACACTTTATTGTGCTCATGAGGAGTCTGTACATAGAGCTAGACACAGTCGTTTGAACAGAACAAGGGGTTACTGCGTGGTTTAAAGTCAGGAAAGGTGTCTGTAAGGGCTGTACCCTTTCCCCATACCTAGGCAGTTCTGTATGCTCAGCTGGGCTATAAAAAACCTAACCAAACCCAGCACCGTTGAGTCAATTCTGACTCACAGCAACCCTCTAGGCCAGTGTAGAACTGCTCCACAAAGCTTCCAAGGAGCACCTGGTAGATCTGAACTGCCGACCTTTGGGTTAGCAGCTGTAGAACTTAACCACTAAGCCACCAGGGTTTCCAGCTGAGCTACAAGAAGACAAAACAAGCATCACGGTTGGAGGAAGACTTTAACAACCTGTAATATGCAGATGACACAACCCTGTTGTCTAAAAATTAACAGGACCTGAAGCACTGAATGAGGAAGATCAAAGACCACAGCCTTCAGTATGAATGAAACCTCAACACAAAGTAAACAAAAATCCTCATAACTGGACCAATAAGTAACATCATCATAAATGGGGAAAAGATTGAGGTTGTCAAGGATTTCTTTTGACTTGAATCTACAACCAGGAAAGCAGCAGTCAATAAATCAGATAACATATCCATTGGGCAAACCTGCTGCAAGAGACCTCTCTGAAGTGTTAACAACCAAAGATGTAGCCATAAGCCATGGCTTTTTCAGTTGCCTCTCATATGCACATGAAAGCTGGACAATGAATGAGAACGAAAATGAACTGATGCCTTTGAATTATGGTGTTAGAGAAGAATATTAACTATACCTTGGACTGTCAAAAGAAGGAACAAATCTGTCTTGGCAGAAGTCCAAGCAGTATACTCCTTAGAAGAGAGGGTGATAAGACTTCATCCTACATACTCAGGACACGCCATCAGGAGGGAATCAGCCTCTAGAGGACATCGCGCTTGGTAAAGCAGAGGGTCAGCGAAAAAAAAACCATTGATAAGACGGCCCGACCCAGTGACTGCTGCAACGTGCTGAAGCATGACAACCATGGTGCAGGACCAGAAGTGCTGTTGTACACAGGGTCGCTGTGAGTCGGCCCCTAACTCGCCTCTTCCCTAGCTCCTCCGTCCCTACCACTCAGTCCCACCCTGAGAGAAGCAGCTGTGTCCAAAGGGCCCGTTTCTTCTCCTTTCCCTCAGGAATCGCCAGAAAGCTTCTCAGTAAGATCACCTTCTAAAAGACCATCTTTACTCTAGTGTGCTTTCCCTAGAAAGGGGCAGTCAGAGTGGAAGATGCTCTGAGTAGAAACTTCTGCTCACCCAGAATGGCTGTTTACAGTATTTTTACAAGTTGGACAGAACGTCCTCATAAACTGTGACATGAGACAGATCTTCGCCAATCCACCCTCATTTCTGTCAAAATCCAAGCGGTGACAGTCGTCATTTCCTACCAGTGAATAAGCGCTACTGAGCGCAAAGCACAGGACAACACTGGTTAACAGGCGGCTGGCTGGGATTTGCAACCGGGTCGCACAGACTGCAGGGTCAGTGCCTCCCGATCCTGTGCACGGAACTCAAGGTTCATGGACGTCGGGGCTAGGAGACAACCGCGAAAATACAATCCAAAACCCTACTTTGGATGAAACTGAGCCCCACTAGAACGCGACGAGCCCAGATCCTTAGTTCATACCCCGCCGCTCTCTTGGGGACGCTCGCTCGGGAACGCGTGGCGGAGGGGAGAGGCCAGCAATGAATCGAAGAGAAACCGAGGTAAAAACATCCGCCGCCGCATCACCCACACTGAAGCTGTCCAATGACTAGGTCACTCGGACCCACAGAAGGCAGGTAGCAAGCCACGTGGCCTCACGCCCCCTGTCTCGGTTTCGGAAGCGGTTGTTGGGATCCGAGCACCCGGGCAGCCTCCAACAGTCACCCTCGCTGGGTCTCCGTACTTCCGGGCTCCGGAGCGGCCCCGCCCCGAACTTCCGGGACTCGGCGCGTTCCCGCGCCACACTTCCGGGATCCCGCGCGTTCCAGGTCCCAAGGCGTCCCGGCTCTCGGACGCCCCCTGCAGGCAGTCTGGGCTCGGCTCAGGCGGGACCCCGCAGGCCGCAGAGGCTGGGATCGCGCTTGAGAGTCTCAGATTGAATTTCGTTCAGGTGTCACCTCCGAGGGTGGGGGATCCCGACAGGTCCTAGCTGTGGGAACCAAGTTTAACGCTCCCTGCTAGGGAGTGTACGCCGAGCCCCCGGGTGCAAGCACCATGGACTGCCGGAAGGAGCAAGTCGGTCTTGGAAGTGCAGCCCAAATGCTCCTTAGACTTGAGGTTGGTGCAACTTCTGTGGCCCACTCTGAGCTTTCCCGGATGAAGTACAATCAGGGTGTGCCCTGGAAGCGAGGATGGCCGAGACTACAACACTTTGGACATGCTGTCACGAGACATCAGTCCCTGGAGCACATCATGCTTGGTAGAGGGTCAGTGAAGAAGAGAAAGACCCTCAATGAGACCGAGTTGACACAGTGGCTGCCACACTGCGCTTAAGCATAAAAACAGTTGTGTGCGTGGCACAGATTTCTTCTGTTGTACATAGGGTCGCTAAGAGTTGGAGCTGACTCGAGGGCACCTAACAACACTCTGAGCTTGTTACCCAGTTCCTGCAGCACTGCAAACTTGGTGGTCCCGGTCAGTGGAAAAAGAGGAAGGCTCTCAACTAGACGGGCCGAGACAGCGACTGCATCAATGGGCTCAAGCCTGAGGATTGTGAGGATGGCAGGGAATCAGGTAGTGTTTCCACCTGTTTCAAAGCAGGGTGGCGTCAAAACCTAGTGGACACTGCTAACAGCAACACCTTAAGAGGGGCTGTGCCATTTCACAGCCCCTGGCTCAGATTCCAAGGCTCCTTGGGAAGTCTTGCCCTCTGCTGACTGTAGCTAGGTGCTTTTTCAAGAAGCCCCCCAGCGACATCGCCAGAGAGGTGGGAGCCAGCAGCCACGGGGAACCTGCCTGTGGAGGTACACAGATGAGCAGAGCGTCTGCCGCTGCCCTCAAAGAGAATCCTGGAGACCGCCACGTGAAACGTGGATGTGCAGCCAATCACCTAATAATAAGAGAGTTACTAGTCACAGGGCAGTGAGGCGCAACAGGAGTGCTAGCGACAGTTAGGGACCCCGGTCAGGCCGAGCGTTCCTTTCTGGTGGGTCCTGCGGCTCCCCAAAGCCCCCCACCTCCCCTTGAGCGCAAAACTGAGGTTCCAGGGCAGGATGCTGGCAGGAAGTTTCAGGCCTTGCAGCTTAAATAAATCCAGGAGATAATCAGTGGGTTCAGAGTACAAAACTGCCAGCCAGGGGTAGTCAATTTAGCTGCGGGGGAACCCTGGCTTCTCCTCCAGCCCCTTGTGGGAGGAAAGGGAGGTGCACGCCTGCTCCTCTGCTGCAGGGACCCATGGGGTCCTCAGTTCTGACTGCTGTGACCAGGACAAAGCGCACCTTCCCTTGGGCTGAATGGCTTAGCAGTGTTTTATGAATCAAGAAACAGAAACTACTTGCTATTTGTGGGCTGAATCCATCCAAATTCCTCCCCTAAACCTCTTCCCACTCTGAGAAGCGAGGGCTGAGGAAACCAGTCCGATACAAGACTTTCTATTGGCAGGGAGCAAAATCCAAGCTGGGATAAGAAGCCACGGTGTGTGCCTTGGTTGGTTGGTTAAAGCCCGGTGGATTTTGGCCCAGGGCATCGGCAAGAAAGTGCACAAGTGACAGCAGGCACAAGGTACAGTGAAGACACCACCTGCGAGGCTCAGGCCAGAGCAAGGTACGGCAGGGCCTGCAGCTCATAGGCCCAGAGGGTTGAGCCTTGAGCCGGTTTCAGGGTCTCTGATGGAGCTCCCTAGTGGCATAGTAGTTAAGTGCTACAGTTACCAACCAAAAGGTTGGCAGCTTGACTCCACCAGCTGCTCCCTGGAGACCCTATGGGGCAGCCGTCTTCTGTCCCAGTCACCATGAGTTGGAATCGATTGGAAGGCAGTAGGTTTTTGAGGGGGGTGGGAGCAACAGCTGACAGGCTTAGCTGTGAACCCAGAGGTTGGAGTTCACCCAGAGTGGCCTTGAAAGCAAAGCCTGGTGATCTACTTCTGAAAAACTAGCCACTGAAAGCCCCACAGAGCAGTTTTACTGACACACATGGGGTCACCGTGTGTCGCGGCTGATTCAACAGCAACTGGTTGGACAAGTAACAAGGTTCGCTTGGGTTCCTGGGCAGATGCCAGCGATGGAGAGCTTATCACATGGTTGGACAGCTGCTACTCAGGAGATGGGCAGCCGGGCCACGGAGGGTATAGGTCAGAGACGGGCTGGGCACGGCAGGGCTGGCCATGGCACACCGGGCTGTCAGCTCATTTCCAGAGGTCAGGGGTTAAAGCAGCAGCAGTGGCTTTTAGGCAGCACAAAGTGTGTGAGCGCCCTCGCCCTCCTAGCAGAGCCTCGGTCATCAGCCAGCTTTAGCCTCAGCCCAGAGTGTGGAAGTGGACAGTGCCCCTTGAGTCTCCACAATCCTGACAGGCATTTCTGCAAACTGTGGGGACCACACTGAGGGGACAGGCAGTAAGACAGGTAGTAGGACAGACAGACAGAGATGAGGAGAGGAAAAGTGAAACAGGGAGTCATCCCCAACAGGAGTGGGCCTATGGCCACTTTTTAAATGTCTCATGGAATCCCTGGGGGACAGCGATCAGGCTGTGTGCCCACTGAGGAGGCAGGAGGAATGAGACCCAGAGACAGACTTGGTTTTGTTCAGACACAGGGTCCCAGAGTGGAGGTAAGTGAAAAGGGAAGGAACCGCTTATTACTGTCGTTCTCAGCGAGCTGCACGGACATCTCCCCCAGTGACTGAATCGTGTCTCCCCAAAAGTACTAGAGGCCTGGTCCCTGTACCTGTGGTTGGGTCCAGGAGTCAGGATTGACTCGACGACATCTAACATTAGACGAAATGTCATCTAGTGGAACACAATCACCTCCCATGATGCAATCGGAAGCCCTGGTGGCACAGTAGTTAAGAGATCGGCTGCTAAGCAAAAGGTCAGCAGTTCGAATCCACTCGCTGCTCCTTGGAAACCCTAGGAGGCAGTTCTACTGTCCTATAGGGTCAGAATCAACTTGACCACAGCAGGTTTGGGTTTTTTTTTAATGATGCAATCTACTGTAATGTGATTAATCAGCTGGGGTCACATCAGCATACAGGGATCCTAAACCTAATAGCTCTGAGGAGTAGAGAGCAGAAGAGAGACACAGACACACATGTACCAGGGAAGACAGACGCCCAGTGAGGAGCATCCACAAGCCAAGGAATCGAGGAATGCCCGGGGCTACCAACAAGGAAGAAATGCCACAGTGAAGACTCTGAATTTGTGCTTCTTGTATCCAAAACTGTGAAAAAATGGATGCCTGTCCTGTAAAGCTACCCCCTTGTGGTATCTGTTATAGCAGCAGAACTGAGCCCAAGGTCTAGTCTCAATTTCCCTATGCTTCCCCATGACCAGCTGGCTGGTGGATCCCCACTCCAGCTCAGTGCCCTGGCTGGAACCCAAGGCAGAGGCTCTGCAATGCCTGTCCCAGGCAGCCTGTGGCTGTACCTCCCTCACACAGTGATGGGCTGCCCCACAGTGTCAGAGCTCCAGGTCAGGCCCACCACCAACAAATCAAAAGCAGAAGAGCGCCTCCCCCACCTTAGCTGTGACCAAGAGGAAGAAGGGGCAGTTCCCTAGTTCATCTGCACCTTGAGGAGACACCTCCTGGGCAGGCACAGAGGGATGGACACAGCTAGATGCAGAGGGGTGGCCTGGACCCGAGGCCTGGACAGCCTTCCTGCTCCCTCCACTGACCAGCAGGGCCTAGGTGGCTGGCTCTATCCAACCCCAGGCCACTGGGCTGAGAAAAGACTGAGCAGGAAGATAGCAACCCCAAGTGGGCAGACCCAGAAGCTTCTGTAACAAACGATGCTGACCCTCAGGGAAGGGACAGACAACTCTGGCCTTCACTTGAATCCACAGAAACAGGAACAGCAAATGCTGCAGCCCCCAGGGGAATGGCAGTGACAGCTCTGGGCCTGTCCATATCGCCGCCCGCCCCCCCCCCCACCCCCGCCACAAAACAGTAGGCAGGAGAGGTAGCAGCTGGGGACACCTAGGCAGGGATGCACACTGGGTTCCCAGTTGCACATTGCCAGGCCAAGGGTGGAAACACTGCCGCAACACGTCCTACAGAGAAGACACCAGGTCACCATGAGGGTGTCATCATTTTTTAAAAAAGAAAAAAAATGAGCAAATGCATACAAAATACTGTCATCTCTCCTGGGCCCCCAGGGCAGACATTGCCATGTTTCTTCTTTCTTCCTGAGCTTTCACAGCAAAGTGTCCCCCAATCGGAACACAGCTGTGGGCACAGCCAGGCTCTGGCCACCTGCTCCTTGAAGCTGCCCATTTCTATGTCCCACTGGGCAGCCTTTCCCTGCAAAGGCCCTGCACAGCCAGAGGCCCCGAATGGAGTGGCCTGCCTCTTCCTTCTTGTCTCACTCTGGCCTAGGTAACACAGCTCCCACAGGTACCCCACCCAGGTAACACTTTTCCTACGGGTACCCTGAGCCCAGGTAACATTGCTCCCACAGGTACCCCACCCAGGTAACACTTCTCCTACGGGTACCCTGAGCCCAGGTAACATTGCTCCCACAGGTACCCCACCCAGGTAACACTATTTCCACAGGTACCCTGCCCAGGTAACACTGCTCCTACGGGTAACGCCAGCCCAGGTAACATTGTTCCCATGGGTACCCTGGCCCAGGTAACACTACTTCCACAGATGCCCCAGACCAGGGAGCATAGCTTCTATGGGTGCCCACAGGCAACTTCGTCAGAGTTTATGGGCCAACAGGGTAGTTAACTTGATCTTGCCATCCATGGACGCTGTGAGGCAGGTCCCACAGTCCATGGCTGTGCTCCAGTCCACGGTGACTACAGGGGCTCGGTGGCCACCCAGGCTCAGGCAGCTCTCCAGAACCTTCTCTTCCCCACCCAACTGCAAGAGGACAGAGAGACAAGGAAACATCAGTACACATCCTTTACAAACACATCCACTGGATCCTCCCAGGGCCTGGCCAACCAGGGCTGGGCTGCCAACCAGTCCTAGAGCATGCCAGCATGCCCACCTTGCCAGTCCATGTGCCCAGGTGCACACGCCTACCTTGCATAGTCTAGGTGCCCAGATGTACATGCCTACCTTGTAGACACTCTGTGTGCCAGGGTGCCACCTTGAGGACTGTCTGTGCCCAGATACCCGTCTTGCAGACACTCTGTGCCCAAGTGCACATGCCCACCTTGCAGACAGTCTGTGTGTTCAAGTGCACATACGCACCTTGCAGACAGTCTGTATGCCCAGGTACATGTGCCCACCTTGCAGACAGTCTGTGTACCCAGATGAACATGCCCACCTCGCACAGTCTGTGTGCCCAGGTGTACATGCCCACCTTGCAGTCTGTGTGCCCAGATGAACCTGCCCACCTCGCAGTCTGTGTGCCCACGTGCACATGGCCACCTTGCAGACAGTCTTTGTGCCCAGGTGCTCACCCTGCAGACGGTCTATGTGCCCAGGTATTCACTGTGCAAAACAGTCTGTGTGTTCAAGTGCACATGCCCACCCTGCAGACAGTCTGTGTGCCCAGGTGCATGCACTCCTATTTCCTGACAGTCTATGTGCCCGGATACCCTGCCGACAGTCTAGGTGCCCAGGTGTGTGCACCCATCTTTCCAGACAGGCTCTGTGCCCAGGTGTACTGCAGTCTGTACGCCCAGGTGCACACAACCATCTTTCCAGGCAAGCGAGATTAACTTCCTGAACAAGGAAATGCTTTTGCTTCCCTGACTCCCATTTAGTCCCTCATTTTAAGTGGAAAACAAGCCCCTTCAAAGACACAAAAGGTTCTCTTCTGTTTTTGACTTGCAGTGGCTCAGGGCCCCTGCACTCATCCCAGCGTTCTTTCCAAGCGCATGTTCTATCACCCCAGGTGGCTCCTCCCGGGAATGCAGGCTCCGAAGGGCAGGGTCTCAGCTCCTGCTTCCCTGTAGCATGGCCAGCCCGCAGGGCCCAGAACAGGGCCTGGCTGGAGAAACCCTTCACTGATTGCACACACACACACTCCCCACCATGCCACCACACAAGCTAGCAGGAACCATGTGCACTGTAGGAACAACTAAATTAACGGAATAAGGAAGGGAAAAGCAGTGGGCCACCTGCATAAGATCCACACAGCTCCACACCATACAGTCAAGGACACAATGAGTTCAGCCTACACAACAAAGCTAATGGAAGCAGCTAGTCTCTCCGCGGAGAATGCACTTTTAAAATCATAAATAGAATCATTCATAGGTTTTAAAAATGGGATCTGAATTCCATTACATCCCTGAAGCAATGAGACCTCACTGTTCAGAGGTAAGAAGTGCAGAGGAAAAGCTTTTAACCCGTGAACCAGTTACACAGCAAGTCTGACTGCCAATCAAAGCCTTCATATGTACTTGACCCACTGGCCCTCCAATAAAATAGTAAATCCATACCAGATCAATAACCAAAAGGTCGGCAGTTCAAATCTACCAGGAGCTACTTGGAAACTCTACGTGGCAGTTCTACAGTGACCTCTAAGATTGCTGAGTCAGAGCCAACGCAATGGCAGTGGCTGGTAATGGTCATACCAGATTAAACACCCTGGTGGCATGGTGGTTAAGTGCTATGTCTGCTAACCAAAAGGTTGGCAGTTCAGATCTACCAGGTGCTCCTGGGAAACTCCATGGGGGCAGTTCTACTTCGTCCTATAGGGTCACTGTGAGTCAAAACTGACTCGTCAGCAAAGGGTTTTTATACCAGATTAGGAGTCTTGGTGGCATATGGTTAACTGTTCAGCTGCTATTATGGACTGAGTTGTGCTCCCCAAAAATATGTGCTGTAAATCCGAACCTCTACGCTTGTGGTTATAGTCCCATCAGGGAAGGAGCTGTCTCTGTTAATGAGGCAGGATTAGTGTAGGGCGTGTCTTGCGTCAATCTCATGCAAGATGTGAAAGGAGCAGGTGGCACAGCGGAGATGGGTGAGACAGGTGCCACGCCACACGGAGATAACCAGGGAACAAGCTGAAGGGAAAAGACCCTTCCTCTAGAGCTGACACGGACAGAAAGCCTTCCCCTAGAGCTTGCACCCTGAAGTCAGACTTCCAGACTCCTACACTGTGAGAAAGTGAATTTGTTAAAATGCCCACCTGTGGTATTTCTGCTACAGCAGCACCAGACAACTAAGTTGCTACCCAAACCGTCAGCCGTTTGGCCTACCAGTGGCTCTACAGCAAAAAAGAACTGAGGATCTGTTTTCATAAAGCTTCCAAAAAAACCCAGGTGCTGTCAAGTTGATTCCGACTCACAGAAACCTTACAGGACAGAGTAGAATGGCTCTAGGGTTTCCAAGGAGTGCCTGGTGGATTCGAACTCCTGACATTTTGGTTAGCAGCCTTAGCTCTTAACCACCGCACCACCAGGGTTTCCTTAGGCCAGATGAGAGTAACCAAAGTAAGCCACCTAGCCACCTTCACTGACCTACTTCAGGGCCTTTCTGCCAACACCCTGCCCAGCCCTTTCCCACACACCTTCACATGGCCTGGAATCAAGTCTTTACAGCCCGGGGACCGGGGCAGGAAGAGGGCAGAATGCTGCCAACTGACAGCTGATGGCGAGCACAGGCCAGGACAAGCGACTCCGGTTTTCCCCGAGGGGGACGTACCCAGCCTGGCCTGCGTGGGCTCCCGGGTGCCGTCCCGCCCAGCAGAAGGCTCCCCACAGCCCGCCGCCCACGGCCCAGATCTCACACCGCGCCCACGCCGCTACCTTGTAGATGGCGCCCCCTGTGGCGGAGCACGTCAGCATGTAACGGCCTTCGGAGTCGAAAGCGAAGAGCCGGCCCCGAGGGGCCTGCACCTGCTTGTAGCCGCTGTAGCCGGAAAGCACGAAGGGGCCCGTGGCGTCCGCGGGGAGGCTGGACTCCGACACCTTCAGGCCACTCTTGTGGATGTCCCACTGGATGAACTGCCGTCAGGGGGCACAACCAGAGCTCTCTCAGAGGGTCCCACGTGGCGGGGGGAAGGCACCCCCACTCCCGCCCACGCTGACCTCTTCACAAGGGCCTTCCCAGTACAGGAGTGAAGCACCAAGGGGTGTGGGACAGAGCAGCAGGCCACCAGGGAAGGCAGGGGGCCACCCCTACGACCACCTTTTCCCAACACTTTAACATTTTTCAGGGAGCAACCAGCAATCTCCCCTAGAAGTCCAGCCCTCTCTGGCCTAACCCCAGGAGGGAAAATGTGGCCTGCTGCTTCTGGTGGGCTCCTGGTCTCCAGGAGGGGGCATTTCAGGTGACGCCCACCATCCTCATCGTCATCATTACTGTTACTAGGATTATACCCCAAGTAGGTACCCCTGGCTTAGGGACCAAACAGAGAGAACAAAGCCCTTATAAACCGTATTCCCGGTTTCTGAGCCGTGTGATCCCTGGACCACTAAGCGACAAGTTACAACCTCAACTTCACTGACTGGGGTGCAGGCTACCTGAGGTGACTGCCTCTTAACATGAGGTCTTAGCCATATGCACAGGAGGTCACCAGTCATTTCAGAGCCCCTTTCCAGATCTCAAGAGAAGAGATGAGCGGTAACTGTTGTCCTCAGTGGACCCACAGGCAGGTGCTAAAATCCAAAAGGTGAGTGTCCTCCCTCTCTGCCTGTCCCACCTTGCTCCCTTACCATGGCAGCCACAGCCACCAGGTCCTGTCACATCCTTCCAGAGAAGCTACAAGGAGGCTTCTCTGCTGACTCTGCTCAGACATGCTGTCGCCAGCCCGTGGCACACTCCACATGGCCACGCCATGACCACCCAGGTAGCTGCTCACCTGCAGCCTGGCCCAGCCCAGGCCCTGAGTCTCTCTGACCTGCCCACAGTAAGAGGACTCATTTCTGTCACCACAAAGGAGGAGGACATGGGCCCTGCCCTTCCCCTGTGTCAGTCAGTGGAGGATCCCAGGAGGCTGACTGCTGTCCCCATCCCCACTTTACAGGTGACAGCACTGAGATGCAGAGGCTGTGGACACAGAGTTGGTCGGCATCATGGGCAGGGCTTGCCAGTCATCTGGCTGATGGCACGGCCAGGGTCACAGAGTCCATCTGTCACCAGGCCAGCAGCACAGCCAGCGCTGGCGTGCCCCTCCGTTACTAGGTCAGCACACGGCCAGGGCTAGCGGGCCGTCTGTCACCCGCGTGCTCTGCGGGCTCTCAGGGAGGGACCGCCGCCTGAGGCGCACACCTTGCCGTCCTCGCCAATGCTGTACACGGTGTTCTCGTCACAGCTGAACTCCACGGAGCAGACCTCCCCGAAGTGGGCCCTCCAGCTCATGGCGCACTCGTGCTGCTGCATGTCTGCACAAGAGAGGCCGCTGAGGCCTGCCGGGCACCTTCCCCAGTTACCAGGAACGCCCCTGGGCACTGGGCACCCCCACCGGGCTCCAGGAGCTGCAGCCCCTCTGCTAGGTGACAGCTGACCCTGCCCAGAGGCCACGCTGCTCCCAGTCTCAGGAGCAGCTTCTTCCACATGGTCCAAAGTGAGGGTCAGGAATCCCCGGGGTGCTGAAGAGCACATGGGCGCCCTCCCCACAAGGCCTCTGTAACCCCCACCAAGGTGCCCTGGGGTCTGTGAAGACATAGCCCCAGGTCCCTTCCCTGATCCACTGACTCTATCTCTTGGGGACAGGAGCCAGTATGGGGTTTCTAAGTAGCATGCCAGGTGGCTATGGTACACTCTGGGTTAAGGACCAATTTTCTGATGCTTTACGAGGAGGGTGAGTGGCCCCACACAAGGACAAGACATCATTACTCGTGTGTCCTCCAGGACCTCACACAAGCCACGAGGGCCCGGATCTAACAGCTCAGGACTGAAGGGTTGGGCTCCACCCCCACGTCCACCCACAGAACCACAAGGACGCTGGTCATGGTGGTCACTCTGGAAACAGCAGCTTCTGAGCGAAGCCAAGCTCCATTACAAGTATCTTCGCCTGGGGTTTTGAGTTGCCTCCAGTCTAGCTGGCAAAAGTTGAACTCTCTTCTCTGGGCCATCCGAGGAGGGGCCAGGGCTGCCACAAGCAACCTCCTTACCAAACAGCCGGATGATGCCATCGGCTGCGCCAGTGACCAGCAGGTTCCCGTTGTGATTGAAGGCGGTGCAGTTGACGGCAATGGGCTCCGGATCCAGGGAGAACTGAAGCTAGAAAGAAAATTCAAAAGCAGTGAGCAGCCCGGAAGGGCAGCCAGGCCCCACTGCTCACCCCAGCTCCCACACGCACAGGCACCTCGGGGCAGGTTCCCGGCCTGCTCCGCTCTGCCCTCCTCCCAGCTGGCCTGCGGCTTCTGTGGTATTACTGACAGTGTTTGGTAATTTCTCCATTCTGTCGGGTCACCCTTCTTTGAAATGGGCTAACATATGGATCTTTCCATTGGTTGGCCAGGTAGCTGTCTTCCAGATTTCTTGGCACAGATGAACGAGCACCATCAGCCAGCACTGCACCCACTTGTTGAATCGTCTCAGTAGAGGTTACACCAATTCCTGAATCTTTGTTTTTTAACCAAAGCCGTCAGTGCGACTTGAACCTCCTTCTTCACTACCCCTGTTTTACCTCCTAGGGTGGCTGCATGTTGACCAGCTCTTTTTGGTACCATGACTACATGTTCCTTCCACCTTCTTTTGATGCTTCTTGCATTGTTCTACCGAACTTAAAAAAACAACAAAATAAACTTTGCTTTCAAGTAGATTCCAACTTACAGTGATCACACAGACGAGTAGAACGGCCCCATGGGGTTTCCAAGGAGCGGCTGGTAGATTAGAACTGCCAACCTTCAGGTTAGCAGCTGAGTTCTTAACCACTGAACCACCAGGGCTTTCTACAGAACTCAAAACAGAAAAAAGCCAAACCCACTGCTGGTGAGTCAATTCCAACTCAGAGTGACCCTAGGACAGCACAGAACTGACCCACAGGGTTTCCAAGAGGTGGCTGGTAGATTCAAACTGCCAACCTTCTGGTTAACAGTAGAGTTCCTAACCCCTGGGCCACGGGGCTCCCTACCAAACTTAAAAAAAAAAACAACTCATGCTGTTAAATCAATTCTGACTCACAGTGACCCTACAGGACTGAGTATAACTGCCCTATAGACCTTCCAAGGAGCACCCGGTGGATTCAAACTGCTGACCTTTTAGTTAGCAACTGTAGCACTTAACCACTATGCCACTAGGATTTCCCTCACAGAACTTAGGGCTTATTAGGTAATAATGAACCAAGAGCTTCATTTCAATAACACGGAAAACTAGGTACACTAAACAACTCTCCAGACAGAATGTTATCTAAAGTGTACGTTTTGCACACAGAGATGAAATGGCAAGGAACCCTCCTCTGAGGCCAAAAGTGAAGGGAAAGCCAGTGTGTGGAGGACCAGTGAACTCAGTCTGACAGCCCTGAAGAGCTCAGGGGCCTGCAGACACGACGGCATCAGCCCTGCCTGAGGTGATGTGTCCGATGAGAAACCTTCACACAGACCTGAGACTCCAAAGGCTGTACCCTCAGCGTTGGAATAAACTGGAAACAAACCCACTTTACAAAAAGGGACACCAAGGGCACTCGTCTCTGTGAAACCTGAGTCCATTCGAGAACTTAAATCCACAAACTGGCCCTCACATAAGTTTACATCCCAAAGTCAATCGCTATCTGGTTTGAGAAACCTCAAGCAAGGAGTTTATTTTAAAGTTATGGGGGAGGGGGCAGGTAATACCCCATGTACCTGGGAAAAGTAAACAAAAATCTTGCCCAAGGTCTCAAAATATTTCCAAAGAATATGAAGCCATAATCAAATTTTATTAGACACACAGAAACCAATGGGAAAAAAACCCAAAACAAAACACCCATAGAAACATCTGACAGCCCAAGCAGATCCATGAGACTTCCTATGCTGGGAAGATCAGGCAGACACACGGCCCTTGGGCAGCGCAAACAGCTACGCACTTGACCATTAGTGGAGAGGCCGGCAGTTCAAACCCACCCAGGGGTACCTCAGAAGGTAGGCCTGCTGATTGGTTTCCAGAAGGTTACATACACAGGGTTCCGGCCTTGGAACCCTATGCGGCACTCCCACTCTGCACATGTGGGGTCACTATGCAGCAGAGCCGATCTGACAGCACTAACAGCAACACATATATTCAAAGGAACAAAACAAAGCATTGAGAAAAGGGCTATAAACAGAATATACACATGACAAAGTAGGTTTGAGAAAAGCAGGCTTGGAAAAAAGTACAGCTTCTCAAAATGAAAAATGTAATACCTGAGATTAACATACTGCTGGATACGTTCAACAGAAGAGTAGATACAGTAGCAGAGAGGATTAGCAAACTGAAAGACAGACCTGAAGAAATCATCATCAAGAACATGCAGCACAGGGAGACAAAAAAGAGAATGTGAGAAGCACCAGCAGATCTCGAAATAAAGTTCCAGAAGGCAAGAGATGAGACAGCAACAATACTGGAAAAATGTATGATGAAGAAATTCCCAGAACCAAATAAAAACACATGCACCAACACGCAAGAAGGCAACAACAGACCAGCAGGCCCTACCTGCTGCTTCATGGTCTTCGTGTCCCACAGCAGCAGCTTGCCAGGGACCTGATTCACACCCCTGGTCCCTGTGTCTGCAGCCGATGTGTCCACTTGGGAGGTGAGACTCTGAGCCGCAGCCGAGCAGACAAAAGAGGCCCCATTGGGGCTGCAGGCGAGAGACAGGATTCTGCAACACAGGTGCACTGGATCAGACACAACCCACCCAGACAGGGACAGTGCTGGCTCTGGGGCGGGACCCTGCTCCGCAGCTGTGGGAAGGGGCCGGGGAGGGCCAGGTCTGCAGCGTGCAGCCTCCGCGGGAGGGGCAGGCTCCACCCACCTGGGCATGTCATCGTCAATGTTGATCTCGCAGAGATTCTTCTTGGCTTCCGTGTCGTAAAGGCGCACTGTGCCGACACCGCTGCCCAGTAGAAGCTGGAAGGAGGGGGGTGGGATGCTTGGCATGAGGGAGGACCACTGTGAGGTGGGCAGGGCCATCCTCACCAACCCAGCCGTGCAGTGAGACCTGGGTAAAGTGGCCTCCCCTAAACATTAAACACAGACCCTAAACACAAACCACAGCAGGCATCTGTGGAGAGGGGTAGCATCCCAGAATCACCAGGAAATATGCTGGCTGATGACATGGAACCCTCTCATTTTATCCCGTCTCCACCCTCCCACCACCCCAACCCATTTCTCTCCATTTTAAATCCCTGCTCTCTCTGCCCCTCCTTTCTGATGAGCTGTTTGCTGTGTGACTACCCCACTGGACTGAACCCAGGTAACTGGGCCATGGCAGGTTCTGAGGACAGCTCTGCCTACGGGCTTGTAAGGGCATCCAGAAACAGAAGCTGCCATTGCCTTCAGGAACCTGTGCTCTACCTGGCGAAAGCTTTCACTACAATAACAAACACAGGAAGAAAGTGCCAGAAGCAGCAGACCCCTGGGGGAATTCCCCAGGCCTGTCAGCTACATCACGAGCAAGCATTTGCTTGGTCAATACCACTGCCGCCCTAGAGAGGAGGCCCTGGTGGGCTGACCCAAACGTCAGCAGGCTGAATCCACCAGCCGCTTCCTGGAAGCCCTGTGGGGCCTTTCTGCTCTGTCCCACAGGCCTCGCTGTACGTCAGAACCAACTTGACAGCACGGAGTTTTTCAGTGAACACCAGTGACGGCAACACTAACACCGTCACGACAACTCTCAGGTGTCAAAGTGACAGAAAGCCTGGGCCGCACTGTTTGATCCTCGAAAAATATAACAAAAGGGAAGCTATACATCAGTCTCATTTCCTTAAGTACAACTCCTATTGCAAATCTTACAGCCCAGAGACAAAAAGGGCCCTGTGTTATTGCAAGCTGACCCACAGACACCACAGACAGACCACCAGCTCTGACACCGGCTGCAGCCCCTGCCCCTGCCCCCAGGCCTGGTGCAAGGAAGGGTTCCAGCGTGGAAAGGCGCACGGCGACAACGCCCAGGTGTGACGGATGACAGCGCTGACGAGGGAAGCAAGGCGGTCTCCCCAGGGCGACCAGAGAGCAAGCCAGACCGCACAGACAGCGTAAGGGGCACGTCTGCTGTGGGACAGCCTAATGGCTCCTGTGACCCAGCCTTGGTAACTACACTGCTGGCCCAAAGCAGAAGCCGTGGGGCTGGCCTGGAGCAGGGTCCCCAAGCAGGAAGAGAGAAGGGATTAGGCTCTGCTGTGCACACAGCACCACAGTCCTGCACAGCTCCACTGCACATCAGAACTACTGGTGAGAGGCCTGGAGAATCCTCCACTCAGACTACCACTCGCCACCAGCCCCCACAGGGCTGCTGAGCACCACAGTGACTGGTGACAGGCCTGTCTAGTTCTCCACCTCAGACTAGCGCCTTGCAGGGCTGTGAGTGTCAGGGATGCCAGTGACGGCCCTGGAGAATTCTCCACCTCCGACCACCCTGCCACAGGGCTGTTGAGCACCAGAGAGACCAGTGATGAGCCTGGAGAATTCTCTACCTCAGACCACACCCTGCAGTACCCTGAGTGCCAAAGTACCAGTGACAGGCCTGCCAAATTCTCCATCTGAGACTACCCCTCTGCAGGGCTGTAAGTGCCAGACAGGCCAGTGATGGGCCTGGAAAATTCTCCACTTCAGACTAAGCTGTGAGTGCCCACAGCACCTGGTGAAAGGCCTGGAGAAGAGTCCAGCTTGAAGGGCCCAGCAAGCCACGCAGGCCAACACTACTCACCAGTCTGTCCCGCTTGGTGGCCCATTCCAAAGACAGCAGCGGAGACTTGGAGATGGAGGAGGCTTTGGTCTGCATGATGGGGTTGAAGGACCATACCTTAATGACCCCGTCCACATCTAAGCTGGCAACCCTCCTCCCTGAGCAATCGACTCTAGGGGAGAGAAAGGAAAGACATCAGCATCCCTCCCCTGTCCATATCCATCAGCCAGTGCTGAGATGACTGCCTGTCTGGCTCTCTAAGAGCTTTAAAACACCATCCGCAGAGGCCTGCACTCACATGTGGGACACAGGATATTTCTGGAAACACACATCCCTTCCTGGTCCAGGAAACAACTTTTAGGCACTAATGGTGTGCTGAGTCCTGTCCTAAAGACGGGCTGTGGAACTGCAGGCACCCAGCTTGGTCCCCATGGCTCTTGAAGTCTATTGAGATTTCAAGCCTCTGTCTCCCATGCAGGCTGGCTGGCACAAATGATTAATGGGAAGAAGGCCTTCTGAAACGTCATAGCCATGACAGCCCCCACAGAGCAATTTCACTCTGTAGCCACGCGATCACCTGACTGGCCGCAGCTGGCTTAGTTTCCCAGTTTGGGATTCTCCTGCAGGAACAAACCAAGGGCCCAAAGCCCATCCAGGCTGTCCAAAGAACACACCACTGGCTTGCCCTCTTA
Source organism: Heterohyrax brucei (assembly GCA_028571685.1). Classification (NCBI taxonomy): domain Eukaryota; kingdom Metazoa; phylum Chordata; class Mammalia; order Hyracoidea; family Procaviidae; genus Heterohyrax; species Heterohyrax brucei. Next base: position 13,850,739 of record CM053147.1, on the reverse strand, counting down.
AAAATCACACTGTATGGGCATTTGTTCTTAAGGGACACGCTTTTACTGTGTTTAAGTAAAAACGTATCAGTGGTAAAGATGTACCTAAAGGTGACAACGTAAAGGAAGTTAAAAACAGAAGTGAGTCGCGGCAGGGGGTAACAACAGGTAACGCAGCATTACTAACACCCATTCACGGGGCTGGAAAGGACAGAGGCCAAGCAGCGACGGCCACTCCATGCAGAGCCACCAGATGGCACTGTCCTACCTGCAGAGACCACCCCACTCCACCCATGCCTCCTCCCCACCACGAGCGCAGGATAGACAAGTGACGCTCCTCCCTGTACTCCTCCCACCCCTCCGTGCACCTGCAGCGCATGACGGATGAGTGGTGCTCCCAGTGCTGCCCCCACTGCCCTCGTCCTTCCGCACAGCCCTTTACCCACAGTGGGTAGGTGGTGGGTGAGCGGTGCTCCCAGTCCTCCTCCTGCCCCACTGCCCGCTACCCACAGTGCACGATGCACGAGCAGTGCTGCCTGTCCTCCTCCCACCCTACCGCACCCCGAGACCTGCAGTGCATGATAGGTGACTGGTGCTCTCTACCCCCCACCTCTCCCACTGCCCCCCAACACAGTACATGACAGACAAGCACTGCTCCCCCATCCTCTTCCCACCCCACTGCCCCCCACAAACCCTCAATGCATGATGGACGAGCAGTGCTGCCTGTCCTCCTCCTGCCCTTCCACCCCGTCACAACTGCAGTGCGTGATAGACAACGGCTGTTCTCCATCCTCCTCACATCCCACTGCCCCTCTACACCCACAGTGCATGACGGACCAGCGGTGCCCCCCATCTTCCTCCAGCCCCACTGCTCCTCCGCACCCACAGTGCATGATGGACAGGCGATGCTCCCCGTACTCCTCCCACCCTCCCCGACGCACCTGCAGTGCATGATGGACGAGTGATGCTCCCCATACTCCTCCTGGCCCAACACGATGAAGGGCTGCTCAGGGCGGCCACCCTCAGGCCCCCGTGTGGTCACCTCCATCGGCTCCGGGCCGGGCTCTGTCTCCGCAATCCCAGCATCCGGTTTCTTCTCCGCACTCTGCCAAGCAGCATGAAGGCAGTCAGCAGGGTCCAGGTTAGCAGCTACTTGGCATCTCCCTGCCCCACTGCTTACTGGGTTTAGTGCGGTCCAGCCTGCCATGTATCAGGGTCGGCTCTAGCTCATGCCCACCCAGCATCTGCTCACACCACCACATTGGAGATGCCAGGTCCCAATACTCTGGAGGATCCTGGGTCCCTTGTTCAGGCTCCAAGCCACCCACGAGCCTGCTGAGCAGTAAGGGCACAGCTGTGGGAGACAGAGCCTGAGAGGGCATTAAACACCTCACCAAGGCCAAGCAGCCTACAGGGGACAGGTCACCTGGGACGTGAGCCTGGCCCACCTGTGCACGTGTGGCACCTGCTGGCTAGCACCTGCTCCCAGGGACAGAGAGACTGGAGACCAAGGACAGCCAGCCAGGGGCACTGAGCCATGGACAGCCAATCACAAGAACAGCCAGCCCACTGCCACCAGGGTATTCAAGCTGAGGCACCTGCTCAGTGCTCGGTGTTGGCCCTGACGCCCACAGCACGCTCAACCAGCCTCATGCCAGCCCAGGGAGAAGAGTAGGGTCCGTGCTACACCCGGAAGTCCAGATGCTGCCGAGGACCCCAAGGCAGCAGGGTGAGTTGTTCAAGAGCAGCAGGGAGCAGAGATCTGGGATTCACATCCCACAAGAGTGGGCTCCGGGTACACCTATCCATCACCAACGGAAGATCTGAGTCTCAGAGGTCTGTGTCCATCTGACTGTAGATTCTACAGGGGTATCAAGTAGCTAAAAAGCTCCTGAAATCTGCAAGTAGCCCCACTGAGGAGAAATACAGTCAAGAAGGTGACGTGGGCAAAGAACTGAGATGCCCACTGGACTGCTGCCTTCAGCCAGAGAACCTGACAACCATGAGCAGTGGGTACTTTCAGGAAGCGCAGGCTCAGGCCCGTGTACAGGAGGAGCGAGCGGAGACCTCAGAGCCTGGGCCGCAGCTTCCCACTGTGGGCATGCGTCCTCAGGCCACACCTGCAGAGCCTCAGGACACTGGCAGGTGACCCTGGAGAGGGGTTCTGGCCACTCTGGGTTAAGTCACTGGACAACTGGCTTGTCTCCTGCCAAGTCTCACCCAGCCATGATAACACTGACATGCAAAGGAAAGTGGCTCCATGCAGGGCTCCCAAAGCAGCCTCGTCAGAACTTGCTTCCTGGAGCACGTCAAGGGCTGGCCTTGTGGAGCCCCTACTCAGCTGCAATGGAAAAACGAGCCCCAGAACCCAACAAAGACAAGCCAAAAGAATTGACATGCAAACAGTTAAAACCAAGTGGGCAAAATCATGCTCTGTGCCAAATTAGAGAGGGGGAGACAGGCCAGGCATCAGAAGAGAGGTGTGCTGGTGCTACCCACCCTCAACACGTCCTTGTTCTCCACAGCCACCCACCAGCTGCGGGGCAGCTGTCCCCAGGGCTGCCTACCTGGGACGCGGTGGTCGAGAAGAGCTCCTTGCGCTCCTTGCCGTGGTCCTGCAGGCGCCGCTGCCGGTGCTGCGGCCAGCTGGACTCCCCCGCAGCCAGCCCGCTTAAGAGGCCCTTCCCGTCCTTGGCCCCAGACGCTGAGTCCTTGCCCTTGGCAGCCTGGAAGACAAGAAAGAGGACAGGGGAAGTCTGTGCCCAAGGGATGGACAAGAGCCCAAGAGCCCCTTCTCCTCAGCAGCTCAGAGTTACAGTCCTCACAGCTAGTGGCGACAGGGTGGTTAAAACGTGACCATCTCAGCCAGGTGGGCAAAGCCACATGCCAAAGCACTGCCACCTCCTCTCCATTCGCTCCTCCCACCTGGACACAGATTCTCTGTCTACTTGGGACAGGAACTTCAGTTACAGGGAGGACACCAACATATACAGCAACAGTTACAAGGCAGGACAGACCCGACACACGTGTTATAAACGCTCACAAGCAACCACACTTGGGCAACTGAAAAATGACAGTGACCTCCATGGAGGGTAAAGGAACCCAATACCTTCTCCTGCCCTTGGCCAAGTACATGACTAAGTGAGCCAGCGTTAACAAACACTGAGCTATTTGTTTGAAAATGATTACTAGGCAGTCAGAATTTTTTACCAGAAATTGTGGGGAAACCCAAGGACCTTTGATTACGATAAAGTGGACAGGAAAGAGACTGGCATTTGATGGGACCTTTTCACAATCAGAGCAATAAACTGAACCAAGTTGAGAGCAAGGAGTGAATGTGATCCCCACTCCAGCCGCACAGAGAGGAGTTTCCACCATCACTGAGCACCTTTTCCACCGCCGCTGCCACTCGCCTTCTTCCCAGATTACCTTATCAGGCCATGTTCCCGGAGGCTGACGACCACCCAACCGCACTTTTGTTAACACTCTCAGCAAAGGGATATGGATGCAACTCGGGTCTGCAATTACCTCCTCCCAAGCCACTCACTCAGGAGAGCTCAATCAAGACAATCCACTCCATCCAAGTCTACCCGTAGGCCTCTCCAGCCTCTTGTTATTTTTTACCTTGACACTAAAGGCTTTAAAACAATTAACAGGAATCCCTTGGAACCGTGGAGTGGAGCTGGGAGAACAGCTACAGAAGGAAACGTCCAGGGACTACCACTGACCTGGAGACTAACTGTGGCGGATCTGTGGGTGTCTGCTATTTGGGCTGGCTAAGGTCACCAACCTGAGTCGGATCCCACTCGACGGCGCTTGGCTTGGCTTAAGGGAACCTCCAGTTATTCTCACTTATGCTCACAGCAGATGTTTTTCCTAGAGAAAAAGCATCTGCTCCTCAGTCCTGGCTTATTTTCAGAGAAGTAGTGTTCAGGGGCAAGATAAAAGAGTCTCAGAAGAAAACCAGTCATAACTTTATTAATAACAATAGCAGAACATCAAAGCTCTGGTAGTTTGTTTCTAAAACATCAGCCACAGAAACCACTGTGGAGTGCAGTTGTGCTCGGACACACCTGAGGTCTCTGTGAGTCAGAACTGACTCTACAGCAACCGGTATACTACAAACGTGACAAACATTGCCCTAAAGACGAGGCTATTAATTCAACGCGTGGGAGGAGAGGCTAGGAGGGACACTGCCACTTGCCCTACACAGCTAGGACACAGTTGAGGTGGACCACACCCAGGCCTGATAGCAAAGCCCATGCTCAGGCAGCTGAGAGTTAAGTCAGTCCAGAAGAAAGTGACAATGAGTGAAATGATAAGAAAACTGCCACAACTCTGCAGCTACAGTGACCCTTGAGAGCACGACCTGGTTTTTCTGGATCTCAGAAGTTTCCCACCTTTAACAAGGGCAATCTTATCACTTTCCTAGTCCTCATTTTAGTAGCAAGTAGTCTGTTCTCCTCCTCAGACAGGTTTCTGCTTTATGCAGGTTCCGCCTTACACAGGTTTTACAGGAGAAGCGAGACCAGGCCCTTCTCCTGGTGCTCCTGGCCATTTCTGAGAATTAGCCCAGTGCCCAGAGAGCACTCAGCAGACCCCACAGTGTTAGACAGGGAAGGACGTCTACCTTCCCAGAAGCCAGGGGCAGACAGGATGACAACCTAGCCCCGGGCGGTGTGTTGACACCCTGCAATGTGATCCGCGGTACTGACCCCCGTTCCACAGCCCCACTGATGCCTTCCTATGTCTGCGGACACAGAGGACGAGGAGCTCAGCTGAGGATCCCCACACAAAGCTCTGTTTGGCCCCCTTCTATCACTGTCTGCTTACCTCGCTCAGGAGAGATCTGTACTCTTAGGTTTTATTGTTTCTCTTCTCACTGCTCACTGTGAAGGAGCCAAGAACTGGACCCCAGGTCATTTGGGGGACTGAATAGACCAGGAGAGAGTCCCAAGCCTCCCGGGCTTGGTAAGCAGTCATCACCACGAGGCAGAGACCCATTCCAGAAGACTGGCCGCACCTGCAGCAAAGCCAAGCCACTCACAACACACATCACAGCGCAGGAAACAGGATGAGCTCCCTTCTTCTATCCTGCCAAGCAAGCAGAGATCCCCAGGAACAGCCTGGGGCAGCTGTTCTCAACTAAGACATCACCAGTTAGGAGGTAATTGATACTAATTACAGTGGCGAGTATGGGAGGCTGTGGGGGCTTTGTTTTGTGGCATTGCAGCCAATTTGAGGTTATCTGTATAATAACCCATTTCCCAGGCTGTCCCTCCCCTGTGCACACTAAGTGGGTGTGAACTGTAGCTGCGGGTACAGAGGACAAACGTGGGCTCTGTGAACCGAGCAGCAGCCTGGGCATGATGCCCACCACAGCCATGGCCACTGCAGATACCAGGAGAACCGCCAGCTGTGGTTTGGCCATTACTGCTCTTTTTAAATTTTGCCTCCAGGTTCATAACGAAAGCTGGGAGGGTGTGTTGTAACCTATTTTGCAAAATAATACTGTGAACATTTCTCTTAACAGTCATGCTAGGAACACAATGACCACAACGGTTAAAGCCAAGGGCAAAATGCTGACGAGTGTGAAACTGACATGGGCAGGCAGCATTTAAATGGCAAAAGCCACACTGGTGCATGCACTGCTGACTTAGCAATAAAACACAGTTGATGCTTTCTGGTTTACTTATTATTTAATGGTAAAAAAAAAACGACAATGATGCTCTGGCTTGGTAGGAACATGAAAAAGCCGATAACATGCTTCCTGTGGGCTGACATGTCATTGTGAAAAGCTGTATGTCATCAAAACCACAGGAAGTGATAACACAGTGAGCGGCACCTGGGGTTGGTGACAGAGCATTAGGAATGCTACACTCAAATGTGCAGTTAAAAAAAAAAGAAGAGCTGATTCCAACTCATGGGAAAGGACAGAGCAGATTGCCCTATAGGATTCCCAAGGCCATAAATCTCTCTGGAAGCAGACAACCCCTTCTTTCTCCTTCGGGGTGACTGCTGGATTCAAACCAACCAGTGACCTCTCAGTTAGCAGTCGAGGTCTTAACCACTGTACCACCAGGACCCACCAACAGCAATAAAGGGACTGAAAAATTAAAACGTCCCTCTGCGGAAGGGGGACCAGGTGAAAAAAACAAAAAACTAAATCCACTGGCAACAAGTTAATCCCAACCCACGATGACCTATGTGTGACACAGCAGAACGGCTCCCTAAGGTGTTCTTAGCTGCGATCTTTATGGAAGCAGACTGCCAGGTCTTTCTTCCACGGCACCACTGGATGCGGTCGCACTATCCAACTTTAGGTTAGCAGTCAAGCACACCATGTGGACCACCCAGGGACTCTATCCTAGGATGGTGAGGGGTCTAGAAATTGTGTTACAAAGGTAAACAGTGTGGCAGGGGGTGTGAAGAAAAGAAGTGCTATTCTACACAAGAAAATCTTATTCTGTGCAGCTCCAGAGGGCAACGTTCAGATCAGCCAGTCCACACTATCAACTGGTTTCTACTCACAGCTTCCCAACAAGCACACGTTCTAACCTTGACAGATAGTGAGCTCCACGTCACGTGGCGGCAACCAATCCAGAGAACGGGCTCTGACAGGAAGAGGGTTGGCCAGATGATTTTTAGGTTTCCGTCCAACTCTTAAACTTCTTTGGATTTTCTTGAATTTCAGCTCTATCTGTTACTTTCAGAATGGAAACATCTATGCTGAGTCTAATCAATCTGCTATCAATTAAAAAGCTAAGCAACCTGATCATGGTTTCGCGGACTGCAGACCTCTGTCACCCCTGTTCAGAGACAGGACCAAGGGACTACCTTTTCTCTGCTAACATATCTCAGGGTGGCACAACCTTTATTTAAATATATTCCACAGGCAAATTTCTTCTGCACATTATACACTGGTGCCCTCATATCTCGGCACTAAACAGCAAAGAAAATTTCTAGGCCCATTTCAGCCTCACCATGTAAGTTTCCAAACACATAGTGACCAAGGTCACAGGCTTAACCCCAAAGAACCTGTTTCTGCGTTTTCCTTCGTTTTAGGTTCCCCAAACTAAATTTCAAAGCTCAGGCACATTTCCAGGGAGCTGGCTCTCCAGACAGGCGCTCAGACATTGTCTGTTCACTTACAAAACGTCACACAGTGGGAGAGGGTGGGAATGCAAGCGGCAGAACCCACCTGGCTGCATTCCACAGAACTGGAATTCTAAGGTTTGAGTTTCAGAAGAATAGTCGCAGGCCTAACTGTGGTTTTGAGAGCTTCAGCTCTCGGGGGTTTGGGGAGACTGGAGAGATGGCGCTTGTCAGGTATCAATGTAGACACGTGCCTTCAGAATACACCGGCTGGTATTCAACGTGCTGCCTGCCGGGCACTCTGTATACACAGGGTTCTACTTTTATCAGCTCACCTGTGCCTCCTTAGGGAGGCAACAGGGCCTGTGGATGCTGCCAACTGTTTGCACTCCACTACTAACCCACCCTGAGGCATCACGGAAGAAAGGCTTGGCAATCTACTTCTGGAAAGATTACAGCCAAGAAACCCTACGGCACAGTCTACTCTTTAATACATGGGATCACCATGGGTTGGAACTGACCTCAGGGCTACACGTATGTTTTGGTTTAAGAGAGTCAGTGAGGGCTGTATGGCCCAGTGTAGAACCAGTGTATCTCCTGCATGTCAGCGGAGGGCTCGCGCATTCCATGATGCTGAAGAGGTTCCAGCGAGCGCTCAGACTAAGATGGACTAGAAAGATCTGTGATCTACTTCTGAAAATCCACCAGTGAAAAGCCTGTGGATCATGACAGTCTGTGGAGCACAGTGTCATCATGAATCAGGAGCCTACCTGGTGGCAGCGAACATCAGCCACCACAGCAAATGTTGCTATTATTGTCCTAGTTTTACAGATGTGCAAACGAGGGCTGAGCTGAAGCCAGCTGGGCCGCAGACTATGCATTGATGCCCTCACCTCTCAGCACCGAACAGCAAAGAAAATTTCTAGGCCCATTTCAACCTCACCAGGTGAGACTTAATTTCTCAACACACAGAGATCAAGGTCACAGGCTTAACCCCAAAGAACCTATTTCTGTGTTTTGTTTCATTTTAGGTTACCAAAAACTAAATTTCACAATCTCAGGCACATTTCCTGGGAGCTGGCACTCACTCCAGACGCCATCCATTCACTTATAAAATGTCACACCATGGGAGAGGGCAGGAACACCAGTGGCAGAACCACAAAGACTCAGAGCTACCAACAAAGCGTCCTCCCTCTGCACCCCGAGCCCTCAGCCACGCCACCTCCCAGACTCTCCCATGGAACAACCTGAAACCCAAGTGCCCTGAAAAACCCCAGGATTCTCTAGTCCCCTGGGGCAGTGAGCAGCCCCAAACTGCTCCTCACACAGAGCTGTTCTCCAAGTCATAGAGGGTAGGAGAGGAGCACACGGGCAGAGGTGACCTACTTTATCTGTGACTAACAAAAACTTGTGGGAAGAGAAAGTGCCCCGACTGGAGCAACAAAGAGTAACTCTGGACCTGTTAAACTTTCACTCAGGCAGACAGTTCTGGAAGCAGCAGTTCTGACAGTCTCCACTAGGAGACACGCCACCGTGACTGGCAGCCGGTGCGAAGGGGAGCACAGGGAACACAGGTTTGCATGCCCCCTCCAGTGAAGTGAAAGCACTCCGCAGAATCCGCAAGTAACAACTTGTAGAAGAAATGCATTGACGCAGAGGTCGTGCTGAAAAGACTTTACCCTTTAGCCACTCACAGCTCTATACTGCTGGAACTTCATCATTCTAGAACAGCTTCAACTCACTCTCGAGTCACAAAGCAGTCATAAACTCCCGTGGGTTGGTGAGAAACAGATAAGAAATGCGGAGGAGCCTGCAAAGCATCCTTCCTCCCTTCAGCTGGATCACCGGGGCATGGGTGTGTCAGGCCAGGGTCAGGGAGACAGTAGGTCAGAGGATGAGCGCACCTACCCAGGGCTGGGAGGCCAGGTGTGAGACCTAGGACACAGCATCCAAGCTGCCAGTGTCCTCATCTGTAAATTCGGAAGAGCCCACTCCCTTCCCCATAGTGTGACATCAGAGGCTTCTGAGCAAGGACACAGAAGAACTGCTACTTACCTGGCTGCCGGTGGCCTCTCTCTTGGCAGTGCTCTGGGCCTGCGGGGATGCCTGTGCCGGTGACAGCCTTGAAGGGCTCTTCTTGCTCTGCGGCAGCAATGATGACAGGAAGCCCACGCGCGGTGACTGGGAAAGGGCAGCGCTCCTCTGGCTGCACACCATGGCTCTGGTCAAGCAGACATGCACTCATGAGGCGCTGGACGCAGCTTCCGGATCAGGGTCTAGGTCAGGCTCACACATCTGGGCGCTAAGGTAGCTCGCGACAGGGAGCCAGCAGCTGAGCAGCAGCTGGGCCAGCACACTGAGGTCCACCGCAGTGGCTGTGGGGATGCAGTGAGGATGCGGCTGCACGGGCTAGGGGCAGCTGGTCACGTGTGTCATCGAGCACTGTTAATGTAGTCCTATCCTCCATGTGGACCTACAGCCCCTGTCCCACATCTGGGCCTGCAGCCCCCACCCCACTTCTGGGCCTGCAACCCTCACCCCACATCTGGGCCTGCCGCCCCCCCCCCACATCTGGATATGCAGGCCCAACCCTACATCCGGACCTGCAGCCCCTGCCCCAGGAAAGCTGTGCAGCATCCCACCCCTGGCAAAGCAGAGGCCTGGGGGTTGGAAAGAGCTCCCGCAGGACCACAGAAGCTAGAGGGGAGGGCTTCCTCCTGAGACCCTGAAGCAAGGACAGTGTGCCTCCAGAGGCTGTCTGGCAATTCTCCCCAGCGAGGGAGGAGCAAGAAGGGAGGAGCAAGAAGGGAGGAGCAAGAAGCGAGGAGTGGAGCGGGAGGATGTGCAGAGCACAGAGCCTGCCCTCCCACGGCCCTGGGGCTGCCTCTCACTCACAGCTCTGAGTCCCCCAGGCGATCCATACTAGAGACGTATGCAGGTAATTTGTGCTGGACCAAGGCCTGGCCCCCTTCCGGCTGCTGCTCCTCTTTCTTCAGTCGGTGGACTTCTGCTTGCAGTGCAAAGAGCTGCATGGGCAGGGTCGAGGGAAGACCAAGCTAGACGGGGTTCTCACTGACCCTGCCCTCCGCTGAGGACACTTGTAGACACACCACACGAAGGCCCACCCTCCTGGCTCCAGACACCCTCGCACTGCCTGCAAACTGTGTGTTGGCAGGTGGAACCCAACAGCTGTTCCTCCCCTACAGCAAGGGGACAAAAAGCCCAAACCCTGAGATGAACAAAGCCCACAAGGCCTTCTTTGTAGCAGCTGACCTGCCTCCTCCCCACCTCTGCTCTGCTTCCTCCTGGGATCACTGAGAAAACCAGCTCCACCCAGTCCTACCTGGCTTTTGTAATCTACACAACCAGGTGGGGGACTTGGACAAAAAAAAAACTTCAGAAACAAATGACCGCATTCTTAATCTCTGACCTGAAAAACGTTACCCACATATATACACCCCGAACTCCAGCATCTTAAAGTCCCCAAATCTAAAGACCTTATAACCTTCCTTTGCTCGGAAGTATAACTGGTTGACACCTTCATTTCAAGGACAAACCAAAAAAAAAGAAACCCTGGCAGTGCAGTGGTTAAGTGCTATGGCTGCTAACCCAAAGGTCAGCAGTTCAAATCCACCAAGTGCTCGTTTCAAGGACAGAGACAGTTAAAACCAATTCTGGGTTCCCTGGCTCCCTCTTTTCACTGAACTAGAGAGAGGCAGGGGCCCTACAGGAGGGAGCAGAGCCGCCCACAGGGTCTCCTAGACTTCAGACCTTTACAGAAGCACACTGTCATGTCTTTCTCCCAAGCAGTGGCTGGCGGGTTTGAATCGCCGGCCTTTGGCTTAACAGCCAAGTAATTAACCACTGCACCACCAGGGCTCCCGTAAACAATATAAAAACATGCAAAAAGGACTAGCAGGGTAAGACAGAAAGGTGAGAAGTGGTAGGATGACATGGTCTTTTCTTCCTAAAAGTTCATTACTATCACTAGTCTATGCTGCACACATGATGTGAAGGTACACCTCTCACCCTTGAACCCCAGTACTGGCTTTCTGGCACCTTCTCATCCACAAATTGTGTGGCTTTCTATATCCACTCAAGCCCTCTTCCGAGTTCACACAAAAAACAGAAGTGCTTCCCAAGACAGGGGCGGTTCAGACAAACCTTCTGACGCAGAACTTCGTTCTCCTCTTGGACCTGATTGGTCCTCTGACACTCGGCGTCAAAGCTCAGGATCACAGGAACCGGTGAGCAGGTTAAAGAATGAACCAGGGTGCAGAGGCTGGGAAGGCCCTCCCAGAGCCCTGGCGCAGCGGTACAGTGCCTAAGCCCAAGACACGGGGACTAGGGGGCAGAGCAAGTGCTGTGGGTACTCAGCCACTTTATTAAACAGTCTGTCCCTCTTTGGGCTGTTAATTCAGGCCAGGCCAGGCCTGATTTCCTTGAGGGGACTCAGAGCCCATGGCACTCTGCCTGGCCAGCACACAGACAGTGCATAAGTCCCAGTACAGGCAGTGAATAGCTAATATCCAGGGGACTTCACAGCCAGGCCAAGTGCAGCCAGGCTAGACAAGACACTTTGCTGCAAGCAACCCCAGAGGCCAGACTGAGAGAGAGGCAGAGATGGTGCCAGGTGGCCAGAGAGCTGGGGCTCAGTGTCAGCCACTCAGCCTTCCCTGCCCAGATGAAACCTTCCCTGGCGAAGCTTTAGGCTGAGCGGGGAGAACCATCTCCAGGTTGCACGGCCACAGCCCGCCTCATGAATGCCCAGAGTCTAGTTGAAGACGTCAGCTTTCCCAGCCACGCCAGCTGCCTCAGTCAGCAGCAGACAGCTGGCCAGGCCTCTTTGCTGGGGAAGACGACACAGCTCCAACGTGTATGACCTAGTTTGAAAAGGCTGTCTTGCTCCAGAAAGATCTCAAATGATTACCTGCACACCCCCTGGCAGGCCAACATGGTCATGTGGCCCTCCTCTGAGCTAAGATCCCAGCTTGTTTGAGACTCTCTGGGAAGTCCAGCAGCAGACAGAGAAAAAAGGGTGGCATCCACACTCATCCATACCACCGAAAGGACAAAGGCAGCAAAGGACCCTCCCAGCCTCCACATGCACACGGTACACGGCTCCTCCAGCAGCAGCAAAGCACCAGTCTGTGGGTGGCCCTCTACAAGCCCAAGCCTTATCAGTGACACGCCAGGCAGCCCTGTGCCCAGTACACTCCCTGCTTCTCCCTGAAGACTTCAGCCTTGAGAGCAGGGCACGAGCCCAGCCTGGGTCTCTGGCTCTCAGAGACAAAATGGCAAATTTGGTCAGCTGTAAATATTTACAGCAACAGACATTCTTAAATGTCTGTGTATTGTTTTTATGTGTATTCCTCTGTATTTCTCTCTCTCTCTCCCCCCATATACACTCTTAAAGTAACTATTTTCCAGGAAGCTGAAGAATGCTGAGGTCACTGTCAGAAAGTAATCCGGCTTAACAGCGGCTGCAAGTTCCAACCCAACAAGTGTCCTTGTGTGATATCTCACTCCAGCTAGAACAAAAGCTCTCCTCGGGGCACTGACCAGCACACACAGAGAGGGTGCTCTGGAGGCTGGCAGGTCTCGCCACAGGTGGCTGCCTTCCAACCCCTGGGGCTGCGGCCGAGAAGCCTCCAGCGTGGTTTCCAGTTCCTCTAGGAGCCCAGCACCACCGTCTGGCTACCACCAGCCCTGTCACATGGCATCAGCAGTCCATTCAAGCAGAGAAGCGTCACAACTGAGACTTAGGATTTCACAGACTGCTGACTAGAACAACTCATGCAGCCCTCACGTGACCATGACAGTGACCCCAGGGCATTGCATGGACAGATGGCACCCAGCCACGCTGCAGGGGTGCTCAGAGGGGCCCCACCAGTGCTGGCAGGATATGCATGCACTGCAGCAGGACACTCAGGAAGTTGTGCAGAGACACAATGAAGGTGTCGGCCCACTGCCGCGAGAAGTAGGTGGCAAAAGTAGGGTTGGTGTCCGGGGACGGCAGGAAGGGCAGGGCAAACCAATCCTTCCACTCGGCCTGGTTCTGGAGCTCCGTGGCCTGCTTGGCAAAGAACTCCTGGGCCTTGTCACTCCTGTTGGTCTGTCAAGATAGAAGGGAGGGAGTGAGGAGGGGCCGAGATGGCAGAACAGAGGTGAGATTCCTAATCGCGGCAGCAGACAGCTGCCAGCCGGCCAGGTACAGCCAGACATTTACCGTGGAGGTCCCATATCGTAAAGGCAATCATCAGTACTCTCTCTCAAACACCCCACAGTTTCAAAGCTAGTTTTACCTGAGGCTCTGACAATAAATGCCATCCTGCAAATGAACCCCTGTTTATTTTCTGACGACTTCAGTGACTTCCTCCCCTAGGCCAGCTATAATTTTTAAAGCTCAAAATGTACCCAGCTACTTAGATTCTTAGAAACACCAACTGTTTTCCCTCACACTTAAAACAAGAGGGGAAACAGGAATGAGGAAGAAAGGTCAGATGATCTTCAGATGATAAGCAAAACAGACAAAAATAATTTGCCATGACTGCTCTACCCTTTCCCACAATAACAAGCAAAGTCTTCCCTCAGGGTTAAAAGAAAATCTGTTTCTAGAACAAAGAAAGGACTCTCTCCACCAAGGAAAGTAGAAGCCCTGAATTAACCAGCACCTGGATTGTGTAGACCAGATAAAAGCGAAAGAGGCTCGTTTTCAGCTTGTTGATGGTAGGTCTGTATATATCCTCCAAGCGGCTAAAGAGCCGGCGTTCCAGATAGTTCCAGTAATCCCGAAGGGCAGCCAGGTCATACACCTGCATTAACTGCTGTAGCTGGTCCACAATCTTGTCCACCTGGTGAGAGACCGAGAGGATGGAGAAGGTGAAGGCCCGAAGGAGTCTTCCTTCACGCCACCAAGTTAATATAGCTTTTTCTTCCTGCTGTCATTTCTGGGTGTTTTTTTTTTTTTTAATTGGCAATCTATAAAATTTTAAAAAGGTTATACCTAAAAGCTCTTAAGCTCTTTCTGGATGTTAGCTATGTGGCTGACTCTGCAGCTAGCATAGAAATGTCAGAGTAAAAGCAGGGCTCCAGCTCAGGAACCAGGAGATCCGGGCCTGGGTCCTGGATCTGCATCTGACTAAATTGACCACCTGGGCAATGTCATGCAACTGTCTGGTGTCAGCTGCCTCACATTTGGGGCAGGGGCAGGGCAGGGGCAGGAGCAGGGGGAGACAGATGGAGACAGTCTCCATGGTCCTCCTCCCAGCTGTACAACTCCAAGATTCCAAGGCTCACCATGAGGTGCAAAAATTCCTTCAAGTCACCCAGTGTCAGGCAGGGTAGAAGCAACATAAGAGTGTACTGTCTGCAAAGATTTTGAATACCAACCCAACCTATTTTACAGATCTAGAAGTGCCTTTTCCACAAAGCAGCTACTAATGATACCTGGCGATACGCTGGTTAAGCATTCAGCTGCTAACCGAAAGGTCAGCGTTTCAAGCCCATAAGCCACTCTACCACAGAAGAAAGATGGGGCAGTCAGCTGCCATAAAAATTACAGCCTTGGAAACCCTCTGGGGCAGTTCCACTCGGTCCTGCAGGGTCACTAGGAGTTGGAACTGACTAAATGGCAAAAGGTTGTGGGAAGCAGGCACTCCAGCACTCATCCGTGTTGTTTGTGCATCGCTGTGATGCTCGAAGCTTTGCCAACAGTATGTCAAATACCAGCAGGATTCAGCAGGGTTTCTAGATTTAAGTCAGTCTAGAAAGAAAGAGTGGTGATCGACTCAGCTAATGAAAACCTTACAGAGAACAGTGTCCAACACAGCACAGGGAGAGGAACCCCTAAGCAGGAAAGCACTACGCAGAGCTCAACAATCGACTCAAGCATAGCCTAGAGAGCAGGGATGCTGCCTAGGGCCAACTAGCACTTCAGTTCAGCCGCACAGGGGATCTTCCACGCCAAGAACAAATAACAGTAACAAGAGGCCACTGACGCAGACAAGACAAGAAATCGTATCTCCCGAGTTCCTCTGGAGGCTGACTCGTGCTGCTAGCTCGCTGTCTCGCAAGTCACCTGCCACTCCAGTTCAAGTCAGCCGGCAGAGGAGCTCAGGAATCACACACCCAAGTTCCTCAAACTGACGTCCCAGCAGGGGAAGCATAACTTTTAAAGTGTGCAGTGAGGTCTTTGGCAACTGCAAAAGCAACCTTGACTATGAGAAGAACAATCCAGTTTAAACAAGCACCAGATATACCTGAGCCCTTCTAACAGTCTGGGCTGCAGACCCACTGCTCCCAATGTCAGAGGACGCCACCCCTGGTCTGTTGTCAGAACTCAACCATCTCTACCCAACCGTGGTTCCGGAAACCTCATCATTGCCGTAGCCAAAGGCTGGTTAAGCACCAGAGCCCTGCGCCGGGAGGCTTGCCCCTTGGGCTCCCGCCTCGGCAATGCGCCTCACTTGCTGGGCAACTTCAGGCAGCTCAGTCCCCTCTCGGGGCCTCGGTTCCTCAGCGGTCAGCACAGGCCAGACGCGCTGTGTGACATCCCCTGGCGTGGTGACAGAGCCGCTCCCTCCCCAGAGGGCCAGGCTGGGTGCAGCCTCTCCGGGGCTCCCTGAGGGCCCCTCCGCCCTCATCGCGCCCACAAGCCCCTCACCCGGAACCCCTTCTCCTTGTCCGCCTTGATCTCGGCGTCCAGCTGCCGCAGCGTGTGCGTGAAGCCGCGGAACAGCAGATACTCGCGGACCAGCTCGTCCGTGCGCTCCACTGCCTCCGCCATCGCTGCGCCAGAGCCTCCAGGGTCGCTGCCGGCCGGGCACCGAGGGGCGGGCTCGGCGCCGAGCGCGTCACGCCGCGACCGGCCAATGAGCACGCACGCCCGTGCGCGCCCACGGCCCCGCCCCAGTCCCGGTTCCGCCCCGAGCCCCGGGTCCAGCCTACCCCGCCTCAGCCTCAGTCCCGGCCCGGCTCTGGCCCGCCCCGACACCCGGGTGAGGCCCCGCCCCCAGCCCTAGTCTCCTCCCAGTATAGGTCCAGGCTCCGCGCCAACCCTCGCCCCGGCCCCGCCCATTTACCAGTCTCAGCCCTGGCCCCGCCTCCGGCCCCGCCCTGTCCCCGCCCCCACCAGCCCGGACTTGTCTGCTTTTCCCGGCCGACCAGGTCGCGCTTTGTCAACTGGTTACCGAGAGCCAGGACTGCCTTCCAAGCCACCCCAGCAATAGGGCTAGACCTCAGGGAACATCCCAGACAGTCACAGTGCGTGAGAGAGTGAAGAGCCCAGCTTATCAGCGCTACGTTGAGCTCTGCCTCTACCTTTCGATCTCTAAGTGGGAAATGTGTGAAGTCACACAACCAAGCTCGTCCCTGAAGAATCCCCAACTCCCCCACAGTCTCCCACTAATGAGAATAATTAACTATATGGCCACATAACCAAGACACACTGTTAAGAGAAAAAGAGGCAGGTTTCAGAAGAGTGTGTATGATACCAAATTCTTGTTGAAATAAACCAGGAAGATCACGCATCAACTATCTATAGTGATTTCCTCTGAGAGGTGAGATTATGACCGACTTTCACTTCCTATTCTTCACCTTTTGAAATTATTACTAAGGATATGTATTTTTTTTTTTTTTTTCAAGCAGGAAAATGGTTAATGTCTTCGAGCCTTGTCGGAAGTATAAAATGGAGATAATGTCACCTTGCAGCGCAGTGATGAAAGCTGAGACAATATACGTAAGCCGCCTGGCACAATGAAAGGCCACTGTGGAAGTACAATAAACATTCGTTCCCTTCTTCTTCCCTCTAGTGATACAACCTTTTGTGTTTGTCCGAACACAACTCTGAATCATTTCTGCTTTCTGCCCAGACCCTCCAGTCCTGCTCTATGGAGATTCAGTTCCAGAGAGGCTCTGATCTGTACTCCAGAACCCGAAAAGCTAACAATGAGCCGTCACTGTGAAACAAGAGAAACACTTGTCATAGATTAAATTGTGCCCCTCGCCCCACGGTGTGTAACTTTGGTTCGGCCATGATTCTCACTATTGTGTGATGTTGTTATCAACCCTACTTCTGTGGTGGTATTAATGAGACGGATGGGCCACAGTTGTGTTGGTGGGGCAGGACTCAATGAGTAGGACTGAGGCTTCCTTGAGGTAGTCTCTCGGGTGTTAAGGGAAAGGGGGCAAGCAGAGAGTTGGGGACCTCATACCACCAAGAAGCAGTTCTGGGAGTGGACTGCATCCTTTGGAAAGGACTCGGTGTCCCTGTGCATCAGAAGCTTCCAGTCCAAGGGAAGATTCACTACAAGAGCCTTACGCTGGAGCTGGTGTCCTGAATTTGGACTTGTAGCCTACTGGACTGTGACAAAACAAAATTTCTCTTTTTAAAGTCATCCACTTGTGATATTTCTGTTAAAGTAGTGTTAGATGACTAATATACTTGTCCCACCCTCTTCTGCCTGCTTCACCTGCTCCACAGCTGTGAGCATCCCCCAGAAAATCAGCCTGCAGCACAAGAAAGAGAAGGTACTTTGGAGGCTCCTCTGAGAACCAGACCAAATCCTATTCTGACGGCAGCTTCCAATTATCAAAAGGGACCTTGGGAAATCCCAATAAGTAGCAACCCAAATCCTTCACTTCCAGGAAAAGTCTGGACTAGATTACCCTCAAGAAACCCTGGTGGCATAGTGCTTAAGTGCTACAACTGCTAACCAAAAGGTTGAGAGTTCAAATCCAGGAGGTGCTCCTTGGAAACGCTATGTGGCAGCTCTGCTCTGACCCGCAGGGTTGCTATGAGTCAGAATCGACTCGATGGAAATGTTTTATTTTATTTTATTTTATTTTTAAGAGCACCTGAAGGAGCTCTGGTGGTGCAGTGGTTAAGCACTTGGCTGCTAACCGAAAAGTTGGCAGTTCAAACCCACCCTCGGTTCCATGAAAGAAAAGACCAGGCTATCTCTTCCCCATAAAGCTTACAGTTTAGAAACCCTATGGAGTTGTTTTTCTACCTGTCCTATAGGTCAACATGAGTCAGAATGGACTAGAAGGTACCATAACAAGGGCATCCAAAGTATGCAGCTCCCACCACCCCTACCCCACCTGCTCCAACACTTCCCAGACCCACCTTTGCCATTGAGTCCATTGCAACTCAGTGACCCTATGGGAGAAAGTGGAAATGCCCCATAGGATGTCTAAAGCTGTAAATCTTTGTGGAAGCAGACTGCTACATCTTTTTCCCTGCACAGCAGCTGGTGGGTTCTAACCTTTCAGTTAGCAGCCAAGCACTTGACCACTGTGCCACCTGGGCTCCTTCTTCCCAGACCAAACTCAAAATCCAATGCCATCAAGTCGATTCTGACTCGTAGCAACCCAGTAGGATGAAATGGAACTGCCCTGCAGCATTTCCCCGGAGAGGCTAGTGGACTCCCACTGCTGACCTTTCAGATGGTAGTTAAGCTCTTAAACCACTGCACCACGAGGGTGTAAAACTGGCTAAAACTGGTCTTCTGATCAATGAGAAAAGATGTGCGTGGCAGGCAGCTCCCTGAGGTCTCAGCACCCCTCTTCCTACGGTGCCTTCTCCCAGATACTCCTGTGGCCAGTGGCCCCTCCTCCTCACATCACCTTCTCAGAGGGGCCTTTTCTGATGGTCTTATGTAGTAGCCAGTCTTCTTGCTTCCTTACCTGGCCATGCCTTTCTCCATAACAGTCATCACCATGTCACAAACTGTGTTCCAAAGTGAACTGCATCCCCAAAATGTTATGTTGGAGCCCTAACCCTGTGTGGAGTTATGGCCTGTTTGGAAATAGGAGTTTTATTTGTTATATTAATAATGTCATACCAGGGTCGGTGGGGGTGCCTAAGCTTCATCCCTTCTGTGTGTTATAAAAAGAGCAAAATAAACTCAGAGACATGCACACATGGGAAGGGACCGTGTGAGAAACATC
This sequence comes from Heterohyrax brucei, assembly GCA_028571685.1. NCBI lineage: Eukaryota > Metazoa > Chordata > Mammalia > Hyracoidea > Procaviidae > Heterohyrax > Heterohyrax brucei. The sequence goes on along the minus strand of CM053147.1, from coordinate 13,831,713 downwards.
AGCAGCCAAGAACACCTAGGAATGCCCAGGGCTACTGACAAGGAGAGGCCCTCCCCGAGAGCTGCACCCTGATTTGGACTTCTAGCCTCCAAAACTAGGAGATAATACATTCCTGCTCTTTAAATCCCCTTATTTGTGGAACTTTTTAATGGCGACCCTAGGGAATTAAGACACTATCTATTCACTTTTAAACATAGATTCTACCAACACTACTAACATGTAAATGCCACAAAAGCAGAGAGACTTTTGTCTGTCTTCTTTGTTCCTCTGTCTCCAGAGCTTGTAGCAGCATGTGGCTTATCATAGGTCCTCAATAACTGAGGACCTAAAATAAGCCAGATGCTGTTATAAGCTGCTGAATGGGCAAATGAGGGTGAGACAGACACCTTTACAGATGAGAATAAACTCTCAAATCATGCCTGGGTGTAGACTACGCCAACTTGGTGCCAGGTTTCTTGCCTTCCCCCTGTGTGTGTCCCTGTGTCTATTCTGCTCTTGTGATGACGCAGAAGTGATTAGATTTAGGACCCAGTCTGTTCTGGTATGACCTTATTAACGTAGCAGGAAGGTTCACATGCACAGGCACGAGGGCCAGGAATTCAACCCAGATTTTGCAATGGGGATACAATTCAGCCCATGACTGTAGCTATGTTACTTGACTCTCACCCCATCCTATAAAGTAAGACCTTTTTACCTCATTTTCAGGATAGAAAACTGAAGTTCAGAGAGACTAAGTGACATAAAGCTCTCAAAACACATGGTTACCGCAAAGCCAAATGTCAAGCTCGCATTTTCTGGTCCCAAGTCATGCTCTGCTGAGAGCTTCACAGGACATGTCATTAAAGCAATGAATTTGTCACAGGGGCTACTTGGATGAATGAGAATGAATTATGTCTGTTTCTTGAGAGGACTGGAGCTCAGAGTAAGGCCTCTACAATAGCTGGAGAATTCTGCCAAGAGCGAATCAATTAGCAGTAGCACCTGGAACTCTCCATGGTGTTGGGGTCAAGTTAAAATTGCGCTTTCTGCCAGCACCTCGGGAGGCCTGGTAGCACAGTGATTAAGAGCTCAGGTGCTAACTAGAAAGTCAGCAGGTCGAAACCATGAGCCAGTCCACAGGAGAAACATGTGACATCCTGCTTCCACAGAGGTTACAGCCTGACCCTGCCGTAGTATAGAACTGAATTCACACACACACACCCACACACACACACACATGCATATATATACGAAAAGTAAAATGCAGGAGTTTGAATTAGATCAGCAGATCATATTAATCAGTATCTTGGTTTTGATATCACATAGTCGTTTTGTAAGATGTTACCATTGGGGAAAATGGATGAAGGGTACACGGGAATCTATACTATTTCTTACAACTCATTTGAATCTACAATTTTTTCAACATAAAAAAGTTTACTTTTTAAACCAGAAAACCAAACCTGCTGCCATTGAGTCAAGTCCAACTCATAGCAAGCCTAGAGCTCAGAGTAGAACTCCCCCATAGAGTTTTTGAGGGACACCTGGCAGATTTGATCTGCTGACCTTTTGGTTAGCAGATGTAGCACTTAACTCACTACACCACCAGGGTTTCCTGCTTTTTAAAAGTGTGATACAAAATTAGATATGAAATATGATTTCATTATGTAATATCTTTATGTGTGTATAAAGGCACCAAATACCAACAATGGCTCCAGGTAGCAGAAGAGTTGGATTTTGTTGGGTAATTTCAGATTCTCTCTTGAGACATCTCAATATTTTTCATATTCTCTACTATAAATATGTATTTGCTCTATAATTTAGAAACATAAATATTGCCTTTAAAGGTAACATGACCATGTTTGAGATGTTAGCGCTGACTTATACAAAGCTTGTGTCAACTAAACCCCGAAAATTTTTTCCCACAAATTGCTTTTAAGCCGGTAATCCTCGACCCTGGATTTAGAGAACTAAGTTTTTGAAACTGAATATAGGCTGTCTAAGAAGGCCTGGTTGTACAATGGTTAGCGTGCTTGGCTGCTAACTGGAAGGTTGACAGTTTGAAGCCACCTGTTACTCCATAGTAGAAAAGACCTGGTGATCCCCTCCCATCAAGGTTATGGCTTAGTAAACCTTATGAGACAGTTCTGTTGTGTCATACTGGATCTCTACGAGTCAGGATCAACTTGACAGCACACCCCTGCAGGACTTCCAATCTCATCTCAGTTAATTGTCTGTGTGACTGTTCTCAAGTCACATCATTTCTCTGAGCCCTGGTTTTCCTCATTTGCATGTAAAGGCTTCAGACCAGAAGGACCCGGATATCACTCCTCTGGTCAGTGGGCCTTGTGCTGATATGAGGCACCTGCTGGGGACCTTGGCCTGTCTGCGAGAAGCAAAGGATTCCAAAGACTGCAGGTGAGTCACCTGCTCTCACACCAGTGTGACCTGGTCCTCTTGAGGAGAAGCTCAGATAGGAGTGAGAACCTGCTCCTCTCCCACCCCTTTGCCTTCCACCCCAAAATCCTGAAACCAAACCCACTGTCGTTGAGTCCATTCTGACTCATAGCAACCCCATAAGACAGAGTAGAACTGTCCCATAAAGATTACAAGGAGCTCCCGGTAGACTGGAACTGCCGATCTTTTGGTTAGCAGCCGTAGCTCCTAACCACTACACCCCTGGGGCTTCCCCTTCCACTCCAGGGTGCAGTAAAGTCAGCACATGCACAGGGCAGCCAACTGCTGGTAATGACATTAGGCCATCTGTAGTGAGAACTCCTAAGTTTATGAGTCTGTAAAATCATCCACTTTCAGTACTGGAACAAGCCAAGGCTCCCAGGTTAGTAGGTAATTACCACAGATATCAAGTGTAGAGTGGTGTGGGAAAATTCCATCTCTGTTGCCCCAGCTCCTGAAAACCAATTCCCATACACTTTTCAGTCCACCTTCCACCCCTACAACACCTGCACCAAATTCTCATTCTTTCTGTGGCTCTCTTTGTCTCTCTCTCTTTCTCTCTTAGCTTCTCCATCAGGAGCCATGCCTACTGTGAGTCTTCCTCCTCAAACGCATCATTGTCATCCTCCTCACAGTGTGGTGTATCCAGAGAAGGAAATATTATTTGGCCAGGAAAAGGAATGAAGCACTGATACTCGCTACAACATCCATGAACTGGGAAAACCGTGATGCTTAGTAGAGACAGCCAGACACAAGAGGTCATACATCTTCTGATTCTGTATATAGTTGAAATATCCAGAATAGGGAAGCCCACAGAGGCAGACGCAATTTCAGAAACAAAAAGTAAATTTCTTCTTTATCTGTCCCCAGAATGACCCTAGGGCCGTGATTGATTATTCAGTACTTGGGATACACTAGGTCCTTCCAGGCCCTGTGTGAAAGTTGCTTCCTGAGCAGAAGCTTGAATTTGAACAGTGCTTTCCGTGTCACCACTCAACACCTTGAGGCTACCAAGGGCGGGGTTGTCCCCCCCAAGGAGGGACAGATAGAAGGGAATGGGGCATGACTGCTAATGAGCGTGATATTTCTTTCTGATGAATGAAAGTTTCTAAAATTAGACACTGGTGATGATGGTTCAACTCTGTGACTGTACTGGAAAAACATTGAACTGCACAGCTGAAAGGGCAACCTACAGTATATGAATTTTACCTCAATAAAGCTTTTATAAAAATTGATGGTCGCGGGTCTGGGAGCTGCCCTGGGAGCATGGCGCCTAGACCTGATGCTGCCCCTGATCATAGATCATTCCTGAAGTCAACTCTTCGGATAGGAATGGAATGGACTCAGAGACACAGAGTGACCATATCGTGTGTGCACTTGATGGTTCTATGCATCTATGGGATGCCATCCTACTGCCCTCTTACTAGAGGGGAACGGAGAGGTTAGAGAGGAGGAGGGGAAAGGAGATTGTTAAGAGGATATGACACGTATGGAATGGAAAGGAGGAGTGTGCTGTCACCAGGCAAGGAGAGCAGAGGGAGCCGTAGAAGGGCGGGCATGCAAATTTGAAATTGAATGTAGACTTTCATTCACTCACAGTGACAAAAAAAAGAAAAGTAGTAGCATTTTTCACCTATCAGATTGGCAAGGCCTAAAATTTTGATAATAGGAGGTGCTGATGAGGATGTGTTAGACGTTGTTGTTGTTGCTCAGTGTCGTAGAGTCACTTTCAACTCATAACAACCGTACACACAACAGAATGGAGCACTGCCCCTTCCTGTGCCCTCCTCACAACCACTGTTATACCTGAGCCCACTGTTGCAGCCCACTGTGTCAGTCTCATTGAGGGCCCCCTCTTTTTCCATGATCCTCCACTGTACCAAGCACGATGTCTTTTAGTAGGGACTGATACCTCCCTTTCTCAGTCCATGGTACGTTCCGCATTCTTCATGAACACCGTTATTCAAAGCCATCAATCCTTCTTTGGGCTTCCCTTATTCATTATCCAGCTTTCTCATGCATATGAAGTGACTGAAAACGCCATGGCTTGGCTCTGGTGCACCTTAGTCTTCAGAGGAGACCTTTTACAGCATGTTTGCCCAATGCAATGTCTCATTTGATGTCCTGACTACTGCTTCCAAGGGCGTTGATTGTGGATCCAAGCAAAGTGGGATCTTTGACAACTTCAGGTAGGTACTGTGTATGCTGAAGGTGGTAATGCAGACTGGTACCACCTCATCCATAGTCGTGTCTCCCATCCTACTTGCAGATTAAATGAGCTAATACTTTTAAATCAATTCTATGACATAAATACGAGTTAGGATTGCTAATTCCATTTAGTCTACATTGATGCTTACCAGTTTCAAAGATAGGATGACAATCTCTAAATTCTAGAAGCCTTCCCACAGCATCACATGTATCAACCACAAAATGAGTCTATGTTCTTCAACTGTGTCCCCCAAAAAGATACGCTGAAGTCCTAACCACTTTGTTGGTGAATGTGTTCTTGTTTGGAGAAATATAATTTTCCTTTGCAACTATTAGTTAAGTTCATGAAGCTACAGCATTGTAGGCTGGGCCTTAATCCTAATCTCCTGGAGGACAAGTGTCTGAGTTTCTGCTTGCAATTCCTTGGGGACTGATTGTTAGATGAGTGAAGAAGTACAAATTTTTATGAGTGAACTTTTAATAATGGAAGAACCTCATGCTGAGGCGGCACTGACTAGCTTTTCACTTTTTTAGTAAATCATTTAGCCTCAATTGTATCAGTACATTCTTTGTACTTTTCAAAGTACTTTTCTAGACATTAAATCCTAAAATAGAACCCTCAGCAGCAGGTCACACAGAAGTCAAGTGGGTACTGATCAAGATAACAGACCCTGAACCTTTAAGAGTATCACTGTGGAGGTTGGAGAGACCATTAAGATTGTGAACTCACTCCAGAAAAGGTGCTACATACCTCACTGCTGACCATCACCATGGTCACCTGCAGAGCACTCCCCTTGGGAAGCTAAGCACTGATACCAGAGCCTAGCCCACCTTTCAAAGCAGCTTGGGAACTCTTTTTCTGGAATGGGCATCAGAGCTGTCAACGCATTACACTTGATGTCCTGAATGTCATCCAAATGCCTTGCTTTCAATATTTCCTTTATCTTCAGGTAAAGAACAAACTTACCGGGGATCAGATCAGGTGAGTAGGGAGGGTGTTCTGATACAGTTATTTGTTTACTGGCTAAAAACTCCCTCACAGACAGTGCCATGTGAGCTGGTGCATGGTCGTGGTGCAAGAGCCATTTGAGTTGTTTTCAGTTAAAATCTTCCTGTTTTACCATTGATTTTTACTTGGTCTGCTATACTTCTCACAGTCAGCCAATGATTTTGACACAAAACAAATTTTTGCAATGTTTTCATCAGTTCTGCTCGTTACTGGCTTCCCTGACCTCTCTTCCTCAGTGATGCTGTCTTTTTCCTCAGAAAAATGTCTAAACCCTTTGTACACCGTCATTTTCCTCGTGGTATTACCCCCATAAAATTGGACTAACATTTCTGTGGTTTCACTTCCATTCTTGCCAAGTTTAACAAGAAATTTAATGTTTGTTCGTCACTCTAATTCAAGCTCCAACTTTTTCGAAACAGCACACAAAAACATGCCACAACAGTAACGAACACCACTCAGTGAGACACTGCCACACATCAACATCAACACGATTGTGAGACACTGATACACCAGGGTTATGAAACCTTACTGAGCTGTTTGCACAGTGCTGCCAACTAGGTGCACGGTGGTAAGTTTGCAAGCTTAACTGTCAGGCATCGTAGAAAGTTCACCCCATGTGATACATCCTTGGGTGTCCAAACATCTGTCCTACCTGCACCAGAAAATATTCACCCCCTAAAAAGGAGATCCCTGTGATCATGGACTCTCCAGGAGCTAAGTCTGGCCCTGGGAGAAGGAGGTGTGGGCAAAAGCCCAGCTGGGATTACGTTTGAAGCTCCTTTCAGTAGAAGGCAGGACGCTCCTCACTGGAATCAGAGACGTGTCCTCCATTTGACCTCTGCCCTTCTCACCCCACCCGAGGAGACAGGAGCTCCATTCAGCACAGGGGCTCTTTTTCTTCTGAAATTCAAAAAACCGTGGGCATTTCTCTCTGGCCAAAGGTAATTAAGCGATATTTGTTGAACCAAAAGCTAACCCTAAACCGGGAGGCAAAGCACCAGAGGCCAGAGAGAGAGCTGTGGGTATTGAGACCTCAAGCAAGCCACCACGTATCTGGGACCCTCAATTTGTTTAGCTATAGAAGGGAGGTGAAATTTTTCACTGGGCTGTCTTGAAAATTAGAGACAGGGCAGGTTCTCGATAAAACCAAACTCACGGCTGTCGAGTCGATATGGGAGTCCTGGTGGTACGGCACTTAAGTGCTTGGCTGCTAACTGAGAGGTTGGCAGTTCGAAGCCACCATCAGCTCTACGGGAGGGAGATATGACAGTCTGCTTCCATAAAGACTTATCTCCTTGGCTGGGACACAAGGTACAGTCCCTCACCAAGCACGAGAAAAAGAGGGGTGCAGATGAAGAACTCTACTAAAAGAACAGAACTGATGGTCCAACAGCCTGGAGGGTGCCCTGAGAACACAGCTGCTAGACTTGCTGCTGCCCCAGACCTGAAACTACTACTGAGGTCAACATTTCAGACCAAGAATTGACTGGACTCAGGGATACAGAGGGAACGTGTGCTGTGCCTACTTTATAGTTTTGTACATTTATAGAAGGCTGTCCTGTTTTCTTTCTAGAGGGGAGAGGAGAGTGTGGAGAGGATACTTGTAGTAAAGCGTGACAAGGAGTGTGCTGTCACAGGGAGGGGAGAGCAGATAGAGCTGTAGAGAGGTGGGTATGTAAAACTGATTTGAATTCTCTGCTTTCAGTTAATCACAATAAAATTTCTTTTAAAAAAAGACAGCCTTGGAAACTCCATGCAGCCTATAGGGTCACTACGAGTCAGGACTGATTCAATTGCACTGGGTTAGTTTCTCAACACATGACCCCGTACCCTCATTTTGTTTGGAGGATAAAAAGATGGTAGGGTCAGAGGCTCCTGCCCTTTGCTGCATGAAAAAGGGTAGAAATTGTTACAGGACAAAAACCAGAGTTCACACCACCTGCCTCAAGGCCAGTCACTGAGACAGGAGGTTAAGGAGTTAAACCCAAGATTTCATTTGTGAGCCAGCTACGCGAAGGTGGCAGAGGGGACAACTCCTCCAGTATTGCGTCCCCCCATTGTTTCACGCAAGGGTTTTTAAGAGGTGAGGCTACATGCTAAGATCCAGAGGTAGGGAATGAAGGCGGATAGGGAAGGTGCTTTGAAGAGGATTCTGGGCTTCTTGAATGCCTTTGATTTTTCTGGGCTATCTGAGTGATAAGTCGCTGGGCACCACCTGGCCCCGCAATCTTGCAGGCCGTTATTGGTCTTCAGGGCCGTAAGTACCGGGTTCAGATGCCGTTCAGCCATCTGGAAGGGAAAACTCAAAACCAATCGTTGGCCATGCCCTCCTGAGTGTCTCGTCTCAGTCACCAATTACCGGCTCGGAGCCCAATTACTGGGACAAGAGGAGTTACACACAACCCACAGCGAGGTTGCTGAATTTGTGCCAGTGTTTTCCAAGGTTGTAAGTTCTCCTCTTGGTATCACACATCTGGGCCCCGAGGAATGTGTTAGGTTTTCCAATGGGGATTGGGGTGATTGCTTTGCAGCAAAGTCTCTCAGGCCTCCAGCCTTAGTTTCCCCTAAAAAACTATGCTTTTCAGGCCTCCAGTTTCAAAATCAACAGTGGGGAACCAGGCAAGGGGCCACAGAACAGGGTGGCCCCCTTGAGTGACCTTCAGGGTTGATGCAATTGCAGGAATCTTAGAAGGTTCCTGATGGGAACTCATATGAAGCTGGACATGGGAGAAGAGATGGAATGAAGAGAAAGGTTATTTCAGGGCAGGATTTGCATGCCTTCGGAGGCAGGGTCAGGGTCAGAGGGCCCAAGCAGGTATACAGGTACTGCCTGGAAGAAGTTTGATTGAACCCAGGAGCTGGTGAGAAGCCACCAGGGCGTCTCCTGGGTTCGCAGCAGAAGCTGAAGGGAAGGACATAGCTTCTGTGGGGTGGATTGACTGAAGTGGAGAAGAGAACCTCATTTTCAATAAAGAAACTAGGTGGCTGCAGGTATGTAAGCCCGCAGATAAGCAAGTACGTTTCCTTTGGGTGCAAATCTGCTCCACAGAGATCCCTAGCCAGGGAGGCAGGTGGGGTGGGGGAAGGGATGGATGAACAGCCAGGGCCCATTAGTTTCAGGCCTCTCTTGTTTTCGCAGTGCAAAGACAAGACGCCCCCACCAGGATACAGCCTCATCACCCCTGAGTGCCGCAGCTCCCGCCAGGCCCAGAGGTGCTGTGGGTGGTCGTGGAAACCTGAGGTGTGGGCCAGGGCCAGGGGGCGTGACCTCAAGGGTTTGGGGCACAGAGCAAGAGAGGCCCCTCAGCAGGTCAGAGACCTCACAAACGCTGCCTGAGAGTCAGAGGAGCAGGCCTGGTACCAACCTTGACACAATTTTGGAGCTAAAGGGACATATTGAGTTTATTCTGATAGGGAAACAGGAAATTGAAGTTTACTGGATGCCTGCTCTGTGAGTGTCTGTATACGTAACATGTCACTTAATGGGCCACCAGAATCCGTGCAGAGATGAGTTCATATCACAGGAACATCGGGGGCAACTATGGGTGCTCTAACAGATGCACGTAGCATGACTCCCAAGGTAGGAGGTCATCTAGGCCCCACAGTCCCTGAGAGGGGTTGTGCAAGAGATGCCACACCCCTGAGCCGCCTCAGCCCTGCTGCTGCCCCTGCTCAGCTGAGTGACCCCTGGTTGACCCCTGCCCAGAGGTGAAGTAGCTCCTCTCAGGGCCCTCAGGTAGCAGCACGCAGGTGCCTGGAACGTGCAGCCTGTCCGCCTGGCTCCAGGCTCTGCTTCTGCCCGCAGGCCCAGGGCCCACGTAGCACAGGCTCAGCCACGCACAGGCTCAGCCACGCGTTCCTACCAGAAACACACCAGGCATCGGGCTGCTTCTGGGGTAGAACCAAAAATCCTGGGCAAGCTATGAGATAGTTAGGGGTACAGGGACTCCGGCAAAAGGAAGCCTCAAGACAAGAGCACAAGTATCTTTAGGGAGCAGGAGTCAGGCGGGTATTTTTTGTTTTGTTTGATTTTTCCAAACTGGAATGACATTTGCTGTTCCAGAGAGTATGCTGTCTCTTTTCTTTGGCATTTTATTCCAAAATTTTTGAAAGTTCTGCTTTTAGTCAGATCACTTCTTCTCAGTTCCCAATTTCTTATTTAAATCATCAGTCTCCGCTGTCCCTTTTCACGTTTCTATTTCCCCAAGGATGTAAGTTTCATCTTGTCGCTTGAAAGGAAGAGCCTGGTACTAGAGACAGTCCTGCAAGGTAGGTATTCTGGCCTCATTTTAGAGATGAGAAAACTGAGGCTCCAGTACAGGTCCACGTGGTCAGCTGAAGCCTGTAGCAGATCCCGCTTACTGGTGCCCTGAGGTGATTCCTCCCTGAAGTCCCGACCCTGGCCGACCTACCTGCGGGGTGAGAAGGTCAGCCCCGCCTGCCCTGCCCTGGCGTGGTGTCGCCTGCCTTCGGCTTGTTACTCTGTTTCTCCCCCACGGGCTCCCATTGGCCACCGCCGCGTGTCCCTATTGGCTGCGGGACCGGCGACCGGGATGCTATTGGTCTCTGGGTGCTGAGGTGCGAGGTCTGTCTCTGCCAGGGCTGTCCCCTCCCTTCCCGCGCGAGGGCGCCACGCCTGTTTTTGACAGCAGTGACAGCCTTTTCCATCCCAGAGAGGGGACGCCTGTGCACCTGCGCCTCCCGCTCCGCTTGTGAGTATCCACTCAGCGCTGCCACGGCGCGCGCCTCTCGTCCTCAGAAAGGGGTGTCGTGCGAGGGGTGCAGTGCACACCGAGCTGACTCCCGCGAGTGTATGCAAACAGGTGAGCAGATCTAGGTCTGGGGTGGATGACTTGAGGGCGGAGGTTTGTAACTGTCGCTATGACTACTTCTGTATTTCTGGGAATGATTTTGGGTTTGCTTAGTTCTCTGTATACAATCTGCTATGTACAGGGAGGCAAAGGCCACAGCCTGCGGATTGCAGTGATCCATCCGGTGTGTTTCATGTGCGCACCTAGAGGCTACTACTGAGACTGGCTTACACTCAAAAGTTGTGTGGAGCCATGCTGAAAAGTAATTGAAAGTTTCTCTGCAACTTGGAAAGGGTGAGGTCTCCCTTCCTTTTTTCAGTCTATGAAGTTTTTCAGAATATCTTCTCTAAGCAGATATTAAGTGGTATTTTAATAGAATAGCATGCTTTGCTTTATAGATGAGAAGCAATGAAATTAAGGTACGTGGCATTATGAATTTTCATAGAATGCTGTCTGCATAAGAAGAATACATCAAGAAGTTGTTTTCTCACCTTTGTTCGGCTGAAAGGTTATGCTTGACATATTGATCTGACGAGCAAAGTTGAACAAACAAAAGGATTTTAGAGGGAAAATGTAAAAGCTAGGGCTGTTCTTTACATGCCTGGCAGGATTTTTGGCCTTGTTTGTTGCAGAGTAGGCTTTTGCGCACAGACAGCGCTCAGTAGACCTCTACTTACTGTGCTGCAGTCCCCGGAATCTTTTATGGCGCTGGTCCTAGGCTGGGGTCTGCTCCAGGCTCCCCTTCTGTTGGAATAGGACAGGTTTGTGTCACATGTCTTTGCTCTTAGAGGTAGACAAGTTGGAGCTGTCAACTAACTAAAGACATTTTCACCTTCTGCATGCAGGCACAGTGGTTAAGAGCTCAGCTGCTGAGCAGAAGGTCAGCAGTTTGAATCCACCAGCTGCTTCTTGGAAACTCTACGGGGCAGTTTTACTCTGTCCTTGTGGGGTTGATACAATCTGCAATTGGCTCAGTGAAAATGGGTTTGGGTTTTTGTTTTGTTTGGATATGCAAGTAAAGAAATTCAAACCCAGAAAGATTGCTCAGCTAACGCAACACCACACAGCTAGTTATCACAGAGCTGAGGATATCACCCAGAGCTCTTGAGCCAACCCATAGTCCAGCCCGCCTAGCACCGAGTCCCACTCCTGCGTTATCCCACCTGCCCTGGAATCTTAGGCCCACCTTCATTCCACCTGGCATCTTTTTACTGAGTTCTTTTAGGTCTCCTACTTTTTAGCTGCCCAAGTTCACAGTCACCCTTCTAGTCACCCCCGGTTTTCTGAGTCGGAGAGAATTATTCCTTCCCATCTTTCCGATATGGCAGTTGTCCAAAATCAACCCCAAAGGGATTTATAAGCTTCTCAAATGTATTGCCTCTCCTGGTGAACTGAATCCGCAGGACAGTGAATACTGGGGGCCCTGAGAGTCTTTTGGGTTATGGCAGAACTAAGTGATTATACCTGCCCCAAGTTTTTATGCTTAATCTCCATTTTCCCTTAGTCCATTCAGCCAGCCTCTTTGTATATCTCCGTGACCATTCCTGGGTTTTAGGCAGGGGTGCGATATCTAATAGGCAAGGTAAGCACAGTGCTTACTTTGCTTACCCAGTCACCCGTAGTGAAATTGTCCACTACAATCAGTAAGCACAAGTAAGCCTGTGCTTACCTTGCTTACTAAGTTGTCTACGCCTATCAGGGACTGTATGTTTGAAAAGGAATTTGATTCTGGAGGGAGGTGCTGTAGGGTGGGGAGAGAGACAGCCCTACCTAGAAGCAGAGTCTTCAACGTGCTGACATAGTGTGAAACTGTTCAGTGCAGATGACCTAGCAAACAAAGTAAGCACTGTGCTTACCTCGGCTACTGGAAAAACTGCCCCTGGTCCTAGGGGTCAGAGATAGCAAGCAATGGAGAGGCTGCGCTCTGTGGGGGAGGCAGAGGGCTGTGAGTTTATTTGGCGACTGAAACATGCCACTCAGATAGTTCTGGCAGAGAGTGCTTGCGTTCCCCAAGAGCTTGGAGGTTTGGGGAATTGATACATCTCAGGACTCTGGGTAAGTCACCTAGAGCAGCAGGTAGATTTCCCACCCGGTCCCCTTTTGTGCATATATTGTCCTAAGCGCCCTGGTGTCCAGGCAGATCCGTGTCTCTTTAAACAAGTAAAGAAAACCTGTGTTCTTAGGTTTAGAGGGTCTCGTTATTCCAGGGCAGTTCAAAGCCTCCACTGTCTCACTTTGCTTCGCAATGAAGGGCTGGTTAGGGTCTGGAAACTGGATACTATACAGGTGTGACCTCAGTCTAAGCTAGCTCTAAAGCCAGGTTACAGCAAAGGCTGCAGCTGTCCCCCAGTCCCTAGCAGATGCACACCCACTGTTTGGGGGGAAGGTCTGGGCATGTGCATTTTCAGCAGTCCCTCTTTGTAACTTGGACATGTGCCAAACTTGGAAAAACCTGGCCAAGGCCAGGTGTTGTCCCTGAACAGCAGGACTGAGCTCAGAGGACAGTGACTCAAGGGAGACCTCCCCCTTAAATCCACTCAAAATGCCAGCACTGAGTGCTTGTCAGGGCAGGCCCTGTACTGGTCCCTAGGGGTACACAGGTGATAGAACAGCAGAGCAGTAGGGAGCCCTGTCCCCTGAGTGGGGGGCAGGCAGGGAGGGAGCAGTCCACGGCTCAGGTAACAGGCCGTGGTCCAACCACACACACACACACACACACACACACACACACACACACACACACACACACACCACCCTTGTACACATACCACCTTCACGCACACACATCACACACATGCACACATGTACCACACACATGACACACATGCATGCACCACACCCACACAACAGATACCACACACACATACACGCCAGACATACCACACATCATGCATGCACCACACACATCCCAGACATGTACGACGCACATTTATCATACACATTCTTGCACAGGCACCACACACCCCCTGCAGTGGAGTCCCGGCACCGCCTTGCCTAAGGAAGGTCCCCAACATACATCAGAGTCACCTGTGCACTCAGATGTGGTTGCTGAAGGCCTATGTAAGGGTTCTCCTCAGAAAGCACCAGAAGCGAGACAAGGCGCACCCACTGCTGCTTGTGCTCAGGCCACGCGGGCTTTTGCTTTCGCAGATATGAGGCTGCGTTGTCTTCTTTTCCTCCTCTTTGAGTTATAAGATAGGTGCAGAAAAGTGCACTGAAGTATATGGTGTGATGGGCTTTCTCTATGTGTGTACCTGTGTAATCACACCCAGACCAAAGGGGGTGCCTTCTTGAGGCAGGAAAGACCACAGAGAGTGGGGACCACGCCTTTTCACATTGTCATGGGCTGGTAAAGAATACGATCTCAGGGAGCGGCTTGGCCCACTGGGGCCACAGCTGTCAACCAACAACAGGTCTCTGGGGAGTATCGGCCGTGTGTTGGTGTAAACAGTCCTGCCCCTCTACTGTGAATCACGTATACGCAGCTTATGGTTTTAGGAGTGAAGCTGAAATAACAAATTCTGTGTCATCTGGGATTTATCCTGTGTTTATTTTGTACTTGTCATTGAGTACACGCATTGCCTTGAAACCTGTCACTTGGGGAGGCACTTCATTTCTGTCTGCCTCCATCTGCCTTCTTCTTTCTTTAATAGAGTGTCTTTATTATTTAAAGGGGAAAGGTGTAATCTTACGTTGCAGCTTATGATGGAGACCTCTGGAGAGGCCAGCGACCCCAGTGGCAAATCGACGCCCCAGCCCACGGCACAGCTGCCAGAGCTTGAGCCCCGGGTGGCCCGCAGACGCCTGTCCCAGGCTCGACACCGTGCCACCATGGCAGGGCTCTTCAGCAACCTCAAGAAAATTGTTTATTCCCATTCTGACCTCACAGCCTCCAAGGTACGGGGAGTGAAGTCTGGGGAGGACCAGAAGCTTCTCCACTGGAGGGGCCGTGCAGCAAGGTGGGGGACTGACCCCGGAGCCACCTGCCCGACCCCAGAGGCCAGGCCAGGCCAGCTCCTGGCTCTAGTCTGCTGCTGCACTGTGTGTAGTGTGAGAGCAGCACCTTGCTGACCTGAGGCAGAAGAGCCTGGGGTCAGAGGGGACCTCAGCCACCTGAGGGAATGCCTGGTTATCCAGCAACAACTGAGCCTATCCTTCCGACAGGCAGCAGAGAGCCTCCGACAAGTCTGCGGACCACATGTCCACCACAAACACGCACCATGCCACACACACACTGCACATCACACCCCTACGTACCATACACCACAAACACGTACCCCTCCTACCCCATAGAGCACATAACACACACGCATATACTCAAATCACAAATGCACCATACACACACATCCCCATATACACAGTCTACATATCACACACCCCAGATACCACACGTACCTCTTACTACACACATCCCCCATACGCACACTCCACATCACCCCCCACAGATCACACACCACAAACACATACCCCCACACCACACATAGCACACCATACATGCACACCACACCTTTAACACAATATACACACCCCCCACATACCAGACACATTCCTATTGCCACATACACACCCCATATACCATGTGCCACAAACAAACATCCCTCCCACGTCCTATGTAGCATGTACACCCCACACTGCACACACACCCCACATACCACACACACCCCACATACCACACCCCCCATATCACACACCACAAACATACACACCCCTCTTACCACATACACACTCCACATACCACACCCCACATACACACACATTAAACTTAACACACACCAAACACACTCCACATGCCATGCACCACACCCCATGGTTGCACACACCCTGCACACTGTCCACTTACCACACACACACTCCATATATCATACATCAGACCCCACGATATCACACACACCCGTTGCCACACACGCACAGCCCACTGACCACACACACATTCTACATACCACACACCACGTATGCACATACCACTTACCACACAGCACACACACTCCACATACCACACACAGCCCACATACCACATCAAGCACACATGACCCACTTACCACACACCATACACACATGCCTCTTAACACACACAACACAACACACACCATACACACACCCCCACATACCACAACACACCCAACATACCACACATCCACATGCCATACACTACAAACACATAAGCCCTACACACACTCCACATATACACACTACAAGCACACACCCTACATACCACACACCACACACCATACAACACACACCCCACATACCACACACCACACACCATACCACACACACACCACATACCACACACCACACACATACATACATGCAGATCACACACCCGATACATACCACAAACACACACCTCACAGATCATGCATGCTATACATTCACCCTACATACTACACCCCACAAACACCCCTCCGTAATCCACATGTCACATACTACAGACCCCACAGGGTCACACACATAAATACACCATGCTACAAACATACAAGCCTCCACCACATTTCACTTATCACACCACACACACATGCCCCACACACCACACACCACACTCCACACACCACACACCGCACCCACACCACACACATACCCACTTACCACAGACACACATTCTACACACACTCCACATACCACACACACCCCTCTTATCACACACACACGCCACATACCATAGCCCCCACACCACATACCACACTCCCACACACACACTACAACACACACCACACTACACAAAAATCACAGCCATGCATGCAACACACACACCACACATGCGTGTACCACACACAAGCACACGTCACACACACATCACAGATAACTCACATACAACACATCACACACATACCACATTCCCACGTGCCTCTGTTTCTGCACCCATAATAGCCAGGTAACAGACGGGGTTCTCCAGGTAAGTATTTATATTTCCCTGGTCTTAATTCCACATTTCTCCTCCTTTGGCTGTCTACTGCATAGCAGGGCACTGGGGAAGGTTTGGTGGCTTTTAGTGGTGTCAGGGGGTGGTGCAAACAGTTAAGCACCTGACTGCTAGCCCGAAGGTGGGCAGTTCAAATCCACCCAGAGACATCTTGGAAGACAAGCCCGATGATCTGCTTCTGAAAGGTCACAGGCTCGAAAACACTGTGTAACACAGTTCTACTCTGCGCAGAGGGTGTGGCCTCAAGTCAGAACTGACTCAGTGTAAACCGACAGCAACAGCTGTGGGAACCGAGTGAATACTGACGGTAGAGGCCTTGCAGGAGAGTGGAGGGGAAACCGCACGGTCCCTGCCACTGGCCGGCGACGGTGTGCAGGGGAAAGGACAGCTGTCGGGGCTGCAAAGAAGGAAATTGGAGTGAAGGCAAAGAAAATCCACTTGCATCCTCCAGATGGCACCTCATGATGAAGTGGTTGAGAACGTGGGCTTTTTTTGTTTTTTATTTTTTAGCACCTCCCTATAGGGTCTCTAGAAACCCTACTGGCGTAGTGGTTAAGTGCTACAGCTGCTAACCTAAAGGCCAACAGTTCAAATCCACCAGGCGCTCCTTGGAAACTCTATGGGGGCAGTTCTACTCTGTCCTATAGGGTCGCTCTGAGTCAGGATTCACTTGATGGCAATGAGTTTTTTATAGGGTTTCTATGAGCTGGCGTTGTTCTTAGAGGAGGCTTTGGGCGGTGTACCCCAGCGTCCGTACCTGGGTGGTAGCGGGGGTGTGATCTGCCTCTTTGGGCCTTTATCGCTTCCTGGTCACAGGGCAGTTGTAAGGGTGGTGACAGAGACGTGTTGTGAAACAAGGAGAAATCTTTCTGAAGTCATGAGGAGACAGAATTAAGATTGCAAATCAGTGAAATCAGCAAACAAAACCAAACCCACTGCCATCGGATCAGGTCCGACTCCTGGCAACCCTAGAGGTCAGGGTAGAACTGCCCCGTAGAGTTTCCAAGGAGTGTCTGGCAGATTAGAACCGCTAGCCTTTTGGTTAACACTTAACCCACTACGGCATCAGGGTTTCCGGTGAAATCACAGGGTGTGGGAATGGCCTCAGTAATATAGACTGATGGCTCCTAACTGACAGCTTTGAAGAATAATTAAAGAGGATACAACTATATGATAAATAATACTATAAAGGATGTCACTGTTCTCGGGCACTGTTGAGTCCGTTCTGACCATGGTGACCCTCCGTACAACAGAACAAAACACTGCCCGGTCCTGTGCCGGGCCTTGAGCCCCTTGTTGCGGCCACTGGGTCAGTCCATCTCATTGAGGGTCTTCCTCTTTTTCACTGACCCTCTACTTGACCAAGTGTGATGTCCTTCTCCAGGGATTGGTCCCTCCCAACAACATGTCCAGAGCAAGACACAGTCTTGCCATCCTTGTTTCTAAGGAGTCTTCTAGATGTACCGCTTACCACTTGTTTGTTCTCCCGGTGGTCCGTGGTATAGCCGATGTTCTTTGCCAACACCACAGTTCGAATGTATTGATCCTTCATTGATTTTCCTTGTCCTTACTCAGCTTTCACATGCGCAGGCGATGATTCAAAATCCCACGACTTGGCTCAGGCACCCCTCAGTCCTCAAGTGACGTCTTTGCTTTTGACCGCTTTAAAGTGGTCTTTGCAGCAGCGCTGCCTGGCGCAGTGTGTTTCGTCTCTTGCCTGCTGCTTCCCTGGGTGTAGATTGTAGGTCCGAGTAACACGAAATTCGTGACCACCTGTCCTTTTTGCCCCTTAACGTGATGTGGTTTATTGGTCCAGCTTATTATACAACATAGTGTTATATAAAATAAAGGGAAAAAAGTGAGAAAATTCGCAGTTCAAGTTAACAGAGCATTTGGAAAGCGTCAAGATATCGGGAGAGCATACTTTCAACAAACAAAAGTATTGTTAGACTAGCTTATCCTCTGTTAGCCAGACATTCTGCAGTGTTATAGCTGAGCAGGTCTAGTCTGCTTTTGTCCAGCCCGGGAACTTATGCCCATCGGACGTAACTGTGGTCATTTGTCTCGCGCGCAGCAGGAGTAATTTGCTACAAGCAGCTTCAAATATGTTACTATTTCCACAAGTATCCATGTCTAGACTGCATATTAAACCTCACGCCTTCTGTGCTTCAGAATAACCTTCTTAACTGTTTCCCTGACTCCCTCATGGATGTGACTGCATCTGAGGGAGCCTGGCCTCTGGACAGGAAAGGGGTCACAAAACCAGCATCTGCAGTCAAAGGTCAACTTCAGCCTTGTCTATCTCTGTCCTTAGTGGCAGGTTTTGAATAAGGCGAAGACCCATATTCAGAATCTGGAGCAAATCTTGGACACTTTACTGAAGCTGAAAGGTAACTGGTCCCAACCCACCACCCCCCTCTCCTTCAGTTGTTTTGATTTTTCTTTTCATTCAAGCCAGTGAGTATTTACTGAGCACATACTGTGTCGCTGGGAGGCGCAAGCAGTTTATGTTCAACTTCAAACCCGAAGTTGGCAGTTTAAGGCCACCCAGCAGTGCCTTGGAAGCAAGGCCTGGTAATCTATCTGCTTCTGCAGAGATACAGCCAAAGAAACTCTGTGGGGCAGTACTACTCTACCACATGGGTCACCATGAGTTGGAGTTCACTAGACACCTACTGGTTTCTTTTATTACTATTGTGATTAAATGACAGTTTATCATCCAAGTCCATTTTCCATATAAAACCCCAGGTGTCCCTTCTCTGCCAACTCTTAGCTGCTCTCTTCACCCTGTGACATCACACTCTTCTTTTTCACTCTTTACTTCCAGTATCCACTCAATCAACAGTTGTCCCCTCCTCCCCACCCTCTCCTCTCCCCTCTAAAAAAGAAGCCACTAGGACAAGTTCACACGTATATTAAACCGTAAAGTATACACACCACGTGCATCACTCTGTGTCCCCAAGTTCAGTCCATTCTTTGTCCCAAGTGTTGGCTTCGGTACTGGTTTCAGCTTTGGGCTAGCAGTAAGTCTAGGGGCCGTGTTCTCAGGGGACCCTCCAGGCTATTGGACCATCAGTTCTGGTCTTTTAATGGAGTTCTTAATCTGTACACCTCTTTGTTTCATGTTTTGTCAGGGACTCGCATTGTGCCCTCTATTAAAGCTGTCTTCGGTGGTGACCGGGCACCATCTAGTTCTTCTGGTCTCTGACTGGGTTCTTTTTAAGCTAGTGAAAAATGAACTTGGCAAGGGATACTTTCAGTTTCCTGAGTTCTGAGTTATCACCCCACTGAAAGCCCTTCCTTGTGTTCTATACTCTCCCCTTGCTCCTGTAAGGAGTGGTGGAAACTAGGCCCCTGGCACCCTAACACTGAACCCGGGCCTCCTCAGACCAGAGGGCAGAAGAACGTCAGCAAAGCTGTGACTTGCACTCTTGCCTTCAATCTCTCCATAGACGGCTTCAACCTGAAGGATGGGAATGCTAGCAGCTTGGAGGAGGTCAGGGAAGAGTATGCCAGAGTGTACTCCAGCAATTACAGGTAGGTCCCTGCTGGCACTGGGATCCTGGGAACATGCTGCCCTCCTGTCCCCAGCAGTCCCAGCCACTGTGTCAGCATGTGGCAGCCATGTGAAAAGGAACTTCAGCTGGCAGTCTCTTCTGGCTTCTGGGTTTAGGGGGACGCTTAGGAACGTTTTCCCACTCAGATTATGAAGAAGGATTCAACTATGTTTTCCTCTAACACCACTTGCTTTTTCACCCAATTTGGTGTTTGGGGAATTATTCTCTATCCGTATGAAGAGATTCTGTATTCAAGTACTGTATCAGAGAGAAGATTTGAAAATGTTTTCCGAATTGTGTCATGTCACATCATGTTGTTCTCAAAAGGATGTCTTTTGGAGAACAGAAATTTCACCTCCTCCCTCCTGCATTTTTTTTTTAATTAATTGAGTTTTGTCTCCAGCATGGAACCATGTAGGGTTCATGAGAAGGGCTCCCCCTGGTGCCTGAAGGATGCTGAGGAAGAGGAAGAGGAAGAGGAGGAAGAGGAAGAGGAGGAAAAAGAGGAGGAGGAGGAAGAGGAGGAGGAGGAAGAGACTAAGGCGGAGCTCGTACACTCCTCGAGCGCCTTGTCGCCAGAGCTCATGGAATTTGAAAGGTGAGCAGCGGGGCAGGTGATCAGCCCAGGACAGGGAGCTGCCTGGGGAAGGGGCAGAGGGTCCCATGGGGGAGCCCCAAGGTACTCAGACAGGACCTGAGCCGTGGAGACTCCAGAATTTCCATGTAGGAGGTGCCTGAGGGTGAGGTCGGCAGATGGTCAGAGAAACAGTGGGAAAGCTACGTTTGCGTAGTATGGACACAGATTTTATTAGACTGGGTATTTGGGGAGCCCTTGCTGGAGGAGGTCCCTGGGTGGCCTAAAGGACTTATGATTGACTTGATGTCAGGTGCCATCTAGTTGGTTCTGACTTGTAGCGACTCTGTAGGACAGACGGAAACCCTGCCTGGCCCTGCGCCTTCCCTGTAGTCGTTATGCTTGAGCCCACTGTCTCAGCTGCTATGTCCATCCGTCCCCTCAAGAGACTTCCTCTTTTTCACTGACCCTCTATTTGCCCAAGCGTGATGATGTCCTTCCCCAGGGACTGGTCCGTCCTGATAACACGTCCCAAGCATGTGAGATGTCGTCTCACCATCCATGCTTCTCGGACACAGTCTGGCTGGACTTTGGAAGCAGGTCTGCTTGTTCTTCTGGCCCACCCATTGCCATCAAATCTCCTACAGGCCACGGTACATTCAGTATTCTTCACCGTCACGTGATTACAGCCGAGAAAACCCTACGGAGCAGAGTTCTACTCTGTAACACCTGCGGTCACCGTGCTCCGGGGGTGACTTAACAGCAACTAATGGCATCAAGCAGAACAACGATTGTGACGGTGGCCCAGGCCCAGGCAGTGTTTCTTGTTTCCTTCTTCTGTACATTGAGTCGATATCAGACAGAACTGACTCGATGGCCCCTGACAACAACAAGAAGCCACTCTGTGGGAGAAAAGAACTGGCAATCTGCTTTCCATAAAGATTAGAAACTAAACCATTGCCATTGAGGCCATCCTCACAACCACCCCATTGTGGAGCTGCCCTGCAGAGTGTCCTCAGCTATATCCTTAATGGGAGCAGATGACCAAGTTTTTCTCCAGAAGTGTGGCTGGTGGCTTTGAACCCCTGTCCTTTTGGTTAGCCACTGAGCACTCAACCGCTGTACCACCAGAGCTCCTTGGGCCTCACTTACCTGTCACACCAAACCAAACCTGCTGCTGTTGAGTCAATCCCAACTCTTAGTGGGCCTGAAGGCCAGAGTAGAACCTACCCCATAAAGTTTCCCAGGGGCAGCCAGTGGATTCCAACTGCCAACCTACTGGTTAGCTGCCAAGCACTTCACCACTTCACCACTAGGACTCCTTGAGCCTGACCTAGAGGCCCCAAATGACAGCAGAAGTCGTGTCGTGCCTGCATAGCTGTGGGCTCAGAATTCGCAGGTATTTTTCAGTGGGGGTGAGAACTAAGCCAGTTGTGACCCGTCTTTTCTTCTGTGAGACACAGGGCTTCCTGGGGCACTGGGAGGAACTAGGGAGGGACCCCAAACCCCAAACTGATTTCATCTGTGGCCCCCCAGATGGCGTCTGTCTGCCAAGAATTTGGAGCGTGTGTGGACTAGTAAGGCAAACACCCCGAGAGACCCCAGAGCTTGCCTGCTGGGTAGATGGCAGGGCCTGTGTGCCGTGGGCTCCCCTATGCGTGAATTCTGAGGAGATGGCTCCTGCGGGGATCTTCAGCCCTAGGCTTCCGGTCTGAGAGCTGGGGCCGTGTCTGTTCCAGGTATCTCATCTTCTACAAGCAGATGATGGACCTTCTGACAGGGAACGGAATCATCTCCTCGCACGAGGTGATGCTCCCCATCATCTCCGCGGCCATCTCCCACCTGTGGCAGAACCTCTCGGAGGAGTGGAAAGCCAATTTCCTGGAGGCCTCGGCACAGAAGCACAGTGGCCTCCCAGACCTCGGGGCCTGTCCGGAGCTGGCCTGTGCCGAGGACAGCATGAAGGACAGTGGAGTGGACAGCCAAGGGGCTAGCTGCTCACTAGTCTCCACTCCAGAGGAGGTACATGGATAGTGGGGTAAGGGGACAGTGCCCAGGAACAGTTCTGTGTCATCCTTGGCCCAGACACACCAAGGTTTCACAACTTTGAAGTGCTGTTTGGATTCAAATGTCATTGCTATTTGCTGTCAAGTCACTTCTAATACATGGCCACCCCATGTATGCAGAGTAGGACTGTTTCACAGGGTTTTCAGTGACTGTGACCTTTCGGAAGCAGATCTTCGGGCCTGTCTTCCTGTGCCACCCAAGGTCTGTAGATTCTAGTAGGTTCTTGGTTTCCTGACAGAATCGCCACAACTTCCACAACATAATCTTGATGTGCAGGGAGCAGCAATCTTTTTCTCCTTGGAGTTTCCTGGCACTTCTGTGGGAATTACAGAAGATTCTTTCAGTTGGGTTCTTTTGCCTACAAGCCACTTGATGCAAAGACTGCCAATTAAGTTCACAAACTCATCGTAGAAAAAGTGCTACAGACGTCATTGCTGAATATCACTACAGTCACCTTCCAAGTAACGCCCTTGGGAGGCTATGCACCAACACCAGCGCCTAGTCTACCCTTCAGAGCAATTGTGGAACTCTTTTTCTGGAGTGGCCATCAGAGTCGTCATTGTATTACGCTTGACGTCCTGAATGTGATCAAAATGTCTTCCTTTCTATATTTCCTTTATCTTCGGGTAAGAAAAAGTCACTGGGGGCCAGATCAGGTGAGTAGGTAGGGTATTTCAATGCAGTTATTCGTTTACTGGCTAAAAACTCCCCCACAGACAACTATGCAATTAAGTTTACAAACTTGCCACCTTGCCACTGTGTACAACGGCCATTCCAGAGTTCCAAAATTGCTCTGAAGGG
This sequence comes from Heterohyrax brucei, assembly GCA_028571685.1. NCBI lineage: Eukaryota > Metazoa > Chordata > Mammalia > Hyracoidea > Procaviidae > Heterohyrax > Heterohyrax brucei. The sequence continues at coordinate 13,808,333 of CM053147.1, read as the reverse complement.
TGGGCTAGGTGCTGGCATCGGTGCACAGCCTCCCAAGGGCAGTACTTCGAAGGTCACCGTAGTGGTATTCAACAGTCTGGTGTACAGCACATAGAACAATGAAGTTCGCGGACTTGATTGTCAGCCCTTATATAAACCACGGAGAAAGTCAGTGCTTACGTCCACAGGCCGGGCTGGCTTCTGGCTGGTCTAGAGCTTGGTGGCTATTTCACCATGGACCTGACCATTTCCTCCACTGATCAGCTTCTTTTCAAGGCTGGTTTCTCCCCCTCCTCTCCCCCCGTTTTCCCTTCCCCTGTGGCTGTGGAAAGACAACAGGTAGCAACTGAGAGACCACTCTTCCTCTTTTGTATCAGGTAGCAGAGAGACTTCCTATGGCTCTTCTTGAAAGCCATGGAAGATCTTTTCCAGAAGTTTCCAAAACATCTTGTGTCTTCCCTCACCAGCCACATTATTGAACCAAGTACTGGCAATCAGCACAGCATTTGGTTTGGAACCATCAGGCCTGTTTGAGAGAGGACAGTTTCTGCCCCCAAAGGGCATCGCTACCACGCAGCCAGAGGGCAGAGTGCATGCTGAGAAGGCAGCACCTCTTACTTTCTCAAAAAACATGCTTGTTTCAGGGCCGCGTTGGCCGCCGTGCAGAGCTCCCGGGGTGTTAGTGGTGGCCCCACGTACAGGTGAGGGCAGACCCTCCGCTGCTCTTCTAGAAACAGAAGGACCCCAGAAGGCTGCTGTTCCCATGCCCCGGTCCCCAGAGCCTCCCCTCCCTCTCAGCACCGGAGGCTACCCGCTTGCTCTGTGCAGTGAGGCCCTGGGCTGGAGCCCAGGCCAGACCGCTGAGCGGGGAGCTGAGGCCCCGGTCCCTCCCGCTCTGGGCTCAGTGCCAGCAGAGTGACTTCCTGCCCATCGCTCCCCAGCAGCCTAGGGCAAGTGTCAGACTGGAGCGTGTTCTCTGAGACAGAAGTCCTGTACTTTCTTTCAGGTCCTTTTTGAAGATGCCTTTGATGTAGCAAGTTTCCTGGACAAAAGTGAGGCTCCCGGTATCTGGAGCCCCAGGTGAGGCGGCTGAGGTACCTGGGAAGGGGGTACAAGTTTTAGCTTGTGTTAGTGTGTGTAAGAGTATGTGAGTGTGAGTGTGCGCATGTGTGTGCAGATGTGTATGTGTGTGACGCTGTATGTGAGCTTCTGTGTTGATGTGTTATTGTATTTGTGTGAGCGTAAGTGAGCTTGTGGAGGGGGTGGAATATGTGAGTTTGTGTGTCATTGTGTATGTGAATGTGTGTGTGAGCTTTTGTGTGCACAACTGCAAATGTATGTGTGTGCCAGTGTACACTGTGAGCACGTGTGTATGTGAATGACTATGCACATGCTTGTGTGTACCGTGTGTGTCTGAGTGTTCTGAGTGTGTTACGTGTGGCTGTGTGTGACTGCATGCATATGTGTGTGTGTACACTCCCCAGGGATGTCAGGAGCCTCTCCTCTGTAGACCCTCAGAGGGGTACATCACTCATTGAAAGTCCCTAGGGACCCACTTCTCCCTGTGTTCAGATGGTGACCTTGCCCTGGCCATGCCGTTGTCTGGGCTTTCCTCAGGGTGTGGCCTTCTTCTCTCCCGGCCTAGGGCTGGGACACGGGTTGTTGGGCAGGTAACAGCTTGGGGGTGTGCAGACAGACTGCTCTCTCAGGGCCTGGGACAGCTGTGACCTGCCTGAGAGGTGGCAGTGGCTCTGGGGCCCGGAAAACCCAGATCACATCAGAGCGGCCTGCGCCCTGAGCCCAGAAGAGTGTCCCAGCCACAGCAGAGCTGCTCCTCACAGCACCAAGAGAAGCTGAGGTGCTGTGAGGCCCCAGAAAGAAGAGACACAGAACAAGACCTGGAAGAGTTTAAAACCAGACACAGCTTGACTGAATCAGTACCATTGTCTCAGACACCGATGAGAGCTGAAGTCCCTTACTACTTTGCTTGCAAAGCTGTGGTTTTATCTGCTTGTGTCATGACTTACGAGAAGCTTGAGAGTCTAGCTTTCCCCCTTCGGAGTGAGAGTTGCATTCAGGTCCCCACTGTCCTCTCCACAGCTGTCCAGGCTGAGGGCAGCCACCAAGTCGTGCGGCCACAGAGGTCGCTGGTGCCCAGGCTGTCCCCTTCACCGCCTCACCAAGGCCTAGACAGACCAGGAGAAGTGGGATTCCAGAGGTAGGCTTGGCCTTCTCCAGAGTGTCTGCAGGAGCCCCTCAGCTGTGAGTGGGGTTTAATCTTGTGGAAACTGCCTCAAGGCAGAGACATGCCCACTTCTGAGCTGGAGAGCGGTTGCCGCAGTGAGCTGACCAGCCAGCGCTGAGAACTCCTCACTGCAGGGACATAAACAGCAACCCAGAAGATTTTTCTTCTACTTTCCCTAGAAGAGGCAGGGTTGCTACCAGAGGGCTCCTAAGCTGACGGGTAACAAGTTCCAGGAGGAGCGGAGGCCCAAAGGCTGCTTTCTTGGTGACAGCTTCTATGTTCCAGGTCCCCAGAGGAAGGGGTGCCTCCCCAACCCCAAAAGATAGGGAGAAAGGATGTCTGCAAAGCAGGCCTTGGTCCTGTATGTGGGCTCACATCGCATGTTAGATTCACTGAGGAGAAATCCCAAATGTGTGCTATGTCCCCTGGGACCCCAGGATGCAGCCCTAGGGGACCTAGCACCCCGGGGCCTTGCTGCTCAAAGCTGGCTCTGAGGTTGGAGGACATGCGGCTCCTTGTTCTAGAAGCCATGGCTCAGAATGCTAAACTCGGGTGTGAGGGCCTTTCCGGCCTTGTTCTCACCTTTGTGTGGCTCCTGGCATGGCATCTGAGCCGAAATGAGGCCAAGCTTTCAGGAAGGGCTCCAAGCTGCTCAAGAATTCAACTGGGTGTTTAAAAGTGTCTGGTTCATACTGTGATCAAAATATTTTAAGGGTTCTTCTTTGTTGTTGCATTTGAGCCTGTTCTGACTCACAGACACCCCATGTATACAGAGTAGAACCAGTCTCTAGGGTTTTCAAGGCTGGGCCTGTCTTCCAAGGAGCCTCTAAGTGGATTCAAACCACCGACCTCTTGATGAGTGGTCAAGCTCTTATTAGCTGTTTCTGCCAAGCGGTAGAAAAGATCAGGACTTGAAACGTTTGCTGTCTTCTTTCTTTCTGTTTTCAGTTCTGTGTCTGCCACCTGCAACCCAGAGAATCCGGAGGCAAAGTTTCAGGTCTACATGCAAATTCTGGATTTTTTAAAAGGCCTTTGCTGTGTAAATGATCAGGAGCAGGTAGGACAGTACTGGGGGTGGCACACTGCACCCTCAACCTCCCTGAGGAAGGCAAAAAGGGCTCCTTGTGGGATTCTGAGCTGGACAGTGTCACATCCAAAAGGGGCCTCCAGGTGGGGGGCAGCTTTCCCTTCTCTGCATAGCTGGCTTCAGCTTAATGCACCTTACAGAATGAAAGATGTCCAGAGAAAGTTGGGGAGAGAGGCTGAGGGCCACCCCCCAGGGCAGAGCTGAGACAGGGGGCCCCAGGAGCCCATACCCTAGGGCCAGCTCTCAACAGGCACTTGTCAATGCGGTGGGACCCTTGTTGCCTTTCAGAAATCCGTCATTCCATTGTCCTCTGAGACGCTTGGGGTAATATTTACCATCAGCTTTTGAAGGATATCCACACCTGCCTGCAGAAAGCTGACCGTGCATTCTTGGTGACTTAGTAGCGGGCATCCTGGTCACAAAACCTTTTCCTTTCAGCTTTCATGGGGAGGGGAGACAAGGCCTGAACTGCCAGGGCTCAGGCCGTGTCAGGTGCACAGCTGTGGGGTTTTTTACTCACTTCTCGAAGGCACTTGGCTTGCCTTGGCTAGCAGAAGTACACTGGTTGTTAAAGCGGGTAAGCTATAAAAGTGGCAAACACTTGTCTAAAAAAGAGCAAAAATGATCAGACTCTTTTCAGTAGACTAAGGAACAATAGTAGGGCCTTGGGCACTTGTGCAGCGAAAGATCTCTTCGAAGCGCTAAGAGCAAAGACATCACTTTGAGGATTAAGAGGCACTGACCCAATCATGATATTTTCAATCATCTCATGTGTGTGTAAAAGCTGGACAATGTATAAGAAAGATCAAAGAATTTGACGCCTTTCAGTTGCGGTGTTAGAGGAGAATACTGAATATACCATGGACTGCCAAAAGAACGAACAATCTGTCTTGGAAGAAGTATAGCTGGAATGCTCCTTAGAAGCGAGAAGGATGGGACTTTTGTCTTAACATCCACTGGACGTGTTGTCAGAAGGGACCAATACCTGGAAAAGGACATTATGTTTGGTAAAGTGGAGAGTCAGCCAAAAAGAGAAAACCTCAGTGTGTTGGAGTGACGCAGCGGCAGCAACAACGCGCTCAGGCACAGTGACGGTGGACGACGGGGAGGCAGCGCGGTCCCGGGCCGTGTTTCCTGCTGCGGCACACAGGCCAGCTGTGAGTCGGAACTGACTTGCCAGCGCCTAACAACAACAACGGAAACCCTGGCAGTGTAGTGAGTTAAGTGCTGTCTGTGCTCACCAAAAGGTCAGCCTGCGCCAGGTGCTCCTTGGAAACTCTATGGGGCAGTTCTACTCTGTTCTTTAAGGTAGTTGTGAGTTGGAATCGACTCAACAGCAGTGGGTTTCGTCTTTGGGATTTTGCTAACAACAACAGCAACAGGAGTATAATTAAGGTCGCTGGGGGGTGCAAACCGTTTGTGTTAGATGGCTACCCCGAAGGCTGGCTGTCTGAACTCACCCAGCAGTGCTGTGAAAGAAAGACCTGCTGATGGGCTTCTGTAAAGATGTTGTTTTCGGGTTCTGTGGAGTCAGCCCCGGCTCACAGCATCCCTACGTACAACAGAACAAAGCCCTGCCCAGTGCTGTGACATCCTTGCAACTGCTGCTGTGCGTGAGAGCCCGTGGTTGCGGCCACCGTGTCAGTCCATCTTGTTTAGGGTCTTCCTCTAGCTCACCGGCCCTCTGCTGCACCAAGCCTGACGTCCTGCTCCGGAGACCGATCCCTCCTGACAGCATGGCCACCATCTGTGAGACGAAGTCTTGCCATCTTTGCTTACGAGGAGCACTCTGGCTGTGTTTCTTCCAGGACAGATTTGTTTGTTCTTCGGGCAGCCCATTGTACAGTCAATATTTTTCACCAACACCGTAACATGATTACAGCCAATAAAATCTTACGGAGCACAGTTCTACTCTGTAGCACGTGGGTTACAGAATCAACTCAACCACAGTGTTTTTTTTTTATATCTGTGATGAAAAGTTAGTCTTTCTCCCATTGGGCCCCATGCCTGCTAACCCGTGCCCTTCCCCAGAGGCCACTGCTGTTAGCGGTTTCTTGTCTACCCATCCAAAGGTACCCTACAGACACCGATAGGTGCGTTCAGACATAGGTGTGTGGGAGTCTATTACCCACGTGGTTTGCACCTTGCTGTTTTTGATCGGCCCACCCCGGAGATGGAGCATAGCTGGCTGCCACTTTAAGAACAGCTGCACAGCTGGCCATGGGGATGGCGTGTCTGGTGAAGTTCATAGTTGGCTATCACGGGTAGTGGATAAAACTTTAAGGTTGCCCCAGAGAGGGAAGAAGGCAGTCTCCTGTGTTGGGGAAAGGTCTTTCTGGAGGTCGGAGAAGGCTGAGTGAAACCGAAGACAGGGCTCTCTGTCTGGAAACAAACGCCTGTCAATGTACTTCAGAAAATCAGCAGGTGGGACTGTTCGGGCCCACCCTACAACCAATCAGGGACATGACACAGCACCAGGCGTGTTTCCTTCTGTCGGGCATGAGGCCATTTCAACAGCCAACTGCCACCACCACCTGAACAGCATTGGCTTCCTGGCCAGAAGCGGGGGATGAGGCTGTGGCTGATGAGGTCTGGCTGGGTGGGGGCCTGAAGCCGGGACCCTTCTTGTCAACATGTTCTACACCTGTCACTGTGTTTTGCAGGAACCAGCTCTTGCCGCAGACGATGAGCTGACCATGCTGAGGTGCACGGAAACCTTTGACGATGAAGATCTGTAAGGCGTGTGCCTGGAGGGAGGCGTGACCAAGGGCCAGAATGTTTCCAAGTTTGAAGGCCAGCAGCAGAAGTCACACCTGCCCCAGCCTCCTGGGACTTTTTGAAGTGAGCTCTCCCAGAGCAATTTTGATGGTTCTAGTTTCTGGTTATTACAAAGTACTTAAAAGAAGTGCAGTCCACGAGTCTTTGTTGAGCCTTGCTTGGTATAAACCCCCAAACCCAAACTCGTTGCCATCGAGTCCATTCTGACTCATAATGACCCTATAGGACAGAGTAGAATTGCCCCATACAGTTTCTGAGGAGTGCTTAGTGGATCTGAACTACCCACTTTTCAGTAGGCAGCTGTAGCACGTAACCGCTATGCCACCATGGTTTCCTGTTTGGTACAAAGAGTGGTTAAAGCGGTCAGCTGCTACCCCAGAACTTGGTGGTTCAAAGCCGACAGCTGCTGCCCTGGAGAAAGATGTGGCAGTCTGCAGTGGTAAAGATGACAGCCTTGGAGACCCTGTGAGTCAGAGTCAACTGATGGCACTGGGTTGGTATGAAGAAGCAGCTGGCCTGATGCAAGGCACCAGGGTAGCTGAGGCCCAGGCCACAGGCCCATCAAGAAGAAGACAGGCAGGATCTGTCTCTGGAGGTGGCATGACACCTTCTAGGCTGAGGCGTTGTGCTGACAGGTTCCTTGAATTCTGGCGCTCCTCCTGAATGCCGTGGGAGCATGGGGACAGTGCTGACCTCACATTCTGTACTATGGGACATCGAGGTGGGGCTAGCTGCATTCATTCTCCTGGTAACAAAGGAGCCCAAGCTGTGTCTCACAGCCTTCTAGGACTTTCAGGGGAGGCTGCTGGATACAAAGTTCATCACTGGCCCTGGGCTTGCACACTGGGTTTGCTAGCTCTTTGCAGCTTATGAGCAATAGTCATGGTGGCCCGCCTCGATTAGAGGCACCCAGTCATGGAATGGATTTTGTCTTCCCAAAATGTGCATCAGCTCAGCTAGGCTATGACTCCCAGTATTGTGTGATTGTCTTCCATCTTGTGACCTGATGAGATTATCCCAGGTGTCATAAATCTTACCTCTGTACGAGGACTGCCAATTAAGTTCGCAAACTCATCTTAGAAAATGTGTCTCATACCTCACTGCTGACATCACTATGGTCACCTTCGAAGTACTCCCCTTGGGAAGCTATGCGCCTACCCCAGCACATAGTCTACCCTTCAAAGCAATTTTACCACTCTCTCTGGATGTTACCATCAGAGTTGCTGTCGTATTACCCTTGATGTCCTGAATGTCATCAAAATGTCTTCCTTTCAGTATTTCCTTTACCTTCAGATAAAGAAAAAAGTCACTGTGGGCCAGATCAGGTGAGTTGGGAGGGTGTTGCAATACAGTTATTTGTTTACTGGCTAAAAACTCCCTCACAGACAACTAGACAGTTAAGTTTGCAAACGTGCCTCCGTGCCACTGTATGCAATGGCCATCCAGAAGAAGAGTTCCAAAATTGCTTTGAAGGGTGGACTAGGCACTGGCATTTGTGCATAGCTTCCCCAGGGGAGTACTTCAAAGGTGACCGTGCTGATATTCAGCAATGAGGTATGTCGCACCTAGAACAATTAGTTCGCAACTTAAATGCCAGACCTTGTATTCACAGGGCACTGTTAGAAATTCAAGTTGGATTCAGAAGAAGACATGGAACCAGGGATATCACTTCTGATGTCAGATGGCTCCTGACTGAAAGCAGAGAATACCAGAAAGATGTTTACCTGTGTTTCATTGATTGTGCCATGGCATTTGACTGTGTGGATCACAGCAAATTATGGATAGCATTGAGCAGAATGGGAATTGCAGAACACTTAACTTTGCTCAGGAGGGATTTGTACCTGGATCAAGAGGTAGTCATTTAAACAGAATATGGGGATACTAGATGGTTCAAAATTGGGAAAGGTGTGAGCCAGTCTTGTATCCTTTCACCATACCTGTTCAGTCCGCATGCTAAGCAAATAATCTAAGAAGCTTGACTAGATGAACAATGGGGCATTGGGATTGAAGGAATACTTGTCAACAACCTGGTATGCAGATGACACAACCTCGCTTGCTGAAAGCAAGAGGACTTAAACCATCAGCTGAAGTGACCCACAAGCCTTCAGTGTGGATTGCACAACATAAAGAAAACAAAAATCCTCACCACTGGACCAGCCAGCAACATCATGATCAACGGAGACGAGGTTGAAGTTACCAAGGCTTTTGTTTTACATGGATCCACAATCAGCACCCACAGAAGCAGCAGTCAAGAAACTAAAAGATGCATCACACGGGGCAAACAGGGCATAAAAGGCTTCTTCAAAGTGATGAAAAGCAAAGATGTCACCTGGAGCACGAAGAAACACCGAACCCAAGCCATGGTGTTTTCAATCCCAAGCCATGGTGTTTTCAATCCCAAGCCATGGTGTTTTCAATCCCAAGCCATGGTGTTTTCAATCGCCTTGTATGTATGTGAAAGCAGGACAATGAACACGGGAGATTGAAGAACACAGTCCCTTGAACTGTGAGGCTGGCAAAGGGTCCTGAGTATACTACGGACTGCCAAAAGGATAAATAAATCTGGGTTGGACAAAGTACAACCAGGATGCTCCGCAGAAGCCAGGGGAACAAGACTGCGTCTCACATGTTTTGGACACGTTATCAGGAGGGATCCGTCTCTGGAGAAGGACATCCTGATCGGTAAAGTGGAAGATCAGCAAAAAAGAGGAAGACCCTCGACATGATGGATTGACGCAGTGGCTGCAGCTGTGGGCTGAAGCCCAGTGAGGCTGTGAGTGTGGCGTAGGACCGGGCAGGGTTTCCTTCTCTGGTGCACAGCATCATGGGGAGTTAGAACTGACTCGACAGTACCTAGCGCTGCCACCACCACAGAACAATGTCATGTGGGCCCCTTCCCTGAGCCTTGCAGCAAAATATCTCCCCTTCTTCCTCCTGGAAGCAGGGATACAGGTTTGCCAAAGCTAGGATAAACATTGTGACAGAGAGATGCTGGGACAGAAAGTGAATTTATTTTTCTCACTGGTGAGACCCAGTACTCATCAAAAATAAAAGGCATAAGCCTAAGTCCTCTGGGGAGCGCTGGAATCTCCCAGAAAAGCCCAAGGCAGCAGCAGAATTGATCTCATCTGCCCATTCTCCTAGGCAGCCCAGGAGTCTGGAGTCTGAGCAGACTGCAGGTCTGTCCTGCACACCTGGGCCTTGGCCTCCTCAGCCTGTCTGTCACCCCTCACCCATCTAGAGGAGTCTTACTTCCCCCACCCCATAACTTCTTGGGTTTCCTGGAGGGGAGGCTGAAGACCTTCAGTGGAGCCCATGGGGAACTTGTCAGTGGAGCCGTAGGGGGCAGGAAACCAGGGCACCCAGCCTCAGCATCTGCTTAGGCGAGCCCATGTCAGAGCTCCCTGAGTGGGATGAGACTGGAGCACCAGGAACTCAAAGGGAAGAACCAGGGGGTGAGTCTCACCACCCCTGAACAGCCAGGCAGGGCAGGAGGGGGAGGGATGGTGTTTTAGTCAGTTAGTGCTGCTCTAACAGAAATACCACCAAGTGGATGACTTTAAAAAGAGAACTGTTATTCTTACACAGTCCAGTAGGCTACAAGTTCAAATTCAGGGTGTCTGCTCCAGGGAAAGGCTTGCCCTCTTTGACCGCTCTGGAGGAAAGCCATTGTGTTGCATCAGTCTTTGGCCAGGGAGTATCTTGGTGCAGGAACCACAGATCTGAAGGACACCTCTACTCCCAGTGCTGTTTTTTTGACAGTATGAGGTTCCCACTCTCTGTTTGCTTCCCTTTTCTTTTATCTCTTGTAGGGTGAAAAGTGGTGGGAGCCACGCTCTAGGGAAATGCTCTTGACCACGGAGCAGGAAGTTGACCTTAGGAAGGGATTTACAGTCTCACCCTAACCCTCTTTAACATAAACGCAGCACACTAACCATAGGCCGGGATTAGGATTTGCAGCATCAGAAAATCACAAAGTGGAGGACCATCACAAAATATTGGAAATGATGGCCCAGCCAAATGCCTGCTTACATTTGGAGGGGGGGCAGGGGGACACAGTTCAATCCATGACAGATGGAGAGGCCAGCACGTCCCTTGCTTCTTTGGAGAAAACAGGATTGGTCTTGGTCCCCTTTGAGTAACTAGCCTCATGCCCACCTCTTGCCCAACCTGTCAAGAACATGTGAACTAGCAAGATTTCTGGTGGACATGAGGTCACACGGGTTCACTATGGACACAGGTAGCTGCTGGTCATTTGAGCACACTGGTCCCAATCTTCATCTAGTAACTTAAACCTAACCCAGTGCTGTTGGTGAGTCGACTCTGACTCATAGCGACCCTATAGGACAGAGTTAGAACTCCCCTATAGAGTTTCCAGGGAGCGCCTGGCGGATTGGAACTGCCGACCTTTTGGTTAGCAGACGTAGCACGCCAATACGCCACAGTAGCATACTTGAATATACTGTGGGTGGTGCACGAGGTGCTCGGGAGGAGAAGGCACCCACAGGAGGCCAACAGGGGTCAGCACATTCTGGGGCTGGGGGGGAACAGCACATTCTGGGGAGATGGTCGGCACTATACTTTTTGGAGGAGGGGCCAGCATGTTCTGGGGGAGGGGGTCAGCACGTTCCGGGGCAGGAGCTCCTGGGACGGCTCTGGTCACATCCTGGTATCTGCATCATCCTTGTTGTGGTCACCTGGGGAGTCCGAGGAGCCAACCATGAGTTCATTGACCTCCACTTCATCTTTCCTGCCTCCCTCCAGCCGGGGCCAGAAGGGGAGGAAGCGGCTGTAGGAGGAAGTGCAGAATTTGGTGCCAATCCCCCAGGGGAGGCCGTAGATCTCAGAGGACTTCGGGGTCTCCTCCGACTCTTCCTGGATTTGATTCCATGCCACAAGGCCGCGCTCCTCAGCACTTCCTAACAGGAGACAGAAGCAGTTAGGCTGGGTCCGGAAGGGCCAGCAGGCCTGCACTGACCCAAGGCCAACACAGCGAGGATCGGCTTCAATCACTAGGGTACCAGGCGCTTCCAGGTGACCGACCCTGTGCAAACGGTACAGCTGTGCACCTATCCCCAATTACAAGGGCAGACAAACATTTCACATGTTAATGTTTCTGCATTATGGGAATACTTTGAGAGAAATGGGGGAAACAGAATGCAGTGAAGCAGGTGCTGTTGTGAAGGTCCCTGACAGGCAGCTGTGGGAGGACCAAGACAGGCGCATTCAACACTGCCTCTGGAGGACCAGAGAGTGATCTGGGACTGCCTCCTCCAGGAAGCCACCCATGCTTGCACCTGCCTGGCTCTTCATTTGTGATTTACTCAGCACTCGGATGCCCGGTTTGCCCCTCCTAGCCTGACTACACTGCAAAGTAATTGTCTGTGCCGTTGCCTTGCTCTTCGGGTGGCCTGCGGACTTAGGGAAGGTAGGGGCATGTTGGTGGATTTTTGTGATTTCTGTGGAAAGTATGAATGAATGCATCAGTGCGTGTGCAGTGTCCCTCACTAACCAGAGTGTGGGCAACGAGAGGGTAGGGATATTTCTCTTCTTGCTCTTGAGGGTTTTCCCACCGTCAGACGCCTGCAATGAACCCCCTTAGACCCAGGGCCCACTTGTGTCTGCTGTGCCCAGCTTGACACGGCAAGGGGGCCGGGTGAAGCTCTCCAGGTGGCCCAGAAGCTCCATGGTCCCACCTGGGATGGTGTTGTCCAGTAGAAAGCCCAGAAATCCACCCACAAACATGCCGGTGGTCAGCAGCACCTGGATGACCTGGTCCAGCTGGAGAATGCCTGCAGCGGAGACAGAGGACAGGAACTCACAGAGGACCAGAAGCTTTCCTCTGGGTGGGGCAGAGCCTCAGTCCTACGGCCTCCAACCCTGGGGTGTAGCAGGCCAGGGATAGGGCATCACCTGTCTGGAGCCTCTCAGGGTTCTTGTTCACCCAGTTGGGAATGGCCAGCCCACAGTAGATGGAGAAGCCGAAGACAAAGAGATTCCGCGAGGAGTTCAGGTCCACGTACTACAGGAGAAAGGCCCAAGGTGGGCTGGAGCTTGGCTCCCAGCTGCACACCGACACCACCCCCTGAAGAGCTCCCTCCGCCCACTGTCACGCCCTAGCCACTGGGGAGGGCTAAGCTCAGAGTCACACTGGTGACAGACAGGTTCAAGCCCAGTGGCCAGCTGGCAGGGCTGATTTGACAAGCCCTCTGAGTTGATGTAAGTTCGGACTTTCAAACACTGGATGCTTCTGGCTATACTTTCTTTGTGCAGGCCAGTGTGGTTTCTGGAACCCAGGATCCCTCTCCACTCCCCTCCTCTCAGCTCCTCCGAATTCAAGAGGTGCAAGGAGGCTATTCTTCTTGAGCGCCACACTCACCTGCAGATTGGAAATCCCCACAGCCGCGATGACCCCAAACATCACCAGGAACATGCCTCCAATCACAGGAGTCGGGATGTTGGCAAACGCAGCCCCAATCTTCCCAAACATGCCCATCAGGAGCAGCACGCAGCCCGCCACCACGATCACCCTCCTGCTCCCCACCTACAGCACGCAGAAGACGGGTGAGGAGCTCAGTCCAAGGGCGCTGCCCTGAGCAGGCATCTTGGCATCGCTCGGGGGGACTTGTAAGAGCAGCCAGAGACGCCCCTGCTTCTTGGTGGGGTTTGGGAAAAGAGGGCTTGTGCCCCGTAAGCGCCTGCGGGGGGCGCCAGAGCACCCGCTTCCTGGCCACACCCTGCTCCGCCCAGCCCCGCCCCACTCCTGCCGCCCAGCCCCGCCCAGCCCCGCCCCACCCCGCTCCTCCCTACCACGCCCCCAAGCCCCGTGCTCTGCTAAGCGCACCACCTTGGGATCCTCCCTACCCCGCTCCATCCAGCCCCTCTCCTCCCTACCACGCCCCCAAGCCCCGTGCTCCGCCCCACCCGGCTCCGCCCCACCCCACTCTGCCCTACCACTCCCCACCACTGCCCCCCACGCCCCGCTACACCCCACCCCACTCCTCAGCACCATGGCCTGCTTCTCCCAGATGCCCCGATGCCCCGCCTGGGCAGGACCCAGCCTGGACTTCTCCCTGTCCTTTACAGGGGGACCAGGAATCTCTCGGGAGGCAGTGGGGGGGGAGGGGGTTGGAGAGCTGAATCCCACCCGCTGTGCCAGTGTGACTTTATCAACACTACCAAAAAAAAAAAAAAAAAAAAAGAAGCAGCCCAGTGCTGTCAAGTCGATTACATCTCATAGTGACCCTATAGGACAGAGTAGAACTGCTTCATAGTTTCCAAGAAGCTCCTGGTGGATTTGAACGACCAGCCTTTAGGTTAGCAGAGGTAGCACTTAGCCACTACACCACCAGGGTTCCCATGTTACCTAGCTGCTCTGAATTTACAAATAAGATCAATGATACGTGTCAAATTAGGTAATGTCTGTGACCTGTGTAGAACAACTGCCACGCCTCGTTAGCACTCAGTGTTGCTGGTTGCCAACCACTCAATTCCGACTCCTGGTGACCCCGTGTGTTACCGAGCAGAGCTTCTCCGTGCGGTTTTCTTTATTGCCCTCTTTATGGAGGCAGATTGCCAGCCCTTCCTTCTCCGGAGCTGAAGGGTGGCCCGCAACTGCCAACCTTTAAGTCAGTACCCTAGCCTAAACCATCTGCACTGCCCCTCAGAAGCACCTGGTATTAATGTTAATAACATCTCACCTGGGAGAATATTACGTTTTCTCAATAAGGAATCATTTTATAAAGTATGCATAAACTATGATTCTTTGTATCTAAACCATGACTGTTATTGAGTCAGTTCCAACTCATAGCGACCCTAAACTGATAAGCTTAATAGCTGGAGAAAAATTCTTAGCTAGATTCTTTTTTAATACTTAAATCCCTTCCTCTCACCCCCAGGAATACTAACACATAAAGAAAATTGTAACCTCCCTTCTGACTTCGTACTCATAAAGATTTTGAGAGCGTTTTACCAGGCTGTTTCTGGATGCTGACCTGACAGAATGACACCAATTTGCACCCAAGTATGCAGGAAACGCTGGTGGCATAGTGGGTAAACGCTGCAGCTACTAACCACAAGGTTGTCAGTTCAAGTCAGCCAGGTGCTCCTTGGAAATTCTGTGGAGCAGTTCTACTCTGTCCTACAGGGTCACTGTAAGTCACCATCGACTTGACAGCACCAAATTTGTTTGTTTGGGTTTTGGTATGCAGGTAAGCAACGCAGTTCCTGAAAAAGGATAACCAGACTCCAAACATCAAGGACAGCTCATCTTGAAACAAAGAAACTTTCTCCACCAACCTCTCCTCCTCCGAATACCCACAGGCCTACCCCCCTTCTTTTCCCTGAACCCCTTTATAAAACCTACCAGCCTGGACTGGGATGTTAAGATGGCTTTTAGGGTGCTAACTGGCCATCCTCTCAGGTTGCTGGCCATTTGAGTGAAGTGCTTGTAAGAGATTCAGTCCCTTCATTTGACCTAGCAGTGACAGGCAGACAGAACTGCGCCATGGAGTTTCCAAGGATTTGAACTGCTGCCCTTTGGGCTGGCACCTGTAGATCTTAACATCTACACCACCAGGGTTTCTTTATCTTCATATCTGGAGGGTTCCTTTTAGGATACAAAGCTGAGGTGGGGCCTCTGGGGTGGATTGTGCACCATTTACAGGTTCTGTCCAGAAGCTCAGAAGTGGGGTTTCTTCCAGTTGATTTAGAATTGCTTAAAAAGCATAAGCTGGTTTGAGCGGAGTGACGACTAATGACTCTGACCTCATCCTGCTGTGAGGAGTGTCACAGCCTGCCACATGCTGGGACCCAACCTCAGCCAGGACACTCTTGATCGATGCTGGAGCGAAACCAATCCTGCGGACTCCACTGTGACTCCATGGCGCCCTCATGTGGTTCAGAGTAGAACTGTGCCCCAGGGGAGGTTCACGGTGAGTCAGACGAACGAGCTTTTCAAGCTCGATGTTTCGCTCGAAGTTACTTTGGGTTTGGATGACAGCTGCTACTAGTTAAATAAAGCTGAGCTCTACCCATGCGGGTTCTATATCATCCTCAAAAGCCAGCGCTGTTCCGACAGAAGCCCTGTTGTAATAGCCTGTATAGTGAATGGATCCGGACACCTGTGGTCAATGAGTGCATTTACTTGGTCTTGAAGCTGCTTCTCACCCATCTGCGTCTACTCCCAGCCCTGAACAAAGATGCTTAATGTCAACCAGCCAGCGTCCTCTCATTCAACGATAAAGCAGCCCATTCTGCTTTTGCTTTTTCTTCTCTCTCCAGTCTAAGTGCTGGTATTGCACTGTCTTCACCAGAAATTGTCACGAAGTCCAAAAAATATTTGTTTTGTTTTGCTTATAGCCCTGACCATGAGCTGCTGGAACAACACAACACAACACAACAACACAATAGAATACAACACAATGGACCCTGCATTGGTGTCACGTGGCACTCATCGTGTGTCCTTTGGCCACTTTTGGCCTCGGGATTGTGGATCAGAAGCCCTGACTGCTATTGGTACCTCCTCCATCATACCTTCAGCCAAATTTTGCCGACAGGTGGAGAGAACGAGGAAGTCTGAACGTAAATCAATGCAAGGATGCGCCGTGTTACTGGGAGTAATACCACAAGGGGCCACGAGGGGGTGGTGTGAGCCCACGGCCCTAGCACGAGGGTCTTAGCCAGCAGAACCTGAGGACTAAGCATCTTTTTTCCCTACTCCTCCTCTCTCCTCTCAAGGACCTTAATTTAGAAACAACACATCAAAGAAATATTTATTCTATTCATT
The DNA here is from genome assembly GCA_028571685.1 of Heterohyrax brucei. Lineage (NCBI taxonomy): Eukaryota > Metazoa > Chordata > Mammalia > Hyracoidea > Procaviidae > Heterohyrax > Heterohyrax brucei. Next base: position 13,792,457 of record CM053147.1, on the reverse strand, counting down.
AAGTGCACTTTTCTGTTATGCATGAAATCAAAGAACATACTGCATTGGGCAAATCTGCCACAAAAGTTCAGCAAATCTGCCACTTTGAGGACTGAGGTGCACCTGACTCACGCTGTGGTATTTTTCAGTCATCTCACACGGATGCAAACACTGGATAGTAAGGAGACAAGAGAAGAACTGAGGCCTCTGGATTACAGTGGTGATGAAGAACACTGAATAAACCGCTGACTGCCAGAAGAAGGAGCAAATCTGTCTTGGAAGAAGTGCAGCCAGAACGCTTCTTACAAGGATGGCGAGACTTCATCTCACATACTTTAGACATGTTACCAGGAGGGACCAGTCCCTGGAGAAGGACGTCATGCTTGGTAGAGGGTCCGTGAAAAAGACAACGACCCCCAGTGTTCAGTGGCTGCAACAATGGGCTGTCACAGCAAGGATCGCGAGGAGGGTGCCGGCCCAGGCCGTGGTTCATCTTCTGTACACGGGGTCACCATAAGTCAGAACTGACTCACCAGCACCCAGCAACAACAGTAGGAGAGATATTTACTGCCTTAGAGAACTCCGGTGGTGCAATGGTTAAACACTGGGGTGCCACCAAAAAAGTCATTGGTTTAACCCACCCAGCAGCTCTGGGGAAGAAAGGCCTAGCGATCTGCTCCCGCACAAACGAAGCCTAAGAAACCCTTTGGGGCATTTCGGCTCTGTCACACGGGGTCCCTGAGTCAGAGCCAACTCAATAGCACCAATGACAGCCTGCTTACACAGCCCTGCCCAGTGGGTTTCTGCGTGGGTCAGAGGCCCTCACATGGAACACGTTCCTCTGCTGCACTAAACTAAAAGCCAAACCCACTGCTGTTGAGTCAGTTCTGACTCACAGCAACCCCACAGGTCAGAGAAGAACTGCCCTGTTTTGCTCCTTGGAGTTTCCAAGGAGCCCCTGGTGGATCTGAACTGTTGACCTTTTGGTTTGCAGATGTAACACTTACCCACTATGCCCCCAGGGCTACCTCAGCTGCACTAAAAATCATGAAACTTTGGGCCAGGATCACAACTTCCACGGTGTCACAGAATACAAGACTGGCAGTGAGAATGGTGACAGCTGGGGTGTCTGGTTAGACTCTTGAGCCTGCTGTGTGCCAACTTTGACCATGCCGGGGAGGGGGCCAGATGGGATTCTAGAAAGAGGTGCCACATGGAAAGCCGGGAGGGGGCTGTGAGGAATGCAGGGGGCGGGGGGTGGTCTGTAAAAGTGCAACCTCAGAGAACCTGTGTGGGAGAGTGCAGCAGAGATACGCAGAAGCATTTAGAAAGCAATAAAACAATCACCTCCCCAAGTCACCTTAGAAAGCACCATCTAGGTGAGTTTGCGTTAACTTTATGGGGCTTTACTGCAGGAAACTGGAGCTGGAAACAGATTCAAGCAGGAACTAATGTAATCAGCAGGGGCATGAATGGTTCAGTGGTAGAATTTCACCTCCCAGGTGAGAGAGCCAGGTTCAATTTCCAGCCAGTGTACCTCATGGCCAGCCACCCACCTGCTGTCACTGAAGATCTGAGCGTTGCTATGATGAGGGACAGGTTTCAACAGAACTTCCAGACTAAGACCAGGAAGAAAGGCCTGGCTATCTACTTCTGAAAATCAGCACATGAAGACCCAGTGGCTCACAATGGTTTGACCCTGCACTTCCTTCTGTGGCACATGGAGTCCCCACTGCCATGAGTCCAGGCCAGCTCAACGACAGCTAGCAACAACAATAGCATTGGCTTTCCAGAAAGATCCTGGGGCAGCCATGTGCTAGACGGGTTAGACAGAAAGCTCCCAGGCAGAGAGGACGTTCAGGTGGGAGGTAGCACTGCTGGGGTCTGGGGATGCAGAGAAGAGGTGAGGAAGGGGGCCGGGTCCTCAGAAAGCGGAACCCACCGGTGAGGGGGTCGGGCAGCAAGGAGCTGAGGATGGCTGGAGGGTTGAGGAGCTTCCTCCAAAGGGGCTGCCAGGAGGAGGGCAGGGTGGGGACAACGAGTGAGGACCCTGGGGGGGAGAGGCACGTCCACTAAGGGGGTGCGGAGCGTCCAGGCTTGGAGCTGGTGGTAGAGCAGGGCCTGTAAACTTTGGGAAGGACTTTCAGTTAAGGTCACCAGTCTGTACATGTGAAGAATGTGGAACTGACAAAGGTTTTGTCACCGTAATTTTTTTGAAAGTCAGTACTTTCTGCAGTGCTCATAATGCCACTTGTGGGATGACCAGAACATAACAAAGTCCAGTGTGGGAAGCAGGAAAACAGCTCCCAAAGGCATCCACGTCATAATCCCTAAACGTGTAAATAGGTCGCCTTACACGGTCGAGGACACTTTCCAGATGAGGTCCACTTAAGGACCTTGAGAGGAGAAAATAACTCTGGCTTTTCCAGGTGGGCCCAGTCTCGTCACCAAGCCCGCTACCGCCAAGTGGATTCTAACTCACAGCGACCCTACAGAACGGAGCAGTACTGCCCTAGAAGGCTTCCAAGGCTGTGGCCCTCACGGAAGCAGACACACCTGTCTCCCGCTGAGCGGCTGGCCGGTGCCAACTGCCAATCTTTTCATTAGCAGCAGAGTGCTTTACCACTGCGCCGCCAGGGCTCGTTAGTCTAATCGCAAAACAAAACACAAAAAACCTTGCTGCCATTGAATCCATTCCAGCTGATAGTGACCCTATAAGACAGAGTAGAGCTGTCCCATAGAGTTTCCAAGGAGTGCCTAGCAGATTCGAACCGCTGAACTTTTCGTTAGCAGCCAGAGCATTTAACCAGTTTCCAGTCTAATTACAAGGTTCCTTCAAAGTAGAAAACCTGTGCCGGCTTTGTCAGAGGGAGCTGCGACTAAGGGAGAAAGACGCGCGGAACGCCCCTGTGCGGGCTTCAAAGGGGAGAAAGGGGCTGCGAACCCGAGGGCGCGAGCCCCCTCTACAGGCTGCAAGAGGCAAAGACACAGACGCTCCCCCGGAGCCCCCGGGAGGGAATGCAGCCCTGTGGTATACGGATCTCAGCTCAGTGAGACTGGTGCTCGGCTTCTCACAGCCAGAATGTATAAGGTAATGGATGTAGCACGCAGTAAATTGGTAAGGTTGCAATAATTCGTTACAGCAGCCACAGGACATTCATACCTGGAGGGATAGATTCAGGCATCCAGTCTCCTCCAGCGCCCTACCTGCTTGCTGTCCTCCAGCCTCTACCTGCAGCCCTACTCGAGTGATGTCCAGCGGCACCCACAGTCTTACCCAGGAGACGCCCGGCGCCCACCTGCAGCCTTACCCAGATGATGCCCAGTGCCCTCATGTTCTTGTTGTAGGAGGTGCTGCTGTTCCCTGTCTGGCAGCCTCTGTCTGCAGCCTTATCTAGTGATGCCCAGCCCCAACCTGCAACCTTACCCAGTGATGCACCCTTACCTGGGTGATGCCCAGCGCCCCCACGTTCTCACTGTAGGAAGTGGTGCCATTCCCTGTTCCCCAGGCTCCTGCCAGAAGGCAGCCGAGCCCCTCAATGCCAATGCCACGGTTGATGGCATGTCTTGGGGGGGCTGGTGCCCCCACCAGCCGAGCACAGGCATAGTAGTCGCCGACCGATTCCACCATGGAAGAGATCACGCCAGCAATGATGCCGAAGACCCCCGCCAGGCTGACGGTGGGGGTACCCCACTGTCCTGGAAGCACAGTGCAGAGGGGGCCTTATCAGAGGCCGAGACGCAGCCGGGCCTTGATGCTTCCCTACCAGAGGACCCCAAAGGCTTCCAAGATGGGGTAGCCGGGTGGGGCCAAGACACCCAGAACAGAGGTTACTGCTCACAAAAGGAGCCAGCAACAGGCGCCCCTTCCTCAGTGAGGCCCCGGCCCCTCCAGCTGCACCAGACCCACCCACCCTGGGGCCTGCAGCCTTTACTTCAGAGCTGAGCCCAGAACCCTGGGGAAAGGAGGCCCAAAGGGGCCTCGCAGGGGGCATTGCCCCGTAAGCAAGGTAAACACGGATTTACTTGTGCTTACTTCCTTCACATGTGACCTTGTTCACTACAGGTAACAAAGTAAGCAAAAGTAAGCCTGTGCTTACCTGGCTGACTGGATAATTCATGCCTGTCAAGCAAAAATCAAACAAGAAACCTAACCCAGTGCCAACAAGTTGATTTTGACTCATGGAACTGACCCTATAGGACAGAGTGGAACTGCGCTATAGGGTTTCCAAGACTGGAACCCTTATGGGAAGCAGATCACCATGTCTTTCTCCCGCGGAGACGCTGAGAGGTTCGAACTACCAACCTTTTGGTTACCAGCTGAGTGCTTAACCATTGCACCACTAGGGTTCCTCTGTCCCTGCCAGGGACTATGACTTTGAAGAGAGGATTTGATTCTGTAGGAAGGTGATGTGCGGTAGGGAGACAGACTGTGGCCATACTTTGAAGCAACATCTTTGATGTGAAAAAAACATGGAATTGTTCACCCCAGGTGATCTGTGCTCACCTTGGCTCCTGGGTATTTCACCCTGGACCTGAGGAGCAGCCCTGGTAGGGCAGTGGTTAAGAGCTTTGGCAGTTCAAATCCACCAGCTGCTCCTTGGAAACCTTTGGGGGCAGTTCTACTCTGTCCTACAAGGTCACTATGATTTGGAATCAACCCAAGGGCAATGGGCCAGGTGCTTTTAGTGTTTGGGCCTAAGGGTGAGTTTCTCCCTGGACCCTCCAGAGTGCTCTACAGTCAGTCTTTCAGTCCCAGGCTTCCTTGGTGTGGGATCCGTGAGTTCAGGGGGAGACACAAAGGTCTGCTAGTGGGGTTCAGATCTCTCCATCTCGCTGCTCCTCCACATTCTAGGCCGGTGTGGGAGTGCGGTGTGCCCTTTGCCCTGCCACCGCTGAGGACTCCAAGGACAACCCAAGGGTTCCCATCTTTTAGGGATCTGACATGGACTCTCTATGGCCTGCCCTTCCCGTGTCCCTACTTCTATTACCCACCCAGAGCCATGGGCAGCACCCATGGGCAGCACCCGTGGACAGCCCCAAGGAGGCGTGTCCCGGGCAAGGAGGGGCTCGCCCTGTCAGCACCTGGGTAAGGGAACCGGAACCATGGGGCCTGGCTCAGGACGTTGCCTTTGGTGTCGGTGCGGGCCTCGTACCCATAGGCCGTGGGGGACGAGGGAAGGGTGTTGGTGACCGTGAGCAGAAAGCAGACGAACCAGGAGAAGCAGAGCGCCAGCAGCACCTGCCGAGGGAACCACAGAAGCCACGTTACCCACTGCCTGCCCCCCGTGCCTGTGCCACCTCTTCTCAGCGGCCGAGCCGAGAAGGGCGTTCCGCCAAATGAGGCCGTGTTGGGTTCCCAGCGCCTTCAGGGACCGGGGCCACCTGGTGTATCAGTGGACAGGAAGCCGCCCCGCGGGAGGGGGCCGGGATGCTGCTTACCGGGAAGACCTGAAACAGGTGGATCTTGGCGGTGTGACACTTCTTCTCTTGTTCATACACGGGCACAGGCACCGCGATGTTTTTCATGTACTGAGAAAACAGCGTGATTAGGAAGATGGTTCTGAAACAAGAACAGACCAACCCGGTGAGCTAGGGTCTGTCCTGCAGCGGCCGCACACGGTGCTGGGGGTTCCAGAAAGCACAGCCACACCGGTCCCTGCGACCTGCACCCTTTCTGCCGCAGACCCAGACTCCGCCTTCTCTGAGAAGGTGTGCTGTGCCCCTTTAGGAGTTTCTGGAGGTTCAAGAAGGATTATGGGAAGGGAAGCAGTTCTTTCCCGGAGGTCTAAGAGAAACATACCCAGGTCACTGGACAGATTGTACAGTTTTTAAAGCCTAAGAGGTCAGAATCGTAGAGTCCATCACCTTCCAAAGGTCTCTGACAGTCAAACACGACCCCTCAGATGCCAAGGGACAGAGCAGATAGCCAAGACCCCACTGTCACCTCACGTTCCTTCCAAACGCAGCTGAATTCTCAACACCTCTTCTTCCACGCAGCCCTCCTGATGCCCTTAGCTGGCTACTGTCCCCCAGACATGCACGTGATGCTGCTCATTGTCTCTGGCTTCCTGGCAACTTGTATCCAAGCCTTATTTCTTCCCTAGACTCTGAGATAATTCAGAGCAGAGGGCCATGTCTTTGCACCCCTCTCTGGTACCAGCCAAGCCAGCCAAGTGCCGTCGAGGATTTCTAAGTACTGATAAATCCAAAACCAACCCCTTTGCTGCTGAGTCAGTTCTGACTCATAGCAACCCTGTAGGGCAGAGCAGAACTGTCCTATAGAGTTTCCAGGGAGCAGCTGGTGAATTTGAACTGCTGCCTTTTTGATTAGCAGCTGTAACACTTAACCACTACGCCACCAGCATTTCCCAACAGAATAATAATAATGGCAGTGATCACAGATTCTAAGTATTAGCTTTAATGCTTTCTGAATTATGACAATATTCATGAAAGGGGTCGTAAACTGCGAGAATCCGGCGATATCCAGGACTCACATTAGTCTACTGAACGGCCTTCCACCAGGGAGAACTTGGAGGTCACTTCCTCCAGGAGAGTACTTACAAGGCAGCTATCCCCCAGTGCATCCCGGCCTCACTGCCTGCGGGATCGAAGAGTGGCAGAGCCACCAGGGAGATGGTCGGAGCAATGGTCAGGGGGCCAATAAAGCGCATGAGAAAGCCGATGAGTCCTGAGAAGCCCACCAGCATCTGGACACAGGACGCCACCATGATGGTGCCCTGTAACTGAGGGAGAGGAGGGAGTGAGACACCTGCAAGCAGGACCAAGGGTCCTAGCTGAACCCACCACCACTGGTCCAGCTGTCGCAGCCCATACATGCCACTGGTCTCCCAGGTGTCTTTGTGTTCAGAAGCAGTGCAGGGACAAAGCTTGAAGCCCCAAGGAATGGAGGAGAGTTCTAGCTCACGCCACTCTTCAGTTCTCTTTCCAACTGTTTATGCGTTTTCGATTCTCTTGGACACTTTCACTTAGTGTGAAGCTTTTTAAGAAGTAGTCTTTGAATGTATTTATTGATCATCAACACGGCAGTGATGACATTAGCATCAGTCAGTAGTATATTGAATACGTTGCTACTTTGCTTTTCTGTGCTCTACTCTGTAATACAGATGCCGGCAAACTTTCTGTGCAAGGGACCAGATAATAAATATTTCAGGCTCGGTGGGCTATTCAGGTCATTTTACAACTTTTTTAGATAATATGTGAACAAATGAGGATGTATGTGTTCCAACAAAACTTTATTTACAGATGCTAAAATTTGAATTCCACATAACCTTAAGGTTTCATGAAATTTGTTTATTTAACTTCAGACACTTACCTGGTAGGCTGTACCAAAAGGGACAGTGGGCCAGACTGAGATCGTGGGCTGCAGTTTGGCAATCCCTGGTCCACTGGATAGAAATAAAACCTTTAACTTCCTACCCCAAATGCAATAACCTTAAAAGATTTTAACTTCTATCTCCATTCTTCTGTCTTCCGTGTTGCTGCTGTTCATTTGTTTATTTACCATTTTCTACTCTCCCATTCGTCATTATTTTGAATTTTACTATGTTTTCCTACAGTTAATGTTATTTGCTGCTGTTGGTATTAGGTGCTGTCTTAGTCCTCTAGTGCTGCTGCAACCGAAATACTGAAAGAGGATGGCTTTAACAAAGAGAAGTTCATTCACAGTCTAGGAGGTTACAAGTCCCAATTCAGGGCATCAGTTCCAGGTGAAGTCTTCCTCTGCTGGCTCTGGAGGAAAGTTCTTGACATCAATCCTCCCCCCAAACTGGGAGCTCCTGAGATTGCAAGGACACTGGCTCCCAAGGACACACTCTGCCCTGGGGACTGCTTCTTATGGTATGAGGTCCTCAGCTCTCTGCTTGCTTTCCTTTCCTTGTAGCCCACGAGATTGCCTCAAGGCACAATACAATCTTGCCTTACCAATAAACCCACTGTCCATCCTCCCTCATTAACACCATAGAGGCAGGATTTACAGCAAATATGAAAATCACACAGCAGAGAATCACGGCGTAGCCAAACTGTAACACACATTGTGGGGGGAACACACTTCAGTCCATGGCAGATGCCACTGAGTTGGTTCTGACTCTTAGCAACTTTATGTGTAACAGAATGAAGCATGGCATTTAGACTTACTTATATTTTTACTTTTCTGTTTCTTGGTTCACCTTTGCCTCTTTGCTACCACTCCTTTATTTAAGATTTAATTTCCTTTTTTCCTAAAGTTGTTTGTTTCAGTGAGAGTCTGTGACTGATAGGTTCTCTCAGTCTTTGTTTACCTGAAAAGACCTTTATTTTGCCATCAATCTTGTATAATATGGATATTTTCTCTTAGCTCTTTAAAAATATTATTCCATTGCCTTCTGGTCTCTGTTGTTCTTAGTGAGAAGGCTGTTAGAGGTCCAATTGCTATTCCTTTTGAAGGGAATTTCTCTCTCTGTCTCTCTTTTTGTTAAAATTTTGTCTTCATATTTGGTATTGTAGTTTCATTTTAGGGTGTCTGGCTGTGGGATTATTTTTTTCTACTTGCTGTACTTTCTTTTTCAATATGAGTATTCGTATCTTTCATCTATTGCAGAAACATATCAGTCACTAACTTTTTTGATATTGGTCTTTTCCATTTTTTCTATTATTCCCTTCAGGAATTAAATTAGATGCAACATTAGACTTCTCATTCTAGCTTCACATTTCTTAGCTCTCTTTTATACTTCTTACCTTTTTATCTCTCTGTCCTATATTCTGAATTATTTCCTTAGGTGTATCTTTCATATCATCATTCTCTCTTTTGCTGTGTTTAAATGCCGTTGAACCTATTCAACACATTTTAAAATTTCAATTATTATATATATTTTTAAAGTTCCACTTTCAAATCTGTTATTATTTTATCTTCTTACATATTATGGTTTCTACTTTTTCTTGGTTCTCTTTTATTATTCTAAACACATGTATTTTACATCCTCTTTCAAATTATGGTACTGTATCTTACCATTTGTGCTGATTCTCTGGTATATCATTTCCTTGTGTGAAACGATGAAATTTTTGTTTGTGAGCTCATCTTTAGTGAAGTTCTTTTTTCCAGTGGGTGTCTTTTGTGTCCTGGAATCTGGAAATTTCCCTAAAGAAAACTGTCTAACACCTTTTTCCACCATGAACCACAAAATTTTCCTTAACAGACCAATATTTAATGTCTCAGCTTGAGAATTCTTATGTCATATGTTCAGTTGGAGTTTTTGTTTCTCAGGCAAATCTATGTGTCAACAGTTACACAGCCCCTGAACAGAAAACAAAACTGCCTGTTGATTGTCTGGACTAGTTGTTGTTGTTGTTAGGTGCTGTCAAGTCTGTTCCGACTCACAGCAACCCTATGAACAACAGAAGGAAACAATGCCTGGTCTTGCGCCATGTCCACAATCGTTTTGATGCTTAAGCCCACTGTGTTAATCCATCTTGTTGACGGTCTTCCTCTTTTTTGCACACCCTCCACTCTACCAAGCATGATGTCCTTTTCCAGGGACTGATCTTTCCTGGCAAATGTCCAAAGTGTGTAAGACGCAGTCTTGCGGTCTTTCCTTCCAAGGAGCACTCTGGTTGTACTTCTTCCAGAACAGATCTGTTGGTTCCTTTGGCGGTCCATGGTACAGTCAACATTCTTCTCTAACACCACAATTCAGAGACATCAATTCTTCTTCTGTCTTCTTTGTTCATTGTCCAGCTTTTGCATGCATATGATGCAGTTGAAAATACCGTGGTTTGGGTCAGGCGCATTTTAGTCTTCAAGGTAACATCCTTACTTTTGAGTACTTTAAAGAGGTCCTTTGCGGCAGATTTTCCCAGTGCAATGCGTTGTTTGATTAAGCTTGTTAAATAAAGCCAAGTGCCGTCGAGTCGGATCCGACTCATAAAGTTTATTTTAAAAGGCTCAAATTCAAACTGTGGAAGAATGGGAGAGAAAAAAAAAAAAAAAGCTAAAGCTGTATTAGCAAACAGGTAGTAATATTGCTATGCATTTAGAAGTTTTATAGGAACGGGATCTTCTTGTGGTGTTTCCTCTGTCTTCAGTCATTTCTGGTGTTTCATAGACAGATGTCAATTATTACGGCAATGAGGTTCTGCGATTGCTGAGCATGGGCCATAAAGAGTTGTGACCTGGGCCCTGGTAGTCTCAGACTTGTTAGCATGACTCACAGGTAAATCTAGGAAACTGACCCTGTCTCTGTCCACAGCCCTGAATTCAGCAGTGTCCTTGGTCCAGTTCTGATCATTGCACTAGAGCCTCGTCATCATACTGGGCCATGTGAGGCTGTCCTTGTTCTGAAGAGGGCTCCCTGGCAGAGCTCCAGACCACAGGCAGTGCTGGTCCAGGTGTGGTGTCGAAGGTCAAGCTAGAGGGAGAAGGCTGGGCTTACTAATGATCTCAAGTGAAAACTAACCCTTTCCTGCTGCACCTCTACAACTGCTTACTACCCTGAGCCCAAGCCAGGTGAAGACAGTGGTGTCAGGGGGCTGCAGGGCTCCTGTCCCTAAGGGTGTGGCTGGTCTCCTTGCCAGCAAACCAGAGTGTGCTGACATCCTTCTGTGACCTTTAAGTAAGCAAACCCTAAAGCATGGCCAAATGTCACAGCTGCTTCCAAGCCGTCAGTTCTTTCCCTGATGACACAACTGAATGCAGCAGGATGTGGTTTCAGGAGATAATCACCAGTCGCAACCATCTAAAGTGGGACACTGAGCAGGCATACCAGTGCTGAGCCAGGTGGTCCTCCACATTGGTACACGTTCGATTCCTGGCCAATGCACCTCAAGTGCAATCACGACACATTCATCCGTGGAGACTTGCGTGTTGCTATCATGCTGGACAGGTTTCAGCAGAGCTTGTCGATTAAGACAAACTAGGAAGAAAGCCTGAAGATCTACTTCTGAAAATCAGTCAGTGAGAATCCTGTGGATCATGATAGTCCAACCTGAAATCTATCACGAGGATGGAGTAGAAGTGGGCAGCACTTCATTCTGTTGGGCATGGAGTCACCAGGAGTCACAGACTGACCCCACAGCAGCCATGGACCACTACTACGGCCATCTGTCAATATGGAGTGTGTGAATCTAAGAACTAAGAGTGCCAGGAAAGCTGTGCATTTTTGATAACTGCTGCTTCCATCATCATCATTAATCTCCATCACCCCATCACCATCATCACCCCCATCACCATCATCATCCCCACCACCACCACCACCACCATCACCCCCATCACCCCCATCACCCCATCACCCCATCACCCCCATCACCAACATCACCAACATCACCCCCATCACCCCATCACCCCATCACCCCCATCACCAACATCACCAACATCACCACCATCACCCCATCACCACCATCACCCGCATCACCTCCATCACCCCATCACCACCATCATCCCCAACACCATCATCACCACCATCACCACCATCACCCCATCACCCCCATCACCCCCATCACCTCCATCACCATCATCACCCCCATCACCACCATCACCACCATCACCATCATCACCCCCATCACCCCCAACACCATCATCACCCCCATCACCCCTAACACCATCATCACCACCATCACCCCATCACCCCCATTACCCCCATCACCATCATCACCACCATCACCACCATCACCCCCATCACCCCCATCACCCCATCACCCCCATCACCAACATCACCAACATCACCCCCATCGCCCCCATCACCCCCATCACCCCCATCACCACCACCACCACCATGATATAGTGTTCTCTCTCTCTCCTAACAGACTGGAGGTATCTTTAAAATCCAGCCTTGACTCCCCTGCCTCCCTTTTCATTATAAATTTTTATTTCTTTAATTGTATTTTAAGTAAAAATTTACAATTACAGTTTCTCACACAAACACTTACACACATTTTGCCATGTGACCCTAGCTACTCCCCCTGCACTGTGACAGCATACTCTTCCTTTCCACCCCACACTTCCTGTGTCTCCCTCTTGCCTCCAAACAGGAGCTGCCCAGTGAGTCTCCTGTGTCTGCCTGAGCCAAGAAGCACACTCTTCACCAATATCATTTTATGTCTTCTACTCCAGTCCACCCTTTGTCTGAGGACTTGGCTTCTGGTTGACTCATTACCCTTTGTATTCCTGACACTTCACACAAAGATTTGCCCCTGTTAGGAAGTCAACATCTAATGACTGATGAATTAATATAAAGCAGGAAGACTGCCCTCTGCTCTCCCTGCCTCTGGAATGGCTGGGAGACACTGAGCTCTTCTTTCTTGAAATATGTAAGTGTGCTTCCAAGTAAATCTATTCTCATGCACCATCCCTTCACCCTACTGGCCTTAATCTTCCTCTTGCTTGTCATTCTGTTTTGTTTTCTTGTGTTACTTACCACTCTGAAACTTTCCTTTTCTAGCTACTCACTGGTGTGTTTCTGCCAGCACACACACACTACAATACTACTAGCTCTGTGAGGGCAGGCTCATCACCTGTCTGAGCTACAGCAGCCTCTCAGAGCCCAGGACCTGCCTGGTAGGGAGGACAGCAGCTCTCAAGCAAATGAATAAGCTCAGGGCACCCTCAGAAGCTCCCCACCCCTTCTCCCTCACCCTGTTACCTCTCGGATCCTCATTTGCCACTCCTCTATGAACTCGGGAGAGTTAGTGTCCACCAGGCTGGCATTGGACGTCCACTCTGGGCACTTCCAGGCAGGAAGTGAGAGCATGGCCAGGGAGGGTGCCACAAAAGCAAATGTCCCTCCCTGGAGAATAGGCAGCCTGGAAGGGAAGAGTTCAATCAGTCACCTTGTGGTCCCCTGGCAGCAAGAGGACCCAAGAGGTCCCCCAATCCCAAGTTCTAGCTCAGTTTAGCGACACCTCATGGTCCCTGTGGTTCTCAGTGTGCACAGGGCTTCTGTCAGGCTCTGTGTCAGACCAGTGAACCCTGTCCGTGTTGAACAGGTAGGATGGGTGGGGTGCGGAGACATCTGGACCCCTAGTCGGTGGTGAGGAGAAAGCTGAGTGCTTGGAACTAGTTGGAAGACAGCACAAAACTCAACAAATATGCTGGGTGGGTGTGATCCTCTACCTGCATCTCAGATCGTCCCACCCATACCCAAGGATGGAGTGCAGCTCACACCCGGGCAGGTCTCTGTCTTGTGTTCCCTGTGGCTACTGCCCTGTTGTGAAGAGGTCTATGGCTCAAAAGCTGAGCTGTCAGACTCCTTTACAGATGAAAGCAGTCCCAGATCTCTACTTCAGACCCCCTCTTATTGCAAGCATGGAGTGAGTTTGCAGCCAGTCATCAGAGCAGCCCCCTGCCCGGGCCCCTCTCACTCTAGCCTCTCTGAAAGTTCTAGTAGTCACTTCCCTTTGTGATAAACATAGTCTGGTAAGTTCAACAGCTTTCTCTTTCTAGGAGGTCAGAGGCCATGAAGGCTAACCTAGTGTGCCTGCTCTGGACATCAGCATGGGGGAGGCAAGGGTGGGGGACAGCAACTGTGATTGTATTTGTCACTATAGTTCACCCAATTCAGGCTTTCTCCCTTAACACTAGAGAGTTCTTTGAAACACAGGACTTCATAAAAACAGCATGAAGGATTAGTCTTCAGAATGACTAGGCACACCACATGAAATGAATTTGAAACCTGTGGGAGCAGGACCTTGACAGGAGTGCCTTGTTTTTCCAGGTCTCACAAATTTTCCACCTTTGACAGTGTACAGACTACTTTTCTATCACTCTGCATTAAAAATCCTATCTCATAAACACCCAGTGAGTTTTCCTTCTCTAACAGGTTTCTGATTTACACAGGTTCCAGCTTTTCCAGCTTTTGCTGTATAAAGTTTATGCAGTTTTTCTAAGAAGTTTGTCTGCATCCTATATTAGTGAGTGGCACCTGGAGTTTTAAAAGCCAGCAAGCTGCCATCTAAGGAACATCAACTGGTCCCAATCCGAAACCTGCAGCAGAAGAAAACCAAGAACATCAAAGACATGAGGAAAATATGAACAGGAGACAGAAGGGTCCACATGATGGGGAGACTACACGAACATGAGACCAGAAGAACTAGATGGTGCCCAGCCACCACCAAAGACTGTCCTGACAAGACACATAATGTAGAGCCCCTGGCAAAACACGAGAAAAAGGTGAGTGCAGATCTAGAGTTCTTTTAAAAGACCAGACTTGATGGTCTGACAACTTGGAGGGTCCCCTGAGAACACGGCTCCTGGGCTCACTGCTAGTCCAGAGTTGAAATCAGTACTGAGGCCAACACTTCAGACAAAGATTAGACTGGACTATGGCACACAGAGTGATACAGGTAGCACATATACTTCATGGTTTAATATATATATGAGATTGTCCAACTGGTTTCTCTCCAGAGGCAAGAATGGAGCGTGGAGATAGGTGGACAAGTGTTGGTAAGGTGGATACTGGAAGTACAGGGTACAATGGAAGACTGCTGTCACAAAGTGAGGAGAGCAGATAGAGTTGCATAGAGGCGGGTGCTCGGGGTTTTATATGGCAAATTGACTTGGACTGTAAACTTTCACTTAATCACAATAAAAATAAAATTAAAAAAAAAAATGCCGATCAAAGATTTGCTGCCTTCATGGCCTTTGTACCCTAAATAGCATCAGCACCATCTGGGCTTCACTCCAGGTAAGTTAAAATGAACTCTCTGTTAAATGTTAAACAAAGAAGGACGTTCAACATAGAGCTGCCCCATGGCACAGCAATTCCACTTACAGACATCCACCCTAGAGAACGGAAAAGGGAGATTCAGACACTTACTCGCACTTCAGTTTCATCATAACACTATTACAATAGCCAAAAGGCAGAAACAGCCCAAGTGCCCATCAACAGATGAACGGATTAAAAAAAAAAAAAAAAAGGCATACATATACAATAGAATATTATGTAGCCATAAAAATGAACTAAGTTTTGGAGGAATCTTGAAAATATTATGCTAAGTAGAAGAAGTTAAACACCAAAGTACAAATATTGTATGATTCCACTTATGTGAAATATCCAGAATTGGCAAATGGATAGACAGAAAGTAGAAAAGAGGTTACTAGGGGCTGAGAGAATAGAAGGATAGTGAGTGATTGCTTAATAGGCATGGAGTTTCTGTTTGGTGATAAAAGCATTCTGGAAATGGATAGCAGTGATGGTTACACAGCATTGTGAATGTACCTAATGCCACTGAACTGTACACTTAATTCTATTCTAATCTTTTAAATAAAAAAAAAGTTACTAAGATATACTTTCTGTGGTATCTAGAATGTTTCTTAGAGGCAGGAATGGCAAGACATTGTCTCAGGTACTTTGCACATGTTACCACAAGGGATCAGTCCCTGGAGAAGGACATCATGCTTGGTAAAGTAGCCAAGCCAAGTAGACAGTCATCAAAGAAGAGAAAGACACTCAGTGAGATGGATAGACACAGCGGCTTTAATACTGGACTCAAACATAGGCAGAAAGAAGCCTCCTTAAGCCTGCACTAGACTGCTTTCCTAGACTCAGAGTGGAAACAATTTAAAAAACTGGGAGAAGGAGGGAAAAAAAAATCTGCCAGCTCCCCTGAGCTAGAAATACAGGGTGGAAATAGCTCCTTCACCTAGAATCAGATATAAGAGGACATGCCATCCTCAAAGACACTCAGGAATGGCTGTTAGACCCCTGCTTTTCTCAGCACCTGCAGCCAGATACCTCTGCCTATACCAATCACCCCTGGCTATCTAGGACAGTGGAGGAGATCACCATATACACTTGGTGACTGACTACCTGGATACCTAAGCTTAATCCATACAAGAAAAAGAAAAGGACTCCCAGGTTCATACATCTAGTAACAACTCTAGCCATCTAGCAGCAGAATGTTAGAGCTTTAACGGCACCAATAACGAAACTAGCACCCGTGACCAGCCTATTTGGACATTTCTAAAAAAACAAGAAACTGGAGCACAGTAAGGAAACATAAAATAAATAAATTCAACAACTCACTCAAGGCCTAGAGAATAATAGTCCATGTCAAATCACTTAAAAAGGCAGACCACAATGGCTTCAGAAAGCTCCAAAAACAAAGAATCAGGAGATTTTCCAAATGAAGAACACTTTCTGGAATTATTGGAGTTAGAATACAAAAAATTAACATTTAGAACTCTTCAGGAGACCAGGAAGGAGATGAGAAAAAACGCAGCACAGTATAACGACAAACTGAACAGCCTTCAAGAAAATATAGATAGGCAGGAATTACACATTCAGAAAATTAATAATAAAATTACAGAATTAAACAATTCAATATAAAGTCAAAGATGCATAATTGAGGCAACAGAAGGCTGCATTATTGAGACTGCAGATAAGGTACATGACACCAACATATTTGAGGGAAGAGCAGATAAAAGAATTCTAAAAAAATCAAGAAACATCAAGAACTATGTGTGACTCTATCAAGAGGAATAATCTACAAGTGATTGGAGTACTAGAATGGGGGAGAGAACAGAAAATACAGAGAACCGTCAAACATTTTTTTGACGCAAAACTTCCTTAATATTGTGAAAGATAAGAAGATACATATCCAAGATGTTCATTCAACTCTACACAAGGTAGATCCCACAAGTAGACACCAAGGCAAATTATAATCAAATGTGCCAAAACTAAAGATAAGGAGATAATTTTAAAGGGGGCTAGGGATAAACAAAAAAGTAACCTACAAAAGAGAATCAATAAGACTAAGCTTGAACTACTGAGCAGGAACCATCCAAGCAAGAAGTAAATGGGATGACATATACAAAACCTTGAAGAAACATAGTTGCCAGCCAAGAATTGCATATCCAGCAAAACTGTCTCTGAGATATGATGGTGGAATTATGACATTTCCAAACAAACACAAATTTAGGGAATTTTAAAAAAACCAAATCAAAATTACAAGAAGTCTTACAGGGTGTTCTTTGGTTAGAACATCAGAAACATCAGGTAACAACCCAAGATTGGAATGGAGAACAGAACAACTGGATATCAACCCAAACAGAGAAATTACAAAATAAATCAAAGGCAAAATACAGAAAATAGGGAAAAAGAGATGTCATTAAACATTACAGCAAAAGAGATGGACTTAAAGGAAAATACAGTCATAGATTTTTCATATGGAAGGACGTCAAGGTGATACAAAAAATTAAAGACTGGCTTAGATTTAGAAAAATTTAGAAAAATAGAGGTAAATATTAAGGTAACCACAAAGGAAACTATCAATCCCATGCAGCAAAAAAAAAACAAAAAAAACAAAAAAAACAAACCAAGAAGTTACAGCAAATATAAAACCACTAACACTGAAAAAGATAAAAAGAAAACACATGAACAAAAAAGAGTCAGCACAGAAAATTAAATGGAACAAAAGATTGTTACAACTCACAAAAAAAAAAATCAAAATGACATAATTAATTCATATTTATCAATAATCAATCACACTGAACGTAAATGGATTAAAAGAACCAACGAAGAGACAAAGAATGGCAGTTGGATTAAAAAAACATCATCTCCACATCAGCTTGAGACTAGAAGAACCAGATGGTACCCAGCCACCACCAAAGATAGCCCTGATACGGGACACAATGTAGAGTCCCTGACGTAGCATAAGAAAAAGAGGTGTGCAGATCAAGAACTCTATTAAAAAACCAGAATTAATGGTCCAACAACCTGAAGGGTCCACTAAGAACATGACCTCCAGACTTGCTGCTAGCCCAGAGGTGAAACCAGTATTGAAACCAACACTTCAAAGAATGGTCTGGACTTGGGGATACAGAGTGATGCATGTAGTGGGTGTACTTTGTGGTTTAATATACATATGAAGCTGTCCTACTGGTTTCTTTTTAGAGGGGAGAGGAGAGGATGGAAAGGAGGGGACAAGTGTTGGTTGAGTGGATACTGGAAGTAAACAGTGAAAAAGAAGAGCATGCTGTCACAAGGTGAGGGGAGTAGATAGGGTTGCAGAGAGGCTGGTACTCAGGGTTTTATATGGGAAATTGACTTCGCATGTAAACTTTCACTTAATACCAATTTAAAAAAAAAGAAGATCTCTCTATATGCTACGTTCAGGAGACACACCTTAAAGACACAAACAAACTATAACTCAAAGGATGGGAAAAAAATGTATCAAGCTAGCAACATTCAAAAAAAAGCAAGAATGGCAATATGAATCTCTGATAAAATAGACTCTAAGGTAAAATCCAATACACTGGAGAGCCAGAGCCAGCCAAGTGCCATCAAGTCTAATCTGACTGATGGCGACACTGGATGAGGAAAGACATTATATAATGATTATAGAGTCAATATTCCAGGAGGACACAACCATGTTAAATATCTATGCATCCAATAACAGGGCTCCAAAATACATGAAACCAACTATTAACTGCATTGAAAACAGGCAGTACCATAATAACAGTAGGAGACTTCAACACTCCACTTTCAGTGAAGGACAGAACATCCAGAAAAATGCTCAATAAAGGCAGAGAAAATCAAAATGCCACAGTCAACCAATTTGATCTCATAGACATAGATAGAACACCCCACCCAGCAACAGCCTAGTATACTTTCTTTTCCAGTGCACATGGAATAGTCTCCAAAACTGACCTCATATTAAGCAATCCTTAACAAAATTCAAAGCACTGAAACATGACACAGCATTTTTTCAGATCATAAAGCTGCAAAAGTTGAAATCAATTAACAAAAAAAGGAAAGAAAAACAATCAAACACATGGAAACTGAACAACACCTTGCTCAAAAACAGCTGCATTACAGAAGAAATCAAGGACAGGATAAAGAAATCTGCAGAATCAAAGGAGAATGACAACACAAACTACCAGAACATTTGGGACACAATAAAAGCAGTACTCAGAGGTCAATTTATCTCAATAAATGCACACATCCAATAAGAGGAAAGTGTTAACCCTACAACTCAAGCAAGAAGAAAGAGAATAGCAAAAGAACCCCTCAGGCCCCAGAAGAAAGCAAATAATAAAATTTTAGAGCAGAACTAAATAAATTAGAGAATAGAAAAGCAACTGAAAGAGTTAACAAGGCCAAGAGCTGGTTCTTTGAAAAGATCAACAAAATTGATAAACCACTGGCCAAACTGACAAAACAAAAACAGGAGAAGAAGCAAATAACTTGAATAAGAAATGAGATGGGTGATATCACAACAGACCCAACTGAAATTAATAAAATCATAACAAAGTACTATGGAAAATTGTACTTTAACAAATTTGAAAACTTAAAGAAAATGTACAAATTTCTAGAAACATATTACCTACTACACTAACACAAATGTAGAGCAACTGAATGCACCCATACAAAAGAAGAGATTACAAAAAAAAAACAAAAACCCAATGCCATTGAGTTGGTTGTGACTCACAGTGACCCTACAGGTCAGAGTGGAATTGCCTCATTGAGTTTCCAAGGAGTGCTTGGTGGATTTGATTTGCCAACCTTCCAGTTAGCAGACAGCACTTAACCATTATGCCACCATGGTTTTCAAGAAGAGATTGAAAAGACAATTTTTAAAACTCCCAACAACAACAAAAAGCCCTGGCCCTGACAGCTTCACTAGGGAATTCTACCAAACTTTTAGAGACGAGTTAATACCATTATTACTAAAGGTGTTTCAGAGCATAGCAAAGGATGGAATACTGCCATATTCATTCTGCAAAGCCAGCATAATTCTGCTAACAAAAACAGGTGAACACGCCACACAAAAAGGAAAATCACACTCCAGTGTATCTCATGAATTTCTATGCAAAATCCTCAACAACGTAGTAAAAAAAAAATTCACCATGACTAAGCGGGATTCCTAGAAGGAAGCACAAATGGTTCAACATTAGAAAAACAATCAATATAATCAATGACATAAAAAGATATAAGAAACATTTTATCAATTAATGCAGAAAAGGCATTTGACAAAGTCCAATACCCATTCATGTTAAAAATTCTCAGAAAAATACGAATAGAAGGGAAATTTCTCAATATAATTAAAGGAATTCATACAAATGCAACGTACAACATCATCCTAAATGGAGAGTCTGAAAACATCCCCTTGAGAACAGCAACCAGAGAAGGATGCCCTTTATCACCACTTTTATTCAACATTGTGCTGGAAGTTCTACCCAGAGGAATCAGGTAAGATAAAGAAATAAACAGCATCCAAATGGGTAAGGAAGAAGTCGAAGTATCTCTTTTTATACATAAAATCCCTTTAGGAATCCACAAAAAACAAAAAACCCATTAGAACTAACAGAAGAGTTCAACAAACTATCAGCACACAGATAATCAACCAAATCGGCTGGATTAATTTACACCAACAAGGAGACCATCAAAGAGTAAATTAACAAATCTATACCATTTAAAATACTTCCCAGGAGAGTCCAACCTGACTCAATGGCAGTGGGTTTGGTGGTTTTGGAGGAATAAATCTAACCAGAGATGTAAAAGACCTATACAAAGAAAATTACAAGATTTTCCTGCAAGAAACCAAAGGAGACCTACTTAACTAGAGAAACTTACCTTGCTCATGGACAGGAAAACTTAACATTGTGAAAATGTCTATTCTACCCAAAGTGATCATCCCATAGATACAATGCAATCCCAATACAAATTCCAGTGTCATTTTTTAATGAGATGGAGAAACAAATCACCAACTTCATACCTAAAGGCAAGAAACAGCAGATAAGAAAAGGATTACTGAAAAAGAACAAAGTGGGAGGCCTCACACAACCTGATTTTAGAACCTATTACACTGCCATGGTAGTTGAAACAGCCTAATTACTCATACAAAAACAGATACACAGGTCAGTGGAAGAGCACTGAGAATCCAGACACAAAATCATTCATCTATGAGTAGCTGATATTTGACATAGGGCCAAAGTCTGTAAACTGGGGAAAGGCATTCTCTTTAACAAATGATGTTGGGATAATTGGATATCAATCTGCCAAAAAACTGAAACAAAACCCATATCTCACACCATGCAAAAAAACTAACACAAAATGGATCAAAGACCTAAATATCAAATCTAAAACAATAAAGATCATGAAAGAAAAATAGGGACAACACTGGGAGCCTAATACATGGCATGAACAGACTACAAAACATTTCTAACAGTGCACAAACACCAGAAGAGACAAAAGAGAACTAAGAACTCCTAAAAACCAAAACTTATGCTCATCCAAAGGCTTTACCAAAAGTGTAAAAGGACAACCTACAGATTGGGAACAATCTTTTTTGGCTACCACAAATGTGATAAGCATCTAATCTCCATAATCTACAAGAGACTGCAAAACCTAGAGAAAAAGACAAATGACCCAATTAAAAAATGGGCAAATGATATGAACAGCCTCTTCATCAAAGAAGACATTCAAGCTGCTAACAGATACATGAGGAAATGCTCAGGATCATTAGCCATTACAGAAACCCACATCAAAACTATGAGATACCATCTCACCCCCAAAAGGCCAGCATTAATCCAAAAAAAACACAAAATAATAAATGTTGGGGAGGTTGTGGAGAGACTGAAACACTTATATGCTGCTGGCAGAATGTACAATGGTACGACCACTTTGGAAATTGATTTGGTGCTTTCTTAAAAAGCTGGAAATACCACATGTTCCAGCAATCCCACTTCTTGGCATGTATCCTAGACAAATTAGGGCTGTCATACAAATAGATACAGGAACACCACTGTTTATTGTAGTGCTAGCGACTCAATGGCATTGGGTATTATTATTTTTTTTAATCTCCTCTTTTGTTATGGGTGTAGTCAGTTGCTCTACAAATACAACATAGAGTCCCTCATGTAGCAGGAGAAAAATGGATGTGCAGAACCAGAACTCCATTAAAAAACCAGATCTGATGGTCCAGCAGACTGGAGGGTTCCCAAAAGACATGGCCTCTGGACTCTCTGTTAGCCTAGAGCTGAAACCAGTCCCAAAGCCAACTCTTCAGACAAAGATCAGATAGAATTACAAGACACAAAATGATCGTGGTGAAGTATGTGCTTCTTGGTTTAACTGTACACATGAGGCTAACTGAACAGTCCCTGTCTAGAGGTGAAATGAGAGGGTGGAGGAAGACAGGAGCTGGTTGAATGGCCATGGGAAATACAGGGTGGAAAGGAGGAGTGTGTTGTCACAGGGTGGGGAGAACAGCTAGAGTTACATAGCAGTGTGTGTGTGTGTGTGTGTGTGTGTGTAAGTTTTAGCACTGACTTGGATTTAAGCTTTCACTTAAACCTCCATAAAATATTAGAAAGAAAGGAAGGAAGGAAGGAAAGAAAGAAGGAGGAAGGAAGGAAGGAAAGAAGGAGAGAGGAAGGAAAGAAAGAGGGAAGAAGGAAGGGAGGAAGGGAGGGATGGAGGGAGGGAGGGAAGAATGAAGGAAAGAAGCAAAGAAGCAAGGAAGAAAGGAACCACCCTAGAAGTGAGAGGGCAGGACCTGATCACCACCAAGAAAGAAGAACATGGAACGAGGAAACTGAGAAGACAGAGCGCTATTACACTGGAGACAGCGTGAAGCAGGGGTGCAGGAATGGAGACAGCAGAACCAGGAGACCAGTATGAGATGGCGCAGCCCACAGAGCCATAAAGCTGAGTGCCTTCCAGCAGAAGGCTGGCTGGCAGAGGAGGGTGCCCACAGAAGTTGGAGTAGCTGGGTTAGCTGACCCACAAAGCTAGAGCTAAGTGCTTTCTGCCCAAGTGGGGTGACTTCGGGCATTTATCTGCAGGCGTAAAAGAGCTTTGTAACACTTGTGAGAGCACAGGCTGAGGACAGAGACAGAGACATGACTGCAATTACGACCGAGAAGAAGCTGTCCTGATGGAAGAATTGCATCCTGAGTGTTCCCGAACCAGAATTGTCCCTGTTCCTGCCCTAATAAATCCCATAATTGTGAGTATGGTCTGAGAGCTCTGTATGGCTACTGTAATGTGGCACTGCACTCACCAGAGAAGCACAGGGTGCCGTGAAAGGGACTGTTGATGTCAGAATTGGTAAAGATGGCAGACAGAAGAGACTTGTCTGACCTCTACCTCATAGGAATCAGCTTTGGGCTGTTGATTTTGATTCTCCTTCCCCCTTGTGGAGTTAACCCACCAGCCCACTGCTATCAAGTCGATTCCGACTCATAGCGACCCTACAGAACACAGCAGAACTGCTCCATCGAGTTTCTAAGGAGTGCCCGGTGGATTCAAACTGTCAACCTTTTGGTTAGCAGTTGTAGCACTTAACCACTATGCCACCAGAGTTTCAGAGGTCAAATGCCTCTACCATGCCATTGTGATACATAGATGAACATAAAGGACTTGATGTTAGAAAAAAAGCAATTCCACCAACTATACTGATGTTTCACAGATCCCAGAGCACATCTCATTCACAGAACAGCTACTGTCTTGTCTACCCAGAACAGCACTCCCCTTATTCCCTTCAGGGGAATCCTTCCTAAGTGGGAATTGCCATATTCATTGCCCTGGTTAGTCAGGGCAGGTCAGCCCATCAGAACCCTTTTCTGGCATTTAAATGTAAGACTAGGGAGAGAAGTTCTCAATTGTGTTGGGTGGTATCTGAAGATCAGCAGAAGCCCTGCCTGTAGACAATGGGGAAGCCAGTCTGCAAGACCATCCCACCCTTAGACCAGAGAAAACCCCTCAACCTCACTCTTATCTTGGTGCCTTAGTGGCTCCCTATCTAGCCTCCTCTGGGCAGGAGTTCACAGGGCCAAGGAGACTTGCCCATCTTGTGTCTCTTGCCTCGTTCAGTCCCAAGAACTCCTGCCCAAGTGATCCAGAGCCTCTTCCAGACAGCTTTCTCAGAGCGTCTGTCCCGCCAATAGCAGACTAGGACGCAGGTGTGCACACCCCAGGCTAAGAGGCAGGAAGCTGCAAAGGAATCTGAGGGGGAGTCTGCTGAGAGTGGGGATGAAACTGGATATGCAAGTTGGGGTGTCCAATACACGAATGCGAGACCATTTGTAATTTGGAGCAGAGCTGGAGTTGGGAACAGCAGGGCAAGGCCACAGGCTGGGGACCTGCTCCTCTCCCATGACAGACACCAGGTCCTAAAGCAGAACTCCAAAGAGTCAGAGTCCAAATTCAATCTTGCCCTTCCAGGGAGGCTGATTAGAGTATATTTTATTTAAGAGTTTGTAATCTTGGTTTCTCCCTCGGTGGTGCAAAGAGTTAAGTCACCCAGCTGCTAAATGGAACACTGGAAGTTCAAGTCCATCCAGAGGTGGCTAAGAAGAAAGTTCTGGCAATCCGCTTCCAAAAAAATCAGTCACTGAAACCCCTATGGATCCTGCACACCAACGTTCATTACAGCACTGTTCATAAGAAGCAAACGTGGAAACAGCCTAAGAGTCCACCAGCAGAGCAACAGATAAACAGATGTGCTGGTGACATGCAATGGGATGTTGCTCAGTCATGGAGGAAGGAAGTCCCAACACATAGCTCTGCTCAGGCGAGTCTCGAAACCATCATGCTGAGAGTAAGAAGTGAGGTGCAAAGGGCCAAATACTGCATAATCTCACTTATATGAAACAAGCAAATATATAAACCAGAGACTATTACTGGTTACAGGGAGGAGGTGGAAGGGGACATTTTTGCTTAGGGAATACTGAGTTTCCATTAATGGTGGTGGAATAATCTGCAAAAGGATAGTGGTAATAGTTGCACAGTCTCACTGAATCAGACATGTAGAAATTACTGAGATGGTGAATGTCCTGTTATACGTATTTTCACCATCAAAACAAAAGAAAAATCCTGCGGAGCCAGTTCTACTCAAACACACACGGGGCCACCATTCAATCAGCGGTATTTCCTTTGTTCTAGTAACCTCATACTACTATAATACAAATGCCACAAGTGGACAGTTTTACCAACGAAACAGAAATTATTCTCTCACATTCTAGGGCAATAGAAGTCCAAATTTAGGGTGCTGACTCCAGGGGAAGACTTTCTCTCTCTATTGGCTCTGGGGGAAGGTCCTTGTCATCAGTCATCCCCTGATCTAGGAGATTCTCAGTGTAGAGACCCTGAGTCCAAAAGACTCACAATCTGGTTCTAATTTCTTGGTGGTCCCAAGTTCTTCTGTCTCTCTGCTAGTTTCCCTCTTCTGTATCTCAAGAGACTGACTTAAGACACAACCTAATTTTGTAGATTGAGTCCTGCCTCAGTAAGTTAGCTGCCTCTAATCCTACCTCCTTAATATCAAAGACATAGGATTTACAGGATATAGGAAAATCACAACAGATGACAAAATGATGGACAGTCACACAATACTGGGAGTCACAGTCTACCCAAGTTGACATGTATTTTGGGCAGACACAATTCAATCCATGACACTTGGTGTGATGGGTAATGTTGAATGTCAGCTTGGCTAAGCTGCGATTGCCAGTGGTTTGGCAGATACTACTAATCACTTTCTCTTGAGTGATCTGCTTTGCACAACCAGCAGTTAGAAGGAGAGTTTCTTTGGGGGTGTGGCCTGCCTCCAGAACCTTATTGGATGTTCTGGCAGATCTCACTCTCTCTCTCCGTCTATCCTGCACTTTCCTTGCTGACCAGCTCCAGTTCTTGAGACAGAAGCCTGCAGAAGTCTCTAGCCTGCCACCTGACTGCAGGTTTGGGGTCCATCAGCCCCTCCCCTGCAACCACGTCAGGCAGCAGAGGCCTCCAACCAGCCACTTGGCCCACAGATTTGGGACTTCTCAGGCCCCACAATTGCACACGCCATTTTCTCACCACCGGGTGAGCCATTTCCTTCAAGACAATGTCTCTCTATATTTGTATGTGTTTTGCTTGTTTTACTGTTTCAATGTTCATGACAGGTGGCATAATTTTCAACATTTAGGCACAGAGAGTGTGACTCTCCATTTTGCACTCTTTCCGTAAGCCTGAGCAGAGATGAGAGACAGAGGGAGGCTCCTGGTCACATTAGAATTTCTGGTCATCCTGTTCCTGACACACAGATGTGCCCTGCCCTCCTCTAGGTTTGATCTTACAAGTTAATTAATAAAGAACACATTTTTTTGTCTAAGCTAATTACTGTCAATCAAGAATCCGCCTCTTGTTGGTTTTAAGTTCTGGAACTTAAAAGTAAGTTCTGGAACTAGGAATTGAGCTCAGTCTCTGATCCCTAATTTCATGTCCACTCTATTATGCCACACCTGCTTTCTACCATCTGTCCAGCTATGAGCCAAGCACACCTTGCCGCTACCCTGGCAGGTGGTAGAAGTGGTGGTTCAGTGACAGAATTTTTGCCTTCCATGTGGGAGACCTGAGTCTGATTTCCAGCTATCTTAGGCTGCTTTCTTTCAAGAAACAAAACCAGTAAAGCAAGTAAATGTATAAAAAAATCAAAAACCCATTGCCGTAGAGCCAACGCCAACTCATAGTGACCCCATGCAACGCAGAAGAACGGCCCATAGAGTTTCCAAGGAGCACCTGGTAGACTTGAACTGTTGACTTTTTGGTTCGGATCTGACTCGATGGCACTTGACTTTTTCTTTTGGTTAGCAGACATGGCACTTAACCACTAAGCCATACATAGAGAGATTTACATCACGGGAATGGCTCACACATTTATAGAGCTGGAATGTCCCGAGTCTGTGGATTAGGTGGAGGTGTCTCCTGATTCATGTAGTCACAGGGCTGGAAAATCTGAGATCAGCAGGTCAGAGAGCAGGGCTCTTGTTCAGGGGCTATGAGAAGAGATGGATTCCAAAATTGTCAGGCAAGACCACAGGGAAGGTGCTAGCTCAGGTCCCAAGAACCAGAGGTCAGATGAGCAGGGGCCAGCTGCAAGATCTAGTGCAAGCAAAGGCCCATGAGCCCTGCCAGAATGGCCACTTACATTCAATGCAGGACACACACCTGAGGAAACTCCCTTTCAGCAGATCCCTTCATGGAAGGTGATCACAACATCATATGACTGGCACACCACTGAGAATCATGGTCCAGTCGACACTCAACTTTTAACCATCAGACCAGCCAATGTATCTCATGTGGTACACCGTGTAGAACTTAGACATGGACCTCGTATCTACCCATGTCAGCGGAGGCTTGTGTGCTGTTATGACGCTGAATAGTTTCATTGGAACTTTCTGAAGAATTTGGACTAGGAAGAAATGTGTGCTAATCCACTTCAGAAAATCAGCCAGTGACACCGTATGGGTCACAATGGTCCAGTCCACAACCCATCAATGGGATGGCACAGGACCGGGCAGCATTTTATCCCACTGTACATGCAGTTGTCATGATTTGGTGCCTGACTTGATGGTGGGTCACAACAACAACCACACTAGCAGGGAAAAGACTTCACCCACCTGACTCCTAAGAACACTTGCAGAAGAGTGCAGATGCCAGAGACAAAGAAGATGGTGCTGATGAGGTAGCTCTGGGTCAGGGGGTCATGCTGCAGGCACAGGTCCTTGGCCAGGATGAGTGGCACGGCCACAAGCCCCCCCAGGGCTGTGAGGAAGTGCTGTGGACAGAGCAAAGGAAGAGGAGGACATGGAGACACTGTGCCATCTGCTGACCCTCAGGTCCACCCTTCTTCCCTCCACAGGCCGTCTGCCCTGACTGAGACACAGCAAGGGAAGCAGCAGCAGGTAGGAGGGCCAGCAGCAAGAAGCAGGAGCCCTACTGTCTTGGGCAAGAAACCAAGGGGGGATCTAGCAGAAGAGGATGTGACAGGAACCCACTGGTTTGGGGTCTTAAGAAGAAGAATGCGGTAAAAACTCAAAACCAGTGTCTGACCCGTGGTGACCCAGAACAAGGTGACAGACTCATTATTAAAACAAGGCAGGTGGTGAGGGTCATACCACCGACAAGGGAGACCTCAGCATCGGCTTCGAGCTATAGTTAAGGCTGTTTGAATTTCCCTGGAAGGACAAGGTTCAACCCAGAACTTAGGGCAGGGCTGAATTCATAGCAGGTGACTAACCATAAAATCAAAAACCAAACCTACTGGCATCAACTCAATGCCAACTCATAGTGACCCTGTAAGACAGAGCAGAACTGACTCATAGAGTTTCCAAAGAGTGCCTGGTAGATTTGAACTGCCAACCTTTTGATTAGCAGATGTATTACTTAACCACTAGACCACCAGGGTTTTCAACTACAAAGGGGTAGATTAGATAGAAATAGATTAATGACAGATGACAGACCAATGATGGATAGATAGATGGTTAGATGGATGTGTGGATGCATGGATGGATGGGTAAATGGATGGATATGTGGATGGATGGATGGGTAGGTGGATGGATAGATAGATGGATGGATGGACGGACGGACAAACGGACGGACGGACAGATGGATGTGCGGATGCATGGATGGATGTGTGGATACGCGGATGGGAGCATGGTTGGTAGCATGGATGGGTGGATGGATGGATGGATGTGTGAACACGTGGATAGAAGCATAGATGGGTGAATCGGTGGATGGATGGATAGACAGATGGATGGATGGACAGGTGGGTAGATATGTAGGTAGGTAGATGGATAGGTAGATAATAGATAGGCAGGGACTGGTTAACCAGTCATGATTGGTCTACCCAGGGAATGTTCTAGAACAGTCTGACTGTACAGTCAGCACTGGTCTCTGGAGGTGGAGTGAAGCGGGAATGAGATGTGGAAACTGAAGGGAGAAGACTTGAAACTCCCACTGAAAGGTATAAGCCCCCAACTTTTTGTTCTTTCTTTGGTTTACCCAGAAGTTTCAATAAACAAGCTATAGTCAACTACAGGTTGACATCTTTTTACAGACGAGAACACAGTAAAAAGTTTTTAGATAAGAAATGTCTATCTTTGTAGGGGCACTTGGACAATCTTGTCCTCATGCATACGTCTTCTTGTTATAAACAACTTAAGCAATTTCAGAGTCTCTTAGACTGGCCACCAGTTCAGTCAACACAGTCCACAATATTTTGTCAGCCAAGAATCCATTAGTTTTTTTTTCCCCCCATCTTGTATCAGGCCCTAGGGAGTCCTGGTGATGCAGGTTAAAGCACTCAGTTATTAACCAAAAGTTTGGCTGTTCAAACCCACCAGTGATTTCTAGGAAGAAAGATACGGCATGCTGCTTCCATAAAGATTATAGCTTTAGAAACTTTATGGGACAGGTCTACTCTCTAGCCCATAGGGTCACAATTAGTCAGAATCATTTCAATAGCAAGGGATTTTGTTGTTTGGGTTTCATCTTCCTTTGTGAGGATCCCTACTGGCACGGTGAGTAAGTGCTCTCTTCTTAACCAAAAGGTTAGTAGTCTCAACCCATCAGCCAGCTGCTCCACAGGAAGAACATGGGGTAGCCTGCTCCTATGACTATTTAAGGCTTTAGAAACCCCATAGGGGCAGTTCTACTCTGTCCCTAGGGTCACTATGAGTCAGAATCAACTCAGTGACAGTGTGTTTGTTTTTTAGTTTTGGCATCAAGCCCAGTGACACTGTTTACCCAATTATCAAACAGGGCTAACTCCCTCCCATGATCAAATAAACCTCTTGATCCCAAAGAATGCTAGGCTTGTGAGTGAAAGTAGAATCAGGAAAGAAGTTGCAGTTTTCATGGCTGGCTCTAAGTAAGTGGGCTTGGCCCAGTGCCTCTCCCAGGCTTATTAGAAAAGGAGCCTCGGCCAAGTGAACCTGGCCTTTGACTGCTCCACAGCCCCAGTGAAGAGAACAATGGCCCGGCTGGTG
This sequence comes from Heterohyrax brucei, assembly GCA_028571685.1. Classification (NCBI taxonomy): domain Eukaryota; kingdom Metazoa; phylum Chordata; class Mammalia; order Hyracoidea; family Procaviidae; genus Heterohyrax; species Heterohyrax brucei. The sequence goes on along the minus strand of CM053147.1, from coordinate 13,762,735 downwards.
TTTTTCATCATTAATTAGCTCAGTATGAGACAGAATCTTCCTGTAGTCCTTGTCCCTGCTCCCAAATTCTAGACAGAACAGAGGAGCCTTGAATTCCCCTGGACACCAACACCAACAACCAAAGTTTTTGATGTTGACTAATTTTGACCTGGGGTAGAATAGTTAACATGCTCAGCTGCTAACTAAAAGGTTAGAGGTTTGAATCCACCCAAAGGGGCCTCAGAAGAAAGGCCTGGCTATCTATGTGCAAAAGACCATGGCCATTAAGTTCTCTCTACTCTGACACACATGGGGTTGCCATGAGTCAGAATCTACTCGATGGCAACTAGTATCTGGTCATTTGAACTGAGTATTATGGATGCAGATTTGGAGATAGGATCTCTTAGATTCAGTGCTTCCTGGGTGGCATTACCTGGATCCCCAAGAAGACGCAGAGGTACCAGGGTGGGATGTCCAAGATGCTGTAGGCCAGGTGGCTGCTGGCAGAGTTCCCAAGCTGCCCGTTTTTCTTCTTCCCTTGGGCATCTGAGCGGGAGCCAAGCATATCCTCACCACTCTGCTGGATAAAAAAAAGACATGTCTGGGCATCTGAAGAAACATCAAGTGCACTTCCTGATTTTAGCAGGATAGCTGAGCTCCCAACAGATGGGGATGACTGTCAGCTTGCTCATGTCCTTGGATGGTGCCAAGAGTTTGCTCTCCACTATTCCCCTAAAGGCTGGCAGTTTCACCCAGCAGTGCCACCAAAGATAGGGCTGACAACCTGCTTCCATAAAAATTATAACCAAAAAAATCCTACAGAGCAGTTCTACTCCGTGACGTACGGGGTTGCCGTGAGTCAGAACTGACTTGATGGTGATAGGTTTATTGGTCTGATGGGGACTCCTAAAGCTAGACTCAAAAGATAAGTAGTTTTCTACATTTTGCATCTGCATGAACCTCCGTGTGAAGTCCGGGGGCCACGCAAGTGAAGCCTTAGCAAAGATGCAGTTCTGTGTGGGAGGGCAGGAGCCAATCCCTGGATCGGAAAATGGGCAGGTTTCCTCCCAGACAGCAGGCAAGGGGCTCACTGCTCTGTGGGCATAAGCCCTGTGCCTCCATCTATCAAAGCCCTCATCACAGCACGTTTATTAGAGCAGACTCCTTCCTGCTCATCTTTTGTGCTAACTTGTTAGCTCCCAGAATGCTTTGTTTGTGCCTGCCTCTTCTGTGTCCTCCCAACTCCTAGTCTATCCCTGACACAACAAAGGGATTTACTCAGTGAAGACTAAATGAAAGGATGGATGGGTATGTGGATGGACGGATAAGACATACAGATACAAGTGTGGCACATACAGAATGCCTTAGGGTCACTTATCTTCTGCAGTTTAACCAAAATTAACTTCATACTGCAAACTTCTCCTCCACCCTACTGGCTGTATAGCTTACCAACTTTGGACAAATTACTAGTATTTCTAAGCCTTATTTTTCTCATCTGTGTAACATAAATGTCAGTAGAGCTCAATTCAGAGATGGTTGAGAGAATTAAATTGCAGCACAAAGTACATAGTTTAGTGCTGGGCACAGAGTAATTGCAATAAACATGAGCAGTTATACATGGTCTGACACTTAAGTTTACAAATTTAATTGTCCTAAGTGCTACATGCCTCTTTGCTGAATATCATTACAGGCACCCTCAAAGTACTTCTCTTGGGAAGTTATGCACCAACACCAGCACATAGCTCACCCTTCAGAGCAATTTTGGAACTCTTTCTGGAATGGCCACTGGGCACGATGGCAAGGTGGCAAGTTCGTGAACTTAGTTGTGTAGTTAGCTGTCAGGGAGTTTCTAGCCAGTAAACAAATAACTGCATTGAAACACCTTCCCTACTCAGCTGATCTAATCCCCAGTGACTTTTTTCTTTATTTGAAGATAAAGGAAATATTGAAAGGAAGACATTTTGATGACATTCAGGAAATCAATGGTAATACAATGAGAGCTCTGGTGGCCATTCAAGAGAAAGAGTTCCAAAATTGCTTTGAAGGGCAGACTAGGCACTGGTGTCAGTGCATAGCTTCCCAAGGGGAGTCTTTTGAAGGTGACCATAGAGACATTCAGCAATGAGGCATGTAGCACTTTTTCTAGGATGAATTCATGAACTTGACTGTCAGACCTCCTAATTACGAGATCTCAGTCCTGTGTCTCAAGACTTTGGGCATGCAGTTAGAGCTAACAGTCAGGAGTCCTGAGTGGGGCAAAAGGTTTAAGCAAATGACTACTACCTGAAAGGCTAGTAGCTTAAACCCACCCAGAGGTGCCTCGGAAGAAAGACTTGGTTCTCTCCTTTGGAAAAGTTACAGCCATGAAAAAGCCACGGAGGGGAGGATACGAGATTGTCATGGGTTGAATTGTGTCCCCCCCAAAATATGTGCAGCCACGTGGCAGGTCCATGATTCCCTGTATTCTATAGGTGTCCTCCAGTTTGTGATTTTCCTATGCTGTATGTTAAAGGATTAGGGTGGGATGATAAATCCCTTTATAGGATCCCCTCCATGCTCCACTGTAAAGGGAGTTTCCTTGGAGTATGGCTTGAACCACCCTTTATCCTTCCATCCCACAAAAGATAAAAGGAAAGGGAAACAAGCAAGGAATTGGGAACCTCACACCACCAAGAAAGCAGCACTGGGAGAAGAGCGCGTCCTTCAGACCCGAGGTTCCTGCGCCAAGATGCTCCCTGGACAAAGACTGATGCAATACCGGGCTTTCCTCCAGAGCTGACAAGGGGGAAAGCCTTCCCCTGGAGCAGACATCCTGAATGTGGACTTATAGCCTATCGGACCGTGTAAGAATAAACTTTCCTTTGTTAAAGCCATCCACTCTGTGGTATCTCTGTTAGAGCAGTACTAGCTGACTAAAAGAAAGATCAACAAATACAAACCAGATTCTCCTACAGCAACAAGGAGAGGTTTGAAAAATAAAGCCATAAAACAATACTATTTCCAATAGTCCCCTGTTTTAGTCAGCAAGTGCTGCTCTAACAGAAATACCCCAGAGTGGATGGCTTTACCAAAGGAAGGTTTATTCTTACACAGTCTGGTGGGCTACAAATCCAAATTCAGGATGTCCACTCCAGGGGAAGGCTTTCTGCCTTGCCAGCTCTGGAAAAAAAGTCTGGTATTGTATCAGTCTTTGTCCAGGGAGCATCTTGGTGCAGGAACCTCGGGTCTGAAGGACACACTCTTCTCCTGGTGCTGCTTTCTTGATGGTGTGAGGTTCCCAGTTCTCAGCCTGCCTCCCTTTCCTTTAATCTCTTGCAGGATGAAAGGAGTAAGGGTGGGGCAAGCTATACTCTAGGGAAACTCCCTTTACAGTGGAGCAGGAAGGTGATCTTACAAAGGGATTTACAATCTCACCCTAATCCTTTAACATACAGCATAGTGAAATCACAAAATGAAGGGCAATTACAAAATATCAGCAATCATGGCCCAGTCACATGACTACACCTATTTTTGGGGGGACACAATTTGATCCATGATACCCCCCAAAAGATAAAATACTTAGGAGTAAACCTAACCAGGGATATAAAAGACTTATACAAAGAAAACTATAAAACATTATTACAAGGAGCCAAAACAAATGGAAGAACATACAGTACTCATGGACAGGAAAATTTAACATTGTGAAAAAATGTCAGTATCACCCAAAACCGTCTGTAGATAAACTGCAGTACTCATTCAAATTCCATCAAAATTCTTCAAAGAGATGGAAAAAACTAATCACCAACTGTCTTAGTCATCTAGGCTGCTGTAACAGAAATACAAGTAGGCAGCCTTAACAAAGAGAAGTTTATTTTCTCACAGAAAAGCAGTCTAACAGTTCAAGTCAGGGCATCAGTGCTAAGGGAAGTTTCTCTCTGTTGGTCCTCGTCATCAGTCTTGCCCTGGACTGAACCCATGTCCTTTCCAAAGGACTGGCTTTGCTCCTGGCACTGCTTTTTTGGTGGTATGAGGTCTCAACTGCGTGGGGCGGCTTCTTTTATATTTCAACATATTGCCTCACTGTAATCTCACACACTGAGTCCTGTCCCACCAAAACAACTGCTGCCCATCCTTCCTCATTAACATCACAGAGGCAGGTTTATAGCACACAGAAACATCACGCAATGCCAGGAATCACGGTCTAGCCAAATGGCTACTTGTACTTTTGGGGGGACACAGTTCAATCCATGACACCAGCTCTGTATAGAAAGGAAGGAGAGCCTGGATAAGCAGAGCACACTAAAGAACTAAGGAGGAGGTCTTATACTTTCCTATCTTAGAAGCTGCTACACAGTCACAGTAGTCAAAACACAGTAGACACATAAACCAGTGGAACAAAACTGAGAACCTAGAAGTAAATCTATCTACCTATGGACCAGTGATCTTCGATAAAGGGCCAAAATCCATTAAATGGGGAGGAGACATTCTCTTTAACAAATGATGTTTGCAAAACTAAATATCTATTTGAATAAAAATGAAACAGGATCCCTACCTCACACCAGACTAGCTCAAAACTAACTCAAGATAGATCAAAGACTTAAATCCAAAAACCATAAAGATCATGGGGAAAAAAATAGAGGCAAATCTAGGGGCCCTATTTATGGCATAAATAGACTACTGAATATAATGAAAATGCACGGACAGCAGAAGATAAACTAGATGACCAAGACTTCCTAAAAATTAAACACTCATGTGCATCGAAAGCCTTCTCCAAAAAAGGGAACCTACAGACTCGGCAAAGAAATTTGGCAATGACATACTTCACAAGGGGCCAATCTCTAAAATTTATAGAAAACTTCAGTACTTCAACAACAAAAAGACAGAAAATCCAATTTTAAAAATGGGCAAAGCCCTGACAGGGAACACAGCAAAGATTCCCTGGCAGAGCAGGAGAAATGTGGGGTGCAGAAGTCAAAACTCCAGTGAAAAGACCAGATTTGATGGTCCAACACACTGGAGAGTCCCTGGAAGACATGCTACCCAGACTGTCCCTTAGCCTAGAACTGAAAGCATTCCCAGTGCCAACTCTTCAGCAAACGTTGTACTGGTCTGCAAGACATAAAATGATAAGACGAAGAGTGAGATTCTTTGTTTAACTGGATTCATGAGACTAACTGGGCAGCTGCTGTCTGAGGGACCGACTAGAAGGTGGAGGGAGACAAGAGCTGGCGGAACAGACACAGGAAATACAGAGTCGAGAGGAGGAGTGGACTGCCGCAGTATGGGACAAGTAAGGTCATATGAAAATATGTGTGCAAGTTTTTGATGAAAAACTGAGTTGAATTTTAAACTGTCACTTAAAACATAATAAACAATTTTTAAAAAGGAAAAAAAAAGGTCAAGGATATAACCGAAGTTTCACCAAAGAAGACATTCAGGCAGCCAACAAATACATGAAGAGATGCTTGTGATCGTTAGCCATTAAAAAACAAAACAAAACAATCAAACCCATTGCCAACTCATAGCAACACTACAGGACACAGTAGATGTGTCCTACAGGGTTTCCAAGAAGCAGCTGGTAGATTCAAACTGCCAGCCTATTATTAGCTAGCAGCTGAGCTCTTAACCACTAGCCAGTAAAAAAAAAAAAGAAAAAGAAAACAAATCTATTGTTGATTCCAACTCACAGTGACCCTGTAGCACAGGGCAGAACGGCCCCACAGAGTTTCCAAGGAGCACCTGGTGGATTTGACTGACAGCTCTTTGGTGTGCAGCTGTAGCACTTAACGACTAAGCCACTGGGGCTTCCCATTAGCCGTTAGAGAAACACAAAACAAAACAACAATGAGATGTCATCTCGTCCGAGTGATAACCGCACCGATCATAAGGTGCGAGGAGACTGGAATCCTCACACACTGCCGATGGTATGGCAACGTGGTAGAGAGCCACTTGGAAATGGAGTGGCAATCCCTCTGAGAGCTGGAAATGGAGATACCTGGGATCCAGCAGTTCTGCTGCTACGTATTTACATCCTAAAGAAATAACAGCCACGACGAGCACACGAGCGGACCCGTGCACACCTATGTTCACGGCAGCGTTATTCACAAGAGCAAAAAGAGGGGAACAACCTAAATGCCTATGAACAGGTGGATGGATAACCAAAGCATGGTACGTGTACACAACGGAATACTGCACGGCATTAAAGAATAATGATGAAGCCAGGAACACCCCACAACACGGATGAACCTGGAGGACATTACGGTGAGTGAAATAAGTCAATCACAGATCGATGAACACTGCATAAGATCACTATTATGAAAAGCCATGAAAAGGTTTACAGACAAAGAGGCATTCTTCCACGGCTAGCAGGGATGGGAAGGGAAGGGAAGGAAAACCACTGCCCAGATGGCAGACACACAGTAACTCGGGTGAAGGGAAAGGCAAGACACCTAGGGGGACATCAGGACGTGACCAAGGCAGAGGAGGGCAATGCGAGCAAAGGCGAGGGCACTAAATACAATTACGTACTAAGTCAAAACTAAACCTGTTGCCATAGAGTCAGTTCCAACTTATAGTGACCCTATAGGACAGAGTAGAACTGTCCCAAGGGGTTTCCAAAGAATACCTGGTGGATTCAAACATCCAACCTTTGGTCAGCAGCCAAATTCTTAACTACTATGCCACCGGGGTTTCATGCACAATCCTGTAATAACTGTGTCAGCTGAATAGGCATGGGATGGCATGTGGGTACACCCATGAGCATGTGAATTTGCAAACTCAACCTCGACAAAGTGCTACTTACCTCACTGCTGAATATCACTATGGTCACCTTCAAAGGACTCCCCTTGGGAAGCTATGCACCGATGCCAGCGCCTAGTCTACCCTTCAAAGCCATTTTGGTACTCTTTTTCTAGAATGGCTACCAGAGCTGTCATTGTATACCCTTGATGTCCTGAGGGTCATCAAAATATCTGCCTTTAAATATTTCTTTTATCTTCAGGTAAAGAAAAAAAAGTCATTGGGGGCCAGGTCAGGTAAGTAGAGACGGTGTTGCAATACAGTTATTTGTTTACTGGCTAGAAGCTCCCTCACAGACAGCTGTACAATTAAGTTTGCAAACTTGTCACCCTGCCACCATGTGCAATGACCATTCCAGAAAGAGTTCCAAAATTGTTTTGAAGAGTGGACTAGGCACTGGCATTGGTGCACAGCTTCCCAAGGGGAGTACTTCAAAGATGACTGTAGTGATATTCAGTTATGAGGTATGTAGCACTTAGAACAATTAAGACCACAAACTTAATTTTCAGACCTTGCATTCTCCTGGTGGGAGGTGGGTCAACCCATGCACGTGTCTAGCAAAAGACATGTCTGAAAGAAGTATTACGATAACACTTTGCAGTTTACACAAAGAACTCCCAATACATTCTCTCCTTTGACTCTCACCACTGTCTTATTGACCCCATTTAACAGATGAGGAGACCGAGGCACAGTGAGGTGCCATGGCTTGCCCAAGACCACACAGGGTACAGCCCTTCAGCTACTGGAGGGCTGCGGTGCAGGGTGAGGAGTGAGAAGATGGTGTGTCCTCGGGGGAGATGGACCTGGCCCCCTCTGACATGTCCACCACAGCAGCCATCCGTTCCTTCCCTGCTCATTTCCTGACCCTCCCACGCCCTCTCACGGGACTGCAGCCAGTGGTCCCGCCCAGGCCTTGGCTCGCACTGGCTTCTCACCCTGCTCCTGCCCACCCCTCCTTCAGAGACCTCAGCTGCCCTCTCCTCAAGGGGCCTTCCTGCTCTCCACCTGAAGTCATTTTTCCCTTGCGCTCTCTCCCACCACACTTTCCCTCATGTAGCTGACTACTTTCCCCTTATATCAGAAACATTTAAATACCAGCGTTTGCCCAGCAAGGCCGCTTTCGCTCAACAAGGCCATCACCTTTCAGAGGTTTGGGAGCTTATCTCCCTCGAAGGTTCTAGCAGAGGAAATGAGCACTCGGAAACAAAAACCATCTCAGAAAGGACTCCTTGACCCATTGCTGAAATTGAAGCTTTGAGGAAAATAGGAAGAGAGGACAGCAGAAAGGCCACCAAAGCGGGTGAGGAGGTGCCGCAGAGCCCCCACCCCACAGTCTGCCTCAGGTACCCTAAACATGTGGGAAACACAGCGGCCTCCAGAAGACTGAGGCTTCAACTTATTTCCCGAAATTTTCTTTTGGCGTCTGTGTGGTGGCGGCAGGAAGACAGGATGCTGAGGAAAGTCTCTGGAGCACTTCCCGTGATTTCCCAGAAGAGAATGTTACTGAGTGGAAAAACTCCGTTCTTACTCAACATAACTATGAGACTGAGGTGGGAAGAGAGGAAAGGCACTTTTATTTTGTTGTACAAAGAAATGCAGTCAGCTGGACGTGTTGCTGACTAGACTACTAGCCAAGGGCGGGCGGGCAGGTTACTTTTAAAGGGCTTTGTAAGTAGGAAGTTCACACCAGTTACCTCAGCAACATTCTTTTTTAAGTGAAAGTTTATGATCCGAGTCAATTTTCCAGATAAAACCCTGAGTACCCCCTCGCTCAGCAACATCCTTAATCATACTAAGGAGGCTCCACTGGGTTTAATAGAAACTCCAAGGACAAGCAGGGTTCACATGCAAAGCTGGGGGTTGGGGGCTGCAAGAAAGCTGGGTTTTCAGTACCAAATGATAGGGGAGAAAGCAGGTCAAGAATCCAGCTCTGTGGGGCTCTGCCCCAAGGCCGTCCGGTGCCTCTGTGCAGGAAGACTGGGCCCTGTGGGCAGATGCTGGCAGCCAGCTCCAGGGACCAGTTCTGTCTCACAGACATCAGGCAAGGGAAGCCTACTCCCCTTGCAGTGGGCAGTGACAAGGATAGAGTGGCCCCATTTGTCTACCCTGTTACTTTTAGGGGGTCAAAATAAGATAGCCAGAGTCATAGCCAGAGAGGCCTCCAGCAGATGCCCTGCCTTTGCTTCTCTGGACCTCAGGTTCCTCATTTGTAGAATGGGATCAGCTTGGGTCATTGAATCTTAAGGAAGAAAGTTCAGTATGTGAAATGCCCACGGTACATTTGTTGATCATCAGTACTGTTTCTCTTTCCCAGCTTCCCTTTCTCTTTCTCTTTGCTTTGAGGTGGGCAAAATAGTCTGTGGGGAAACATACAACGGAAATCCTATGGAAAATGTAGTCTTTCTTCTGAGTCAACAGTTGGGAGTAAGACAAGAGCTTCTGTAAATATTGTGACTAAAACTATCAACAAGCAATATGAAGTACATCCTAGGACAGTAAGATAAGTCCTCCATCAATCGTATAAACTTCCTCGAAGTTGTTTTTCAGAAGGAACCAGATGGAACCAACTCCCACTTTGACTACTTCGTGTCCTTCCAACGGGGAGACCAGAGAGCTCCAATCAGGACCAGGGAATCGAACCAAGGGAACAAGAAACTGCACATGCATGACACCCCATGATGAGTCCTCCTCCCAGTCCCCGAAGCCCCTGTGCCAGGAACCATCTTGAAGTCTGCATGTGTACGCAACCAAGGGACAAGCAGCCACCAACCAGAAAAGGAGATACTTGAAATCCCCCTCAGTGATTTGTCGTCCCCAGCTATACCCCGGGCCTAGATGGGCTATAAAGACCCAACCTCGAACCTGCTCAGCAGTGCAGCCTCCTGGGGTGCTATACACTCTGTTGTCACCCCACTTCAAAGGGCTTTCATTTTTCAATAAAGATTTATCTTGGGGGAGGCCAGCCAGGTCTCCCCATAGGTCGGACAAGGACACTTGAGGGTCTTCAGAGAAACCCCCCCCATAACCACTTCACCTCAGAAAGGACCTCTGACAAGAGAAACCCAAACACTAGCTTCCCCTCACAAAGGACCTCTGACAAGAAAAGCCCTAACACTAGCTTCACCCTAGAAACGACCTCTGGAGAAACCCTCATAGTAGCTTCACCTCAGAAAGGACTTCTGACAAGATAAACCCTAACACTGAAGAAGCTGGTCAGCAAACATTTGCATTCACGAGAGATGAACCTGAGAGCAAAGATGAAGGGTAAAAGATAGGTCAGCTGCTGTCTGGAAATCAATCGGACCTCTCCCTGTCATTTGTCATGTGCTCACAAAGTCCTTGTCCCTGTAGATGGTGACTTAAAGTGACAGGCCCTAACGGAGCAGTGCTCTGAGGTGGGGGGCAGCAGCCATCCTGTTCAACTCCAGGCCTCCCCGCTTTCCCTCCCCTTTCCCTCCACCAGCACTCACCGGGGTGTTGGGGTGCTCACGGCTGGGGATGGCAGAGTTCATGGCCACCGAGGTCTTCTTCTGCCTTTCTCCCTCCAGGAAGCAGGAGCAAGATTACCAAAAACACAAACTTCTCAAGAGTGACTCAGCCAGAGGTGGGGCCTCCAGAACTTTCTTCCCTCCCCGCTACAGCTATGCACGGCCACTGCCACTGGTTTCACAATATGTGTTTTGGTAACCGTGGAGACTGAACTTCACCCCCCTGGCACTTAGGGCCAGACAGATGTGCACTTTCAGAAAGTCAGCTTCCTGGCCAGGGGGTGAAGGGGGCCAGGGCAAGGCCCCGGGCAAACAGTCTTTTCAGCACCGAGCACTGCTCTGGCTGACCAACTAGGATGGAAAACGTTGCAAAATACCCACCCAGCTCAGCCCTTGGAGATGTGTAAATGGGAACATTAGTGAGCAAGAAACATGAGACATTACTCTTTGGTTGGGGGCAGCCCCTGCTCATGGGTGGGACCAGGGCCTCCTCAGGCCCAGGTGAGAACCTGAGAAGAAAAGGTTTTCTCTCTTTGGGTGCTTGTCTCCCTGAGACTCAGACACATCTATTGACTCGCCTTTTAGAGAGAAGCCCAGAAGTCTTGCTCCAGTTCTGCACAGGGCACTTGAAAACCCCTCCTCTACAAGCTCCTGATGAACCCCAATCTGTCAAGGTCAAAGAAAGTCAAGAGCCAGCTACTCATGGTGGTGGAACACTCTGGAACCGATGTCTCTGGTTTCCAAGGTTTAGGAAACAAACACAGGGTGGAACCCCCGTAGGAGTCAATGGGTGGCTGTCCAAGGGGACCCCTGTGAAGCGTGACAGATGTTTGCAGGAGCAGAAGACGTTTGAGGCTGCAGCGGCAAAGCTACAGTCAGAAGAGAGTCCAACGCTACCAAGCAACAAGCCTTGACCGACTGTCTTTACCCAGTGCACTTACCACATACGCCAGGTACCATGGGCTGCATCGTGTTCTCCAAGAATACGTGTTGACTTGGTTGGGTGATGAATCTCAGTACTGTGTGGTTGTCCTCTGTTCTGTGATTTGCCTGTGGGTTATAAATCATAACCTCTCCCTGCAGTTAAAAAGGACTAGGATGTGATATAATACCCTCGCTCAGGTCACCGCCCTGATCCAGTGTAGAGGAAGTTTGTCTGAGATGTGGCCTTCACCACCTTTATCTTAATATTTGAGATAAAAAGGAACGTGAAGCGAGCAGGGATTTGGGGACCTCATATCACCAAGGAAAGCAGTGCCAGGAGAACTGTGTCCTTTGGGCCAAGGGTTCTTGCTTGGAGAAGCTTCTAGCCCAGGGGAAGATTGCGGACAAGGATTGTCCTCCAGAGCCAGCAGAGAAAGCACTCCCCTGGAGGTGATGCCCTGAATTTGGATTTTTAGCCTACCAGACTGTGAAAGGATAAATTTCTCTTTGCTGAAGTCATCCACTTGTGTTGTTTCTGTTATACCAGCATTAAATGACTCAAACAGCCATGATTCCCAGGATTGCATGGCTATCTTCTGTTTTGTGAATGGTATCATTTTCCTGTATGTTGTAAATCCCAATCTAGGCCTGTCGTTAACGAGGCAAGATTAGATCACGTTAAAGAGCATTAGACTAGCACATAACACCCCTTCTCAGGTCATGTCCCTGATCCAAGGTACAGAGAGTTTCCTGGGGGCCAGAGGGGGACAGTCTTCACCACCTTTTACCCACAAGAGATAAAAGGAAAGGGAAGAGAGTTGGGAGCCTGAGCCCGATACCACCAAGAAAGCAGCACTGGGACCAGAGTGTCCTTTGGACCTGAGTCCCCTGCACCTGAGAAGCTCCTAGACCAGGGGACGATTGAGGACAAGGATCTTCCTCTAGAGCCAATAGAGAAGGACTTCCCCTGGAGCTGAAGTGGTGGGTTTGGATTTCTAGCTTCCTAGCCTCTGTGTGAGACAACAAATTTATCTTTGTTAAAGCCATCAACCTGTGGTATTTCTGTTACAGCAGCACCGACTGAACTAAGACATTGGGTACACCTTTGTATCAGTTCCTGTATTTAATCTTCACAGCAACCCTGACATCCTTACCCTTGTTTCCTAAGGAACCCTGGTGGTGCAGTGGTTAAGTTCTATGTCTGCTGACCAAAAGGTCAGCAATTCAAATCCACCAGGTGCTGCCTGTCTTACTCTGTCCTGTAGGGTTGCTATGAGCCAGAAACGACTTGATAGCAGTGGACTTTTTTATTTTCTTATTTTACAGATTAAGAAATGCAGGCATTGGTGAGTGTCATGGACTGCATTATATCCCTGCCCCAAATGTGTGTGTCAGTCTGGCTCAGCCAGGAGTCTCCATATGGTGTGAGTTCTCCCCTGTGTTGTGCCTGCTGCGTCTGTGATGGCAGTGGGGGAGAACGGGCAGCAGCTGTGGGGTGAGGCAGGACTCAGTCTACAAGCTTGGGTTGTGTGAGTCATCATCTGGGAGACAAAAGGAAAGAGAAGTCAGCAGAGTGTTAGGGACTTCATACCACCAAGACAGCAGCACCGGGAGCAGAGCGCCTCCTTTGGACCTGAGGTCCCTGGATGCCCTCGGACCAAAGAAAGACTGATGCAGCACGAGGACCTCCCTCCAGAGCTAACAGAGAGGGAAAGCCTTTGCCTGGAGTGGATGCCCGAATTTGGACTTGTAGCCTACTGGACTGTGTGAGAAGAAACTTTTCTTTTTTAAAGCTATCCATTCGTGATATTCCTGTTAGAGCAGTACCGGGTGACTGAAACAACGGGTTAAGCTGCTTTCCCAAGGGTCACAGGTGAGATTCAAACGTAGGTGCCCGTTATAGTCTGCGCCACACGCTTTGTCCTCCAGTCCCCTCTGCTGGGGCTGACACTCTGCCTCCCACATGGTTCTTCTCTGAGTTCACCCTTTGCCTTGTGGTCATACCTGCTGACCACAAACGGGAGCCAGGAGGCACCCTTCTGTGCTCTCCACCTTCCACCCTGCAGAGGTCTCCTCCACAGGCTGATTTGATGCATGACAGTCGAGGCAAGCTTTATAAAACGTAAGTCTGGTCATCTCATCCCCCTGTCTGCAGCTCCTCCTGGCTGCTCTTTGCCCTGAGGATACAGCAAAGCCCCCTAACATGATGTCCTTCAAGATTTGGCTTCTCTGAGTCTCATGACTCACCACCGCCCGGTCACACAGTACCGGTGCCCGCAGTAGGTTCTCCGTGAGCACCAGCTGCACTGAGTCAAACTACCCAAGGTTAGTCAGAAACTCTCATTCATTAGTGTGGAGCACGTCTTTGTCCAGAAAGAGCTGGGTGCCTACACCCAACCTTTTCCTCGACAGCTAGAGTTGTCTCTCTGAAAGAACAGGGTCTCTGAAAGCACAGGCCAAGTTCTGGGCTTCTCCAGACAGATCCCCCCTACCAAGACATGTTACCATCATTTGGGGAGGTGCAGGGCTGGGTTCTCTTTAAAACTTGAAAAGCTGTATCCCTACTTCAGAAGAATGGAGTTTTGCAGTGAGAAGCGTGGCTTACCCGAGCTCTTTGACCTCCATGCTTCATGAGGAAGCTTTGGGCTTCTCATCTCACCCTGCTCACCACAGCGGCCACCTGAAGGACCACCCCAGTCTCCATTCCCTTCATCGTGATCTCAGGGTCCTTTCTTCCATAAAAGCAAACAAACAAATGAAACCAAATGCACTGTCGTCGAGTCAATTCTGACTCACAGCAGCCCTGTAGGACAGAGTAGAACCGCTCCATATAGTTTCCAAACAGTGCCTGGTGGAATTGAACTGCCAACCTTTTGGTTAGCAGAGGTACCACTTAACCACTACATTACTAGGATTTCCTCCATAAAAAGAGCCACGGAATAGGGCAGAGAGAGAGAGAGAGAGAAGAGAGAGAGAGAGAATCCAGAATATGAAATAAAACCTTTCCATGCCATTCTTTCTAAGTAAGCTTTGCAGCTTAGCAGGAAAAATCAACCCAAGTCAGAGCTAAGAGGGAAGGGGCGGGTGTGGCCACAGGTATCAGAATAAAGCATTGCCAAATAGCTCGGAGCTTACCAGGGTCCCTTCGGCTCGAGTCACTTGTTTCTTCATCACATGGTGTCTGTCTGCAGCTCACACTGGACCATCACAAAGGTCTGCACGTCGTGTCGTCTCCCACCTACCCTGACATCCGCCCTGGGGTTGAATCAACAGTTACTGAGCTCTGGGAAGGGGGCATGCAATGTCCACACTCCAGCAGCTGTAAGGTGCTGTGCAGAAGGACGATGGCAAAGTGCTCAGGGGACAACTCTGAGAAGCACACACAGGAGAGCGGGCAATCGGTCTGAGGTCAGTGAAAGTGGAGAGCGAGGTGGTCAGATCCCACCATGCTGAACTTGGCCTCCAATCCAGCCTCTTCTAGAAGATTCTCCGCAGGAGACAGGCACACACCTGGGAGCATACACCGGGGGCATGTGCCCTCTTGGGCCTACACTTCTGTTTGCTGTTCCCAAGATCCCGAAAGTTCCAGGAGCTAGGCCCTTGTCTGCGCTGAGTCTGACGTCCTGGAGAATCTGAAGGCCACCCCACTGGCTGCCAGTAATGAACACTTCCCATGCAATTCCACCAGCTGACAGAGACATTGAAAGAATTTTCTGGTATGTTCAAAACTCCCAAGGTGGGGTCGGAGAGACCTGGGCCACCAAGTCTGGCACTCCTGCACTGGCCTGGGACCACCACTGACCAGAGGGCCTGGGTTGGGGGGGCACGGGTACTGTGTGTGTATTTGGAGGACAGAGGTAGGGAATGGGGTGGAGGAGAGTAGGTCCATATCAAAAGGCATTTTCATAGAAGGCTGGGTTGTCAGTGGCTTTTGAGGTCATGTTCAAGTTTAGGCTTCAATCACACACTCCACAAGTGGACTGGGCATTGAATGATCCAGTCAAAAGCAGAAGCATGGGACTAGGCCAGGACCCAGGCCAGGGCAGCCCTTGGTCATCGCAGCTGCTTAGCTGAGACCAAGCTCGGATCCCATCCTCCCTCCCGAGTCACAAGTGGCCACCATTGTCCCCCACAGCCTACCTCACAAGGAATCCAGCCCCAGTGAGGCCTGGCCCCGTGACCTCTGGGGTCTCACCACAGCTGAGTTCCCACAGCAGAAGGTCCTGCTCCTGAAGCCTTGGCATGGCCTCTCTGCCCCAGTAATTGCTGAAAACATGTTCCAGGTCAGTGCCCACTCTGAGACACCTAAAAGCAGCACTCAGCACTTTGATGAATAGCATAAGCAACAGGAATCCTACATAATTGGCTTTTGGAAGAAACAAAGGGAAAGGCCCTATGAGGAAGGCGGTACCCATGCTGGGCCACGTGTCTTAGCCAGGAGGCTGGAAGGTGCTGGAGAGAGGCTGCTGAAGGGAAGGAGAACCAGAAGTGAGGTGGGCCCAGGGCTCAGAGAGGTCAGACCCCCCCGCACCCCCTGATGGTCTTCCCTGCATATCCCTGCTGAAATGGCTCACCTTGTAACTCAGTGGATGGACCTGTGGGGTGAAGTCATTTTGTGCCTCACAAGATGGCACTCTCTTTTTTTTTTTTTTTGGTTGACTGAGACAAGGGTTATGGTATCAGGTGCTGTGTCATGAGTCTTGGTTGCAGTCAGCAGACACTTCCCAACAGCAGAGGAAGCTGGCCGCTATTGGGAATGAGTAAGGAGTCTCAGAGCTGACACAGGGACTTCAAGAGAATCAAAAGATGCTACATCTTTCCATCCTTTTCCTTTCAAACCTCTATCTCTGAGTTCCATATAATGGTAACTGTCAGGAAAAAAAAAATCATAAATATAAAATATGTTGTTTTTGGAACTGGAGCTAGGTTAGAGAGGGCTGGAGCAGGGATTGTGGCTTTTTGTAATAAAGGCTTTAGTATACTTTTCTGTTTTCCCATGTGCATAAGGTAGCCTGGTGGTGCAATGGTTAAGCACTTAGCTACACCAGACCACACTGAATAACAACAGCATAATTTCTTCCACAGCTATTTCCTGAAACTGTTACATCACTAACTTGGGGCCTGGCCAGCGGAAGCGGGAGCTGATCTCTGTTCCAACATGGTGGTGGCAGGGACAGAGGGGACAGTGTTAAGGTCACTGGGGTTGTCTTGGCGGGGAGTCATAAGGCAGTCTGGCTCAGTGGTAGAACTCTCACCTTCTGGGGGGAGACACGGTTTGATCCCCATCCAACACACCTCAAACACTGCCACCACCTGTGTGTCAGCAGAGGCTTGTGTCTTACATGGTCTGACAACTAAGTCCATGAACTTAATTATTCTAAGTGCTACACGCCTCATTGCTGAATATCACTATGGTCACCTTCAAATTGCTCCCCTTAGAAAGCTAGGTACTGATGCCAGCACCTAGGCCACGCTTCAAAGCAATGTTGGAACTTTGGCCATTGCTCAGGGTGGCACAGTGGCAAGTTTGTGAACTTAATTGTATAGTTGTCTGTGAGGGAGTTTTTAGCCAGTAAATAAATAACTGTATTGGAACACTCTCCCTACTCACCTGATCTGGCCCCAATGACTTTTTTCTTTATCCAGAGACAAAAGAAATATTGAAAGGAAGACATTTTGATGACATACAGGACATCAAGGGTAATAAAACGATGATAGCTCTGATGGCCATTCCAGAAAAAGAGTTCCAAAATTGCTTTCAATAGTGGACTAGGTGCTGGCATTGTTGCATAGCTGCCCTAGGTGTCTTCGTCACCTGGTACTGCTCTCACAGAAAATACCACGAGTAGAAGGTTTCATGAAGAGAAGCTTTGATTGTCACAGTCCGGTAAGCCGCAGATCCGTTTATAAGTTACAGGTCTGTTCAGCAAGAGAATTGATCACCGCCCGGTAGGCTGAATCCAAATCTTGTGAGAGCATCTCAGCACAGGAACCTCAGGTCCCAGGGACATGCTCTGTTTTCGGTCACGCTCCTCTCTTGGTGGTGTGAGGTTCCCAACCTCCTCGGCTCACTTCTCTGCCTTCTACCCTACAAGCTGGTAGCTAGAGTCCTGCCTCACTAACACAACTGCAGCCCGTTCTCCATCATCAATATCACAGAGGCAGGATTCACAACACATGGGAGGTAGAGCGCCGTATTGGGGTTCATTGCTGTCAAGTCAGGTCCAACTCATACCGACCCTAGAGGTCAGAGTAGAACTGCCCCGTAGAGTTTCCAAAGAGCACCTGGAGGATTTGAACTGCTCACTTTCTGGTTAGCAGACGTAGCTCTTAACCCACTATGCCACCAGGGTTTCCTTGGGACTCATAGCCAAATCAAATCAACACATACTTTTTGGGGGGGACACAATTCAATCTGGGACATCAGGGAAGTACTTCAAAACTGACTGTAGTGATATTCAGCAATGATGTATGTAGTACTTTTTCTAGGATGAGTTTGTGAACCTAACTGGCAGTCTTCATACTATGATGCTGATTGAGTTTCAATGGAACTTCCAGACTAAGACACACTAGGGACAAAAGTGTGACCCTTGTACTTTAAATACTCTAAGTAATCTAGGAATGTTGTTTATTGCACCAGATCCCACTGGCCTCGACACTGGCCTCTTTCCAAGGGGGCACAGAGTCCCCTCAGCTTCTGTGGCCTTGGTCTCCCTCCTCTTCTTTGCTCCTGAGAAATGATCTTCAGCCCGCCAGACGGCAGTGAGGAAGGCTCCCGGGCATTCTTCATCTACAACTTTCTTCCTTGCTCCTTACCTTAGTCAGAATGGACTTGGCAGGCAGGTGCCACTAGCCAAGGAAATTTTATCGTTTTGTGTCACTCTGTTACAGACATAGAGATTAGAGTTCAGATGTCTGACCTACAACTGTCTGCGGGCTACATGCTTAAAAACAAGAAGTCATCCTTTCCAAAATGATACCTAAACTCTGGTGTCAAAATGGTCTTTTGAGGCTCCAGGGAGAACAGCCTGCATTGCTGTCAAGTCTACGGTGGTGTCACACCTCCTCGGAAACGTTCTTCCTCTTTCTGACTTCTAGTACAGTTCATTAGCTTGGCTGCTCCAGGGCACAGACCCAGATCTGATAACAGAAGCCTGGCAATTACTTCTGAAAATCAGCCATTGAGAGGTGATAAGAGGTGGCTTCCAGGCAGTGAGGCGCCGACCTGTTCCTAGGCCCAGGGCTGCAGTGTGGTGTCACCAGGACAAGCACGCACTCAGTCAGGGAGCCAAATCCAAGGCCGTCCTTCAACTTCCTCCCGTAGTCTTTGTCCTCAGGACTCCTGAGATGTCTCAGATGACTTCCATGGCGCCATGGCTGCCTCCCCTATCAGTGGCACTGGGGCACCCTGGCCATCTCCCTCTCCTTTACTGAGAGGAAACCCCTGATGGCTGTGCTGTTTCTGCTAGCCAAAACATCAGCAGTTCGAATACCCCAGGTGTCCCTCGGAAACTCTATGGGACAGTTCTGCTCTGCCCTATAGGGTCACTATGAGTTGGGATCAACTCAACGGCAGTGGACTCTTTGGTTTTCCTTCAGGAGGGGGTGCCAGATGTAGCTTTGTGGCTGCTGGGTGATTGCCCAGGCCTGTGCAGCCAGCCCAGTGCTGGGCAGAGAGCACAGGCCAGCCTGGGCTGATCTTCCTGGTGAAGGGACCAGGGCAGATAGGGGGCAGGTGGGCTTCCAGCATTCCCTCTGGGATGTTTCCAGAAGATGGTGTGTAGGTACCATAGGAAGAGACTAGAGCTGTGGAGGTTCTGGCTGCAGGGTGTTGGGTCTCCTGACAGAGGTCAGACAGAGTTGCCACGTGGTCAGCAGGCTAAACCCAGGGCTGGGTCCCTGCCACATCCGCCCACTCACCTGGGTCATTCCTTCCTGCTCCCCAGCTAGGGCAGGGGCACTCTGATTTGTCACTTTCTGGGGCCTAGTAGCATAATGGTTTTTACAACTGCTAATCAAAAGGTCGGCAGTTCAAACCCACCCAGTGCTCCTTGGAAACTCTGTGGAACAGTTCTACTCTGTTCTTGTCATGCATTGAATTATGTCCCCAGGAAAATATGTATAGTAATGTGGCTGGACCAGGATTCCTTGTATTCTGTGACTGCCCTCCATTTTGTGATTTTCTGATGCTGTAAATCCTCCTCTCTGCCTGTGGCTAACAGACAGGATGATTATGTTAAAAGAGGTTTAGGGTGGGACCACAACACTCTTGCTGAGGGAGTTTCCCTGGAGTGTGGATTGCATCACCCTTTATCCTTTCATTTTAGCTGAGATAAAAAGAGAGAGAAGCAAGCAGAGAACTGGGAACCTCACACCATCAAGAAAGCAGCACCGGGTGAGCACGTCCTTCAAATCTGAGGTTCCTGGGCCAAGATGCTCCCTTGATGGTAGACGTAAAGGCCTAACAAAGGTCACTTAGGTTATTAAGCTATGTTCTATTTTCTGCCTTAATAACCACCCTCAGGCCAGACTAGCAGGTCTGCATTGCTCTCTCTCTTCCTCTACCAATTCTATTTTCTGCCTCAATTACTACCCTCAGACCAGACTAGCAGGTCTGCCTTTCACTGCCTATCTCTTCCTCTCCCTATCTCTGAGGATATAGAGTTGATTGAGACCTCAGAGAAAGATAATGAAATTTGGGGTAATTCACACTGTTTGTTAGATGTAATGAAACCTTATGATGTAATGAAATCTTGTGACTCCTGAATATGGTTCTGTGACAAACTCCTACCCCTTTGAATTATGGCTATAAAAGCCACTGGAAATGCAACCCAAAGGGGACAGCTGTTGACTTGCTGTCTCCAGATTGCTAGCAAATCTGCAAATAAATTATTCCTTGAACCCCACACTGTTGCTGAATTTTTGGCTACCATGACAGGAAGAACGAGTTTGCTCCAGTTTCAGCAACACCCTGACCAAAGAATGACATAACACAAGGACTTCCCTCCAGAGCCAACAGAGGGAAAGCCTGCCCCTGGAACAGACACCCTGAATTTGGACTTGCAGCCTACTGGACTGTGTAAGAATAAACTTTCCTTTGTTGAAGCCATCCACATGGTGGTATTTCTGTTAGAGCAGCACTGCCTGATAAAAACAGTTCTATAGGGTCATGGTGAGTTACAACCGACACAGTGGCAATGAATTTTTGGTTTTCTTGTGGGGGGGAGGGGCATGTGATCAGAACAAGGGCAGCAGTGACACCCAGTGGGGAAAGACACACCAACACCGTTTACCTAGAGGCCAAAAGTGTGAGTGGATGCCCTCTCCTCACCATGCTTGGTCCTGTCCATGTTGTTGAGCATCCAGGTTAGAATGAAGGATGATGGACTGACCAACCTCAGGGCAAGGGGGGGCCCGAACTCTGATGCTGCTTCTCTGGGCCTCCAGGTCACAGCCCAAGTTTTGATGCTGTTTCACGGAGCCAAGGCCCAAGTCCTGGCCTTAGCAAAGGATCTGTTCCTCATTGGAGGATAGAGTAAAGAGAGAAAGGATATTGTACTCAAGCTGCAAAACCAAATCAGCTTATATCAGACATCTAAAAGAAATTTTTAGCTATGAGGCTAAACTCAAGTATATCTAAAAACAGGCATTGCTTCCTTGTTTGTTTCCCTTCTTCTTCTCATCCATTCATCCATCAATCCATATATCCACCATGTATACATCTACCTATCCATCCATCCTCCCATTCTTTCATCCATCCATCCAGCTATCCTTCTATGCATCCATCTGCCCATGTTTCTATAAACCCATCCATCTGCCCTTCTATATTTTCATGTACCTGCCCATCTTTCCATCCATCCATCTTTCCATCCATCTTTCCATCTTTCCATTCGTCCGTCCGTCCGTCTGTCTGACCGCCCGTCCGTCCGCCCGCCCGCCCACCCACCCACCCACCCACTGAACATGTTATAGAGCACTAAATGTCACTACTCCATTTTGAGCATTAGACCAGTTGACCACAATGACAGCAATAGACACATGGTCTTTATCCTCCTCGAACCCCCAGCCTACTAGTAGGGAGGACAGGAAACACCAGTCAGATTACATCTAAAGATGTAATCTGAGTCATCCTGTGGAGGAAAGGCGAATGGTTCTGTCATGGACTGGATTTTGTCCCCGCAAAAACGTGTGTAGAATTTGGCTAGATCAGGAGTCCCAGTAGTGTGTGACATTTCTCCATGCTGTAAGCCTTGCCTCTGCGATGTTAATGAGGGTGGTTGGATGGCAGTTGTGTTGGTGGGACAGGATTTGAGGTGTAAGTTTATATCATGCCTTGAGGTAATCTCTTGGGATATAAAGGAAAGGCAAGTAAGGAGAGAGATTTGGGGACCTCAGACCATCGAGAAAGAAGTAATGCCAGCAGCAGTGTGTCCTTTGGAAGGGACCCAGAGTTCCTGCATCTGAGACATTCCCAGTACAGGGAAAGATTGATGACAAGCACCTTCTTCCAGAGCCAACAGAGAAAGTCTTTCTGTGGAGTTGACACCCTAAATCTGGACTTGTATCCTACTAAACTAAGACAAAATGAATTTGTCTTTGTTAAAGCCATCCACTTCGGGTATTTCTGTTAGAGCAGCACTAGGTGACTAACACTGGTGCTAGAAAACTTTTTACAGGCGGATTTTCTTAAGAAATGACTGCACTTGATGTATGTTGAGACTGTTTTGGACAGAGGAAGCAGCTTGTTCAAAGGCTGGGGCAGAAGAGAGGCTAGAACATGTAGGAAGCTTCAGGGAGACTGGAATGCAAAGGATAAGTGAGATTGTGGTGCCAGGTAGGCAGCATTTGTGTCTGAAGCGCCAGATGGTAGGTAAATGATCACCCAGGGTACTGGCTGCCATCTTTGCCTTTTTACCTCAAGCTAGCTTTTGGCTGGCTGCCATCCCTGCCTTTGTACCCAAGTTGCCCCCCACCCCCTGGAGGGGCTGCCCCTTTCAGCAGCTGAAGCATGTACCCACCTGCTCCAGGAGCCCAGTGACCTGCCTGCTTTCCGTGCTGCTCAGAACACATCTCCCTGGAGAGACGCTGGCTGCTCAGCTTCCAGGCAGAGCAAGGGACCAGGGACAAGATATCCCCTCCCTTGGCTCCAGCGGAGGTCCTCAGAGGGTTGTGTCGTGCAGGTGTGTGATGTGGGGGAGGGGCGCCTGCCACTAACTCACAGCTCTCTGCCTGTCCCCTCCATCCTCAAGGGATCTCATCTGGATCTCTTCCAGGAGAGCTAGAAAGCACCGACCACCAAGTGAGGCTTCTCACTGCAGCTCAGAGCTGCTTATGCCCCTCATCTCTGCCAGTAAGGTCTCCATCACGCAGCCCTGTTTCCCAAGGAAGCTGGACTTCAGGAAGACTTGGGAGAAGTGTGAGTGCAGAGCAAGCACTAGAGAGGAACGACATTAATTTCCTGTGAATTTTTAGAAAGAGAACAGGCTGAGGGCCATTGAAGAGGGGCAACGTGGGGGCTAGGCTACTCCAGGGCCCCCTGCCCCTAATAAATACAGGGCTCAGGCTATGTATGCAGGCCTACACCATGTGTCTACTTATTGAAAAGCTGGACTCCAAGCTAAACCAAACCAGTGGCTGTTGAGTTGATTCCAACTCATGGCAACCCCATGTACGTCAGACTATCTGCGTGCTCCATAGGATTTTCAACGGCTGATTTTTTTCAGAAATCAATCTCCAGGACTTTCTACAACGTACTTCTGGGTAGACTTGAACCTCCAATCTTTTGGCCAGCAGCTGAGAATCTTAACTCTTTGCACCACCCCTGACAGATGATATTGAGAACATTAAAAGACAAGCTTTAAACCTGCTGGAATATTGGGCACTTAAATGAGTGTCCTATACAGTTCCCCTTTGAAATGTCACCTGATCCAAGAGCGGATGCACCCAGAGGAAGTGAATGTTTCTGATCCCCTGAAGTGATGTGGACTCAGGGACAGAGGCTGTTTCCTCATCTATGAAAAACATGGCTGGGTTCATTGCGAGCAGGGCTGATCTGGGGAGGCCCGTGCCAGGCTTCTCATCACTACTGATGGGTTTCTTAAGTAACCTTCCAAGCCAATGCTGTTGCTGTTTTGGAGTGGAACGCTGCCTCCACTATTTTTAGGGGTTTGCACCTGTCACTTAGAACCTACCTGTTACTTAGCCAGTCTGGCCTCATGTGTGACTGGCATGTGGGCAGCAGGAGAGGAAGGTTGCCTTGCTTCTTGGTGGCTCTTTGGTTCCATATCTGTGGCCCACTAGCCCCTGCTGAGACTTTCTAGATCAGCTGCTGGCCTTAAATGGCCTGTCAACCAACCCCATGGCCCTAAGAAGCTAGCCCAGAAGTGCTTGGTGTTTGAGCTAAGGAGACTAGAAACTAGAGAAAGGAAAGCACTGTGGCTGGTTGGTACCCTGTGCCAGTAAGTGTAAAGTGAGTCCCTGCCCACGCTGGCAATTTTGTCACATTCCCTAGCCAGACACAGCACCCTTGGCTCTGACCTACCATCTGGAAGATGGGTGCCAACAGCCACAAAAGAAGCCAGGTCTGAATGTGCTAGAACAAAGAAGGGTTTCACAAATCCTGTAACCCAGAGCCCCGAAGGGAGAGATCATGAAATAAGTTTACAGAAGCAGGAGGACTCATTCAGAAGCAACATGCAAGCAGGAACCAGGTTTTCACATGGGGGTCATGACCGCTGGGTAAATGAGGCTTAAGCCCTGGTTGGGGGGCCTTGTGGTCCAATGGTTAAGAGCTATAGTGAGCTATGACAACTAACTAAAATGCTGGCAGTTCAAATCCACCAGCTGCTTCTTGGAAACCCAAAGGAGCAGTTCTACTCTGTCCCAAAGGGTCGCTATGGATCAGAATCTATTCTACAGCGATGGATAAGTCCTGGCTGAGAATCAGGAAAATCACCCCTATATAAGCAGAGAAGGGCATCATGAAGGGACAGCCTTACACACAGAGGGGAGGTCGTCATGAAGAGACATCTTTACATACAAAGGGGAGGGCATGAACATTGTTAAAGGGATTCTCTCAAGACACAAAGGGCTACTCCCACTGACACTGGAGCATCTCACATTTAGACTGGAGAAGACGAGAAGGTATAACATACACAAAGTTCCACTGAAGACCATGACAACAGTGGCAGAACAAGAATAAGAAAAAAACACAACTCCATCAAGTAGATCTGACTCACGGCGTCCCCTTGTGTTACAAAGTTGAACTATGCTCTACTGGGTTTTCTTGGACGATCAGCATAAGAGGAGTAGAGCACAGGAAGCCTCCATAATTGTGCTCTCTGTGTGCTTTGCTATAGAGAGAGAGAGATATATATATATGGCGGAAACCCTGGTGGCACAGTGGTTAACTGCTAAACAAAAGGTCGGCAGTTTGAATCCACCAGGAACTCCTTGGAAACCCTGTGGGGAAGTTCTACTTGTGTGTGATATCAATGATATTGTTTTATAATTTCCACATGCAGTTGGATCACCTTTCTTTGGAATAGGCACAAATATAGAACTCTTCTGGTTGGTTGGTCAGGTAGCTGTCTTCCAAATTTCTTGACAGAGATGAGAGCACTTCCAGTACTGCATATGTTTGTTGAAACATCTTAATTGGTATTCCATCAATTCCTGGAGGCTTGTTTTTCACCAGTGTCTTCAATGTAGTTTTGACTTCTTCCTTCAGTACCATGGGTTCCTAATCATATGCTGTCTCTTGAAATGGTTAACCAGTTCTTTTTGGTATGATAACTCTGTGTATTCCTTCCATCTTCTTTTGATGCTTCCTGAGTCATTTAATATCTTCCCTGTAGAATCCTACACTATCACAGTTCAAGTCTTGAATTCTTTGTTCAGTTCTTTCAGCTTGAGAAATGCAGAGCATTTTCTTCTCTTTTGGTTTTCTATTTCTAGCTCTTTGCACATGTCATTGTAACACTTTGTCGTCTTGAACTACACTTTGAAATCTTCATTTCTTTTATTTCATCATTTCTTCCTTTTGATTTAGCAACTTGACATTCAGGAGGAAGTTTCAGAGTCTCTTCTGACACTCGTTTTGGCCTTTCCTGTCTTTTTAACGACCTCTTGCTTTCTGCATGTAAGATGTCCTTCATGTCACTCTGCAACTCATCTGATCTTCAGTCAGTGGTGTTAAATGCATCAAACTTATTCTTAAGATGGTCTGTAAACTCCAGTGAGATATGTTTAGGGTCATACTTTGACTCTCATGAACTCGATCTAATTTTCTTCAACTTTAGCTTGAACTTGCATATGAGTGATTTGATGGTATGTTTCACTGGCAACCCCTGGCCTCACTGATGATATGGAGCTTTTCATTGTCTTTTTCCACAGATACAGTCGATTTGATTCCTGTGTATTCCATCTGGTGAGGTGTACAGTCACTATTTATGTTGGTGAAAAAAAGGTGTTTGCAATGAAGAAATCATTGGTCTTGTAAAATTTTGTCATTGGATTTCCAGTATCATTCCTATCACCAAGGCTATATTTTCTAACTACTGATCCTTCTTCTTTGTTTCCAGCTTTTGAATTCCAATCACCAATAATTAATGCATCCTGATTGTATATTTATCAATTTCAGGCTGCAGAAGCTGGTAAAAATCTTCCAATTTCCTCATATTTGGCCTTAGTGGTTGGTGTGTACATTTGAATAACAGTATTAACCCATTTTCCTTGTAGGTGTATGGGTAGTACCCTATCACTGACAGTGTTGTCATTCAGGACGTATCTCTTTGGCAGTGAATCAAACGCCATTCCTCTTTAAGCTGTCATTCACAGCATAGTGGACCATATGACTGTCCACTTCAAAATGGCCGATACCAGTCCATTTCAGCTCACCAGTGCCTACGATATTGATGTTTACCTATTGCATTACATTTTTGACAGTTTCCAATTTTCCAAGATTTGTACTTTGTACATTCCATGTTCTGAATATTTGCAGATGTTTCTTCTCATTCTGAGTCACGTCATGTCAGCAAATGAAGGTCCCAAAGGCTTTACTCCATCCACATCATTAAGGTCGACTCTACTTTGAGGAGGCAGTGCTTCTGCAGACGTCTTTTGAGTGCCCTCCAATCTGGGGGGCTCATTTTCCAGCACTATACCTGACAACATTCCGCTGCTATTCGTAAGGTTTTCACTGGCTAATTCTTCTCAGAAGTAGACGGCCGGGCCCTTCTTCCTAGTCTTTTTTAGTCTACACGTTCAGCTGAAATCTGTCAGCCATGGGTGACCCAGCTGACATCTGAATACAGGAGTATAGCTTCTTCCGGCGTCACAGCAACAAGCAAGTGCCCACAGTACAACGAACTGTCGACATCTGGGGCCTTTTTGTAAGTACAATCCAAATTACCTTTCTACCTTAGCTACAGACAAAGTCTACACTCCCAGCACGGCCACTCACATCGTGGCCACTCCCTGCCTTTTCAGGGTCTGCTGCTTCCCAACAAGACTCTAGTCACACTACACTAACCTGAGGGTCTGTGCTAGTTTGTGTCCCCCAAGAGAATATTTTCAAATCCTAACCCATAGTACCTGTGAATGTGATGTTATTTAGAATTAGTGTTTAGGCAGAGTCATTAGGTAAGCTCACGTAAGGTCATTCTGGAAGAGAGTGGGCCATAATCCAATAGGACTGGTGTCCTTAAAAGAAAAGAAGACACACAGAAGACGGCCATGTGAACATGGAGGCTGACACTGTAGCCGCCAAGGAGCACTGGCCATCATCGGAAGTGAGGAGAGAGGCATGGGACAGACCTCAGACGACATCAACATGGCCGATACCACAGTTTTGTATCCCCAGCCTCCAAAGTGGTGAGAGAACTAATTTGTGTTACTTAAGGCAGCTGCCTGGGGCTCTTTGTTACAGCAGCCCCAGCACACTGATACACCCGGCAGACAGTTTCTTGCCCCCGCTACTGTCTCTGTAAATGGCCTGCTGCTCCTGCTTGGAAGCCAGGCCCTCTTCACGCTGTTTTCCCCTCTCCTACCTCCCCACTCTTCACTTACCAAACTCCACTCAGTCCTTTGAAGCTTAGTTTCAATGCTCCTTCCCCTCTAAAGCAGACAGTGAGTCTTCGCTTCTGAACTACTATCTCCCTTAACACCATTACTGCAATGCTTAGGCTTTCGGTGAATTTTGTTATGTGTGATATTGCTCAATTAGAAAGCTTTAAATACCTGCTGCTCTTCCTCTGAGTGAGTGGCTTCCCGAGGGGTCAGGAACACGTCTTTTCACCCTTGCCACTCCAGCCAGCACTGCCCACTGAAAAAAGTCAAGCAAAATACTCCTCTCTGTTCGGTGCCCACTGCTGCTGAACTGGTTCTGACTCACAGTAATGCTATAGCACAGAAGAGAACTTCCCTATAGGATTTCCAACCTTTATGGAAACAGACCACCACCATCTTTCTCCCGCACAGCAGCTGATGGATTCAAACTGCCCAGCTTTAAGTTAGCTGCACAGCATTTTAACCACTGCACCACCAGGGATCCAGCACCTACATTGGGTTCACATTTAGTCTTCTCTGGGTGTGTAGGGACATACGTAATAGTCCCTAAAAGTCTTCTGGGATACAAGATTCCAGATGACACCTTAGATTCCCTGTCATGTTCCATAAAGGGACAAAGTCTCCCGAGATGAGAAGCTACGATAACTGTTGCTATCACAACATCTACTCAAGACCAGTTGCTCTGTAACTGTCAAATCTAATGAAGGCAATCACTCAGAGCTGTCATCTTGACTGTGTGAGGCAACCACATCCAGAGATTTGCTCTTCCCTGGGTGGGTGGTTACAGCAGCAGTATTCAAACCCAGAAGCCACTTAAATGAAAAGGCTTCTTGCAAGGACTGTGTGGGTGCCCTTTCCAGGAGGAGTGTGTTCTACAGAGCAGGGGTCTGTGGAGACTGCCCAGCTGACTTGGACTGACAATAAAGAAAGGCACACCATCAAAACTCAGTCTCACCATCCCTGGCTTGAGCCTGAAGCCTGCCAGCGTTATTCCATGAGAAGGTGGGAAACCTGCTGCACTGGACTGTTACAGAGAGCTTTCTTTGCATGTGTATTGCACTTGAGTTTCCCCAAGCACTATCATTCACAGTATTTCATTTGAACTTCCCAGCCACATGAGGTGGGATGACGATCTTGGTGGCTTAGAAAGGAGAAACAGAAGCCAGAAGTGGTGCTGTGGTCTGGATGGGGCATTCTGGAAGAGGTATCACTTCCTACCGTTTCATCCCAGGGAAGTCTCAGCAAGAGCCTGGCCCTTGAGCCTGTTTAAAGATCTTTGCTGTGAATCTATCGGGTGGAGGCTGGCATTACTTTTCGCTTTTCATGATTACGTGGTGTTTCACTGGTGATGGATCCTAGATGCGGAAGGAGCTTCAGAGGTCACCTAGTCTAATTTCTCGATGATATTCTTGTTGTCAGGTGCTGTCAAGTCAATCCTGACTCATAGCAACCTCTGCACAACAGAAGGAGACACTGCCTAGTCCTCTGCCAGTCTCGCCATCACTGTTATGCTCGACTGGTTGTTTCAGCCACCATGCAAGTCCATCTCATTGCGGGTCTTCCTTTTTTTCAGTGACTCTCGACTTTACTAAGCACTAGGTTCTTCTCCAGGGACTGACCCCTTCTGATAACATGTCCAAAGTATGTGAGATGAAGTCTCAGCTTCCTTGCTTCTAAAGAGAATTCTGACTGTACTTCTCTCAATATAGACAAGGAATTCCTTCGCCAATTATTGGCCACTCTGGGTCTTCCTTATACTGCATCTCCTTTGGCTTCCCCCCCGTAAGTCTTAGTTCTCAATAGGGACCTGTAGAAAAGATCTACTTCCTCTTTTTGACAAAACAAACCCAATGCTATAAGTCAAATCCACGTCATAGTGACTCTTCATACAGAGTAGAATTGTCCAGTAGGGTTTCTTCTTGACAAGAGGCCTTCAGATGTTTGTAGACTATATCTTCTGAGGGATTGGCCTAAATATTCCAACCCCCTCAAGCTACTGTTTTCTTTCTTGCTTCACTGGTAATAGATAGATGGATAGGTAGATGGGTGGGTGGGTGGGTGAGAGAGTAGAGGGATGGACGGATAGATGCAGACAGCTAGGTAGACGGTTAAATGGATGGGTGAGTGGGTAAGTGGGTGGGTGTGTGGGTGGATGGATGGATGGATTGATGAATGTATGGGTAGGTGTGGTGGGTAGGTAGATGGATGGATGGACGGGTGGGTGGTTGGGTGGGGGGCTGACAGCTGCCATTGAGTCAATTCTGACTTAATACAAATGTATGCACAAAGAAGGAAACACTGCCAGGTCCTATGTCATCCTATCTATCACCGGCACATTCAAGTCCATCATTGTGGCTGTCATGCCAGCCCATCTCACCAAGGGCTTCCCTCACCCTCATTGGCCTTCCACTTCACCAAATATGACAATCTCCTCCACAGACTGATCCCTCCCGATGAGTCAGACTGTTCTGTTGTGATCCATAAGGTTGTCATTGGCTAATTTTCAGAAGTAGGTGACTGGGCCTTCTTCCTAGTCCATCTTAGTCTGAAGGCTCTGCTGACATTTCTGCACGATGGGTGGCCCTACTGGTATTTGAAATACTGGTGGCATAGCTTTCAGCATCTGGGCAACACATAAGGCCCACAGTATGACAACCCAACACACGGGTAGTGGAGCAGCAATAGGGTGCTTTAATAATTGCTAGCTTTTATTTAAACAGGTAAAATGATAAGAGATTTACACAGATTACATTTAACCTTCATCACAACTCTAGGATAACAGTACCTACTTTGAAGCCTTATCTATGTATGAGGAAACTGAGGTTTGGAGATTTAAATAACCTCAAGCCAGCTGTCAAGGACAGAGCTATCTAAAGCACTAACTGTGGCTCCTCTTGTGTTTTTTTGGCTGTATTCTTCACCCTGCCTCCCACCCAAGAAAAAACTGCTGTGCTACATGAACAAAATGAGGGCTGGAAAATCTAAGATCAAAGTCCTAACTTGGATCTACCACTCATTGCCCATGGGAGCTAGTTGAGTCATACTAAAAAACCTGTCACCACCTGCCATCAAGTCAACTCCAACTCCTGGCAACCCTGTGTCAGTCGGAGCAGACCTGGACTCCAAATGACTTTTAATGGCTGAGGCTTCAGAAGCAGGTCACCAGACCTTTCTTCCAAGGCACCTCTGAGTGGATATGAAGCACCAACCTTTCGGTCAGCAGCTGAGCGTGTAAACCGTTCGTAGCCCCAGGGACTCCCCTTGTCCTAATACTGTAGCCTGTGTTCCTTGTTGAGTACACCCACTGCACAGCATCTTCACTGTCGTCCCCGGTCTCCGGTATTGCGGTAAAACTCCTCACAGACTTCAGGCTGTGAGCCACCAGGGCCTGACCAGCTCAGGACTCCATCGTGTCCCTCTTGTCATACACAGGGACACTTGGCTGCTCACAAGCCCTCATCGTCTTTTGCTTTCCATGCATTACGGTCTTCACACGTACTGTCCTCTTGCTGTGGGTGGTGGCATGATTCTGTGTTTTTCAGATTTCTGTTTGAGTGTCACTGTCTCAGTAAAAGGGAGACCCGGTGTCACCCTGATTTAGTGCTCAGCCACTAACTGAATGGTTGGTAGTTTGAACCCACCACAAAGATGTGGCAGTCTGCTTCCATAAAGATTAACCCAAACCAAACCCAAACCCACTGCTGTTGAGTCAATTCCAACTCACAGTGACTCTACAGACAGAGCAGAACTGCCACATAGACTTTCCAAGGAGCTCCTGGCAGATTTGAACTGCCAACCTTTTGGTTAGCAGACATAGCACTACCACTATGCCACCAGGATTAGAGCCTAGTAAATCTGATGAAGGAGTTCTACTTTGTCCTATAGGGTCACTGTGAGTTGGAATCAACTCAGTGGCAACAGGTATCTCACTGAGGCTTCTGTTTCCATTCCTCCATCCATCCATCCACCCATCCATTCACTCATTAACAAATGTCTGTTCTGGGCACCCAGGAATAAACAGGACAGATATGGTGCCCGCTCTCAAGGGCTAACACTTTTACATTCTGATGCCCTGAGGAAAAGCAGGTCCCACACTGTATACTCACGGGGGATTATATGTTTATTTTAAAACATGATCCAAATTTTAATTATACATGGTCAGACAAGTCTGTGAATTGAATTATTCTGAGTGCTACATGCCTCATTAATAACACTATGGCCACCTTCAAAGCACTCCCTTTGGGAAGCTATGAACTGATGCCAATGGCTAGTTCACCTTTCAAAGCAATTTTGGAACTCTTTCCGGAATGGCCGTTGTGCATGGTGGTACAGTGGCAAGTTCATGAGCTTCATTGTCTAGTTGTCTATGAGGCAGTTTTCAGCCAGTAAATAAACAACTGTACTGGAACACCCTCCCTGCTCACCTGATCTGGCTCCCAGTGACACTTTTATTTACCCAAAGATAAAGGAAATATTGAAAGGAAGATATTTTGATGACATTTAAGACATCAAGGGTAACATGACAGCTCTGATGGCTGTTCAGAAAAAGAATTCCAAAATTGCTTTGAAGGGTGAGCTATACACTGGCATCAGCGCACAGCTTCCCAAGGGGAGTACTTTGAAGGTGACTGTAGTGATATTCAGCAATTTTGTAGCACTTTTTCTAGAATGAGTTCATGAACTTAATTGTCATGCTTTGTGTAAATGTTTCAGTTTTATTACTGGGTAGGGCTATTCTTGTAATTTAAAAAAGTCAATGTAGATGATGCAAAGTATTTTTCTTAATACTCTTGACACCTATAATTCCATGGTACTCATCTTTCCAGGGATAACTGCTATTATCATTTTGGCATGAATCCTTCCAGATCTCTGTGTATTTTACATATATGTATTTATATAAAAAAGAGTCTCTCAGTGGTGCAAATGTTTGGCAGTTTAAGCCTACCCAGGGGAGCATCAGAAGAAAGGTTTGGTGATCTGCTTTCAAAACAGCCAGTCACTGAGAATCCTACGCAGCACAGTTCTACTGGGACACACATGCGGTCACCATGAGTCAGAGTTTACTTGCTGACAGCTGGTTTTAGGTGTATATAAAACACAGTTTTGCTTAGTTTGAATGTGTTTAACATAAATAGTAGGGTACTGTAGATAGAGTTGGACAATGTCTTCTCACCCATGTGTCCTGTCAGTCTTTGTGTATTTATACACACAGTTCCATCTCATTCTTTTGGCTTCTTTATGCTATTTCACAGTATTGACAGTATGCAGATGAACTTTGGATGAGCATTCAGCTGATGACACATAAGCAATGCTGTAGTGAACACCTCTGTGTTCAACGGAATGAGCTGTTTCACTACTGTCAATTTGTTCTCCATGGTAGCTCTGCCAATTTCTAATCACTGTAACAGTACCTGAGAGACCAATTTCTGAGTAGCCTTATTTATCTTTCTTCTTTTTCTTATCCTGAAAGGAAAACATTCTCAGTGAGATTGACCATCTTTTTACGTTTATTGGTCACTTGCATTTCTACACCTGCAAAATTTTTTAAAAAATGAATTTGTAGGTATTCCATATATATGAGGTCTAACAATTAAGTTTGTGAACTTAGCACTGTGTGCTTACGTTGGCAACACTGTACAAACAACTTGGTAAGGTTTCATAACCTTGGTATGTCAGTATCTCACAACTGTGTCTGTGTCGACGTGTGACAGTGTCTTGCTGAGTGGCATTCATTATTGCTGTTGTGTGTTTTTGTGTGCTGTCACAAGAATGTCAAAGTTTGAATTAGAGCAAAGAACTAACACTAAATTTCTTGTTAAACTTGGCAAGAATGGAAGTGAAATCAGAGACATGTTAGTCCAAGTTTATGGGGATAATGCCATGAAGAAAACGGCAGTGTACAAATGCATTAAATGTTTTTACCTCACCACTGATGAAGAGTGGTGAGGTTGGCCAGTAACGAGCAGAACTGATGAAAACATTGCAAAAATTTGTCAAATTATGTCAAAATCATCGGCTGACTGTGAGAAGCATAGCAGATAAAGTAAACATTGATAGAGTAACAGGGGAATCTTAACTGAAGGCCTTGGCATGAGAGTGTGCAAAAATGGTTCTGAAGGAGCTCACCGATGAATAAAAAGCAAAGAAGGGTTGAAGTTTGCCAAGACCTTTAGGAGAGGCAAGATGGTGTTTCGGGCTGTGTTATCACTGGTGATGAAACATGAGTATACCAGTACAACCCTGAAACAAAGTGTCAAAGTGCACAGTGGAAGTCAGCCAGTTCTTCATGACCAGGAAAAGTCCGTCAGTCCAAATCAAGAGTCAAAATGATGTTGCTAACTTCTTTGATATCAGAAGGAATTGTCTAGACAAACACGTTAACTAAGCTTGCTATTTGCAAGTGCTGAAAACGTTACATGAAAAAGTTAGACGAAAAAGACTTGAGCTTTTCACCAGTAACTCAGGGCTTCTGCATCACTGACAATGAACCAGCTCACGCAGCACTGTCGGGAGGGAGTTTTTAGCCCATAAACAAATAACTGTATTGGAACACCCCCCCAATGACTTTTCTCTTTACTGAAAGATAAAAGAAATCTTGAAAGGAAGACACTTCGATGACATTCAGAACATGAAAGATGACAGCTCTGGTGGTCATTTCAGAGAAAGAATGCTAAAGTTGTTTTGAAGGGTGGACGAGGTGCTGCCATTGGTGCATAGCTTCCCAAGGGGAGGACTTCAAAGGTGACCATGGTGATGCTCAGCAATGAGGTATGCAGCACTTAGAACAATTAAGTTCGCAGACTTAACTTTCAGACCTCATATGTTGCACTTTTGCTAGGATGCATTTGTGAACTTGTCGTACCTTGTATTATGGGTATTAACCTTTAGTCTATTACATCTGCTGCAAACATTTTCTTCCAGCCTGTTGTTGATTTAATCTTGTTGATGGTGTTCTGTCTTACCTATATTGTTGGTGTTAGGTGTCATCAAGTTGGTTCCAACTCACAATGACCCTATGTACAACAGAACGAAATTAGTTTTGTCTTACAGGAGTCTTAAATTTAGTAAACTGATTGACCATTTTCCTTTGGGTCTTGGGTCTTGTATTTTGCTTATCCCAAAATTATAAACATATTTTTCTGCATTTTCCATGTGACTATTAATTGCTGGATTTTTTGTCTAATGGCTGCCTCCACCCCTGGGGTATGACTTCTAAGAAAGAGGGTGTCACGAGTGTCTTGCTCCCAAGCGGACACCTAGAATTACTTCGGCCTAGTATCTCAGTGCTCAACAAATACCTTTTGAGTGAAAGAAAAGATTATCACCAAGAAAATACAGACATCCCTGGAAGAAAACCAGTATGTGGAATTTAGCCATTGTGAATTTTATAAAAGGATGCATGTTATGTATATTCTGTTAGATTCTACACTAATTTGAAATTCTGATTGTTACTACCTTCTGCAATGATCCCCAAATAATCATAAAATCTTGAATTTGGAAGCACCTTTCGGATCATGGAGGAGGCTGACTTCTCCCTTGGTGTGATGCTCCCATGTAGCCCTGTCCCCTGACAGTAAGCTGTGTGGCTTCTATGTGTACAGCCCTTTCCCAGGGGACTGATACCAGGTTGAAGGGAGCCCCCTGCTGTTGGCCTTCTGTGGGCACTCCTGTAAAGAGCACTTCTTCCCCTCCTTCCAGGACCAGCAGGATTCCCAGGGACCATGGTGAAATTACTCTGATTGAACCTGTTCTAGATAAAAGCTGCTTACCTGACTAGGCCTGTGTTAGGCTCTCAGTTTCTTCCTCTGACTTCCTGGTGACAATTCCCTAACCATTAGCACACATTTGTATGTTGTCCAGCCCCAAAGCCTGATGTCCTCCCTAGTGCCTTCATTACACTGCGCTGATGAGTTCTCTTGACCTCAAACCTCTCTCTCACTTGCTTTGCTTCTGTCTTGGGAGGAAGAAGCAGTTCCTTCATAAGACTAAGCCTGTGTTTGCCTTCCTGGTTCCTTCCATGGGCTTGCTCACGCAGGCATTTCCAGCGAGTTCTGTCTCCTCCCTCATGGCGCAGCGGCTCGGAGCCACCGCAGCTATGGCACAAAAGGTCAGCTTTTGGAACTCATCGGCTGCTCCTTAGAAACCCTCTGGGGACAGCTGCAGCCTGTCCTGTGGGGTCTCTGTGAGTCACAATCGACTTGAAGGCAACAAGTAACTTCTAAAAAACTTACGCTGTCTTTCGACAATAACAAGATAAATACAATAAAACAAAATAGGATACAATATAATTAAATTAATTATAAATACAATCAGTAAAATAAAGAATACAATAAAATAAAAACAAAACAATACAAATGAAACAGTAAAATATAAGTAAATACAATGAGTGCAATACAGTAAAAGAAAATAAATACAATAAATAAAATGCAGTTAAAAGAAATGCAATAAATAAAATACAGTTAAGTAAAAGAAATAGAATACAATGGATAGTGTGAAATAAAGTAAAATAAATAAGATACAATATAGTAAAACAAATAGAATACAGTCAAATAAGTAAATATACTAAAACTACTAAAATAAACTGCAACAAATACACAAAATGACTAAAGCAAAATAAAATAATCAAAGAAGGAAAGACAAGTCTTCCCTACTCTGCTGTTGCTTCTCAGGCTCCTGACTCTGTCTGTCCCAGGTTCTTCCAAGCGCTGTCTCTGCTTCTTATCCCCAAGTCATTCTTCACTCACTGAGTCCTACAACTGGCTTCCCAAACTTCCACGGAATTAAACCCACTCATTCACCAATACAATTTAAGAGTACTCCAGCCCCAGGGGAAAAAAAGCACCCTAACTTCTTTCCCTCTTTCCTCTCTGCCTCCATCCTTCTTTTGTCTCCCTTCCATCTGCCTCCTCCACTTCCTTCCTTCGTTCCTCATTCATTTCTTCACCCAGTGAAATGGAGTCCTTGGGTAGTGCAGTCAGCGTGCTGAGCAGCTCACCCAAAGGTCTGAAGGTCAAGTCCATACAGGGGTGCCTCAGAAGAAAGGCCTGGCAATTGACTCTGAAAGATCAGTCATTGAAAACCGCTGCAGCCCACGGTTCTGCTCTGAGTACATGGGGCTGCCATGAGTCTGCATCAGCATGATGGCAACTGTTTCCCCCCGAGACTGTAGGCCAGGCTCTGTGCTAGGCCAGACAGGCCAAAACAAAGTCCTGTCCTTCTAGGAGCCGTCAATACACAGTGGGGGCACAAGCTGAATGACAGTGAACTGACCCCAGTGCGCAAATGAAGGCATCTATAAAGCACAAAGGGTGGTGGCCCCCAAACCAACCCCGCTGCCGTGGGCCCATGCTGACTCACAGCAGCCCTAGAGAACAGAGCGCAACTGTCCCGCAGGCTTTCCAAGGCTGTAAAATCTTTCTGGAAGCAGGCTGCCACGTCTTTCTCCTGCAGAGTGATCAGCTGGTAGGTTGGAAATGCCAACCTTCTGATTAGCTGTGGAGCACTTAACCACCGTGCCACCAGACCGCCTCATAAAGAGATGTAAAACAAAACAACCAAATCTACCGTTACGACGTTGACTCTGATTCAGAGTGACCCTACAGGCCAGCGGAGAACTGCCCCACAGCAGTCCGGAGGCCCTACATCTTGATGGAAGCCAACGGCCACATCTTTCTCCCATGGAGCTTATGGTGGGTTTCAAACTGCTGACCTTTTGGTTCGAAGCTGAGTGCTTAACGTGTCCAAAGTGTCAGGGAAAGATGTAAGGCCAAGATGGCCAGGGGGAGGGGAGGGATGGTGTGTGCATTCCAGGCTGATGGAGAGGACAGATGTGCCAGGAGCAGGGTGCAGTGATGGGGAACAGAGAGTGTCACCCTGGAGCAGGCCTGTCTGCTGACCACTGACGGCAGCCGGTCTGCACACCTCTCTGCACCATGGCTGTCACGTCACTGTTCCCTGTGAGTGTGGGTACAAGTGTGACACCAGACAGGTGGAAGAGCAGCAGGCACTCCAGGAGTGGCAGCTGGAGGCTTTCCTGGGACCCTGACCAGGGGCCCAGCTGTGGAATGGACTGCCTAGGGCAACCAGTGCGTGATTGTGTGATTGCTGAAGGGTCTCTCACAGCTGCCCATGGAACTGTGATGGCTGATAGAAATGGCCTAGCTGGCACCCTACCTGTCCCCCACTCCCACCATGAGGTCTCCTGAGAGTAGGTGAGCCCTTCGTTGCCTCTCCTCTCCAGCCCACTGAGGCAGGGACATCTGTCCTATTGAATGTCTTGCTTCCTGGTGAATCCTGATCAACAAGCCATACCACCCCACGCAGCTCCCGTGCTGCCACCACACTCTACAGCAGGCCATGCGCCTCTCTCCCCACGAGTTCTGGTACCACCTCTCCTCTCTAAGCACCAAATCAATCGCAGCTGCTTCGTCTCATGGTGACTCCATGTGCACAGAGGTGACATGCTCCATAGAGTTTTCAAGGCTGTGATGTTTCGGAGGCACGTCACCAGGTCTTTCTTCCGAGGTGCCCCTGGGAAGACTCAGACCACCAACCTATCGGCCAGTAGTTGAGCACTTTACTGCTTGTACCACAGGGGATTCCTCGCCTTTCTGCAGTCCACTACAGAACTGACCTTTCACACTCTGGCCTTCCCCTAAGTAACCACTGCCATCCAGTTGATCCCAACTCATACTGATGCTGTGGGTTACAGTGAAGAAAAGTTCCATGGGGTTCTCTTAGCAGCAATCTTTCCAGAAGCAGATGGCCAGGCCTTTCTTCTCTGCTCTGCTGACCTTTAGGTGAGTTGTTGCTGACCCCAGCAGAGCAAACACTGCCTGGTCCTGTGCCATCCTCGGGGTTAGTCATCGAGCATAAACTGTGCCACCCGAGGACCTCTCTCCTAAGCACCACAGCCAAACTTTCAGCTTCTTGGTCACCCCTGCCTGCAGGACCTGCTGGAACCTCATGCTCAAATCCCAAACTAAAAACCACCTTGCTTTTGAACTAGTTCCTTTTCATGATTCTACACATGTTTTAAATGTAACACGATGAATTATTCCAGTTACCTGGCTCAAAACTTCAGTTACACCGTAATTCGACTCCCACTGAGGGCTTACTGCTAAGTGCTGGGACAATCATGTTTAAAGGACTGGACATGGTCCCTTACCACCTGAAGGAGGATCCAAGAGGAACCCAAGCAGGCTCAGGCATGATTTTTCTTTTATCCTTTAACTAGAGGCAATAACTTGCCAAAATTCTCTTACAGCTTTTGAAATCTCTCCTGTATGGTTTCCCATCCCAAAACCCTCGTAGCCAACCACCCTCGCCTGCGTACCCCTCCAGCCAACCAACTGCGCCTGCGTACTCTTCCGGCCAATCACTTTCACCTGTGTACTAGCTTACTAACTGGGCTTTTTTGTATCATGGGCACTTAAAAAAAATTATTGTGCTTTAAGTGCAAGTTTACAATCCAAGTCAATTTGTCATACAAAACCTTGCACACATACAGCTATGTAACTCTAGCTGCTCTCCCCACCCTGTGACAGCACCCTTCTCCTTTCTACCCTGTATTTCTTGTGCCCATTCAACCAGCTCCTGTCCCCCTCTGTCCTCTTCTTACCTGTGGACAGAAGCTTCCCTGTTATCTTCATGTATCTACTTAAGCCAAGAAGCACACTGTTTCCCCGAATCATTTTATGACTTACAGTCTAGTACACAACCATTTTATAAACAAAATCTGAACAGCTGGTTTCGAGAATAGTTTCAGTTCTAGGCTAACAGTGGGTCTAGGAACCATGCCTTAGAGACCCTCCAGTCTGTTGGACCATAAAGTCTGCTCTTTTCAATAGTTGTAGTTCTGCACCCCTATTTTTCTCCCACTGCGTCATGGGTTCTGTGTTGTGTTCTCTGTCAGGGCAGTCACTAGTGGTGGCTATCATGGATACTTTTTATGACTTGCTAAAACACACGTGTGCACATACCATATCCTGCAGACAATTTTCAGGGAAGTTTAGAGTTCCTTTGAGATTAAACCCTAAATCCCTTGGGGTTTCTTCCTTGGCCCCAAAGAGCCCTGCCTCAGTGTCTCACCTATCTCCCCATCTGCACTGGGCTGTGTGTTTATAAAGCACTATCCGATTTTGTCTAGCCCAGGCTTAGAAACAGCCAATGGCTCATTTTCACCACTAAAGAAGTACCCAGCCCACCCTTCCAGCCTTCTGTCTCTCAAGTCCCCGACTAAAACCTAGGCTCCTTACAAGCTGGGATACCACCTGGACACACACACCCTGCCATCCTTCCTTGATGCTATGCTTGCTGAAGATGTCCCTTCACGCAAATCTCAGCTTATCCCCAGCTCTCCTTCTGCTGAGCTATGGGACACCTGGCATTGCAGACAGCACGCCTGGCCCTTTAAGAGCTGACCGGCCAACTTCGTTCAAAGCAGGGGTCACCGTATCTTCAGACCCCCTGGAGCGCCTGGCTTAAAGCCCAGCCCTGAAGCAGATGTTATAAAAAATGGTCAGGCTGAACTGAACTCGAATCTCTCTTCTACATCTTGGTCTCCATTGCAGCTTCGTCCTATTTCCTTTTCTACCTACTGTCCTTGAAATATTTGAAGGCGTTTACCTTGTCGTCATTACTTATCTTACAAAACGCAAAAGATACTGGATACTTGGGCAGTCCAACTCAGTGCAAACCCAGCTCAGTGAAAGCTGTAAGCACCAAACAGTCAAGAAATTTCCTAAGGCTTCTACTTCCCCTTAACTGCTGTCTCATGCCCTGGTTTGACAGAAACAAAGACAGTGTCTCTTCACATTTTTCTCACACTGCCACTTAGCTAAAAAAAGGTGGGGGGTGGGGGGTGGGGGGTGGGGGGTAGGGTGGAACATGTCCCTTACCCTAACCATTTTATAAACAAAATCAAGAAGACAGCAAAGTACCTGTAGTATCTCAGACAAAACAGAAAAGTACAACCAAAGGACGAGAGCAGCTGAGAATGTGTAACAACTAACGCAAAAAAAGAGAAAACCAAACCCACAGCCATCAAGTTGAGTCCGACTCAGCAACACAACAGGTCAGAGTAGCACTGCCCCAGAGGGTTTCCAAGGAGCAGCTGGTGGATTTGAACTGCCGACCTTTTGGTCAGCAGACATAGCAATTAACCCACCATGCCACCAGGGTTTCCAGATAACAATTAGTGAAGGTATTCCATAAAACCTGTAGCCCAGAACAAAAACTCAACTTCTCAGAGCCTGTTTGGTTTTGGTTGGTTTGTTTTTGGTTTCCATACTGTGAAGAGCCATGACGGCACAGGAAATCACTGCACCAGAACTAGCAGGGTGCCTTCTACACCGTCTGTAATATACACCAGGCATTTGGTGGCAACATTTCTTCCATTTTGATTCCTGAGAGAAAAAATAAAAAAGCTGCAGATTATTACTTCTCATGAGATGCTCTTAACTGAGTTACTTGTGAGTCTTGGAAAAAGTTTTTAAGTTTCTCAGGCCACACACTTTGTCCAGTAAATTTCCACCAGTTTTGTGTACCTACTTCCCTCTACTGTGAAACGAAACCGTGACGGAGGCTGGATGGCTGCAGACACCTGCTCGGACAGACAAAGCGAAGAAGCTTCTCTTGGGCACCACCGGTTCTTCTGGGCTGTGCCCAGAGCATTTGGGCCAGTGTTTTATCTTCTGTCCAAAATCATGTGTGTTGTCGTAAATCTTTTGACCCATAAAGATATTTTTTGGAATCATCCACTCATTCCCTGACATCATTTTCTGCAGACATGATTTTAGAACAGAAATAGATTTTCGAGGGCAGCTCTTCCTGCTGGGAGTATGCTCAGGAGTGTCTGAAAGGGTCTGGGTGAGACAGACAATTTGTTAAAAAACACGAAGCCGTATTATTGATTTTTGTGACTTTTTTTTCTTTTTTCCCTTCAACAGAGCTCATACTAATAAACAGAGCTCGCTTTCGCTTGGATAGACCACTTGGACAGAAGCAGCTACATCAAAGAAAGGATACAAGCGTAACTCAAGTCTCACCATTATGTTTAGGGCATACAAGCTTTCTCACTTTTTAACCCAAAGGAAACAGTGGTTTGCTAGAAACTTGACAGAAAATTTAAGTAAGGTGTACAGTATACCCCAGCTAGGTTATCAAGTACAGGAAGACCTTTCTGGGGTACCCTAACTGAGTCCTGCTCCACACTGGGTCATTACACCACATCCCCAGTGTACTGACACAGTTGACATTCATGACCAGTTCTCAAAACGCAATTCACGTACTGTTAAAGGTAGGCTGTTTCCTTCCCTCCGAAATGTCTAGAACTGTTCTAATTAAGCTAAGCACTGAATATCTCCCACATGCATTTGACCTGCAAATCTCCCTAAAGCTGCAATAAAACTTACCCTTGAACATCAGCCTGAAGTTTAACCATGAAAACAATCCCATGTAAATGCAAACAGATAACTTGTACACGAGTGCTTACTGCGGTAATTACTCACATAGCCAAGACCTGCAAACAGCCCAAGTGCCCAGATGTACTGTGTGTATACATGTATGTAGTCTTTCAATCTCTCTAACCAAACCAAATCCAAATCCACTGCCACAGAGTCAGAGCTGAGTCAGAGCAGCCCTACAGAGCTGCCCCATAGGTTTCCAAGACCGTAATCTTTACAGAAGCAGACTGCCACATCTTTTTTCGTGGAGCTGCTGGTGAGTCTGAATGGCCAACCTTTTGGTTGGTTAGCAGCCAAGCACTTAACCACTGTGTCATCAGGGTTCCTATATACATATCTAGTGGGCTATTGTTCAGCTAGAAAGAGAAATGAAATCCTGATACATGTTAAGACCTGCTTGAACCTTTAAAACATTATGTTGTGTGAAATTTAAAAAAAAACAAACAAAAAATCAGTGCCATCGAGTCAATTCCTACTCATAGTGACATTACAGGACAGAGTAGAACTGCCCCCTGGAATTTCCAAGGAGCACCCGGTAGATCTGAACTGCAGACCTTCTGGTTAGCGGACATGGCACTCAACTCATTACACCACCAGGGTGTCCAAACGAAAGGATAAATACTATACGATCCCACTTACATGAAGAATCTAAACACGCAAATACAGAGAGACAAAAGTAGACTCATAGTTAGCCAGGGGCTGGGGGAAACTGCTGTGGAGTTACTGCTTCAGGGGGACAGAGTTTCTGGGTGAGGACAAAGTTTGGGGAACAGACAGTAGCAACCGCTGCATGGCACGTGAAGGTGATGTCACCGAATCGTCGACCTAAAAATGGGTGAAGTGGTCGTTTTTGTTGTAATAAATTCACAAGATTAAGTATTAAATTAACTACTATTTATAATAAATCTACCATAAAACTTTTAAAATAATCCCATGTATGATGCTTTTCCAGAAAACAAGTTATTGACTGTAAGTCAAAAGAACATTATTGGAAAACAAGCTGTCCAAAGAGGGAAATGACTTCAAGAAAACTAAACACACACAGGCCTTGCCCACCACCATCTGGGTACACCCAGCGCAACTCAGCGCACCCAGACCGTGCCCCGGCACGACTCGGCGCACCCCGAGCGCCCCCGGCACGACTCGGCGCACCCCGAGCGCCCCCGGCACGACTCGGCGCACCCCGAGCGCCCCCGGCACGACTCGGCGCACCCCGAGCGCCCCCGGCACGACTCAGTGCACACCGACCACATCTGCAGGACTCGGCGCACACTGACCACAGGAGACAGCATACCCTCCGTTTTATAACTTTGTTCATGAGTTTCTAAAATCAAAGCACAATTCTGAGTTCAGACACTAGATTAAACATACCTAAACCTATCCAATTTCATTTCTTCCTAAAAGTCCACTGAAATTAAAAAAAATAACCGGGGGTAGAATAAGAGAGGGCACAATGGCCACAAAATGTGTGGGCCCTCCCCCTAAAGCAACCATCTGAGTGATAATTCCCTTGGCCTGTCTAAGAAGACCTAACCTCAGAATTAGCTGGGCAAAAGCTGGGATCCCCTCCAACCTACACAGACTCCTCAGAA
Source organism: Heterohyrax brucei (assembly GCA_028571685.1). Lineage (NCBI taxonomy): Eukaryota > Metazoa > Chordata > Mammalia > Hyracoidea > Procaviidae > Heterohyrax > Heterohyrax brucei. The sequence goes on along the minus strand of CM053147.1, from coordinate 13,719,442 downwards.
CCTGGCAGTACCAGGCACCTCCAGAGCCACAGTAACAGGTGTGGGCTGTGGCTAAAATACAGCTGAGAAAATTATTTAAGCAGCTGACTCCCTGAGGCTACATCAGCATGAGACCAGAAGAATTAGATGGCACCTGGCTACCACCAACGACTGCCCGGACACAGAATACTACACACAGTCTCCGTCACTGTGAGAGAAAAATCAGCGTGCAGAATTAGAACTGTATTAAAAGACTTGGTGGTCCAACAGACTAGAAGACATGGCCCCAAGATTCACTGTTGGCCCAGAGCCGGAATCGTTCCCGAAACCAGCTCTTCAAATATTGGACTGGACTACAATACATAAAATGATACTGGCAAAGAACGTGCTTCTTGGCGTAAGTATACGAGGACTGCCAATTATGTTGGCAGTTCACTCATTCAAACTCATTCTAGAAAAAGTGTTACATACATATTTCACTGCTGAATATCACTACAGTCACCTCTGAAGTACCCCCCTTGGGAAGCTATGCACCCATGCCAGCAGCTAGTTCACCCTTCAGAACAATTCTGGAACTCTGTTTCTGGAATGGCCATCAGAGCTGTTGTCATATTACCCTTGATGTCCTGAGTGTCATCAAAATGCCTTCCTTTCAATATTTCCTTCATCTTTAGGGAAACAGAAAAGTCACCAGGGGCCAGAGCAGGTGAGTAGGGAGGATGTTCCAATACAGTTGTTTGTTTACTGGCTAAAAACTCTGTAACAGACAATTATACTATTAAGTTTGCAAACTTGCCACTTTGTGTGATGGCCATTCCAGAAACAGTTCCAAAATTGCTTTGAAGGGTGGATTAGGTGCTGGCATCAGTGCATAGCTTCCCAACGGGAGAACTTCGAAGGTGACAACAGCAATATTGAACAATGAGGTATGTGGCACTTAGAATGATGAAGTTCAAGGACCTGATCGACAGACCTTGTATACATGAGACTAGCAGGGCAGCTCCAGTCCAGAGGCAGGATGAGAGGGCAGAGGGGGACAGAAGCTGGTTGAGTGGACACAGGAAATTCAGGGTAGAAAGGAGTGTGTTGTCACAGCGTGGGGAGAGCAGCTGGAGTTACACAGCAGTGTGCATACAAGTTTTTATTTTTTATGACAAATTGACATGGACTGTAAACTTTCGCTTAAAGCATAATATTACCAAAAAAAAAAAAAGAAGCTGGCTCCCTAGAGCCATACCCCAACTCAGTACCACAGGACGCCCAGGACAGCAGGGCATCCCCTGAAATGCAGTGTTTGGGACCTCACCTCTGGAGGGTGAAGGGCTGAACCTGAGGGCTGCAGGAACTTGGTGCCTAGTGAATACGGACACTCACTCAGCTCTGAAGGCCACAGCTGTCTGCTGTGCCCTCTGGGGTGGTCCCGGGGTGATGCTCCTCTATGGAATCTGACCAGTCCAAGGGAGGAGGCCAAAGGACACTACAACATGGCCTATCCCGACAGGCTCCAGAGTCATCAAAACTTCCCATCAGCACCTTAGTCTATGAGGAGCCGTGGTAGCATAACAGTTAAATGCTCAGCTGTTAACCAAAAGGTTGGCAGTTCAAACCCACCTGCAGCTTGGTGGGAGAGAGACCTGGCTACCTGCTCCTGTAAAAATCACAGCCTGGGGACCCCTGAGAGTCAGCTCCACTCTGTCATATGGGGCCACTAACAGTCACAACTGACTCCAGGATACCTTACAAGGAGCAGATAACCAAGGGTTACCAGCAGCTGAGAAGTCTTTCACAGAAAAGGCAGTGACCAAAACAAACAGCTAAGGCAACCTGAAGTAACAGAAACACACACAAAATGAAACTACACATAAATACATGGCACAGAAACCCCGGTGGCACGGTGGTTAACTGCCACCGCTAACCAAGAGGTCGGCAGTTTAAGTTCACCAAGCGCTCCCTGGAAACTCTAAGGGGCACTTCTATGCTGTCCTGGGGGGTCTCTGTGAGTCAGAATCGATTTGATGGCAAAGGGTAGGGACAGTGGAGAATTTCTAAAGATGAAAAAATGACCTCAGGGGAGGACAGCAAACACCGAACTGAATACAAGATTGAACAACAAAATTGAGGGAAAATTTCCCCAAAAGTTCACAAAGATAAACCTGGAGCAGAGCAGACGAATCCAAAAGGTCAGTGTTTGAATAATGGCATTCTTAGAAACGGAGAACCGACAAGACTGTCAACAAGATCAGCCGAGAAGGTGGCTGGGGACTCAGCCCTCGAGGGGCTCCCGCGCGACCAAGGAACAGAACCACACGGAGCAACACCCCTGTGATGTTTCATTGTGGAATTTCAAAGCACAAAAGGCCAATTTCCCACAAGCTTCCCAAGAGGCAAGAAATATTTCCAGGTATGTCTCTAACAGGCATTCCCCAGGTGACTCTTCTCAAGAGGCTCCTGGAGGATGTCCCTCCACCAAAAGGAAACAATTAAAACTGGCACTGGGGGTACAGCAGTACAGGAAGACAACGACCCAAGAGAGGAAGGGCAAAGGTAAGTACTAGGAATGCCAGCTGCACATCAGATCTGAGGATTCTGGGCCAACAGCCAGACACAGCTGGCCAAGTCCTGGTGTTACCTCATGGTGCTGTGAGACAGAGCGTGGCTGGCTTTTGGTTTTGGAATGACACTCTAGACTCGACTGGAGACACACAGCCACAGCAGCTACGGGCTAAGAAGCCCGAGGGGTACCGCGGTCAAATGCATGGCTGCTAACCGAAAGGCCAGTGGTTTAAACCCACCAGCGGCTCTGTGGGAGAGAGACCTGGCTATCTGCTCCCATAAAGACTATGACCTTGTAATCCCTACGGGGTAATCCTGTCCCACAGGCTTACTGTGACGTGGGACCAACTTGATGGCAACAGGTCCGCTCTGGATTTAATGACACTCACTTTAGTGGCCCCACTTCTGCCTGTGGTGCTTTGCTGGGCTCCAGAGATTGGAGACAGCCGTGACGGCCTGGACCCAGCGTCCAGCCAAGTCGCCTTCAGACCTCGTTTCTGCCCGAGGCTCAGTTCTGAGCTCCCCTCACAGACCCGACAGATGTCTGACCCAAGGTCCTGAGCCCATCCAGACCTCGCCCACTGTCCTCCCCAGAAGCGGCTTTGAGAAACTGTCAGAGAAGCTGAAGTCCAACTGTGACTAGACTTCTCTTGAAGCCGTCATCAAACTGACCAAACTTCCATTCCCTTCCCGGCCAGTCCTGCTTGACTACCCAGCTTCTCAAAGCAAAACACACTCTCTGAAGAGAGATTAACACAGAAATCGAGGGGACAGTCTTGTGTGGATGGTGAGAAGGAAAGGAAATGTCATTGGTGAGGGGCCCCAGTGCGGCCTCCAGAATACCGCAGCTTCTGTTTTTAACCTGGCTGGCAGGCACACGGCAGTTAATTCTTCTTTATGATTCATTAAACACATACAACTGAGGTAGTCTTGCAAGGTGGAACACCCCTCCCTTTCGCAGAATAGACCCGTCCCTCGGCTCTCTCCCATGCCCCCACACCCCTTCTTTCGCAGAATAGACCCGTCCCTCTGCCCTTCCCCACCCCTCCACCCAAAAACCTGAGAACAATTCACCGCAGCCGAACAAGTACTACTTGTGCTCCTGGTGCACCAGCTCACAGAGTAGGGAAGGTTCTGGAGACCAAAGCAAACAGTGGATCAACAGAGTCGGCAGTTTACTGTCTTCTCTAGAGCAGTAACAGTTTGGTGAATTAAGAAGAAAAAAACTCCTACCCACTTTTCAGTATCTATTTGGGGTGACTTTTATTAGTTACGGTACAGGGATGGGACTGTCCAGCTGGGGGGCCCAGAAGGTGACTTTTTTCAGATCTACTTCAGGCCACTGACATTTCCTTAATGGACGCGGCCAAACACACACTAAGCCCAGCCTCTGACTTCTGAAGGTGCCCCAGGTTAAGAAACCGAGCCACACGGGCTCCTCAGACTCGGGTCGGGGGGCCGTGAGTTTCTGGCTTCTACACGCTTCAGGTCAGGGCCCCTGGGTGACCCAGATGGTTCATGTGCTTGGCTACCAAGACAAAGGGTGAGGGTTCCAATCCACCCAGAGGCACCGCAAAAGAAAAGGGCTGGAGCCCGACTCTTAAGAAACTGTCCACGGTGCACCCCGTGGACCAAGTTCCACTCTGACATTCATGGGGTCATCATGGGTCAGCTTCCCTGTGGCTCTTTCACCCTCTTTTGGCCAGGGGTGTAAACACCCGTCCCTCAGCAGGCACTCTCTGGAGGACGGGATCAAGGACGTGCCGTCTGTGGACAGTTCGAGTCAGGGTCTCCTGCCCTCTGCCCCATGCGGCGCTCACACGTGACGGCAGCACTTGTGCGGCACGTCTCCCCAAGAACCAACACGTCTGCACATCCACACCCCATCCACTCAGACTCCCTGGCACATCTCGGTTGGGAAGGCTGGGTCTGCAGGAGACAGGATAGCAGAAGGAGCTGCCGCTGCGGCTGACAGCCACCAGGACGCCGAACGACAAGACGGGCTCCTCCTCCACCGTGGTGGTGGCTGACGACACAACGCGGCTGCTTTTGCCACTTCTTCACCTAGGCCATCTTCCCATCACTGCTAGAGCAACCTGGGGAGGGTAAGTGGTCAGGCGACTGGCTACTGGCCCAAAATGCAGAGGTTTGAATCCACCCAGCAGTTCTACAGAAGGCAGGCCTGGCAACCTACATTCAGAAGGTCAGAGTCATGGACACTCTGGGGGCACACGTCTACTTGGACACACGCGGGGTCACCGCGAAACGGAATCCGCAACAGATACCGAGGATGGTGTGCAATCCAACGGAAACCTCGCACGGCCACTGATCACGCTACGTTCCAAACCCACAAGGAGGTTCAAGAGCCATCAAAGGGAAAAACAAACGACAAAAACAACCCAGGGGTCGTCATCAAGTTTTATTTAAGATTTTAGTTTTAATTCTGAAGAAAGAGGTACATTTCCTTGTTTTTAGTTTTATGTCAGGTTATAACCAGGTTTCTGTGTTCTTTTCTCCTGTCTTCTGAATACTGCAACAAATGTCCAGCAACTACAGGGTTAAGTAAAAGCTGCAGGTGAGGAGGTCAGAGATTGCTCCTGGTGGGGACTGCCCCAGAGCAGGGGTCTCCAGGGCACCCTCTCAGGTGAACTTAATCTCAAAGAAAGATTCTGCCAGAGGAGAATGACTGAAGAAACTGCTTGTATTTCAGCTCTGATCTCCGGTATAGGTATTAAATCTGTGAATACTTATTTTCTTTAAAACATTTGAATTTACTTCAAATCTAAAGCCAAAATTTCTCATTTAAAAAAAAAAAAATCACCTTCCCCTCTCCTTATTATAAACTCTTTAGCCACAGTCCAGTTACCACTACAGACCAATCTGCCCTTCCATCAACTTCCAATACATTCTTTTGCTCAGTGACACAGCCAAGCCCTCCCCCACTGGCGGGCCCCCCAAATTACAAATTAAATTAATAGTGGTCTCCCTGTGACAGTGACAGGCTGGGCACGAGATGGCAGCAGGGCCACAGCTTCCCCCCACCCTCAGCAATCTCCGTGAGACGAACCTGGTTCTCAGACTTCTGCGGTTGATAAGGCATTTACTTGACACACTTTCCTAGAGATTAATCGTCACTTCTGCTAAGCAGATTATGTCATTATTAGGCGCAACAAACAGTAATTTTCTAAGTATCGAGACTGCCTTTGATTTCTTTTTTTTTTTTCCTTTTTTTCTCCCCTCCTTAAAAAGGCATTTTTAGGAAACATTCAACAGTGTCACTCAAATGCTGGATAAACAGAAACTTTTGCCATAATAACAATATAAAAAGAAGATGGTTATGACCCTGTGATTGCGTTGCGTCTGGGGGCTGGGAGAAAAGAAAGTGACCGGGAGCTGGATTCTTCAGAACGGGAGAGGTGAGGACAGATCCTGCCCTGCCTCCGGGCGCCTCCTGCTTCTTCCCTAGTGGCGGTCCAGTGTCGAGCTCTGTAGGAGATCTGTGGGGGTTTTGCTGGGGGGTCTGAAGGCCGTCTGGAAGCCTGGGGGTGGGGAGTGGAAGCTGGAAGGGTTTGAAGGAGGAGGGTAGGGATTCCAACTGGCTCTGTGCAGGGGGACCTGTGTGCTGAAGGGGGCGCTGTGGGGGGTCTGGGAGGGGGCAGCGCTGGGGCCGTCCATCTCTGTGAGGGCCTGGAGGGATTTGAGCCAGTGTGGAGGATTGTCATCTTGAAGAGAGTCTAAACTGTTTCCTGAAGATGCTGGAATACCTGGGGGAGGGGAGAAAACAAAACAAGAGGGACAAGGTGAGTTCACACAGGAGGCAGAGGAAGTCAGATTCACAACTTTTGCTCAGTGGCATTAGTTCATCCACAAGAAAAGGACGCTTTCCAACATCTTGTGAATGAAGACCTTCTTCCTCCTACAGCCCTTTGACCCTGGGCCAGAGTGACCGAGACCGGCCTTCACGCTACCCCACGCCTTCCTCAGCCACCAGAGACCCAGGCCTCCGAGGCAGAGCTGCGAGGCAAGTCCCACGAATGGCATGGCGCCGTTCCCTGTCGGGCTTCCCTTCTCTAAGAAGGGTACACAAACAAGAGCCTTATAATAGAGAGCTTTATAAAAACCGAGTGGAGTAGGTTCCCCTGAAGAAGGAGACATCAGAGCCTGGTGTGCTCGGAGGCCTACGGAATACGCGCGTGCTGCCAGACATGACCACCTACCTAGACCAAGAGAAGCAACCGAGGCCGCAGAGGCCGCCTGACACAGCCAGCAAGCAGAGTTCACCGAGACCACGCGACCCCAGAGAATGAAACGAGCCGCCCCAGGCCGGTGGCACGGGAGGAGAGAAGCGCGCTGAAGAGACCTCTGTTCTCCCCGCTGAACTAAGAACCGAACGGCGAGGGTCCGCGGAGCTGAAGCAGTGAGTTACCTGTGATGATGGCTGGGTCTGTCCAGCTGCCAGGGCTGTCCCAACTCAGGCCGTCGGTGGTGGCAGGGTTGGACGGTGCTGCACTGTGGCTGGCGTTGGAGGGGGAGGAGGAATTGGGCAGTCCACCAAAGCTGATGTTAATGTTGGGGAGAAGTGCCCTGAGCCCGTCCTGCCACTCCTTCATATTTAAACTCTCTACAGAACTGCTGGTGTCTGGGAGATTTACCAACAAAAAAATGAAAGATAAAAAAAAAAAATAAAAAGCTGACGTTAGAAACATATGTTGCTCTTCAGTGGGTAAGCGGGAGAAGATTTGTTCTTTCTTTACTGAGCATTTAAAATGGGTTGCCCCAGCAAGATAAGCTTGATGAGGATTTTGCTCGTGAACGCTGATCCCTGAAATAAATGAGGGAGAACATGCCCCGGGGGGTGGGGGGCATCTTGTCCTTCCCCTAGCCTCTTGACCATTCAAAGTCCAAGTCACTGCTCGAGTCGACTCCGACTCATAGCGACTCTACAGAACAGGGTAGAACTGCCCATGGAGTTTCCAAGGAGCACCTGGAGGATCTGAACAGCTGACCTTTTGGTGAGCAGCCATAGTAGCAATTAACCACAATGCCACCAGGGTCACCTCTTGAGCATTATGTCTTCGTAAATCAATCATCCAGTTTAAAGACTCAATGCTCCCGCTTGCTTCCTACCAGTTACATCGGGAAGTCTCAATTAACTGGGCCTTTCACTAGCAGAGCTAGTTTATGCTATGCAGAAAGCTAGCCTGAAAAGTTCAACACAAGAGTGTATTTCTTAGCCCTTTTTCAACGGAAGAAAAGTTAGTTTATGAAAAGTAATCGTAAGTTAATAGAAAAATAAAGATAATTAAATTCTTCCTGATCATAAAATGAGTGATGCATTTCAGAGAAGAACAACAATGAATCTGGAAGAGCTACTTTCCCTTGAGTCCCAAAGGCTGAGGAGGAGGCCGAGGCCAGGAGACCTTCTAGATGGAATTAACTGCCAACATGTCAGCCCACTCCGCCCCAAAGGTCAAGGTCCCTCAGGACACAAGTCTTGGGAACTGCAGTTCTGGTCCGTTTGTGAAAAGAGTCAAACACGGCACAATACTCAATGGCAACAAACTGGTCATAAATCGTGACTAAACCAACCAGATGACTACCACCCAGAATCCACACAGTACAACCAACCAGTCAGGAGAGGGAAAAAAGAGGCTGAGTAAGGCAGGAATACAGGCCAACAGCTCACTGAGCTTTCTGAAAACAGCTGAGAAAATTCTATCTGGTTCTTCTACAGAATTGATGAGCAATCAGTATCGATGACAATGATGACGTCCTAGTGAACTGTCTATGCTGTTCGGTGAATTCAGAATTTGTGCTGGATAATTTTGCTTTGCACCCATCACTGACCTGTGCCATATTCTATCAGGTTTCAGCAAATTAAACATTTAAACCTAATGACTGAAAAAACTACAACCAAATCTAACAAAGGTCGTTCGTTTGATATTAAAATGAAGAAAAGGTACTCTGTGCAATAGAAACCAGTCAACAGAACGGAAGGCATGCAGTTCTCCAAAACCCCTTGTGTTTGCAATCGACGTCACAGACCACCTCCTCCTTGGCTCACTGGTGCCAACCACTGCATGCTGGCCCTGGGCTGTGCACTCTGCCGGGTGTCCCCACGGTCTGTCTGCACCACCACCCTGTGCAGCTGGCAGGGCAGGAGGAAGAACTGGCATCACATGGAGAGGGCAGCAGATGCCAGCGGTATTAGGGCATTTGCTCCAGGTCACAACACTCGCATGAGGAGCACTGGAACCCTGGTCCCACCTGAGGGTTTTGGTTTTGTTGCTTTGAGTGACGCTCTCTCCAGCTCTGCTCCGCACAGTTAAAAGGCTTCTTCATGGGTCTAACATTTAAGGGGATACCCATGGGCCTCTGAGACTCAGTCTGAAGGAGGCAAGAAAGCGCATGATGGCACATCCAGCGTGCCCGGAGGGGTGACGTGGGTGACGGGGAAGCCTTCTTGGCCCAAAGCATGGGACTTGGCAGCCAGGGAAAATGCAACACAATTGCCAGCACCCTCCCACCTGGGCTCCTGAACTGCATGAGGCTGGGACAAGATCACAAGGGCAGAAAGCTGGGGGTCAAGTGCTATAGATACTTAGAATCACTGTTGTAGCAAAAACTGTGGGTTACTGTAAGGGTTGGTGGCAATGTCCCTTTCTGACTCTTGAAGTCATGAATCTGCAAAGAGAGTAACTTCAGCCAGAAACCGAACTCTAAATTAGGGAAAAATTTCCAGGAGGGAAGTAAGAACTCCCTGGAATAAAAAGACAACACAGAACTGTGACAGAAGGTGTTCTGAAAGACACACGAGTATTTCCCATGACAGTCATCCTGGAACTAAGCAGCCAGGGTCCATCAAGCCACTGCAGATGATCTGGGGACAGGGAAAAAGACATCCTCTAGAACTGCCCTAGACTACCTGTCTCCTTAACTTCTGCTTCATATTTACTAAAAACTAGCATCCAGGACCCTGAATTTTGCTTTAACAGAGGAGTATTTGCACTCTCCTACGATTATCTGAAAACTGGCATCACAATGAGACGAAAGCACATCTGCTGCTCTGACTGCAGACTGCGGACACCAGGTGAGAGCAAGCAGAGGCCAAAGGACTTCATGCCCAGCACGTGATGGAGACACCACGAGCAGCTGCGGGTCGGCCGGCCTCAGTGGGGCTCCGTCTCGGGAGATAACCAGATCCCTCAGGACCCTGCTGCAACAGCAGAAAAGGATGCCCAGGCACCTGTGGAGCCTGCCTGCCTGGCCAAGTGGCTAACAGTTTACAGTGAAGCTGCAGGTGTCACAGGCAGGAGGCTGGGCATCTTTAGCCCTCAGAAGGGACCATTATTCCAAGCAGCTCACTCCCTTCGCTGTTTTCTCCACTAGCATGATGCCAGGTGTCGACAGGAAGCAACGGTGAGACAAGACACAACGGCAGTCAGCTAATCCCAACCCTATCCAAACAGCTCAGCTCAGCCGGCCACACTCAAGACCCCGTCCTTGGCCTTGATCCCCCTGGCCCCACTTCTAACCCCAGTCTGTTCCAGCTCCCAGGGCTCCTGGTCACATCATTCCTTGAAACACATGCAGTGGAGCTTCCTGTCTGCGGCACTACTGATGCTCGGGACTGAGCAGTTCTCTGTTGGTCGGGTCGGGGAAGCATATGGAGCAGCATCCCCAGTCCTCTTGCAACAACCAAAGATGACCCTAGACATTGCCAGATGTTCCCGGAGGCTCAAAACTGCTCCGAGTTGAGAATCTCTGACACAAACGAAGTCCATTCCTTTGCTTCCAGGATTTCCAATAGTCCTACCTGAACGCCCACTTCTCTTACGAACGGTACCAGGCCTCTGATCACCAGTCTCAGTCCGGTGTGACTTCGTATTCCTTTTTAAAGGGTTTCTCACTGGGTGTAATACAATACGTATAATTCATTATTATGCAGAAGTCAAGAGGCCTAATGGGGAAAACGCTGGGCTACAATCTTCAGACAGAGGTGTAAGGCAGCTCCACAACTGTGTGTGCATCACGCCTAGGCTCTTAATAAGGAAGAAACCGCTTCTATGAGCAGGAATAACATCCTCCTTACTCTCTCATAAAAACGAAATAAGAAGGGAAAGCAGTTCAAAGGCCACTTACCACTGGATAAATGCCTAACAATACCTGTTTCTCCAGTGGTCAATACTGAGTAGATAACCAATTTTCCAAAAAGCCAAAGCACAGAGCTTCTTACTTGCCAGGGTCCGGCCCTGCACATGACAATTTCCTCTTAGGAACCTGGGTAGAATGTCCAACGTTCTCACAATATACTGCATGGCTTATCTAATTAATACGCCTTCTGGTCACCAAACTACTGCAAAGATGAAGATGATAAGGCAAGTACTTTCAAATTTCCACAAGAAAGAAGGAAAAAGCCAAGCAAATATAATAAAAGCCAAGTTACTGAATATATTAAGAAATGATTTTACTATTATATTTTTAAAGTATTTAAGTAATAACATCACAGACTAGGGAAAGATTGTTTTTGAAGGCTTGTTAATATGTAGTATGTTTATGTTTCATGATGTTAAAAAATATTATAGACTATAAACACCTACACAGAATGAAACACTATTTTCAGTTCTCAACAATCTGACAGCAGAGTTACCGGCGGTGGTTTTATTTGCCAGCGTAGAAATCACCGGCACGTAAGTTAAAGAACTAGACGGTGTACACCACCTTCTCCTATTCCACTGTGTAAAACGCAGCAGCACTCTCTCTGTTCGCCTGATCCAGAACACACTTTGCGGAAGAAGACATGGTGGCTACAATCTTAGCACCTGGCTGGTACCCTGGCCCCCATATCAAAAGCCGAGTGTCATACACAAAGCAAGCTGGCAAACCCAGTTCTAGCAAAACAAAAAAAAGGGGTACGAAATGCATGTGTTAAGGCTGTGAGATACATATCAAAGTGACAGAGTTCCTGTGTGCAGACAGCAAGTGCACGCAAGCACACATACACACACACAGACACACGTTCAAAACTACAATCTAGAAAAGCACAGAAGAAACATCGCAGGGCTGTACATGATTAATAAATGCTACCAACGTTCTGTGAAGAGAGGCCTGCAAGACAGGGAGCTGTGGGGACTGGTCACTGTCACATTAGACGCTGAGACCTGGAAAACACACAGCTGGTGGCACCTATCTGTGGTATTTCTACCCACCACTGGACTAAGTTCAGCTCCTTTCAAGGAAAGACAGAGGAAGGCACACGTCAGATGCATGGACTGTATTACAAGGGCCAGCAGGCTGTGTCCTGACCTCAGGCCTCTCAGAAGATCCTCAGGCAGGAGGCGCTGACTGGCTCAGGCAAGGGCCCGGTAGCAGGTGCCGGCCAGTGTGGGCTGCTTCTCTGTTTCTCTGCTACACCACAATATGCTGTTCAGGATGAAAACTACAGACAGTAACAAAACTTGCTCCTCAAGGAAAGTCATCACTGGAGACAAGCCAAAGAGTTGCTGTGGTTTGCAGAACACTTCCACCTGCAAGAGGAGTCCTTGAACTGGGTTCACAGACGGCAAACCACCTCAGGAGCCACTGGGAGGAAGATGAGGGGGCACGAGATCCACGATGAGGGTGTCATGTGCGATTTCCTGCTACAGGAGTGACCACCTGGAGGTCCCAGCACAATGATGGACGGCGAGAGAAAATGCAGTGCTTTTAAAGCCATCCCCTGGGTCAGGCTCCACCAATACACCGTCCCACCAGGCCGCGGCTTCCTGTCTCCTCGTGGAATTCCCTGCTTCCATTTTTGCTTTCCTATCACTTCCTCAAGGTCTTTTAATCAAACTGTAAACAAGCCACAAGAAATAAAAACAAACCAACCCAGCGCTGCTGAGTCGATTCCAACTCAGTGACCCTATCAGGCAAGAAGACAGCTGCCCCGTCGGGTTTACGGCAGCCTTCTGGCTAGGGGTCCAGCTTTGAACCACTGCGTCACCATAAAGACACAGGCCTGCTCAGTGCACAGAAATCCACAAACACACCAAGTTCTCTTGCTTCCGTCTTTGGGCAGGGACAGCGGGCTTGCCCTCCAGCCCCGATCCTTAGGTCCCACCGTACCTGACTTCAGCACCTGGGGCCAGCCAGCTCGGGGCTCGGCAGTGAAAGTGGTCAGACACGCCCCAGCCGGGGAGCAGTCGCTGCCAACCCCAGTCCCCCAAACGTTCTAAGAGTTCTTTCGTTCTTTGGTGTTTAAGCCTTAGCTAATGGTTACACCTGACAGCCTCTGTTTGGAACCCAATCTTGTTTCTTCTAAGAAACTTTCTTCATCCCTTTCTTCACTGTTGTCTTGAAAAGCACAGAGTCAGAGCCTCTGGGTGTTAGGTTACCAAATCCAATCTTTCTTGAGACAAGTGGCTGCACCTTTAAAATGCAGTTCCCCCAGGGGTTACTCTGGTGCTGGTTACAGAGCAGTATTTTCAAATCCTCAGCATTTTAAGAAGGATATGATTCCATGCTGTGATTTCAGAAAAGCCTAAACCTCCTCAAACCTCAAAAGCCTGTCTCTAAACAACTCATACATTAACATGCTTGTCTTATATGTTAAAACAAACTTTAAAAAAAGACACACTTTGTCATTTAAGGGGAAAAAAAATCCACTACTGTCAAGTCAATTCCAACTCATAGTGACCTTACCACACAAAGCAGAACTGCCTCACAGGGTTCCAAGAAGTGCCTGGTGGATTCGAACAGCCAACCATTCGGTTAGCAGCTGTAGCACTTAACTAACTATGCCACCAGGGTATCCAAGATTTCTCATAATGGAACTTAAAAGAAAGTCAGTTGTGTGTGCTATACTGTAGGGTGGTCATAAAAGTCACTTTAGTCTATTAAGAAGAATATGGAAGGAAAATGACTTTTTAGTGAGTGAATTCCTTTGGACAGTTTATGAAAAATGTTATTGTACTTAAATAAAGTTCATATTCAAATTTCTTAAGTCTATGCTCATTACAAAGCAACACAGACCAGTAAACAGACCACAAAACAGATTTACTGGGCACAGACAAAATCTTAAAGCTTAATAATGAAATGAAAACATTTAAGAATTCAAATAACAGAGCTTTCAGCAGAACAGAACAACTTCCACAAAAGTGTTAACAGCCAAAGCAGCCCAAACTTCTTCGTACAGCAGAAGGAAGTGAAATGTGATTAACAGAAGTTTGTGAGGATGAGCTGAGCAGCACTTCTGTTTTCTGGAATGTCTTCCCTTCGGGCAAGTCACCCTGCCTGGAACACTTTCCTGATCTCTTCCACTGATTCTCACTCAGTCTTTCAAGAGTCTGAATCTTGTTTACTCCCCGTCAGATCATTCTAGATGACAAGACACTGCTGATGAGACCTACAGGAGCCCCGGCATCAGAGGGTGCCCTGTTTTTCCACATCTGCTGGAGTTACTGTTGTGCCCCCGGATGGCGGGTGGCAGAAATCACGGAGTGCTCAGCGGCCAACGGAAGGGTTGGCAGTTTGAGTCCATCCGGAAGTGGCTTGCAAGACTGGCCTGGCACCCTACTTCTGGCAGATTAGCCACTGACAACCCGAGGAAGCACTGTTCCACTCTTGACACACACAAGGCTAGCAAGAGTCACAATTGACCTGATGGCTACAGGCTGGATTTCTGGTTTCCGTTACCATGTGCCCTCCCAGGCCTCTCCCTTACTGCCCTCAAGGGGCTAGTTTATACACTCTCTAGCATGCAGCTCTGTGTCTTAGAAACTTCAGGTGACTCAAATGGGGACCATGCTCTCAGGGACATCAAGGCCAACTGGCCTATTTATTGCTAAGAGAGTCTTCTGCACCCCCTATTGGCGAATGGCGTCTGAGGTCTTAAAAGGAAGCAAGTTGCCACCTGAGGTACACTAAATGGTCCCGATTCAGCAGGAATAGATGATCACCACGGACAACAATGACATGAGGGAAAAAGAGCCCAGAAGACAGAAAGACCCACATGAATGGGTGACTATATCAACACATGGCCAGAAGAACCACATGGTACCTGGCCACCACCAATGACTACCGTGCTGGGGCTCACAATGTTGAGTCCCAGTGGCAACATGAGAAGAAAAAGGGGCACAACCCTAACAACTCCACTAAAAGAATGCAATTGATGGCCCGAAGGCCTGGGGGTTCCCCTGGAAGCATGGACCCTAGACCTGAGGCTGTCCCTGTTCATAAATCATCACTGAGGTCAACTCTTCAGACAGGAATGGACTGGACTCCAGGACACAAAGAGTGACTGTATCATGCGTGCACTTTATGGTTCTGTGCATCTGCAGGATGTCATCCTACTGGCCTCCTACTGGACCGGAGTGGAGAGGATGGGGGGGGGGCAGGAGTCTGTGAAGAGGACGTGACAGGTACAGAAGAGAGAGGAAGAATGTGCTGTCACTGGGCAAGGAGAGCAGAGGGAGCTGCAGTTAGGCAGACGTGTAAATTTAAACTGGGTTGTTCACTTTACTCAATCACAGTTAAAAAAAAACAAAAAACCTACTGACTCAAAGGGCCAACCTGAGAGGAGCTGAAAAGTCAGTATGCCCGACAAAGTTTGTTTCATTCGGATCTGTGTAATGCCACCCCAAACGGTTCTCTCCAAAAATATACACATCTTTCACACCTTTCTTCACAGCTGGGAGTTAAGTTTTGGAACCCAAAAGATTTCTCTGCATCTTAACGGAGGGAAATGTACCACAGATTACTTGTTTTCCCATAGGGTTTGAGATGCCGAAACACAACCAAAGACAATTTTTAAAGTCCAAAGCATCACAACTATTTAAATAAGGACTGGTTTTCAAAAAAGACATTAACGTGCTGAGTGGACAGGGCTGGACACAGGGCCGTGAGGAACATTCTATGACTTTTCTACTCTAAACACTACCCACTCACACAATGCACCGCATGCACTCCACTACTGTCGTCCAGCAGCCCAAGGGGGTGAAGTAGTAGCTTCATTTTACAAATGAGGAGGCTGGGCAGGCTCCAGAGGCTTCCAAGTCTGCCCCTGGTTACCCAGAGTACCTGAGTCAGTAAGCAAACCCAGTGTGATGCCAAAGCATCTGCTCTGGCCACTAAGCACATAACCCAGTAGCCCGTCCTGGCAGGACTCACGGGCTGACTGATGGGGAGGTACACATGTATGCGGCACGGCGGGGTGTGAAAGTCGGTGTTCCCTCAGATGAGCAACTCTACAGAGCAGGTCTACGCCATCCTGCATGGTCACTGTGAGTCAGAATAAGCTCAACGGCAGTGGGTCTGATTTGGGGAGTTTGGTGGTATGCGCAAAGGACACAGAGAAGGAAGTGAGTAACAGTCGTTCAGCACAGAGGGCACGCAGAAAATCCTGTGAGGACGCAGGTCTGATGTGAAGGAGGGGAAGGACGATCCCTGCACAGCAGTGGGCAGCAGCAGAGGCCAGGAAGCATGAAAGAAAACAGGAACACACAAAATACAATTAGGTGTACTATGCACAAGGCCCACTTCTCTTCCAGAACGTTCCTATGAGGTCTAGAAATCTGTCAGGGGCGAGAGGGGAATCAGATCACCTAAGGAGAACACCTCGGTGAGTGGTTGCTTTCAAAGAAGGATCAGACAACAGCAGGCACTGGAAGTAGAATTTAAGACAGAGAAAAAAAAGCATGGAAAAATACTTATGAAAAGACAAATACATGTAAAGCTACATACAGAATGCGTAAAAAGTAACCTTAAAACCAACACAAAAGGATAACTACATTCCTAGGAATATCACAGACTGGATCAGTTCTGGAAGCTGAGCCAGAACACACAGCAACAGAGCAAAGAGAACGCCAGGCACACACACACAAAATTCCAACATAAAGAAATCCACAAATTCTGAAATTAGAAGCTCGGAGGAAAACACTTATATGCAGACAAAACTGAGCATTACGAACAGACCTGCATGAGGACAGACAGAGAGAACTCGGTGAGCTTATCGCCAAAGAGAGTCTACAGTTGACCAGGACAGGATTTCCTCCAAAGACACCTCAGAGCTGCAGGGACACGACGGCTGTCAGCCGCCCTAACGGCTCGGAGGTCTTACTTGGCTGGAAGGAAACACATCTGGCAGGATTTCCCTCCATAAATATCTCTCTTCCCAAGGTAAAGAAGGTAAGGAGGGAAATTTTTATGGGACTTCATCCTGACCAAGAAAGAATGCGGTGAAAGTAATGGGACTTACAGAAGCCAGGAATGGGGACAGCTGGGCTGGATTCCAGGCCACAGGCCGCCCTCCTAGCTTACTTCCTTCTACAGTGTGCTGTGAACACTGCAATCCCGTTTCCAGGCGAGTTTCTGAGCAGACAGCAAGCACCTCCAGGAAAACGGCCTGGATGTCACTGTCTGCAGAACTGGGAAGCAGTTCTAGGTACCCTCAGTTCTAGGTACCCTCAGCAGGTACCTAGTACTTCCTAAGTGAACAGCCCTTAAACTCTGCTTCCACATTTTTAAAGAAAACAGCTTTCAGAAGACAAATGTACGCAAAGGATGGCAGAGTGGCCAGGGCTATAAGGGGCAGTGATTCTTAGGCCACAAAAGATAATTAAAACGTGACATTCTAACTGCAGTAATACTGTAAGAAGGAAAAGGAAATGAAGAAAAATTTGAAGAAGTCACTTACCGTCCAGGGAAAATCTAATGAGATCAGCTCTGAAGAGGAAGTTCAGGAATGATGGAGGGAGGTATAGGTATAGCCCACCTACCTGAATAATCTTTGAAGATTAAAATTAGACATCTCTAATAATCTGAGGCTTGTGAGAAATGTGAAGGCAAGAAAAAGCTAAGTTTGTAGGGCCACTGCTTGGTCTGCTGTCAGAATGGTAAGAAAGGGGAGAAGACAGAGATAGGTAGTTTCATCTTCATTCTCCTTCCATGCATCTTCTTTATAAAAGAGCATGCTCTTCAAATCACCAAGGACCAAATAAGCGATGTGGAGAAGGCAGAGACAAAGAAGGTGCACTTGCTCCCTGAACAGGACAGCAAATCTCTAATGCAGAACGGATCCAACCCTGCGGGTACTGGCCCTCAGAGACGGGACCCCAAAATCACTACTGAGAGCTGGCAAAGGGGGAAATGGCACTCTAGAAGCTACCTGCTTACAATGATATATTCTAATATGTACTATAAATTACAGTTCTTAGGAGAATTCTGAAGTAGACTGGGGGCTTGGTGGCTCTTCAGAAACAAATTTCTTAGCCAGTGCTCTACCTGCTTGGGTTTGGGGTACCTCTCATGGGAAGTAATACGTAGTGTTTTGGTTAGGACCTCAGTATCCTTCCTACCTGCAATTCACGAGGAGTCAAACTCTGTTAATGCTGAAACTGAACAAGCAGTCACAGAGGCTGCTTCTAATGGTGATGGTTTCCCACAGGAAATACCCTTCTGTCTCCCACTGTCCTCTTCCCCTCCTTTTCTGCTGCCTCCCCAAACTTGGACTTGGCAGCTAGTTCCACCCCGTCCCACTAACACATCAATCTCATACAGAACAGTGACTAACAAAAGTTCAACTGCATTTACAAAGAAGCCATCATACCTGCGTAATTCATTTTTTGGATAGGCTCCTTAGGATGTAAGACTATAACCTGGATTCAACAGTCTCCTGCAAATTCTTTGATGGTTCCCTTTTAAGATGGAAAAATACAGCACCGGTAACAACAGTGTTTGGATGAATGTACACAGAACTTAGGATACTGAGTCAACTCAGAGGTCTCTGTGACATAGCTTGGCCTGTCTTTAACTCCATGCTTTATTATATTTAACAAAACCCACAAAGTTCATGTAAATATGCAAAAGAAAGCCAATCCTACAGATGCCAGAATCAGTAACAAAAACTACAACTATTCTTAACATTCTTAAATTCTTCATATGCTAAGGCTACTAATAACAACTGTCTAATCACACAGTGGGAACCCTCACGGCACACGGGTTAAGTGCTATATCTCGTGAACAAAATGTCGGCAGTTCAAATCCACCAGGCACTCCTTGGAAAAACTATGGGGCAGTTCTACTCTGACCTCTGGAGTCGCTATGAGTCAGACCCAACTTGATGGCAGTGGGTTTTGAATCACACAGTGCTTTCATGAAACAGATCTGCAGGATGGTGATAAAAGAACAGAATATATTCTATATGAAAATGCATAAAACTGAACATTCAGGTGTTTAAAAACATATTAGGCAAATGCTGGAGAGAAGAGATGTAGCTAACCAGTAGTGTGTGTGAAGAAGGTCTAATGGATTTACCTATCAGGCTTATATCTGCTAGGACAACCAGGTAATGAAACTTTTAACGAGGTTAACATTACAGCCATCTAAACAGATGTGTAGTGTCTAACTTATCAATGGTATGGCCTTGGGCAAAAAGCGACAACACTCTGAGCCTCAATGCATTCATTTATGAAACAGAGGTAATACCTGCCCCACAGCATATTTTTATAAAAGCATTCTGTAAACTGAAAGGAATATACAAATATTAGTAATAGTAATTTTAATGAAAAAAAAAACAAGTCTACTGTTTCCTACACTTATCTGATCATACCTGAATTACTCTATTTAAGTGTAAGCTTAGTATTTTAAGAAAGGTACTATCAAACCAAAGTGTGTGTAGACAACTAGGTGGGTGTCATCAAGTTGATTCTTCTGACTCACAAAGACTTGTATGGGACACAGCAGAAACCTATAGGGTTCCCAAGGTACACATCTCCATGGGAGCAGACTGCCAGGTCTCTTCTCCCACACAGCAGCTGGTGAGTCTGAATTGCTGACCTTTCAGTTAGCAGCTGAGTGGCTAACCATTGTGATACCAGGGCTTCTCCTAGACTATAAAAAGAAGCAGAAACCACATCAAGTATACGATGGCTGAAAGCACTGAGGATGTCAGAGCTCCATCTAGAAGTTAATATACAAATGGTAACTGCTTTCACATATCTGACAAACTGCACTCAAGTACTAATGAGGAAAAGACAGGAAGAGTTTAGTTTCACCATGAGTTAAAAGAAAAAAAAATTTTTTTTTTTAAATTACAAGTTGCCCAAAGCAACTTCCATTCAGGAAAAGTATCTGAAAACAGCTCCGCAGTGCACACAGTTTCTGAAAAAGCAAGGGATTCCAGAGAAACTTTCTGCATTATGTATGTGGGGGCAGTTGGGGGAGAGTTACTGATTTTTTATAAACGGATTTGTGAGTATTACAAACAAACAATGGGTAGGTTAGAAAAAGTATTAATCAGTTTGGGAAAAAAAAAATAGGGACTTGGGAAAATAAGGAAAAGTCAAGAGCTGATTTCCAGAGATCAGAGGTGAGGATGACAGAGGAAATGGAACGCTCTGGGAGCAACACCTAGACATCGAGTGTCACTACAGACTCCAGAGGGAAGTTGTCACTCACATGCAGGAGGATCTGATCAAATGTTCGTCAAGTCCAGATGCAACACCAAACAGATCTAGGCTTCAATGGCCTCCAGAAACAACTAGATACTAATATCACCCTCTCTGCCATCAATCTTCATTCAACAAACATTTATTGCATGTCTGCTCTGTACCATTTTTTCTGGAGCTTGATGCGATTACAGTCTCCTAGAAGCCATGCTATTTTACTGTTTTTGTAATTTTTTAATGTCTCATTGGAGGCTGACCATTCCAAGTGCCAATAAAATCTGTTTACAGGGGGGAGGGAGCAGTTTCTCTTTACGCTTGCATTTAAACCAAAGTCTCTTGCTGCTTAAGCAGTGAACTCCCTTAGTTAGGAGTCTATCAAAATTCCTGACTCCTGCTGTACCTAATTTTCCAAACTAAAAGCTTTCCATATTGTTTGAATTACATAAGACACCCAATCCAAGTTCTCTACTGTAGCTGATTACACAGCCCACTTTCAACAGTGAAGGTGAGCCCATCTCATCTTATTTTAGGCAAGACGGCTCCAACCAGCATGACATTATTTAAGGATTTAAATCAAAGTTACATAAATCCCCAAAAGAAGACTAAAAAACCATTTTTCTGGAAAAAATAGATTTTAACTGACAAATTCTTCCTAAGTCAGTTACGAGCTTCATTTTCAGAAAGTGTCTTTTAAACCATTAAAACCATGATTAACTTTCTTTAATTTCGGAGAAGTAAGCTATTTCAGAAAACAAAAGTCACTTCCTCATTATTTTACGCTAAAACTAAGTGAAACAGAGATAGGTAACACTGTGGTAACAAACATTTCCAATCCAAGAGACCGAGCACACAGCTTTGAGAGTTTCCACTAATCTAGTAACTTAAACCGAGAGACGTTACAGGTACAGGTTACTTTCTAAATAAATGCCTTCTTTTTGACACAAGCATGCATGTTGTAAATTTTAAATATTTTAGCAACGTGAAATGTGATTACTTTGCTTTTTCTGTTCCTTGTCATTTACTAACATATTAGAGAAAATAAAAAGAGATTTATTCCAATCTAGTGAGAAAACATTAGGCCCTCCCACTCTGCAGGCCAGCATTTGTAAAATGAACAACTCTGGTGAAAGAAGGGAGAGGGACAGAGAGGGAGGAAGGAGGGCAGCTACACAAAAATGTTTTTAAATATAAATTGGAAGCTACCGTTCTTATTTCATGATATCCTGGAGCTTTATACTGAATAAAAACTAATGTTCCAGTAAAAATAATTCCATGAAAATCACATTTAGGTATACCCAACACCAAACTCACTGCCACTGAGTTGATTCCAACTCACAGGGAGGCTACAGTATGGACTAGAGCTGCCTCACGGAATTTCCAAGCAGCGCCTGGTGGATCCGAACTGCTGACCCTTTGGTTAGCAGCCTCAGCACTTAACCACTACGCCACCAAGGTGGAGCCCCCCAAACCAAACCCAAGCCACTGCCAGAGGTGTTTCCGACTCATAGCAATGCTATGGACAGAGTAGAACTGCCTCCTAGAGTTTTCAAAAAGCTCCCAGCAGATTTGAATTGCCAACTTGTTGGTTAGCAGCCATAGCACTTAACTACTACATTACCAGGGTTTCCACCCATTTATTGAATTTTGGCCATATTGATTAGAAATATTGGTTTTTAAAAGAGCAAGAAACACCTCAGAAGTTGGGGGAGGTGAAAACTGTTGAAAGTCTAATAATATCAAAAAACTTTTTATCAACTCCACGCTTCACAGTGCAGATCCTGCTCCTCAATCTACACCAAAACACAGACTGTGCTGATTTAAAAGATTTTTTTAAAAAGAAGCAAATAATCACTGCAAATCCAAAGCCAGTCTAGAAATGGGCTGAAAGACGAGCAGAATGGTTACGGGGCAGACAGACGAAGGGCACAGCGACCTGATGATGGAGTTAAGAGACTTTGAGGAGATACTCAGCGGCTGATGCGACCGTGTTCTCCTCTGGAAAAGGACAACCCCAGGCCTGTCACAGAGCTGGAAGGACAACCACAGTGACAGCAGTTGTGACCTCCACCTCTTCATTCAAAGACTGGACAGAGATGAGCACAGCTATCAGAATGAGAAGACTCACAGTGGCCAAGAATTACAACCTGAAAGCTTGTTACAAATGATGTAGAACTACATGTATTTGTCTGGAGATGATGTAAGATCCCCGTTTGTTTTAATCTACCATTTAAAGCATAGGTGAGGCCCTGGGAGTATGTACTTAGCAGTGCTGACTAGACTAAAACTCAAGGTGTGTCACCCTGGCCTGCGACCCAGGGAGGACCACGACTAGGTTAAGAGGGAACATTAACAATGCAAAAGTAGAAAGACACATGCCAAACGAAAAAAGCCAAACCCAGCGCTGTTGAGACGATTCCAACTCATGGCAACCCTACAGGTCAGAGGAGAACTTCCCTATAGCTTCCAAGGAGCACCTGGTGGATCTGAACTGCGACCTTTTAGTTAGCAGATATAGCACTTAGCCACTCCGCCACCAGCGTTTCCAGACAGACACAGACTTGGCAGCAAATCTTAGTCAAAACACGGGGATAGGGGTGGATATATCAGCAATCCATAACCATACATGCTAATAAAACACTTTCATCTTTTTAAAAGAGAAAACATGAAGCAGAGCCATGGTGTACAATTCAAGACTCAGCTTACAGGCAAGGAGAAGCCCTCCTACTTGGCTGATGAAATAACTGATAACTAGGGCCTCCTCTGCCTTTAGCTGGGGATTCAAATTATACACTGATAAAGGAAAACACAAAACATCTCATGCCTGTCAGACTTCTTGCAAACGCTAACACAGAAAATGACATCACTGAAATATATCACAGGGAGATTCCAGCTACTGCATTCTGCTCCGGAGACTCCTGCTTTCAGAACAGCACGGCTAATGACAGCGTGGTAACATTGGCGCAGTCCCTCGGACAAGACCTCACCACCCAAGAGAACAGTGTTACACTGCAAAGGTTGACGACCACAGTCTGCCTTCTTGCATTCCTTCTTGCAGACTGTGATGAATCCTTCCTTGTCTTTACATTCTGTGGAATTTTCTCTGTTTCATGGGTCTGAAAGCAACAATCTCCTTGGCTGAAAAAAATCAGCAGATATGCTACCATTTTACAAGGCAGTTCTTCAGAGATGAATCTGAGGTCAGGCCTCTTATGTGGGTGCCATGAGATTTTTTTTGCTCAGTAAGATAGATGTCACAGACATAGTGGTCACACATGTTAGTCCCTACAAGTTCTTTAGGACTGCAAAAATCCTGGGCAGTTCTGGCAACTGAATTCCACTTCTGTCTTATGCCTTTTGTTTTGCTGGGATGTGGGCAATTACTAATTATGTTAAGTATGCATGAAGAGTACCTACAAGGTTATACAACCTTCATCACTCCCCAGGGTATTCCAAGATCCCTAGGCTGCATTTAACACAAGGCTTCTACAACAACTTACAGGACCTGGGGAAGAGCTGTCAGCAGGGCACTTTTAAAGCCTTCAACTCACGATTCCCACAGATACTCAGCTATCCCCGCCTTGAGAGAATTCTACAATAATCAAACCGTCAGGATTCAGACATCTGAATCCTGAGGTTTTTTTCTCCACTGAGAAGTCACATGTGTTACAGGGACACTACATCGCTGTCAGCATGTGACAGCGGACAAGAGCACAATTCTGAGCATGGCTCCGTAATATCAGTCATGTCTTTAAAAGGAAAATTGCTCAAGACTGTGTCTCTCATAGCCCAGAACTTCCATAACTCTATGTCTTTTTTTTCTTACTATCTTTTCCTTAGGTTTTTCCAAAGAGCATGACACGGGATGGGTGTGCCCAGTAGTGGGAGTGGCATCTGGTGAGAAAAAAGTCACGAAAACATTCATTCAGATAAACATACAGCCAGGGCGAGGCAGGCACCAGTCCTGTGGTCTTGTTGTGTTTAAATATGGTCTTTGTTTCCTTAAAAAGTAAGTAAAAGATTTTAGAGAAAGACTACATACAAATGCAGCATTAACATGAATTAATCAGAAAGAAGCAGGAACGAGTGAGATGGCTTCTGACTTTTTCCTGTTCACTAAGCGAAGAATTTAACTAAAGATTATGACACACAAACTCAGATGTGCACACACATTCAACTTCACACCAATACGGAGTGCTAGGCTTACAGATTACTCTCATGGAGCAAATTCTTTCTTACATAAGTCTTATTAAGCAGTATGAAGACAGAAGCTCACGCTGAAGCGGTATGCTACACACAAATACGGAATGTTTCAAGATTTACCATTTCCCTTTCAAGGTGACAGAGAAAAAGAGTCTTTCCGTACAAACCTTGGAAACCCTGGGGGCGTAGTTGCGCTACATCTGCTAACCCTTAAAAGGCCAGCAGTTCTAATCTGCCAGATGCTCCTAGGAAACTCTAGGAGGCAGTTCTGCTCTGCCCTTTAGGGTCACTGTGAGTCAGAACTGACTCTACCGCAGTGTTCTGGCTTTTTGGGGTGTAAACCTTGGAAACCCTGGTGGTGTAGTGGTTAAGTGCTATGTCTGGTAACCAAAGGGCCAGCAGCTGAAATCTGCCAGGCACTGCTTGGAAGTTCTATGCGTCAGTTCTACTCTGTCCTTTAGGGTCACTAAGAGTCAGGTGGCAGTGGGTTTGTTTTAGGGGGCAGCAAACCTTGGAAACCCTGATGGTCTTGATGGTTAAGCTCTACAGATACTAACCACAGGACCTGCAGTTTCAATCCACCAAGTGCTCCCGGTAGCTCTCTAAGGGGCAGTTCTACTCTGTCCTTCAGGGTCGCTGAGTCAGAAACGACTCGATGGCAGCAGGTTTGGCTTTTTGGGGTACAAACCCTGGAAACCCTGATGGTGTAGTGACTAAGTGCTACAGATGTTAACCACAAGGTCAGCAGCTCAAATACACCAAGTGCTCCTGGAAGCTCTATGAGACAGCTCTACTCTGTCCTTTAAGGGTCGCTGAGTCGGAAATGACTCGATGGCAGCCGGTTCGGTTTTTTGCGGTGCAAACCCTGGAAACCCTGATGGTCTACTGGTTAAGTGCTACAGATGTTAACTACAAGGTCAGCTGCCAGGTGCTCCTGGCAGCAGTTTTACTCTGTCTACAGGGTCCCTATGAGTTGGAAATCAACTCAGTGGCAGTGGCTTTGGTCTGGTTTTGTGCAAACCTCTCACATCGTAAATACCACTGCTAACAAGCCCTCCCACTCCCTGGGCTTATGCACACCTGTCCCGTTGAAGCTGGCCTTCCCGACGCTGCTTCCATGTCTTCCCTGGTGCCCTGTGGAAGGACTGTTCATTCCAGCAGGGCAAGTTTTCCTGTGGATCATTTTGTTCTCCATTTGCAATAAACTTGACCCAGGAGCCCTCAGGTAATACAAATACAGTGCTTTCTATAATTCTCACTTCCTACTGTCAAGACAGGACTGGGGACAGAACTAGTAGAGGTGCAGAGAGCCAGCCTACTTTGCAACCTCTGGTCCTCGTGTTGGATGTGAATCTGCCAACCTTCCTTCAGTTCTCACTCACGTATCAGCAGTGAGTGGTCCTCCCCGTGACCGTCATTCTCCTGTCACTCCCTAACAACAAGTCACCAATTCCCTGTCTTCATTAGAGTCTTAAGACCTCTGCTGTCCCTTCAGTGTCACTCACACCGCTGGGTCTCTCCTGGCCCAGTGACACCTCCCTACCCCTGAACACAAGCCTGTCCTTTACAATGTCTTTATGTCCTTTGTCTTCAGTTCAAACTCGACTGTCAATATTTGCTTTTTCCACTTGTGATTCTTTCGCTGAACTAGAGGAACATATAAAACCATGCATATCTGACCTCCAAAACATCTCTGACTCTACTAAACCATTCTTTAATTTCTTTCTAATACAGAAGTTTTTCTTTTCAGTCTCCTTTTCAGGTTCCCAATTCCACTCTTGAATTCCCACTTTCAAACAATAATACTTAATACACCGATATCGACTGAGTGCCTGCATCTAGTCTTGTTTTTTTAATCTCACCCTTACCTGGGTCATCTCATTATTCTTACAAATCAGAGGACATGACAGCCTATATCTCTACATCAAAATCCTAAACTCATCTCAGTTTATTGTTTCCTCTTCTGTGGTATCAACCCACCTTCTCTTCAGCACTGTGAATCTCATCCTCTCAACTGGCTCTTTGCATTCTGCCTTGAAATATTTGGGGTTCTCTCTTATCTTAAAGGAGTACCCTCCAAGACGTATGCTATATATCTTTCAGTCCTCTTTGATCAGTCTTTTTCTTTCTCTTTACTGCAAATGCCTTAAGTAGCTGACAACTGCTACCTCCACATCCTCCTGAATCCTGGAAATCCAGCTTCCATCTCTTCCTTTTTAAGGGAGTCACCAGAAATTGCCTACGGACTTCTAATTCGTGTTTCTTCCCCACTTCTACTACGGGCGTTCTTGTCCAGGCCAATACTGTCTGTCCAGCAAAGGGCATGGGAAGTAGCTTTCTAACCGCTCTCCCCTGGCACTGAACGTATTACAAAATTGGTCTTAAAGTGCCACAATCACACTGTATCTTTGTGAAGGAATCTACCGTTCTCTACCACTGACTATATCCACAGCTTTTAGTTTCCAGGCTTCACTAGGCACACTCACCCCGGCTTACCTGTGTGACTCACCTGCCACAGATGGGCCCAATTCCTTCCCACCCTCCTCTTCTACTCCCTACAGATCACGTGCATTTTGCTCAAGGAGTCCTGATGCACAACGGTTAGGGCACTTGGCTGCTAAGTGAAAGGTCAGCTGTTTCAAACTACCAGCCCTCCATGGAAGAACGATGTGGAGACTGCTTCTGGGGAGAACACCGCTTAGGAAACCTATACGGCAGTCCTACTCTGCTCTGTAGGGCAGTTACACGTTGGAAGGATTTGACAGCAAAGGGTACGGTAACGGTTTTTTAGGTCCTTTGTTCAATTTGTTCCCTTTATTAAAATGACACTTCTCTTCTATCATCTAAATTTAAGCCATTCTTCAGAGTCAAAAAGTCCCACACTTGTTCCTGAAACCTTTCCCCATTCCCATTCCCAATCTCCTCCTTCTCTAACTCCTCCTTGCATTAACGGTAAAAGGATTAGTCTGGCTCCAGATAATTTGACTCTGGTCATATTTTGTGGAATAAAGGCACACTACCTTACTGTTTTGAGCTATTATCTCTCTACAAGGTAATTTAAAAGTTGCTATTATCTTAAACTGTATGATACCCACGTCTTAAAGCCAAGTGGGCAGGTTTGGAGAAAATTCATGACCAAATAGACCAAAAAACCCCCCCAAAACCTCCCAAACTTCACAATTTAACATAGCCTACAGTGTGCCCCAGCTGATTTCCTGCATAAATAACACAGAGGTCTTCGTGTGGTAAGATTTCAATGCTCCTGAGTCCATCCCTCTGTCTCTGGGCTTTCTTAGCTAATCTCTCTGAGGGACAGATCCCTACAGAACCAAGTCACAGCCGACCAGCAGGCTGGCAGTCTTCAAGGTGCTGTATAGACAGGAGCCATGTCAATACACATGTGCACACACAAAATGTATTCAAATTGGTCTCACATAAAAGAACATAAACATGGCGAGTGCTACTCAATCCAAGGATACTAAGCGTAAGAGATGCGAACACGTGTGCGCGCACACATACACCCACACATGGCTGAGAAATACTTAAAATTAGAATAATAAATGTGTGCCTTCCCTATTGAGATTCTTTCACTTCCCTTCAAATTAGTGCATCTTAGAACACAAGCGCAAGTACTGAAGACACCCTTGTTTCCGCTGTCAGATCTCCAAGGGACCAACGATGCAATGAGCCTGGATTGCTGGGGCTGGCCCTGTGGTTAAAATATATTAAGAGCTGGCCATACATAAATTATGTGAGACAAAGATACTGCTAGACTGTTACCCCTGATGACGGGGCTGCACTTTATTCAGTCTTTTATTGCTCAGGACCTAGCTCGGAGATTTAATGGTTTGCTGAAGAAGAAGAAGCGGAACACCTGATGGCGGCAGTGGTTAAGTGCCATGGCTGCTAACCAAAAGAGCCAGCAGTTTAAATGAACCAGGCACACTTTGGAAAATCTGTGGGGACAGTCCTACCCTGCCCTATAAGGTCACTATGAAATGTACTAGACTTGACAGCAAAGGGCTTGGGTTTTTTGTTTGTCTGTTTGTTTGTTTTACAATCCAATAGCACGTCCTGGAAAAACAACTGCAACAGCTGAATGAAGGAGACAGCACTGTAAATCATACAATACTTCCTAATGGAGCTGGTAGAAAAGTGCAAAGAAGCACTGGTCACACCATCACCTGATGGAACGGTTCAGTTTGAGGCTCTACTTCCCACAGCAGCGCTAAAGACACCTCAAGTGGCAGTTCTTCACTTCCTGCCTTCTTCTTTTTTATGAGGAATGCGTCACCACCCTATACAATCACTGTAAGTTTTCTCTCCCAGAAACATCTGTACATATGTACATACCCACAAATCCACTCTTTCGCCTGTAATTTCACAGAGTTCTGGACCCCAGGTCAAAAATGTCTAATGAATCTTTAAGGATGTAAAAGAGAGATAAAGTTTTCCTTGTGGAGGATGGACACTTTATGCAGAAATGTATCACAAAACCACCTTGAAGGTTTTTATCATTACTTGGTTTCACCATGGCGCCTGCTATGTGAAGAGGTGCCTTCTTCAATGTGCTCTGATTTCTTTCTGTGTTTCAGTGTAAAATTCATTATAACTATGATTTTTAAAGTCCCTTAAAAAAACCATACTGTATGAAATAGTAAGTAAGCAAAATGGTGAGGTTTATTATTCTTAGACTTAAAGGTCTAGCAATTACAAAGCTATGTAAAGCATACTGGTAGCCCTTCAGTGTATAAATATATAAACTGAAGTCTAAGTGCCCAAGAAGCATTTGCCTGATTTCTGGTGTGCAAGAAAGGGAAGGAGAGACACAGGCAGGCAGACAGTTCTGGAATTTTATTCAGGGCTCAGGCCAGTCTGGACAAACTCCCTGCTGGTTTTCCTGCTCTGGCTGTGGATGAGGAGGGCAGAGGCTGTCCATCCCAAGAAGGAAGCCAACAGGGAGACCTCCACACAGAGAAGTGCGTCAGCAGAACTAATCGCTTGATTACAGCTTTGTCAAGAGATCCAGGTGACGAGAAGGCCTTGCACAGCAAGCTGAGAAAGCTAGGAGTCAGTGAGCTTCTTCCCAGGGAGCCGAAGGAACAAGCCCAGGAGTCTCCACACCACAGGAGACAGTTAAGTGGAAGTCTTGGCCTCTTACAGTAAA
This sequence comes from Heterohyrax brucei, assembly GCA_028571685.1. Taxonomy (NCBI): domain Eukaryota; kingdom Metazoa; phylum Chordata; class Mammalia; order Hyracoidea; family Procaviidae; genus Heterohyrax; species Heterohyrax brucei. The sequence goes on along the minus strand of CM053147.1, from coordinate 13,690,117 downwards.
ATGAAAGCCACAGTTAAACTGTGACAAAAGGATGACGCTTAACAAATCTACAGGGCTTCATCTGTATTTTCACATGTCTTGTCGTGTTGTCCTAGTATCACTTTGAGGTCAAATCAGAGACTGACACTGACACTGAATTTTACAGAAAAACGATTTCAACGGCTAGGATGTCAGCTTTCTCTACACGCTCAGCTAACGGAATCTAAAGATCTCCATGACACATTCTGTCCGCCTCCCTGGCCCTCAGGACAGAGCCAGTGGGTCTGCTGCGTATTAGTGAGTACGGACTAACCACACGTGACAGAGAGGGGACTGGAGAACGACTCTGCATCCTGGCACTGCCTGACCCAAGTGTTGGGACATCAGCATGACTTGAGATTTACAGTGTCTTCTTCTTTGGATTTACACTGTCCCTTTCCTAGGTTTAATAAATTATCTCTTTTACCACAATTATTTTTTTAAAATCGCAAGAGGAAGTCTGACTTTCCCCTCACCTCCCAGAGGCTTAATTCAGGCAGAATATGGTGAGGTTTTCTGAATCAGCTTCTGTCCATTGCTCAGACTGGGTCCAGTTTCTTTTCTTCCATTATCAGTTTTAAAACTATCTGAAGAAATTTTCCCGCTGCCCCACATCACTTTCCACTACATGCTGACGCAGCACTCCCCTTCGCCCCGAGACTAGCCCTAGCTTTCTCTCACAACCTAAGTGGCCCAATCTCTGTGGCCCCTCCATCTCTGCTCTTCATCCCAGGCTCATTCTGATCAGGCATTGTAATCTAGCCTTATTGCCACAGTTTAATTATTAAGGAATGAAATTTTTAAATAGATAACCCACAGAACTACAATTTGTTCAGTAAGAACATTACAGCACTATGGCTGCTTCTCACGTACAGTGTTTTGCCCACATTCAAGTTTTTGACAAGTCAACTCTAAGTTGAAATTCAGTTCTTGAGGCATTTTCTGGTATACTAGGCAGTGCATTACAGAGGAGATAATATTGCTTGCAGACTATCATAGTTCTCTTTCAACCATCCATATGCATCATGAACAGCCATTCAAAAAGAAAGTGCGAATGTGCAAATAAGCGAGAACAGAAACAGTTTCCACATGTAATGCACAATACAAGTTGGAAATCCATACAACTGACAGCATCCTTCTGAGCATTACAGGACACAACCGATGTCATCTTACACGTATTCCTTCTTCTCAAGGTTTTAAAGAATCCAACAGACATTATCTTCTTAGATGTTCAAACCGTTCAGGAGTAGATTATGACATTACTGTTTTCCACAGATTAGTACACAAGGAACTATTACTTCTGTATATTTTCAATGATAGAGCCCAAATCAGAACAATGCTAGCTAATCTCATCAGGGATCTTAATTAGTGCTAACGGTTTATTTGCATGACTTAAAAATAGTATATCACTCATGAGAAACAATGCCAGAATTATTATGCTAATAAATTACGGTAAAGGCCTAATGCAGAAATGCTTTACAACTACGAGGTAACACACTGGTTGTAGGCATGAGGAACGTTTATAATGGCTCTTTTGGGTGTATACATTAAATGCAAAATCACAAAGGAATCATGCAAAAATCCAGTTGCCCATGCAAGCACCCCGAGTCTAATCCTCTCCTCTCCGTCCTGCGGTCAGGCCACAGTAGTGTGGAGACTTGGAGGCTGCTGTCCTGGTGGTAATGAATGGGAAGAGGCTGACAGTGGCAGGGTCGGGACCTTCACCTCTTCTTCCCCTGTGGAAAAGTCAGTCATGGTCTAGTTACGGGTGACCGCATTTGTGAACAGTCCTTTTAAAAATGACTTCAAAGCTTGGAATTTTGATACATATACAAAATACATGCTTAATGGCTGGAATCTGGGTGTGACACAAGACACAAATCTTAAAATATGAACTTATCAAGTACCTGGGAAATAGTTACATTCTAAAGACAACCTTAATTTTAATACTATGTCAGAGATAAGAACAAATATATTAGATCTAGGGTTACAGACATACAAAAAAGAAACAGAAAACTACAAACGAAGTAACACTAACCAGGAAAGCCATTCTGTTCCAAGTCAACTGGAGTCCTTAAAAATACAGATATTTCAAATGGTAAATAGTATTTTGTGAAAAACTTAAAACTTGATTTACAGAGCATGAAAAACTGACTTTTTAGAAGAAAATCACAAAATTCACACCGTAAAGACAGAAATAGTGTGTTAAAAAACGAAATAAAAACAGATAAATATTAACTTCTTGATATATAGCACGAGAAAATTCAATTTAAACTTCTGAAGTGACTGGAAGCGAGATGACTGCTTCCGGGTCAGAGAACGCAACATACAATGAGGTCAACTCTCCTAAAGAGTCCTAACTGTTTGACTACAAGTGACTTGTTTTGCACATGACTCAAAACTCAATCAAGCCACTGTTAAGACAGCTAATTCAGAAACAAATTTTTTTTAAAACTTCCTCTAGTAGTAAACTGAATTAACAGACACACACAAAAAATCCAATCTTAAACCGTATCAATATTTTTCTAAGTTTATCCTGAAACAATGTTTAGACTTATTTGCTTTTCACAGAATTTTTAGCATTATGAAATAAAAATATCTTGACAGAGTTCTTTGAAAAATAAATCTGCAAAACTGAGAAAGTGACCAAAAAAAGTCTTTCAATCCTGAAAACACGTAATTTCCTGGTTTTTCAATAAACTGCCCAAGATTGCACAAGCCCCATGTGCACAGCAAGGAGGCTGCTCTGTAGAGCAAGCTTGGGAGGCACGTGCCTGTGAGAAGATAGTCCCAGTGAGGATCACGTGAAGACTGATTGCCATCCCAGCAATGAACTTCACTGCAGGCCTGCCACGCTCCTGAGCTGGCCAACTGTCTCAGGCATAGTCACTGGTGGTAAAAGGGGACTGCGGCATGAGAGAGCAAACACCAATCACTCGGAAAGAATCCCGAGACAGCAGGTCAGCGATCCTCACTGGGGAAGGACAGCAAGACCAATGTGCCTCAGGGGGTGAGCCCACCTGCCACTGGGGCTGACATCCCGTTCTCCCTCCAACTCCACCACTAAGGAACTTTGCATCCCTGGACAAGGGATTTCACCTGGAAGCATAGGTTTACCATTCCTAAAGTGACAGTGGTGAATGTCTCTTTGGGAGAGATAAGTCACTTTTTAGAACAAAGGTACAAAGTTCCAAGAATAAAGATCTGAATGGACGGGCTCTAATTAATCAAAGTGTTGCCCCCAAAATAGTTACTTCAAAAATCCTTCTACACTAAGCAAACTGCGTGTGCCAACCCCCTCAAAAAAAATGCTGCTACAAAGATTTTATTTATCAATGAGACAATTAATTTTGACACTTAAAAATTTCAAGTAGGCAAAGGACATGTAAGTCACATTTCTGTCAACCATCTGGCAAGTGCCCTTCCCATGATAGGCTTCAGATATAGAACAAAACCCCCCAGTGCCGTCACGCTGATTCCAATTGACGGCATTCCTATAGCTCAGAGAACTGCCCCACAGAGTTCCAAGGGGCACCTGGTGGATCTGAACTGCTGACCTTTCGGTGAGCAGCCATAGTGTTCAACCACCACGCCACCAGGGTTTCCTAGCAACAACGATCTGAAACAAGTCAAAAGCAAAAATGTACATAAAAGCATCTAACTGATCAGCATCTGCAGGTCCTTGCCACCTCTGAGTATTCACTTCCACAAGTCAGGGACCCTGATTTGCTCTGCATCTCTCAGAGGGAGCCCACTCAGCTCCTCGAGGCTGGAGTCTCGCTGGAGGAGCAGCGTCCGTTTAACATAGTGTTTGTCCCTGTTTACAGGTACAGCAGCAGCTGTCCCTAAACCAGTGACCTAGGGAGCCCCAGCAGCTCTGGGTCAATGGCTACCTTGTGCCAGGTCCCCTGATAACCACTGGATGACACAAAATTTAAAGCCTATGGACAGTCCAACTCAAGTACAACTGAATTTTAACTGGACGGTGGGAGAGTAATACCTAGGTATTAAATGGCTTCAAATTAGACACAGTTAAAATACACAGTTTTCCAGATTCTTACTTTCTGTCCTTTTTGTTACGGAAAATCCTAAATCATCTAAGTTATTCAACTAAACAAAGGGTAATCATGAGCCACAAGAGAATTCTGGTGCAACTCTTGATGATAATTTCAAATATTTTGGAACACTAAAACTAAAATTTCTCTAGTCATCACAGCCTTAAAAACAATCTAACAATGGGCTTAAGCACAGGCACCATTTAAATAACAAGCAAACATAAATAGACAAAACCATGAAATAATGGATTCCACCCTCTTGTCCCCCACAAAAACAGCAATGATTCAGAGTCTGAAGCTCCTGACTTCATTATCAGAATCTCTGGAAGTTTTTAATGCCCCATGGTTGAATATTATGTATTCAAAGGAAAATAAATCAACATCCACAAAGACAGGGCCATACAGAACACCCCTGTTTCAGAAGGCATCTGCTTGACATGATCTCCAGCGGCTAACGTGAGGACAGCCACATTCATGTGAATCAGTCACCCCTCACTCAGCACAACCATGGCTTTTCCAGAGTAACTACTAGCTTTAAATATTTGGGTTAGAACTGCTACCAGATAACTGGATGACTTTGAAAGTAGAAAACAGATACTTTACAGAGATGATCACGCAATAAACCCAACAGAAGCACCACATGAGAACAGCTAAGAACTGGGGTTCCACAAAGGCATCCCGCCTTGTGACATCAAGTCCCTGCTGTTCTGCCTGCTGCGGGGGCCACCGTCTTCTCCTCTGTCAGCCCCACACGGCAGCTCCTGTTAGAGGTCAGTCCACCCCTTTCTGAGCAGAGACAGAAAGATTCCTTCTCTCCGCCTACATGCAGGAGGTTCACACCAATCTAACAGGCTTGTCTCTTCCCCCGCCCCGCTAACCCAAGTCCAGAACACTACAGCCCAGACCAACTCCTACATCTTCAACAAGCCTCCCCAACAAGAGATGCTCACTGATATCACTCAGATCCCAGTATCACACACTCACCACTTTCACACATAATTTCACCCCTTTAACGACACTCTAAAGTTCCTAGGGGGACAAAAAGAATCAACCTCTTGCCGTCCAGTCAATTCCGACTCACAGCAGTCCTTACAGAACACAGCAGAACTGCCCTGTAGGGTTCTCAAGGAGCTCCTGGTGGATTCACACTGCTGACCTTCCATTAGCAGCAGCAGCAGCTCTTAACCATATATACCATCACCAGGGTTTGGAAGTTTTCTGTTTTTTGGTATTCCCAACATGATCTGGTTCATTGCTGGTCAAAATGGAAGCTAAATATTCATTTTTAATTGGTTCAGTCCTTTATTTTAATGTTTAGAATATTTTTGAGAACTTGAAAACTTTTTAATGCTTTAACCAGTTATAAGATACTCTGCCAGCAATTAAAATGCCAGACTTCTGAATAATTAAAGCAAAACAAAAAACTGCCCTCTGATAAGCTGTCTTGAATGGAAAGGGGGACAAAAAAGTACCAAGACCTAAACAGTGCCACCTTGGATTACCTACCAACTGCTGTCACCAAACGAACAGCTACTCAGAGTATCTGTTCACAGCAGGTACTGTTAGGGTTATGTAGATGAACTTCCCAGGGGTCAAGTGTTAGCTAAGCTAACGCTGGTGTGTTAACAGCCACCCAACTGTACCCTCTAACCCCAAGTACTTGTCTTGTAGTGTTATAGTCACAAAAGGAATAAAGACAAAGAATTTTGCTGGAATTCCACGAATCCACCTATCAACTTTGCTAAAAACAAGAGGACGAAAGAATGAGCATCTTGCTAGTAATAATAACACATTATTAAATTAACACTGTACTGTGCCATACCTTAAAGGCCATGACAAAGAATAAATTCTATGAACTATGCCACAGAATACAGGACTACTTGACTCAAGGGAATCAAGAGGGAAACGAATCTTCTTCCCACCGAGCATCTCTGAATCTCCATTACTATTAATAAGGACATCTTCAGAAACAGGCAACACTTGATCTAAGAAACATTATGGGATGGCAAAGCCCAAAGTTCTGAAACCTTCCAGGGTTGCAGTATAAAAACAGAAGGGTTATGTATCAAACCGATAGGGACCTAACATTTCCTCCCAGAAACAAAAACAGACTAAAGAAGGAAAATATTGCTCCTTAAACAATTTCTTTTTCCCAGAAAGAATATTTGTGAAAACACTAATAGTAAGGGTTCTCAAATACTATTCACTTTATTACTAAGTACCCAGCTTGGGGATGTGTGTGTGTGTGTGTGGATGTGTGTGTGTGTGTGTGTGTGTGTGTGTGTGTGTGTGTGTGTGTGTGTGTGTGTGTGTGTGTGTGTGTGTATGTGTGTGTACACCAGTCAAAATAAGAACTGCTGAAAGTCAAAGTGGCCTTATTCTTCATGTTCTCACTAACGACCATCTTAATACTCTTTTTTTTGAAACAGTTTATGTTTAGAATGCAAAATTAGAACTTTTACCATGGTACCCAGCTCTCCTGCACCGTCATTTCAGAGTCCAGTTTTTCCTTTTTGCATTTTATGTGACACATAAAAGGTTGGTAAATGTGTCATTAAGTAAAACACTTCCAAACAGGAACTAGCTATGAATACTCCACCGTCCTTATAAAGCTCAATATTACAAGGCATCCATTCAATGAAAAAGTTTTAGATTCTGATAAAGACCTTAATTTGTTTTCCCATAGCAATTTCAGAGACCAATAGTAAGTACTCTAGCTCTGTTATTCAATAATAGTCCCCTCCCTGCCCACCCCACAGACAGAAGGCACAAGTGATTTACAAGTTCTCAAAGGCTTTCAAGGAACCTACCTGCTATAGGAATCCCTCCCAGACCTGTGCTGTGCTGTGGCGGGAGACTCAAGTCCAAGAAATTACTGTTTGAGGTGGGGTTTGCTGTGTGGTTCAAGTGCACGATGCTATTGCGTGGAAAGGCCATCCAAGGATAGCGGGCAGCCTGGGCTGGTAAACTGAATGAATTATAAACCGCTCGGTGCTGCTGAAATTGAGGGAACCTCTGTGGCAAGACTGAAAAGGTGCTATTGAGAGAGTTGGCATTTGCAGGTGCAGGAGGATGCAGAAACCCGGTGCCTGTACTTTTGGCGGCTGTAGTGTGTGAGGAGGCATTCTGGAGAGATGTGGGCGAGAGCGAGGGCTGGTCTTGGACTGACAGTTCTTTCTCAATCAGGTCTGCTAAGGCTTTTCGAGTGACATCAAAGGGATCAAACCCCAAGTCATCCTCTGGTTGTTTAGAAGAACCAAAGCCAAACGCTGCTTGCCAGTCTGTAGAGGATGATACTGGGATGGTTTCTGTCAGGAGGAGAAATTGTGGTCAGTATAATACACATGGTTCAATTTCAGACTCAGATTCAATTTCAGCCACATTAGTGAAAGCTAAGTGTGTCACAATACAAAATAAAGTCAAGTATCTGCAAAACTTGTCTATTTCTTAGCACATCCACTCGGATTACATGACGACGAAAAGGCCTCATATTCTTCTACCGAAAACCAAACCTGCTGCTGTCATGTCAATTCCAGCTCATAGAGACCCTACAGGACAGAGTAGACGGCCCGGGAGAGTCTCCAAGGGGCACCTGGTGGATTCCAACTGCAAACTTTTTGGTTAACAGTCATAACTCTTACCCATGAAACCACCAGGGTTTCCCATATATTTGTAGCATTTCTTAAAAACTGTGTTGATTTTGTTGCTGTTTCTAGCACATTCTTGTACCACTAACTTCAAAAGCTCAATTACATACTCTGAATTTCGCTCATCAAGCGAAGTTATGCTCTCAACCAATCATAACCAAAATCTAGAGTACATCATTTAGATAAAATAATCATAAATAAAATCCAGATTTCAATCATCAAAGCTTATTTTTTAAATACTACTTATTGAAGATGAAGTATAAATATATACACTGACTATGCTTCATATACCATTAAGAAAAAAATGAAACTTACTGGGAAAAACCCCTGTTTACATTCAGCCGTACAGTTTGTTTAAAACTGGCTGTGCCAGAGGAGCTATTATCAATGTCACTCTAACAAGAAAATTTACAGTAAATAAAAACAGAAATGGCTGAAAAATGCCAAACTACAACTTGACTACAAAATAACTGATCTCTGTGTCAGTTGGGTAAATAAGTTTTAAATTTAACTAAAAAAACACAAATCTGATTAAAAATGCAAATCCTCAATACATCCCAGAGGAATAAGCTGTTTATTTGGGGGTAAAATAAAGATCAAAACCAAAAACCAAACCAAACAAGAACCACAAAAACCCACTGCCTGCAATTCTGACTCAAAGAAATCCTTCAGGACAGGGTACAAGGACCCTTTCCAAGGTGGGGCCGATGGAGTTGAACCCCAGCACCACCAGGACTCTAAAATGAGGGTATGACCCCTGATTTCTGGAGAAATCTGCCTGCTAACACTGATTTCTGGGTCATACAGCAATTTATCTGTCTGCCTATTTCCATGCAGTTTAAAACGTTTACATTTTCATGAAGAAGGGACACAAAAGGACAAAATACATCCCCCAGTGGGTTTTACGTTAGCGTGCCAACCAGAACTGAGAAGCGGAACAAGGAGCAGCGGGCAGCACTGCTGTGTACCTGATGTGAAGAGGCTCTGTGGCTCTGGAGCCGTCGGCCAGTCGCTGGACGTCTGTGGGGAGCTTGGGAAAGGAGGAAGCCCGCTTGGGATAGGGTTGGGGTGGCGAAAGTTGTCTGAGAACAGTGACTGTGACTCTGTCACTGCCCCCTCAAAAGGAGACCGTGCACTGTGATTGGATGAACTGAGGGGGATGACCGGGTTGGATTTTGATAAAGTAGGTGGTGGTGAAGGTGTGTCACTGTTAGATATCTAAATAAAACAAGGAAAGAAAACCATAATCAATGTAAGGTTAAACACTTCACTAAGTCACAAGTAACAAGGCCTGAGACTAGCGGAAGTGGAAGAGTAGTCTTTATGCGGGGGTAGTGCAGACTCACCTAAGCACGAATTCCAGAAAAGGAGTAAGACCATTAACTTGTAAGCGTCATCTTTTCTAAAACTCATCTGCCTAAAAAGCAGAAGCCAGTCTCCTCACCCTTCACCACCTGCTTATCTCACTTTGCAAAGGAAAGAGTATTTCTTTTTCTCTGGGACCTTGTGTCCAAGAATGAAAGCTTTCCAGGGGCCAAATAGCAATTTATTAGAAACATATTCAGATTAATGACTGAATGAGTGGCTCTAATAAAATTTTTTTTGAAATGACACAATTCCTAACAGTTTCTGTTCACCCAAAATGAGGAAAGAACTAATCAAGTTTCTCGCTGACAGGCCATGACGGGTCATTAAAAGTAATTTTTATGATAAATATTTATTATGGACATCCACTTATTTCATTCAGAAAGATTTCAGAGATTTGAATGATGATGATACGACAAAACACTTCTTTCCTCCTTCTACTTATTTCTACTTATTATGTACGAGATGTCTCAGCGCCCACATCTAGAAAGATGAACAGCATGACTGGGACTCTTCCTGAATCTTACTTCATGCTCCCAGTAAGGAACATTCAGTTAGGGACACATGAAAGGTAGGCAAAAGATGGCCTTATCCATCTCATTTAAGAGATGCATTTCCAACACAATTTCAGTGTTCAGACCTAACCATTACACAATCTTTACACATATGTGTATGCTGTTTTGATCGACTCTGTACTACTAATAAAAATTAAGAAGAAAATTCGGTGTTTAAAAGCCTTATGACAGCAAAAACTTTTTTTCCAATTCAAAATATCAATTTACATGATCAATTTTTATTGAAGAATAGGCTTTTCAAATATGAACTATATCACATTAAGATAGAATTCTATAATGGTGGCAGAAATGAAAAACTGAGCTCACAGAGAAAAATAAGTGGTGTAAAACTTCCAAATGGTCAAGAAAAGCTCATGTGTTTTTCTCTAGTGGGTAACAGAGTATCAAAACACTATGAAATGTAATTTTTTTAGATATTTAATACCTTACAGTACCATGGCATTGTTATTGAAAAATGCCAATATTTACAATATACTAGAAATGACAACCTTCCAGCTGTTTTTAATACACTAATAATTTTAAGGAAAGCCTGTTGAATTTGTGAGGAAAAAGTCTACAAAGTAGCTAGCTCAAGATCGCTGTGGCAAGCACTGGCACTGTGGGAACTAGCCGCGCTTCACAGAAGAGATCAAAACTCCAGCTCTGGTACCAGTGTCAGAAGCATGCCGAAAGCATGCCGAAAACAAAGCAGTGAACGGGCAGAGACCACTGTTCCCTGAGCAACTCGATGAGATGACCCAAAGCACACAGTGCAGTCAGGCTCTCGTTCTGAGCGCATGAACAGCTGAACGGTCTGGTTTATCATTTCACAGCTGATAATCATTGAAAGAGGTCAGAGAGAAAACTGTCAGGGGCAATTCCTCCTCAGAAATAGGAAACTGAAGGGGTCAGTAAGAGATGCGGCAAGCATGTGGTGGGGAAGCAATTCTGAAATTCTGGAGCTCAGGTGTGCAAGGCTGGGATGGCCAAGGCCAGACGGGCCAGTGACACCACCGGACGCTACGGACTCCACAGTCTTACACTAACACATGGTCATGATGATAATTCTGAACCAACAAAACTGGGTTACATCATACACTATTCATTCTGAGGAAGGAAGAAGGCCAATTACAATACATTTTAAAAGATGCCCACCAAACATGTTAAGACTATTCTGGAATTTCAGATAGTTTTCACTTTCTAGAAAATTCATGTGTATAGAACAACCACTTTTCAGGGTACAGAAGATAAATAAAGAAGCAGTGTACTAGAATCTTACCTGCTGGGAACTGTCACCGTTCCCTATACTGAGAGACTCTGAAGACTTGTCAATGGGGCTGTAAAAAGAAGACAAACCAAAGGGGGGGAAAATCAGAGTCATTCTTTTACCACAAAAATAAACCCCCAAATCCGGAAAAACAAATTATGTTTCACGCACATTTATTGAGGCTTTATGATGTGAGACACTGGTTAGAATTCACATACAGAAAGAAGCAGAAGACTCTGCCCTACAGGAACTTATATTCTAATTAAAGTCTCTAAAAACAACAGTTGAAATACTAGCCTATGACAAAGAAAACAGACTGCTTACACTGTGTGCTATGACAAGGTGACTATGAGTCAAAATCCACTAGATGGCAAGGGGATTGGTTTTAGGTCTGACGAGCAGGTCAAAAGTCAGATCCATCATTCAGTTTTGTATATGTGATAAACTCATCTCTCACTATTTTTTAAAAATAGTACTGCCTTCTTTCTCTAAGTGACAAGACATAGCCTACTGAAATGTTCTCTACAGGTTTAAAAGAGCCATGCTTTCCTTTTAATGCTTCACTATGCTAATGACAACCAGAGAAAAGGCTTATGTGTACACACACATACACACACACTCACGACTAACAGATACATACAAACATTTGTGCAACCTCTCGACAGCCTTATTCAGAAATATTAAATTTTTATTTCCACAGATAGAAGACAGAATTGGTAACTTCAAATCTATTTTAACTAGTCTGACTTAAGGACAAAACACAACCTCAAAAAGCATTACAACGCTGATCTAGTGACACCATTTCTATAGTTTTTCTTTAACTCACCATCTGAGTAAGAGAAATCTACTACTATCCAAATGTGTAGTTCTGATAAAATAAAACTATAGGAAAAAAAATTAAGATTCCAAATACCTAAAAAATTATTTTATTCCCTGAAAACATGTCCAAAATCATCATAAACTTTAATAGACAACTTACTAGGATCAAGTTATTTGCTGTAAAACACTGTCACCAGGCTTGGTGCCCACTCTGAATCCCAGGTGCACCTGTTGCAGAGACAGTCAGCTGACCTTGATCCTGGCTAACGAGTCTGAAGTTCACCTCTGGAGCATCTTTTAGTCATGACCCACAAGACATCCAGACATTAAATGAAGAAAAAAAGGTTGCCTCCAGTGGGGCAATCAGGGATAGTGCCATGAGGGAGTTCAAATTTAAGCAGATTCTAGACTACATCATAAACTGAAGGGTTTTCTAAACTCAACTCTGTATTTCAAAGGATAGAGTAGCACAGACAGGGATCCATGGACCATGTTTTCAGCGGACACTGAGGTCAAATGGCATAACTAGTCTTTTGCTAAGAAAGTCTTCTACACTCCATATTGGTGAGTGGCATCAGGGGTCTTAAAAGCCAGGAAGCTGCTACCTGAGGAACACCAAATGGTCCCAACTCCTCTGGAACAGACAATCACTGAGAACATCAAGGACATGGGGAAAAATAAGCCTATGAGACAGAGGGACCTATAACAACAGGAGACTGCATCAACATGAGACCAGAAGAACCAGATGGTGCCCAGACACCACCAAAGGCAGCTGTCATGGGGGACACAACGTACAGCGCCTATGGTAACATGAGAAAAAGAGGTGTGCAGTTCAAGAACTCTACTAAAAGACCAGAACTGATAGTCCAACAGCCTGGAGAGTCCCCTGGGAACAGGGTCCGTAGACTTGCTGCTGGCCCTGAGCGGAAAGCAGCACTGAGGTCAACTCTTCAGACAAGAATGGACTGGACTCAGGGACACAGTGTGAACATGTGGTGTGTGTACTGTATGCATTCATACATTTATAGGAGGCTGTCCTCCCATCTTTCTAGATGGGACAGGAAAGGTAGAGAGGAGGGGACAGGTGTTTGTTAAGAGGATATTAGAAGCAAAGAGTGAAAAAGAGTAGAGTGCTTGCTCTCACAGGGTGAGGAGAGCAGATGGAGTTCTAGATAGGTAGGTATGCAACACTGATTTGGATTACATACTTTCACTTGATCATAATAAAGAGAAAAAAATTAAGCAGATCCTTAACAACATACACTTGGAGAATGAACAAGGTGGAAAGGACAGCATTAATGGTAGAACAGCATATGTGTCACGACTCAAAAAATTGCAGACAAGGTTGGCAGAAAACAGTCAGTTTGGCTAACATATGGGATGGGTAGAAGAACATGGAGAGGTAAGAACAGAAAGGTAGCTAGACTCTAGAGGCAAACAGAAATTTCTGAGCACAGAAATGACAGAAATAAAGCAGTGTTCTAGAATGACTAATTTGGTGGTGACAGAAATAATAATTAGACTGGAACACAGTAGAGATAATCTGAGATAAACTTTCACTAAGCCAGATTTGGAAGAGGATATGGAATGAGGAATGTCACTGTTGATGTCAGATGGATCCTGGCTGAAAGCAGAGAATACCAGAAAGATGGTTACTTGTGTTTTCCTGACTATGCACAAGCCTTTACCTATCCAGATCATTAACAGACTACAGATAACACTGTGAACAATGGGAACCCCAGGAACACTTGATTGTGTTCATGTAGAACCTACACACAGACCAAGAGGCAATCATTTGAACAGATGTGCTTTAATATCTGGAAAGGTCTGTATCAGGGCTATATCCTTTCACCCTATCTATTCGATCTGCAGGCTGAGCAAACAATCTAAGCTGAACTGTACGAAAAGCGTGTCATCAAGACTGCAGGACGACTCATAAACAACTTGCAATGTGTCAGTGACACAACCTTCCATGCTGGAAGTGAAGAGGGCTTAAAGCACTGACTGATGAAGATCAAAGACCACAGCCTTCAGTTTGGATAACACCTCAACACAAACAAAACAAAACTTCTCACAAGTGGACTAGTAAGCAACATCATGATAAAAGGAGAACAGACTGAGGCTCTCAAGGATTTCATTTTACTCGGGTCCATGATGAATGCCCATGGAAGCAGCAGTCACGAAATCAGACAACATATTGCAATGGGCAAATGTGCCACAAAAGACCTCTTTAAAGTATTAAAAAGCAAAAATGCCACTTTGAGGACTAAGTGGTGCCTAATCCACGCAATAGCCTTTTCAGTCACCTGGTATGCATGTGAAAGCTGGAGCACGGGTAAGGCAAACGGAGGGCCAGCTGACGCCTCTGAATTACGGTGTCAGCAAAGACCACTGAACGAATGCGCCCCAGACTGCCAGAACAAACAAGTCTGTCAGGGAAGAAGTGCAGTCGGAGTGTCTCTTAGAAGTGAGGATGGTGAGGCTTTGTCTCACATACTTTGGACAGTTATTAGGAGGGACTGGTCTCTTGAGAAGGACATCAGGCTTGGTAAGGTAGAGGGTCAGTGAAAAGGAGGAAGACCCTTCACAGACAGCCTGACACAGTGGCTGCACTGATGGTCTCCAGCATCCCAGTGACTGCAAGGACAGCACAGGTCCTGGCAGTGCTTCCTGGTGTGGGGCACAAGGTCGCAGAGTCAGGGCTGACCAGATGGCACTGAACAGCAGACAGGACGCGGCAGACTTTCCAAAACAGTAAGTCAAGTCTCTGTTAACACAGTCTAACTACATCTCAGTGACAGGCTTAATCTCCCAAGAGATACTACAGATTTCAGCTGAATTTAGATACACAACTGCTCGTTTTGATGTGCCTTACCTTCTCTTCTAGGAAGAAGGACACCAACAACAAGCTCTCTAGCTGGCCCTCCTATTCCATTTCATCCTCTGGAACAAACACAGATCTGTGGGTCTGTAACTTTTTAAAATACACTCTAGGTAGCTGGGGTAAGACACTCCACCTTGTTTACTAGTTCCTTACTGTGCGCACACATATGCTGTAACTTTGTATAGAACCAAAGACAGGTGGGAAGGAAACTTGTTAAGAGAAACAAGAAACAATCCCCAGAGAAAAAAGCCTGGAAATAGTTTACTAGTAAGTGGTCCTCAGAATGAAAGAGGAAAGGCCTTTTTAGAGCTCATTTTCTAAGACACAGCCACCTGGACCAACAAACAACAGCATGACAGAGAAAAGACTGAAGCTGTCAGGGATTGCCACTCACTTGGATCCCCAACTAACACCTAAGGAAGCAGCACTGAAGAAATCAGACGATGCACCGTAGGTGGCAGATCGGCTGCAAAAGACCTCTTTCAAGCATCAAAAGAAAAGATGTCACACTGAAGACTAAGGTAAGCCTGACTCAAGCCATGGTATTTTCAATCACCTCATATGCATGCAAAAGCTGGACAATAATGAGGGAAGACCAAAGAACTTGGCATCTTTGAATTTGGGGCAGTGGCAAACAATAATAAATAAGCCACAGGACTACTGAGAAAACAAAGACATCTGCCTTGGGAGAAGGACAACCAGAGGCTCCTTAGAAGCAGGACGGAGAGACTGCAGCCGACACACTGTAGACATGTCATCAGCAGGGATCAGTCCCTGGGGAGGCACAGCATCCCCAGTAAAGCAGAAGTCAGTAAAACCGAGGAAGGCGCTCCGAGAGAGATGGACTGACAAGAGTGCCTACAGCAACAGCCTGAGCACAGCAGCACTCGCAGGGACGGTGCAGAAGGAAGCAGTGTTTTTCCCTCTGCTATACGCGGGCTGGCGGAGTCGCCAGACGTGACCTGACACCTGCCAAGTGACAACAGCAGCCACCTGCCACGTCTCTTGTCTGTTTTTCAGGTCACTCCTGAATCTACCTCTAATCTAGCTGTGGATACCAAGAACACCAGTCCCTTCTACCCCGGTAACTGATCATTATTTGAGATAGCAGATCTTTTCTTCAGGAAAACATGGACGTACACAAAAGTATCTTGTGTACGAGACTTATTCATTATTTAACCAACTCTGTCAAGACTATCTTCTACACATTTCAGACCAAACCTTTTCTAATCCTCAGGGGGGTTTCCAAAGAATGCCAAGGCAGGAGACAGGACCTGTGCAGCGACACCCCTCCTGGTGAACACACAAGGTGCCCTGATGACACCATCAGAGTGGCTCAGAGCTTACATGCGACTTCCAAGAAGAGTACAACCTGTATTTTTAAAAGGTGTACGTTTCTGTCAATGTCATAAACATAGTAAAAATTTACAAATTCCTAAAGTTTTCCTTCCATCAGGTCTCTAGCTAAGCCTCTACTGCCATCAAAATACCACCGATTCCTTCCTTGGAACTTCAGTCCAATCACTGTATTTATTCTGAGGTGACAGGCCTCAGACACCAGATACTTAAGAGTCACGACATAATTTCACTGACTGCAGTCAGTGTGCTTCACGTTAATTCTCCCTAAGAGTTTATCTTCAGAATTTCCCACATCACCTCTTTAAACTAAACTATGAGAGAGGGGGAGTAGGAACAGAACGAGCTTGGACTTTCAAGCAACAGAGACTTGGCCAGAATCTGGCCTGTCACTGATTTGGGCAGGACACTAGCAAACATATAAACTGTCTGAGACTTACTTTTCTAACCTACAGTAAAGAAACAATTGTATGGACCACAGAGGCACAAAGGACTACAGGGGGACAGTGAGTAAGCTCAGAAGATACCAAGTTTTTATTCTACCCTTCTTCCAGCAAGCCTAAAGTGGGGTGTCTCGGTTCCGTCCACAGTGGCTCGTGGGGCTGGGCCACGATACCAAGTCGTAACCACTGCACAGCCTGGACTCCCAGGATGCTCTTCTCCTGCTCCTGGAGCAGAGAGGAATGTGCTCTGTGGATGACCTGTCTACACTCAGTCATGAAGGCAAAGTCAGGGAAGTAGTAAGAAACCTACTAGAAACTGATCATAAAAAATAAAGAATAGTTACTTATCATAAACCTTGGAAAGACACCTAATAAATTCCAATATTCACTCCCAGTTTAAAAGGGAAAAAAACTCAGTAAGTTAGGAAGAATACTTGATCTCCAATACCAAAACTCATACTTTAAAAGCAAATGAAACAGCAGAGACAGACAGACAGGCCCATACAAGCAGAGACTGAGACGATGGCGCTTGCTAGCACAGCTATCACAACACCAATCTCTAATTTTCAGACAGGGATTTTCAAACAGGAAGAGGTGGCAGCAGAAGATCCAATACTATAACAGGAAAAAGACAAAATCTCGTTTCCAGAGAGGAGGACAAAAGACTTACAGAGACACATCATGCAAACAGCGGGGAGAATGCAACACTGTCAAACACTGATTCTTCCAGAACTTCATGTATTTCAGACCTAAATCATTGGTCGGCTAGTTGGAGGAGCCCCAGCGGCACCCCAGTCATGCATCTGACCGCGCTGCTAACCAGGAGGCTGGCTGCTGGAGCCCACCAGCCAATCCACAGAAGACGCAGCAGTCAGCTCCTGTGACAATTACAGTCATGGAAACCCACGGGCAGTTCTACTCCATCCCCTGGGGTCACTGGGAATCGGCACCCACTGGACAGCAATGGGTCTGGTTTTACTTGGTTTAGTTGGAAGAGTCAGGTCTCTACACACCCAGAGCCCTTAAGCAGTTAACACCAAACTAAGACATCAATAAAAAGCTCATACACGTTAATTATTTATGGTTGGTCCTTGGGTAGAGAAGGTCTTTCTAAGCAGAAAAGGACAAAAATAAAGGAAAAGATGGATGCTTCTATCCACATGAAAACTGCCAACTTACTGAAGTCAAAACATGCCATTTATAAAATTAAAAGACAAAAGTTGAAATGAGAAAATATTTGTAGTATATATTACAAAATGCGTAACATCTGTAACATATAAAAACACTCTTACGAGCTTCTTACAAACTAGGAAGAAGAAATGGTAACAAATATGGGAACAGATATGAATGCACAATGTACAAAGAGTTCACTCTACTAATCAAATACAAGTTAAAATGAGACCGTTTTTCTTTCTCAAATTAGAAAGTATGCAGAGGAAAAATACCCAATTCAAAGAAACAGCGTGCTATCCTCACACTCTGACACAGCAGTTCTACTTACAGGAGTATCAAAGCTATAATCAAAACTTTTACATAACCAATGCTCATCACAGTGCTACTTATAAAAGACCCAAAGTGAAAATAACATAGTATACAATAACAGGACACTGATTTGATACATTTGAAATATTCATATATAGTGGAACACTATGTAGCCATTAAAAACTGTTTCCACAACATGCGTAAATACTGGAGACAATGAATATTACACTTTAAAAATGTAACAAACCAATGTAATTCTCATATATATACAGGTAGTGCCCAACTTCAGATGTATTCCTACTACAACACACTTCACTGTGACAGCCTGGTGTTTGTTTTAATATTTTATGGTCAGTGATGTGCACTACACATGACATTGCAGGGCACAATCTGCTGATGTCATTTATCACATTAAGCTTCCAGCCCCCAAAGTCAGATTACAAAGATACTGATGGTAAAAGACAGTAACAATGAACATTTACAAACAAAACTAAAAAAATATTCAACTTATATCAGAACCTACTTACAACAGTTGTCTGAACAGCGCCCCATCGTAAATTGGGGACTACCTGTATATTCACAAGAAGAAAAGACGACCACAAAACTTCCATGGCACGGAAAATACACCACCGAGCTGTCTTCAGCGAACACCTCTGTGTATTCCAGTCACATACAATACTTATTTCCTTCTGCGTAATTTTACGAATTTGTCAAATTACCTTCAATGAAAGCTTGTTGCTTTTATAGTCAGAAAATAACAACTGTGATGTCAAAGAGATAACCTAAAATTTAAATTTCTGCTCTGCATTCTCTAGGGACTATCACCTCAGAATATGACTTTAATAAGACTGACAGTTTTTCAAAGAACCATGATGTGTGTCAATGTTAAAAGCACCTGCAGTAAGTGTCTGTCACAATAACCTCATTCTTACGGCAAACATGACAAGCATGGCAGTGAACGTGAGAAGACAGTATGTGGTTCCTCACAAACATACAGACAGAGCAAAGGGTAGGTAAAACAGTCAAGGAAAGGGTTCAAGGCTTGTCAACTCCAAAAGATTTTCACATGGAAGTTTCAATATAAACAAATGTCTTAATTTTTTATACAGTATTTTTTTGTTTGGTTCTGTTGTCTACTATACATATTTATACATAATATACACATATGTGTGCATGTATGTATGCATAAACAGGAAATAAATATTTAAGTTTAAACTCTTCAATAAATAATCTTTACTATCAGAGAGAATAAACTTAAAGACCTCAAAAATACAAACACAACAATATGTTGTGTTTGACTATAATTCATGCAGTAATTATCAACTGAATTTGAAAAATGGCTCTCACATTACTTTAGTGCTAACTAGACATTATCATATAACTTAATATCCAGACATTAAAATATCACTTTCATGTAATTTCAGAATAGCTATTTCCTTTGAATACAACCACTGTATAGAAGTTAAACTTATCAAATTAAAAATAAACACAACAAAGAGCCAACCGAATCAAATTAATGGACAGAGGACAACCCCAAAACGAGTATTTTTCTGAATTACACCATTTTAGAATACAATCAAGTACAATACAAGTACCACCGTATCAGAAGGAGACTCAGTGATTAGAAGTGTAAATCTGCTTCAACACTCATGCCCTACAGGTTCCTTGGAAACCACGGAGTTGAGTTTGAACATGGGCTCTCCTCCTCGCTCAGTATGTGAGACTTGAGAGGTTAGCAATTCCTGGGACTAGCTCTGTGCTGTGCTCCCAGAACTCCGCAATTCACAGAACTGCCACTCTCCCTCTTACATCAGGGGAAATCTCAAAGAAGTAACAAGAGCCCTTTAACACCTAACATCCTTTAACTTCCATTTTAACAAGGAAGGTGTTCCCTGGGCTCAGGGTAGTCTACAAGGCCTCATCTGAAGCTCGCTAGGGATAGCAGGGAGAGACTGACGATCCAAACCCAAGAACTGTGACTCCAGATTTCCTGCACTGCTAAACAGTTCTGCACGAAAAGGGACAAACGGCAGGTCTTATTAGGAAAGATTCGGCCGGGCAGAGATGCAGAATGAAGAGGGAAGGCTGACGGGGGTCAGACGTCTGAGCAAACGAGCATCGATACTTACGTGTCGTACCTCTGCAGTGGCGTCACTTTGTTCTTGTTCTTGTCAACTGAACCGGCAGACAGCTGAAGAAAATTGGGATTTAATTTATATAATTCTTGAAGTAGCTTCTGTTCATATTCTTGGTGTTTACCCGCCTAATAAGAGAAGAAATTAAAACTGCAGCGGGATTCACAAAATAGCTAGTATAAAATACTTCACTACTTCCTGAATCACTTAAAAACAAATACAAAAATCTGCTGCTGTCGAGTCGATTCTGACTCATAGCACCCCTACAGGACAGAGCAGAACTGCCCCACAGAATTTCCAAGGGGCACCTGGTGGATTCAAACTACTGACCTTTTGGTTAGCAGCTGAATTATCAAAGGCAGAAACCTTGGTGGCTTAGTGCTACAGCTGCTAACCAAGAGATCAGCAGTTTGAGTCCACCAGGCACTCCTTGGAAACTGTATGGGGCAGTTCTACTCTGTCCTACAGGGTCACTAATGAGTCAGAATCAACTTGATGGCAATGCGTTTGCTTGGTTTTTTGGTGATAAAATACAGCACCCTGGTTGCACAGTGGTTAAAAACTCAATAGCTAACCAAAAGGTGGGCAGTTCAAATCTACCAGCTTCTCCTTGGAAATCCTATGGGGAAGTTCAACTTTGTCTTGTAGGGTCACTATGAGTCAGAATCGAATTGATGGCAATGGGTTTGGCTTTTGGTTTGGTACATAAAACACCAAGTTTCTTCATGGCATCACAGAAACCTGTGAAGATGATATCACAAAACTTCTAGGTCAGTGAACATATGATGTATGTTTCCTGAATTAATTGAAGGCACATCATGAATAAGAAACCACTTTACTGTACAGGCAAGTATACTCAGAGAACATTTTCACTAGCTCAAGAAAACTACACAACGTTTAAACCTGCAACCTTCACGTAAAGCATTAGGTCTCTCACAGTTTATTACTGACGATCACTCCAAATCTGGAATAACACTGTGACACTCAGATGGAGACTTTCACTACACTTCTCATCATGTGACACTGAAACCCATTAATTTGTTTTTACACTCTCCTCTCTTCTGCTGTTACCAAAAGTAAAACAGAAGTTAATGAATTTTAAGTTCTAAACCAGTGGTCAGTACTGGCTTAGCCCCCGATCCAAATCCAGCCAGCCAGCGGTTTTTGTGAACCCACTGTCACACACAGCCACAACGCCTACCTTTACATACGGCCAAAAGCTGCTGTCACGGCACAGTGGCAGAGCTCAATAGCTGTGACGGAAATCAGACGGCCCAGAAAGCCTGAAATATAATTAACTGGCCAGAAAAAGTTCGCTACTCCCTGCTCCAGGCGCAATAAGACAGTGCTCTATTCACTGTATTTAGACAGCCTGTATCAGAAGGTAGTGTCACAAATGTCACATGGAAGCCAGTTACATCACAATGAAATTACTTTGAATAACCTTTTGCTATCTGCATGTGTTATCATGACTGGAATGACAGACTGATTAAAACACTTTTACTCACCTTCAGAGATGTTAGTTATGTAAAAAGTGTGGTGTAAATGGATGTTATGGCAAAACCCAAACAGAACAAAACCATAACAAGAAGCGAGGGCAATACCACTGACTGGGCACAACTGGATCTGTCGGCACAAGGCATCGCTCCCTGTCCCCAGGCCCTGGCCTGTTTCCATTAGACCTACAAATATTTAAAAAACTAAATTCTGAGTTACGCAGTAACAAGGAAAGACCTTTCACTTTTTGCCATGATATAACTGATTCAAATCTCCTTTCTACACTAAGGAAGTCTTTTTACGTAGCAGTTCCTTTCCAAAATGATTATGAACTCATGTAAAGAAGAGCCAGGTGAATTTAGAACAACACTATAAAATTAAATTAGTAAGAAAAAAAATACAATTAGATGTAAAATGTACATCTTCAAAACAAGAAAAGTCTTAAAATTTCTTTCTGCAATCAATAGTTGAAGAGGTATTATGGCTTTCACCAGCCACAAAAGGCTCAAACTGATATTCAAATGATTCTAAAGGGCAGTTCCTAAGAGACAGATCAAATCCTATTACAAATAAGTTAGTTACAAGAGACTCTTCAGCCAATTTCTTTCATTGTTCAATAATGCATAAAATGAGATCAACTGGGGTTTGGGAATCTTCTGATGGAAATTTTCATCATAATAGAGCCTATGAGTATGCTATATTCTTTACCAGTCAAAATTTCAGTGTGAAATTCAGATTTCATTTATAAAAAAAAATCCACAAGCAGTTATTGAATAAGAAAGAAAACAAGTTATCTGTCCTTATTAAATACTGGAAGGACTTGGAAGGACTTAATTTTTAACACTGTCTTTGGATCACAGAGACATCACTGTCAAGGAACTCAGCTGTATTCACTACAACGGGATTTAATTTGCAGTAACTCCAAGTCAAAAGAGGTGAGACTTCATCTTATTTAACAATCTGCTCTTAAAGGAGCCCCTACCAGACTGGATCCAGTCTGACCCGGAGAATGAAAGGTAGTGATGAATGCCCCCCACCTTCTAAATGAGAAGCATTCCTGCCCAAGTCCGCAGCCATAATCTGCAGTCCTCATCTCTAACAGGGAAGGGCGGCATTGTGCTTTGGTTAATCCTCATTTACAATGCCATGTGGTCAACACTGTTACTTCTAAAGTCATGTTTATACTACAAATTGAAAGGAAACAGGAGAAGAGGAAATGTGAAAAAGAACATAGGATATTAAACCTTTCTTTCACCCTTCAGAGGACACTGACTCTGCGGACACTTTCAGGGGGAGACTTATTTTTTAAAACATTAGCTCATCAGCATCATTCAACAGAATATTCTTCTCTGGTATGCTCTATAAAGAACAGAGATTAGATGACAACCTAACTAATAATTACAGTATCCCGTTTAGCTTTCACTTTGATGACATTTCTGTTGAAACAGCATTTCCTGGTATTTTTCGCAGTCGTCAGGCTTTGGCTGTAGCGGGCACGACACGTTCCCCTCTCAGGTATCTAGAGGTGTATCAGCCCATTGACACATATGAGGAGAGGCCTATGGCACAGAAACCCGTCTGTTCATCTTCAGTCATCTAGTATTTTCAAACTCAGTTGACCACAGACCTCTTTGTTATTATTATAACAATATCCCAAAGAACTCATATTCCATGGAATATCTTGTTTGGAAAACACTACTTTAAAGTAACACTAGTTTCAACAAAATGAAACTCTAGGTTTGCTTGTGTAATTTTAACTTATAAAGAAAAAGTACTCCCTTTTCCTCAGAGCCGATACTTCACGCTACGTTACTACCTGCATCTCCTCCTTTGTAAAGCTGGCCGCCTCGTCCCCCAGCTCGTGCAGGTACATGCAGTCAGGCTTCGGACACTGCATGTTCTTTAAGAAGTAACTGCAGTATTTGGTTGTTCCTAGAGACGCCTGCAAGGAGAGGAGGGGAGGGAAAGAGGACTGAGAACGGGAGCCAACAGCACCGTCACAACGGCCACGCTGAAAACCAGGCAGACACAACCCAACACGACCTGGAGCTGTGGGTCTGAGGGAACTAGCTACTCCTGCGAGGATCTGCCCAAGGTGACGCTCATCTGGAAGAACTAAAAACAGATCTCAGTCTGTGGTTCCCAGACCTAGAGCACTCGGACAGCAGACGGACAACACCTGCCCCGTGCTGCAAGTGCCGAGGACAGTGGAGAAGGCCAACTCCTGTTCCCCCTGGTGCTTTTCTCCTCTTACACGCAGCACTGCCTGGTGCAGTCCTTCACTTAAACCTGAATTAATCAGTGTCCAAATATTCCACAACAACAAATCAGAAACATTACCTATTTCTGATGAGAAGATGAGTAATGGTTTCATTTCACAAAATAAGATACACATACTGGTATGGGTGCTTAAGAACCAATCTTCAAATAATGTGCCTTAAACTTTAATATATAAATGCTAGGCTCTCCTCTACTTTACCTGTCTCCCACCCCTTGACAGAGGTCACAAGCAGCCTGTTACCTTAAGTGTTCTGCCATCTACCACCACGTTGTTGACACACTGTATGGCTCTGAGAGCATCTTCTGACCGGATGTAGGTGACATAAGCACTGGCACTGGGACCCTGAAGGGAAAACATCCCATCCCAGTGTTGTCAACTTCAAATTACATAAATATTAACACAAAAACAACAACAAAAAAAACCCTCTTACAATCTGCCTATGCAATTCCAACGAACTTGACTGTTACTATCAATAATAGTAATACTTCGAAGTAGCAGTGGTTTTGAGTCATATGACAGGCTTATCAAGGTTTAAAAAACTTTGAAATTTAGACGGAAAACAATAAGATTTCCAGGTGTTGTGTCAAATTATGCTCTCCCAAAAATAACCGCAATCTAAAGAACAGCCCACCTGCTGACATCAGCACAGAAAGGTGTGCTCCTAAGTTTCCGGTGTCTCTGAAAATATTACTGATTATAAGTCACTAATTATTAGATTACCCAAAATAGATTCAACTCTCCTTCCACCTCACTCCATCACTAAATCTGTTTTATGTTTTCCCTCTTACTACTATCAATTCTCTGCCAAGTCCTAGAATAACGAATGAGCACCCCAAATTCCCCAACCCACCCACAGAGGGCACCACACTGCCTAGGTCCTTGACTCTCATATGCATTCTAATCACAGAAATCAGGTTTCCCTTCTGAACAGCCCAGGTCGTGCCCTGACGATGGGGAGAAAAGGCAAAAACTCCTGTAATTTGTTACCTGTGAGCCTGCATATGATGTACTATTATTGATGACAACTTTATGTATTTTGCCAAACTTCCCAAAATATTCTGGTCGTTTTAACACCTGTAAAGGAAGAAGAAATAAGGTATAAACTGCCCCCATTTTGATCAGCATTACCCAAGTAATGGAGACATTCACCATTCCTCTTCAGTGAAAGGAAAATAATTTTAAGTTTTCTAATAAATGTGACTCCTTCTTCACTACAATTTGTGGAGCTGACCCACAGGAAATTGCCAATTAAGTCTAAAAGCTGCTCCTTACTGACCTACTGACGAGAAACAGAGAGTCTCTGAACTTGGTGTTACTGCCTATGTCTAGCATCTGATAACCCACGGCATCTGATAACCCATGGCATCTGACTCGCGTGATATTCTTAAACACAAACCACAGAAAAGCTTCTAACCACATTTTCATTAACAGATGATCCATACCAGAAAGTAATTCTCAAAACAATTACCAAAACTACGTATTAAAAAAAATCAAAGACAAGGAGACAGTCTTTACCCATAAATCAACTGTATACAAAAGTATTTAATATATTAAATAAAACCACTTTAATAAACTACAAATTCACACGAGTGCCCCACCAACCCTCTCTCCTTTATGATTAAATGCCATGTATACACTTAGTCTCCTTACGTTGAACTTGACTCAATCTTACCACCTCTCAGTAAAAAACCAAAATCAAAGCCACTGCCATGGAGTCAACGCTGACTCACTGCGACCTGTAGAACAGAGAAGAACTGCTCCAAGGTTTCCAGGGAGCACCTGGCAGATTCAAGCTGCCAGCCTTCTGGTTAACAGCCACAGCACTTAACCACTACACCACCAGGGTTTCCACGTCTCAGTGGTCTCCTGCATTTTAGTCTCTTTTCTCAGTAAATAAAATTTGGGAAACACATTTATGTGTTTCTTTCTCTACTATCTGGTTACTTCTTGGTGGTCTTTCCCCTCACATTCACCTCCCCTGCTCTACCTGGTGATTCCTCTATGTGTACACTAGCTTCTATCAGAAGCTAACAGTGGCTAATTTGACCAATATCGTACTCAAAATTAAATTTTGTCCTTCAACCAAAAGTTACCACTTGTTCCCACAATCTCTCTGACCAGCAAGCATGTACTCTTTCTCAGTGAAAGCTTTCTATGACAACCTGTTGAAGTATGTGCAATGTATTTGTCTCTTTCCAGTCATACACAATAATATTCTCATGTGTTTATTATTTGGCTAGTAGGTTCAGCTCTTGACAAGATCGAGGCTTCATAAAACGGTCTATGACTGGTGTATCATTAATTCTTATAAATCAATTAATACAGTTCATTTTACCATACTCTATCTGTTACGGTTGCTACTAAGTGCTACTGAGTCAATTCCAACTCCCAGTGTCCTCCCCCACACAAGCGACGGAAACACAGCCACAGCCCCGTCACCCTCACGGCTGTTGCCTGGAGCCCACTGGGCTGGCCATCTCATTGGGTGTCAACCTCTTCGTTGCTGCTTCTGTCTTTTACCAACTGCAACGTGTCCCTCCAGGGACCAGTCCCTTCTGATGACACACTCAAAGTACAGGAGGCGGGGTCTCATCATCCTTGCTCCTAAGGAGCATGCTGGCTGAACTTCTAAGACAGCTTTGTTCCTTCTTTTGGCAGTTCACAGTACATTCAATATTCTTTGCTAACATTGTAACTCAAAAGTATCAATTCTTCTTCGGTCTTCCTTGTTCAATGCCCGGCTTTCCCATGCACAAGGCGATTGAAAACATCATGGCTTGGGTCTGGTGTACCTCAGTCCTCACAGCAACATCTGTGCTTTTTCACATCTTAAGGAAGTCTTTTACAGCCGATTTGTCCAGTACTATATTTAAAGGGGTGTCAGGACTTCTACGGCCAATCACAATGGGTTAGAAGGTGAGCTGACAGGATCTGAGTACACACTAGACACTGGTTTTCAACCTTCTCTCCCCTGAAGAATGTGACAGTGAGAGTGGCAGAAGAATGATCTCCAAGCTGTTCACAGCAACACCTCAGGGTTGAGGAGCATGACCGGTGGAGTTTGGAATGGCACTCAATACTGCAGGTGACATACACTAACTCAGCAAAAGGCACCACAGCCCAAGTGCCTGCTCCAGAAGGTCAGGTGCTATCAGCACCTACTGTCACGGGTGAGTTAAGGTCAGTAGTTCTCAACAGAGCAGCACTAGGCCGAGGCGTTTGTTACGAAAATCTGCCGGACCATAAATTGGGAGAGGATGCCAAAGTGACTGCGACCCTACTGGTGCCCAGGGGATGAAAAACTGTCCTGCACAACTTTTCCATGTTCTACAAGACATTTCTGTAGCTGTAAAATCTGTTTATAATTAAGTGAACCTGAAACAAATTCCATATTCTACAAAGACTCTCCAGTTTTGACATAGACTGAATTTACAGGAAAGCAACCCATACGTAAGAGAGGGACAGGGACAAGTGCTCTGCCTGAAATACCACCAGTTTCTGCAGAAAAACCGCATCTTTGGCATGCTGTGGTGCCTACGCTTATAATGGACACACCTGTGCCAGTCGACACTGGTAGGTGGCGTGCTCGTGGTGACTCTACAAACAGGTGCAAGCTCCTACCCCTTCACTCTGCAGTCTGAACCAGTGCTCCGCAAGCCTGAAGACACACCATCTCTCACCACTTACTCCGCCAGGCTCCTCTCTCATCACACCCTCATCTTTTAGCCAAACAAGTCACTTGCAGGCCACGCTCTTTCTCCTCCACAAGCATCTGACATCTCCTGTGCCGGAGCACTTTGCCCCCGGAGCGCACAGGGCTCCCAGTGACGCACTGTTACCTGAGTACGTAAGTAGGGGCATCCTGCCCACTGCTCCATGCTCAGTGTCTTAAACAGAGCCTGGCATATTACAGTGCCTCAAACGAAGGCTAGCATATTCAAAGAACGAACTGTGTTAGTACTGAATAAAAAAGAGTTACACGCATACACAACACAGGTGGGTCTCACAGCATTACCAAGCGGCCAGGGGCTGATACGAAACGGGTTCGAACATATTTGGATTTGTCATACTAAGCTGAACACTCTAGGTTCTGTCTAAATGCAATAGTCAACTAGCAAAATAGTATCCTAGGGCCTCAATACAGTCAAAGGCAGGAGGAGCAAGACAGCACCGGTGTGCGTCCACACACAGGACCTACACACCCAAGAGCTGGGTGTTTATTTCCCAGGGGGCCAGTGTCAGCACGTCACACGGGAGTATAAAACACCAAAGGAGAGAATTCTAAGTGCCTTCTGACGACACGCCGGGAGGAACAACCAGAGGATGACAGGCCAGCCTTCAGTATAAATGCACTAGAACAGGAACTAAGTTCTCGGGGATTCCAGGCCTGCTCTCCCGTGAAGTGACTTTGTGATCACAGTCAAGTCACTTAGCTTCCCTGTGCCTCACTGTCTCATTTGTAAAATGAAACAATTGTGTCTTTAGAGTCCTTCAGATAGTCAAACCAGCTGCTCTCCCTGGCCACCACAAAGACCTGGGGAACTCTTGTCTTTATCTGCTGCCTACTTAGCCCACCTTCACTCTTCACGCCTAACCTCTAGCTCTCTGGTCCTCAGGGAGGCCTTCTACATGCTCAGCACACTCGCCATCTCTTCAATTCTCCCTTCCTCCCTCATCCATAAGCTCTTTAAGGGCAGAGATTCTACCTAGTTTGGCAAGTGCCTCATCCCCAACATCTGAGTATCTGGCATACAGTAATACTCAAAATTAACCTGCTGAAAGAATGAATTAGGTCCCTACAAATCTACAATTTCAAGACTTAGACAACTGTCACAATAACCTTTAATCTAAACATTGCTTCTAATTACCGTGCCTTCTGAGACAGTTTTTTTCCTATTGACAAACAAATGAATACATGTAACAATAAACCCTGGAGTGATGCTTTCTGGTATACAAAAATTATTTTTAAAATAAGCACTACAGAAACAAACTAAACCTGCTGCTATCAAGTCAATTCCGACTCACAGCGACTCTGCAGAACAGAACAGTACTGTCCCAGAGTGTTTCTAAGGAGCTCCTGGTGCATCTCAACTCATTTAACCACTACACCACCAGGGTTCCTTCCTAAACTTGCCTGTTTTGTTGACCAAGTATCAAACTGCATGTCATCCAAAATTAAATAACCATATTTTTACTCAACAATGTATACCTTGTAGTTTGTTTGCCAGCTGTGCCTCCCTCCACTAGGTATCTTCCTAAGTGCCATTAAGCAAGTTTTTTTTTTTTTTAACACAACTGCTGTTAAAAAAAAAAAATTAGCATTGTGTGTCTACAAAAATACCTAGTAAGGGGAAGGCACAGCTGACAAACAAACATAGAAGGCACGTATTATTTGTGAAAAAAAACGGGAAATTACAGAAGTCTTCTTGGCTTGGAAGTTGTATGCCTGTTCCCACTGCTGATTGCACCTTGTAGTGACCTGACAGGGTACAACAGGATTGCCCCTGAGGGTCTCCAAGGCTGTAAACCTTTATGGAAGCAGACTGCCACAACTCCCTCCTACAGATTGGCTACTGGATTCCAGCTACAGACCCTTCAGTTAGCACCTGAGTGCCTGACCACTGTACCACCATGGCTCCTGGAAGGTGAACTAACAACTTGAAAGTTTGAGTTTTCTAGCAAAGCCAACCATATGTTTTCTAAAATATGAAAAGGTTTTGTAAATAAATTAAGAAAAGTTTTGTTTAAAATATTATGGAGAAGTGGTAGGATTTAATAAATAACAGTAGTAATAATAAAAGCCCACTGGTTTCTGTTCTCCCTAAGCTTTCAAGAAAAATCAATGTAAGAAATTAGTTTTTAAGAAAATCCATTGTCTTCTAACCAAGGAACAATGATTTCAAAGATATAAAAGAGGAGCAAGTTTTTAAGTATACTCAAAGACTCATGGTAAAGCATTCTTCTTCTGTAGCCACCACCTAGATTAACATAACCTGCATGATACATGCTGTACAGCTCTTCTTATTGAAGTCATGTTATTTACAGTAGAAATTAAAAAAAACTCTAAGTAAATGAAAACTCATACCACTTACAAATGACAGACTCCAAAGAAGAGGCTGAGAAACCTATAATCCAAACATCTATATAAATCCAGTGAGACTCAGGCTACTCAGCTTTTGAACGCTATTCTGCAGCACATCTGAGACAGAAGTGCCACCACTTACCGGAGGGGCAGTTTTAGAAAGGCAAAGGGAGACTCTGAGCAGTAGACTGCTGGGGGCCATCCAGCGGATCACAGTCCAGTGCTGTCATCCACTCAGGCACAACAGAACAAAACACGGCCCTGTTCTGCCCAACCCTCACAGCCTTGCTGTACCTGAACCCACTGCTGCAGCCACGGTACTCTCATCTCATTGAGGGTCTTTATCTTTTTGTCGACTCTCTACTTTACCAAGCATGACATGCTTCTTCAAGGTCTGGTTCCTCCTGATAACATGTACAAAGTGTGTGAGGCAGGCCTTGCTGTCCTCATGTCCAAAGAGCACTCTGACTATACTTCTTCCAAGACAAATCTGTACATTTGTCTGGCAGTCCATGGTATATTCTTCATCAATACTATAACTCAAAGACATTAATTCTTTTTTGGTCTTCCTTACTCAATGTCCAGTTTTTACATGCATCTGAGGTGACTAAAAATACCAAGGCTTGGGTCAAGTACACCTCAGTCCTCAAAGTGACATCTTTGCTTTTAAACACTTTAAAGAGGTCCTTTGTAGCAGATTTGCTCACTGGAATATGCTGTTTGATTTTCTGACTGCTGCTTCCATGCACAGAATGCAGAGTAACATAGCCTTGCTTGCTGGAAGTGAAGAGGAGTTGAAGCAATTACTGATAAAGATCAAAGTCTAAAGCCTACAGCCTTCAACAGGATTACACTTTAACATAAAAAACACAAAAATCCTCACAACTCCACCAATAAGCAAAGTCAGTAAGACCAGCAGGAGTACATACAGGTAGGTAAAACAACACACACACAGAGGCAAAAAGCACTGTGATTAGAAAAGGGGTCAGAGTCAGTGGGAAGGTGAGAGCTGATGCAGACTCTGGATGGAGTTTCAAGTAACAGTCAGGTGGGGAGGAGACCCTATGTGTCTGCTGAGTGAGGACCAGCCTCGGGGACAGGAGAAATAGCTGCTCAAGCGGAGTTGCAGGCCCCGAGTGAACCTGCCACAGTTCCCTCTACAGTCGTTTTCTGTACGAACCCAAGACTCACTCACCCCTTAGCTTTGGAAAGAAACCAGTCTCCTGAATAGCACATGGTCCACTACTGCTAAGCACCACCAGGACTAGAACCCGGTAATTCTTGGGTTGCTGCCAAGTTTACTGCCTTTGATAGATCCTGGGTCAAGTTTCTCTGAGTTTCTCCCCTATTGATCCTGAAATCCCTCACAGCCTCAACACATGGTAAATACATCAATAAACATTTACTATTCTAACTCTTATACAAAAATTTTAGACTCCTTGAAGTTCCTCCTTCTGGGATCTGGAGCTCACTTAGCCAAGCCTGAAGACACCCACTTCCCTGAGAATCAGCATCACTTAACTCTCCCTCTGACTGGCTGTCATTTCAGCCCCTTCATAAAAGGTATTTTTAGAAACTCCTACAATCTATTTCTCTTTTACTGATCTAAACATTTCAGGTCAATCGGTTTCTATCTTTCTACCTTCCCAAAAGTCTAGTCAGTATCTCTTGGTATAATAAAGATTAGCAGATGAGTATTCAAGGACATCAGGGAAAACAAGAATTCCTGACTGCTGCCTCCAAGGGTGGGAGAGAAAAGAGGATGCAAACAAAAAGGTTACATTCTCTCCCAATGACTAATAAAGAGCCCCAGCCATGATCTCCCTTTGTCAAATGATCCCTACCCACAGAACCTGCTCAGAACGAGCAAGCGAAGAAGGGTGACACAGTACAGCAGTGGTTCTGAAACGACAGGAACTACTGGAAGAAACAGCTAAGACAGAAAAATACAGGTTACTGAGATTTCCAGTGGGTCCACATAACTGCGTCTCCACTGTGGGTCCTTATACAGCTACAGTAAAGAGGAGAGACAGAGAGCATCAAATCTCGTGTAAGCCTTGATGGCAAAATAGAATCATTATTCAAATTTTCATCAACTACTAGCATGAAAGTGGACTTAAGATATCACTCAACTGTCTAGTTTTACAAATGCAGACTCAGAAGCCAAGAAAAATTAAAGATTAAGACAGTTGGCTAAGACTTGTCTCTTAGTTATTATTAAAAATTAATTTATTTTCTCCTAAATTTTAATATTTTCAGAGAAACCCCACAGTTGAGTAGGATCAACTGTTAATTCCAAATAAGACAGAAAACAGAAAAAAAGTGTCTGGTTGAGGTAAAAAAACCAGAAGCCTTACCTCTGGGTCTGCAAGGCGCTGAGACAGACCTACAACAAAGACGAGGTTTTTCTGTACAACACGCACACTAGCCAAGTGTTTGCGGTTTTCTGATATTTTCTGTTTTCTTTCATTTTGTTTCTGTTTTTTCTCATTTTTTATCCTCTGTAGTTCTTCCTGGGAGAGCGGTTTATATACTGCTGGGTCTTCTGGATATGGCTTTAAGCATAAAACAAGCACAGAACTTAGCGTGAAAAGACACAAATAAAAACCCCATGATTAACAATTATCCAGTTCTGTATGACAGGTTTATGTAGGCACTTATACATTTTTAAAAATAATTTTTTATACAATTTACACATTTTTAAGCTACTTAAACTTTTTATTTATTAAAAATTAACTGTTAAATGTAATTGTCCTAAAAAATCAGTTATTCTTTAGATCTTAGCACAGACTGGGTTAGTGGGTGGTACAGTTAAATGCTGAGCTACTAGCTGAAAGGATGGCAATTTGAATCTACCCAGAGGTGCCTTAGAAGACAGGCTTGGGGATCTGTATCCGAAGGATCAGAGCCATGAACACCCTATGGAGAAGTTCCATTCGGCACACATGCGGATATCAGGAGTCACCACTGACTTAACAGTAACTAACAACAACTACAGCACAGAGCACTTTTAATGTAAAAACATTCAACAACATCAAATGATCTAAAAAATATCTGCATTTATTATTCAGCTTAGGTGAATAGACCTGTACTTTATCTGTCTGTATATACTAAGCTCCTGTTATCAAACCGAAAAACCAAACTCACTGCCGTCAAGTCAGTTTCAACTCATAGAGACCTTAAGGACAAAGCAGAAACGCCCCATACAGTTTCCAAGATGCACCTGGTGGATATGAACTGCCAGAGTTTTGGTCAGCAGACATAGCACTTAACTGCTATGCCTCCAAGTTTCCAAGCTCCTGCGGACAAGATCAAATTCTTGTTTCGGCAGTCTCTACAGTGCCTTACACACAGTTCACCGAACGCTAAGCTTCTGGAGTGCTGTGGAAGAGGCAAAGATTCTAAGTTCTCTCCTTTGTATATGGGCTTACACATTGCAGTCAGCAGAAATTTAATGAAAACCTACTACATGCTACAAAATTAACAGTTACTATGCTTGTTCTTTAATACTTTTCAGTCTAAGAGGTAGACAGATTGGCAAATTAGCAACAGACACTCTGTCTCAGGAGTATGAATTTAGCTTTAACACTTATTAGCCATACGGACCTAGATGATACGCTATTTAAACTCTGTGTGTCAACATTATCACGTAGAAAATGAAAATAATCTCAAAGGCTAGTGTCAAGATAAAATAACAACCATAAAGCAATTATTACAGTGTCTGGCATACAGTAATCCTTCAATAAATACTGGCAATTATACTGCTGTGTGCCTTTATCCTTTCCTTTTCAATATTATGATATCATTTTTCATTCCTACTGCTAATGCCAAGGCTGCTGGCGGCCAAGTCAGGACCGTGGAGTCCGACTGCCTGGTTCTGACTCCTGGCTCACCCTTGTCTGAGTTACGCAGCCTGTCTGGCTCCATTTTTCATCTGCAATATGGGACTCACAGTATTTACTTCACACAGAGTTGCTGTGAAGGGTAAAATACAACATATATAAAGGGATTAAAACAGCATCCTGATCACACGCATTCATTTACTAATAATAAATACTGTTACTGATAAATGGAAGATGGAGCACTTTCAGTGCAGTAGTATCTGAAGCGAACTATGAAACAACCCCAGGAACAGGCATGACGCCCAGTGTGAAGCTGTTTCTGTCAGAATACCAGAGTTGGGGTAGCGGGGGTCGGGGGGCAACAGCGACCTAACAAGAAAAAAGGGTGAACCAGGAAAATCTGCTATGACCTTAACACAGATACTTTCATTTCTTTCACATTTTTAAGTAAAAAATAAAAACACTCAGACTTACAAATACAACCAGACTAATGCTGACGGTAACTAAGAAAGTGGTCTTTTCCTTGATGTTGGTTCCTCAGCTTCTATCAGTATTATCATAACAAGGTCTGGTCCCCAAGGAAAGTTTGTTCTTTCCTTTTTATGTCACGCTTCTAACTCTAACTTACCTGCTTTTTTAAGAAGACCCTTACTCTTATTTAGGAAGACCTCCTCACAGACTGGAAACCCTGTTGACATAATGGGTTAAGTGCTACGTCTGCTAACCAAAAGGTCGGCAGTTCAAATCCACCAGGCACTCCCTGGAAATTCTATGGGGCAGTTCTACTCTGATTTCTAGGGTACAAGTCACACCCAACTTGATGGCAGTGGGTTTGGTTTGGTTTTGGTTCTTCATGGACTACTGTACCACTACAGTCAATTACTTGAGTCCAAACATAACTCTTAATGGTCCTCCAGGACTTAAGCACCCATGCCATATAAGTTCTACATTAAAAATCACAATCTAGAAGCTATCTGGTTTTATCTAGCATTCAACTTACACTGCATGAGACAACAGACTCACTAATTCTCCCGACTTGTCCAGCACCCTAGGACTTTTCTCCAGGATCCACTATAAAGTCAGTGTGGGCACATTTGAAACCCAGACAGGAGCTCCTCAGAAACAAGACCTGGCAGCCTGTTTCCAGAGACTGTATCCTAGAAAACCCTCATGGAGTCGTTGTGCGTCAGTGCCAACCTATGGCACCTAACAACAATAGCAGGGCACATTTTAGGAGCCTGATTAAGTATTTGCCAAACGAATACAGAACTGGAAATTTAGCAGTGCTGATTTTCTTTAAAAAATAAAAAAACTTAAATTTTCTGATTTAAAATCAATGATCACTTTGAAATGTTCTTGCACTGTTAATTTAAGGAACCAAATGGTTAAAAATACATTACAGTAAGTCCAATCTCTCCATCAATAATGCAACCTTCTCATTTAGGTCTTCTCTCAATGATTCCTCTTAAAACTTTCTGTCTTCTCCACCTAACTTTCTGTAACTATAGCCTCTCCTTTCAAATCTTTATTTGCAAAGAATATCCCATGAAGATATTCTGAACTTTAAAGGCACAAGTATAAAATAAACTATATATAAACCAAATTAAAATATCTTTCTACAGGATCACTTTAATTTTTCATTTGCACATGGAAAAGCTGTTTTCTACCTGAGGATTTCTAGCTAGCTTCTATGGAAAGTGTATGTCATGGATTGAATTGTGTCCCCCCAAAAATGTATGCGTTGATTTGACTTGGTTTGGAGTTCCAACATGGTGCCCTTCTTCCCATGTGTGGGGAACCCTGCCTCTGTGATACTGATGATGGAGAATGGTTTGCAGTTGTGTTAGTGAGGCAGGACCCAAGCCACAAGCTTGTGGAATATCAGGGAGAGAAGTGAGATGAGGAAGTTGGGAACCTCATGCCACCAAGAGAGAAGCACCGAGAGCAGAGCACGTCCTGTGGACCTGAGGTTCCTGTGCCGAGATGCTCTCACCGGGTTTGGACTCAGCCTACTAAACTGTGATGATTTTTCATACTGAATGGACTTGTAGCTTATGAATGGATTTGTGATTTACCGGACTGTGGCAATAAAAGCTTCTCTTCACGAAACCTTCCACTCGTGGTACTTTCTGTTAGAGCAGCACCAGGTCACTAAGACAGTGCATCATGAAGTGCATTTGAAAGCTGGTGCCCTTCATGAATATCTATCAGCTTCACTGGACTCCCCAAGGGGGTCAGACATATGGACTGCTTCAAGTAAAATACAGACAACAAGCTCAATGCCACTGGGTTGATTACAACTCGTAACAGACCCTACAGAACAGGGCAGTGCCGTTCCAGAGGGCTTCCAAAGAGTAGCTGGTGGGCTCAAGCTGCTGACCTCCTGGCTAGCAGCTGAGCTTCTAACCATTATACTACCAGGGTTCCAAAATCCATATTTATCTACAATTTAAGTGGCAGAGTAAAAAAAGTTAACTTGCTGCCGTAAACTTTCACTTCAAAACAGTTAAGAATATATCTTGTTGCACATACGAACGAACAGAACTGAGAATCCAGACACAAAATCATCAACTTATGAGCAGCTGATATTTGAGAAAGGCCCAAAGCCCACAGATTGCAAGGGAGAAAGTTTCTTGAACAAATGGTATTGCTATAACTGGATATCCATCCGCAAAAAAATGATACACGAACTGTATCTCACACCATGCCCAAAACGGATCAAAACTAGCCCAAAACGGATCAAAGACCTACATATAAAACCTAAAATGATAAAGATCATAGAAGAAAAAATGGGAACAATGCTGGAAACCCTAATACATGGCACGAACAGAATACAAAACATCACTAACAAGGTATAAATGCCAGAAGAGAACACAGAAAACTAGTAACTTTTAAAAACCAAACACTTATGCTCATGTGAAGGCTTCACTAAAACAATAAAAAGACAACCTACAGACTGGGGGGGAAAAAAATCTTGGGCTATGACAAGTCTGATCAGCATCTAATCTCTAAATCCACAAAACACCACAAAACTTCAACAACAAAAAGACGAGTAACTCAATTAAAAAATGGGCAAAGGATATGAACAGGCACTTCGCCAAAGAAGATATCCAGAACACTATCAGATACATGAGGAAATGCTCACAATTATTAGTCATTAGAAAAACCCAAATCAAAACTACAGTGAAATACCATCTCACCCCAACAAGACTGACATTAATTTAAAAAAATAAATGTTGGGGAATCTATAGAGTGACTGGAACACTTACATACTGATGGTAGGGGTGTAAGATGGTACAATCACCTTGGAAATCAATTTGGCCCTTACTTAAAAGGCTAGAAATAGGAATACCATATAATCCAGCAATCCCACTTCTTGGACTATATCCCAGAGAAATAAAGGCCGTCACACAAATAGCCACATCTACATCACTATTCATAGCAGCACTGCCCACAACAGCAAAAGAATCAACCTAGGTGTCCATCAGCTGATGAATAGATAAATGAGCTACAGTATATTCATTCACACAGTGGAATATTATGCACTGATGAAGAACAGTGGATTTGGGAAACATCTGACTCCTAGAGGAATCTGGAAGACATTATATTGAAAGAAATTAGTCAGGTGCAAAAGGACAGACAGTGTATGAAATCACCATTATAAAGATGTAGAAAAAGTTTAAACACAGAAGAAAATAGTCTTGGGTGGTTATGAGGGTAGGGAGGTACAGAGAGGGATATTTACTTTTTTTAAAAAAAAAGACTACCTTGTGACTAATAATATAACACTACTTTTTGGTAATATATTGCCAAGTTAGGAGGATTTAACTTAACTCTCGTGTTAATGTGTGGTCTGATGACCTTAAGACAATGTGGTCCAGCAACTGAATTTTACCAATTCACGATAGAAAGTACAAAAACCAAGACGTGTTTGGAAATCCATAGCAATCTGACACTGGTGCAACAGTCAAGCACATGATG
Source organism: Heterohyrax brucei (assembly GCA_028571685.1). NCBI lineage: Eukaryota > Metazoa > Chordata > Mammalia > Hyracoidea > Procaviidae > Heterohyrax > Heterohyrax brucei. Next base: position 13,652,409 of record CM053147.1, on the reverse strand, counting down.
AAGCGATTCTGCAGAAAGAGGTATTTATCAGTTTGGTTGTTACCAATGTGGGCAGTAAACCTTACACGCAAGCTAAATATAGGCTGCACGCAGTGCCCTGTATCAGTCTTAACAGAGCGCAGAAAAAAAGAAAACTCAAGACCTTCATCACAGGTAGTTGAGAGGCACCAATATGACTTAGTTTCTTTTGGGGACTCAGTTTCTTTCAAAAACATGAGGGACTAGACAAGCAAGCTTAAGGGTTCTCTCTTTACTAACTCTTCCACTGTAAAATTCTGGTAATAGATGAGGCGATACAAACGCTAACACCAACGGTCTCTCCCACGCTCGCGCTCTCACTCCCTCTCTGTCTCTGATGGAGAGTGACCTCTCACCTGACACACACTAATGCACCACCACGGTAAAAGGCAACATCACAAAGAGTACGTAACATAACACTAGACTACACTGCTATTCTAGCCTTTCTGTTTACTGTCCCAAGTTATTTTCTATGGATGTCTACATCTATCAGGCTTCTAAATCAACTTTGTTGGAATATAACCGCTACATAACACAAAAGACACGGATACAAGAGAAAAATGATACAAATTACCTCATCACCTTTAACTCCCAGACTATTTCCTATTCCAGTAGCTTAGGGAAGTTATAAAAACTAGTTTTTAAATCGTAACTCATCTGTGAAGTTGTATCTCTGTTGTTCGGAGGAATTAGATTTTTCTGAAGTACTTAAAAATATGTTCATGTGCACTGAGGACAACTATCTCCTCATCTTCCTAGCCTCGGCTTTGCTAACAGTTTCATAAGAAACTGGAAAAGCATGGATTTCACAATGGTTCCTCCCCTAAATACACATCACCACCATACAACACTACTTTACAAATCCGGGGGCAGACTAGCCATACACTAATACAGCGAGATGAGGAAGAGAGGGAGACTAAAGACAGGCGATGACAAAATCAAGTATAAATAATTACAGCAAGAGTGGGATCCACAAAGATAATGACACCAGCACTACAAATGAATGTAAAGGAAAATCGCTGACCTACTTTTTAACTTAAACACAAATACTAAGCCTCCAGAATCATACCATCAAGTGAAAAATGACAAAGTAGAAAATTTCCCTTTACAGTTACTCCCACGTGTTTTCTACCAAACAGGGAGGCGCACTAAGTAGGTCGCCTGTGGGACAGCACTTAAACGTCACACTAACTTTAATAGTGCAATTTGGTCATGAACTGCCAAACTACTAACTGAGACAGTTTGTATTTTCAGTGTAATCACTTAATTTCTTGTCTGTACAGTTACGTCTCCAGTTTTGTTGCTAACGCTACTCACATGTATATTCTATCTCATGATTGGACTTCCGAAAGCTTTTTGTTTGTCTTTTTCAGACTCTTTTTTTAGCTCTAATCCTTATTGAAAAAGACTTATTTCTTCTTTCTATTCCTATTAAACTAAACTCTATTTAATCTCTGTCTTCCCCTGCCACAATATTTATTCTGTTTTCTGGTTTCTTAAGACGAAAATAGTTCATTTAGATTCATACTTCGTTTCTAATAAATGCACTTAAGGCTTGAATTTTTCTGCTAACTATCAGTTAGGCCTCATTCCAGAGATACCGGGAAGTAGTATTGCAATTATTGATTTAAAATAATTTGTGATTTCCATTCCTTCTCTTTAAACCACAGTTACAAAGAAACTAGAAAAACAAACAAAAAAAAAAAAAAAAAAGGGGGGTGGATTTTTGCTGCTGGCATCTCATTTTGTCTAGTACTTTGGGGCTTCTAGTTGGAGCCATGGCGGCATAGGTGAAGGGCTCAGCTGCTAACCAAAAGGTGAGCAGTTTGAACCCACCAGTCTTCATCCTTGGAAACGCTATGGGGCAATTCTACTGTCTGACCTATGGAGTCACTATGAGTTGGAATCAACTTGATGGCAATGGGTTTGGTTTGGGGTTTACTGGCCAATAATGGTGAAATTACTAACCTCTTCTTGTTTACGGTAATAACTCTTTTCAAAGAAATCAACACTTTAAGCAATAATAATCTGCAGTGGGAACACCAGGTCAATTTCTGGATGAAAACCAATAACCAGAGAGGCAAGTTGACTATCTGAGCAACAACAGAGCTACTTAAGCTGATTAACTCACATCCAGGATCTAGTTTAGCAGCCAAATAAGGGGAGAAAGACAACAGTTGAAATCCAGGGCCAGCCCAAGGCAGAGAATTTGAGGAAGTCCTTCCCCCATTAAAATGAGGCCCATGCTACTACCAAAGGGTCTTTTAGTGTTGAAACAATCATATCTAAATCCACTGCCCTTGCTCCAACTGGGCAATGCAGAGATGTCACAACAACATAGGAAAAAAGGAGCAGGGAAAATCATCTCTGAAAGCTAATGAAACCAACTCTGGGGAGGATGCTCACCAGACACACACTAGTTTGGCTTATCAGGGATCCTTAAACTTGAGGCAACCAGAAACTCAAAAAAAAAAAAAAATCCACAAAATTGACTGTTCTAAGACAATGGGTGACAGGCAGTGAACAAGAAGACTACGATGTGAGAGAAAAGAAACAAGAGATGACCATCATGATGATCCCGGCTTCCTGTTTCTCTGGCACTTATGGGACATGGGCACTGGAAGAAGACACCAAGCAGAGCACAAGACAATGATGCAGGGAGACCAGGATCAAAACGCTGAAAAGGCTGACGTAAAGGGAAAAGAGAGAGAAAGAAACTTCAAAGAAACCAACCAAATTTACATACTTTAGCCTTTTAGGCTTGAAAGCGTTGAAAGTCAACCCTTTCAACAAAATATTTCAATATTATTACATGCCTACGAAGTGACCAGAAATCAATTTTTAAAACATGACTAAATGTTTAAAATCCATTAATAAAAATTCACACAGATTTTGAACAAAGCTAACACTAAGATCATTTAACTTTCCATTCATGTTTCTTAAAGTATATCAACTAAATAAAAAGTAAATTCAACATGTATATATAATACACACATACACAAGTATATATTATATGTTCTAAATATGTATTACCCATTATCTATGGAATACAGGAACCCTGGTCTCAGGTTAGGCACTTGAAGAATAACCCAAGTGTTAGCAGTTAAAACCCACCAGCGACTCCATAGCAGAAAAGACCTGGCAATCTGCTCCAGTGAAGACTATATTTATGTTAATGTACAAGGAACAAGTAAGAAAAGGAGAGTCAGAACGGCTATACAACTCAAAGAACCTAATCAGTGTCACTAAGTGGCACACACAAAAACTGCTGAACTGATGTATGGCTTGCTGTGTATATTCCCAATGGTAACAACAAAGTAAACACGATTTTAAAATAAATAAATAAAGATTACACCCTAGGAAACGCTATGAGGCAGTTGTTGTACTCAGTCATACTGGGTTGCTATGAGTTGGAATATACCTGATGGCACGAAACAACAAACCATATAATATACATTTATATGTATAACTGTATGCTGATCTATAAACTACACTAAAACTTAACTAGACCTACTCTTTTCTCATTCAATTAGATATATACTACATACTCACTAGATTAAAAAAAAATTTTACTATAAATTCTCAGGTAAGGAAGTTGAAAAGCAGATTCTTTCTTAATTTTTAGGTATCTAAAGCTTCCTTGTGCCTTCTCAAAATCTGGTGGTAATGAACACAAGATCTCGTTGAAATGGGCAAGCAGAAAAGAACGTTTAGTTCATACAGAAAGATATCAAGGAGAAAGCAAATTCTCTATTTAAGGATAGTTACTTGCATTAGACTCTAGAGCTGTTAGACCCTCAAGTGCTTCAGCATAAAAATGCAGCAGTGCTAACTGCCCTACTGGAAATGTGCTGTGGCTGCTTATCGAAACAATAAAAATAATAGACTGTTAGAGTTGGAAAGGATCTTTCAATAACACAATACCTACCTTTGAATCCCAAACCTATTACTTACTAGTTGATGACTCTGGACAAGTCACTTAAATTCTCTAAGCCCCAGATTCCCCAGATGTTCCCATGGTTATACGAATACCTGCCTAGAACAGTTGCAAAGGCTCAACAAATTAGTTGAGCCTTTTCATAAATATCAAAAACTCTATTTTCTACCGGAGAAGTAGATTCCTTCTCAAATGTAATAATGAATGCATTTTTCCAATTACATGCCATACCACCCAAATTCACTAACTTTCTGATCCTAATCCCCTTAAACAGCAAATAACACTGATCTTGCCCATCTCCTCAGAGGAGAACACATGCCTTCACTAACGTCACACGGTTACCAAACCACAAAGCCAAGATCAGACCCCAACTCCCAGTTCAGTGTTCTTCCTACCTGACTAAAAAGCCCAAAACCCATTGCAGTCAACTCAGTATCAACTCATAATGACTCTATACGACATCTTAAAAACAAAAAGCTATGTATAACCTCAGCTGAAGCCTGCAGATTATTTTAAATTCACTTACTCACACGCATGGGGAAAAACCAGTTACAAAGTTACATTAGGCATCCTTACCTTTCTACATGCAGGACAAAGACCGTTTTCATCAGTGCGAATTCGATGCCAACAAAATCGGCAAATCTGGTAGCCACAGGTGCAAGGGAAGAAGTTGATGTCATCTATCTCCAGGGGCTCCATGCAAAGAGGACATTCCACAGGGTCTTCCTTTGCATCAGGACTGCGAGACATCTTCCCGTTTATTAAACAGCAGCAAAAGTTTATAATAATTTAAGGGATAAGGAAGCTCAGCACTGAGAGCTAAAATGGAGACTTTGAAGACCTGTGTGGAAATAAACAAAGCATATCATAAAGAACTCATATTCAACTGTCTAAAGCCATGTTCTCCAAAAATGTGAAACATACCCAGCCAAGCAATGTTACGCTGCCACCTCAGAATGAATCCCCTTTTCCTATCAACACGTTACTTTTCAGATTCTCACAGGCCAAGATAAGAAACCTGTCACTGTCAATTTTTTCAATTCAGTAGAAAGATCTTGAAAAATGACCTTCCTTTTTGTCTACATGAAACATGTATTACTAATCTACTGCTAATCACACAAAGTCCAAAAATTCAGTATGCAAACCTGCCACTGTGCGCTTATGTTGGCAGCACCGCAGAAACCACTCGGTAAGGTTTTGTAACCTTGTGGTTTCATAACCTTGGTCTACCAGTGTCTCACAGCTAAGTCTGTGTCAGCTGAGTGTCTCACTGAGTGACATTCATTATTGTTGAGTGTTTTTGTGTGCCGTTGTGAGACCGTCGCAGCTTGAGTTAGAGTAACAAACAAACATTAAATTTTTTCCTAAACTTGGCAAGAGTGGAAGTGAACGCAGCGACATTTTAGTCCAAGTTTATGGAGATAATGCCACCACAAAAAGAGCAGTGTATACATGGGTTAAATGTTTTTCTGAGGGGAGAGAAAAATGTCACTGATGAAGACAAGTCAGCATGGCTAGTAGTGAGCAAAACAGATGTAAACATTGCAAAAAGTCACTGAATTGTGTGTCAAAGTTGCTAGCTGACTGTGGGAAGCATAGCAGACCAAGTAAACATTGATAAACAGGAACATCTTAAGTGAAGATCTTGGCATGAGAAAGGTGTGTGCAAAAATGGTCCCAAAGGAGCTCGCTGACGAACAAAAGCAAACGGGAGCTGAAGCTGGTGAAGACCTTTTGGAGGGGAAAGATGATGTTTCGGGCAGTGTTACCACTGGTGACGAAACATGGGTGCACCAGTACGACCCTGAAACAAAGTGCCAAAACGCACAATGGGAATCAGCCAAGTCATGACTAAAAAAAATCCGGTCAGTCCAAATCAAGAGTTAAAATGATGTTGCTAACCTTTTTTGGTACCACAGGGATTGTTCATTATCAATCTGTACCACCTAGACAAACAGTTAACCAAGCTTACTACTTGAGAGTGCTGAAAAGGTGGTGTGAAAAGTTAAATGAAACCAACTTGAACTTTTGCCAACAACTCATGGCTCTTGCATCATGACAATGCACCAGCGCACACAGCACTGTTGGTGAGGGTGTTTTTAGCAAGTAAACAAATAACTGTATTAGAATACCCTCCCTACTCACCTGATCTGGCCCCCAATGACTTTTTTCTTTACCCAAAGATAAAGGAAATATTGAAAAGAAGACATTTTGATGACACTGAGGGCATCAAGGGTAATACAAAGACAACTCTGATGGCCATTACAGAAAAGGAGTTCCAAAGTTGCTTTGAAGGGCGGACTGGCACTGGCATCAGTGCACAGCTTCCCAAGGGGAGGACTTCGAAGGTGACTGTGGTGATATTCAGCAACGAGGTACGCAGCACTTTTTCTACGATGAGTTTGCAGACTTAATTGTCAGACCTCGTAATACATTTTAGGGGACGAAAGATATGCTTCTGCCTTAAAATACCCTATAAACTGCCTCATTTTTACCTAAAAGCTAGTAATACTGTCACACAGATGAAGGATTATTACAGTATTCTAAAATGTGTCACAATACAACACATAGCTAATGAAAAAGAGGTTTAATCCATTTATAAATGGATGTTAACATCAAAGCCTTATAGAAAACAGAGTCTAGTGCTAGGGAAAGAAAAAAAATACGACACCACAGAATCTAACTACTTGTCATTAAATATGTATTAATATGCCACTGTAAAGTCTAGGAAAGTAAACACCTATTAAGCAAAATAAAATATTCCTCTGGTGATGCTACAGAGGGTCCCCAGGAAGCAGAAGGGGAAGGGAACCAGCAGACCTCCATAATTCGAGATGGATTCAAAAAGTTAATTTATCTTTTTACATTACAGTGAGTTTAAAATTTTTAGGTAAAGATTTAGGTTACAAAAGAATCATTGTAGACTAAGTTTGCAATCGCTATTTCAGCTTAAAAAGTGATGATGTCCACATTAATCTGTAACTAAATGCAATCTTCACCAGAATTAAAGAGATACATTAAAAATGGAACTTGACAAAATGATTCTAAAGTTTACCTAAAAGAAATCATGAATGAGGATAGCTTTGAAGCTTGGTGGAGGGCGGAGACTATGAAATACACTGTACTGCAAAGCTAAAGCAAATCAAATAATTTTATATTAGTACAAGAATAGGCAAAAGGACCAAAGACGCTACAGAATCTAGAAACAGAACCATGAGATTTTAGTATTTGACCAAAGTGAATTACAAATCTATCTCACACTGCAATCAATGCCAAGTGATCGGTACAAAGAGCTAAATATCAAAATAAACTAATGGAATTTGAGTTTTTGTGGTTTTTTTTTTTTAATCGTAAGATTAAAAAAGTTCTCAATAAAGATGGGACATGTATGGAGCACAGAGGAAGAGTGTGCTGTCAGCGGGCAGGAAGAGCAGTGGAAGCTGCATATAGGTGGGCATGCAAATTTATATGGGAATGTACATTTTCACACAGTCGTAATAAAAAAATAAAAGTTCTCCATAAGCAAAACAAACGTTCAGTAGCGATAAAAAAAGATACAGTCAACTTTACAACAAGGAAAGAAGAGCATGAAATTAAAGGCAAGCAATGGAGAAAAGCAAGTATTTATTATATATAACCAAGAGTCAATATCCAGAATACATAAAAAAATCTCACAAAGCAATTTTAAAAAAGGTCACTGTGTCAAAAGAGAACAGCATAAGATGAGGAGTTCACAAAAGAAACACAAGTAACTAAACATAAAATGATCAACTTAAGTCAATAAACAATGAGAGAGCATTTTTCACTGTTAACCTGTCAAAGAAGTAGACTGTCCCTGATCCACTTACTGCCCCTTCACAAGAGAGCAGAGGGATGGGAGCACAAAGAGATACAGCACCTTTGTGGTAGGCTGCACAGTTGCTGGGTGGTGGAGCTAGATGCACATCAGGCAGTCTTAGACCCAGAATCTGTGTTCTTTAGCCACTACCTTACACTGCCTAACTCAGAATCCATCCTACACAAACGACTCACAGAAAAGCCCCGCATTCTTTGTTATGTTCAATAGCACGGCACTATTTGTAATATTAGAAAACTGCAAAGAAACACAGGCTCTACAAATGAGAAATCAAACTACTCAAGAGATTATCACCTACACTACTAAACATACTTTTGATTAAAGACTATTTCCATAACTAAAGCTTATTCAGGTTCTTATGAAGTAATTTATGGGATGCTGGAAAAGCAACAACAGTATACTGGGATTTATACACTTAAGACGTTTTCTATTAAATAATTATTACACCTGTTCACACTTAGCGCCAAGCAGAGGCATTACACAAGCCAGGTGTCAAAGGCTATCACATAAACAAGCCAACTCAGGATCATATTCTGAGGTGGTCAAGTACTAAATACCACGCAAAAGACCTGATGTTTGCTGCACTCTTCCATTAAGTAGCTACTCGAGCTTGGATAGGATACTCAGAAGTTCTAGAATTCAATTTACTCTTCTGAAATAAATGAGAAGTGACAAATTTTAAGGGAATTTCAACTATAGGGAGTTATTTCCTAATGTTACCAAACTGATCTAAACCCGCTGCCATAGAGTCAGGTCCGACTCTCAGTGACCCTAGAGGTCAGAGTAGAACTGCCCCATAGTTTCCAACGAGCGCCTGGCAGATATCAACTGCGGACTTTCTGGTTAGCAGACACGGTACTTAACCCACTACAGCACCAGGGAGCTTTAAAATAAGCTTTTAAATAAACACCACCACAAAATACTCTCCCCATATTTTCACTTAAAGAATATTTTTATTTTATAAACAAATCAACTAATATTTTTTAAAGATAATACAGAATGGATTAAAACAATAAGATTCATAAAGGTACAAAACAAAGACTAAAAATACACATCTTTAGGGGAAGTAAAAGGGGTCTTAAGACAGAAGTCATGTCTCAAATTCTTAATTTTGCTGGAAAAGTGTTGCTTTTTGATATACAAGAACTAATTCTCACAGTGACTTAGTGAAGAACATATTATTTGCCCTTATAAAAGGGGAAACTGAGGTTAAAGGGCAACTCGGAATTTCAGTGTTAAAGACACAAGTCAAACATGAGACGGAAAACTTCAAAGATCTTCCCATCAGGTAAGAGAACGGTCACTGTCCCAAGCTGCAGCTGCTGATCTTTGAGTGTGGAGTACAAACCTCTAAAAGGCAAAATGTCACTGCGTTTTCAAAAAATTAAGTTCTACAGCAAATTTTTACCTCACCACCTAAGCTCCTGTTCTATATTACCTGCACCTAACACTGTAAGGGAAAATCCCCAACACTACAGTCATGCTTCTGAGTCACCAAAGCGTCACACACTTTGCCAGCAAGTGCCAAAACTATGTAGTCAAAAATTATGCTGGAAAATCCCTTAAATCACTTAGAGTGCTGCCTGTATACATGGTTTTGAGTTTAAGAACCGGTTCAATCAGTATGTATAAAAACACAACTATATACAATATATACAGTATATAATAAGTTAGACTTTTGCAAACATTCTAAAAAGTATTCACTTACTGTACTTAATCATACTTTACCAATCCAACAGTTGAATTTGGAAGAAGTGTATCCATGATTCAACTCCACTGAATATAGTCATGCATAAGTTATACTCCTGAATACATTATACACTCAAAAACTACAAGAAAACTATTATTATATGTAATTAAAAGCTATTTACAGCTATGACTATACCTTTGCATTAAAAGGTAGGCAAACCAAGGGCAGGGATTTTTGCCCATATGGCCACTAATGTATCCAAGTGCCTAGACTAGAATTTGAAACATAGTAAAGATATGTAACAACTGTCAGAACAGGCAAAAACCTCATCAGTCAGCCTTCAGGAGTCATGTTTCATAAAGTTACAATCTTTGTAACACCCAGCACTAAGTAAGGGGTATTAGTGTACTGGAGTCTCCAGATGCTGCAAGTAGTTAAGTGATCAGCTATTACACAAAAAGGTTGGTAGGTAGAACCTACCCAGAGGTGCATCAAAAGAAAGGTCTTGCAGTCTCCTTCTGAAAGGTCACAATATGAAAGGCCTGTGCATGGCCTGCAGTTCTAGAGTGAAATATATGGGGTTGTCATGGGTCAAAACCAACTCAACAGCACATGACAAAACCCAAACAGAACCAAATGCATTGCTGTAGAGTTGATTTTGACTCACAGTGACCCTACAGAACAGTGGAAAGCTCCTCCACAGTTTCCAAGGAGCATTCAGTGGATTCTAACTGCTGACCTCTTGTTTAGCAGATATAGCTCTTAACCACTGCACTACTAAGGTTTCTAGCACACAACAAGCCCTAAAAAAGACTGTTTAATTCTGCCTACAGCGTGTTATACATTAGATGTATTTTTGAATTAGATTATTATTGTTATTTGAATTATTTCAAATGTGTACAGAGACACTTTTCTTTGAAGGGAATAGAATACAAGCACCCAGGGTGCCCTTAATCCAGCTCCCTTGTAGAGTTTAAGTCCTATGCTGGGAAACCCAGGCGAGAAGACTTGAAACTACTATACCCTTCCACCTTCAACATGTACTTAGTTTCTACTTCAGTGTCACACAGAGAAAAGCACCACTGTTCTCACTCCAACTCCAGAGCCAAATATTTCTCCCAAGAGGTAAAGCAGGCCTTAAAACTGACAGCTGTGAGTACCTTCCAAAAGAAAATGACTTCATTTAGGACAGAATATGAAGAAGGTTAAGTATAAAAGCACTCTCAAAATCACTGAGGTTGTGCTGAAAGAACTGAGAGGGTACTGACAAACTGACCAGACACCACAGAATAAACTGCACAGCTGGCTAGTTTATCAGAGAGAATACGGAAAGGGTCAGCTGGGAGGAGCCTTCCTGGGGTCTGAACAGTCTCCACAGACTGACTTGAGGAGGTATTCCTTTCATGTGTGCTCGAAATTGATTGGACCAGTTGTAAAGCAATTTACGACCTAAAGCAGTACTGAAAACATCAGAGCAATCCACAGGCCATTAGTGGTCAGGAAAAGCAGCAGAGACAACTTTGCCAAATCCACTGTCATCCCAACGGTGACTAGGACATACCTGAAACTCTCCCCAAAACTGTCCCATGAGGAACACAGGTGGTATTCAACTTCACTAACACAATCCAGGACATTACTATATGAATAAATAGGGAAGTAACAACAACAAGCCTCAGACGGGAGGTGCTGCTAGTACCCAGAGTTTCTACATTTTATAGAATGTCAAGTTTCCAACAAAAAATTAGAGGCCACATATACAAGCAGGAAAGTATAACTCATACTCCAGAAAGAAAAAAAAAAAAGGCAGAAAATGGAAATTACCCTTGAGAGCAACCACATGCTGGATATAACAGAAAAAGAACTAAAAACAGCCATCATACAGTATGTTCAATGAACTAAACGGAACCATCATTAAAGAAGTAAAAGAAGGTATGATGACAGTGTTACATCAAAAAGAGTATCAATAAAAAATGTAAATTATACAAAAGAACCAAATGGAAATCTGGAGATCAAGCTGTGATAGTTGAGTGGAAAAAAAAAATTCATTAGAGGGGCTCAACAGTAGATTTGAACTCGTAGAAGAGACTGGCAAATCTGAAAACAGAGATTATCTAATCCAAAAAACAAAATAAAAAAAGAAGTAAAAACTATCTGCGGATGATATAAAATTCCAAGAAAGCTACTAGAATGAATGAACAAGCCCATCAAAGTTTCAGGATACATCAATACACAAAAATCAATTATATTTCTACATGCTTGCAAGGAAAAATCAGAAAATTACGAACAAGTCCATTCACAAAAGCATCAAAAAAAGAGTATAACAGGAATATATTTCAAAAAGAAGTACAGAGTTTTTACTCTGAAAACAAAACACTGTTAAAAGAAATTAAAATCAACACCAAAAATCAAACCCAGTGCCACTGTGTCACTTTCAACTCACAGGACAGAGCAGAAGCACCCCCCAGAGTTTCCAAGGAGCACCTGAACTGCCAAGCTTCTGGTTAGCCGCTATAGCACTTAACCACTATGCCACCACGGTTGCCTAAAAGAAATTAAAGATCTAAATAAATAGAAAAATGTTCCATGCTCATGGATCAGAAAATTTAATACCCAAATGACAATATTTCTTAGTCTGATCTACAAATTAAACACAATCCTTATCACAACCTGTAATGAACTGCAAAGAATTCAGAATGGCCAAAAACTCTGGAAAAAGACAGACAAAGTTGCAGGACTCATACTTTCCAATTTTAAGACCTGCTACAAAGCAACAGTAATCAAGACAATATGGCAATGGTACACAGACAGATATACAGATCAAGGGAACAGACTAGAGAGTCCAAAGTAAAACCCTGACTTACTGTCTAGTGTTTTAACAAGTTACCAGGTCCATTTAATGGGGACAGGATAGTCTTTTCCGCAAAATGTGCTGGAACAATTAGACAGCCACATACAAAAGAATAAAAGTGGACCCTTACCTAACATGCACTACAAAAATGAATTAAAATAGATCAAAGACCTAAATGTCAGAGCTAAAACTATAAAACTCTTAGAAGAAATCATGGGGATAAACCTTCATGGCACTTGATTTGACACTGGAATATTAGATAAGACATCAAAAACATACACAACAAAAATTAGGAAAACTGGAATTCACCAAAATTAAAAATTTTATACATCAAAAGACATCAAGAAAGTAAAAAGACAACCACAGAATGGGAAAAAAAAATCTGCAAATCATACACATATCATAAGTCTAGTATTCAGAATATATAAAAAACGCTAACAACTCAACAACAAAAAAACCCCACAATTTTAAAAGTATGTCTAGAATCTGAGTAAACATTTCTATAAAGAATATAAAAATCACTAATGAGAACAGAAAAGATGTTAAACATCATCAGTCTGCAAAGAAAAATGAAAAACAAAACCATCATACCACTTCACACCCACTGGGATGGCTATAACACAAACGTCAGATTAGTGCTAACAAGGATGTGGAGAAACTGGAACTCTCGTACACTGCTGGGTAGGGAATATATATCGGTCTAGACACTCTGAGAAACTGACAGCTCTTCAATCATTACCATCATCATATGACCCATCAATATTACCCTTAGGTATATATCCAAAAGAAAAGACAACTTCCATCTACTCAAAAACTTTTATGCAACTATTTATAGCAGCATTATTCCTAATAGACAAAAAAGTAGAAACAACCCAAACATTCATCAACTGATTAGATTAAAAAACATGGTATATCCAGACAATGGGTGCTATGTACTGAACTGTGTCCCCCCGCAAAATGTGTGTATTCGTTTGGTTGGGCCGTGATTCCCAGTACTTTATGATGTTTCTTATGTTGTAAACCTCTACGATGTTAATGAGGGAAGGATGGGTGCAGTTGTGTTGGTGCAGCAGGACTCAAGTGTGTGAGACTGTACTGTGCCTTGAGGCAATCTCTTTGGAAAGGAAAGCAAGCTGACAGCTGGGGACCTCATATCCACCAAGAAAGCAGTTCAGGGAGCACAGCATGTCCTTTGGAAAGGACTAGGGTCCCTGCACCTCAGAAGCTCCCAGTCCAGGGAAAGACTGACTACCAGGACCTTCCTCCACAGGCAACAGAGAAAGACTTCCCCTGGAAATGATACCCTGAATTTGGACTTGCAGCCTACTGGACTGTGACAGAATAAAATTTCTCCTTCCAAAGCCATCCACTGGTGGTATTTCTATTAGAGCAGCACTAGATGACTACACAATGAGATATTATCTAACCATGGAAAGAACGAAACACTGGACATGCTACAACACAGAGAAACCTTGAAAACATGCTAAGTGAAAGAAGCCAATCAGCAAAGATCACAACGCTATGCTTTCATTTTAGATGAAACGTCCAGAATAGGCAAACCTCCAGAGAGAGAGAACATATACTAGCAACCGTATGGGACTGGGATGCAGAGGAAGTGGGAGGACAGGGTGGTGACAGGTGACGAGTATGGATCTTCTTAAGATAATGAAAACGCTCCAAAGTTGAAGGTAGTGACAGCCGTACATATCTGTGAATATACTACAAAATACTTAACTGTCATACTTTAAGTGATTCTTTTTCTATTAACATACTGCACTTCTACTGTACATATACAATTAATAACCAAATACCGCAAACCCTGGTGGCACAGTGGTTAAGAGCTACAGCTGCTAACCAAAAAGTTGGCAGTTCAAATCCACCACGCATTCATGGAAATGCTATGGGGCAGTTTTACCCTCTCTTGTAGGGTCACTGTGAGTCAGAATCGACTCAGCATCTGTGGGTTATTGATACACTGTTAAACACTGAAGTCCACAGTTAAGATCAGGATTCACTCTTGGTGTTCTGCAATCCTATAGGTCCGGCAAATGCTTAAGGTCATGTGTTACTCATTCCAGTACTATGCAGAGTACTTTCACTGCCCTAAAAATGCCCTGTCACACCTATTCATCACTTCCCTCTCCTCCTGACTCCAGGCAATCACTGATCTTTGCACTGTCTTCAATGGTTTCACCTTTTCCAGAATGTTACATAGGTGTAATCTTAAGTTTTCTCAGACTGGCTTTTTTCACTTAGCAGCATGCATTTCAAGTTATTCCAAGTCTTCATGGATTGGTGACTCTTTTTTCAATCGCCGACTAACAGACCACTGTATGGATGTACCACAGTTCATCTATTCACCTACTGAAGGACACCTAGAGACTCCTTCCAATTTGGGGCAATTACGAACAAACTAATTTTAAGAAATAATCATCTTTAAAGATATTAAACTTTGAATCCTTTGAGTTTAAAAATTGTGTGTGTCTCATTCAACCCTACACCACATGCATTTGTAGAAAACTGTTAAGTTCCTACAACTGCATACACATGGGGGCAGGAGGTTGGAGGAACTAAACAGATCAAAACGGAGGTTTACCACTGAGTAGTAGTGCCATGAGTAGTTTTATTTTTCCTCTATTCTCTAATTTTTAGAAACTGCAAATTCGTATTTATAATAGGAAAAACTATTTTAAATTAGTTGAAAACTACGTAAAACTGACAGAGACACAATCAAGAAACTGACGAGGTAAAAGAAACTTCTGAATGCATACAGAATTCACACCAACATGCTCGCTGTTAGCTCAATGTTCTCAGAAGGCTAGTTTAGGAAACTGAAGGGTAAGTCATTAATAAGACATTCAAATCTACACAAACTCAAAATGAAAGCTAGTTAGTAGGCTAGTGAGTTCTCTACCAAACCTATGCAGGTTTGAAAAAAAAAAAAAAAGTATTTCCTAGCTACACTGATGCATTTTCAACTAAGGAAGAAAACAGATCTCTTTGAGGAAAAAATGCCTGGTAGGACAGTACACTTACTTCAAAAATCTTTAAGGACTAACCTAGACACTATCTGAAACACATGCATCCCAGTATGACAGCTTACAACTCTCCTAGTGACTTTAAATTTATAAACTCGTCCTTTAAAATATGCTTCTGTCCATCAATTTAAAGTACACCCATAGAAACACATTAAAGAAACAATATTAAAAGACAGAAAAAACAATTTACATTTATCAGCATAATTAAGTATATAACCTCTTTTTAACCCAAATCTGGCACAAGTCAAGTTTATCACCTCTTACACTATGATCCCAGACAGCATGCTGCCAACCCAAAGCCCCCTCCACTTGGAGACAAGTTCTAGGCCAGCCACCTTCTAACTGCTTTCAGGAACATCCAGCCATGTCTGTCATTCCATCTCATTATGGCAAGTCCTGACTCCTATGAAGCCCACTTTTTGGCTAGGAGGAGCATGGACGGGCAACGAGAAAGAAAGGTAGAGAAACACAGGCTTGATGAAGAAGATGAACAGGGGAGTTGGCCCACAACAGCAGCTTAGTCGCATATACTGTGCAGTCCCCCACAGCAAAGAACCGACAATCCAAGCAAAACAGATACAGATGACAATCTGGGAGCCTGGAACAGCCGACGGAAAGATGAAGAATTAGATCAAACACTGAAGGGAAACAGCAAATGAGGAGACTTACAGACTGTAAGCACCCTGTCCACTGGCCCAGTGCAGTGTGGCCATTTCGAAAAAAGCGAGCAGCATTTCCAGATGAGAAGCACAAGAAGGCAACTTCAAGGGCTCGCCAACAGACAGAGATACTGTGTAAGACAAACCCGGAGCAAAGCAAGGTGAGCAGAACATGTACTAGATCTAAGAGGGAAGAGTGCAAGAAAATGAGCAACAGCCCTAGTGCTCCAGGCAACCACAGTGCAGGGGGAGAGCCCGAAACCAGGGAGAGAACTCCGCACCAGCAGCAGTCCCTGATCATCTGGGCAGCTGGCAATGCTGGGGTGCAGGATCCTCCAAGTGGCAGCTAGAGATCTCCCACTCTCTGGACTCTGGACAGCCCTGCCCCCTCATGTTTAGACAGGGCCAGGCCCTGATCACCAGCAGTACTCTGCAGGAAATGCCCCACACCCATGCCAGAGACTAGAGGGAACATGCTCCCCCATTTTTCTCCTTGTCTTCCCAGTGACTAGCAGTCCTCTCCCAGCCACCTCCACCCAGCAATCCAAGGGTATATAATCAAACTTTTCAACACAAAAGACAAAGAAAGAATTCTGACAGAAGCTCATGAAAAATGAAATATCATCTACAAAGGGCACCAGTAAGACTGAGCATGTCATCTTGACAGATGACATGACTCTATACACAGAAAACGGCACAGATTCACAAGGAAGTTACTGAACTATACGAGCATCCAGCAAGGCGGCAGGATGCACGATGACTACACACAGAGCAGCTGGGTCCCCTAACCAAGGAAGAGGACTAACAAAGGGAACCCTGAAAGGAAATCTAAAGATCAATACCCTTTACAATAGCCCCTGAGAAGACAAAACACTTGGAAATAAACCTAACCAAGGACATAAAAGACAACAAAGAAAACTATAAAAGATTACAGCATGAAACCAAAACAAATCCACATAAACGAAAAAATAGCACGTGTTCATGGACTGGAACAATTAACATTGTGAAAATGTCAACACTATCAAAAGCAATCTACAGATTTAATGGAATCCCAACCCAAATTCCAACAACATTCATTAATGAAATGGAAAAACTAATCTCCAACTTGACATGGAAAGTAAGGAGGCCTCAAAAAACTACAGCAGTACTTAAGAGGAACAATGTAGGAAGCCTCACACTTCCCAATCTCAAAACTTACTAGATAGTCACAGTAACGAAAACAGCCTGGTACCAGTTCAGTGACAGATAAGTAGACCAATGGAACAGAACTGAGAGTCTAGAATTAAATCTAGCCATCTATAGTCACTTGATCATTCAGTAAGAGGTCACGGTCCATTCAGTGGGAAAGAAACAGTTTCTCTGACAAATGCTGCTGGCAAAACTAGATATCCTTACACAGAAAAATGCATCAGGATCCACACCTTAGACCACACACAAAAACTAACTCAGAATGTATCAAAGATCCATATGTTAAAGCTAAAACTATAAAGTTCCTGAAAGTTAACAAAGAGTCAAAATTAGGAAATCTAATTTTGGGCATAAACAGCTTATCAAACAGGACTAAAAATGCATGGATGATAGAGGATACACTAGGTAACTGGCACCTCCTAAAAATTAAATATGCATGCTCATCCAAAGATGTTACCAGAAGAGCAAAACGAACCTACAGACTGGGGGAAAAAAACCTCTGGCTACAACTTACCTGGTACAGGTGTGGTGTCATCACTAAAACACATTAAGAAAACTTCACCAATAACAAAAAGACAAACAATCCAACCAAAAAATAAGCAAAGGACATGAATCAACATTTCAATAATGAAGACATTCACGCAGCCAACAAATATATGAAAAGATGCTCATGATCATTACTCATTAGAGAGATGCAAAGCAAAACTACAATGACAGCAGCTGACCCTTGCAAAAATGGCAATGACCCAAAGCCAAAAGAAAAACCCCAGAAAATAACAAATGCTGGCAACTTGGTGGGGAAGTTAGAACTCTCATACATTGCTGACACAGTTGTAAATGCAACAACCACTATGGAAAACAGTATGGTACTTTCTCAAAAAAAGCTAGAAATAGAAATACCTAGGATTCAGCAATCCTGTTTTTAGAGATATATACTGAAGAGACACAGGAGAATTAACAAAAATAGAAATATTCACACTTAAATGTTCACTGCAGCATTATTCATAATGGCAAAAGTCAACAATCTAAGTGCTCATCAATAAATGAACAAACTGTATGCTGTACATACATACAATGGAACACTATACAACTATAAAGAATAACGAGGAGTCCACCAAACATCTTATATAGCATGTAAGAATCTGTAGGACATCAGGCTGAGTGAAATAAGTATATCACAAAAAGACAAATACCATATAGCCCCATTATTACAAGAAGTAAGGATACAGACACAGCGAAGTTCTTTGACAATGGCCAGGGATGGGAGGAAGAGGGAGGGAGGATCACTTTCTAAATAGTAGACACTTGCTATTTTTGGTGATGGGAAAGGCAATCCCAAACATGAGTGAAGTCAGCACAGCTTTACCAAGGTACGCAAAGACATTACCAAGTAAATGGCAAAAGGGGCAATTCTGGTAAGTGCAATCACACACACAATTTTGTAACAGCAGTAAAAACAACCAAAAAACATGCGTAGAGCTATATAGGTAGATATGGATGCACATGTGTGTACAAAAAGGCATATGCAAGGAAATGCATGTGCATGTACAGGTGTATCTTTAGACATATGTACAAGGTCTGACAACTCAGTTCGTAAACTCATCCTAGAAAAGTGCTACATACCTCATTGCTGAGTATCACTGCAGTCACCTTCAAAGTACTCCCTATGGGAAGCTATGCCTTGATGCCAGCACCCAGTCTACCCTTCAAAGAAATTCTGAAACCCTTTCTTTGGAATGGCCACCAGAAGTAATGTCCTATTACCCTTGATGTCTTGAAGGTCATCAAAAATGTCTTCCTTTCACTATTTTCTTTATCTTCAGGGAAGAAAAAAGTCACTGGGGGCCAGAGCAAATCAGCAGGGAGAGTGTTCCAAGACACTTATTTGTTTACTGGCTAAAAACTCCCTCACACATAACTACACAATTAAGTTCACAAACTTGCCACCATGCCACCATGCACAATGGCCATTCCAGAAAGAGTTCCAAAATTGCTTTGAAGGGTAGACTAGATGCTGGCACCAGTGCATACCTTCCCCAGGGGAGTAACTTCAAAAGCGGATGTGGTGATATTCACCAGCGAGGTACGTAGCACTTAAAACAATGAAATTCATGGAATTAACTGTCGGACCTCATATGTACACATTTGTGTGTGCCGTATACATTACCCACATATACAGAAAACCACATATGAGGCTCAGTTACAGAGCCTTCCTAGACATACCCAAACAGCTTGTGGCATGGTTTACCTGGTCAAGAAGCCTGGGACTATAGTCTTGGCACATAGCTTAGTCAACTGGCATAACACAACTCACAGAGACAATGTTCTATATCATGGTTTGGGGAGTAGCATCTGGGATGTTTGAAAGCTTGAAGCTGCCGTCTAAGTTACAGCTGCTGATCTCTCCGAGGATGGAGTAAAAGACAATGAAGAAAACCAAAAGGCTCAAAGAAGAAATTAGTTCATGGGACTAATAGCCCACATGAACCACAGACTCTTCTAAGACCAGACAAACCAGATGGTGTCCAGATACCACTACTAACTGTTCTGACCAAGGACACAACAGAAGGCCCTACATCAAATGGCCGAAAAACGTAGAACAAAACTCAAATTCCTAAAAAAGGCCACACTTACTGGATAGACCAAGAGAGATTAGGCGAAGTCTGAGATTATCATTCTAAATAATCCTTGAATTTAGAAACAAAGCTACTTCTGCAGGTCACCCTACATCAAAATAATAGACTGGCTTATAAGACAGACAGTATCACTAGGAGTAATGTGCTCCTTTAAACAACTCACTATATGAGACCAAATGGTCACCGTAACAGAAGAGAAGGCAAGGAGGAAAAGAGAAGGCAGATCAATGGAAACAAAACAAACAAAACGGAAATAATGAGAATGAAGACACATAGTACAAACTGTAACCAACGGCACACATAATCTGTATAAAAACTGCTGAAGGGGAATCTAATTTGCATTGCTCAACTTTCACTTCGAACATAATAAAATATTTTAAAAAGATAAGCAGTATCTGGTTAAATACATGATTTTTAAGTGGAAAACATCTATTTTAAACATTAACACTAAACAAACTTATACAGAAGAGAAACTGACAGTTTTATATATTTGATTTCTAGATGCCTTACCATTCAGCTCATCAAGGATAAAGTCAACTGATTAATAAAGATTTCTAAAGGATTTAAAATACAGAAAAAATAACTACTTAGTCTTTCTTAAGAAGAAAAGTATTAATGATTTGTTTTTCTCTTCAATCTCCATGTGTGCCTTGCTTCTATTGTGACTCAGTAAAATCTAGAATGGTAGCAGTTTTATTACACTATAAAGCTGTGTAAAAAGAGCACACAGTCAAGAATCCTCTGTTCTATGTACAATTAATCCACTTCTATTTCAAATAAAAAATGTTAAACCAAGTGTCTATTTTTGTAGACACTCTCAAAAGTATATGTCAGAACATTTTAAAGCATAAAACATTCTCAAAAGGACCACTGTTACACAACATTATATCTACTGTAACAGTGAAACACACAAATCTATCACTTCCCCAAAAAACAATTTATATTTTTCAGAAAGCTTTCTATCCAGTAGAAACGCATTTGGCAACTCTTACGGTAAAAGAACCGAAGAAAAACATTCATGCCTTGGGTTGCAATACAAAAGGATCCCATGACCAGAATACTGAAGAACGCAAGAATCGTCAAAAGAAGACGAAGAAACACACATTGTCACTGTTTCAAAAAGAATGAGTGGACATTTAATCATTTTAGGAGGCAGCATATGATCCAGAACCAATGGTACTACAAGAGGAAGTCCAAGAGGAAGGAAGAAGTCTAAGTTGCACTGAAGGCATTGGTAAAAAAACAAGGCTCCAGGAAATGATCAAACACCAATCAAGATGTTTCAACAAATAGATGCAACACTACTCATTGAACTATGTCAAGAAACTTGGAAGACAACTGGAAGAGATGCACATTTGTGCCCATTCAAAAGATGATCCCACAAAACGTGGAATTATCAAACAATATCATTAATATCACCAACTCCAACCCCTGTGCCCCTGAGTGGATTCCAACTTATAGCAACTGTACAGAACAGAGTAGAACTATTCCACAGGGTTTCCAAGGAGCAGTTGGACTTCTGGTTAGCAGCTGAGCTCTTAACCAACGGACCACCAGATCTCCATCATTAATATCACACATAAGTAAAATTTTGCTAAAGATCATTCAAAAGCAGTTGCAGCAGCACATCAACAAGGAACTGACACAAATTCAAGGCCGTCACAAAAGAGAACATGGAACAAGGAATATCACTGCTGATGTCAGACGGACCTTGGCTGAAAGTAGTGACTATCAGAGAGATCTGCATGGACCATATGATCATAAGAAACTATGGAAAACACTGAGAAGAATAAGAACTCTAGACCAATTAATGGTGCTCATGCAGAACTTGTACACAGAGCAAGATACAGTCACCAGAACACAACAAAGTGATTCTGCATGATTTAAAGTCTGGAAAGGTGTACATCAGGGTTGTGTCCTTTCATCCTCCTTATTCCAGCTGTATGTTGAGCAAATAATGAGAAGCTGGACTGTATGAAGATGAATGGGGCATCAGGACTGGGGTAAGACTCATTATGAGTCGGAATCAACTTAACACCATGGGTTTGGTTTGACGTTTTAGATATGCAGATAACACAACCTTGCCTACTGGAAGTGAAGAAGACTTGAAGTAATTACTGAAGAAGATCAAAAACTACAGCCTTCAGTATGGATTATACCCTCACATAAAGAACACAAAAATCTTCACAAATGGACCAATAAGCAACATCATGATAAAAGGAAGAACAGTGAAGCTGTCAAGGATTTCTTTTTACTTGGATCCAACAATCAACACCCATCAAAGGCGCAGTCAAGAAATCAAAAGACATACTGCACTGGCAAATCTGCTAAAAGATCTCTTTCAAGTATTAAAAAGCAAAGATGTCACCTTGAGGACTAAGATAAACATGACCCAAGCAAGTCACGGTATTTTCAGTCACCTCATGCACGTGAAACCTGGATGGTGAATGAGGAAAACAAGACAACCTGATGTCTCCGAATCACGGTGTTAGTGAAGAACAATGAGTGCATCACAAACTTCCAGAAGAACCTACAAATCTGCCCGAGAAGAGGTACAACCAGAGCACCCCTCAGGAGTGAGGGTGGCAAGGCTTCATCTCATACACTCTGGACCTGTTATCAGGAGAGACCGCTCCATGGAAAAGGCTTGTCAGAGCAGAGAGTCAGCAAAAAAGAGGAAGACATTCCATAAGATGGTCTGACACAGTGACTACAACAGTGGGCTCAAGCATGACAATAATTTTGAGGATGGCAAAGGATCAAGTCATGTTCAGTTGTCCAGAGGGTTGCTACGAGTCAGAACCAACTCGATGGCACCTAACGACAAACATATATACTGTACAATAAAAACAGCTGAGTAAGAGTCCATGATCAAGGAAGAATGAAGCAATTACTTATTTTGCAGCCCAAATGAGTTATTTAAACACATATGTATATATACATATATATATATTTAAAATGGCTTCAAGGAATTTAAATCCCAGAACACACTTCCTGCTGTCTTAGTCAGCCAGTGCTGCTGTAACAGAACTCCTCCAAGTGAAAAGGTTTAGAAAGAGATATTTTACTCTATCCAAATCCAGTAGGTTAAAAGTCCAAATTCAGGGCAACAGCTTCAGGAGAAGGCTCTCTCTGTTGGCTCTGAAGGAAGGTCCTCATCGTCAACCTTTCCTCAGAGCTTTTGAGATGCAGGGACCTCAAGTCCTTTCCAAAGGATGTGCTCTGTTCCCAGCACAGCATCTCAGTGGTACACGGTCCCCAAATCTTTGCTTGTTTCTTTATCTTTTACACCCCAAAAGACTGCCTCAAGGCACAATACCATCTTACACACTAAGTCCTGCCCCACCAACACAACCACTGCTCATTCTCCCTCACTAGCATCATAGAAGCAGGGTGAACATCACACAAGACTAGGAAATCATGGCCCAGCCAAAAGGCTCAACACACTTGGGGGGAGAACATCATTCAATCCATACTTGCTCACACTTTCACCTTTCTGAAATTAAGCTCAGTATTTTAACCAATGTGTAGATTTAACATTGGCAGTAGTTTCTTTTTCCCTTAGAAAACTGCTCATTAACCACTGATAAGTCTACAATCAGTTAAGTCTTTGAAATCAAATAACTACAGTACTTGAACTAATTTGTAATGGTCAAGTACTGAACGTGCAAACACAATGCCATTCAATCTCTTACAATTAGAAAGTGGTCATATTACTCATATAACTGCAATTTTATAAATAAATGAATTTTAACAGCAGTAAGCAGTTAGAAAATAATTTTTTTTTTAAATCCTAATTGCTATAGTACAAACAACAAATATTAGGAATCACTTTGGGGCCTAAAAATATCAAAGGCAGAGAAACTGCAAAAGAAACTGATATATTTGACCATCCTAAAATAAATGTGCTCAAAATGCATCTTATGCAATATTTAAAGGCAAACGCTAAGCTGAGCGGGCAAAAAAAATAGTTATTCTTAACACATAAAGAACTCTTAGAAATAAATAATAAAATGATGACTACCCTCACACAAAAATGGACAAGGAATGAGAATATATAGTACACAAATTATAAATACAAATATCAAACAAACATTGTTAGAAGTTCAACTTTATTATCTACAAAATTTAGATTGAAACAGAGAACATTTTGACAGAGTACATAAGCAGTAAAATTTTAGTGTCAAAAAGGATGCGGGAAAGCAGTTCTTGCCATACTCTATTCAATGGAAGTAAGTATCACTATAGATAGCCTTGGGAGGGTAATGGTATTCTACACTAAAAGTCTTGAAATTTTGCAAGCCCTTTATTCTTCACACTAACAATCCAATTTGCGAGTAATAAAAAGACCTGCAAAGTATCATTTAGTAAAGGACAATCGAAAATTAATTAAAATCTTCAACAACAAAGGATGGTTTATAAAACCAGGCACTTCCGTGTGATGAAACAGTACAATCATTTTAAACTATATGATCAAAGAGTATTTACTAGCATAAATATCCATGTTAATTTTAAAAACTGTAAAACTAACACAGCTCCACTTCTTTTTTGTTTTAAAAACTATGAAAATATATTCATCAATAAAACATTTCACAGGGCATACAACATATTATTAACAGTGGTTTTCTGGGTGACAGGGTCACATGCAATGTTTTTTGTAATTACATTATAATTAAAAATGCTGTGTGCAGACACATGTCTGAGTGTTTCTGTTCTCTGGGAATTATGTGACCCACTCACAAGAGAAGACCCTTGATCTCTACATTTCTACTGTTAAGCTGACCAAGAATGAATATCTGGAAAAAAGCACATTTTATCACTGGAATATTTAGAGCAAAGACTAACTTTGTGTCATGCAAACTCAGGAGCTGTAGGCTGCCATGTTCCACTTTTTATTTACATTCAGCAAGAAAGAAAATCAGTATGTAAGGTCAAGAAAGGTATACAGGAAAAAACAGAAAGCTAACAGCAGTGATGATGGTTGTTTCGTATTTCCAAACCCTTTATGACAGCAGCCTGTCTTCCTGCTCTCAGGTTCCAAAATGTATCCCCTTAATACGGATCGATTCTCCCAACACCCTTTTTATATTGTAGGGCTTTAGGTGGCTTAACTTTGTTTCTTTTCCTTGCAACTACTTTGAGAGAAAATCATACACATTCCAATGGTGATTTCTAGTTTTCTAAATGAGAGGTTATCTTTAAGTCTAAAATATTTTATAGGCATTGTACTAAGAAAGCCTACCACTATTTTTAGGGTTTCTCTCCTTACTGAAGAAACCCTGGTAGTACAGTAGTTAAGAGCTATGCTCAGAAGTTCAAATCCACCAGGTATTCCCTGGAAACTCTATGGGGCACTTCTACTCTCTCCTGCCCTGACACTGTGAGTCAAAACTGACTCAAAAGCAATGAATTCTGGTTCTTCTCTCTAGTGAAGAATATGTTATATAAATGAATTGCTTTGGTATATCTGGATTGATTCAGGACTCCTCTTTAGATAAACCAGTTCCATGAATTTCATTAAAGATAACAACTGAAACTGGACTGTCCTATTAAAGCTAAGATGGTTTCATTGTTCATCTCTATGTAGGTAATTCCAAATGACAATTTACCATAACGCTTGCAATTATAGCAATTTAGGGTTCCAATGCTTGAATTTGAAGCTTGAAGAGAAAGAAGCCAATAAAAGCTGGCTGTAGCCTCCACCTCTGCACAACCTTTCCTATCTATTCATTCTGTGTGCGATTCTCTGTGGGCATTCCTATTTCACGGCTGCTGACACTTTCTGAGGTCTATTTTAGTAGTCTTGTGTCCACTCTGGGAGCATTTCTGCTTAGGCTGGCCAAAAACAGTTCCTACTGTTTATAAGACTGACATTACCAATCTCTCAATTTTCAGCTTTGTAATACAGATTACAAAGTGTATATTCAGCTCTCAACAAATGAAAGCTATTGTCATTACAATAGTTGGATGAACTACTCATTCAAACATCACAATTCTATATATCAAGTTTCACAGGCACTAGGTTCATTCATCAGCGTATCATCTAAGGCTGCTTTCACACTACAATGGAAGAGTAAATAACTGTGAAAGAGATTGTACAGCCCACAAAACCTAAGTATCTACTATCAGGCCCCTACAGAAAAAGTTTTTGCATCCCTAATCTACAGTAGAGCTGTCCAATCAGAAAATTTTCAGTTTTTGAGTAACCACATTAGAAAAAAGTGGAGGAGACTTTCAGCCCACATGGCACAAGAGAGAGAAGCACCATGCAGTCCCTCCACAGCAAAGACCCCCCCAAAACAAGTAAAAGAGACAAACATCAATCCAGGAACCTGGAGTGTCAACGGAAGAGAAAAGAACTCAGCAAAACACTGAACAGAGTAAGAAACTAAAAGGGAACCGAAAGAAGAGACGCAAGTGGAAGCTCCCATGAGCCAACGTGGCATGAATTTACCACCTTGGACTCTTGTTGGAGATCAGCAGATAGGACACTTAGGAAAGTAACTTCCTGGATATCCCCGAGGGAAACACAGCACCCAGGAACCAGTGAAACACTTTCCCGCCTGACACCTGACCCCTCTGCTCTACCTCTGACACCTCCTGCCTAGCTGTGGAGGCTCAGCCAGCTGGGAAGAGCAGCACCCATGCCACTGGATTCACCCCACTCACACAGGAAATCAGACAGGGAGTATAGGAAGACAGCTTCACGAAGCTCCCAGCAGGGCACAGATCACCCAGAAACAAGTGATGTACGCATTCTTAAGGTCACCTGGCCCTGCTCTCTACCCCTTGGCTTCCTCTGCTTCCTGCTGGCCTCAATCTCTTGGCCACTAGGAAACTCCTACAGCCACAGTCTCTTGAACTCACCCCACCCCCTCCACACACATACACCCTGGTTGGCTCTTTGGGTGTCATTTGTCTGTAGCTAGCGCTGATTTTTTTCCTTTGACTTCTTTCTTTGCTTCCACTAACCCTCTTTGTTTTTCTTGATCACCTAGAGCCACGGGCCAACTATGCTCTTCTTGAAAGACCATGAAGTATGGCTCAACTGGGGAACACTCCTCCATCCAGTCATACCGGAGGGATCCTCAGAGCTTTTGCTTCCTTTGCTTTTTTTTTTTTTTCTTTGTTGTGTCTTGTCCTTTTTCTTTTCAGTTTGGCAGCCCCTTCTCGCTGGGCTGTACTGTACAGCATAGGACCCACTCCCTCAGTCTCAGGGGCTGTGTTAGCAGGATCCTGGGGGAATTTTTTTTTTCTTTTTCCTTCTTTTTGCTTGCTGTCTTTTTTTATTTCTCACTTCTTGTCTCCTGAATATCTGGCATTATATGACATTTACACCCCTTCTAGCCAAGCTTTACTGTGTGGTCTGGGAGACACTTCCCCAGTCTTTGTAGCTACACTGGTGGGTCCATGGGGTGGGGGGGGGCCTCTCTTTTCTAAACTTACTCAGTCATTTTTTTTCTTTTTATCTTCCTTCTTTTGTGTTGCTCCATTTCTCAGTTTCACATCTCTCCACTTCAACAGCAAGCTGCCTCAACACTCTTTCCTTTCTTCCTCCTGCTTCCTCTGTCCTCTCTCCCATACCCATCTTAGCTCCCATATCACAACCTCCCTACTCCTTCCTGCCTACCTGCACTGTGTGTTGAACACCACACTACCAAGCAGAAGAGGCACAGCCTACCAGAATTACCCAGCACTGATTCCTGACCTGCCCTTTCAGCCCTAGTACATGCCACAAGTATAACATCCCAGGCCCTTCCCTTCAGCTGGATCTGCTCTACTGTATCACAGCTGACCAAGTGGCCCTGCCCATTTGAACAAGGAGGTAAAAAATATCGTGACCACAGATGAACAAACAACAAACACCACACAACCTGCCTGTTCTGACATAAAAAATTTAAACAAAAAAGCAGGATGAAACCAATAGATCTACAATCAATAAACAAAGAAAATACTGAATGCCCCAAAGACACACGACAACATCATATTTTAAAAATAAAAAACAACAAACAAGATGGTTCTACTAGACATCCAAAATAAAACATCAGATAAAGGGTCTTCTGATAAGGGTGTCCTATCTTTGCATATGAATAAAACAAGTTGTGTACATGATACAGTTTTAACTGTTTTATTATTTTGAAGTACACTTCATGGCATTATGTGTGGAAAAGAATTCTGGGCAAATGGCCTCTGTGGCATCTTCCAAATGGAGCCCCAACTAATCAGCTATCATACACTGATTATCTTCCACCATTGACAGTCAGTCTTTCCTCATTCATCTTGGAAAAAATAAGGGCCAATAATTCCACCAAATCAAAATCCACACCAAACAGTAACTTTTACGGATAAAGTGGATGTTCCTGAATCTCCACTGGATTCTTATCACTCCAAATGCATTAACAAAACCACCCCAAAATGGGCCTTGTCGCTGACCATTTTTTTTGGACAATGGCAGGGTCAACTTCCAACTGCTCCAGAGCTCAGTCAGAAATTATACGGCACAATCTGTGGTCACTGGACTTCAGTTCTTGAGTTAAAATAACTTTGTAAGGTCAAAGTTTCAAGTCCAGATGCGAAATCTGCCAAACTGTGGTTGACAAAGGGCCCAGTTCTTGCACTCAGCAAGAAATGGACTGGGATGGATTTTCGCATACACTCTGACAAATAGTGGCAATGATTTTTTTGGAAAGTGTGGTTCACTGATGCATAGGTGGTGTCTGATTGGCAACACACCTGTCTGTCTCAAATTTCTTGATTAAACATTAAATTGTTCTCTCAGTGGGATGATCGTGAACATTGTAAATTTCATATAATGCACGGAATGTCCAGTGAGCAAAACACCTATTTTGATAACAAACTAACAATTTATACATCTTGTGGAATCTGTAGCTTTCACGGCTATTTGTCAAGACTAATAAAAAAGACATGCTAAAGATGGCAACTACAGCTGCAGAAACATCACTGCCGTGGGCTGTAAAAAACAGGATACCCTTATTGCAAGACCTGTTAGAAGGCACCACGGGAATTCAGATCTCTACTATTCAGGGCAATCCAAGAGACAAAGCAAAAAGCAGACAAAACTAAGGAAACAACAGACAAATTCATGGAAGAATTCAGGAAAATACTACAGGGACAAAACGCCAAAGTAAATTCACAGCTAGAAATCATACAAAAACAACAACTAGAAATACAAAAGATATACAACAAAAATCTCAAAAATGGACAAGGTTATAGGAGGGCTGAGGAGCAGGTCTGAAACGATGAAAGACAGAATCAGCAAAATTGAAGACAAACACTTGGATACAACTCCGAGGAAAAATCACAATAAACAATGAAGAAAAATGAAGAAACCCTGGAAATTATGTGGGATACAATCAGAAGCAGAAACGTGCAAGCAATTAGAGTTTCAGAATAGAGGGCGAAAACAGAAAACACAGTGAGGATCCATGAAGAATTGCTGATAGAAAACTTTCCTAATATCATGAAAGATGAAACACTGGCTATCCAAGAAGCTCAACAAACCCTATAGACCCTAAAAGAAAATCACCAGGTATTATCATAATCACACTCACTAAAATCAAAGACAAATGAAAAATTCTGAAAGGAGCTACAGAAAAACGACAAGTCACATACACAGGAGAAACAATAAGACCAAATACTCGTTATCTGGTAGAAACCATGCATACACAAAAAGTAATGGGATGATATATACAAAACCCCAAAAGAAGGGAAAAACTGCCAACCAAGAATAGTCTATCCTGCAAAACTCTTGTTCAAATATGGTAATGAAATTAGGACATTTCCAGAGAAACAAAATTAAGGGACTATGGAAAAACCAATCAAAATTACAACTTTTTTTTTTTTTTTTTTGTCATTGTGATTAAGTGAAAGCATACCAATTTTAAAAGGTGTACTTTGGTCTGAGAACAAACAACATCAGACCACAGTCTAAATCTAGGACACAAGAATGTACCAGTGAGATACCCAGCCTAGGAAAAAAACTGCCCAACACTACCTAAAACCAAAATAATTATAACAGGGAACCAGAGAAGTCAATCCATAATAGACAACCACATTAGAATAATAAAAGAGGGGATAAATGGTGTTAAGTATAACACTTTCTAATGGAGTGAAAATGAAATGCAAGCTGATACTAAGTAATAATAGATGGTTCAAACCTTGGAAAATAAGAAGAAATTTTAAGGTAATCACCAAAAAAGTTAATAAAAATACTCATCAAAATATAAAGACAAAAGACAACACACAGACTCCAGAAAATGAGCTAGATAACTGATACCTCCTAAAAACTTATACTCATCAAAAGACTTCACCAACAGCATAAAAAGGAAACCTACAGAATAGGAAAAATATTTTGGCTGTTACAAAACAGACAAAGGTTTAATTTATAAAATCTACAAGAATATTCAACAATACCATGACAAAAAGACAACTAATCCAATTAAAGAAATAGGCAAAGGAAATGAACAGGTACTTCACCCAAGACGACACTGAAGCTGCCACAAGGCACATGACAAAATGCCTGTGATTACTAGCCATTAGAGAAATGCAAATCAAAACTACAATGAGAAACTATCTCGCCCTGGCATTACTGTCATGGGTGGAAAAAAACATGAACTAATGAATACTGAAGAAGCTGCAGGGACATGGGAACTTTTCTGAACTGCTGATGGGAATGCAAAATAATGGAGCCATTTTGGAAGACAATATGGTGCTTCCTTAGAAAGCTAGAACTAGAAATACTGTATCATCCAGCAGTCTCATTCCCAGGAATATGTCCTAGAGAAATAAGGGCTGTCACAGAAATAGAAATATGCACACACTCATGAGTACTGCATACTGTTCACAATAGTAAGAAGATGGAATCAACCTAGACACCTGTCAACAGACAAATGGATAAACTGTGGTATACAGTCAAAGCGGAGAACCACACAATAAAGAAAAATGATGAATCTGTGAGGCATCTCATAATATGGGGGAAACTGGAGGGCATTATGTTGGCCACCAGAAGATAAATATTGTAGGAGACTGCTACTGTAAAAACTCATTAAAAGGTTCACACACAAAAACCAACAACTTGCGATGGTTACGGAAGAGGGAAAGTAGGGGGAGGAAACCACTGAATATACAATAGATAAGTTGTGACTGTGGTGAAAGGCAGGACAGTACACAATATCAGAAAAGCCAGGACAACTTATACAAGGCAAGGTCTTGGAAGCTGCACAAAACCCAAATCAAACCCACTGCCATCAAGTCGATTCTGACTCACAGTGACCCTAAAGATCAGAGTAGAAATGCCCCCACAGAGTTTTCAAGGAGCACCTGGTGGATTTGAACTGCTGACCTTTCGGTTAGCAGATGTAGCAATTAACCACTACACCACCACAGTTTTCAAAAGACATGTTCAAATTCCCCAAGGGACCAAATTATGGGGCTGAGGGCTATGAGGACTGTGGTTTCCAGATTACAAAAAGTGGAGGACAAAATTCATTAGAAAGGTGGAAGAACAATTCTGAAAAGAAGGGTGAAAATGAGTGCACAACTTGAAGAATGTAATTACACATGATACATTTACTGAACTGGTGTGTGTTCTGCTGTATACATCCTCTACAACAACCAAAAACACAATTATTTTAAAAAATGAGGAAAGACACAGAAAACTTTAACATTGTAAGACCAGCCTGACCATACTGACATTTATAGTATACTACACCCAACACTAGGAAACACAAATTTTTCAAATGCGCATTGAATACTCACTAAAATAAGCCACATAACACAACAAAACAAAACGGTTGCTGTCAAGTCGAATCCAATTCATACTGACCCTATATGCTGGGTCCTAAAACAGGTCTTAGTAAAAGTCAGAGTATATTATCTGAGCACAAAAGAAATACAATTAGAAGTTAGAAACAAAAGTTTACTAGAAAATATCCAAATGTTCAGAAACTACATAACGTGCTACTAAACAACTCTTAGGTCAAAGAACAAAGCAGAATGAAGAGTAAAAAATACACTGGTTGAACATTAATGAAAACATCAAAATCTGTGTGATACAACTAAAGAAATTAGAAATTCAGAGCTGTGTGTGCACGTAAAAGGAAAAAAGTAGATGGTTTAAAATCAGGGATCAAATTTTCATCTCAAGAACACAGGAAAGTAGAAGAAATCATAAAGGTTCCTTGAAAAGATTAATGAAACTAAAGTATAACAAGACCGACTATAGAGAAAAAAAAAAGAAATTATCAAACTCAGAAATTAAAAGGAGGTTTTGCTACAGATGCCACAACTATTAAAAGTATAAATAAGGGAATAACGTGAACAATTTTTTACCAACAAATTTAACAACTGAAAAGAAATGTCTAAATTTCTGGTAAACACTTCTTAAAAGTGGCCCAAGAAGACAAAAAATCTGAATTGTCCTCTATATGGTAATACAATTTAATCTGTATTTAAAAATCTTCCCAGGTGGCTTCATAGGTAAATTCCACAAACTTTAAAAAAATAAACAATACCACATCTTGACAAGCTCTTTCAGGAAAGAAACAACTTGTTTAGCAGCATGTGGGGGAGCAGAACCCTCCTATCACACAACCGGACAAAACCACCACACGGGAAAAAAAGACTCAACAAGAACCCTCATGAACAAACACAGAAACTCTTTAAAAAAAAAATTTAAGTTTGTAAATCAAATCAAGTGTGTTGTTTCCAGGAGCTGCCATCAAGTTAGCCCTGTACTCACAGCCTCCTGTGTCACAGAACAGAACTGCTCCATGAGGACTGGGAAAAAAGTAAAGCCAGACTTGATTTGCAAATGACCTAATTTTATACACACAAAATTGAAAATAACAGAAAACTACTACAACTACTGATTTCACAAGATCGCTGGACATAAGACCAATGTACAAAAATCCACAGTTTCTCTAAACACTAGTAACAAACAGTGGCAATGAAAAGTCTACTACAATATCATTTATAATCGTATCAAATAAAATGTCAAATACTTGGAATAAATTTAACAACAGATGTGAAATACATTTGCTTTTAGGCACAAACTATTACAGAGAAAAGTGAAAGAAGACTTCAATAAATGGAGAAATAGATCATGTTTATGGATTGGAAAACTTTATTTTTAGATCTCAATTATCCTGAAATTGATGTGTACATTCAATGCAATTACAAACAAAATCCAAACAGGTTCTTATGTAGTAATTGGGAGGCCGATTCTAAAATTTATACAGAAATGTAAAGGACCTGGAATACTTAAGTCAATTCTGGAGAAGAACAAAGTTGGAGAATTACACAAACAGATTTCAAAGCTTACTAAAAAGGTTAGAGTATTTAAGACAGTGCTGGCATTTATGACATTTGATATCTGCACATATACCAATATAATCAATAGAGAAAAACAGGTCTTTCCAAAAGAAATGCTAAAGTAACTGAGTATGTGTGTAGGGAAAAAAGTGAATTTCTACCCCCACTGCACAACACACACATAATTAATTTCAGATGCATTATAGCATTAAATGAGTGCCTAATACCACAATGCTGGCAAAAGACACACATGCCAAATATGTGAAGAACTCCTACAAAATCTAAAAAGACCAATAAATAAAAAATAAATGAGAATACTCATATAGCTTCTGGGAAAAAGAAAAAAAGAGTATCTTTATGACCTTGGGATAGGGAAAGATATTGTACACAAAAAGCACTAAGCATAAGATAAAAAATTAATAAAATGGACTTTACCAAAACTATAATTTTCTGTACATCAAAAAGTACTATTAAAAAGACAAACTACCAACTGTACAAACATATACACAATGCATGCATCAGATGGAGGACTAATAGCCCAAAATGGAGAAAGAACTTCTATAAATTGGTAATTAAAAAAGAAAATCTAATTTACACAAATAGTCATTAAGCACATAAAAAATGTCCAATATCACTGGTCATCAGGGAAAGGCAAATTAAAACTACAGAGATACCACTATACAATAATCAGAACAGCTAAAATTAACAAACAACAATTTCAAGTATTTGTGACAACACAAAGCAACTAGAATTGTCATCATATTTTGCTGGTAATAGTGTAAAATTGTACAACCACTTCTGAAAACTGTTTTGCAGTTTCTAATCCAGCTCAACACACTTAGCCTCAAAAAAAAAAAACCTGCCACTGAGTCGACTCCAACTCCTAGCAACCCTTACAGACACAGCAGGACCGCCCCATAGGATTTCCAAGGAACAACTGGTGGATTCAAACTGATGACCTTTTGGGGGCTGAGCTCCCCTAGCCTAGGACCCAGAAATTCCTCTTGTAGATGTAGACCCAAGTGAAAGGAATGTGCATGCTTACAAAAAGACTTGTACAGCAATGTTTCCAACAACACTATTCATAAATGCAAAAAAAAAAAAAACCAAAGAAAAAAGACACAATTCAAATGCCCATCAGCAACTGAGTAGAAACATAAATTATGGTATATTCATTCACGCAATGAAATACCATTGAGCAACAGAAAATTAACTACTGATAAACACAACTATTCAGATGAATCTCAAAAATATCATTATGTTGAGAAGAGAAGACAAACCCGAGTTCAAATGATTCAAAAATACTAAGCAAGATTCCATCACATGAAGTTCAAGAACAGGCAAAGTTAATCCAAAGTCAGAACAACAGTTATCCCTCAGTCACGGGGGTACAAACTGGAAAAGGAGGTGAGTGAACCGTCTGCAGTGATGGAAATGTTCTGATTCTTAGTCTAGGTGGTGGAGACATGAGGGTATGCACATATGAAAAGTAATTATCCTACTTCATGTAAATCGTACCTATCTTATTCCACAGCCCATCTCCGCTTCACTTATAAAATCTTTGGAAACAAGAGGCAAAGACAACAAAAAATAATATTAAAAATCAACTTTAAGTCCTTTCTCACAGAGACATGATTTCAGTAACCTATTTTCTTGAGCTTCAGTAAATCCTGCTGTTTAAATGGTAACGGTCTGACCGATGTTATAAAGACTTATTACAAGAAGGAATATCAGTCAGTCTTAGAAGTATATTCACTTCATATTTTATGTCCCTTTTTAAAAAATTACTAGCATGCTTGAAGAAGGATAAAGGAGAGACATTTAAAACAAAGAGAAAGCAGGCAGACATAGGTGGGAAAACCGACAGGATGAGACTTCCACAACCCTGCAAACGCTGCCAGCTCTGGTAGAGTCCGGTGTGCTCTGACAAACATCTGCCTCTGCTTTCAGCTCTGGGGGTTCCAGTGACTGTGCTGGGATAGCAGAACCAGCTGGGAAGTTATGAAATGTCCACACTCTACTCCAGCTGGACACTACCTTCCTACGTCCAGGATCTCTGCTCTGGTTTAGTTAACAGGTCTACTTTGTAGCCTTCTGGATCAGCACACTAAGAAAGAAGCGGGAAGCGGCAGAAGAAGAGAGACAGACAGAATATTCCAAGTCTGGACAACCACCAACTGCACTGCATCTCACCAGACGCTTCATCCTGACTCCTTTCTGCAACACTGCCCATTCTGGTTCTGGAGCTTTTCTTACTAACGAAGACCTTTGAACAGGCAAATATACAGCACATTCTGTATCTGAATTAGACTAGAAAAGGTCAGAAAATAAGGTACGCACAGCATACAACCTACTTTATACACCTGATTCTTGTAACGACTAGCTTTAAGAACCTGGGCAAGTTATTACTTTTCTATGGACCTGAGCTTATCCACCTATAAAATGAAAGAGTATAGTATTAGCTAAACCTCTAAGATCTCATGGCTCAAAAATCATAAAATGCACAATGATTATATTAAATCAATAGCATTTAGAAGGATAAAATAATAACATGAAAGCCCAGACAGGAATAAAAGAAAATGTAACTTAACAAACATTTCATGACAACTAGCATTTTACGATTCTAAAATCTAAAGCTGTCACCATTCTCAATGAACCTATACACTTTATTTAACAGACTCTACTGCTTAGATGACTGTGTTTAGTGCCACATTGACTAAAACATCTAAAACGAAGTTACTACACAAAGGTTTACCTAAGGTACAACAAACACTTCAGAGGAAAGCTTTACGAATGTGGGCAGGAAAAGAACTGGAACTAGCAGAGGTCTCCATGTCCCCACTGCACCTGACACACTGCACGGTACTGATGCACTAAACTGAAGAGGATCTGAAAGGCAGCGTGGCTATAAGCACTTTTTAAATGTTACTCAATCTGGCTTAATTCTAAACTGCTGTTCTCTAGGTTTAAATAAAATGACAGAGTTCAGTTTCCCAGACAACCCTGCCAGCAGAGTAGCTAAGTACTGCAGCCGCTAACCAAAAGGTGTATGCAGTTCAAATCCAAAAGGTGTACCTTTGACACTGTATGGAGCAGTTCTACTCTGTCCTATAGGGTCACCAGGTGTCAGAATTGACTAGACAGCAATGGGTTTGGTTTTCAGTAGCTTTTCTATTCACTTGAACACACAAATACATATAAATTTATTAATAATATTCCTATCACACATTCTTCTTAGTTCAGTATGTTTTTCAATACCTTTTCAGACTGCATCTCCCCTTGTAATCACCACGCACATGTGATACATGAACACACACTGACTGCTAATTCCAGGTCACACACCTACGTTGCTACACTTATGGCAGAAATTAATCAGACAATATTCATTCTCCCTTTCTTCTTCCAATAACAGAATTCTCCAAGTTTGGGCTATACACATTTAGTCCAACAAGAAACTCTATTTCCAGCAGTCCTCACAGTGAAGCTGCCCAAATGGTTGAGTTCAGACAAAAGTAGGTGCACAGAAGAGACAAGCACAACCTACAAACCCAAACCAAACACATTACCATCAGGTCAATTCCAACTCAAAGCAATCGCAGATCACCTCAAAAGTACAGCCTCTTGCCTAGAGCTTTTGGTACCTGCCCAATGATTAGGAAATGAGACAGCCCCACTCAGAATGGCAAAGATGATCCAACAGCCTTGTCGCTTGAAGGCGCTTGCTGGTACCCAAGCAGCTCTTCCAATGACGGCCTTATGGCCTCTGGATTCACAAGTGAAAGAAGAACTATCTTATTTAATTGACTATATTTAGCTATATCTAGTATGAATCATTTCTGACTTCTTCATATAATCACAAGCATTACTAACATGCACACCTTAAAAAGTGGAGAGTTCAGGGATTTCTGACCACTATCACTATCATTTTATAAAGATAAGATTATATTATATACCCTAAAATGAAGAATACATGTTACCAATGTCAGGAGTAAATATAAACACAGCTTGACAGTTCCTCAAAGACCTGAACGTAGATTTACCACATGATGCAGCAATGTCAACACCAGGAACAGAACCAGAGGAAGGAAAGGCTGGCACACAGAAATCTCTACACAAATATTCACTGCAGCACTTTTCATAATAATCAAAAGGTGAAAAACAACTGAACTGTTCATCAACAGATAAAATGTGATACACACCTATGGCGCAAATTAATTACTCAGCTATACAGAGAAATGAAGCCCTGAAACACATCTCAACACACATGATCTTGAAAATATTTGGCTTGACAGAAATA
Organism: Heterohyrax brucei; assembly: GCA_028571685.1. Taxonomy (NCBI): domain Eukaryota; kingdom Metazoa; phylum Chordata; class Mammalia; order Hyracoidea; family Procaviidae; genus Heterohyrax; species Heterohyrax brucei. The sequence continues at coordinate 13,614,910 of CM053147.1, read as the reverse complement.
AGTCAGCCACAGACGTGTGTGGTTCCATTTACATGTAACAGGTGAACAAGTTTCAGTGCAGCTTCTAGACTAGGAAGAAAGACGTTGCAATGTACTTTCAAAAAATCAGCCAATGAACATTCTGTGGACCAAAGAGTCTGATGTCGTTGTGCATGGGACCACCAGGAGTCAGAGGGGGCTCCGAGACAGGCAACGGCAACAACACAGAGGACAAAGCTTACCAGTAGTTACCAGGGGTACGAGGGGGAGTGAAAGGGAGAATCACAGCTTTATGGGACACAAAGTTTCTATCAACAGTGTTGATATAATCTGGAAAACATAGTGGAAATATCTGCACGACATGAACATAATGTCACTGGACTTCTGGCCAACATGGCACCATAGACAGAAGCACTATACTGTCCCTCTAGAGCAAAGGCCTAAAAAAATTAAGTGAAACAGAGATAAATGTCCATCCCAGAACCCAGAGTGACAAATGAATTGATAAAGATCTCAGCCGAACATGGAATGGAATAAGAAACTGACAAACAACAGATGGTGAGAAGAGATACCAGCAGAAGTCCCCTATGAGCTAACACAGCTCGAGTCGCCACTGTGGATTCCTGACAGAGAGTAGCAGACAGGAAGCATGGGAAAGCAGCATCATGGAAATGCCAGTAGACCACAAACCCCTTGTAACCAGTGATACACACTTTCCCACCCCCCATCTTCTCCCTGCTGCTCTACTTCCTACTTCCAACACTTGCTGTGTAGCTGCAGTGGCTTAGCTAGCCAGAAAGTACAGCAAGCATCCACACCACCTGGATCCGCCCTGTTCACATCAGAGATCTGCAGACAGGAGGTACCAGAAAGAAGCTTCAAAAGCTCCCAGCAGGACACAGACCACCTGGTAACCAGCGTTATACACTTTCCCAACCCCTCCTCTTACACTGGCTGCAGTCTTTCAGCCCCAAAGAAACTCCTTCAGTCCCAGGTGGCTTGGATTTGCCCTGCTTAAACTTGCCAGTTTCCTGAGTGCCATGTGTCTGTAACTGATGTTGCTTTTTTTCTCTAACTTTTGGGTTCTTCTGTGCCTCCCACTAGCTCCCCTTCTTTCTCTCAAACATCTAGCTCCCAGTACCATCACTGCCTCTTCCTGAAAGGCTGTAAACTGGGGAAGCACCCTGCCAGCTTCTGACATCAGGCAGGTGGGATACTCAGGGCTTTGCTCTGTGACACTTTGTTGTGTTGTGTTGTGTTTTGTCTGTTTTCCTTTCCGTTCCACAGTTCAGGAATCCCTTCTAGTCAGGCTGTATACTGCATGGCTTAGGTCTCATGTCCCTGGTCTGTGTGCTCAAGTCACTGGGATTCCTGGGGGTGTTTCTTTTTTCCTTTCTTATCTTTCTCTTTTGTGCTACTTGTCCTTCCTCATATCTTGGCTCTCTGCTCTCTGTATTTACCTTCTTTTCCTGTATCCTGAATACATGACACTGAGTAACATCTATATCCCTCTGCCCCTGCCCCCATCTCACTCTACTAAGGTGATACCATGCAGCCTGGGAGACACTCACCGAGTCTTCACAGCAGCAATGGTGGTACTCTTACAGGAGTTTTTTTCCCCAAAAGTTTTTGTCTAATTTTTCTGTCTTTTTTTCCTTTTTAGTTCTTCCTCCATTATTTAGTTTCTCATCTCTCCACTCTAAAGGCAAGCTCCCTCAGCACTCTGTTTGTTTGTTTGCGGCACCTGTTTCTCTCTCATCTCTCCTATTTCCCACAACCATCTTAACACACTCTACATTACAAACACCCTGTTCCTGCCTGCTACTTGCACAGTGCACTGAACATCACACCACTGAGTAGCACGGGCAAGGCCTACTGGAACAAACCAAGCACTGGTCCCTGGACTACCCTCTCAGCCATAATACAATGCCACAAATAATCCATCACAGCCCCTCCCCTTCTGCTGGACCTGACCTGTTATCTCACAGCTGAGTAACTGGCTCTGTCCATTGGAAAAGAAGATGAAAGCTACTGTGACCACAGACACACTAGCAACAAAACTGACAAAACTAAGCAGAAAAGAAGGATCAGAAAAACAGGTCAACAATCGATAACTAAAGAAAATAACTACTGAATGCCCTGAAGACAGCAAACAGTATCAAGACATATTAAAAAAACAGGACACAATAGTACCAACAGGTGTCCAAAATAAAACAACAGATGAATTCCCAGTAGAACAAAAGGCACTAGAACTACCTGTCAGGGAATTAAAAATCTCAAATATTCAGAGCTATCCAAGACTTGAAACATAAAGCACACAAAAATGAATAAAAAACAGAGAAATTTATGGAAAAAGCAGATAAATTCATGATGGAAAAACTAAAGAAAATAATGTAGCAACAAATGTCAAAATAAATTTACACTTAGAAACTATATGAAAACAATCAGAAATTGAAAAGATAAGCAAGATTTCAGAAATGGACAGCATCACAGCAGGACTGAGGAGCAGGTGTGACATAACAGAAAACAGGATAAGTGAAATTGAAGACAAATCCTTGGCTACAACCCTGTTTGAGGAAAAATCAGAAGAAAGAGGGAAGAAAAACGAAGCAGCTCTGAGAATTATGTGAGGTACAATCAAAAGAAAAAATCTGCAAGTAATCAGAGTTCCAGAACAGGAAGAGAAAATAGAAAACACAGAGACCACTGAGAAACTACTGATAGAAAACTTCTCTAATTTCAAGAAGGATGAAAAGCTGACCATCCAAGAAGCTCAACAAACCCCATACAAGACGGACTCCAAAAGAAAATCACCAAGGCATAGCATCATCACACCTGCTAAAACCAAAGACAAAAAACAATTCTGAAAGGAGCTAAGGAAAAACAAAAGGTCAGATACAGAGGAGAAACAATAAGACTAAACTGATTATCTGGCAGAAACCATGAAGGCTAGAAAGCAATGGAATGCTGTGCATGCGTGAGTGCACACACACACAACCTTCAAAGAAAAAATTACCAACCAACAATAAGATACCTTGCAAAAATTCTCTTTCAGATATGATGGTTATAGTAGGACATTTTCAGATAAATAAAAATTAAAGAAAACATGTAAGAACCAAACCAAACCTACAAAAATTACTGAAGGGAGTACTTTGTTCTGAGAACAAACATCAGACCACAACCTACATCTAGACACAAGACTGCACTAGACAAATACCAACCTAAGATATGAAGTCTCAAAGAGTATCTAAAACCTAAACAATTACAACAAGGAACCAGAGAGGTTAATCTGTAAATGACAATAACATCAGAACAGTAAAAGAAGGAATAAATGATGTAGGTACAGAACTTTGTAATGGAATGGAAGGCAATGGAATGGATACCAAGTAACAGACTGGTACAAACCTAGGGAAATTATGACAAATCTCAAAGTAAGCACAAAGAAAGCTAACAATCCTACTCATTAAAATAAAGAAAAAAACCAAAAAGTTGTGATAAAAATAAAATATACAGTAACAGAAGAAATTATAAAGAAATCCACAAATCAAAAGAAGGAGAGCATAAGGGGAGAAAAGAAAATGTCAGCACACTGAAAAAAGCACTACAAAGTGACAGGAATAAACTCACACCTATCAGTAATTACAGAAACCCTGGTGGTGTAGTGGTTAAAGTGCTACGGCAGCTAACCAGGAGGTCAGCAGTTCAAATCTACCAGGCTTTCCTTAGAAACTCTATAGGGACAGTTCTACTGTGTCTACAGGGTTGCTATGAGTCAGAATCAACTCGACAGCAGTGAGTATGGTCTCAGTTTGGTTACTGATAATTACACTGAATGTAAATAGCCTAACTGCACCCGTAAGAGACAGACAGTGAGTGACACAGAGTGGATTAAAAAAAGAAACAGGATCCATCAATATGCTGTTTACAAGGGAAACATCTAGCAACAAAGACATAAATTTATTAAAAATTGAAGGATGCAAAAATATATCAAGTAAATATCTACCAACAAAGAGGAAGGGTGGCAATATTAATCTCAGATAAAATAGGACCTTAAAACAAAATTCACCATAAAGGACAAAGAAGGGCACTATGTACTAATTAAAGAGATAATCCATCATAAAGACTTAACCATAATAAACACCTATGTGCCAATGATAGGGCTCCAAAATACATAAAACAAACTCTAACAGCACTAAAAAGAGAAACTGACAATTCCACAGTAACAGCAGACTTCCATGCACCACCCTCTGCAAAGGACAGTAAGTACATCTAGAAAGACAATAAAGATGCACAACAGCTAAAGAGCACAGTCAGCCAACTTAACCTCATACACACAGCAGAGAAAGCCAAAATCTACAAAGTTCATAGAAGAAAAACCAGGATCAATGCTAGAAGCTCTGATACATGGGATTAACGGGATACAATCCAAAAGCAACAACACACAAACTCCAGAGGACAAGCTAGGTAACTGTGACTTTCTAAAAACGTTCATGAAGACTTTACCAAAAGAGCAAAATGAGAACCTACAGACTGGGGGAAAAAAGTTTGGCTATTATAAATCAGACAAAGGTCTAACTGCTGAAACCCACAAGAAAATCCAACACTTATTCAACAAAAAGTCGAACCATCCAATTAAAAAACTGGCAAAGGAAACGAACTGATACCTCAACAGAGAAGACATTCGAGTGGCCAACAGACACATGGGAAAAGCTGGAAATCACTACCCATTAGATAAATTCAAATCAAAACCACAATCAAATACCATCTCACCCTGGCATTACTGGCAGGAATCACAAAAACACGAAGCAACAAACGCTGGCAAGGCTGCACGAGATGAGAACTCTCATGCACAGCTGATGAGAATGCAAAATGATACAACCATTGTGCAAAACAATATGGCACTTCCTTAGAAAGCTAAAAATAGAAATACTATGATCCAGCAATGCCTTGCCTAGGACATACCCTAAAAAAACAGGAGTCGTGACACAGACATACACATACCATGTTCACTGCAGCACTGTCCACAACAGCAAAAAGCTGGAGACAACCTCAATAACGATCAACAGATGAATGGATAAACAAACTGAGGTATATATACATGATGGAGAATTACACAATAAACACCAAAGACAAATCTGTAAAGCATCTCATAGCATGGAGGAAACTAGAGGGCATTACTGTCAATAAGTCAATTACAAAAGGACAAATATTACATGTGACCACTACTATAAAAACTCATTGAAAGGTTTACACATAAAAAGAAACAATCTTGATGGCTACGGGGGATGTGGATGGAGAAACACTAAATAAACAAGCGGTAACTTTGGAGAACAGCACAACAGTACACAATAGTAGGGAAGCCGGTACAATTTGTACAAGAAAGGTCTTGAAAGCTCCACAGACAAATACAAACTTGCTGCTGGGCTGAAGGCTGGTGGACCTCTAGTTCAATTGGTATAACACAGTTGATAAAGAAAATGTTCTACATTTTACTTTCATGAGTAGTACCTGGGGTCTTAAAAGCCTGTGAGCGGCCATCTAGGATATTCCACCGGTCCCACACCTTTGGGAGCAGGGAGAATGAAGAAAACTAAAGACACAAAGAACAGATTAGCTCACAGGACTAACGAGACCACATCTACAGCCGCCTCCAGCAGACTGAACGCAGGGTACTGAGGCAGGGCCCAGCTACCAGCAGACTGCTCAGACAGGGATCACGACAGCAAGTCTCAGAAAGAGCTGGTGAGAAATGCAGAACAAAATTCTAATTCAAAAAGCAAAGACCAGACTTGCCGGCCTGACAGAGACTGCAGAAATCCTGCGAGTAGGGCCCCTGCACTTCCTTTCAGCTCAGTAATGAAATCACTCCTGAGATTCACCCTTCAGCCAAAAGATTGGACAGGCTCATAAAACCCAACGAGAGTACAGGGGTGTGCCAACCCAGGGGCAAGGACTACAAGGCAGGAGGGACAGGAAAGCTGGTAAAAGGGACCCCAAGGTTGGGAAGGGAGAGGGTTAACTGTTGTGGGGTTGTTAGCAATATCATTAGTATGTACACTGTTTAATGAGAAACTGTTTTGTTTAGTAAATCATGTGAAGTACAATACAAACAAGCAGATGTCATTAAGTAGGCATGTAAAAACTGCTGCATTGGCAAATATTGTGCTGTATGTATTTACCACCAAAAAAACCTCCTGAAACCTCACTAAGATTCGTATTTTTTCACTGCATGAAAAAAGATGATACTTTTAAGAAAGTGTTGCTAACCAAAATGTCAGCAGTTCAAATCCACTAGGCACTCCTAGGAAACCCCAAGTGGTGATTCTCTTCTGCTTTGTAGGGTCACTGTGAGTGGGAGTTCACTTGACAGCACTGGGTTGGTTTGTTTGCTTGTTTTTAAGATACTTGATTATCTTACAAAACTCTAAGGTCTTCATAAAAAACATTATCCAACTGCAGAATACTTCACAATTATTAATTGCAAGAATCCTGACACATGCCTAGAAGCAGGACCTTTGCAACTGGTACTAGAATTGTAAGCAAATCAAGTGCCTATGAAATAATCACGTTCAAGATTAATTTTAAAGGAATGTGGTAAAATTACATGCTGGGAAAACACCAGAAGGTATGCAAAGCTCGAGACAGAATATACTCTAGTTAGCCTGAAAGGTAAACTGAGTGCTATGTTCTTTTTTTTCTCTGACACCATTTATTGTCCTGAGTGCAAACGGACTTGTGTGACTCATGTGTCATGATATGTCACTCGGTCAGCCTGTAACGCTAGTTCCTAACGCAGTGGCTGTATGAGTAGAGGTTGGAAGGCACATGTGCCACATGCACTCTTGCTATATAAAATAGTAAATAAAACAGTATTAAATGATCCTCTCTACAAGAACGTCACAGCAAAAAGCATCTGACATCACTTACGTAACCCCTTCAAACTAGCTGTAAAAGGTAACTGGCTGCAAAAGAACTTAAAGAGGAGGGGAAAAAACCCTCAACTAGGTAGCCTGCAAATTACATTTAAAAAAAGACAAGCCCTAAATCTCTTAAAAGTTGTAACTACAATTCACTGCTTACTGACATTAAAAAGAATGATGGACCTGCCTTTAGATTCTGGGTTTATTAAAATTGTTTGCTTGCAGGTTGCAGTAAAAGTCCTAGAAGTGTCAGAAATGAAAAGTAAATAAAAATGTTCAACCTCCTATTCGTGTTCCTTGTTTTTCTGATATGTAAACTAACAGCATCACAATCCAAGAACTATAATAAACAACGATAAGGAAAAAGTGCAGCTTATATTTTTGGCTAAATAAAAATAAAGAAATAAAATAAAAAATAAACACACATAACAAAAATACTTTATCTCCTTCTCTGCAAAATGCTATGGCATTGCTAACCTGACAAAAAATTAGCACGTACTTTTTAACTGACCACACCAAACAGACACACACAGAGACACAGATTTAAGTGCAATGACTGTTCAATTGCAGGATTCCCCCAAAACAAACGAGTTACCACTGAGTTGACCCTATGGGACACAGTGAGATTGCCCCACTCGTCTTCCAAGGCTGTATCTTTATGGAAGCAGACTGCCACATCTGTCTCCTGATGAGTGACTGGTGGGTTCACACTGCCAACCTTTCAGTTAGCTGCTGAGCACTTTAATCAGTGCATCACCAGGGCTCCTCCAACTTCAGGATAAAAATAACACATTATACTACTCATATAAGACTAAAGAAGAACAAATTCCCCTGTTTTAACAGTAGAAGAATGGCCTTCCATACAAGGAGTACTCCATTTCATTACACTAACAACCAATCTTAAATTTTTAAACCAATTTTTATTCAAAACATTGCAGTACAGAAAGATGCACGACAAAATGCTTGGGTTAAGAGTTAACATCTCTCCAGCCTGCTTCTAGCTTGTTCCTATTACACCTCAACACAAAGTAAAGGAAATGTTAATGAAAGCAACTCCACAAGGCAATTTTACTTCTAGTTAAGTAAAACATTTTAAAATTCTAAAGAAAACACAGAAAAACTGAAGAGCTTATACACCTGCTGATGGCATTATAAACTCGTCCAGTCTTCTCTGAATAGCAATACAGTGCAAAACCACAATGATGTCGGTCTTCTCCAACCCAGTATTTCCATGCCCGGAAACTGAGTTTAAATGAATAACTAAACTAAAAGAAACTCAGGTTGCTTCAACTTTGCTTAGAAGTTGAGAGTTCAGGTAATACAATTTACAGTCAATTTAAAGGAGCTGCAGCCTTGTAGAAGATTTGAATTTGAGACACCCAAATGGTGTTAGTTTACCCCACAGATGGTGCCAGTGGGATAGAACAATCAATGGAAACTACAGAATAAAACTTCACCAAAGCTCTCGATGAGACACAAGTTTAGAATCTTATCTCTGGAATGGAAAGCCTCCAAAATAAAAACGAGAAACACATGGAAAGTACTTTCAGTGAAAGTAAAATTCTGAGACTCATTAAGGAATTTGGCAATGTGAGAAGTGCCAGAATATCAAAGAGAAACTGCTTACAATTTTCTCATGGATTAGCTAAGAAATAAAACATCAATCTTTTATCCAAGTCATAAAGAATACTACTGGCACAGCTAATTAACAAGTTAAGCAAACCATTACTAAAACTACATGTGGGAAAATATGTTACTGACCCCAAACAAATAAATTGACTCTTCTTGACAAAGCTGCAACATGCAGTGTCTGATGCAGGAATACTGAATATGGCAGAAGCAAGTTCAAATAAAAACTAACAAATACAAAAGCTATAAGCCATTAAAAAGAAAAATTCATTATAAAAGGCACAAGAAAAATCAGCTGCAGTAAAAAATATTTAAGTAAAAATGAAGGAGTCTCAAAAAATTTAATGCTGTCACATAGAAAACTGAACAATAATAAAAAAACAAAAACAAAAAACAACACTGCTGTTGAGTCGATTCCAATTTATAACAATCCTATAGGTCAGAGAAGAATAGCCCCATAGCTTCCATGGAGCACCTGGCAGATCTGAACTGCTGACCTTTTGGTTAGCAGACGTAGCACTTAACCACTATGCCACCAGGCTTTCCAATACACTGAAAGGGTTTAATATTTAATATCATTTCCCCCAAAAGAGAATCCAGTGAAAGTTCACTAACCTTGCTATAGCTGATTAAAGTGCTTATATTCACAATATCCTTGGACAGTCCACATATCCAGCATGTCAAAAAAAACTTGGTCACAACTATGTGTGACATTAACAAACTGAAAACTACCCAAATGTCATCTTCCACCACCTATGGAGTTCTGAAAGTAGTAGATAAGTAACAGTGAGGAGGACAGAAGCCATTCACCTGATCGACAAGATCATCCAAGCCATCAATGTGGTAATATATACAATCACACTGCTTTCACAACGTAATGATAAACTAACTGCTAAAATGATGCCTGTAAGTTTATTTTAGGACTATCTTATTTCAGAAAGTACAGCATTTTAAGATAGTACAGAGTATGACAAATGGGAAACACTAAAGTTACTATAAGTAAAATAGGCTAATACCAGTAAAAGCAAAATACAAAATAAAAAAGATTGAAGCAAACAGTAAAAAGGGCAACATAATCTCGAGACTACAAGAGCATGAGACCAGAAGAACTAGGTGATGCCCAGTGACCACCAATGGCTGCCTTGACAAGGAATACAACACAGTCCCTGATGAAGCCAGACCCTATTAAAAAGACCAGATTTGGTGGTCCAGCAGACTGGAGGGTTCCCAGAAGATATGACAACCAGACTGCTAGCCCAGAACTGAAACCATTCTCAAAGCCAACTCTTCAGAAAAAGACTGGGCTATTAAAACACAACATGATACTGGCAAAGAGTGTGTTTCCTGGCTTAAGTGGGAGAGCTGCCAATTATGTTCACAAACTCATCCTAGAAAAAGGGCTCCATACCTCACTACTGAATATTACTACAGTCACCTCTGGGGAAGCTATGCACTGACATGAGCACCTAGTCCACCTTTCCAAGCAACTTTAGAACTCTTTTTCCAGAATGGCCAGCAGAGCTGTCATCGTATTACCTTTGATGTCCTGAATGTCATCAAAATATCCTCTTTTCAAGATTTCCTTTATCTTCAGGTAAAGAAAAAAGTCACTGGAGGCCAGATCAGATAAGTAAGGAGGGTGTTCCAATATAGTTATTTGTATACTGGCTAAAACATCCCTCAAAGACAACTAGACAATTAAGTATACAGACCTGATACCATGCCACCATACACAATGGTCGCAACAGAAAGTGTTCCAAAACTGAAGGCACTGGCTCAGTGCATGGCTTCCAAAGGGGAATACTTTGAAGATAACCACAGTGATATTCAGCAAAGATGTATGTGGCACTCAGAACAACTGAGTTCACAGACTTAATTGTCAGACCTTGTAGATATACAAAACTAACGGAGCAGCTTCTGTCCACAAGTAAGATGACAGAGCAGGTGGAGCAGGAGCTAGGGAGCTAGATGAATGAACACGAGAAATGCAGGGTGGAGAGGAGAGAGGTGCTGTCATAGCGTGGGAAGGAAGAGTGTACTGTCACAGTGTGGAGAGGGGAAGAGTGCTGTCACAGTGTGGGAAGGAGGAGTGTGCTGTCATTGAGCTGGGAGAGCAGCTAGAGTTACACAGCTATGTATATGTAAGTTTTTGTATGACAAATTGACTTGGATTATAAACTTTCACTTAAAGCACAATCAAACATTAAAAAAAGAAGAAACAAAATATACTTTTAATAAAATTTATCTTTGGGAGATTTTTCTTCCTCTTTTTTCTTTTTTGGTCGTTTTTCACAAGCTCTACATGAATGAAGGAACCGTGGTGGTGCTATGTTAAGCACTCAGTCAGCAGTTGAAACTCACCAGCTGCCCCACGGGAGGAAGACGTGGCAGTCTGCTCCTGTGAAGACTACAGCACTGGAAGTCCCATGGGTCAGTTCTACTCTGTTCTACAGAGTCACTATGAGTCAAAATTAACTCAACAGCAACAGGCTTTTTTGGCTTATAATAACATGTCATAAAAACTTTACTATCTGGTTGATCGAAATTCAAACACACTGCAAGGTACCCACTGTCTTTTATTTTCATCTCTTAGTTCCAGTGGTAACTATGTAAACAAGGCTGCATATTCTTCCAGATACATTAAATGTATCCACTAAAATATACGTCAGATCCTCTTGCTTTCCTCTTTTTGTAACTGAAAAGAGAAGACTACATACATTGTTCTGATTCTTTGTTTTTTCACTTAGTATGTACTTGAGAATTTTTTTTACTTTGTCATATAAGCCTGTACTTATTTTTCACCACAACATAATCCATCAGACAAATGTGCACATAATTCATTAAGCTTCCTACTTGACACTAACTTAGGTAGTTTCTAGTGTTTTAGGGAGTCCCTGGATGGTGTGACAACAGTTAACATGCTTGGCTAATAACGGAAAGGTTGGAGGTTCAAGTATACCCAGAGGCACCTGGCTATGTAAGACCGAAAAATCAGTCACTGAGAGACCTACAGAACACAGTAGCAGCTGAAAACATATGGGGCTGTCAAGAGTTTGAATCAACTCTACTGCAATACAGACCCTTTTTTGTTGTTGTCGACTGTTTACCAACAAGCAACTACTCCTTAGTTATAGTTACGGTTCACAGTTCAGGAATACAGGTCAGTGAAACTTTTATGGAACTCACTCTAAAGAAATTCTTCACGAACCGGATGGTGCCCGGCCACCACCAGCGACAGCCACGATGGAGCTCACAGAGAGGAGTCTCACTGGCAACACAAGAATAAAAAGGGGGGCATTCTGAGATCTCCACTAAAAGACCGCAATTGATGGTCCAGCAGTTTTGGGGTTCCTCTGAGAGCATGGCCCCCAGCCCTGATGCTGCCCTTTCCCATAAATTATAACAAAGGTCCACTCTTTGGACAGGAATGGATTGGACTTGGCAATGCAGAGTGACCATATATTGAAAGCACTTTATGGTTCTATACATCTATAGGATATCATCTTGCTGACCTCTGGCTGGAGGAAGGGGAGTGGACGGAGAGGAAGGGAAAGGAGGCTGTTGGGAGGATGAGACATGTATGGAGCAGAGAGGAATAGTGTGCAGTCACCGGACAGAGAGAGCAGTGGAAACTGCATATAGGTGGGCATGTAAATTTATACGTGAATGTACATTTTCACTCAGTCATGTTAAATAAAAATAAAAAAAAAAAAAAAAAGAAATTCTTCACAATCCAAAATCATTCTGCACCCTGAAAAGATACCTGCTTTCCTGATCTCCTCAAAATTGTTCATGGAATCACAACTTCTATGCAGACGTGCACAGCCTTTATTTCTTAGTTCAGCTACGACAAACTTGTAAAAATGGACTGCAACCCCCAGGAACATAATGAACGCTCCAACAATATGAATCTGAAGATGCTTAGCCAGGTCTCACATCTGAGGTTTTGTCAAAACACTGGAAGACATGGTAGTTCTCCCTCAACACCAGTGTCCTTCCTCACTGACAGAGAAATGAGCCGCAATACATACTCCTGAACATATATTCCAGTACATCTGTATATCTGAATCAACCGATTCTGCAAAATTTAACTTAACATATTCATCTCAAGGATCTACACTAGACACATATACCTGATTATACATCCCTGTAAGTACATTAACAGATTTTGTTAATTTTGTATTTCTCATCAATAAAAATTTCAGAGTTTTTTGTGATCAGATTTAGGCCACTGTTTTCAGTTCTTTTACATTCTTTTATAAATGAAGTATTTTATTATTATTCCAATCTTTGGATAATTTAAACATTACTCCTCAATGCTTCAACTAAAATAACATTCTCAATTTTTATAGGAATTAATAACCAAAATGTTAGTGTTTTCTACTAATGTGGTTGCTTTCACTATTTTCCAGCACACATCTATGGTGAATATATATTATTAGATCTACAGGGAAATAATGTCTGACTATGAATATACTTTCTGAATAATATATATTCTCATAAAAATGAATCATGCTATGAGCCTCACAGCCCTGGTGATACAGCAGTTAAAAAACTACGGTTACTGACCAAAAGGTTAGCAGTTCAAATGTGACAGCCACTCGATGGAAATGCTATAGAGTGGTTCTATTCAGTCCTACTGGGTCATTATGAGTTTGAATCAACTCAATGACAATGAGCTTTGGTTTCCGTTTATGATTCTTAGTTTACAGCAAGTTTAACAGTCTTCACAGTCTTAGAAATGATATTATGATGACAAAATGAAATTGTCAAGCAAATGTCAGAAAAGAACCTTCAAAAGCTATTAAAATCAAGCCACTTGCTATAAATGGCTATAATTTTATAATCAAAAACTAAAAACGAAAGGTTGATATAAAATGATTTTGAGATCAGCAACAACAAAAAAATCCTAAAAATGCTCAGGAAAAAAACTAACTTCTAAAATAATAAAAAACAAATCAGAATAAATTGAAAATCCCAATGAAATAACAAAACATGGGACATATCCATCAGAAGAATATTTTCCTAAATATACTAACATGAAGAATTTGTAAACTTGACAAATCAGCCTGCTGGTTAACTGATCTAAACTTGCAAACCAAACCCACTTGCTACTGAGTCTATTCCAACTCATAGCAACACCACAGGACAATGCTTCATTGACCCCTAGTGTTTCCAAGGATTTCAAAATCTTTACAGAAGCAGACTGCCAAATTTTTCTCCCCCTAAGCAGATGGCAGGTTCAAACCTCGGACCTTCCATCAGCAGCAGAGGGCTTACCCAGGGTGTCACCAGGACCCCTTGTTAACTGGCCTAGAGGCAGGAGGTTTGTACAACAAATTCCTAGAAATAAAACTGGTGTGCATTTTTAACTATGACAAACACTGGTGAATTACTGCCTAAAAAATGATACACATCTCCATTCTCATCAAAGCCTAGACAGAACCAAGGGTTTTAATCCTTAGCGATCTAAAAAGTAAATGCAGAATCACTAATACTTTTAATTTGCATTGTTTTTTTGACTGGGGATATACATTTTGTAATGAGAAAAATGCCTTTAAAACTAATAGAAGTATGATGAAACATGAAAAAATAGAAATTTTGAAAGTATATAAAATGCTCTTACATTAGTACCAAAGTGTAAAAACAAGTTCACATATTAATAAGAAATCAAGATAATATGCAAGTAAATGAAAATGTTTACTTTAGAATTTTGGAATTAATAAAAGTTTTACTCCTTCCTTTTCATGATTCTCTCTCTCCAGTGTTGTTGTTACGCTAGTTTTCTGTTAACAAAAAGTTGTAGCACCCTGGGAGTGAAGAACAATCACAGCTTTTTATGACACCAAGGCTTTTATTTCTTCTCAGTGGCCCACCCAGTTTTCAGTTGCCAGCACCAAAGTATTAATCATCATCTTTGACTGAGTATTCTTCTCCATTCTGATAATTAAATCTTATTCTATTTCTCTTAAGAAGTCTCCCCTAAATAGGCACACCAGCTCATGGGCACGGACAAGAAGGCAGGAGGGACAGGAAAGCTGATTAGAGAAGGGAAGAGACTGGACATGTCATCAGATGGGCAACCAATGTCAAAAAACAACATGTGTTTTTAACTGTTTAATGAGAAACTAATTCTCCTCTGCAATCCTAAAGTACAATAAAAGGACGGGGGTGTGGGGAAGAAGTCTCTACTACATAGACCACTCCACTCTTCCCCCACAGCTCTACCTCTGACTCTTTCTTACTGGCTGGCAGCTGTAGCTCCACTAGCAGCTGGAAGTACACTGTCTGTGCAGTTTGGATTCGCCCTGCCCTCATCAGAGATCAGCAAACAGGTAGCACATGAAAGCAGCTTCACCCCTCATCAGAGATCAGCACAGCGAGCACACAAAACAGCTTCATCCCTCAAAAGAGATCAGCCCACCAGGAGCACATGAAAGTAGCTGCAGCCCTCATCCAAGATCAGCTCACAGTGAGCACACAAAAGCAGCTGCAGCCCTCATCCAAGATCAGCACACCAGGAGCTCATGAAAGCAGCTGCAGCCCTCATCCAAGATCAGCACACTGGGAGCACACAAAAGCAGCTGCAGCCCTCATCAGAGATCAGCACACTGGGAGCACACAAAAGCAGCTGCAGCCCTCATCAGAGATCAGCACAGTGGGCACACAAAAGCAATTAAGGCCCTCATAAGAGAT
This sequence comes from Heterohyrax brucei, assembly GCA_028571685.1. Classification (NCBI taxonomy): domain Eukaryota; kingdom Metazoa; phylum Chordata; class Mammalia; order Hyracoidea; family Procaviidae; genus Heterohyrax; species Heterohyrax brucei. The sequence goes on along the minus strand of CM053147.1, from coordinate 13,599,686 downwards.
CAGCACACGGTGAGCACACAAAAGCAGCTACAGGGAACTCCCAGCTGGACCACGTTTCACTCATGCAGTAACCAGCAATACACACTTTCCTCCTACCCCTTCTCCCCTCTTACCCCTCAACCTTCTCCTCTCCTCAACCTCTTTTCTTCCTGCCAGCCTCAGTCTCGTGGCCAGAAGAAAACTCCTTCAGTCCCAGGTCACTTAGATCTTCACCACCCCAACACACACTGGACCACTTCCTGAGTGTCACTGTCTGTAGCTAATGTTACATTTCTCCAGTTCTTCTGGCTTCTTCCCTGCCTCCCACCATGTCCTCCTTGCTCCTCACAAACACATGGCTCTGTGGGCCATCCCTGCTCTTCTTGAAAGGCACCGCTCAACCGGGGAACTGCTACTCCTGCCCATCACACCATAATGCTGAGATCCTCAGAGAATTTTGGAGGGGGGACTTACTTTGATTTGATTTGCAGTGTTTTGCTTTGTCTGTTTTGTTTTCCTTTTCTTTTCATGGTATGAGAGCCCTTTCTGGATGAACCCACTTCCCCAGTCTAACAGTAGTGGTGATGGGATCCTTGGGGCATTTGTTTGTTTGTTTGTTTTATGGCTCTTTACTTCTCAGTTCTTGTCTCTATGCACTTACCTTCTTTTTCTGTTTTCTGCACTCCTGGCACTGTGTGACACTTATACCCCTGCTAGTCAGTCTGTCCTGTGCAGCCAGAAAGACACTTCCCTTGGCTTTTGCAGATGCACTTATGGGACCCTGGGCCCTTTCTTTTTCAATTTTTTTATCCAGTCATATACTTTTCTTTTTACCTTTTTATTTCTTCTTTTTTTCCTTTTTGTTTTTCTGGATTACTCAGATTCTCAGCTCTCCACTCCAACAAGAAGCTACTTTAGCTCTTTTTCTTGTTACTGCTTGTTTGGGCTCCTTTTTTCTCTCCTCTCTTCTCTCTCTCTTCTTCCTCTCTCATCTCCCTCCCCCACCCCCACCTACCTACACTGTGCACTGAACATTACACCACCAAACAGCACAGGCAATGCTTACCAGAACCTGCCCAGTACTGATTCCTGGCCTGCCCTGTTGGCCCTAGTACATGTCACAAGCAACACACCCGAGACCCTCGCCATCTGCTGGAACTGCCCCACTGCACCATACCTGGGCAATGGGCTCCGATCACTGGGCAAGGACATGAAAACTACCATGACCACAGAAAAGAACACAAAGAATGTGCTGCCAGTCTGCTCTGACATAAACAAATAAAACAAAAGAGCCAGGCAAAACACACAGATCTACAATCAATAAACAAAGAAAATACTGACTGTTCCAAAGACAAGAGACAATGTGAAAACTTATTTAAAAAGAAAAAAACATGAGAAGGTTTCAGGAACAGTCCAAAATAAACGAACAGATGACTTTCCAACAGAATAAAAGGCACTACAACCACCTGACATCCCATTCAAATCTCTAATATTCAGAGCTATCCGTAAGGTGAAACATGAAACACACAAAAATGAGAAAAAAAATTTAAAAAATCATGGAAAAACAAGGAAATCTGTAGCAGAATTCAATAAAATAATACAGGTGCCAAATGTCAAAATAAATTTATAACTACAAGTCATACAAAAACAATTAGAAATCCAAAACATAAACAACAAAATTCCAAAAACAGACAATGTCATAAAAAAGCTGAGGTGCAGGTTTGAAATAATGTAAGGCAGAATCAGCAAAACTGAAGACAAATACTGGATACAACCTCTTGAGGAAAAAACTCAGAAAAAAAATGAAGCAACCTTGAGAATTATATGGGATACAATCAAAAGCAAAAATCTGCAAGTGACTAGAGTTTCAGAAAGGGGAGGGGAATGACACAGAGAGGACCACTGAAGAAATGCTAACAGAAAACTTTCCTAATATCATGAAAGATGACAGTCAACATCTTTCAATAAATTCAACAAACCCCATATAGGATACAAACTAAAAGAAAATCACCACAGCATATCACAATCACATTTCCTAAAATCAAAGACAAAAAACTCTGAGAGGAGCTAAAGTAAAACAGAAAGTTATACATAAGACAAACAACTAAGACTAAACTGATTATTCAGCAGAAACCATGTAAGCAAGAAGACAATGGGATGACATATGTAAATCTTGAAAGGATAAAAAAAAACTGCAAAACCCAAAATAATATATCCTCCAAAACTCATGTTCAAATACGATGGTTAAATTAGGAGACTTCCAGATAAACAGAAACTAAAGGAATATATGAAAACTAAATCAAAATTACATCAATTACTAAACCAAATCCTTTGGTCTGAGAAGAAACAACATCAGACCTCAGCCTGAATGTAGGATGCAAGATAGTACCAGCCAGTTACCAATCTATGAAAAGAACTCTCAAGAACTATCAAAACCAAAAGGATTACAACAGGGAACCAGTGAGATTCACAGGTATACGACAACAACATCAGAGCAATAAGAGACTCAATAAACAGTGTAAGTATAGAACTTTCTAATAGAATGGAAAACAAGGTGAAATCAAGTAATAATAGACTGGAAATTTTAAGGTAATCACAAAGAAACTTAATAAACATATTCACCAAAATGAAGGAGGAAAACATGCAGTCTCAATAAAAACAAACGAAATCCACAAGCAAAAGAAAAAGGACTCAGTACAGGCAAGTAAATGGAACAACAATAAAAAGTCAGTACCAAAAATAAAGCACTACAAAATGACAGCAATAAACTCAAATCCATCAATAATTATACTGGATGTAAACAGCCTAACACAGCCACAGAAATGACACAGAATGACAGAACAAATTGAAAAAAAAGAAAAAAGATACATCAATAAGCAAACACTTAAACGCTTATGAAAACACTTCACTAAAAGAGTAAAAAGAGAACCTACACACTAGGGAAATATTCTTGGCTACTACAAATGAGAAAAAAGGTCTTATCTCTAAAATAAACAAAAGCCAACACCTTTGTGATGAAAAGACAAATAACCCAATTAAAAAACGAGGAAAGGAAAAGGACACTCCATCAAAGATGACATTCAAGTATCCAACACACACGAGGAAATAAATGATCACTAGCCATTACAGAAATGCAAATCAAAATCAAAATGAGGTATCGTCTTACCCCAGCATTACTGTTACAAATCAAAAAAAAAAAACAAAAACAAAAACACAGGCAATAACAAATGTTGGAGAGGCCATGGAAAATCAGAACTTTTTTGCTCCACTAGTGGCAATGGAAAATGATATAACCACTTTGGAAAACAAAACACTTCCTTAGAAACCTACAAACACAAATAACATATGACCTAGCAATCCCACTCCAAGGGATATATCCTAGAGAAATAAGTCATTACAGAAACAAACTGTTATGACTTATTTCTCTAGGATACATAAACATAACGTACACTTGCTTTCACTGCAGTGTTGGTCACAACAGCAAAAAGATGTACTCAACCTATATGACCAACAATGGAAGAATGGATAAACTCTGGTACATACACACAATGGAATATTATGCAACAATACAGAACAAAGATGGATCTGTGAGACATCTCATAACATGGAGAAAACTGGAAGATAGTATGCTGAATGAAATAAATCAATAATAAAAGGACAAATACTGTATGAGATCACTACTATAAAAACTCATCAAAAGGTTTACACACAGAAAGGATCTTCGATGATTAAGGGGAGAGCAGAAAACAACTAAATAGACAACAGATCCATGATTAACTCTGAAGGGTAAAACAGCACACAACACAGGTGAAACGAGCACAGCTTGCACAATGCAAGATCATGGAAGCCCACAGACACATTCAAACTCCCAGAAGGCTGACGGCTGTGGGGACCATGATCTAAGGAAACATCTAGTTCATCTGTCATAATATAGTTTATTTTACTTTACTGAGTAGCATGTGGGGTCTTAAAAGCCTGTGAGCGGTCATCTAAGATAGTCCCCTGCTCTTACCTCTTTGGGAGCAAGGAAGAATGAAGGACTCTAACGAAACAAGAGAAAGATTTGTCCAAACGAGCAATGGACCACAGTTACAAGAGCCTCCAGCAGACTAAACCCAGTACAACTAGAGGGTGCCCGGCTGGCACCACTGCCTGCTCTGACAAGGACCAAAATGTAAGGTCCCTGAAACAGCTGTGGAAAAACAGAAAAAAAAAAAATTTAACTCAAAAAGAAGGACCACACATACTGGCCTAACAGACAGGAGAAATCTTGAGAGTATGGCCCCCCAGACACCCATTCAACTCAGTAACGAAGCCATTCATGATGTTTGCCCTTCAGCCAAAGATGAGACAGGTCCATAAAAGAAAAGGAAACTAAAGGGGTACATGAGCCCAGGGGCAAAGACTAGACGACAGAAGGGAACAGGAAAGCTGGTAATAGGGAACCTAAGGTTGACGAAGGGAGAATATTGCTGTAGTGTGGGGTTTTCAACCAGTGTCATAAAACAATATGTGTACTAAATGTTGAAAGAGAAGCTACTTAATTCCATAAATGCTCATCTAAAGTACAAATAAAACATAAAGGAAAAATAAACTGATGTCTCTGTCTTATACCAGTAGAATCAATGCAGACACACTCACCCTGTATCCCATGAAATACCTTTGTGACATTGAATTTTCTTCCCATTTGGTGCCTAGCAATATTCTTGATGTACAATTCCTCATTCAGCCTAGCTTTACCCACAGAATCATTATTTTCTAGGTAGCTGCTGGAAGAGCAACAAAAACACACCACAATATTTCACTTTGGAATAGGACTACTTGGAGGTCCATATGCCACTAAAAAAAGAAAAGAGGCAAGGCCAAGATGGCAGAGTAGACAGATGCATCCCATAATGACTCTAATAACAAAGACCCCAAAGAACAAATGAATCCAGGATATAGAATACCCTAGGAGCCCTGAACATTAAAGGGAAAACTGAGAAACTGGACTGAATAATGGGGAAGGGAGAGTAGCATCAGCAGTACACAGGATTCTACAGACATGATTGTCTGGGAGATATCCAAAGCCACCACACAGTGGGCCAAGAGTGGAGGCTGGCGGGTATCCTCATCAGTAGAAATACGTGCCTGGAGAATCCAGTTATGCCTCTGGAACCAGTGAGAGACAGCACCAAATTGTCAAAGGCTAATTATTCCTGTGTAACTAGCCACTTGTGGATCTGAATCTTTTCTACAAGATGGGCCCATCTCTCTTCTCCCAGTACTCTCTCCTCTGTTTCTGCATGGAGTCTTGTGCTACAGTCTGATGCCATTAACTGAGCCAGAAATGGGACTCCTCAAGCTCACCCTGAGCCATTCTCTGAGACTCAGAGAGGGAACAATGTAACAAACTAGGGGCAGGAGGGGAAACCCTGGCAACATACTGGTTAAGTGCTATGTCTGCTAACCAAAGGTCAGCAGTTTAAAACCACCAGGTGATTCCCGGAAACTCTATGGAGCTGTTTCATTCTGACCTATAGGTTCACAATGAATCAGCATCAATTCAATGGTAGTGGGTTTGGTTGCATTTGGTTTGGTTTGGGGAGGATTCTGCTTTTTCCCCTAAAATAAAAAAATCAGGGCAGAAACTGTTTCTTCAGCTAGATGAAGACACAGGGGATATGTCATCCTCACATACACTGATGGACCACTGTTAGCTACTCTCCTCCACCTTCTTCAGCAGCTGCAGCCAGATACCTGTGCCTATACCAATCACTTGTTCCCATCTATGAAGTATGCAAGAGCCTGGATCACGCATTTGATGACTATCTAAACATCACACTTAAATCCACGTAAAAAAAGTACAATACACACTTCAAAACAAGAAGCTAAAACACAGTAGGCAAATATAAAATAAACACACACAACTGACTGATGGCTCAGAAATAGCAGTCTATATCAAAGCACATAAAGGGGTGGACAATGATCTCTTCAGAAAGTTCCCAAAACAAAGAATCAAATTTTCCAGAGGAAGAGAATTTCCTAGAATTATCAGTAGAATACACAAGGTTAGTACTTAGAACTCTTTAAGAGATGGGGAAGGAGATGAGGCAAAATGCAGCACAGCAGAATAACAAACTGAAAAAGCCACAAGAAACCATACAATAGCAAGAATTATACATTTAGAAAACAGAAGTATAGAATTAGGCAGCTCAATGGAAAGTCACAGGAGCACAAATGAGGCAACAGAAGGCAGAATTAGTGGGACTGAAGATAAAGCACATGACATCAACATATCTGAGGAAAAATCAGACACAAATAATGAAGGAACACTAAGAATTATGTGGAACTCTAATGACAGGAATAATCCATGAATGAATGGAGTACCAGAATAGGCACGGATAACAGAAAATACAGAGAGAATTGTTGAAGATTTCCTTACGGACAACTTTCCTGATATCAATAAGATGAGAAGATACCTATCCTAAGACACTCATTAAACTCCAAACAAGGCAGATCCCAAAATAAAGACACCAAGGCACATTATCAAACTTACAAACTTGCTAAAACTAAAGATTAGGAGACACTTTTAAAATAACCTACAGAAAAATCTGTAAGACTTAGCTGAAACCAGTCAGGTAGAAACTATGCACGCAAGAAGCCAACAGGATGACATACACAAAGCCTTGAAGGAAAATAAATGCCAGCTAATAATTATACATCCCACGATCTCTTGTATATAATGGTAAAATTAGGCAATTTCCAGATAAACAGAAATTTAGAGATTTTAGAAAAACCAAACCAAAATAACAAGAAATTCTAAAGGGAGTCCTTTGATTAGAAAATCAGTAACACAGGTAAAAGCCCAACACCAGAACACCGAAAGAGCAACTGGATATCAACCCAAAGTAGGGAACTCACAAAAATAAATCACAGGCAAAACACTGAAAATAGGGAAACAGTGATGTCTTTATACAAACATTATAATAAAAAAGCACCACCCAAAGAAAAGGTAGTCACAGATCTTATATATGAAGTCAAGGCAACATAAATTAAAAACCAGTCCAAATTTAGAGAAATAAGGATAAAGATTAACATAACCACAAAGGAAATTATCAGACACACACATCAAAATAGAAAAACATGAAGTCTCAGCAAATACAAAACCACAAACACTGGGAAAAAAATTGAAAATACACAAATGAAAAAGACTCAGCACAGAAAATTAAATGGAACAAAGGACTTGTCTACAACACACAATAAAGGACATCAAAATGACAGCACAGACCTCACACCTAACAATAATCACACTGTAAGTAAAGAGAGTAAATAAATGCACCAAAAAAAAAAAAAAAAAAGACAGTGGCAGATTGCATTAAAAAAAAAAAAAAAAAGACTCATCCATATGCTACCTACAGGAGATATACCTTAGATGCAAAGACACTAAACAAATACTCAAAGGATGGCGAAAAAAAATACGTCAAGCTAATAACACTCAAAAAGAGCAGGAGTGGCAATTTTAATCTCTGATAAAACAGACTTGTAAAATCCACCACATTAGATAAGAAGGACATTATATAATGATTAAAGGATCAATTATTACAGAAGCACATAACCACATTAAATAGCTACACACCACAACAACATGACTTCAGAATACATAAAACAAACACTGTCTGCACTGAAAAAGAGTAATACACAACTCCACAAAAATTGTAGGAAACTTACAACACTCTCAGTGAAGGACAGAACGTCTAGAAAACAGCTCAGTAAAGACAAGCAAGATTTAAATGACACAACCAACCAACTTGGCCTCACAGACATACAGAACATTCCACCCAACAGCAGCTAAGCATACTTTCTTTCCCAAGGTACATGTGACATTCTTCCAGAATTGACCACATATTAGGCCACAAAGCAATCCTTTAAAAAGTTCCAAGTACTGAAATATTACAAAGCATCTTTTCAGACCATAAAGCCATAAAAATAGGTATCAATAAGTGAAAAAAAAGGGGGGGGAATCAAACACATGGAAACAGAACACCACCTTATTCAGAAATGACTGGGTTATAGAAGAAATCAAGGATGGAAGAAACAAACTCATAGAATTAAATGAGAATGAACACATATCCTACCAGAATCTATGGGACACAGCAAAAGCAGTACTCAGAGCAATCAGGCAAGATAAAGAAATAAAAGGCACCCAAATTGGTAAGGATGAAGTAAAAGCATCTCTATTTGTGGATATGATCTTATACACAGAAGACCCTAAAGAATCCACAAAGAAATTAATGTAACCAACAAAAGAGTTCACCCAAGTATCAGGAAACAAGATAAACATACACAAGCCCAACATACACAAGCCTATACAGGGAGGGACAGCAGAAAACACAGACAAAATTGCTGAAGAGCTGCTGACAGAAAACTTCCCCGACAGCATGAAAAAAGAGAACATAGCTATTCAAGATGCTTACTGAACTACACAAAAAGTAGATCCCAAAAGACAGCCACCAAGAGATTATTATAATCAAGCTTAATAAAATGAAACATAAGGAGAGACTCTCAAAAGCAGTGAGGCTCAAATAAAAAAAACATAAAAGGGAAGCCTTGTAGGTTATGCTCTTCTTGGCAAAAACCACATTGACAAGAAGACAGTGGGATGAAACATAAAGGCTTGAAAGACAAAAATTTCCAACCAAGAATTATATATCCTGCAAAACTGAAATACAACAGTGAAATCAAGACATTCTCAGATAAACAGAAGCTCAGCAACTTTACAAAAGAAACCAAAATTACAAGAAAAATTCTGAAAGCAGCTCTTCAGTCAAAGAATCAATACTATTAGATCCATAATGAAGGATGCAATGCAAGACATGGCATCCAGAGTCCTACTCAGGAAAGTCAAAAAGCTCAATCAAAGTTAAAACACTAAAAGTATGGAAATACAGATCTTAACATGTAAACTATGACATCACCACACTATAAAGAGGGATATATTATAGTAGTTATAGTCCTTTCAGATAGAGAGGAAGTTAAGGAGATATACAGAAGTTAAAGACTGGTTTAAACTTAGAACATTAAAGGGGGACAAAAGGGTAGCCACAGAGCAAACTAACAATATTATGTATCAAAACAAGAAACATAACATGAGTTTCAACAGAAACAAAACCAACACTGAAAAGGATGAAAAGAAAACTCATAAAGAAAAAGACCCAGAACAGAGCAGTAAGAGGAACAAAGAAAACATCAAAAAGACAAAAATAAGGCACCAAAATGACAGCACTAAATACACAGCAATCAGTAATTACACTGAACGTAAATGGATTGAGTGTTCCAATAAACAAAGTAACAGATTAGATCAAAAAGCACAATCCATCTATATGCTGCTTACAAGAAACACATCTCAGACTCAAAGATATGAACAAACTGAAATCAAAGGATGGAAAAATATATACCAAGCTAACAACATACAAAGAAGAGCAGAAGCAGCAATATGAATCTTAGATAAGATAGATTTTAAAACAAAATCCACCATCATGGACAATGATGGTCATGCTTACTGCTGAAAGGTTCAATACATAAGGAGGATATCACAAAATTAAATATTTACACACCCAATACCAGAGCATTTAAATACATCAAACAAACACTGATATCACTGAAAAATAAGATACACAACTCCACAATAATAGTACAAGACTTCAACACTCTCAGTTATGGACAGATCATCCAGTGAAGACACAGAAGAGTTTATTGTGACAATCAAACAACTAAACCTCATTGACATACACAGAACTTTTCACCCAACAACAGGTAAACCACCTAATGTACATGGAACATTCTCTAGAACAGACTATGTATTAGGCCATAAAGCAAGCCTCAACAACATCCAAACCACTGAATTACTGCAAGGCATCTTGTCAAACCATAAAGCCATCAAAGTTCAAATCAACAGCAGAAAAAACATGGGTAGAAATCTGAATTTATGTAAACTGAACAACACCTTGTTCAAAATTCCATGGGTTACAGAAGAAATCAAGGATGCCATAAATTCATGGAATCAAATGAGAATGAAAACACATTCTACTAGAAGCTACTGGATACAGCTAAAGTAGTACATAGAGGTCAATTTACCACCATAAATTCACACATCCGGAATGAAGAAAAGACCCAAACCAAAGAATTAATCCTACAACTTGAAGAAGTAGAAACAGAACAACAAAAGAACCCCTTGGGCACCAGAAGAAAACAGATAATAAATCTTAGTGCAAAAGTAAACAAATCAGTGAACAGAAAACAAGAATTTAAAATACCAAAATTTCGTTTTTTGAAAATATCAACAAAACTGATAAACCACTGGCTAAATTTACATAAGAAAAACAGGAGAGGAAACAAATAACCTAAATAAGAAATGAGATGGGAGATGTCACTACGGACCTAATCAAAATTTAAAGTATCGTAACAGAATACTACAAAACATTGTACTCTAACAGATTTGAAAACCTAGAGGAAATTTCCAGATTCACATCAGCTACCAAAACTACCACAAGGAGACATAGAACAAATTAATAAGCCTCATCACAAAAGAGACTGAAAAAGTAATCAAAAAGTAATCAAAAAGCTACCAACCAGACAGCTTCACCACAGAATTCTACCAAACTTTTAGACAGGAGTTAATTTCAACATTACTATGGCTATTTCACAACACAGAAAAGGATAGAATATTCCCAAATTCATTCTATGAAACCAGCATAACCCTAATACTAAAGGCCATGGATAGAGTCCACAAAAAAAAAAAATTACAGACCAATGTGACTCATGAACCTAGATGTAAAAATCTTCAACAAAATCCTAGCCAACAGAATTCAACAACATATCAAAAACAATTAATACATCAAGACCAAGCTGGATTTATACCACGGAAGCGGGGCTGGTTCAGTATCAGAAAAACGATTAATCTCATCAACCACATAAACAACACAAAGGATAAGAATCACTGATTTTCTCAACTGATGCGGAAAAGACATCTGACAAAGTCCAATACCCATTCATGTTAAAACTTTCAGCAAAATACAAATACAAGGGAAATTTCTGAATGCTGTAAAGGGCATCTACGCAAAGCCAACCATCTACATCATCCTGAATGGAGAGAGACTGAAAGAATTCTCCCTGAGAACAGGAACTAGACAAGGATGCCCACTGTCACCACTTCTATTCAACACTGTCCTAGAGGTTCTGACCACAACAGACAAGACAATCAATTAAAGGGCATCTTCATCGCTAAAGAAGAAGTAAAAATATCCCTACCTGCAGATGATATGATCTTATACACAGAACCCTCAAGAATCCATAAATAAACTGCTAGGTATCAGGATATAACATTAACATGAATAAATCAGTAGGATTCCTTTACACCAACAAAGAGATCATCAAAGAGGAAATCATCACATCAGTATCACTTACTATAGCCCCCAAGAAGATAAAATACCTAAGAATAAATCTAGCCACAGAAGCAAGAGACCTATACAGAGAAAATCATGGGACCCTTCTACAAGCAACCAAAAGAAACTTACATAAGCAGAGAAACCTACCTTGCTCATGGATAAGAAAACTTAACATTGTGAAAAGGTCTATCCTTCCCAAACTGATCTACATATACAATGCAATCCCAATACAAAGTCCAGCATCATTTTTTAATGAGATAGAAAAACAAATCACCAACTTTGTTTGGAAATGGAAGAAACTTCAGATAAGCACTACTGAAGAAAAGGAATACGGCACGAGGCCTCAAACTACCCGATCTTAGGACCTATCACACTGCCACAGTAGTCAAAACAACCTGGTACTGGCACAAAAAGATATACAGACCAAGGGAACACAGCTGAGAACCCAGAAAGATCACCATCCTCCTACAAACAGTTGATATTCAACAAAGGCCCAAAGGTCGTAACTGGGGTAAAAACAGGCTCTTTAACAAATGGTGCTGGCACAACTGGATATCCATCTGCAAAAAACTGAAACAAGACCCGTATCTCATATCTTACACAAAAACTACGTCAAGATGGGTCAAAGACCTAAATATCAAACCTAAAACGATAAAGATCATGCAAGAAAAAATACAGTTAACAATGGAAGTTCTAATACACAGTGCAAGACTGTGCAGCGTTTCGTTCTGTTGTTCACAGAGTTGCTATGAGTTGGGAGTAGACAGCACCTAACAACAATAATACCACATGGCTTAGAAAAACTATAAAATCTGACCAACAATATATAAACAGAAAATAGATAAATGGCAGCTACTCAAAAGCAAACACTTACGCTCATCCAAAGACTTTATCAAGACAGTTAAAAGACTACCTACAGAATAGGAAATAGTATTTGGCAGCTATGTATCAGATCAACATCTGATTTCCATAATCTACAAGGTATCGCAAAATGTCAACAACAAAAAAGTAAATAACCCAATTAAACAATGGGAAAAGGAGGTGTACGGACACTTCACCAAAGAAGACATCCAGGCAGCCAAAAGACACACACATGCTCACAATTATTAGCAATTAGAGAAATCCAAATCAAAGGTACAAGAGATACAATCTCACCCAAACGAAGATGGCAATAATCCAAAACACACAAAACAACAAAGGCTGGAGAGGCTGGAGAGAGTGTGGAACTCTCTGACACTGCTAGTGGGAATGCAAAATGGTACAACCTCTTAGGAAAGCAATTTGGCACTTTCTTAAAAAGCCAGAAATAGAAATACCATATAATCCAGTAATCCTACTGCTTGGAATATATCCTACAGAAATAAAGGCAGTCACATGAACAGATACATACACACAAATGGGTTTCCAAATTCAACTCAGCATTTCAAAAGGAGTCTGAGGACCATGTTTTCTGGGGACATCAAGACAACTGGCATAACTAGTCCTTAGTTAAACAAGTCTTCTGCACCCCATATCAGTGAGTGGCAACAGGGATCTTAAAACTTAGCAAGCTGCCATCTGAGGAAAGCCAACTGGACTGGTCCTAAACATCCGGAATAGATGAAGACCGAGACTGTCAAAGACATATGGAAAAATGAGCCCATGAGACAAAGGACCCATATGAATGGGAGACTGCATCAGCATGAGACCAGAAGAACCAGATGGTGCCGAACCTCCACCAAAGTCAGCCATCATAGGGGACACAATGTAGAGTCCCTGATGTCACATGAGAAAAAGAGGTGTGTAGTTCAAGAACTCTAAAGACCAGAATTGATTGTTTGACAGCCTGGAGGGTCCCCTGGGAACATGGCCCCTAGATTTGCTGCTACCCCAAACCTGAAACCAGTACTAAAATCAACTCTTCAGTCAAGAATGGACTAAACTAAGGGACACAGTGTGACCATGCGGTGTGTGTACTTTATGGTTCTACATGCTTATAGGAGGCTGTCCACTGGTTTCTTTCTGGATGGGAGAGAAGGTAGAGAGGAGGCGACAGGGTTAACAGGATACTAGAAGAGTGAAAAGGAGGAGTGTGCTGTCACAGGGTGAGGAAAGCAGATACAGCTGCAGATAGGTGGACATGTAAAACTGGCTTGGATTGTACACTTTCACTTAATCATAATAAAATATATATATATTACTAACAATCCACAAACACCAGAAGAGAAAACAGATAACTGGGAGCTCCTAAAAATTAAACATCTATGCTCATCCAAAGACCACCAAAAGAGTGAAAAGACTACCTACAGACTGGGAAAGAATTTGTGGCTACCACAAATCTGACCTGCATCTAATCTCCATAATCTACAAGACATTGCAAAACCTCAAAAAGAAAAAGAGAAATAACCCAATTAAAAACTAGGAAAAAGATATGAACAGGTATGTCACCAATGAAGACACCACGGCACTAACAGATACATGAGGAAATGTTCGCAATTATTAGTTACTAAAGAAATCCAAATCAAACTATATTGTGATACCATCTCATGCCAACAAGGCCAGCATTAATCTAAAAAACACAAAATAATAAATGTTGGAGAGGCTGTGGAGAGACTCGAACTTTACATTGCTGGTAGGAATGTAAAATAGAACAGTTACTTTGGAAATCAACTTGGTGCTTTCCTAAAAGCTAGAAATAGAAATGTCGTATGATCCAGCAATCCCACTTCTTGTAATACATTCTAGAGAAATAAGAGCTGTCATATGAAGAGATACATGCACACCAATGTTTACTGGAGCACTGTCCACAACAGCAAAAAGACCGATCAACCCAGGTGCCTATCAACAGATGAATGGATAAACAAACTATGGTATATTCACAAAACAAAATACTATGCAATGATAAAGAACAATGATCACTTGGGGAAACATCACACAACATGAAGTCACCTGGAAGACGTCATGCTGAGTTAAATCAGACACTTGCAAAAGCAAAATACTGTATGAGCCCACCGTTATAAAGATTCAAGAAAAGGTTGAAGCACAAAAGAAAATAACCTTTGATGGTTACAAGCGTGGGAAGGGAGGGAGAAGGGTATTCATGGACTAGATAGTATCCAGGAACAGGATTAGGTGAAGGGAGTGAAAGCACACAGTAGACAGGTGGTTAGCACAACTGGACCACACCAAAAGCTAAAAGGCTCTCTAAATACAATTCAACATTTTGAAGGACAGAGTAGAGGAACAGGGGTGTGGACCACTGTTTTAAGGACATCTAGGCTAACTGGCATAACTGATTTTTTTTTTTTAAGAAAATGTTCTGCATACCACTTCATTGAGTGGTATCTAGGGTGTTAAAAGCTAGCAAGCAGCCACCTAAGTAGCATCAACTGGTCCCAATCCACCTGGAGCAGAGAAGAAGGAAGATTATCCAATACATGAGGAAAATATGCACCCAGCAGACAGAAGACACCATGTGATCCACGGACTACATCAGCAAGAGACCAGAAAAACTACATGGTGCCTGGCCACCACCAATGATTGCCCTGACAGGGAACACAACATAATGTCCTTGATGTAGTAGGAGAAAGCTATGTAAGCAGAACAAGAACTCTTGATGGCACGTCAGACTGGAGGGTCCCTGAAGGACATAGACCCAAGACTCTGTAAGCCCAGAGCTGAAACCAGTAACAAAGCCAACTCTTCAGACAAAGATTGGACTGCACAATAAGACACAGAGTCATGCTGGCAAACAATGTGCTTCTTGGCTTAAATATATACATAAGGCTGTTGTCTGAGCAGCTTCTGTCCAGACACACAATGAGAGGGTGGACGGGAACAGGAGTTGGTTGAATGCATATGAGAAGTAGGGTGAAGGAAGTGTGTGCTGTCACAAGGAGGGAGTGGGGGGGGAGAGCAGTTACAGTTGCATGGTGGTGTGTACACAGTTTTATACGGCAGACTGATTTGTACTGTAAACTTTACTTAAAGCACAATAAAATATTAAAAAACTCACTGCTGTCTACTCAATTCCAACTCATAGTGACCCTATTATACCAGTTACATAAAAACTAGTGCCTCTTTATAACAAAGAATACTAAATTACGTTTAGAATTATGGAAAATATCAAATGAAATCTCAGACATGGTTAAAGAAATCTAAAGGAAGGAAATAGGAATAACAAGAAAGAAACACAACATCTTTAAAATGCCTATAATAATAAGGAACATGAACCAAAACATACGGATGGGGGAGTCAGAAGGAAAGTTACACAGGGAGAGGTAGGTGGTATTGCAGTACAACTCCAAAACCAAAAAACCACTTCCATGGAATTGATTCTGACTCATAGCGACCCTGTAAGATAGTGAAGAATTACCCTGTGGGGTTCCAAGGCTGTAATCTTCATGGACGCATACTGCCATAAATCTTTCTTCAGCAACGCAACTAGTGGGTTCTGAACACTGATCTTTTGGCTAGCAGACAAGCATTTAATCACTGCACCATGAGGCTTCCTTCCCAGTAAGACTAAAAAATTCACTGCCATCAGATCAGCTCCAACCCACAACAACCCTACAGGACACAGTAGGTCCCATAGAGTTTCCCAGAAGTACCTGGTGGATTCCAAGTGCCAAACTGCTGGTTAGCAGTCGTAGCACTTAACCTCTATGTCAGCAGGGTTTCCCCAGTAAGACTAAGGACTCAAAAACAGGTAAAAGGACATACTCTTTTCAACCACGCATAGAACATCATCAAGATGAACAATATCCTGCACCATAAAACACACATCAACAAACGTCAAAGAACTGAAATCATACATGATATATTCTCTAACTACAATGGAATCGAACACGAGATCACTAAAAGAAAGACAAAAAGTATGGCTCCCAAACACTTGAAAACTTAACAACACACTTCTGAATGGTCCATGGATCTAAGAAAAAGCCTCAAAGAAACAAAAAGTAACATACAAAACAGAATGTAAGTGAAACTACAACACATCAAATTTGTGGAATGCAGCTAAAGCAGTGCTGAAGGGAAATACACAGCACTAAAATGCTTACATATATCAGAAAAGAGGAAAAGTCTCAAGTCAATAATCTTGGCTATATCACCTCAAGACACTAGAAAAACAAGAGCATAATACACCCAAAGCAATCAGAAGAAAGGAATAAAAGAATGAATATCAATAAAATTGAAAGCAGAAAAACAAGAGAGAAAAAGTAATGAAACAAAACTCTGGTTCTTTGTTAAGGAAAAAAGAAACTGAAATTCCAGCAAGACTGACAGATTATAAGAGAAAGGACACCACACAAAATTACTGGGATCAGACGAAATAAGGTGTTATCACTACAAATCCTGCCGCCACTAGAATAAGAGAATACAATTTTAGACACATAAATTCAACAAATGAGAATTCAACAATTCTTCAAAAACTGTAAACTACTAAAACTCAAGACAAAACAGATAATCTGTCATTAGAGAAATGAAATTCATAATTTAACAGTGCCCCAAAAGAAATTTGCTTAGATTGCTTCACCTGAGAATTTTATTTTAATTTTAAAGAATCAATGCTTAGGAACAACAATGGAAGTTTTAATACACAATGATGACAGACTCCAAAATCTGTCAAAGAAACCACAATCAACAGAAGAGAAAATAGATAAATGGGAACTATTACGAATCAAAGAGAATCAAACTTCTGCTCATCCAAAGACTTTATTAACAGAATTAAAAGAACACCCACAGAATGGGAAAAAATATTTGGCAACTCTATGTCAGACCGATGCCTGATCTCCATATACAAAATATCAATAAGAAGAAGATAAACCATCCAATTAAGTGATGTGCAAAGGAGATGGACAGACATTTCACTAAAGAGGAGATCCAGGCAGCCAAAAAACACATGCGGACATGTTCACGATCTTTAGTTATTAAAGAAATTCAAATCAAGACGACAATCAGATACCATCTCACCCCAGTAAGATTGGCCATGATCAAGAAAACACAAAACAACAAATGCTAGAGAGGCTGTGGAGAAAGAGGAACCCTCCTACACTGTTGGTGGGGTTGCAAAATGGTCCAGCCTCTTTGGAAAGCAATCTGGCACTTCCTTAAAAAAATGGATATCAATATACCATTTGACCCAGTAATTCCACTACTTGAAATATATCCTACAGAATCAAGGCCTTTCACACCAACGGACACATGCACGAGAATGTTTAGCAGCACAGTCCACAATAGCAAAAAGATGGAATCAACCCAGATGTTCAACAACAGAAGAATGGATAGGTAAACTATGGTACATATACTCAATGGAGCACTACACAATGATAAAGAGTATCGATGATTCCAGGAAACATCTCCTAACCTGGTTTCAACTGGAAGACATTATGTTGAGTGAAAGTAGTCAGTGACAAAAGGACAAATACTGTATGAGAACTCCAGAATAAGATCTCAAAAACAGACTTGCGTATAGAAGAAAAGACTCTTTGACAGCTGCAAGGGAGGGGAGAGGGGGGAGGAGGGCTTAGTTTAGATAGTTGCTAGAAATCTGGTTGGGAGAAAGCGGTGATAGCACACATTAGAAACAAGAACAACACTAAGTGGACTTCAGCATAACTTGAGAACTCCTTCCATCTTAACCCAGTATTGCAAGGATAGAGTAGCTGAGGCAGGGGGCAGGGGACCATGCTCTTAGGCGAAATCGAGGCCAAATGGCACAACCAGCATTTTGCTACGAGGGCTCTCTGCACCCCACATTGGTGAGTGGCGTCTGGGGTCTTAAAAGCTGCCAAGCTGCCATCGAAGGACACAGCAAATGGTCCCAACTCAGCAGGAACGGATGCTCACTGAGGACCAAAATGACATGGGGTAAAGACAACCCAGAAGACAGAGAGACCCACAAGAGTGGGTGCCTTCATCGACTTGGGACTGGAAGAACCAGATGGTGCCCGGCTACCAACAGTGACAGCCACGATGGAGCTCACTAGATTGAGTCTCACTGGCAACACAAGAATAAAAAGGGGGGCATCCTGAGATCTCCACTAAAAGACCTCAACTGATGGTCCAGCGGTTTCGGAGTTCCCCTGAGAGCATGGCCCCTGCCCCTGATGCTGCTTTTACACATAAATTATAACAAAGGTCCACTCTTTGGACAGGAATGGATTGGACTTGGCAATGCAGAGTGACCATATATTGGTTGCACTTTATGGTTCTATACATCTATAGGATATCATCCTGCTGACCTCTGGCTGGAGGAAGGAGAGTGGGTGGAGAGGAGGGGAAAGGAGGCTGTTGGGAGGATGAGACATGTATGGAGCAGAGAGGAATAGTGTGCCGTCACCAGACAGGGAGAGCAGTGGAAGCTGCATATAGGTGGGCATGTAAATTTATACGGGAATGTACATTTTCCCTCAGTCATGTTAAATAAAAAAAAAAGAATGCTAATTTTACACAATGTGTCCCAGGACACAGAATAGGAGGGAACACTTCCCCTACTCACTTAATGCAGTCAGTAGTATTCTGGTACCCAAACCAGACACAGACAGTATCAAAACAAATAAAAATCCAACTACAGACTAATACTTCTCATGAACAAAAAATCCTATACAAAATACTAGCAAATAAAAGCCAGTAATGTATAGAAGCCCCTAGGGTCGCCATGAGTCGGATCCAACTCGACAGCACTTGGCAATATATAGAAAGAAATTACAAATCGTGACTAAACAAGATTTACTCTCTGGTATGCAAGACAGGTTTAATATTTGCAAATTAATCAACCACACCAAAAGGCTAAAAAAGAATCATTATATAGCCACATCAACTGACACATAAGATTTGACAAAATTTGTGACAAAGGCTCTCAGCTAACTAGGAAGAGAGTTAAAGAATACCTATTAAAACCTACAGATAACATCATACTTAATGGTAAAAGGCTATTTCCCAATAAACTCAAGTATGAGGCAAGGATGTCCACTCTCACCACTCTTAGTCAATGCAGTTTTGGAAGGTTTAACCACACAATAAAAAAAAGAAATAAAAGGCAAACAGACTGGCACAGAAGTAAAACAAAAAACAAAAATCATCGCTTTCGCAGATGACATGACTGCCCACATAGAAAATTTCAAGCTACCTATAAAAAAAATTTCCTAGAACTAATGATTGAATTCAGCAAGGTTGTAAGATCCAAGATTAACATAAAAAAAAAAACAATCACATTTAAAAACACTAATGGGCAAAAACCAAAATTAAAAATACTATTTACAATCACTCCTGAAAAAAAAGGAAATACGAAAGTATAAACCTAACAGAACATGAACAGAATATGTACACTAAATTTCAAAATGCCAACGAACAAAATCAAAGACCTAAACTGAAGAGACATGTCGTGTTCACTGACTGGAAGTTCCAATATACTCCCCAAACTGATCTATAGGTGTGTCGTGGTCAGGTACTGCTGTAACAGAAATACCACTAGTAGATGTCTTTAATAAAGAGAAGTTTACTCTCTCACAGCCAGTCAGGCTACAAGTTCGAACTCAAGGCACTGGCTTCAAGGACAGGCTTTCTGTGTCAGCTCTGGAGGAAGGCCTCTGTGTTATATTGGTCTCTCTTTGGTCTGGGAGCATCTCAGCACAGGAACGTCAAGTCGGAAAGACACACACTGCTCTCAGGGCTGCTTTCTTGATGGTATGAGGTCCCCAACTCTCTGTTTGCTTCCTTTTCCCTTAATTTCTTGCATGATAAAAGGTGGTGTAAGCTATATCCCAGGGAAACTCCCTTTACACTTGATTGCGGAGTGACCTTAGTAAGGTCCTACCCTAATTCTCCCTAACATATACCTCATTAATCACAGGCAGAGACTGAAAACCAACCAAACCCAGTGTTGTCCAGTCAATTCCCATTCAAGGTGATTAGGATTTACCAAATTGCACAATGGAAGACAACCACGTAATACTGGGAATCACTGCTCAGCCAAACTGCTACAAACATCTTCTGCGGGACAATTCAATCCATCACCAGGTGTAACACTATTCCTAGCAAAACCCAAGAGAACAGTTGTTTGTTTGTTTTAATGTTGATAAATCTGTAAGATCACTGAAGAGCTTAAATAACTTTTGAAAAAAATAATTAAACGAAAGGAATCACCATTCCCAGTGTTAAGGCTTACTACATAACAAGAGTACTCCAAACAGTGTGGTACTGGCAGGGGAGACAGACATCAGCGTCAACGAAAAATAGTACAAAATACAGAAAGAGGTTCACACAAATATGCCCAATGAATTTTCCACAAAGATGCACAAGAATTCAATACAGGAATGACAGACTTTTCAACAAACAGTGCTGGGACAACTGGACAACCATGGGATGGTGGGGGCTGACATAAAAATGAACTCAAAATGGATTACATGCCAAAACGTAAAACGGAAACTTTTAGTAGGAAAAAAAATAGTAGAAAATCTTTGGGATCTAGATGAAGAGTTCTTTTTAGACTTGACTTACACAATTCAAAACAGAAGGAACTCATGTACTTTATCAGAATTAAAAACCTCCTGCCCTGTGAATGACCCCACGGAGACGATGACAAGACAAGGTACAGACTGGCAGAAAAGATCTGCAACTCAAGTGCCGTTGAGTCGGATCCGACGGCACTTGGCCTGGCATACAAGTTTTCTAGAATACAAAAAGAACTCTCATAACTCACAAGGGAAAAAAAAAAAGTCCGATTAGAAAACGGGCAAAGGGCATGAAAAGACATCTTCTCTGAGGATCTACGGACAAAGTAAGTATATGAAAAGATGCTGAACATCACAGCCCTTGTCGGCTGTTGTTATCTGGTACTACTGAGCTGGCTCCGACTTGGAGTGACCCTGCGTACAACAGAACACAAACACTGCCCAGCCCTGGGCCAGCCCCACCATCCTGGCGAAGTCCTTCTATATCATCAGTTCTTAGTCACATGCTACCTTCTGAAACGGCTGAATGTCGGCCAGCTCTGTAGGGTACAGTGCCTGTGTATTCTTTCCATCTTCTTTCAATGCTTCCTTTATCATTCAATATTTTTCCTATAGAATGTAATTCAAGGTTTGAATTTTTTCTCCAGTTTTGTCATCGTAAGAAATGTCAAGCATGTTCTTCCCTTTTGATTTTCTAACTCCCAGTATTTGAACATTTTGTTATGATACTTCATTTTGTCTTCCAGAGCTGCCCTTTCAAATTTTCTATTCAGCTCTTTTCCATGGTAATTTTTCTCTTCGCTTTAGCTACTCTGGCTTCAAGAACAAATTTCAGAGTCTCTTCTGACATCCATTTTGGTCTTTTCTTTCTTTCTTGTCTTTTTAATGTCCATCTCAGTTACCTAACGCTGCTGTAACAGAAATGTCATGAGTGGGTGCCTTTAACAAACAGAAATTTCCTTGCAGTAAAGTACGTAAAAGTCCAAATTCAGGGTGTCAGCTCCAGAGAAAGGCACTCTGCCTGTTAGCTGTGGAGGAAGGTTATTCTCATCAATCTTTCCCTAGACTCGGACCTTCTGCGCACAGGACCCCTGGGTCCAAAGGATGTGCTCTGTTCCTAGCACTGGTTTTTCTGTTGGTTATGAGCTTCCCTGTCTCTCACTCATCTCTCTCTTTTATATCCCATAAGATACCAGCTCAAGGCATAATCCGAATTATGAGTCGGCCTCATCAACGCAACTTCCACTCCTTCCCTTTCATTAACATCACAGAGGTAGAATTTACAACACAAAGAAAAATCCTATCAGATAACAAAATAGTGAACAATCACACAATACCAATAATTCTGATCCAGCCAAATTTGTACACACTTTTTGGGGGGGAGGAGGAAACACAATTCAATCCATGACAATGTTTTTTTTTTTTTAATATTCAAATAAGTTATGTTAGTAACAGCCAAAAAACTGAAAACAATACAAATGTCCTTTAAGAGGTAAATGGTTAAACTATGATTCACTGCATCAGGGAATAAAGAAATAAAATAAACCAGTGCCATTGATGCTCAGCAATAAAAAGGTCCAAGTAGATGATACATACAAAAAAGCTGGATTCAGAATTATTCTTAGGCATCAATCTACAACCAGGTGTGCAGAGCCAACAGAAACCAGGCCTGTCCTAAATGCACAGGAGGAACCAAAAAAGGTAACAGGTGTTCTACGATCCAGAAACATGAAAAGTAGCAAAATCTACCAAGGCTGTACTTCCAATGAGCTTCCAAGAATGCAAACTTCAGTGCACTCACTTGCCACCTTCTTTCCCATGATTCCTATTATCTGCTATTAGCTCTATTTCGTTTCACCCTAGATACCTTCCTTTACTAATTGCCCTGGCTTATACCACCTACATTTGCTCAATCTTTTTTTTTTTTTTTTATGCAAGCTATTAGCCCAAACTTTTGTTTTACTTCATGCACACTCTGTGAATGTGATTTTCTAAAATGTGCAATACATAAGCATGTACTGTGAACTTTATGAGTGGGTAACAATAGTAAAAATAAGTTATTAGATAAATAATTATTTTCAAACACCTAATAAAGCCACTTTTATAAGTCCTTTTACGGTAACAACATACCATGGACTACTCTGAA
This sequence comes from Heterohyrax brucei, assembly GCA_028571685.1. Classification (NCBI taxonomy): domain Eukaryota; kingdom Metazoa; phylum Chordata; class Mammalia; order Hyracoidea; family Procaviidae; genus Heterohyrax; species Heterohyrax brucei. The sequence continues at coordinate 13,576,701 of CM053147.1, read as the reverse complement.
ATACATTTTGGAACTCAGAAACCATGATCTCCCTGTAAGTAATCCACAGCTACTCAGTCATTACTTAAAAACAAGCCACAAATTTGAGCTATAAGCCACTTGGTTTCAAACACAGTTCCAAGTTTAACCCTAGAAAGCATTCAATGCATTCAACATAAATCATTTTACCAGCAGATTAAAAAAGGCAATGTAAATAAAACTCTTACGTGAGGGGAAAAAAACAGCAGTAATGGTCCAAGTTCATAAAAGTGTTTGGACGCGTCACAGCAGAATGGACCCGTGGGTGGTTTTTGTTTACTTACTCCTTTGCTGGGTTTCATGTTCAACCAGACAAAATCTCTTTCCTCACATGGAACATTTCAAACCACTTCCTATTTTGACCAGACGTAATTTGCCTTTGGTTTAAATGTTTTAATTATATGTTGACAACAGAAAAATTATAAAATGTACCATTAAGAGTGAAAGTAAATAAAAAAATCAACATTGATACTTTTATTTTAAATTGCTTCTTCAAACTCTCTCAGGTAGTGCAGAGAAAGAGTAAGTCACCCTCATGGGCAGGAGAAGCCCTAGTGACACAGTGGTTATGAGCTAGGCTGCTCATACAAAGGTCTGCAGCTTGGATCCACCAGCCACCCTCAGAAACTCTACAGGGCAGTTTTACCGTGTCCTGTGAGTCAGAATCAACTCAGTGGCAGTGGGTTTGGTTTACAGGGTCACTATTAAGGCAGAACTACTTGACAGTAACAGATTTTATACCCAAAATATTATCAGTTCAACATGTCATCAATATGAGCTTTTTATTCTTTCTTTGTATATTACAGACTCACACTTTGATGTAGATCTTACACTAAAAAACACATCTTGACTCCGACTACCCACATCATAAGGCATTCAACAGCCACACGTGGCCTATGGATACCATAGTGGAAACAGTCCAGGTCTAAGAAATAGGAATCTATCTTCAGGCCAAAAAACTGTGTTATAATTTCAAAGAATCTGAAATCAGGTTAACATGCAGACAATACCATAAGAGTTGATCCCAGTACAATGGCATTCTCTGAGGTGCATGTAATCTTCCAAGCATAAGCAGACAAAGTGGGAACCAGGATAGAGGGGTACCTCCAATAGGATCTTCCAAGCGCTGATATCTATAGCACAAGGCAGACTTCTAAAAATGTATTTAACATTTCAACTTTATAGACCATAGTCCTAGAAAAACCACGAGGGCCTTTAAGGAAAGGGAGCCAAAGGAAAACTGATTAGAGATCATTTGCTTTCAGGGAAAAGAATTTAAAAAGATGAAGGAAATGAACTGTGACATCTTTTTCTGCCAACTAATCTCCAAGGTTTCTGTATATGCAGTGCAGTTTAATGTCTCTAAAAATCATCAGCATTATTAGTTTATGACAAGTACATTCAGAGGACGCCCCCAAAACATCTTTCACATCCCCTACCATTTCACATATGATTTCTTCTTCACGTATTTGTAACAACTGCCCTTTCATTACGATGTACAATATAATGTTGGAAACTTTACTAACAAAAGTAAAACCCACTCACACAAGAGCCATAAGAATGGGTTTCAGATATCTGAAGAGAGAATTTAGTGTATAAAATACTAGTTTAAAAAGGAATTTTTAAATCAGACTGCCTCTGTTACGAAAGGGCCATCTGGTCTTCCACTCAATGCAACCCGCTGGAATACAAACCAATTCAGAATCTCCTCTCCATGTCCTCAGGGACAAAGGTATCCTACCTTTCTATTCAATAAACATAGCAAGAAGAGAGAGGTCATGAACCATCTCTGAGCACTACTGTCACCAAAACAATCATACGCAAAGTCTACATGAGATGTGACTTCAAGACCAAAGTGACTCCATGAAACAAAATAGATTCTAATGAAGTACAATAAGAATATCTTTAATCTTACCAACCCATAAACTATGTTAAATTCTGTGCAGAATCCCATGCCATCTGACTTCTGCTTGCAAAGGACCATTCCAACTCCTACATCAACAGCACTACAGAGGGCAAGGGTAGAAGCAAGGACATCAGCTTGAAAGCAGCTGCAGTGATCTAGCAAGCGGTGATGAGAGAATATAAAGAAATCCAAACAGAGCACTGAGACAAGGCTTTGGGGGAGTTCTCCAGCAATGGTCAAGAGAAGATACCTTTACACTGTGATGAGAAAAGTAAGGGAATACACACTAATGGGAATGATGCAGTAGACAAAAAAACTTGATGATGCACACAGAGTGGGTAAATGCTAGAACACCACAGAATAAACAAGAGACAAGATCTAATGCACAAATTACAGGAGCTGAAATGAGGCAGAAGCACAGACAGTTCATCTGTGTCACAGAGAGACGCCAAGACCTATGGAGAGAGATATCACAGCTACCAAGATACGGTGCAGGTGCTGGTAAGCTGTCTTCTGACTAACTACTTTCTCAAAGAATTAGAAAGCAGGTCCACCAACAGGAACGAAAACAGGGCAGATGGCTGTAAGATTCAGAAGAAAGGCCAAGGAATAAAACAAGTCTTCAAGGAGAAGGGAGACTGAAAAGACGAAGGAAACAGAATGACATCAGATAATACAGTACTAAGAGCTACTCGAGGTTTCTTAGTATGAATTTACAGTGAGAACATTCACCATAGTTGTGTATGTCTGCAGTCACATTCAGCGGCATAACTGCAGGCCTAAAGTATTCAGAAAATTTGATTTAACTAGGACTGAAGTTTCATCAAATTAAGTATGAAAAAGCAAGAAAGGAACAAATGAACTGAGAGTATAAGTGAATAAAGAAATATAATGACTGATCATGGGATGTAAAATCGATAAGAAAGGGAAACAAGAGGACCAAAACAAAACCCAAACTTGCTGTCATCAAGTCAATTCTGACTCCTAACAACCCTAAAGGGCAGAGCAGAACCACGCTATAGAGCTTGAGGGGCACCCGGTGGATTTGCACTGCAGACCTTTTGGTCACCATTCTTAGCACTTAACCGTTACAAGTTGACGCTGACTTCCACGGTTTCCAAAAAAGGGAAAGAAAGGAAAACAAGGGGTCAAGTGATGCTAAACAGGATCAGTGGACTGCATGTGCCGGTGAGGTCCAAGACTGCTGAGTCGGGTACTATTACAGATTAAATAGTATATCCCCAAAAGGTGTGCCAACTTGGCTAGGCCCTGATTCCCAATATTGTGTGACTATTCACCATTTAATGATCTGATGTGATTTTCTTATGTGATGTAAATCCAACCTCTATGATTTTAATGATGCAGGATTAGAGGCAGTTATGTTAACGCAGTAGGACTCTTTTGAGATGTAGAACACAAAATACAGCAGAGATCATAGGGACCCCAAACCACCAAAAAAAGAAGGGCTGGGAGCACAGAAAGTCATTTGGACCCAGGGTCCCTGTGCTGAGATGTTCCTAGACCAGGGAAGACTGATGATAAAAACCTTCCCCCAGAGCCAACAAAGATAAAATACCTTTCTTCTGAATTCAGACTTTTAGCCCCTAAGCCATGAAACAATAAATGTCTCTTTGTTGAAGCCATCCACTTGTGGTACTTCTGTTACAGCAGCACTGGATAACTAAGACAGGTACTACGTAAAGTGAGCTAAAAAGAGAATGTGGTTAGAGAAAACCAAAACCAAACCCACTGCTGTCAAGTTGATGCTGACTCACAGGGACCCTGAAAAACAGAGAAGAACTGCCCCTATTAAATTTCCAAGGAGGGCCTCACAGATTAGGGCCACATGAAACTGAAATCATAAAGGGACTCAAGTTATTTGTGATAACAAAGTATGAAATACGACTATGGGACTGTTGAGACATGTCAAAAGTGAACTGACTGGAGGAGAGAAATTTCAGAACTTGAGAGCTCAACGTATTAGAAAGACCAGATGGTGAATACTGAAATTACTCAGAAATAAAAGAGGTACAGTATTGCTGAGAATAACAGTCAACTGTAAGCTACAATATTCAAAAAAGAGAGAGAGAGAGACAGGAACAGCAAGAACAGCAGGCAGATGTCATCAGACATAAGAGTTTATGGACAAAACATGGCAACAGTCAGGTTTTAGGGAGGACAGGAGGAGAACAGAGGGCATCCACCCCATGGCCAGGCTCAGTGGAACCAAGATCCCTCTGGGTTCCTGCTTCATGGAGGAGAGAAAGGTGAATTGTAGCCTTAAGTCTCTCACCACACTACTTACTCATCCTAATAATGGCGTATAAGAAAAAACGTAAATTTAGCAGTCAACATATAAGACAGCTGCAGGGGAAGACGGAACCAATTCAAGGATACCACCCACTGCCACTGACTTAGGTCCGACTCTCGGCAACCCTAGAGGTCAGAGTAGAACTGCCCCACAGTTTCCAAGGAGCATCCGGAGGATTTGAACTGCCGACCATTTGGTTAAGCGATGCCACGCCACCAGGGCTTCAAGGTCACAGGAAATGAAAATCAACTGTGAAGTCCACTGGATGCACAACAGTAGGGTCTCAAGGACTGGAAAGGACCAAAAGGGAGGAAATGTGCAGAGCCTGGTGGGGATTAAAGCCTAAAACACGAGGGGTACCTAGGAGACGGACAGTGATTGACACAAGAAGGGATAAAGGACATAATGAGGTTAGCCCTGGAGGACTTGAGGCAGCAGTGGTCTTCAGGCTCGGAATGCTTGGGGAGGGGCGTGGGAATGGGGCATATAGAGTTCCCAGTCAGCGGAAAACAAGAGCCTGGGGCAGCATGCTCTTAGTGACTGCAAAAGACCCCCCTGACGCCTGAGGATAACTTGCAAGAACAATGAAAATTTTTATAAGAATACTTTACAACTGTAATGTATTCATACAGCTGTAGAAATGTTTGTTATATAAACTGGTTATAAGAGTACCCAGTATCTAATAAGTACTCAGTGGAAGCCTGCATCAGCTAATCAAAGGTAAAATACAATTACACAGTGAAAACCAGGAGAGCCAGAACTCGACGGAACTGCCTTATTTTTCCAGGTCTCTCAAGTTTTCTGCCTTTCACTGGGTCCAGTCCGTCCTCAGGATCACACACCTTGCAAGAGAAACGCAGAGAGGTGGTCTGTCTTCTCCACTCTGAAATTTTAAGATTATGAAGCACAAACTGCTCCAGTTTTCTCAATTCCTATGAATAATTTCATAATAAAAATTAAATAATACAAAATCTGCTATTATCGTACCTGTTGCCATTTTTACTGTCATTTCCTAGGAAAATGGTCTCTCCCTAACCCGCAATGACCACCTTCCTTACTCCCAGCCTACTTAACATTCCCAACAGCAAGAACAACTCAGTGCCGTCAAGTCGATTCCAACTCATAGCAACCCTACAGGACAGAGCAGAACTGCCCCCACAGAGCTTCCAAGAAGCACCTGGTGGATTTGAACTTCTGACCTTTTGGTCTGCAGACATATCACTTAACCCCTACACCACCAGTTTTCTAGTCTCCTGCAGTTGTTTTTATGGGCAATAATCATCACAGCATCAAGCCACAGGGCCCTTTCTGTTACCTCATTCTCCCTGAACACTATACTGGACGCTATCAACCCCTTCCCTTCTTCTTGAAACTTGCTAAGCTATTCAAAAGTGTTAAGATCTTGGCTATTTCTGTCCCTCTCCCTGACTTCTCTCATAGAAAATTTCTTCCTTTCCTTCCTTTTGCCTCTCCAATTGTTCCTTTCATGTTGTTCTTTTCATCAGGATCAAAATAGACTTGAATACAATGCAAGGAAAGTATACACCTTAAAGCCTACCAGCTTTACTTCTAGGTAACAAAATTCACATCTTGGAGTAGGTCCAGTATGTCAGAAAAGATATTAATAAAAAGCAAGAGATTCAAAGAAAGCACCACTAAGTAGCTGACTGACACAGGTACCCCTTAACCTATCCCCAACTCAATGGCCCAAGGACTCTTTAAAAGGCTTCTAAGCACTCATTGAGTAAACCATGATGCTATTTTATAACTGACTACATGAAATCAGAAAGGAAAGGCAGAGGTTCTTCCATAAAACAATGCTGGAATTATGATGGAGCATTCAGGGAATTTCATCAACTACCATTTCTCTTTCCCATTTCCCATTCTTCCAACACAGAAAAGACATGAGGCAGTCAGATTCAGAGCTAGAGAGATTAAGATACACTAGCTTGCAGAGGGAAACAAGTGTGGTTTGGAAAAGATTTAACTGTGTAGCCTTCCAGGCTAGTCAAGACAGCCTAACCTACAAAAGAAAACCTAAGGTACATACCCAAAGGCAGCAAAGGAGCAGCGTCATCAATCCTTATGCAAAAATGCACAGCAGTCATAAGCCAAACTTGATGTCTTCGCCACTTTATTTTCTGCCTCCCCTCCCTCGACCCGTTTACACAGTGCACTTGTCCTCCAGGCTACCCAAAACCCAAACCAAACCCTTTGCCATCAAGCAGACTTCTGCTCATTGCAACCTTAAGGGGCACAGCAACCTGTCCTACTCCCCAAAAACCAGCTTCCTCCCAACTATTACATGACTAAAAAGCTAAAATAAAATAAAGTACAACTATTAACGATTTGAGATCAGTTTCAAATTCTCAAACTATTTAGGGCAGGGGGCAGGACACCCTTTTTCCCCCTCCTGCTGTGACACTCTTCCACGTGGCTCCAAACCCTCAAGGGATTAAATGAAAAGTTACTGAGAAAAAGACTGGACTGGAAGCTAGGACTGAAGATATCCTCAAATACTAAGGTTCTCCTATAGTGCATTCTTGATACATACTTCCCTCCCACATACATTTGTGGCAATGAGAAAGATGCAGATTCCCTGTTAGGATTCTCCAGTACAAAGGAGAATCATTCAGTGTGAAACTCAAAGTTTATACAGCAGAGTCCTACTTAAAACAAATCCTAAGAAGGCAACAACTTTCTATTCTAGTGACCATATTTGATAGTACACATGACTGGCTAAATAAAGAAGTAAAAATGTCAAAAATAGTTTTGTTATGTTACAAGGATTAAGGAAGTTTCAAGATGGCAAGAAGGTCAATGAATAAAACACATACATTTCCCAATAACGCACTACAGTGCATTACGATTTTTAGTATTTCCCAAAAACAAAGATACAGTCTTCATTATTTGTTAGTAATAGACGGGATATGTGTTTTGTAAAAGAAATTTATGCTTCATCTGCTTCCTGTATGTGTATTCCTACATGATGCATGAAGCTAGGTCCTATGTCTCATAAGAGCAGGTAAAGAAATCACAGGGAAAATTAAAATAAGTTCAATTCAAACTTTTCAGGGCCCCTAGCTTGAGACTGTTTCCAGACTCAACTGTGGTATTTATTGAGAGCCACCTGCTGAATACTTAGAGAGGGAATCCCATGACACCGAAGAAAGCAGGAAAAGAATACAGTAATACATTACTTATCTACTATTTACAAAGCTAGAAGCAACAAATATACTTTTTTCCAGCTTTAAGATAACATGTGAAAATTTCTGCTGCAAAACAAGAAAGCATGCTACACAGAAATACATAGTAGATACAGTAAGTTGGCTTAACGAAGGGTCAACAAGCCAAAACAGGGAATTAAAGAATAACTTCATGGATCATTACAGAACCTAAAAAAGAAAAAAAATCCAATTAAAACAGATACGGCTGGCGTTTAACCAAGCCTGTTTTAATACTACATTTGCAAAACACCATAAATCACAAAACAAGGTGTCATTTCATAATGTCCCTACATTCTTCTTCAGCATGTTGACCCAATGTTGCTACCCCTTACAAACAGGGGGCTAAGAGATGGAATATTTAATAGCTTACCTTCATCAGAACTTTCTGCCATTCCCTGTCCTCTAAGCTCTCCCCTACTTTAAAGGTATTCAGTGGTATGTGCTGGTTATAAACTATGCAAATTTACAAGATGTCTAACACTCCTTCTGAAGGAATACGCATATAGCAAGCAGATGAAGTATAAATTTCTTTTACAAAGCACATATATCCCATCTAGTACCACCAAATAATAGACTACATCTTTATTTTCAGAATCATATTCCCCAGTTAATGAATAACTAAAATTATATGAAAACACTGATAGCTACTTCCTACTGAAATGTCTTAGACTGTTCTTTGAGTAATCACGTATCACTTCCTTTCCAAAAGCTCAGGGTGGCTAACACAACGGCGGTTTACTATCAAAGACAGAGACCACGTTTTCTTACACCTCTATTTGCCAAAACCCTGGTGACATTTTTGGCCATAAGAGACTAAAAAAAGGGGGGAGGGAGATCAATTAGCGACCAAGGCCTGCAGAATTTCTACTTTAACATCTGTTAGAATGATCCCTTATCTCACTAGCCTGGTCTTCAAATTTCTCAAATTCAACAGTCAACTTCAAAATATGGTGCATACTACTGGAAGAACAACCTTCCCCAAAAACACATTCATCATGTCATCTTCTGCCCCCCAAAATGGCTCCTCACTGTTTCACAGACCAAATTCAATTTGACACTGAATACACCTTCCATAACCTAGCTTTACCCTACTTATACAAATTTATCTGACACGATTCCCAGAAATGAGTACTTCATTCCACTGAGATCAGACTGGCTACATCCCTCTCACATCGTGCAGGTCCCCCCGGCCCCTAAGTGTCTGTGCATGCTTCCATCCTCCACATGGAATGTGTGGAATGTTCTCCTTCTGGAGATGCTCTGCCTATACACATGGTATTGACTCTGGATTCAAGTTCCCCTTCCTCCAGACACCTCCTGCTAGACTTTGAATCTGAAGATGCTCCTACAATAACAGACTGGACTCAGACCGTAGTTAACACCTGAAGGACTTCTCTGTATCCCACCTGACACCATGTTAGTCATTATCACAAAGGAGTTCCCACTAAAACAACAACCTCTTAGCGGACACTGTGCTGTGTTCCAACTAGTGGGTTTATAATACAAGCACTTTAAGACTATGAACAAGTTGAAAAACTCTGATTAAAAAGTACTCTTTTCAAATCAAGCTATTTTATGTCAAAAAAAGTTCTAGTACAAAGGAAATAATGTCATGACTAAGATCTACTTCAAACTAACGCAGGGCAAAGAGCGGGAGGAGAATGGAAAAGTAAGGGGGGGATAAATGAATCCAGACTGGCCACGAGTTGACAATCTTTGAAGATGAGTGACAGCTACATGTGATTCACAATACTCTTTTCTACTTTAGTACTTGTTTAAAGTTTTTCACAATGTCTCTAAAAAAAAGACTAATGTCTCTGTTGTTGTTGTCACTGAGTTGCCTCACGGCAATCCCACAAGTGCAGAGTCAAAGTGCTGCACAGGATTTTCAGAGCTGTGATCTTCCAGAAGCAGACAGCCAGCTCTGCCTTCTAAGGCACCTCTGGGTGGGCTCAAACGCCCATCTTTGGGCTTGTTAGCCAGTGCTTAACTGCACCACCCAGGGAATCCTTAACTTCACTGTAAATGGCAAACCCAAGACACACTATGACACTGTCTCTATCCTTTCAAATACCTATGTCTCTATAGAATAAAGCACAATTTTCTGGAAATGTTTAGATTGACAAGGTAAATGCATCACCCTAATTATCTAATATCTTAAAAAAAATTGAGCTAAAAGAAAAATCTCACCAAAACAGGATTTCCACTTGATGCCTGAATAGAGAATGAATAGGTCTTAAATAATGAAAAAAAAAATAGCACCTCCTCTTTAGTCCCAGGACTGAAAAACATGCTTCAGAAATTTCAGATATTTGGCACAAGAACAACATATCTGTTTGTTGCTGCTAAGGATGGCTCTGTCCCTTTGATATGTCACTGAACAGCCACTTTCTAAAATTCAATCACTATTTTCCCTACAACATCATTCACTAATTTCCTTCAAGAACAGCAATACAATACCCATTATTTTTAAATACAGGCATTTCATTCTTTAATTACACTTGTCCACTTACTTTGACTTTCTCTCCCCTTCCCCAGACTGGTTTCAGATACGCACACAAGCCAGTCTGATTAATTTTTTTTGCCCTTCTGCCCCATATTTTGTTTAAATATTCAAGAGGTGAGATCTGTTACATACCAAAAAAAAAAAAAGGCTTCTGAACAGATGTCTCACACACACAAATAGCATGGTTTCTCCTAATAACATCACATCATCTGCCCATCACAATTAAAGTTTAAAACAGGCTGACCTCCTGTATAACAACAGTCTAATAATAATGAAGTGATCCTCACAAATAATCTCCTTACAAACAACACAAACTCATTCAAGATGTCTGGTAGTTGCACAATCTTTAATTCAGTTACCTTACAAGTAAAAGTAATCAACTTCTCCATTCTGATATCAAAAAAGCTCTATCTTACGAAAGCTAATTCAAGGGGCCGAAATAGTGTCAAAACTGACTTCTCTGTAAAACAGTTTCTGATTAACAAAAAGTTTGTATTTACAAAAAAAAAAAAAAGACAAACCTACTGCTGTGAAGTCAGTTCCAACTCAGTGATGTGACAGGACAAAGTAAAGCTACCCCCCCCACAAGGTTTCCAAGACTACGAATCTTCACGGAAGGTGCCACATCTTTCTGCTGCACGGCAACTGGTGGGTTCAAGTCACAGATCTCTCAGTTAGCAGCCAAGTGCTCTAACCACTGCACCACAGGGCTTCTTGGTAGTCACCACACAACCTTTTCTAATAGAGAAGGACACATAATAATGAGATTAAAAAACATTCTGAAAAAAATTACTTTAGAAAATTGCTAAATGATTGATTAAAACAATGTCATGAAGACCTCTCCATCACAAAAAGAGTGAATGTTATTTCTGTAATCTGTGTATCTTCAATTTTTATCCTATAATCTTTAAAACATCAGGAATATTGCCATATTTTACAACAATGGGCATTTACAGATTTTCCCTAATCATCTCTAAGGTACCGTACAATTTATAATCTCAGAATGTGTTAACAAATTTTATCTAATAATGCTATTCCAGTGGGATGAAAACCATTTACAAGTTCCATTTAGATTTAACAAATCCTTTGAGAAAAGTATGTACTACATTCTATTACAGTGTTTCTAGAACAGCAAAAAATCTCTATAACCCATTTCCCTACTACTTTTCCTCAGAAACAACTGAGCTGAATCTTTTAACTTCTTTCACAAAAACTTAAGACAGTGCTATACTTACTGACAGAAGCAGAGGCTTAAGTTTTCACAAATCAAAACTTCCTATCTAGCTTGAATGGTCTACACAATTGATAACAGTGAGTTTGAACAGATTCAATCCATTGTTATTTGCAATCATGTAAACAATACACTAACATAAAAACCATAACTTCATTTTAAAACCAGGAACAAGGAGAGAAGACAAACATCAAAAATCAAACTGTGCCAACACCAAGAAGATATTTTTTCACTCTCTTTGAGATATGTAAAATCATTTTTAAAGCAAAACTTTCCTAATGCAAGTTTACCCTTAAGCAATGCTGTCTTTCTTTTACACAGTAACAAGCACTGCTTGTTATCACTGACCCTCCTCCTATTCAGGCTGAAGCTGAAGGACTCTGCAATCCTAGTTTCCCACATCTTGACATTTCATTCTAACTGTCCCATCCTAATAAAACCAAAGATTTGTTTATGCAATTTTCTAAAAACAAATTTTATAATAAGCCAACTTTAAGCCATGCATGTTAAAAAAAATGCACATCAGGAATAACCTACTCATCTTAAGAATTCTATTAAACCTGAGAAAAAGAATTGCAAATTTAAAAAAAAATCCACCTATGAAGTTGCAATGTCTACAATGTTAAACTTGAAAACTTAACCTGTACATAAATATTTTAGAAATCTTTGCTTTCTAGTTCCTATCAAAATGTCAAAGAACTTGAGATGTACTCTTTAGACATCCTGAAGACCCTACTGAAAATCCACTTCAATTGGAGAGGGCTTAAAGCTAAGAATTTGATGACTCCCAGCAAGACGTATGGGAGGAAGAAAATTACTCGGTGAAATATTTAGTGAGGCAAAATAGCTTTTACAAAAGAAAAGATGTATTAAAACAACTGACCCCTCTGCCAAACAAACAGTTCTCTCCTAGGACACACTGCTTACAATTTGGCCAAGTATGTCTGCCAAGAATTTCTAAACCTGTGCGTGTTCGGCTTGTTCAAAGTAGAAAGCTTCTGCTAGTGCATTACAAGAAAAAAAGAAGCATAGTTTTTACTTAGAGTTAAAACTCAATTGTATTAAATGTTCCCAGTGATAAACTGTGCATACTATTAAAAAAAAAAATTCAAGTTATAATGTAAGGTTTCCTACATAAACTGTTTCCTCTTCTCAAACGAGCAGGGATTTATTTAGCATCCCTAAACTGGGGTTTAAGTAGCTGAAAGGAAAAATGAAGTTTTATGAACAGTTTTTCTAACCTTAATTTGCATTTGGTCAAACAGACCATGTATCACTATCGAGTAAATATAAATGCCAAATGTATTCCTCAGGTTTAGATGAAATTTGCAAACATTACAACAATCCAGGAATGTGCAAAAGTGCCTAAGGACAACTGTAGGTATTTGCTTTTATACTTAGGGAATCCTTACTACTGCAAGTAAAAGACACTGCTGCAAGAGATTACTACTATGAGCTCAAACATTTTTACACATATCTTAAGAACACAACGTCTTGTTAACAATTAAACTTGAGATGTGTATGCCTGACCTATGTAATCCCGATTGTCTTTCTATTGAGTATTTATTTTAGAGTAGTCTGGTTATAGCAAAGGCTCATTCTTCCTATTATGCCATTAAGTCAGGACATCACAAGTTTTGCTTCTGACAAAGCAAACATTGTAAGACACCTCTTGCTTCTAGTTTTCCGCTTTTTAAAATGTCAGTGAGAGCCACCAAATGCATGTATGCACAGCTATGTCATCTCTTTTCCTCGCCCCCTTCTTTGCTACGAAAAAGATATGAGGAATTTAGGTATACAAATGCAATGCTGAATTTTCCTTTTGTATACATACCTAATGTTCTTGCAAGGGAAGACAATTTATTCAGACAACTACCAAGGGAAGACAGTTCATTCGGACAACTACCAATCTAGACGTGTTAACAGTGAGAGACTTCTCAATCCCAAAAGGACTAAGTAAATATAGTATCAGCTGGAGAGAAAATTTCCACTCAAACCAAAAATAAAATGTCATCAAGTAAGAGGAGCACCAATATAAAACTCAACCACCACTTCTTAGCACAGATGGGATCTGTAAGCCCTGTGTAACCCACCTAATGTAAAAAATCACTTATATTTGCTTGTGGAGTTCACAGATGCCTCTTGTGTGTGCACCAGGTTCATCTTATTTTGAAATGCCGAGGCAAGTATTCACTGGTATAATCAGAGCTCACATTATGTGGCCTGAGGAGAGGCACTTCGGAAGAACCCTTGGTGCATGGGGAAACCGGTCCAAATGGAATAAAAGGAAAAAAGCCAAGTCCCAACAGAGTGAGTAATTCACAGACACATCGCTGAGAGCAAAGGAAACGCTCCCCTCCTTGAGTAGCCTGAATAAACGATCTCCACTGAGAACGTGTCCTAGCAGCCTACCTCATTTATTCACTTCTCAACTTCCTTGACTTTTCTGGGGCCAACACTGGGCATCCCTTTTTCTGGAACTGTGTGTTGGAAGAATCGGTACAGGAAGGAGGGAAGGGACAGGCAATTTCCCAGGAAGCTGAGACACAGGTGGGTGAGAACGGGCAGCAGCCGAATCCAGACGCCGAAGAGGCAGCCTGAAGATGACAGACGTGGTCACAGGACAGACTGCAAAGCGCGGCGAGCTCCGGGGTGGCCGCCACTCCGGGGGCCGGGGGCCAGCAGAAGTGGGGGACAAAGGCTAACTCTGGGAGCAGCAGCACCCGAGGAGCAGGGCGAGCGGGCAAGGGGCAGCCGGCTCCCCGAGCGCAGCAACGCGGCTCGGAGTGGAGCGATGGCTCCGGTCTCGGGAACCGGGGGGCGGAGGGGGAGGACGTCAGAGCGGGGAACCGGGGCTGGGGAACCGGAGTCCCCAGACCCGGGAACCCTGCCCCAACAAGCGTGAACGGGGCGAGAGCCGGAGACGAGGAGCCACCGCGGCTCCCAGCGGAGGAAATTTCCTACGGGAAGCCGGGCTCGCAGCCGCCGCTTCGCCCGCCCCGCTCCCTGCTCCTGGCGGTAGCTGGTGTGGCGTAGAGGGGAGAGGGAGGAAGAGGAGGAGGAAGACCAAGCCGGAGGCGAGTGAGGATGGGGCGGGGGGGTGGGGAGGGCGGGTGCGGCCTGCACAGTCCCGGCGAAGCCTCCGCTCTCTCGTAATGGGTCAGCCCGGGTTTCCCCTAAGCCCAGCCCCGCAGAACTCACCCGCCTGCCGTGCCTCGCTTTTCCCGTAGCCGACTCCACGCGCCGCCGCGTCCTCACCAGAGACCACTGAACGCGGGTCGGGGAAAAAACTCTTCAGAACAGGGCCTGATTGCTTCAGCGAGTCCGACCTTTACGGCTGAGAGAGAGCCTCTCTGCTTTCGGTGGGTTCCACAGCCAGACGGGCCACCATCTTACATTAGGGTAAGACTCCTCCGGCCTGCCGTGCGCAGGCGCACGCCGATCCGACCGGGCGGGGCGGGGGAGGGGCGGAGGGGCGGTGGGCGTCCGAGTAGGAGGTGGCAGCCGTCGCTCCCGCAGCACGCTGGGAGTTGTAGTTCTCGGAGGGCTGCCGCCCAGCGGCACGCCGGGAATTGTAGTTCTCGCTGCAAGGGCGGCCGGGGTCGCCTGGATCACGTGGCTGTGGGGCTGTTGCTGCCTTTCTTCGTGTTTTGCTCCTGGTCGGCCCATGTGTGCTTATCTGCTGTCATTCGGCCGGGAGTTTCCGTTGGTGGTTCCGTGTCCTTGGTGTTTGCGGAAGGGTCGGATGCCAGAACTCCGGGGGGGGGGTTAACAATTTGGGGGCACCGAGGGCGCCCCTACTCGGCCCCTCCCGTACAGGCATAAAAAAGGGGCGGGGCGGGGCGGGCTGGCCCGGCTTGGAGGAGGAGCGGGCGATTTGATCTTAGGGAAGCGTTTGGTGGCGATTTGGCTTCCGTGTACGCCAAGTAGACGTTAGCTTGTACTCTAGTCATTCATAGTGCTTATTTAGTGCGAACGTATTCTTTGGCAGTAACCGCCCTTGATCCCGTCCTCGCCCTAAATCTCCAAGGCAGCAGTACCCTAAATTGTCCTGTTAGAGAAGAGAACTGAAGACCCATGCAACTACAAAAACCTGTGCTCCTAAGGCTCTAAATTTGAAAACAGTATATGGACTAAGGTCCAAATTATTGCTAGCCTGGTATCTTCGCCTACACTACTATCAGTACAGTTCACAAACTCCGCACACATCCTCAAACAACAAAACAATACTGCAGCCGTCCCTGGGAGCGCCAAGGAATCACCCATCACGAAAATCAGTGTACTGGTGGTCCTTCCCACCTGCCTCCTGGAACTGTGGTGGAAGTAGCGCTCCAAGCAGCGGTTCGTGCTTATTGGGTGTGTTCTTCACCTGTTTGTGCTACAAATAAGTCTTTCAACAACTCCTGTGCCCAGCAGCGCCCTAGGCGTTGGGGTTAGAACGGTAAACAGACAAAACTCACTATCCCCATTCTAGCGTGTGTTTTGGAGTGATGGACAGGCGACCGCAGGCAATCACCTTAAATATATATATGATAACAATGTATATATTAGCTAATAAGGACATAATTGAAAGCAAGGGGAGTAGGGAAAGATTTTTTTTTTTTTTTTGTCTCTGAACCTAATCTCCTAATAAGAAGCACTCATTTCATTTCTTTTGAGTGCAGCTTCTCTCTGTTTCAATTTCTTCACTCCAGCCCAGGCAATTACATGATGAGAAATTAACAGATATAATAAACTCACATTTACCATAAATTTGAAATGATATTGTCATTACAGAATTTCCCAGCAAGGAAACTTGGGAACTCGTTTGGATTCTCTTTGCAGCTAAATGCCTAAACCTTCAGCCTAGGTGCCATGTATGTTTTAGTGTGTGTTTATTTTCCTTGTAAACGCAGCCAATTTAATAGTGAAATAAAGGAAAAAACAAAGAGCACAATAAAAAGAATCCTTTCCATTACTAAAGATTAGGATCATAGCAATAAAAATGATAATGGATCATATCACTAATCTAGTGATTGGCAACCTTGTCATACACAGTAGCCTTTTTTAATAATGAATGTTTTCATAATGTCCCCTATATAATTCTAAAATTAAACTTATAACCTACTTATGTAAGTGCTTTTATTTGTTTTTTTAAAAAAGGCAGTACAAAAAAATGTTTTGCGAGTTGCTGTCAAGTTAGCTCTGACTCTTGATGACTACCCCTGTGCAACAGAGCAAGATGCTGCTGAGTCCTGTGTCATCTTCATGATCAGTGGTATATTGGGGCCCATTGTTGGTTATGGCCACTGTGTATTTGGAGTGCCTTCCAACCCAGCAGGCTCATCTTCTAGCATTACATCGAATAATCCTCGGTCGTGATACACTAGATTTTTATTGGCTAAGTTTCTAGAAGTAGATCACCAGGCCTTTCTTACTCATCTGCCTTGGTCTAGAAGCTCCACTGAAACAGTTTCCCCATGGGTGACTCGGCTGGTGACATACCTTCCAGTGTCACAGCAGCAACACGCAAGCCACTACAATACAACAAACGGACAGATGGGTCGTGGACAAAAAAATTAATATAAAATGATTTGTATTTCAGTTTATAAATGTGCAGGCATGACTAAGCTAGAAATATGATCAAGTCATCACTTGCTTGCACTTGTACATAAAATCCCCATGAATGTGGCAGCTGCAAATACCAACTGACAGAGATGTAGTATTTTGGCTACCTGGGGTGGATAACACGAATCTTTCTTCAGTTCACGGCAGGTGCATTATAGTATGTATTCACTATTTATTAGAACCACGATTAAAAAAATACAAAAAAGAATTTTCGTGCCAATGTGTAAAATAAGATCAGATTTTAGGTTCAATAACAAGAGGTAGTTCTACTCTGACCTGTAGGGTCTCTAGGAGTCGGACAATACTTGACAGCAGTGGTTTGTTTGTTTGTTTGTTATTATAAAATATTTTTCACTTATGGTGGAACATTTAAAATCATGAGGAACTCAAAACAGTTCATCATTCTGAGACCAACAACAAAAAATCCGTTGCTAGCAAGTCAATTCCAACTCATAGTGACCGTAAAGGACAGAGGAGAACTGCCCTGTAGGGTTCCCAAGGCTGTAAATCTACACAGAGCAGAAAAGCTGGTGGATTTGAACTGCTGACCTTTTGGCTAGCAGCGAGGCTCTTAACCAACAGGCTACCCCACCTGCCACTCTTCTCAGCAGATGTAGCCAGGAGTGCCTCCCATGAGCGTCCGACACTAGGGGGCGCTATCACATCTATTGAGAATCATGCACTGATGCGGCCCTGAGAGTTAGAAGTGGACATTTCCTAGGTCACTAAACAGTGACAGAGCTGCTACTGCGTCCTGCTGGAGTCCTTTTTACTACACTTGTATTACTAATCCCTCACATCTATCTATGTAGATATGTGCATATATAATCTCATGCCAAGCCAAAGCCAAGTGCCGTCGAGTCGGATCCTCTCATACAGACTTGTCTATATCATGTTTAATTCTCGTGCAACTTTAAATACTGATTAACAATCAATTCTATTAGCTTGCTTCATGATTCCTCAGTAGAAGATGTACCATCTATTCATTTAAATGCTTCTGTCTCTTCTGTCTCAGGCACTGTGCTCTGTGGTGAGCAGCCAATCAAACACTACCCCTGCATGCACAGAGCAGGCGCCTAGGACAGGAGGCAAGAGCAAATAACTAGTTAAGATGGAATCAACTCCACCACGTGGTGACCCCGTGTATGTCAGAGTAGAACTGCACTCCATAGGGTCTTTAGTGGCTGGTTGTTTTTCTGAAAGTAGATTGTCAGGCCTTTCTTCTCAGGTGCCTGTGAACACTCAAGAACCCTCCCACCCCTGATGTTTTATCCAAGCATGTTAACCATTTGCGCCACTCAGGAACTCTAAGACTGAATTATTATACTGTTATTGTTGTGCTCATTCGGGCTGATTCCAGATAGCAATGCCGTAGGACAGAACAGAACTGTCCACAGGTGTACTCTTTAGGAAGCAGATTACCACATTTTTCTCCTTCAGAGCAGCTGGTGGAAATGCTGACTCTTTATTTAGCAGCCAAGCCCTTGAAGCTCAGGGCCAAAGCCCAAAAAGCCAAAGCCACTGCCGTCAAGTTTATTGCAACTCATAGAGACCCTATAGGTTAGAGTAGAACGGCCTCTTTTATTGCGACTGATAAAGGTCCTATAGGTCAGAGTAGAATGGTCCCATATAGTTTCCAAGGAGCACCTGGCAGATTTGAATTGCTGACCTTCTGATTAGCTGCTACAGCACTTAACCACTACACCACCAGCGTTTTGTGCTGGGGATAAGAGGTGGAAAAACCCTTACCGGAAGGCTGGTGTGGACTAGCGGTCAAGGGGAAAAGAGGAATTTAAAAACAGGCAAGAGCCAGATCATCTGAGGCTTTAAGACCACAGTGGAAACGACAAGTGTTATTTCACATGAAAAGGAAAGACTCTGAAGGGGACAGGCACGATCTGACTGACATGTTAAAAAGATCATGCTACTGAATATCCATCAGTGGGAAAAGCATTCATTTAATTTTGGTACTTCCCTTCTATGGACCATAACATGCTACTTCTAAAAGGGTGTTCCTAAAGGATAAAGCACTCAGTTCCTAACCCAAAGGTGGGCAGTCTGAGTCAATTCAGAAGGACCTTGAAAGGAAGGTCTGGTGATCTACTTCTGAAATTAGCCCTTGAAAGCCCTATTAAAATAGTTCTACTCTGACATACACAGGGCTTACCATGAGCGGCCTCAACTCTGTGGTAACTGTTAACTGGTGATTTTAAAGAGAACTGTATATTGACCTCCAAGAGTGTTCATGTTACATTATGAGGTGAAGAATAAGTAACGAAAATGTATACTGTGTTGAATATGACAGAATCCAATTTTTAGAAATGAGAAGGAACCATTTGAAAAATATGTGTGAATGTCCTGAAGCAGATGAAAATGAAGAACATCAAAGAAAAGAGGAAAATATGAGCCCAGGAGACAGAAGAGTTCCTATGATTAGGAGATGATGTCAGCATGAGACCAGAGGAATTGATGGTGCCCGGCCAACGCAAAGACTGCCATGACAGGGTCACTGATGAAGCGTGGGAAAAAGGGGAGAGCAGATCTAGAACTCTATTAAACCAGGCTTGATGGTCTGACAAACTGGAGGGCCCCCTGAGAGCATGGTCCCTGGACTTGCTGCTGGCCCAGAGCTGAAACCAGTACTGAAGCCAACTCTTTAGACAAAGATTGGACAGGACTGTGGGACCTAGAGTGATACAGGTGATGTGTGCTCTTCTTGGCTTAATACATATATGAGGCTGTCTGGTTCCTCTCTGGAGGGGAAAGGAGAGGAAAGAAAGGAGAGGACAGGTGTTTGGATACTGGAAGTATAGACTGGAAAGGAAATGTGTGCTGTCATAGAGTGAGGAGAGCAGATAAAGTTACATTGAGACAGGTGCTTGGGGCTTTATATGGCAGACTGATGGGGACTGTAAGCTTTCCCTTGATCACAACAAAAATAAAATTTAAAAAAAGTCCTGAAATCACAGGCAAAATAAAAAATCTATGTGTGGATGCATTTCTGCATGGTACAGAGCAAAGAATAGAAGGGTACACACATGCACATCAAATATTTAGTGGGTGGTTGGCTACCTTGCAAGACTGTCACTGGAAAGGAGCAGAAGGAGAATATAATCTTTTTTTTATAAATTGCTTCATTGGTTTGTCATCATGTACAGAAATTACTTCTACACATTTACAAAATACATCACTCTCATTGCTACGTGGAGAACGGATTGTAGGAAGACAAGAAAGAAAAGGGAACAATTAAGTAAGAGTATATTTCAGTCATTCCAGTGTGGCCTGGACTGTGGTGGCAGTGAGGATAGAGAGGAGGTGAGTGTGTTTAAGACATATTTTGAAACTGAAACAATAGGATTTGGTGAGAGACTGGGTGTGGAGGAGTTCTCATGAATGACTCTCAGATTTTCGGACTGAAATGGCCTTAGAAATGGTGATACCTTTAGTAAAAGAGGAGAATGGTCAGTGTTGAAGCAGCATCTATGGAGAGTAGGGGAACAACTTGACCAAAAAATAGAGGTTTGGAGAAAAAATAAGGGCTGCACACTTGAGACAGGTGAACTTAAAAGTTGTGGCTATTGTATTTTTCTCTGTGATGTTCATCTGCTTATGTTCCACCGTGGAGGCAGTGTGCAGCTGGGTGCATTTAGGCTGGAGAAGGACAGTGAATGCAGGAGAATAGGAAAGGGCAGCCAGCATAATGGGTTGTTTCCCTTTTTCCAACCTTTAGAATAATCAACATGCTGATACTTTAAACAAATGAAATTTTCAAGTGATAGTCTGGGGATATAGTCTCAAATGTAGACTCTTCGGGCTAAAGAAAATGATCAGTTTTATGATCTTTGTAGTAGTCAGATGGCTCAAATATTCATCAGTATCAACACCACACAACACTGCCTTATTTGGGTGGTGTTTTCACCCAAAGCCCATTGTCATTGAGTTTTATTGTTCTTGTTGATGTCACCAAATTTCACTCATTGAGTGAATATGGGACTGCTAAATGTTGGTTATGAGGTAGTGAGCGCCCTCAAGGATGTCAGAGTTTAACGTGGAAGACAGAATGCAAGTAAACAAACAAAAAAATATTAAGAACTCAGATCTTGATGAAGAATCAGGATGGAGAAAGAGCAGAGTGACAAGGAGAACTATCAGGAGAGGATTGACTTTACATTGGAAAGTCTCTCTGAAAACTTGACTTCATTTCAGATTGAAAGGACTCAAAGTCATGGCCTATTGGAAGAATGGGCTGTGCCAGTTCCTGATGCAGGAAACAGTTGAATGTGTTCCAGAAACTGAAGGTTAGCTGGGGAAGTTGGGACTGAGTGCAACATCAGAGCAGCAGGGGATGAACTTAGAGAAGAAGGCAGAATCCAGATGATGCAGCACTTTCCATGGCATTGGGATGTTATCCTTGGGAGAAGAGACCCTAGAAAGGTGTGAAAAAGAGGAGTGACATGACTCGATTCGTCTTTTCCAAAGATCGTGGTGGTTACTACTTGGAGAATGGATCAGAGGTGGGTGAAGGAGGAGAGAGACCACTTACTAAGCTACTGCAGAAGGCAGCCTACAGATGATAAGTGGTTTGAACTAGGGCAGGGCTGGGACTAGAGCAAAGAGATAGAGGTGTTGGCCTTGGACACCAAATCTGCAGAGTGCCAAAAAACTCATGCATTAAGGTGAGTAATATTTTAATACATTTTTCAGAATCAAAACTAACACAAGAAATCAGTTACATGCAAAATATTAAAATTTTAAATTAAGACAGGATCCAACCCTGTATTTATACAACTGAGTCTACTTGTCCCACATCTGATCCTCGTTCCAGGGAAATTTTAGTTGCAAAAACACACAGCCAGCTCAGAGAATGTAGTCTGCGTATTTGATTTTTTTAAGTGATTCATCAGAGAGAAGCTACAATAACCCATTAACAAATACCCTGTTGTTATTATTAGATGCCATTGAGTTGTTCCTGACTCAGCAGACCTATGTGTAACAGAAGGAAACACTGCCCACTGCTGGGCCGTCATCACATGCTTTCTATTAGCCTCTGTGTCCCTTCATCTTCTTGAGGGCTTTCTTTTTTTGCTGACCCTGTGCTTTACGAAGCATGATGTCTTTTTCCAGGACCTGGTCCCTCCTGATAGCATGTCTAAGGACCAGTTCCTGGAAAAAGACATCATGCTCGGTAAAGCACAGGGTCAGCAAAGAGAGGAAGGCCCTCGGGGAGACGGAGGGATGGAGTGGCTGCATTGAGGGGTTCAAGTATAGCAAGGATGTGAGAAGAGCCCAGGCCTGGGCAGTGATGCTGGAAGCTGTGCCACTGGTATTCAAATGCCTGCAGGGCCACCGTGGCGGACAGGTTTCAGCTGAGCTTCCAGACTAAGACAGACTAGGAAGAAGGACCTGGCAGCATACTTCTGAGAAGAATTAGCCAGTGAAAACCCTGTGAATAGCTCTGAACATTGTCAGATGTGGTGTTGGAAAATATGTTCCCCACCCCCCTGCCAGATTACAAGGCACTCAAAAAATGACTGGGCAAGAGCTGCCTCCTCAAAGTAGAGTCAACCTTAATGATGTGGATGGAGGAAAGCTTTCAGGACCTTCATTTGCTGATATGGCACAACTGAAAATGAGAAGAAACAGCTGTAAGCATCCATTAATCAGCAGAATGTGGAATATATACAAAGTATGAATCTAGGAAAACTGAGGATTGTCAAAAATGAAATGGAACACTAAACACCAATATCCTAGGCATTACTGAGCTAAAGTGTACCTGTACTGGTCATTTTGGATTGGACAATCATGTCATTTACCGTGCTAGGAGAAGACGAATGGTGCCGCATTCACAGTCAGAGAGAACCTTGCAAGATCTGTCCTGAAGTACAGTGCTGTCAGTGATAATATCCATAGTCCTACAAGGAAGGCTAGTTAATACGACTATTATTCCAATGTACACGCCAAACACTTTGGTCGAAGATGAAGAAACTGAAGATTTTCACCAATCTCTGTAGTCAAATTGATTGAACATGCAATCGGGATGCATTGATAATTACCAGTGATTGGAATGCAAAAGTAGGAAACAAAGAAGAAGGACTAATTAAAAAAAATATGACCTGAATGATAGAAATGATACTGGAGATGGCATGGTAGAATTTTGCAACACCAATGAGTTCTTCATTGCAAGTACTTTTTTCACCAACATAAATGGCAACAATTCCTGAATAAACAGGGATTAAATCAACTACACCTGTGAAAAGAGATGAGGGAAAAGCTCAATATCATCAGTCAGAAGAAGATCAAGTGATGACTTCACAGACCATCAACTGCTCACATGCAAGTTCAAAGAGAAACTGAAGAGAATTAGAATTCCATGAGAGTCCAAGTATAACTTTGGGTATATCCCACCTGAGTGGGAATAGATTTAATGCATTGAACACTAATGACCAAAGACCAGATGAACTACAGCATGACATCAAAGACATCATCCATGAAGACAGCAAGAGGTCATTGAAAAGAGAAGAAAGAGAAAAGGACCAAATTGGATATCAGAAGAGACACTGAAACTTGATCTTGAACGTCGAGTAGCTAAAGCAAAAGGAAGAAATGATGAAATAAAAGAACTGAACAGAAGATTTCAAAGGGCAACTCAAGAAGACAAAGTATTGTGATGACATGTGCAAAGAGCTGGCAATAGAAAAGCAAAACGAAGAACATATTCTGCATTTCTGAAGCTGAATGAACTAAAGAAAAAATTCAAGCCTCCATTTGCAATAGTAAAGTATTCTACACAGAAAACATTAAGCAACTCAGGAAGCGTCAAAAGAAGATGGAAGGAATACACAGAGTCATTACACCAGAAAGAACCAGTTAACATTCAAGCATTTCAAGAGGTAGCTTATCAACAGAAATCAATGGTAGTGAAGGAAGAAGTCAAAGCTGTATTAATGGCGTTTGCAAAAAACAAGGCTCCAGGAACTGATGGAATATTGACTGAGATGTTCCAACAAACGGATGCAGCCCTGGAAGTGCTCACTCATCTATACCAAGAAATTTGGGTGACACTACCTGGCCAACAGACTGAAAGAGATTCATATTTATGCCTATTCCCAGGAAAGATGATCCAACCAACTGTGGAAATTATTGAACAATATCTTTAATATCACACGCAAGTAAAATTTTGCTCAAGATCACGCAAAAGCAAATATAACAGTATACTGACAGAGAACTGCCAGAAATTCAAGCCAGATTGAAAAGGGCATGGGGAACCAGGGATGTCATTGCTGATGTCAGATGGATCTTAGCTGAAAGCAGGGGATACCAGAAAGATGTTTACCTCTGTTTCATTGCCTATGCAAGAGCATTCAACTGTGTGGGTCATAACAAAGCACAGACAACACGTCGGGAATGGGAATTCTAGATTTCCCATTACTCCCATTAATTGTGATCATAAAGAATCTGCACATGGATCAAGATGCAGTCATGTAAACAAAATAAGGGGGACACTGCGTGGTGTAAAGTCAGGAAAGGTATGTGTCAGGGTTGTATCCTTTCACCATACCTTTTCAATCTGTATGCTGAGTAAATAATCCAAGAAGTTGGACTAAATGAAGAAGAATGAAGCATCAGGCTTAGAGGAAGACTCATTAAGAACCTGTGTTGCACAGATGAGATTTGTAACACTTGCTGATGAAGAGCAAAGACCACAGCCTTCGGTATGGATTATATCTCAACATCAAGAAAACAAAAATCCTCACAACTAGACCAGTAGCAACGTCATAGGTGGAAAAAGGACTGAGGTTCTCAAGGATTTCATCTTACTTGGTTCCCCACTCAACACCCATGGAAGCAGCAGTCAAGAACTCAAAAGGTGCATCACACTGGGCAAATCTGCTGCAAAAGACCTCTTTAAAGTGTTGAAAAGTAAAGCTGTCACCTTGAAGACTCGGGTGTGCCTGACCCAGGCCATGGCACTTTCAATCGCATCATATGCTTGTGAAGGCTGGACAATGAATAAAGAAGACAGAATAAGAAATGAAGCCTTTGAATTGTAGTGTTAGAGGAGAGTATTGAATGTATCATGGACTGTCAAAAGAACAAACAGATCTGTCCTGGAAGAAATACAGCTGAGTGCTCCTTGGAAGCAAGGATGGCTGGATTGCATCTTATATATTTTGGACGTGTTGTCAGGAAGAATCCATCCATCCCTGGAGAAGGACATCATGCCTGGTAGAAGGTCAGCAAAAATGAAGAAGACCCTCAAGGAGATGGATTGACATGGTGGCTGCAACAATGGATATAAACATAAAAACAATTGTGGGCATGGCACAGGGCCGGGCAGTGTCTGGTTTTGTTGTTTGTAGGGTCATTGTGAGTCGGAACCAACTTGATGGTGCCTAACAAGTCTCATCGTCCTTGCTTCTAGTGAGTATGCTAGCGGTACTTATTCCAAGACAGATTGTTTGTTCTTCTGGCAGTCCGTGGTATGTTAGTATTCTCCAACACCATAGATTTAAAGAATCAATTCTTCTTTGATCTTTCTCTTTCATTGTACAGCTTTCCCATGTATACAAGACAATTGAGAATGTCATGGTTGAAGTCAGGTGCACATTAGTACTCAGAGTGACATCTTTGCTTTTTAAAGCTTTAAAAGGCCTTTTACAGCAGATTTGCCCAGTGCAACAAGCCACTTGATTTCTCGACTGCTGCTTCTATCGACATTGATTATGGGTCCAAGTTAAAATGAAATCCTAAACAACTTCAAGCTTTTCTCTGTTTATCATGCTATTGTTTATTGATCCAGGTACGAGGGCTTTTTTCTTTTCGCTGAGATGTAATCCATACTGGTCTGTAGTCTTTGATCTTTATCAGTGTCATGGATTGAATTGTGTGCCCCCAAAAACATGTGTAGTAACTTGGCTAGGCCAGGATTCCCTGATTCTGTGATTGCCCTCCGTTTCGTGTTTTTCTGATGCAGTAAATTCTAATTTCTGCCTGTTACTCCTTGGAAACTCTATGGGGCAGTTCTACTCTGACCTCTAGGGTCACTGTGAGTAGGACAGGACTCAGTGGGTTTGTTCTTTGTTTTTGTTTTTTTGTTAAATCCTAATCTCTGCCTGTGAGTAATAGATAGGATAATTATGTTAAAAGAGGATTAGGGACTGCAATACCCTTGCTAAAGGAGTTTCCCTGGAGTGAGGCTTGTACCACCTTTTATCCTTTTATCCTGAGGGAGGTAAAAAAGAGAAGCAAGCAGAGAATTGGGAACTTCACACCATCAAGAAAGCAGCACTGGGAGAAGAGCCTGTGCTTCAGACTTGAGGTTCCTGCACCAAGATGCTCCCTGACCAAAGACTGATAACAACACAAGGATTTTCCTCCAAGTCTGACAGAGGGAATGCCTTTCCCTGGAGTGGACACCCTGAATTTAGACTTGTAGCCTACCAGTGTGTGTAAGAATAAACTTTCCTTTCTTAAAGCCATCTACTTTGTGGTATTTCTATTAGAGTGGCACTAGGTGACTAGAACAATCAGTAAGTGTTTTAAGCCCTCTTTCAGCAGGCAAGGTTGTGTTATCTGCATATTATAGCTTGTTGATGAGTGTTCCACCAATCCTGATGCCACATTCTTCTTCATGTAGTCCAGCTTCTTGGATGATGCGCTCAGTGTACAAACTGAATAGGTGTGGTAAAAGGCTGTAACCCTGATTGATGCCAACATTTCCTGACTTTAAACCACGCAATACCGCCGGTTCTGTTTGAACAACTGCCTCTTGAGCTATATACAGGTTCCTTGTGCGTACAATCAAATGTTCTGGAATTCCCATTCTTTGCATGGTCAATAAAATAGAAGCAAACATCTTTTCCCGTGTCTGACATCAGCAATGATTTCCTTCATTGCACATGCTCTTCTGAATCCAGTTGAATTTGTGGCAGTTCCCTGATAACATAGTACTACAACCATTTTTTAATTGCCTTCAGCAAAATTTTACTTGAATGTGATATTAATGATAATGTTCAATCATTTCTGTATTCAGTTGGATCACCTTTCTTTGGAAGGGTTACAAATATGGATCTCTTCCAGTCAGTTGGCCAGGTAGCTGTCTTCCAAATTTCTTGGTATAGGTGAGTGAGCACCTTTAGCATGGTGTCTGTTTACTGAAACATCTCAGTTGGTATTCCACCAATTCCTGGGCCCTTGTTTTTCGCCAGTGCCTACACTGTGACTTAGACCTCTTCCTTCAGTGCCATCATATGCTACCTCGTGAAATGACTGAATGCCAATCAGCTCTTTTGCTATAGTGACTGTGTATTCCTTCCATCTTATTTTGAAGCTTCCCAAGTCATTCATTATTTTGCCCACAGAATCCTTTAAAATTGCACCTTGATTTGGGAGAGGTTATGGAGAGACTGGGTCACCTATACACTGCTGGTGAGAATGTAAAATGGTACAACCACTTTACAAATTGATGTGGACTTTTTTAAAAAGCTAAAAATATAATCCATATAATCCAGCAGTCCCACTCCTTGGAATATATCCTAGACAAATAAGAGCTGTCACATGAATGACACGTCACACTGATGTTCATTGTGGCAGTGTTCACAATAGCGAAAAGATACAAGCAGCCTAGTTGTCCACTACAGAATAAATGAACAAAAAAATCATGGTATAGTCACACAACAGAATACTACACAATGGTAACAATGATGAATCCTTGAAACATCTCATAACATTGATAAATCTGGAAGGCATTATGTTGTGTGAAATTAGTTGCAAAAGGACAGGTATCACGTGAGATCGCTATTATAAGAATTCAAGAAAAGTTTTAAGCGGAAGAAAACAATCTTTGATTCCTATGAGGGTAGGGAAAGACAGAGATGGTTATTGACTAACTAGACAGTAGATAAGAATTATCTTAGGTGAAAGGAAGAACCTCACACAACACAGGGGAAGTCAGCACAAGTAGAGTAATCCAAAAGCTAAGAAAAACCAAACCCACTACTGTCAAGTTGATTTCAATCGGTAGCAACCCTGTAACTTTCCTGAATACAACTAAATACTTCAAGGAACAGAGTAGCAGGGGCAAGGGTCTGGGAACCATGGTTTCAGGGCACACTTAGGTCATTTGACTTAATGAAGTTTATTAAGAAAGTGTTCTACATCCCACTTTGGTGAGTGGCATCTGGAGTTTTAAAAGCCGGTAAGTGGCCATCTAAGATGCAGCAATTCATCCCAACCCAAATGAAGCAAAGAAGAATGAGAGGATGAAAGAGACAGAAGGGGCCATATAACCTAGAGACTCCATCAGCCTGAGACCAGAAGAACTAGATGGTTTCCAGCTACCACCAATGAGCACCCTGACAGGGAACACAACAGAGAGTTCCTGATGGAGCAGGAAAAATGTAGGGTGCAGAACTCAAACTCTAGTAAAAAGGCTGAATGCAATGGTCTAATTGAGACTGTAGGGACCTCAGAAGACATGACATCTTGATTATGTGTTAGTCCAAAACTAAAACCATTCCTGAAGCCAACTCTTCAGACAAAGATTAGACCAGTCCATAGGACATAAAATGATGCTCGTGAAGAGTGTACTTCTTAGCTCAAGTAGATGCATGAGACTAAATGGGCAGTTCCAATCCAAAGGTGAACTGAGAAGGCAGAAAGGGACAGGAGCTGGTCAAATGGACACGGGAAATACAAACTGGAAAGGAGGAGTATGTTCTCACATTATAGGAAAAACAACTAGAGTCATGTAATGAAGTGTGTATAAACTTTTCAACGAGAAACTAACTTGAATGTAAACTTTCACTTAAAGCACAGTAAAAAATAAAATAGAAATTACAGCTCAAGGCTTGAAATATTTCTTCAGTTTGTTCAGCTTGAGAAATGCTAAACATGTTCTGTCTATTTTGGCTTTCTAATTCTAGATCTTTGCGCATTTCATTGTAATACTTCATCTTCTCAAGGAGCCATGATAGTGCAGAGGTTAAGAATTATGCATACTAACCAAAAGATCAAAAATATGAATCCACCAGCCACTCCTTGGAAATCCTATGGGGGCAGTTCTGCTCTGTCTCATGGGGTTGCTGTGAGTGGCAACCCACTGGACAGCAATAGGTTTGTTTTATTTGTTATATTCTCAAGCCATCTTTTGAAATCTTCTGTTCAGCTCTTTTACTTCAATTCTTTCATTATCTTTAGCTACTCAGTATTTAAGAGCACATTTCAGATTCTCTTCTGACATCCATTTTGGTTTTTTTCATTCTTTCCTGTCTTTTTGCTTTCTTTATGAACAATGTCCTTGATGCTGTTCCACAACTGGATGATCTTTGGTCATTAGTGTCCAACACCTCAACTCTAGAGACAGCCTCCAAATTCAGGTAGGATATACTTAAGGTCATATTGGCTCTAGGAGATTTGTTTCAGTTTTCCTCAGCTTCAACTTGAACTTGCATATAAGCAATTAATGGTGTATTTCATGATTGACCCCCGGACTTGTTCTGACTGATGACATTGTCCTTTTCCATTGTCTCTTTCCATAGATGCAGTTGACTTAATTCCTTTTTCCCACCTGGTGAGGTCCACTTGTACAGTCAGCTTTTATGTTGTTACAAAAGGTATTTGTAATGAAGAAGTTGTTGGTCTTTCAAAATCCTATCTTATGATCTCTCATGTCATTTCTATCACCAAAGGTGCATTTTCCAATTATTAATCCTTCTTCTTTGTTTCCAACTGTAACATTACATTCAATTTTAGATTACAGAAATTGGTACAAGTCTTCAGTTTCCTCATCTTTTGCATCAGTGGTTGGTATGTAAATTTGTATGATACCGTAGTCACTTGTCTTCCTTGTAAGCATATGGACATCGTTCTGTCACTAGTAGCACTGTAGTTCAGCAGATCTTAAATGCTGTTTTTGGCAATAAGTACAATGCCATTCTTCTTCAAGTTGTCATTTCCAACATAGAAGACCATATTATTGTTCAGTCCATGATGGCCAATCCCAGTCCATTTCAGCTTCCTAATGCCTGAGATATTAATGTTTATGTGTTCCATCCATTTCTGATGACTTCCAATGTTTCAAGATCCATACTTCATACATTTCACATTCTGATTATTAATGGCTATTTGCAGGTGTTTCTTATCATTTTGAGCTGTGCAATATCAGCAAATGAAGGCTCCCAAAACTCTCCTCTGTTCATGTCATTAAGACTGCCTCTATCTTGAGGAAGCAGCTCTTCCTCAGTCATATTTTGAGCATTTCCTAACCTGAGGGGTTCGTGTTCCAGTACTATATGAGACAGTATTCAGAAATAGACCATCAGGTTCTTCTTCCTGGCCTTATTCTGCAAGCTTTGCTGAAACGTGTCCACCAAGGATGATCCTGCTGGTATTTGAAATACTAGTGGGAAAACTTCTGGTATCACAGTAAGATGAAAGCCATCACAGTATGACAAATTGACAGGTGCAAGGTGGAGACAGTTGAGTCCTCTCTAGGCACACACACACACACACATACACACGCATGAATGGACACATGCACATGCACATAGTATACTAAGAGATTTGTTCAAGAATTTTTATGATAGCATTAGCTTTAACAGAAAAACTGCTGGAAACAACCCAAATACCAATCAATAGTAGAATGGATAAATAAATTGCAGTGATCTAATAAAATGTAATACTAGACAACAAAGCAATGAATTACAGCTGTACATGTCAATGAGTGAATTTCAAAAACAAATACAGGGCAAAGGAAGGACGTCACAGATGAATACATTAATAGTATAATATGTTTTATATAAAATTCAAAAATAGGCAGAACTAAATAATATTGCCTATTGACACATATGTAGAGTTAAAATTACTAAGAAAAGCAAGGAAATGGTTCACAGAAAACTCAGGATATCACTAGTCCTATAGAGAGAAACAAGGACGTGATCAGGGAGGAATACCTAGATGTCTTCTAAGAATTCTAAGAAACTGATTCTGGCCTGTTTCTTAATCTAAGTGGTAGACACACATGTTCACATAACTGTTATTTTTAAGAGGTACGAATGTATTTTGTACTGTCCTTTATATATGTCTCATGAGTCAGATCTGACTAGACGGCACTTGGCTGGCTTTATACATGTGGTATATTTCACAATGAAAACAGTTACATTATGCAGAAGTGTATTCATGTAAACATTGAATTAGCAGGGAAGTGTCTCCTGTGGTTCAGATGATGGAATCACGGAAGTGGTATTTTTGACAGTGCCCTGGCCAGTCAGTGAACCACAGTCACCATTCAGGGAGACTAAGCATCACCCATTAGCCCTCTTCTGTCCTCTTGACCTCTTGGTTCAGAGGTAAGTAAGGGATCCAAGCTAGTCCAATCAGAGTGGCTCCTGAGATTCAGGTGGGAGCCACCAGGAAGAAATGTTCTCATTCCCACTGATGTGGAGTCCAGGAGGATGAACACTCAAGAACTTTCAGCATCCATCTTCGTGCCACACAGAACCCAACAGTAAAGGCCACACAGAAGACAGCAAGTCTCAGAGATACAGCAAGACCTGATGACATTGTTTGAGTCCCTTAACTGATCCCTGGACTTTATATTATTTATATGAACTACAAAATTCTTCTCTTTCACTCAAGCTATCTTGAGTTAAATTTTCTATTACTTGCAACTGAGAAGTCTGTGTGATATTGACATGTTCTGCATTCCACTGATGCCTGTGCCCATTATCATCAGTCCAGAGAGTTCACTGCAGCTGCCAATGGTACAGCCATTTCCGAGTTCTCCAACTCAAGCTCTGTGTCAGGCTCATTTCTATGACATATGGGGTTGCCTGCGGGCTGGAACAATCTGAAAGTGTGTGAGTGTTCATGCATGGGGCGACTGTCCAACAACAGGGCTTAGGTATTGATGCATAAATAGCCAGGATTTCTGTCCTCTCATGGGACAGTTCTAATCATTCTGTACATGGTACCTCAGACGGTACCAGCAAGAGTGAGTTCCAGCTGCCTACTGCAGTAAACTGGTCATTAAGCTGAGTCAGATCTGACTCGATGGCACTTGGCTTGGCTTATACTCCTTTATTCTCTCTCACCTGTTTTACTTTCCACACACTTCCTGGGACCCTGTCCCTTAGAACTACTAGCTTCATCCAAGTTCTTACCTCAGCATCTGCTTTTGAAGGCATCCAGTCCAGTACATCAAGTCCACACTCGTATAAACACACAAAAAGCTCATTGCCGTCAAGTCAATTCCAAATCATAGTGACCCTACAGAAAGGATAGAACTGCCCCATAGAGTTTCCAAGAAACATCTGGTGGATTTGAACTGCCAGTCTTCTGGTTAACAGCTGCAGCACTTAGCCACTCACCACTGGCATTTCCCACAGTCGTGTAAGCCACCCCAGACAAGACAGAGCAGCTCCCTACCCTCATCAGCTCCCTCATACTGCTTTGCCATAGATCCTCTCTTCCTCACCCCAACCTTGTCATTATTGTTTAACTTTTCATAAATTTCCACATAAAATATAGACTTGACAAAAATATTTTCCTTCTCATTGATTTTATTGCCTAGCCATTAAAAATAATGTATTATTCATGAACGAAACTGTTCACTGTGTCCGAGAAGGATCTCAAGGAGAATAACATTTATATTCATCAAGGGGATTCTTATGAGTCTAAGCACCACTTGGAGACTGAGGGGCAGCCACCAAAAGTCTACCTGGAATCTCCTGAGAAAGACAAATCACCAGGAAAGGACATGGCATACCAGATCATAGCAAATCTTTAGTCATTGGAGGGGCTGGAGATGAGGCTGAGTCAGCTTTGTTACTCAGATCTGTGTCCCAGCCAGCCCCTTTTATAGTCTCATGTTTGAGTCACACAGTCCCCTAAGTGCAGGTGTGTGGAGTGGGGATAGGAGGCAACGTGAACCGTGATTCAACAATGGGAGAGCATTTCACTAAAGCACACAGTGTCGTAACTTCATGACTCACAGATAATGCTTCCCTGGGATGCAAGGAGCTTTGGCATCTTGAAAACACCAATGTGTCTGCCATGGTAATGCAGAGAGAGGGGGGAGGTGGCAACCAGGGCAAGAGAACAATGATGCCCATCAGAGCTGTGGTGCCCTGCTCCGTGTGGCTTGGCAGACAGTAGTCCTTAGCAACAACTATTGCTTGCATGAAGAAGTAGAAGTGGAACCCGGTGATTAAGCACTTGGACTTCAGAGACAGACAGTCTCATCCCATCTACATGAGGGTCCTCCAAATAAGGCATGTGTCAACTGATGGTGACGGTCCAGATTTAACAGTGTTTTCATTCATTCAGGAAACCCTGGTGGTACAGTGGTTAAGTGCTACATCTGGTAACCAAAAGATCGGCAGTTCAAATCCACCAGATGCTCCTTGGAAACTCTATGGAGCATTTCTACTCTGCCCCATAGGGTTGCTATGAGTCAGAATCGACTTGATGGCAGTTTGTTTCGATTTGGGGTTTTCATTCATTTAACAAACACTTGTTGAACACCTCCAGAGCACCAGACACCATTTAGGTTATAACAGAGAGCAAAGCAAATGAGTTCCTTTGGTACATGAAACTACTGTCTCCTCTCCATAGGGCATGGTGCAAGGACTTCAGTCCCTTTGTGCTAATGTCGTCAAGAATCACTCCCCAGTCTGCTCGTGGTGACTTACCTCTTCCAAGGTATAGGCCCTTTGTCTCCTGTCCATCAAACTCCCTACAGACCGCTGGATTTGAAATCTGCATCTTTGCCAGGGATGCTCTCTCCAGTTTCCTCCTGACCATCCGCCCCTCCCGACTCCTGCACATCAGTGTCCATTTGCTGAGTAGAGGAGCGTTCAGACACTCACCTTCTGACAGGGCTGAGCACCTCATCAAGAAGAAAGGCCAGTTATCCAGCCCCCAGAGACCAGCACAGAGTTAATTGCCTTGGCCTTGCTTTTCACTTCTCTGGCTTCCCATACAGAGACCACGTCTGTAGCCCAGTGTTAGTGATTGTCCTATCTAAGATCTCAGTTTTGGGGAGCTCAGCCCCTGTTCTTATTCTGTCTAAAGCTGGTCCCAGCTGAGGGGCAGAGCATACACAGTCCACTGGCTTTCCCTCTTGTTACCTGTGTCAGTTTGGGGCTCTTGACTACAAGGAACAGAAATGGACCCTGGCTGATAGAAGCAGAAGATAAATTTATAAGAATGATGTTGGGTGACTCACAGAACTGGCTGGAAAGTGAAGAAATGGACTTAGAAAACAGGCAGGAAACAGGGGGCTGGAGCAGCTGGAGCAGTCTGGTTAGGAGGACGAACAAGACCGGCCCCCCACCCAGACCTAAGGTCACTGCTGCATCTGTCTGTTGCATGCTAACACCAGTGTCATCTTATGAGGTCTGACAATTAAGTCCTGGACCTGAATTGTTCTGAGTGCTACATGCCTCATTGCTGAATAGCACTATGGTCACCTCTGAAGAACTCCCCTTGGGAAGCCATGCACTGATGCCAGTGCCTAGTCCACCCTTCAGAGCAATTTGGAACTCCTTCTGGAATGGCTGTTGCACACAGTGGCGTGGTGACAAGTTCACAAAC
Organism: Heterohyrax brucei; assembly: GCA_028571685.1. NCBI lineage: Eukaryota > Metazoa > Chordata > Mammalia > Hyracoidea > Procaviidae > Heterohyrax > Heterohyrax brucei. Next base: position 13,542,300 of record CM053147.1, on the reverse strand, counting down.
TTAATTACCTAGTTTGTCTGTGAGGGAGTTTTAGCTGGTAAATAAGTGTACTGGAACACCCACCCCCCATTCACCTGATCTGGCCCTCAGTGGATTTTTTTCTTTACCCAGTGATAAAGGAAACATTGGAAGAAAGACATTTTGATGGCATTCAGGACATTACGGGTAATACGATGACAGCTCTGATGGCCATTCCAGAAAAAGAGTTCCAAAATTGCTTTGAAGAGATGGCATTGGTGCATATCTTCCCAAGGGGAGTACTTTGAAGGTGACTGTAGTTATATTCAGCAACGAGGTATTGTCTTGAACTGTGTACCCCCCAAAATGTCTGTATCCATGTGGCTGGGCCAAGATTCCCAAAATTTTATGATTGTCTTCCATTTTGTAATTTTCCTATGCTGTATGTTAGGCGATTAGGGTGGGACTGTAAATCCTGTCATAAGATCACCTCCCTGCTCCACTGTAAAGGGAATTTCCCTGGAGTAGGGCTTACACCGCCTTTTATCCTTTCATCCTACAAGAGAAAAAGGAAAGGGGAGTAAGTGAAGTTGGGGTCTTCATACCATCAAGAAAACAGCACCAGGGGTAGAGCTCATGTTTCAGACCCGAGGTTCCTACACCAGGATGCTCCCTGAACAAAGACTAAGGCAACACAAAGACTTTCCTCCAGAGCTGACAAGGGAGCAACTGTCCTCCCCCACTCTCCCCTACTCCTCCCCCCCAGCAGACACCTTGAATTCAGATTTGTTAAAGCCATCCCCCTTGTGATATCTGTGTTAGGTCAACACTATCTGACTAAAACTGGTGTGTAACACTTTGTCTAGGGTGAGTTCATGAACTTCATTGTCAGTCCTCCTGTAACTCACTCTAAGTCCTAGAAAGAGCATCTAATGGCCCAGCCTAGGTCGCATGCCGGTGCCTCCACTGCCCAGAAACACAGGGGACTTTGATGGCATGTTGACTGATTATGCTCTATACTGGTCCTAGCTTCCCCCAGCTGATGGATACTCCTCTAAATCTTCTGGCTAAAGAGTTGAAAGGATTAGGATTGACCATGGGTTGAAGTATCAGATAGTGTTTGCAAAGGGGCTTCCGTGGTGACCCTATTCCGGCCCATGGGTACATAGCCTTCTTTTAGATGAGGATGATGAAGATAACTGTAACTCATAACTTGCAATTAGCTCCCTTACAGGACTCACGCCTCATTCTCTGTTTCTCGCTTTTCTGTGTTTCTCTGCAACACTACGTGAACCTGCTCCTTCTCCCTTTCTTCCAGCCTCAGCCATTTCAAACTCGCAGTCCTGTACTTTATCCCTTTTCTAGCTTTTGAGCCTTCTTACACTGGGAAAAGGTGGGCACGGGTAGCTGCAGCTTCTGCTCTTCAGCCATCTTATTCTGCTTTCTGAACACCTCACTTAACTCTTAAGCTATCCTACCTGGAGAGTCATTCATTCCACAAAGCCATCCAGGTTTTTTTTGCATGTTACAAAGCTCTAGCTTGAGCTATGTTGCATTGAAACCCTTTGTTACTGCAAATTTTAATTTTTGTTTCTTCTTTTAAATTAGGAAGTAAAGAACAAAAAAACCAAACCCGCTGCCCTTGAGTTAATTCTGACTCATAGCAACCCTATAGGACAGAGTAGAACTGCTTTGTGGTGTTTTCAGGGAGCATCTAATGGATTCCACTTGCTCCATAGAGTATACAAGGAGTGCCTGGTAGATTTGAACTGCTGACCTTTTGCTTAGCAGCTGTAGGCCTTGACCACTATACCACCAGGGTTTCCTCTAACCCTAAAGGACAGAGTAAAATTGCCAATAGGGTTCCAAGGAGCACCTTGTGGAACTTTTGGTTAGCAGCCATACCTCTTAACCACTACACCCCTAGGGTTTTGATTCTACAACAGGAATATGATAACATGATTGCAGCTGATCTTGTCATGGATTCAATTCTGACTCATAGCATTCCTCCATGTGACAGTAGAACTAACCTATAGAGTCTCTAAGGAGTGGCTGGTAGGTTCAAAGTGCCACCCTTTGGGTTAGCAGCCAGGCTCATAACCACTGTACCACCAGGGCCCCTGATTTTGCCTAGCTGTCTTCTTCCCTCCGTTTGAGGTCAGTCTTCAAGTGCAGTGTAAAGGGAACCATTGGAAATATCAGATAATTCTAGAAGCCAGAATCATTACACACAGATAATACCAGCAGCCCCCGCTCCCAAAACAACTATGGTTATCAAGTCTATTTCTGACTCACAGTGACCCTATGGGATGAAAAGAACTGTTCCACAGAGTGTCCAAGGATTGCTTGGTAGATTCAAATTGCTGATCTGTTTAGTTAGCAGACATAGCACTTAACCATCATTCTATCAGGGTCTCCAAGCACATCTTATAATATATTTTGACTGTCTCTTGTGGAAAGAACGTTGACTTGGAGTTAGAAGGCTTCAACTTTGGTCCCAACTGTCCTTCTTCTTACCTGGTCTTGAACAAGTCATTTAATTTGTCTGATCTTCCATCTTCTCATCTGCAGTTTTGGAGAATAATAATTCATCTTTCACCAAGCTATTATGGGGATAAATGAGATAATGTACGGAGGGGGACCCTTTCTAACCTGTAATGAGCCGTTCAATAGAAATACAACCATATGCAGCATTCAATTCAATTTTATATATAGCTGGCCACTTCCATGCTCCATCCATCCAGATGGCTAAATAATTCCTCAGCCTTCCTCACCAAAGCTTTGGTGACTTATCCCAACTCCAGGGAACCTAGCTAGGACTTAACTGCCGGAAGGAGTAGGTTTGCAGATAAAAGAAAGAGCTGACATTGTTTGCTCCTTTCTTTTTGCATTCTTTTTCTTCTCTCTGTTCTGTACTTCCTGAAAACTCCTTAATCTACCCAGTCAGCCCAGGGAGAAGAGGTAAGAAGTGTTTGTTTTCTCTATTTCTTACATACGTTTTTCTGGGATGTACGTCTCTCTCACATCAAGAGTCCTGGTATGTTGTGGTTGTCTGCTGATTTATCTGCTGCTACTTCTGCTGGATATCTTTTTCACTTTCATTTGCTTTTCCTGGTGGGTTCTCAGTAAACATTAGCTGGATTGAATTTAACCTGAAGAGCATGTAATATAAACTGAAGGCACTCAGAGCTCAGAATGTATTTCACACACTCTGAGCAACTGATTTATGCAAAGAGAGAATTTCAAGGGGCTTAAAAACAGAGATATGAGTTCAGACAATTCTGGAATTTTGAGGGGCAAGGGAGAATAGCTCTGGCTGCAGGCTAAGGTCTTTGTCATAGGAAAAATATACCACATGAAGAATTGCAAAGTACCACCAGGGAATTGTCTGGGCATCCCTGAGCCTTCAGCAGAGATGTATTCCATCTGGATGATGCCTCTTTCTCTTCCCTCTTGTCTCTTAGTCACGGCTCAACCCAGTAGCACATAATAAATAAGTGAGATTTATAGAAGTGTTGTCATAAGTTCTGATCCCTTGGAATTATGACCTGTTGATTCTTTCCTCCACCAATAATTCTGAAGTCAACAGGACATAAAAATCTGGCAACCGTCTTGGCTTTTCTACCACTGTTTTGATTTAAAATATTCTCTGTCCTTGTCAGACAATGTCTCATACTTTTAGAGGTCTTACAATGAAGACGAGCAGCAGTGGCTCTATTAAAGAATTCTTACCTGCTGTGCTGGAGGCCTGAGTTTGATTCACTGCCAAGGCACTTCACAGGCAGTAACCATTCGTCTGTCAGCTGAGGCTTATGTGCAGCTCTGATGCTGAAAAACTTCGGTGGAGCTTCCAGACTACGGCAGACTAGGACTAGGAAGAAAGTCCTGGTGATCTAATTCTGATAATCAGCCAATGAGAACCTTATGGAGGACAACGTGGAGGGTGTTACAGTATTTATTTAGTGTTGGTAAAGGCTGGAGAATCAGGTACGTTCTTGGTTAGGAATGTAAGCATCTTTTTGGAAAGCAACTTTGTGATATTCATCAAGAGTATTAAAAAGTTAATACATATTAAGTGGATAGTGTTACTTCTAGGACACATTTATAAATAATGTGGGAAAAAATTTATGCATAAAGATGCTCCTCCAAGTGTTTATGACAGCGAAGAATTAGAGGTAATCTGAATTTAAGGCTTTTTTATATCTACATGCTAGAATAATATGCAGACTTTTGAGTTCTCAGCAAATAAATGCTGGCTGAGTGAAATCAGCAAAGTTGAAAATGATGGTTTACAAGAATATTTAATGGGAAAGAAAATTATCACGGTGTATTATTACATAAAGAACATGAGAACGAAACAAAGTAAATACATAATATTAATAGTTTGTATTCAATATCAAAGTATCACTGGAACTAAATCAAGATCTCTGACTATGAGATTATGGTTAGCTTCAGTTTTTATTCTTAGTATATTACTTTGGGGACTGAAGTGCATCTAACCCAAGCCATGGTGTTTCCAGTCACATCTTATACATGCAAAAGTTGGATAGTGAATAAGGAAGACCAAAGAAGAATTGATGTCTTTGAACTATTGTGTTGTTAAAGAGTTGTGGGGTTTTTTGGGTTTTTTTTTTTTTTTTTGCCATTTATGTGTTTTCTTTTTTTCTCTCTTTTTTCTTATTATGGTTGAATGAAAATGTACATTCCCATATAAATTTACATGCCCACCTATATGCAGCTTCCACTGCTCTCCCTGCCCGGTGACAGCACACTATTCCTCTCTGCTCCATATATGTCTCCCTTCCCCTCCTCTCCACCCACACCCCTTACTCCAGCCAGAGGTCCACAGGATGATATCCTATAGATGCACAGAACCATAAAGTGCATCCAATATGTGGTCTCTCTGCATCACCAAGTCCAATCCATTCATGTTTCAAGAGTGGACCTTCATAATGATTTATGGGCAAGGGCAGCATCAGGGCCAGGGGCCATGCTCCCAGGGGAACCCAAAACCCGCTGGACCATCAATTGAGGTCTTTTAGTGGAGATCTCAGGTGCACCCCTTTTCATTCTTGTGTTGCCAGTGAGACTCGACTTTGTGAACTCCATTGTGGCTGTCACAAATGGTGGCCAGGCACCATCAGGTTCTTCCGGTCTCAAGTAGATGTAGGCACCCACACATGTGGGTCTCTCTGTCTTCTGGGTTGTCTTTCCCCCATGTTGTTTTGGTCCTCAGAGAGCATCCATTCCTGCTGAGTTGGGACCATTTGCTGTGCCCTCGGATGGCAGCTAGGCAGCTTTTAAGACCCCAGACGCCACTTACCAGTGTGGGGTGTGAAGAGCCCTCTTAACAAAATACTAGTTGTGCCAATTGGCCTCGATTTCATGTTAAAGAGTTTTGAATATATCATGGACTTCCAGAAGAATGAGCAAATTTGTCTTGGAAGAAGTACAGCCAGAGTGTTCCTTGAAAGCAAGGATGACAAGACTTGGTCCCATCTAGTTTATACTTATGAAAAGATCAGCAGGACTGCTGGGTAGAGAATGATGTGAGGGAGTGAGAAGGCCGGGAAGAGGATACAGTTGCTTTGAAATGGTCCTGCTCTAGTGTTGAGTCCTTGGGTTTGCTGGCTTGGAAATCTGTTTCATGAATCATTCAGAGTGGTATGGGCAGTAGTAAGGACTTGATTCACAGAAAAAAAATTAAAAAATCACAAGAGATTGATGAGTAAAATGAATGCCACTTTATTAATTCACTGTGAAAAATATAACTCTTAAGTAGATTGAGTTCTTGTATTTATGGTTTAATGCTGTCTCTTCAATGGGATGTGAAAGTCACATCAGTGGGTTGATCCTTGGGAACATGAGGTCTGGGCAGGGGAGTGAGAGCTGGGCTATCAAGCAAGCTGCTTCAGGCATGACTCCTAGTGGGAATATAGTTTATACAGTGACCTAGTTTACACATACAAAAATATGTAGTTGAAGCAAAACTTTTACAAGTCAGAACACATCCCCATTATTTATATCACTATTTTTTAGTTTCTTTTGTCTCAATATCTGCTATTGTTGAGTGCCATTGGGTTGATCACTACTTACAGCCACCTCGTACGACAGAAAACTGTGTCACCATGTTTCCTAGGCTGTAATCTTTTCTTCTTCTTTTTAAAGTACTTTAAATGAAAGTTGACGGAACAAACTCATTTCTCGTTGAACACTTAGTACTCATTGGTTTACGATGATTGTTAACAACCTCACAACATGTCAACACATTCCCTTCTCAACCTTGGGTTCCCTATTACCAGCTTTCCTGACCCCTCCTGTCTTCTAGTCTTTGCCCCTGGGCTGGCATTCCCCTTTAGTCTCATTTTGTTTTATGGACTTGTCCAGTCTTCAAAGGGTGAACAAACCTCAGGGATGACTTCATTAGTGAGCTGAAAGGGTATTATCCAGAGGTCACACTCTCAGGATTTCTCTAGTCTCTGCCAGTCCGGCAAGTCTGGTTTTTCTGTTTCAGTTAGAATTTTGTTCAGCAGTTTTCTCCAGCTCTGTCCAGGACCCTCCACTGTGAGCCCTGTCAGAGCAGTCAGTGGTGGGCACCAGACTACCACAACCCTGCAAAAAGAAGATCAGTAACCAGACAAGAAAAGTACAACAACCATCTAGTTGTGCTGGCCTCTGTCTTGTAGACGCCACTGTAGACGTGGTCCATTAGTCCTTTGGACTAATCTTTCCCTTGTATCTTTAGTTTTCTTCATTCTTCCTTGCTTCTGAGGTGGTGAGACCTTTGCAGTATCCTAGACGACCACTCACACAGGCCTGTAAGGCCCCGTACATTACTTACTAAGGTAGAACATGGCACAGTTTCTTTATAAACCATGTTATGCAATAATAAGCTAGATGTTCTCCAAGAACATGTTTTCCACAGCTAGGCTGTAATCTTTCTGGTAGCAGATTACCAGGCCTTTTATCCTATGGGTCCACCTGTGGGTTTGAACTGCCCAACTTTCAGTTAGCAGCTGAGTGCTTAACCACTTTGCCACCAGGGCTGGTGTTCAAGATCCACTCTCACTGCTGATGAGCTAAATCCATCTTGTAGTCACCCTTTAGGGCAGAAAACTGTCCTAGGAAGTTTCCAAGGCTGTAATCTTTACAGAAAGGGATTGCCAGATCTTTCCTCCCAGGGAATGGCTGATGAGTTGGAACTGCTGGCTTCCGGGTTAGCAGCCAAGGGCTTAACCACTGTGCTGACATGTCTTCTCTGAGATCCACAAGTAGGTCACAGTTTGAAAATCTCAGTGCTAGCTGGCACCACACTGTTAGACTGTGATGGTCTATGGTGGGATGGTGTCCTAACAGCAGCATCCTAGCCCCAGCCCAGGGCTGCTTCTGTTACAGAGCCCTGGGCTCTCCAGTCTCCAGCTTCTGTCATCCTCCTAAATTGGCTTCCAGCCTCTTCCCTCACAGCAGTTAGGTCGCCTCTTCTTGGTTCCCAGACTCTGCCCCGCCCCTCGCCTTTCCTCAGCACTGCTCATACTGCCTCGATTCTCAACCTCAGGCCTTCATCCTGTGGACCAGCTTGACCCTTCCCACCCTGGGTACAAAAGCCACCACCTGCACAGAGGACAGGTCACTGGGCTACTCAGCCCTACATTTCAGCTTCAATAAATTGAGGCTGGATAGAAGGATGCAGCTCTACCTCCAACAGAGGTCTAGGGCCTGTTGGACCCTTTGGCTACAGGCAATATGGGTTTAGCAGAGCACCTTGTGATCAGAGCCATGATACAAAGGAGCCAGGAGCCAGCAGGAGGCCTGCAGTGAGGCCTAGCTGTGGAAGTGAGGCTTTGCCCTGGAGGCTCTGGGTTTGCTGTCGACCCAGCTTCTCCATTTGCCTAGCCAACAGACCTAACTACTCTGTTAGGTCACACACGAGCAAATTAGGGCTAGAGGATGACGCTGAGATGAGCTAAAGGCCCATATTGTTCGGTAATTTCCACATTCAGTTGGATCACCTTTCTTTGCAGTGGGCATAAATATGGATCTCTTCCAGTCGGTTGGCCAGGTAGCTGTCCTCCAAATTTCTCCGAAGGCATTTGGAGGACTGAAAATTAACAGTTAGAAACTGTAGATCACAGTGGTCTGATCTGCCACTGATTATGGGGATGTTGAAGGACGGGGCAGTGTTTTGTTCTATTTCGCTGAGATAGTCAAAAAGGCCAAGATGACCTATTGAGTGATTTGACCCCCCTGGGGAGGACTAGGTTCTGGTGTTGTCCTTCCAATCTTTTTTGGTGGGATCTAAGTAGAAATATTGTCCTCAATAGTAGGTACCACTGTCTACCGCAGACTTCTGATGATCCAGTGGTTAAGAGCTCAGCTGCTAAATAAGAGGTCGCCAGCTGCTCCTTGGAAGCCGCATGGGGCAGTCCTACTCTGTCCTGTTGGGTTGTTATGGCCCAGCACATCAGTGTTTAGGTCACAGACTAGTCCTTGCTGTCAGAAGGATTCCTGTGCTTTGTCTTAACTCATTTCCGAGCCAAGATTGCTGTAGCTGCTGTCAAGTTGATATCGACTCCTGGCAAACCCTGTGTGATACAGACAGAACTGCTTCACAGGTGCTTCTTGACTGTAACCAGCAGATCACCAGGGCTTCTCTTCCATGGTACCGCTGAGTGGGTACCATGGACTGCCAAACTTGGCAGTCAAGCACAAACTGTGCTGCCTGAGGACCTGGTGTAGGATTGCTGTTATTTGTGTACTGAGAGTGACCCCATTTAATATAGTAGAACTGCTCTATAAGGTTTCCATGAGACAGTATTACTCCCACTTAAACATACTCAAAACACTGAGAAAAAAAAGAGAGCAAACATTTTGTTAGGTTGTGCTTAATAGAAAAATAGAGAACAGCGACAAGATGTCGCTAGAATTGGGGGATGAGACCAGGAAACAGTTATCATTTGAAATTTAGGAATGTATGCTTCCATCTGTTTATTGAACACCTACTACATGTGAGAAAACCCTGGTGGCATAATGGTTAAGTGCTACCACTGCTAACCAAAAGGTCAGCAGTTCAAGTCTACCAAGTATTCCTTGGAAACTCTGTGGGGCAGTTCTACTCTGTCTATAGGGTCACTATGAGTCAGAATCAACTCAAAGGCAGTGGGTGTTATCTATCAGGACCCGTGCTAGTTGGTGCACTTTACAGGTGAGGGGAAGATGGTCCCTGCCCTCGTAGTCCTTAGTAAGGGAGTTAGCCACGAAACAGTTTGCCAGATAAATTTACCTGAGAGTGATACTATTAACAGTCACGCTATTGAGGGGATGAAATGGTCACTTTCAAACCATGTTGTTAGCTGCTGTCCAGTAGACTCCTGACTCACAGGGACCCCCGGCACAACAGAACAAAATTCTGCCCAGTCCTTCATCACCCCCGTAATCAGTGACAGACAGGACCGTCGTGATCCACAAGGTTTTTAACCATTAATTTTCAGTCCTCCAAATGCCTTCAGGAGAAATTTGGAGGACAGCTACCTGGCCAACTGACTGGAAGAGATCCATATTTATGCCCATTCCAAAGAAGGGTGATCCAACGAAATGCGGAAATTACTGAACAATATTGTTGAATTCTGTTTTAGTCAGCTAGGGGTACTCTTAACAGAAATACCACAGAGTGGATGGCTTTAACAAAAGAAACTTTATTCTTACACAGTCGGGTAGGCTACGAGTCCAAATTCAGGATGTCTGCTCCAGGGGAAGGATTTCCTCTTTGTCAGTTCTGGAAGGAAGTCTGGTATTGTATCAGTCTTTGTCCAGGAAGCATTTTGGCGCAGTAACCTCAGGTCTGACTGACGCACTCCTCTCCTGGTGCTGCTTGCTTGATGGTGTGAGGATCTCAATTCTCTGGCTGCTTCTAGGATGAAAGGATTAAGGGTGGGGCAAGCCATACTCCAGGGAAAATCCTTTTACAGTGGAGCAGGAAGGTGATCTTATAAAGGGATTTACAGTCTCACCCTAATCCTTTAACGTACAGCATAGGAAAACCACAAAATGGAGGAGAGTCACAAGATACTGAGAATCATGGCCCAGCCACGTGGCTACACCTATTTTGGGGGGACACAATCCAATCCGTGACAATATCACATGCAAGTAAAATTCTGCTCAAGATCGTTCAAAAGTGACTACAGCAAGATATTGACAAGGAACCGCCAGAAATGCAAGCCGGGTTCAGAAGAGGATGTGGAACCAGGGATATCATCGCTGATGTCAGGTGGATCTTGGCTGAAAGTGAAGAATACCAGCAAGATGTTTACTTGTGTTTCATTGACTACACAAAAGCATTTGATTGTGTGGTCATACTAAACTCTGGCTAACCTTGCGGATAATGGGAATTCCAGAACACCTAATTGTGCTGTTAAGGAATCTGTATATGGATCAAGAGGCAGGTGTGCGAAGAGATAAAGGGGACACTGCATCGTTTAAAGTCAGGATAGGCGTTCATCTTGATAGTATCCTTTCACCGTACCTTTTTAATCTGTAGGCTGAGCAAATAACCAAAAAGCTGGATTTTACGAAGAAGACTGAGACATCAGGATTGGAGGATGACTCATTAACAGCCTGCATTATGCAGATAACGCAACCTTACTTGCTGGAAATAAAGAAAACTTGAGACACCTATTGATGAAGGTCAAGGACCACAGCCTTCAGGAGGGATTGCACCTCAACATCGGGAAAACAAAAATCCTCACGATTGGACCAGTAAGCAACATTGTCATAAATGGAGAAAGGATTGAGGTTGTCAAAGATTTCGTTTCACGTGGGTCCACAATCAATGCCCTTGGAAGCAGCAGTCAAGAAATCAAAAGACTTATTGTACTGGGAAAATCTGCTGCAAAGGACCTCTTCAAAGTGTTCAAAAGTAAAGACGTCACCTTGAGGATTAAAATGCACCTGCCCCAAGCCATGATATTTTCCGTCTCATCATACGCATGCAAAAGCTGGACTATGAACAAAGAAGACAAAAGAACAATCAATACCTTTGAATTGTGGTGTTGGAGAAGAATGTTGAATGTACCATGAACCGCCAAAAGAACCAACATATCTGTTCTGGAAGAAGTACACCCAGAGTTCTCCTTGGAAGCAAAGATGGCAAGACTGTGTCTTACATACTTCAGACATGTTGTCAGAAAGGATCAGTCCCTGGAGAAGGACATCATGCTTGGTAGAGTGGAGGGTCAGTGAAAAAGAGGAAGACCCTCAATGGGGTGCGTGGACACAGTGACTGCAACAATGGGCTTAAGCATAAAAACAATTGTGGACATGGAGCAAGACCAGGCAGTGCTTTGTTCTGTTGTTCATAGGGTTGCTATGAGTTGGAACTGGCTTGATGGCACCTAACAACAACAACAATTTTCAGTAGATTTCCAGGACTTCCTTTCTAGTCTGTCTGAATTGGGAAGCACCCATGAAACCTGGTTAGCACTGCAGCGGCACACAAGCTTCACCTGACAAACAAGAGGAGGCTGTGCGTGTGGTGCACTGGCTGGGAATCAAAGCTGGGTCTGCAGCATGGAAGGCAAGAATTCTACCCCTGAGCCACTGCTACAGCTCATGTGCAAAAAGTAACCAAGCCTAAAACGTGTTCTGGAAACTTGGAAGACCAAGGACAATGGAGAGATGGGAGTGCTTCTCAGTCTCATCAAGAGGCTGTTCACTGCATCAATTCTGGAAAAAGGAAATATATATATATATAAAATGGAGTGGTCTGTCTTTTTTCATCAGCAGAAGAGCTAGATTTGTGACTGTGCAGAAGGTGCCTGGAAGGCCAGTTACTCAATGACTCCAGCCGACTGACTAATGTTTCTCTGAGTAAATAAATCACTGTTCTCTTTTGCCATTTACTCTGCTTGTAAAATCAATTAGCTAAGAGTCAATGGCTCTGTGACTGAAACAAAACTTGCTAAAATTGAATTTTTAGAGTCTACTTGGTCATGATATATGTTAGATAAATGCATGTCACTGAGTTTGTTTTGCAGTTTTTAATAGTTGCTGCTGTTAAGGATTTTGACATATGTGTTCATGAAGGATACTGTTCTACACTTGTCTTTTCCTGTAATGTCTTTCACTTTATGAGGTTAATTATGGCCTCATAAAATTAACTGGTAAATACTTAATCTTCAATTGTGCAAAAGAGGTTGTGTAGGCTTGGTATCATTTCTTCCTTAAACACGTGATAATGTCTACTAATTAGAGCATGGAATTCCAGAATATTTCTCTGTAGAATTCTTCTTCTGAGTTCAGTTTCTCTAACAAATGCAAATATAATGGAAATTTTTGTTTTTCAAGGAAATTGGCCATTTCCTTTAATCTCTTGATTATATCAACAAAAAGTTGTTTATAATATTCCTTTATTATCCTTTATATGTCTGTGGAATCTGAACTGTTATTTTTTCTTTCGTTTCTGATACTAATAATTTGTCTTCTTCTTTTAATTAATTTTATTTTTTGAAGACCCAACAGTTGATTTCATTCATTTTTTTCTATTATTTATCTGTTTTCTATTCTTCTGTTGATTGATTTCAATTCCTCATTTTGTTCTTCTTTCTACAAGCACTCAATTTGCGTTTCTTTTGCAAGTTGTATAAGATGGAAACTCAAATTCTCATTATTCCCTTTTCTAATGCAAAGCTATAAATTTCCCACTGTGCACTGCTTTTGCTGTGATTCACAAATTTTATAATGTGCTTTAATTTTCATCCAGTTAATTTTTTTTTTTTTTTTGCCTGTTAATTCTCCCTGGACCCTTCTTGGGCTGTTTAGCAGTATGTTGTTTAATCTTATGTTTTTTTATGATTGATTTCTAATTTAATTCCTGCATAATCAGGGACATGCTCATATGACTTCAAATCTTTTGCATTTATTGAAACTTGTTTGAAAGCTTAGCATATTACTTCCTTGGTGAATATTCCAAGGATACTTGAAGAGAATGTGTGCTGTATTGTCTGGTGGAGTGTTCCATGCATATAAATTTCAGTTGGTATTGCTCAAGTCTTCTAGGCAGAGTCAATTTTAGAAACCAAAAAGCAACTTTATTTCGACGCAAGAGAGACTCCTCCCTCCCCCCTTAAATTTGCCTTACTTTGGGGTTCTCATGTTTGTGGCTGGGATTTGAAATCTTACAATCACACTAGATTCAGCTACACATTCCCACAGCTCTATCAATTTGCTATATCTAATTTAAAAGCGCACTTAAATCCTTTTTATGGTTACTTAAGTACTTATTACATGTGTGGTTGAAAATGCACAGGGATGTGTAACATGGTTAACACTGTCATAAGAACCTTATCAGTACAGCTGGTCAAGGCTAGACTACCATTTGTACTGAATCAATGCATCTTTATCAGACACTCTTCTTCAAAGACTCCTTCTTCTTTCCTTTATCCCAGTGCTGCCTCCCCATAACCCTCAGTCTGAACTTTCTTTTACCTGGTGCTGTGGGGTTGATCCTGACCCAGAGTGACCCTACAGTGCAGAGTGGAACTGACCTGTAGGGTTTTCTAGGCTGTAATTTTGTGGAAGCGTACGGCCACAGCTTTCTTCCCTGGACCACCAAGTGGATTTGAACTTTCGACATTTTGGACAGCAGCTGAGTGCATAACCACTTGAGCCATCAGGACTCCTTGGTCTTCCCATGACTGCCCCAGAAAATCTTCTAGGTACTGTATGTTAAATCCACATTATTTTGCTGAATCTTCGCTGCAATCCAAGGAAGCTATTATTATTTTTCTTTTAGTAGATCAAGAAACAGGCTCAGACAGATTGAACAACTTGATCACCACCACACAGAAAGGCCTGGAGATGTGCTTCTAAAAGATGAGCATTGACAACCCCATAGGGTACTGTTCTAATGCCATGAATTGGGATAGACTCCACGGCAAAACTTCTTTTGTTTTCAATCTCACAGTAAATAACTCAAAAACCCAAAACCAAACTTGGCATTGTCATGTTGATTCTGACTCATTGCAACTGCATGTGCTACAGAGAACTAGCCCATAGGGTCTTCTTGTAACATTTATGGAAGTGGTTCACCTGGCTTTTCTTCCACAACACCTCTGAGTGGGTTCAAACCACCAATATTTATTTATTTATTTATTATGACTGAGTGAAAATGTACGCTCACGTATAAATTTACACTCCCATCTATATGCAGCTCCCGCTGCTCTCCCTGCGTGATGACAGCACACTATTCCTCTCTGCTCCATACATGTCTCATCCTCCCAACAGCCTCCTTTCCCTTCCTCTCCACCCACTCCCCTTCCTCCAGCCAGAGGTCAGCAGGATGATATCCTGTAGCTGTATAGAACCATAAAGTGCATACAATATATGGTCACTCTGCATTGCCAGGTCCAATCCATTCGTGTCTGAAGAGTGGAACTTCATTATGATTTATGGGCAAGGGCAGCATCAGGGCCAGGGGCTATGCTCCCAGGGGAACCCCAAAACTGCTGGACCATCATTTGAGGTCTTTTAGTGGAGATCTCAGGATGCACCCCTTTTTATTCTTGTGTTGCCAGTGAGACTCAACTTAGTGAGCTCCATCGTGGCTATCACTGGTGATGGCCGGGCACCATCCAGTTCTTCTGGTCCCAAGTCGATGTAGGCACCCATTCATGTGGGTCTGTCTGTATTTTCTGGGTCAAACCACCAATCTTTAACTTAGCAACCAATCAGAAACCACTTGCATCCTAGGGGCTCCTTCAGTGAGCCATTAACCTGCTAAAAACCCTATTGTGATCGAGTCAATTCTTTTTCATAGTGGCCCTATAGGACAGAGTATAACTGTCCCACAAGGTTTCCAAGGAGTAGCTGGTGAATTTGAACTGCTGAACTCTTGGTTAGCAGCCCAACTTACTGTTATTGTTAGGTGCCGTCAAGTCAGTTGTGACTCATGGCATCTGATTTACAACAACAGATTGGAACCCTGCCGGGTCCTGCACCAACCTCACCATTGTTGCCGTGCTGCAGCCCATTGTTGCAGGCACTGTGGCCATCCATCTCATCAAGCTTCTTCTCTCTTTCACTGATCCCCGACTCTACCGAGCATGATGGCCTTCTCCAGGGGCTGATCCCTCCTGACAACACGTCCCGAGTATGCAAGATCTAGTATCACCACCTTTGCTTCTAAAGAGCACTCCAGTTGTAGTTTTCCCCAGACATTCTTTGGGCAGGCCATAGTACACTCACTGTCCTTCTCCAGCACCACAATTCAAAGGCATCAGTTCTTCTGTCTTCTTACTCACTGTCAGTTTTCACATGCATGTGATGTGATTGAAAATACCATGGTTTAGGTCAGGCACACATTAGTCTTCAAGGTGACAGCTTTGCTTTTCAGCATTTGAAAGAGGTATTCCCCCCACCTTTTTTTTTGCAGTATATTTGCCCAGTGCAATGCATCTTTTGATTTCTTGACTGCTGGGTTTTGATTGTGGATTCAACTAACACGAAATCCTTGACAACATCAATGTTTGCTCCATGTATCATGATGTTGCTTACTGGTCCATTTGTGAAGAAGATTTTTGTTTTCTTAATGTTGAGATGTAATCCATACTGAAGGCTGTGGTCTTTGATCTTCATCAGTGATTCAAGTCCTCTTCCCTTTCAGCAATCAAGGTAGTGCCATTTGTACAATGCGTATTCTGGTGACCCATTCTTCTTCATATAGTCCAGTTTCTGGGATTACTTGTTTGGCATACAGATTGGATATAGTGAAAAGATACAATCCTGACACACCTCTCCTGACTTTAAACTATGCAGTGTCCCCTTGTTCTGTTAGAATGACTGTCTCTTGATCCATGTACAGATTACTCATGAGCACAGTTAAGTGTTCTGGATTCCCATTCTCTGCAATGTTCTCTGTAATTTGTCATGATCCACACAGTTGAATGCCTTTGCATAGTCAATAAAACATCAGTAAACATCTTTCTGATATTCTCTGCCTTCGGCCAAGACCCATCTGACACCAGGAATCATATCCTTGGTTCCGTGTCCTCTTCTGGATCCCGCTTGAATTTCTGGAAGTTCCCTGTGAATATACTGCTGCAGCCACTTTCGAATGATCTTCAGCAAAATTTTGCTTGTGTGTAATATTAAAGACACTGTTCGATAATTGTCACATTTGGTTCAATCAGCTTTCTTGGGACTGGAGCTCTCTCAGTTAGCTGGCCAGGTAGATGTCCTCCAAATTTATTGGCACAGACGAGTGAGCACTACTGGTGCTGCATTCACTGTAGAAACATTTCAAATGATATTCTGTCAATTTCTGGAGCCTTGTTTTTCACCAATGCTTTCAATGCAGCTTCAACTTCTTCCTTTACTACGGTTGACACCGATCACATGCTACCTCTTGAAATGGTTGAACAATGACTAATTCTTTTTGGTACAATGACTGCGTATCCCTTCCGTCTTCTACAATACTGGGTTTAAGCATAAAAACGATTGTGGATATGGTGCAAGACCAGGTAGTGTTTCATTCTGTTGAGCTTGGGGTCGCTATGAGTCGGAACCGACTGACCGGCACCTAACAACGACAACAGGTGTTGTGCTGCATGTTGCGCTAATGAACGAGGTATTAGGCGTATTAAGACAATGCAAAATTCAATATTTATCATGCATAATATGCTTATGCTCTGCTACAGTTTGTTTCTAAATTTGACTTCCCAAAGGACGTTTCTGAGAACATTACATTTATATTTTATCAGAATATTTACATATCTCCACGTAAGGGAATTGAACAATTCCTCAAAGAAATAAATTAAAAGAATATTTAACCCACTGCTGTCCAGTCAGGTCCAACTCATAACAACCCTAGAGGTCAGAGCAGAACTGCCCCACAGAGTTTCCAAGGAGCGCCTGGAAGATTTGAACTGCTGACCTTTTGGTTAGCAGACATAGTGCTCAACTACTATGCCACCAGGGTTTCCTATAAATGAATATTTAGGTAATAAAAATTATATTTGAAAACAGAGATGTCACCTTGAAGACTAAGGTGCACTCAACCCAAACTGAGACATTATGTAAATGTATTTTATTTTCCATTTCCTTTCAGACTGATTTTCTTTTAAGAAATTGATAGATATTGTTACGACTCTCACAACAAACTTGTTTGTGGAGAAGTGATGCTATTGGTATGTCAAGGAGCCCGCGAAGGAGAGCAGAAGTTTCTGAGAACAGCCGGCTTATGTCTGAAGGGGATGGGATCCACATCGTAGCAGAAAAATGTTCCAGTAAAACTGCGTTTATCTGGGGAGCAAGAAAGTATTATTTGAAATAAACTGCCTTACTGTTCAAACCACGATGGTAACCCAGAAACAAAGAACAAATGGAAATACTTCCAACTGTAAACAAATGAAGAGGGAAAAAAAAACAGAGACAGAACATTGGAAGAAAGACTTCAGATTCATATGAAGCCAATTGCATGAGTCATTCATCAGCTTCAGTTGGACTGACAACTGTTCTTTAGTGATGTGTGTTTTTGTCTTCTCTTATCATTCATGGAGGACTTGAGATTTCATGAAAAGATTAATAAAGAATGTCAGGCTTAGTGCACTGGTGGAGCTGAGGAGAGACTACTGAGACAGAGTGCTGAATTTACATTTCTAGTTGAGTAAACTCCTCCTTGTTGAAGCCATCCACATGTGTATTTCTGTTACAGCAGCACTAGGTGACCTAGACAGCATCGTATTAAATTATTGCCCATGTGACTATTGCACTAAATATATGCTAGACTCTGTTTACATGTATGCCAAACATATTTTAAAGTTGAAGTTAGACAAATCTTGGCCGTAACTGTGTAGGTAAATGCGACGCAGTTAGAAAGTAACTTGATTGAAAGTTCCCTCACTTTGCCAGTCATCCGGGACTGGAGTTCCCACCATTTGTTTACCACGAGATGCACAACCATACCCTCGTGTTTGTGTCATGGCAAAGATCATCACTGCCCTTCTGGCTGGAGTTGCTGGGTCAGCACATGTGGGTGGACCAGAGACTTGACATCTATTAATATAATCTATCTTTGCCCAGTAGTGCTCACGTTGGATCAAGTTGCATATTGGGTGAATGTAGCAGAGTTAGCTTTGCACTGCTTGTTTACTAGAAAGAAATAATATACTCCCAAGAGACCTGCCAAGATAAGGAGTTTCAGTTACATGGAAAAGGACTGTGGGAGACAGATGTCAATGAAGATGCTGAAGTAGTAAGGGTCTGATAGCTTAGACAACCTTGTGCATGGGTGTGCTTGTGATCCTGGGTGAACTTTATGCCTGCTTGGCACATTCTCATGCTCTGGAATGAGTGTCAGTTTTGTTTAGTGCCCTGCCAGTTCCCTTCCTAGGTGGTGTTGGCCTTGGTGCCCATGTTTTGTTAACACCTTAAGCATGTGCTTATCTTGCTTATTGGGTAACCCATCCCTGGCTGTGACAATGGACTCTGAGATGCTGGCCAAGGTGAGGATGAGGCAACAGTTCACTCTCTTGTCCCTGAGTTCGAGTCAACAGAATGGCAGCTACCTCTGTCTATTTTAAGATCTGAAAGAGCTTTATGCATGTGGTTAAATCTCAGTTAATTAGGGCAATGAGAGAAGTGATGAATAACCTAAAGCCATTGGGAGAGTAAGATTATAGCTCTCTTTCTTTTGGCATGGATCAGTTGGTCTGGGCACAGTTCTGCCCCTTGTCACAGATTAATCACAAATGGTCTAATTGCAGAGCACTACCAAGGTCCCAGTGCATTCTAACAGCCAGGTTGAACTAGTCCTGAGTGATTGACTCTGCCTCCGTAAGGATGTGTCCTGGTTGTCGTCAGGTCGATTCTGACTCGCAGCAACCCCACAGGACAGATTATGAAGCCAAACCCAAACCCACTGCTGTCGAGCAAATCCGGAGTCTAGGACAGGTGATTCTGTTTATTCTGGTTTACTCTGATTTAACAAATGCTCATACAGCATATGTGTCAGGCACAATTCCGAGCACTTTACATGTGAGCCTCTCAACAACCCCCAGGGCTGAGCGCTACTGTCATTATCATCCTCTTTGAGAGTTGAGGAAACTGAGGCACTGAGAGGGGTTTCACAGCCAACAGCTGACTGAAACAAGATTTGAACCCCAGAAGTGTGACTCTGGGCTCTGATTTCTAAACATTCTTTTATGTGGCCCCCTTCTTTCTCTTCCAGTAGATTACAGAAGCACCGATATGTACGAATTATTTTTCTTGATTTTTGCAGTGATCAACCTGAGATGTGGTGCTGGTGGGATTAAGTGGAACAGACTCATGGTGACCCCATGCGACAGAATTGCCTCATAGGGTTTTCTAGGTTGTCCTTTTCAAGGGAGCAGATCATCAGGACTTTCTCCCTCAGAGCTGTGGGTGGATTCAAACTGCTAACTTTTCAGTTAGCAGTCATGGGCCTAACTGTTGGGTCACTTACAGTTTCTGAGAAAGGTGGCAGGGGCAGGGAGTACAAGCAGGAGAGACACAGTTGTAGCTCCCTAGGTGTGTACGGGTATTTTCTCAGGCCAGCAGAGAGGCCTGGACTAAAGATATAAACACAGATTTATCAGCAAACAGGTGGTCGTAAGAAATCATACCATCTCCTAGAGAAACCACATAGAATGAAAAGAACTGCAGCTGAGGGAGGGTACACACGGAAACAGCTACATTTCATGGGTGAAAAAAAGGAAGAGGGGGTCCATACAGGAAATACAAAAAGAAAATGAGGAAGGCAGAGGAAAACTTGGGCATGTGATGCTCTACAAGTCAAGGGCAGAAAAAAAAATTCTCGGAAATTCAGGTAAGTGCATGTGGGCTTTGACAGGAGGTCACTGGTGACCTTACTGTGAGCAGTTGTAGAGGGATGGTGACGAGGGGACTATCCTGATGGCTGTGGGCTGAGAAACCTGGTGGGAGCACTTGAGTGAGTGTGGTGAAAGTGAGGGTCAGCTGCTGGAAGTTAAACAGTTCCTTCCTGGAAAGCCAAGCCACAGATAGAGAAGGAAGTCTGTGGGCTTAAAGACAGTGTGTGGGAGGAAAGTTTGTAATCATTATGTTGAGGAAGAATATCTTCTTTGAACTCCACTTCCTGCCAAGTTCCTAAGTGACTGTCTTCTTACTTTTATGTAAAACTTTATGAAAAATGCCTTAGTGTCTTCATTCCCTCTTCCCCTTTACTCCTCAGAGTCACGCTCCTGATAGCTTATAATCATTTGCCTCTAATGACTTTCAAAAAAAAAAAAATTCACTGGGACTTTAGTGTTTCACCTGGTGTACATTGGACCAGCCACTCCATATCGTTAGTTCAAAAGAATGAATATATTCAGTATTTTTAACAGCATATCCCATGGTTTTGTCTGTTACTGAATTTTAATTTCCTACTCCAAACAAAACCAAACCAGTGCCATCGAGTCGACTCATAGCAACTTTATGAGACAGGGTAGAACTGCTTCATAGAGTTTCCAAGGAACGCCAGGTGGATTTGAACTCCCGACTTTCTGATTAGCAGATGTAGCACTTAACCACTTAATCACTATTCACAGTGAACTGGAAATGCAAGTCCTCTTTCTTCCCCAGTTCAGCGAAATAGTGGAGGATTTGATAAACTGACAGTGTAAGGTACATATGGAGCATCTTTGAGATAAGCAGGTATAATTTTGTTATCTCCTTTACAGGGTTGTTGCAGGAATTAAATGAGATAATGTACATACAAATTTTAGAACATGCTTGGTAATGATTGTTTTGCATTTTTGTTTGCTGCAAGTGAATAGGGTTCAAATATTTCAATGCTTGCAAGCCCTCATGGTTTAGTGGTTAAGTGCTATGGCTGCTAACCAAAAGCTCAGCAGTTCGAATCCACCAGGTGTTCCTTGGAAACTCTATGGTGCAGTTCTGTTCTGTCCTATAGGGTCCCTACGAGTTGGCAGTGGTTTTGGTTTGAGTTGTTCCCATGCTTAGGCAGAAAACTACTCAGTGACTCTGAACCATGTCTGAAATTTGCTGTAGAGAGGAGAAACCTGGTCATTTTGCTGAAGCTGGAGACTGGTTGTTCTTATTTTGTAAACGTTTGAAACTTTCGTAATAAAAAAGTTATAATTTGTTTTCTTTTGATTTATTTCACTCTGGGCAACTATGTTGACGCAATATGCAAGAAAGAATTAGTTTTAAATTAAGAAAATTATTTTAATACATGGCTTTTATAATGTCACAAATAGGTGACATTTTAATAACTAGTCTCAGAATATCTTTTTTCAGTGTTAAGAGAACCCTGCCAGTGCAGTGGTTAAGACTTTGTCTGGTAGCCTAAAGGTCAGCAGTTCGAATCCACCTGAATAAACCAGCGACTCCCGGGAAATCCTGCAGGGCAGTCCTGTTCTGTCCTACAGAGTCTCTTCAGGTCTGAAATCAAACTGGAAGGCAAAGGTTACAATCCACTACATGCATCCTTAGAAACAAACTACATGTCCCAGGATGCACTGCAAGACCAACGTAAGACCGAGGGCCCTCGAGGGCCTCCGAACTGGTTGCTCTCGCCTTATCTGAACGAGATTATTCCCTGCGAAAATGGACGATTGTGACTCAAAGCCGATTTTCTATTGTGTCGCACGCCTAAACCGACTGCATGCGCCGTTTGGAGACGACAGCCTGGTGCCTTTCTGTTCAGGCGTCGCTGCGGGCAGCCTCACCCGGCCGGGGTCCTCCGTGCGGCCGGGGCTCCCTTAGTGCGCCTCCAACATGGCGACTCCGTTGGCGGTAAATTCGGGTGAGTGCGGCCGGGGCAGGAGAGAAGCTGCCGGGCAGGGCAGGGCGATGATCTCAGCCTGAGAACGAAATTCGGGCCGTGAGGTTCCGCCGATCCCGGGCCCCGTTTGTGCTCAGTGTCCGCTTTTCTCTGGCTTTGGGCCTAGAGTCCCGCCCCTCCAGTTTGAATGGCACGCGTTGGCGCGGCGGCTCTAGCCCTTGAGTTGGTGTTTCAGGGTCCAGGCAGTAAGGCTTGGACCCCTGCATGCGGCGCGCGATCTCTGGCAGCACGGGGCCGAGCCTGGCTGCCCTTTCCCGTACCCTCCTGGGTGTCTTCGGCCCAGCTCTCGCCAAGATACGCGTCGAGTCTCCATCCATGAGGCCAAAAGATCTGGGGTGCTTTTTCAGCCGCGAGTGAAGGCTTAAAAACTGTAACTCCAAATCCGTAGCGGGGCACCGGCGCCTCTACGTGAGGACTCTTGATTATGAAGCCTGCAGTCCGGAAGGTGGCCGGGCTGGGGTCGTCGCGGGCTCGGCAGATGAGTGCCAGGTCTGCGGATGTGGCTCGGCCTTGGATACTCCTGGGCTTCTGGGCAGTAGATCTTTGGGCCGGGATAGAATTTAGAAGGTGGGAAAGGAATTCTAAAGAGACCTGATGCACGGAGGTTAGAGCGATCGACTGCAGACTGGAAGGTCGGCAGTTGGACACCCCAGGCAGCTCCGCAGGAGAAAAATGTGGCAATCTGCTTCTGCAGAAGGTTACCGTCTTTGGAGACCCTGTCGGGGCCTCTCTGAGGCCGAATCGACTCATGACAGTGGGGTTGGAAAGGAACTCAAGATTTGGGGTGGGGCTTCTTGTGGTGATTCGCCACCCAGCGGCGTAACTCCCCCAAGGACGTTTCAGTATCGGGTGCATTTTTCTTTTTTTTCATTGTCACAATTCCTGGGGTGCCCTAGACACTAGTGGGCGGGGCAAGGATGTCAGAAGCGCTGTAAGGGCGGAGCTGTCGGTTTCCTGCTGGGAATGTTGGTAAAGCCTCTATTTAGGAAGATAGCTGTAAGACAAATCTTTGTAGAGACTGTTACTCAAGTGGACTCTTGTGGGACTCTTTTGCCCCTAATTATGCAGCACTTTTTGGGGTGGGTCCTGGTTCTACACAGAGCTGATACGCCTGAACACGTGCTACATTTCAGTTTTATAAGCCAGCCAAGCCAAGTGCCGAAACCTTTTAAAAACATTATGACAAATTATCTTACAATAATGATAGCTTATAGGGTCGCCATGAGTCGGATCTGACTCGACGGCACTTGGCTTTATATGTGTCAAGCATCTATGTCCCAGGCACTGGACTAGGTGTTACACTTGTATTATCTCAATCCCTTCTGGATAATATTATGGCGTACTTGTTTTTAAATACCCCATGTTACGGATTAGAAAACACAGGCTTAATAAGTAAGATTCAGTAACTTCCCCAGAATATTTACAGCTGATGATCCTCAGTCAACTTTAGGGGCTTCAGCTCCTGCATTCTACTGCTTAATCACAACCCAGTTTATTTTATTACATCAAATTTGCATATAATTAAATGTTAGTAATGAAGTTACCACCTAATGTTGTATGTGGTTGTATATGCTTTTTTTTTTAAGTATGACCTCATCCCAAGCTGCTATCATGAAACATTGAAGCAAAAAGGAAAAGTAGTTGCCAACAGTTACAAAGTGTTTATTGTACCTTGTATAATATAGGCTGTGGCAGAAACTTTTAATTGGCTGCATGGAAAAGAAACATTTTTAAAATCCAAGAGTTAAGAGAATTTTTTGGTTTTGAATTGTAGAAGGGAGAAGATGTCTAGATTGGGGACTCCTAAAACCTTGATGACTTCCTCGTTGTCAGCAAGCAGTGATTACCACCACTTGACAGTCCTTCCACGGTGGCCCAGTCACCTCTGCAGTTAACCCCTGCCCTGTTCACAGCAGCGACTATTTCAGACCTTTTCACCTTCCTCAGATCTCTGCTCTCCAACTGCTACCCTCAGTTCTCAGCCTTCTAGGCACAAGAACATAGGAGCCGGCAGACATAACTTCTCTTTTTTCACTCTTTGTTGCGTGTACAAACCTGGATATCTGCGCACCCTCTCCAGTCTCCTTCCAGTTGAAGGCCAGTTGCACTCTTCACCGTATTTTCCGGTCTGTTACCTTCTCTCTTGTATGGTGACCTCTCTCCCCTTCTCTTCCTTGCCAGCGTGTCTATCTGATCTCACACCTCTCTCCTGCTTCTGCCCATCGCTCCTTCACAGTCATCCCTTCAAAAGACTTGTCGCTGCTCACCGTCCTTCCATTCCTCAGCCCCTTCCATCTCTCCCATCCTCCTAAATAGCTTTCCACACATTTGACATGCTCTTCCATGTCACGGTGTCCAGAAGGCATTTGTCATCTTCATCATACTTGACCTTTAGGGTAAAGACCAAAGTCCTTCGTGAGGCTGAGGAAACCCTGCACAGAATGGCACGTGTCTGCTTGGCAAACCCTTGGTTTTGGCCTTCAGCTCTGTTGGACCTTTTCACTTTTCAGTTCTTGAGAGTGTGGTGCATCCTCGTGGCACAGCAGCTCACATGTTGTCCTGTGTTCCTGGAGTGATGTCCCCACCCCCCAACTCAGTCAACTCCCACTTTCAAATGTCAGTCCTAATCAGCACTTCCTCACGGAAACCATCCCTTCTTGGAGCTGTCTGATTTGGTCACATTCTCTTATTGTGTGACCTCCTGCACTGAGTACTTCTCCTTCAAAACCCTTACACAATCAGATTTAATACTTAGGTGTGATTCTGTAAGGAGTGTGTTTTCTCACAGCCTAGTATGTGACCAGTGAGTATGTCATGGTGGCTTGCTAGAGGGATCCCCAAATGTTAGGGAAAATAAATAATATTCTGCAAACAAGCAAATCACTGTATTAAAAATGTATTAGTAATTTGGAAAAAATTATAGTCTCATTTGTAATCATCCATTGGCAGAATTTACAAAAATTAGTAAATATTAAAGTTAGTTCAACCACATACAACTTGTAGGTATACTTTGGTGGCAGCCAGGCTATGTGACGTGGTGATGTTAATGAGAGGCAGACAAGCCTGTTTCGTAGAGACAGATGTTTGTGTGTAGAATTTTGACCTGTTTTTGGATGCGTCCCCGTAAAAGGAAATGGAAAGAAAAGAAACGGATTTTTCTCTGGAACTCACTGAACTCATTGCAGTAAGTAGCACAGTACAAAGAAATATATTAGTTTTTAGGAAGTTCCATTGCATAGTAAGTATTATTTTTGAGGGAAAACATTAACTGGCCAGCCCTCTATTCAATTTCTGAAAGACCTGTGGGAAAGCAGGTTTCAAATTTTCTTTTTTCTGCTTTTCATTTGGATAATAGGGAGGGAAGGAAAAGTACTTAAATTTATGGAGTCTCTGCTGTGATCCAGGCACTGTACTGTGCCCTTTGCCTAATTTTTCTTGCTGAATCCTCTCAGCACCATGCAGTAGTCCATGACCCTGTTTTATATAAGAAAACTGAGGTTTAAAGAGGTTATTCCCTTGCTTCAACTCTCTCACTTTCTAAGGATGCAGTTTGTTTTTCTTTAAGTGGCAAAAGTAGGTTCAGCCAATATTCTGTTTTAAAATAAGGATATATTTTGTTTTATATTAAGTTAGATAAAATGATGTCTATACTGCTGCCTGAGAATGCTAATAACATTGTTTTATATTCATGTCTGATTTATATATGCTTGCTGGGTGCCACTGAGTCAGTTGTTGACTCCTAGGGGCCCTATGTGACAGGGTCCAACTGCCCCAGAGGGTTTTCTTGGCTGCCAGGAGCAGATTGCTGGGTCTCTTCGCCTGCGTCCAGGCAGCTCCTAACCTCCAGCCGTTCGGTTAGCAGTCAGGAGCTTAGTCATGTGCATCACAGTGGTGCCTTGGTTTATATATGTGATTCCCTGTATTTAAAGGTATGGACTATGTCTGCTCACCAAAAGGTCAGCAGTTCGCATCCACCAGTAGCTTCTTGGAAACTGTGGGGCAGTTCTGTTCTGTCCTATATGGTCGGTATGAGTCGGACCTGACTCAACGGCAGTGAATTGGGTTTGGGTTTATATTTAAAAGTAGCTTTGAATGTAACTAAAAATGTATAGGCTTTAACATTACGTTAGTTTCCAAGTGTGAATTTTATTTGATGGCGGTTTTATTTATTTTTTTCTTTAAGCCGCTAGCCTGTGGGGTCCTTACAAAGACATCTGGCAAACAGTGGGAAATGCTGTTTGGAAAAGACAGCCGGAAGCTGTTCACCTGCTTGACCTGACCTTGAAGAAGCACAAACCGGACTTCATCTCACTGTTCAAAAATCCAGTAGGAAATTTTCTGTTTGCTTCTTGAATTTGCTTTTTTTTTTTTTTTAAATCGAAGAGCAAGTGAACTCAATGCATGTAAACAGTGTGTTGTTTGTGCTGCCCCAGTGGTTCAGGGTTCCTGTGAACAGTTGTTACTATTTTCTGTTCTTGGTACGAGTTATTGTGGTATTAATCCGTATCTGGGAGGTAAACTGTGCAATACTTGAATATGATTTGGGAAGTTCAGCAGATCCCAGAAACGCTTGCTTCTTAGAATTTTTAGCTTGTGGATAGTAATACATGTAAGCTAGGTAAGACTGATTATTTTATTTATTGCCAGATACACTTCAACCTGTTTACTCTTTGCAGTGTGGTGTAAGTTATGAAAGCTGAGCCAGTTGCCTCCTTTCTATCACTAACTGCGTCGCGAACTCCTTGCCGACCAGAAATCGGGCCCTTCAGTGGAGGGGATCCGTGTTTGGGTCCTCCTTCCCTCGTGTGTGACCATGTCCTGCTGGATACTGACAGGAGCGTCTAGTAGTTGTTTCTTGGCTTGGTGTGAACAGAAGTGGCCTTTTGCTTTTTCTCTGGTGGTGTGCTAGAAAGAGCCCCAGCCTGGGAGCCATTTGAGCTGAGTTGTAATCTTGGGTCTACCACTGGAGAGTTTCATGACCACAGGCAAGTCCCCTGACTTCCCTGGGTGTCAGCTTTCTCATTTGTAGAGGAGGATTACGTGATTGAGATGGTCTTCTCTAAGGTTTGAAAGTTTAAGATTTTATGACTCACCAAGTAATTCTGTATCATGTGTCATTTGTTAAATATGGGGACCACATAAGCCTTTTGAGGATAAGACCAGATTTTAAATGACGGATTAGTAAACCATCTGTACCTTTACTGATGTTGTAATTCGTATATCCATTTGTTATTTCCCCACGTGAAGACCGTGTTGTTTTTATTTATTGAATGTGTAATTGGAAAAATTCCTTAGAAACTTGAAAAACAGTATGCTATTTTCTGAAAATTTTGTAGTTCAAAATTGAGGAA
Organism: Heterohyrax brucei; assembly: GCA_028571685.1. NCBI lineage: Eukaryota > Metazoa > Chordata > Mammalia > Hyracoidea > Procaviidae > Heterohyrax > Heterohyrax brucei. Next base: position 13,515,153 of record CM053147.1, on the reverse strand, counting down.
ACAGAGTCCTTAAGAAGGTATCAGTAGTATACAAAGTTGAAGGTAAGGCAGAGTGTTAGCACGTAAAGGTCTAATGCTGGATGATCTGCTAAGAAGGCCTTAGCAACTTGTGCTCTCCTGAATAAACGTCTTCAGGTAACACTTCAGGACCTTGTCTCCTGTCTGCTGTTGTCCTCACATGAGCTTACTGCTTGTATTTGCCCCTGTAGCCAAAAAATGTCCAGCAGCACGAGAAGGTTCAGAAGGCCAGCACAGAGGGAGTCTCCATCCAAGGCCAGCAGGGCACCCGCCTGCTTCCCGAGCAGCTCATTAAAGAAGCCTTTATCCTCAGTGACCTGTTTGATATCGGGGAGCTGGCAGCTGTTGAGCTGCTTCTTGCTGGTAGGTTAATATCTGAACTTTGGTTAAAAAAACTAAAACACTACAGCAGTGGGTGCCTACATCGACTTGGGACAGGAAGAACCAGATGGTGCCCGGCCACCACCAGTGATAGCCATGATGGAGCTCACTAAGTTGAGTCTCACTGGCAACACAAGAATAAAATGGGGTGCACCCTGAGATCCCCACTAAAAGACCTCAGTTGATGGTCCAGTGGTTTCGGGGTTCCCCTGGGAGCATGGCCCCTTGCCCTGATGCTGCCCTTGCCTATAAATCATACCGAAGGTCCACGCTTCAGACAGGAATGGATTGGACTTGGCGATGCAGAGTGACTATATATCGGATACACTTTATGGTTCTATACGTGTATAGGATGTCATCCTGCTGACCTCTGGCTGGAGGAAGGAGAGTGGGTGAAGAGGAGGGGAAAAAGAGACTGTTGGGAGAATGAGACGTGTATGGAGCAGAGAGGAATAGTGTGCTGTTACCGGGCAAGGAGAGCAGTGGAAACTGCATAGAGGTGGGTATGTAAATTTATACGGGAATGTACATTTTCACTCAGTTATATTAAATAAAAAATTAAAAAAAAAAAACCTAAAACAAAAAACCTGTTGCTGTCAAGTCAATTCCAACTCATGGTGACCCTCTAGGTCAGAAGAGAACTGCCTGGCAGGGTTTCCATGGTGGATTCGAACTGCTCGCTTCTTGATTAGCAGCTAAAGGGCGTGACCACTGCGCTGCCAGGGCCCTGAACTTTGGTAAGGCAGTCTAGAATGGTAAAATGTTCCACTCATAGTTTCAAATAATAGATTTTTTAGGTTACAAAGAGTTTCTAAGAATGTATTATTGAGATACAAAAAGCCATATTCTTGTATTCTTTTTTGGTTGAGGGGGAGGCTTCGTTTTAATCTTGAGAGTTGTTAAAGGTAATTTAAGTCTTTCAGAAGAGCTTTTATGTGGCGATGTGCTAGTAAAGAGTAATTGGTGATATCTCAGTTTTGTGGCACAAAGCGTGTATTGTCTTGTGAGCAGCAAGGCCAGGTCACTGCTTGTGTGGGCTTTCTTTTGGGGTCAGCAGTTCGGATACAGACTAGGCCACAAACAAATTTTAATAATAACCAAGTACCAGGAAGAGAATGACGCCAGACAGTGGGAGAGAGACCCATGTGGGAGCGGGTGTAAAGAGGCACTTAGACAGGACCTGCCTGAGGCGGGGTCATTTGACCTGAGACCTGAATGAGGAATCAGGCCTGCCGCACAGAGTGTTGGGGCAGAGTGTTCCGGGCAGAGGAGGCGGTTGTGATTGAAGGGGAATAAAAACAGGTTAAAGCACAAAGTGACCACTGTGACCATAGCGTAGTGAACGAGGGAGAGGACGACTGAAGAAAAACCCCATCATGTTGGACCCTGCAGGCCGTGAGGTCACTTGGATTTTATGGTCTTTGCAGTGGGAGATTGTTGGATAGCTTTAAGCAGAAAAGTTGTGTACTGTACCATAATTTTAAAATGATTTCTGTGGTGAGATCCATGTGCATGGGTGATGATATCGACATGTGGCCAGAAGAGCTGGATGGTGCCCGGCCACCACCAGTGATAGCCTTGATGGGGCTCATGAAGTTGAGTCTCACCGGTAACACTAGAATAAAAAGGGGTGCACCCTGAGATCTCCACTAAAAGACTGCAGTTGATAACCTAGGGGCCTCTGTGTTCCCCTGGGAGCATGGCCTCTGGCCCAGATGCTGCCCCTGTCCATAAATCAATTCTTTGGACAGGAATGGATTGGAGTTGGCAACACAGAGTGACTGTATCGTGTGTGTCATGCCTCCAGAGGATGTGATCCTGCTGACCTCTTACTGGAGGTGGGGGAGAGGGTAGAGAGGAGGGGAGAGGGTAGAGAGGAGGGGAGAGGAGATTGTTAGGATATGACGTGTATAGAATGGAGAAGAGAAATGTGCTTTCACTGGGCAGGGAGAGCAGGGGGAGCTGCACATAGGCAGGTATGCAAATTTATGTGGGATTGTACATTTTTAGTGAATCATAATAAAAAAAGAAAAAAAAAGATTGCCCTGGGTGCTGTATAGAGAAAGGATGAGAAAGGGTGGAGGGATGAATCGATGGCTCTGGTGGCTGTTAGTGGCAGTGCAGTGAGACACGGTGACTGGAACAGTGAGTGCAGTGTGCGGGACAGACACCGTCAGAGCTGGCATGTGTTTCAGAGGTAGGGTTGCTGCCAGGAACATGGGGACTGAGAGAAGGATGACACCTAGATTTATGGGCCTACGGAGCAGTGAGAACGTGAAGCCGTCTGTGACTGAGTACGATGCAGAAGTAATCCAGGCGTGGGAGAAAAGGCTCCTGTCAGCTTTGGCGCATCCAGGGTTCGATGCTGCGCACATGTGAGTAGAAGGCGGTTGTACCAGTCTAGAGCCGGTGTAGAGGTTAAGGCCGCACACAGAACCGTGGGGTCCTCGTCTTACAGACGAGGGTTTCTCATCCTTGGCTCTGAACATTCTGCTGGGCCAGTTAATTCTTTGTTTTGAGGCTGCCCCCTGCATTGTGAGATGTTTAAGAGCATTCCAGGCTTTGCCTGCTAAATGCCAACAACTGCACTCTGAGTTGTGACAATATGGGATGTCTCTAGATTTTCTCAGATGTCCCCTGGGTAGCAAAAGCACACACAGTTGAGAGCTACTGATATGTATGGTATTTTCTGCCACAGGCTAGATAAGATTACCTAGGTAGTGAGAGTCCCAAGAGAGAAGAAGGCCAAGTACCGATGGGTACAAAACTGTGTGATTACGGAGTTTCAAGCGCGGTGTGAGAGCTGCAACACTGTCACTGATGTGGCCTGAGAGGCAGAGGGCTGCCTGATGCTGCCCAGGGTCAGGATGTGTCTGTCGTGAAGCTGGAAGTGTAGCTGAACCCTGATTCTCAGGCCTGTTAGTTAACTCAGTTACTAATGTAGATATGTTTGTGCTTATAATCACTCAGGATCAGAATATTTTTTTTTTTATGACTAAGTGAAAATGTACATTCCCATATAAATTTACATGCCCACCTATATGCAGCTTCTGCTGCTCTCCCTGTCCGGTGACAGCACACTGTTCCTCTGCGCTCCATACATGTCTCATCCGCCCAACAGTCTCCTTTCTCCTCCTCTCCACCCACTCTCCTTCCTCCAGCCAGAGGTCAGCAGGATGATGTCCTATAGGTGCATAGAACCATAAAGTGCATCCAGTATATGGTCACTGTGCATCACCAGGTCCAATCCATTCATGCCTGAAGAGTGAACCTTCCTTATGATTTATGGGCAAGGGCAGCATCAGAGCCAGGGGCCATGCTCCCAGGAGAACCCCCAAATCGCTGGATCATCAATTGAGATCTTTTAGTGGAGATGTCAGGATGCACACCTTTTTATTCTTGTGTTGCCAGTGAGACTCAACTTAGTGAGCTCCATCGCGGCTGCCACTGGTGGTAGCCGGGCCCCATCCGGTTCTTCTGGTCCCAAGTCAATGTAGGCACCCACTCATGTGGGTCTCTCTATCTTCTGGGTTGTCTTTACCCCATGTCATTTTGTTCCTCTGTGAGTATCTGTTCCTGCTGAGTTGGGACCATTTGCTGTGCCCTTGGATGGCAGCTTGGCAGCTTTTAAGACTCCAGGTGCCACTCACCAATGTGGGGTGCAGAGAGCCCTCTTAGCAAAATACTAGTTGTGCCAATTGACCTCAATTTTGCCTAAGAGCATGGTCCCCTGCCCCCTGCCCCAGCTACTCTATCCTTGCAATATTGGGTTAAGATGGAAGGAGTACTCAAGTTATGCTGAAGTCCACTTAATGTTGTTCTTGTTTCTAATGTGTGCTATCACGGATTTCTCCCAACCAGATTTCTAGCAACTATCTAATCTAAACCCTCCCCCCTCACCCTCCCTCCCTCCCTTCCTTTGCAGTGTCAAAGAGTTTTTTCTTCTATACACAAGTCTGTTTTTGAGATCCTATCGTAGAGGTCTCATGTAATATTTGTCCTTTTGTTGCTGACTACTTTCACTCAACATAATGTCTTCCAGTTGAAACCAGGTTAGGAGATGTTTCCTGGAATCATCGTTATTCTTTATCATTGCGTAGTGCTCCACTGACTATATGTACTATAGTTTACCTATCCATTCTTCTGTTGTTGAGCATCTGGGTTGATTCCATCTTTTTGCTATCCTGAACTGTGCTGCGATAAACATTCTTGTGCATGTGTCTGTTGGTGTGAAAGGCCTTGATTCTGTAGGATGTATTCCAAGTAGTGGAATTATTGGGTCAAATGGTATATCAATATCCATTTTTTTAAGGAAGTGCCAGATTGCTTTCCAAAGAGGCTGGACCATTTTGCAACCCCACCAACAGTGGAGGAGGGTTCCACTTTCTCCACAGCCTCTCCAGCATTTGTTGTTTTGTGTTTTTTGGATCATGGCCAGCCTTGTTGGGATGAGATGGTATCTCATTGTTGTCTTTTTTTTTTCTTTTTTTTAATTTAATATGACTGAATTAAAATGTATGCTCCTGTATAAATTTACACGCCCACCTATATGCAGCTTCCACTGCTGTCCGTGCCCGGTGACAGCACGCTGTTCCTCTCTGCTCCATACATGTCTCATCCTCCCAACAGTCTCCTTTCCCTTCCACTCCCCTTCCTCCAACCAGAGGTCAGCAGGATGATATCCTATAGATGTATAGAACCATAAAGTGCATAAAGTATATGGTCACTGTGCATCACCAGATCCAATCCATTTGTGTCCGAAGAGTGGACCTTTGTTTTGATTTATGGGCAAGGGCAGCAACAGGGCCAAGGGCCATGCTCCCAGAGGGACCCCAAAACCGCTGGACCATCAATTGAGATCTTTTAGTGGAAATCTCAGGATGCACCCCTTTTTATTCTTGTGTTGCCAGTGAGACTCAACTTAGTGAGCTCCATCATGGCTATCACTGGTGGTGGCCGGGTACCATCCGGTTCTTCTGGTCCCAAGTCGATGTAGGCACCCACTCATGTGGGTCTCTATTTTCTGGGTTGTCTTTACGCCATATCATTTTGGTCCTCGGTGAGCATCCGTTCCTGCTGAGTTGGGACCATTTGCTATGCCTCATTGTCGTCTTGATTTGAATTTCTGTAATAACTAAAGATCGTGAACATGTCCGCATGTGTTTTTTGGCTGCCTGGATCTCCTCTTTAGTGAAATGTCTGTCCATCTCCTTTGCCCATTGCTTACTTGGATGATTTATCTTCTTCTTACTGATATTTTGTAGCATCTTATAGATTATGGAGATCAGGCATCGGTCTGACATAGAGTTGCGAAATATTTTTTCCCCATTCTGTAGGTGGCCTTTTAATTCTATTAATAAAGTCTTTGGATGAGCAGAAGTGTTTGACTCTTAATAGTTCCCATTTATCTATTTTCTGTTGACTGTGGTTTGTTTGACAGATTTTGAAGTCTGTCTACATTGTGTATTAAAACTTACATTGTTGTTCCTACCTTTTCTTTGATGAGCTTTATCGTTTTAGGTTTGATATTTAGGTCTTTTATCCAGTTGGAGTTGGTTTTTGTATAAGGTGTACGATACAGATCTTGTTTTAATTTATTGCAGGTGGATATCCAGTTTTGCCCCCACCTTTTGTTGAAGATGTTGTTTTTACCCCAGTTTAATGTCTTAGGGACTTTGTCGAATATCAACTGTTCATAGGCAGATGGTGTCATCTCTGGGGTCTCAGTTCAGGATCAGAATTTGTATTTATCTTACATTGCTTCAACCTTGATGTTTTTATTCTGAATCAGTGTTTTGAAATTGTTGCAAATTGTTGGTATGTGTTGTTTTCAGTTGTCCAATAATGACTTCACCTTGAAATCACTTCATCAGATTTTTTTTTCTCTTTTATTGTTATTAAGTGAAAGTAGGCAATTCAAATCAATTGTGCATGCCCATCTGTCTGCAGGTCTTTCTGCTGTCCTTGCCCCGTGACAGCACACTCCTTTACATTTCATACTTGTCCTATCCTCTTAACAATCTCCTGCCCCCTCCCCTCTTCCCTCTTCTCTCCCATCTAGAAAGAGACCAGTAGGACAGCCTCCTATAGATGCATAGAGCCATAAAGGACAGACACTATATGGTCAGGTTGTGTCCCTCAGTCTAGTCCGTTTTTGTCCGAAGAGTTGACCTCAGAAGAGATTGTTTTTGAAACACAATGTTGAAACCCTTTAAGAGCCACTGTACTTGCGTTTGGGCTGTAGCAGAAGTCTCTGACAGTCACATAGGGACTGATGTCCATATAGTCACTGTGACAGATTTGAAACAACCTAAATGGCCTTCAGATAACCAATTAAATAATGGTACAGTCACATGCAGGTAGTACCCAGCTTACTCCATCGTAAGCTGGGTCTGATGTAAGTCTAATACCACTTTTGTTTTTGGTTTTCACATACTTCTGTACAGCAGTGTTTTGAACAGTAAATCATAGCACTGAATTATGTGCTGCAGTATTGTACATACATGCCAGTAATGGTAATGTACAAAACTAAAAAAAGCTAAATGGTTGGGAATGCGGTTTGTTGTCTAACTCGAGTGTGCTGTAAATTGGGGCCGACCTGTACTGTAGCTGTTAAACAGGAGGATATGGAACAGTCACCAAGATACCCTGACTGTTCAGTGGGGTTCAGAACTGTGTGTAGCAGGATCTTGTAAACATGCAGAGGATCCTTGGGAGAAGATACTGGAAATTGGAACCAGGGTCACTCCTGGGGAGGGGGCTGGAAGGCCATGGAACAGAATTGGAAAGAGTGATTTTTTCTACTCTGTACTCTTTTATGCTGACAGAACACTTTGATAGAACATGATAGGACACTATGTAATGGAATGCTCGAAAGCAACCCCTTTTTATTATTTAAATAAACTAGCATTTCAAATAATAGTCATTGAGTTTTTGTTTCCTCCTTCCAAGCTTGTGTTACAGAGGGTACCATTTCGTACTGAGGATAAACTTGGGTGAACCCCAAGTTGAGCAAGACCTACAATGTGTTTCTGAAATTATATGCCACGTCCTTCACACTTGTCAGCTGTTCCTGCATGTTCTTGGTCATGAATGTTTCACTTGCTGTGATTACAGAACGTCTTACGACTTTACTGAGTGCACTGGGGTTTTGGGGAAAAGTCTCAGTGAATAACAGGGTCTAGTCCTTGTCTCAGAAAAGAAGCAAAGTGACTGACCAACGTGGAGGACATATGCAGACAGGATGGGACAGGGAGCCCTTAACCAGGCGAGGGAACTTGAAGCAAGAAAAGCAAAACAAGCCCACTGCCATCGGGTCAATTCTGACTCATAGCGACCCTACAGACAGAGTAGAATGGCCTCATAGAGCTTCCAAGGAACACCGGGTGGGTTTGAACTGCCAGCCTTCCAGTTAGCAACTTGTGTCACCAGGGATGCAAGAAAAGGCTGTTTAGTTTTCAGAGTAGTAACTTCCTAATATTTAAAAGCTTTCATGGGTAAGATAGTAAAGTGGGCGTGGAGTACAGTTAGATTCAGTGGACAATTGTTGGGACTAGAAGTGTTCCATGTGGAAGTTACGAATAAGGATAAAATTGGAAATGTGGAAACTGGGGAGTTTCGTGTGACCACTGCTGTCACTGCACAGTTTGGTGGCCCCATCAGGCTGTTGGAAGGGGAGCAGACCAGTGAGTAGGTGTTTCAAGTCAAGGACTCTTAAACCCATTAACCATCCAGTCAATTCCGACCCACACAGGCTTGTGGGTGCCTGAGTAGAACTGTCTTCCATGGGGTTTTCAGTGGCTGATTTTTTGGGTGTAGAGTGCCAGGCCTTTGTTCTGAGTTGTCTCAAACCTCTAATCTCCTGGTAGCAGGCAGGCTTGTTAGTGGTTTGTCCCACGCAGGCCCTTTTGCACCTAATGTTGGCATTGTGGTTTTTGTTTCCTCCTAAATACATACGTGTTTATTTAGGGTATATTTTTTCAACTTCCTCATCTAGGGGAGCACCAGCAGCCCCATTTTCCAGGCCTCACCCGAGGGTTAGTAGCTGTCCTTTTATACTGGGATGGAAAGCGGTGCATCGCCAATTCCCTGAAAGCTTTGATACAGTCCCGGCGAGGAAAGACTTGGACACTGGAGCTCAGGTCTGTTTGCTGCTTAGCCTCTCACATGTTGCCCAGAAATTCCTTAAAAAATTACAATTTTAGAAATGACACAACTTTCCCTTATTATGTATAATATAAATAAAGTGTATAAAATGAGATGGCTAACAAATACTTGTATTCTGCCAAAGAGTGACATGACAATTTAAAACTGCTTTATATTGTTTACAAATAGCAAATAATTCGGGTATTCATGCTTGGAGGTTTACTAAAATGCAGCAATCTTGAAACGAAGGAGCTGGATCATAATTTGTCTTGGTTGCTTTATGGGATGAGACATTGCTGTAAGAGAGCTTCTGCTGTGTCTGTTACGTTCATTACAGGTATTGTTCAGTATGGCTTTATTTGATTTCATTACAGTCCAGAGCTGGTTTCCATGACAACACGTTTCACAGATGAGCTGATGGAGCAAGGATTGACTTACAAAGTTCTTACCCTGGTGTCCCAGATTGATGTCAACAACGAGTTTGAGAAACTGCAGCGAGACAGAGGCTTGGGGAGTGAGAAACATCGCAAAGAGGCATGGATTCAGGGACATGAATTCGTGGGTTGTCTTGTGTCACCTCTTGGAGGCAGAAAAATCATGACAATTAGAATATTCTTTTAGTAGAAGTAAAGAGAAGTAATAACGTGCATTAAAGTCTTGTAGGCAGCTGTGTATGCAAAATTGGCTTGTAGTTGTTTAAGCTTCTTTACAGCTGCTTACTTACCATTAGTCATCCCATGAAAATCAAAAAGAAACCAAATCTACTGCCACTGAATTGGGGTGACTCGTAGCAACCCTAGAAGTTAAAGTGGAACTGCTGCATAGAGTTTCCAAGGAGTGCCTGGTGTGTTTGAACTGCTGACCTTTTGCTTACCAGATGTAGCACTTAACCCTCTGTGCTACCAGGGTTTGGAGTTTCGAATTTAGGGAATGAGTAATAAACAATAAGTTTTGCTCAGAATTCCGTAGGTGAGATTTTAGGATCACATGTGAATTGAGATAGGTTTATTTAGTCAGTCTAAAAGACAGTTTTATGCTTTGAAATAAGACCAAGTGTCAATGTAGTTTATCTGTACTGATAATCATACTGTTTTCTTTGTAGGTTTCTGATCTCATCAAGGAGTGCAGGCAGTCTCTGGCAGAAAGCCTTTTTGCTTGGGCTTGCCAGTCACCGTTGGGCAAAGACGATACACTGCTCCTCATTGGGCACTTGGAACGAGTGACAGTGGAGGCCAATGGCTCGTTGGACGCTGTGAACCTCGCTCTGCTGACCGCTCTCCTGTACTGCTTCGACATCAGCTTCCTGGAGCAGAGCACCGAGGAGCGTGATGGTACTGGGGTTTCTGTCTGCCCCGTGTGTTCATATGGAAAATTGGGTGGAAATTGCAGTGCCAACGTCTATGAGGGTGATAGTTATACTTTAAAAGCCGAGAAGGTGTATATTATTCTCATGTGTACAGTTCATCCATATTCAGATATTGAGATAAGAGATCACTTTTTTTTTTAAAACTGTGATTGAGTGAAAGTAGTATACAATCCAAGTGAAATTTGTGTGCCTGCCTATCTGCAGTTCCCTCTCGTCTCCTTGCCTGGTGACAGCACACTCTTCCTTTCCATTCTGTATATGTCATGTCCTGCTAACAATTTCCTATCCCCTCCTCCACTCTTTCCTCTGCCTTTTGGTAAGAGCCCAGTAGGATGGCATTCTGTAGATACATAGAACCATATATATCTATAGAACCATAAAGAGGACACACCATATGGTCACTTTATGTCCCCATGTCCGGTCCATTCCTGTCCAAAGAGTTGACCTCCGTAATGAATGATGATCAGGGCCAGCACTGGGTCTAGGGGCCGTGCAGGGAAAGTCCCGGGCCATCAGACCATCAGTTGTGGTATTTTAGTGGAGTTCTTGAGGTGCACCCCTGTTTTTTTGTGTTGCCACTGGGACTCAACATTGTGTGCCCCATCATGGCTGTCATCGGTAGGGGCCAGGCACCGTCTGGTTCTTTTGATCACATGTTGGTACAGTCATCCATACACGTGGGTTCATCAGTCCTCTGGGCTCTTTTTCTCTGATGTCTCTGTTGTCCTTGGTGAGCATGAGATAAGAGATCACGTTTTGAAGAAATTGCAGCCCTACTGGGTATTTCTGTTGTTCTTTGACTTTTGGAGTCAGAGTGGTGGCCATGTAAAATGTCAGGAGTCCCACAGGCTTAGCTGACTTAGTTGTTTCTTTGTTATTTATCCACATTTGCAAACCTTTCGGGAAAACGTTCTCAAGGAAAATAACTATCATTTTGATAGTGCATTATCTCTGACTTCTGTCTTCTGTGAAATAGACAAGGTTCACTTGGTAACCTTGTAAACAGTTACTGTGTGAAATGACCCATGCAAAATAGGTTATTGCTGTTTAATGTTCTAAATTTTTAATTATTCCAACTGTGGTGGCAGTAGTGGTTAAGTGCTGTCACTGTTAATCAAAACAGTGATAGTTCGAATCCACCAAGTACTCCTTGGAAACTCGGTGGGGCAGCTCTGCTCTGTCCTGTAGGGTCGCTATGAGTTTGAATCAACTCAGTGGCAATGAATTGGGTTCTTTTTTTGTTTTATTCCAACAGATATCCGCTGTCCACTTTGTGTTATCCAGCTCCTTTGTTAGGTATGTGGAAGAGTAGACATTGTCAGTTTGTCTTTGGTGACCATCCTTGGCCATTAGGAAAGGCTTGTTTAAACCACAGCTATCCTTTATGCCAACCAAGTTGTCACACAGTGAGTTGTATGTCTCAAGAAGGAGAGAGCTGAAGTCTCTTGCCTTTGTTGAATAAAGTGAGCTCAGAGTTAAGTAGGAGTAGGCAAGACTGTGGGGCACTGGACCCTGGGGGTCTCTTGAGGTATTATTGCAAGTTCATAAGCTGGGATTCTCACATGCCAAATGGAATGACTGTAAAGTGTCCTAGGTGAAGACATAGAGTGTTTTGCCTTCGTGTGGGATCGTATCAAGTTTAAGGTCCTTGTGTGGGTCAGCTCATTTTGATTGTGAGTCCTTGTCGGTCAAGAAATGTATGTCTGAGTAGTACACCAGAAAGATGAGTGATTGGTGTATGTATAGTAGTAGGCAGAAAGTTTTCAGACAGAATTAAAGAGTGAGTTCTTTTTGCTTAAAAGTTGGGGACCACGGAACTAGTTCTTCACAAGCTGCTGTCGGAAGGAAGTATCAGGAAGTAGCGAAGTGAATGGGTTCGTAGGTGCCCCGGGGTCTTCCTGCTGTTCAGGATCCCGTGCTTGTTGGGAGCACCATGGTACCGTTGAGCAGTAAGTGGAAAATCTTTTATTCCACGTTTGGCTGTTGGATTCAGGTGGTAGTCAGAGTGGATGCTTGTTTATACTTTGCATCCTTGGTTTGAATAAGTTTTTCCTTGCTTTTTTCACATTCATGATATTCCTTATGTAATAAAAGTCTTATCTTTCTTTTCTTTCTAAATTTTGTTTATTTTGTTGTTGAAAATATATGCAGCAAAACATATGCCAGTTCTAGCATTTCTGTGTGTGTCCTTCAGTGATGCTGATGATATCTTTCCAGTTGTGCAGCTATCCCCGCCCTCCTTTTCTGAGCTAGTCCTCCTCCAGTAATATAAACTCACTGTGCCATGAGGTTCCTACTAGACTTTCCAGTTGGTGTGGTCAATTTGATCCCGTATAGATAGTTCTTATGAGTGTAATGCCCAATGCAGACCCTTTTTACTAGTTAAGTGAAACTATCATTCTGTTTTAAGGTGACTTCAAGGGATACTCTTGGTTTAAGATTAAAGATTATCTCAGGGCAAGAGTTTCAGGAGTTCTTCTATCCACCATGAATCTAGGAAGTTTCCTGAGGCCATGAGAACTGGACAGTGTGCTCTGTTTCTCCCTTTTGATCAGGATTCTTCTGTGGAATCTTGCATCAAAATGTTTAGTAATGGTGGCTGGGCGTCATCCAGTTCTTCTGATTTTGTGGCAGAGAAGGTAGTTGTTCTTGGAGGCAATTAGCTACACATTCAATGTCCTTCTCCAATTACTCTTTTATTTTTTAAATTGTGCTGTAGGGGAAAGTTGGCAGTTCAGGCTAATCTCTCATACACATACTGTTATATGCACGTGTGTGAGAGATTAGCTCAAGTTGTAAACTACAGTACAAGCCCCACGCAGTGACAGCACACTCCGTGTTTTCACCTCGGGTTTCCTGTGTCCACTCACCGAGCTCCTGTCCCTTCTCGTGCTGCCTCCAGAGAGCAGCTGCCCGTTTGGTCTTGTGTATCTGTTTGAACTAAGAAGCATGGGCTTCACAAGTGTTATTTTATGTTATGCAGTCCAGTCTGATCTTTGTCTGTGTTGGCCTTTGAAAATGGTTTTAGTTTCATGTTAACAGAGCGTCTGGGAGCCATGGCTTTGGGGATTCCTCTCATCTCAGACCACTGCCTTGTCTTTTTACGTGAATTTCCTTCGGTTATTGATGATCCTTCCTTATTGACTGTAGGCAAAGAGAGACCAATTGTTGGCCGTCAGTGGCTGCTTGCAAACTTGTACGACTCTGGGTGCGGTGCATTAGCCAGGGGATAGAACGAGAGCACTGACCGTGGTGTTACGCCACTTAGGTGGCATGTCCCTTGAAACTGTGACTGAACCTCCAAAGCAAGGAGCCAGATACCATGAAGTGTTTGGAAATTTTACCTTGTTTTGACCTTTAGGTGGCATTCCTTTGTATTTTAGACTTCATATGCAGGAAACAAATGATTGACTCTTGAACCTCTTTTCTAGTTATTTATAGTATATGTATATACATCACTAGAAATACTGGAATGAAAATGGAGCATTATGGTCAGTTTTCTTTTCATTTTTAATTTGTGCATAATCCCTATAGACCTGGGGTTTTGTTGGTGTGTAAAACAGTAATATTCACTAGTCGCAATTCTTTGGCGAAAACGCTCTGCTTCCTTCCCGGCGTGACAAATGAGAATGTCTTTCTCTCGGCTTTGCTACAGTGGTCTGTCTCTGTGTTTTCAGACATGCTTCAGCAGCTTCCCCTCTTGACAGAGAGACACTACATCGCGACAGTTCACGCTCGCCTTCAGGACTCACAGCCGTGGAAACTGCCCGGCCTGCAGGCCACCGTGAGGCTCGCCTGGGCGCTGGCCCTGAGGGGGATATCCCAGCTGCCCGACGTGACTGGTGAGTAGCTGTAGGCAGTTTTAAATCCAAAGTGACATGTCGGCATTTAGTGATATCTTAGGGTGTTATTTTTGAAGTATATAACTGTGAACATAGTAAGATACCTAGAGTTGTGTGAAGTGAAACTTGGCGGTGCAGGAGTACTGAAGATGGGTAGTGATTGGCTTAGGACAGGGTTCTATTCTGACGACTCTGTCCTAAGTCAGTTCTGATGGAAGTGGAATATTTTTGTTTTGTAAGTTTTCATTATTATTACATTTTGTTACCAGTATCTTTATAAATTCGTCTTTGAATGTCTGTGTTTGAACATCTGGGAATGGGGCCATCAGTGAATTGTGCCCTGCATGTATGTGGTGCCCGTCACCGATGAGAAGATGTACCAACGCAAAGGAAGGCAGTAAAGGCGGTGTGTTATGACTCAGACACATCGTTAGTTGGGGCTTCGCTGTACAACTATTAATCTTTTTCTTGACTATCAAAAGAAATTAAATGAAGTATTTGCCATCCTTGGAGCCAGCATCAATGCTTTTTTTGATGTTTTCCCTTAAGAGCTTAAAATTTGAAGTCACAGTATTGTGTTAATACTTTTTTAAAACTCAAAATCACTAGTGTTTTTGTTTTTATATACTTCCTTCTTGGCTTTGTCCGTAGACAAACCAACTTTTCACATTGTGTCAAATAAAAAAGGAATCATACCCTTGACTTGCTAGCCCAGAGCTGAAACTGATACAGAAGCCAACACTTCAGACACAGAGTGGACTGGACATGGGGGCCCAGAGTAATGCGTGTGGAGTGTGTACTTTAGGGTTTCATATGTATATATGGGGCTGTCCTACTAGTTTCTTTCTAGGGGGGAGAGGAGAGGGTGGCGAGGAGGGGACAAGTGCCAGTTGAGTGGATACTGAAAGAGTGAAAAAGAAGAGTGTGTTGTCACAGGGTGTGGAGGACAGATAGAGTTGCAGAGAGGCGTGTGTGCAAAATTAACTTGGATTGTAAATTTTCACTTAGTCACAATTTAAAGAAAAAGCCATAGAATTTTAAAATCCAAGATACTAGAAAGGAGTGATTTGGGCCAATGAGGAACAGACATGGAGTTCTGACTTCCAACGGTCTGTTACCCACTGTTTGTATGTTTCATAGTCACGTCGTTTCATGACTCGTGCAGATCATACAGATGAATACAGACTACTCGAGGCCTTCTGTTTACATTGATGTGGCTAGTGTACTGTGTGGTTTACCCTCACAGGATGACACCTGTGCTGGAGCTGTCATTGATCACTTGTGTAGGTTTCTGTGGTGAATCTGCAAAGAAAGTTTGCAGGGCATGTCAGTATTTCTTGATGGCCAGTTGTCAGCAGATTCCAGCATTTTACCAGCGTGTCCTGTTCACTAGTGTCATGCTCTTCTCCCCAGGAGGTCTGCAGAAAGCTTTTTTCTGGGGGTGTTAAAAGTCTCTGATCACGTTTTTTTCATGGTCAGAGGCTGATAGATGGCTGATTAGACTTTTGGCATTCACGTGGCTGATTAGACTTTTGGCATTCATGGATAAATTCTGTTTTTCAGTTAAACCATATTCACTTACAAGTTATTTCAGTACTTTTCTGGTATTAAATTACCCTTTAAAATTTTAAATGGCTCTGTAGTAGTTAATCAAATTCGTATGGGCACCAGACTGATTCGGATAGGTTTTGTTCTTCACTGTCAAGACTTTTTCTGAGTGTCCCATTTATTCTACTGAGATTAAAATGTGTTACTGGTTGGGTAATAGCTATCTGTCTACTGCAGTGTTACATCACATTTCTCTGAAAGTAATTTTCATTGGTAATAGAGTTATTATAAAGGGCGAATTTTTTTCTAATGTACTTTTTTACAGTTATTCTCTGGGCTCTGTGAGTCAATTATACACAGTCCCATTTTGTGCACAGTGCATGCTAGAAGGCTAGGAAGAGCTCCACGTTTGGTTTTGAAATGCCCAGACAGGCTGGTCATGTGTGCTACGTTGATTATTAGTGTCTTTGAAGCTCTAATGTACTGTCATCAAGTGGTTAGAGGTGTTACTAGGCATGCAAGCCCAGGAGTCCGTTTACTTCTCTTGCGTGGATTCAGGTAGTCAGACCACAAGTGTATAGTGCAGGCTCTCCCCTGCCATCCTAGATGGGTAGGGGTAATTGCTGTAGGCACAGCTATCTGGCTGCACAGGGTCAGAGAGGACTGGCAGCCTTCCCTGTCTGTGAGGAAGGTGTGTTCTCTTATGCCTGATCTCGGGTGAAAGAATTGTTTCTGCCCTGAGTTCTTGGCTCAGGGAGATCAGCATATTTTTTCCTTCCCTGTTTATTAAGTTGCTTCTTCTCCAAGTCTGGATGAATGGCTCAAGGCACCTGTGAGTGATCATACTTTGGACCCCGAAATGGGTGGGTCTGTGTAGCCTGGCCTAGTGCAGAGAAGAGAGTGGGAAATGCTGGAAAAAGAGAGGTTTATCCCGAAGGTAAGTCTTAGATCTGTGCATGGTAGGTTAGACATATATCACTTAGCTTTTGATGAATGAGTGCCATTTTTCACTGATTCTGGAGGCATGAGCGGGCTCTTTGCTGCTCAGTCTTTGATGTTGAGGAGGATGCCCTCCAAACGTCACTACTCTGCTCACCACGCTGCCTGCAGCTGATTCCCACTGGTCAGATCTGGCCAGTCCTAGGTACTTCGGGATTTACTCTCCCTTTCCTGTCACTCAGTCTGATTTCTCAGCTTTCCCTTTTGATGTTCAGGGCTCCTAGAACGTCATATATAGTCTATTCCTTTGTTCTTTTGGGTCTTTGTAGTTCGAAGGATCATAGGAAGTGTCTGAGTACTCTACTGTCTTTGCCCTGCCTCTCAGAGATCTGAATTTGGAACCATCTGCAGAGTATTGTGAGACATAATGTAGGTTAATGACTTTTCTCCTGTGTACTGTTTTTTGAAATATATTTCTAGCTTTGGCTGAATTCACAGAAGCAGATGAAGCAATGGCAGAGCTCGCAATTGCTGACAATGTTTTCCTGTTTCTCACTGAGTCTGTGGTGGGGTCAGAGACCTTCTACCAGGAGGAATTTTATATCCGTAGAATCCATAATCTCATCACAGATTTTCTTGCCCTGATGCCAATGAAGGTAAGTGGATGGCATGATTACTACAAAGTAGTACAAGAGTTAGAAAATGATGTCAAATTGACCTGACTATCTTCCAGAAACTAATGAATTCAGTAGGTATGGACTGACATTTGGTGGTAATTTGTTGTATTGGAGTCTGTGAATCTGTTGGATCAGTTTGTGGCTCGTGAAAATGAAACAATGTAAAACCTGTTTCCTGAAAATGAGGTATTAGGAAGAAATTTTTGCCACAGAGAATGGTTTCTAGTGAGGGAATAACAGATAAATGAAAATGCCTTTACAAGCAGAAAATTATTAACCACAGAGGTCAGTGCTAAAGTTGGCCTTATTTAGTTATTTTTATGCTTCATGTGGTAGAGACGCAGTGGGCAGTCTCCAGCTTTATAGAAATTGCTTAGACTGTTAACTGTGGTATGTAAATAGGCTTCAGCAGGTGAAAGCTTAGTTTCAATAGTGGTCTCAAGCTATAACGCTGATTCAGGAAGGGGTTCTTGGAGCCCTTGCAGACAGTCCCTTCGTAGCACATGCTCTGTGTGCTCTATGGCCAAGGAAGCCATCTGAATGGCACTGGAAGGAAATCAAGGGAAAGCTCAATGACACAGTCTGCAAAAGAATACCCTGACGGTTCTGCACTTGTAATGCTGTCATACAGTTCTGATACTGTAACTCCTGAAAAACGTTAAGGCAAGTGGAAAAAGTGCCCGGAACAGAAACAATCAAAGAGTGAAATGCTTATATATTATTTAATGAATCAGATGTTTATCGAGTTTCGCTTATGTTGTAGATGGTGTGCTAGGTGTTGTGAAGGAGACATAGGATACTTCAAGAAAGACTCTGTAATCTGGTTGGGGGTGTAAGACATACACATAGGACCATATCGGTAGTAGAAGTAAATAAATGAGAGGCATAGGCAGGAAATTGCAACAGATTTTTTACAGTTAGGATAGCTCACTCAGGGCTGGAATAGTCAAGCAGTCAGGGAGTACTTACAGACAAATCGAAGCCTCGGCTAGCAGCCCTGAAGGACTCGATAGATGAGCCCCTTAAGATTTTGGAATAGGAAGAAGCCTTGCTAACACTCGTATTTTGTGTCTGAGCAAGTGACGTCTTAGAAAAGTTAAGGCTTCAAGTTTTCCCTAGTTAGTAGTCCAGATGGGACTTTGATTAGGGAAAGATAATCTTCATCTAGAAACATGAAGGCTTAGTATCTTTTAAAGAGCAATAAAGTTTTTTTTTTTGTCATGATGTCCGGTGTATCAATTTTTTTTCTTCTGTGACTTATCCTTTTAGGGCTTCTTTACCTACCGTAAGTCACAAAGATTTTCTTCTAGATTGTTTTCAATTTTAGACTTTTCAATTAGGTATACGTTCTGTGTTGAATTAATTTTTGAGTGGGATGCGCATTGTGGGCCTTTCTGCACATGATGTTCCAGCACCTTTGTAGACAAGAATATCTATTCTCCACTGAATTATCTCAGCTCCTTGGTCCCAAACTTACTGACCATGTGTGTATGTGGGTGTGGTCCTATATTCTGTTCCCTAGATGTCACTGTCTTTTCTTTCTTTCTGATTTTCTATGTACTCATTGATAAAGAAGTGCTGAAATCTTCAACTGTGATGGTGGATTTGTGTGCTGTATCTTTTTAAGGGCAATATCGTTTCTTATTTCTTTTGGCATTTATTTCACATAGTTGTTAGAAGCCAACGATTTTCAGCCTGTAATGTGGGTGTTTGGGAAATGAGAGGGATCATTTTTGCTGTTAGGATGGCTGTGGTCATTAATAGTTACTAGGCAGTTTGGGCTATGCTAACTTCCTACAGTGGTTAGGATGATCCTATATGGTGAGGAAATGTTCGGCCCCAATTGTCAGAAGCAGCCTGTCAAGAATCACTCAACTTCTCTGTAGTGGAAAATTCACTGAAGTTTTAAGATATTACAAGTTATAGATATTAATGTAACAATGATGTTCCTAACACATTTCTGTACATCATTCAGGTGAAATAGATAAGCAGTCATTTTCTTTTATGGAATCACTTTAAGACAGCTGACTACTTTTCTGATTTCATTGTCATTAACCTGTGTGTAAGAAACTTGTACATTAACCCATAGCAATGTGTGTGATAGGTGAAGCAGTTAAGGAATCGGGCAGATGAAGATGCTCGAATGATTCACATGAGTGTGCAGATGGGAAACGAGCCACCCATGACCCTGAGACGGGACCTCGAACACTTAATGCTGTTGGTAAGCCGTCGATTGGACAGTTGGTCCTTTCCTCCCTGTGTTATTTTCCCCTAACTTTGGCAAATTTCAGGTCTAATGCCTAAAGCCACAGTAAATTTAATGAAGTACAGACATTTTCCTACTGTGTCTTTGCATACTTATTGCAGATTGGCGAGCTATATAAAAGGAACTCTTTTAATCTGGAGCTTGCTTTGGAATACTGGTGCCCCTCAGAGCCTCTCCAGACGTCCACTATCATGGGTTCTTACCTAGGGGTTGCACATCAGCGCCCCCCTCAACGCCAGGTGAGATTTTACTTTTTCTCCTTTCAGATATTGGCACGGTACCTGGGAGTCTTAGAAGTGTGTTCTCTCATTATGTTATTGCTGTCAAACACAGGTGACTGCTGGTGTGATCTTTAGAAACTTAATGCTTTTATGTTTTATTTAAGAAAATCCAAAGCTCTTAAATTTTAAGTTTTGAGCATTTTGAAGGTAATGTAGTCTAGCCATTTATTAGATAATAGATGTGTGCCTGAATTATTCAAGACAGCAAGTGTGGCTGGTATTTTTGTAATTGTCAGTGAGTTCTTGGTATGTCACTTGTCTGAATTTATTGATATTTAGTGTGTCCTCTGTAAGCAGTAACTAACATACGTCTATCACTTACCAAGTTGGGGAGGATAGGAGTGGAGAGGTGGTGTATATTGATGACAAGCTGCCTGTGAATCAGTGGATAACAGAGGAGAAGCTCATGTTCTAACCTCTCTTCACAAGCAGCCCTAGTGGCCCAGTGGTTAAGAATTTGTCTGCTGATCAAAAGGTGGGCAGTTTGAATCCATCGGCTACTGCTTAGAAACCGTGGGATAGTTCTACCCTGTCCTGTAGGGTTGCTGTGAATCGTAATTTCTTGATAACAGTGGGTTTGGGTTTTTCTTTTTGGTTTATAAAAGTACGGTGAGCAGAGGCAAAGAAGACAGACTGCCCTATTGGTCTTCACTTTTTGATTTCCTGTTGTAGCAGCTTTTCTACAGTGTGTTTCAAATTGTTGATATAGTCCAAGGTCTGAAGCCATTCTGCTTCTTTCTTTTTTAGACTGCATTGTTTTATGTTTATTTATTTACTTTAATGTAAGAAAAGATTTGGAATGAGGATTTATCCACAAATTTAAGATTGTCAAAACTTGCTTTTATGAAGAAGTTCAAACATAATGGAAGAGAGAATAATTATAATGAGCACCTAGCATCTTAATGTAACAGCTGTTAACATCTTGCTGTTTGCTTTGTCTAGTACTATTACAGACACTGTTTTTATTTTACACTTTTTAGAATAAAATACAAGTAACATGACATTTCACTCCCAAATGGTTATATGTATCCCTTTAAAATTAAGGTATCACAAACCATTGTTGCATCTCATACATTCAACCATAGTTTTTAGAAATCTGTAGCATTTTCAGTTGTTAAGTTCCAGCTGATGAATCTGAATAATGTGTTTTGTTGTTGATAATAAATTTAAAGTATAAGCAAAAAGGCATTAAGAAGTGGACTAGAAAACGGGAATATATGAACATGGCCTTGGAGGGAATGGAAAACAGTGTGGCTAGGTTACTGTTGAAAATGATCTGAATTTCTAGGCCCTTGTACTAAAATCAGCTAGAATTCGGGAACTGTAGGTTCTAAGGATACCATTGTGTTTGCTGGTCAGAACATCTTACTGTTGTTAAACTGCTCATGTCTGAGACATGCAGAAGAACTGAAAACATCTACTTATCCATCTGATTAACTGTACGTGAGTACATTTATTCAGCTATTTTGTGTGTTTCAAATGTGAGTAGTTTTATGACATTAAGATGTTTTGAAAGAAATGTGCTTAGTGTTAAAGAATGATTCTGTAATTTTGTTTAAGTGCTAATGATCAGCTTGAGAAACAGTTTTTCGTAAATATATATATTTGATTTTATTGTTTTTTTTTTGTGTGTGTGTGTGTTTCAGGTTGTCTTATCAAAGTTTGTTAGGCAAATGGGTGACCTCTTGCCTCCCACTATTTATATCCCTTACCTGAAGATGCTGCGGGGGTTGGCCAGCGGGCCCCAGTGCGCTCACTACTGTTTCAGCCTGCTCAAAGTCAACGGTAGCAGTCACGGTGAGGAGCACCTGCACGTTGTTGAAGTTGGTTGTAATGCTTCTGAGTTCGCTGTCTCTTTGCCTGGTAAAGAGCACTGGCCGCTTGTGGTAGATTACAGCAAAGGTGTGAGTTGTTTTTGCAGTAGTGGGAGAAAGAAGCGCACACTGGGGGCATCATGCCTAGTCATACCCTGATTGTAGTCACACAGATAGGGGAATTTTTCCATTCTGCTTTACAGAATATAGGTCAGTTTAACATCAGAATAAATCCATATAAAATTTCAAGGACACATCCAGTGCTGAAAGCACATTCTACCTTTGCTACATAAATTTGATTTTATTATCTTTGTAAGTACAATGTTTTTGAAATTTTAATACTAAGAATTTTTCTCCCTAGCCTCTTCCAGTTTGCTCCTTTAGTTTTCAGACTTGAGTCTGATTACATGAAAAGCCTTGCAAAAGGAAAGAGGAATAAGCATTTATTAAGCACATGCTTTGTTAGGTAGTGGTTATTATTTTCATTTTCACGGAGAGGGAGACTAGGGCTTAGGAGTCCCCAAGGAGGTGGAGAGCCACCGTTGGACATGAGATGCGCTTGGCTTGGGGCCGAGACCTGGGCTGCATTCACAGTTGGCCTGTCTCACATTCTGTGCACTGTCCTCGGTGCTTTGCATGTCGTGGTGAGTGCAGCTTACCCATGGAGATGGAATTAACTCTTGGGGAATTTGTGTTCAGTATTTGGGAATTGTTCTGTGTAGTTGCCTGGTAGCACCGAGGACTCTTCTGGATAGGAGACAGGTAACTGACACCCCAAATATTTACCTTCACTTTTACTTGGGCACCATTCCATTCTTCAACCAGTGGCTGTCGAGTTGATATCAAATCATGGTGACCCCAGCTGTAGCTGTGGCAGAGTAGAGCTGTGTTCCTAAAGGTTTATTTTATTTTGTTTATTTGTTTTATTTTGTTGGTGGGGGTAACATACACTGCAAAACCACACACCAGTGCAATAGTTCCTATATGTACCCTTCAGTGACGCTGATTGCCTTCTTTGAGTTGGGCAGCCGTTGTCACCCTCCTCTTCTGAATTGTTCTTCCCTCATTAACAGACACTCACTGCCCCCTAAGGTTCCTGTCTCTTCTGTCAAGTTGCTGCTGTCACTTTGATCTCTTTTGGATAGTTCTTCAGCTGTGAGTCAGAACTGACTCTACAGCAGTGGGTTTGGCTTGGGTTTGGTTTAGAAGAGCCTAATGGTCAAGGCAATGAAGCTGTTGTTTGGTTTTACAGTGACTTCTGGGGATATTTTTGGTTTAAGGTTTAAAAGTTACCTCAGAGCAGGAGTTTCATCCACCGGCCATAGCTCCAGAAAGCCTAAGCTCCATGAGAATTTGGAATTGTGTTCTGCATCTTCCCGCCTTTGATCAGGGTTCTCCTGTGGACTCTCTGATCAAAGTGTCCAGCAGTGGTAGCTGGGCACCATCTAGTTCTTCTGGTCTCCTGGCAGAGGAGGTTATGGAAGGTGTGGCTAATTGCCTGTCTGAACAGCTGCCCCCATAGAGTTTTTAATGGCTGTCTGATGTTTTGGAAGTCAATTGATGGGACTGTTTCTCAAGGCATCTCTGGGTGGGCGGAGCTAAACATCCAGCCTTTTGGTTAGCAGCTGAGTGCATTAACCACTTGCACCACTGTGCACCAACGTGCACCACCCACCACTGTGGGACTCATAGCCTCTTGTTGGCCAATGGAAAGATTAGTCCAGAGTTTAGTACAGAAACACATTCTAATTCTCAACACAGTGCTTAGCCAGGCAAGACAGCACACTTCTTGTACTGGAGACACTTCTCATTTTGGGATGTCTTGTGCAGTGCCTGCTGGCTTCTGGCAGTCACTGTGATACACTCAGATACTGTTAATGAGCTCTCTTTTATTACAATAATTTGGACAGTGAAACTTGGTAGCATCAAACATGTATCTGATTCCAACCTCGTAGGATACCCAGACCACTTTATTGCTTTTAAATCTGTTTTCTCTCTCCATATCCAAACACAGGATTAGACATTTTTGAAATAACATTTCATGCTGTTTCTTTCCAGTTGAAAACATTCAGGGAGCAGGCGGCAGTCCTGTTTCCTGGGAACATTTCTTTCACTCCTTAATGCTCTACCACGAGCACCTTCGGAGGGATCTGCCCAGCGCAGACAGTGTCCAGTACCGTCACCTCCCCTCCCGCGGCATCACCCAGAAGGAGCAGGATGGGCTGATTGCTTTCCTGCAGCTGACCTCCACCATCATTACGTGGGTAGGTGACCCGTCTGCAGCACTTGAAGCAAGAAGTTGACCTGGAGACTTAGCACACTGGCATTTTAATGGAGTCCCCAATTTGTTTTCAATGTTTAAAGTTTATGCAGGATAAATTAGCATGCTCCTAGCATTTTGTGTGGAACTTTTTTGTTTTCATGATCTGTAGAAGGTAAAAGTTATGATAGTTTTGCTTGCTGTCATGAGTGGAACGTGAAAATGGTAGCCAGAAAACAGAAAGGCAAATGTGAATTGGTTGTTGGGATGTGATTCCTTCTAGGTGGTTTTCTCCCATACGGGTGAATTTATGTGTGTGTGCTGTTGTGTGTATGTGTGTGTATGAACTGTTTTTTTAGTTAAGAAGCTATTTACTGAATGTTTTTCTCTTAACACGCTATCTTCTTACCTGCCACTCCCATTTAGTGTCTGTAAAAGCACTGTTTTCATTACGTAATTTCCTTGCTTAGAAATGTCTTCTTTAGTTTTCTGTCGTGCACTGGTGCAAAGCTCATTTTCTTGGCCTGACATTCCTTCTGAAGTACAGAGATGGTGTCTTCTAACTTTTTGGCTTTTCTAATTGTGCATAATTATGCAGATCTCAACCTAAAGTTAGTAACTGTTATTCACAGAATTAGAGTGAAGTGATACTTGATGCCAAGTATGTCCCTTTCCCCCTCAGGAAAGGACATGGTATTTATTTATTCATTTGTATAGTATATTACAATATATCACACTGTACCAGAAATTATTTTAAATGCCTTAGTAAGATTTATGTGGCTCTGACAACACTGTTTATTTTGGTTTGTGTTATTTTCCATACTTGCAGCTATGAAAAGTTATTGTACAAAGCCTCCTTCTCCTCCATTCTTTAAGTTGGCTGGAGCAGTGAGCGGGTTTCCTCCCCTGGCAGAGTTCTCCCCTGAACCACAGGCTTGCCTCTGTTGTGACGTGTGTTAAGCCTATGGGTACTCTGTAGACGTGCTGGTGATCGAGACGAGGCCCCCCAGTGTTTTCCTAAGCCGCTCCCTTTCCTGTGTCTGTTTCTCAGAGTGAGAACGCGCGCCTGGCGCTCTGCGAGCACCCGCAGTGGACGCCGGTGGTGGTGATCCTCGGTCTCCTGCAGTGCAGCGTCCCCCCGGTCCTGAAAGCAGAACTGCTGAAGACGCTCTCGGCCTTCGGGAAGTCGCCTGAAATCGCTGCTTCCCTCTGGCAATCACTGGAATACACTCAGGTAGTATTATGAATGCTTTTATTTTTATCACTGCAAATAAACTTGGAAAAATAGGATCATCTTGGTAATACCGTAGGTGAATCCCGTTTGTGACTTACAGTCAACTGTGTGGCTCATAACAAATGATGGATAATGTTAAGAGGATGCGTCATTGTGCTCACGTGGAACCTGTGCTCACAGCCAGTCATTCAGGCAGAAAAAGGGCATGCTGAGTAGTGTAAAATCAGAAGTGTGTGTCCTGGATGTATGCTTTCACCATGGTTATTCAGTCTGTATGCCGAGCAAATACTCCTGGAAGCTGGACTATGTGAGGAAGAAGATGGCATCAGGATTGGAGGAAGACTCATTAACCTGTGTTATACAGATGACCCTGCTTACTGGAAGTGAGGAGAGCTGGAAGCACTTACTGCTGAAGATCAAAGACCACACCCCTCGGTATGGATTGCACCTCAACATCAAGAAAACAAATATTCACAACTGGACCAGTAGGCAACAGCAAGATAGATGGAGAAAGGATTGAAGTTGTCAAGGATTTCATTTCACTGTGGTACACTGTCAGTGCCTGTCATGGATTGAGTTGTGTCCCCCAACAATATATGTAGCCATGTGGCTGGGCGGTGATTCCCAGTATCTTGTGACTGTCCTCCCTTTTGTGCTTCTCCTGTGCTGTATGTGAAAGGATTAGGGCAGGGCTGTAGACACCTTCATAGGATCACTTCCCTGCTCCACTGTAAAGGGAGTTTCCCTGGAGTATGGCTTGCCCCACCCTTAATCCTTCCATCCTGCAAGAGGTAAAAGGGAAGGGAAGCAGGCAGAGAATTGGAAACCTCACACCATCAAGAAAGCAGCCCTGGGAAAAGAGGACGTCGTTCAGACCTGAGGTTCCTGCGCCAGGATGCTCCCTGGACAGAAACTGATGCAATACCAGACTTTCCTCCAGAACTGACAAAGGAGAAAGCCTTCCCCTGGAGTGGACACCCTGAATTTGGTTTTGTAGCCCACCAGACTGTATGAATAAACCTTACTTTGTTAAAGCCATCCACTCTGTGGTATTTCTGCTAGAGCAGCACTAGCTGACTAAAACACTGCCCATGGAAGCAGGAGTTAAGAAATCAAACAACACACTGCATTGGGCAGATCTGATGCAAAAGGCCTCTTTAAAGTCTTAACAAGGCAAAGATGTCGCTTTGAGAACCGAGGTACGCCTGACCCAAGCCGTGGTGTTTTCAGACGCCTCATATGCATGTGGAAAGCAGACAATGAATAAGGAGGATTGAAGAACTGACACCTGTGAATTTTGGTGCTGGTGAACAATATTGACTGTGCCATGGGCTGGAAACACTGGAGGCTTAGCAGTTAAGTGCTACTTCTGCTAGCCAAAAGGTCAGCAGTTCATATCCACCAGGTGCTCCTTGGAAACTGTGGAGCAGTTCTGCCCTGTCCTGTAGGGTCTCTATGGATCAGAATCAACTCAATGGTAGTGGGTTTGGTTTTTGGTGCACCATGGATTGCTGGAAGAGTGAACAAGTCTATTTCAAAAGAAGTACAGCCAGAGTGTTCCTTAGAAGCAGGGATGGCGAGAGTTTGTCTGCCATACTTTGGGCATGTTATTAGGAGGGACCGGTCCCTGGACAAGGACGTCATGCTTGGTAAAGTAGAGGGTCAGCGAAAAAGAGAAATACCCCAATAAGATGGATTGACGTAATGACTGACTGGGAGATGGCACGAGACCTTGGCAGTGTCTGGTTCTGTTGTTCACAGGGTCACTGTGAGTCAGAACCAACGTGATGGCACTTACAGTCAACAACAGTACCCCGTGAACTTCCCAGTTAAATAGAAAGTTTAGACTTTTGGACAGAGCATAACATCCTACCCTAGTGATCCTGGGTTTTTCTCTTGCATCAGCTGACAGCTTCCATAGGCTACTAGAGAACAGTTCACCATGTAACTCTCTTAAGACCTTGGTTTTTATAGGCCAGAGGAATTCCTCAGTTCTGACTTCAAGACTGGAATTCTGATGGCTAAGTGATTAAGAGTCAGGCTACTTACCAAAAGGTTGGCAGTTTGAATCCGACAGCTACTCCTTGGAAACCCTCTGGGGTAGTTATGTCTCCTGTAGGGTCTCTGTGAGTTGCTTTTACCTTCGAGACCAGACCAGTAAAAGCCATCTTTGTCTTTCTGTTCCTTCTGTGCCCTTCCTCTCCCATATCAAAATATCTCTAAAGAGCTTCACTTTGTCCCTGGGTGGTTTCCCATTAAAGGGAAGGAACTTGCTAAGCCTGCACAGAAATTTCCATAGTAGCCTGAAGAGTTTTTATGGGTGGTCATGGATGCTCATTGCCAGGACTGTAATCTTGATGTGGACATGAGGTGGAGGGGATTTCTGACTTGTGCACACTTAGGGGATGTGCATTTGCTGTTGTGAGGGGGAGGGAGTCAGCTGATGGTTAATGTGATTTTTGAAGTCCGAAAAAACTCAGACTCAGTGCTGTCGAGCAGATTCTGACTCATAGTGACCTTCCAGAACAGAGTAGAACTGCTCCATAGAGTTTTCACGGAGCACCTGGTGGATTTGAACTGCCAGCCTTTGGGTTAGCAGTGTAGCATTTTAACCACTACACCACCGGGGCATCCTCTGAAGTCTCAGTGAATGTTTAACTTCTTTTCTACTGGGATTTTTCTGTCAAGTGTAAGTATGCTAACATCTGGTGAAAAAGGGAAATAAGGACGGGATTTCTCTTGAGGACAGTGAGATACCTTTTAGAAGTGGCTGCAGTGAATGTTTGTCCCAGCATGTAAGAGAGCCGACCTATCTAATCCATTAATCCATTAGTCACAGTTCAAAGCAACCATTTAAAAAAATCTTTTTAAAAATGTTTTATTGTCCTTTAAGCGAAAGTTTACAATGCATGTCAATTTGTCATACAAAACTTTGCATACACACTGCTAGGTAACTGTAACTGCTCTCCCCAGCCTGTGACAGCATACTCCTCCTTTCCACCGTGTATTTCTTGCCCATTCATCCAGCTCCTGTCCCCATTCACCCTCTCATCTCACCTCTGGACAGGGGCTGCCCTGTTAGCCTCATGTATCTACTGCAGCCAAGAAGCACACTCTGTCCCAGTTTCATTTGATGTCTTATACTCCAGTAGAATTGGCTTCAGGAATGGTTTCATTTCTGTGCTAGCAGACTGTCATGGATTGAATTGTGTCCCTTCAAAAATGTGTGTGTTGATTTGACTTGCCTAGGAGTCCCAGTATTGTGCCCTTCCTCCCATGTGGTGTGAATCCTGCTGTGTGAGATTGATGATGGAGAATGGGCTGCGGTTGTGTTAGTGAGGCAGAACTCAAGCTACAAACTTGTGGGATAGAAGGGAGAGAAGTGAGCAGAGAAAGTTGGCAACCTCACACCACCAAGAAAGCAGCGCAGAGAGCAGAGCATGTCCTTTGGACCTGAGGTTCCTGTGTTGAGATGCTCTCCTTGAACTTGGACTCAGCCTACCGGACTGTGATAATTTCTCTTGTTGAACGGAAATGCAATTCGTAGATGGATTTGTGGTTTACTGGACTGTAACAGTAAAAGTTTCTCCTTGTGAAGCCTTCCACTCGCAGTATTTTCTGTTGGAACAGTACCAGGTGACTAAGACACAGACTGTCAAGTCTGGTCTTTTAATAGAGTTCTAGTTCTGCACACCCTTTTTTCTCCTGCTGCGTCAAGGACTCTGTGTTGTATTCCCTGTCAGGGCAGTCGTTGGTGGTGGCCGGGCACCATCTGGTTCTTCTGGTCTCATGTTGAGGTAGTCTGTGGATTATGTGGCCCATTTTGTGTCTTGGGCTCATATTTTTGTTTTCTGATGTCCTTCATTGTCCTCTGCTCCAGGTGAGTTGGGACCAGCTGATGCTGGGTTGGTTCACTGAGTCAGAATCAACGTGACAGCGCTGGGTTTTTTTTTTTTTGATGCTACTTAGATGGCCAAAAGCAACTGTTTTGAAGCAGTAAAATATTTTAGATTACTTCCTAATTTATGTGGTCTAAAATTGTAAATAATACTTTCTAGAAACAAAATTAATGCAGTTGATGTGTGCCAAGAGGCTGTCACTTCTGGATGACATCTGGTAACTTCTCTCTGATCTATGACTCATGCACCTCTCAGTCTTCAGGGTCTCAGGTGGACAGTGTTTCTTTGTTCCTAAGATGAAATGTGCTTCAGTTTAGACATCTCTGTCCTTAGAGCAGCATTATGGATTTTAAAAAACATTCTGCCTCTTGGTGTCTTCTTGACATGTCAGAGGTAGAGTACTATGACATTAAGTATAATTTGTTAGACCACCGACCTCTTGGACACCTAACAAGTTCAGGACTGAGCACCTTAACACTCCTGTCCATTTGGGTAATCTCTTCAGAATAACTTTACATCTTGTTTTTGTATTGCCAGCAGTAAGGAAGATTGTAAACAGACTAGTGTATTGAACATGGGCGAGATGTCATTCCACAAATCCTTTTTATGATTCATTTCTAGAATCTGAGACTACAAGTTTAGTGGGGAAAAAAAATCCCTCTCATGCGCACTTAGAAAACAGCAGGTTTTTGAGAGTTGGTTTCGAACCTGAGATGCGTATTCATCAGAGGCTGATGGTGCTGTTTCAGGGTGTGTGGACGCTGGGGTAGGGTGGGTGACCGTTAGAATGCAAAGCCAGTGTGGTTTACTGATGGCAGAGGAAGGCTGCTAACATCTCTTTTTTCTGTTTTAAGATACTGCAGACTGTCCGGGTGCCAAGCCAGAGGCAAGCTATTGGTATTGAGGTAAAGTTTTCCTTTTAAATGCTGTATTCACACATTCATGTACTGATAAAGAGATGAAGAAAACTACTCCTACCCTACTAAATTCCTGCAGTTTTCAAGTTTAATGAATTTTTCACTTTAAGGGTTTTCTGGTTGCTGTTAAATGGCATAGAAATTCTTAGCAAAAGGAACCAAAATACTTATGTTTCTGGAGTTGGACAGTGGACATCCAAACGGAGAGATCTTGCCCTGAAATAGGCTACTTGGATCAACCTGAAGCGAGGAATTATTTTTTCTTCTCTCTCTACTCGCTTTCTTTCTTTTTTAAAAAAAACAGTTAAGATTTCTGCTCTTGATTTGAAGTTGGAACACATGTATGGAAGTTGGGCATTTTTCCACTTAATCGATTCAGATTTGTGCAATACTTTTGTGTCTTTTCCTCTAAATAAAAACGGTACTGTCTGTTACATGCCTTTTGGTAAGATGTTTTTGTGACAGTCTAGAGTTAATGTCTGTGAAGTGCTCTGTACTGTGTAGTCCATAGGTTTCTCTTGCCAACTTGTCTGTGTTTTTCCCTGGAAGGTCGAGCTCAACGAGATCGAGTCCCGGTGTGAAGAGTACCCGCTGACTCGGGCCTTCTGCCAGCTGATCAGCACCCTGGTGGAGAGCTCCTTTCCTTCTAACTTGGGTGCTGGACTGCGGCCCCCTGGCTTTGACCCCTACTTGCAGTTTCTTAGGGACTCTGTGTTTCTGCGGTTCCGCACAAGAGCTTACCGGAGAGCAGCTGAAAAGGTTATGTTCAGAGGAAAACTTTTTTCTGCTTATCCACTCACTGCTGCTTGCTCTTTCCTTAAAGGTAGAGAGTACTTTGCTTCTGTTTTAGCTTATGAAAGATAGTAAAATTTGTATTCTTAATTCTGAAGTGTCCATGGTTTGATTAGCTAATGTGTAATATGAAAGAAATATGGATGCTGGTAATGAAGCAGTGACTTTCTAATTGGTGTGAGTTGAGAGTCATTTAGATCTTCAATCAGACAAAGCTCGACTAAAATGGAGCCCCAAATGTCCAGCTTTTGGCTCCTGGAAACACCTTGCTCCTTACTGGGAGGATTGAGGTTAGAAAGGGTAGTAGGCTTAAGGTCGCACTCTAGTCTCCATAGGTCAGTATTTCCTTTGGCTTGTTGGGCCTCAGCCTAGAAGGAGGCAGTGCTGTGACACGTCCCTGTCTGCCAGGGATGTAGCCAGGGGGTGCACTGACGTTTATAATGCACTGATAGTCTGGTTGGAAGACACTCACCCTGAGCTTGTTGTACATGTCATCTTAAATAATACCAGTATTACTGTGAGGCAAGTCTATTAATATTCCCATTTTACAGATGGAGGCTTAGCAAGGTTCAGGAACTTGCCTAAGGTCCAGGACCAGAATTTGAACGTAGGACTCTAATTCCAGATCAAAGCTCGTAACCGCTAATCTATATGAGACTATTTCAGTTTCTGCCGTAATACCCTTCAGTTTAGGATACTGTTTGTTGCCTCACAGAATACCCCTGAATGTATCTTATATGGACATTTCTGCCTTATTTTTATAGTTCTTTTTGATCCTGTTGGGTTTTTGTTTTCATGTTAATGATTATAAAAATAATTCAGCTCGTGCTGATTTGAGGCAATTAAGAAAACAGAATTAAGGAAAATTTTTATCGTCCTCAATCCTGTTGCCAAAGATAGCTACCTCTTCCCTGCACCTGCAGATGCCACTGAGACCGTGGGATTTGATCCCTCTGCTGGCGTGCCTGGACAGAGGCCACTGGCTGTGTTAATCTCTATCCCTTCTTTTTCCGCTTAACGTTGAATCCTGAAAATTCTCTTCATTAAAAATGGTTTGAGAATGGTCTTGATGGCTGCTGGACACCCACCGTTTGCCCCACTGTAGGGTATTTAGTCGTTACCCTCTCGTCAGGCATAGTTTGTTTCTAATATTCAGACACAGATAGCTGAAGTTCACTTTTTGTTAGTTGCTTTAAAACTTACACTTCCCATATTGTAGAAATAAACCCTGAGAGAGGTGCACATTTTATTTAAACCCTTGACCTAGTCGTTAACATACCGTTTCTTGATTGGGTGAGAAGAGCAGCAACCAGGCCTCATTACATAATGGCAGATGAATATGGATAATTGTAATCTCAACAAGATGTTCTGATTTTTTTTTTCCCTCCTGGTCCTTTTTTGCATGTTCTTCATTTCCTTTCTAAAGGGGGTCACGGTGACCCAGGCCTTTAGAGCTTAACACGCTGTGTTTTTTATAGCTCTTCATTTTTTTTAACCGATGTGTGTCTGTACACGTCAAGTGCTCCTGTTTTCCCTGGTGACTCTTGATCTCAGGGCCACCCTGACTTACTGACCCTAAAAAACTTTCTGACAGTTTTCTGAATTTATTTCACTGCTGGAAGTCACCTGGAGGCTCCAGTTGTACATAAGAAACTGAGAGTGATAGCTGCAGCATATGGACTTGTCAAACCTAGTGCCATCATTAGGCCATGAGACATCTTTTTTTTATTCCAATAAATTCCCTGGATAAATTTGGAATATGCAGAAAAGTGAAATAATTAAGAAAAGAAAAATTAAAAACACACCCACTGAGCGTAATTCCCAGACTCATCTTTGAAGAAATTACATATAGTGGAAATAATGACTTTAGAATGATACTGCCAAAAAGCCCTCTATAATGCAGTTATCTAACCAGCCTTATTAAAATCTGTGCAACAGGTTTTTAGAGCAAGTTTTAATTTTATTGTATGGACAGATGTATATATTTTTTTCCTTTGGCATAAATACTTTTCCTTCTTATTACATAACTTTTGAAAACCTTTTTAATTAGAAGGTGCTGATGTGGTCATTTGAGTGACACCAGCCAGTGGGCTGTGCCTGCTTCACTTTTTGAAGGGAGAACTGCAGGAACTGGAGAAGCTGGGCTGTATTTCCAGCCCATTTGTTGGTGGGCATATGACATTGGGAAGAATCGCTGACTGTTCTGAGCTTCACTTGCTTTCCCTGTAAAACAAGGAGAGTTAGCTTGGATGAGCGCAGCCTTTCCAGCTGGATTCTAAGCAGAAGTGTGAAATAGGTGACTCTTTGGAGAACTGCCCAGATCTGATGTTGTTTAATTGTAAATTAGATCTAACTAGATACTAAGTGCTTTTATGAAGCCCAAACACCTGGTTTCCGAAATGTTTAGAGCAAAGCTTTTAAAAATGTTTTCCCTTGAAAAAGTAGCTAGTGTATCATCCTTCAGCCTAAATATATACACGTAGTTGTCATTCAGCGGAAATTCATAAAAGTAGCCCAGGGACTTCACTCCTTTCCTGAGGACGAAAGCAGGAGAGGTGACAAACCTGGCAAGGAATGGATTGTGTCGTTGTGACTGAGATGCCTGTGTCTCTCTGCAGTGGGAAGTTGCTGAGGTTGTTTTGGAAGTGTTTTATAAGCTGCTCAGAGATTACGAGCCTCAACTTGAAGATTTTGTAGACCAGTTTGTGGAACTGCAAGGTAATGTAATTCTATCATTTTCAAACAAATGCCCACTATTGAAAACACTGGAATTAGCAGTTAATCTTTTTTATTATATATTATATATTATATTTTTTATTATATTGTCTTAATTGGTTCTGTCAAGAGGAAATAAAACTACATGTTACTAAGTGAAGACCAGCTGTATGGGAATTGCTGCTGTACAGTTTGTGTCATTTTATCTGAATTGAAACTCCTCGCCATTACCCATTTATCCATTTAGATGCTCATACATTTCATATAAGTCAAGAAGTATGAAAATACACGAATTTACCATCTCTTAGATGTGTTGTGCTCTGTTTAGGAGAAGAAATCATCGCCTACAAGCCCCCTGGATTTAGTCTGATGTATCATCTTCTGAACGAGTCACCGATGTTGGAGCTGGCCCTGAGTTTACTGGAAGAAGGAGTGAAGCAGCTGGACACCTATGCCCCTTTCCCTGGTATGTGCCGCCGTGTCTTCATGTCGTATGGATTGTTGTGCCAGTTTCATCTTTTATAAACTGAGGGTTTGAGGTGGATTGTCTCTGGAGTTCTCTTCCATGGCGAGAGTCTCTGTGTGCACAGTGGTGGGTTCAGTGAGTCACTCAGGGCGACTGACTGCAGTACAGAGACTTCGGCTGGTGCAGGCTCTCACGGCAGGGCCTTTTGTAGGTAACTGTAATTCTTCATCACTTCTGCCATGCCTAATTTGAAATTGCTTGGTTTTGTCTTGCCCTCTGGTATTTGTAATTACGGTGTCTGATACATAGTAAGTGCTCAGTAAATTTTGTTTAATATTATTAGTACTACTAGTTGCTACCATATATGGATTACTGGAGTTCTACTGTGACTTCTAGGGTCGCTGTGAGCCAGACCTGACTTGGCGGCGGTGGGTTTGGGTTTCTGTATCTTAGTTATCTGGGGTAACTGTTACAGAAATACCTTAAGTAGATGGCTTCAACGAACAACAGTTTGCTCTCTCACAGTCTCACAGGCTGCAAGTCCAGATTCAGGCTGTCAGCTCCAGGGGAAGGCTTTGTCTTGTCGGCTCTGGAGGGAGGTCCCTACTATCAGTCTTACCTTGGTCCAGGAGCTTCTCTGAGGAGGGACCTTGGGTCCCAAGGACACCCTCTGCTTTCAGCGCTGCTTTCTTGGTGGTCGGAGGTCCCAATCTCTGCTGTTTTTTCCTTGCCTTTTATCTTGTAAGGTAAAAGGTGGTGCCGGCCACATCCTAGGGAAACGCCCTTTACATCCACCCCAGCCTGCTTCAGCGTCGTTGAATCTTCCCTCATCAAACACAGGCAGTGATTGGGATTTACAACACACAGGGAGATCACATCAAGTCACGAAGCAGTGGACAGTCATACAGTACTGGGAATTGTGACCTAGCCAGCTGACAGACGTTTTGGGGAGACACATCTCAGTGCATGACACTATGCATCTGGCTGTTTCATAAGTACCTTGCTTGTGTTAACTCGCTAACACAGTCACAGAAAAGGCCTGTGTGGTAGGTCTCACTGTGTCCACCTCCCAGGGGAGGCAGCTGATGCAGACATGGCAGCACATCTCTCCCCAGGAAGTGTCAGAGCTGTGACTGGAAGCTGGGCAGCTGGCTCGAGAGCCCAGGCTTTGTACCACTGTGCAGTGCTGCCACTCCTTAAGGAGGCCGTGTCCTGTTGAGAGAAGGTTTCATAAATAGCCAAGTTATAACTGGCATCTGAAAGTACAGTTAAACTGGAACGAAATGGGCTACAATGTTATGTTGCATGGTGGAATTCTAAGTAGTCCTTATTTATAGTTTGTTCTTTACGTCCCAAGTTTTCCATGTTAAGTGTGCAGACTCTAAGGGTTGTGTACGCTCGGCACCCCTGGCCGTGTGGGCTGAGTTAACCCTTTGTCGTGAGTGCCGTCCGGTGCACCGCAGGCCTCTCCCTACCAGGTGCCAGCTTCCCCACGGGTCACTCCTGAGTCTCACCATAAAGAAAACCACCAAACCTGCTGGTGTTGAGTCGGTCCCACTGACAGCGGCCCCGAGGGGCAGAGGGGAACTGCCCCGCAGGGTTTCCAGGGAGCGCCTGGTGGCCATCGATCTTAACCACGGTGTTGCCAGCGTCACGATTGCTCCTGGTTGAGAACCAGTGCTTTAAATAATCACAGAAGTAGTACAAGAGAAATGACTCGAGAAGCCGTCTCGTGAAAGCCTCTGGATCACACACAGAAAGAAACCTTTGTGAAGTTGCTGCTTAAAGTTTTAGAGATTGAGAACCTGTTGAACGCAGAACATGTCCTTGATGTTGTTTCTGATGTTGACTCTTAGTTGCTAAGATTATATATGACTTTACGATTTTGTTTTTGGCTTACAGGGAAGAAACACTTAGAGAAAGCAGTTCAGTATTGCCTGGCGCTTCTCAATCTTACTCTGCAGAAGGAAAATCTCTTTATGGACCTTCTAAGAGAGAGTCAGCTGGCTCTGATAGTCTCTCCTCTAGAACAGCTGTTACAGGGAATCAATCCCAGAACTAAGAAGGCAGACAATGTGGTGAACATCGCCAGGTGAGATCCGTGTGTAGGTAGAGAAGTGGTGAGATGCTGTTCCGATGGGCGTTCTCCCTTGGACTTCTGGGTCTGATCCAGCCTGCCTTTTCTTGAGGGGAGGGGAGCTCGTGCTTCCCTTGGCTTCTCTAGCCCCTCGATTTTCGGTACTGTGAACCTTTCCACTTCTTTCTTCTTACAATTTATTTTATGCCTAAGAATGACAGAATAGAAGACTAAATGAAGTGACATCATCTTCAAATTGTGTACCCTTCAGGGACATTGGCTGTTTACTGACAGGGCAGGGCATGAACTTTTTCCTATGTATATTCTGTAATATTTTGGGATTTTGTGCCCTGTGAACATACTACTTACCCGAGACAAACAAGGTGAATGTTAGGTGAATAAATGAAAGAGAAACACTGTAATCGTTTTTCCTTTTGATCAGTGAGATTGTTCAGTGGTTGTGTTTCTCTGTCAGTCATAGGTCTGCAGATTGAGGGGAATGTACGTTTTTAGTAGTAAAGACTCAAAATTTTCTTCTTGTTGCTTGATAACAGATTTAGCTTATCATTTGACCATAATCTTGTTTAAATAGTTAAGAGATTTGTAATGTACAAAGGATCTCAGGTGGCAGGGTGCTTAGGCGCTCAGCTGGTAGTAGAAGGCTCAGCAGTTGCGACCCACCAACCGCTCTGGGGGAGAAGGCTGTGGCAGTCTGCTTCCACGAGGACTGCAGCCTTGGAAGCCCCGTGGGCAGTTCTCCTTGGTCCCATGGGGTAGTTGTGGGTCAGAACTGACTTGACAGCGATGGGTTTACTGTACAAAGGATTCATCTTACCTTTGTAACAGTGAAAACTTGGAATTGATAGCTAATGGTAAAAAAATTCATTGATCTAACAGGTCAGTAGCAAATGGTTAAGTAGATTATGAAGTATTGCCTAGCCACCACAGTGCTTGTAAAGAAGTTTTAATGATGATCATGAGATACCAAGTAACAGGGCAGAGCAGACAGATGAGTGGGAGGTGGCTCTCTCCAGATTATGTGCCTGACACTAGTTTACGGATGCTTTCTCATGCTTCATGTTTTCTCTAATGAATGTACTTATGCAATAAAATGATGAGCATATTTATCTGTGGGTCAGCTTACAGGGAAAACTAAAATACTGGCTGCTCAGTTTAGATTTATTTCTTGGTTAGTGTGGTATGTGGCTTGCCAGGTACCCACTAGAGCTGGGATTCCTGGCAGGTGGGGCTCAGAGTCAGGCAGTGCCGCTGGGCCCTGGCTGCATCTCCCTCCGGTAGAACTGCTTTCTGCCTCACCCTGAGGTGCCATTTGGGCCAGCGAAGCCCTGGTTCTAGGTGTTCTTCACTGAGAGCACTTGGGACCCGCTAAGTGTCAGCACATTGCTCTTTAAATGTTTTCTCTTAAAGGTACCTCTACCACGGCAATACTAATGCCGAGTTGGCCTTCGAGAGTGCCAGGATCCTCTGCTGTATCTCCTGCAACTCCAACATTCAGATCAAGCTGGTCGGAGATTTCACACATGACCAGGTGACTGAGTTTGTGGTAGTTGTCACCCTTTTCCTGCACGTCCTGTGTACATGCAAAGTTGCGGTATCTGGGGAGGATTCGTGTTCTTGCTTGTGGCCAAAGAGTTCAGTAAATGTGTGTACTCGACTGTGGTTTATGTTGGAGGAGGAGACAGTTTACAGTGGTTGGCAAGCATGTGGTTGTCCTGCCCAGTGGACCGGCTGCTGCTCTGGGCACCTTCAGATGATTGGGTTTATAGGTGCGGCCTCTGCTGTCACCGGTTGCCCTCCCTTGGTGTCTCTGTTCTCAGTGGGGCTCTGCAACTCGGGCTGTGTCTCACGGTTGTGAGTGAGCTGCCTCTGTGCTCTTCTCGTGACCCACACCTGTGTCACTTCATCTGATACCATTCTGTAGGGTTTTCTTACGACGCTGCATCTAGGATCTGTTTCAAAAAAAAATGTGTCAACTCCTAGTTTTTTTCAGGTAGAAACCTTGATCTTTTGAGCATCGTTACTTTATGGGATGCTTGATTATTTGAAATGTGGCATAACCTTGCTGCCGTCTCTTGTCCTTTTCTAAACCATCTTTCTCTTTTTTTTATTGTGCTTTAGGTAAAACTTTATAGCTCAAATTAATTTCTGATGCAAAAATTTATGCACATATTGCTTTGTGCCATTAGTTATAACCCCTACAATGTAGCAACACACTCCCTCTTTCCACCCCGGGCTCCTTGTGTCCGCTCCACCAGCTCCTGTCCCCTGCTGCCCTCTTAGCCTGCTTTTGGACCGAAGCCTCCCGTTTGGTCTCGTGTGTCTGATTAAACAGAGAAGCAGTTTGTCTTTTGTATTATGTTTTGTTCTATGGTCTTGTCTAACCTTTGCCTAAAGAGTGGGCTTTGGGGATGGTTCATTTTGGGTTTAACACTACATCCAGAGGCCATAGTTTCGGGGGTGTAGAGGGTTGTTAAGTATTTTTTTAATTCAGTGTATAGCAGTAACATTTTTTTTTATCTGAGTAGCTGCAGTTGGGAATTCTGCTCGTCTTCCCTCCTTAAACAGACATTTGTCCCATTGTGTCTTGAAGCTGAGCCCTGGTGGTACAGTGGTTAAGCCCGTAGCTGCCAACCAAAAGGCCTGCAGTTCCAACCCACCAGTCACTGTGTGGGAGAAAGATGTGGCCATTCGCTCCCATGAAGATTCTAGTCTTGGAAACTCTGGGGCAGTTGTGCTCCGTCCAGCACGGTCACTGTGGTTGTTTTGGGTTCATGTTGGAAGTTGCTGCTTTGGCTAGTGGAAGGATTTGTATCATTTACTCCTTCACAGCGTTTGAAGATGGGGGCTCTTTGTGGCTTTTGGGTGAGACACTTCTTTGTTTTGTGTGGGACCCTCACATCATAGGACCTTCAGCAGCCCTAGTCGCCTGTTTACCCAGTGTCAGCAGTAACTGCCAGTCCAGTGGCGTGTGTACTGCCAGGTGCCCCCCGGAGTGGTGGCACTTCCCATGTTGACAGCCACTACAGGGTCTGACAGTGAACTTCATGAATTTAGTTGTTCTAAGTGGCACATACCTCGTTATTGAGTATCACTGTGGTCATCTTTGGAGTACTCCCCTTGGGAAGTCACGCAGCAATGCCAGAGCCTAGTCCACTCTTCAAAGCAATTTTAGAACTCTTTCTGGGTGGCCATCGTGCACAGTGGCATGGTGGCAAGTTTGCAAACTTAATTGTATAGTTGTCTGTGAGGGAGTTTCTAGCCGTAAACAAATAACTGTGTTGGAACACCCTCCCTTCTCACTAGATCTGGCACTCAATGACTTTTTTTCTTTACCTGAAGATAAAGGAAGACGTTTTGATTCATTCAGGACATTAAGGGTAAGATGACGACAGCACTGAGGGCCATTCCAGGAAAGGAGTTCCAAAATTGCTTTGAAAGGCATTCTAGGTGCTGGTGTCCGGTGCATGACTTCTCAAGGGGAGTAGTTGGAGAGTGGCCACAGTGATATTCAGCAGTGTGGCGTGGCATGGAGCACTTTTTCTAGGATGAACTGGTGAACTTAATTGGCAGTCCTCATATTTAAAATAATGTATGTATGTCTAACCTGTGGCTTCTGGATAAGCATCAATGAAATTACCAAGAAACACAGTTGATACTTGTAATCATTGGATATTGAAGTTGAAGACTTTCAGTTTGCTGACAGTCACTTTAGTGTAAATTATTATATATCAGTTTTAGCATTCTGCTAGACCTGTGAAGAATCTGAGGAATATCTAATCACAGCACAGAGGTGTAAAGTGCTGATAACACCTTTCTAAAGAGAGAAAGTGGAATTCTATTTTATGTATTACCCAAGAGCTGCTAGCATTGAGTAATTAATAAAGGAGTCATAAAACAGCAATTTAATGTTATTTTTGAAAAAACTTAATTCTTTGGGAAGGAAAGTTAGGGAAGCAAGTGTGGAAACCAATAAAGTTATGAAATCTGTTTCTTGAATTATTGCTATCGAGAATGAACTTCTGGTACTTTAAGGAATTGATTTTTCCATGAATTAAAAATAAATAAATAAATAACATGAATACTTTGGAGCAGATTTGCCTTTTCTTGTCACAGATCAATATTAACAAACATGTATGTATTTAGCATAGTTTCTCTAATATTTAGAGACTTCATAATTTGTCATTTTCTGTTTATGTGATTTCAGAGTGTAAGCCAGAAGCTGATGGCTGGATTTGTGGAGTGTTTGGACAGTGAAGACACAGAAGAATTTGTACGTGTGGAAGAGGGTATGACTTAGGCGAACATGCTTATCTTTTACTTTGTATAAAAACTTGCTCTTACTGTCTAGAGGTGATGTAAGAAAAATGGAGAATTTGCTAGAATAAACATGTAAGACTTTTAGGAGACCTGTAAACAAGTCTGAAAGTAATGTAATGCCTGCCAGTAACCTGAAACTAAGTAAAATGTACTGAGTTTGAAATGAAACTTGTATGTTTTCAAATTTAGCTTCCACTAAATTTTTTATTGTGTTATGATTTCTCAATTAAGGATCAGAAAGTGAAAAGAAATTAGCTGTAATCCGTCATGAAACGAGAATCCACATCTTGAATCTTCTCATCACCTCTCTGGAGCGCAATCCACCCAATCTCGCGCTCTACCTGTTGGGGTTTGAGTTAAAGAAGCCTGTCAGTACCACAAACCTGCAAGATCCAGGTATGGCCTTAATACATGTAGGCTTTTAGGAATACACATTTCCATATTTGTGTTTAAAGGATCATGTATGGTGTTCTTGGCTGATGGGATAATTTATGGAAAGAAGGAGGTGATACATGAAAGGGGGCATGATGGTCAGTCGCTAGCACTCAGAGCAAGACTGGACAAAACGAACCTCAGACAACTAGTGTTTATTAATTTTCCATATCAGGATTTGAAGGATGTTTATAGGATAGAGTGTGTTTACAGAGTTTAACTTTGGTGTGGTAAATTAAGGTTTCAAATGCAGACATGGTTAAAACAAGTTGAATTGTTTTTGATGATGTGCAGGAGTGCTAGGGTGCCCACGGACGTGTCTCCATGCCATCTTAAACATCCTGGAGAAAGGAACTGAGGGGAGGAGTGGCCCAGCTGCAGTGCAGGAGTCCCCTCAACTTGCTGAGCTGTGTTACCAGGTAAATGCCAGGCTGCCTCTGTCAATGCCAGGCTGCCTCCGTTACCAGGTAGACGCGAAGCTGCCTGTATTGCCAGCTAAACGCCAGGCTGCCTCTGTTACCAGGTCAGTGCCAGGCTGCCCGTGTTACCAGGGAGACCAGGTAAATGCCAGACTGTACCACGTGGACTTGGTAGAAGCCACTTCACTGGATGCTTGAGGACTTGCGACACAAGGAGACCAAGTAGAAATAGGTTCATTTAAAGGTTTGGAACAAACACGTCCTTTACTTCCAGTGGCGTGGACTTTTCCCTTGTCTCCCTCCATTTTTCTTCTTGTTACTCTTCCCTCTCCTGTCCTGGAGCAGCCCGAACAGCTCTTCACCCGAGGTACCGTGGCTGGGTCCTCAGCAGCAGTCCGTTGGCTGTGCATCTCAGCTTCATCCTACAGACTTTGGTCCATTTAGGTAGAAGTCATCGACAGACTTCATCATCTCGGCCAAGGAGTTCAATAGGCGATGGGACTGGGTGAAGCCAGTCTGAGCCCAGAAGGGCACAGGGAGAGGGGGACAACCTGGGAAAGCAGGAGACATGCTGACTCTTACCCTGTCAGGATGCTGGTGCGGTTTTGCCAAGCCCTCTGTTTTTTTAAGGATGAGTTGGAAATGGGATTTTTGTGAAAATCTTAGATTTTTCAGAGATCCTACTGGCCAAACAAATCATGTCTGTAGCAGCACTGCTACTTTATAGCATGTGCCATAGTGGTGTAGCAGTTAAGTGCTCGGCTGCTCTCTGAGGGGTCGGCGGTTGGAACCCACCCAGTGGCTTGGGGGCAGGAGGACCTGGTGATCTGCTCTTGTAAAGAGTGTGGCCCAAAAGACCCGTCCGAGCCGGTTCTGTTCCATGGCAGTTCTGTTCCGGGGCGTGGCGTCACTGTAAGCTGGCTTTGGCCAGGTGGCACTTAACCGCCATGGGTCCTTGCTGCTGACAACGGGGTCCCTGTGCCAGCACCTTCAGTGTCACCTACTTGGGATCTCGTGAACGTGGCATGTCACCCCCACTCTGACCTGCAGAATCAGAATCTGCATTGTAACAAGCAGCACTGCTTGGGTTTCAATGAATATTTGATATTTCCCTCAGCTTCAAGGAGAGCTGAAGCCACTAAGAAGAGCTTCATTGGTCTAAATAAACTTGATTATAGCACAGAAAAGTGTTTGGGCCTTTTGATACTGTCATCACCCTGTCACACGAGTACTGCTGGTTAAGTTGGCGGACTCATCCTGGAAAAAGTGCTCCATACCTCATTGCTGAATGTCACTACGGTCACCTTTGAAGTCCTCCCCTTGGGAAGCTCGGCACCAATGCCAGTGCCTAGTCCACCCTTCAAAGCAGTTTGGAACTCTTTTACTGGAATGGCCATCAGAGCTGTTGTCATATTACCCTTGATATCCTGGATGTCATGAAAATGTCTTCTTTTCAGTATTTCCTTTAGTTTTGGCTAAAGAAAAAATTCATTGGGGGCCAGGTGAGGTGAGTGGGGAGGGTATTCCAATACAGTTGCTTATTGGCTAAAAACTCCCTCCCAGACAACTATACAGTTAAGTTTATGAACTTGCCACCTTGCCACTGTGTTCAATGGCTGTTCCAGAAAGAGTTCCAAAATTGTTTTCAAGGGTAGACTAGGCACTGGCATCAGTGCATAGCTTCCCAAGGGGAGAACTTTGAAGATGACTCCAGTGATACTGGGCAGTGCAGAATGTAGCACTTAGAACAGTGACATTCATGGATTCAATTATCAGAGCTGGTACAAGGCAGCTGGGTTAGGTCGTCAAGCCTGAGTCATGAGTCTTTGCTGCCTTTTCTTTAAGGATGGGGAATTTCCCTAATTGGTTGGTGGAGCTGGCGAGGATAAAGGGTGCCTTGGCAATACGGTGTGTCGTTTTCCGCTCACTTTCGTTGTCCTTACCTTCTAGCACTTCACCTCTCCCACGTGTGAGCATCTGTTCTGTTTTTCTTAACTTGACTTCTGCTATGTGTAAGGCTTTGTTTTGAGAAGTGTAATATTAGTGTATTTTTATTTTTCCATAGAA
The DNA here is from genome assembly GCA_028571685.1 of Heterohyrax brucei. Lineage (NCBI taxonomy): Eukaryota > Metazoa > Chordata > Mammalia > Hyracoidea > Procaviidae > Heterohyrax > Heterohyrax brucei. Next base: position 13,472,260 of record CM053147.1, on the reverse strand, counting down.
TATGCAAACAACATCAAAGCTGTTTGGAAGAAGGGCATAGATCTACAACAGAAGTGTTGAGTTTTTACTTCACGTTCTCTTCTTGTGTTTTTCCTGGTCCACACATAGTTGTACCTGACATATACATAGTTGTACCTGACGTATACATAGTTACACCCAGCGTACACACTGCCTTTCCCCCTTCTGCCTTTGTGAGCTGTAGTGTCAGTTGCAATTAAGTTCTTACCAGTTTTCTGCTCTACTCTAGTGGACATCCTTAGTTACCTTTTCTTACTTGATATATTTTTAAATAATGTATTTCCAGGCATGGGATCACTAGGTTAAAAGATATGAACAGGTTTATTATGACTTTAAATTTGCAGTGGTAAATAGCAAATATATTAGGTCTTAGTAATAGGCAAATTTTAACATGCTTGGTACGTGGAATGTAATTAATTAGTGCATTGCCCATGTATGAGAAAGTTTTCACTGCCACTTTGCCAAATACAAGGGCTTGCTTTTAGAATTTAAAATTTTACTGATTTTCAAAATGTAAAATAGTGCCTTGTAATTGCCTTAATTTTTTTATTACTGATAAGATGGAGAGTTTGCTTATGGGCTACTTTTTTTCTCATATGAAATATCTTTGCCATTTTATCTGTTTGTAGCTTTACAGTGTACACATTTGTAACAGAAGTATTTATGAATGTTGTAACAATTTGTTTTTCTTATATTTGATATAAAAACGTCCCCCCCCTCAGGTGTACTGTATTATGTGAAGTCTTTATTTAGTTGCATGAGTTTGTATTGCTATATGGTTGAATTTGTACCTTCTTTTTGTTTTGTTTTGTTTTTTTGTAATTTTTAAAGTTGCTTTAATCCTGGTAAATTACCATTCTCTTGAAACTGAGATAAAATAACTGTGGTTTTAGAAGTTAATTCTAAGTAATTTGCTACTAATGACAGTTAAAATGCTAACACTTTTTAATTGTGTGTGTTTATGTGAGTAAGTATGTTTTGAGATAGATTTCAAGGTTGGTCCTGTGATCGCGTCATCAGCACTGCCAGCTGTGTTCCAGGACATTCTCTCGATGGAGAGGACCAGGGACTGCTTACCGTTCTGAGCGTACATTTTCCCTGTATTTATTCATTTTTGTTGTGTTGTCCGTGATGGATCTTAGCTCCCAATTTAGCAGATCTACGTTCCTATTTTGTTATCTTAAAACACAAAAAGAGTGACTTGGGTGTTTTCTTGTTGCATTGTTTAGGTGATCTATCAGTTGTGTGCATGCTCTGAGACGTCTGGGCCGACTATGAGGTACTTGAGGACCAGCCAAGACTTTTTATTTTCTCAGTTGCAACATCTGCCATTTTCTAACAGAGGTAGGACTTCATTTTCTCTTATTATTGTAACAAATTTGTAAGTCCAGTGTCACATAATTTCGTTTACCCAGTATTTTGGAGAACAGCTGTAGTGTTGGTGGGATTCTGGTTTCATTTGAGTTGTGTTGTTACTTTGTCACCTGGAGTTACTTTTTTGTTTATATTTGAGAAGCCTGATGTTTTAACTGGCAGCATAAAATTATTTCAGCATAGCTTGTAAGGGATGGAATATGATTCTCTCACAGCATTTGGAGATTGTGTTGAAGGGACAAGAAGATGTGTAAGAAAATATTAAAAATACAGATTCTCAAATGGAAATCAAAGGATAAAAATCCCTGTTTTGTTTCTTGTGTATGTATTAAAGATGATTCAGGTTTTGAAATGAAAAGTAGAAAATAATTATGGTGGAAAATCATTTATAATTAGTTTATTGACAAGGCTAGTATGTTATTCTAGGCCAGCTGTGCTTCATTGGGATTCTATTTTGTGTAATTTTCATTCTATTTGATTTTTACCAATTTTTAAATTGCAATTATAACCAGATAGTGGTGGCCTGTTGTGTTTGTAGAAGGTCACTTTGTACTGTCTTTATGTTTAGGAGGTCAAGGCTGATGGATTTCATCATAAATTCTTCTTGTCAGTAGTAAGCACCTTCCAATTTACTTTTTTAGAGTAGTGGTGTGACACCTCTGGACATTAACTAATGGCACAATGATTTTCACAATGTGTGTTTCATTTTTAGTGCTGAGATTTTGTTTATATAGTACATTTTTAGAAGCCCTCTTTTATACTTAACTGATGGATTTACCTGTTACGGTGTCTATTTTCTAAGAATCAGCCGTGCGTGCCTGTTAGTAGTTGTATTGCTATTAGTGTTATTTAGTGAATTTTATCTTTCTACTGTCACAATTTAGAACTGAAAGCCAAGCATATCAGTATAATATTGGATTAAAAAACTAATGTATTGGTCAAAGCCAAGCAGAAACCCTCTGGCATAGTGGTTAAGTCCTACATCTGCTAACCAAAAGGTCAGCAGTTCAGATCTGCCAGGTGCTCTTTGGAATCTGTGGAGCAGTTTTTGTATGACCTGTAGAGTTGCTGTGAGTTAGAATCAATTCAATGGCAGTGGTTTTTTTTTTCAATGTATCAGTGATTCCCAGCCCTGATTATATGTTAAACCAGATAAAGACAAGTGAAATTATTGAATGTAATACCAAGTTTATGTTAATTTCTCTTAATGTGTTTACTTTGTGAAGTTAAAATCAAACTGTGTTAGATTTGTTACAAGAAAATCTATTTGAGAATTGCTTTTGTGAAAGCATCAAGTTCTGTATTAATGTTGAGGTCCAGCAAATCTGTGGATTTGTACATCTGGGTAACGTGATCTCTGTAGTGAAATTGTGATACTGTCCCTTTCTTTTTCGTTCATTTGTTTTAGCTCATCTTTCATAGACTTCTTTTCTTGTTGTTGTTTGCTATCTTGTTTCTGGGGAGGAGGTTTTTAGTGATAAATTACTCTGTCACTGAGTTTCATGAATGGTTGACGAGGCTAACTGGGACAATGTCTGTGTAGTTTCTGATCTGTTAGGTCTGTTCTGCTTTTGTCTTTTTGCTCTGGGAGGCTAACCCTACACTGAACTTCCAGAATATGAAATATCCATGCTGAACCAAATGTCGTGGCTCATGAAGACCGCCTCCATAGAACTGCGGGTGACGTCCCTGAATCGACAGCGGTCCCACACCCAGCGGCTCCTGCACCTGTTGCTGGATGACATGCCGGTGAAGCCTTACTCAGGTGAGCATGTGACTGTTGGGCTTTACTTTACCGTGTAGCTGGTGGCCCCTGGGAATGCAAGCCCGGATCTAAAACTTGGGCTTAGCATGTGCTCATGGCCAAAACCCTTCTTTCCACCCTTAGGATATTCTGTTTAAAGTACAGAGCTTTATAGGAACCCCTAGTGGCGTAGTGATTGAGTGCTGTGTGTGCTGACTCCAGAGCTGGCACCTCAAGTCTGCCAGCCACCCCTTGTAAACTCCATGGGAAGTTCTGCTGTGTCCTGCAGCGTCGCTATGAATCCGAATTGAATTGATGGTGATGGCTCTGGTTTCTTTTTGTTGTGTTGTGGTTGATAATTAATGTCTTAAGCATCCACACAATGTTAGTCATATACACAAAGTGTTCAGTGGAGTTTGTCACACTGAGCCAATGTTCTAAGCATGTATGAATCACATGTGCAAATTAAGCATAAACTTTTTAAATCGTTTGGTTGGCATGATTGGGTTGCCTGTTTTAGAGTTCTGCTTATCCTCTTTACTGTTGTGAAGTGACTTCCACAGGGATGGAAAGAATTAGATGAATGTTGGTAGAAAGTCCTTTTCCAATTTCGCATCTTAGCTATCCACTTGCAAAGAGCTCTTTGACGTAGAAACATTGACCTGGAGAGAGTGTCATAGCGGTTACTGCCTGATCACGGTAGCTTCAAGGCCATGTTCTGGCTTTTCTGATCTGTTATTTTTGATGCTCTAACAGATGGCGAAGGAGGGACAGAAGATGACAACAGGTCTGTCTCTGGGTTCCTGCACTTTGACACTGCTACAAAGGGTAAGTGAAGCCTGTGCGTCTCTGGTGTCATCAGGTGCTGGCCTATAGGCTCTGACTCAGAGTGACTCTGGGTATGACAAAGGGCAACACTGTCCGTTCCTGCACCTGCCTGATAATCGGTGCTGTGTTTGAGTCCGTCATTGCCGCTACCACTGTATCAGTCTGTCTTCTTGAGGGTCTGCCTCGTTGTCATGGACCCTGTACTTCACCAAGCGTGATGTCGTTCTCCAGGGACTGGTCCCTCCTGACAACACGTGAGACAGAGTCTCACCATCGTTGATTCTTAGGAGCATTCTGGGTCTTCTTCTTCCAAGATGAATTTGTTTGTTCTTCTGACAGTCTGTGGTAAATGCAATATTCGTCGCCAACTCCAGAATTCAAAGCCGTCAATTTGTCACACATTTATTTTATAGGCATGTATACATTTAATTGCCTTCAAAACTTCGAGGTAATTAACATATGTGTGTTTACCAATTCTGAACAGGTTTAGAAAAGCACTGTAAAGGACTGTCACTCCTCCCATTTTTATTTTAATTGCATTTTTTATTACAAGGATGATAGGATGGGGAAGCCATTGCTAATAAATGTATTAGAAAAGAAATCACCAGTGAATGTCAGCACAGCCTTCGCTTCCTGGACTTCCGCTGTGCTTAAATGTGGCACTGTCATGGAGAGGGAACTGAGTATCAGGGTTTCTGCTTTTCCTCATTGCCTCAAGTAAAGCTGAATTCTTTTTTTCATTGTTTCCTAGTCCGTCGAAAAATTCTGAGTATTCTCGACTCAATTGACTTCAGCCAGGAGATCCCTGAGCCTTTGCAATTGGACTTCTTTGATCGGGCCCAGATAGAGCAAGTTATTGCTAATTGCGAGCACAAGAACGCACGGGGCCAGACTGTGTGCAACGTGAAGGTGAGGGCCAGCTTTATGACCGCTGGTGTCTGGGGTTTCAGACTGGGAGGCTCCAGGGAGAGAAACAATGAACCATTCAGTTGCTTATTCTGATGGAGATACTGGTCCCTACCCTACTGGCTTGTGGTGTTCATTCTCAAACAGCCAGGAAAAAAGACTCAGTAGACCCCTCTAGCTTTCCGTCTTTCAGAGGTTCCCATTGTCTTCTCTTTATAGTCACAGCCAGCTAGAACTTGGAAGGGACCTAAACTATTTCATTGTGTCTCTGGTAAATGACAGTGGCCTCATCAGTAGGAAGGGAGGTACCTAGAGTCCTTGCATTAACTTACCTTCTGCAGAGGCCTGGACATGAGGTATACTTGTTATTTTTGACTATGTGCTGGACAGTGCCATTGCTAGGTTGTATATAAGGGTATGTGAAACCTTTCCTTGTAGGGCATTTTACACTCTTGGTAGGTGCTAGTCCTCTGCCAGTATCTGAAATGGTCCATTTTTCTCTCTTTTCCCAACTATGTAGCTTCTCCACAGGGTTCTTGTAGCTGAAGTCAGTGCCCTTCAGGGAATGGCAGCCATCGGCCAGAGACCCCTGCTCATGGAGGTGAGCTCTGCTGACTGTGTGGCCCTCAGCCTCTCACTCCTCAGACACCAAAGCTGCTGGCCCACAGATGTGACAGCACATTGACTTGTCATCCATTGATTAGTGAGTTTTTGAAAAATTGAACTGTAGAGGAGTCTTTCACTTTCTGACTATAGTTTTTATAAGCTGAAGTTAATATCTGGTATATCAAGATAGATCACATATCAAAAGGCAACTTAAGAATTTGTGTGTTGGACTTTGTGTGCTCATCAGAGAGGGAAGAGAGAATCATGTCACCCCAGGTGGGAAGTCCTGGGTGAAGGAGGCAGGGCAGCCTCACATGCGACAAGACAGCCAGCTGGGCCACAGCAGGAGGCAGGGGAAGAAAAGACATGTCAGAGGGTCCTCACTGAACTTAGGTTTTAGACAATTCTCCTGCTTCAGGATGCGTGTAGGAGACTTTTGTAGGGAGCGAGAAAAAAGCAAACCAACACTGTTGCCATTGAGTCGCTCCTGACTCGTGATCAACCCACTGGGTGGAGGAGAACTGCCCCACAGGGCTTCCGAGGAGAGATTTGAACTGCCAACCTTTGGGTTAGGCCACCAGGGTTTGCCAGGGAGCAAGAAGATGAGTTTACAAAGCTCATCTCTACCCACGCCACCTCCTGCCTTCAACACACAAGTGCACAAGTGCCAACATATGCTGGCACTTACTGACAGCCTTTTGTTATCATTTTTCATAGTCCTAGCCAAGGATATCAAAAGGTTAGCAGTTCAGATCCACCTGGTGCTCCTTGGAAATTCTGTGGGGCAATTCTCCTCTTTCCTGCAGGGTTGCTGTGAGTTGTAATTGACTCAACAGCCATGGGTTTGGGTTTATGTATTTATTTTTTTGGAGGCCTGTTTGTTATGTGCTTGCCTGCTAGTGAAAGTGTCAGTGATTCAAACTCACCAGCCCCTGCAGGGGAGAAACGTGGCAGTGTGATCTGGTCAACATTACAGCCTTGGAAACCCTGTGGGGGCGGTTCTGCTGTCTACTTTGGAGTTGGCTGTGAGTTGTAATCAACTTGATGGCAGCAGATTGGCTGTTGACGTGATATGAAAAGTTACCTTCTGCCTGATGTGTGTGCAGTGGGTTCCAGAGCATCGTGTAGGTGTTGTGGAACCCTGTCCATGGCAGTGAGACTTGCCTTGTCTGTGTGTTGACGTCGCGGTTCCTATCCCCGCCGCCATAGGAGGTCAGCACCATTCTGCAGTATGTGGTGGGGAGGAACAGGCTGCTGCAGTGTCTTCATGCCAAGCGACATGCACTGGAGTCCTGGAGGCAGCTGGTGGAGATCATCTTGACGGCCTGTCCCCAGGACCTCATTCAGACAGAGGACCGGCAACTGATCATCCGTGACATCCTGCAAGATGTGCACGATAAGGTGAAGTACCTCCTGCCCCCTTGCCTCCCATTGGCCGGATGTTGACGTGGCATGGACACAAATGGAGGTGCCACCCTGGTCATCCCAGTTTGGGGTTAGGAGTGAAGTATGATCGTGTGATGTCTTGAGAAGAAGGTCTAGATGGCACCCAGCTCACACTGTCTGACACTAACACTGTCTAACAGCTAACACTATCACTATGGTGATCCAGGACACAGTAGGTGACTGCTGCCAGAACGGGAGGGAAGCACAGGAAGAACCCAGATTCTGAGGTCCTGACTTACTGGACTAGTTGACCCGAGAGGACTTCCAGAGACTGTTACCCTGATATGCGTGTTCAGCTTTGACTGAATGTATTCCTGAGATCACTCTTTACTGAAATAACACACTGGCACACAAAATCAAGTGTGTTACCTGTTGAGCCTAATCCTCCGTTAGAAAATCATTTGTATTAGACCAAAAGGCCAACAGTGAAAGCGAAGAGGAGAAGATAAGGGGGCAGGAATGCTGGAGCCCTGGAGGCAGAACAGCCGGAAGACAGTTACAGAGAGTGCTTATCCCCTGTGAAAAATGAGAGGTTGTCAAATGGGGACCTAATAACTTGCTGTGTAAACTTTCATCAAAAACGTAATAAAGTATTATTAAAAAGAAAAAAACAGTATTGAGACTAGGATGTGGGTACAGCAATCCCTGTCAACCAGACAGTGTATCAGAATTATGTAGAGAGGTTTTAAACAGTGCGGAGGGACAGACCCCACCCCACACCTGCCGACCGGGAATCTCTAGTGGTGGGGCCATTGAAGTTAATTTCCAAAGAAACCTCCCTAGGGAATTCTTAGAGCAGTCTCTTCTGGCTAAAACCCCTGTGGCCCAGCATCATATTTGAATTTCTCTACATAAATTTGCTTTTTCCCCTTGTATGCTGCCATCTGACTCTAATATTCTTAAGAGCAGTTGAAAGCTAAATGCATTCAAGACTTGTTAGTGGTTATGGCTGAAAGCCGAGCCCTCACTCTGAGTTTTCTTCCTCCTCTAAGATCCTGGACGACGAAGCTGCCCAGGAGCTGATGCCCGTGGTGGCGGGCGCAGTGTTCACCCTGACTGCCCACCTGAGCCAGGCCGTGCGTACTGAGCAGAAGCAGCCGGTAGGCTCGGTGCCTGGCGAGGCCCGCTGCGACTTCATGCTCGATGGCTCTTTCCCGGCGCCCGCCTCTGCAGAGAGCCCTGTGGTGGGCTTTGCGTCCATTGGAGATTCCTCACTGCACATCATACTGAGGAAACTGCTAGACTTCATTCTGAAGACAGGTTCTTGCGTCTAAATCCCCTCTCAGTGTCAATTTCTCTATTTGTTGTAACTTAAAATTTAAAGGGTTTCCACCTGGTTTTGCCTGCCTAGGTGGTGGATTCCAGCGTGTGAGGACTCACCTGTATGGCTCTCTGCTCTATTACTTGCAGATTGCACAGAGACCCGACGAACCAGACACCTTAGAAGCAGGTAGCATCTGGACGATTCCTGACCTCTTCTGTTCTCTAGAGATTAGTTGCTTTAAATTAGTTATTGTAACTAAGTGCAACTGTAATGAAGAAATCTTTAGATGACCATTAATGCCTTTACTCCCGAGTCTGTGAAGAATGTTTAGTATTTCAAATGTATGGAAATGGTCTGTGAGTACTGCCAACAGAACAGACAGACGCAACCTTCAGATAACCCTTGAGCTGTTTATGCTTCTGTGACTCCTCCCCTGCCTGCAGTCCCCACGGGTGGCCTGCTGCGTCTCTTCCCGCTGTGATGCAGCATGTCACACGGAGTTCCAGCGATTCTGTTCGAGGCTTCGGGATTCCACAGTGCGCGTAGAATTTAAATGGAAATGTTCTCCTTGTTGATAGGTGTTTAAATTGCTTCTGATTTCTTGCCGCTACAAGCAGTGCCACCCAAATATTCTCTTGTACGCCTGTGCAGGTGTTTCTCAGGGAAGCTTCGTGGTGGGATTCCTCTGTGGAGGAGGGGATAGTCTCTACCAGATTGGCTTCTCAGACGACATCATGGCATCAGGAGTTCAAACTTGCATCAGTAGTACTATACTTGTACAGAAATCATGTGCATTTTCTACGCATGTCAGCCATACCCGCCCCTCTTTTAACACAGCACACTAACCCAAATCTGGGGGGAAGAGGGAGCAGTGACCCACAGACACAGAAGGCTAGCAGTATGTGCGTACAAATAGGGTATACAGACATCTCTTTGCACTAATGTGAGGTTTTTTCTGGATGAATTCTCAGAAGTAAAATTTCTTTGTTAAAAGATGCATGTTGAAAATATCGATGAATGCTGTTCTCTAAAGTTTAGTGAGCACTTTTTTAAATTACATGTAAGAGGTCATCACTCAGTTTCCAAGCCCTTTTTTCATCGAGGTGTTTTTGGTTTTAACCCTTGCAGCCAAGAAGACCATGTGGGAGAGGCTGACAGCCCCGGAAGACGTGTTCAGTAAGTTACAGCGTGAGAATATCGCCATCATCGAGAGCTACGGTGCTGCACTCATGGAGGTGGTGTGTCGGGACGCCTGCGACGGCCACGAGATCGGAAGGGTAGCGTATCGTGGCGGAGTCAGCTTGGGAGCATGGGTGTTAGTAACTGGGAGTTACAGTACAGTACATGCCTGCATCTTCTTCATTTGGGGCCACATCTTCGTTAGTTCAGAACTGTCCCATTGAAGGATCTTTTTGCTAATTTTGAGGTTAACCTTAATGCTAATAGAAGCGACAGAGATGGTGTGTATAGGATCTTTGATTAAGAGATTGCTGGGTGAATAACCTTTCTGTTGAGTGTGTCTTTCTCTGTCTACCTGCTTTGTGAGAAGAATTTACATTTTTATTTCTGTAAAATATTGTGGTGCCTGGTGCTGCAGCAAGAAGGTAACGTCTTGCTAGTGGGAAGATACCAATGTTTAAACTAAGAGTCTGAAGAACTGTTTTTAAAAAAAAAGTTGTTTTTTTTAATTATGATTAATTGAAAGTTTACAGTCCTGTCAATTTTCCATATAAAACCCCAAGTACCCACCTCTCTGCACCTCTGCCTACTCTCCTCACCTTGTAACATCACAGTCTTCTTTTTCACTCTTTACTTCCAGCATCCACTCAACGAACACTTGTCCCCTCCTCTCCGCCTTCTCCTCTTCCCTCTAATAAGAGACCAGTGGGATATCCTCATATAGATCTTAAACGGTAAAGAACACACACCACCTGCATCACCCTGCGTCCTGTAGTCCAGTTCACTCTTCGTCAGTTCAGTTGGCTTCATTGCTGGTTTCAGTTCTGGGCCAGCAGCAAGTCTGGGGCCGTGTTCTCGGGGGACCTACCGGCCTGTGAGACCATCAGTTCTGGTCTTTTAACAGAGTTGAAGAACTTTAATACAACAAGATTTTTTAAAATTGGGTTAAAAATGAACTATATAATAAACTGTCAATCACATTAAAAAAGAATTAGTATTTTCATGCATAGAAAAAGACTAGGAGGAGAAAGACGAAAATGAATTAGTTGGGCTTATCAGATTTTTTTTGACACTTTCACAGTTTCTACATTATGTGAAGGGTGTGTAAAATTTTACAGTTAGAAGAAAGTAATCTATTTTTAAAAATGGCTTTTTTTGAACAAATAATGTCTAGACTCCACTTAAATGTATTTAACACCATTTTTTAATGTGCTGAATTTTGTTTCAGAAGTATAACTGCTGTATTAATAGAAGGCCTTGCAATTAAGTCTGCAAACTTAATTGTTGTTAAGCGCCTCATTGATGAATATGACTACAGTCACCTTCAAAGTATTCCCCTTGGGAAGCTAAGCACTGATGCCAGTGCCTAGTCTACCTTTCAAAGGAATTTTGGAACTGTTTTTCTGGAATGGCCTTTGTGCGTGGTGGCACAGTGGCAAGTTTGCGAACTTAATTGTGTAGTTGTCTATGAGGGAGTTTTTAGCCAGTAAACAAATAACTGTATTGGAACACCCTCCCTACTCACCTGATCTGGTCCCCAGTGACTTTGTTCTTTACCTGAAGATAAAGGAAATATTGGAAGGAAGACATTTTGATGACCTTCAGGTCATCAAGTCTCATATGATGACAGCTCTGATGGCTGTTCCAGGAAAAGAGTTCCAAAATTGATTTGAAGGGTGGACTAGGTGCTGGCATCAGTGCGTAGCTTCCCAGAGGGAGGTCTTTGAAGCTGGTTGTAGTGGTATTCAGCAATGACATTCGTAGCACTTTTCCTAGGATGAATTTGCAAACTTAATTGGCAGTACTTGTGAACTGAATGCCTAGTTTTCAACTTCTAAAAAACAGAGTAAGGCAGTTTTATTGTGAGCAGCCTTCACCTTCCTGTTAGACAGATTCAGAGCACTCCCAGATAAAGGCAGCTGCAGCAGTTGCCTTGGGTGGCCGTCCCCGTGACTTCTGGGGCCTTGACTGTGTCTTGCCTGCAGATGTTGGCCCTGGCTCTCCTTGACCGGATCGTCTCCGTGGAGAAGCAGCAGCGGTGGCTCCTGTATCTCTCCAGCAGCGGCTACCTGAAGGTGCTCGTGGACAGCCTGGTGGAGGACGACCGCACGCTGCAGACCTTGCTCCCGCCGCAGCCCCCTGTCTTAAAGGCCCTTTACACCTACGAATCCAAAATGGTGAGTGAGGCTCAGCGGGCAGGGGGTGTCCACAGTGGCTGCTTCCTCTGGGGACTAGGGACACCTCACAGGAAATGAATATGCCATGCTTTTCAAGTATTTTCTTCTGTCACGTAAATTGTAATCATAGTGAAAGAGTTTAAATTTGTACTGTGTGGTAGAAATACTGTTCTGAGTGTGTCAAGGCTGGCTTAACGTGCTCTCAGGGCTGCTTGCTGGTGATGGCGGTCTGAAGACACCCAGTGTGCGCTCTCTCAGAACAGGGAGCAAAGCTGTCCCCTCACTGCAAAATACAGGTGATAGGAATTGCCTCTTGGACATTCTGATGTAGATATCAGGGTTCTACTTTAAATGCAAGATTTTCAAGACTGTGTGTGTATATATATATTAATTTCTGTGTACTAATTTCTCTGTTCCCTCCTGGTTAAAAGTATCACTGATGTGACAATCACAGAAACACTCAGGTCTTGGATTAACTGTTTTTTCACAGTTTAACTCAGTTATTCAGCTAGTATTGTTTAGCCCTGCCGGCATGCCGGGCGTGGTGCTGGGTCCTGGAGACAGAGGCGTGAGCCAGCAAGCTCCCTGTCTAACCCAAGCTTCATGACAAGGCAGAAAATGCAGCTTGTTTGAGGACACAGTTCACACACAAGGCAGCACGCACAGGCATCTGATGTGCTGAGCCGCTGAATCCTCGTAAAAACTCTTGGGAATGTGGGGGAGGGTGCCTTCCGTCGGCTGGCTCACAGTGTCCTCAGCGGAGACTTGGGGCTCAGAAGTCTTTAAATGAGGGAGTCTCCTGTTGCTGTAAGCGCTTGGCTGTCAGTGCAGCACCACTGATTCTCAGCCTGTAACTTCATAGGCGTTTCTCACCCGAGTGGCCAAGCTACAGCAGGGTGCCCTGGAGCTGCTCAGGGCCGGGGTCATCGTGCGGCTCGCGCAGTGCCAGGTTTATGACATGCGCCCGGAAATGGACCCGCAGGGGTAAGTGCCCACACGGGTGGGATTCCAGAGGAGAGGGGGAATCCCAAGCATGATGTTGCCACTGGTGTGTGATACTGTTGGAGCAGTAGTCTTTTATTTATTATTATTATTATCATTTCCTAATACACCTCTGCCGTTTGCTGGTAGGCAGAAATTGTTAATAAGGGGAAAGTTGAGCAAGGACCTGATGCCTTCCATTGTAGCGCGCGCACATAGGAGACATGGTAGACGTGTGTTGTCAGTAAATGCCTGTCTTCCCGTCTTCGTTTGGTTCAGTAGAAATGTGTGTTTTCAGTCTTTAAAGTGTTGTCATGACATCACGATTTGTTGTGCATTTCTTATTCCTTATAACTTGAATAAGGATTTCAGAATTTGTATTTTGTTGTCTTTTTCTCAACTGCTTGCCCCTTTGAAGCTTCATGCCATCTTTTTCTCAATCGGAATCCTCGTGTTTCAAGCTTTTTAGGAGATTTCGCGGTTGTTTGATGTGAATGGTTTTTCCCTGAGTGGCTGCAGCTTTGTTCAGCATCTCCTAGAAAAGAGGGCAATTATAGTGATTTTCTTCAAAGGACGAGTTGCCAAATCGAGTGTTAAAGAGTTTTCCAGGCTTACCTACAGAGCTTTCACCACCAGGGAAAGAAGTTTTTGGTATTTGTGTCTGAAGTTTTAAGTCTGAGAATTATTATTTTCCCCTTAGGTGAGTAAGGTCAAGTTCACCATCCACCTGTGTTCGTGGTGTAGCATCACTGCTCCACGGTACAAAGCCTGTCTCTTCTGCAGTTACCACTACTCACTTTCTCTGCCTGCCTTCTCTTCTCAACAGGCAGCCATTCTGCTTTTTTAATGTAGAAAATGATAAAACATTTGAATGTGAATATAACAAATCCATAGTTTATTAAAGCAGTGTTCTGAGACATAATCCTAAAGGGTAAGTGATGTTATAACCTAGCGTTTACCTCCCCCCTGCATCTTGTTTTGTTTTATATAGTGGACAGTATAGATTCATTTTGGGCTTGAGTGTAGACCAGAGAGGTTTAGGGGAAATATCGTTGTTTCCATCTGTTTCTTACTGACATTCTGTGTCTGGCCTAAGGGAACACTAAGAGTACAATGAATCCCTTTGGGAAATTTCAGGAGTTGTCTTTTTGAATTATGCTGGTTTTACTCAATAGAATTTTCAAAATTAATTCTTGTTTCTACTTAATGAAACTAAGCGTAGGCAGAAATACGAAATTTTAAACCAATAATATATATCTGCTGCTGAGTGCTTATGTTTATGTGTGGGCTACACAGTCAGTGTGTGGAGGGGGTTTGCAGAGTTTGTGTGTGTGTGTGTGTTTACTGCGCAGCACTCGTGTCGGGGGTGCTGCAGAGTCCTCATGTGCATGTGTGGACTACACAGTGCTTGGAGGTGTGTGTGTGTGTGTTTGTGGACTGCGCAGTGCTCGTGTTTGTGTGCGGGCTGCACAGTGCTCATGTGTATGTGTGGACTGCACAGTGTTTGTGTGTGTGTAAGCTGCAGAGTCCTGTATGTGTGAACTGCACAGTAATCGTGTGTATGAGAACTGCAGAGTCCTCGTGAATGTGTGGGCAGCAGAGTGCTCGTGTGTGTGTGTGTGGGCTGCACAGTCCTCGTGTGTGTGTGCGGGCTGCACAGTCCGTGTGTGTGTGCAGGCTGCACAGTCCTCGTGTGTGTGTGAAGGCTGTAGAGTCCTCGTGTGTGTGCGGGCTGCAGAGTGCTCGTGTGTGTGCGGGCTGCAGAGTGCTCGTGTTTGTGTGCAGGCTGCAGAGTGCTCGTGTTTGTGTGCGGGCTGCAGAGTGCTCGTGTTTGTGTGCGGGCTGCAGAGTGCTCGTGTGTGTGTGCGGGCTGCACAGTCCTCGTGTGTGTGCGGGCTGCAGAGTGCTCGTGTGTGTGTGCGGGCTGCAGAGTGCTCGTGTGTGTGTGCGGGCTGCAGAGTCCTCGTGTGTGTGTGCGGGCTGCAGAGTGCTCGTGTGTGTGTGCGGGCTGCAGAGTGCTCGTGTGTGTGCGGGCTGCAGAGTGCTCGTGTGTGTGTGCGGGCTGCAGAGTCCTCGTGTGTGTGTGCGGGCTGCAGAGTGCTCGTGTGTGTGTGGGCTGCAGAGTCCTCGTGTGTGTGTGCGGGCTGCAGAGTGCTCGTGTGTGTGTGGGCTGCAGAGTCCTCGTGTGTGTGTGCGGGCTGCAGAGTGCTCGTGTGTGTGTGGGCTGCAGAGTCCTCGTGTGTGTGTGCGGGCTGCAGAGTGCTCGTGTGTGTGTGCGGGCTGCACAGTCCTCGTGTGTGTGTGCGGGCTGCAGAGTGCTCGTGTGTGTGCGGGCTGTAAAGTGCTAGTGAGTAGCTTTATGTCTTCATCAGTGGGCTGTAATTTACCTGCCCTGTGGGTGCCAACGAACCGTTAAGTCACCCCTGTAACTCTTGTCATGTTGCTCTCTCTCTGTTGGTTGAAATGAATCCAGACTGTTCGGCCTGAGAGACCCGCCTATGTTCATCCCCGCCCCAGTGGACCGGTACCGGCAGATCCTCCTGCCCGCCCTCCAGCTTTGTCAGGTCATCCTCACCTCGAGCATGGCCCAGCACCTTCAGGCAGCGGGACAGGTAAGGGGTCCATGGTGTAGTGGTCCTCTAGTACAAGCTGTCCCTTTACAGATGCAGAGCCCTAAGTCCCAGAGAGCTGCAGGGAGCTTACCTTAACTGTGCAGTTAGTGCGGAGATGGGTGCGGGTTCACCGGGGGACAGGCGCCCCGTGTGCTGTGCTCTGAAGGACGCTTGCCTGCTTTTGTACTCTCGTGGGGATGAAGTGCTGTAGCAAATGCAGAGACCAGTGAGATGGGAAGCAAGAGGTCTCACTTTGTTTTTCTGGAAGAAGCAGCAGTTACTGTGATAGAAACTACATAAGTGGCTTCTAAAATTTCATTCAGTCAACGTTTATTGAGAGAAAGCTATTATGCTATGCTCAGCCTTGCAGGAAACGCAAAAGATAGATAGTGATGCTACATTTCTTTATAATATTGGGAGTGAAGTAATTTAAGTAAGTGGATTTTTTAGTAACAAAAGGTTTATTTCCTTTGAATGCTAGCAGTTAGTTTTGTTTCTTTGTTTTTTAGTGAGACCATGAAAATCTGTTGTATATTTCTTTGCTTCTTTAAACTGATAAAGCGTAGCCCAGCCTTTTATCATCAGGAAGTTTCATCACTGTGAACTTACGATCTTTTGTTGCACTGCTCTGTTACACTGTCATGCTGTCAGAGGCTGTGTCCTGGGACACTTGGATCTCTGGTCATTTTGTCTGCTATCCCTGCCACCAGCCATGAGACCTACCTCTCAAAGACAGAACACTGCTGCTTTCAAAGTGCCACCGTCCTCTCCATGTGTTATTGTAGGCGTGGTCCTGCTCCCATCACAGGTGGCCATTTAGGTCATTTCTGAAGACCTCGAGGACTTTCCTTGTCTTCCTGTTTATTGAGGCTGAGATTGTGTAGTAAGGACTGGGACACCGTGATGGAAGACACTGGTTCTCTGAAAACAGCCGTGTACTGGCTGTAACAGAATCATATGAGCTTCTTGAAAAATCCACAAGAAAAAGGCAACCCGTCACTGAGTCCCAGGTCTAGAGAGTATGGACTGAGGCCAGGGGTCTGTATTAGAAAAAGCAGAAAGGGGCCTGCTTCCCGAGTGATGCAGACTCTCGGCGTCCTTCGGCATGATCTCCCTCAAAGGCATTTGTAATTCAGTTGAAGAGATGGCCCTGTGTGAAAATGATCCCAGAAAGCTTGGTGGTGGTGGTACGTTTTATGAAATGCTAACTTGGGAGGAGCGGGATTTGGAGGCCATGGTTAGCGTGCCCTGTGTTTTCACTGCCTCAAAAGGAGAATTAGACAGACTTTTTTTTACATAAAGCAACTACTTGACTTTAGTAACTCATTTTTATACTCACTCATTTTAAATTCATATTCTCGTTCGTTTTGGACAAACGACAAAGAAGCAGAGTGATGTTGAACAGCAGTTTCCTCACAGTAGCTCCAAGTTACATCCTGCTCTTCTATGGTAGCCTTTAAAGGGTTAAGTTCCTCATCTTTGGCTTTTTTATGAAATTTAGTTAAGTGTTTCTTGAAGAAATATGTAAGTGCAGGCTAATTGCTCATCTTTTCTTCATTTACGTTGACTCGCTGGCTTCAGTGTTGTTATGTCACTAAGAAGGTTAATTGTATCTTTGTAATCATGCCTTCCACTTTATCCCCACTTTGTTTCTTCCATATTTCCCCTTCTCCCCTGGTTTAGGTGCTGCAGTTTCTCATTTCGCATTCGGACACCATCCAAGCCATCCTGCGTTGTCAGGATGTGAGCGGTGGCTCTCTGCAGGAGCTGGCCCTGTTGACGGGGATCATCAGCAAGGCCGCACTGCCCGGTGAGCTGGCTTCCAGTCGTCCTGCACGGACTGACGTACACTTAGCAGAAACCCAGATGCGTGGCCGTCAGGTCGAGTCCAAGCCATGGCAATTCTGTAGAATAGAGTAGAACTGCTACATGGGGTCTCCAAGGTTGTAATCTGGATGAAAGTGGCCTGCCGCATCTTCCTGTCACAGAGCGGTGGTGGGCTTTGGACTGCGACCTTTCCTCTAGCAGCTGAACGCTTAACCACTGCACCACCAGGGATATGCCTACAGGAACGAGGCTTTTATTACTTTGTGGCTGTATATGATTTATAGGACATCAGTACTGCTGATAGAATTAACTGCTTATTTTTTTGAAGGAAGAAGTTTATAAGAATGAGACTTGGTCGCTATAATAATACTGAATTTTCAAGAAAAAAAATTACAAACTCAAAATTCCGCTCTCTAGAATTTAGCAAATGGTAACATGTATAACTTTCTCAAGACCCAGTTGTTTTCTGCTGAGACTTTTTTTGTTGATACCACATGTATTCATTAATGGAAGGGTGCTGCGTTGTGGAACACTGTAGAGTTTTTGATAGATGGGTGGAGTTTCACCTCGTCCCCTCCCATAAGCTTATGTGTGTAGAGTCCAGAGGGACGTGCATGGTCCTGTGAATTCTGAACCCGAGTCTCCCTACCCTGAATGTGTCCCAGTTTTTCTTTCAGAATTTCTATATTTTCTACCAAAAAAGCATACAGCTCATACAACGCCCTATAGAAGCAGTAATTTGTGGCCCATGTACCCGTTTTTTTCAGTTTTAAACAGTCATAAAGCCTTAGCCTTGTGGCAGCACGCACACTCAGTGAGAAAGCAGCTTTCCAGTGGACCTGGGAGGTGGGGAAAGGACCTACCTAGTGGTTCAGTGGAGACCCTGGTGGTGCAGTGGTTAAGTTCCATGGCTGCTAACCAAAGGGTGGTGGTTAGAATCCACCAGGTGCTCCGTGGAAATTTGGTGGATCTGTTCTCCTCTGTGGGTCACTGTGAGTTGGAATCGACTCGACAGCACTGGGTTGGTTTGTCCTGCTGTTGCAGTCTGTCTTGTTGAGGGTCGTCTTTTTCCGTGACCCTCTGCTTTACCAGGCGTGTGTCCTCCAGGGACCCATCCCTCGTGGTAACATGACCAAAGTAAGCAAGACATTGTACGTCGCTATGGAAAGGTCTGCAGCCAGGCCTGGTCCCAGCTCACCACCCCAGCACTGTTTCTTGTGTGAGCCCTCTGGGCTGGGAAGAGCGTTTGGCAGGGCTGAGAGCAGTGCCAGCTGAGGTCCTTAGAACCTGAGCTCGTTTTGAGGAAGTGCAGGGTCCACTGGAGGGCAGAATGCAGGATTCTAAGAGAGAAGTAATTGAGTGCAGGGCTCCGAGGCCAAGCGTGCTGCATCACGCCGAGTACAGCTGCACAGCTTGAGGCGGGTCAGCCAGTGTGTGCCCGGCAGAGTAGTGGCTCCTCTAGGCTGGCGCTGAGGTCCTGGTGCTCAAATAATCTAAAACGTCCTTTGTGGATGAGAATCTAGGTTATGTGCTATGCAGTGTTTGCTTGAAAGCAGGTCAGAAATAAGTGAAAACCATTGTATAAACACAGGAAGTGAGGGTGATTGGGACTGGTCAGTGGGCTCCTTCTAGCGGGACTTCAGTGGGAGAACAAAGAAACAGCTCAGTGGAGCGAATGACCGTGGAGCTTCTTCGGAGGGAAGAGGTGGGCATAAACGTGTCTATCTGGTAGGACTGAGGCCTCGTCTGCCTCATCTGGCCCCTTTGCCAGCGGGGTCAGGTGTTCTCACTTAAGTAGGTTTTCTTAAGCCTTGGAGGCCAGCCAGCTCAGGCTCTTCCCTTAGTCCCCTGTCTGGGCTGGAGAAGAGCCCCCACCCCAGGAACGCTGGAGGGATCAGAGTGAGGAAGAAGCTGCTGGAAGTGCCAGCTGCCTACTAGTGCCTCTGCTCAGAAGGGACACACTGTCACCAGCTCTCACACCCCACTGGACAGAGCAGTGCACTTGGTCAAGGCCTGTGTCAGTGGCTCAGGGAGGCAGATGACAACAGTGGGGTGTGTAATGCATGCACCCAACAGGGAGTGGTAACTGGGGATGATAATCTGATGTACGGTGTCTGCTGTGTCCCAGTCCTTACCTGTGAGAATCTTACAGTAACAGTTGTGTGTCCCTTTGTGACCTGGGGCAAGTCATTTCACCTCTTAGAAATTGAAGGAGCTGTGGAAGTGTAAGAAATTGATCAGGCAGACTCAGGAATTTAGTAATGATTGCCAAGGGAACAGATGAATGGAAATTTTTCCTGGCAAGTGGTAGTTTGTCTGAGGGAGGAAATGAAATGACAATACCTGGAGGAGTTAAAAGAAAAAGATTAATTTTGTTCGTAGTGTTCTATAGTCTCAACTTTTCCATAAGAAAGTATTTTATTGCTCACTGTAGAAAGTTTTAACCTTCATGGTTATAAATAAAAATTAGATTTTTCATCAAGACTTAAACAAAATACTTTTAAAAATCATTAATTCAGTCTAGACTTGAGGTTGCCGTTGAGTGAACATGGGCTAGTGTTAATGTCTGTAAAGACACTTAGATTCCTTGTAAGTTCCTCTTCCTCAAAACGCCCAATGGAAGGATCTGTCTGTTCATTATTTGAAAAATGCTAAATACTTGGACTGCTTTTCTTAGCTTTCAGTACTTTTGTCGATTATAAACTATATTTAAAACCTAAATTTTGTAGGAATATTAAGTGAACTTGATGTTGATGCCAATGGAGGGTCTCTGATGGAGCTGCAGGGACATATAGGACGGTTCCAGGTAACTGCTTCTGTTTCTTTAAGTAGCAGTTCTGGTCTGACTTGTCACCTTTCTTTGGGAAATGTTCCTTATGCTGTTGTGTTTGCTGAGATACGTGTGTAACATTTAGAATAAATAAGATTGCATTATCTACATATAGATAGACAACATTTTTTCTGTGTCTGTTCTGCAGTCTGTGCTTTCCCCTCAACATGTTATGAATATCTTGAATTTAATATGGTTAATACTACTTTTTGAATTACAATTTTAATTTTTATCATCATGCCCTTCTTGGTTGTCGAGGGTAGAGTCAAGTATTTTGTAAGACTTGTTACAGAATACACCAGGCCTCCTGCCCATTCCCGCTTTCTGTTTCCCAGACTGGGCAACCTCTTTCAGGGTTTTTGCTATCTCTAACTAGTGTGTTCATGTGGCTACTTCTTGATTTTCTAGTTGTAGCTATTATCTATTGACTTTCTACAGGGAAGATGAGAAAGTGAGTCTTTGATAGCTGTGTGCACTTTCCTTACCTCCGTGCCAAAGTTCTCAGTCTAATTCTATCAATAATGTTGGTTAGGATAATATTTAGTGCTACATTATATTGACTTCATGCCTTTTTGTTTAAGCCATGGACTATACTGTTACTTTTCTTTGCAATATTTTGTTTTCACTGGAGTGAACAATGTTCCGTTTTTCAGTTGCTTGTTTTTATTGAGCTCTCATTTCAGTATTTGCAAACACAGCAGGTAATTTGTTAATTAGATGTCTCAGAGCCTTCTAGCCTGCTTTGATCTGAGCCTCTTCCATTTTTGTTGACTGCAAAGTAATTGTATACTACAGTTTATTTGCTGCTATTTTTTAAAAGTAATTTTGTCTTTTTAAGAACTGCTTTTTCCAGTTTTCAGAAGAAAAATGGCAACATCTAATGATACCGGCGTTTGTGTGTGTGTCCTTTTCAGCCATTGTTTAAGTAGCAGCAGCAGCATCACTGGGCCCCAGGGTGCCTCGTGGTGTGTTCTCAGTCACGCTGTCAGCAGCTCTGCAGCGAGACCCCAAGGCCCTGAGCTCTTTTGGCCTTTTAACTTTATGGTGCGTCTTCCATAAGGTGAACTCTGGAGGTGTTTGCATGCAACTGTTTTATCTGTAGGAGTAGCAAGCACACAGAAGTTTTACAAACAGAGGTAACTTTTTTGGCAAAGTAAGTTTAGATATAGTCTCCTTGACATATTTTGCTTCATCCTAACTTATTATTTAAGCTGAGATCATTAAGCTCTTATATACATATGTGTATGTGTACATGTATACACACACATGTAGATACACGATGTTGCCCGGTTTTAAAATACATGTTTTTATGGCACTCGTATGTGCTATGCTAAGTACTTTAAGTGTGATGTGTCAGGTAATCTTGACAATGACTTTATAAGACAGGACTTTTATCAGCACTTTAGAAATGTGAATTGAGAGACTTGGGCCACCAAAAGTCCTGTTACTGTTCCTGGACCCCAGTCCCAGGTGCCACTCGCTGGTTGTATGGGCAGTTGGACACACTCCTCCTCCCCTCCGAAACCCAGAGGAGCAGCATGCTCTCAGATGGACAGCACCCGTGGGTCAAGCTGGTGACATTGGCATTTTTCATCTGCCAAGGCTGCCTGTGTGCTCCCAGCCCTTTCCTGATGTCCCCAGAGCAGCCACGGGAGTGACAGCCTTTAGATCTGTGCTGCAGTAGATGAACTCGTCACCGACATGCTGGTGACAGGCCTGCCATTGCCCCTCTTGTTTCCTTCATCACTGTTTATCAGTTCTGATTAGTTGAATGAATGTATACCGAGGAGTTATGGATTTTTTTGTTTTTGGTTTGATGGAGAAAATTCCTTGGCAAACATTTATATTGAGGAATAATTGCTAAAAATCAG
Organism: Heterohyrax brucei; assembly: GCA_028571685.1. NCBI lineage: Eukaryota > Metazoa > Chordata > Mammalia > Hyracoidea > Procaviidae > Heterohyrax > Heterohyrax brucei. Next base: position 13,450,597 of record CM053147.1, on the reverse strand, counting down.
TTTTCTTTTAATAGTTGACTGCCAGTCAAGTATGTTTGCAAGCAGGTGAATTTTAACAATGCTGCTTTAGCTGGCTTAATTGAGAGTAAGAAATCGGGCACTTGAAAGCCTGATCTCACCCCGCACTGAGTTCTTCTGTGTCCCCCTTCTTCCAGAAAGGGAGGGTGCTAATGACCAACCCTCAGCCAGACCACAGCCACACTCCCTTTTCTTTCTCAGCGTCAGTGCTTAGGGCTGCTCAGTCGCTTCGGTGGCTCAGACAGACTGCGTCAATTTAAATTTCAAGATGACAGTGTGGAAGGAGACCGAGTGGGCAAGAAAGACGAGATTGAACTGGCTATGCAACAGGTATGAGGGTTGGGGCTGCGGTCTGCTCTGTCAACTTTTTACACTTTCGGAAATGTTTAATAAAACAAATTACTTAACAGATGCAAGTAATTTTAGAAATGGAATGATAACTTTGTTCTCTTTCACATTTGCATTTCTGTGATGTTAAGGGCAGTTTGGGGGCTAATATTTTGTCCCGGCTGTTCTTCTGCTGTAGATCTGTGCCAATGTCATGGAGTATTGCCAGTCCCTCCTGCTGCAGAGCTCGCCCACTTTCCAGCACCCTGTGTGTCTCTTCACCCCCAGCCTGTCCGAGACTATGAACCGAGACGGAACCCGGCAAGGTGAGCCTTGTTCCTTATTTCTGCGTTTTTGGCTGTGACTGGGACCACGGCTAGGGGCTTATCAGCTGCAGTAAGGTGCAGTTGCCTTACCACCACTTTAGAAATGTGAACTGAGATGCTTGTGCCAGCAAAAAGTCCTGTTCCTGTTCCTGGACCCCAGTCCCGTGTGCCACCTGCTGGTTGTATGGGCAGGTGGACACACTTTTCCTCTCCCCCCGATACCCAGAGGAGCAGTGTGCTCTCAGGAGGACAGCGCCCGTGTGTGAAGCATCTCTGTGTCACAGTGTCTGTTTTTTTGTTGATGGGGATTTTTAAAAAAGCTTTTTAAAGAAGGAGTGGTATGGATGTTCTGTTGTCTTATCTGCCTATAAGCCTGCAGAGCTTGGGAGAATAGAAGAATTCGAGATTTTCTGAGGATGAATCTTGGGGAGCCATGGGGAGCGGGAGTGCTTCTGAGTAGTAGTACCTGAGATCTGAAAGAAAGACGCAGATTTGGAGAGCAGGTTCGCCATGAGTCGGATCCGACTCGACGGCACTTGGCTTAGCTCAGTGGACAGTGAGAAAACACAATAGACCGTGTGTGCAAAGTCATGTCAGGTTACCTTCCTTGTCTCAGTTAGGGTTTGTGTTGTATCTCCATGTTTCTGTCACATGGCCGAGGGAAGCCTGCACACTGAGCAGGCTGACTTAGCCTGTGACCTGATGGCCCAAGCAATGGGAGAAGAGAGGTCATGTCATTGTCACTTGATAGAATGACTGGGACTCCAGCCACAAACAAGAGTAACTCATCACTCAGTGGCAGCCTTTAACCTGATCTCTCTCCTCTCTGGCGGCTTCTGTTTTTTTAATTAAGTAATACTGTATTGTACTTGAGACAGAGGTTTATAGAGCAAACTAGTTTCTCATTACAGAACACACAGTGTTTTATGACGGTGTCAACAACCCCACAACAGGTCGGCACTCCATCCCCAACCTTGGGCTCTCTGTTACCGGCTTTCCTGTCCCCTCCTGCCTTCTCGTCCTTGCCTCTGGACCGGTGTGCCCCCTCGCTCTCCTTTTGTCATATGGGCCACTCTTTGACTGAAGGGGACTGTCATGAGTGACTGCAGTGCTGAGCTGAAAGAGTGTCTGGCAGGTTTAAAATGAACATAAACCTGTCAGTGTCTTGGTCTGTAGCTGGACGCAGCCCTCTGTCTCTGCCTCCGGTGGGCAGTCCTTTTCTCCCCGTTGAATCCAACCTTTTAAAACGCATCTAACCTGAATGTCCGATTTTCACACAAAGGTATATTTTGTCGTTTCTTCCTCACAGTCACGCACTAAGAATGTCTCACTAGCACTAGAATTCCATTTAGCTTCTTACTTGGAGGCAGTCTTTCATGTAGCATTTCGTTGTTAGGTCTTTAGAGACAGATGGCATGAAGCCTCATGAAATGAGCGTATTTCACTTCACATTTTTTTCCGGGTTCGTAACTGGGTTTTCCCAGTCGCTTCTAGATGTGTGTATGTATAGTTGTGTGACAGGGCAGCGTGGCTTCGTGGTTAAGCTCATAGACTGACGGTGGGCTCCGAGGCTGGTGTCCATTCGTTACCAGCTTGGCTGGTAACTCGCAGTGTTTGCTCAGAGGAGTTGCTTACCTCTGTGTGCCTCGGCTTGCGTGTCTGGAAAATGGAAGTCATAATAAGCCCTACCCCACTGAGTCCTTGTTGGGACTGCGTAAACGACTTAATACACCCACTCCTCACTTACTGAAGCAGTTAGGTTCCAAAGATCAGATTGTTATGTGAAAACTGGCAAGATGTGAGAGGTGGGCTGCTTTCCCGGTGAGTCTTGGGATGCCGTCCCCATCTCGGTGGAACCCACTGTGTTGGAGGCAGAGGTGGTGGGAGTGCTGGTCTTGGGTTTCCCACTGTCTCGGGAGCCGCAGAGTCCCACCCCTGCCAGACTGCGCCCCAGGCCTCCATGCAGACCCCATGCATCACCTCTGCCTTCCCACAGTGCTTGTCCAGAGATGGGCCTCTGCAGCAGGTGAGTCCCTGACTTGTGGGCAGATGAGGCCTGGGCACCTGGGCCCAGCCAAGGTGACACAGAGACCTCTTTGGAAGAACTGGCCTCCAAGTGCCCCACCCAGCAGCCATAGATTGGGCTCCTGCTGCCTGCTGGGTGCTGCCTGCCTGCCCTCACGCTCGCTGCTGGCCCCTCCATCGCAGCAGGTGGTACTGTCGGCCAGTAGCCCAAACACCTGCTCTGTCACAGTCCTTGCCCTCCTCTCCCTCTCCCCTTCCCTCGGCTCCTCGTTGCCGTGTGTAGTCAGATGGTAGGCTTTCTCCTCTTGGTATGAATGCAGAACAGTGGGTGAGAAGGCCGTCGATGAGTGAGGAGGAGGTGTGCATGTGAAGTGCTCAGAGCAGTCCCTGCACATGGCCTGACAGAAGCGTGGCGCTGGTGGCTGTCCGTTATTGCTGCGGTTACTCCTCGGTGTGTTTATTATGACCTGTGACCCAGGGACCCTTTTCAGTAACACTTGTACCTCCTAGATGTCACGGTCTTTCCTGTGGCATGCGTGTCTGCACTCAGCTGTCCCCTGACCCTTCCTCGGCTGACCTCTGAGGCTCTCATTGGCTTTGGACTCGAGCACCTGCAAGTGGTGACAGCTCAGAAAGGCTCTGGAGCCCTCCCAGTTTGGGCTCATCCTGTGTGCGGCTGTCATCCTTCCTGGGTGGGGGGCTTATGTCCCTGAAAGAGGACTCTCAGCAACCTCTGTTGTGAAGATGGTGTCCTGTCTTCAACGAAGACTGGAGAAGAGACCAGAAAATCACATGTGTCTAGGATAGTCTAGCTGGTGGCAGCGTCGCTAGGGCCTGCCCCGCCTTCTCTGTAGGGAGCCCTGGTGGAGCCGAGCGAAGGCAGAGCAAAGGGGAGTTAGCGGTGAGGAGGCAGCTGCAGCTCTTCCCGCTGGGTTCATGGCGGTTTGGCCATGAGACCACGTTAAACTTGAAATTACCAGCGTGTTTTCCCTGAAATCTCTTTGTCATTATAGGGTGTCTTAGTCATCTAGGGCTGCTGTAACAAATACCATGTGTGTATTGATTTAACAAAAAAATCTGTTCTCTCATGGTTTCTCATAGTAAGCTACGAGTCCAAATTGAGGGCGTCAGTGGCAGGGGACGGCTCTCACTCTGTCTCTCTGCTGGCTCTGGAACAGGGTCCTTCTTATCCGTCTTCCCTTGGTCTGGGAGCGTCTCAGCACAGAATCCTCAGATCCAAAAGGCGTGCTCTGTTTCTGGCTTTGCTTTCTGGGTGGTATGAGGGCCCTATGTCTCTCTGTTTGCTTCTTTCTTTTGTATCTTAGAAGAGACTAGATTAAGACGCTATCTAATCTTGTAGATCTCATCAATACAGCTGCCACTAATCCATCTCGTTACACCATAGGGATAGTATTTTCAGCACAGAGGGAAATCACATCAGCTGACAAAATAGTAGACAGCCATACAATACTGGGAATCAGGAGTTAGTCAACTTGACAACTGTGTTTTGGGGACACACCTCAATTCACGACAGAGGGAATTATGAATTGCACACACGCCGTCTCCAGGGTGGCCCTGTTAAGTGCGGACAGCTTTACAACTTCTGCTGCTCCTCTGCCCCTTGACCCCACGGTCATTGGGTGCACGGAGACTGTGAAAAGCAATTGTACTGTTTTGATGCCTAACTGGACACGAGGACTTGTAAATCTAGCTCTCCTTGGGTATTTGAGGTGGTGTCTTGTTGTGTCCTTAGAAGAATGACAGAGCTGGCAGTGTAATGACCAGGGAAATGCAGCCTGGAAAGTAAGCTGTAGGACTGAGACCGTGGGGTGAGGTCGGAGGGGTTCACCAGGGCTGTGAGACCCCTGCAAAGAGTGTGTGTGTGTGTGTGTGTACATACACAGCTTGTGTGTGTGTGTTTGTGGATCGGGGCAGGTGTATTGGATCACAATACTCGTAGTGTTCTTAAAGGGGTCTGTACGCAGTGAGGGGTGGGTGGTGTTGGTGTCCATCAGCCACATGTCCTGTTCCCTCGGGTCTCCAGCCTTGTGCTGCACTGCTTACGGTAGCTTCTAACCACTCCTTTGAACTCTCGGTGGCATTTAAAATTAGTCTTAGCGTGGTTTGATGGTTACCTGCCCCTGGGCTCCTGGGCACCCCATGTTTTAAAGCAGGGATTTGAAAGTCATATAAAAATGACGATAAGGACCACTTTGTTCCCTGCCGTCGTCTCTGTTAGATACCCAGGCTCCTGTGGTTCCGTATTGGCGCCTGCCTGGCTTGGGCATTATTGTCTACCTGCTGAAACAGAGTGCCAGTGATTTCTTCAGTTACTACGACAGTCACCGGCGGAACGTCAACAAGCTGCAGAATGTGGAACAGCTTCCCCCAGACGAGATCAAAGAGGTAGGACTCCTGTGGTGAGCTGCGGAGACATTTCAGAAAGCGTGGCTTTTGCTAGTAAGGGTCAGAGTTCTGCCTCAGGCTTGTGAGTTAAGGTGGTGTACGTGGTGTGACTGTAGGAGTCGACGTGGTTCTCTTGTGGGCCTTGGAGCAGGGCCACGCTCTGACACCACTCCTCATGGGCACAGAGCTTCAGTGATGGAGAAAAAGCGCAGGGCCATGTGGTCCGGAAAACCACCCGCCACCCTGAGGGGACGCAGCTGGCCTTTGAGTGGTGACTATCCACCTGCCATCCAGAGGGGAGGCAGTTGACGTTTGAGTGGCGAGTTTTACTAATGTATACTGTAAAATCTACAAAAAATAGGAGATTTGTTTTTTTTAAGGTGACCCCAAATATAGACTTGTGCTTTAAACTGAGATTTCTGTGGTAGACACTGTTTCAGTAGATTTTAATGTCTTCACTCTGTCCAGTTAATTTTTCAAGCGATTAGATGACATGTCAGGCCCAACTGCTTTCCCGCAGTGACCAAGAATTCTTCCAGGATGCTGAGTGACAAGGCCCGTTCTGTAGGTGACCTGTCTTCCCTTGGCACAGCTGAACCCTGAAGGCACTGTGTGCCTTCCTGCCCAGGCAGTGCTGGTCTCTTCGTGCCCTGGAGCAACCTGGGTGTCGAGCTGTCTGCTGTTCGTGGTTCATACCAGGTTTCCAAAATCACTCTTGCACGTCACTGTTGAGAGTAGGCCATGCCCTCTCCTTCCTGTCCCTCTTCTGCTGATCACAGGGAGTGTTTATTGAGCGCTTGTAGCGTGCTGGGCCAGAACTCCGAGCTCTGCCTGACTTACAGGAGGCAGATGTGGATGCTCCTGCCACTTCTCAGGTGAGAAAACTGAGGCACAGAAGCTGCTTAACTGAGCAGCTAGCTAGTATCAGGTGAGGTAGGTGTTGCTGACCTGGTTCAGGTAACTCCCTGGATTGGGTAACTGGCATCTGGTATCCACCTGCTAGTCCTTGCTCCTGCTGGGGAGCTCACTGACCATTTGCTAGACGATGCTAGTAAGAGGAATGGTGTCCTGATAGTCAAGTCTGTGGCGGTCCCGCATCCCTGCTTCAGTAAGCCATTGTCAAAAGCCCAGCGTCTGAATGTTGAACTGGGCCCTTAGCTTATGTATGTGCTGGATTGAGGGGGCAGAGCGAGGTTCTGGTTGACTGCTGAGATTTTGTTATGCTCCAGGAGGTACCGAAGGTCTTCACAGCTTTGTCACATGTGCTGCTGGAGGAGTGATTTTATTCTAGTTTGGCAAGAAGCTCTGGGTTGGTGGCCACATCAGCTGGCTGGAAACAGCTGTTTCAGGGTCATGGTTTTCAGAGGCTGCAGATGGGCATTTGTTTGTGAATTCACTCACTGCTTGAGCTCAGTTGTTGATTTCAACTCACAGTGACTCTATAGGGCAGGGTAGAACTGCCCTGTAGTTTCCAACGAGCACCCGATGGATTTGAACTGCCGACCTTTTGTTAGCAGTCATTGCGTTTAATCACCACGCCAGCAGGGTTTCCTTCTCCTGATACGAGCGTCCTAACTGGGTAACAAGCTCTTGTCTGCAAAGATGCCTGGCTTCATTTTGAGTGGTTCTCAGCACTGCTACAGTAGGTTTTCATGAAATTCTTGTTACATCCAGTCTACACTGTTTGTGACAGTGCCTTTGGTCCTTTTAGTTGTGCCAGTCTGTGATGCCTGCTGGAGTGGATAAAATCTCAACGTCCCAGAAGTACCTTCTAGCAAGACGGCGTTTGGTGAAGCTGATCAACAACCGTGCCAAACTGCTTTCCTTGTGTTCCTGTATCCTTCGTGAGGGCACAGGCAGGCGTGGTCGGGCCCTTCGGAGGTCCTCGGATGCACTGCCTGTCCGCGTGTTCTTCCAAGGTCCAGGGACCAAAACCATGTGAGAGGGTGCAGAGTTACTGTTAGGTTTGTGTTTTTCCCCAGTAAAAGTCTTAGGTATTTCCAAATTGAAATATATTTTATGCCTAGTAACTCTGCTAATACCTATAGATGTTTTCTGGGCAGGAGAGAGGGCCCTAGAGTCTGGTGGCACCTGCCTGCCCAGCCCACCACCCTCACTTCCCCACCTACCTACCTCCCCAGCATCCCCGCCTCCCCTCCTCTCCAGGTCCCACGGCCGTGCCTCCCCAGGTCTCCACTTCCCCACCGCCCCAGCGTCCCCACCTCTCCCACGTCCCCACCTCTCTGCTGTCCCCCGCTATCCTCACTGTCCCCTCTCCGCAGCAGCCTCGGTGCCGTCCATGAGGCACCTTTAGGGGAGTGCCCCCTGCCGGTCAGAGGGAGGCTGTGTTGTGCCAGGCGGCTTTTCTTCCTCTAAAGCCTTTCCAACCAAACTGTGTGCTGAGACTGTTGGCCTTCACCGAGCTTCCGCGCAGTCGTCATCGAGACCTGCCTCTTCATCCTGTGGCGCCACCTGGAGTACTACCTGCTGCACTGCACGCCCACCGACTCGCAGGATTTCCTCTCCGCCTCCAGAGCCTTGTTTAAAAGCAGACATCTACAAGGTAAGCTGGATTCTGAGAACCAGTGAAACTCTAGTGCCTATAGGTTTTAGTGCTTTGGGAAACTTGTTATGTTTTTATTTAGTTTTTATGTTTTGAGGTTACTGAGAGCAGACTGGAGTAATCCAGAGCTGCTTGCTTTCTAGACTTAGCTACTTTTGGTTTTTACCTCTGGCCCTGGGGAATGGGGCTAGCATGAGTCTCCCCGAGGCTGTTCATCTGCTTCTGCAGGGAAGGGCTGACCCAGCCCAGAGCCCCCTGATCACAGGGCTCTTCTGCAGGGAAGGGCTGATGCGGACCCAACGTCCCCTGGTCACAGTGCTCTCCTGCAGGAAGGGTTGGCCGGCCCAGACCGAGTCCCTTGGTCACAGTGCTCTTCTGCAGGGAAGGGCTGGCTGGCCCAGACCGAGTCCCTTGGTCACAGTGCTTTCCTGCAGGGAAGGGCTGGCCCAGACCTGAGTCCCCTGGTCACAGTGCTCTCCTGCAGGGCAGGGCTGGCTGAGACCTGAGTTCCCTGATCACAGTGCTCTTCTGCAGGGAAGGGCTGACCCAGTCCAAAGTCCCCCTGGTCACAGTGCTCTTCCACAGTGAAGGGCTGACCCAGACCCGAGTCCTCTGGTCACAATGCTGTCCTTCAGGGAAGGGCTGACCCAGCCCTCAGGTCTCTGATGCTCTTCCAGGAGAACGCCATGGGTTGGCCTTGGCCAGGGTTCTCACTGAGGGAGCAAGCATGTGACTGGTGAGGGTCAGGGAAACGGAAGAAGGGCTAGAGGCCCAGACCCGTGAAGTGCTGCCCAGGGACTTCCATTTGCTGGAAGTTGGAAATTGAGTTCCTGATCATGTCGGTGATTTTGATTGGCACTGCTCTTCATGGCCACCTGCTGCTTCTGCCGTGTGAGAGTGCAAACGTTTCAAAGCTGGTTTGACTGTGTTTTTCTCTCTAGACTCCTTCACCTCAGACAGCAGCCTGGATTTCAGAAGTGGGCTGACGGCGGTGAGCCAGCATGATATAGACCAGGTAAGGGTCTGTACCCACTTTCTGTTTTGTTTTTCTTAAATGAAAGCCTGATGTCTTAGTGAGAGTGTAACTTTTAGCGTGGTGTACAGAGACCTGGTTTGGCCCCTAACAGCTGGGAGACTTTGAACAACTTACTTTTGACCCTTTGTTTCCTCATCTAAGAGGTGGGAATAATCGTATGACCGCAACGAGTCTTGTCCGAATTCTGAGAGGCTTTCTGTAGGTGCGCCTTCTTGTGTAGCGCCCGGAGCACAGGAGGGTTCAGAGATGGCTGGGCCTTACTACCGGAAACTGTTTCACATTTAGAGGAAGGAAACCCTGGAGGGTTTTTTTGTTGTTGTTGTTGCTGTATTTGGTTTCTCTTTGGATCACTTTTGTAGAATTTTTAGGTACAAAATGTCACTTAACATGTGATCTTTTTAGGAAAGAACTTAATTGAGAAAATTGCAAATAGCCAGTAAAACTCCACTCTAGTAGACTGACATCACCCAGCACCCAGGTAGGCCCAGGTAGATTGTCACGTCACACGGCACTCTGGTAGACTGTGATTTTAAGTTTGGCATGTGATACAAGAAAGGAAAGAAGAAAAAACATTAGCACAGGACTATAAAATTCTAGGGTGGGAAATGCGGTGTTGTGTTCATTTGGTGTGTTAGCAAGGACCGCACGACAGAATTTAAAGGTGAAGATCTTCATCACTGAGTTTTCAAGCTTAATGATGAAGATCAAAGACTAACTTTATATTTAGTCATACCCAGCTTTCCCAATGGTACATAGATTTTTTTTCTCAGTTGTGCTTTAGGTGAAAGTTTATAGTTCAAGTTAATTTCTCATTCAAAAATTTATACACCTGTTGTTTTATGAAATCAGTTGCTGTCTCCACAATGTGACAGCACACTTTCTATTTCTGCTCTGGATTCTCTGTGTCCGTTACACCAGTGCCTGTCCCTCCCTGCCTTCTCAGCCTGCTTTTGAACAAGAGCTACACCTTTGGTCTCGTGCCTCTGACTGAACTAAGGAGCACATTCCTCATGTGTGTTATTTTTGGTTTCATAGTCCTGTCTAACCTTTGTCTAAAGAGAATGGTTTGGGGATGCTTTCATTTCTGGGTTAATGATACGTTGCAGGGAGGAGAGTCAAAAGTATTTTAAGTAGTAAGACATAAGTAAAAGAAATTTAAGACTGCAGTTCTAATAATAAAATGTCATCTGTGTTCCCTCCAGCTTCAGGCTGACTTCATCAATGCATTTGGAGAATCACTGCAAAAGAAACTTCTGGACATTGAAGGACTGTATTCAAAAGTTCGTTCTCGTTATAGTTTCATACAAGCCCTGGTCCGACGTATCCGTGGCCTACTGAGGATATCAAGGAACTGAGTGCCTGGGCTTGTGCTCTTATGGGAGAGATGAATTGGGGAAAACTGTCTTCTTTTAGTAGACCAGCTTGTTTCTAAATTATGACCAAAAAATATTTTGTATTTCTTTATATATGGACCTCTTTTCTTAAGCGTCTTTGCCTGGCCCCGTCCTCATTAGTGAAAAAATAAATCCTTTTTTTTAAAAAAAAAACAACAGAACAAATGTATGAAATTTTATCTAGAAAATGATTTACACTACTGGGAATGCAGCAAATCCATCTTCCACAGTGGTGGTTTTTCCCCAGGGAGTGCTAAATACAATTAAAGGCAGAGCCTGTAAAGTCTAACTTTTCTTCCTTTATACCTCCATTATACTTTCATCACATTCAGGGTTACTCCTTGAGGATACAGTGGACAATAAAGGTGCAACCACAGTCTTTTACTGAATAGTGTGCTCGGTGGTATAAATAATGTGTTATAGAAAGTGATTCCAAAAACAGCTCATCGCTTTCCTAATCTTATCTAACTTGCCTTTTTCAATGCCGAATGCCTCTTTGAAAGGAGGATGGCAAGGCTGTGTCTCACATACTTTGGATATACTGTCTGCAGGGACCAGTCCATGGGGAAGGACATCGTGCTTGGTAAAGCAGAGAGTCACTGAAAAAGAGGAAGACCCAGTGTCCGCAACAATGATATCAAACATGACAATTGTGGGAATGGTGCAAGACTGGGCAGTGTTTTGATCTGCAGTCCATAGGGTCTCTGTGAGTTGGAATCGACTTGATGGCAGCTAACAACAACAGTCTAAACTTCTTCCTTAGAAAGGATGATACAGGTTCTCAAATCATCGTCTGCCTTTATTTCTCGTATAATTAACATGATAGTGACAGCTAAGGAATCTTGCACAGTCACCGCTCTGTTTCTTGCCCACATCCATTTATGTTCAAGGGACTACATCATCTGAAAGGGAGTTTTTTTGGTCCCTTCCTGGCCAGTGATTCCATTAGTCCAAACAGGATAGACTGTTGAGAGGAGAAGAGGCTCGACTCTCATGGAGTAGAAGAAAATTGAGCCTTATACTATAGTGGTGCATGTTTTTAAAACTTACAATAAAGTTTCTATAACTTCAGAACATATTTGTTTAAAAAAAGACTGCCATTGCTGTATTTTGAGATTAATTTACTATCCACTGCAGATAATTATTAGACTCTGACTCCCTGTGACTTTAGATACAGCAGAACAAAATGTTGCCCAGTCCTGTGTTGTCCTTAGCACTGCTACGATTTTTAAGTCCATCCTTGCAGCTTCTGTGTCAGTCTCTCTCACTGAGGGTCTTCCTCACCCTCACTGGCCCTCTCCTTTACATGATGTCCTTGTCTGGTGATTAATCCCTCCCAATGACTTGTCCACAGCAAATGGTAGGGTTTTAACTGGGTAGAGTGCCAGGCCTTTCTTCCTAGTCCTTCTTAGTCTGGAAGCCCTGCTGAGGCCTCTCCACCCTGGGTGACTCTGCTGCTATTTGAAATACTGCTGGCATGGCTTGTGGCATCACAGCAACATGCAAGCTTCCCTAGTATGCCCAGCTGACCATCGGGGGGTGGTTGGCTGGCAAGTATCCTGAAGGAACGGAGATGAATCAGTAACTGGATGCAGATGTCGTTAATCATGCCCATGTTGCACTGTCTAACTTTATCACCTGGATTGGAGGCGTGAACCCAGAAATAATCAGAGAAGAGTCCGGAGCACAGAAGCAACACATTTTGTAGGTTGTTGAGGTATGCAAACTTCCAAATGACTGACTACATTTGGAATTCACTGAGATTCATTGAATTTACTGATGAAGATCAAAGACTACAGCCTTTAGTATGGATTGCACTTCAACATAAAACAAAAATCCTCACAACTGAACCAGTAAACAACATCATGACAAATGAAGAAAAGCGGAAGTTGTCCAGGATTTTGTTTTTACTTGCATCCACAATCCATGCCTCTGGAGGCAGCAGTCAGGAAATCCAACAATGCACTGCACTGGGAAATCTGCAGAAGAGCTCTTTAAAGTGTTAAAAAGCAAAGATGTCACTTTAAGGACTAAGGTGTGCCTAACCCAAGCCATGGATTTCGAGTTGCCTTATAACTATGTGAAAGCTGGAAAATGAATAAGGAAGACCAAAAAGAATTGAAGCCTTTGAATAATTACAGTGTTGAGGAAGAAGATACCACAACGAACAAATCTGACTTGGAAGACCCACCGCCAGAATGCTGCGAAGTGAGGATGGAGAAACGTTATCTCACGCCCTTGGGATGTGTCCTCCGGTGGGATCAGTCTCTAGAGAAGGACATCGTGCTTCGGTAAAGTAGAGGGTCAGTGAACAAGAGGAAGACCCTCAGCAAGATTGACTGACACAGTGGCTGCAGTGACAAGCTCAGGCAGAGCCAGGATGCTGAGGATGGTACCGCACTGGACATCACCTAACAACAGCCGACAACCAACCTCATTATCTTGCTCCCCCATCATTTCTTCCAAAATTACAGCAGACTATGGTTCAGAAATTTGGCAGTGGAGGGGGTGGGAGTGTGAGTCACAGGGAATGCTCATCAGAACTTGATGGTTTGGGCTGCATTGTCCTTCGCAGAGGTTTTAACGATTTCCTTCCTACTGGGACTGTGTATCTGTGCCTGTTTCTCCAGTCTTGTCAGTAGTGTACAGTGTGTTGAGTTTTTTCACATTACCAACTGGTGGAAAAAAATTGTATTTTCTTATAGCATTAATTTATATTTTCCTTATGAGCACTACTGTGTATCTTTTCATACGCTTGAGCCATTTGTATTTCCTTTTCTAGTGACTTTTCATTTCCTTTGCCCATTTTCTTACTGGAGCATTCTCATTGATTGGTGGGCGCTCATTAAGGAAAATTAACCCTTTGTTTCCTTGTTTCAAAAATTATGTCTGCTTTTTTTCTGCCATACAGACATTTCTTTCTGTGTTTGGTTTTATCAGCCTTTTCTTTTATGTCTTCCTGTTTGTCATGTGAAAAACCTTCGTATTTCAAGGTAACAAAAGAATTTTTTTCTCTAATAATTTTAATATTTACTTTTACCATTTTTTCCCACTTAAATAACCTGTAACTGATTTGAATGTATTTTGTAAAGTTCAGGTAGGAACTTTTATCCCCCAGCTGGAAAAAATACCAGTGAACTTAAGAACCGTATCATATGTTGTGTGATTTGTCTTTTCTGTGTTCGGTTCTCAGAGTTGCTGGTTAAGGACTGGAAAAGTCTAGATAGACCAAGGATTAGAATTTTAAAAGGCAAATGTCACAGAAGGCCAGTGGAGAACTGAGGCTGATGGTGAGATGGTGTTTGAAGTGCTGTTGTCTTGGAATTGAGATCAGGTGGCAAGGAGGGAACCCAGAGGACCCTCACAGCTGTGAGACTGTGGACCAGCTGGAAGAGTGCAGACCTGGCCCTGGTTAGATCAAAGCGCAGCTCAGAGAGGAAGTGGGGTTAAGAGCGTAATACCTCCCAGGGCATCAGTCCAGGAGATGCCCAGCTCGGGGCTGTGAACTTGGCAGACGACTGCTTAGGTGGTGTGAAGATGACGGGCACTGGAGATGGGGAGCTCTGGAAAACACGTGTATCTGGCCTTTGAAGCTCCTGAAATTGTGAGCTTGGGGCGCAAAGCGTCTTTATATGAAGATATTCAAGTAATAAGTTGAAAGCAGAATGGAGAGGAAAGGTATGGGAAAGAGTCAAAGAACCTCCGGGGAGAAGCCAGATTCCACATATGGCTTGATCTGTAAGGAAGGGGAAGAGCCTATGCAAAGAAGGTCAAGTTACTGCAGTTGGGATGTTCCAGGCGCTAGCTGGTCACTGCGGATAGATCTGGAAACTAGGTAGGTGTGGTCCTCACCCTCATATGGGTCACAGACCACCAGCGGCAGCTACACTTAACGATCTTGTTAGACAGGATGGATGTCAGCTCCCACCCCAGCTGCAGTGAATTGGCACCCGCAGTGTCACAAAGTCCCCAGGGGTACCCCAGTACACATTAAAATCTGAGAAGCACTGGTCTGCACTGAATCAAGTTTAAAGCCCCTTTTGGTTATAGCTGACTGGGGAAACCTCTGACTGCAATTCAGCAAACCTGGGGGCACAGTGGTTAAGAGCTATGGCTGCTAACCCAAAGATGGGCAGTTCACATGCATGAAGCACTCCCCGGAAACCCTATGGGGCAGTTCTACACAATGGATTTGATGGGTGAACTCCAGCTTAACCAGTCAGCGGCCCTTACCCAAGTCTTTGAAGTTGGCAAGGGAAGGGAGAGCCAATGTCTATGCGATTGAAAGGTTTAACGCATTAAGGTCCGTCAGGTAACTTACGAAGCCATATCCCGGACTGCGAACTGGACAGGAGGGGAGGGGACAATGAAGGAGACGCAGGGAGAAAAGCAGAAATGGAGAGAAAAGACTGCCTGAAGAGCGCTTTCCTTTTCCGTCGTGTGGACCCGTAATAAATTCGCAGTGATGTAAGCTGATAGGATGTGGTTCTAATTATTTAGAACAAGAGGTCGACTTCACACAGCAGACAGTGGTAAGCCACAAGGTGGGGACGATGGGCAGTGGTCTTGTTGAAGGTATGCGTGCTGAAGAGCCTGTGGAGCGACTGCAAGGGGGCTTCGGGTGGAGAGAGGACACGGGGCGCCGGATAGGACCCTCACGCCATCTCACAGTCCCATCACTGTCTAACCACGGCGCGTGCTGCCTTGCTCACAGAGGAGAGGGCGAATTCCGGAGGCCGAGGAAGCTGCGCAAGGCCGCCGTTGGTGCCTGGCGGCCACGATCTGCACTCGAGGCATCTAGCCTCTCCCCTCGGCCCTCAGCACAGGCTGCAGGGCACCCCGTAGACCCTCAACAACACAGCCCTCCCCTCCGCGTGGCACGTGCAGAGCACTTTACACGCACTCCACAATGACACCGCGACCCAGCTCATCCGCCCTCCGGTTCCGGGAGAGCTGCTGGTCAAAGGAGCGGGGTCCTGGGGCGGAGGCTCGGGACTCAGAATGTCCCCAGTCGCCCAGCTGGGTGGGACACGCTACGTGCCGGGCTCCAGTGCCTCGCGGGTAGGTGCTAGGAGGCGCCGCACGCCGCAAACCCGTTTCCGCGAGGGAGGGGTAGGGGCGGGGCATGGGGGCGGGGCATAGGGCTGGAGCATGGGGGCGTGGCATGGGGCGGGACGAGCCTCGGGGGCGGGGCCTGTGGAGCCTAGCGGGGCGGGGCGAGGTGTTGGGGGCCTGGCGGGAACGGGGCGGGGCGTGACCCGGAAGTCGACCGTGGGTTCCGCCCCTCGAGCAGGAGAGGTGGGCTCGTTTTGGTCCTCGGGTCTGTGGTGATCTCTGGAGCCTGCTAGCCCTCCCCGTCAACATCATGCTCCAGTTCCTGGTGAGTGGAGCTGCCAAGGAGTGGGGCAGGAGCTAGGCCCAGGGCCCACAGTCTAGGGGGAGCGAGCTCCGGGTTGCCTTGGGCCACTTCCACCCTCGCGACGCGACCCCGCCGGTCGAGCCTGGGCCGGGTCGTCCCCTCGCGGGGTGGGCTGGGGGCTTTGTTTCTGCCTTCCCCGAACCCCTTAGCCAGTATTTTCCAGCAGCCATTCAGATCCCTAAAACTTTGAGGCCTCAGAAGAGGCCCCATTAAAGCCCCTACTCTGTGCTGTGCGTGGTGCTTTTTCCCCAGTAGAAATCGAGTTCAAGCCCCTGCGGTCCTCAGGGACTTTCCGAGGTCGCCCCCGTCTGCCCTCCGCCCTGGACGAAGGCACAGGCGCCACCTCTGACTTAGAATCCTGTTGGTGGACATTTTTGGGAACGGAGGAGGGCGTGGAAGGGCAGGAGTAACCCTAAGTTTAGTAAGCCACCTCACTGGGCGCCGAAGCAGGAGGTTAGGGTTATAGGCTTGGAGGGCCTCTTCGAACCTTTAATAGTTTCCGGGCTTGGAGGGTGGCTGCCCAGTTGCAGGAGGGAGTTTGATGCTTAGTAGACAAGTTATTTTTTTCCAGAACGCTGCTTTTGAGGGAAGTGAGTTGTTACCATGAGTAAACAGATTGTTTCTCATGGCTCTTTATTTCAGTTAAAAAACTGGTTTTCTGGGAAAACTGAAGTGTATTTCAAAGATTGCCTGGAGAGGGTTTCAGTAGGGTTAGCTAATCAAGCTTCCAAGTCAAGGCTTTTCCACAAAGCTTTTTGTGTGTTCATAACTTGGTGGTTTCTGTCTCTAATGTCATGACGGGGCAGATGGCTGACTGTCTTTAAGGTGGTCAGTGGAAATCGGGAAGAAAAAGAAAGATGGTAGCTGAGTTTTAAATTTTTGCCCCAAAGCAGTTCTTTTATTCAAAGGGGCACCCTGGTGGCAACAGGGCTTAAGAGCTGTCTAACAGGGGTCACGTTTTGAATCCACCAGCGACTCCTTGGAAACTCCATGGGGGAGTTGTACTCTTGTCAGATAGGATCACTGTAAGTCAGAATCAATGCCATGATAATGAGTTTTCTGTAAACTACTGAATCACAACAAGGCTGCACTTCAGCCTCTGAAACTTTCTCCAGTGTCCGAATTAGTTGTTTGTTAAGAAGTTAACAGAGATATAGGTAGTCCCCAACTTACGATGCAGTTCTGGGCCTTCAAGTCTATCCTAAGTTGGTTCTAGTGTAAGTCAAATACCTCCTTTTTAGTTTACATTATTATTGCCTTTGATTATCAGTATCTTTATAGATCATGACATTAAACACCTGTAAGTGAACATCTGAGAAAGATAACATGAGATGTTGCAACATTATGTGTGGTACATATCACTAATGATAAGATGTAGTTTTTTAAAAAACCTGATGGTCATAAGTGTGGTTCACTGAACTCAAAAATGTTGTAAGTTGGGGTCTACCTGTAATTATTGTCATTTATTGGTAGGAAACCAAACCAAAAAAACCCCATAAAAAAACAAAAAACGAACTTGTGGTGGCCTGCAGTGGATTCCGTCTCATACTCACGTTAAAAGTTGTATCAGTTAACCCCAGACTGTAAACTGATACCATTGTAACTCACTGAACAACTGGGTGGCCATTGATTCAGTTACAGTGAACTTTAAAGTGCCTTCCCCAGTGAGTTTTTTGGATCTGGGAGTCAACTTTCCCTGTGTATAATAAACTCCCAGGATGGGACTGATTTCAGAATTCAAGAGTGCCAGCATTTCAGGAGAACTCTTAAAGCTGTTCACTGAATTCCTAGCTCCAAAGTACCTTGGATCTCTGAAGCTCTCAGCCAGCTCTTCTCCTACCCCATGTTGTTTCTTTACTTGAAGAAAGTGGGGTAGCAGTCCTTGTCACATGGATTCCACGCCTGTCAGGTGGTTCACTTTCTGTATGAACTAGGCAAGTCTTTCTCTTCGCTGTCAGTCGTTTCATGTAGTAAGCAGTGCATCTTGATGTTTTCCTCTAGCTGTTATCCTGTGACAAGCCATCATGCCCTAGTGCTTAAGAGATCAGACTCAAGGGTTTGAACTTTGTCATTGTTTTAGTTATCTGGTACTACTGTAACAGAAGTACCACAAGTGGATGGCTTTAAAAAGAAAAAAGTTTATTCTTTCACAGTCCGGTAGGCTACAAGTTCAAATTCAGGGTGTCTGCTCTGGAGGAAGGCTTTCCCTCTTTGTTGGCTCTGAAGGAAGGTTCTTACATTGTATCAGTCTTTGGTCAGGGAGCATCTTGAGACAGGAACCTCAGGTCTGAAGGACATGCTCTACTCCACTGCTGCTTGCTTGATGGTGTAGGATTCCCAGCTGTCTGCTTGCTTCTCTCTCTCTCTGTCTCCGTAGGATGAAAGGATAAGAGGTGGTGCAAGCCACACTGCAGGGAAACTTCCTTAGCAAGGGTGTTGCAGTCTTACTCTAGTTCCTTTTTAACATAATCATCCTATCTATTAGCCACAGACCGAGATTAGGATGTGCAGCATAGGAAAATCACAAAATATGGGGAATGATGGCCCAGCCAAATGGCTACACACATTTCTGGGGGGACACAGTTCAATCCATGACAGTCGTTTTCAAACTGGGAGCTCGGGCCGGTTACTCAAGTTCTCTGTGCTTCATTAGAATTCAGTAGAATTATGCTGAAAATCTATTAAAGGTGGCTACAGCAGGGTATTGACAGGAACTGCCAGAGGTCCAAGCTGGATTCAGAAGAGGATGTGGAACCAGGGATATCACTGAAGATGTCAGGTGGATCCTGGCCGAAAGCTGAGAATACCAGAAAGATGTTTACCTGTGCTTTATTGACTGTGGAGAGGCATTAATTAGATTGTGTGGATCCTAACAAATTATGGATAATGTTGCAGAGAATGAAAATTCCAGAACACTTAATTGTCCTCATGAGGAACCTGTGCATAGACCCAAGAGGCAGTCACTCATTTGAGCAGAACAAGAGGATACTGTGTGGTCAGAAGTCTGGAATATATGCTTTAGGGTTGTATCCTGTCACTGTGCTTATTCTATCTGTATGCTGAGCAAATCATCTGGGAAGCTGGAGTATATGAAAACAAAATGGAGCATCAGGATTGGAAGAAGACTTGTGAACAACTTGTGTTATGCAGATGACACAGTCTTGCTGAAAGTGAAGAAGACTTGAAGCACTTAACCGAAGATCAAAGATCACAGCTTTCAGTATGGATTATACCTCAGCATCAAGAAAACAAAAATCCACACCGCTGGACCGTTAAGCAACATCATGATATGCAGAAAAAAGATTGAAGTTGTCAGGGATTTCGTTTTACTTCTACAGTCAACATTAATGGAATCAGCAGTTAAGAAATTGAAAGATGCATTGGGAAAATCTGCTGCAAAAGACCTCTGTAAGCACTGAAAAGCAAAGATGTCATCTTGAAGACTTTGGTGCACCTGACCCAAGCCGTGGTGTTTTCAGTCTCCTCATGTGCACGTGAAAGAAACCTGGATGATCGGTAAAGAAGGTGGAAGACGAGTCGGCGCCTTTGAATTAAATTATATGGTGAACTGTGGTGAATATTGAGTATTGTTGAACAATACTGAATGTACCATGAACTGACAAAAGAATGAACAAATCTGTCTTGAAAGAAGTATGTCCTTAATGCTCCTTAGAAGGAAGGATGACAAAACTATGTCTTAAATACTTTGGAATGTTATTAGGAGGGATCAGTCCCTGGAATAGGACATCATGCTTGGTAAAGTGGAGGGTCTGTGGGAAAGAGGAGGACCCTCAATGAGATGGGCTGTGTAGTGGCTGCAGCAGTGGTCGCAGCGTGACAGTTGTGGGCACGGTGCAGGACTGCGTAGAGTTTTGTTCTGTTGGGTATCAGGTCACTGTGAATTGGAACTGACTTGGCAGCACCGAGCAGCAAAACCAGACCCTGCCAACTCCACACCCGAAAAGTGGACCGCGCCAACCTCATGGTCTTGTTCTGAGGGTTAAAAATGAGTTAATTCGTGAAAGTCCGTGAAACAGTGGCATTTAATAAGGATTCGGGTGTGGTGGGGTTTCTCTGGTGCAAGGTGTCCGTTGAACTCTGATTTAGTTTCTTCTCAGGATGAGAGGATTAGTTTACCTTAGAAGGGTGGGTGGTGGGGAAAGACTTGGAAATAGTGAACCAGTCACCAGTTAGCATGTGCACTGTCGTCAGCCATTTCCCAACACTCTAAGGTCCTCTAAGGACGGTGGTGCTGTAGCTGAGTGCTTGGGTACAAACCAAAGGCGTGTTGGTTCGAACCCAGCAGCCACCCGGTGGAAGAAGAAATGCGGCAGCTTCCATGAATGTTACAGCCCTGGAGACCATGTGGGGCCCTTAGGCTCTGCCCTTTGGGTTCACTGTGAGCTTCAGATGCCTCAGTGGCAGTGGTTTGGGTTTTGGTAAGGTGTGCCCTGCATCTGTCATTCCTTCCACACAACACCGTGTGAAAACCCCTGCCCTCAACGGGGTCACTTACAAGTGCCTTTCGGGCCTTTCCTCCTGGATGAAAGCGGTCACCCGTCATCCCTGTCTTGAAGACATTTTCTTGTGAACCTGCTGTCTCTCGTCTGCTCCAGTTGACTGCGGTGGCATTCTCAATGGCAGTTTAGTTCAGCTGCAGTCCTTTTTAAGGAGACTGGCAAAGCCACTGAAGGCACCGCGGCCTGTTGATAATTGTTTCTTTTCTTTTTCCCTTTTTATCTCTGGAATTCTGCAGCATTTGATACTCTTAATCGCCTCCTCTTTAATCCCTTGTTTCAGTACTTGCTGCCATTCTTTCAGACCGTGACACACAGAGAACCCTTGTTAGGAAAGAACAGGCACCAAGGGAAGGTGCCCTGGAAGTTGGCTTCTTGGTGCACCAGTGGGAAGCGTTCCTGTCCGGTCACTCCTGCTCATACTGGAGCATTTTCTGTCTTGGATTCCTGGATGATTCCTGGGTACTAGATGCTCTGTGCTGCTTTCCAAACCCACTCTTCTCGCACCATCATTTTTCACCTCTTCTGTCTGCTTTTCTCTGAGTTGCGGGTCCCTGTCATCTGCCTGCTGCTGCGCATGCACCTATCTCAGACCCACTGTGTTGGTGCCGGTCCCTGGTTCCCTTTCCCTCGCTCCACCCGGCTTCTCCCTTTGTTCCCCTGCCCTGAGTCTCTCACGTTTGAAAGGCTGATGTGATGTTTGATTTGTTATCACTGCCGTTTACTTGCTGTGTGCCTGCCACACACACACGTACCTGTCATGTGAACCTCGACAAGGTACTTAACTGCCCTGTGCCTTAATTTCCCCAATATAAAGTGGACAGTGGTGGTATTTACAAGGCAATGAAGAGCATGAGTTCATGAAGAAGAGTCAGGGCACATCCCAGCACTCAGGAGGTGTCAGCTGTTGCTGTGAGATACCCAGTCTTCCCTGGTCTCCTATGAGAACTTGGATCTTTGTGTACCCACTGCCAATTTTGTGACACATCTTTCGTGCCACCTGTTTAGGCAGCTAGTGCTGCTCTAACAGAAATACCACAAGTAGATGGCTTTAGCAAAAAAAAAGTTTGTTCTTACATAATCCTGTAGGCTACAAGTCCAAATTCAGGATGTCCACTCTAGGGAAAGGCTTTCCTTCTGTTGCTGGCTCTGGAGGAAAGCCCTTGAGTTGCATCAGTCTTGGTTTAGGGAGTATCGTGGCACAGGAACCACAGGTCTGAAGGACACACTCTTGTGTTGTTGCTGCTTTCTTGATGGTGTGTGGTTCCCCAGTCTCCCTGCCAGAGTTTTCCCTTTATAGCTTAAGAGACTGTCTGAAGGCACAAAACAAACTTACACATTGAATCCTGTCCGACCAATGAAACTGCTGCCCATCCGCCCTTGTTAATGTCATAGAGGCAGAATTCCAACATGGAGGAACGTCGCACAATAGCAGGAATTATGGCACAGCCTGTGTTACAGATTTTTTAGGGAACACCTCCTTCAGTCCATGACCCTGTCCTTGGATTGGTTACATGGGCCTCGAAACCCACTGCTGTTGAGTCAGTTCTGATCCATAGCGACCCTGTAGGTCAGAGAGGAACTGCCCGAGAGGTTTCCATGGCCACGATCTTGACAGAGCAGGCTGCTGTGTCATTGGCCTGTGGAACAACCAGGGAGCTTATATTGCCCACCTTTTGGTTAGCAGCTGAGTGCTTAACCACTGTGCCACCAGCTGCTGTAAATGGTAGGCTTCGAGTTGGGAGGGTTATTACAGGTTCTCTGTCCAACTAGCCTGCTGATGCTTGATCTCCACTGCTGAGGGGACAGCCGGTTTCCCTTCAGTCACCTCAGGTACAGCAGGCTGCTGTTTCCTCAGGTAGGTAGTCTCTCCCTTCGTCAGTGTCTCCTTACCTCACCCCACCCCTTGGTGTTGGAGCACCTCCAGTCACACTGCAGCCCTTTAGGTGTTTGAAGAACTGCCTCAGCACCTTCTTCCACCCCTCCACCCATATTTTCTTTAGAATAACATCTCCACTTCGCCCACCCCTTCATTGTGACTTCAAGTCACGCTGTTCACCCTGCTCCGAATATGCCAGTTTCTGAATCCTTCTTAAACATGGCCCTCCAGGTGTGGTCTGATAAGCCACACAGGAGCAGGCCTGTTACCTTAGTTCTGTATATGTGCCCCTCGATGCCTTCGGTCCTGTCTTTCCCTCTGGCAGCTGCAGATCAGTCATCCTTCCTGCTTTGCTCGTGTGCTCGCAGACTCCGCCCCCGCACCACGTCTCAGCCACTTGGACTTGCGTTTTATGGTTTGCTACTCTGGTGCGGTTTTCGTTTCCACACTGGCCTTCAGTGTGTGCCGTCTGTTGTAGACTGGCTAAAACCAACCTGCGGGCCATCCTACAGCCATACCTCCCCCTGCTCCTTTTATTTTCCCGGTTAACGTCCCTGCTGCTCTTCGAGGCCTGCCTCGGCTCCCTTGGTTTCCAGGAGGTCTTCCTCACGACTTACACTCTGCCTGACATCGTTACCCTCGTGTGTCTGTACACGGCTACAGCCCGTATTCCTGGGGTAATCCCGTACATTGATTTATAGCTACGTTTTAGTTTTTGTTCTGTTGTGAGTGGCATCCTTTGTAAAATTACATTTTCAAATTGTTGCTGATGTGTGGAGATGCTAGTAATTATCGTGTGCTGATTTTGTATCCCACTGTATGGCCTGTCTCTGAGACCCCGTGTTGGTCTGTAGAGACCCTGGGAGCGAATCAGAGAAACCAGTGTATCTCCAGTAAATGACCAGGTGTATTCCTTACCAGTTTTTAGTCCTTCTAATTCTCTTTTTCTCGATTAATTTTGTAAACTACAACTTCCGTGGCAGTGCTAAGTAAAAGCAGTGAGAATGGGTATAGTTTTGTGTCTGCTTTTTAATGGAAATGCTTCTCAAGTTTTACTGTGATGTGATATTTTCTAACAGATTGAAGAAATTTCCTTTTAGTTTTAGATAATTGTGAGTTTTCCCATGCCGTTTCCTTGTCTGGTGGTCCTGTGATGTTTCTTCTTCAGCATGCCTGTGTGCGTTTCACTGGCACCGGAGTGATCTGGTCTGGTCGTAATCACTTGGTGACGTGTTGTATTCGTGGGACCATCAGGTATCTGAGTCCTGACTTTCTCGAATAGATCACAGATGCCCTGGAAGGAAGCACCACACCTTGTACATGTATGTCCCAGGTGCATCACTTAGTTCTGAGGGCTTGTGAGATTCTCAGGCAATACGTCATGGCTGATTTCATTTATTTAAATGCGATATTTTCCTTTAATCTGATCATGATTTCTACACATTCATAAGTTGAGTATTTGAACCTGACTCATTGAAAAGAGGCAGGCTTTGAGCCTGATTGATGTACCTTTTCCAGAGTGCTGCTGGCTGTTTCATGAATGTCCATATTCAATTTACTGGTTCAATTTAACAATTAACAACTTTTTTGCACCCCAACCCCCGTCACTGTCTAAGGGAAATTATTGAATATGAACCCTGGCTTACCTCTTTAAAATACCCTCTGTGGTGGTGGTACAAGGGCACCCTGGTGGTGGTGTGGTTCAGTGCTGTGGCTGCTCACCCAAAGGTCAGCAGTTCGAGTCCACAAGGTGCTCCTTGGGAACTCCATGGGGCAGTTCTGCTCTGTCCAGTAGGGCTACTGTGAGTCAGAATTAACTTGATGGCAGTGGCTTTGGTTTGGTATGGTGGATTGCTTTTATATGGCCTTTCTAGCCAGGGTCTTATGACTCCCACCGAAAGATTAGATGAGACTGTGTAGATAAGGTGCTTGTGGCCCACCAAGGGAATTGGACAGCTTGCTAATAAAACACATACGATGCATGGCTCTCTTGTCAGGGAGGGACCATGCAAAGAAGGTGCGTGGTATCCTAATGAGGCAAGTCGTCAGTTTAGTTATCTTGTAAGACATAGAATGAGCCGTTCCAGAGGTGGAGAAGGGAGACTTCACTACCTCTAAGAAGAAGAAATGGGAACAGAGGGTGTCTTTTGGACCCGGGGTCCCAGCTAGACCCAGGAGACAGAGAGAGGGAACTGTGATACTTGAGACTGCCCAAGACAGCAAAAAGGAGTGGCAGAGAAATGGTGGTAGCAGAAGCAGGAGACTAGCGTGAGAGGGTGCGGTGGGCTTCCCAGCCCAGGAAGCAAGGTGGTTACAGTGGGTGTGCCGACCCACGGAGTGGGATACTTGAGTGCCTTCAGGCAGGGGCCGGCTGGCAGAGTCAGGTGCCTCCTGGCACTTGCTGGCCAAACTGTAGAACTTTGTCACACTTGTGTAACATTTGTCAGAGCAAGACAGGGGCTGGCTGGGGGGCCAGGGGCAGAGAGAGGCCTGCCTGCGGGCAGGGATGAGGAGAGGCTGTCCCGCTCCCAGCACTGTGGCCTCACTCATCCTGGGTCCTGAGCTGTAACCCCTTACTATGAGTGTGGTTGGTGAGTTCTCTGTGGCCATTGCAGTGAATTAATGGAACCCAGCAGAGAAGCAGAGAGTGCCATGGGAGAGACCACTGTGTCAGAACTGGTAAAAATGTTGCGGGTGGCCGTCTGTCCGACCTCCACACTTGGCAGACAGCCGTGGACTGTTGATACGGGTACTAATTCTCCTCCCCCTTGTGAGTTATATGAGGAGATCAGACGCCACACCACGCTAGTTTTCCATGTACAGAATGTGGATTTTATTACAGCTTGAGGAGTCATCACATATACTTGAGAATGTTCTCCACACTGGCCTTGAAGGTTTTCAGACTAAAACCCAGTGCCCAGATCTGTCCCAGCTCCTGGCAAACTCCATGTTTCAGAGTAGGACTGTTCTCTGCTGGGTTCTCCGTGGCTCATTTTTCAGAAGTAGATTACCAGGCCTTTCTTCCAAGGTGGCTCTCAGTGGCTCTCAGTGGCCTCAAGCCTCCAGCGTGTGGCTTTGCAGCCAAGTGGGGTGACAGTTTGCACCACTCAGGAACTAAGGAAGACTGAGGCACAAAAGGAGGGAAAAATGTGTTCCCTGTGCCCTTGGAATGTAGGGAAACCTGGTGGTGTAGTGGTTAAGTGCTGCAGCCGCTGACCAAAAGGTGGGCCCTTCAGATCTGCCAGGTGCCCCCTGGAAGCTGTGGGCTGGTTCTCCCTATCCTGTAGGCTCGCTATGAGTAGGAATTGGCTCAACAGCAATGGGTTTGGGTTTTTGGATTACTTTTCTAGCTGAAACTGAAACTGAGAAGTCACAGTGAATCTCAATTTGTGTTAGATAACGTGTGCTCTGGCTTTCTTGTCAGCTTTTCTCACTCCGGACCACAAATCATTTTTAGGAGTCATTTTTGAATACTAGTTACAGCTGTACTTGGTAAATAAAATGAGATTGTTTTTAGACTTACTAAACTCCTGACAGTAAATATAAAATGGGTCCAATTGTGTGTCATAGCTTGGGTTTGGGGTGTAGTTTGGGAAAGTGGCATTTGATGAGTCATATTTCAGAATATATGAGTGTTGACTCTGTGTTACTGCCAGAAGCCACCCGCAGATAAAAATTGTGGCTTCAAAACCAAAACTGAACTTTCAACTTTGCTGCTCTTCTATGGGGCAGCGGGGGAAAGGTTTGAGCGATTGTCCAAGGAGTCAGGTTGTTTTGGAGTTGGCTTTGTTTTCATTTAATTTGTTTAGGACTGAGAGAGCTTTTTTATGTCGATAGGTAAAATGTTGTGTGTGGCCTGATCACGTATATGGATATGTGAAAAGTCAGCTGACCACATGTGGTAGCTGGCGTTCTCTGTGGAGCTGTCTTGCACAAAGCCAGCCATTTCTTTGCGTGTGGTCACTCTCCACTGCTGATGTGGCTGTGCTTGTCGGACGTTAGTCCAGTCTGGAAACCTTGGAGGTGGCCTCTGATTTCCCCAGTTGCCTCCCGCAGAGCTGGCAGCCTACACCACATCTTACCGGTTTCTTTGTAACAGCTCGACTGAGATGTAATCCGTGCACCACAGGTTCAGTGGTTCTCAGCATGTCGGTTCCCAGAGCTTTGCAGCTGTCACCACATGCTCACCTTAGAATGTTGCGTGGCCCCTGTTGTCCCCAATAGCGTCCACGCCCAGCCCTGGGCTGTCGCTCAGCTATTTTCTGTCTCTCTGGATTCACTGCTGGACATTTCATACAGACACAGTCAAACGTGGCTTTTTGAGGCTGGCTTCCTTCACCTAGCACAGTGTGTTCAAGGTTCACCTGCGTTGTAGGATGAGTCAGTACTTAATTCCTTTTTTTGGTAGCTGTTTCACATTTATTTTGAGACACAAGTTAAGGATAACAGGTAGGAACTAGGATCTTGGAATTAGTGTTGTGCTTTTAAATCAGGGAGCTCTGTTTGGCAAAGCACCAGAGTGGTTCAGTGTTTTGTCTACAGACATACAGCTAGATAGTGGGAGAACCAGAACTGTAGTTGATTTTCCTTGAGATTTTTTTCAGTTCTGTGTGGTATTAGAGCTAATATTGTCAGCCATTTTTCTCTTTCTTAAAGCAAATATAATAATCTTTATGGATTTAGAAAACCTGATCTGTTTACCTGGTTTCAATTCACAGGAAGGGAAAATATTATTCTACTTTTTGGTAAAATATTACTTTGCAGAATATGTTTGATTAATCCGTCAGTGAGAAAATGGTCTGCGATTAGAGACTAGATATCTAGCCCCTTTTTTATTTCTTAATTACTAGCAATAAAGCAGCCTGAGTTACGGGTTGGTGGGAATCCTGGTGAGCTTGTTAAGGACTGCTGTGCTCTGTCCCGTGTACACTTCCATCTGGAGGGTGAGGTTCTGGGTGCCACCCTGGGCTGCCCTATCTTAGCCCCTCTGCTGTGTGTGAGAAGGAGCAGCCGTGACGAAGCAGAATGAGGGGGAACCGTCCCATGGTGGTTTCAGCCGGTGAAGCCAGGCCTCCTGGTGGAGGTTCTCAGGGGCTGGGAGAACAACAGAGAGCACAGTCGGCCCCTGGCGGGCAGGGGTCTGTGGTGTCCTGAACCAGGGTGTGCTCAGGAGAGTCCTGCCTGTCTCTCTTGTCACCATGGTAGGCCCTGGTGTCTGAAAGTCTCAAGTGCCCCTCCCAGGAAACTCCACGCATGGCAGAGGGGTGACCACTTCCGTGTTGGGGGGACACAGTGCCCTTTCTTTTATCACCATGTGTTATCGATTTTGAGTGTTGGTCTAATTTAGGCTGTCCTGGGCTCTCTCTTGTAAATGACCCTGGCTGGACAGATCACCATCCTGGGCCTCAGGTTCCTCTCTCAAAGTGTGGAGACACTGAACTGTGAAAGTCCGTCATTCTCATAAGATCCTGTGATTTAACTGAGTACTGTTGATGTGGCAAGGAATAGCAACACCTGCATCATCCCATAACCAAAACAGATAAGCAAGCTGATTGCAGCGTCCAGGAACAGAACTGAGAACCTTGGCTTGGTTTAGAACTGATGGCCTGTGACAGGACAGTCCAGGGCACATGTCTGTGAGTGCTGCCTTGCTCGCTTTTGGTTTACTGCTCAGCAGTGGCCGTCTGGGGGAGATAAGTCTGTCCTTGTTTCCTAGGAGAACAGTGACCCTCCCATTCTGTGGAGCCCCAGGCTGGACCTCGGGGTCCTCAGACGGCTCTGCGGTCGCTCGAGAAGGCCGCGTCTGCGGTGGGCCAGGATCAGGCACGGACCCCTCCCCAGGTAACCCCTTTTCTGTTCTTGCAGCTTGGATTCACTCTTGGTAACATCGTTGGAATGTATCTGGCTCAGAACTATGACGTAAGTGGCCGTGGCTGCGTCCTTGATCCCGAGCAGCTGTGTTGGGGTGACTTGTCTTTGTTGAGGTGAGGCGGGCCTTCCAGCATTAAAAGCAGGGCTCTGAGGGAAGAATCCTGAAGCTCCTATTGAGGAAGAGGTCTGTAACTCCACAGACGGTCAGTCCTCCGTGCCACCACAAGAGGGCAGAGTCCCGCCAGTTTCCACGGTCCCAGCTGCTCCTGAGCTGGGTGTCTTAGCTCGGAGCCACAGGGATGGAGGTTCTGAAAGCTGCCTGAGAATCACGTGATGAGTGAGCGTTCAGACCCAAACTGGGTGGTCTTTGCAGCCCCCGACCCAGTGGTAGCTCACAGAGAACTGGAGGGGAGCTGGGTGGGGGTGAGCCAAATTTTCTGAAGTGGGCGCTGTACAAGCCTCACGGTGTAGACAGAAGGTAAGCCAGGTGGTACAGTGCCCTGGAATAGAGGTACCAGAAGCCTGATGCTTGTTCAGAGGGACAAGAATGTGACACCTTCTTGATTTGTTTGCTGGGGAAGCTTTTACCATGCCAAGGGAAATCCTCTTTGTCAGCTTCACCTGGTCAGATGGCGTTCCGGGCAGGGGCTTTATCAGTCTGTATCACACTCACTGTTTAGGTGGCACTGGATTGAGCCTATGTGGAAACATAACGGCAGAAGTTAGGGAGGGAGCATGTGGAGTGACAGCTGCTGACAGCCTTGGGGTGCAGTTACAGGGCTGAGGGGTACCGCTGTGTAGCAGGCTGCTGTCAGGGAGGATGACTCCTAAGCCCTTTGGTCTTTGGAGGAGGACGAGAAGATGCTCATCATTGCTGATTACCATGTGTTTGGGTTCCGTTGGACTGCGTGTCAGACAGTTGGCCTTTTTTACTTACTGTCATTAGCAGTGTGGGCCGCGTACACTGGGGTAGTGCGTGGTTTGCTGATACTCTCGTCCTCAGATGCTCTCGGGTAGATGTTCCGTGTTAGGCTTTATGCACCAAACAGCCATAGAGCAGGCTGTGGCCCTGTCCCCAAGGAGGACTGTCGGTATTGGTGTAGGGAGTGCGACAGAAAGTTGGGCTGTGTCAGCTCTAGTGATGCATGACAGTTGATCCGCATGCGTGCCGACAGCCATACTGACTGTCATTATGACACAGATGCTGAAAAGTAAAGGTTGGATTTAGAAAGATATTTGTAAACCCTGCTGGTGTAATGGTTAAGTGCTACATCTGCCCGCCAAGAAGTCAGCAGTTCAGATGCACCAGGAGCTCCTTAGAAACTATGGGGCAACTCTGCTGTGTCCTGTGGGGTCTCCATGGATTGGAATCAGCTCAACAGCAGCAGGGTTGGTTTGGGGGCTTAATAAATGGCAGTAAAAATGAAAACTCCAAAAAAAAAAAAGGCATTTCTCTTGTATCAGAACTACCTTACAATGAAGTCATTGGAACAGAATCCTGTTATAAGTCAGGGACTTCCAGTGTTATATGCAAAATGATCATAATCTTTTTTTCTTTTTAAAGATGCCAAACATGGCCAAAAAATTTGAAGAAATTAAGAAAGACCTGGAGGCCAAGAAGAAGCCCCCGAGCTCATGAGGTGACTGCGTGGCATGTGGCCGCACTGACGACCGTCCTCGGAGGCCTTCTCCCATGGAGCCAAAGGCTGCTGTCCTGCCGCAGCCTCGCGAGGACCCCTCTGACAGACCCTGCGTTGCCTTAGAGCGAAAATGGGGCCACCAGTAAGAGCTCTCCCCACCTTCCCCACATCCTCACTTCTCCCTAGCCTTGTTCCAGCTGCTTGGGAAGTCCAAAGACTGGATTATGGTGCTAGATTAGTAAACTTGACCTTCAATTAGCAGTCTCCTCTTTGTTCTTTGGAATTTCTACTGCCTTTTCAAAAGAAAACTTGATGAGTTTGTATGGCGAATCAGATACAAGTAATGCTGATTTCACAGTTTTGGCAGTTTCAATAGGTGCTTGGTAACCCTTTGGTAATAAATGATGTCGTTTCAGAGTAATTCAGTTACTGTCTGGAAGCCAGTTTTCTAGTGAATTAACCATTTATTTTATACTGTGGTCAGGAACCTCTGTATTTGGTCATTTAACCAGTAAGTCCACTCGCCTTCACTAACTGTATTCTGAGAACATCGTTAGGAGCTGAGGAATTACAAGGATGTTAAGCTGTGGCTGTCCTCAGTGGAGTTCCCGGTCGGGAAGCTTGTGCACGGGTTTCTTGTCCTGTGTTGGATCTGGCTGTCGTGTCTCAAGGGAGCTGCACACTATGAGGGGTTACAAGTGCACTGGCGTTAAACTTTAGGGGAAATCAGAAGGTGTCTGTAAAGAAAATTTTAGACCTTTTCACATTAAAAAAATAGTGTTTTTATGTGATAACTCTAGAGAAAACGTTATAAAGAAATTGTGGTCCAAATGTATAATAAAGCCAACACCTTGAGAAGGAGGGGTTCTGCTTGTCTCTGCAGCCTTTATGTAAAACCAGCCTTTGTTTCCTTTAAATAAATAATTTTAAAAAATGTTTGAACAGATAACTTTTTCCAGGCTTCAGTATGCAAAAGTGATGTAGTGGGAGGGGCCTCTCCTGACCCTGTCCCTCGCTTCCCCTTTCCATCACTATTAGCAGTTTCCTGGGTTTTCATGGCGATTCTGTAACTAAACAGATGCATGAGTGTCTGCGCATGGGTGCTGTTACATGGACAGCAACGATTGTGCTTCCGTGTCTGTCTCTGCCTTCTCTTTTTTAATGGTGTTCAGTCCATATCATCATGTAAAGGACAGGCAACTTCAGGTTTTTTACTGCATAAGAATTCAGTGGGATGGATACACCATCATTTAAATAACTTGATGAACGTGTAGGCAGTTTCCTGTGTTCTGCTGTTACCTGATGATAACCTTGAACCTGTCTTTGCCCCATTCTCTTGGCAAGTTACATACGTACCTGTAGGGCAAAGCCCTAGAGGAGCAATTGGCATACATGTAGCCAGTGCCTCATTGGGTGTTTGGGGTTTGTGATAATGAATTTTTCTGAAGATGTTTTAGCAGAATTGGCACGCTGCAAAAATTGTTTGCAGAGATAATGATGTCATAGTCACTGTCTGTGATTATCAAATAAAGCTACTGCTTCCTGCCACATCTCATGCACGGAGAGCAGCCTCGTCCCTGTCTAGGTGCTCCTTTTGTGAGACAGACGGAGGGCTGACACTGGTTTGGCTGCACCCGGGCAGAGTGGTCATAGACAGTCAGCTCTTTCACTCTGTAAGCTCTAGACACCATGCCTACGTCACGGGGCGTTCATGTGAAATACCAAGATCATGTCTGCGCTGTCTTCTACAGTGCTGGATTCGTCATTCAATGAATCGTGGATGTCAGTCTGCACACGCTGCTTTTGGCCAGAATGCGTTTGTATTTCTGCAGCTGCTTGAGAACCAGTTTTTGAGCTGTGCAGACTTCCTTGTTACTCTGCGGTCCCCTTTGGTGGTCAGCAAGATCTACATGCTGTGCCGTGTGCCATCTGGCTCACAAGGTTTAATCTTGAGTGATGTCTTAAGTCATCTAGTGCTGTTGTGACAGAAATAACACACGTGGATGCCTGTAACAGAGATGTCCTTTCACAGTTTTGTAGGCTAGATGTCCAAATTCAGGGTGCCAGGGGAAGGTTTTCTGTCTGTCAGCACTAGGGGAAAGCCCTTGTCATCAATCACACAGCTTGTGTTCTGCCTTGTTAACACCAAGAGGTAGAATTTACAACGCAGGACAATCCCATCAGCTGATACAGTGGTGGACAGTCACACAGTACTGGGAATCACAGCCTAGCCAAGCTGATACATATTTTGGGGGAACATAATCCATAGCACTCTTGTGGCAGTTTAGGGACTGGAGGTTCTCAGGTAGAGAGTCTTGGCTGGTGGTGGCTGTGCCTGTGGCCCTGGAGCTTTTCCTTCCCTGCGTGTTTGGCAGGTATGTTTGTCACAGACAGAGGAGGACAGGAAGGAGCCCTGAAGAGACACCCTTTTTCTTTTAAAATTATGTGAATGAATTCTTGTTGAGGGATTTAATGCCGTGCCTGACCATGAGAGGAAACCCTGGTGGTGTAATGGTTAAGTGCTATGACTGTTAACCAAAAGGTGGCAGTTCAAATCGGCCAGGTGTTCCCTTGGAAACTGTAGGGCAGTTCTGCTGTGTCCTGTAGGGTCGCTGTGAGTTGGAATTGACTAGACGGCAGTGGGTTTGGTTTTTTGGGTTTTGACCATGAAAGGAAGTTTGGTTGCTTGAATTAACTTCTCAAAGTTCCTCTGAGGTGAAAAGGAGGACTTCAGAACTAACACAATGAACTTAACTACATTGATCTTGAAAAGTTTTCCTTAAGTGAACCCTCCCAAACAAAAACCAAGGGAAGGAAAAAAGCCACTTGATTTAAAATTGGTGAATGGGGGAAAGGCCTGTATTTTATGAGTTGAAGTGTCTTCAGCCTTTTCTTTTGATGTGTTTTCTGCAGTTAAGTTACCCACTTCTGATTGAAATGAACAATTTTATTTGAACTTGCTTCCCAGTTGTCATGTGAGTGGACTGCTGGGATGACAGAGATGTCCACCATCCTGGTGGCCTGCACATGGGGGTTCCTAGCACATGTGTGCGTGCGTGTAATGTTTTCATTCCCACAAGCAGCTCATGCCCTGGATACTGGGCTAGTGTTTATTTTTCTGCTGTGGCCTCCTACGTTTTTAATGCTTTCCCTGAGTTACCTGCAGAAGGAACACTCCAGACTGTGCTGGAGCAAATGAGGCTTTTCTTAAGCTTCCTGTCTGGACTTTGCACAGAGCCTTTCTACTCCAGAGGTAGATACATGAGTTCTTTTTCCCCACTAACTTGTGGGGCCCTGCCTGTGGGAGGGGACAGGGTGGGGACGAGAAAGTATTTTGAGACCCCGCCTGGTCGTAATAGGGAGTTTGTGACTTTCCACTTTCCAGATTTCAACTTTCCTAAATCTGGTTGCAACATACTGAGTCGTCCAGTCCTGCAGACTGATGCCGGCCCGGGTTGCCAGGCTCAGGGGAAGACACACAGAAGGAGCCACGTGGCTGCGTGCAAAGTCACAAGGCACAGGGTGGGACGGCGCAGGGCGAGTGGGTGAGGTGCCACCTCTTTGCGGCCCTTATGAAAGGCACTGTGGTGTTGCATCATTCTTACATGCACAGCTGTGCAGCACTGGGGGACAAAGGTATCATGAGAACAGACCATGGGCAGCCTGCCCCACACTGACTGGGTGACAGTGTCCTGAGCAGTGAGCTGTGTGGGTGCCTGGTTGGTCTAGGATCCCTTTGTGTTCTAGAGGATGGAACATTTTGTTATGTGGAGAGCAAATGCAGCATTAAAGAGACTCTGGCAAACAACGTATTCGCTAAAGGGAAAGCCAGCTCTGTTTGGTGTTCAGCTAAAGAAATGGGCCTGTTCCAATGCTGGAGTGAAAACAAGCTATTTTTAATTTATTAAAAGGTGGTATGTGACATGTACACATTAACGTAAAAGATGATGTTTCATTT
Source organism: Heterohyrax brucei (assembly GCA_028571685.1). NCBI lineage: Eukaryota > Metazoa > Chordata > Mammalia > Hyracoidea > Procaviidae > Heterohyrax > Heterohyrax brucei. The sequence continues at coordinate 13,417,218 of CM053147.1, read as the reverse complement.
TCTAGTGGTTAGCTTAAGCCAGAGTCAAAGGCAGCTTGGACGAAGCAAATTTGACATGTACATTTGACATGTACATTGACTTCAGAGTGAGAGGGAACTCTGCATGGCCTCTTGGGCTCTGTGAGTCATCACCTGTAAGATGAGATGTTGTGTGACGATCTTGAATTGCTCTTCCATCCATACAGTGTCATGCTATGGGAAGGTAAAAATCAAAGTGTGGAATACTCACAAGAGAGACTACTATTACGGGTTATTGATGAAAGTTAGGGGTGCATTAGTAATTGCTGTCAATAAGTTGTATTCCTGTAAAACATTGAATATGCAAAGTTGTGTGATAGATATATTTACAACAATGACAAAAAAAAAAGAAAAGAGTAGCTGCTTACCCGCAACCAAATAGCTCATAGCATTTGGTTCCTTGCTTTGGACGTTTAGGATCATGGTTTCATGGCCATCCCAGTTAATCAGCCTAATAATGGGGTTATTGCTTCTGTTCTGCCTCCTAGTTTGTTGTCTGGTGTCTGGGGTCTTAAAAGCTTGCAAGCAGCCATCCAGCATGTGATAGGTGGTCTCTCTTCATTTAGAGCAACAGAGGAAGGAGAGTCAGGAATAAGAGGAGGAGAAGGAGTATGTGGCTTAACTGCTTCCATGAACAGCTGCCTCCTTTGCCATGAGACCAGAAGACCTAGATGGTGCCTAGCAACTGTTACTGTTTTGAGCAAAGATTCTATAGAATACTCCTGATCAAAGGAGGCTTTGGAAGGAAGAGGTGAGCCAGGGGAACACAGGACAGAATTTCAAACTGTCATGCAGTCCAGACTTTGTGGAGCTATGGAGGCTAGATGAACCCTTGAGACTACTGCTGAGAAAATCTTTAAACCTTAAACCAACCAAATAAATAGTTTAGTTTAAGTAGTAAAACAGTTCTACCTGGGGCATAAGCACTTTAAAAATTCTCTGTATGGGATCAGATTGACAATGCCAACTCAAAAGATGACGTGACAGCCTTCAGGGACAGTGAAGTGACGTGAGTGGAGGAGGGACAACTCAGAATATGGGGGTGATGGTGGTTACACAACTCCAGGCATGTAATCAGTGTCACTCAGGCGAACATGGAGAAGCTGCTGAGTTGGTGTATGTTTTGCTCAGTAGTGTATGTTTTGGTGACTGTGTTCTCAACAGCAACAACAAAATAAGATTAAAAAATTTAAAAAGAATGCCAGTTTACTGACCAGCAGCACAGGCTTGCAGGTGAGGAGTTGCTGTTCAGACCTGGCACTGCCTGTCGTGGGTGTGGGCGATCTTGCTTGGCCTCAGTCTCTGGTTCTGGAAAGAGCAGGACTGGTTTCCAAGCAGTCAATAGACTGGTCTCCAGGGAACAAATACTCTTTCCAAATAGGCCAGTCTAGGGTGCTAGTGACTCTGAGCTTCTGGCAGCAGGTGGGGTAGGAGTTGTGCTGTTTTTCCATTAGGGCTGAGTCTGGTTCTCAGCTGAACAGTGCAATGAGTCTAAGCCACTTGCTCTTTTTACTTCCTTACGCTCCTGACATCCTGTTACCAGCTCCATTGTCTTTCTGTCTGACAGAGGCATTTAGAGTCTCAGCTCTGTAACACACTAGGGATGGGGAACTTGAAGATTCTGCTACTTTGACAACAGGGAAATCTAATATTTTAAAGCAAAATGGCCCCATCAACCTATCAACCCAACTGTGGGATACCCAGTATCCGTCTCTTAGTGGGCTGACAGTTCGCTTGAATGGTGGCCGAGTCATCTGGCCTCCCCTCATTGAAGGGCAAATGCAGTCCTAGGTGAATGGCACGAAAGAACCTATGACTCCTAGGCCCTTGATAAACTGGGTGATTTTATTGATAAATTATTATAGGGGAACCACACAGGCTAGCAACAGTAACTTAAAATCAAAACAGTATGATAACCATGTGGACCTCTTTTTCCATAAGATGTAACTGACAAGTGCCTGATGGTAGAAGTCAGCAAGCTGGAGGGAAGGGCACTGCACCCCACCATCAGCAAGGGCATTGGCGATGAGAACATAGCTTGGTCTTCAGGAGGAGGAGGAAGGCCTTGGTTTCTGGAGTGATTTGCCCACAAGCACACTTACTGAACACTTAGAGTTTCCTGTGTTGTATAAATTGATGGGGAACAACTTTCTGAGACACAGACATGTCCCCTTGCCTCAAAGGACTCATTGACAGGAGGGCAGTTACTGCTTGTGTGAACTTTTCTAGATCTACCTAGTATTTTGTCTTCTTGGGAGCGAGCTGCTCATTGTGTCCAGAGAAAAGCATGACATCAATAATAATGGAGTGGCCTTAATTACTGTTTAAAAAAAAAAAAAACTGTTTCTGTGGAGTCAATGACAACTCATGGTGACCCTATAGGACAGAGTAGAACTGCCCCGTAGGGTTTCCAAGGAGTGCCTGGTGGATCTGAACTGCCGACCTTCTGGCTAGCAGCCGACTGCTTAATCAGTATGCCACCAACACAGTGCTACCGGTGGGTAGTGATGGGTGAAGCGACAGACAGGTGCTTGTTTTGGTGTGTCTTCTTTCTCCGCTTCCTTTTCCCTTTGACAAAGAGACTACCGCCAGCATCTTTCCAAAGAGGAACATTATTTCATTACTGGAATATTCTGCTGTGTAAGAGATGCTATTGAAGAGAGCTGCTGTGAGGGGTCCTGAGTTGCCACCAGGTCACAGAAGAGCTGGCTCTTTATGGAGGGAATGCAGGCTAGCAGCGGGAGAAAGGAGCTAGCATTAGGTTTGGAGCTCTGGGTGAGGTTACCCATAAAGAGAAGGTGTCATTGGCTGCACACACTCTGCCTAAGTGGGTGGTCTGGATTTCTCCTTCAACTTAGAGACATGTTAAAAACAACAGAACCCAGTGAGGTAAGGGGGCCCCTGGGAGGCACACGTGGTTTGCACTCAACTACTAAACAAAGCAAGTTGGGGGTTCAAACCCACCCCGTCTCTTCGTGGAAGAAAAATCCTGGCGATCTGTTACAGCAAAGAAAACTCCATGGATCAATTCTACTCTGATACACACGGCGTCGCCATGAGTCAGAATCAACTCAACAGCAATACATCTGGTGTGGCTTAGTGAACCTGGCCGTCAGTGAGGCCTATGGCCTTGGAGGGCAGCTAAGACTCAGGCCTTCTCCTGTGCTCAGAGGGACGCCATGGGCGAGATGAGACAGAAGGAGTGAGGCGGTTTTCCCTGGGCAGTAGGGTCATGGAAGGGGTGGGAAGAAGACTCTGATATCCAATGCAAGTTCTGGTTGCTGGAGAGTCCTTGCCTGCCGCTGGAGCTGGAGATGGCCGCTTCTGCCTGGGAGGCCTCAGAGCTGGCTCAGGGTTATGCTGCTGGTGGTTCAGATCCTGCTGGCTGCTGGCAGCTCCTTGACTGGGCAAGGCCGTGTGCTCTGGTCAGGCCTGGTCAGTGACGTTACTGACTTTAGCCCAGGCTGGAAACGTGTCTAGGTGGAAGAGGCTGACCCCCCAGGTGTTGATGGCCACCATCACTATCACCAGGCCAATGACATTGACCCCCAGGCCAGCTTTTATCTGTGGACACAAACCAACATACCCTGGTTACCCTGACCAGACAGAGCACAGGCTCTGAGTGAATCTGCGTGCCCAGCCTAAGGCTTTGCCCTGACCTGCCCACAGCCTCGCCTGCGCAGCCCTGGCTGGTCCAGTCGCTGCCGGGGGGCTGTAGTGTAGAGCCAGAACATAGGACAGTGGGAGGCCAGGGAGCAGGGTGGGACTCATCTCCATGTCTTCCTGCAGCACTCTCTGTGATGCAGAAGCCCCAGAGTTCTGTCACTGGGAATACCTGATCTATGGAAAGGTAAGGTCTGCCCAAAGGGTTCTGCAGGCAGGTGGTAAGGAACCGTGTTAAATGAGATTAAGCAGCGCTCTTTAAAGCAGGAGCCTCTCAGAGTTTTAACATGCAAGGACACTGGGGGACTTCAGGAGGGGCTGTGTTTTATGAGAGGAGCCCTCACGGCACAGCGGTTAAGTGCTTGGCTGCGCACTGAAAGGCCTTGGGTTCAAAACCACTGGCTGCTCCTCTGGGGACACAGGTGACTGGCTGCTTCCAGAAAGGGGAAACCGAAAGCCAGACCCACTGCCGTCAAACTGACTCCAACTCACAGCGATCTTAGAAGGCAGAGCAGAACTGCCCCATAGGACTTCCAAACAGCAGCTGGTGGATTTGAACTTCTGACCTTTGATTAGCAGCCTGAGCTAACCACTGCACCACAGGGACTCCCCATAAAGAGTCCCCAAACCAAACCTACTGCTGTTGAGTCAATTCCAACTCATAGCAACACTGTAAGACAGAGCAGAACTGCCCCATGGAGTTTCCAAGGAGTGCCTGGTAGATTTGAACTGCCGACCTTTCAGTTAGCAGACATAGCACGTAACCACCGCACCATCAGGGTTTCTGCCGCAATGACTACAGCCTTGGAAATCCTATGGAGCAGTTTTGCTCTGTCCACTAGAGGTCATTCTTAGTCAGAATCGACTCAATGGCACACAACACCACCTTATATGAGGACCCCTGGGTGGTGCACACGATTAATTGCTGATCTTCACATGAAAGGCCGGGGCATCTGCTGCTGAAAGTACCTGCAGTGGAGAGCCCTGGGGCACACGCTTCTACTCTGACTCACATGGTGCTGCCATGAGTCAGAATCCATGAGATGGTAACTAGAAAAACAGAGATCCCGTATGAAGTCTTGGCTACTGTTAGCTGCTTCTTCAAGGAACATCTCCTGGAAGTAGTGTGCCTGGGGTTCACCTGGGGACACAGGCAGCTGCCTTGGCTCAGGCCCTGGGCAAGACGGTGGCACAGGAGAGGCGGATGGGGACTTTTCAGTTCTTCCTCCTGGGTGGAACTGTCACCTCAGCGGCCCTTTCCACTGTTGCCATGGTGTTAGCACTCAGGCAGAGGGGGCTGCGAGGAACAGTGCAGGACAGAGCCCGGGCCCACAGAGGGCTGCGTACAGTAAGCCCAGCGGCGTCCCACCAGGAGCCAGAGGCACAGGCCTGCCGCCAAAGCAAACCCGCTGGCTGGCACAACTGGGAAACTTGCAAGGGAAAAATGGCTGTGAGGAAGTTGTTCCAGGCAAGTGACTAGACTTGTCCTCTCAAGCCTCGGACTCAGTCATCAGCTGGCTGCCGGGCCTTCTCGTGGGCAGCTGGAGAGCCGCCGTGCCTCCCTGCACGTGAGAGGGGCCAGTTTCTCAGGGAGCCAAGTGAAGGTCACTTAAGGGACCACATGGAGTGTGAACCTTGTCACCGACAGACAAGGACATTTAAGCTTGGGAACAGGACCCACGATGGGCTCACTAGTTGTCATCTGGTACCTCTGAAGGTTCCCTGTCCTTGCGCATTTGAGGGAGAGGAGGGATGGGCCGAGAGTGGTACCAGCAGACCGAAGGCGTCTAGTGAGGTCTGAGGGGAAAGGGAGCTGACGAGCCTGCCCTTCCCTGGAATATTCCAGACACCTTAGCCGAGCATTTCAACGGTGGCAGGGTCTGCGTTTCAGCCTTGGCCTTGGGCTCTCTCTCTTTTTTCTCCACTGGCCATTTACAAGATGCCAGAGGATGAGTGTGAATTCTAATGAAAATAGTTTTAGATCACCAGCAAGGGAGGAGGGCCCTGCCTGTGTGCTCGTACTTTCCGGCCTTCCCTTCCCCATCAGCCTTGGTTGTTAAGAAGCACTGCAGTAAGTACAGACTGAAGTGGAAGGTGGACACAGCCAACCCTCAGATTAGTGCAAAACGTCCCCTCAAAGCCACCCTTTATGAGCCTGGTGAGAGCAGAGACACAGCTCGGGAGGCGCCCCTCTGCCCTTGTGGTTAGGCGCAGTGGCTCACAGCGACCCGGTGATAACCAGGAACCTTGGCGCCGTCCTGCACGTTCGCTGCTGTGCTTGAGCCCGTTACTGCAGCCGCTGTGCCGGCCCCTCCCTGAGGGTCTTCCTCTTTCTCACTGACCCTCTACCAAGCATGACGTCCTTCCCCAGGGGCTGGTGGCTCACTTTATGTTCTTACAGCTTTTCATCCCTCATCCCCACTGGTCCTGGAGGAATTGAAGCAGAGATGCCTGCAAGCTCACGCCTTCTGGAACTGATCTGTCCTCATTTTTTCTATCCATGTCCCCAAACTTTAAAGGAGACCTGGTGTTGCAGCAGTTAAGCTCTCAGCTGCTGACCCGAAGGCTGCAGTTCTAACCCCCATAGCAACTCTGCAGGAGAAAAACCCGTTAGTTGGCTTCTGTAAAGGTCGCAGTCTACAAAACTCTGTGGGACAGTTCTGCTCTTCTGTTGCACAGGATTGCTGTGAGTCAGCACTGACTTGATGGCACCTAACAACAACCACCAGACAAGGGCCGGGGAGAGCACATTATTGCTATTTTTGATGGCTAAGGACAAACTGGTCCCCTGGGTGGCACAAACGCTAAGCACTCAGCTACTAGCCAAAAAGGTGACAGTTCAAACCCACCTAGAGGCCCCTCAGAAGACAGGCCTGGCCATTTGTCATGGATTGAATTGTGTTCCCCAAACAATGTGTGTAGAAATTGGACTGGGCCATGCTTCCTGGTATTGTGTGAGGTTTCTGTAGGCTATAAACTCTGTGTCTGTGATGTTAATGAGGGAGGACCGGTGGCAGTTGTGTTGGTGGGGCAGGACTTCATGTATGGGATTATTGTGGCTTGGGGCAGCCTCTTGGGATATAAAAGAAAGGGAGGCAAATGGAAATTTAGGGACCTCATACCACAAAGAAAGCAGTGCTGGGAACACAGAGAATCCTCTGGAAAGGACCAGGATCCCTGTGCCTCAGGAGCTTCCACTCCAGGGGAAGGTAAATGAGAAGGATCTTCCTCTACAGCCAGCAGAGAAAGCCTTCCCCTGGAGCTGACAACTTGAATTTGGACTTTTAGCTTACTGGACTGTGACAAAATAAAATTTCTCTTTTTAAAGGCATCTGCTTGTGGTATTTCTGTTAAAGCAGCACTGGAAGATTAAGACAGAAGTTGGTACCAGGAGTGGGGTGCTGCTCTAATAGATAGCTAAAATGTGGAAGCAGTTTTGAAATTGTGAATGGATAGAAGACTCAGAAGCAACCAAGGAGAACTGTTAACACTGAAGAAGGTGCAGAAGTTGAGAAACAAGCAGCAGAAGACCAGTGGAAGCAGCAATGGACAGGCAGCAGCAGAACCAGACCAGCATGAGAAAGCACTGGAGCTGACCCATAGAGCTGGAGGGCTGAGTGTCACTGCACAAGCTTTCCTGGCAGAGTGGGGTGCCTCTGGGCACTCTAATCAGTGGAGCTACAGAGCTTTGGAACACTTGCCCCAGAAGGGCAGATGCAGGCCTGAGGCCCAGGCCACAAGGCCTCAGGAAACAGAAGAGACAAGGAGCATGAGAAGCTGAGCTGCCTCAGTCAAGGTATGGCCATGACCTCAGGGGCTTCTAAGGGTGGAACTATGGCCACTTCTAAGAGTTGAGTTGCTCAGATGGACTAGGAAAATGGTATGCCCGAAGCCAACAGAGCAAGGTTTTTGTCCCAGTGGGCCTAGAAGGCAGTGCTGTAGCACAGCTCCAAGAGGCTGCCACTCAGAATCTGGAGAGTGTGGCTAATACCTACAGTCTGGAGGGCAGGGTCATTGTGTAAACCGTCTCAGAGCATTGGAAGGTTATTTTCAAAGTCTTGAGGGCTAATGCGATGTGTTCTGCTGACTTGATTGTTGCCTGTTTTGCCTTCTTCCTCCCATTTGTGATGGAAATGTCTAACTTGTGCCTGCCTGTTCTGCCAATGTGTTCTGGAAATAGAAAACTCATGTTTTAGATTTCACAGCTAAAGAAGAATTTCTGGGATTTGGATTTGGTCTTAAGACTTTTGCTATGATGGGGGGAATACCTTTTTGCATGTTGCAAGGATGTGATTTTTTAGGGAACAAAGAGTGGAATATCTTGGATTGAATTGTGTTCCTCAAAAAATGTATGTGGAGATTTGACTGGGCCATGGTTCCCTGTATTGTGTGAGGTTCCTGTATGCTATAAATCCTACCTCTGTGATGTTGATGAGGGAAGATGGATGGCAGTGGAGTTGGTGGGGAAGGACTTAATGTGTGGGGTTGTGCTGTGACTTGGGGCAGCCTCTTGGGATATAAAAGAAAGGGAGATTTGGGGACCTTATACCATGGAGAAAGCAGTGCTGGGAGCTGAGGGCACCCTTTGGAAAGGACTGGGGTCCTGTGCTTCAGAAGCTTCCAGTCCAGTGGAAGACCGACAACAAGGACCTTCCTCCAGAGTCAGCAGAGAAAGCCTTCCCATGGAGCTGACACCCTGAATTGGGACTTTAAGCCTGTAGGGCTGTGACAAAATAAAATCTCTCCATTTAAAGCTATCTGCTTGTGGTATTTCTGTTAAAGGAGCACAAGATGACTAAGACACCAGCTGCTTTTGAAAGGTCACAGCCTTGAAAGCCATATGGAGCAGTTCTGCTCTGCACAAGTTGTCATCTGCTTAAGGCAACTAAAACCAACAGGGAGAAACCCAAACCTTTTCTTACTGGCAGTGCTTGTTCTCTCTGCCACACTGGATGGAGTGTGGAAACTCTGGTTGCATAATGGTTAAGAGCTATAGCTGCCAACCAAAAGATTAGTAGGTCAAGTCTACCAGGCACTCCTTAGAAACCCTATGGGGCACTTCTACCCTGTCCTATAGGGTTGCAGTGAGTCAGGATCAACGCGATGGCAGTGGGTTTGGTTTCAGTTTGGATGGAGCGTTGGCAGACAGTCCAAAGACGTCAAGAGAAAAGAATATGCTTTAGGAGAAGGCTGGGACCCCATGCTCACACTCACATGGGCTGGGCCAAAGGCCACTCACCATGTCTTTGATCTGGCAGTGCCCGTAGCTGAAGACGATGGCATTGGAGGGGTTGCCTACGGGGAGCATCACCGCGAAGGAGATACACATGGTGACAGGGATCAGGGTGTACAGTGGGTTGATGCACAGTGTTTCCGACTGAGGGGAGAAAGTACACAGATGTCAGGCTGAGGTCAGACTCAGAGAACTCAATCCCTGAGCTCATGCCATGCACGCGTTTCAACACTGCCTGGATGTGGCTGGCCCCAGCTGGCTGCTCTCGCTGGGGTCATTGGGTTCTTGCCCACAGGGTGGCCCTGGGTAGGCTGACCCTGAGCACTCACTTCCATGGGGGCATGGGCTCTAAGTTTCTTCCTAGATGGCATGTTTAATTTCTGGGGGCTGGTCTACAGAACCAGTTTTCCAACTTTATTCTTGAGCTGAGAAATCCCTTCTTCAAGCAGTAATCCCATGTGTTAGCTGCACTGATGGAAGCAGGGGTCCCTCACCTTTAGGATGCAGAGCTGAGATTCTCTTTTTTGGTAAGATAATTGCTTGTGAAGTTGGAATCCATAGTCCTGCCCGCCCTCAACAATGCCAAGTTTTAACTAATGGAGTGTCCATGCTCACACCAACACTGGATGTCTGAGCACTGGGCAGAGACTACCCAGGGAACAGGGAGGATCTGGGTTAGATGGAAAGGGAGAAGGTGACTCTGTTGTAAGGAGGGTTGGAGTGGACCCTTCATTCCTAGAGTTGGGTAGGGGCAGTGTGGGGTCAGGTGTCTGACTTTGGAGCAGCTTGGCCACACAAGATATGACAGTCATTCCTACCCCTTTACCAATCATAACAGATTGGTCTGAGGCCATTGGACAAGGCTGTTCTCACTCCCAATTTTCAGGATGCCCTGGACAGTACAACTGGGTACAGATAGTGATGGTGGTGACAGCTGTGGTCTCGGTCTCTGCAGCCCTGTGTGTTTCGGGGAGCATCTTATCATCATTTCCTGAGGCTGCCTCTTTAGCACCTCCACTGTTGGGTCTTATCTCTGGAGGGAAAGGTGGAGGGTGATAGTGGGCAATTGGGAACCAGGGGTTTTAAGGTTATTTCATGTACTCTTTTGTGTCATTTGTGTCCAGGGGACCACTCTGGAGCCCTTGCTGGGGATAGTGGGTTTGAGTTTTTTTTTTTTTTTGGTTAAACTAATCCTAATCCATTGCTGTTGAGTTTCTGACTCATAGTGACCTAGAGGACAGAGCAGAACTGCCCCATAGAGTTTCTAAGGAGCACCTGGTGAACTTGAACTGCTGGCCTTTGGTTAGCAGCCATAGCCCTTAACCACTAGGCAGCCAAGGTTTTCAAACTAACCCTTCTCTTTAGGAAAAGGGTTTCCAGAAGTCTTGCTGTGGTGAGTTATTTATTTACCAGTTTCTGTTTGAAACATGTCACTTTTCAATCCATGGTTTGAACACCATTCGTGAAAGTGGAGGGGCAGAGAAGGGCAGATGCAGCGGCCGCTCTGGGACCTGCCTGCCGCCCAGCGCCACCTGGACCCTAGGGAGCCCACTCCACTCACCAGGCTGCACAGGATAGGCAGGAAGATGGTGATGGTGGCCGGGTTGCTCACAAACTCGGTGACGATGGACACCAGAATACACGCCAGCAGGGTGACCGCCCACGGAGGGAGGCTGCTCAGGGCCAGCATCTGGTGCCCAATCCATGTGGAGAGGCCAGAGCTCTGCAGGAGAAGGTGAGGTGTGACTCGGAGGGAATTTTCGGGTCCCGGGGGGCCATCTGACTTGTCTTCCTATCTTCTGCTGACTGGGCTAGAGGCCTCCCTGCTCTCTGCAGTGAAGTGGTATCTGCAGCCCAGAATATTCTTCTCTAGGATTGTACAATGTCCAGTCTCACAGTGCCTAGGCTCAGGGCTCCTGGTTAGTTACAGGGACCCACCCTGACTGCTTTGGTCCTTCCTAGGATGTTGGCACGAGGCCTGGCAGGTGGTGGGATCTGTAAGGCAACAAGCCCCCCACCTCGGTCTGCTTATCGTGTCCCAGCCTCTGTGCACTGAACCAACATGCCCTGTTCCCCTTCCCAGAGTGCCATGTACCATACTTAACTCTGCTCTTGAAATCTGCTTATTGCCCAAGAAAGAGAAACATTTATCAGCATCTCTTGATAGTAAACCTTCCCTTCTTGTGGGGCGGTGGCGGTGGCGGCGGGGGTGTCAGTACATGGGAAGGCGGGGCTGAACACTGGAAGTTTCCCATGAATAACGAAGGAGCAGGAGTCAGCCCGTCTCCCTGACCTGAGCATTCAGCTGTTTAGCCTCCGCCTGTTGTAGGTTCAAATCCCATGACAGATGGCACTGGATCCACCATCTGGCAGTGTTTTTTGATCTCACAAGGCACGAAGGTCTGTTCTATCATTACTAAACCTTTATTCCCATCCACCCAGATGAATAGTCACTCTGCTCTGGAATCATTCCCCTGGTTGGAAGATGTGCATTCACCAGTGGTAAATGCTGACCTCACCTCTAAAAATGAGTGCACCACTGAGTTTTTGAACAAAAAACCCTAGGATGCCAGATGCATCCTCCCTCTCTCCTTCACTTCCTGTCTACCTTCTTTGGTATCCTAAACCCAAAGCCAAACCACTGCCATTGAGTCAATTCCAACTCATAGCGACCCTGACGGATAAAGTAGAACTGCCCTACAGGGTTTCTAAGTCCATAAATTCTCAAGGTAGCAGACGGCCATATCTTTCTCTTGTGGAGCAGCTAGTGGGTTTGGTTAGCAGCCCTTCTGGTTAGCGGCCAGATGCTTTAACCACTGTGCCACCAGAGATCCCTCATGGTATCTAGAAACTGCAAATTCCATAAAGCACTGGGGGGCAAGGGCAGGAAGTAAGGTGAGACACTGACGTTACGATCCCTCTAGCTACTCGTGTTCCACTCTGAAAGACAGTCTTTTAGGAAAACCTGGTGGGGTAGTGCTTAAGTGCTAACTGCCGCTAACCAAAAGGGTAGCAGTTGAAATCCTCCAGGCATTCCTTGGAAACTCTATAAAGCAGTTCTATTCTGTCTGTAGGGTCACTGTAAGTTGGAATTGACTTGCAGTGGTGGGTTTTGGGGAGTTTTACTACATCCTGAGTTTTCTTTCCCACATCCTTCAGAAGCTTATTGAGTTCTACAGCATCCTGGCCACTTCATGTCAAGTCACAGACAACCGAGGACCAGAATCCTTTGGATTTCTCTCTGGGGGGCAGTCATTTCACCTGGCAGGGCTTCTCTTTCCGTGTCCTCAGGACTGACCACGAGCTACAAACCCAGTGTGTGGGTGGAGACTTTCATCAACTAGCAACTAGCACAGTGCTCTGAGCCCCGCGCTCTGTCCCCCTTGTACTATGTGAAAGAGGTGTCTCAGGATGGGCAAAGTCATGAACCAACAGTGGCCGGCTGGCCGGGGCAGCCACCCACCGAACCTCTGAGGCTCCCTCCCCAGCCTCTGGTGAACGCTCACCTTTCCCCCCTCAGCTTCTAGGCCTCCTCTCTCCCAGAGCTATGAAGACTTGTTGAGTGAAGCTTCTGGAAAAGGTGTGCCCAGTAGGAATAGAAGGCCACTGGTACCTTGCTGCCTGAGGCCAGGGCGTAGCCCCCGCCCACCAGGATGACGATCTCCCAGGGCATGGTCTTCTGGAAGTCCTTCCACCTGATGATGGGCTCTGTCCTCAGCGAGGAATCCCGGGGCTCCCCTAGCCACAGGCAGACAGAGAGAAGAGCCCGTGAAATCCGCAGGTGGGATTTGGGAGACAAGGACCCAGTGGGCAGGCTGGACAGCAGGGGAGGCTGCTTTGCTACTGGGGGCGGGTCTGGAGGACCTTGGTACAGATCCTTCACAGACCTCAACCTGGAACTCCTCTAACCGAGCCAGCCCCAGCATCTCCTGTGAACCTTCCCTCACCGTTCTCCTTCTTCCAGAAGCACGGCTTCTTGGCGGGAATCAGGAAAAGCAGGAAGCCAAGGAAGATGGAGACCGTGGCGTCTGTGCGATAGCCTTTCCTGGCAGAGAGACAAGTGGGCCAGAGAAGGAGGGTCAGGAGCCACCCTGAGAACAGGTAGTCTCAGGATGGACAATCTGAAGACAAGCTCTGTCTTTAGGACCTAATGTAGATGTTGACACTTCCTCCCCCCAGCCGCCACCACATTCCCCCCCAGTGGACAGACTGGGCAGTGGTTAGTGTCTGGAGACAGGGCCAGGCTAATGTCAATTTGCTGTTAGCTCTTGGCCAGCTGGCCCCTGACTCATGACGACCCACACACAATGGAAAGAAACACCGTCCTGAAGCGTCCCCATGGTCACTGGTAGATTTGACTGTTGTGATCCAGAGGGTTTTTACTGGCTGAGTTTTGGAAATAGATCACCAAGCCTTTCTTCTTAGCCTGGAAGCTCTGCTGAAACCCATTCAGCATCAGAGCCACACACAAGCCTCCACGGACAGACGGCGGGTGACTGAGCATGAGCTGCACCAGCCGGGAATCGAACCGGGGTCTCCTGCATGAGAGGTGAGAATTCTACCACTGAACCATTTCCGCCCTCTTCTTCCACAGATGTAGCTCCCTTGAAAGGAGTGGCCATCCCAAGAGCCCTACTGTCTCCTGGCTTCAGGTCTACCCCAGGGGTCTATGAAAGGACCCCGGTGGCTACTGCCTGACCATAGCCTATCTAGGGTGTCACACTGGCCCTGGGCATGTGGCACCATTGAGAAGTTTGTGTTAACCTGGTACACACAGCCCAATGTCCTTAATGTCCTTTGTCAAACACAGTAATATGTTAATTAAAAGACTAGGGAGACTGACTTGTATATTTGAGTTGATGTGACGGTGAAGTTATGTCAAAGGGGGTGTCAGATGGTCAGACAGCGGTGTGATGTCAATGCTTGCCATAGGTGTCGTTTCCCATAGATACACCACCGGCCGGGCCAACTTAATAGAAACTGCTCAATGGCACTGTGCACACAGGTCCGACACAACTTGTCATACCCTAGTTGTGCTTTGGAAGAACTTGGGTGAGGGGCTGGTCCTTGAGGAGGAGATGACCATCACTTACTTCTCAAAGAAGGAATCCCAGCCAGGGACAAAGCCAGGTTCCCTCGTGAACCACAGCACCGTCATCAGGATGAAGAAAAACCCAGTCACCATCTCCGGGTAGCTAGCAAATGAAACAGAAAGACTCCTCCAGGACCAACTAGACATGACATGCCACTCCTGCTCAACCCGTGCGAATGCCTGAGAATGAAGCAGGAAGAGGACTGAGATGATGCCAGGAAGATAATAAAGGAGTCGTGGCTCCCGGAGAAACACAGGAGGGAGGAAGCTAACACAGCACTGTAGGCTTATCAAATCATTTCAGATACAGCCTATGATGCAAGGGAGGAGGGTGCGTGAGATAAGAGCCTTGACAACCCGAGGCTTGGTGTGACATTTGAGAGGAATCTGATGACATGCGTTAGGGGTCTGGAGAACACACATTCCCTTCATCTGAGGAACACACCCAGAAATGCACACTGATGCATTACTTATGATACACTCAAACAACCGAAGTATCCAATGACGTTCCATGACATCATGTACATTCTGGTGTATAAACTACAAGTGAAAACAAGACACACCCATTAATAATCAGGCTGGCAAAGAAGAGTTAATGGCATGGGAAAATAATGACCGTCCAATGCTAAGTGAAAATGGTAACACACACAACTATGTTCAGGAGGGACTGAATGGTACCCAAAAGGCATGTGATCGTGCACAAAAAATCCATGGAAAGGACATATGCCATGTTAGCAGTGATCACGGGTGACACTGGGAAGCTAATGATACAGGTAGTGAATGTTACTGTTTTCTTTCTACTTTTCCACGTTGGTTCAAATTTTCTACAATAAACATGTGCTACTTTTATAAATGGAAGTTTCAAAAAACAAAAAACAAAAAGCTGTTGATACCAGAACCCTTTTACCAAGACAGAGTTGTACATGCTCATAACCATAATAAAACCAATAGGCAGTTGTCATCAAGGTGACTCATGGTGGTCCATGTGTGTCAGGGTACAACTGTGCTCCACAGGGTTTTTGGTGGCGGTTTTTCGGAAGTACACAACCAGGCCTGCATTCTGAGGTGCCTCGGGGTGGACTCAAACCACCAATCTTTTGTTTAGAGACTGAGGGGGTTCACCATTTACACCACCAGGAATCCTACCAGTTGCCAGCAAAGAACGAGCCCTGAAGGGGGTGTTATGTCACTGGGGACAAGCTGACAAAAATGACGGCGTGTTGGTTAGTGATTTCTTGACTTTTCTGTCTTTGGGTCAGTCACTAAAGTGCTGGCTTTGTTCTAAAAACCTTCAAAGTCCCCTCTCGCATCAGACAGTGACCCCCTCGACCATGGTAGGGGTCTGTTCTCAGGAATGTGGGGAGTCTTTGATTCCTCAAAGGAATCCAGCATGTTCCGGGTCAGTGGAAAAGCTACCCCTATATACAACACTCCACCCACACACAACGGCCATACCTTGGCCTCCGAACCCAGGGAAGGGGAAGGTCAGCCACCTGACGTGCAGGCCAGCTGGACTCTGGCATTCACTAGCATCTTCTAATGCCAGGATTCATGGTTGTGGAGAACTCCCCCAGCCCGAGACCAGCAGGAACAACACTGCGTCTGTGCCCACACTCCCTGCCACGTACTCGCCCCGGAGAAGGGACAAGGTGGCCACT
This sequence comes from Heterohyrax brucei, assembly GCA_028571685.1. Taxonomy (NCBI): domain Eukaryota; kingdom Metazoa; phylum Chordata; class Mammalia; order Hyracoidea; family Procaviidae; genus Heterohyrax; species Heterohyrax brucei. The sequence continues at coordinate 13,401,554 of CM053147.1, read as the reverse complement.
GATTATACCTGATGTTGCCCAGCTTTTCATACTCCTCCTGGATTCTCTTCTCTGACAGCTCTTCCCTTTTGGTCTTCTTCTTCTTGCTCAGAGAGCAGGTCTCTTTAAAACTGGGAAGGGAGAAGAAACACCAGAAGAAGGAAAAGAAGCTTCTGAGGCCCAGACGGGATCAACCACGAAGCCCATGATAACTCCTTGCTTGCTGTGATCAGTCTTCCCCCTCATGCACACCCTGGGCCCCTCTGTTTCCCACCATTTATACGCCTCCCATCCGCCAAGTCACACGGCCTCTCAGCAACCTTCTTCCTTGCCTTGTGTGTACGCCCACCTGGGTGAATCTTTGGTGTATCAGTGAGTCACTGGGGGGTGCAGTTAATGCACTCGACAAAAGGTGGCAGTTTGAGTCCACCCAGAGGCGCCTTGGAAGAAAGACCTAGTGCAATCTACTTCTGAAAAACCAGCTGTTGAAACCCCAGGGAGTGCAGTTCTACTCTTGACGTGCAGGGAGCACCATCAGTTGGAGCTGGCGATCAACGTGAACTTAGGTCTGATGGATTCTTGCAAGTGTGCTTATATGGGGCTGTTTGTATATACTTGTCTTTGTGTCCATAACAGAAACCAGTGTGATGTGGTATGTGTGCATAGATGTGTATGTGCATGTGTGTGTTAGACACAAGGCTTGTCTGGGGTGAAAACAGGGGTTAGGTTTTCAAGCACACCCCTGGAGTTACAGACGTGTACAGTCACCATTTCTCTGATGACAGTCTCGTAAGAAATGAGCTCCCGGAACATGCCTTGATCACCTGGAGTGCTGGGGTCCCTGCAAAACATCCCACGAATCTTTCCTTTATTGAAACTGAGCTAATCCGGAGTAAATGACTGGTTGTGAAGAAAAAGCTTACAAAGCAGGTTAATATTAGGGATTTTTCAAGGAGAAAGGCTAACTTACTTTGAGAGACATGAACCTGTTCCGTTCAAACTATTGTGTGTGAACCGCTTGTGTCTATAAAAATTAAGCTGAAGCCTACTTCTGCTGGAAGTCATGTCTTTGGAAGTTGGTTGAAATTGCTCTCTGTGCTTTGAAAACATTCACCAGTCTGCAATTTACACTTTTTAGAAACCAGAGAGTCCATCTAGCCAAAGAGTTGTCATGAAGAGCTCTTCACTGCAGAGCTGCTAGTGAAGAGCAGAGATGATGAACACAGCCATAGAGTGAACAGAGGGCCTGGTTCACTGGGTACTCACTGTACACTAGGTACACTCCCCGCCACCTCTGTGGTTGCTCTGCAGCGCCCCCTGGAGGAGGGTCCTCCAGGGCTGTGCACCCTCAGGACAGCCTCTGCTGCTTCCTGCTGGGCCCTGGGGACTCACTTGCAGCCCAGGAACAGCCAGTGCATCCAGAACCAGCTGACCACCAGCATGATGAGAGAAATGGGGAAGCTGAAGAGGAACCAGGTGCCAAAGTTGACCACCTCTGCGTCCGGATACTGGCTGGAGGGGAGAGAACCAGGTCAGTGATGAGAAAAGGCTGGGTTTCCACCTGGCGTTCTGGAGCAGTAAGCTCAGTGTGACTTCGAAGACACACGGAAGAGCTAAGGGGTAGATACGAAGGTGAAAATTTCTAGATATGGTAAGCACCGTCTAGATAAACATCCTCCTGAACTCACTTTATTCGACAGACGCAACTCTACAGAGCCCAGCAAGGAATCATGAATTCAGCTAGAAAAGCATCAAAGTGATCAAAACAGATATCATAAATTGTATACGAGGCACCCTGGTGGTGCTAACGGTTAAGCTCTCAATTGTTAACCTAAAGGTCAGCAGTTTGAACTCATCTAGCAACTTTGTGGGAAAAAGACCTAGCACTCAGCTTCCGTAATGATCAAACCCATTCCTGCTGAGTTGGTACCAGCTCAGCTACCCTATACGACAGAGCAGAACTTCGCCATGGGGTTTCCAAAGCCATAATCTTTATGGAAGCAGACTGCCACATCCTTCTGTCCTGGAGCGGTTGGTGGCTCCAAATTGCTGACCTTTCTGTTAGGAGCCGAATATGTAACCACTGCACCATGGGGCTCCATTCCCACAAAGATTGGTGTTGTCAGGTGCTGTCCAGTTGGTTCTGACTCACAGTGACGCGATGTATAACAGAACAAAACCCTGCCCTGTCCTCTGCCATCTTCACAGTTGTTACTATGTTTGAGCCCATTGGTGCAGCCACTGTGTCAGTCCATCTCCTTGAGGGCCTCTGCTTTCTTTCAGTGACCCTCTACCGAGCATGATGCCCTTCTCCAGGGCCTGGATCCTCCTCATAACATGTCCAAAGTACCTGAGATGAAGTCTTGCCATCCTTGCTTTTAAGAAGCATTTTGGCTATACTTCTTCAAAGACTGATTTGTTTGTTCCAGCAGTCCACAGTTTTTCAAATATTCTTCACCAAGACCAAACTCAAAGTCATCAACAATTCAGGTTTCCTTATTCTTTGTCCAGATTTGGCATGCATATGAGGTAACCAAAAACATCACGGCTTAGGTCAGGCATACCGTGGTCCTCAAAGTGACATCTTTGCATTTTAAAACTTTAAAGAGGTCTTTTGCAGCAGATTTGCCCAATTTAATATGTGATTTGACTTTGACTGTGCTTCCATGGATGTTGATTGTGGATCCAAGCGAAATGAAATCCTTGACAACTTTAATATTTTCTCCATTGTCATGATGTTGCTTATTGAGCTGTGAGGATTTTTGTTTTCTTTATGTTGAGGTATAATCCCTAGTGAAGGCTGTAGTCTTCTGTTTCAAATCCTCTTCCAGCAAGCAAGGGTGTATCGTTGGCATAACGCAGCTGGCCCAACCACACAGAGAACCAGAAACTCAAAAGACCGAACGAGAATTGACGCCTTTGAATTTGGGGGTTGGCAAAGAATACTGAATGCACACCATGGACTGTCAGAAAAAACATAATCTCTTTTGGAAGAGATACAGCCAGAGTGCTCCTCAGAAGCAAGGATGGTGAGACTTTGTCTTACAGACTTTGGACATGTTATCAGGAGAGACCAGTCCCTGGAGAAGGATATCATGCTTGATGGAGCATCAGGTCAATGAAAATGAGGAAGACCTTTAAAGAGATGGACTGACACATTATCGTTTGTGCAAGAACGGGCTCAACCATGGCATCGACGGTGCGGATGGCGGAGACTGGGCCATGCTTTGTTCTGCTGTGTGTAGGTTGCCACGAGTCAGCATCTAGCGACAACACAGTGAAGCAGAAACTCAAAGCCTGGCCTGAATAAAACGACATAAGGAGTTCCTGGGGCTTAGATCCTGGGGAGTCAGGTCTTAAGTGTTCCCTGGTACCTTCCGCCCACTGCCCTCCTGCTCCTTATTCCCGTCCTTCCTTCTGTCACCGCAGATTGTGTCCCTGCTCCCGCCGGCAGTCACTTCTCCCCGTCCCACTCACGACCCCTCGCTTTCTCAGCGCCATCAGTCCCTCGGTCAGTCCCTCCACCCTTCATCTTCTCGTCTGGATCTTCCCTATCCACATTGAACCACCTTCTGTCTTAAAAACCCGTCTTGACCCTAACTTACCCCATGTTATCATCCCAATTAAAATGGACTTGATGGCACCTAATGACAACATATACCCTGCTGGCGTACTGGGGTTAAGTGTTACGTCTGCTAAGCAAAAGGTCAGGAGTTCAAATCTGCTAGGTGCTCCATGGAAAACTCTATGGGGCAGTTCCACTCTGATCTATAGGGCCACTATGAGTTGGACCCGACTCAGCAGCAGTGGGTTTTGGTTTTTTTGGTTTAATGACCCCAACAGTCATTCTGTATCTCTCCATCTCTTCACCTCCATCCTGCTCCTCAGTCAGTGACATATTGCTTCTTTTCCCATCACTTGACCCAGCTGCTCTGGCCTACATCCTCAGTGACTCCATGTCACCAAATCTAATGGTCCTATTTTGGTTTGCTTGTGTAGTAGCTTTAAACACTGTTAATGACTCCCTCTTTATAGAAACACGTTCTTCCCTTGGGTAGAATGACACCAAATTTTCCTGGATTTCCTCTTTTCCTGTCTGATGCTGTTTTGTCTCCCTATTTTGGTCATTTGCTTTAAATGCTGTAGCCTGGTATGTGTGCCCACTGCTCCGCTGCTGCTTCTCCCTGAGTGATCGCATCTAGTCCTATGGCTTTGGTGACCAGATGCATGCCACCGGGACCAATGACCATTTAATTGGCAGGGCCCAGGGCAAAATAAAAACACGGAGGACTTTGTGCCCAAACCCTGGTAGCCTAGTGGCTAAGTGCTGTGCCTGCTAACCCAAAGGTCGGCAGCTGGAACCCACCAGGCACTTCTTGGACTCTATGGGGCAGTTCTACTCTGTCCTTTAGGGTCGCTGTGAGTCGGCATCAACTTGTTGGCAGTGGGTTTGGTTTGGGTTTTGTTCAAACGGGATTAAGAATTTCAAGGTAGGTATGGGGCATTTCAGGGCATGGGGCTCTGTGGGACTGCAGAGATTCAACGTCAGCTTTGCCAGTCATGACTCCAAATCTATGCTTTTATCTCAGGCCTCTTGAGAGGCAGAGCTGTATTTCGGGCTGTAAGTCAACACCTCCCAAACCTCTCATTTGTCTTTCCTCTCAAACGTGTTCCTCCTTTGCTCAGGGGACAGGGATTGTGTTCCTTCAGTTGCTGAAGCCAGACGTGAGTGGCAGGCTCCCTCTCCCTGTCTCAGGCTTCTCCTAACCCATCTAAAGCCCATCAGGGCTACCTCTGAACATCTCTGACTGTGTCTCAAATCCAGCCACATCTCCGGCCCCACCACCACTGTCATCTGGCCACAGTTGGCTGAACTCCCCAGTGGACATCTGCCACCCTGAACTGTCTTCCAGCTGCTGGCTGTCTCCATCCCCATCTAGTTTCCACTGCCCCTCCAGGGATTAAGTTTGAAAAACTGTAAATCAGATCACCTCGCTTCCTTCTTACAGTTCTCCAAAGGCTTCTCATTGCCTCTAAGGTGAAGACCAGGTGCCCTCTTGGGCCTCATGAGGCCTTCTGTGATCTGCCCACCTCCTTTCCTGGCCTCATCTCTTGCCCTCTGTCACATTCTCATCTGCCTGTGCCCTCTTGCCTCTGACCCTCTTAGACACCGTTGTCCCATTGTCTTGGTCTGGAAGATCTCCCCTCCTCTGGTTGTCTGCATTCATCCATCAGGTCCAGGCGGCACTTCCTCACTCCAGACTGGGTGAGCACCTCCTGCTGGGGTCTCCCGGGGGCTCCTGTCCACTTACCTGGGGCGACCTCCCTGTCTCTCCTCCCTCTCGGTACCTCCGCTGTCTCATCACCTACTCCGTGCCCAGCTCCCGGTCCCATTCAGACACCGGGCAGGTGTCTCACCAGGATTGCCGGCCACGTGAAGGACTCACTTGTTGAAGTGCTCCAGGAAGATGAGGCTGGTGGAGGTGCCAATGATGGTGGTCAGGCCCCCGATGGTCGCGGCGTAGGAGATGCTCAGTGACAGGCACTTGCAGACCATTTGGTCGCGGTGGGATCTGTACTTTCGGCTCAGCTCCTGGCTTCTGGGGCTGCGGGTCAGGACCGCTGGCTTGGTCTACCAAAAGAGAACCAGCAAGTGTCTGCATCCCAGCCTGGCTATCTGGTACACCAAGCCTGAGAAGCAGGAGGCACCACGGGGCAGAGGGATCACAAGACAAATCCCGATCCCAGTTCTACCAGTTACCAATTTGGGCAAACCTCCTAGCCTCAGTTTCTGTTTCTGTAAAATGGGGTAAAATAATATTTGCTTTGCCAGACTGTTATGAAGAACAAATGAAGAGATGACGACTCCCTTGATTCTTTTTACTTTTTTATCTTACTTACGTTTAATTTTTTAGTATGGTAAAAACGCATATAACGAGGCATTTGCCAATTCAGCAGTTTTTATACGTACAATTCAGTGACACCCATTCCATTTATCACGGTGTGCAGCCAGCACAACTCTTTCTAGATTATTCTACCACCATTAACAGAAGTTCAGCGCCCTCTAAGCCCAGCCTCTCTCTTCCCTTCCCCACTAACCCTGGTAACCACGAATAAACTTTAGTGTCTGCGTCTTTGACCATTTCATACAAGTGGGATCAATATAATCTTGGTCCTTTTGTGACCAACGTATTTCACCTGAAGCACCTTGGAGGGACAGTTTGAAGACTCAGGTCTAGACCATCCCTTGCCTTTAACAGCTGAAGAAACTGGGGCTCGACGGGGGGAGGTGACAAGCTGATTCAACAGTGACCTAGCTGTTTCACCTCCAGGGCACATGTGGAAGGACATGTCTGTGAGGAAGGAGGGACCGGCTACCGCTTCCTTGGCCAGGCCTGACACCCTCCCACTTCCACGCCAGGCCCTTGGGAAGCCCAAGGCCTCTCATGCAGGAGGCAGGGTCTAACATACAGTTTCGTTACCTGGGAAGAGAGCTGCTTCTTGCCCTGGGGGTTTGCTGTTTGGATGGAGTTGGCGATCACAGGCACACCGTTCAGGTTCTGTGGGGACAAAGGCCACCATCACACAATCAGGAAGGAGATGCTGCAGGCCTGGCACCTGGAGAAGTGCCACCAGTCACCCCAGGAGCCACCTGTCCCCTCAACACTGTGAGCATCAGCGACCCGCAGACTGGGAGCGTGAGTGGGGGGGAGCCCTGCCTGCTGGCGGCCTTGTCACAGGGCCCCCCACAGATGGTGTCAGGCACCCATTGGGAAGGGCTTTTAAAACCTGGCAGACTACAGCTCTGTCCTTATAAGACAGCCTGGCCATCTGGGCTTCAGTAGCTAAGGAAAAACTGTGTCTTTACAGAAAAAAAAAATGTCTCCACAACACACTGGGGCCATGATTTTATTGGCCTTTTTTGGGGGTGCATCTCTTGAAGAGACGCAAAACCAGCTTCAGAGTGCGGCTGAGAGCAGGCAGCAGTGTGCTTTCCCCTCAGATGTGTCCCCTCTAACATTAATTTTTTTTTTTTTTTGGTCAGTGGGATGCTCGCTGACAGGCACCCTAGGCTGAGAGCACAGCTCTTGTTCATCTGGTGTGTGACTGTGGAGTTCACTGGAAAGAAGCTTCGCTTGTCCTCTTTGGGCTAAGCCCAGCAGCCAGGCTGGTGCTGGGACTCCCAGGCCCTCGGGGTAGGCGCCTGGTGCCTCTCAGGATGTAGGTCCTGAGCTGGGAGCCCCTCTGCCCTGACACCCACCTGGGAGGGTCTCCATACTGAGTTATCTGGAGGGCCTCTCAAGCTGTCCCAAAGCTCCCCCAAAAGCCCAAGGCCCTACCTTGTTCTGCATCAGAGAAGTGAGGTCTGCCGTGGAGGTGCTGCAAGGAAGCAGAGGACACAGGGACATGGTGGGGCAGCTTCCTGAGATTCGGCCTTCAGGAATTCCCCAGACACATCAGAGCCTTAACACTGAAGTGACTTCACTTTCCTAGACTCCTGGTTTCTGGCCCAGAGAGAAGACTCATCGGGCTGACTCTTCAGCACTTTCTGGCTTCTAGGAAGCACCGGGGGACACAGGGCTGTCTCCTCAGGCAGAGGCAGAGACTCTTCTCTGAAGTGACACTAACACTCTGACATCTTGGGGTACTGAACACCAAAATGTGGGCTTTCGTCCTGCTTCTGTTTACGGGACAGGAAAAGGCAGAGGGAGGGGTACAAAATGAAAGACAGAGGCCGTCTCTGACTGACTGAGGGGCCTGGGCCTGGCCACCTTCTCCTCCTAAAAAGAAAAGCATGGGAAGTGTTTCTCTCAGGAGCCCTGAGGAGGGAAGGCCCGGTGGTACAACGTGAAAGGCAAGTGAGAATGAGAAAACGGGCTGTGACGGACAAGTGCCCCCATCACCTTCTGGCCCTCACCAATAGTCCGGAGTACTACTAGGGAATCTGACTACTAGCATTACTGACAAACAACAAATCGTCAATGAATTTTGCCTGTTTGTCTTAGTCCCAATGAGGGTGGGTGCGAGGAGCCCACATGATCCAAGGACAAGTAAGAGGGGTTACACATGAAGTCCTGTGACTTTCACCCCCAACCCAGACTTAATCAGCAAAGCATGAGGAGCTGACGGGGCTCAGAGGGAAGGGTTCTTCAGAGAAATTCTTAGCCTGAGAGGAGAAGACTGCTGTGGTGTTTCCTTTCTCTCCTCCCCAGGCCCCTCAGACTGTTTGGGAAGACCGTCATCCTCACATATGGCAGAATGAAGGTTGGTGAGAGAGACCCAGGGAGAAACTGAACCGCTTGCTTTGGAGTTTGGGGACACATATGGCTGAAAGGCCAGCATGAGGAGAAAAGGCCCACGGCAACGGGAGCAGGCAGGGGCACTCTGAGCACAAGGGGCTGTGTGAGAAGAAAAACCATCTCAACAGGACCATTCCAGGAAGCATCACCCCGGGAGGCCAGGAGCAATGTGGTTGCCTCACGGGGATCTTTCAGAGAGCCTTAAAAGTAGACAGAAGGTCCTGGCAGTGAAGAAGCCATGATCTGAGGGGCCTAACTTGGTGGTACAAACCCTTTGCCCTTTGACTTTTCTGTACACTGCAGCCTCTGCCCTAACCACTCCTTTTCCCACTCATTTCTACAGCCTTTTATTCTGCAGGTGAGGGCTGACAGCAGACAGTGGGCACTGAGGAGAAGCCCTGGATAAGAGACTGAAGTTTGATGTGAGTCTAAACTAGGCTGCTGAGTATTTGAAGGCCAGATCATCCTACTGTTTGGAAGTAACCAGGGCAGAGGAAGGAAATCAGTGGCTTTGCTTGAAGATGATGGTGGTGGGGAAAATAAAATTATTTTCTGTCAGACCCCTACGCAGGCTGGTTTCACTCCATGTGGGTCTCTATTTTTTTTTTTTTCTCACAGAAAGGGCAAACTGAAAAACTCTGTTACAACTCTAGCTTTTAAATATTTAATATTTGTCATGGAATACCTTGTAGGCCATATTTTGATGTAGATTTTCTAGAAGAAATGGGCTGTTGATGGATCTATCTTATACAAATACTTGGGTCTGTATTTCTCCTCTTTTAACTGCTTCTTTCCATCAAATGGGCCTCTTACCAGCTGGTCTCCAAATCTCTGTCACCCAATTTATATTTGCCATATCTACCAAGACCATACTCTGTAAGACTAACGTCTATAAAATGCTTTGTGATTTTCCAAGAATCTCCAGTAACATCTATTGAGCCAGCATTTCTCGATGAACAGAAGAAACATATTATTTTCCTAAGAAAGACATCAATTCTACTCCTTAGGTTTATGGATAGCCCCTATATTCCTTCCCTCATCACTGTAAAACCCTGTGGTTAAGGGAGTCACCCTCCAGATCTTGGCCGGTGCCTCCCAGGCAGGTACAGTAAACAGAAGTTGGGGGCGGGGAGGAGAACTTGGTCCACCCATCTAAAAACAGCCATTGGTGTTTGGGTGCCAGCTTTCCTGACCTCCTTGACAGACCTCGAAAGACTGTCTGGGAGAGGGACGGTTGTACTCACTCTTCATTGACAAAGATGAGTTCCAGAGACGGTTGGCTGTTGTTTTCATCCAGACCTACAGTAATAAAGGGAAGCGGGAAGTGAGACAGAGGCTCACGGGGGACACTGAGTCAGAGACAAGTTCTGGGGCTCAGGGCTCGGGATGAATGGAAACCGTGCATGAAGACTCCCGCAGAGGGCTGGCTGGATGACCACTCCCCTCCCCGCCACTCTGAAGGTGACCAGACAGGCCCCAGGATCTGATTGTAACCCTTGTGCAGTGGCTCCCCAAAAGTGAGAGTCTCAAGGAGGTTTTGAGCTACAAGGCTGGAACAGGAAAGAGTAGGAGGGACAGTCAGGGACTAAGGGCACAGAGGAGGGGCTGTGGGCAGAAGCCCACACAGGGGGTGGGGTGCAGGAGGATCCGCGGAGGGTCAGGAGCAGGGGACAGATGGACTAGGCAGATAGTACTGATGGGCTCGGCTTCCTCCGTGCCGGCGCTCCCGGCTACAAGCTGCTCCTCGTCAGCGGCCACCAGCTCCTGCAGCACGGCCTCCACGATGGGCATCACCATGGCGGTGGTGGAGGTGTTGGACAGCCACATGGACAGCAGCGTGGTGCAGCACATGAAGCACAGCAGCAGCCTGGGGCGGGGGCGGGAGGCAGTGAGGGCTGGGCGCGGCCCTGGGAGCACAGGACAGGGACGTCCTCTCTGCCCCCCCTCCAGGCTCTCACTGGGTCTGCCCCCTACGGGTGCCTGGCCCCGCACTGCTCCTCTTCTAGCTGCTTCTTTCCACCACCACTTTGTCCTCTCACCAACTGTCCCTGAAGTCCCTACCTGTCACCTGGTTTTTCTTTGCTGTGTCTGTGACCACATCTAATACCCGTGAAGTAATCTGTGATTCTGTGAGAATCTCCAGTAACTTCTCTGTGCAATCATTTTCCCAATATTATTCACATATCCATTTTCCAATATTACTACAAAAACTGTGATGTATCTCTATTCCCGGGTGACAGACTGCACTTCCGTACAACTCATCTCATTGGCTCCCCCAGCCCTGGGGCTGTGCCTTCCCCATCAGTAGGAAACAGCATGTCCCACTGTGGCCAGGACCACCACCCTACAGCCTGCTGGGAGCCGAGAGAATGGAGGACCACTGCCCCATAGCCTGCTGGAAGCTGGGGTTGGGGTGGGGACCACCGCTCCATGATCCACTGGAAGACAGCTGGATGGAAGACCACTGCCCCACGGCCCACTGGAAAGATGGAGACCCATTGCCCAAGGGCCCCCTGGAAGCCAAGGGGTGGAGGACCACCACCCTATGGTCTCTGGAAGCCGGGGGTGAGGGAATTGGGGACCACTGCTCCGTGGCCTGCTGGAAGCCGTGAGAATCACAACTCTGGCCTGACAGAAGCTACGCAGTAGTGATCCACCATTCTCAGGTCCCGCAGAAAGCTGGGGGAATGGAAGTCCAGCCCCCCTGTGGCCCAATGGGAGCTAGGGGGTGGAGGGCCATTCCATGGCCCACAGAAGCTGAGGGATGGCACCCCAGGTGCAACTTACATGCCTGGCTTGGCCCCGGCCATGATGACCATGCGCAGAGCGATGCGCTTGTGCAGGTTCCACTTCTCTACGGCAGCGGCCACGCAGATGACGCCCACCAGTAGCAGCGTCGTGTTCTTGAAGTACTCGGCCGCCACCTGCAGAGGCCAGTGCAATGTCAGCCACCACCCCTGAAAGCCAGCCCAGGCCACCGCCAGCACCTCGGGGGCCTGGGCCTTGCCCAGGAAGTCTTCCGCAACCAGGGAGGCTACAGTTCCTACAGTCAGCCGACCTCGCGTGCCTGCCCAACAGACACTGTGCTAGGTGTTGTGCAAAGACTGCTTCATTTATACCAGAGGGTAACCCCATGTCATGGATTGAATTGTGTCCCCCTAAAAACAGGTTTAGGCATGTGTGTGGGCCATGATTCCCAATATTTTGTGATTGTCCTGCGTTTTGTGATTTTCTTGTGCTGTATGTTAAAGGTTTAGGGTGGGACTATAAATCCCTTTATAGGATTACCTCCCTGCTCCACTGTAAAGGGAGTTTCCCTGGAGTACGGCTTGTCCCACCCTTAATCCTTTCGTCCTACAAGAGATAAAAGGAAAGAGAAGCAAGCAGAGAACTGGGAACCTCACACCACCAAGCAAGCAGCACTGGCAGAAGAGCGGGTCCTGCAGACCTGAGTTTCCTGCGCCAAGATGCTCCCTGGGCAAACACTGATGCAATACCAGACTTTCCTCCAGAGCAGACAAGGGGGAAAGCCTTCCTTGGAGCAGACATTCTGAATTTGGACTTGTAGCCTACTGTACTGTGTAAGAATAAACTTTCCTTTGTTAAAGCCATCCATTCTGTGGTATTTCTGTTAGAGCAGCACTGGCTGACTAAAGCACCCCGTAAGCCAGAGAGTCTTCTACTCCCTTCTTTGAACATAAAACACTTTGTATTTAACTGTGATACGAATGTGATTTTAAAGACTAAACACACACTTATACTTTTACATTAATGCTTAAAAATTAAAACAGCCCTAGGCTTGTTCCTGAATTTCATTTTTAATGTCTCTTTTTCTATGATGCTTATTTTCATTAGAAAATTAATACACACATACCATAGAAAACTTCAAAATATAGAAAAAGTTAAAGAAGAAATTAATCTTAATTCTACAGTTATTAATATTTTGGTACATTTTCTTCTAGTCTCTGTCTATGCCTGTATAGATGTATAACTAGATTTGCAATCTTACGAGTTTTATATCTTTTTTTGTTGTTTGTTTTTAACTTAACATTGTAGTACTCTGAACATTTTCTTCTGAGACAAAAATTTATGAGGAAAATTCATGTTAATGATAGCCTAATGTGTCATCGAATGAAGACATCAGAATTTATTTGGCCATTTCCCTTTTGTTGAATATCTGGGTTTGTTCCTCTCTGTTGTTCTTGTTGTTACAATAAATGCTGGAAAGAATTTCTGCATCAATCTTTATCCTTCCATAAATGTGATGACTGCTTCAGGACAGAGCTCCTTAAGATGTCAACTTATCGGAAATGATTTTTCCTTTAAATAATTACAAGTAATTTTAAAATTCCAAAAATGACTAGTACGTGAACACCCATATACTCTCTTATCCATGCATACTTGTTTTTGAAATGATTGGAGAGTCACTTTCACACATCACAGCCCCTTATTTCTAAATACTTCAGGGTGTATTTCTCAAGAATGGGGATTTTCTCATACGTAACTACAGTACAGTTATCAACATTTTTTAATGATGGGGAAATTGAGACACAGGCCTGTTAAAAAGACTTACACACGTCTGCGGTCCACAGAGTAAGTCTTCTGTGGTTCTTCTATCTGGGAACATTCCCCTCTTATCTCTGCCTGTTCATTCGCATAAGACTTCTAAGCCCAGCTGAGGTCTGGTGTCTTCCAAAAAAACCTTCCTCCGACTCTAGCCTCTGAGTTCTGGAGAATTCCTGTGGGTACTCTTAATCTGTACTTGGATTGCTATATTTTTGTTTATATTTTTATATGTGTGCTTCTTTTGCCTCTCAAATTTTTGGCTGCTGAAGGCTCAAGATCATGTCTTCTACTTCTTTCTATAATCCTTCAATTGCCTCATATGCATGCAAAAGCTGGACAGTGATCTTAAAGAAGGACAAAGAAGAAGCAGGTGAATTATGGTGTTGGTGAAGAATATTGAATATACTGTGGACTTCAGGAAGAATGAACCAATCGCTCTGGGAAGAAGTACAGCCACAGTGCTCCTTACAAGTTAGGATGCCATGAATTTGTCTCACATACTTTGGACATGCTATCAAGAGAGACCAGTCTCTGGAGAAGGACATTATACTTGGTAAAGCAGCGGGTCACTGAAAAAGAGGAAGACCCTCCACGAGACAGACTGACACAGAAGCTGCAACAACCGGCTCAAAGAGAACAGTGACAGTGAGGGTGGTTCAGGATCACTGTGAGCTGGAACTGACTCAGTGGCACTTAAAAACAACAACATGCCTAGCCTGGTAGAGCCACATGCAAAAGTAGATACTCAGTGAATCTTTGTCACATATATGAGAATTGGTCCCATCCAGAGAAGCCAGGACAGAAAATGAGAAGAAATAATAAAGTTTAATTTTTAATCAGAAAACCCTCTTAAAAATTGAGAAAACCAGAACACTTTTAACTGCAGGAAAAAAAATAAAAGTTGAACGGAAAGGGAAATGTAAATATAGTAACATCCTTGGCACTTGAAGTAAAGATAGGTGTGTAATCACACTAATGTGAAACTTTGGTTACTGAATCCACAAAAACTGTGATCCTGCTACGCTGGGAGGCGGGAAGGAGGGGAAGTGAAGAACATCAGGGGACAAGCTCCACTTCTGCTCCCATAGAAGTCAATCGATGATGTCTGAAAGTGAAGACTCAAGAACTAATAGAAGAAAATCACATAGACATAGGGAGCTCAGGACCAGAAGAAGCGGCCAACCACATTAAAGTTACTGACTCTTGGGAGTGGGGCTCTGGTGGCTGTGGAGGGGGAAGAGGGAGGAGAAGACTGCTGTTTATCACTGTAAGCTTTTCAATATTACTTCATTTTTTAGACTCTTTACTGGTAATACTTCAGTAACAATAAAAGGCAAACTCAAACCTCCATTTCCTCCTTCTTGTTTAAGCCTGTTGTAGTTTCTTTGTATGGATAACACGGCAGAGAACGGGAATTCCACAATACTTTATTGTGCTTATGAGGAATCTGTATATAGATCAAGAGACAGTTGTGTGAACAGAACAAGGGGACACTGCATAATTTAAAGTCACGAAAGGTGTGCATCAGTGTTGTATGCCTTCTTCATACCTCTTCAGTCTGTATGCTGAGCAAATAATCTGAGAAGCTGGGCTATATGAAGAAAAAAGGATTCGAGGAAGACTCATTAATAACCTGCATTATGCAGATGACACAACCTTGCTTGCTGGAAGAGAAGACGATTTGAAGCACTTACTGATGAAGAGCAAACGCCACAACCTTCCGCATGGATTGCACCTCAACATCGAGAAAACAAAAATCCTCACAACTGGACCAGTCAGCAACATCATGATAAATGGACAAAGGCCTGAGGTTGTCAAGGGTTTCATTTTACTTGGGTCCACAATCAATGCCCCTGGGAGCAGCAGTCAAGAAGTCCAAAGACACATTGCATTGAGGAAATCTGCTACAAAGGACCTCTTTAAAGCACTGAAAAGCAAAGTTGTCACCTTGAAGACTAAGGTGTGCCTGATCCAAGCCATAGCTTGTTCAGTCACATCATGTGCATGCTGGACCATGAATAAGGAAGAATTGATGTGTTTGAATTGTGGTACTGGAGGAGAATATTGAACTCATCATGGACTGCCAAAAGAACAAACAGATCTGTTCTGGAAGTACAGCCAGAGTGCTTCTTGGAAGCAAAGATGGAGAGACTGCAGCTCATACACTGTGGACATGTTGTCAGGAGGGCTCAGTCCCTGGACAAGGACATCATGCTTGGTAGAGTGGAGGTCAGTGAAAAGGAGGAAGACCCTGAATGAGATGGACTGACACACTGGCTGCAATGGCGGGCTGAAGCATAAAAACAATTGTGCACATGGCACAAGACCAGACCAGGCTGTGCTTCCTTCTGTTGTTCACAGAGTCACTCTGAGATAGAACCAACTCGACAGCACCTACCAACAACAACAACACAGAGCAGGAGGGGCGTTCCTGGGTGGGGCAAATAGTTCACGTTCATCAGTTGGAGATGAGAGTCTGGTATCCGCTTCCAAAAGGTTAGTACTGAAAGCCCTCTGGAGCACAGGTCTACTTTGACACTTAGGAGTCACCATGAGTTGGAGCTGACCACAACCAGTGGGGAGAGCCCTGGTGGTGCAGTGGTTGACAGCACGGCTGCTGACCAGAAGATCAGCAGTTCAAACCCACCAGCTGCTCTTGGAAACCCTATGGGGGCAGTTCTACTCTGTCCTATGGGGTCCAATTGATTTAAAGACAATGAGTTTGGTTGGTTAGTTGTTTAGTGGATGGAGGACAAGAAACCACAGAAGACATGACACTTGGTGGCTCTGGGTGGTGACCCCTCCACTGGCCCACAGTTATACTTTCCAGGGGTGGACTTACAGCCACTTTATTTTCTGTCTCTTTGGCACCTACCACTCTGGACCTCCAGCTGATCTACAGTGAACTTTGTGGGGGCTCAGTGTCTAAGAGACAGCTGAGGCCTCCTTCTCTGCGTTCCACTCCCAGGGAAGTAAAGGACAGCCAGTGGGAAGACAGCACCTTCTACGCGCCCCTTTCTGTATTCTGCTCTCGTGTTTTCACTGGAAAATTTCCAAAGTCACAGAGCAAGAAGAGGAGGCAGGAGATTCATTCCAGTCCATTGGACTTCAGACCCGTGGGTCCCCTACCAGACAACAGGGCCCCACGCTGGGTGATTCCACAGAGGAGGAAAATACTAGGGTGTCAGCTGGAGGCCAAGCATCTGACTTCAGGCAGGGGTGTTTTCTTGGTTCCCTCCACCGGCATGGGCTGTGGGAGGGGCCTCAGCCAGACACGCCCACCTGTCTTCTTTTCGTTCATAGTTGTGCTCCTGACACTGGCTCTGGGGACCCAGGTGGGAAGGGCAGCCTGTGCTTGGCCTCAGCATGCCTGCTGGCTTTGTGCTGACTTTGCATTTGGGGTTTGGTGGATGTCACGGATTGAACTGTGTCTCCTCCAACGTGTGCCAGCTTGGCCAGTCCATGATTCTCAGTGTTGTGTGCTTGTCCACCCTTCTGTCATTGGATGTGATTTTCCTGTCTGCTGTCAATCCGACCTCTATGATGTTAGGAGGTGGATTTATTGCCAGTTACCCTAATGAGGCAGGACTCAATCTGCAGGATTAGATTGTGCGTGCAGTCCATCTTTTCTGAGACATAAAACACAGAAGGGAGCAGACAGACAAGAGACTGCATACCCCCAAGAAACAAGAAACAAGAGAGCAGCATGCTCTTTGGACCCTGTGTCGCTGTGCTGAGAAGCTTCCTGACCAAGGGAATGCTGATGACAAGGACCTTCCTCCACAGTCAACAAAGAAAATCTTACCCCGGAACTGATACCCTGATACCCTCCCACACTGGATGAGAATACATTTCTCCTTGTTAAAGCCAACCACTTGTGATGCTTTTTGTTACAGCAGCACTAGTTAAGACAGTGGCCCCAGACCTATTCACAGCCCTCCCTGGCTCCCTGGAATTGAGGCCATGTGCTTTGGAGATGCTGCCTGGGACTCAGCATGTAGGATGTGGTTAGGAAGGAAGTTGTGCAGCCAAGTGTGAGTAAGTGAGGGCTTTAGCCTCAGGCTGTGTGACCCTGGGCAAGTTACTCAACCTCTCTGGGCTCTGGTTTCTCATCCAGGAATTTGTCTCTACCCTATAACTTGTGAAGATTAACGGACACTGGCAAAAAAGCTGGCATGATCAGGCACACTGACAAGCGCCGGCTACCGGTGGCCACCCATTACCAAGTCACCCATATGAGAGCTGGCTTGGTCTGGGGCCATTAGCATGCGGAGTGGCCCAGGCACTGAGCCAAACCACAAGGCTTCTTGTTTGGTTTAATAAAATTAAAATTCCCTTCCCTGATGGTGTTTGTTAAGCTTTCTAACCCACTGATTTTTCTTTTACAATGAAACTGCAGGTCTTCAGAAACCCCCAGGAAATGCCAGAGTTCCAGGCTTCCTACGGGTTTATTTTAACCAGTTTATAGAATGTGCTTCATACTTCCTGCCCTCGCGAGCAGAGCCCCGCATGACCCTGCAGCCTCTTACCCACACACAGGCCACTATCCCTGGCTCGCTGTGCACAGGGGTCCCCTTCATTTCCTGCCTCCAGTGCCCCCAGGCATCCGGCTGCTCTAAGTCGGCTCACGTGCATTTCATGGCCCTTCTGTCTCAGGTCGTCGCTGCTTTCTGTGTCAGCATGCTTGCACCAGCAGCCCCCTCCCTCACTATCTAACTTGCAGCTCTAATATCTGGTGACTTGGAAAACCAGTTAAGCACACTTGCTACAATTCTGTGTCAGGAGAAGTGAGCCACAAACTGAGGTCTCCTCCTGCACGTGGGTGCCTGGGTTTTGTGACCTCTGTGGGGGTGGCTTTACTGGCTTGTGCAGCAGTTATCCTCGGGATGCTGAAGCTCTGGCTGTGCAGAGCAAAGATATTCCTGGTCTGGCTTCTAAAAGACGTGGGCTCCGAGGAGTGTGGCTTCCCAGAGGCACAGTGGGGAGAGCTCATGAAGAACGTGGGCTCTGGCTTCCGGCTCCTGCGTCTGAATCCTTGCTGCCTTGCAGATGAGATGTTCGCTATGGGAGTCCCTGGGTGCGGCACGTAGTTAGTGCACTCAGCTGCTGACTGAAGACTGGGAGGTCCAAGACTCCCCAGAGGCACCTCGAAAGAAAGGCCTGGCAATCTACTCCACAAAAATCAGCCATTAAAAACTACGGATGACACTTCTTCTCTCAGATACTCACGGAGTCACCATGAGTGAGAGGTGACTTGATAGCCACTGGTTTTTACAGCGTTAGATGCACTTTTTAAAAAAAGTTCTTTAAGAAGGGGAAGAAGGTGCTTTGTGGACCCTCTCCTAGAAACTGGCGGAGACTGGAAATCCGGGAGTTGCCAGTGTTCTCTCGTGGAGTGTGTCTGACGAACTCTCTAGTGCTGACCCCACAGAAGGGAGAGAGAAGAGGCCTGCTCCGTGCAGGGCCCGGGAAGCTGGGCCGGGTGTCCACACCCTGCTGGGCTGAGATCCTGCGAGTCCCCAGGAGGCAGGCATTTTGATTCTTCTCATCCTTCAGCTGTGTAACTGGCAGTTTAGAGAGGCAAAGACTTGTTCAGGGACCGCTGGAGAGGCAAACTGGATCCAAACTCAGTTCTGCCTGCTGCACACCTGCTCCTGACCCTCCACACACCGTGCTGGTGATAGGGCCTCCCCTCTTTCCCTGAGGAGACACTGATGGGACATGGGTGCCTGATTGTACCCCCTCTCCTGATGTGGTTGCCTGGGGGTCCCCCAAGAAGTACAGCTCTGTTTATTTGTTCTTCTCGTGTGCGTCACTCTCCTGACATGGACATGTCCTCAGAGGTACAACTCAGTGGGGCCCTGTGCCGTGGCCTTCCAGTGTGGCATGAGGAGCCCTCAGGGCCCAGTGCTGGCATCTGGCAGTGGTCTTCGCTGGGGGCTGTCTGGTTCACTCAACATGTGGCAGCAATTCCTTAGTCCCCGGGGCCATGCCCAGGCCAGTCCCCTCTCTGCCCTGTGCTGAACCCCATCAGAGAGGCCAGCACCTGACTCTGGTCCAGCTTGTGTGCACAGCAGGCAGCGAAGTCCAGCTGGATCTGCATTGCCCTGGGACACTCCTGACTTCTACTCCCATTCAAACCACACTCACTTCCTGAGAATACTTCAGGGGCCACTGTAGGGAGGGAGCAGTTACGAGGCACAGCAAAGAGTGGTCCCTTATCACCACGTCTGTCTTGCATGTTGCTATGATACTGACTTGCATGTTGCTATGATGCTGAAAGCTATGCCACCGGTGTTTCAAATGCCAGCTGGGCTATCCAGAGTGGACAGACTTCAGTGGAGCTTCTGGGCTAAGACAGATGAGGAAGAAAGGCCTGGTGATCTACTTGTGAAAATTAGCCACTGAAAACCCCAGGGATCACAACAGATTATACAGTGGGGAGATGAGCCCCTGGGCTGGAAGGCACTCACAATACACAGGAGCTGTACCAATGGCCCTGAACACGTCAGCAACTGTGAAGACTACACAGGACCAGGCAGTGTTTTCTTCTGTTCTGAGTGGTACTGCCAAGTCTGAGAGCCACTAATAACAACAGTTTGGCTTAAATAAAGGTTTTCTTGCTTTTAAAAAAGAAAACTGTTTGCAAACCCTGCTCCAGATAGGCAGCCCAGCTCCAGGAATGCTGGAGACCTGGTTTATAGATTATAGAGCAAACCCCTGCCACCACCCCAGTCTCTTGGGGACCTGGTAAACTGCCTGGTTGTGAGGGAGCTGAGGCTAGGGCCACCTGCAAGCTCAGAGGAAAAAGATAGCTTTTAACCCTGGAACAGGAGCTAGGCCTCAAAGGCTGCAGGGACTGGAGGTTCCCCGTTTGGGCCCCAACATGGAGCTCAGCTCTGGGCTGTGTCTTGTACAGTGGGGGTGGCTGTGGGTGGCAGGCAGCCCGGCTGAGGCAGGTGACTGGGCAGATCAGTGGCTGAGGGCCGTGCCAGCATCCCTGACCTGCCTGATGGGCTGTCTTCACGATCAGAGGTCAGAAAGGCAGAGGGGAGGTTGGCAGGTGGAGCAACGCGGCTGAACTAACAGAGGAGTTGGCTCTGGGCAACGGTCTGGATTCCAGGGGTCAGCAAGGCCAGGAGCCAGCAGGGAAGCAGTCCCTGACATCAGAATCACGTGTCACTTGACTCAGAGGCCTCTGTATTATCCCAGCAGGAGTGGTCTCTACTCCTCTCTGCCCTGGCAGAAGCTAGCATCACAGCAAGATCCACAGGAAGCCTGCAGCGCAGCACCAAGACGGCTTGTGGAAGAGGGAGTGTGTGTGTGTGAGTGTATGCACATTTACACGTGTGCACGTCTGTGTATGAGTATGCAGATGTGTGCGTGTGCATGTGTGCACGTATGTTTTGTGACTGTGTGTATGCACGCAGGAGTGTACCTGCAGTACTGTGCTTGTGTGAACATGTGTGTGTGAGTTCGTGTGCATGCATTTGTGTGCATGTGCACATGTGCATTTGTGAGTGTCCATGTGTGTGCCTGTGTGCATACGTTTGTGTGGCTGTGCACATGTACACGTGTGCGCCTGTGTGAGCATGTGTGTGTAAGTCTGTGAGTGCATGTGCACGCACGTGTGTGCATTTGCATAGGCACACTATGAGTGTCCATGTGCATGTGTGGGTGGGTACATACCTTTGTGTGAATGTGTGCATGCATGGCTATGTGTGCTTGCTTGTGTGCAGGATGTGCTTATGTGAGCATGTGTGTATACGTCTGTGACTGCCTGTGTATAACGCACCTGTGAATGTAGGCATACATCTGTGTGACACGTGTGCTTGTGTGGGGATGTGTGTATACGTGTGAGTGCACATGCGTGCATGTATGTGTGTGTGCGTGTGTGTTGGAGAGGGGATAGAGTTGAAGAACAGATGTAATTGTGATTAGCAGGCTAGAGTTCCTGACCCTGCAGGCACCCCAGGTAGCTGTCACCAAGCCCCAGCAACCAAACTGTGCTTTTGACACCCCCAGAGAGCTCCCTGTCCCCATCTCCCTGCGACTTCTCCTGTAAAGAGTAAACGTCAGCTCACTTGGTGTCTGTGGGTACTGGGCCCTGGCTGTAAACCTGGGGGGCAGCCTGCTAGAAGGTGTTTGGAGGACTTTAAACTGAAACTCGACCACTTGCTGCTGAGTCGATTCCGACCCTCCCGGCGTCCACACACGCAGCAACAGCAGAGCTGCCCTGTAGGGTTTTCGAGGCTATGGCCTTCTAGAAGTAGATCTCCAGGCCTGTCTTCTGAGGCACCTCTGGGTGGGTTGGCACCGACCACCTTTCAGCTAGCAGCTGAATGTTTCACGTTTCCTCTTAGACAAATTTAGAGGCAAAGAAAATCCCAGGAGTAGCAAGCGACACAAAACAAAAGAATAAAAAATAGACCTCAAATACAGGCCCATGATCTTGCTGCAGGAGAGCGGAGAGGTGGAGGTGTGTGCGAGAAGCCCGTAGAAGCCTAAAGTGACAGGGTCCTCAGGGGTCATCTCTGGCGTCCCAGATGCGATCCTCTGCCCAAGTTTCCAGAGCAGGAATGCCATGACCCCACTGGACAACCCTTGCAGTTTCCCCTCATGCCCAGCGGGAAGCCCCCTGTGGCAACTAGGATTCTTCCCTTCTGCTGTGACCCTCTGAGCCTCACATGCTGGACTACATATCTTACCCTCCCCCTTAGGTCTTCTCTGGAGTCCTTAGGTGACTCAATTTCGGGGTTTTTTGACATCCTGGCCAGCCACCCACCTCTGAGTAAGCTCCTTATGCAGAACCTGATTCTCTGGACACACAGGTTCATGAATTCAGCAGACTTGCATACACAGTGCCCAGGGGTTCACAGAACAAGCTGTGGAGTCTCACACTTCTGGGTTCAAGGAGTGGTTCTACAGCTTACTAGCTGGTTAACCTTGGGTAAGTTTCTTAACCTCTCTGAACTTCAGTTTCCTCCTTGGTGCAGTGAAGATGAAGAATCCCAGGTACTTCACAGAGGATTAAGTTATGTCATGCATGAAAAGGACCTCCCACTGAGCTCAGCATCTGGTAAAGGCTGGAGATCGTGGCTGCCCGTGGACTAGGGATGACTCATGCTAAGCGGGTGCTGAGCTGAGGGCCAAAGCTCTTCCCATCTGAGCTCCTTATGAAGCTCCAGACTGCCTCATCCTGTCAACACCGATGCTGTTGCCATGAGTCTGTCTGCCTGTCCGGCTCATTTGTGCATCCGCTAACCTGCCTCTTCTATTTTCCTCCAAGCTCTGCCTCCCATCTATGGAGCTGGCTTGTCATTCTCAGAGTACCTGTGACATCCACGTCACACCTGCTAGATACCTTTCTGAATGTTGGAGTGAATAACTATTGGGGACAAAAGCCACAGTCTCTGATCTCATTTGCAGGCCTGATCTCATTTGCAGGCCTTCCTTCATCAAGAAATCCATCAATCTGGTCCAGCGGTTTCGGGGTTCCCCTGGGAGCATGGCCCCTGGCCCTGATGCTGCCCTTGCCCATAAATCATAACAAAGGTCCACTCTTTGGACACGAGTGGATTGGACTATGCAGAGTGACCATATATTGGATGCACTTTATGGTTCTATACATCTATAGGATATCATCCTGCTGACCTCTGGCTGGAGGAAGGAGAGTGGGTGGAGAGGAGGGGAAAGAAGGCTGTTGGGAGGATGAGACATGTATGGAGCAGAGAGGAATAGTGTGCTGTCACCGGACAGGGAGAGCAGTGGAAGCTGCATATAGGTGGGGATGTAAATTTACACGGGAATGTACATTTTCACTCAGTTATATTAAAAAAAAAAAATTTTGAAAAAAAAAAGAAATCCATCAATCAAGAAACATTCACTGGGTCTGCACTTGGCTGGGCAGTTTGAACCCACTCAGCCACACCGAGGAAGAAGGACCTGGTGATCCGCTTCCATAAAGGTTACGGTCAAGAAAACTCAGTGGAGCAGTTCTACTCAGTAACACACGGGGTCGCCACAAGTTGGAATCAACTCAACTGTACAAGACAAAACAACAGATGCAAGGGAAAGCAACGGTGGTTCGACGGTAGAATCTCTGCCTCCATGCAGGACACCTGGGCTTGTTCCCAGCCAAGGCATCACACGAACGGCCACCACCCACCTCCCGTGGACGCCTGTGTGTTACCATCAAGCCAAATAGGTTTCGGCAGAGCTTCCAGACTAAGACAGACTAACAAGAAAGCCTTGCTGAGCTGCTTCTGAGAGTCAGCCAAAAAAAAACCTTACGGCTCACAGTAGGACATTTTCTGATCTGCAGCCCATCATGGGGACGTTGAGGAACCTGGTAGCGTGGATGGGGTTTCCGTGGATGGAGACTGACTCTGTGTAATTGACAACGACAACACACACAAGGAAGGCACTGCGCCGATCTAGGCCACACAACGCTACACTGTAGCATGCGTGGATCTTGGTGGAGAGCAGCTTTGTCCACAAAAGTTTGTCTCAGGTACAGCTGGGTACCACGTGGGGGCTCAGGACATCACAGAAGCTCAGAGGAAGGGAAGAACACTCAGACCTGCGGTCTGTGGAAAGCCTTTGCTGGGGGAGTAGGATTTGAAAAGCCGAAGGAAATACAACTTTCTAACGTGAAAGAATGGACTAGGTTGAGCAGGGGGTGGGCAAGTGCCAGGGGGGCTTGGGGTGCGACAACAGCTGCGCCCAGGCTGGAGTATCCGCAAAGTACAGAGCAGTGATGGTTGTGGAACACACATTTCATCTCCAAGTTAACTGGCTGGCAAAGGGATAGAAGCCACGCCCTTGATCTTACTGGCATTTTCTCCTCATCTGAGCTAACGAGGCCAGCTAAACTGCCCAGCTCCGTGCAGACCCCGAGAATGTTTGATGGTCATATTTCTTGAGGAAGGAAGGCCTGCAGACACGATCAGTGTGACTCTGGAGACTGTGGCTTTTGTCCCTGATAGTTTTGTCCCGGTGGCCCACTGTGAAATATCTTCGCCAGCCAAAGCCACCTCACCAGATAAAAGGATTAAGACTTTCCACCTCAGCTGAGGAAACACACCCTTCTGTTCCTTCAATCATTTTCCTTCTCCAGCTGCAACAAGAACAACATTGATCCCCAAACCAGACCCCCAAACGTCTTCCTTTTCTTCTTATAAAGTCCTGGCAAACTACTGCCCCCTCAGACTCTCCTGAAGGTTGGCTTCCCTGCTGTACAAGGGGGTGGACCCTTGGAGGACCATTGCCTAGCGACATTCCGCCTGTGTGGACAGGCCCAGATCTCTGGAGAGACTCCCCTCCAAGCAACCCTTAAAGAAACAGAGACTCCATCTACTTCAAGGCCTAAGGCTTGCTACTGACTTTTGGGCTGGCTGTAGTGAAATACTAAGACGCAGCTCTCTTAATTATTGCCTCACTTTAAAACATTACTTATCATGCAATTCTTTTAGCAACATCACTTTTTTCTTCTACCCTTTAAGATTACCCACCAATCCACCGGTTTTTAGTTTCACAGTTTTAAAGAATCCTGCATGACAAGTTTATAGGCCTTTCTTAAGAAAACTCATGCTTAAGGTTGATTTTTCTTTTAAGCATGCTGACAGACTCACAGTACCTATTCTGCTTCCCTAAAGAAATTTGAGAAACTGGGGTGACTGCCTGGTAATTCAGATTGTAGACAAGCTCTCGAGGGGGTGGCAGGATATCAGTGTCACACGCAGCTCCAGGAGTACAGCACTGCTCGGGGTTCTCAGGACCCTACTCTTTTTGGACAGCTGATCCGACTCGACAGCACTTGGCTTGGCTGACTAAGGCTATGGTAATTCAATGCCCTAAAAACAAAGGTGTACAAACAAAACCACCACCAGTTACAAAAACAGAACCAGAAAATCAAACCAAACCAGAAAAAACTCACTGAAGCCCAAAGCAAAACCACTAAAACTGGCCAGTTGAGTCCATGACGCTGGAAGACAAACTGTTCATTTGCAATCAGGTACAACTACCAGAGGATTGATAATTCTATCTCTGGACTTTCAAACAAGCTCTGTTACCATTATCTAGGCTCTGCTTCATTCTTCTGTCCTCATATCATGAAGGCGAAGGACCTAGGGTTCTTAGTAAACACTCATCAGGAAGCCACATGGTACTTGATGGAGTGTTTTTTGATAGCACAGTACACAAGGGTACAGACTTTAAAATCTAATCGATGTGAGTTTGAACCCAGTATGGCCATTTCCTTCTTTGTGATCCTAGGTAGACTTCTTAATTCTC
The DNA here is from genome assembly GCA_028571685.1 of Heterohyrax brucei. NCBI lineage: Eukaryota > Metazoa > Chordata > Mammalia > Hyracoidea > Procaviidae > Heterohyrax > Heterohyrax brucei. Next base: position 13,376,415 of record CM053147.1, on the reverse strand, counting down.
TGAGCCTGTTTCCTCATCTGTAGAATGGAAATATTAATACCCACCTTATAGCAGTCTGGCCAGCACTTCTGGGACAGTGCCCGGTTCTTAGGAGGCATTCATTATTCGTTTCCCTTCCTCTTCCTCCTGTGTCTCTGTCCCTGACCTCCTTCCCACCTATACCATTCAATCTCTTTATCATAAACTCTAGCAAAACAGGAAAGCAGAGAGTCCAAACGGAACCAGGTATGGAAAGCTCACTGCAGCACACTTCTACTCTGACACACATGGGTTGCCATGAGTTGGACCACACATGACAGCTGCTTTGGTGTAATACCCAACAAGGACCATCACTCATCTTGGTCTGGTTCTGGTTGTTGTTTCTTCCTATTTTTGATAGGTTTAAGCGATTGTCCTGAAATCTGGCTACAACTTGGGCTTTATGTTGACAATGCCTGTTTAAGAATGCCGCAGAAAAAGAGTGAACCAGAGAGAGCAGACAGCAGGCAGAGCACAGCCAAGGAAGGGACTTTCAGTCAATTTGTCTTGGGGAAGAACAGAAATATCTTCCGAAGAGACAGATGAAAATATTGTCAGCATGCTGAGAGGTGCGATCTTCCTGTCAACAAACATTTATTGAGCACTTACTGTGCCTGGTGGCATAGTGGTTAAGTGCTGTGGCTGCCAACCAGGAGATCAGCAGTTCATATCTGCCAGGCACTCCTTGGAAACTCTATGGAGCAGTTCTACTCTGTCCTATAGGGTCACTATCAATTGGCATCGACTGGACAGCACTGGCTTTTCTTTTTTTTTAACTGTCTATGTGCTCAGCTTTCTAATGAGATTCAAAAGGAAAGGAGGCTTGATTCTGACCTTTTCTTTGCTTCCTTACAGTCTAAGTACTGGGCACTGTCTCAGAGGTACTTAGAGTCCAAAGACTGAAAAAGATCAAGGGCAGCTTAGTCATAACTACCAGTCCTGTGTTTCCTGCAAGGTCTCAGACTAAAGGGGCAAGTGGTTAGATGAGATTAATCAAAGAAGGCTTCCTGAAAGAGGCTCCTTTTGAGCCATTTTGAGGGAGATGGGGTCACGAATGGGCACTCGAAGTACAGAGTAGCAGGTACGCAGGCTTAGTGCTTAGTTGTTCAAAGGGTGCTTTGCCAGGGGCTCCTCTAGCCAGGCCCGGACCCCCGGCGGGCTGGGCCACAGGGCTCTAACCTCGCTGGACCGAAGCACTCCGAAGAACGGGTAGAGGAAGGCAGGCACCAGGGCTGCAGCTCCCAGCGGCACGGCCTCGGACACCCAGTACACGGCGGTGACGATCAGCACGTAAGCACATGCAGCCTCCTGCAACGGAGGAAATACAAGGTTAGGGACAGAGCGGCCACTGCCACACGGACCCACCCCGAGAGGGGCAAAGGGCCCCCCCTGTCGGCTGAATGCGGGAGTGCGGCGAGTGCGCGCGGAGCCCACTCTGTTGCGTGGATCACAGCTGCGTCCCAGCGAGACGAAGCCTCAGTGGTGGGCTTGCGATGGTGTGCGGCAGGGTGATCACTGGGCCACAGCTCTGCTGGACCTGAAACCGGGGTGGGCGGGGACAGAACTTCTGCTGCGGCTTCCGGGCTCCGAGCCCATGCCAGGTAGGTGGAGTTCAAGCTCGTGCATGGCATTGTCAGCTGTATCTGAAATCAAAGCTTTCCAGCATAGTTGAAAGTGTTTCAAAGGTCCCTGGAGCGGCACAAATGATTTGCAAATCACTACTAACCTAGAAGTTTGAAGCTACCCTGGTGGCACAGTGGTTAAGAGCTGCGGCAGCTAACCGAAAGGTTGGCAGTTTAAATCCTCCAGGCACTCTGTGGAGACTCTATGGGCAGTTCTACTCGGTCCCAGTCGGAATCCACTTGAGAGCAAGAGGCTTGTTTTCTTTTTAAATTGGTGTCACAATGTTTCCAGCGAGAAAGCCTTCTGGAGGGAACGGTTGTACTCCAGAACACGTGGGGTCGCCATGAGTCCCAATCGGATCAACAGCACTGGGGTTGGTTGTGAAAGGGGCTTCAGAATTGCTGGGATAAATGTGGGCGATGGGTTGGGCTGAGCATCTGAGTTCCACACTGTAAGTGAGGCATGAGCCGGGGCGCCATTCTGGTGTGTGCCAGACCGGCCAGACATAGGTTTTAGGGTGTGAGACTCTAAGATCACAAATAACCGAAAAGGTGTTTTTGTAGCCCTGCGATTGCGTGTGTGTGTGTGTGTGTGCGCGCGCGCGCGCGCGCGCATTTGCAGGACCTGGAATAGTGAGTGCGTGCGTGCACGAGTGCGTTTGTGTGCCGGACCTAGAATCCAGTGTGTGTGTGTGCGCGCACACATGCGCGTGCCTGCATACAGGACTTGGAATCCAGTGTGTGTGTGCAGGATCTGGAATCGTGTGTGTGTGCATGCAGGACCCAGAAGTCAGTGTGTGTGTGTGTGTGTGTGTGTGTGTGTATGTGTGTTGTGCAGGACCTGGACTCCTGTGTGTGTTTGTGTTGTGAAGACCTGGAATCCAGTGTGTGTGCGTGCGCGCGTGCAGGAGCTAGAATCTAGTCTATGTGTGTGTGTGCGTGCGTGCGTGCACACACGCATACAGGACCTGGAATCTAGCCCCCTTCTCCAGTCTCATCCCAACCAGCGAACTTCTGTTATTACTTGATTTGTACAATGAATTACACATATGATTTTGTTTGAAAAAATGGTTCCACTGAGTCAAACATGAACGAAAAGAGTGTAAATCCCTGTGTTAGATGCTTCCCAGAAGAGTTCAGTACAGCAGTGAATCATAATAAAATACCTTGTTAGGCATCGTGCATATGCAAGAACTGGGAGGCTGACTACCAGCTCTACAATCTGAGGTTTCACCGTCGTGCAGTAGAATCTAGAGGTCCTCCTTGAAGAGTTAGCAGCTAGCCAGAGGGGAGACCGATGGGGATCGGAGGGAAGCTGAGGGGGAAGTAGAGGAAAGGGGAAGGGAACGCCATTGTCCATGAGTCCATTCCGACTCATAGTGACTCTATAGGACAGAGTGAAACTGCCCCATGGTGTTTCTGATGATTCAAATTGTCAGCCTTTGGTTAGCAGATGTAGCACTTAACCACTATGACCTCAGGGCTCCTGGAGGAAGGCAAAGGAAGCAGCAATTCTTTGTTTGGGGGGGCGGAGGCTGTCCTATGCATTATAGAATAATTAGCAGCATCCCTGGTCTTTGCCCACAAGGTATCAGTAGCACCCCTTGCCCCTTATTGTGACAAATAAAAATGTCTCCAACCATGGCCAGATGTCCCACAGCCGACAAAACAGCCCCAGGAGAGAAGCACCACTGTAACCAATGTCTGGCTCTCCCAGCTGTGGAGTCCATGCCACCTCTGTCTGGTGCACATGGGACTGGCCTTCTACAAGGAGACTCCAGAGTGCTATCTACCTGGAAGGGAAGGTCTGGAGATTTACTCTTTCGCCCAGGCCACTCACCTTGCTTATGGCACAACCTAGAAGTTCACAGAGCAAATACGTACCCCATTTTTATAAAAAAAAAATCCATCATCCTTATCTTCAGCCTTGGTAATGCTGACTGTCCTGAATGGGGCTCATTAGTGGTATTGGGTGAAGTCACTCCCTGTCCCAGGTCCTCAATGATGGTAACATCACCAAACCCCAGGACTCCCAGGGGACATCGAGTAGAAAACCCAAGCTAGCTGTGGGTTCCTCCAGTTTTAAACCTGTTGCCACTGAGTTGATTCTGACTTGCGATGACCTCATGTGCCACAGAGCAGCACTGCTCCTTGGAGTTTTCTCCGACATCGTCTTCATAAAAGCGGATCATCAGGCTTTTCTCTGGAGGTGCTACTGGGCAGATCCAAACCACCAACCTTTAAGTTAGCATTGCTGATGGATGTCACTGAGCTGATTCCAAGTGACAGTGACTCTATAAGGACAGCGTAGAACTGCCCCACAGGCCTCCCTAGGCAGTTACTTTTACAGAAGCATATGGCCAAGTTTCTTCGCTCATGGACAGGCCACAAAACACCCACTGCCACTGAGTTGATTCTGACTCATAGCGACCCTACAGGACAGAGTACAACTCTCCATAGAGTTTCCAAGGAGCACCTGACGGATTCAAACTGCTGACGTTTTAGTTGGCAGATGCAGTACTTAACCAGTAAGCCACCAGGATTTCTGCAGAGAGGCAGGTGGGTTCAAATGGCCAGCCTTTTGGTTGGCAGCCTAGTTCTTAGCCACCGTGTCACCAAGGCTCCTTTTCTAGTAGATGAGTACAAACTGTTTGCACCACTCAACGGCCACCCTCAGTTTTGACTTAGTTCTGAAATCTCAGGGCTTGGGCTGACTTGCCCGGAGCCTGGCTGCTGACCAAGGCACCTGGCCAGTCTTGTTCTGTTTACACCCTCTTGGGTTCAGCCCTGGTGATCCTCACACTCTTTCACCAAAGATACAAAAGGTCACTTCGGTCTGCGAGGAACTGCAGGAGTCACTGACCCTGCTCGGCAGGATGGGCTGTGTTCCCTTCTGCTACCCATGGATGATGGGGTGGGGGTTGAGAAAAGTGGGAACTGGGCCCAACAGCTGTTGACCATAGCTCCCACTGAGACCCCCTCTGGGCCACAAGATCTGAGGGACGTTAAAATGCTTGAAGTGCCGGTAAGACAACAGAATCAACAGTGAAATCAAAATGGCTCCTTTTGGGGAAAAAAATGTAATTTGGAGAAATGCCCTCATTGTCACAAAAATCAAATGACCTAAGGAGTTCAAAGAAACCCTGGTGGTGCAGTGGTTAAGTACTAGGTCTGCTAACCAAAAGGTGGGCAGTTCAAATCCACCAGGTCCCCCTTGGAAACTCTATGGGGCAGTTCTACTCTGACCTATAGGATCTCTACAAGTCAGTGTTGACTCCACAGCAGTGTTTGGTTTGTTTTTAAAAGGAGTTCAAAGCTCTCTGCCCAGGTGAGGCCACACCCTTACATCTTTTTTTTCTGGGAAAGAGAGAATGCAGGGACAAGGGACAACGTGTCCCTGAAGCCCTCAGCCTGTGTAAGCTCACTGGAAGCTCTCAGGTACACTTCATCTGTCTCCCTTATGCCCGGCTCTTACCCCGGGGGTAGATTTTGTCTCTGCAGCACACCTGTGGGTGTCTGCAGACAATTTTTTTTTGGTTGTCACAACTGGCCCAGAATTATCTGGCCCCAGACGTCAACAGTGCCCCAGTGAAAAGTCAAGAGGGTGAAACTCAGGCTGAGAGAAACTGTCAAGAAACAGTATTGCCTCTTGGCCTAAAGAAACACAGACTCAATGTCTCCACAGTTTTACGGGCCTACACAACAGAGACAGTGGCATCGTCTCTATTTTCTTCCTTTCCACAACACCTCTCTTCCCTCAAACTTTGATTATTTTTCTTGTTTTTTTCTTTCCACATATTCTTCTCGGTCAGTAGTCATTGACAGCAAAAACACTCGAAGGCCCCACACTGAAAAGTTAGGAACTGTATCCCAAAGTCATGGTCCCCAAAGGTGGGGCTGACTTAGGGGGAGGAAGGGTTCCTGAGGCTGCTGTAGAGAGAAGGGAGATGGTCTCTTTTGTGCGTGTTCCCTGACATCAGTTTGAGGCTGAGTAAGACCCAGGAGAAGGACCACGCTCAGGCCATGGGGAGGAAGCGGAGAGACCAGTGGAACGCCAGGCGCCACCGCCTGCTAATCGCAGCCCGGTTTTAATCAGCATCCCCTTGGAACTCTGGGGCATTCCTTCTATTAAAGAGTTTAGCCAGTTTGTTTTCATGAGGAGCCATCCTAATCCCCTCTAGTCAGCGTTTTAATCTAATCTTGGTTACCGACTCACTCCCAGGGCTGAGGGCAAGCCTGTCTCCCCTCCCACAAACCCTGGGCTTAGCTTCCTTTTCCTAAAAACCCAGGGTGGTGCTGGTTGGGGGAAGGGGTGAGGTTACAGTCAGGGGGAGAAGAGGAGAGAAGCCAGCCAGACACAGAGCCCTAGCGCCAGCTCATGCGCTCACATAGACCTTGAGAAAAGCTGGGTCACAGTTTAGAGCCAGGGCTCCTGCTTGTGTTGTGCCATTTTGTGTCCCTTTTGAGAAGCACAGAGCAGAAACTGCCGAGGACACGGGGAATCAAAGGACCTGCAGTGTGGGGTCAGGGCAGCAAGCCAAGCTCTATTTTCCACTCAGCACTCACAGGAATGGCGAGAGGTGCATTTGGGTGACCTGCGCCCACCGCGGCTGACTCCAGACCCAGGGAAGGTGCCCAAGGGCCCTCGCTGAGCAGGGACCGAACCCTGCCCGGTCCTGTTCCTCTGAGCCATTACTAGGAGGTTCCCCTGGGTCTCAAGTTGTTCCCACATAAAGACAGTCACATGTCACCTCCCAACAAAATCAGACTTAAGCTCATGTCCTTCTCTTTATGGCTGCCCGGTCAGGGCTGGGGCAGGCTGGGTCCTGGACCAGGCCCTCTGGACAAGCCCCTCCTCTAATCTAGTTGGGGACCCTGGGGCTGGGGGCCTGGGGACCTGGGAGTGGGACAGAGAGATGAGAATGACACTTTTGAGGAAGAAAGTATCTCAGCATCCTCCAGAAAGCCATCTCCCTCTTCCTGCAAACAAGGACAGCTTTCAGGTGCTGCACCAGCACCAGGTCCCTCGGCAGCCCTTCCCTCCCAGCCCTGCACCAAGCCCTTGCCCAGGCGTGGGGACAGGTGGCACTTACACTGCTGGGGTGCAGGATGGGCAGAGGCAGCAGCAGCAGCGGGACCACGATGACCAGCAGCAGGTTGCGGGCTCCCAGCAGGCCCCTTAGCAGGCCCATGGTGGACCTGTCCCAGCCTCCCGCCCTGATGGTGGCAGGTCTTCGGTCTCACCACGCCCTCCCTGTCCAGAAAACCTCTGGAACTTCCTCGGTGTCTCTCTCCGGAGACTCCTCTTCTGTCTCTGGGGCCCAGCAGGAGACAAGTGCACCCCAGAGTCCCCAAAAGTCTGGGTCCTGGTCTTCTGTTTTAGGTGGGGTTGATGAGCATGGTTTTATGACCAGCAAAAAGGAGCTGGGAGAGGGTAATGAACGTGGGCATAGTGGGGTCCGTCTGGCTTCCTTAGCAGTCAGGCAACTTCATTGTACGAGCTGGCCAAGGTCCTCTTAGCCGGTCACAAGGACACCAGCTGCTGCTGTGGGACCCCAAAAGGGCCTTTTAAAGGCTCTCCATCTTTGTTCCTCCCTTGGAAGGTCTGTTTTGGAGACGTGCCAGTTTCAGCTCCCACCTGTGCTGCTCTTGGGAAAGCTCTAGGACCCTCTTGACAAGCCCCCGAGTTACGAGGCTCTGTGGGCTTCAGGTAGGGCTGGCCTTTCCTCCCAGGTCCTGGCACCTTCCTCCTTCCAAATATCTCTTCTTCAGACTGGCTTCACACTTCTAATTTTCCTTGATCCTGGGTTTTCAGAACAGAAAAAGCCCGGAAGACGTTCCTTTTTGTCCCAGGACAAACACTAGTTGTGGCCCACCTTTGACTTCACCTAGGGGAGACCGGGATGGAGTTGGTAGCCCCGCCTACCCCTCCCAGCCAATCATCAAGTTGGAAAGGATGGCCACACCCCCATCCCAAAGCGGCTCCTGATTGGCCACAGCAGGGGTCTGCAGAGTCCGAGCGGAACCAAGGCCACTTACAAAGCTTATTTTTGTGTTTCTCCAACAGGCATCCTGGGGGGCTCAGAGATGACCATCCTCATCAACATGATTGCATCGCAACAATTGCTGCTGTATTGTTGGGGTCATAAGCCTGGGAGGGCCACCTGCTGACCTGGCTCTTAGGGAGAAAATGGAATATTAATTCTGGAGACACTTGCCCCACGCTGTCCAGTTGTAAGCCTTTCAGACTTCCTGCTGGCCAGGATCATTTGTCTCAGCACCTGGGCGAAAAGCAGTTCACGCCTGTGGAGCCTGTAAGTCTGTAAGAAAGACCACAGATCCTTCTCAGGAAGAACAGAAGGGTAGCTGCCTCTCTGGGAACATCCAAGATGCCTGTCCCATGTGGAGGCCCTCTAAGCCCAGAGGAGTTCCAACAAAACCCAACCCACTGCCGTTGAGTCGATTCCAACTCATAGCGACCCTATAGGACAGAGTAGAACTGCTCCATGGAGCTTCCAAGAAGCTCCTGGATTTCGGTTAGCAGCCAAAGCACTTAGCCACTATGTCACTAGGATTTCCGAGAGAAGTTCCAGGGTGGTGCATATGGTTAAGTAAGTGCACAGCCACTAACTGAAAGTTTGAAGGTGCCTCAGAAGAAGGGCCTGGAGATCTCCTTCCAAAGGGTCACAGTCATTGAAAAGCCTGTGGAGCACAGTTCTGCTGTGACACAGATGGGACTGACATAAGTCAAAACTGACCCAGTGGCAGACTGGTTCGGTTTGAGCTTTTATGAGCTGGTGCAAACAGTTAAACACTTGGCCACTGAACAACAGGCTAGTGGATTAAGGCCACCCAGAGTTACCTTACCAGAAAGCCCTGGTGATCTCCTTCCCAGAAATCAGCCACTGGAAAACTCGGTGGGAAAGACGAGAAGTTAAGTGGCAGGGAAACGAGTATTGAAAATGTGACAACCAGAAGGCAATTAAAGAGAACATTGATCTACTGGGGAAAATCTAAGTCACATCACTGAACAATTTGTAAAGAAATTGTCAAAGAGGAACCTAATTTACAGTGTAAACTCATGAAACATACAACACAACACGCACACACACACACACATGGTCTGATGATTAAGTTCGTGAACTCATCCTAGAGAACGTGCTGCATAACTCACTGGTGAATATCACCGAGGTCACCTTCGAAGTACTCCCCTTGAGAAGCTATGCCCTGACTCTGGTGTCTGGTCCAGCCTTCAAAACAATTTTGGAACTCCTTTTCTGGAATGGCCATCAGAGCTGTCGTCACATTACCCTTGATGTCCTGATGTCATCACGATGTCTTCCTTTCAGTATTTCCTTCATCTTTAAGTAAAAAAAAAAGTCACGGGGGGCCAGATCAGTGTGAATAGGGAGGTGTCCCAATACAGTTATTTGTTTACTGGCTAAAAATTCCCTCACAGACAAGTGTACAACATGTCACGATGGCCATTCCAGAAAGAGTTCCAAAATTGCTTTGAAGGTTGGACTAGGCATTGGCCTCAGTGCGCAGCTTCCCAAGGGAAGTGCTTGCAAGGTGACTGTAGCAGTGAGGCACGTAGCACTCAGAACCCTTAAGTTTGTGGACTTAATAGTCAGACCTTGTGTAATATTTTAAAGAAAGAAAATTCTATGAACAGCTCTATTCTGACACACATGAGGTCATCAGGAGTCAGAAGTGACTCGATGACAACTGGGCTTTTGGGGCCCACAGGGCTATGGGCTTCTTGCCTGGGTGGATGCTCTAAGGCTCCTCTCTGAGGTTTTTTTTTTTTTTTCCCCTGAAAGATGCAGAAGACATCCATAAAGAGAAAAGAGAAGACAGCTGCTGTACCAGGAAGGGCTGGAAGGGCAAGGAAGAAGTTGCCAGGGATGAGGCCTTAGCAGAGCTGGACACTGTAATTTCTCCTGTCTGCAGAATAGGAGAAGCTGATAGCATCTTTTCTCAGTAAGGACGTGTGATCTGGCGAGACGAATGAAAAAAACAGGAAAAAAAGCAAGCCCCGGCCTTTCCAGAAGTAGTCATCTTGAGCAACTTTGCCTCCATCTGGGAGACGCTGAACTGGGTCAGCGGGTTACGAAATCCACATTCTCCTGCAGAGAACGTGAGGAATGGAGTTCCCAAGCTTGCAGCTCCACCAGTTGGAAATGCTCCCCAGGCTAAAGGTGAAGTGGCCGGGACATGACTCCAGAAAACCAGTTCTTCTCGGCTTGGAGGCCAGGGAGGCCCCGACCAACCCCTGTCCCCTCTGAAATGATCTCGCCTGGTGGAAAGAGCTGCGCCGACTCACTAAACACGTGTTAAGGACAGGCTGCTGTGTTTTCTGCATTCTGGCCTCAGTTTTGAAGTGATCTGGAGACGGAATGAACAAGTACCGCATGTGGGATGTCTGGGTTGCAAACAGTGAAGAGATCGGATAATAATGAACAGCTGGGGATGCAGTGGCCACCTGCTGGGGTCCAGGGGCAGCCGTGGAAGTCATCAACCACCGTTCAACCCCGGAAAGACTCTGGATTCCTGTGATGAGATCACTGCAAATCGCAAAGACTCTGGGGATCTTAAAAAATTGGCCATGGCATTTTCTATTATACTCTAAAATGAAAAACTGAAAAAAAAAAACAAAACCAAACCCAATGTTATCAACTCGATCCTGACTCATAATGACCCTATAGGTCAGAGTAGAACTGCCCCATAGAGTTTCCAAGGAGTGCTTGACTGATCTTCTAGTTAGCAGCCATAGCACTTAACCACTGGGCCACCAGGGTTTCCACCCTAAATGAAGATCTGTTAAATAAAATTAGGTAAGCTGAGCCACCCACACCGAGACCAGTCATTCTCCCTAAGGCATCTTTCCATTTCTCAGATGGCAACAAACTTGTCTGGAATCAGCTGAAGAAACCCAAGACATTAAAATGGGGTTCAAACAAAAGACTGCGATTCCCTTGTGTCTTATCTTTGGAAACATCTCTGGACTGAATTACCACATAAAGAACTCCTTTTTAGTTAAATCTGGGTTGAGAAGACAGAGCCACGAAAAACTTGTGTACACAGATGCTGGTCAGTGTCTCTTATGTGACCTCCAAAATAGTCACATGGATGCCAGCGATAGAGGAAACTTCTAGAAGTTTTCCATCGTAAAATTTCCCAGCGGCATGGAAATGATTCTACAAGTCACAAACATGCTTCCCTTCTGACCCACCATGAGTTATTCTGCATGTGAATAAACCTGACCTAAATGTGACCTGACTGAGACTGTGGACAGCATGGCATTCATGAGGCAACACAGTAGCATCTGGTCCATTTCTGTTTGGTCTTGTACTTGACCGTTAGGCAGAGAATTTCTGAGTGGTGGTTGTGAGCTTATTATTTAATTCTCTGTGTAAGCGAGGTCATTGTTGTAAAAATTTTTCATTGGTAGACAATTTATTTGTATTAGAAAAACTAAGTCTCTAGGTATGGAAAATGAAAATTCTTCATTTGTCCGTAAAAAGGGCATTGCCCTTATTTCTTCAGTCATAGATAGCCGCATGAAATTAGTCCCTGATTTGTGAATGAAAATCCTTGTGCAGCAGGTAAGTGCTATGTCTGCTAACCAAAAGGTTGGCAGTTTGGATCCACCAGGCGCTCTTTGGAAACCCTGTGGGGCAGTTTTACTCTGTCTTTTAGGGTCACTATGAATGACAATCAACACAACAGCAACAGATTTTATATGTATATATATATATATGTATAATCCCTATGTATGTATATGTGTATATCTATATATATAATAAAACCCAATGGAGCACCACGCTACTCTCTGCAACACACAGGATTGCCATGAGTCAGAATTGGGACCTTTCAAAGTTGGTGCAAACAAATCAGCAGATATCTGCCATTGATCCACACATCCTCTTTGTAGTATCTCACAATTAGTTAAATGACTGTAAAAATACCGGGACCACAGGAATCTTGGAGTGATCTTACTGAATCCTTCACTAGAAGGTGTCAAATGGTTATCTTAAATATTAAGGTACTTAATCAATGCTTTTAAAAATAAGCAAATCAAACCTGTTGCCACTAAGTCAATTCTGGCTCACAGCAACCCTCTGGGACTGAGTAGAAGTGCCCCATAGGGTTTCCAAGGAGCGGCTGGTGGATTTGAACTGTGGACCTTTTGGTTAGCAGTCGAATGCTTTTTACTGCGGTGCCACCAGGGCTCTCAGTGAAATCTTAGGGTGTTGCATATATGTAGTTCAGTGAAGACAGGAAGTCAGTAGTGCTAAAAATGAGTTTTGGCATTTGAAGGGGTACAATTCTGTCTTTTGGAGATCATTTCTATTGGAAGCACTGAATTCTTGGGTGATGCTGAAGAATTTGAAGGTAAGGACAGATAGACACGGGTGCTGGTACCGCATCTCCCGTTAGGGTGATTCTTTCTGCAGTAACCTGGCTCCCCTGTTCAGAGACAAGGAGTTACTGTTGGGACTGGTAGAACTTCTATGGTGCCCATCATGTGCCCCTCTGTGTTAGACCAGCCTTCCAGAAGAACAGCCAAGACACTTGGGTTAGTCAATTACTGGTTTTCTAACGGAGTCTTCATGGTAGCTGTTAGAGAAACTGAGAAGCATAGTCTTGGCTAACATTAAGTTTATTAGGATATAGCTTGAATCTTACTAACAGAAACTTTGAAAAAGATTATCTTTCAAACCTTCATTTTGACCCCTTAGGAAGAAACAAGTCTGCCCCCTACTTCCCCAAATCTCTTCCCACTCTTGGATGTCATGGTAGTTCTGTGTTGAAGTGAGTCTTAGATTTCTACTTGGGACTGGTCAGATCTTTCCACCTCTGGAGGTATCTAGAAGAACCCTTTCTTCCAGTCCAGATCCTCTTAGGGCATGAGTCAAATTAGTTTTTCAGGAAGCTTCCAGGGGCAGAAGGATTTTATCTGCTGGTCTCCACAATGGAGTATAGGATGAAGAATTGCTGGATTACTCTGTGAGCTGGTCCCTGCTCTGCGGCCTTGTGTTGTCCCATCTCTTACACTGATCCTTTAGGGCCTAAGGATCGCATCAGGTCAAGCTTCAGGGCCAGGAAGAGGCTATGCAAGGCCTGGGCCCAGATGTCCTTCTGATGCCCTTGGGCCTGGGCTGCACGGTAGGCCGTGTAGGCCAGGGTCAGCACCGTCCGTTCAAAGTCTTCCTTTTTGAGTATGCCAGGGTGGCTGGCAAGGCTGGCACTAAGCCGGCGGATGTCTGGGATGCTCTTGGGGATCACGTCGTTGCAGATGGAGCGGAAGTCAGAGGCCTTCCGCAGGGAGGAGAGCTCCTCATCCTTGATTGAGATGGTCAGGTCTGGGCTGATCTCAAGCTCGGCAAGGAGGAACTGGTGAGAGACATGGGATGTGAAAAGACGTGAGCTGGGTGTTGTAGAGGACAAAGCTTTATTCATTAGCACACATTCACTTCAGGAGCCAAGGAGACTGGGGTTCTAGCCAACAACCCACATTCCTTTGCAGCCTTGGATGGGTTAATTAACATCTCTGAGTCTCACTTTCCTCCTCCGTCAAGTGGTAAACAGCAGCATCTATGATTCCCTGGGTGGTGCTAATGGTGAAGCGCTCTACTACTAACTGAAAGTTGGGTGGTTTGAATCTACCCAGGGAAACAGCCTGGTTATCTGTCTTGAAAGGTCATGGGCTTGAAAATCCCATGAAGCAGTTGTACTTTGTACATGTGGGCTTGCCATGAGTCAGAATCAACTTGATGGCAAATTTGTTTTTAAGAACATAAATGTCACCTGGATATTGTGGGAGGGAAGTAAATGAGGACAATGTCTAATACAGCACTGATAACATAGCCACTATTTAAATAACCAGTTATTATTTCCAGCATTCAAGATCAACCCCTTCCTTCTTTTGCCTCTCCTACCTGCCAAAGATCTTCTAAAGTCTAAACTATGTTGGATAATTATTAAGTAAAAACTGAGAAATAAAAAAAGGAAAAAAAACCCTAAACCTAGACCCATTGCCATTCAGTCATTTCTGACTCACAGTGACCCTATAGGACAGAGTAGAACTGTCCTGTAGGGTTTCCATATAGCAGCTGGTGGATTCAAACTGCTGACATTTGGGTTAGTAACAGAGCTGTTAAACACTGTGCCACTAGACCTCCTGAGAATTCAAAGGATGCAAAGAAGTGTGCTAGGAATTAATTGGGGTATAGAGATATGTCCTTGTCTCTCATCTGTTCTCCAAGAGCAGGGGCAGTCCTTCATATTCATGGTTTCACTCCCTGCCCCATGACAGGCCTGTAGTTGGAACCCAGTAACCACTGTTCAGATGGAAAAACTCAGAATTTTAAGAAGTCTCCCTGCTTCCATCTTTTCCCTGCTCCAATCCATCTTCCACATTGTCTGTTGTCTTTCTCACAGACCTGCTCATATGATGCCCACATTCAAGACGTAACAAAGGCTACCTATTTCCAGTGTGCTCCCCAGGCAGGATTTGTAATTTCCTCCTGGGCTTACCTGCTTGACTACAGTAGGCTGTCTCTAGCTTACTTTGTCAACTCTAGTGCAAAGAGTCAAAGCACATTCAAGCCGCAGGAGAATTCGAGAGCTCCTTGTCCAATGCCCTCATTTAAAAGTAGAGGAGGCTCAGAGGAGAAAGGTGACTTGTGCCAGGACATGGAACAGCTGAGTGGTGCAGCAGGCCCACAACTCAGGTCCTGAGCTCAGGCTCTCACCACAGCACCAGGCAGCCTCAGCAAGTTTACTCCCTGGTTTGGAGAAGGAAGAGTTGCAGGGATGGGGGTGTGGGAGCAGAGGACAGCCTACAGGGTCTGGGCTGTCAGAAACAATGTAGGGCTACAGTGCAGCCAGAAGTAACACTGCCCTCACATGGCTTCACTCAGACAATGAGCTTGGCATTGCTTTCCACAATACGAGAGACCTGCAGGGAATTATTGCCACCAATGGTGCCTGAGTGCCAATAATGCCACCTATAGCCCAAAGTTAAATCTCTAATCCCATGCTGACTGAGTTCCTACTGCCACTATTCCCTGTTACAGCATGTGGGAAAGGAGAGGCTGTAAGAAGAATTCCTCACTTTGGTATGGGCTGGATTGTGCAATCTGTCACAATGGGTCTAGGATAGGCCCTATGATAGCAGAGGCTGCTAGATCTCAGGGACTCGGTCCACTTCTTTCCAAAAGTGTCTAAAAGTAGACCCTGTTTAGCTCAGGGAATCCTAGCAGCACAGTGACTGGTTATTAACCAAAAAGTCAGTGGTTTGAACCCACCAGTGGCTCCACCAGAGGAGGATGTGGCAGCTTCTGTAAAGATCACACCCTGGTAACCATAGGGGTCAGTTCTACTCTGTCCTGTACAATCACTATGAGTCAGATCACTCAGTAGCAATAGGTTTTGCTCTTTCTCCTAAAGAGTCCTACTTAGTGGTGCAGTAGTTAAGTGCTTAGGGGCTAACTGAAAGGTTGACGCTTCTTACCCACCAGTGGGTCCACAGGAGAAAGATGTGGCCATCTGCTTGTAAAGATTACAGACTTGGAAACTCCATGGGGCAGTTCTACTCTGTCCTGTAGGGTCACTGTGAGTTGGATTAGACTTAATGGCTACCTTTTTTTTTTTTTTTTTTTGCCTACCTCATAGAGCAGTTCTACTTCTTCTAGTGAGGTCTGGAAGACTGGGTTCAGAGGAATGGATGAGGACCTCTTTGGCCGGTGGGCAGCAGGGAAGAGCACAGCTGGAAAAGAAAGAGGGAGCTCAGTGGGTTTCTCTGTGTACACTGCCTTCTTCCCCAGGCCCATTCTTTACGTACACTGCCTTCTTCCCCAGGCCAACCCTGTGGTTAGCTGTAGGTCTTGAAGTTGCTGACAATGAAATGGAGGTACACATAAAGCAGAGAGTTGAAAGAGCCCTGGTATGTTCTAGAAAGTTCTCAGGCATGTCAGATTTAATGTTTCAGACCAGTTGAGGCAGTTTCTAAATATATATATATATATATGTATGCCTGGGTCCCACCTCTAGAGAATCTATTAAAACAAAGCACAACAAAATAAAACAAAACAGAAACAGACAAACTAAAGGCCCAAAATTCCACAAGTGAGTTCCCTAGTAATACTGGCCGCTAAGGGGACTGCCCTGGTGGCACAGCTTAAGAGCCTGGCTGTTAACTAAAAGGTCAGCAGTTCAAATCCACCAGCTGCTCCTTGCAAAACCTGTGGGGCAGTTCTACTCTGCCCTGTTTGCAATAACTTGACAGCCTTGGGTCTGGGGCTTTTTGTTTTATTTTGTTTTGGTTAACAGTATGGCACACATTAGCACTTGTTTTGTCAGTATGAAGCTTAGTCATCTAGTACAGCTGTGACAGAAATACCACAAGTAGATGGCTTTTAAAAAGAGAAACTTATTAACTCATAGTCTAAACTAAAAAGAAAACCTCGAACCCACTGCTGTCAAGTTGATTCCAACTCATAGTGACCGTATAGGACAGAGTAGAACTTCTCCATAGAGTTTTCAAGGCGAGACTGGTGGATTTGAACTGCCATCCTTTTGGTTAGCAGATGTAGCACTCAACCACTGTGTCACTGGGGTTTCCTCTCACACAGTCTAGGGGGCTAAAAATTTGAATTCAGAAGGCCAGCTCCAGGGGGAGGCTTTCTCTCTCTCTTGGCTCTGGGGGAGGGCCCTTGTCATAAATTTTCCCTGGTTGAGGAGTTTCTCAGTGCAGGGACCCTGGGTCCAAAGGACACACTATTCTTCTGGCTCTAGTTTCTTGGTGGTATGAGATTCCCATGTCTCTCTGCTCACTTCTCTCTTTTGTACCTCAAAAGAGATTGGTTTAGGACACAACCTAATCCTGTAGACAGTGTCCTACCTCATTAACATAATTACCTGGAATCCTGCCTCATTTAACATCATTGAGATAGAATTTATAACACATAGGAAAATTGTATCAGGTGACAAATTGGTGGACAATCACACACTACTGGGAATCATGGCCTAGTCAAGGTGACAGATATTTTGGGGGGACACAGTTCAATCCATATTGGAAGTTCCCACTTGTATTTATTCATTTATAACTCTTAAAAAAAAAGTTTGTTACCTCCCTGTCTTGGATTCTGCAATTGCTTTTTTTCCCAGGGTCACAGACGACTCTCTGAGCTGTCTACTGGCAATTTGATTTGCTTCTGTCCCTTGCTGTTCACCGTTGTAACCAGTATCTGTTTCAGTGACGCTGTTCCAAGGCATGGCTCTCTCACTGTGATGTCAACATTTCCCTCAATGTTGTCTCTCAGTGTGGATATCACCACTGGATGTTGTTGGCATTTCAGCCTTTTTACAGTTACAAATGATGCTGCGGGTTATGGGTTGAATCATGTCACCCCAAAGGTGTTGTAAATCCTAACACATACAATCCCATTTGGGAATGGATTTTCTTCGTAATGTTAGACAGTTGTAGTGTCAGCTGTGTTTTAAGTCAATCTCCTTTGGAGATACAAGTCAGCAAAGTCAAGCAGACAGAAGAGCAAGCATGCAGAGATAGGGCAAGAAGGAACAAGGACCTTCCTCCAGAGCTGACGCAGACAGAAAGCCTTCCCCTAGAGCCTGGCACCTGTGTTTGGACTTCTAGCCTCCTAAACTATGAGAAGGAAACCATGGTGGTGTAATGGGTAAGTGCTGTAGCTACTAAAAAGGTCAACAATTTGAATCTGCCAGGTGCTCCTAGCGAACACCATGGAGCAGTTCTACTCTGTCCTATAGAGTCACTATAAGTTGGAATCGACTCAACTTTGGTAGTTGTGGCCCATTAGTCCTTTGGACTAATCTTTGCTTTGTGTCTTTTCTTCATTCTCACTTGCTCCAGACAGTTTGAGACTAGTAAAGTATCTTAGATGGCTCATCACAAGTTTCTAAGACCTTTGACAGTCACAGACGTGGGATGTAGACCACTTTTTTTCATAAAAATGTTACGCCAGTGGAACTAGATGATTCCCAAGACCATGGTTCTCACGTCCCTCAGCCCACTAGTTCATTCCCTCAGGGAGTCTGGATATGTCTGTGAAGCTTCCGTGACCATGCCTTGGTTTCACACTGTGCTGACTTCCCCAGTACTGTGTACTATCTTAGTCTTTCCCAAAGTTACCACCTACCTATTGTCTGGTTTTATAAGAAAGGGTCATACTGTTTTCCAAAATGGTTGTAACGTTTTGCACTCCCACCAGCAGTGTGTAAGAATTCCAGTCTCCCTGCAGCTTCTCCAATATTCACTATTTCCATTTTTTTTTGTTTGATTCATGCCAGTGTCAGGATAAGATAGTATCTCACTGCAGTTTTGATTTGTGTTCCTTTAATGGCTAGTGTTGCTATGAGTTGGAATCCACTCAAAAGCAGTGAGTTTGTTTTTTTTCTTAATGGCTAGTCATCGCAAGCATTTCCTCATGTGTCTGTTAGCTGCCTGAATGCCTTCTTTTGTGAAGTGTCTATTCATATCCTTTGCCCATTTTTTAGTTGAATTATTTGCCTTTTTGCTGTATAAATGTTGAATTTTCCTATAGATCTTTGCTGGATACATCCCTGTCATTTTTCTTCCCCAGTCTGTAGGTTCTCTTTTTACTCTTTTGATGAAGTCTGTTGATGAGCTTAAGTATTTAATTTTTAGAAGATCACAGCTATCTAGCTTATCTTATGGTGTTTGTGTATTGTTAGTTATGGTTTGTATCCTATTTATGCCATGTATTATGGCATTCTATTTTTTCTTCTCTGTTCTTTGTAGTTTGGGGTTTTATGTTTAGGTATTTGATCCATTTGAATTAGTTTTGTGTATGATGTAGTAGGACATGGTTCCTGTTTTGTTTTCTTAACAGGTAGATGTACGGTTTAGCCAGCACCCTTTGTTCAAAAGACTGTCTTTGCTCTATTTAATGAACTTTGGGTCTTTGCTGCAGATCAGGTGACTGTATGTGGATGGATTTACATCTGTGTCCTTGATTCTGTCCATTGGTCAGTGCATCAGTTTTTGTACCAGTTCTGTGCTTGTTGACCCCTAGGAAACACCGTGGAGCTGTGTAGTAGATTCTGAGGCTGGGTAGTTCAAGGCCTCTTAATTTATTCTTCTTCAGTAGTGGTTTACTTGGAGACCTCTTTCATTTCCATAAAAAATTAATTAGTTTTCCCATGTCATTAAAGGATGCTGTTGGTATCTGGATCGGGATTGCATTGCATTTGTTGATTGCTTTGGGTAGAAATGTCATTTTTACAATGTTTAGTCTGTTTATCCATGAGCATGCTATGTTTTCCATTTGCTTAGATCTCTTTTGGTTTCTTGCAGTAATGTTTTGTAATTTTCTTTATATAGGTCTTTTATGTTCCAGGTTAGATTTATTCCTAAGTGTTTTATTTATTTATTTTTTTGGTGCAGAGGGTGGGGAGTGGGTGGCTATTATACAAAGTATTGCTTTCTTGATTTCCTTTTCATAATTCTCTTTATTGGTATATAGGAACCCAACTGATGTCTGTGCTCTTACCTTATGTCTTGCCACTCCACTAAGTCTGTTAGTTCCAATAGTTTTTTTGTGGAGTCTTTTCGGTTCTCTATGTATAGTATTATCTCATCTGAAAATAAGGATAACTTTACTTCTTCCTTACCAATTTGGATACCCTCCTTTTCTTTTTCCTGCCTTATTGCTCTAGCTAGGACTTCCAGCATAGTGTTAAACAGGAGTGGTAATAAAAGGCAACCTTGCCTTCCTTTTCTCAGGGGGGATGCTTTTGGTTTCTTTACATTGAGAATGGTGTTGGCTATTGATTTTGGTATAGATGCCAGCAGTGGTGCTTTTTTAAAGCTTGTCAGGGGTTACGGTGGGTATCCAGGGCTGGTGACTATTGGGTGGTCCTGCTCTATAGCTGAGTGCACAGTGCCTTCTCCGTAACACAATTTGAGGCTCATTCACATGGTAGGAGGTTTTCCAAGGTCATCTGAGGAGACCAAGGGCTTCATGTTCTTGTGGTAACAAGCAGAGGCACAGAGTGTGAGCTTTCCCTCTGCCTTCTCCTTGGTGGGAACGGAACCAGAACCCACCCTCTAGGTCGAGATGTCAACTGTTTCTTTCTGGTCACTCTTCTCTTACTTTCCACCATGGTATGGGCTGATGAAACCGTCCTCTTTGCTTAGGATCTGAGAGAGATTTTGATTCTTCTACCAGAAATTCACTCTTATGAAGAAACTAAAGATACTGTTCCCTTTCAAAGTCACACCAGTTTTTGTTTCCCAGGGCCATCATCATAAAGGGCCACCACTGGGGCTGCTTAAAACAGCAGAAATGTACAAAGTCTGACAGTGAAGCCTGTGAACTTAATTGTTTGTAGTGTTACGTACCTGATTACTGAATATCACCATGGTTACCTAAGTACTCACCTTGGGTAGCTGTGCACTGACACCTGTGCCTAGTCCACCTTTCAGAGAAATTTTGGAATTCGTTCTGGAATGGCCATTGTGCATGGTGGTGTGGTGGCGAGTTCGCAAACTTAATTGTATAGTTGTCTGTGAGGAAGTTTTTAGCCAGTAAACAAATAACTGTACTGGAACACTCTCCCTGCACACCTGATCTGGTCTCCAGTGAGTTTTTTCTTTACCCAAGGATAAAGGAAATAGTGACAGGAAGACAATTTGATGACATCAAGGGTAATCCAGTAAGAGTTTCAAAATTGCTTTGAAGGGTGGGCTAGGTGCTGGTGTTGGTGCACAGCTTCCCAAGGGGAGTGCTTTGAAGGTGACTGTAGGGATATTCAGCAATGAAGTCTGTAGCACTTTTTCTAGGATGAAGTTATGAACTTAACTGTCAGACCTCATACTGTCTCTCAGTTCTGAAGGCCAGAAGTTTGAAACCCAGGTGTTGGCAGGGCCATTCTCTCTCTGCAGCTCTAGGGGAAGATCCCTCCTTCCCTCTTCCTAGATTCTGCTAGGTGATGGCATTTCTTTCCATCTTTTGGTTGTGACTACATCACTCCAGTCTCTGCCTCTGTTGTCCCTTTGTGTCTCTGTGGCCCACCTCCTTTCCTTGTAAGGTCATCTCTTAGACTGGATTAGGGCCCCCAAGCCAAGTGCCAAGTACTGTCGAGTTGTATTCTACCCTGGCCCCTAGGGTCGCCATGAGTCAGATTAGGGCCCATCTACCCCAATATGGGAAACCTTGGTGGCTTAGTGGTTAAGTGCTATGGCTGCTAACCAAAAAGGTCAGCCTTTCAAGTCCACCAGGAGCTCTTTGGAAACTCTATGGGGCAGTTCTACTCTGTCCTATAGGGTCACTATGGGTTGGAATTGACTTGACGGCAATGCGCTTGGTTTGGTTGGTTTGACTCCACTATGACTTCACATTAACCTAACTGACAGCATCTCCAAAGATTCTGTTTCTGAACAAGTTCACATTCACAGATAGTGAAGGCTAGGACTTTAGTGTATCTTTTTGGAGGACACAAGGCAACTCATAATGCCAGCCCAGGATAGAAAGGGGTGGGAGGCTTTCATGGGTAGGGAACTTTCTGTTTGCAGCATTTGCAGTCCTGGAAGACTGCCTCCCAGGAAGCCCCCCACGGCTAGATGGGGGTCAGAGACTTAGATGTTCTTCATTCAGTTGTTTCCCTGTGGACAGCAACATCCCTTTAACATGCACACCCCAGGGGAACCCCTAATTCCCAAAAAGCCGACAAAGAAAGCTTCTGGATTCAAAACTGGGCTTAGTAATGGAAACTTGTTAATCTCTAGTAGCCCTTGTTATCATACCGTTTCTAGTAATAATACAGTTTAGTGAAGATTGTTAGAGAGAGCTTTAGCCTCTAGAAAGAGGGGCCATTGTTGCTTCAGAAGCGACGTGTAGAGAGCAGGGAAGTTTTAGAGATGGAACCCTCTCTTCTCCTCCTCCCCTCCTCTGTCATGGATTGAATTGTGTTCCCCCAAACATGCGCGTAGTCATTTGGCTAGGCCATGATTCCCAGTATTGTCCAATGTTCTCCCGTGCTGTAAACCCTGCCTCTGTGATATAAATGAGGATGGATGAGCAGTAGTTGTGTTGGTGAGGCAGGACTCAATGTGTAAGATGATATTGTGCCTTGAGGTGATCTCTTGAGATATAAAAGAAAGGCAAGCAAACAGAGAGCTGGGTGCCTCATCAGAAATGAAGCAGTGCTGGGAATAGATCCAGTCCTTTGGAAAGGACCTAGGGTCTCTGAGCCTCAGAGGGTCCCAGTCCAGGGGAAGACTGATGACAAAGGCCTTCTTCCAGAGTCAACAAAGAAGGACTTCCCCTTCAGCTGATGCCCTGAATTTGGACTTGCAGCCTACTGGACCGTGATAGAATAAAATTTCTCTTTTTAAAGCGGTCCACTTGTGGTATTTCTGTTACAGTACTAATAGATGACTGAGACACCATCCCGCTGCCTTCTGACGGTCCCCCCCTTCACATGTCTATAGCCACTTTTATGTAAGGGGGCTGTTTTTATTCCCCCTTTAGCTGCTGACAGGCAACGTCCCTGGGGTCAGACGTCTCAAGGGCTCAGCTGCCACCTGGCTTGGGTTCCTGTGATGGAGAGGAGGCCTAGAGAGGATTGACTCATGTTCATGGAAATGCTGGAGTGGATGGGGAGAAAAGAAGCAATGTATAGTTGATGTCCACACAGGTGCTTGTCTGCTCAGTGGGAGGCACCTAGAGGTGCCTCAGAAGAAAGACCTGGTGGTCTGCTTCCCGAAGTTCAAAGCCTTGAAAACCTTGTGGGGCAGTACTACTCCTTACACATGAGGTCGCCATGCGTTGATAGTGACTCAACCTCAACCAGTTTTTTAAAGTCCGTGTCTGATAAAGATAGCAATGTTTCAGTGGTAGAACTCTCTACTTCCGTGCAAGAGACCCGGGTTCGAGTCCCAGACTGTGTGCCTTGCACACAGCCACCACTTATCTATCGGGCGAGGCTTGTTGGTGGCCCTGATGTTGAATGGGTTTCAATGGAGCTTCCAGATGAAGACAGCAGACTAGGAAGAAAGGCCTGGTGACCAGCTTCTAGAAACCAGCCCTATGGATCAGCATGGTCTGACCCCATGGTGCACCAGGTTGCTGCAAGTTGGGGTTGCCTCTACAGTGACTAATGGCAACAACCTTGGCCCCCAAATTCCACTCTTTTTAGACAGTGCTCTACTAAATCCTCATTGTAAATGGGATGATTCTAGACCTTATTTGCAGTTCCTGTTTCTGGCTAATTATCAGAAAGCAGATGTTGACTCTGGCCTCCCTGCTCCCTTTATCTCTGAGAGGCCCTGTTCCAGCCTGGGAGAGGCCTCAGTCAGTTTATCTCAGCACAGGCGGCGGTCTGTCTTCTCTAAGCCCTCCAAGCTTTCCTGCCTAGGCTTCCAAGGGAACATCCCCCTGGATGGAGGAGGCTGCCTTAGCCTGTAGCTTGGTGTATTCGGGGTAAAAATCCCCCAATACGTTCACTCTAACAAGGTTGTTATACTCTGCCCATGGTTCCACTGAGCTGTGTGGGGTGCGTGTCCGTGACAGCCTTGTGGGGAAGGTGGCGGGCGCAGACCACGTCAAGCCTCACAGCCAGATATTTAATGAATCAGTTGAAACAACTGTGCCAATGAGAGCGAGTGTGGAAGGAAAACACTTGTGTGTTTAAAAGGTCTTTTGCCAGATCCAGCTGATGTCATTTACAGGTCTGCTTCTGGGCTGCTCCTGTACACACAGTGCCACCCCGAGCCAGCTGGGTCTTGGCTGTGTGTGGGTCCTCTGGGGGCCTGCAGAGTGATGGGAAGCTTCTGCTGCCTGTCAGCTCCCTTTGGCCTGACCTCAACCACACAGTGAAGGACTTTTGGGGGCTGAGAGGTGGGAAGCACCCCAGAGGGGATGAAGAGGGATGGAAAAGGGGATGCATGGGCAGTGAGACCCTGAGTCTGACATCAGGGGGCCTGGGGTCGAGGCTGGCTTGACACTTTCAGCTGGGTCACACTGGGCCCCGGGTAGATGTGCCCTGTCTCAAGCAAATGTTGCAGGGGAAGAAGAGACCCCGCTTCCAGTACTGCTGGGTTTACTAGCTGCCCGCTCAGTCCTCAGGGATCCCGACCATGCCCTTCCCAATGGGGTCATTCCTGATGTGAGGAGCACACAGCTCTGGAATGGACTTCGGAAAATGACCTACACACTGCCCGGTGGCTGGGGCTGGGCTTCCCCACACTGAGATGCTTTAGAAAGAATCATTTCTATGCATTTAATAAGCATAGGTGTTGATATTAATTAATATTAATTAATAAATATGTGTACAGATGATGAAAGTCTGCCCAGTTGCCTTCTTTCTCTGCCACAAAGTGCATTCTCCAGGACCTGAGAGTGCCAGACTTGGGCTGTGTGCGACAGTATACAGTGTGTGTGTGTCTGTGTGCATGTGTGCCTGTCTGTGTATGAGTGTGTGTCTGTGTATTTCTGTGTGTGAGAGTATGTCTGTGTGTGTCTCTGTGAATATGCGTGTGTGTGTCTGTGAGTATGTGCAGTGTATCTCATTGAGTACGTGTGTGTGAGTGTGTGTCTCTGTGTATAGGTCTGTGTGTGAGTGCGTGTGTCTCTGAGTGTGTGTCAGGTGAGTGTTTCTGTGTGTGTGCCTGTGTGTCTGTGGATCAGTGTGTCTCCAAGTGAGTGTGTGTGCCCGTGCATCTATCTCTGTGTGTGTGTCTCTGTGCATGTCTGTGTCTATGTGTGCATGTGTCTGAGTGTGTGAACATCTGTGTGTGTGTCTACGTGAGTGTGTCTGTGTACCTGTATGTCTCAGTGTGAGGATGTGTCTGTGTATGTCTCTGTGTGTCTGTGTGAGTGTCTATCTGTGTGGCTCTGTGTCTGTGTCTCCACGTCTCTGTGTGTGACTGGGTGTGAGTGCGCATGTGTCTGTGGCCATCTGGCTGCCCTGGACCAGCTGTGCTAACTGCAGGTGAGTCATTTGGTTGTAACGAAGCTGTAGATGGCACTTGGCTTGGCTAGGGCTGGCCCAGTTGTCCTGGTGTGGACAGCCACCTCCCAGGACAGAATCCTAGACAGCAGGTCCTAGGGACTGGCTGGGAAGATGACAGAGACGGATGTGCTGAGAGCAGATGTGTACCCCGTGGGGCCATCGGCTGTCTCTACAGGTGCGAGCACGGGTGGGGGGCAGGAGGGGGTGAGGGGTGGCAGTGAGAGGGTAGGGGTGAGGGTGGGACAGGAAGAGGATCTCAGAGAAGTCTAGTCTTGAACCAGGGGGTGGGGCAGCTTGGGGCTGAGATAAGGACGAAGGTGAAAGGAACAGTAAGTCTGGAAAAGCTGCTAGTGACTTGGCTGTGACTTCTCTTCCATCTTTAACAAACAAATGCACAAGAACTGAGTATCCTTTGTATAATTAGAAAAAATGTTATAAACGAAGACAACATCAACTCTGCTACCATCCTGGGGGCCGACCTTCCCCAAGGACATGGGGTGGGCCAGAGTGACCCGCCCTGGGACACAGCTATAGGACACTGTTGAGAGTCTGCAACTTTCTTTCATGAAAAATTTTCTTATTACTTTAACGCTAGGTAGCAGCTAACATACGAGGTCTGCCAATTTACGAATTCATCCTAAGTGCTACGTAACCCATTGCTGAATATCCTATGATTACCTTTGAAGTACTCCCCTGAGAAAGCTATGCACCAACACCAGCACCTAGTCCACCCTTCAAAGCAATTTTGGAACTCTTTGTATGGAATGGCCATCAGAGCTGTCATCATATTACCCTTGATGTCCTGGATGGCATCAAAATGTCTTTCTTTCAATATTTCCTTTACCTTTAGGTCAAGAAAAAAGTTCTTGGGGGCCAGATCACATGAATGGTGAGGGTGTTCCAAAACAATTATTCTTTACTGGCTAAAAATTCCCTCACGGATAACTATGCAGTTGAGTTCATGAGCTTGCCACTGTGCTGCTCACACCTTTCCAGAAAAAGTTCCAAAATTGTTTTGAAGGATGGGCTAGGCATTGGCCTGGGGGCGTAGCTTCCCATGGGGGGGAGGGGTACTTTGAATGTGTCTGTAGTGATATTCAGCAGTGAGGTATGTAGCACCTAGAACAATGAAGTCTGTGGACTTAATTGTCGGACTGTGTGCAGTCTCAGGGTGGTGCTGATGGTTAACGCACTTAGCTGCTACCCAAATGCACTGTGGAAGGAAAGCCTGGCAATCTGCTTCTGAAAGAAAAAAACAGCCATTGAAAATCCCGTGGAGCACAATTTGACTGATATCGGTGGGGTCACCAGGAATCCACACCGACTCCATGGCGACCAGTAGCCAATAATGCCAACCAACCAGCCGCCGTGTAACTGCTTCTGACTCACGGCAGGCCCAAGTGTTTCAGGTAGAACTGTGTTTTATAGGGTCTTCATGGCTGTGACCTTCTGCAAGTAGATCACCAGGTCTTTCTTCCAAGGCACCTCTGGACGGGTTTGAACTGCCAGTCCTTTGGTTAGCAGCCAAACACCAAACCACTTGTGCCACGAAGGTCCTTTACAGAGCATTTTTATTTGCATTTTTTGCACTGGATGCTCAAAACAGCTCAATGAAGTTAAGTCTGGTTATCATTACTCGTTCCTGGTAGTGAACTAAAGCACAGAGAGGTTAAGAGACTTGCCAGTGATCACACAGCCAGTGAGAAGCAGAACTTTAGTCACCTGAGATCCTTGCAGGGTAACTCAGGACACCACTACTGAGTTTACAAGCCACATCACAAGCTGGGGAGGAGCCCTGGTGGTGCAGTGGTTACAGTCCTTGACAGTTAACTGAAGCCACCAGCGACTCTGAGAGAGAGAGGTGTGGCGGTGTGCTCCCACGGGGAGTTACAGCTTCGGGAACTCTGTGGGCGACCGTGGGCATGGCACAGGACTGGGCAGTTGTGCCCAGGAGATCAGTGAGTAAGCAGTGACTCAGCAGCACCCAACAACAACAACTTACGGTTGCTATGAGTCAAAATCGACTTGACAGAAGAGTGGGTTTGGTTATTTCGGGTGGTTACAAGCCAGCGCTGATCACTGGGCATTCTAAAATACTGTGCCTGAGGAAGAATGGGCACCACCGCCCCCTGTCGCTGGGCAAACAAGCAGTGCTCAGTGTCCCACCAGCCGGGTGGCAGAACACAGCTCCAAGACCTCTTTGCTCTCTGTTTTCAGGGACTGCACCAAAGTTTGCTCACGTTGTAAGGTAGTGAGCGTGTGTGTGTTCCCAGCGAAGGACAGAACAAAACAAAAACCTAAACCCGTTGCTGTCAATCCAATTCTGACTGGTAGTGACCCCCAGAATGGGTAGGACTGCCCCCTAAGGTTTCCAAGGCTGTAGATCTTCACAGGAGCAGAGTGCCACCTCTGTTTCCCACGAGGAGTCTGGTGCATTTGAGTCTCAGACCTTCTGGCCAGCAGCCGAGGGTCTAACTACAGACCACGTGGCCACACTACGTTAACTGTCTGGGCGACAACCTTTTCACAGCTCAGCTCAGAGGGTCGGCAGGGTCCTAACCTTGGAGCTTAAAGTGACGAGTGTGAACCAAAAGAAGGACAGTGGCTCTTGCTTTTCCACTTGGAACTCCTCTGTTCTGTGTTGCTCTGTTCCCGGACTGGCTGCCCCTTCCTTTCCCTCTCTTTTATCCGCAGGGACTGGCTCACTTCCTCTGGTTCCAGATCGCTACAGACACCTCCAGCTCTGACTCCAAGGAGCCCTCCCTTCCTTCCTTCAGCTTTTCCAGTGGACAGACCTCCAGTGACCTTGGGCAACAGTAAGATGTGAGTTCAGATGGGCACAGAGGAGTTAACCCCATCACCTCTCACTTCCCAACAGAGAAAGCCCAAAGCGGTTCACTGTGGGTGTGACGTCCACTAAGTGGTGATGGCCACAGGGCAAGGGGCAAAGATGCCACAGCAGCTCTGAGCACCTCCACCCCAGGAGAAGGAGGCCAGCAATATGGGAAAAAAGCCTTGCAGGGCTGGGCTGGGCAGGCGAGCAGGCAGGCACACCCAGAGCTGGGGTTGTGTTGCTTTGCCTGCCTGGGGATAGCTCTGCCTTGCTGGAAGGATGGTCCCCTCCTAGTGGGAGGCAGCTTCATGACCCCATCTGGGTGGCCAGTGCCCCACATCCCCTGTGCTGGATCCCAGGTGGCAGACCTTCTGCATCCCGGCTCCTAGATGCCCTCACATCGGCACCTGCTCTCCAGATGGCCAGCCAGCTGCTGCAGCCCGGTGGGATGCAGGGAAGCTGTCCACATTAGGAGGCCGAGATGGCATTTGCTCTGGCTGGCTGGAAAGGGGTGCCCTCTGGTTCTTGACCTGGACCCACCCCTTTCAGCTACTTCCACTTTTTTTTGGACCATTCTCATGACTGATTCCTGGTGGGGAAAGTACCAAGAAACGGGAGGCAGTTGGCAGAGTTGAGCTAAAAGTGGGTGCAGGGCTTTTAACTTCCTATCCCCACTTATTCCCCCACCTCTAGCTTTATTCAAGAATGAACAGTAAGCATCAAGTGGACAAACACATGCAGAACAACATACCTCTGCTCCACCTGTGTGGCACGGTGGCCTGGGCGTTGTAATACACCAGCAGGAGAAGCATCGTCTTCCAAGACATCTTCTCCTCCCAGGACAGCAGCAACAGATCTTCCAGCCCAGGGAGACCACAGTGGCACAGGTATGCTCGGTCTGTCTCTGCTAGAGTGAGGTCAGTTCTTACCACCCTCACGCTAACAGAAGGCCGCCCCCTCCTCAGAAGGGTGGCAGCTGAGGCTGCCCCCTGGATGGGACCTCAGCTGGTACCTCTAGGAACCCAACTCTCCCTGGGATTGGGACTGGGCTTCCACAGAGAGCCTCTGTTTTGAGCACATCTGGAGTGACTCACGGGGCATGTGATCTCCTTGGCAGTAGGGTGGAGAAGCAGAGTTTCTGCGCTTGAGTTCCATGTGTTGGATGCCCCCACTGGAATTTTTCTTTGCAAACAGACTTGCGGAACTTGCTGGAGAGAGAGCCCGGGAAGAGCTGGCTGCTCCTTCCGCTGTCCACAAGCACCGCACCCAGGCTGAGGTGTGGCCAGAGGGGTGTGGGGAGGCTTGTCTGGCTGATGCTGACACCCACTGGGCCTGGAGGGACCTTCAGGCCAGCAAAGTCTTTGTAGGGCCCAGGCTGAGTGTCACTATGGGTGCTGGAATACTGGTACCCACGGCCAGCTCTGGGCACCTTCCAGATTCAGCATCTTCAGGTTGCGAGGGGGCAAAAGTGACCAGGTGATGTGGTATGGACATGTTGTAAGTGTACACGTGTGTGTGTGTGATGATTAAGGGCTGTAACTGACATTCATGGTGCATCACTTTTCTGGCCTGGACTTAGACCTGGAGCCAAACTACACTGAGTCCCCCAAGTGAATAGAAATCTCGCTTTTATCCAGTATCCTGTCCCTACCTTCTGTGGAGTTGCAGACAGGTTATCCTAAAGGTGGAGCCCTGGTGGTTAAGAGCATGGCTGCTAAACAGAAGGCCAGCAGTTCGAATCCACCAGCTGCACCCTGGAAATCCTATGGGGCAGTTCTACTGTGTCCTGTAGGGTCACTGTGAGGAGTGTGAATGGTAAAGTGACAAGCGAGAGTGACCATGAGGGAAGTCTTCTGTGAGGTGTGTCAATACGGTGTTGACAGCAATGGGCTAAAACACACCAGCCATCACAAAGGCGGTGCAGGACTGGGCAATGACTCCTGCTCTGAGATGCAAGGTTGTCACGAGTCGACAGCAACCGACAACAGATCCTTCTAGAGGCTGAAGAACCTGTGAAGCATAGGGGACATGCTGGGTTTCCAACCTGCGGAGATGGTGCCGTTGGAAGTGGGTCACTGGAGAGGAAACCCTGAGAGTCTCCTGTTTCCTTCAGAACTGCTCTTTTGTTTGTTATGATAATTATTTGAAAGAAAAAAAAAATAGCCCGCAACTATAAAATCAGAAAGCCACTGATCTCACTCATATTGATAATAGCCACCAGTTGCCACTGAATAGAGTCTGACTCACCGAGTAATCTGTGTTCCCCAGGGTTTTCTGTGGCTGATTTTTCAGAAGCAGACTGCCAGGCTTGTCTTCCGTAGCACCGCTGGGTAGGTTTGAGCTGCTCAGCTTCTGGCTAGCAGCCAAGTGCTTAACTGCATCTTTATGCCATTGAGGGACTCCTAGTAACGGTTGCTGGGAGCTAAATTTGTCCCCTGTGCATCTTGGTGTGAACTGATTGAATCTCACACTAACTCTAAGACCAGCGTGCATCCAAGCTCTCCAAAAGAAATGCAACCTCAAACCAAATCCACTGCCATCAAGTCGATTCCGACTCATGGGACCCTGGAGGCAGAGTAGAATTGCCTCGTAGCGTTTCTAAGGAGCACCTGGTGGATTTGAACTGCCGACCTTCTGTCAGCAGAAATACAAGGCAAGCCAGAGATGCAATTTAAAAATTGCTAGAAGCCTCGTTAAAAAACAAAACAAAACAAAAAACCCCACAGAAACAGGTGAAACTCATTACAATGACATGTTTCATCAAACTCAACATATCCCAAATTGTGTCATTTCTACTTGTGATCACCTTCATAATTATTAGCCAAATATTTTATATTCTTTAATAAAAAATAATACATTGTGGAAATCTGATGTGTGTTTTATACCTTCAGCATGTCTTAGTTCAGAAGAACCATATTTCAAGAGCTTGGTAGCTGCAGGTGGCCAGTGGCTGTGTCCCAGATGGTGAAGGACTGAAAGATGAGAGCCTAGGTTCCGGCCAGACTGCAGGCCTTTGAAACCTAACTCTACCACCCGCGACCCCTGCAGCTGCGTGATGTTGGCTGAGTATCTTCAATGACTTTGTGCCTCAGTTTTCCTCATCTATAAAATGGACATGATAACAGTTTCTTCTTCATAGGGTTGATATGAAAGAGTACGTACCTAATGCTGAGCACAACACTCAGCACATACTAAGCATTCAGCACGATGTTGTTATTATAAGCCTACACGTGAAGAAATAGGGTGAGGAGAGGTAAGGAATTTGCTCAAGATTGCCCAGCAGGAAGTGATGGAGTTGAGATTTTAACCCAGGTCTATGTGATTCCATAGCCTGTATGCAAAATGACCCTCCCTGCTTGACTTTAAAAAAAAAAAAATTTGTTGCCATTGAGTCAATTCTGACCCACAGCTACCCTACAGGACACAGCTGAATGGCTCCATAGGATTTCCAAAGAGCAGCTGGTGGATTCAAACTGCTGACCTTTTGATCAGCAGCCAAGGCCTTAACCACTGAGCAACCAGGGCTCCGATTCCAAGCTGCTGATGGTTTATTAGCATCACCACCAAAAGCTGTCCAGTCAACTCTGACACTTGGTGACCCTATGTGTGTCAGAGTAGAACCGTGCTTCACAGAGTTTTCTTTTTAGTAACTGATTTCATTTTTTGTTGTTGGTGAAAACGTACAGAGCAAAACACACCTGTTTCTCCATCACGTGCACTTCAGTGGCACAGATTGCGTTCTTCAAGTTGATACTGTCAATCTGACTGTGTATGAATAGTTCTTAAAAGAGCACAAGACTCAAGGCAGACATTCTTTATTTTAAATATTTTTTATTGTACTTCAGACACAGGTTTACAGGACAAGCTAGTTTCTCGTTAAACAGTACACATCTTGTTTTCTGACAGCAGATGACAACACCGTGACAGGTCAGCACTCTCCTTTCTCAATGTTGGCTCCCTGTCACCAGCTTTCCTGTCCCTTCCTGCCTTCTGTCCTGGCCCCTGGACTAGCACGTCCCTTTGGTCTCCTCATATTTTGTGGGCCTGTCCAATCTTTGGCTGAAGGAGGAGCCTCAGAAGTGATCCCATTGCTGAGTTGAAAGGATGCCTGGGGCCATACTCTCACGGTTTCTCCAGTCTTGTTCAGGCCAGAAAATCTGGTCTTTACGAGTTAGCATTTTGTTCTACGTTTTCCTCCAGCTTTGTCCAAGACCCTCTGCTGTGGTCCCTGCCAGAGCAGACAGGGGTGGGAGCTGGGTACCAGCTACCTGTGCTGTTCTCAGTCGGGTGGAGGCTGTGGTAGTTGTGGTCCATCAGTCTCTCAGACGCATCTTACCCTTGGTTTTCTTTGGTTTTCCTCATTCTTCTTGCCTCCCAAGGGGGTGAGACCAGTAGAATATCCTAGGTGGTCACTCACAGACTGTTAAGACTCCAGGTGCCACTCACCAAAGCAGGCTGTAGGACATTTGCTTTATAAACTGTGTTAGAACCATTAAGCTGGATGGTCCGCAAGACCGTGGTCACTACAGTCATCAGCCCAACAATCCAATACCTCAGGGAGTTTGGATGTGTCTGTGGAGCTTCTGGAAGCCCTGGTTACATAGTGGTTAGGTGCTATGGCTGCTAACCAAAAGGTCAGCGGTTCAAATCCACCAGGCGCTCCTTGGAAACTCTATGGGGCAGTTCTACTCTGTCTATAGGGTCACTATGAGTTGGAATTGACTCGATAGCAGTGGGATTGGTTTGGTTTGTTTGATTATGGAGCTTCTGTGACTCAAGGTAGACAGTCTTTAGTAGCTAAACTAACGTTTGGTTTTTCGGAAGACTTTAGGGGATATTTTTGGTTTCAGGTCTAACAGTGATCTCAGGGCAACACTTTCAGTAGTTCCTCCATCCCCTACAGCTCCAGAAAATCTAGACTCCGTTGGGTTTTCAGTGGCTGCTCTTTACAAAGTAGATTGCCAGGGCTTTCTTCTGAGGCACCACTATCTGAGCACATTAACTCTTTGCATCACTCAGAGACTTTGAGGTCTAGGTGGACACAACTGCCACCAACAATGACCCAGCAGGAAAGAGCAGGGGTGTGAATACCTCACCTTTCTCCGCTCCCACTGTCTGATCTCCTTCTTAGTCTCCTATCAGCCTTACCATCTGGAGGCCAGAGGGCATGGAAGCTTGGTGACAAGGTCCATAGAGGTTAGTGTCCCAGGTGCAGAGCCAGGGGCCAGGGAGGACCGTGATCTGGAGGGTGAAAGGGGTAGCCGTTCCCAAGGGTAGGTTACACAGTGAATGGATGACTAACGGGGGAGCTGGAACTCTTGTGTTCCTAGTCCAGGAGCAAATGCTGCTACAGCTGTGCTCTACGTCCCTCAAGAAGAGGGACCGACAGCCACCACTTCAGCACTTTCTAACAGCTGGGACCTTTGTGTGCAATCTCCAGCCATCTGCCTGGCGCCACTGGGTTTCCGTCTTGAGAAACCCTGCTCTCTGTCTGCACAGCCAACACCTTTAGGCTGGCGTCTATTTTAAGGCCATCAGTGAGGTAATCTGGAATGAGGACAGAAGCACAGCTGTAATGATGAAGTGCCAGACTCACGACAGAAAAGACACCCAGCCCTCCAGGGCTGCCAGCACTAGTGACTTATGG
This sequence comes from Heterohyrax brucei, assembly GCA_028571685.1. Lineage (NCBI taxonomy): Eukaryota > Metazoa > Chordata > Mammalia > Hyracoidea > Procaviidae > Heterohyrax > Heterohyrax brucei. The sequence continues at coordinate 13,343,270 of CM053147.1, read as the reverse complement.
TATGTGCATGCTGGGGCCAGGCCAGCCAGGATGTCCCCTCCATGGAGGGTCCTGTCTGGACAGGACATCCTCTGCCCTGTAAAAGCAGCATCTAATAATTTAGGTCCCGTGTTTATGTAAGGACTGGACACCCAGTTGCTGCTGCCAGCCGTGCTGGCCATGCTGGCCGTGCTAGCCTGCTGGCCTGCGCAGTCATTCCAGAGAGCAGAGGCCAGTCCCCGCATCAGGGGCCAGTTCAACAGAATGGGCCAGGTGTCCAGGGGAAAATGCTCTCAAAACCAGACAGCTGGGAGAGGCCTTGGAAATGGTGTTTATGTGTCACTAACATATCTGAGAAGCCATCAGCTCAGCCGTAAGGCTTTGTGTGGACTTCATCACTAGGTAGCCTCCATTACAAAAGTGGGTACCTGGTCTGGTGGAGGCCAGAGAGATGAAGAGATGGTGTTTTGGGTTGACCTATCTAGTCTAGGAAACCCTGGTGGTGTCATAGTTAAGTGCTATGGCTACTAGCCCAAAGGCCAGCAGTTTGAATCCTCCTTGAAAACTCTATGGGGCAGTTCTACTCTGTCCTGTAGGGTCACTATGAGTCAGAATCAACTTGACGGCAATAGGTTTTTTTGATTCTGTCTGGTCTAGGATTTTTGTATGTCTCAGATTAAAATGACCAGGTATGCTCTTTGCCTTGAGGTTTTTTATCTTACCAGTGGATGTTGTTGATTACCACTGAGATGGCCCCTGACTCACATGGATCCCCTGCACAGAGAAATAGAACACTGGCTGCTCCTGCATGCGCCGTATGATTGGTCGTGGATCAAACCATCGCCATCCAGAGGGTTCTTCTTGGCTGATTTTTGGAATTAGGTCACCAGGCCTTTCCTCCTAGTCTGTCTGAGTCTGCAAGGGCCCCTGAAAGCTCTTCAGTATCACAGCACCACAAACCTCCTGTGACAGAAGAGTGGTGACTGAGGGTGAGGGACACCAGCCAGGAATGGAATCTGGGTGGTCTCCCATGGAGAAGGGGAGAATTCTACCCCCAGACCAGGCTGGTCTGGATGCTTCTCCACAAAGCATTACTGGTTGTCACTGCAGAGGGAAGAAGGGTCTCGGCCATCCAAGCTCTGGCTCTAGGAATTGCTGCTCGGAAGTGACACAATTCCCACAGTTTCTCAACCATTCCATTCGCTAAAAGAAGTTCTCAGCAACTTTGGAGTTCAGCAGGAAAGGAATGTGTAATTATTTGATAAGGTGGAAAAACGGAGTATTTGGTGAACAGCGATAAAGTTGACTACGTGTATTTGCCCCTTTCCCTTGAGATCCAGGGCTAGAGAGCTCTATCTATTGCGGTGGAGTCCCTGGGTAGTGCGAACAGTTAGCGCACTCAGCTTCTAACCAACAGGTTGGCATTTGATGTCCACCCAGAGGTGCCTCTGAAGAATTTACTTTTGAAAAACCAGCCATTGAAAACTACATGGAGCATAGTTCCGCTCTGACACACACAGGGTTGCCGTGGACAGGAACAGATTGCCATGGTAAACTGGTTTGGTTTTTTGTGTGGCAGGGAGGAGACAGAATAGGGTTTGCAGAGGCAGTGGTGGAGATTCCTGAAGACATTATCCCGAAAGAGAAGCTCTCTGGGTGGGCATATTAGCCGTTCTCTGGCTAGATGCCATGGAAGGAGAAGACACGGCAGAGCCTTTATGGAGTAAGTGGCCAGCGGCTCTGCAAGTTGAATCCCGTCTTCTCTGAAGGTCCGGCTAGGATGGATGAGGTGCTGTAACTTACAGTAAGTGACTGGTCAGCTGAGCTCAGAGGCCAGGCGGGTCTGAGCTGGGGACCCAGCCGAACAGCCAGGGAGGAGCCAGAGGCGTCTTGTCCCAGCAGGCTTCAGGAGGAGAGGCGAGTTATGCCGGGAATTTCCTGCCATTTCAGTCCTTAATGCCAACAACCACAGTTTAGCAATTTCACCTCTTGGCCACTTCGGGTGAAGTTTTACAAAAGTTCCTCAGCAGTCCTTTTAGGTTTGTCCTGAAAATTAACCAGTCTAGCACTTGTTTGTTTTTGAATCAGATTTTGGATCAGACACATAGTTGTTTTCATTAGCTAAGGAGGTGGAAGAAATCCAAGAGTCCCCTGCTCCTTACCTGTTACTTTTCCTCTTCATTTAGGAACTCTAGGGAAGAAATTCATTCTTGAAAGAACAAGAGGTGGATGGAGGGTGGGACTAGAAAAACATACCAGGTTTTGGATGGCAGCAACAGAGCTCCTGGCAGGCAGGGACTGGGATGGGGCTGGCCAGGGTGGGAAGAGGCATGTCCGGGGAGGGATTATATACCACGCTCCCATTTGAAAGGACTGACAACTGCTTAGGGATGGGATGGGGGTGGGGTGAGCAGACAAATACCAACCAGTGTCAGCCATGCCTACTGTGAGGAGGAGAGACGTGGATGGATGTGTGGACTTGCACCCACTCTTTGGAATCCATTCCCCACCTTGAAAAACGAGATGGGTGAGTTGTAAGAATTCAAGTCTTGATTACAAAGAGAAGGGGAAACAGGAGGCTCATGGAATTAGATGTTTCAGATAAGAGCGTTGTGGAGTGCATGACAGGGAAGAGGTGGAATGGGATGAAACCGGTGTTCCCCCGGCACCCCACTCGTGGAGTATTCTGTCTCGTCGTAGGTGCAAGGACTTCAATTGGTGTTTGGTTGGTACCTGTGATAGCTTGTGTCCCCCCACCAAATTTCTACTGTTAAGTTAGGTGCTGTTGAGTTGGTTCTGACTCATAGCGACCCTATGTCCAACAGAACAAAACTACCGCGCAGCCCTGCTCCATCCTCACAGTCACCGCTACATCCAAGACCATTATTGCAACCACTGTGTCAGTCCACCTGCTTGAGGGACTTCCTCTTGTTTGCTGACCCTCTGCTTTATCAAGCATGATGTCCTTCTCCAGAAACTGGTCCCTCCTGATAACATGTCCAAAACATGTGAGGCAAAGTCTTGCCATCCTTGCTTCTAAAGAATATTCTGGCGATACTTCCTCCAGGATGGATTTGTTCATTCTTCTGGCGGTCCATGGTATGTTCAGTGTTCTTCACCAATGCTGTGATTCAAAAGCATCAATTCTTCTTTGGTCGTTTTTACTCATTGCTCAGCTCTTACAAGAATATGAGGCAGCTGAAAATACCACAGCTTGGGTCAGGCGCACCTTTGTCCTCGAAGTGGCATCTTAGCTTTTGAATGTTTTAAAGAGATCTTTTGCAGCAGATTTACCCAAAACAACACACATTTGATTTCTTGACTGTTGTTTCCATGGAAGTTGTTGATTCTGGATCCAAGTAAAATGAAATCTTGGCAACTTTAATATTTTCTCTGTTTATCATGATGCTGCTTATTGGTCCAGTTGTGAGGATTTCTGTCTTCTTTACTTTGAGGTGCAATCCATGCTGTAGGCTGTGGTCTTTGATCTTCATTGTCAAGTGCTCCAGGTTCTCTTCACTTTTACCTAGCAAGGCTGGGTCATGTGTACAGTGCATGTTGTTAATACATACTGAAGTCTTAATCCTTAAAGCTTGGACTGTGGCCCTAGAGAGAAATCAGAGTTTTCTCTTCTTGAGATAATGAGGTTATAGCTGAGTAGGGTAGGTCCTCAATCTAATTCTTTCTAAGCGGTGCTTTATCAAAAAGAGAATACAGATTGCAGAGAAGCACAGGAGGGGAAAGAACATAGCAAGAACTGTCTACGAAGCAAGCAATGCCGTGGACTACCCAGGGTTGCCAACAAGGAGGGGCCCTCCCCTAGGGCTGAGGCTTGGATTTGGATTTCTAGCCTCTAAAATTGCAAGACAATAAAGTTTTGTATCTTAAAGCCACCCATTTGTGGCGTTTCTGTTACAGCAGCTCTAGAAAATGAAATCCGTACCTGCGCAGGTTGTTGGGTACCACAGTGATAACATTGGGAGGTCTGAATGGTACCATGGAAGTTCAAGTCCTTCAGTGCAATGAGTTTGTTGAAACAACTTAAGGCAAACTATTATTGTTATTTTTAACATGTGTCCTTCAAATGCTTGCCTCCAACCCTTTTTTTTCTCCCATGTCCAGGAATAAGACCAAAAAAAAAAAGTTTTCTCTGGTTAAAGAGATGCCTAACTTGATGCGAGGCTAAGACTCTGTACCACGAAGCACTGTATGGGTCCATTCAAGTCAACATTATATTTTAAAAAATCTGGTTACGTGGTAGAAATTCATGTAAGTATCTGTAAACGCCACCTGGTAGAAATGTTTGAAGGCCTGGAGACTAGTCCTACCTTGAGTGTCACTCATTCCAACATGTCTCAAGGGAGACACAGCTGTGATTCTCCATGGAGGACAGACAGTTGGCAGACAGACAGACAGAAGAAGATGTAAAGGGTCTTCCAGCAAGGGTGTCCTATTTTTGACAGTTCATGGTGGTGATATTTGTGAAGCTGGTGGCTGTATCATCTTCAGGGTCTAGGCCCATTTTTGGATGAATGGCTTTGTTAACAAAAAAAGCTGTTTCATTTGAGTGATGAAAAGCCAACGGAGATTCAAGAGCATCCACTTCACCACAGAAAGTTACCGTTGGGTGTGGGTTTGGGTCGGCGGACTCATTGGCTCTTATTTTCTCCCAGACAAACTAGGAGAGGCTGTGACTGTCAATGGCAAAAGACATTGGGCTATGGTAACTGATGGTTTTTGGTACCATTTGGAAGGTGCCATGGTGGCCATTTATCCAAAACTCTTCCACACACAAATGTACTTCAAAATAATAAAACAATTAAAACTGTATCATCTACATAACTTGCTTTGTTCAAGTTCAAAGATAGGATATCCTTATTGGAAGATTTCTTATTTACTTACTTCCCACCCCTTCTGCTGGCGTCTCATGACTTGTTTCCTGTGGGTGGAACAGGAGAGTGCCTTTCCCTTGGGAGTAGATGCCTTGGGCTGAAGAGAACTGGATGTACTCATACTTGAATAAAGTCTCAGTCTTTGTCAGTGAATCTGTAAGTACAGGGTCACCTCTGTTTATAGGGAAGGCTGTTCCACAAGGCTGTTCAGAGAAAACATTGTTGTAATGCCTTGTGCCAGTAGGTGCTTGGTAGCATCTCCTAGAGAAGAAGGTGAATCAGAGGGTCTCAATAACCTTTCAAGGTCATCTAGCACCTCTTTCAAACTCATACAAGGACCTTGGAGGGGGCTTTTCATCAGCTTGCTTGAATGGTGAGTTAAAATAGGTCCGTGTTTTGAGACAAACTGACAACAACAAAAATCATATCCATGAAAGTGAAATTTATATCTACAGAGCAAGTGAACATCATAGGAAAATACTGGTACCAACTAAAATGCCCTTCAATAGGAGAATGAATCAAACCAAACCCAACCCACTGCTGTCGAGTCAATTTCGACTCACAGTGACCCTATAGGACAGAGTAGGAAAGATCCAAAGAGTTTCCAAGGAGCACCTGGTGGGTTAGCGGACACAGCAGTTAATTATACAATGGAAAGTTGTTGAGTCGTCAGGCCGGTGCCAACTCCTAGCGACCCTGTATAACAGAGTAGAGCTGCCCCCTAGGGTTTCCAAAAAAGGTCAGCAGTCAGGGTCTTAACCACTGTGTCGTTAGGGCTCCATACGATGGAATACTATCCAGCAATCTGAAAGAATGAATTACTGACTCAATATAGATGAACCTCAAGAAACACTCGACTGGGCAAAAGAATATGAAGGAACAGGCAAAACTAAACTATAATGATAGAAGCAAAAAAAAAAAAAAAAGAAAAGCGATTATTTTTTGGGGGGTTGACTATTGACTGGAGTAGGGCATGAGAGAACTTTCTGGAATGATGAAAATGTGTTTACATTTTGATTTGTTACCTGTGTGCATACATACGTATGTAAAAGTCACTGAACTTTCCACTTAAGATTTGCATGTGAATTATGCCACCAAAACCACCCCAAACAGAAATGATGGGTACATACAGAATGAGAAACACGTGGTGAACTGACTTAGGAATGTTTGCTGTTGTTAAGTCCAGTCAAGCACATTTGATAGAGAACGATGTGAAAAGCATCTCCCTGCCCAGGGGTTGAGGTCACTTCAGCAAGTTACTTAATCTCTGGGGATTTTTGTTCTTCTATTAAAAAAGAAAAGAGTTTTCCTGTATATACTCCACGCAGAAGCAGCTGCGTCAGGTGGCACTGCCCTGGCGCCGTGGGCACCAGGGTACAAAGTTGCTCCAGGCAGAGGCCTTGCTGCCGTTCTGGGTCCGGTGAGCTCAGTCACGACCTTCCTGTGGAGGCCTGCTGGCTCCCTTTCCCTCCCTTCCAGGTAGGATGGCCCTGCAGGCGCCCTGAGAGGCTGTGAGTCCAGGCCCGGAGCGCCCCCTCTGCCTCCTGTGCCCTTGCTTTCTGTCTGTTCCTGGCTGCGTTTCTTCCAGCCTCCGGCCTGAAATCCCCTCTCTGTCTGGGAATGTGTTTGAAACGACAGTCTGAGGACACCGGACTCACATCCAGTGCCAAGCACCTAAAATATGCCCCCAAGAATCCTAGCCCAACTTCTCCTTGGGGAAACAAACGACAGAGGACAAAGGTCTAGCTTGAGCTAGTTTCAAAGACATGTAAAGAGGTGACACCCTATCCCAGCTCTGCTCACACCCCCAGTTGTCTGAGCCATGACTCCTCCAGCCCCTGTATGGCCTCAGGCTCCCCAAAGGGACAAAAGCAGTACACGTGGGTAATTTTCCATCTTGCTTCATGAACTCAGTCCTTTCTTCCTGACACACAGGTCCCTGGTGCTATAAATGCTTTTCACGTGGCTGACTACTGACCTGAAGGCTGGCGGTTCACACCCACCCAGAGGCTCCGTGAAGGAAAAGCCTGGTGGTTATCACCCAGAAAACCCTGTGATTTTACTCTGACACAGGTGGGGTCTCCACGAGTTGGCATGAATCCACAGCAACAGGTTTGGTTTGGCTCTCCTCCTGACACAGGCAGACAGGAGGCAGACAAGTTCAAAGCCTCTTATTTGCTGGCTGGAAAATTTAGGCTCTGAAGACAGTAGCCTCCTACCTCAAGGCCCTGGGGCGGAGGTCACCTCCTCCTCTCTGATCCACACAAGAAACCAGCCCATCTCTTTAACCAAAGCTGAAGAAACAGGCCTTACTCAAAGCCTTCTACTGTCAGGATTCAGTGGAGATACAAATATTGGCCCCATAGAACCACAGATTCATTGGCCAGAAGGATTTAGAGGCAGAATCTTGAACTGGTTCTTTCCAGCTAAGTCCTGGCCAAGGAAGTAGAACCAGAACAGACCTGAATTTTCAGAATTTGGGTGAAGTGCAACAAGAACTGGAGAGGAAAAAGCAGTGGTTGAAAAATAAAACTTACCTTGCTGGAAATTTAATTTCCTTTTTAGAAAACAAGGGCAGTGTACATGTTGCATAGCAACCAAATCTCTTTCCCATTAGATTTTGGGCAGAGTTGGAAACAGTAGTACCCAGCTCAAAGGTGGTAGCTAAACATATATCATCCTCTACAGTCCTGCCAATAATCTACTCTCATGCATCAAGCTCCTGAAAGGGCGCACTATACCTCATCTGAATCTCCTGTTCCAGGGTTTTGATCTGTAATTTTTCCTCTTCTGATTATTGTTTAGGATCACGCAAGTTTTAAACATGTAGGTCTGTTCTAGTTTCACTTCATGGGTCATCGTTACAGGTTTGAAGCCCTGTTTAGAGATCAGGGACACCAACCTGAAATGTAAGTGGAGAGAGGTGAGGGTCTTTTGCTTTGGGACAAAACTCCCAGTGACAGGACCAGGCACAGAACAGAAGGGGTTATGTGGACACAACTTCCCTAGCTGACAAGACAGAACTGACCACACTCACTTTGTCCTACTAGACCTCTGTCTTCTCAACCTCTGCACTATGGATATTTTGGGCTGGGTAGGTCCGCATCATGGGGGCCGTCCTGTGCATTGTGGGATGATTACCAGCATCCCTGGCCTCTACCCACTAGATGCCAGTAACAGTCTTTCCCCGTTGTGACAATCAAAAAACATTTCCAGACATGTGTGCGAAAGAGTCTAGGGTTAGACTTTATTCTTCTAGTTACTTAAAGGTGCATTTTGATATACTGATCATTTGTATATCTGTCTGATGCATTCATCCCTAAGTTCCTTTTAGTTCTTTGTCCATAAAGCCCAGACAGGGTCTTTCTTATTCACCTCGTATTTCAGTGTCTTACGCTGCTTCAGTGTGTGTTTACAGTACTGGGCATGTAGGAGCTACACAGCAAATGATTTCAGATAAATAAAGGAATGAATGACTGAATTCCTCAGGAGACCCCATAAACTGCCACTCACTGGATGACTAGGTATTATACTAAACACGGAAGCCTCTGGGTGGTGCATTTGGCTGCTAAGCAAGAGGTGAGAGGTGTGAGTCCATCCAAAAGCACCTCTGAGGAAAGGCTTGGCAATTTACTTTGAGAAACCCTCTGAAGCCCAGTGCTACTGAAATGCACCATGGAGTTGTTATGAGTCAGAGTTAGCTTGATGACCACTTTTTAAAAATGTATATATTAAATGTCAGCCTGGTTTTAGACTCCCAGGGTTAGCAGGAGAGGCAGGAGACTGACGAACTTGACCTTCACCTGCGGGCTGTGGGAGACTCTTCCTCTGCTTCGTCACCGGTATCGCATTCCAGCAGACAGCTTTGTCTCCTTCAATTTCTTTCCTGATGCTGTAGTCTTAATTATGTGTCTTCTTTCATCCTTACAAAGCAATAGAAAAAGATACTAAACCAAAGAGTTTTTTTTTCTCTCTCTCTCTGGGGACACAGCCAGCATTCTGTAATTTTAAACCTTGAGAATCTCACAGCCTCACAATGAGACGTAAACAGCCCAGGAGCCCTGCCACTTGCAGCCACGAGAGCCGGGAAGGCAGGGGGGGAATGTCAGCCACAGAATCATTAAATGGGAAAGTCACAGGTAAAATGTAAAAGGAAGAAGTCTCCACTGCAGAATTTTATTTTATGGCTTTTCTTAATCCCAGCAGTCTTCACTGACATGGGCTTTGGGCAAGTGACTAACCTTCTGTGTCTGTCTCAGGAGGGTGGAACTCTCATTAGTATGAAAAAAAATAGAGAAAGAAAGAAAGAAGAGAAAAAGAAGGCATCTTCTCTCTCTGTAATCATCTTGAGAGGAACTCATATGCAAAGTTGTAAAATATAGATTCTGGTGTATTTTGAAGGGGTAAGTATACTTTATGCAGAATAAAAATGGAACATATTAATGAGGAAGCCCTGTGTGTAGTGGTTAGCTACACCTGCTAACCAAAAGTCCAGCAGTTCGAATCCAGCAGGTGCTCCTTGGAAACTCTGTGGAGCAGTTCTGCTCTGTCTCACGGTGTCGCTATGAGCTGGAATCGACCGGAAGGCAGTGAAGGTTTGGTTTTTTGGTTTAGACTGAATGAGTGACAACACAAGCTATTGGTTAGACAGGGGGTGGTGGTGGCATAGTGGTAGGATTCCTGCCTTCCGTGCAGGAGACCCCGGTTCAATTCCCAACAAATGCACCTCCAGCACTGCCTCCACCTGTCTGTCAGGGAAGGCTTGTGTGTTGCTTATCTCAGTGGAACTTTCAGACTAAGCTGAGTTAGGCCTGGTGACCTACAGTGGTTCAGCCTTCCACTGGTTGGTACACGGGCAAGCAGCACTTCATTCTCTTGTGTTGTGCAGAGGGAGCCCAGGGACACAGTCTGAACCCACCAGACCTTCCTTGGAAACGCGATGGAGAGGTTCTGCTCTGCCCACGGGACTGCTGTGAGTCAGCATCTCTCTGATAGCATGGGCTTTGTGCATGGGGTTGGTGTGGGGTGAATGTGGACTTGACCGCAGCTGAGCAATGACCATATAGAAATGAACAGAAAGGAAGGAGACTGACGGACCGTTCCGTGGACTTCACTGTTTCAGTTAGTTCAGTTGGACAAACAGAGCTGCCTGTCAACAATGAAAGAGAGTGCAGTTAGGACAGAAGAAGGCAGAAGAGGGACGAATGTCATGGCAAAGAGAGGAAACAGTGATCATGCTGGACGACTGGTCAGGCGGCGCAGGGTCAGCACTGAGTTAAAAGTCAATTTTACCAAACTCCTGAAGTGCCCTGGTGGTGTCGTGAGTGAGAACTACGGCTGTCAACGAAAAGGTCTGCAGTTCGAATCTACCAGGTGCTCCTTGAAAACTCTATGGGGTAGTTCTACTCTGTCCTATAGGGTCACTATGAGTCAGAATTGACTCAACAGCAATGCTGTTTTTTTTTAATTGTAGTGAATCACAGACTCCACCATAAAGGTCTCATTGCTTTGGAATTGACGGGATTGTTTTTCAGCTTAAATTTATTTAAATAACTATTTATCAGGAATAATGACTGTAGCTTGTTACTGACTGGTTGCTACTGGGGAAGTAAAAGATAAACCAGGACAGTGGAGATCCAGGGTGCTTTGGGTTTGTCATGGACTGAATTGTGTCATCTCAAAAAATGTCCGTAGCAGCTAGGTAAGGCCATGATTCCCAGTATTGGGTGATGTTCCTCTATGTTGTAAATCTTACCTCCATGACGTTAATGAGGGAGGAAGGGCCCCAGTTGTGTTGGTGGGGCTGTATAGCTGAGCAGGCCTGGGCAACCCCATGTGGAGGGAGACTGACTTTCCTGTGAGCCGAGGCTGAACAGAGGCACAGGTTTTAGGGTAGGAGGATGCTTCACAATCCAGTCTAAATCTTAAAATTTCCAGGCAAGTCAGCCCGGAGAGACAGACATTTCTCAGCAATTTCCCTGTAGGCGAGTGGAGGCCTGCCTCATCCTTTCACATGTCCTCTGAGAGCTCAGCACATATTGCCTGGCTCCCATGTGTTTGGCCTGGACTGAATCAGTGACAAGAGGTTTATCTCTGAGTCAGCCAAAAGAGATTTCTCTCCAAAGTTGTTCAAAGATGAACGGGGTGTGCATGGCTTTTATGTGTCCCTCATGTGTGCCTTTGTAAATACTCATCGACAAGTGACCGGTTGGGGCTATGTGTGGGCCAGAGGTGGTTGTAGAGGAGGCAAAGGAGGTGGGAGACAGACGAGATGTGAAAAGGTTGCCAGAGTTAGCACAGAAAACACAGGGCACCTGTCTTAGTCAACTGGTGCTGCTGTAACAGAAATACCACATGTGGGTGACTTCAACAGACAGAAGTTTCTTCTCTTACAGTTTAGGAGGCTGGAAGTCCAAACTCAGTGAGCCAACTCCGTGGAAAGCCTTTCTATCTCTGTCAGCACTGGTAGAGAGTCCTTGTCGTCAATCTTCCCCTGGTCTAGGAGCTTCTCAGTGCAGCAACCCTGGGTCCAAAGGACATGCACTGCTCCTGGCTCTTCTTGCTTGGTGGTAAGGAGGTCCCCTCTGTCTCTGCTCCCTTTCTCTTTTACGCCTTAGAAGAGATGGACTCAAGATGCAGCCTAATTCTGTAGACTGTATCCTGCCTCATTCCCATCTCAGGCTCTAATTCTACCTTATTAATGTCATAGAGTTTAGGATTTACAACTTGTAGGATAGTTACATCAGATCACGAAACGGAGGATAACAACCTGACCATGGGAAGCACAGCCTAGCTGTGTTAGCACACATTTTGGGGTGGACACAATTCAACCCAAAACATTATCCATTTGATTTTCAATGTCAGATGAACAACAAATGGTTTTTAGTGTTAAGTATAGCCCACATATTGCATGGAATATACTTATACACTAAAACATGTATTCATTTTCTCCCTGACATTCACATTTAAGTGGGTATCTAGGGTTTTATCTGACAGTGCATTCTGGAGACTCTCAAGCCTCCATCCTTGGCAAGGGTGGAGGATGCTATGCTCTTCCTGTTTTGGGGGAGGATGGCTGTCCTTTCTCTGGGAGAGGCTCTGCCTGGGGTTTCTAGGAGAGACAGGAAATGCCAATGCCCCTGGGCAGTCTAGACAGCAGAGGAAGGAGACAGAAGCAGTTTGGAGGTCATTAGAACAGCACATTTCTGTCTCCAGTCTCCCTTTGTCCAACTCCAGCCGGAACAGCAGCAGGGGCCTTTAAGGATTTGGGCACGGAGGGAAGCTCGGTAGATAAGGCAGTCACACTGGCTGTGTCCTGGGGAGATAATGGGTATGAGCCTTCCAAAATGAATGGCCTGCTTTGTTCTTGAATAATAATCAGTTGGCAGCTTTTACTCCTCCTCCTGGCAGCTGATGAGGGGACTCTGATTCAGAGTGGAAGAGAAAGGGGTACCCAGGGGCTGGGCTGGCCTTACTGGACACGATGGGAGGGCTGTTGCCATGACAAGCAGCCCCAGGTGGTGACAAATCCCCTTACGGTAAAGCACTTCCCATTGCCTTGCCTTAACGCCTGACCCTCCCCTCAAAAATGCAAACAGCCCTGAGAAACAGAGCCTATCTGCTGTTGCTGAGTTGAATTTGACTCCTAGAGACCCTAGAGGACAGAGCAGAGCTGCCCCATAGAGTTTCTGAGGAGAGCCTGGTGGATTCGAACAGCTGGCCTTTTGATGAGCAGCTGTAGTGCTTAACCACTAGGCAACCAGGGTACTGGAGAAAGGCAGCCTAGGAAGCTATCACCCCTTTAGAGCGAGCTAGTCCCGTGCAGTTATCCTGGCCCCATGCTAAAGCCCCTGGGCAGCACAAACACTTTGCACTGGGCTGATAACGGAGATGGTGTGGACCCACCCAGCAGTGCTGCGAAACAGAAGCCTGGCCCTCTGTTTCCCTAAAGGTTACAACTGAGAAAACCCTATGGAGCCCAGTTCTACTCTGTCACGCAGAGTCCTAGGAGTCAGAACTGACTCTATATCAGTGGGTTTGGTTTTGGTTGGAACCCCATGTTTGGCTGACAGTGGGGTCTTGGGGATCCTGGATACTGGATCATAGCACAACTGTTCTTACGGGGACTGACCAAGGTTAATCACGTAGACAGGGAACACGAAGAAACCCCAGGAATGAAAGGGTGTGGGACGTCCAGGAGAACAGGGAAGGTGGGGGCTGGGGAGGGATGACGGGAGGGAAGGGAGCAGCAGAGCAAGTGGGTGGGGGGAAGCCCCTGCCTGGCTTGCCACTGTCTCGGCCATGGCTCCCCTGAATGTGTCCCCACCTGGTCCAGACAAACGGGGGTTGGGCCTGGCTGAGGTAAAAATAAAAACAGAAACCAAACTTGACGCGGTTGAGTCATTCCAGTTTACAGCTGCCCCGTAGGACAGAGCAGACCTTCCCCGTAGGGTTTCCATGGGGGGAAGTCTTCACCGAAGCAGACTGCCTCATGCTCCTTCCAGAGATCCTCTTGTAGGTTTGAACCACTGGCCTTTCGGTTAGCAGCCGAGTGCTTAACCACTGTGCCACTAGCAATCCTTGGCTGAGCTCAGGACACCTCAATTCCTGGTCTGATCTTTGGGGTGAGTTGGAGTCTACCGTGTCTGCTCAGTTCTGCTGTTCCTTGCCCCCGCACGCCAGAGGGACACACAGAGACACACAGAGAACTGCTCTTCAAGTCTCCAGCGTGCAGGAACGCTTTAGGCTGCAGGTGAGAGAAAAGGACATACAGGGACAGCCAGCCCAGAGGTCATACGTGCAGTACAGGCTGGCTGACCCAGCAAGCTCGTGTGTCACCTGGGATGCAGACAACCCGTGCCTTCCTACAGTAGAGGAGGCCAGGAGTAAGGGCTTAGAAATAGCGTTAGGAAAGCCCCAGATCCCCAGATAAAACTGCTAGAAAAGACTGAAGATAACCCTTCCTTCTGGGCCCATCTCTTAGCCACCTGAAGAAAAGGCTACCCTTTTAATGCTGTGGTTTCCAGCACCCTTCAGTTGGATAAGTGAGTGAATATCTCATTTTGCCTAAAGAGATTTGGAGTCCCTTGGTGGTGTATGGATACCTTGGTGGTGTAGTGGTTAAGTGCTACGGCTGCTAACCAGAGGGTTGGCCGTTCAAATCCACCAGGTGCTCCTTGGAAATTCTGTGGGGCAGTTCTGCTCTGTCCTATAGAGTCACTGTGAGTTGGAATTGATTTGACAGCAGCAGGTCTTGGTCTTGGTCAGGTGCTGGTGTGCAGGTCCCAGGGGGCATAGTGGTTAACTGCTCTGGGTGCTAACTAAAGGGCTGGTGCCAGCCTCTCTGCAGCAGAAAGATGAGGGCATTTTCCTTCCATAAAGATTTACAGCCTTGAAAACCCTATGGGGGCAGTTCTGCTCTGTCCTACACGGCCACTAACAGTTGGAATCAACTAGATGGCAATGGGTTCGTCTTGGTTTTGGTCTTGGTGGTGCAGTTAACATGAAAGGTTGGAGGTTAGAATTCATTCAGAGGTGCCTTGGAAGAAAGTCCTGGCAACTGACTTCTGAAGAAACAGCCATTGAAGGCTCAATGGGGCACATTTCTGCACTGACCCACATGGAGTCACCGTGAGTTAGAGTCAACTAGATGGTCACTGGCAACTGGGAGACTCCATTGGTGGCTTTCCCTCTGTTCAGAAGGGTACGAGGAGTTGAGCGGCTCTGTTTGGTGCATGAACCTCATTAGATTCTCTGTGTACACAGACAAGCTTTTCCCTAAGCCTCCACCAGAATCTGCCTCATACGGGAGCAGAGGCTGGGGCTATGCTCCCTATGCAAGCAGTTCTGATGCCATGGTCAGTTCACTGTCATTTAGTCCCTGAGGACACGATCCTGAGAAGAGATACAGCGAGTAGACCGAAGGTCAGATATCTAGGAACAGCTGGCTCAACGCATGCAATTTTCCGTGGAGAGCAAATCACATTGCTTCCCTCCTCCCCAAGAGAGTGCAGGTCTAGAATATCCACCCACTCAGTCTTGGCTGACTGAATGCTTCCAGTTCAGACAGCAGCAGGATCTGGAGAGCAATGAAGCCAGCTGTAAATTCTCTGCTGGTGAGGAGAGCTCACAGCTCTAATGAGACTGAGGGGTCCTGTAGCTTGCACCCCACCTCTGGCCAGCTGTCCTAGAATGGTGATGTTTATGTCCCAAAGGAGAGGAAGGTATAGTGTAGTCTTCCATGAGACAGAAGCCGTCCTAATACAGTGAAAACTTTGGAAGCTAGGTACCTGAGGCCCAGTCCTGGCTTCTCCTTTGCTCTAGTTAATGACCTTGTACAAAGGACATTTGAACTATGAAAGCCAGGGCTCAATGGGACTGACCTGTTTTTCCAGGTTTTAAGTTTTCCACCTCTGACAGAGTGCAGTCTTCCCACTTGTCTAGTGCTCCCTGTAGTAGAAAATACTGGCCTATTCCTTTTCGACAGGTTTACACAGGTTCTGGCTGTCCCAGGTTTGACTACAGTTGAATCCTCAGAGCCTGTTTGTCCCTGCCATAACAGCAGGATGGACACCCTGGACCGTCTCTCTCATTGAGGGAGTAGACGTGGACACAGGTTCCAAACAGGGAGCCATCATACTTATCTTAGCTATCTGGTGTCCTTTCAGCAGAAAAGACTTGTTCAGTGGAAATTTGTCTTATTTATACCCAGCCTATGCTCATGGGCACATTTACCACCTGTAAAGGGCTGAAACAGACAGAAATTCACTCACTCACAGTTTAGGAGGCTAGAAGTCTGATTTCAGGGCGCCAGCTCTGGGGGAAGGCTTCTGTCTATGTTGGCTCTTGAGAAAGGGCCTTGTCTCTTCAGCTTGTTCCCTGGTTCCTTGGGGATCTCTGTGGCGTGGCACCTGTCTCCCCCCTCTCTGCTGTGCGATCTGCTCCTTTTACATCTTGTACGACATCGATGCAAGACATGCCCTACCCTAATCCTGCCTCCTTAACAGAGACAACTCCTTCCCTGCTGGGATTCTAACCACAGGCATGGAGGCTGGGATTTACAACACAGATTTTGGGGGGACGCAATTCAATCCATGACAATACCACTGTAAGAAGGGTCATTTGCTGATGGTGACCATGCCTGAGGATGAAGAACAGCAACTTCATTGTCAAAGGCAATCTGTTCCATGACTGTCTCTGTTGTCCCTGGAGAAGATGGTGGCTTCTGATGCACAGCCTTGAATACAACAAAACAACAACAGAACAAAGCTATTGCCGCTGAGTCTATTCCGACTCATAGCACCCTGTAGATCAGAGTAGAAATGTACCATAGAATTTCCACGGAGCAACTGGTGGATTCGATCTGCCAATCTTTTGGTTAGCAGCTGTAGTATATAACCACTAGCCACCAGGGCTCCAGCTTTGAGCATAGTCTCTACTAACCAAAATCAAAATGACATGGATGAATCCAAGTGACTAAATGGTAAAGGCTTCTCTCAGGTCCACTTCAGTTCACCCTCGGGGTGCTGGTGTCTGGCCACACTGTGCGTGTTACTGTCTGAGGGCTGCCCTAACTAAGCACAGCAAACAGGGTGGCTTGAAACAGTGAAGATTTATTCTCCCACAGATCTGGAGGCTGGAGTTGAAATTCAGGGGGTCAGCAGGGCTCTGCTCCCTGCCAAGTCTCTAGGGGAAGATCTTCGCTGGCTTCTTCCCGCTTCTGGTGGTCCCACAAATCCTTAGCATTCCTTGGCTTGTAGGCGTAACTCTCCACTCTTCACATAACGTTTTTCTCCCGGTGTCCTCTCTCTTCTCTCTTTTCTTTTGTAAAGACACCAGTCAGTGCACTAGAAGTACTTCATCTTCACTTGATGACATCTACAAAGACCCCATTCTAATTGAAGTCCCATTCATAGGCACCAGGAGACAGGAACTTAGATTTTTTAGGGAATCTAACGCACTGGACTATCCAAAGAGATGACCTGTTCTGGGACATCGCACATCGCTAAATGTGCCTGTGAGCATAGGCTGGGTACAAATAAGGCAAAGTTCCACTGAACAAGTCTTTTATGCTGCAAGGACACCATTTAGTCACTCTCCCTCTCATCTTTCCCGAGAACTCATCCTTTCCGCTACAGAGTATCACTTGGTCTTTCCTTTTTAACACTAACGTAAAGAGTCTTCAGCCATCTCCAAAATGACCAGTGAAGGCCATTATCTAGATGATTTTAGCAAAAATTCTCGGTGGATTCTGGTGTCCTACGAGGGGTATAAATGGAGAGAAAAGAAATGGTTAATACTCACTGGGTAGTTCCTGCGTGCCAGACATTGCATTAAGCGCGCTGTACTTGATTCTCAGAGTAACAAATGGGGGTAAGTACTACCATGCCACCCACTTTACAGATGAGGAACCTGAGGTTCTGGGAGACCAAGGACGTCTGCACAACTAGGAAGCAGCGGTGTTGTGGCTTAAACTCAGGATGGCTGGATTCCACAGCTTACGCTCTTCACCACTGTGTAGTTATATGCCTTTTTCCTTCATTTTTCTCCCCAACTTGTAATTCCCAAGCAACCTACCCAAAGGCACACTCTTTGCCCTCAGACTATTGGGATCTCTTTTCCTTACTGCGCAGCTAGCTCTGCATTAAATCTCGTAGCAAGGCTCTGTCCTTTGGGAAGGGAGAATGGGGTTTGGATTTGAACTTGAGCACAGACAGGCTTTGATGCTGTCTGCAGCCTGGGCATCCTCTGACAGCGACGATACCTCAGCACTGAGGGGTTGCAGGTGTGCAGGCCATTCCTTGAGTGGAGGTAGTCGAGGCCAGGGACAGGGTGCTTTGTCACCATGGGGCCCCTCCTTAAGGCTGGCAGGGTCGTGCTTCCGCTCACCGGGACCAACCGCAAACCCCAACCCCAACTCCAACCTGAGGCAGTTCTGACCCCTCTCTTGTCAGTTTCTTCTGCTTTGAAACGGATGTAATAATGGGAGACCAAGGGACAAAAATGGTAAGATGCTGTCATGGATTGAATTACTTTCCCCCAGAATGTGTGCAGCAATTTGGTTGGGCCACGATTGTGTGGTTATCCTCTATTTTATAACTGTAATATTTATATATGTTGTGAATCCTAATCTCTGCCTGTGGTTAACGGGGCAAGATTGGATTATGCTGAAGAGGATTAGGGTGAGACTGTAACCCCCGTACTAAAGTCACTGCCCTGATCCAGTCTAAAGGGAGTTCCCTTGGCGTGTGGCTGGCACCACCCTCTATCCTATAAGAGGTAAAAGGAAACGGAAGCAAATAGAGAGTTGAGGGTCTCACACGAAGAGAGCAGCAAGGGGAGCAGAGTGCATCCTTTGGTCCAGGGGCTCCCATGCCTGAGAATCTCCTAGCCTAGGGGAAGGCTGATGAGAAGGAGCTTCCTCCAGAACCAACACACAGAGAGAGAAGGTCTTCCCTTGCAGCTGATACCTTGAATTGGGACTTCTAGCCTACTTGACGGTGAGAAAACAAACTCTTTGTCAAAGACATCCCTTGTGGTGTTTCTGTTGCAGCAGCACTAAATGAACTAAGATAGCTTCATTTTGTCAATTCTTTAAATTCATAAACTTTATTTTCTAAAGCAGTTCTAGGTTTACAGAAAACATGGCAGAAAGAACACAGTTACCACAGAGCGCCTCCCTGCTTTCCCACAGTGTCTACTCTTCTTCAGGTCTTGCATTTGCTGGGCTCATTTGTTACAACTAATGGCAACATGTCATTATTAACTTAAAGTCCACAGTCTATATCAGGGCTCACTCTTTGTGTTATACAGTCCTACGGATTTTGACAAATGCAAAATGTCATCTGTTCTCATGGCAGTGTCACACAGAGTCATCTCACTGCCCTAAAAATGCCCTGCGTTCTACTTACTCACCCTTCCTATTCTGCCCCAAGGTTCCCGGCCGTTGCTAACTTTCTTACGGCCTCTAGAGTGCCGCTTTTTTCAGAATGCCATCTAGGCAGACCCAAACAGCATGGAGCCTTTTCGGAGTAGCTTCTTTCACTTTCCTACTGTTCATCTCTTCACTTAGCCGTACATATTCAGTGTTCCTCAGTGTGTTCGGGAAACCCTGGTGCTGTAGTGGGGTAAGTGCTATGGCTGCTAACCAAAAGGTCAGCAGTTCAAATCCGCCAGGTGCTCCTCAGAAACTCTCTGGGGCAGTTCTACTCTGACCCGTAGGGTCGCTGTGAGTTGGAGTCCATTCGACAACACTGGGCCTGGTTTTTCTTTTTTTTGGTTTCTATGTCTTTTGGAAGCCCGGATGGCACAGTGGTTAAGTGCTAAGTCTGCAAACCAAACTGTCGACAGTTCAAATCTACCAGGGGCTCCTTAGAAACTCTGTGGGGGCAGTTCTGCTCTGTCCTACGGGATCACTGTGAGTTGGAATTGGCTCAAAGACAGAATGTTCTCATTTATTTTTATCACTAACACCCTGTTGTGTGTGTGGTCCACAGTTTATCCATATACCTATTGCGGGGCTTCTCATTGTGAGTTGCCATTGAGTTGATTCTGTTCAGGACAATCCATAAGATGCTCAAGAGTATGGCCTTGCAGAAACATCCCAGGCACCTCTGAGTGGGTTTGAACCAGCAACCTTTTGTCTAGTAGCCAAGTCCTTAACTATTTGCATCCCTCAGGGATAGAAGGATGTCTTGGTTGCTTCCAATTTTTGGCAATAATGAATAAAACTATTATCAGTATTCACAGGCAGCTTTTTGTGTGGATGTAAATTTTCAGTTCATTTGGGTAAATATTGAGGAGCAATTGCTGGATTGTATAGTAACCCCACTTAACTTTGTAAGAAACTGCCAAACTGTCTTGCCAAGTGGCTGTACCACCTTTCACACCTACTTGTGATGAAGGAGGCTGACTGCTTTATACCTGCAGAGTCAACCCCCTGTCTCCTCTGTCTGTAAGCCTTCTTCATCTGACTGCTCCTATTCATCTGCCTTCAACCAGTACAGGACATACTTCCTCCACAAAGTCTTCACTGAAGACCTAGGGTGAGTGGTCCTCCCTCTGGGCTCTCAGACACACTGTGCAATCTTCTACTGAATCATTTTGTTCCCAGTTTACTTACTCTCTCCCCCCAGATACAGTCCCTAACAGCTGGGACTGTGTCTGTATTACCTAGAAATCAGCAGACACATCATTCATGTCTGTTGATCCGAACCATTCACCTGAATAGAGGAAAATATTGATACCCATTCAAAGATTTTGTTGTTTTCTTTCTTTTTTTAAATACGTAACTTTTAAGTTAAGCTATTTTTCGGAATTTTTAGACATCTTCAGGGGCTTCTTTGCCTCATCCAGCTCTCTGGCCCATGACTTAAAGTTCTAGAAAATTACAGGGGGAAAAATCATTTCGGTCTCGCATACCCTAATATCCACTGTTCTGGTAAAGGTTCCAGCTGTGAGGAGGAGATTATTTACTTGAAATTAATAAACAAAGCTCATTACTGCAGTGGATTTGGGCAGGGACAGAGTGTACCCAAGCAGGCTGCTGGAACATGTCCCCAGCCCTCAAACTTGGCCACTCAGCCACAAGCCCCTGAGGTGGTACTGAGCCCCGGGGCCTGTGCACTGCCTGCTGAATGGCAAACAGGCTGGAAGATTGTGGTTTGGGGCTTGATTGTCTGCGAGGTGCCAAGAATGCATTTCTGTGGCTTGTTTTTCCCCTCGCTGGTTCCAATTTTTGTAAAATATCTACTCAAGCAATTAATATCTGACTCGTGGGAAGGTCCAGGGTTTGGAATCCACCCGTGACTTCCACAGCTTCCTTCCGCACCACTCCTGCTCAGTTCCTCCACTCCTGGCTTCTTGTTCCCTCACCAAGGCTCGTGTCTGGTCACTTCCCTCAGGCTGGCCCCTGAGCCCGGCTTTCCAATGGCAGCTCAGCCTCACCTGCCAGGAAGTCCTGCCGGGTACCCCACCTGACTGCGCTCAGGTCTTTCTTTGGCACCCGAGCTGTGTTTGTACCATACCAGACGCCAAATCCCATTATAATGAAGGATATGGGACATCCACATTCTTTCCTTTTGGTGGAATTTTGTTAAAATTAGACCTGAGAGGAGGGGAAATTGAGGCCAATTGGTACAACTAACGTTTTGCTAAGAGAGCCTTCTGCACCCCACGTTGGTGAGTGGCATCTAGGGTCTTAAAAGCTGCCAAGCTGCCATCTGAAGGTGCAGCAAATGGTCCCAACTCAGCAGGAACGGATGATCACCAAGGACCAAAACGACATGGGGGAAAGAGAACCCAGAAGACAGAGAGACCCATGTGAGTGGGTGACTACATTGACCTGTGACTGGAAGAACCAGATGGTGCCTGACCACCACCAGTGATAGCCGTGATGGTGCTCACTGCCAACACAAGTGTTGGCTCACTGCCAACACAAGAATATAAAGGGTGCACCCTGAGATCTCCATTAAAAGACCGCAGTTGATGGTCCGGGGGCCTCAGGGTTCCCTTGGGAGCGGGCCTAATGCTGCCCCTGTCCATAAATCATAATGGAGGTCAACTCTCAGATGGGAATGGATTGGACTTGGTGACACAGAGTGACCATATCATGTGTGTTCTTTATGGTTCTATGCATCTATAGGATGTCGTCCTGCTGACATCTTACTGGAGTTGGGGGAGTGGGTGGAGAGGAGGGGATAGGAGATTGCTGGGAGGATAAGACAAGTATGGAGCAGAGAGGAAGAGTGTGCTGGCACTGGGCAGGGAGAGTAGTGGGAGCTGCATATAGGTGGGCATGCAAATTTATGTGGGAATGTACATTTTCATGCAACCATAAAAAAAAAGAGAAAAGGGAAAAAAATTACACCTGAGAGGAGGTAATCAGAAAACAAAAACCAAATCCAGTGCTGCTGAGTCAATTCTGACCCAGAGCAACCCTACAGGACAGAGTAGAGCTGCCCCATAGTTTCCATGAAACGCCTGGCAGATACGAACTGCCGACCTTCTGGTTTAGCTGACCTAGCATTTAACCACTATATCACCACAGAGTGAGAATTAGATGAGTCAACAGCAAGTGGCTTGCTCAGTGCCTGGCACAATTTGTGAGCATTTCCTAGACAATCAATTTCAACACCCATCTTCAGGAGCGCAGCAGTCGTTCAGCAGTAGAATTCTCGCCTTCCAGTGGGAGACCTGGCTGACGTACCTCGTGCAGTCACCACCCCTGTGTGTCACTGGAGGCTTGTGTGTTGCTTTGAGTCTGAACAGATTTTAGTGGCACTTCCAGACTAAGAGGGACTAGGAAGAAAAGTCTGGTGATCCACTTCCAAAAATAAGTCAATGAAACACCTTGGATCAAGATGGTCTGATCCCATTGTACACACAGGATGACTGCCAGTTGGGGCCAACTCGACGGCAGCTAGCAATAATCATGACAAAGCACCTTTAGAGCCTACATTGCAAATACTGTGCAGATAAATACGAAAAAGCAGTCTCATGTGTAAGTTATAGTGGTCGCGTGCTATGGCTGCTAGCTAAAAGGTCAGCAGTTTGAATCGACCAGGTGCTCCTTGGGAACCCTATAGGGCAATCCTACCCTGTCTTGTAGGGTTGGCGTGTGTCAGAATCGACTCGACTGTGGGTTGTTTAGCAGCTCCTGAAGGATTTGCATTTTAGTGGGAATGACAAAGTTCAGGCAGGTGACAAGCTAGGTGCACTGTTTTTTGTTTGTTTCTTTTTCCCTGGTGGTACTTTACATAAACGTTTACAGAACAAACTAGTTTCTCATTCGACACTTAGTACACATACCGCTTTATGACATTGGCTAACAACCTCACGATGAGACAACACTCTCTCATCTCAACCTTGGGTTCCCTATTACCAGCTTTCCTATCCCCTCCTGCCTTCTTAGTTACCAGCTTTCCTATCCCCTCCTGCCTTCTTAGTCCTTGCCCTTGCGCTGGCATGCCCTTCAGTCTTGTTTTGTTTTATGGGCCTGGCTAGGGACACTCTCAGTGTGACACAGGGAGAATGGCACGCCCAGCAGGCAGAACTGACAACGGTGGATGGATGGCCAGGGAAGTGGGGTTGGAGTAGGGGAGGCTGACAGGAAAAGGGTTAATGGAGACAGAGAGTCACAAAGTGTAGTTTTTATTTTGGCTGAGACCATTAGAGAAGTTACCCTTGGCACGGGTAAGAGTCTGTGGAAGCCTGGAGATGGTTACCATGGCAACAAAGGATGCAAGAACTCCTGAGGTGCAGGAGCTGAGGGACTATGGGAGGGTCTACAGGGCGTGGGATACGGTGGCATTTGAGGTGGAGGGTGGAGTCTTTGAGGAAGAAAAATAGGTGCTGTGTCTATGTTTCCCTCTATTTGAAAACCTTCTCCAAGCGCCTAGGACTAGACATAGCACCTCCCCAAACTCCTCCTTCCTCTGCTAGCAAACCAGTGATATTTCAAATACCAGCAAGACCCCTCTGGTGGACAGATTTCATCAGAGCATCCAGACCAAGAGAGACCAGGAGGAAAGGCCAGGCCGTCTACTTCAGCTCATCCAGTGAAACCCCTAGGAATCACAACAGAATACTTTCCAACAGAGTGCCGGAAGATGAGCCTCTGAGTTGGAAGTCACCCTAAATACACAGTGGCTGTGACAATGAACTTGAGCAGACCGAGATCGTAAGGACAGTGCAGGACTGGCAGTGTTTCATTCTGTTGCTCAGAGGGTTGCCATGGCTAGGAGCCGACTTGATGGCAGCTAACAAAGCCATTGACGAACCACTCGCGACCCGCGGGATTAACTGGGTTTGAAGAATGCTTGTCTGAGAACTGGGCTACAGGCAGACGGCATCCCGCAGTGAGACCTGAGACAACCGCCCCTGGAATGTGCTGACTCTGATTCCTTTTGCTAGGAGCTAGGCTGAGGAAGCCTCCTTCCAGTGGAGACCTAGGTGGGGAGCAGCGAGCAGTGACCGGGGCCAGGCACTCACCACTTCTCAGATACGGCAGAACCGAAGAGCTGGAGCCCAGCCCTGAGCCGTCAGACAGCACACAGCCCTCGGGCCGCAGATGTGCAGCTCCTGCCGCCGGCTGAGTGCTCCTCTTCCCAGAGACGGTTCCACACTGGACCACTACTTATCAAACTCTCGTCTGCAGCTACAGCTTCTTTTCAAGCACCTGCTCAGTCCTGAACACCGCTTGCTCCTTTGTCTGCAGGTTGTGGTAACACCTCACAAAGTCAGGCTGAAGGCTGCCTCATGATACTTCTTAGCCTTTTCTCTCTTATGATCCAAGGCTGTGATGCTCAAAGCCGGGTCCCTGGGCCGGTAACATCAGCCTTACCCAGGAAATGATTAGAAGTGCTTCTTCTTGGATTATACCCCGGACTGACTGAATCAGAAACTATGGGGGTGAGGCCCGTGATCTGCAGGTCAGTGCACCCTCCAGAAGATTCCAAAGCTCACTGGAGTTTGGGAATAACTGTCCTTGACATCCCCAGCAGAAATAGGCTCTCTATTCACATTCAAAGCCAAGGAGTTCTGGTAGTGCAATGGTTAGGCACTTGCTAGCTAACAAGCTGCTTCACAAGAGACTTAGTGATTTGCTGCTATAAAGATCACAGTGTAGGAAATCCTGTGTGGCAGCCCTATGCTGTCTTAGAGGGCCACTCCGAGTCAGAAATGACACAATGACACACAACAGTAACCCAGCCAGCACCCAAAGGAGTCCCTGGGTGCTGCACGTGGTTAACTGCATGACTATTAACTAACAGGTTGCAGGTTCGATCTGGGGGCACCAGAAGTAAGGCCTGGCAGTCTACCCCTTGCCTCCCACCCCCCCAAAATCAGCCATTGAGAACTCTAAGGAGCATAGTTCTATACCAATGTACACAGAGTCACAGTGAGTCACAATTGACTTGATGGCAACTCTGGAGTTACTGGTACCCAACATGGCAGAGTTCATCTCTGTGTCTGATGGATAGGCTATCATTTTTGAACAGCAGAGAAAAAGTAAGTGCTTTTATGTAAACCACCACCCCACTCCACATACCTAAAAGGGGAGAATGCCTTGCTTCTGAGAACCTTCTAGTTTAACCACTTAAATTACCCAGGCTTCACTTGCCTGAACAAGAGAATCCGTGTCAGAGCGACTTGCTGGTGGGGCACCTGGAAGGCAGGGGCAAGTGTCACTTTTCATGCAAGCTGAGAACAAACACAGCCTCCCCACACCAAACCAGCCTCTGACGCTCCAGATGCAGCTAGAATTGATGTTTCATGGGGACGATGCCTCCCAAAGCAGTGCCTTACCTTGGGGCCTTAACTAGAAGCAGTGGTGGGCCTTGGGCCTGCTGAGTCTCCATTTGATGTGATTGCACAAAAAAGCCTAGGTGGTAAACAACCTTTTATTTCATCTGCTCTCAAAGCTTCCGCATTAGATTTTCTATCTAGTGTTACATACACCAGTGATTTAATACAGGCCAGGAGCCCTAGTGGTACAGAGACTAAAGCTACTAGCTAACCAAAAGGTCATCAGTTCAAATCCACTGGCAGCTCCATGGAGAAGGATAAGGCAGACTGCATCCATGATTCTGACTCATAGTGACTCTATGGGGCAGAACAACACTGTCCCATAGAGTTTCCAAGGAGTGCCTGGTGGATTCAAACTGGCAACCTTTTGGCTAGCAGCCATAGCATTTAACCGCTAGGCCAGCAGAGTTTCCTCTTGGTTCATAGTAAGCCCTAAATACCTGTCTGCTGTGACACATTAGCACATTGTGGGTTAGTTTTAGCCTGGTGTTATTGATTGAACTGTGACTCCCTGGAAAGAAATATTGAACTTGAACCCTAGACACCTGTGCATGTGACCTTGCTTGGGTCTTTGAAGATGTTATCAGTTAACCTGAGGGCACACTCAGGTAAGGTGAGTGCTGCTCCAATCTGAGTGATGTCCTTGACTAAAGAGACCTCTACAGAAAACAGCCAGGTAAGGACAGAATTACTCTGGCAGTTGCCAGCTAAGGAATGCCTGAAACGACCAGAAGCTGGAAGGAGCAAGGACCTTCCCTTAGGGCCTTTGGAGAAAAGACAAGCCTGACAACACCCTGATTTCAGACTTTTGGCCTCCAGAATTGTGAGATGCTAAATTTCTGTTCTTGTCACCTACCCCTCCCATTTGTCTGTCAGTTTGCCGTATCGTAAGGACTTGTTGCTGTGAATGCTGGAAACTAGGCCACCAGCATTCAGTTACCAGCAGGGTCTCTCATGGCAGATGGGTTTCAGCTGAGCTTTCAGACTGAGGTGGACTAGGAAGAAGGACCTGACAGTCTACTTCTGAAAAGAAGCAGCTAGTGAAAACCTTAGGAATAGCAGCGGGACACTGTCAGATATAGGGCCGGATAAAGACCCCCACCCCCAGGTTGGAAGGCAGTCATAAGATGATGGGGGAAGAGCTGCCTCCTCAAAAAAGAGTCGACCTTAATGACATGGATAGAACAAAGCCTTCCATATCTTCCTTTGTTGATGTGGTATGACTCAAAATGAGAAGAAACAGCTGCAAACATCCATTAATAATCAGAACATGGAATGTATGAACTATGAATCCAGGAAAACTAGAAATTATAAAAAATGAAACAGAATACATAAACATCAGTCCTCTAGGCATTAGGAGCTAAAGTGGACAGGTATTGGCCCTTTGAATCAGACAATCACATACCAGGACTGAATGTCAGGAAGGAAAACTTGAGAAGGAATGGGGTTGCATTCATTGTCAGAAAGAACATTGCAAGATCTGTCCTGAAGTACAGTGTTGTCAGTGACAGGATAATATCCATGCTCCCACAAGGAAGGCTAGTTAACATGACTGTTATTCAAATGTATACACCAACCACTAAGGTCAAATATGAAGAAATTTAAGATTTCCACCAGCTTCTGTATCCCAAAATTGATCGAATATGCAGTCGGGATGCACTGATGATAACTGGTGATTGGAATGTGAAAGATGGAAAAAAAGAAGGATCATATGGAAATATGAAGGATCATTGGAAAATATGGCCTTGGTGACAAAAATGATGGTGGAGATGGAATGATAGAATTTTGTAAGACCAATAATTTCTTCATTACAAATATCTTCTTTTATCAACTTAAATGGCTACTGTACACATGGACCTCACCAGACGGAATACACATGAATCAAATTGACTGTATCTGTGGAAAGAGGACATGGAAAAGCTCAATCTCAGCAGTCAGAACAAGACCAGGATCTGACTACAGCACAGACCATCAATTGCTTATATGCAAGTTTAAATTGAAACTGAAGAAAATTAGAGCAAGTCTATGAGAGCTAAAGTATAATCTTGAATATAAGCCACCTGAGTTTAGAGACCATCTCAAGAAAAGATTTGATGCGTTGAATACTCGTGACTGAAGACCAGATGAGTTGTGGAATGACATCAAAGACATCATCCATGAAGAGAGCAAGAGATCATTAGAAAGACAGGAAAGAAAGAAGAGACCAAATTGGGTATCAGAGGAGACTCTGAAACTTATTCTTGAATGTCGAATAGCGAGAGCAAAAGGAAGAAATGATGAAAGTGAAAAAACTTAACAGAAGATTTCAAAGGGTAAGAAGACAAAGTAAAGTATTATGACATGTGCAAAAGGCTGTAAATAGAAAACCAAAAGGAAAAAACACACTCTACATTTCTCAAACTGAAAGAACTGAAATAAATTCAAGCCTCGAGTTGCAACAGTGAAGGTTTATACAGGTGAAATATTAAACGACTCAGGGAGCATCAAAAGAAGATGAAAGGGGGGGCAGAGTCAAGCTGGCGGACTAAGCCCCCGTCTCCTTCTATCCCTCTGGAAACCAAGACCTGAACTGACAATCAAACACAGCCTTCTGAGCACCTAATCAGCCTCAGGACACGGCACAGAGCTGTTAATTGGGACTTTATACCATTCAGCGAAAAATCTCCTCTCTTTCGCTGACTCCCACTCCTGGCTAGCCCCGGCTCTCATGGACGGAAGGTAAACGCACCATTTTGACTTTTTTTTCCTCGGTCTCGGCTGGCGGGCGGAGCTGGGCCTTGCCCGGCGGCTGGACTCAGATGCGCTGCTGGGGGGATAGGCAGGCGAAATTCCCATACTCAGAGACGCAGGCTTGGGACTCTGTTAATCTAGACACTTTGAGCCTTTCGTTTTGTAGCTGCCTCAGTGGGGTTTGTGCGGAACTCCGTGGTCAGGGTGCGGGACACCATGTTGGTACTGAGATTTTAGAGGGACCTCGTTCTTAGCCTGGGAGCCAGCGCCTGCAAACGGGACAGCACTTCTCCGTCAGAAAAGTAGTGACTTTGCATAGTGCTGCCTACATTGGGGGCCCTGCAACAGAAGCAGAGGAATCGCTGCCTCTGGGCACCTTTAGCCCCCCTGTCTGCTGCCTGTGTGGAGGACGCCATCTTGGATACGGTGGCCGCAGCTGGACCTAATTCTTAGCTTGGGAGCCAGAGCCTGCCCACAAGAGAGCACTTTTCTATCACAGAACCAGTACTCGACGCAGTGTTGGATAAGGCTAGGCCCTGTCAGCAGAGGCCACCAGGGCAATAGCAGTGCTGTATTCTGAACTAGTTTGTTATCATCTGGGGTTGGATACAGTGGTGCTTACTTTGTCAGATGGGAAGAGGGACCTCTACACCTGAAAACCTAACTGACTTGTGAACTGGTCAGATACCTTTTGCTTTACATTTGAAGACAGCCTAGAGAAACATTTGCAATCCATCCTCACAGTACCTCTTCCAGCCTCTATATACTCACATGGGACCCAAAAAGCAACAGACAATTGTGGCATACAAGCAATCACTCATGGCTTCAGAAGGCTCCCAAACAAAGCAACCAAGGAGTTTTCCAGATGAAGAAACTTTTATGAAAGCATCAGGAAGTGAATACAAATTGATTATATACAGAGCCCTTCTAGACCTTATACAAAATGCAGCAGAACAAAATGAAAAATTAAGCAAGTTGTTCGATCTGATGGAACACCAGTACTCTGAAATCCAACAGATCAAGAAGAAAATCAAAGACATAGAAACTTCCATGCAAAGCCAAGAAAACAGAATGGAACAAATGGAAAAAAGAATTTCTGACTTGGAAGACAGAGCTACTGATGCCAGTGTCTATGAGCAGAAATCAGAAAAAAGAAACAAGAAAAATGAAGAAACATTAAGAAGCATGTGGGACTCTATTAAGAGGAACAACCTTCGATTAATTGGAGTTCCTGAACAGGGTGAGACATCTGAGAACACAGAGAGTATTGTTGCTGAGCTGCTGAAAGAAAACTTCCCAGAAATCATGAAGGAAGAGAATATAGACATCTCAGATGCATATCGTACGCCATCCAATATAGATCTCAAAAGAAAGACTGCAAGACATATTATAATCAAGCTTAACAAAATGAAACATAAGCAGCAACTCTTAAAGGCAGCAAGACTCAAGGCAAAGCTAACATTCAGAGGGAAACCCTGTAGGCTCTCGTCAGATTTCTCAGCAGAAACCATGCTGGCATGGAGACAGTGGCATGACACATTCAAAGTCTTGAAGGAGAAGAACTTCCAACCAAGAATTATATATCCTGCAAAACTGTCTTTCAAACATGAAAATGAAATTAAGACATTTCCAGATAAATAGAAACTCAGAGACTTTGTAAAAACCAAACCCAAACTACAAGAAATACTGAAAGAAGTTCTTGGCTTTGGCTTAGAAGAACGAAACCACTAACTTTATAATTTAGAACGACACACTTTTTACTCAATACTCATTTAGGGAAGGCTCCAAAGTAAATCACAGCTTTGATTTGGAAAGAAGCAATCCAGTGATCATCATGAAAACTATGGTGTCATCATAATAAAAGAGGGATGTACTACAGTCGTTATAGTCCTTCCAGATGGAGAGGAAGATGACAAGACTGGTAGTAATTAAAATTGGGTTTATAAATAGTTTATTAAAGGGGTTCATAGGGGCAGCTGTAAAGCACAACAAAGATGTATCATACCATTTCAAGAAATCTAACACACGAGTCTCAACTACTATAAAACCAGCTCTGAAAAAGGTGAAAAATCAACTCACAAAAAAGAGTGTCTCAGAACAGACTAATAAGAACAACAGAGAAAACATCAACATAAAAATAAACATATCACAATGGCAGCAGTGAACACATACCTATCAATAATTACATTGAATGTGAATGGACTGAATGCTCCAGTAAAGAGACACCGAGTGTCATCTTGGATCAAAAGACACGACCCATCCATATGTTGTCTACAAGAAACTCACTTGAGACCTAAAGACAGGAACAAACAGAAAATTAAAGGATGGAAGAATATATATCAAGCTAACAATGAACAAAGAAGAGCAGGGGTGGCAATTCTAATCTCAGACAAAATCAACTTTAATGCCAAATCCACCATCGTGGACAAAGATGGACACTATTTACTGCTGAAAGGTTCAGTACACAAGCAAGACTTAACTATATTAAACATTTATGCACCTAATGTCAGAGCACCTAAATATGTCGAAGAAACACTGACTATGCTCAAAAGAGAGTTAGATGACTCCACAATAATAGTGGGAGACTTTAACACTCCACTCTCATTACTAGACAGATCATCTAGAAAAAAGCTCAGTAAAGATACAGAAGACCTCATTGACACAATTAACCAACTAAACTTCTTTGATATATACAGAACTTTCCACCCATCAGCAGACAACTACACCTTCTTCTCCAGTGCACATGGAACATTCTCCAGAATTGACCACATGATAGGCCATAATGCAATGCTCAACAAAATCCATACCATTGAATTATTGCAAAGCATCTTCTCAGATCATAAAGCCATCAAAGTTGAAATCAATAGCAGAAAAAACAGAGATAGAAAGTGAAACTCTTGGAAACTGAACAACATCTTGCTCAAAAAAACATGGGTTATAGAGGAAATTAGGGATCAATTAAAGAAATTCATGGATTCCAATGAGAACAAAAACACTTCCTACCAGAACCTATGGGATACAGCCAAAGCAGTGCTCAGAGGTCTTTTTATCTCCATAAATGCACACATCGGGAAGGAAGAAAGAAACCAAATCAAGGAACTAACTCTACAGCTTGAACAAGTAGAAAGAGAACAACAGAGGAACTCCTCAGGCACTGGAAGAAAGGAGATCATAAAGATTAGAGCAGAGCTAAATGAATTAGAGAATAGAAAAACAATTGAAAAAATTGAAAAGACCAAAAGCTGGTTTTTTGAAAAGATCAACAAAATTGATAAACCACTGGCTAAACTTACTAAAGAAAAGCAGGAAAGGAAACAAATAACCCAAATTAGAAATGAGAAGGGAGTTGTCACCACAGATGCAACAGAAATCAAAAACATCATAACAGAATACTATGAAAGACTGTACTCTAACAAATTTGAAAACCTAGGGGAAATGGACCAATTCCTTGACTCATACCACCTACCCAAATTATCACAACATGAAGCAGAACAACTTAATAAACCCATCACAAAGGAAGAGATTGAAAAGGTCATCAAAACACTGCCAACCCAAAAAAGTCTGGGCCCAGATGGCTTCACGGCAGAATTCTACCAAGCATTTAGAGAAGAGTTATCCCCAATACTATTGAAACTATTTCACAGTATAGAAAGGGATGAAGTACTCCCAAACTCATTCTATGAAGCCAGCATAACCCCGATACCTAAGTCCGGGAAAGATCCAACAAAGACAGAGAACTACAGACCGATATCACTCATGAACTTAGATGCTAAAATCTTCAACAAAATTCTTGCCAACAGAATACAACAACATATCAAGAAAATAATCCATCATGACCAAGTGGGATTCATACCAGGGATGCAAGGCTGGTTCAACATCAGGAAAGTAATTAATGTGATTAACCACATAAATAACACAAAAGACAAAGATCACCTGATTTTGTCCATTGATGCCGAAAAGGCATTTGATAAAGTCCAACACCCATTCATGCTAAAAACTCTTAGCAAAATGGGCATAGACGGCAAATTCCTCAACACAATAAGGGCCATTTATACAAAGCCAATTGCCCACATCATCCTGAATGGAGAGAGACTGAAAGACTTTCCCCTGAGATCAGGAACTAGACAAGGATGCCCACTGTCACCTCTCCTCTTCAACATTGTGCTAGAAGTTCTAGCTAGAGCAATTAGACAAGACGAACAAATAAAGGGCATCTGCATCGGCAAAGAGGAAGTTAAAATCTCCCTGTTCGCAGATGATATGATTGTATATGCAGAGAACCCCAAGGAATCTATAAGTAAGCTACTCAAACTGATAGAAGAGTTCAGCAAAGTCTCAGGATACAAGATAAACATAAGTAAATCAGTAGGATTCCTTTATACCAACAACGAGACTATTAAGGAGGAAATTATCAAATCTATACCGTTTGTGATAGCCCCTAAGAAGATAAAGTACCTAGGAATTAATCTAACCAGAGAAACAACAGACCTTTACAAAGAGAACTACAAGCCCTTACTACAAGAAACTAAGAGAGACTTAGATAAATGGAAAAACCTACCCTGCTCATGGATAGGAAGACTTAACATTGTGAAAATGTCTATTTTACCCAAAGCAATTTATTTATATAATGCAATCCCAATACAGATTCCAGCATCATTTTTTTAACGAGATGAAGAAACAAATCACCAATTTTGTTTGGAAAGGGAAGAAGCCCCGGATAAGTAAGGTGCTACTAAAGAAGAAGAACATACTGGGAGGCCTCTCATTACCAGACCTTAGAACATACTACACTGCCACAGTGGTCAAAACAGCCTGGTACTGGTACAAGAACAGACAGACTGATCAACGGAACAGAATTGAGACCCCAGAGATGACACCATCTGCCTATGAACAGTTGATATTCGACAAAGGCCCTAAGACATTAAACTGGGGTAAAAACAGTATCTTCAACAAATGGTGCTGGCAAAATTGGTTATCCATCTGCAATAAACTGAATCAAGATCCATATCTTACACCTTATACAAAACCAACTCCAACTGGATAAAAGACCTAAATATCAAACCTAAAACAATAAAGCTCATCCAAGAAAAGGTAGAAACAACAATGGAAGTTTTAATACACAATGAGGACAGACTCCAAAATCTGTCAAAGAAACCTCAATCAACAGAAGAGAAAGTAGATAAATGGGAACTATTAAGAATCAAACACTTTTGCTCATCCAAAGACTTTATTAATAGAATTAAAAGAACACCCACAGTGTGGGAAAAAATATTTGGCAACTCTATGTCAGATCGACGCCTGATCTCCATAATGTATAAGATACTACAAAATATCAATAACAAGAAGATAAACCATCCAATTAAGAGATGGGCAAAGGAGATGGACAGATATTTCACTAAAGAGGAGATCCAGGCAGCCAAAAAACACATGCGGACATGTTCACGATCTTTAGCTATTAAAGAAATTCAAATCAAGACAACAATGAGATACCATCTCACCCCAACAAGATTGGCCATGATCCAGAAAACACAAAACAACAAATGCTGGAGAGGCTGTGGAGAAAGTGGAACCCTCCTACACTGTTGGTGGGGTTGCAAAATGGTCCAGCCTCTTTGGAAGGCAATCTGGCGCTTCCTTAAAAAAATGGATATCGATATACCATTTGACCCAGTAATTCCACTACTTGGAATATATCCTACAGATTCAAGGCCTTTCACACCGACAGACACATGCACCAGAATGTTTATTGCGGCACAGTCCACAATAGCAAAAAGGTGGAATCAACCCAGATGCCCAACAATAGAAGAATGGATAGGTAAACTGTGGTACATATACTCAATGGAGCACTACGCAATGATAAAGAATAACGATGATTCCAGGAAACATCTCCTAACCTGGTTTCAACTGGAAGACATTATGTTGAGTGAGAGTAGTCAGCGACAAACGGACAAATACTGTATGAGACCTGTACGATAAGATCTCAAAAACAGACTCGTGTATAGAAGAAAAGACTCTTTGACAGCTGCAAGGGAGGGGAAGGAGGGAGGGAGGACGAGGGGGGGAGGGTTTAGTTTAGGTAGTTACTAGAAATCTAGCTGGGAGAAAGCGGTGACAGCACACATTAGGATCAAGAACAACATTAAGTGGACTTCAGCATAACTTGAGTACTCCTTCCATCTTGACTCAATACTGCAAGGATAGAGTAGCTGGGGCGGGGGGCGGGGGACCGTGCTCTTAGGCGAATTCCAGGCCAATTGGCACAACTAGCGTTTTGCTAAGAGAGCTCTCTGCACCCCACATTGGTGAGTGGCGTCTGGGGTCTTAAAAGCTGCCAAGCTGCCATTTGAGGACACAGCAAATGGTCCCAACTCAGCAGGAACGGATGCTCACCGAGGGCCAAAATGGCATGCGGTAAAGACAACCGAGAAGACAGAGAGACCCACAAGAGTGGGTACCTACATCGACCTGGGACCGGAAGAACCGGATGGTGCCCGGCCACGACCAGTGATAGCCATGACGGAGCTCACAGAGAGGAGCCTCACCGGCAACACAAGAATTAAAAGAGGTGCATCATGAGAGCTCCACTAAAAGACCTCAATTGATGGTCCAGCGGTTCTGGGGTTCCTCTGAGAGCATGGTCCCTGGCCCTGATGCTGCCCGTTCCCATAAATTATAACAAAGGTCCACTCTTTGGACAGGAATGGAATGGACTTGGCAATGCAGAGTAACCATATGTTGGAAGCACTTTATGGTTCTATACATCTATAGGATATCATCTTGCTGACCTCTGGCTGGAGTAAGGGGAGTGGAAGGAGAGGAGGGTAAAGGAGACTGTTGGGAGGATGAGACATGTATGGAGCAGAGAGGAATAGTGTGCAGTCACCAGACAGGGAGAGCAGCGGAAGCTGCATATGGGGGGGCATGTAAATTTACATGTGAATGTACATTTTCACTCAGTTATGTTAAATAAAAAAAAAAAAAAAAAGAAGATGGAAGGAATACACCGGAGTCGTGGTACCAGAAAGAACTAGTGGGCTTTAAACCATTTCAAGAAGTAGCATATGATCAGGAACCAATAGCACTGAAGGAAGGAGTCAGCACTGTATTGACGGTATCAGCTCAAAGCAAGGCTCCAGGAATTGATAGAATATCAACTGAGACGTTTCAACAAATGAACGTAGCACTGGAAGTGCTCACTCGTCTCTGCCAAGAAATTTGGAGGACAGCTATTTGGCCAGTCAACTGGAAGGCATCCATACTTATGCCTAGTCCCAAGATTGACGATCCGACTGAATGCGGAAATTATTGAATAGTATCATTAATATCACATGCAAACAAAATTTTGCTGAAGATCTTTCAAAAGAGACTGCAACAGTATATTGACAGGCAACTGCCAGAAATACAAGCTGGATTCTGAAAAGGAGGTGGAACCAGGGATATCATTGCTGATGTCAGATGGATCTTGGCTGAAAGCAGGGAATTCCAGAAAGATGTTTACCTGTGTTTCATTGACTATGCAAAGGCATTCAACTGCGTGGATGGTAATGAGTTATGGCTACTGTTGTGGAGAATAGGAATTCCAGAACCTGTAATTACACTCATGAGGAAGCTGTACATGGATCAAGAGGCAGTCATGAGAACAAACCAAGGGGACACTGCATGGTTTAAAGTCAGGAAAGGTGTGTGTCAGGGTTGTATCCTTTCACCATACCTTTTCAATCTGTATGCCAAGCAAGTAATTCAAGCAGCTGGACTAAACGATTGGACTAAATTCAAGCAGCTGGACTAAAGGATTGGAAGAAGACTCATTAACAACCTGCTTTATGTAGCTGACACAATCCTGCTTGCTGGAAATGTAGAGGATTTACTGATGAAGATCAAAGACCACAGCCCTCAGTATCAATTGCAACTCAACATCAAGAAAGCAAAAGTCCTCACAGCTGGACCAGTAAGCAACATCATGATTAATTGATAAAGTATTGAGGTTGTCAAGGATTTCACTTTACTCAGGTCCACAATCAATGCCCGTGGAAGCAACAGTCAAGAAATTAAAGGATATATTGCTTTAGGAAAATCTGTTGCCAAGGATCTCCTTCAAGTACTGGAAAGTAAAGATGCCATCTTGGAGACTGAGGTGTGCCTGAGCCAAGCCATGGTATTTTCAGTTGCATCATATTCATGTGAAAGCTGGACAGTGAATAAGGAAGACAGAAGAATGGATGTCTTTGAATCTTGGTGTTGGAGAAGAACATTGAATATACCGCGGACTGCCAAAAGAACAAACACATCTGTTCTGGAAGAAGTACACCCAGCGTGCTCCTTGGAAACAAAGATAGGGAGATTGTGTCTCACATAGTATGGACATGTTGTCAGGAGGGATCAGTCCCTTGAGAAGGACATTATGCTTGGTAGAGTGGAGGGTCAGCAAAAAAGAAGAAGACCCTCAACAAGATGCATTGACACAGTGGTGGTAATGATGGGCTTAAGCATAAAAATAATTGTGGGTGTGGTGCAAGACTGGGCAGTGTTTTGTTCTGCTGGGCATAGGGTTGTGATGAGTAGGACCAACCTGAGAGCACCTAACAATAACATCTACCCAGAAACCCTGTGGCACAGTGGTTAACTGCTACCATTGCTAACCAAAAAGTTCAGCAGTTCGAATCCCCAAGTGCACCTTGGAAATCTGATGGAGCAGTTCTACTTTGGGCTCTAGGGTCACTATCAGTCAGAATCAACTTGACAGCAATGGGTTGGGTTTGGTTTGGGGATATAATCTACCCAATCTGTAGTATTTTTCCTCAGGAAACTAACATACCCAGGGTAACAGGCAAGGTGTCAGAACTGATGTTTTTTTGACATATCAAGAGATCTTGCTCACGGAGACGTGATTGGACAAGGTCTCTAATCACTCTCTCAAATCCTGGTATACTCTCATTCTCTTCTTTTCTCTGTTAACTCCCTTAAACACGAAAGGGAGTTTACTGGAAAAATCCTGGAATATCTCAGAGAATCTGAGGACAGCAACTGCAGTTTCTTGAAGACATGGAACCAGGAAGTAGGTGGAAAGCTTCCAGGAAACTGGTCAGTTGGTCAGCCTCACTGCTGTCTCAAGCGCTGTCCTTCCACAGTTATCTGGACTTTTTGCTTTCTTCTCCGTGTTTGTTCCACACTTTTTTTCCTCTGTATAGGACCAGTTTTCACTTCTTTGGTGTGTTTTTGTTGTTGTTAGGTGCTGTTGAGTGGAGCTAGGTGTGTTGTAAGTGTGTTAGGGGCTGTTGAGTTAGGTGCTTTGTAAGTGTTGCTAAGTGCTGTAGAGTTGTGTTAGGCATGTTGTAAGTGTGTTAAGTGCTGTTGAGTTGAGTTAGGTGTGTAGTTGTAAGTGTGTTAGGTTCTGTTGAGTCAGGTGTGTTGTAAGTGTTGTAAGTGTGTTAGGTGATGTTGAATGCACAACAGGAAAACACTGCCTGGTCTCACGCCACCCTCACAACTCTTTTTTATCTGAACCTCTACTTTACCAAGCATGGGGTCATTCTCCCGTGACTGGTCGCTCCTGATAACACGTCCCCAGTACATAAGATGAAGTCTTGCCATTGTCACTTTTAAGGAGCATTCTGGCTGTATGTCTTCCAAGACAGACTTGTTCATTCTTCTGGCAGTCCATGGTATGTTCAATATTCTTTGCCAACACTGTAATTCATAGCTGTCAGTTCTTCTT
Organism: Heterohyrax brucei; assembly: GCA_028571685.1. NCBI lineage: Eukaryota > Metazoa > Chordata > Mammalia > Hyracoidea > Procaviidae > Heterohyrax > Heterohyrax brucei. The sequence goes on along the minus strand of CM053147.1, from coordinate 13,305,647 downwards.
CAGTCTTCCTTATTCGTTGTCCAGCTTTCACAAGCATGTGAGGCAACTGAAAACATCATGGCTTGGGTCAGGTGCACCTTAGTTCTCAAAGTGACATCTTTCTTTTGAACACTTTAAAGAGATCTTTTGCACCACAGTTGCCCAAGGCAATACAAGGTTTGATTTTGTGACTGCTTCCAGGGGTGCTGACTGTGGATTGAATGGAAATGGAGTCTTTAACAGTGATGGCATTTTATCTATTTATCATGATGTTGATTATTAGCCCACTTGTGAAGATTTTTGTTTTCTTTATGTTGTGTAACCCATACTGAAGACTGTAGTTTGATCTTCATCAGTAAGTGCTTCAAGTTCTCTATGCTTTTGGAAAGTAAGTCTGTGTCATCTGCATATCATAGGTTGTTAATGATCTTCCTTCAGTCTTGATTGTGTGTTCTTCATGATACAGTCTAGCTTCTCAGATTAGTTGCTCAGGCTACGTATTGAATAGGTATGGGGAAAGGACACAACCCGGATGCATGCCTTTCCTGATTTCAAACCACATACGTGGTACCCCCTTGTTCTATTGGAACGGCCGCCTCTTGGCCTATGTATGGGTTCCACACTAGCACAATTGAGTGCTCTGGAATTCCTGTTATTTGAAATGTAATCCATAATTTGTCACGATCTGGACAACACTGGTAAACATCTTTCTGGTATTACTTGCTTTCAGCTAAGATCCATCTGACATCGGCAATAGTGTACCTCCTTCCACATTCTTTTACGAGTCTGGCTTGAATTTCTGGCACTCCCTGTCCATGTACTGTTTCTGAATTTTCTTCACTAAATTTTACTTGGGTGTGACATTCATGACATTGTTCAATAGTTTCCATATTCTGAGATTCAGGCAGCCAAAAAACACATGCAGACATGCTCACCATCATCAGCTATTAAAGAAATTCGAATCAAAACTACAATGAGATACCATCTCACCCCAGCAAGGTTGACCATGATCCAAAAAACATAAAACAACAAATGCTGGAGATGCTGTGGAGAAACTGGAACTCTCCTACACTGTTGGTGGGATTGCAAAATGGTGTGACCTCTTTGAAAAGCAATCTGGAGCTTCCTTAAAAAGCTGGATCTAGACATACCATTTGACCTAGTAATTCCATTGCTTGGAATATATACTACAGAATCAAGACCTTCCACATCAACTGATACATGCACACGAATGTTCGTCACAGCACAGTCCACAATAGTGAAAAGATGGGATCAACCCAGATGCCCAACAACAGAAGAATGGGTAGGTAAACTATGGTATATATACCCAATGGAACACTATGCAATAATAAAGAACAATGATAATTTTAGGAAACATCTCATAACGTGGTTTAAATTGGAGGACATTATGTTGAGTGAAAGTAGTCAGCAACAGAAGGACAAATATTGTATGAGACTCCTATGATAAGAACTTAAAAATAGACTTATGCATGGAAGAAAAGACTCTTTGATGGCTGCAAGGGTGGAAAGGGAGAGAGGGTGAGGGGGGAAGGGTTTAGATTAGATAGTTGATAGAAACTTGGGTGAAATATGAGACAGCACATATTAGAAAGAAGATCAATATTAACTGGACTTCAACATAACATGATTACTGCTCCCATCTTAATCCAACATTACAAGGGCAGAGTAGCTGGGGCAGGGGGTGGGGGCTATGCTCTCAGGGGAATCCAAGGCTAATTGGCACAACTAGCATTTTGCTAAGAGAGTCCTCTGCACCCCACATTGGTGAGTGGCGTCTGGCTTCTTAAAAGTTGCCAAGCTGCCATCTAAGAGTACGGCAAATGGTCCCAACTTAGCAGGAGTGCATGATCACCAAGGACCAAAATGACATGTGGGAGAGAGAACCTAGAGGACAGAGAGACCCACGTGAGTGGGTGACTCCATTGACTTGTGACCAGAAGAACCACATGGTGCCTGGCCACCACCAGTGATAGCTGTGGTGGAGCTCAAAATGTTGAGTCTCACTGGTAACATAAAAATAAAAAGGGGTGCACTCTGAGAGCTCCATTGAAAGACCACAATTGATGGTCCACAGGCTTTGGAGTTCCCCTGGGAACATAGCCCCTGGCCCTGATGCTGCCCCTGTCCATAAATCATAAGGGAGATCAACTCTCAGACAGGAATGGATTGGACTTGGCGACACAGAGCGACCATATCATGCGTGTACTTTATGGTTCTATGCATCTATAGGATGTTGTCCTGCTGACCTCTTATTAGAGGTAGGGGAGTGGGTGGATAGGAGGGGATAGGAGATTGTTGGGAGGATAAGACAAGTATGGAGCAGAGAGGAAGAGTGTGCTGTCACTGGGCAGGGAGAGTAGTGGGAGCTGCATATAGGTGGGCATGCAATTTATATGGGAATGTACATTTTCATTCAATCACAATAAAAAAATTAGTAATTTCCATATTCTGTCAGATCACTTTTCTCTGGAATGAGTATGAATTTGGTTCTCTTCCAGTCGGTTGGCAGGGTAACTGTCTTTCAAATTTTTTGGCACAGACAAGTGAGCACTTTCAACATTGCATCTGCTTGTTGAAATGTCCCAGTAGATAGTCCATCAGTTTCTGGAGCTTTGTTTTTCTGCCAGTGTCTTCAGTGCAGTTTGGACTTCTTCCTCCAACACCATCTGTTCTTCATCAGTTCTACCTCCTGAAATGGTTGAACACTGACCAATTCTTTTTGTACGGGAACTCTGTGTATTCCTTCTATCTTTTTTTTTTTGATGAATCTTGTGTCACTTAACAGAAACCCTGGTTATATAATGGTTAAGTATTATGGCTTCTGACCAAAAAATTGGCGGTTTGAATCTACCAGGTTCTCCCCGAATGCTGTGAGGGACAGTTTCACTCTGCCCTTCAGGGTCACTATGAATGGGAATCAACTTGATGCTTGATGGCAATAAAGTTTTTTGGTTTTTTTTTTTTTCCTTTGGCATCATTTAATATTTTGCCTGTGGAATCCTTCTGTACTGCCACTTAAGGTATGAATTTTTTTTCTTCATTTCTTTCAGCTTGAGAAATGCTGAGCATATTCATGTCCTTTGGTTTTCTTACTCAAAGACTTTGTACATTTCGTTACAATCTTGACTTTGTCTTCTCAGGCCACCCTTTGAAACTTTTTCGGCTCTTTTACTTCATCGTTTCTTCAATTCACTATTCTATGTTCAAAAAAAAGTTCTTCAGAGAGTCTTCTGGCATCTGTTTTGGTCTTTGGCATGAAGACTACAAACATGGCTGCCCCCAAATGGCAGCCTTCGTAACCCAGTTCAAGGGGAATCTTAAGAATGTACCAATTCCTGACATCTGGTGGAGAAGCTGAGCAGTCCAGGTTAAGTGAGTGGGCAGGGATAGAGTTGTATGATACCAACATAACTGCCATGGGTCATTTTTAGCAGGTAGGGATTTGTTCTGTTAAGAAAACTTGTCTGAAGCTTAGAAATAAGGCAAAAGGAGGGTGGCATGTCCTTTCCATGTCATATTAGAGCACCGAATAATCAACTAAAGGTTATTTAATTACCTAGGGGAATGTGCCTTTATTTGTCTCACTTTCTACTACTGATTAAAGGCCCAGTCCCTGTGAAGTTACATAACTCCTAGATTGTTCTTCAGGTCCCTAGGTAGTACAAACAATTTTTTGGTCTGCTAACCTGAAGGCTGGTAGTTTGAGCCCACTCAGAAGTACCATGAAAGAAAAGCCCTGGCAATCTGATTCCAGTAAAATTTCAGCCAAGAAAACCCAATGGGGCAGTTCTACTCTGTAATACGTGGGGTTGCTATGAGTCAAAAGAAATGTAAATGACTTCCGTCTAGAGAATAGACAATCCAAGGTTATGATTTTATTGCCTGGTGGCACAATAATCAGTTTTTATTTAGCTTAGAAATCTTATTCCAATGTTTTCTTTCTTCAATGACTATATGACTCCTCAGCTTATACTTTTTCTTTGAACCAGTTTCACCCTCCTGTTGACTTTCTCATAAATGAGTTGTACAAATGTTTGACATGTTTATTTTGTATTGTATCAGGATCACATTTTCAACATTTTGCAAATTATATTTTGTTAGCCCTCAGATAAAGAGGAGAAGGGCCAGGCTAATGTTGCCAACGTATCTACAACAACTTCTTAATTATTGACATGGTTGCATTCAGAAAAGCAAGTCATTATGTGAAATCGGTGTTATGTAAAAATGAAAGATGACCACATCAGATCATAATATGGAGGATAATTACATAACTGCCAAATGGAACTGCCAAACCACTGTAAATCATGACCCAGTTAAATGGGCATATAATCTCAATCATCACAGCCAAGTTTACTCTTGCCTTGTACCTCAGTGTTTGTTACTGCCAGATGTGTGTTGTTAATATGCAAAATAGTTGGGTAGGAGATTTATTTTTTTTGCTATTGTCATAAATGTGACATGCTGGGTAATGGGATAGTCGATATGTGAGAAAGAGATGTATGTCTTCTTTTCTGAGTCCTGTGAATTTTCTATTTTTGATGACGTCCACAGTGTATTATCAGTGACCTGGTCTTTTGCATGAATGAGAGCCTGTTGTTAGTAAATTTTCTCAGCTTTTGTTGGCCTGAAGTACATTTGTTTCCTATTTGCTCCTGAAAGAGACGTTCACTGGCTATATATTCTAAGTTGACAGTTACTCTCTCTTAGCTCTTTGAAAATACAGTTCCATTGTGTTCTTTCCTCATGTGTTACTGCTGAGCAGTCAGCAGTCAGTGTAGTAGTTGATCTATCATAGTTAGTTTATCTCTTCTTTCTGGTTGCCTTTGAGATCTTCTCTTTTCTTTGGTATGGGAGTTTGTCCCATAAATGCAAGATTGTTTTCAGCTTTTGAACTCTGCTGTTACAATTTTCCACATGCACAGATCAAAGGGTAAGATCCATACAAAGCTCTCTCAACAAGAGCAGAAAAACTGTTCAAGGTAAACCAAGATCAATTTATGATAAAGACTCTTAGCAAACAGAAAAAGAAAGGAACTAACTTTCTGAGCTTGATAAAAGACACCTACATAAAAAATATTTTATAGTAAACACTACAATTAATAAAATATAAAAAGCTAGTCCTTTAGAAAGCAGGAGCAAGACAAAACTCCTACTCTCACTACTTCTAATCAATACCAACAGGGTGAAAAAACTCATTTCATGTATGCATTAGAAAGGTAGAAATAAAACTGTCTTTATTAATAGGTGTTATGAATAGAATTACAGATCATCTGTTAAACTTAACAAGAAATGCCAGCAAGAGTGCCAGCTGTAAGCCCAATATGAGCAAGCCAATTGTACTTTTATCTACCAGTAACACTGGAAAATTTAATTAAAGGTATTATTTGACACAGCAATAAAATTGTAAGGTGCTTATGAACAAGACTAATGAAATGTATAAATTATATATATAGATAAACATTGAACATCATTGAAAGACCTTAGAGAAGAAAAGTATAAATGGAGATTGTGGTGTATTCTTGGAAATAATGTCCACTTTTCAAAATTTGAGCTCCAGATTTAAAGAATTTCCGTTAAATGTATCAGTATGATTTTTCATGGAAGTTAGCAAGCTGGTTCTAATATGCATGTGGAAGGCAAATGTCCAGTATAGCCTACACAGTCAGAAAGAAAAGGACAGGGTGGGAAAATTTTCCCTACTAGCTCTTAAGCCTTATTATAAGGCAATAGTAATTAAGACAGTGGGATGTCAACACAGAAGCAGACACTTGGACAACTGGAACAACAGAAAGAGCTTATAAGCATTTATAAACCATATATTTGGAAACTAAATAAATAATAAAAGTGGCATTACAGAAAAGTGGGAGGTGCTAGACTATTATGTGATTATCCTTAGGAAAAATACACTAAATTGGAGCCCTACATCACACTTTGTACAAAAATCCACTCTAGCTTGATTAAAAAACACTCAAAACGTGTAACTTCAAAACTTTTGGAAGAAAACATAGGACACTTTTAAGAGCTTAAGGTAGACAAGGATTTCTTAAAGATTATACAGAAGTGCAAACAATGAAAGAACTACTGATAAACTCTACTATCTTATTTAAGAACTACTGTAAAAGCCTAGCATAAGACTACTTAAAAGTCTTCATAACTGCACCAATTAGTAGTACTGTGATAAATGGAGAAAACATTGAGGTTGTCATGGATTTAATTTTACTTGGCCCCACAGCCAGTGCCCACAGAAGCAGCAGTCAAGAAATCACATGACATATTCCATTGGACAAATCTGCAAAAAGACCTCTTTCTAAAGCGCTGAAAAGCAAACATGTCACTTTGAGGCTAAGATAAGCCTGACCCAAACCATGGCATTTTCTATCACCTCATATACATGCAAAAGCTGGACAATGATCAGGAAAGACCAAAGAACTGATGGCTTTAAATTACTGTGTTGGCAAAGAATACTGAATATCCCACAGACTACTGAAAACTGAACAAGTCTGTCCTGGAAGACATACAGCCACGATGCTCCTTAGAGGAGAGGACAGTGAAACTACATTTCATGTATTTTGGCCATGATATCAGGAGGGACAAGTCCCTGGGGAAGGACATCATGCTTGGTAAGGTAGGTGGTCATTGAAAAAGAGGACAACCGTTGACAAGATTGATTGATACAGCGGCTGTAACGATGGGCTCGTACGTAACAACAGCCGTAAGGAGGGTGAGTGACCAGGCTGCACCGTCTGTAAATACAGCTGCTATCAGTCAAGACTGACTTGATGGCACTTAACAACAACAACAACAACACAAGACTGTTGATCTGACGGTTGGTGGTTTGAATCCAACCAGTGACACCAGGGAAGAAAGGCCTCGAAATTTGCTTCCATAAAGATCACAGCCATAAAAACTCCGTAGATCAATTCTATGCTGTAACGCACGAAGCTACCATGAGTCAGAACCTACTCAATGGCAATGGGTTTGGTTTATAAGACCCTATAAAAAGAGTGACACTGCATTGGGCATTATGGTTTTTTTAACACTATATGGGTTTGAATTGACCAGAGCAACTCAAAAGATGAGATAGGAACCTTGGGGGTCAGTGAGTTCATGTTAACAGGGGAGGAAAAACTCCAAAAAGGATGGTGAGGAAGCCTGCTTAGCACAGAAGATGTGATCAGTGTCACCGAACTGTACAGATAGAAGCTGTCCAATTGGTGTCTGCTTTACTGTCCATATTTTCAACAACAGTAGAAGTTACAATGAAGTCTTTGACCAAGGAAAAGATATTTATAACATATAGGAGCTAAACACATTATTTCCTGGAATATAGAAACAACTTTGAAAATCACTAAGAAAAAGATAAACCATGTAATATACAGAGAAGGCAGATGCAAACAGAAATATTACATAACAAGAAACACAAATGGCCAAGGACATACAAAAGCTCCACTTCATTATTAATCAGGGAACGTAAATTAAAACCAGGAAGAGATGTTCTTTGACACTCCCAGACAGAAAAAAGACCATCCAGACAATATGAAGGAGGTTGCACAAAACACTACCTGTGCAAGTGTAAATCAGTATATTACTTTGGGGAAAAAAATGACATTAGCTAGAAAAGCTAGCCAAAGCCGAGTGCTGTCGAATATTCACAAACCACCATGGAAACCAAATCCATTGCCAGTGAGTTGATTTTGCTTCATAGCTTATGGGACAGAGCAGAGCCACCCCATAGGGCTTCCAAAGAATGTGTGGTGGACTGGAACTGCCAGCCTTTTGGTTAGCAACTGCACCACCAGGACCCAGCAATTCCATGATGCACCCCTTAGAGAGACTTTCCTACACGAGCACCTGGAGACACACACAAGCATTTCTGTTTTCCAGGAGAGTTATTTGTAAAAACAGAACACTAGAAGTAGCAATGTCTCCTACGAGGAATACATAAATTATGCTATATGCAGTGAAAATAGATGAGTTACAGCTCAGGCATTCACCTGGAAAACAATCTCAGCAACGATGTCGTGGAAAACAAGCAACTCACAATTGAATACAGATACCCAATTACCCCATTTATATAAAGCTCACGAACACACAAAAACAAGCCAGGCTGCATTTAGGGATTTGGATGCATGCTGAGATTTTTGTCAAATGAGTCTCTTAACAGACACATTTTGTAGGCTGGGGAATGAATGCCTTCCAATTTGGGCAAAAGGACCCTATCTGCTGTTTCAGGGTTCTCTAGAGAAGGAGACATAGTGAGATATCTCTGTCTTTACCTGAATCTCCATGAAGACCAGTCAGGCTTTCTGAGCTCTCCCATCCAAACAGCTTGAACAGATTCAAAATATGTATACATATAGATATATACAAAACATAGCTATGTAAGGATACAGAAAGATTTCAAGGGTAGGTATTGGCTCATGCAATTATGGGGGACTGACAAGTCCAAAACCCATAGGTCAGGTGATAGGCTGGGGACCTCTGTTGCTGATGTGTGGCACTGTGGCGATTTGGCAAGCCCACAGTCTGCAGGTCAGGTGGCAGGCTGGAGGCTTCTGCAGGTTTGCTTCCTAAGATCCATAGGTCAGGCAAAGGGAAAAGTATAGAGGTGAGAGGGTGAGTTCTGTCAAAATATTTATTAATAGTCTCAAGACAGAGCACACACTAAGGAAATTCCTCTTTCAACTGATAGATTACATTAGGTTGCGTTAGATTACTTTGTGGAAGAGCAACTAGTCTACTGTTCAGCCAAAGAACCACAGACTAGCCACAACAACACATAAAAGTAACCATCATACCTGCTCTTTTGGGAGATGAGGGAACCCTGAGTCAGGATCCCAGGGGTCCTCAGCCCCACTTGTGTTTCTTGCTTCATGGGTTGTTGTTGTTGTTAGGTGCCACTAAGTTGGTTCCAACTCACAGTGACCTGTGAACAACAGACGGAAACACTGCCAATTCCTGAGCCAACTTCACAATTGTTGTTACATTTGAGTCTGTTGTTGCAGCCATGTGCAATCCATCTCATTAAGGGCCTCCTTTTTCAGAGTCCCTCTCCTTTACAAGCACGGTGTCCTTCTCCAGGGACTGGTTCCTCTTGATAACATGTCCAAAGTGTGTGAGATGGAGTCTCACCATCCTTCCTTCTGAGGAACTGTCTTAGTCACTGCCAGGGGTTGAATTGTGTCCCCCCCAAAAATGTCTGTTGATTTGATTTGGCTGTGAGTCTCAATATGGATCCCTTCCTCTCATGTGTTGTGAATCCTGCCTCTGTGATATTGATGATGGAGAATAGTTTGCAGTTGTGTCAGTGAGGCAGGACCCAAGCTACAAGCTTGAGGAATATCAGGGAGACAAGTAAGCAGAAGAAGTTGGGAACCTCATACCACCGAGAGAGAAGCACCGAGAGCAGAGCACATCCTTTGGATCCGAGTTTCTTGTGCCGAGATGCTCTTACTGGATTTGCACTCAGCCTATCGGACTGTGATAAATTGTCTTACTGAATGGACGTATAATTTGTAAATGGATTTCCAGCTTACCGGACTGTCTCAGTAAAAGCTTCTCCTCATGAAACCTTCCACTCGTGGTATTTTCTGTTAGAGCAGTACCAGGTGGCTAGGATTGTTACCTAAGTTAATTATGATAAATAACCAGCAGTTAGTTATGCTGCTACAAAAAGTCTGACAAGTAAGTCAGCGAACTTAATTGTTTCAAGTGCTGCATATCTCATCACTATGGTCACCTTTGAAGTCCTCCCCTTGGGAAGCTGTGCACTGACAACAGTACATAGTCCACCCTTCAAAGCAGTTTTGGAACTCTTTCTGGAATGGCCATTGTGCACAGTGGCACCGTGGTAAGTTTGCGAACTTAATTGCATAGCTGTCTGTGAAGGAGTTTCCTTTAGTCAGCTAGTGCTGCTCTAACAGAAATATCACAAGTGGGTAACCTTAAAAGGAGGAATTTTGTTTTGTCACAGTCTAGTAAACTAACTGTCCAAATTTAGGGTGTCAGCTCCAGGGGAAGGCTTCTTCTGCTGGCTCTGGAGGAAGGTTCTTGTGGTCAGTCTTCTGCTGTACTAGAAGCTTCTGAGGAAGGACCCTGGTCCTTTCCAAAGGATGCACTCAGCTCCTGGCATTGCTTTCTTTCTTGATGGTGTGATGTCCCCAAATGTCTCTTCTAGCTTTTCTCCTTTATATCTCAAGAGACCACCTTAAGTCACAAAACAAACTGACTCATTGAATCTTGCTCTGCATCACAACTGCCACCCATCCACCTTCACTAACATCACAGAGGCAGGAATTCCAACAGGGAGGGACATCACACAGTACTAGGAGTTATGGCCCAGCCAAATTGTTACTGATTTTTGGGGGGAACTCGATTCAATCCATGGCAGAGTTTTTTATCCAGCAAACAAATAACTGTATTGGAACACCTCTACTCATCTGATCTGGCCACTAGTGACTTTTTTCTTCACCCAAAGAGAAAGCAAATATTGAAAGGAAGACATTTGGATGACGTTCAGAACATCAAGGGTAATACAACGACAGCTCTGATGGCCATCCCAGAAGAAGAGTTCTAAGATTGCTTTGAAGGGTTGGCTAGTCACTGGTGTTGGTGCATAGCTTCCCAAAGCGAGTACTTCGAAGGTGACTGTAGTGATATTCAGCAATGAGGTATGTAGCACTTTTTCCAGGATGAGTCCGAAACCTTGACTGCCAGTCCTTGTATAACAGAAATACTTTTGTTCTTTTCTTTGTTTCTTTTAAATGAACTTCCGCTTTCTTCACCTGTGATGCCCTTGATGCCACCCCATAACTCCTCTGGTCTTTGATCATTAGTGTTCAACGCCTCAAGTCTATTTTTGAGATGGTCTCTGAATTCAGGTGGGATATACTCAAGGTTTTATTTTGGCTTTTGTGGAATTGCTCTAATTTTCTTCAGCTTCAACTTGAACTTGCAGATGACCAGTTGATGGTCTCTTCCTCAATCAGCCCTTGCCTTGTTCTGATGTGATACTGATCTTCTCCATTGTCTCTTTCTACAGACGTGGGTTGTTTGATTCCCGTCTATTCCTTCAGGTCAGGATCATGCAAATAGTTGCTGCTTATGTTGTTGAAAAAGGTATGTGCAGTGAAGAAATTGTTGATCTTGCAAAATTCTATTATGTGATATCAATAGTCATTTCTATCACCAAGGCCATGTTTTCTAACTACCAATCCTTCTTTATTTCCAACTTTTGCATTCTGATCATTGGTAATTATCAATGCATTTTGGTTGCATGACACTTGGCTTGGCTGGCTTTTTGGTTGCATGTCTGATTAATTTCAGACTGTAGAAGTTGGTAGAACTCTTTAATTCCTCATGGCCTTAGTGGTTGATGCATAAATTTGAATACTAGTTGTATTAACTGGTTTTCCTCATAGGTGTGTGGGTATTATCCTATCACTCACAGCACAGTTCTTGAAATGTTCCTTTGATGATACATGTGATCCCATTGCTCTTCAATTTGTTATTCCCCGCATGGTGGACCACGTAATTTTTCAATTTAGAATGACCATTACCAGTCCATTTCAGCTTGTTAATGCTTAGGGTGTTTATGAGGTCCATTCCATTTTTGATAACTTCCCTTTTTCCTGATTCATACTTGGTACATTCTGAGTATAAAAGAGTTCTCCAAGGTTTTCTGATAGTTTTTTTGTCATGACATTTAAATTTTTGATTCATGTGAAAATTATCCTGGTGTAAGATACGGCTTACAGTTTTTTTTTCCAGATGGCCTATCCAGTTGTGCCAATTGCAGTTATTGAAAGCCAATGTTTTTCGCCATCGATTTGACATCCTAATTTTATCATATACCAAATGCCTTTATGCATTTGAGACTCTTCTTGGACTTCATACTTTGTTACATTAATCTGTCTGATCCAACTCATAGCAACCCTATAGAACAAAGTAGAACTGCCCCATAGAGTTTCCAAGGGACAATTAGTTGGTTTGAACTGCTGACCTTTGGGTAAGCAGCAGTAGCTTACCATAGCTCTTAACCTCCATACCACTAGGGCTCCTTTTATATGCTAAAAAACCCAAAATCAAACCCACTGCTGTGGAGTCGGTCTGACTCATAGTGACCCTAGAGGTCAGAGTGAACTGCCCATACAGCTTCTAAGGAGCACCTGGTGGATTTGAACTGCCTACCTTTTGGTTAGCAGATGTAGCACTTAACCCGCTATGCCGTCAGGGTTTCCATTTATATGCTAGCACCAAATAACTCAGTGTTTTGAAGGTTATTAATGTGTGTCAATATCAGTCATTGTTCTTGCTTTTCGGAACTTTTCTGTGTTTCTCTGAGGACTTTAGAATTGTGTTGTCTAGCTCCAGAAAAAAAGAAAATCTGTTGGTATTTACATTGTTGTTATTTTTAGGTGCCATCAAGTCTGTTTCAACTCATAGTGACCCAGTGTGCATCAGAATGAAATATTGCCAGGTTCTGTTGTTCCATTCTTGCAACCATTGTTAGGTCTGAGCCATTGTTGCAGCCACTGTGTCAGGCCACCTCCGTGAGGGTCTTCCTCTTTTTTGCTGACCTTCTACTCTATCAAGCATGAGGGCATGGCATCCTTCTCCAGGGGCTGACCCCTCCTGACAACGTGTCCAAACTACTTGAAATGAAGTCTTGACATCCTCGCTTCTAAGGAGCGTTCTGACTGTACTTCTTCCAAGACAGATTTTTGTTTTTTAATATTGGTACAATATTAAATTTGTGAACTTATTAGTTTAGGGAGGATTGATACATCAAAACATGATGTGTACCTCTATTTGTTCAAATCTTTTTTGTTTCCTTCATAATTTCAGGAAACCCTGGTGGCACAGTGGTTAAGGGCTATGTCTGTTAACGAAAAAGTCAGTAGTTCAAATCCACCAAGCGCTCCTGGGAAACTCTATGGGGCAGTTCTACTCTGTTCTGTAGGGTCGCTATGAGTAGGAATAGACTTGACGGTGCTGGGTTTGTTCTTTACCAGTTTTTCGTAATTTCAGAAGCTCCTTCAGAATGTCACCTTTTCTTCCTACAGACTTACTCTTTGGGTTAAATTTATTTTATCTTTTAAATCTCTGATTCCTATTATAACTTGGATCACTTTCCCCCATTGTATCTTTTGACTGGTTGTTGTTTGTTTATTCACTCTGTGGCCTGCTATCTTACTGTTGTTAGATATCATGAGTTGATTTCTCACAGAGACTCCACGTAACAGAATAGAATTGTCCCATAGAGTTTTCTAGGCTTCAGTCTTTACAGGAGTGGGCTGCCGAGTCCTTCTCCTAGAGGGTCGCTGGGTGGGTTCAACTGCCCACCTTTCAGTTGACAAATGAGTGCTTAATTGCCTTACCACCAGGACTCCTGCTACATTACTAAATATTCTTATTGTTTGGGGTAGTTTTTCAATTTCTTAAGTTTTCTGGTGTATCACAAAATCCATAAATAGTGATGGCTTTACTTCTTCCCTTCTAATTTTTTGTATCTCTGGTGCCTTTACTTGTCTCCTGGGAAAAGTCAGTGGACTGGCTCCTTGGAAACACGTGTGAGAAGCAAGTTTAGTGTAGAGGGAGGGTTTGGGCACGTCTGCGTGAAGAACACCAGTGCCTTCAGGAAGGGGATGAATTAAGACTCTGAGCGCTACACGTTAAGTTCAACGCTGTGACAACATGCATAATAAGCCTGGTTGGTCCAGCTGAGGTCAGGTGGCATGAAAGGGACAGAGTCCAGACTGAGATTCAGACAGGGCCACAGTGGCCGTAATGTTTGCCTGATTTCAGAATTGTCTTGAGCCAGCTATTTTAGAACCATGAATGTGACTTCTGGGAAAAAAAGGCTGTGATATGTGTGTGTATTATGTGTATCTCTGCGTATATTTTGACATGTAGACACAGAAAGAAGGTGTTGTTACGGCCTGTAGCACCTGAAGCTCCCGTCTGGCTCCCTTTGTGGGACCCATGACGACTGGTGGACTGCTGGGTGATGAGAAGTTCCTGCCTGAGCTGCACCTGCAGTGAGCATCACACCTCAGGCTGTCTGTGTTTTGCGGGATGGGGTCTCCACTCCACTCCTCTGGTGACCACTGGGACCAATGGACCTGTCCTGGGCTCTGGACCTGGTTCTGGAGGGGCTACCAGGCTCAGGAACAGCAGCATCAGGGGTGGGGCATGGGGATTTCAGTCAGACAGAGCAGCAGACACATGCTTCCCCACCTCCAGCCCTCCCGTTGTGGAGACTCAGTTCAGAGTCAAACCCATCAGTGCTGTCCACCCAACAAGGGGTTGATGATGGGGCTCAGGTGAGCTCCTTCCATTACGGCCACCTGGTGGTTTACCAGTTGACTGTGTCTCTGCTGTACTTGTACATGGTTCTGACATGTTTTGTAGATATTAATCTCATCATATTTGATGAGTACACAATCAGGAGCCTCAGAAAAGCTAGAAGCCAAAAGCCACAGCCGTCAAGTCATTTAGAACACCTATCAACTCCATAGGTCAGAGTAAACTGCCCTGTAGTGTTTCCAAGGAGTGCCTGGTGGATTTGAACTGCTGGCTTTCTGATTAGCAGACGTAGCATTTAACTGCTACGCCAGCGGTTTCCAGTGCTCAAAGAGACGTACGGTAATGGTGGAAACCGGCAGAGAGAAGGCAAAGATCTAAAAGTGGTCAGGAGTGGACTGGATTATATATACGCGGTCCAACAGTTGAGTCTGCAAACTGAATTGTTCTAAGTGCTACATACCTCGCTACTGAATACCGCTATGGTCGCCTTTTAAGTACTCCTCTTGGGAAGCTATACACCGAAGCCAGAGCCTATTCCACTCTTCAAAGCAGTTTTGAAACTCTTTCTGGAAGGGCCATGGCCCATGATGGCATGGTGGCAAGTTCGCGAACTTAACTGTATAGTTGTCTGTGAGGTAGTTTTTAGCCAGTAAACAAACAACTGTATTGAAATTTCCTCCCTACTCAGCTGATCTGGTCCCCAGTGACTTTTTTCTTCACCCAAAGATAAAGCAGATATTGAAAGGAAGACATTTTGATGACATTGGAGACATCAATGATAATAGGACGACAGCTCTGATGGCCCTTCCAGAGAAGGAGTTCCAAAGTTGCTCTGAAGGGTTGACTAGCCACTGGCATCAGTGCACAGCTTCCCAAGGGCAGTACTTCAGAGGTGACCATAGTGATATTATGCAGTGAGGTGTGTTACACTTTTTCTAGGGTGAGTTTGGGACCTTAATTGTTAGTCCTTGTACGTCTACTGGCTTAGCTAGCTAACGCTGCTGTAGCTCAAAAGTCTGCTTTAACCTACCGCCAACTGAGTTGCATCTGACCCACAGCGACCCTATAGACAGAGTAGAACTGCCTCACAGAGTCTCCAAGGAGTGCCTGGTGAATTTGAACTGCCAACCTTTTGGTTAGCAGATGTGGCATTTAACCCACTACGCCACCAGGGTTTCCAGTGTCTGCTTTAATGAGCAGAAATTCATTTTCTCATAGTTTAGGAGGCTAGGAGTCTGAATTCAGGGCTCTGACCCTAGCCTAAGGCTTTCCCTCTTTGTTAACTCTGAGAGGTCTTTCTATTTTCAGCATCTGTTTCTTGGTTCCCTGGAGATTTCACATGACTTGTATCTGCCTCCATCTGTGTTTGTTTGTTTCTTGACTTAGTCTGCTCTTCTATATCTCAAAAGAGATTGATTTAAGACACACCTTACACAAACACTGTCTCATTAACATAAAAACCCTGTTCTCAAATCGGATTATATCCACAGGTATGACCTGACCTGATCCTTTACTGTTGAGTTGATTTTGACTCTCAGTGACGTAATGTTAGAATTTACAACGCATATAGCTTGTGGACACAAATCAATCGTAATACACACACATACACACATTGCTGTTGTTTTATGGGATTTATTAGAGCAGTAACACGTTACAGTTCAGGCTCAGGAACACCAGAGGACACAATTCTTCCATCACAACAGCCTCTTCCCAGCCACGCCCCCCCCCCCCAGCCCTCAGTCTCTGCCCAAAGACTCTCAGCTTTTTTATTTCACTGATCAGGAATCCCACTGCACCATCTCCTGTGGTTCTCTTCTGCTGTATCTCCTTCTTTGGTGACAGTACACTTTTCTCTTTCCTGGGGTGGCCTAGTTCATGCCGAGTAGGATGGTAAAACTGACTAATTCAGTTAATTGGCGGTAACTGGTGAGCTACAATTACCCTATTACACAGTCCTGCCCAACCACCTCGGTGGCAGTCACAAAGGCATGGTGAGAAAGGTCACACAAAAGCAATCATACTGTGGCACCTCATCAGGCTAATACTGGCCTCTGGGGTTGTTCCCGGCCACCTGTGATGCTTAGAGAACAGATACGGTCCCTAGAAGCTCTCCCTGAACAGACCCCGCACACCCATGCTCTGCACAGTGGTTCTCTGTAAACCTGCCCCTTCCAGCTGCCACTTAGCCTGAGTTTGATGGGAACAAAGCTCAGCCCCTTGGCCCCAAGTCACAGAATGGTCTTGGACCTGTATCCCGGTTTCTCCGCTTTTTGGGTTATCACTGCTAGACTTCATACCCCTGGACCCTGTCCCACACTCACCTAGTGTCTGACATCAGAATCAGTCCTCTGTAGCCCTGGGCCGGAGTCCCCGGTGGTGCAAACTTACTCAGCTATGAACCCACAGGTTAGAGGTTCAAGTCCTCCCAGATGCACCTTGAAAGAAAGGCCTGACCCAGGGCCATGGTCTCAGGGAACATCTCTCTTAATTGGCATAACATAGTTCATAAACAAAATGTTCTACATTCTACTTTGGTGATCAGTGCCTGAGTTCTTAAATCTTGTGAGCAGCCGTAGAAGATATTTCTCTGGTTGTGCCCCATCTGGAGCACTGGAGATTGAAGAAAACCAAAGATGCAATGGAAAGATTAGTGCACAGGACTAGTGAACCCTAACTAACACATTCTGCCAGACTGAGTCCAGAACAACCAGGTGGTACTTGGCCACCACCACTCACTCCTTTGACAGAGATCACAACAGAGGGTCCCAGACAGAGCTGGAGAAAAATGTAAAACAAAAGTCTGACTCCTCTCTCTCTCTCTTTCATACACACACACAGACACTCTGTCTCTCTCTCTCACACACACACACACATATACACACAAAAGACCAGATTTACTGGTCTGAGAGAAACTGGAGAAATCCAAGGGGTACATTTTAAATAGCACTGAAGTCCCTCCTGAGAGTCAGCCTTCAGCCAAGGATTAGACAGGCCCATAAAACCAAATGGGTCTAAATGGGTACATCCGCCCAGGGGTAAGGACGAGAAAGCAAGAGCGGACAAGAAAGCTGGTGACGGGCAGGGAGCCCGACATTGAGAAGGGGAGAAGGTTGACATGTTGTCAACCAATGTCACAAAACCATGTGTGTATTAACTGTTTAACGAGAAACTAATTTGATCTATAAACCATCATCTAAAGTACAATAAGCCAAGCCAAGTGCCGTCGACTCATGGCACAATAATGATAACAATAAAAGGTTGAAAAGAAAGGTACAGCAATCTACTTGCAAAAAATCAGCCGATGACAATCTTACAGGGTGCAGTTCTGTTCTGCCCCACATGGCGGCGCCGTGAGCCCCCTACCACTGCCGTCGAGTCGATTCCTACACAGTTTCACTTGCCCTTTGCTCTTTCTGCTCTTGGCTGAGCCAGGTAAAACCTGAAACCACCTCAGCCCCAGGGGCTGTGCCCTCGTTCTGACTACAGGGCTGCATCCACTCTGGGGTTCTGTGCTGACGATCCTTGGATCCCGATGGAACTTCAGCCCCTAGAGCGTTCGCTAGCTTGAAAACGCACTCTGGTTTAGATGCAGTTCTGGTGCCCTCTGTCACTGGCTAATTCCATCCATCCACTGGCTTTATTATGAAAACTGAGTTATTTTAACACGGTGCCAAATATCTGAGTAAAAAGTCCTTTAGTAGGTATTCTCAGTGATCCCATCTCCCCTGGCGTCTGTCTCCATCAAACATACAGACACCCAAACATTTGGAGGAAGAAGGAAAGCTCAGGCAGAGTAGTGAGATCACTGGGATCCCACAGAACTGAGTTGAGGAGCAGACAGGTCTTCAAGCCATTTGGGGCCTCAGCCTTATGTCAGTGCAGAGGCTGAAGAAAGACCCCCTGAGTCCAGTGCTTGAAGGTACTCTGCAGAGGCAAGGTCTAACCCTCCTTCTCGGAGGCTCACTTCCCTGCCCGCAATCATCCAGGTCCTGGGCACGGGGCATGTACGGACCTGCGCAGCCCTACTAATCTGCTTTCTGGGTCCTGGCCTGCCTTAGAAGGCAAAATCAGCCCCTTATGCCAGCATTCCAAGCTGCTTAGATGTGGAAATATAACCTTAAGATCCAAATCTCATTACAGACCCAGTCCATGTCTCCTCTGGAAAAAGTGCATGGCTTAATAGGTAAATGGATATTGGTAGGCTAGTTAAGGAACGTTTCATCCAGATTGCATCCGTGCTAGTAACACAAGACCTCTATTGCACTGAGAGTTTGCAGAATTAGGTACGTTTGGCCTAAGATAGCTACGCAAGGAGCTCCTACGTGCAACAGAAGTGCTGGGCAGCCTTCAGCGTCCCCATTGCCGTGGGAAGAAGAGACTTTGGGAATAAACAGAGCAGGGACTGACTCGAAAACTCTGGTGGTCAGTGCTAAGGCTGCTTACCGGTGAAAAGGTCTGCAATTCGAATCCACTAGGTGCCTCTTGGAAACTCTATGGGGCGGTTCTACTCTGTCCCTTAGGGTTGCTATGAGTTGGAATAAAGTGGGCAGCAACATCTTCTTTCTCTCTTTTTTCCCCCCAGTTTGGGCTCAACTCTGGAGTTGCCGAGTGGTGCCGATGGTTAGCGTGTGCAGGTGCTAACCGAAAGGCCAGGCAATCCATCGACTTCTGTAACATCAGCCACTGAAAACCTGATGGAGCGCAGTTCTGCTCTGACCCACATGGTGGCACCATGAATCACAATTGATTTGATGACCATTGGTTTCCTGGTTGCGACCCAACTTTTGGGTCGAATGCTTCCCAGACAAAAACCTTTTGCTTTTGTCTCCACCTGTGTAATGCTCGTGTGTTAGTTATTTTGTCGGTTGTTGTAGGGGGTCAATGAGATAAGGCACACTGTTAATTCTTGTCTGGGTCAGGGGTGTTAGTTTCCATCAGCCCACTTCTCACCCTGACCCACTCCATGGTGCACCCATTTATGCTCCACTTCAGCATGGCTTTTGTTGGCCACCGTTTAGGAGGGTCTTAGGTTCTTCCTGCTGCTATAACACAAATAACCACAAGTGGTGGCTTTAACGAACAGAAATTTATTTTCTTACTGTTTTGTAAGCTGAAAGTTTGAACTCAGGGGGCCAGTCCTAGGAGAACAGTTCCCTGTCCACTCTGGGACAGAGTCCTTGTCTCTCCATCTTCTCTCTCTGTTCCTTGGGGCTCTCCCTGTGACGCCAGTCTCTGCATCTGTGCTTGCTTGCTTCTGGGGCCAATCTGCTCTTTTTATATCTCAAAAGTGGTTGGTTTGAGACAGATTCTATACAGCCCTGGTAGCATGGTGGTTAAACAGCTCAGGCTGCTAATCACAGGGTCAGAAGTTTGAGTCTTCTGCTTCTTAGAAAATTCTGTGGGGCAGTTCTACTCTGTCCTTTAGGGTTGCTGGGAGTCAGTATGGACTTGTTTCACCGAGATATGGCCTGATGAATAGAACAAAGAAAGCCCTATTCCCAAATACCATTACATCCACAAGTATGTCATTGTGTGGCTTCCAGGGGATTCTGACTCACAGCGATCCCAGGTGACACAGTAGAACTGCCCCATGGGGTTTCCAAGGCTGTAATCTTTAGCAAACCAGACTGCTGGTGGGTTCAAATTACCAGCCTTTTGGTCAGCTGCTGAGCTCTTAACCATCACACACCAGGGCTCCTGTCCACAAGCACAGGGGTTTGGAGTTACAACATACAATTTTTGGAGACACAATTCAATTCACAATCTGTGAAAGAAGACGGAGCGCAAGGGCCGACAGGACGTGGAATCCACAGTCACCAAGCGTTATGTGAACACTCCAAGAGCCCTAATTCTCTGCGGTGCCCGTGAGCAGTGCTTCCTTCTGCCCCTTTCCCTGGGTGCCCCCCACCTGGCCAACGAGACCACCCAGAAGGTGCATTCTTTGCGCAGAATATCAGCACTGCTCTTCCTGTTGAACAGCAGATTCAAAGGAAGGAAAACAAACCAACCAAAGAATCTCCCCTGGGCAGAGGAGACCCTGGGTGCAGTTGGGAGGCTGGGGAAGTAGATCACCAGGTCTTTCTTCATCGTCTACTGAAGCCTGTTCTGCATCAAGCTGGCTGCCCTCTTTGGAGAGCTGACTTCTCTGGAACAAGGGTGGTGTGCAAGCTCTGGGGACAGACGGGTGTTGCGAGCCCAACAGACCCAGTGTGAGTCATCCCAGCCCCATCACCATGAGGCGCTGGGCCGCTCAAGTAACTCTTGGGACCCCAGCTTCCTTGTCTGCCAATGGTTAGGACAGCCCCTCCCCTCCAGCCATGAGCGAGATGCTGGATAAACACCTCTTGCCCTAAGGGTTGTGACTGCTGAGCAAGTGTTTGCAAGCCTCACTCCGGGTCCTTTTCAAGTAAAAATATTCAGGGTATTCCAAAGACTCCGATACAATCATTTCTCTTGGAGTCAGCTGAAGACACTAACTGACTGACCCAGGTATGTGGCCTGACGCACCCCACGAAGACGAATTCTCACAACTTCTGAGTACACATGATTTACTAAGTACTGACTGAAGAAACTTGCACGTACTGTGACCCAGAGAAAATGAACGCTTCAGGAACACTGCATCCAAGACCCAGTCCCTGAAACTGTCTGTGTAAAAGGGGGAGATGGAGAGTTTTCTTGGTCCCCCACTTCCCTTCCCGGCACCGGCAGAGGCTCTTGAAGACCTGTGTGTTCCATGTCTGGTCCACATCTGTCAGCTTTTGACCGGTTACTTCTGAACAGCAAGGGGAGGCTCTCTTTTCAGATGAGCTCCCGGTCTTGCAATCAGCCTTCGTAGGAGCATTTAGATGGGGGACTGTCCCTCCCTGAGAGCCAGTGGACCACACACAGCTGGTTACTTGGTGTGGACAAAGTGCAGCAGGCTGGTCCAGACTAGCAGGGGAGCTTGCAGAGAAGCTTCAATTCACAGACACGATTTAAACGGAGGCATATAATGTGTCTATTGAACTCAAAATTTAAAATACATACAGGAGTCCTCTACAATGACACTAAGAGGTCCCTCTGGGGACAAGGTGTATCTTTAGTGTCCTGTAATGGGTAACTGCTTAATGCGCTTGGGGATATGTTACCTTCCTTATCACCAATGTCTCAGGATCCTCTGGATATTAAACAAGCACCACTAGTGGCCGTTGAGTCAACTCCAACTTTTGGGGTCCCCATGTATTTCAGAACGCTGGAGTCTAGGGTTTTCAGTGGTTGATTTTTTCAGAAGCCGATCACCAGGCCTTTCTTCTGAGGCACCTCTGCATGGACTCAAACCTCCAAACCTTCAGTTAACTATTTGCACAACTCAGGGACTCCACACATTAAACAAGAGGGTATAAGTCTAGTGGGAAAACGATGAACAAAAAGAAAAAGTTACCAGGAGGGGACCACTGCCTGGGAAAGGACATCATGCTTGGTAAAGCAGAGGGGTAGGGGAAAAGAGGAAGACCTTCAGAGAGATGGATTGACACAGCGGCTGCAACAAAGATCTCGAGCATGACAGCGATTTTGAGGATGGCGCGGGCCCGGGCCGGGTTTGGTTCTGCCAGACGGGTAGTAGCTGTGAGTTGGAAGCCACAAGGCACCGGACGACGGCAGTCGGCAGAAACTGAACTTCAGCGTTTGCACGCACGATGGCGCTGTGTCCCTAGGAGAAGGGGACAGCAGGCAGGTTTGCGGCAGCACCGGCTGGCAGCCCAAGCCTTGGTCTCCTTTTCGCGGGCTGTCATCCACGGCTGTCATCCATGCATTAGTGCCACTGGGTCCCCTGAGTCGTGCTGGGGTCAAGGCCACTGGCCCACTGCCTTACAAAGTGACCCCTGCAGTCATGTGAGTCAACATTCACTATGTCCACTCCTGGGGAGGGAGGGGAGAGGGACAGGTGGACTAAAAAAAAAAAGCCAAACACCAAGTCCCATTGCCGTGGGGTCTGCGGCACCTGGAAGAAGGAGACGCTGTAACCGGCCCCCCACCACGGAGAAGTGGCCCCAGGGTTTCGCTGTCTCGCACACAGAGGACAGAGGGGGCCAGGAACGTCGTCTCTCTCAGTTTCCGCTGCTGCTGGAACACAAACACCACAAGTGGGTGATTGTAACCAGCAGGATTCTCCTTTGTGATGGTTCAGCAGGCCAGAAGTTTGAACTGGGGGCGCGGCTCTGAGGGACAGCACCCTCCGTCCTCTCCTTACAGAAATCCATGCCTCAGCTTCCCCGGTGGTCCTTCGAGGTTCCCAAGTGGCTTCTGTCTTCCCCCGACTGCCTTTACGTGCTTCTGCATGTCACCTGCTCCAGTTATACAGTGAATTTAGGGCAGCGAGAACTCGATGGGACTGCCTCGCTGTGCCAGGTTGTGCCAGTTTGCTGCCGTTGGCAGAGCGCTGTCTGACCACTTGACTGCTGCTGTTGGTGGAAGGTATCTGAGTTTTCCTTCTCTGACAGGTTTCCGCCATCTATAGGCTCTGGCTTCCGGATCCCAGGAGTGGATGGGAAACTGCGGTGGTACAGCGGTTAAGGGCTGCAGCTGCTAACCAAAGGGTCGGCAGTTTGAGTCGGCCGGGTGTTCCTCTGAAACTCTGCAGGGCAGTTCTCCTCTGACCTATAGGGTTGCTGTGAGTGGAATCAACTCCATGGAAGTGCGCTTACAAGAGTGGTTAGGTTTAAAGCCCTCTGCACTACTATAGCCCCATAAACAAAGCAAAGAAAACCTTATTTCAGAATGAGATCACCTCACATACTAAAAAACCAAACCCGTTGCTATTGTCGATTCACATTCATAACAACTCTATAGAACAGAGTAGAACTGCTCCATAGAGTTTCCAAGGAGTGCCTGATGGATTCAAACTGTTGACCTTTTGGTTAATATCAAGCTCTTTACCACTGTAATACCAGGGCTCCTCCATAGTTAACAAAACCCAACCCAACCCACTACCATCAAGTCGATTCTGATTCACAGCGACCCTATAGGATAGGACAGAGTAGAACTGCCCCATGGTGTTTCCAAGGAGCACTTGGATGATTTGAACTGCTAACCTTTTGGTTAGCATCCTGGGCTCTTAACCATTGCACCACTGGGGCCCCTCCACAGGTATAGGGGTTAGGGTTCACAATACATACTTTGGGGGGTACACGATGCAATCTATAACACCTTCTCTAGGACTCACTCCTGAAATCATGGAATTCCCTTGCTCTCGTCATCTCTGCCAGTCCATCCTCTACCCACTTCAGCTCCCCAGTCCCTCCCGTAGCTAAGCCCCCTGCAGGCAGGAGGGGTTAGAGGGACAAATGCTGATGTGATTTCAGCTGTAACTACCCAAAGTCCCATCCTTCGCACTCTTGGCACAGGCTTAGGCACTGACCAACGCCCCCAGGTACTCTCTGTTATTTTGTCCCCTGGCTAATTTGCAGGCTTTGTGATGACAGTCGTCTTGACAGTCTATCCACTCCTGCACATGATCAACCCTTGTCCTTTGGACCATTTTGGTCCCAGATGCCAGCTGTCACCCTCTGATCCAGGCTGGAACAGCAGTCCTGGAGGCCACTTGCCCCACTGATTGGCTAGTGGCCCTGCGGTCATTGCCTCTAGTGTTGTTTGCTAGGCTTTCTGCTGCTGATGGCTCCCCAGTGTTATTCCTGGCTCTGGCCATCCTCCCTGGAGTCTGTTCTGTCCTCCTGGCTCTTATGCTCTCGGATACATGCCCCTGGCTCCTGGGCACTTCCTGAGAGGTTCCCAGGTGCTTAGCTCCAGATCAGCTTACTCTAGGTGTCCTGCTCTCCTCTGCCTCACTGAGACACAGAGATCCCCCCTAAACTCCACAACTGATCCCCTTTTCAGCTGGAATCATCCTCAGAATGTGGAAACTGAGGGGTCTCATGAAATAGCCTACCACCTCTTCATCTGAGCTGGCTGCAAGCATCTGTACCTGCCAGATTAGTCCACATCTCAGAGTGCCAGAGTGAGAAGATTCAAGGTCGCCTTGTAGCTTCATCTTATTTGTTCTAGCTGGTGACACAGGTGGTCAAGGTCTTTCCTTAACTTTCCCAAATGGTCTCGACTAGGTCCTGCTCCTGGCATAGTCTCACTGTGCTAGCTTTAAGAATACACTCTTGTAAGAACACTCCTGTTCTTGCTTCCTGTCTGTCCCTTCTTTTCTTTCTGTTTCAGGAATCCCAGGAGCTGGAATTGTGCAGCCCAGGGCAGAGCATCCAGTGTAACTAAGGTATGGTAGAATTGCAGGTATTGCATTAGCCGTGGGTGGGTGGCGCTACTGAGTGGTTTCAGATACAACTATGACAGGACCAGGATATCTGATACGGCTCTGAAACTGCTCACCAGCCTGGGGTGAAAGATGTTATCAGATCCACCACCACTTGGGAGGTATTCAAGGTCAAGGGAGAGTTTATTTAAGGCAAACAGATCATGTTTGCTGAGTGGGGTGATTAAGTTGGGAGGAAAAGCAGAAACATTTGTGAGTGCCTGTAGTGGACAGCAACCAAGTTGGGCCTTCAGCCACATGTCACACCAGAGTTCACTGTTCCCTGGGCTAGGACGAGACAGCAGTAGTTGTGGGGTGAGTTTGAGGTGAGGCTCATCCGTCTTGCTGGCGCTAAGGGCTCCCCTCCCTTTTGGTGACCAACCCCATTCAAAACCAGTTGCTGTCAGGTTGCTTCAACTGACAGTGACAGTTTGTGTGGCAGAGTAGAACTGTGCTTCTTAGGGTTTTCAGTGGCTGATATTGTGGAATAGATTGCCAGGGTTCTATTCTTCCACCTTATTCAATCTGTATGCTGAGCAAACGATCTGAGAAGCTGGATTATATGAAGGAAACCCTGGTGGCGTAGTGGTTAAGCGCTACGGCTGCTAACCGAAAAACCAGGAGTTTGGATCCACCAGGAGCTCCTAGGAAACTCTAAGGGGCACTTCTACTCTGTCCTGTAGGGTCGTTATAAGTCAGAATAGATTTGACGGCACTAAGTTTGGGTTTTTTTGGTTTTGGACTAGGTGAAGAAGAACAAGACATCAGGGTTGAAGGAAGACTCATTAACGACCTGTATCGTGCAGGTGATGCAATCCTGCTTGCTGGAAGTAAAGAGGATTTGAGAACACGTGTTGATGAAGATCAAAGACCACAGCCTTCAGTATGGGTTATACTTCAACATCAAGAAAACTGTTCATAGTTGGACCAGGAAGCAACTTCATGATAAATGGAGAAAGGATTGAGGTTGTTAAGGGTTTCATTTTATTTGGATCCACGATCAACACCCCTGAAAGCAGCACTAAAGAAATCAAAAGACTCATTGCACTGGGCAAATCTACTGCAAAAGACTTCTTACAAATGTTAAAAGATAAAGATGTCACTTTGAGGACTAAGGTGCACCTGACCCCAGCTGTGGTATTTTTAGTTGCCTCATTGGCTGGCATATGCTTTCAAAAGCTGGACAGTGAATAAGGAAGATCAAAGAGGAATTGATACCTTTGAATTACAGTGTTGGCAAAGAATGTTGATATATCATGGACTGCCAGAAGAATGAACAAGTTTATCTCAGAAGAAGTCCAGTCGCAGTGCTCCTAGAGAAGCATGAATGCAAGACTTCCACTCACATACTTTGGACACATTATGAGTAGAAACCAGTCCCTGGAGAAGGACATCATGCTGGGTCAATATGAGGTCATCAAACAAGAGGGACACCTTCCACAGGATGGATTGACACGGCGTCTGCAATAGTGGGCTCAAGCCTAGCGAAGATTGTGAAGATGGCACAGAACTGGGGAGTGTTTCATTCTGTTGCACCTGAGATGGAACTGGCCTGAGGGTATCTAACAAGTTGGTACCAACTTGATGACACCTGATGACAGCAACAGATCCCTAGTCTTCCTTCTGAGGGGCCTCCAAGTGGACTCAAACTTTCCACCTTCTGGTTAGCAGCTGAGCATGCTGACTACTTGCACTGCCCAGGGACTCCAACCAATTCCATTACTGTCTCCCAAACATGGCCACAGGGAATGCCTTCCTCCATGCTGGTCTTAATCCAACATCTTGATCTGCTCTTGGAATCCCATCTCCTCCATCTTCAGGCAATGGCATGTTGGGGTTATTAATGGTCCCGTGAAGGTCCTTTCTGTACCTATCCCCTTTGCCTTGCAACTTCACGGTCTTGACCTGCTCTGACACTGGCTTGGACAGGTGACTTTCTGTGTCCAGCGGGATAGGAGCAAACCAGAAGTCAGCAGATACTTATAAGGGGACCTGTTTCCTTCTGTTTAACTGCTGCTACCTTCGTGAGGACAAGCCTGGAGGATGAGAGGCCATGTGGAGCTGAGCTCACTCAGCCCAGCAGAGGCCATCCTAGGCCAACCAGCCCTCGGCTATCCTCTGGGACACACAGGAGTATCCTGCTCAGGGATGTAAAATGGCCCAGTCAACCCACTGACTCATGGGCAGAATGGCTGCTTCTGGTTGAAATCCACTGAGGTTTCGTAGTTGCTTATTATGCAACCTTGAGCTGATACTGGTGTTGAGTGTGAGTGCCTTCAAAGACATTCTTGCCCTTGAGATTCTGGGCTGATCAGGCTCACCTTTCAAATTTATCTCTGTAGACTACTGGGAAAGATCTGTGAGATCCCTGGTAATCATTCTGATAAAAAACAAGCACAGCTCAGGGCTCTTTTAGCAAGATGTGTGTCAGGAAGTGTGATCTATCTGAATTGGTAATCCTTCCCTGGGTTCCTCTTGGTATCAGTGAGCACCTGTA
The DNA here is from genome assembly GCA_028571685.1 of Heterohyrax brucei. NCBI lineage: Eukaryota > Metazoa > Chordata > Mammalia > Hyracoidea > Procaviidae > Heterohyrax > Heterohyrax brucei. Next base: position 13,278,549 of record CM053147.1, on the reverse strand, counting down.
GCCTGGGAGATACATTGCTAGATTTGGGGTTTACCGTAGTGTGGCAGCACTCGCCCTTCCAAAGTTAACATCTTCATCTTGTAAATTTTAAAATACAATTTATTTTATATTTTATTTTTTAAGTTATCAGGAGGGGCCAGTCCCTGGAGAAGGACATCATTTTAATGTAGTTTATGTAATTTATTTTAGATTTCTAAAAAGAATTATATTTTAATATGCCGCTGCTGTCAAGTCAGTTCGGACTCACAGCGACCCTAGAAGATAGAGTAGAACTGCCCCATAGAGTTTCCAAGAAGCACCTGGCAGATTTGAACTACTGACCTTCTGGTTAGCAGTCATAACAGTTAACTACTATGCCACCATGGTTTCCTACATCTTCACAGAATTTATTTTATGTTGCTTTTGTTGTTGTGGAGAATATACACAGCAGAGCACACACCAATGCAGCTTCCACATGTGCAGTTCAGTGACATAGATTACTGTCTTTGAGCTGTGCAACCATTCACTATTGACACATTCCTATTGACATAATCTCACTACCTCTTGAGCTTCCTATCTAACCTTTTGAGTTGCTATTGCCAATTCATTCTCTCTTATAAATAGCTCTGAAAAGAGCATGATGCTCCAGGCAGGCACTCTTTACTAATTCAGTGAAACTATTGTTGGTTTTTAGGAGATGTTGGGGAGTACTGTTGGTTTAAAGTTTTAAGATTATCTCAGAACAATTGTTTCAGGGGCTCGTCTAACCTCCATGGCTCCAGAAAATCTGTATCACCTATATTATTGCAATAATTCCCTAATGTGTTTCCAGCCCAGTTCATCCAAACCATCACTGCCAGATCTACCTGCCCCCAATGCCATTTCACTTTCAAACTGTCTTCTCTGCTCAGGAACCCTCAGCGGTGCCCACAGTCTTTGAGTCAAGTCCAAACTCAGTCTAGTATTTTAATAGCCCTGTAATCCAGTTCCATGACCTGCCTGTCAATTTGGTGCCACACTGTGGTGGCTTGTGTATTGCTATGGTCCTGGAAGCCATGCCACTGATATTTGGAATACCGGCAGGGTTACCCATGGGGGACACTTCTCAGCAGAGCTTCCAGGTGAAAACAAAGAAGAAAGACCTGCCTGTCTACCTGTGAAAACAAGCCTGTGAAAACTCGATGAATCACAGCTGAATATTGTCCAGGAGAGTGTAGGAAGATGAGCTCCTTGGCTTGAAGTCAGCAGTGGACTTGAGTATGACAGTGGTCATGAAGGTGGCATGGGACCACACAGCGTTTCGTTCTGTCACACATGGAGTCACCAGGAGACAGAGCTGACTCGATGGCACCTGACAACAGTATTATCAGACGACACATCATTAAAACAGGCTTCTGAGTACTGCTCACCGGTACAGTGTTCACCAAGTCTGAAGTCTGATGGTTCTGACCTGCAGACAAAGCCTGGAGACCGTTAATATAATTTTGGACAACACTCAATACAAACAAGCCTTCTCTGAATCAGCAGATTAAATACAGGAGGTGACCTGATGCTATGTCTTTCAGCTATTAAACCCACTGCTTGGAATTTATCCTTCAGAAACAAAGGTTGTAACATGAACAGACACATGTACATGAATGTTTATTGCAGCACAGTTCACAATAACTAAAAGATGGAATCAACCCAGATGCCCATCTACAGATGAACGGCTAAACAAACTATGGTACGTATACTCAATGGAACACTATGCTATGATAAAAAGCAATGCAGATTTTAGAAAAAATCTCATAACATGGTTTCCATTGGAAGATATCATGCTGAGAGAAATCAGTCAGTGTCAAAAGGACAAATATTGTATGGGACCCCTGTTATAAGGACTTAAAAATAGAATTAGCTACAGAAAAATATAATTGTGTTTGCCAAGGGTGAGGTGGGGAGGGTTTATCATAGATGAGATAATTGAAAGATGTCAGAAATTTTATTCATTACTATAATTAATAACAATAATAATAAAAACATGGACAATTTGGTTTCAGGAAAGCAGTGTTATTAACTTTAATATTGTTTATCTAGGAGTTTAAAAGAAAATTAATATACACATTTGCTGTGTTATTTTGTTGTAAGGTTAGGAAATTTATATCAAGTTTTATGTTTATATGTACTCAAGTAACATGAAAAATTTAAGTCAAAATAAGAAGCCTCTGAAAATGTTTTCCTTTTAAGGGACAATTTGTTACTCTAGCTTGAGAAACATGAAGTTAGGGGGAGAGATACTAGACTAGGGTCACATATATATTATTGGTTTTGCAAACTTGTCTTCTGCTGGCTTCAGACATTATAGACTGTCTCCCTGAGTGTTTATCATGCTTCTGTGGTTTCTTCCCAGCACTTGGTACAATACAGGGAGCATAATGTTGCTGTCAGTTGCCATTGAGTTGATTCCGACTCATAGAGACCTTGTGTGAAAGAGTAGGACTGCCCCATAGGGTTTCCTAGGCTGTAGTTTTTATGGGAGCAGATTGCTAGGCCTTTCTCCTGCAGAGTGGCTGGTGATTTCAACTGCTGACCTTTCACTGGGTAGCCTAGGCTTAACCATTGGAAAGCCAGAGTCATTAAATACAGGCTAAATGGGAGTGGTTTAGGCTCTGCTGGAGCAGAGTGAGGTGGATTGGAAACAGATTAGAGCAAAATGGAATGAGAAGCATCCCTGATTGTAAATGTCTCTAGCAAGGGCCTTTGTGTCTCTCATGGTGCTGTTCACACGGAGGATGGGCTCGGGCTTGCCCTCCACACAGGGAGGAAAGAAGTGGGCAGGAGTCCTGGTCACCACCACTGTGCCACCCAGGGGCCCGGCTGCTGTTGTAGGCCCCAGCACACACCTTAGGGCTGTACATCTAAGTGCATGCACGTGCGTGCACACACACACACACACACACACACACACACACGCACGCACGCACGCACGCACGCACGCACGCACGCACGCACTCACACTGTCTCTCTGTCTCATGTTTATGCTCCCTGACAGAGAGATACAAGTACATACAAACACATTTCCTGTCTTTGTGAATATATATATACATTCTCTCTCTCTCTCACACACACACACCTACTCTTGCACACATACATACACTTCTACTGTCACACACGCACTCACACACTATCGCATGGTGTCACACATGCACACTCCTACTTTCTTACGTGGACACATCTTTGTACTCCCACTCTGTCTCAGGCACGCACCCTGTCTCTCTGTCTCACACATACACACTCTCTCTCTGCAGGGCAGTGTAGTGCTCCACAGCAGAGCACAAATGTGAAGGGGTGGGTTGTTTGCAGCCTTGTCCCCAGAAGGCCTTTTCTGCACCTGGAAACCCAACCCTTATATCTCAGAGGTGAAATGGAATCTTGGTGACACTGTCAGCAAGGTCTTGAATATCAGCAGCTTCCTGATACACACCCAGGGCCGAATGTCCCCATGGGCTGGCCCAGGCCACGAGTCACCTCAGAAGAGGCTGTCTGGGCAGCCTTCATGACCACCTTGGTTTCTGGGGGACTCGGGCCTTCTGAAGGCCCAGCACAGCACTGTGAGCTGAAGGCCAAGGCAGTCACGGCCAAGACACCTGCCATGGGCCAACAAGGACAAGGACACAGTGCAGAGGGGGTCTAGCTTCTCCCCACCCACCAAACTCCAGGGCTTTGAGTCAGATCTGAGGCTGGATGAAAACGTCTGTGGGTCGGGCTGACTCAGGAATCCAAATTTTTACAAGTTCCTGGTAATTCTGATGCACACAAACCCAAACCTGTTGCCCTCGAGTAGATTCTGTTTCAGCGACTCGTGTGACAGAGTAGAGCTGCTTCATGGGGTTTCCAGGGAGTAGCTGGAGGAGTTTGAACTGCTGACCAAATGCTTACCACCTGCACCATCTGTGCACTGAAGTTGGAGAGGATTTTTTTTTTTTAGGACTATCAATGCCTTTTGTTCTTCATTACCAAAGTTCAGAATTTCTCCTTTTGCATGACGAAGGCCACCCAGCCAGCCTTGGGGACGGAGCTGCAGCCTGCTGAGCTCTCTCTACCTCCAAACCCTCTGTAGCTGTTGCCTGTTAGCTTCTGCAGACTCCAGCAGATGGTTGCTGTGATGCTTGTTTCTGCCTCTCCTCATTGGAATGTCTTCATCACAAGCCCAGCACTTAGCCCAGCCCCTCCCTCTACCTGCCGTCTGCCTCAGCTGCTGGCTGCTGTGGTTGACTTTCCTTGGGCAGTAAGCACACAGCTGTGATGGAGAGAGGAAAGGGCTAAAGTGATGGTGAGATCATGTCCCTTGCCTGTGTATGAGCCATGAAAACTAGATCAAGGCAACTAGTACCAGTATGGAGACCTTAGAGACATTGTGGTTAAGAGCTACAGCTGCTAACCAAGAGGTCAGCAGCTCAAATCCATCAGATGCTCCTCGGAAACCCAAAGGGTCAGTTCTATTCCACCCTGTGGGGTCACTGTGAGTCAGAACTGACTTGATGGAAAGGAGTATGTGTATTATCAATGTTACCAGGTCAAGGCAATGTGTGGAAGATGGCTTCTTCTCTAGTGTAGGCTCAGAAAAAGACACAGAGAGGGATGACACAGCCGTGCATCAGGGTCTCTGTTCTTTCCTCTCTCTTGTCCTGTCTGCCAATCCTGCCCTCCACTCTCACATCACATGTTCTGGGCCCAACATGAACTCAGAGAACGTGTGTGACTAAAGTTTGATTGGACAGGGGTACAGCTTGGCGACCTGGCCCATTCTCATGCCTGCCTTGTGCCTTTAAAATAGTGAAGACTCTTTCTCTCTACCCCACAGCTGATGGAACAGTTCAGCATTAATGTGATCTCAATTCAGTGCATTCGACGCTCCAGAAATAATAGTTGCTATATGGAATGGCAGTGGGTTTCGTTTCTTGTTCGTTTATTCTGTAGGAAAAATGGAAACTCTGGTGGCACAGTGAAACGTGTTACGGCAGCTAACCAAAAGGTCAGTGGGTCAGATCTGCTTGTGTTCCTTGGAAACTGGGGCAGTTCTACTCTGTCCTGTAGAGTCTCTGTAAGTCAGAATTGCCTTGACAGCAGTGGGTTTGCTTTTTGTTTTAGTAGGAAAACTAAAAATCATTCTAGAAAAAGATGACCTTATAACAAAGAAGACAGGAAGACAGCAGGCAAGGCTTGATCCCAGGGAAGACTAGACAGCTAGACGGTTCCTTGCTTTTACCACCCAGGAAGTTTGCAAGGATTGTTTTCTCATGGGTCTACCAGATGACTTGATTTCAAAGTTCTTTTAGCAGGCTGAGTTCTTATGAAACACTCTGCTTACTAGTGGTTTCTAATCCTGGCCTTTTATTAGGATCGCCTGGGAAGATTTTGAAAATCCAGTTTCCTACCCCTTGAAATCCTGATTGAGTCAGGATAGGGCCCTGGGAATCACAGTCCTGTCTCTAAGAGCCATGGGGATTCAAGCGTTACGACCTCACCATCGACGCTGTGGCGCTTATGGTGTCATGGAGACTGAAAATAGACTCTTTGTTACATTATATTCTTTCAAATTAATAAGAATAATTTGACCCTGCTTTGGTCATCTGGTACTGCTCTAACAGAAATCCACGAGTGGATGGCTTTAGCAAAGGGAAGTTTATTCTTACACAGCCCAGTAGACTAGAAGTCTGAATTCAGGTGCCAGCTCCAGGGCGATGAGCTCTGTCTCTACCTTCTCTGGAGGAAGGTCTTTGTGTTGTGTCAGCCTTTGTTTGGTCTGAGAGCATCTCAGCACGGGAACCTCAGGTCCAAAGGAAGTGCTCTACTTTCAGTGCTGCTTTCTTGATAGTAGGAAGTCCCCAACTGTCTGCTTGCTTCCCTTTCCTTTTATCTCTTGTAGATAAAAGGTGGTGCAAGTCACGCTCCGTGCAATCTCTCTTAGTGAGGGTATTGCAGTCCCAATCTAATCCTCTTTTAACATAATGCTACCTATTAATCAGAGGCAGAGATTAGGATTTACAGCATAGGAAAATCACAAAATGGAAGGCAGTCATGGAATATTGGGAATTATGGCTCAGTAAAATTGTTACGCATAGTTTTGGAGGGGCACAGTTCAATTCATGACAGATCCTACGTTACTAGGTGCGCCTTTCCATAGTGTGTATTTGTGGGTTTAGATATGTTACAGATCGAACTGTGTCCTCGCCCCTCCTCCCCGCCTCCCAAGTGCATATTGAAATCCTAACCCTCTACCTGTCAAAATCATCCCCTTGGAAGTTGAGGTTTCTTTGTTATGTTCCTCAGGTCATACCTGGGTAGGTGCATCCTAACTGAATCACTTTTGAATGGCAAAAAGAGCCCAGTGGACACACAGACACACACAAGGAAAAGACGAAGAGAGATGATGGAGACAGATGCATCTACCAGGATCACTGGCAGTTATGAGGAGCTGAAATAGATTCTGGAAGGACCTCTCCCTTGATCCCTGCCCTGCAGTGGGACATCTGGCCTTTTGAACATGCTGGGGGCGGGGGGGGAGGAGAGTGTGTGTGTAGGAGACCAAGAAGCTGCTTCTGACAGAGTTGTGGGTCCCTTACACACAAGCCCCCTTTTACCAGTTGCTTAAAAAGAACTTAACATGTTTCCCTGCTGGGATCCTCCTCCCTTTGAGACGTCTCCTGGCTGGAGTCAGCCAGTGATGGACCACAGCTCCCTAGCTGACCTTGGCAGGATGGGACCGGGTGATGGACAGCTGCTCACAGGCATCTGGCTGGCATGAACAGCCCTAACAATACTTCAGTGATTGTGCACCAGGTCCATGTCTTGGCTTTGGGTAGGCTGTCTGGAGTTGTCTAGGATAATTGGCTGATGGAGAGAGGTTTTTGACAGGGAGCAGTATCCACTTCGGCCATATAGCCTGTGGTGAGGGGCCGAAGTGCCACCAAGTCTGAAGATAGGGACAGAAGCTGCTGGATTCAGGCATTGCACCTGTTCGTGCTGAGATTCCAAAGGCTACTGAAGGGGGGTTGAAGCAGTGCCAGGAGGCGGAAGTCTTCCTGAGACTCTAGGAGGGCATGAGATAAGATCAGTGTAGAAGCCAGAGGCAGGGGCAAGTGACAGTAGTCTGTTCAGAGTAGCTCTTGGTATTGCTGACCCTCCTAGGTCTCAACAGATGTGGCCTGTGTCTCCAAGGATCCTCAGTCCCATTCCTGCTGGGAGGTAAGGACTCTAATGATGCCATCTGTCCTTCCTTCTGCACCACATGCACCGTCAGTACCTAATTGTTCAGGCTGAACACCTCAGTTCCTTCCATTGCCACATCACCCCCAAACTAAATCTCTAAACCTGTTGCCATTCAGTCAATTCCAACGCATGATGACCCTGTGTGTTGCAGAGTAGAACTATGCTCCATAGTTTTTCTTGGCTATGATATTTATGGAAGCAGAGAGCCCAGTCTCATCCACAGAGTCCCTGTGTGGGTTGGAGTTGCCAGCTTTCCAATCAGTAATCAAGGGCAAACTGTTTGCACCACCCAGTGACCGGATATCCCAAAGACACCCACCTCTTTCCAGCCAGAGTTGAAACTGACTCGGTGACAACAGGGTGTCGGGAGCGAAAAGAAACTGCGCCATAAAGATGGCGCCTGTTATCAGGAGTTCCTCCCCGAGACACTCCCGGTCTGATGATTAGCCTGCTGACGCAGTTCCTTCCTGGCACATGAACAGCTCGTGATCAGCTTTCTGATTGCTGGCCTCTAGAGCCCATAGCCACTCAGCTTCTCTTTGCAATGCTATGTTTTGCTCGTGCACTGCACATGAATCAGCTGTGCCTTATGATTGGTGGGATTGGACTATATAACGGGTGAGGGACATTGTAGTAGTTGTACAAAGAAGAACATAGGAAATAGAATCTTGAAACCGCGTATGGTGGTCCGTGTGTCCTTTCTCTACCTGCTGGACGGGTGGGGTCACGGACATCTGGTGGCCCGGACGGGGACCCTGAGAGACCCCGGGAATACAGCGGTAAGGACCCCTGGGAGGGGCAATCAATCCGGCACGGCCGGGTGGTCTTTTTATAGAGCTCTTATCTAGCAGCCTATAGAGCTGGAATCATCTGGGGACGCCCGGGGAAAGGAACTGGCATTGACCAGGGAAAATAATTAAAACTGGCACTGACCAGGGAAAGCAATTAAAACTGGCACTGACCAGGGAAAGTAATTAAAACTGGCACTGACCAGGGAAAGTAGTTAAAGCTGGCAGTGACCAGGGAAAGTAATGAAAACTGGCATTGACCAGGGAAAGTATAAAACTGGCATTGACCAGGAAAAGTATTAATAATTGTATAAAACTGGCATTGACCAGGAAAAGTAATTAATAATTGTATAAAACTGGCATTGACCAGGAAAAGTAACTAATAATTGTATAAAATGGGTAATCACCCCTCTTCACAGCGGCTATTAATAGCCTGTAAAAGTTTGTTCAAGCAGCGCGGGATCGGTATTAAGCAGGCCACCTTGGAGTGTTTCCTCCTAGCGGTGGAGGAGGCGGCTCCGTGGTTCCTGGTTTCTGGCCATCTCACTCTATCTGCATGGAACAAGCTGGGAGGGGATTTAACTAGAGCAGATATGCAAGGTACCCTGCCTCCTGGCATTATGGGGATCTGGATTTTGATTTTAACTTGTTTAGAGGACGAGTCGAACATCTTTGAGAAAGTCCTCACCCGGGGACAAGATGCCCTCGAACGTGTTCAAAAAGAAGCTTCCCAAAAGGGTAGCAACAAGGGTAGTGTGTCTGGTGAGAGTATGCAGGAGAAAGGCAGTGATTCAGAAGGGGAGGGGGAACTCCAAGAGAGAAAGGAAAGGGAGGAGGGAGAATGGGAGGTAACAGTGACGCGGTTGACGCGCGATGTTGGCCGGGTGTGCGTCCGGCCCCCGCGACTGTCTTCCTCCCCTCGAGCCCGAGGGGCCCCAGAGAAGATTGGTGCCGACACGGTACCTCCCCCGTACAACCCTTCAGCGCCTCCCCTCTCGCAGAGGAGTCGTTTCCCGCAGATGTGGGAGGGCGGCCCTGCTGCCTTTCGTGTTTTTCAGGATGAACAGGGCAATCATTATCATGACCCTCTAGACTGGAAACTGGTGAAAAGCATAGCAGAAGCCATTAGGGCATACGGTGTCGGACCTACTTTGGTTGTGGCCAGTGGCTCCCCCATCATGGGGAATCAACCTTCTTCCCGACACCTTTATGATACTTGCAAGGCGCTGTTTAAGCAGCATGGCATTGGTATAAAGCAAGCTTCTTAAAACTGGCTGTACTTTTCAAGCTCAAACCAACTTTACAGCTTCAGCCAGCAGAAAATTTAAAAGGACAGGTTACTCATTTTTTTTCTTCCCTGCTTGCACCTGCCTCAGCCGCTTTGTAGCTTTAGCCAGCAAAGAATTTATAAATCAACTAACTGCAGCCCTTAAAACTAAAATTAACTCCTACCAGTGCAGTGTAGGGCTTACAACTAATTAATCACAACCAGTTACAGATTCCTTTGTTGCTTCTCCTTTAATCTCCAAGGACATGGCCTTCGGACCAGAAAACGAAAACTACATTTAATATATTCACATTATGCTTTCTTACTTCTTATCTCTGTAAAAATGTGAGTTTAACAGACTAATTTGATTAACTGAAAAAATTTTCTCTTAGGTTTTAAACTTTGCCTGATGTAAACCACCTGGCTAAAACAATTATATATATCATAAAAGACAAATGATTCTTAAGGCTCAGTGTCTTTGGCAAAACGTCATCTAGAGTGGTTACATTTGCTTAAAGTAGTTGTTAATTATTTGGCCCCGATAGCCACTCTCTCAATGATAGGAAAGCAGGCAAAGCTAAGAAGCCACAACAACTGAAAACAGCAGTCTGCAAATATATGGGAAATCATTTACCTCCTCTACAGTTTGATCAAAACATATCCTTTATTTCTCTTCAACTAACTAACTTCACCCCTCTAGATGATGCAGAATTAGCTTTTACTAATGATTCCTCTAACAGAACTACTGTTACAGAATTCTAACTTCAGAAACATCTGCACAAAGAACTAAGCTCCTTACAATGTGAGCAGTTTTTTCAATGCTACATGACAAAAAATTTAACCTGTATACTGACTCCCAATACATCGTTAGGCTATTTCCTCACATTAAAACTGCCACATTGTATCCCACAAAGAATATTGTCATACAGTCTTTACAGGATTTATTTTCACTCAATTACGACCTCAGCTCACACCGGAGAAGCTTGCAAGGATGTAATTCAACACCTCTTTCACTGTTTTATCAGTTGCTAAATTCCCTCACATCTCAAAACAGACAGTGCTCCGGCTTATACTTTTAAAAGTTTTCAGGAATCTTACCATACCCTTAAAATTATAAACACAGCTTACCATATCACTTAATAAAATATACCCTTTTGTTATCAATCACTTGCTGTCACTAACCAAGCCGCAAGGCAGAAATTATATTTTCACAGGAATTCAACTTGCAAATGCAACCTGACACCATCCCCTCTGAGGAATCTCCCCAGCAACAGTGAAGTCACCGCCGAAACGTCGTGTGATTGATGCCCATCAGCTCTTTCATTATTAACCCTTTTCAAACACTACAACATCACCAACTTAAATGACGCAAGGGACTATGCTGCCAATGGCCGAAATGTAAAGAACTCTGGACTTGGACATAAACTAACCCAATCTCTCCTGAATAAAACAGTCACCACTTGTGTAACAGGAACCAACATAATCCTTAAAAGGAATTTCAATGAGAAAAATGTAAACATCACTTAAAAAAAAGGGGGGGAATGACTGCCACATAGGGCAATGAAACCTGCCACAATGTAACCTGTTTTAACATAATGTGTTTTAACTGTAATTTTGCTAATTGTGTGGGCCCCCTTTGGGAAAGGGAAACTTATGATTGTTCTACATCAGCCTCCCTTTGTGTTACTACCTGTAAACTTGTCGGGACAAAAGGCCACAAATGATAGAAATATTGCAAGAGTTGATTAGGCCTAAGCGAGCTGTGAGATTAGTTATTATGGGAATAACTGCACTTGTATCTGCTGTAATCGCCGTGGTCACTACTCAGAATGTACAGACACGCAGATGAGACGGCAAGAGCAGGCCCTGCTTGTGCAGGCTATTGCAGCCATGCAGGACAAACAGTCCTCACCTGGTGTTTGGCTCAACATGCTGGAAAGGTAGTCAGAGACGGGCAACCTCTTCTGGGGGTGCTACCGACCTAAGACAGGGACCTCACCAAGCTGTGAGGCATCCCCATGACGGGTAAGGAGCATCCTAGCCGAAGATGACCTAAGACAGACACTTTCTCAGCGCATTTTTATAAAGAAAAAGGGGGAGATGTCGGGAGCGAAAAGAAACTGCGCCATAAAGATGGCGCCTGTTATCAGGAGTTCCTCCCCGAGACACTCCCGGTCTGATGATTAGCCTGCTGACGCAGTTCCTTCCTGGCACATGAACAGCTCGTGATCAGCTTTCTGATTGCTGGCCTCTAGAGCCCATAGCCACTCAGCTTCTCTTTGCAATGCTATGTTTTGCTCGTGCACTGCACATGAATCAGCTGTGCCTTATGATTGGTGGGATTGGACTATATAACGGGTGAGGGACATTGTAGTAGTTGTACAAAGAAGAACATAGGAAATAGAATCTTGAAACCGCGTATGGTGGTCCGTGTGTCCTTTCTCTACCTGCTGGACGGGTGGGGTCACGGACAACAGGGTCACTGGTTGGGGTCCCTGCAGTACAGAGAGGGGAAGGGTCATTCTCTGTGGGCCACTTACCTGTTCTTTCTTTAAGGGGTAGTAGGGAAGTTTGAGAGCCCTGTTGATGTAACAGTTGAGAGGTCAGGTGTTAACCTGAAACTCAGCAGTTTGAATCCACCAGTCTATCTTTGGAAACCCGATGGCACAATTCTGCTCTGTCCTGTGGGGTCCCTATGTGTCAGAACCGAGTTGACAACAGTGAGTTCAGTTGTTGATTGCAGGATTTAGGAGTCCCTAAAGATGATAAAGTGTTGATCTACTAGCTGAAAAGTTGATGATTCAAACTCATGCAGAGGAGTCTTGGAAGAAAGGCCTGGCTGTCTGATTTGGAAAGGTCACCACCTTGAAAATCCTATGAAGAAATTCTACTGTGTACACGCAGGGTTGCAATGGACTGTAACTGACAAACAACCGACAACAATGAGGAAAGTTTCGGCCTTAGGGCCTGTCACGGATTCATTGGTGTCCTCCCAAAACAATGTTTATCAATTTGGCTAGGCCACACACGATTGTCAGTATCATTTTGTTATCATATGTGATTTTCTTGGGTGTTGTAATTCCTGTCTCTGTGATGTTGATGAGATGGGATTATTGGCAGTTGTGTCAATGAGGCAGGACTCAATCTACAAGATTGTGTTGTGTCCTGAGCCAATCTCTTTAGAGATATAAAAGAGAGAAGTAGGTGGAGAAGCTTGGGGCCCTCAAGGAGCAGACCACGCCCTTTGAACCTGGGGCTCCTCCGCAGAGCAACTCCTAGACCAGGGGAAGATTGATGACAAGGACCTTACTCCAGAGCTGACAGAGAAAGCCTTCTCCTAGAGCTGTTGCCCTGAATTTGGATTTCTAATCTACTAGGCTATAAGACAATAAACTTTTTTGTTAGAACAACCCACGTGTGGTATTTTTGGTACAGCAGTACTAGAAAACTAAGACAGCTGCCTACCCATCAACCCCAATGATTCCGCTGCTATCTTAGTAGACAAGCCTTTGGCAACCACTACTTTTGGGATCTTGTTCCTTGAATGGCTGGTGCAGAAGCGGTGACCCTGTGGCGGTGGAGGCAGTGGGTGAAGTGAGCCCATCAGTGCACAGCAGCAAGGAGGCACCCAACTGACTGGCCAGGTGTTGCCGCCAATCACCTAGTTCTACTTCTAGTGGGGCTTCAGAGACGTCAGTGACGTTGGGTGTAGCAGAAGGAGGGCTTAAGTGGCCAGTTAACTAGGGTGGGAGAGACGCAGAGGCAACCTGCGCCAGCCTCGCTGCTTCCTGGTGACTCCAGGCCACTTGCTTGCTTCTGTGAAGACTCACCGAGCGGGTTGCTGGCTTACTCACCTCTGTGTCCTCGGCATCTGCCACGTGTCAGGCAGTGACACCGCATTCCTCGCTCCTCCACTGGGAGCAGAGGGTCTGTAAGGAGCCGTGCAGGATCTTGCCTGAGCCAGCCTGCTTTCCAGATGCCTGAACCCCACCAGAGAGGGCAGCTTCCTTCTCTGCCTGTAGGAGAACCTCCTCTCAGGCCACATTAGAAAGGCTGAAGAGTAGAATGGCTCCCGCACTTCTCCACCTCCTATCTTAAGTGCCGTAAGGGAGAAAATAAGGGACTCAAAAACACCCACAAAATCCAAACACACTTTTGAAAAGTGACATATGTATTCTTTTGCCTTTGTTTGTTTTCCTATTTACTGACCCGGTCACAAACATTTGGTGCCCTGGTGGTACAGTGGTTAAGATCTCGGCTGCTAACTGGAAAAAGGTAGGCAGTCGGAGTCCACCAGGAGCTCGATGGAAACCCTCTGGGGCAGTTCTGCGCTGTCCTACACGGTGGCTGTGACTCGGAATGGATTCAACGGCAGTGGTTAGGAGCACAAGCTGTGCTAGACCCCAAAGACTGACAGAACCTCCCCAGGAAGAACACTGGGGTTATCCCCTAAACCTGTACCGTTACAGCTGGGTCTGCCCTGATTTATAGTGACCCCATGTGTATCAGACTAAAACTGGGCTCCACTGGGTTTTCAGTGGCTGATTTTCTAGAAGATCACCAGACCTTTCTTCCACTGTGCTTTTGGGTAGCTTCAAACTCCCAGTCTCTCAGCGGCGAGCCCGTTAACTGTTTGTAGGTACTTCATAACCTTGCAGCTAACAGAAAGATTGGCGGTTCCAGTAAAGATGACAGCCTGGGATATCCTCTGGGGCAAGTCTGCTCTGTCACATGGGGTTGCTGTGAGCCAGAAGCGACTTGATGGCACGCGCCTGCAGGAATGTGGTTCAGAAGCATCAGTGAGGACGGAGGGTGAGACAAAGTGGTGATTGGGGCATTCATTCTTGCAGGGGGGTTTTGCCCCTGCCCACCCTAGGGTAATTCCTGTGGAGACCTGACGGTTCGTGTTTCCTTCCAGAAGAGCAGGGTTAGGGTGCGCTGTGCTCTGTGGGAGGTCGGGAGTTGAGAAGAAAGAACATAAGCGCGTGTTTTCCGAGTCGGTCAGGGGCCAAACATGGTTTGAGGCCCTTGTTGAAGATTAACTTGATGTAGTCCCACAGTCGTCCCTGATCTTCCTGGGGAGCCCCGTCTCCCCGCTGAGTGCTTGCTCTGTGCCAGGTGCTCACTGGGGGCTAAACAAACTCCCCGGTGAACCAGTGGGGTGAGAGGAGCCAGGACCTGTGTGGAGCCCACCCAGTCATGTGGCTGGTTCTGAGCCTGCTTAGTGCTCCGTGGGCCAGGGTAGGAGGAGCCTGGGGAAGTCAGCCTAGGTTCCCAGGGCAAGGAGGGGTCACGCAAGGCCATGCCCGCGCCCCCCGTAAGGCGCTGGCTGGGTTCCTCCAGCTAACGGGAGCTTTCTCTGGCCAGAGGGGGATGCTGACTGCCGCTAAATCTTTCCCAGCAAGGGCTTGCTTGGTCCTCCAGGCTCCTTCTCCCAGTGTTGCATGTTTGAATGGGAGGCTTGTTTCTCTGAAAACAAGATTACTTTAGCCGTTTTCCATGCGGGGGATGGCAAACACCCAGCTTAGTGAGTGAGTCTCCCTGTGCGTGGGCATGTGCAGAGGAGCGGTGGGGCCCTGCAGCCCGGGAGAGCCAGTGTGCTCCTGCCAGCGGCTGCCCCAGGGCTCTCCTGGCTTTGTCTGAGGTCGACTGACCAGAAAGCCTAGAGAAAGGAGGACAGCAACTGTACTCTTCTAGGCTTCTTATCAGCAGAGTGGACCTTTGAGAATCTCCTGGGACCCAGGGGTCATTAGCAGACCTAAAACTCGAGGTATTTTGATATGCAGATCCCCCACTCAACCCCACCACCCCAGTGCTTCTGTGGCTTTGTGTAATGAGAGATGTTCCTCTTGGGGACACACTGTGATGGTGTATGACATGGAGCAGAGGCAAAGCAGAGAAGCACTGCCAGCATGCATTCATTCATTCACTTGCAAAACACTTGCTATGTATCAGGCACTGTCCTAGCTCTTCAGGACACTGACATGGGGGAAAGCACTTGCTGACATCCTTGTACAGCTTGCAATTCAGGTGAGTCTGCAAGAAGCTGGCTGGAGGGAAAAAGGCTGACAACCCTTCTGTTGGCTTTGGAAGCATCCCTGTGACTCTGGGGACCCCACCCATATAAGATGCTTGGAAAGGAGGAATGTTCAGGGCACCTCCACTGCAGCTTGCCACCCAGCTGACCAGAGCTGGGAACTCAGGAGCCTGGACTGTGAGCTTAATCTTTGGAGATACCAGCAAATTGATCACAGAAGGAAAACTATTTGTAGCCAGACATCTTGGAAATTGCATCCTTGGAGGAAACTTCTGTTACTATGATGCCCCTGGGTATGGTGGCTGATTTTATATGTGTCAACTTGACTAGGTGATGGTGCCCAATTGTTTGGTCAAACCCTAATCTAGATGTGGCTGGGAAGGTATTTTTGACTTTAAGTGAAGGAAGTTACTCTCAATCATGTGGGAAGACCTCATCTAATCTGTTGGAGGCCTTAAGAACAAAAACTGGTTTCCTGAAGATGAAGGAATTCTGCCTTTAAGACTGTAACACAGAAATTCTGCCTGAGCTTCCAGCTTCTACCTGTCCTACAGAATTTGGACTTCTAGCCTCTACAATGGGATGACCCAATTCCCTAAAATCAATCAGCCAAGCTCTCTCTCTCTCTCTCTCTCTCTCTCTGTGTCTCTTCTGTGTATACGTTATTGGTTCTGTTCCTCTGGAAGACTCAGACCTGGTGTGAAGGCAAGAGATGTGCCCCATGGTCCATGGTGATTCCATCTGTTAAGAGGGAAGTCTTGCTCTGGTACCTTCTCTTCACTCTTGCTACTTATGGGCTTAAATGTACAACACTGGAAAACATATCAAATATGGATGCTCCATGAAAGAAGAAAATTGCTGACTCTTGAGTTATGATGTGGGGAGTGTGTTTCAGTGCACAAGTGCTAGTGACAGAGAGCAGAAAGCCCTCTTGTTGGCTTTAGGCATGCACTCCGGGTTCTCCGTAGGCTCGCTCTCTCCTCAGGTCAGGGTAACTGACTGGTGTCTTGTCGTCTTCTTACCTCTTGGGCACACGTGGATTCCTGGTTGGTGCCCTGTTCAGTGCAGCAACTTGGAAGACGCTTTATTCCAGTTAAGTCCAAGTGTTCTGGAGGGGGAACTGGTCAGCCTGTAGCCTGCGGCTTCCACCTTGTGGATCCCGAGGAAGCACAGATCCAGAGAACATCCACGCCAAGCTCAGGAAATAATCAAGCCCATCTTTCAGCCTCAGAGACCAAATGATCTGAACCTTAAAGTCTACCACAGACAGGAATTCCATGAAGGTCTAGTTTTTATTTATTCAGATCTCTAGTAATGCCTTTTTCATGTTAAACTGATGCCAATCTTGTTTCACTTTTATAGGCACTTTTCTTTGTTGGGCCCAAAACCCCCAAGAAAAACTTTTTAAGAATCATGAAAAAAAGACAAAACTGAAAATGTTTTACCTGACTCTGCATTAAGAAACAATTGAGGATGGCAGAGAAATGGGCCACTGGGGATTAAATTGTGTCCCTCTAAAACGTGAGTCTGAATCTAATCTGGATGAACAGAACAATGTGATACTGTGTGGTTTAAAGTCAGGAAAGTGCGCGTCAGTTTGGTACCCTTCACCACACCTATTCAATCTGTATGCGGAGCAAATAATCTGAGAAGCTGGAGTATAGGAAGAAGAATGAAGCATCAGGATTAGAGGAAGACTCAATAACAACCTGTGTTATCAGATAACACAACACTTCTTGCTGTGAGTGAAGAGGACTTGAAGCACTTACTGATAAAATCAGACCACAGCCTTCAGTATGGATCACTCTTCAACATTAAGGAAACAAAAATGTTCACAACTGAATCCATAAGCAGCACTATGATAAATAGAGAAGAGACTGAAGTTGTCAAAGATTTCATTTTCCTTGGATACACAATCAGCGTCCATGGAAACAGCGCTCAAGAAATCGAGGGATGCATTGCATTGGGGAAATCTACTGCAAAAGACCTCTTTGAAGTATTAAAAAGTAAAGATGTCACCTTGAAACTCAGGTGCACCTAACCTAAGCCATGGTGTTTTCAGTCACCTCCTGTGGGTATGAAAGTTGGACGAAAACAGGAGGAGAGTTGGTGTCTTTAAATTATAATGTTGGTGAAGAATATTGAATATGCCATGGACCACCAAAAGAACAAACCCATCTGTCTTGGAAGAAGCACAGCCAGAATGTTCCTAGGAGAAATGATGGTAAGACCGTATCTCACATACTTTGGCAATCTTATTAGCAAGGATCAGTCCAGGAGAAAGACATTGTGTTTGGTAAAGTGGAGGATCATGGGAAAAGAGGAAGCCCCTGAATGAGATGGACTGACACAGGGGCTGTAACAATGGGCTCAAGCATCACAATGATTGTGAGGTTGGCAGAGGACTGGGCAGTATGTCATTCTGTTGTACCTAGGGTGGCTTATCAGTTGAAACGGACTCAATGGCACCTAACAACAAGAACAACAACAGGTACCTATGGTTGGGAATAGTTTATTATGTTACTGAGTTCATCCTGATGCAGGGTAGGTTCTAAACCTAATCGCCTCTGAGAGCAGCACCCACACAGAGGCACGCACACATAGGAAAAGACAGATGCCCTTTGAGGGTGGCCAGGGAACAAAGGAAGGCCTGGGGCTACTGAGAGGGAAGAACTGGACAGGGCTGATGTGGACTTAGAGTCCCCAGAACTGTGAGAAAACGAGTTCCTGTTCTTGAAAGCCACCCACACGTGGCAGTTGTGTCATGGCAGAACTAGGAACTAAGGTATCGGTGATGCTCAGGGTGTGCAACGAACAGAACACAAATCCTGCTGGCATTTTCTCTCGTCTTGATTAGAACCATCTTAGTCTTTACTTTCCCGCAGGTACTGATCCCTAGGCTTTTCCTCCCAAGGATGCCTGGCCTCATGTAGGTAGTCCGCAGGCATCAACCACCTCTGAGACCAGTTGGGTGCAGGGAGGGCGCTTTCAGTGTGGAGCCTGAGGAAGCCTTCCCCTGCAGCTGATGCCTTGAATTTGAATTCGTAAGTGTACTGAACCGTGACACAATGACAGTCTCTTTGTTAAAGCCATCTGCTTGTGGTATCTCTGGTAGGGCAGCATGACCAAGAAAACTAGACGTGTCACAAATGTTCCCTGGTCCCAGAGGGGACCGAGAGAGGGGGAGTGGGGCTGCTGGTGAAACCCAGGCCTCTTCTTGGGAGTCCTTCTTCCCAATCTGGAAGACCCCCCCCCGTGAAGGGAGACTGAGGCTGCCGGTTACAGGACAAGGTGCTTTACCCCTGTCAGTGCTGTTCTCTTGCTTTGACTTGTTGTTTTCTGTGGTCTTGGGATTGCAAACAGGAGGCTGGACCTAGAGCCTGGTCTGCAGAAGAGTTCTGTGTGGCCAGCTTGTTTCTGAGTTTGAAGTCCTGTAGGTGGAATGTGTCTCTATAGACCACACTCGTGCTCACAGATATGCTGCCTTTTTGGCCTTGTAATCCTTGGGGGCTTGTCAGCTCTTACACTCTAGGCCAGGAGTGGAAACACCTGTCCCAGTTAATCTGCTCCTTCGTGATGGATCCTTATAGACCTGTCTAGATACATTTCAAATCACGGAAGACATCTCTTCATCCTGGGAGTTGCCCTTTACTAAAGGGCGTGAGAGAAACAGGCCTGAAAATTGGGTTTTTCTGCTGCATGATACAGCTGCAGGCACCATCCACTGAGAAGCTGGTGCCCACCGTGCCTGGAGTGGGTATGGTACTCTGGTGGGCCATGAGGATGCCCTCAGCTCTATCTCTCTATCCCTCTATCTCTATCTCTCTTGCCCTTAAAAAACTGTCATTGAGTCAATTTGACCTACAGAGACCCTATAGGATAGAGCAGAGCTGCCCTATGAGGTTTCCAAGGAGGGACAGGTGGATCCAAACTGCCCACCTTTTGGTAAGCCACCAGGCTCTTAACCACTGCGTCCTGGTTGGAGTCGGCTCCACCACGGTGAGTCCGGCTTTTATCATTCTGCCCTGGGCATGCTAAAGGCTCATGACCAGGGGCTGGCCAGCCTGGCGATCATGTTGAATGGAAGGACTGGCCCAGCTCAGAGCCAGGCCCTTGCTGTGGAGAGGAACATCAGAAACTGTTGTGGCCACAGGGACGCGTGGGAACCAAGGAGGCCCTGAGGCCTTTGACAAGCCGCAGAGCAGAGCCCTGTGGCACAACCAGCCTGAAGCCAGGGGTCCGGGCGCCCCTCTGTCCTGCCCTGGGCCAGTGCGTGCACAGCAGATGCAGACAAACCAAGGTACTGAACATGCGGACACATGCTCACAGTTAGACAGACACACAGACGCACCTACACAGACACACAGACCTACAGAGGCAGCCCCAGGGAGCTCCTGCTAGAGTGCACACATGCAGAATCACACACAGAGCTCCATAAACAAAAGACACAGAGACACGTACAAGCCCTTACAGACACATATGGAAATGTGTGCGCGTGTGTACATGTGTGAACACACACGCACACACACACGCACACTGTTACCACCCTGCCCCCTGAGGGCTCCCACGCCGCAGTGGCCCTCTCGTCCCCCGTCCCCATGCTTCCTCCCTTCTTGGGCTCCCAAGACTCCCCAGACTCCCAAGGATGGAAATGATGACCATTTTGCCTCTTCTCCTCCTTCGAGGCTGCAGGGGGCCGAGGCGAGCCCTGTGGACCGGACATCCAGGTGTGAGGCTCGAGCCTGCCTGTCTGTGGTCTGTAGAGATGAGTGTGAGGCTGTTTCTCCTAGGTCTGTCTACGGTAGCCTCACTCAGTAGGTAGAACACAGGTGCCTCGGGTCCCTCCGGCGGCCTCACTCTGTGAGTAGAATATGGGTACGACAGGCCCACTAGGTCTCTCTCTGGTGGCCTAACTCTGTGGGTAGAATACAGATGCCACTACTCTCCATATGGTGGCCCCACTCTGTGCTAGGTGCCACAGGTCTCCCTATGGTGGCCCCACTCTGTGGATGAAATAAAGGTGCTACCTCCCTGTGGTGGCCTCACTGTGTGCTAGGATACAGATGTCACAAGTACAGTGGAACAGGTGGCAGAGACCTGGGAAGGTTTCTGAGTCTGAGGATCACTGTTCTGCTCTCCTCCGAGCGCTTTGCTCTTAAGTTTTTGTGGGAGAGGCTGTCTTCACTTTCCCTGGCCCCTCCTCATTTACCAGATGGAAGGAGGGCTGAGGGAAGGCTCACAGCAGCTCACACTGACCTGTGTTCACCGTCCTGAGCCCAGGACTATTCTAATCTTGTTAAGGGTAACGATGGGTGGGGCGCAGTGTTGTTCTTCACTGAGGCAGTGGAGTGATGTTTGCAGACAGAGAAGGTAGGAAACTTTTCCCATGCTCTGTATTTCTTCCTGTTGTTCCCTATGATAATCGAGTCTCCTGTATTGTGTCTTGCAGCTCAAGATGACAGAACAGGACATGCGGGCGCTGGGGAGGTGGGGTAGGCTAAGCTGGGAACAGCCTGGACCCCTCCTTCTGAAGGATGAGGACTGGGAAGGAGAGCCCCTTTCAGGGAGCTGCCAGAGGTGATCAGAGAGACAGGCGTGCTATGCAAATAGCTCTCTGTCCACCAGAGGGGTGCCAAGGCCTGCCAGCAGCTTCTGAAATAGCGCTGTGAATGGAAAGTTCCTTCTTGTGTCAGTTCACAGTGGGCTTTGCTGCAGTGTGAACATGTAGACTGGCCGACAGAACAGACATAACAGGATTTTATCTCACCTTCTTAGGTCACTGTACTCATTTCTGTGTGATGACAGTTCATTAAACATTCATCATGCTTGAGACACTGACACATATTTCTCTTTAATAATGTATACCCTTTAAATGAGCCTCTTGTCACTGCCAACCACAGAGATTACCGGAGGCCCAGGGACGTAGACTGTGTACACACTGGGCTGGGAGGTAGTTATCATTCTTATTGGGTTGAGACACACGTGTTACGTGACCAAAAGGCACTAAATGCCATCGAACACATGTGACAGAGTTACAGGTGATATCAAAGTGTAGATGGAGTGGCTGCAAGCAAACTGGGTTATGGAAAGGTGGCATGGAGGGGGAGGGCAGGTGAGGGCACCCAGAGCTGCAAAGGACTGGGGCTAGGGGGCTAGTTTGCCCACAGCAGAGCTGAACCAAGACACAGTTCCTGGAACCACCCAGGGTTGGGGTGTGGATGGGTGGTGCAGCACTTGTTCAAAATAGGGGCATCTCAGTCACAATCGCCACAGTTAACAAGTTCCCAGGTGCTCTCTTGTAGACTACAGTGTAAGAACCTCTGAGGTAGAAGTGCTCAGACATGGGGGTACATGGGGGTCTGCCCAGGGGGGCTGCAGACAGGACGGGCCTGCAGCCTGTCGTCTCTGGCAGCATGTAGCAGCTCTTGGGTCACAAGGATTTCCCCAGTGAAGAGCCAGTCCCCGGGCCTGGATGGAGACTGCAGGATCAGCTCCCTTCCCCCAGAGGTGAGGGGCTGAGGGCAGCCAGCCAGATCCCTGGGCCCCAGCAGCGGAGCTGAGCCCCTGCCGTCCAAGGAGTTAATTCAGATGACACGTCAGAATGGAAGTCACAGTCAGGCGTCTAATTGCCTCCTGTGGTTGTGCAGACAAAGGCTGATGTGAGAAAGCACCATCTTCTGCCTGACCCCACCCTTCCCCCTGAAATGGTGCTGACAGGGTCAGGGGTCTCAGCACAGCTGTAGGGACTCACTCCTGAGTAAGGACCCCACGGTTTTACGGATCAGGGGCTGCGGGAGGGAGAGAAGGGCTGGGAAGAGAAAAGTACAGAGTACTGACGCGGGTCCAAGACCACAGCCTTCAGTATGGATTACACCTCCACGTAAAGAAAACGGAAATTCTCAAAACTGGACCAGCAAGCAATATCGTGATAAACAGAGAAATGACTTGAGATTGTCCAGGATTTCATTTGACTCGGTTCTACAATCAATGCCCGTAGGAGCAGCAGGCAAGAAATTAAAAGACACGTTGCGTTGGGCAAATCTGCTACAGGAGACCTCTTTAGAGTATTCAAAGCAGAAATGTCACTTGAGGACTAAGGTGCGCCTGTCCCAAGCCATGATGTCTTCAATCACCTCCGATGCATGCAGAAGTTGGAGAATGAGTAAGGAAGACAGAAGAATTGATGCCTCTGAACGGTGGTGCTGGAGAATATGGGACACTGCACAGACTGCTAGAATGAATTTATCTTGGGAGAACTACAACCGGAATGCTCTCAGAAGCAAGGACGGTGAGACTCTGATTCAAGGATGGTGACATACTTTGGACGACGTGTTATCAGAAATGACCACTCCCTGGAGAACAACACTGTGCTTGGTAAAGCAGAGGGCCATGCATGGAGGAGGAAGGCTTGCAAGGAGATGGACTGACAAGTAGCTGCATGGGGGGGAGGGGGCTCAGAGATCACAAGGACTGTGCGGATGGCAAAGGACTGGGCAGTGTCCTGTCCTGTTGTCTGTCCACAGGGTTGTTCTAAGTAGGAGCTGACTCATTAACACCCAACAACAACACTGAGTTAGAAGGCAAAGAGTGTCTTTGAGACTCCTCCCTCCCAATAAGGAGGCACCTGAGCAAGGCCTCTGTGAAACACCCCAGGAAAGAGGCTTCTGAGTGGAGGCACCGGGGCTAGGAAGACAGATGCTAGAGAG
Source organism: Heterohyrax brucei (assembly GCA_028571685.1). Lineage (NCBI taxonomy): Eukaryota > Metazoa > Chordata > Mammalia > Hyracoidea > Procaviidae > Heterohyrax > Heterohyrax brucei. The sequence goes on along the minus strand of CM053147.1, from coordinate 13,255,524 downwards.
TGTGTCCCACAGGGCCCCCAAGTCCTCCACTACACGGCCTTCCGGAGACTGCAGTACTAGCTATGGAACTTGTCAGTTTGGAGAGACAGCTGCCCCCTGAAGCCTGCCATGCAAAGCCTTTGTGATTGTCTTTGGCTGAGCCTGAAGAATCGCACACAGGTTACAGCCGGGAGCTGAAGTCCTCCAAATCCAGCCGCGTGGCAGGGATTGGTAGAAGCGTATGACTTAGGGGCACACGATGCCCAGGCCTCACTGCAGGCACAAGGTGAAGGGTTGGCATGACCCCCGCCAGCTTCCATCTCCTGTGCGCCTGAGGCTGGGAATCTATTTCTCTCTGGTCAGCCCTGGCTCCAGGACTGGTCTGGGGGGGCCTGCTGGTGAAAGCTCTGACAGGGCAAGGGTGACCTTGGGGCTGAAAACTGGGGAGTTTCTGAAGAAAAACTTTTATAGGGAACCTTCTGAACAAACCCACGGAAAAGGAAGGCAGATGCAAATACTGTTAGAGTCACACAGTTTAGGACACAATGGGCTCTCCTGGCTGTGTCTCAGGTCCACCATGGAGTCCATAGCCTGGAATTTCTGAGCAGGCTATGACCAGGAAAACCTTGACCCTGAGGAAGTTGTTGGTTGGACAGGGTCACACTGGATGAAGGGCAGGTCCAGTGGGCACGTTCTAATCTGGCTAGAGCGGTATGCTCAGCCCTCAGCTTTTTCTGGGTCTGAAGTCAGGCCTAAGTTAACAAAAACACACAATTCCAGAGCCACTCGTCTGTGTCTCTGCCATTTTACATAACCCCCCAGGTGTTTTCTTATTTAAACTTCTCTTAGTTAAACTTTCCTTTTCAAAAAATTCCCCAATGAAATCTCTCCAGCAAGCCTGTCCAATTACAGGGTACTTGAGTCCCAGGATTCTTATATAAGAGAGAACAAATCCTTTGTCGCCGAAAGAGCAAGTCCCTTCCACCCACAGCCCCTAGTTTATTCTGCTTTTTTTTTTTTTCAAACAATTTCTGAGTCACAGTAAAGGGCACTTTTCTGAGACAAAACAAACAATGGCCAAGGGAAGGTCCCTTCTCATTGCTTAAAAAGCAGTCGCAGCGCCTCCCCTGAAGGTAAAAATTTCTTTAATTATGCCCAGAGCACTTAACCCTGGCAAACCGCTGAGCCAGACAGCTCCAAACTTCCACAACTGCACGCAGGTGTTGTTGTGTAGCACTTAAGTGCCGTGGCTGCCAGTGAAAAGGTCAGCGGTTCAAATCCACCAGGGGCTCCTTGGAAACTCTATGAGGCAGTTCTACTCTGTCCCATAGGGTTGCTGTGACTTGGAATTGACTTGACAGCAGTGTGCATTGTCTTTAGAAGCAGGAGGAGGACAAAGAACCACAAGGACATAGTCTGAGAGCTTCTTTCGCATTTCCAGTTTGACTCTGCAAAACATAACTTCTTTAGGCCTCTGAGTCTATAAACTTAATCCATATACTGATTTTTTTTTTCCCTTGAGTGACTTCCTCCCTTCCTTATCCTATCAACCAGGAGAGTCTACCTTTACTGTCTTCTGTTTCTGGAGCATTTGTTGTGGGGGAAAGCAGGGGAGGACAACAGGTCCTGCTCAACTTGTAGTCAAATTTCCACCCCATCCTTTTTCCCATCTGAGAAAGAGCTCAAGATTCTCTTCAATGCTACGTAAAAAAGGGACACTGGTACCCTGGGACTGTGGTTTCCTTTAGTCCTCAATTAAATCAATCAAAACGACCTAGCAGCACACACACACACACGCAATTTTCAGGAGAGAGAGGAGACAATGAGTAGAGAGAGCCACTTCTGATTTTTGCAGAAGGGGATGACAGTCACACCTGGAGGCTCTGACTTGGCTGACACGGCTGTATAGGGCAATGGGGCTCCATGAAAAGCCACACTGTTGAACACAAGTGCATCCGGTTCCCAGGGTCCCCTGGGGACACGTGGAAATGATGTTGCCAGCAACATATCCATGTAGCCACCTTTCCAGTAAAATGTCTTGAATAACCATGACATTTGTGTTGCTCTTTCCAATAAACAAACACCCTTGCCCCACTTAATCTTATTTTCGTATGCAACTGATAATCTGAATACGTGATCACTGTGAGAAGTTCAGAGAACACAAAAGTATGCTGTCTTAGTCCATCCTCCCTAGAAGACTGAGCTGAAGGCAAGCTTACAATGGAAATGCCAGGAGGTGGAGGTCGGGTGGGGAGGGCAATGAAATCCCGGTAAAGCAAGACGGAGGGGACAACGACTTGAGCCTGGGAAGGAAGAAAGCAAACACAAGATAGAGGTTACCAAACAGACCATGGGTTTACAAGAGCAGACGAGGACCCAGGTGGTCTTGTCACACACAATGTTTCCAAGGAGCCAATTATACCCAGGGGCGCTCCCTGCTCTCTCCTGCCTGTCCTTGGTCAGTGTTTGTCCCCAAGTTGTACTGCTTAATTCCTCAGGCAGCTTTTTGGGGATGCTGAGCCTTTTTGAATTTGGCCGAGTCGAACACTTTCACTGTGGCAGGGGCAAAGTCTGGCTCTTGGTTCTCTGGGAAACCAAGATACCTCCTCTCCCTAATTTCACTCTACTTTTAGGAACAAGTCCTCTTGCCAGCTTGTTGTTAGGTGCTATTGAGTCCGTTCCAAGTCACAGTGGTCCTATGTACAGTGGAACAGAACCCTGCCTGGTCCCGTACCAGGCTCTCAGTCGCTGGCATACTTGGGCCCCTTGTTGCAGCCGCTGTGTCTGTCCATCTTGTTGAAGGCCATCCTCTTTCTCACTGACCTTCTCCTTTACTAAGCTTGATGTCCTTCTCTAGGGATTGATCCCTCCTGACAACACGTCCAAAGTAGCTAAGATATACAAGGTCTGACAATTAAGTCTGCGAATTTAATTGTCTAGTTGTCTGTCAGGGAGTTTGGAGCCTGTAAACACATAACTATATTGGAATACCCACCTACTCACCTGATCTGGCCCCCAGTGACTTTTTTCTTTACCCAAAGATAAAGGAAATACTGAAAGGAAGACGATTTGATGACATTCAGGACCTCAAGAGTAATAGGACAACAGCCCTGATGCCCATTCCACAGAAAGAGTTCCAAAATTTGAAGGGTGGTCTAGGCACTGGCACTGGTGTGGAACTTCCCAAGGAGAGTGCTTCAAAGGTGATGGAGGTGACACACAGCAATGAGGTATGTAGCACTTTTTCTAGGATGAGTTGGTAAATCAAACTGGCAGTTGTTGTATGGTCAATGAGCATACCTCTTTTCATACAAAGGAGAATGTTTATAATAAATACCTTGAGACCGTACTTTTGGGATAAACAAAGTATCTTTAAGCACATATTATGGATTGAATTGTGTTCCCCAGAATGTGTATTGGAATCTCCTAAACCTATGGTTGTAATCCTGCCTAAAAACAAGATTTTCTTTGTTACATTAAACCAAAAGCAAACCAAAACAAAACCCAAAAAAACAAAAAACCCCACGGCTGTCGAGCTGATTACTACTCATACCAACCCTACAGGACAGAGTGGAATAGCTCCATAGAGTTTCCAAGGAGCACCTGGTAGATTTGAACTGCTGACCTTTTGGTTAGCAGATGTAGCACTTAACCACTGTGCCATCAAGATTTCCCACTTACATACTACGTCTGCAGCTTCTGGACTAAGATAGACTAGGAAGAAAGGCTTGATGATCTACTTCTGAAAATCAACCAATGAAAACCCTGTGAGTCCAAAGGCTTGATCGCAAACTGAGCACAGCATGTGGCGCAGGACTGGGCAGCACTTGGTTCCATTTTTTGTGGGGTCTCCATGAGTTGGGGAGCAAATCTACGGCAGCTGACAACATCATCAGTCAGGGGAGAGAGTGAAGAAGTGCCTCTGTACCAGCAGAGGCCCCGAAGTGTGGCCTGCGGGCAGGTGTCATCTGGGAACTTGTTAGATGTGCAGTGAGCAGCCTGCCCCGCCCGAGATCTACAGAATCGGGAGTTCTGGGGGCCGGCCCAGGTGTTGGCTCCGGCAAGCCTCTGCAGGCTATCCCAGTGCAGCTAGATTTGGAGACCTGCTGCTCCTCACAGCCCACGTCTGCTATCAGAAGAGGCAAACACCCCCACAGAGGGAGCTGGGGTCCCCCTGCTGCTGGGGGGTGGTCTAGTCTAGCCAGGTCAAGAGCCACTCTGGTGGGGTGCCGCAGACCCTCAAGCCCTGCCTGCAGTCTCTCATACTTGCAATGGCCTCTGCCCGGAGGTGAGGTCACAGGCGTGCACAGCACATGACGGTCTCACTTGTCAATACTCTCACCTTCACTAAGTGGCCCCTTGGCTGTGTTGACCCCAGAAGACTTTGCGCCTGACTCTGGAAGTCCTGTCTGTCCGAAAAAGATCCCTCATCCCCTTGTCCACGCTAGTGGTGGGACCTGGCTGCTGCGGATGATTCTCTTGGTTTCTGTCTCTGCTCACAGCCTGACCTCTGGATGCCTCTGCTGGCTGTGACAGTCGTTTCTGTAGACAAGAGATGACAGGAGGTGCATTATGTTTGCTTTGTAATATACACCACCAGGCTAAACACTCCATCTGTAAATTGATACATCTAAGCTGACTGTCACCGCAACTCAAGAAAATTAGATTTTTATAATAGCTCGTTTGCAGGCTTTTGGAAGTCCCCATCAGCCTCACGTTCATTTCACCTGTATCTGAAGCCAAGGAACTGTGGGGGGGGGTGGGGGCAGTGGTTACGATGCTGAGAGGTTCAAGCCCACCAGCCTTCCAGAGCGAGAAAGATGTGGCAGTCTGCTTCTGTGAAGATTCCAACCTTGCAGACCCTAGGAGTAGTTCCACTCTGTCATACAGTGTCACTAAGAGTTGGAATTGACTTGAGGGCAAGGGCTCAGCCTCCGTCTTCCCCCTCAAAAGACACAATGGAGACTCCATGATTTCAGTTGTCTAGAGGGTGAGAGATGAGAGCCGATCTTCTGGATTGCTCCCTGTGAAGAGTCTGTTGTCACTCACTTCTGTCATCATGCCCCTTTAAGCTCCTAAGCTCCCACAGGCGTTCCTGGGGAGGGCTGCCCCCTGACTCCCAGCTTTCCTTCGCCCCTTTTCCAGCAAACGTTCCTCTCAGGGTCAGCTTTGCTAAGAGCCAGGGTTCATCTCCTTCAGCACCCTGGTTCTGACTGCTTCAAGTCTGAGCTCCATGACTGTAACTGGGTCCCCAAACCCACCCTTTCCCTCATCACGTGCCCCTTCCCCCCAGCCCTCTCCATCCCTTTGGGCAGGTCTCCCTGCTCTCGCATGAAGGTGTGCTCTCATTTCTACTCTCATAACCTCTATAGTCAGCTTATTCTCTCTCCCTGGCAGGAGCCTTTCCTGAACCCTTCAGAAGCCCCACCATACCACACAGCTTTCTCAAGAGCGTCTCCAGCTTTACTGTGTGTTAGAGTCATATTTGGGAGCTTTGAAAATTCCAGATGCTCAAGCCACCTGCATGGCGGGATTTCAGCTTGTTTACTTTGGACCTTTCATTAGGAGACACTAAGTGCTAGAAAAAAACATCATGAGAAGTGCCAAGTGTATCTGTCTTCAACCAGCAAAGCCAGGAAACCATATAAATATATACACACAGATTTATGTAGAGAAAATATCTCACTTGGTTGTAGAGGCTGGAACATCCCAAGTCTGTGGATGAGGATAGAAGTTTCTCCTGATTCATGTAGCTGCAGGGGCCAGTGAACCCCAAATCAGCTGGTCAGAGAGCTGGGCTCTTGCTGGTAGGCTGTGAAAATGGATGAATTCCAAGACTGCAGGTATACTGCTAGCTCCAGTCCCGAGAACTGGAGGTTAAACAAACAAGCACCAGCAGCAGGATCCAGAAAGAGCAGAAGCCCTTGAGCCTTGCTAGAAGATCTGCTGATATATAAATGTAGGCCACATGCCCAAGGAAACTCCCTTTCAACCCTATTGGTTACTCACAGCAGATTCTGTCACGGGGGTGATTGCTTATCAAATTTCAACAGGGAAGTGATCACGTTATATGACTGCTAAAACACTGCGAGTCACAGAAGAGCGAAGTTGCCACACAGTCTTAACCATCACAGTGTTCTACCCTTTTGGTTTTCTAACTCCAGATCTTTGCACATTTCACTGTAATACTTGACTCTGTCTTCTAGTGCTGCTCTTTGAAATCCTCTGTTCAGCTCTTTTACTTCACCATTTCTTCCTTTTCTGTTAGCTTCTCTATGTTCAAGAGTAAGCTTCGGAATCTCTTCTGACATCCTTTTTGGTCTTTTATTTCTTTCCTGCCTTCTTAATGCCCTTTTGCTTTTTTTCATCTATGAGGTCCTTTATGTTTATTCCACAACTTATCTGGTTTGTGGTCATTAGTGTTCAGTATGTCAGATCTATTCTCGACATGGTGTATATTCAAGTGGGATATACTCAAGATTGTATTTTGGCTCCTCTAGACTTGGTTTAGTTTTCTTCAGCTTTAACTTGAATTTTCACATTAATAATTGATGGACTATTCTGGAGTTGGGCCCCTGGCCATGTTCTAACTGATGATATTGAGCATCTCCATTGTCTGTTTCAACAGATGCAGTTGATTTGATTGCTGTGTATTCCATCTGGTAAGGTCCACATAAGTAGTCAGCCTTTATGTTGTTGAAAAAAAAAGATATTTGCAAGGAAGACATCATTGGTCTTGCAAAATTCTATTATGTGATCTCCATATCATTTCTATCATCATGACCGTATTTTCCAGATACTGATCCTTCTTTTTTGTTTTCTGCTTTCCCATTGTAATCACCAGAAATTATCGATGCGTCTTGATTGCATGTTTGAGTAATTTCAGACTGCAGAAGTTGGTAAAGTCTTTGATTTCTTCCTCTTTGACTTTAGTGGCTGGTGTGTAAATTTCAACAACAGTTGAGTAAACTGGTCTTCTTGTATGGATATTATCACTGACAGCACTGTACTTCAGAATAGATCTTGAAATGTTCTTTTTGATGATGAATTCAACACCATTCCTCTTAAAGTTGTCATTCCCAGGATAGTAGACCAGATGATTGTTCAATTCAAAATGTCCAATACTGGTCCATTTCAACTCATTAATGCCTAGCACGGAAATCCTGGTGGTGTAGCGGTTAGGTGCTATGTCTGCTAACCAAAAGATCTGTGGTTCGAATCTACCAGGTGCCCCTTGGAAACCCTAAGGGGCAGTTCTGCTCTGTCCTATAGGGTTGCTATGAGTTGGAGTTGACTCGAGGGCAATAGGTTTTTGTTTTAATACCTAGGATATGCATTCCATTTTATTTTTGAAAATTCCAGTTTGTCTAGTTTCATACTTTGTACATTTCACATTCTAGTTATCAATGGGTATTTGTAGGTGTTACTTCCCACTTTGAGTTGTGCCACATTAGCAGATGAAAGGCCCCAAAGTTGGACTCCCTCTATGCCGTTAAGGTTGACTCTATTTCGAGGAGGCCGCTTGCCCTTAGTTGTGTTCTGAATGCCTTCCAAACTGAGGGGCTCATTTTTTGGCACCATATCAGACAATGTTCTGGTGCTACTTGTAAGGATTTTACTGGCTAGTTTGTCAGAAGCAGACCACCAGGTCCTTCTTCCTAGTCTGTTTTAGTCTGGTAGTTCTGTTGAATCTATCAACCAGTGATGACCCTGCTGGTATTTGACACACTGCAGTAAAACTTTCAGGATCACAGCAACACGTAAGTCACCACAGTATGACAAACTGACGGACATACGGTGGTTTATGAGAATTACATGAGCAAAAATGGGTAGTTAGTTTTATCTCCTTTATCTAGACACAGGGGGCAGTGGTGGTCCAGCTGTAGAATTCTTGACATTCATGTGGAAGATTTCGGTTTATTTCCTGGACAGTGGTGTCTTGTGCGTTACTAGGAGCTTCCAGACTAAGACTAGGAAGAAAGGCCAGGTGATGTACTCCTGAAAATCAGTTCAGGGGTGGCACAGGACCGGGCAGTGTTTCCTTCCATTGTGTGTGAGGTCACCATGAGTTTCCCAGCCACTCAGTGGCAACTCAGCATCAGTTAACAACAATGGTATTATCAGGATAATTGTCCACTTCAATACTTTATGTCTGGGTCCAGAGCAGTGTCCGGATGTCTGTGAGCAATTGTCAATTTATGGCTGGCCCCAGCATTCTCACAAGAGAAGCTGAGATTTGCAGGGGCTGTAGTTGGCTGGGCAGGCTCCTGGCTGAGGGCAAAAGAAGAACAAGGAATTTCATGCAACTTTCCTGGATCCCTTACCCTCATAAGAAATATTTAAACCAACATTTCAGTGCTGTCTTGGTATAGAGATGAATATATTTATCACTGTACTGGTATAAAAAATAGATAGAGCTTGGAGCAATGCAGAAGCTCAGATTCTACAGCTGGATTATATTCCCTTTGGCGGGGGAAGGTTTGGCTTTAACATGTGTTTTTAGGGGAGCAGAATTCAATCCCCAACAGAGGGTTATAGAAACTGGGATTGTGGTCTGGGAGGTAAGATGAGTCGGGTATGAAATCCCCACATGTGGTTGCAAAGAGCTGCGTTGGAAAGAAAGACTGTTGGGGAATGGACCTTGGAGAAAACAACATGGACAATTTAAAAGGAAGTTCATAGATTTACAGGACAAGACTATAGAAATAATAACTCAAGGAAGAACAAGGTAGTGGAAATACCAGGAAGAGAAGGCAATGTGAACGTAGAGGCAGAGATTGGAGTGATTTGGCCACATGCCAAAGAAAGCTGGCAGCCACCAGAGCGGGAAATGGCAAGGAACAGATTCTCTGTAGAGCCTCTGGAGAGAGTGTGGCCTGGATGACACCCTGAATTTGGCTCTGTAATGCTAATTTGGACTTTTGGGCTGTAGAACTGTGAGAGACATAAATTTTTATTGTTTTCAGCCACTAAGTTTGTGGTCATTTGTTACAGCAACTGCAAGAAATGAATGCACTTGGTCATAAGCATTAACTGCATGTCATAGTGGCTAAGGTGGAGTTAGCATAAATGAAAATGTAAAATAGATAGCACCAGTTATCACCTTGTCAACTCTGACTGAAGGCAATCCGTGGTTGACACAGCAGAACTGTGCTCTATAAAATTTTCTTTCTTTGTGCTTTTTTGTTGTTTTTGAGAGTATACACAGCAAAACCACACCAATTTATCAGTTTCTTCATACACAGCTCAGTGCCAAGCATTACATTCTTCTAGGTGGACACCTCTTTTTACCATCCTTTTTCTGAGTTATTCCTCCACCATTAACATAAACTCATTGCTCTGTAAGTTTCTTATCTAGTCTTTCTAGTTGCTGTTGTCAGTTTGATCTCATATGGATAATTTCTAAAAGAGTGCAATGCCCAAGGCAAACATTTTTTATTAGTTAAGCTAAACTGTAGTTTGTTTTTAAGAAGACTTCAGGACATAGTTTTGGCTTAAGGTTTAAAGATTATTTCAGTGCAATAGCTTCAGAGGGTTCATCCAGCCTCCATGGCTCTGGAAAATAGAGATTCTGTGAGAATTTGAAATTTTGTTCTACACCTTCTCTCTTTTGATCAACATTCTTGTATAAACTCTTTGCTCACAGTGTTTAGTAATGGTAGCCCAGCATGATCCATTATTCTGGTCTTGTGGCAAAGGAGGGAACTGTTCTTAGAGGCTCTGTAGGATTTTCAATGGTTGATTTTTCTTTTTTGGAAGTAGATCACCAGGGCTTTCTTCTCAGGTGCCTCTTGTGGATGGAATCTAAATTGTCAAAGTGACATCTGCCAAAAACTTCTTCTCTTGTCTCTTCCTATCTTGATGACACAATATCTTACTTAATGTATAATTATAAAGTAAATGAAAGAATGCTTCACTATTTGATAAGGTGTTAAGTAAACATCACATAATTGAGCTCCCACTGTTTATTTTGTACTCCTGTTTCCTGTTTCCTGCTGTTTCCAAGTTGTTGTCATGTCTGTTCTTTAATCACAGAAGCTAGCACTTAGATAAATTTTTGTATAAAACAGAAGCAGTGGAAAACATGAAGTAGTTTGATTTATGTAAGATGTGCAAAGCTAAAACAAAACACCAGAGGACAGAGAGAAGAAAAGCAAGCAGCTGTGAACTTGAACACTCTGCAAGCTCACCCCGCAACAAAAGGCCGTCTGGGAGGGGAGTGCACCTGGGCAGAGAGGCCATTGTCGTTTTCTGTGCTTCTGTTATATTTTTGGTGATGCAGTTACTTAAATCTGCTAAGTACTTATGTACATGTATATGCAGATTTGTGTAGTACATGTTTGCATGTATTTTATATGTATGAATGTATGTTTTTCTATGTTCATGTATTTTAAGAAGTAGATACATGAAATCAAACTTATTCAAATTACTTCTGTTGTACTCATGAAAAACTTGAAATAACTTAAAAGTTTGTATGTTCTGAGTTTATAGATGTGAGTATACTACATATGTGTTATGTTGTTGTTAAGTGCCTTCGAGTCGGTTCTGACTCATAGCGACCCTATGCACAACAAAACGAAACACTGCCCCATCTTGTACCATGTCCACAATAGTTTTTATGCTTAAGCCCATATATATATATATTCATATATGTGCACACACACACCCACCCCCACACACACACACACCCCTCACACACACAGTTGTTGTGTGCCATTAGGTCAACTCTGACTCGTTAGCAACCCTGTATGACAGAGTAGAACCTTCCCATGGTATTTCCCCAGTTGTAACCTCTGTGGGAACAGACAGCCAGGTCTTTCTCCTGTGCATCAGCTGATGGGTTCAAGCTGCAGCTAAGCATTAAACATTGTGCCACCAGGATGTGCACTCTCTCTCTTACTCTCTCTCTGTGTCTCATGTTTGGTAAAGCACAAGACCAGTGAAAATGGTGGAGACCAGCAATGAGATGGAATGACTCAACATCTGCAAACTTGGATTCAAACAAGAAGACAGTGAAGGGCTGGACGGCACTGGTTCTGTTACACACAAGGGCACCCTGAGTTGTAGCCAGCTTGATAGCAACTAACAACATCCTCTGTGCAGGTGTCTGTGTCTGCATCCACAGGAACTGAATACACATGGTCCCGTGCATTGATTACACACCACAGTGGCGAAGGTGGAGTCGACATAACTGCAAATGTAAAATATGAGTAGATAGCACCAGTTGACATCTCATCAACTCTGACTCAAGGCAACCCTATGGCTGATTCTGGGTTTACATATGTGAGTATACAGTATACATACTTACACATATATGTAAGTGTGTAAACCTTGGTGGCCTAGTGGATGCTCACCAAAAGGTCAGCAGTTCAAATCTGCCAGGTGCTCCTGGAGACTCTATGGTGCAATTCTATTCTGTCCTATAGGGTCACTAAGAGTCAGAATTGACTCTACAGCAGTGGGTTTTAGATGTAAGTGTGTGTGTGTATATATATATATATATATATATACACAACACACACACACACACACACACACATATATATATGCACATGAAGATAGAATAATTCAGGCTACATATCAATTCACTCACCACTCACAGCAAAGTTGTCTTCGGGTGGATAGACTTGTGGATTTTATTTTTTCAATGTTCCTTTCAGTTCTCTGATGTTTCCATAATGAACTTATTTGTGTTTACGGTAATAAAACAAACACCGTTTTATTTTTTTTAAAGGCAGAAAAACAAACTATAGTTTAAAAACAAATTATAGTTTAGCTTAGCTAGTAAAAAAGTCTGCCTTCAGCAATATGCTCTTTTAAAAACTATCTATAGAAATCAAATTGACAAAGCAGCTAGAAAGACTAGATAAGAACCTTGGAGGTCAATGAGTTTATGTTAATGGTGGAGGAATAACTCAGGAAAAGCAATGTGAAGAGAGTTGTCCAGCTGGAAGGATGTAATCACTGGCACTGAGCTGTGCGTGAAGAAACTGATGAATTGATGTGTGTTTTGCTGTGTATATTCTCAAAAACAAAAATAAATTATTAAAAGGAAGGAAGGAAAAAAGAAAGAAAGAAAGTCTTACAGAGCACAGTTCGTCTGTGTTAGTCATGGGTTGCCTTGAGTCAGAGTTGACAACGTGGCAACTGCTGCCATCTGTTTTACATCTGCAACTGTGCTAACTCCACTTCTGCCACTATGTCATGTCATTAACGTATGGGACCTACGGTGACATTGTAGGGACAACAGGGGCAGACGCTGTGTGACTCCCCATGAGCCACGCATAGGAGATGATGGAGAGGTAGGGAGTGTGGAGATGTCCTTTGATACTCTTGAGTGAGAGCAAGGAAGAGAGGAAGTCAAAGCTGGACCCTGACACAGAATCCTAGAAGAGTTCGTCCTCCTCTCTCTAGCACGTCCATGTGTTTGGGAGTGGAATGTGGGTCCTTGCGGTACATTTTCCTAAAAGTTATGTTACTTTTGTCTGCTGTGTCCCTTCATTCCTGCTGGAGGAACCAGTCCTTTTTGTAGCCACTGTCAGCTGAAGGAATGTTCTGAACCACTTTAGATCACAACTGCATTTACAGTGAGGTTAATTTAGGATGTCTATTCCACATCTCAGGGGGGTGCACAGTGCTGACATGCTTGGCTTTTAATCGAAAGGTTGAAGGTTAGAGGTTGGAGGCCACCCAGAAGCTCCTGAGAAGAAAGGCCTAGAAATGCATTTCTGCAAAATCAGCCTTTGAAAACCTTAGGGAGCAGGGCTGTCCTAGGCAGCAGGGTGTCACCAGGAGGGAGTCAACTTGACAATATCTCCAAGGTAATAACCAACACCCTCACCTTGATTTACCACAGATCTATGTTCTCTCCCCTTCCCAGCTGGCTCCTGCTGTGAAGGTTGGGGCTGGTGAGGTCCTGCTCTCTCTCCCACCCTAGAAGTGTTCCTCTTTGTTGGCTAACTAGGCCTCCTCCATTGAGGTCAAAGCCTGGTGATGAAGGAGAGGAGGGGGTGGGTACGAAAGTTATTTCTTGCCTCGTGTTGTGGTCAGATGGCTTTGCCCTCCCGGGGCTGGACTGACGTCTGCTGCTCACTCTCTGGGCACTTCCACAGGCCCTTAGAAGGTTCACCTGTGGGGTCTCTCCAAGTAACCTGGCTGCCCCAGATCTACCCCCAATTCTCCTTCCGTCTTCTTCTCTGCCCCCATCACCACTGAGGGCTTTTGTCCCTCCAGCAGAGAGGACACCTGGTCCCAGTAGAGAAGTGACTTCCAGGCCAGCCTTCCACCTGCTGCCTCAGGAATGGCCAAGGTCCGGGGGGTTCACAGTAATTCTCCACATGGTCTCTCCACGTGAATGAAGGAGTTTAACTCTGTAATACTGGTTCTTAGTTATTCTGATTTGAAATTCTCATAAGATCCAAACCAAAACCAAATGTGTTGCCATCAAGTCAATTCCAGCTCACAATGACCCTGTAGGACATCATAGGACTGCCCTATAGGGTTTCCAGGAGCAGCTGGTAGATTCATACTGCGGACTTTTGGGTTGGCAGCTATTTTAGTCTTCTGGTACTGCCCTAACAGACCACGAGTGGATGTCTGTAGCAAAGAAAAGTGTATTCTTACATGGTCCAGCAGGCTTCAAGTCCGAATTCAGGGTGTCCACTCCAGGGGAAGACGTTCCTTTTTTGTTGGCTCTGGAGGAAGGTCCTTGTGTTGCATCAGCCTCGTTGCGGAGCATCTTGACACAGGAACTTCAGGTCTGAAGGATGCAATCTACTCCTGGTGCTGCTTTCTTGAAGGCATGAGATCCCCACCTCTCTGCTTACTTCCCTTGTCTTTTACCTCTTACAGGATGAAAGGATAAAAGAAGGTGCAAGCTGCACTCTAGGAAAGCTCCCTTTACACCGGAGCAGGGAGGTGGCCTTAGGAAGGGTGTCACAGTACCACCGTAATCCTCTCTAACACAATCCAGTCTGTTAACCACAGGCGGACATGGGGATTCACAGCGTCAGACGATCACAGAATGGCGGGCAGTCACACAGCGCTGTGGATCATGGCCCAGTCAAATTGCTGTCCACATTCTTTGGGGGGACACAATTCAATCCTTGACAATAGCCATAGCACGTCACTACGGTTCCATCAGTGCCTCCTCTGCCATTTCAGCAGAAGGGAGGGGAGAAGGCGATTTTAAGATTAGAGGATGAAGGCGAAGAATGGACAGTGCTTTCCCTTTGATGGCACCTGTTTTCTCCCTGGAACAGGAGATCAGAGGCCCACCAAGGCATAACCAAGAAGAATAATCCCGTGTGAACTGGCTTGAGCCATTTGTAGGATAGAATTTGTCTACAGGGATTTCAGGTCCAGCTTAAAGTTACAGGACCCACAAGAGGGAGAGGGCTTCTAAGTCCCCATGGCACAGAGGAGGGAGGGCTTACTTAGCACAGTCAGGAGAGGAAGAAGAGAGAGTGTACATACCAAAAGAAAGAAGGCTGTCTGTGACAAAGAAAGATGAGAAGAGCCCCAAAGCGCCAGGTGCCCCAGCTTAGAGAGGAAACTTTTCATCTTTGCAAATGGACCTGCATGTCGGATTTGAACATCCTGAAACACAAAAGGGCAAGCAACTGCACCAACCATCGTGGCCCACGGCCTTCCTCAGCTCACAAAAGGGAAGACGTTCTGAAGGGTAGCTTCTGGCATGGGTCTGCAGTTACCGACAGCTGCTGGCAACTGGTGAGAGGGAAGGTGGGCTGGTCCAGGCTCGGGCAGACTGCCTCAGAACCCCTAATTTGTTCAGAAAGAGGTAAACTCTCTTCTGAAGTTTTGTTCAGAGGAGTCCACAGTAGTCAGGATGGAGAACTGAACTTCTGACATCTCAAGCACTTCCAGGTCTGCAGAATGGCTGGGTGACTGGGACAGTATTAAACCAGTATCATATGTGACCAAAAGCCATGAACAGTTCCTTTAACTGTGGGGAATAAAATTGTAAGAACCGAAACTAAATAGACCAGAGGAACAGGGAACCGAAAGAGAAACTGGAACACAAGGAAGCCCTCAAAGTAAACAGCAGCTCACAATCACTGGAAATGAGTAGATGCTGAGAACCCACTTCCATCAGCAGCCCTCTCTAGAATTCTGCAAAATCTCACGAGCAAACTTGCCTTTGCCCTAGTGGTGGGACAATCCCGTTAATTAAGGGGAAATAAAGTTGTCCTTGAGTTAACTCTAGTTCCTGGGGACCTCATGTGTGTCCGAGTGGAACTGTCAATGGATTGAGGTGTGTTCCCCCTCAAAATCTGTGTAGCCATTTAGCTAGGCCATGATTTCTGGTATTGTGTGACGTTCCTCTGTGTTGTAAATCCTGCCTCTGTGACGGAAACCCTGGTGGTGCGGTGGCTAAGTGTCACTGCTGCTGTTTTCATCACCTAGGGTTGCTCTAACAGAAATACCACAGAGTGGATGGTTTTAACAAAGGAAAGTTTGTTCTTACACAGTCCGGTAGGCTACAAGTCCATGTTCAGGGTGTCTGCTCCAGGGGAAGGCTTCCCCACTTGTCGGCTCTGGAGGAAAGTCCGGAATTGCGTCAGTCACTGTCCAGGGAGCGTCTTGGCGCAGGAACCTCAGGTCTGAAGGACGCACTCTTCTCCAGGACATGCTCTTCTCCTGGTGCTGCTTTCTTGATGGTACCAGGTTCCCAATTCTCAGCCTGCTTCTCCTTCCTTTTATCTCTTGCAGGATGAAAAGATTAAGGGTGGGGCAAGCCACCCTCCAGGGAAACTCCCTTTACAGTGGAGCAGGGAGGTGATCCTATGAAGGGATTTACAGTCCCACCCTGATCCTTTAACACTCAGCATAGGAAAACCACAAAATGGAGGACCATCACAAGATACTGGGGGATCATGGCCCAGCCACGTGGCTACACCTATTTTGGGGGGACACAATTCAATCCACAACAGCTGCTAACCGAAAGGCTGGCAGTTCACATCCACTGGGTGCTTACTGGAAACTCTGTGGGGCAGTTCTGCTATGTACAGGGTGGCCAAGAGTCAGAATAGACTCGATGGCAGTGAGTTTTGGGTTTGATATGATGTAAACCTGGTGGCTTAGTGGTTAAGTCTTATGTCTGCTAACCAAAAGGTTGGCAGTTCAAATTCACCAGACTCTCTTTGGAAATCCTATGGGGCAGTTCTCCTCTGACCTGTAAGGTCACTATGAGTCCCTCAATGATGTTAACGAGGAAAGATGGGTACAGTTGTTTGTTGCTGGGGCAGGACTCAGTGTGTGAGATTGTTTTGTGCCTTGATGCAGTCTCTTAAGACATAAAGGAAAGAAGCTAGCAGAGAAATTTGGGGACCTCACACTACTGAAAAGCTGTGCCAGAAGCTGAACACGTCCTTCTGAAAGGATCAGTGGTCCTGGCGCCTCAGAAGCTTCCAGACCAGGGGAAGGACTGACCACCAGAACCTTCCTTCAGATCCATCAAAGAAACCCTTCCCCTGGGGCTGACACCCTGAATTTGGACTCTTAGCCCACTAGAGTGTGACAAGCAAAATTTCTCTTTGTAAAGCCATCCACTTGTGGTATTTCTGTTAAAGCAGCACTAGAACACTAAAACAGGAACTATGACTCATAGAGGTTTTGTCAGCTTAATATTTCAGTAGTAAATTTAGATGGCCAGGCACTTCTCACAAGTCACCTCTGGCAGACTCGAACTTCCAACCTTTCCATTAGAACCCCAGTATGTTTTCCAGTATGTACCACCTGCGGGCTTTGGTCACAGTGATGTTATCAGTTGTAGTCCAGGGGGCTCGGCCTCGTGTACAACAGGGTAAAATATTGCCCAGTTCTGGGTCATCTTCCTGGTCCTTGATGAGTACAAACCTTATGAATACTGGGTCCTGAAAACTGTGCTTTTATTGAGGAAAGTCTCCTTACCTGGTCCCCACCTCGTCCAGTGCTTTTTGTGGGGAACATGCTAGAACAGAGAGTGGACCACTGAGAAATTATTCTGAGTGGATGGGAAAATGAAAATCCTTTTCTGAGGTGGGACTTTGCCTTTTGTTTCTTCCCAGCTCCCAGTCCTAGACTTGTCCTGTCAGAGAGTCAGGTCTCTGGCTTTGCGGGGCTGCATGCATGCACGTGATCTGGACACAGGTTTCTCTACCGGATGCTGCTGGGCCACAGAGTTAAATCTGAGCAAAGTGAAACGTGTTCTGAGGACTTCTTAATAGAGTGACCGCTCACAAGGGCAAGACCTTAGCCGTGCTAGAGATCAAGTAAAGGCAGCAGACTTCCTCCTTCAGGTTGCAGGTTCCTGACCTGCAATCCAGGTAAATCTCCGTCACTACGGCTGCCTGGCTGTATTCGGCAGAGACCCTTCTCCAGCTGGCTGGCTTGAGTGCGAGGTACTTCATTTCAGCGTTGCTCAATCGCCCAAATAACCACAGAGGCAACTGTTTACTGTAATCTTCACTTAAAACATTTGCGTACAGATCCTTGATTAGGTGTTCTGACGCTTGTGCTTGAGAATCTAACACCTGGCTGATGAGGCTGGCGTTTGATGCTGTCTGGAGATGCAGTTTTATGACTTAGCATGTGGTTTGAGCTAGGATGCATCAAGTCCATTAGCTTCTCAAAACCTTATTGTTGTTCTAAAAAACAACCATTACAGAATAAGAGCTCGTTTTTTTGTTAAAGAGGAAATGGATTTAAAATTCTACCACTGTGTTGCAGCTTTGTTTTTAAGACTGGGTTTCAAAGCATGGCAGGGAAGACAACCCTCACCAGAGTTCCTGTCCCCAGCTTGCTGCTGCTGTCAACTGCTGTTGGCTCCCAACTCGTGGTGACTCCGTGCAGAACAGAACAGGATGCTGCCCGATCCTGTGCCATCCCCGTAATCAGTTTCGAATCACACTGCAGTGACTTACTGACTTGTCGCTGATTTTCAGAGTAGGTCATTAGACCCTTCTTCCTAGGGTGCTTTAGACTGGAAGCACGGCTAAAACTTGCTCAGCATCCCAGCGACACGTAAGTCTCCAGCGACAAATGGCTGGTGGCTCTGCTTGAGGTGCTGTCATGGATGAAACTGTGCCCTCCCAAAAGTGTGTGTAGCAATTTGGCTAGGCCGTGATTCCCAGGATGGTGTGATATTCCTGTGTGTTGGAAATCCTGCTTCTATGACATTAATGAGAGAAGGTGGGTGGCCGTTGTGCTGATGGGGCACAACTCAGTGTGTAAGATCACATTGTGCCCTTGTCGAGGTCATGGAACTGATTAGACCCCGAGTGACCTGATTCGGGCTCCAGAGATTGAGCTAGCTAGTTTGGTCTCCTGACCAGTGGCAAACCGGGCTCCCTCTCCCCCAAAGCACATGAGGATGCATTATCCCTTTTGGTAGCAAGTGACAGAAAAGTTTATTAAAGGAAAGCATGTTCCAAAGAGGGAACGGGTCAGTCTCCACGAGCAGAAAAAGACCCAGCATAGACTTTAGGGGTGCTTTTTCTTGGCAAAAGCAGGGGGTGATGTCATAGACAGGAGGCAGAGGTAGATTGGGTTTGAGGCTACTGTGGGCCACTTCACAACTGCCAGGAGGAATTGTTGTGTTTACATCACAAACTGCCAGGGAGAGCTGTTGATATGTGGCAGATCAGGTTCCCTTGGTAACCTTGTCAATACTGTGTGTGTTCTATAATGCAAACCATGACCTTTGCTTGTTATCCCTAAAAAGTGTTAGATTCTGGTGTAAAATATGTTAGTATGTGGCAGCAGAGATCACGTTCCCTAGTTAATCTTGACACCCTGAGGTAATCTCTTGGAATATAAAGGAAAGAGAAGCAAGAAGAGAGTTGGGGGCCCTCACACTGCCAAGAAGCTGTACTGGAAACTGATCCTGTCCGTTGGGTCCTGGTGTCTCAGAAGCTCCCAGTCCTGGGGAAGAACGAGGACAAGACCTTCCTCCAGGCTTCCCCTGGAGCTGATGCTCTGAATTTGAACTTGAGCCTACTGGACTGTGACAGAATAAAATTTCTCTTTTTAAAGCCACCTGTGTTGATTCTCTTACAGCAGTGCGAGACAACTGAGACAAGTGTCTCTGTCAGGAATCGAACCTAATATCCTATGTGAAAGTTGAGATTTCTGCTGCTGAACAGTCACTGCTTCATCTCCATCTGCAACTTAATTAATCAGACTCTCTGGGAGTGGCACTGAAGGACTGACATTTTGAATGAATATCTTGGGTAGAGAAATACGACTTTAAGAGAAGGCACCTTTCATCTGGGTCCAGAAGTAGAGCAGGTAGCTTTCTGGGTACATACTTCTAGTTCATCTTCAGTATGAACTAGGCAGAGTGGGTGTGTGTGCACACGCCTGTGTGTGTGCATGTGCCTGCGTGCACGTGTGCGTATGATTTCATGGGAATGTGCTTTGCAGTGGTGTGAGGACTGAGAACTCCTACCACTGCCGGCTGGCTACAGAGCCCTGTGCCGATAGTGAGACATGCACCTACGACCTGGTGTGGAGTTGGAAAGGACCACACTAGGTACCGACTCTGTCTGTCTTCCTTTCACAAATGAGAAAACTGAGGCCCAGAAGTGACAGGACAGCAGAGGGTCACGCCAGTAAGAACCCAGTTCTCTCAACCACCGCTCGTCACCCTTGTTCCCAAGTCACCAAAACCAGAATTTTCTAAGAGGCCAGCTTTCTGGCCGTTTCCGCTGGCCCCTCTAGGACTATTCACAGGCCTTTCCGCTGCACTGCAGTCAGAGGTCCCTCGGCCTGGACGGCCCCGGATGGCCCTCGGGGTCCAGATGCTTGGGCAGTGGGAAACAAAAGCAAGAGACAGTGGAAGAGGTGCGGACTGTGATGAGCTCACCTGAGTGCCCATGTGGCGTGGTGAGAGGAACAGGGGTTTCTGGGACACAGGACACCTACCAGGACGGTTCCAGGGAAACTGGAATGTTGACGGAAAAAAACTGACTTGGGAAAAATGAGAGGGAATGCAGGATCTTGGTTATTAGCTGCTACAGACTGACTTGTGTCCTTCCAAATTAAGTGTTATAAATCCTGCTACACCTGTGGTTGTAATCCCATTTGGAAATAGAGTTTTCATTGTGACGTTAATGTAGGACGTGTCTTCATCTCTTTTGAGATAGGAAGGAGCAGATGAAGCAAGCAGGAACAAGCCGAGATGGGGAAGACAGCTGCTGTGCCGCAAGCAGACCGCCAAGGAGCCGAGAAACAGAAGCTGAAAAGGGACAAGCAGCTGCCGCCAGAGCTGGTGTCCATAATACGAATTGCTAGCCTCCCCAGCTGTGAGAAGAAACCCTGGTGGCTAGTGGTTAAGTGCTACATCTGCTTAACTTAGAGGTCAGCAGGTCACATTTGCCAAGTGCTCCTTGGAAACTCTATGGAGCAGTTCTACTCTGTCCTGTAGAGTTGCTATGAGTTGGAATTGATGCAACAGCAGTGGGTTTGGTTTTGGTTTAACGGTGAGAGAAAACCCTGGTGGCATGGTGGTTAAGTGCTACGGCTGCTAACCTAAAGGTTGGCAGTTAGAAAACACCAAGCCCTCCTTGGAAACTCTATGGGACCGCTCTACTCTGTCTGTAGGGTTGTTAGGAATCAGAATCAACTTGATGGCAAGAGGTGAAATGTGGGAAAATAAATTGTTTCAGAGAAAGCCCCTCCTTGTGGTATAACTGTTAGAGCAGCCCCTGAAACTAACAGCCACAGAAGCGCACTTGTTGATTGACTTTTAAATATATCCATCTACTTTATTTTATTAAAAAAAAGGGGTAACACGTAATAAAAAATTCAAAAGTTTAAAAGGAGCGTGCTGGTAAGCACAGCTTTCTCTACTCTTGGTTCCATTCATTCTCTTCAGAGGCGAACTGTGACCAGTGTCTTTCTGTGTTCTTCTAAAGATATTTTATGGATCTTTAAGCAGATGAGAACCCTGGTGACATAGTGGTTAAGTGCTACAGCTGCTAACAGAGAATGGCGGTTCAAATTTACCAGGTGCTCACTGGAAACTATGGGGTGGTTTTACCCCGTCCCATAGGGTCACTAGGCAGTTTTACTCTGACTTACAGGCTTGCTAAGAGTCAGAATTGACTGGACAGCAACAGGTTTTTTTTTTTTTTTGGTTTATTCATACAAACAATGCGGCAGGCAGTGAATTATCTGCAGCTGTCATTTCACACATATATGAGGATAAGTTGTAACTTCTGAGTCAAAGGAACTGTGTGTGTTTCCAGTGGTGAGACTCAATCTCATATCTTGTCCCCTAGAAGCTGTAGTGATTATTCTCCTGCCAACAGTGTAGAAAGTCACCCATTCCCCAGCCTCAGAGGATGCGCACCTTCTAACTCCCCTAGGTCGAGGACCATCACCCTTCCTATTCTCTGTAAGCACAGGAGATCCTCCCCAGTTTTCCCTCCTAACTGCTCTCCAGCCAGAGCCTTTTCCGGCTGCTTTTGCTGAGTCAGCTCATTAGCCTTAATTGTCTTCAAAACGATCCCCAGCTGTGTCGTTTCTTTGGCCCCAAGGCGTTATGGGAAACTCCATCAAAGCCAGGGGTGTGTCTGTGCAGCCAGTGGCCAGAGTTGGCAACTGAAGAATAAGTCAGTGTTTTTTGGGTCTGAAAAATAGGTCAATTGCACAAAAGACAGACAGGAGAGATGTGGCGCCAGGCCAGCCATCCCGCAGTGCAGATTCGTCATTGTCATGTCAACGACCACTTGTGAACGCAAGGGACCTCTTGTGGGTGTGAGTTCCTCCTATGGCCAAACACGTAGAAGACTAGGCCAGACCCTTGGTTGTGCAGTGGTTAAGAGCAAGACTGCTAACCAAAAGGTCTGCAGTTTGAATCAATCAGGTGCTTCTTAGAAAGCTTATGGGGCAGTTCTACTCTGTCCTATCCTGTCACTATGAGTTGGAATGAACAGGTTTGTTTGTTTTGGTTAGAGGTCTAGTTGGGATCACTCCAGTTTCCCTCCAGCTCCTACCGTGGCAAGCAACAGCTCAAGTTTCTAGGAATTCTCTGAGTCCAGGTGGCTAAATAGAGCCATTATTAAGAGTGACACAAACTTACAATGGAATGTATTTATTTTAAAAAACAGGTAACAGATGCTCACTCCTGCTGCACAAGTTCCTAACTGTTTTGCTACTTTTTATCTATGCTCTTGTCTACAGGACCTGTAGGGTAGAAAACACTTAGAATAGGGCCTGCTGTGTGTGTCTTCTAACTTTGTGGTCTGGGATGTTCTGTTGGGAGTGTGCAGTCAACCACAGCTGGAGTGTTGACACCATGGAAGTTGGTAGACCTGCAACTAACTCAGTGTTGGCTTTGTTTTGTCGATTGTCTAGACTTAAGAAAGCAAAAGAAAGAATGTAAACCGTGCAGACAAAGCTGAAGGGTCTGTTATGTCATTCTCCATGTCAACTCTTCAGAGAAAGATTGGTCTGGACTGTGAGACAGAAAGTGATGCTGGTGAAGAACGTGCTTCTTGGCTTAGGTAGATCTGTGAGGCTAACAGGGCAGCTCCTGACCGGAGATGAGACTAGAGGGCAGACGGGGACAGGAGCTGGCTGAAGGGATGTGGGAAACACAGGGTGGAAAGAAGGAGTGTGTTGTCACAGGGTGTGGAGAGCAGCTGGAGGCACAGCAATGTGTGTAAGTTTTTGTGTGAAAAACTGACTTGGATTGTAAACTTCCACTTAGAGTACAATAAAATATATATTTTTAAAAATCTAGATGACTAGTGCCATCTTTCTAACGCCACAGTTGTCTTTTGTTGTTGTTGCTTTTGCTGGTTAGAATGGCACCAAGAGTAGTGTCCCCAAGTGCAAGAAGGCTGTGACCTGTCTCCTATCTGGCAGAGAAATACCTGTATCAGTCGTGCTTCATCAGGCAGCAGTCACAGCGCTGCTGGCGATGAGTTCAGTGTCAACTGACTGACAATCTACATTCAAGTGTCTTCAAATACACTCAAAATCAGGTTCTGTATTGATCCACTGATGAAAATATTGTGACCAAAGGCTCTAAGGAACCTCATCTCATATTTCTCAGAAGAGAGATGGTTCAGTGTTTGCTCATTCAGGGTTGAAAGCAACTTTATAGGACTTTCCTACTGTGAATGACAAGATTGCAGTCCCTTTTTCTTTTTCTGTTTTTGAATGCTAGTTGTTAATTTTATCGCCTCCCTGTCTCCAGCTTCCAAATGCCAAGTTTTACAGGCATGCCTTGATTTCATGCTATTGCCTCGAAAGACACCAGGCAGTTATCCTAAGTCCACACGCCTGTGGGGCTGAGAGGCGGTGAAGGCCCCCTCTGCCTCTTTTCGCCACAGACATAGTGGCTGGCTGGAGGACAGAGTGGGTCTCTGGCGACAGGCGGGCTTCAGCCACCATGAGAAACTGGTTGGCGTGGGCCCAGCCCCTTCTGCAAACCTTTCTGTTCAAAAGCCAGCGGTTTTAGGCATTTTCCTAGCTCAGGGATTGGCAGCTTTTCTGAGGGAGCAAGCCAAGTCCTCCTTTATCCGCAGAGGGTAGCTGTGCCATGAACACATTTTAACATTTAAAAGTTCTCTCTGTTGCTGCAGGTGATGGCCAAAGTTACACTGTAGAATACTTTTATGAGGACAAATTGTCACTGAAACATAAATCCCAAACCTGTGAGTTCTTGAAAGCTCTGACCTGAGCTATGTTTTTTCATTTTGCTTCTTATTTGTGGGGAGGAGTTCATCTTGCCATCTTGGGACTTCAGCAGTAGTGCACGTCCCTCAAATCAATGCCACAAATCAGGGTTGCCGGGCCACTGAGCCCCGTGTCAGCAGATGAAGGGCCAGCGTGGGTGGTGGGAGATTTGGGCAGTGGGGTGTCCATGAGCTGTTCTTCAGGCCTGGCCGTCTGTCTGTGGGTCTTCCCTTTCTCAGTGTGTCAACCATACCTCTAAGGGAAACACAAAAAACCCAAACCCACTGCTGCCAAGTTAATTCCCACTTATAGCAGACTCTATAGCAACCCTATAGGACAGAGTAGAACTGCCCCATAGAGTTTCCAAGGAGTGCCTGGTGAATTCAAACAGCTGACCTTTTGGTTATCATCATTTAACCAGGACAGCACCAGGGTTCCCAGGGCAAACAGCCGTTTATTGCCTGTGTCAGCAGTAAAGAGATGACCCAGCCAAGAATCAGTACTGTGAGGAGTCCGCAGGAAGGCTGGAGAACCAGCCTTGGGAGAAGCGCCGTCAAAAGCCTGGGCACCAGCTAGGACTGCAGCCCAGATAGTGCTTGACAAACAGCCTGATAAAGACCATCAGGCACACTTGCTGTCACTGGGTGCTGGGCAGCAGGCTTTGTGCCACCTTTGCTGGGCATCACTGCCCCAGAAATGCAAAAGCCCCCCTCCACAGAGGACACGGCCAGCTTTCCAGAAGGATGCTCTGCCTCTTCTCTTTGGGGTGGGCACGAAGGCCTGATTTGAAGTTGAGGAAACATGAGCAGAGCTGAGGGGCAGCTGAGGCAGAGACGGACCGTTTCTGTATCCCTCACGGGAAGCAAAGGAGTCCTGGCAGTATGGGGGTGAGCACTCTATTGCTGAGCACGCAGCAGGTGAGCACTCCAGGGCAGTGCTTTGAACCCCCTAGGTGCCCCAAGGAAGAAAGATGTGGCAAGTGCTTCTGTAAAGTTCACGGACATGGAAACCCCTCGGGACAGTTCTCCTCCATCCTATAGGGTGTCTGTGGGTCAGAATCCATTCGATGGCAGGGGGTTCTTTCATGGGAAGAAGGCTCTGCTTGAGAAGCTGAAGGGAGATGCCCTGCAAACAGAAGAAGGGGTTCTATTACTGCTTAAAAAGCAGAACAAAGACAGTTGTTGTGTTGACTCCAGTTCATGGAAACCCTGCGTCTCAGACAAGAACTACCCTCCACAGGGGTTTTAAGGGCTGTTTTGTCAGAAGTTGCCAGGCCTTTCTTCTGAGACACTTACAGGTGGACTTGAACTTCCAGCCTTTGGATTAGCAGCCAAGTGCATTAACTCCTCAATTACTGCTGGGGGGCCTAAATAAAATCAAATGAAATAAAAGTGAAATGGCAACTTTTTTTCTCTTTATTAAGTAATAGTTGAACCCGCTTCCTTTGTTCAAACCCAAACCAAACCCACTGCTGACTAGTGATTTCAAACTCATACCAACCCTACAGGATGGAGTAGAACTGCCCCGTAGACTTTTCAAAGAGTGCCTGGTAGACTTGAACTGCCGACCTTTTAGTTACCAGCCAGAGCACTTAACCACGATGGTGCCAGGTTGTCTGCTTCCTTTGTTTGAAGCACATGCAATGAAATGAAATATTTGTGATTCATATGCACTCACATGTCCCCGCCAAGGGACATGGGAACTTTCTGGTCATCTTTGGCTGCGTGGTACCGCCACCTGCTGTGGCTCTTATTCTTTGCCTAGGATACTCTGGGACCCCTGCTGGTCTTCTGCAGGTCAATAGTGAGCCCGGAGGATTCTGGTACAAGCTTCGTCCGCTTGCACACTTCCTTGTTTTCTGGCTCATGATGCCTTTTGCTGTCCCATCGCTCAGAGCTCTGCCTCCTCAGCAGTCGTGGGCACAGAGTACCACCAACCAAAGCAGTGCAAGAAGTGATGGGGTCCTCACACCCTTGTGCTTCCTGTAGGCGCTTCATGGGCACAGCGGGAGTTCCTTCAAAATCATGGTTCACGTTGCCTTCTGGTCATGAGTCAGCAATCCTTGTCTTGGGTTTTCATTTTGAAAAATGCTTAGTAATTATTTCAGTTCATGTTGTCAGGAGGGATCAATCCCTGGAGAAGGACGTCATGCTTGGTCAATGGGGTCACCGAGAAGGAGGAAGACCTTCAAGGAGGTGGGCTGACACAGTGGCTGCAATAATGGGCGTGAGCATAAAAATGATTGTGGACACGGCGCAGGACCGGGCAGTGTTTTGTTCTCTTTTGCACAGAGTTTCTGTGAGTCAGAACTGACTCAACCGCACTGAACAACAACAGTTATTTCAGTTAGGCAACTGGCACCCAGGCTCTGAGTGGCACAGACAATGAGGTGCCCAGGTTCCCGCTGAAAAGTTGGTTTGAATCCACGCAGCAGTACTTGAAAGACTGGGCTGAAAAGTCACAGCCTTGAGAACGCTGTGGACTGCTTCTACTCTGCCTGCATGGGGTCGTCAGGAGTCACAATCCACTTGATGGCCACTAACAACAAGACAACAAGCAAAAGAACATGTTATCACGGTCACAGGACTTTCTGGCTTTTCTCCAGTGGCTAACTCGTTATATTGTCTTAGCTGCTCTTTGAAATAGCTGACTAGTGGGTGCAGGTCGATTCTGACTCCTGAAGGTGTGAGGTGTGCAGGGCGGGACTGCTCCATAGGGGTTTCTAGGCTGTGACCTTTCAGAAGCAGATAGCCAGGCCTTTCTTCTGAGGAGCCTCTGGCTGGGTTCCAACCGCCAAACTTTGGGTTAATAGTCAAGTGCTCAAACATTTTCACCAGCCAGGGACTCCCTGAGACAGACTGAGGGCCCAAGGTCATGTAGCTGCTAGGGGGAGGACTGGGTTGGCCCTGTGTCTTCCCTCGCCTAGGGACTGTTGTACAGGGCTGTGAGGCTTCTCAGGTCAGTATCCCTTGGTGCTACTGACAGGTCTGCAGCCCAGATCCAGGCTCCCTGCTTCCTGGTAGGAGCTCCTGTGGCCTGTGTGAGGCTTCGAGGCTCCCAGAGCATGTGAGCACCTCCTTCCCCCTCCCCCACCTCGATCTGCGGCCAGCTCTGTGGCTGCTGGATGGGGACACCAGGCTTTTCCTGGGGCTTGCGGTGCTCCCAGCACAGCTGAGCATGAGGGACTCCCCAGCCCCCTCCTCACCTGCAGCTCTTGCTCTCTCTACTCGAGAGCTTCTTCTCTCCTTGCAAGCAGGGACTCTCTCAGCCGGCCAAGTAGCTAGAATCTTCTGGAAGGAGGTTAGAAGGCGGACTTCTCCACTGGCCCAGCCCTGAGGTTTGGAAGACCGCTGGCTTCGGTTTCAGACAGATGGGAAGGACGCGTTCAGCCAGGCTGAGGAGAGTTACAGCCCAGTGGTCACAAGGAATCAGTGCCTACTGGGGAGGAGTCAACCGCCGGCACAGGACATACCCTGCACGGGTGAAGTGGGGTCACAGGCTGAAAGATTCCAGGCAGCGGTGGGATTAGGATGCCAGGGAGCTGGCATGTAAACAAGCCCAGGAAACAGCAAGTCAGGAGCCCAGGCACGTCAGGAGGGCCTGTACATCACGTGTGGCTTTGCTCATCCTGAGATGCAAGCGTCTGGGTCCCTTTGCTTTGTGTGGACACAAGGAGGGACGATAAGTCTACGAGGGAACAGAACACAGGTGCGCTGGTGCTGTGACGGGAGCGGAAGAGACAGAGGAGCACAAGAAGAGGGACTAGCCAACAGGGCACTGGCCTTGGACCCCAAATTTAATGGAGCACCCAAACTTCCGCTAATCAAAATACATTTTATTAAAAAAAATTTTGTTCTTTAGATCGAGGTTCACAGAACAAGGTAGCTTCTGTTTAAACAGCACACACGCACTGTGTTATGACATTAGTTAACAACCCCACAACAGGTTACCACTCGCCCTTCTCAGCCTTAGGTTTGCTAGCACCAGCTTTCCCATCTTTTCCCGTCTTTTAGTTCCCACTCCTGGGCTGGTGTACCGGTGGGTCACATTTTGTTGTATGGGCCTGTCTAATCTTTGGCTGAAGGGTGAACCTCAGAAGTGACTTCGTTACTGAGCTGAAAGGGTGTCTGTGTCATGCTCTCAGGAATTCTCCAGTGTCCGTCAGACCAGTAAGTCTAGTTCTTCCTTCCTGAGTTGGAGTTTTAGTCTACATTTTTCTCCAGCTCTGTCCTGGACCTTCTGTGGTGTCCTAAAGACACATAACATTTTAATGCAACTCCTGCAAAAATCAACACTGCTGCAAAAATTATCTGTGATGGATAAAAATACCCAAGAATTAAAGGAAAACCAGGGTTCTGACAGAGCTGTGTTGGAGCTACAAGCAGAAAGTAGCCTCAGCAGTCCTGATCTCGTCTTCCTCTATAGTTCTGCTGTTTTGTTCACCATGGATTTTTTTTTTTTTGCATTCGTTTAAAAAAAATATGGCATTAGGATGTTGTCCTAATTACTGAGTCCTTAGATTTTGTGTCCAGAGTAGTGCCTCACTTGCCTCTCCTGAGAGCCAGGCCTGGAACTCAAGCCCTGATGCCCTGGAGCTCCCCTATACAGCACCACGATGAAGCCACACGACTCTTCTGGAACAGTGGAAGGGCCTCTGGCCTGGCCTGCAAGTCAGTGTTTCCCCTTTGGGGAATGATGCTTTGGGTTGTGTTTTCAGTCATGAGGTCAAGTGATACCAGGACACAGGTCTGTGCTGAAGCCACCAGGTTGGGCTGTGACCTGTGACAGACAGACTGTCATTGACATGGTGCTGACAGGGCCCAGCGCTCTTGATTCTAAATTTCACCAGCAGCACTGAACTTCACACACTCCCTCTCATTTCTTACCAAGTGAGTTTCTTTTCCAAAAAGCAAACCAACTAGATTTTGAACGCTTTCTCCAATTTTATTTTGTTTGATCATGGATAAAATGAGCAGTGGCCGCAGCCCTGGAATAAAATGTGACCTGCATGTGTCCTGACATACTTGGACGGGCCTGAGTATCTTCTAGAATAACAGTAATGGGCTCAGTGGAGACACACAACCGTTGTTTTCTATTTGTGGTCCTGAGAGGATGTGAAAGCCTGACTGAGGCCTGTGGTGTTTGCCAGGCCTCCCCTAGAACTGAACACTGCCTTAGGAGCTGACACTCTGGGGACACCCAGACAGAGGTTCTTACTAGGTTCTTGGGATTTCTCCTCAGGCAGGGAGTTTCTGTGTTGACTTTTTAGGTTAAGCGCAGGACTCCCAGGTTGTAACCTCCAGTCCCATTTTGGAAGCTTCTTGTCCTCATGGTGAAGCTTGATGCTCTGTGGGGGTTGGTGAGTGTTCCCCTCCATGATTGTCCTAGAGCACATAAGCTCTCTGTTTACTGCTCATCTCACCCCCAGGGAATTTCTGGTCTTTTCCCACTTGGTTCATAACGAGGTAGGGACTGGGCATGGGAGTAGAGGATGCCATTTTACTACTGACTTGAATTACTGCTTGGGTGAGCCACTAATAGCGCTGGACCGCAGTTTCTCCAATGGCTCAGCATTAACATATGCCTTCTGTGGTGGTCAGGATTATGTCAACTTGGCTACCACCTATTTGGCTGCTGTATTAAGTGGCAGGGCGGGGTTTGTGGTGGCTCCCTGCCCCTCGGCTCTCATCTCATAACCTTGATCGCTCACGTGGCCAGGAGCTCCTGCTCTCTTCTTGTAGCGTCTGGTTCTGGGACTTGAGCTAGCAGCTGTTGGGCTCATCAGTCCTTACAGTCGGCACTTGAGAGTCCTGCTCCCTGACCTGCCGATCCTGCGTTCGCCAGCCTCTGCCCAGTCCTGCTCCCTGACCTGCCGATCCTGGGTTCTCCAGCCTCTGTCACTTCGCCTCGCCACCAGCTTGGGATCCACTGACCCACACAACCGGTGATCTGCAACTCTGGTCTCTGACTTGCTGACCTTGGGTTCCTCAGCTTCCGTGGCCACGTGAGGCTTGTGCCAGAGCTTGGGACATTCAGCTTCTGTGATTACGTGACTTGTTTCCTGTATTTGTATCTATCTATCTGTCTATGTATATATTATAAATCTTTCCTTGTACCTGGTTTTGCTTCTGTAGAAAACCCAGCCTAAGACAACTTCTCATTGTCTTTGGTCTCTGTTGGCAAGAGGGCCCTATTGTAAGAGGAGCTGTTGGTTAGGTACACGTGTGTTTAGATAGATGGCTTCATTTTTAGTTCTAGAAATAGCAATCTCATGAAATAGCTCCCTAAGCGCCCAGAATTGTTCTGGGCTTAAAGTCTATATGGTAGTTAGGTGCTGATGGGTTGGTTCCTATCCAGAGTGACTCCAGTGTGGCTGACAAAAATGTCCCACAGGGTTTTCTAGGCTGTAATCTTTACAGGAGCAGAGGGCCACATCCTCCTCTGTGGGGACACTGGGTGGGTTTGAACCTCCAGTCTTTCAGACAGCAGCTGAGCACTTCATGAATTGCTTAAACACAGTTAGGGTACAGCTGGGGACACAGGCAGGGATGTGTTGAGAGTATGTGTTTAGCACAGATCAATGAATGTGGCTGTTATTTCTGTCATCATCACCATCACCGCCCTCATCACAATCACCGCCCTCGTCACCAACACTGTCATTGTCATTGTCATCTTCCGAGAGCTCTTATTTCTCTAGGATACAATCCTAGGAGTGGCATTGCTGGATTACATGGTATTTCTATTTCCAGCTTTTTAAGGAAGAACCATATATTTTCCACAGTTGTGTTATTTTACATTCCCATCAGTAATGTTTAAGAGTTCCAGCCTCCCTGCAGTCTCTCCAACATTTGCTATTTTCCAGTCTTTTTTCAATTTGTGCCAATAATGTTGAGGTGAGGTGGGGTATCTCGCTGTAGTTTTGATTTTCATTTCTCTAATGGCTAGTGGTCACCAGCATTTCCTCATGCTCGTCTATTAGCTACCTACTTTGGTGAAATGTCTGTTGATATCCTTTGCATTTTTTAATGGGATCATTTATCTTTTGTTGTTGAGGTACTACAATATTTTACAAATTTTAAAAAGTAGATGTTTGTCAAATTTTTGTGGTAACAAAATTTTTTCTCAGTCTGTAAGTTCTCTTTTTACTCTTTTGGTGAAGTCTTTTGATGAGCATAAATGCTTAATTTTTAGAAACTCTCAGATGTCTGATTTGTCTTCTGGTATTTGTCCATTGTTAATTATGGTTTGTATTGTGTTTATGACATTTATCAGGCCCTCTAGTGTTGTTTTTAATCATTCTTGGTAGAAATTTATCCATTTTTAAAGACCCAGTTCTTAAATATGTATCTTCTCTATTGTCTCTCTTCTCCCGTTTTTACTTTTCTGTTCTTTATCACAATTTGCTTATACTTTAAAATTTTTTCTCTTATTCTGTCTTCAGCTCTTTGAGTTGAATTTTTTCATTTTAAATATTTTTCACTGGATTTATTTTGATCTTTAAATTGCCCATTAAGTAGACCTTAAATTGTACCCAGCAATCTCAACATGCATTATTTGCCTTGCAGTTCAACTTAAAGTGTTTTATAATTTCATTTATGGTTGCCTATTTCTGTCACACATGATTTAAGAGCACATTTTAAGTTTTCAAACATCTGAGCTGTTGTTTGTTGACACTGTACCCTGAGCCACAAGAGAAGTCTCAACACATTGAAGAGGACTGAGATCTTACAGAGAGTATGTTAAAATCCGGTATAATTAAGCTAAAAGTCATCATCATTATGAACAAGAAAAAAGATTAAAAATATCTTACATTGACTGGCCTCATAAATAATCCACGTGTGAAATATAAAAACCATTTTTGTGTATTTCTGAAGGCTGAGTCTCCAGCAAGATAAGACGGCATCTTTCCAAATCTAGAAAATGTGTTTAGAGGTTGGAATAAATCTAAATTTTTTGAGGATCAAATCATATTTTTATTTCAACTGCAGACAGTCTCTCTCCCAGAGAATACCAATCTGTAAGATTTATCTAAGGTATACAAGGCTCTTTGGACCCCATGTGTATGTAACTCAATCTTCCCCAGATGAATTTTTAGGTAGAGTAGAGCTTGGAGAATTACATTTTTATGATCTAGCAGGAAATGAGAGAGAATAGTACTGGGTATGGATGCTAGAGCCTTGGCAGCCCAGAAACGTGAAGACCAGTTTTAAGAACAATCTCTAGTAGGCTCTGTACATCCAGTGGTGTTCCTATCCTACCTCTCTTTAGACCCTCTCCTTGAGAGTCTAAATTGGTAATTAATAAACTGTTATTTACTGTATAAACTCATAGAAATTTATCTATTCTTAAAAAAGCCTTCTAAACTGTTTATAATGCATAAAAAAGACAACAGGAGTCAACTACATAAAATAA
The DNA here is from genome assembly GCA_028571685.1 of Heterohyrax brucei. Taxonomy (NCBI): domain Eukaryota; kingdom Metazoa; phylum Chordata; class Mammalia; order Hyracoidea; family Procaviidae; genus Heterohyrax; species Heterohyrax brucei. The sequence goes on along the minus strand of CM053147.1, from coordinate 13,223,442 downwards.
GTTATAACTTCAAAATTTCTACCGTATTTTTCTGTTATCCCTGTGTGCTGTAGAAAATACTGGCAGCATTGAAAATGAAGTATCTTTTTCTGAGCAACAGCACTGTCCCCTAATTTCATACTCTCAGGAGAAAAGCAGGTGTTCTGCACACTGTACCATCTAGCACCATAAAACATCCGTATCATCAGGGAACTGTTTGAATGCCCGGTTCCCAGACACCAACCTGGCAAGCAGGTCTTTCTAAGGTCAGAGTCTCAGGTCTGATATGTTAACTCTTTTCTATAACCACTCCTCTAACACATTTAAGCAACCAAGGGGACAAAAGTGACAGGGCAAGATTTAGCATCAAGACTTCCTTCGTGCCATACAAATTTTGAGTCTTCATTACACAATGGCCCCCATGCCTCAGCGGGTGATGATGTGTCAGTGTGCTCTCCTCCTGCACACGGTTGTGAGTTGTCTTTGTTCCGAGTTGGCCCTGTTTATCCGATCTGAATCTGCCTCTTCCCAGGTCTTCTTCCCTCCAGTCCACTTGTGACAGTACAGTCCGCACAGGCTGCCAGGATATACCTTCTCAGCTCCCATTTTTCTTATGTTGCTTCTGGGTTCAAAAATCTAGATGGCCCGTTCACATCCTAGTTCATTGATCAGTGTGAGTCTGTCATATTAATTAATTCTCATTGGCTTATTGAATCATTTCCCCCACCTTTCCCTTCTGCATGTCTCGGAGAACGCAGTTTCTTCTCTCTGCCAAAGGCCGGTACTGCCCTCTGTGTCCCGGCTCCCATCCTCGGAGTCTCTTCCATCTCTTGTCTCTCCTCTATTCAGCCTCCTCTTCTTCACTGGCTTCTTATCCTCAGCACGTAAACATAGTGTGTTTAAGTCTCTCTTGTCATTAAAAGGAAACCCTGGTGGCATAGTGGGCTAAGTGCTATGTCAGCTAACTGAAAGGTTGGTTGTTCAAATCTGCCAGGTGCTCCCTGGAAACCCTATGGGGCAGTTCTACTTTGACCTACAGAGTGGCTATGAGTCACGCCCGACTCAGTGGTAGTGGTTTTTATTTACTTATTTTTGGTTGTGTCATTGAAAGAGGAGCTCTGGGGGCACAGTGGTTAAGAGCTCTGCTGCTAACCAAATGGTCACCACTTTGAACCTATCCGCTACTCCCCTGGATAACCATGTGGCAGTGTAGAGAAAGATCAGAGCAGTGGAAACCCTAGGGACAGGTCTCTCTCCCACGGGGTCACTATGAGTTGGAATCAACTCGATGGCAGCAGACTTTTGGGTTTATTGACGTTAAAAAACAAATCCTCAAACAAAACCATTTTAGTTGCTATTCACTCTCCTTCTTTGCTCATTCAAACTTCTTGAAAGGAGTTTTTTAAAAAAATCATCTATTTCCAATTCCATCCTCATTATACCACAATCTGACTTCCACCTACACAGTTCTACTAACGTTCGGAATCGATGAGCACCTAACCGCCAAATCCAAAGGCCACTGTCTGTTCATTATCTTTCTTGACCTCTCTGCTAAAATTAACATGATTGATCACTCCTACTTCCTCGAACCTTTCATGTTCCTTTAGCTTCTTTGGAGCATAGAAACTTATCCCGGTCCTCCTCCTCTCTCTCTGACTATTCCTTTCCGGGCTCCATTTTCTTCTCTCTCCATCTAATTATTGGTGTACTCCACGACCTTGTCCTTTATGTATTCATCTGACCGTTGTCTACAGCCATGTGAGGGCAATATAACCGCTGTCTGGATACTGGTGACTCTCCAGTTATGTCTTTAGCCCAGACTTCTCTCTCAAGTTTCAGAATCATTTGCTCATCTCTATTGTGATGTCCCATGACCATGACTGAACTCATCATTGCCTGCCTCTGGGATTCCACATGTCATCAAGTGGCATCTCCATTCAATTCGCTAGCTGCTCAAGATAGATGTCATCAAGTTACCTTGATTTCTACCTTCATTCACATGCTCCATCTCTCTTTAAACACCAACTCATACTGATTGACTTCCGAAATATTTTTCAGCCTATCGCCTCTCCACTTCTGTTACCCATACTTACATCTAGGTTTCATCTATTCTTGCCTGGAGGACTTCTAGAACTTTCTAAGAGGTCTCCCTGGCACAAACATTACCTCCAATGAACCTATCTGCTCAACAAACATTTATAGAGCGTCTGCTGTATGTATTGTTTGAAGGGCTGGGGATATAGAGCTTAACAAAATAGACAAGTTCACTGCTGTCATAGAGCTTGTGTTACAGTGAATGTGTTTGTGTATGATATCAGACGCCAAGCCAAGTGCCATCAGATAAATGACTATAAAAAATTAAACAAGATACCACATAATCACGGACCAATAAGTGCTCCAAAGACAGAATAATGGAGGAGAAGACGATAAGGGGAATGAGTTATTTTAGGCATCCAGAGCAGACCTGCCTGAGCAGGTGACCTCTGAGCCAAGACATCAGAGTCACTTTTGTCAGGGTTGAAGAAAGAGCATTCTGGGCAGGGGCAACAGGAAGCAGAACACATATTAGGCAGATCTAAGTTTGCTGTGTTGGAGAATAGATAGTCGGCTGGCTTCGCTAAAGAATATGGGTGCAGGGGAAACTAGGATGTGATGAGGTAGGGCATGAGATGGGTTTGGGAATTTAGAGTGTAATGGGGAGCTTCTGGGGGTTTGCGTCAAGAGAATGACTTGATCCTGCTTAGCTCCAAAACAGGTTACTTCAGTTGTTATATGGAGAAGGGTGTACAGGGGCAAGACTGGAAATAGGTCCAGCTTGGAAGGGATTGCGATACTCCAGGTAAGAAATGATGGTGGCTAGGCTTTAGTGCGTGCCAGTGGAGATGAAAAGGAGTAGACAGAACTGGAATATAATTTGAACCCAGGATCAATAGGACTTGAAAAGTAAGAACTCCAGATGACTCTCCCAGCCTCCATCAGGGGCTCCAGAGTCAGTTTCTGAACATAAATCAAGCCATCCATATTGCTTCCCTGTTTCCACAATAAACCTGCAGCAGTTCCTCACTGCTCGGCAAACACATTCTAAATCCTGTAGCCAGGCACACCTGGCATCCCCAGTTTGTTCCTGCTTCTCTGTCTAGAAGGTTCCCTTGGCATGTCTCAAGTGTTAGCCTCTTCTTGGTGCCCCAGCACACCCCCTGTGCACACAGTGTCTGTTCTATGGCTAATGGAATGCTGCAATTACCAGCACACATTTCCACAAGAGCCTCGGCTGCAAGGACTTTCACTTGCCTACCGTTTTATTTCCTCCGCCTGGCAGCCTGTTCCTTGCAGCTTAGTCCTTGGACCAGGTGTGCTGACATCATCTGGAAGATTCTTAGTAATGCAGAATCTCAGGCCTCACCCCGGACCTAGTGGACCAGAATCTGCATTTTAGCCAGAAGCTTTCCAGGGGACTCATGTGCACATTAGAGTTTGAGAATACGGTTCACTCCCTGGCGTACAGCATGCAACCACTGAATGCTGGACTGCACAGAGCAAGCAAGCCGGTTCTCAGAGCTCAGCAAGATGTCCTTTCACCGAATAGATCTGAGTCTCAAAGGTAACTCCACTGCAGTGAATTAAACCCACTGGGCCCTACGCATGGGTTGAAGGGCTTTGCCAACAGAGGATGGCTGACACCTGTCGAAAGTAACATGGGATCTGTGCTTATTTCTGCTTCAAGATGGGAGCTAAGAATACCCAAGATTTCAGACTGGAATGACTCAATTGCATGTTTCTTACTGAATACTTTATAGTTGTTTGAAAGGTCACGTGTATCATCCGACATCTAACTTTTTCTTTTGAATAGTTAATACTCTACTTAATTAAGTGGCAGAGAACAAACTTCTAAGCACCAAAGGCAGGTGCTCTGTTCACTGTGTGGACTATCAGCGAACAATGCACAAGTGCTAATTAGCTCATTAACACTTCACTGCTACTCTTTGGATGCCCTCAATTATTTTCAGTCTGTCTGTCAGGTCAAAAGTTTTCAGTTTTGCTTTAACTTTTTTTTTTTTTTTAAACAAACTAGCACCAACTGCTGCATCTCTCCCTCCACAAACACCTGCCTCCTTCCTGAGGAATCCTTGGGTGGTGAAAATGGTCATTGTACCTGGCTGCTAACTGAAAGGTTGGAAGTTGGCGGCCACTCAGAGGCATCTTGACGAAAGTCCTGAAGATCTACTTCCAACAAATCAGTCGCTGAAGACACTACGGAGCGCAGTTCTACTCTGGCACACATGGGTTTGCCAAGAGTCAGAATCTCCTAGAAGGAACTGGTTTAGTTCCTTCTGACACAGTTCCCCAGAGTCCACAGGGATGATAAAGAACTAGAGACCTCAGCTGCAGGGATTTCAATGTACTTTCCTGGCCCCTGTGTCCCCAAGGCATGGTGGCAAACACCACAAGCACTGGATATCTCTGCCAGGTCAGCTTGTAAGAGGGCGGCCTTATCTCCTCTGTCCCTGAATTCCATATTGCTGGAAGCTCAGAACAGTCTCTATGATGCAGGGCATTAAACTGGTTCGAACCAGTTCATTCAAGGCTGATGAAGTAAAACTGAAACAGACTTGCATTAAAAAAAATTGGATAATCTGCAACTATAGCTGGATTGTTAAAGCCCTGGAATGGGAGCCTTAGAAGAGGCATGATGAATCCTTTCAGGAACATAATGAGCAAGACTGATTATTGTCAAGACCGACAAGAGGGACACACAATAAAAAAGCATGATTTGACGCCATCTTTGAGCAGGGCACTACCACTTTTGACTCTGTGCAAGTCCAATGGACAAGACATTGGGTTTCTATGCAGTGCATATACTGTCCTTCTTTTCTAAGACAGATTGTTTCTAATAGAGCTTTGACCTGTAATTTCTCCCCATTCTGGTTATGGTTCTAGATTACCTAAATTTTAAAACTTTGGGTCTGCTCTGGCATCACTTCCTTGGCCATGACTGAATCTGAGAGAACCATTTGGAAGCCCTACTTCGATGCTGACCATGTAAGAGTCCAGAAATCTTACCTAGAGGTAGAACCTCCCTTGGCTCAGCAGGTTCCAGCTCCCAGCAGCACTCACTCCCTGCTTGGAAACCCCAAAAGTAGCTCTTTTCCACAAGATGTTTGAAGAATACTGGAGCCACTTGATTTCTCGGGCTGAGAAAAAGCTCTGGTGAAAATCAAATGTTTTGTTTTTAAGATGGAACATTTACTCCTGGCACAATAAAGCGAAAGCAATTACTCTCTTGTGCTGTGATTATTTTTGTACTCTCCGTGGGATATTGCTGTACAGAAGGGATCTGGAATTTGTCCTCTTTGTCAGCAACCAGCAGTGAGACATTTTTGTCAGTTCTCTTGGTTATAGTGTTTTCACTAGGTGACCTCTAGCATTCCTTCTAATTCCAACATACTAAGACTCTTGTTTCCATTTCCCCTGTTCTTTTTCTTGGGAGAGTTATAAGGTAAAGCAGCTCAAAGTCTGGCTCACTCTGATTGGGATTTTGTAGCAAGCAGTGGCTTACTGGTGAAATGTTTAGCAACTGGCACAATGTATGGTATTTACCAGTTCTGTGGTGTAAGTAATCCATCATGGCCAATTTCAAGTGATCAGGGAAACATCAACTGACTTACAAACATCCTGAAAAGTCGACAGTCCTTGTGGATGATATGAGCTTGCTCCAGCCACCATCGTGAACAAGACTCCTTGTCCACTATTCTGAGAGGAAAGGGATTTACCCAGGAAGGGGCAGCAAATTTCACTCATTATCTTAGCTCTACACCTGATGATAGGGAAATTCATTGTGGATATCAGAACATGATAAGAGATTGGCAAGACATAGCGATCCAACATAGAGAAGAGGGCAAGTCTTACTCATCAGGATATCTGACAACTCTCCCGGGGACTTCTGCCAGAAAGCTATCATTCCTTTATGCTTGTAGGAGGGCATATGATGACAGTCAGAAATCGGTTTGCCAATAAGAATTGTTCCAAGTATACAGAGAGAGTCTTTTCCCATGTGCCACATGGAAAAAAATTTGGGGTGGAACTCCATAGTATGTTCGTGTCATCTCTCTTATCTAGTGTTGTGCTCATCAACTGAAATCAACTTTTTATTCTGGTCTGACATCTCTTTCCCACAGTTATACATCCATCTCTTGTTGCTGTTTCTTAGGGCTAGTACTATAATCTCTTTCCTTTTGTTAAACACAAACAAAAACACTCTAGTTTTGACTGTCAAAAGTTTCAATGTAACGACTGCAAAACATTTATACATATGGATAAAATTTGCATGGGGTTACAGGAAAAATGAAAATTGAAGGTTGACAGATAACTTTTGTTATAGACCTTCCTTTCCTGATTTCATAGTATTATTTGAATATATTTAAATCTTTTGAGAAAAGATTTTCCATTTTCACAGAGAACAAAATGAGTTGGAGAGTTCTAATGGTGTCTTTGTATCTCTTCCTTCTGCATTTTCTAATTGAAATATTTTGTAAGGAAGAGTCAGGCTTTATTGCCAATTTCTTTATTCAATTATTTATTTATATCAGGAGACTCGTGTATATTTGTTTTATTCTGTGAATTACAATAACAGTGTTATTGTTTATTTTGTTGCTCCAGTTATCCCAGTTTTGCTTGTGAGGGCTCTTTCAGGTTGGCTGTTGTGCCCTTTCAAATGCTCTTAGTCTTTTCTGAGAACTTCCTGACAGCAAAGATACTCCAGAATCATCTTGTATTTTTCTTGCCCAGACCTACAATCAATCACTTCTCCAAGGAGCCCTGGTTCTTTTTAATGGAGACTGGCATTTAGAAACCAATATCTGGGTGCTGGGTGTGCTCATTGCTACAGGGGTGCCATTGATGGAAGGATATATTTTCCCCTCCCAAAATATTATTATTGTTTGCTTCCACTTGTCACAGTGCCTGGAATTCTACTGTAAATGGTATTGATTTTGTGATTTCTTCATTCGTGATCTCTTTGTTGGTATGAAGGAATCCTACTGAATTACTTACATTTCTCTTATATCTTGATAATTGCTGAAGTCTTCTCTTAGTTCCAGTAATTTACTTATGGATTCTTTAGGGTTCTCTGAATATATGATCATATTATCTGCAAACAGGGAGTTTTTTTTTACTTCTTTCTGCCACTGTAGATGCCATCTGTTTCTTTGTCTCTTCTAATTCTTCTGCCCAGAACCTCTAGTATAGTGTTGAATAGAAGTGGTGACAGTGGGCATCCTTGTCTAGTTGTCATTCTCAAGAGGAATTCTTTCAGTCTCTCTCCATTCAGGATTATGTAGATGGTTGGCTTTGCATAGATGGCCCTTACTGAGTTGAGGAATTTCCCCCTCTATTCCTATTTTGCTGAGAGTTTTTAGCATGAATGGGTGTCGGACATTGTCAAATGCCTTTTCTGCTTCAATTGACAAAACCAGGTGATTCTTAACCTTTGCGGTATTTATGTGGTTGATCACATTAATTGTTTTTCTGATGTTGAACCAGCCTTGCATCCCTGGCATGAATCCAACTTGGTCACGAAGAATTATTTTTTTGATATGCTGTTGAATTCTATTGGTTAAGATTTTGTTGAAGATTTTTGTGTCTAGGTTCATGACTGATGCCAAGCCAAGCCAAGTGCCGTTGAGTCAGATCTGAATCATGGCGACTCTAGAGGTCAGTGATATTTTCTTTTTTTGTGTGTTATCTTTCTCTGGCTTTTGTATCAGGGTTATGCTGGCTTCACAGAATGAATTGGGGAGTATTCCACCCCTTTCTATGCTGTGAAATAGTCTCAGTAGTACTGGAGTTAATGCTTCTCTAAAAGTTAAGGTAGAATTTTCTGGTGAAGCCATCTGGGCCAAGATTTCTTTTGGTTGGTAGTTTTTTGATTACTATTTCAATCTCTTCCTTTGTGATGGGTTTATGAAGTTGTTCTACTTTTATTTGTGATAATTTTAGTAGGTGATATGAATCTAGAAGTTTGCCCATTTACTCTAGGTTTTCAAATCTGCTGGAGTACAGTCTTTCTTAGTATTTTGTTATGATACTTTTGATTTCAGTTGTGTCTGTTGTGACATCTCCCATCTCATTTCTTATTTGGGTTATTTGTTTCCTCTCTCGTTATTCTTTTGTAAGTTTAGCCAGTGGTTTATCGATTTTGTTGACCTTTTCAAAGAACCAGCTTTTGGTTTTGTTAATTGTTTTGATTGTTCTTCTATTCTCTAATTCATTCAGTTCTTCTCTAATCTTTCTGATCTGTCTTCTTCTGGTACCTGAGGGGTTCATCTGTCACTCTTTCTACTTGTTCAAGCTGTAGCATTAATTCTTTGATTTGTGCCCTTTCTTCATTCTGGATGTGTGCATTTACAGAGATCAATCGATGTCTGAGCATTGCTTTTGCTGTGTCCCATTGGTTCTGGTAAGGTGTGTTTTCATTTTCATTTGATTCCATAAATTTATTTCATCCTTGATTTCTTTTATAATCCATGGATTTTTGAGCAAGGTGTTCAGTTTCCATGAATTTGAATTTCTATCTATGTTTTGCTGCTGTAATTTCAACTTTTATGGCTTTATGGTCTGAGAAGATGCTTTGCAATAATTCAGTGGTTTGGATTTTGTTGAGACTTGCTTTATGTCCTAATACATGGTCTATTCTGGAAATGTTCCATGTGCATTGGAGGTGTACAAGAAGGTGTACTTATCTGTTGATGGGTAAAAAGTTCCTTATATGTTGATGAGGTCTAGTTGGTTAATTGTGGCAACAAGATCTTCTGTATCTTTACCGAGCTTTTTTCTGGATCTGTCCATTACAAAGTGAAATATTGAAGTCTCCAACTATTACTGTGGAGTGATCTATCTGGTTTTTCAGTGTTGTCAGTGTTTGTTCGATATAATTAGATGCTCTGGTATTTGGTGCATAAATGATTAATATAGTTATGTCCTGCTTATGTACAGAAACTTTCAGCAATAAATAGTGACCATCCTTGTCCATGGTGGTGAATCTTACTCTTAAGTCTATTTTATCTGAGATTAGTATTGACACTCCTGCTTTTCTTCATGTATTGTTGGCATGGTATGTGTTTTTCCTTCCTTTAATTTTCAGTTTGCTCATATCTTTGAGTCTTATGTGTGTTTCTTGCAAGTAACATACAGAAGGGTCATGTCTTTTGATCCATGATCTCACTTGTTGTCTCTTTATTGGAGCATTCAGTCTGCTTACATTCAGTGTAATTATTGATAGGTATGTATTTACTGCTGTCATTTTGATCAATTAATTTTTGTGCGTTGATGTTTCTATATTGTTCTTAATATTCTGTTTTGGGTCATTATTCTTTATGGGTTGACTTTTCATCTTCTTCGGTGTTGGTTTTGTGTTTGTTGAGACTCCTATGTTTCTTGTTTTTGACATATCGCATTGTTATTTCACTTTGTAGCTATCCCTATGATCCACCTGACTGTTCTAAGTTTAAACCAGACTTTAACTGTGTATCTTTTTAATTTTCTTTCCATCTGAAAAGGTTATAACTACAGTAATATATCCCTCTTTTTAGAGTGGTGATGTCTTAGTTTTTGTGTTATAATCACTAGTTCCCTTCTTTTCATAATGCAGTTTTGATTGACCTATTGACTTCCCTAAGTGAGTAGGAGTTTTGATGCTGTGTCCTGCATTGCCTCCTTAAATATATACTTAATGGTTTTGTTTTCCTAAGCAAAGAACTTCTTTCAGTATTTTTTGTAGTTTTGGTTTGGTTTTTACAAAGTCTCTAAGCTTCTGTCTATCTGTGAATGTCTTAATTTCACTGGAATATTTAAGAGACAATTTTGCAGGATGTGTTAATCTTGGTTGGAAGTTTTTCTCCTTCAGGGCTTTCAATGTGTCATCCTACTGCTTTCTTGCCAACATCATTTCTGCGGAGAAGTCAGACGGAAGCCTATAGGGTTTCCCTCTGAATGTTAGCTTTGTTTTGAGCCTTGCTGCCTTTAAGTGAATCTGTTTATGTTTCATTATATTAAGCTTGATTATAATATGTCTTGGTGTCTTTCTTTGGGGGTCTAGTTTGTGTGGTGTTTAATACAAGTCTTGTATTGTATCTACATTCTCTTATTTCATAATTTCAGGGAAGTTTTCTATCAGCAAATCTACAGCAATGTTCCCTGTATTACCATCTATTCCTCCCTGTTCAGGAACTCCAATTATTTGTAGATTATTCTTCTAAATAGTCCCACGTGTTTCAAAATGCTTCATCATTTTTCTTATTTCTTTTCTCTGATTTCTTTTCATAAATGCTGGTGTCAGTTGCTCTACCCTCCAGATCACTAAGTCTGACTTCTATGTCCTCAATACTGCTCTTTTGGCTTTGGATTGAATTGTCTAAATCTTTAATTTTGTTATTGATTTGCTGGATTTTAGATCATTGATGTTCCATCAGTTCAAATAGCTTACTTAATTTTTCATTTTGTTCTGCTGCATTTTGTTTAGTCTCTAGAAGAGTTCTATACATAATCCTTTTGTACTCCACCTCTGATAGTTCCATAAAGGCTTCTTTACCTGGGAAGTTTTTTTATTCTTTGTTTTGGGAGTTTTCTGGAGCCATGGTCGACTGCTTCTTTAAATGGTTAGCTATGGACTGTTGTCTGTTTGCCATCTAGAAGCTGCTTGATTTCTTTAGTGTTACCTCAACAGGAGCTGAGGCACAGTTCTAAGAGGGGAGTTAGTCACCAGCCATCACTGTGTACTCTAGTGACTAGCCTCAGGTGGACTCTCTGGGGTGGCAGACTCTGCCTCCTGGCTGGCAAAGGTGATGCCCTACTTATGCAGTCACTGGGAGCCGTCATCCTACCCGGTGATATGGATCACCAGAGGGTGGAGGAGATTCTGCCAAGCCTCTCAGCAGTCAGTTCTTCAGGTGGTCTTATTTAAAAGCATTCTTTACTTCTGAGCAGGGAGCTCTCCAACAGCTGCCAAAAACAGTCAGGCCCTCAGGTGTGGCAACCACCCCCCTGCCTTCCAGCTGACAATGAAAGTAACTTATAGGCCATCCCCAGATACTGTGATGTGGTTCAAAGTAGGAAGAGGTTAGGGCTTTCCTGCCATCCACCTCCAGGCCTCACCTGTAAATCTAGACATGAATTGTCTCAAATGCTGCTTTTGGTGCTTCACTTGAGAATCAGCTGCAGCTAAGGTCTCTGGCTGGGTGACTCTGTCTCCCAGCTGACCAAGATGGCATCTCAGCTGAGATGCCCTTCCTGCCAAGAAACAGCAGAGTCTATGGCACAGCTCAGAAAACATTTATGCTCTCAATATGTGGCTATCCCATGCACTGTCTCTCTGCTGCACTATATGCTGTTTACTTAAGTGCCAGTTTGGTATATTTGCTGGCTCATACCCAGATCCTATCTCCCAGATAAGAAAGAAGATGTCAGTACCTGCAGTCCTCCAAAACAGTGAGTCAGCAGGAATGGGGGTCAGTGGCTTCTGGCTCATCTTCGAGAGGGGTAGTTTAGTCCATCACTAGTGCCTAGTCAAATGTGACAAATTATGCCAGATCCTAGGGCTCCCTGGATGTTCATGCTGCTCTGTTCAGCTTCATTCCAGGCCTTAGTTCTCAGAGGGTATGGAGGCAACGTGTGTCTAGTCCGCCACCTTAACCCCACCTCACTGGAATACTACAACTCATAGAAGCTTGCATATTTGAAAACTTTTCACCCTGCTATATACTTCAGCTACTTTAGAGATGGATCTTGAGTCTGGAAGGTTGTGCAGTCCCTGTTAAAGTACACATGCCCCTGGATTTCTCAGATGGTGTGATGAGATGATAGTAGGTCCTTAAGAAGGATGCTCAAAGACAGCCCATGGCTGAGGACAGCCATGGCGCTAGAGGCCAGAGAGGAAAACTGAGGAGGAAGAGGTGGTCATCAAGGACTGTCAGAGCTTACTCATAGAGAATCTTAAAACCAAATCTATCCCTTGTCCCATCTTTCACATGGGTGTCTCCAGAGAGTAGACCTCCTTTAATTTCTTTTTGGGAATGTGTAGTCTTTTGACTATTTTGTGTTAGAATATGGCTGAGAACGGAATACTGGCAAAAATATCTACCTAGGGAAACTTAATATTTGAAGGCAACACAGGCCTAGCTATCCACCTTCTAAAACGTTTTTGCCTATAAAATTCTGTCCCTTACTTGTCTTCTATAATTCGGGCCCTTTAACTGATCACTGCTCTTCTCTCAAGTGAATGTGATTGTCTTAGGCTGAGTTTTCCAGGGAAGCAAAAACGAGTAACATGTATATGTACAAGGAAAGATTTACATATAAAGGAAGCAGGTCATGCAACTGTAGAAGCTGAATGTTCCCAGACATGGCACAAGCCTCACATGGCCATAGGAGCTGGTGAACCCAAGGTCAGTAGATCAGAGGCCAGAGTTCTAGATCACTGGCTGTGTAGGCCAGTGGATCTCAAGCTGGCTGTGAGACTGCAAGGTCTCTGTTGACTCATGAAGCTGCAAGGGCTGGAGAATCCAGGATTGGCAGGTCAGGGAACTGAACTCTTGCTCTTCGGATGTAAGGGTTCATGAGTCCAACAACTGCTAGTTCAGGTCCAGGAACCAGACGCAAGAGAGCAGGAGCTGTAGGCAAAGTGAATAGACAGGAAGTAGGTGGTAGAAGGCAGAGAGCTGAGAGCTGAGGGGAGGGAAGCTACCACAGGCCCTGCCCCTGCCACTTGATACAGCAGCCAAACAGGGAGTTGCCAAGTTGACACAATCTTGACCACCACAGTGATCAACTATAAACTCTTTCTATAACCTTTCCTCCTTTTCTTCTTTGGCTTGTAACAACTTTTCCAAGGCTGGTCTCTCCCACATTGCCCCTCCCTTACCCCAATCCTAACTCTTTAACCAGCCAGTGCAAGGTCAGGGGATTTATGTTCTAAAGGTCAAGGTTAAAGCCAAGGAAGTACCTGTATCATGGAGAGTAATACCTTGCACTAGAGAATGGAGTATGGTAGGTGGGGTGAGAAGGTGTAGTGGTGGGCAGATACAGCTGGAGCAATGGTGGCCATCTCCCGTGCTTCCTTCCCTTCCTGAGACCCCCAGAGCCACATCTCTTCCTGCCCACACCATGTCATGGCCACTGCAGGCTCTCTGGGTGCTGGAATCTTGGAGATCTGCATGGCCTACCTGCAGAGCCAAAGTCTCACCCCTGCCAAGGCCCAGGTCATCTGCAGAACCCACTACACAGCCTCTTAGCTGGAGACCTCGGGCAGCATGTTGGTCTCTTGATGTCTTTGGAAGCAGTTGGCACTCTGGAGTTATTAAGCATCCCCAAGAATAGGAGAGGACAGGAACTCCCCAACTGGGCATTTGTGGTGTCAGATCAGCCACGGAAAGCTGTCAGGATTCTCGGCCTTGAAGTAATTCCATAGGAAAAGAGACCAGCTGGTTATCATTTATTTATGCTTTCGAAGAGCTCTGGACACTGAGGAACCATGGGTGGAAGAGCAAGCTCTGTCATGTATTAATAAGCAGGAAGTCAGAGAGCTAGCAGGAGGGCTCTCCCCCTGGTTGGATGGATGGGTCACAGGGGACTAATAAGGCCCCCTGGGGCTCCAGGCTGGCTCTGTCTAATGACTTATTAGTGAGGCTGTCAACAGACAGAATGGTATCATTTCCTATTTTTTGTCTTCTTAGCCACCTTCCTCTAAAGAACTCTGAGGTACTTCATGTGCAGATTCTGTCACCATGATATGATAGACTTTGTGGCGATTGTCTCCTTGAGAACGAGTAGGAATGCCTTAGGGGTCGGAATGCAGAACTGGTTCAGGTTGGCCTAAAATTCTGATTTCCAGGGTGGTCTTGTTCATGCCTTCACAGGCCTAGAATCCTTATGTGCTGGGATTGGAGACAAGAGAGATGTTAGGTTGCCTAAAACCTAGCATACCTACTTGCTCAAAACCCATTGTATGTCTTTGAGAATCTTGAAATCATTTCATAACTTTTGCCCTCAAAATCCAGCTATATCTCAGTCTTCCTTGTCTGATTACCCTTAGCTATTATTGACCCTATTAGTCAGTCTGAGTTTATGTTTGGCTGGCCCATACTGCTCACCAAGATGAAGGCCTGCTAGTCGTAACTGCATGTTGTGAGATTCAGAAAGCCTCATCCACAGACAAAAGCAGGACTGGGGAACAAAGATCTGTGTATTCAGTCTCTACTGGCTGGTGATGCACATGGGTACCAGGCCTTGGTAATCGGTGTCAGAATTGTGCCTGGGTCTCTAGGAAAACACTGCAACTCAGCCAACTGTAGGCACAAAACCTGGGGTGCTCCATCCACCCAGGAAGTTAGATCCTCTGTGTACCTCACCACATGTATGGTCAACAACATGACCCAGAATGTGACCACAGGAAGGACTGCCCACAGTGGGCAGTCCTTCAAAGAGCTCTGGACGCTGAGGAACTATGGATTCAATCTGCTTTGGTGCAATTAGCTCACAGCCTCATTAAAGTATATCTTTTTTGCTTAAGATGAAACAAGAAGCCTGACTTTTTTTGTGTTTGCAAAAAGCTGGGTAAATTTCTTGGAGACATTTTGACTCCTTTTGCTATTCACGTCTACTCCATAATTCTATGCCTCTTGTTCTTGACCTTCAACTCCCCTCACCCATCCTGCCCCTGCTCTTGGGATGCTCTTTGGCATCTGGGGACCTGGTGGCTGGCCTGGGTCTCAGGAAGGCTGCTCTGCATTGACTCCAGGGTGTTGGTAGAGCGAGGCAGGGCTGGAATGAAAAAAAAAAAAAACACACACTTGGCTTATGAGTGCACTCAGGCCCTCTTGCCCCAGCGGCCTGCCAGCACCCTGCCAGCCACAGACGGGCCCCTTCACCTTCTCCTGCAGGAAGGCCAGTGGTTGGTCAGGCTTAGCTGTGAGGCACCCCTTGTCCACATCACGCCACTGCCCTCTCTCAGCACTCCCCACCGCTTGTGTTAAAGCCGCAGCTTTTCCTCGTTACTGGGAGATGTCGATTAAAGCCTCGGCTCAGCACAGTGGGTTGGCTGCTACCAGCAAGTTTGCACTAGCTCCCGAGTCTTCAGAAGGCAAGAAGAAAACACCGACAAAGACGTGAGTGACTTTTCCATCAGAAAGGGAAGATTGTGGGGAAAACACAAAGGCTTATGATTTACAGCACCTAACTCTCCTTATCACAAAGGAAAAGGTTTTACATCTATTTTTCTTTCCTTCAAGAGTTTCAGGTACCTAGGTGGTGGTACAATGGTTAACTCTCAGATGCTAACGGACAGGCTGGAGATTTGGGTCCGCTTGGCGGCACCATGGAAGAAAGGAAGGCCCGGCAGTCAACGTCTGAAAAATCAGCCACTGGAAACCCTCTGGGACACAGCTCTACTCTGACACTCATGGGGTCACCATGAGCTGGGGTTGACTCCACAGCCACCAGTGGTCATCACCACTGAGTTCTGGGCCCTTAATGAGTGCTATCTGCTGGGCACCTCACCAATATCACATCTGGATGACAGCTGTCATTTAGCATCTCAGCTGATTTTGTTCCCAGTTAATGTTACTGATTCATCTTCAGCAGGTGTCCTTCAGCTAGGCTGCTGTATCTGCTACCTTCTCCTGCCTAAAAACCCACTGCAAATCTCGTGGCTTTAACACGACCCTTCCTTCTTTACCTCCTCACAATGCTTTGGTTTGGCACAGGCTCAGCTGGTGGTTCATCTGCTGGCTTCACCTGGGGCCACTTGCGCAGCTGCACTTACCTGGGGCCTCACTCATCTGCCTGAAAATTAGCTGGGGCTGTCAGCTGGGGCACAACAGTTCTTCATGTGGCCTCTCCTACAGGTTAGCCCTGGACTTCTTAACAGGCTGAGTTCTAAGAGTGGAAGCTTAATGAGGAGATGCTTATCAAGTTTCTGCTGGTTTCACATTTGCTGATGCCCCATTTGGTCCAAGCAAGTTACGTGGTCAAGACAAAGCATCAGTGTGGGAAGGGATTTCACTGGGCACGGCTATGGGCAGGCAAGGTTCACGGGACCACTACCACCAGAGAGAGGTGCATTCTTCAAGGGCCTGCCTGTTCTCTGCTCGCACTCACTCACCATGTTGTCCCATGGCTTTGCTGATTAACCTGTAACTAGTTGCTGGACAATCTGTAGGGTATTTTTCAACCTATCCTGCCTATATATCTCAGTCAGGGGTTGGCAAACTTTTTCTGTACAGGACTGGATAGCAACTGCTTGAGATTTTGTTAGCTATGTGCTCTCTGCTGCTGAAGTGTGGAAGCAGACAGTAGGTCAATGAATCGCCATGACTACTTCTAATACAACTTTATTTTCCAAAACAGGTGGTGGGCCAGACTGAGCCTAAATACTATAATTGTTGACTCTGGGGCAGCAGCGTAATTTTCTAGACTGCCCCCAAATTGTGTATTAGTCAAGTATTGCTCTCTCTCTAACCTGAAAATTAAATGCCATCCTTGTAACATCTGATTTTATCTTGACACAGAATTGGTCAGATGCATGTTATATAACAGTTTTAATTAATTGCTTAAAGCATAAACAAATCTATAAAATGTTTTATAAGCATCTTTTTATGAATCTTGGGAAAAAGTGTAGTTACAAGATAAAATGCTGTGAGCTGGTAAATGGAAGTTGGAGAGCCAATACAGGTCCAAAGAGCACACACTTACAGCCAGACTGCCTGTTCAAACGCTGGCTCTGTGATGAACTAGCTTTGGGGCCACAAGCAAGACATTTAACTTCTCTGAGCTTCAGCTTCCTTATCTGAAAATAGGACTAACAGCTCTCACACTTCTGCGGTGGAAAGGATTGCTTGTGTGCGGCCTTTCTCACCATGGTCTTGTAACTTGCCCCCAGTGAGTGGGTAGGGCTGTGCAAATAAGTAATTGTAGCCCACCAAGGAGGCCTGTCAGTTTCAACTTCCTGCCCGGCTTAAAGCCGATTTCAGAGCAGAGGAGCTCCCATCACCATCACGGAAGGACAGCCAAGGGCAGAGCATGTTACTTAGACCCAGGATCCCTGCACCTAGAAGCTCCTGGACCCAGGAGACAGAGCTGAAGAAGGGGTTGCAGAGAAATCACAGCAGGACATGGCATGGTGGGCTTCCAGGCCCACAGAGAGAGAGGGTTGAGCACCTTCGGCCAGGACTCCTGCTGGTAGAGTGGGTGCCTCTGACCACTTACGGGAAGGGCTACACGGACTTGGTAACATTGACCTGAACAGGGCTGAGGCTAAGGAGCAGAGAGGTGTGCCTGCTGAGTGCAGCTGGGAAGAGGCTGTATCCTCAGTGTCCTTGAGGCTGAACTGTAACCTGTTACTTCCTAATAAACCCTGTAATTGTGAGGACTGCCTGTGAATTCTGTGTGGCCACTGCAATAAACTACCAAGCCAAGCCAAGCCAAGTGCTGTCGATTCGGATCCCACTCATGGCCAAGCCAGCAGAAAAGTCAGCTGAGAGAGGCCTGTCTGATCTCTGCCTCACAGGAATTAGCCTGGGGCTGTTGATCTTGATTCTCCTTCCCCCTTGGGAGATCAGAGGAAGTCAGACCCCAACCCTACACTGTTTTCTCCAACTTCATAGGGTTATTAGGAGGCTGAGACAGTCAATTCACAGAAAATCGTTCAGAATGGTGCCCAGATTTCCGTAAATATTCAGTTAAAATGGGGAAAGAATGATGAAAATAAAGTTAAAACTTGTAACAGCTGGAACTGGTGGAAGGTGGACACTTCTCACAAAAGGAAAACTCAATTTTTTCCAGCAACAGAGAGCAACAGGAAGTGCGGAGACTCACCCTGTCAAAGGCAGAAAGCTTGCAAGACCCAGAAAACAGCCGCCTTGGCGAGTTCCAGCTCTCACAGGTTTTACAGTTCAACCTGCCTTAAATGACACTTCTGATCACCACAGGTATCTGAGTGCTCCCGGCTTCACAGCAATCTGTTATGCTCTCAAGAACTTTTCACTATAAAAAAACCATACACCGCCTTAGACCTGGGTACCGTCACCCCGACTTAAAGCCGCCCAGCAGATGCCAAGCAGTGGCAACGTGGTGGGATGTCCACACACACATGATGTGTGTGGTACTTATCAGATACCAGAGACGACATGAATGTGTCACACAGCTCCTGATCTCTGTCAGCCAACCCAACCTGATGCCATCAAGCTGACTCCGACTCATGGTGACCCCGTGTGTCAAAAGAATGCTGCTCCATAGGGCTCTTCTGGCTGTCATGTCTGTGGGAGTAGATGCCTGCACCTTTCTTCTGCGGTGCCACCAGGCAGGCTGGAACAGCCACTTTTCAGTTAGTAGCTGAGAGCAAACCACTCATGCCTCTGTGGGCCTCTGTCAAACCTCAAAGACATTGTCTTTAAAAATGCATTTGGTTATCTATGAGCATCTTCGGAAAAGCAGGGCAGTGGAGAGGAATCCACCACGTGTGACTTCCCTTTGCATGCCAATGTGCCATTGCTGTGAACATGGCCAGGTGTGCCACCATCATTCTCAGTAAGCAGATACGGCGACCGCAGCTGGACAGCTGCTGAGTGCTAGCGATCAGCCAGGGCGGCCAGCTCCGCCTTCACTCTGCATCCAGGTACGGCTGCGCTTGGGCGTTCGCCAACATGGGTCCAAGCACCCTGCACTGGATCCCACCATCGGCATTTCCTTGCTGAATAATCACCGCGGTTCTGTGATGTCTGTCTGGGGTTTGCAATACTGTCAGTTCTGAGGCTACTCGGCCGGTATCTGGATGGACTCCTGGGCCTAACAGTTGGCCTCTTCTTGGGGCAAGTTTCCTGAATCCATTATCACCTTCACCAGTGTAATGGTTTGACACCAGAAGACCAGAACCACCACAGCAAGTGTCTACCATGTGCCAGGTACTGTGGGAGCTGCTGACTGCATTTCCTTCTCTGTCAGCAACCATGTTTCAGGGAAGGAAAAAGATGTGAGGACAAGTACGCGGCGGCCGAGTTGTGTGGAAGGAGAGCTGGCGGTCTCACGGTTGTGGTGCTTGGCTGCTAGCCAGCAGGTCAGTGGTTCGAACCCACTGGCCAGTCTGTGGGAGAAAGACACGGTGATCCGCTTTCATAAGGATTAATTTAAAACAAAAACACTCCTTACCACCCAGCTGACTCCAATTCATAGTGACCCTATAGGACAGAGGACTGTCATATGTTATAAGGAGTCAACTGCCACATCTCACACCTATGGGCTGGCAGCCGACGCTTTAACCACTGTGCCACCAGAGTGCCTTTCTGTAGACTACAGCCTCAGAAACCCTATGGGACAGGTTCCACTCTGTTCTATAGGATTGCTATGAGTCACATTCAGTTTTGGTGGGTTCTGTTGATCTGGCTAGGAAATCTATCTGGGTAAGATCTGATAGTAGGAAAGAGCTAGACTGACACCCACACAGAAGCGGGGAAGAAAATGCCACCCAGCAAAGGGCAGGAAGGAGAACACCGCACCCTGGAGAGCCACAGGTGCAGTAATGGCCAGGGTACTCATATCCACAGTCACGATGCCACCCTAGGAGGAAAATTTCAGGGCCCTCAGCAGAATTCTGCTGCATCTCCTGGGCTACAGGCTTCCATCTACCTTCTCTCTCTTTAGGAAGCCACACCTGGTAACGTCCTATGCACAGGCTTTCAGGTGGTTCACTTCTCCCCTGATGGTCTGAACAAGCCTCAGCCTTCAGTGAGCACCAGTATCGCCTGGAGGGCTGGCAGGACAGGGCCAACCCCTAGGATCTGACGCAGGATGACTGGGCTGTGACCTCAGTCAACTGCTGACTGCAAGGTGGGCAGTCCCAATCCACCAGCTGCTCCTTGCATCAACAAGACCGCTGCATACTCAGACTGCACACAGCCTTGCTCAGTTTTGACATTCAAGGTGATCTTATGGTCTGGTGAGAACAGCAGTCTGCAAAGGCACGCCTCAAGAGGCGCTCAAAGCCATGTGAGCGTGGGAAACAGAGTTCCAAGGGGAGCTGTGCAGCAGCTTACAGGGGTGTATTACAAGGCCAAAGAGGTCCCGAACACCTGGCAGGGCCCTAAGGGAGCCCTGGTGGCACAGCAGGTGACAGCCTGGCCGTGACCCAAGGCTGGTGGTTCAAACCCACCCACTATTCCTCAGAAACCCTGCAGGGCAGTTTTGTCCCGCACAGCACGTCATTATGAGTCAGAATCGACTCGATGGTAAGCGAGTGTGGCGTCTGGGGCTAAAGCACACCTTGCTCTCAGGCAGCCGGGGTGGGTGGCGCCTGGACACCCACAGCAAAACCCTCCAGAGGGGTGGGTACCCCAGCAAACCCACCCACAAGCACAAGAATTTCACTTCTACTGACTCCTTCATATAGGTTTACTTCCTGCAAGCAGAACAGAGGAGAAAAAGACGAAAAGTTTGGGTCCCTTAGCATTCTGGGAAGTCTGGAAAGGCCAAGTGAGAGTGGCTGGAGGAGAAAAACGCCTCTGACAGGTCAGCTGTAGCACAATTCAAGTTTATTCCATTTGTTCTTGCAACACAAAACTTAAACACGGTATTATTTAGCATTCGGATGTACATGAACTAGGATAATATGAGAAATCCAACTGTTTCAAAAGTATTACACTGTGGGAAAAATGAACTCAAATGTATCAAAATGCACAAAGCACTATTCTCCTTCCATTACTGCTTAGAAAGATATGATTGTTTCTCCATTTCATTTACAAAATAGAATCAGGACAATTTAAAGTTTTTAAATTCTGCATGCAAAACACTGCAACTGCTTATGTAGGAGGGCACTCTCACCAGCTTCTTCTCTACACAACTGCGGACATGATAGTGCGCGGAAGAAAGCAGCAGCTCAGCTGAAATTTCAGATGTAGTCAGAAAACAAAAATCAAATAGGCAGATGTACCTTTAAAACCCACTCTGGGGAAGCCCGAAATCAAGGGCCCACTTGGCTGCCGCTCCCCGCACTCGCTGCCCCTCCTTCCCTCTGCTGTGCCCCACCAGGCTCAGAAAGGGGTGCCGTGTGCACAAGGACGACTTGGGGGCGCTCAGGCACTGCCTGTGCCCTTTGGGGCCCGGAGACCAGTCTCAAGCTGCGAAGGTGGCTCTGTGCGTCCAAAGCAGGAGCAGCTCACTCACCTGTTTGTACCTGACAGAACTAACGCACACGGAATGACTGATTTCATACCAAACTACAGAACATGCAAGATTTTCTGAGATGTTAGACAGCACTTGGATGGAGAACAAAATTGCTTGGTCTTTGCTAATGCATGTAGTACCAAAAAGCAGATGTAGTTTTAGCTTCCTTTACTCAAAACATGAACAGTAAGTATTGTGAATTTCTCTGCCAAGTGGTTCAGAAATACATTATAAATAACCTAGTTTTTTTTTAAGAAAAGAAAACTATAAACCATCTTGGTGAGTCTAGTCTACATTTCTATGTTATCTTCTCAAGCAAGGCGTCAGACTGACGGCTGAGAAAGAAGAGGGAAGGCAAACTAGCCTCTACTGCAGCACAAGAGACACCAGCAAAAACTGTACAAGAGCCCGTGGCCCATGGACCAGCAGGGCGGCAGGCAGCAGCCAGGCTTAGCAGTGCCAGGGCGATGCGCTCTCCGCAACACCTAACTGTGACGGAACACTTCAAAAGCAAAGGCGGAAGCTGTGTCAAGGGTCAAGAGAAGCCACTGTAACTGCATTATGCCAAGAGGTGAAGACGACGGCGCCCCAACTCCGCGTCGTGCTGAGGTGGGACACTGGGTGGACAGAGTGCCCTCGGCAGTCTGCGGGGTGGTCTGTGATGCAATGAAGCACCGAGTGCTGCCCTCTAACCCGACTCCAATCAGCTCCACCCAGCGGCAGAATCAGCCAAACATACAAATGCACTTCAGTTGCCATTCTGTGATTGTTTGCTTGGACTTATGGAATATTAGGTTAGGCTAGCTGTGAGCGAAGAAAGCCGTGGGATAAAAAAAGGGTACCTGGGGAAACACACACACACACACACACACGCACGCACACGCACACGCACACGCACACACAAACCCACACATCAACCAACCAACCAGCTACTGATCAGCAAGATCTGTGATTAGCCAGGTTGACTGTTTTTGATCATCTTTTAACCCTGTTGTAGAATACTATGGTGCTTAAAAACCCTAATTTTTTATTAGCCATAGTTTGCATACCAGTCCCTATCCCACCCACCCGCTTTTCAGAAACTGGAGGTACATTCAATGATCACATAACTTAGCTAAGGAAAAACTGTAATGTCATCAGTAAACTTGGGTATGGATGGCCAGTCAGAGAATCTAGAAGTATATGCTGTAATTTGCTGCACTTCTTGTGGAATCAACAAGTGGAAAAGTGTCCAAGTATTTTCTGCAGGTCCCAGGAACACCATTTGGAGGCACTGTACCGTAAGATCACAGAATACAACCAGAGGAGTCCCAAGTTATGCAACATGGGATTTTTAAAGTAACAAGAACACACTTCACGGGTCGGGTTGGTTGGCATAGGTTCAGAGAAGCCCATCAGTCACTCAGGGAAACCTGGTAACAAGCGTAATTTTCGAGGAGAGGGGGTTAAACTTGTCCAAATAGAAAACCTCACCCCACCGAGAGCTCTGGTGCGGTGCAGCATCAGCACCTAAGCGGGGTCTGAGAGAGGCATGCCGAGAGATGCGCCTCGCTTCTCCACACACAACTGACTCAACCCAGTCCGACAGCAAAGGGAGAAAACCTGACACAACTGCTCTCTTTTGTACACACTAACAGGCCTATGACGGTGGTTCTATTTTTAAACCTCCTTCTACTACCAGCAGGAGTCTGAAAGTGTTTCAATGTTATATAAATGTCTGAACCTAAAGGAGAAAAAAACTATGCAGACTGGAATGCTTTCTCCTTTAGATTTCCCAAATTTACAGATTTTATAAATAAAACTAGTCAGTTTTATCTAAAGACACGTGAGATTCACATGGAAGGGGAGAGGAAATCCAGAGTGGAGTCACCCAGCAATGTCGGGGTGTGCCCTCCTCTAGTGACTGACCTTCAAGTCACTGAGGGAAGGGCTGGTCCCCACCACAGGCAGCGCTCGTGCGTCACTGTGCCAGGAGCCCCCAGGAGAGTGCACTCTTAAGGCAGAAGGCTAGAGCGGATGGCTTATTGGAGCACCCTAAGATCACCTCTTCGCAGCCGCCGCTGCTGGCAGGCAGGGCTGCAGAGACGTGCAGGTGGCCTGTGGACAACCAGACCTCCCACACAACCTAGTTCATCAACTAGCCAGGGAGCTGGAAGGGTCGAATGTGAACGGTCTATTTTGTCATTGCTCTCCCTTGGGTATAAGCTATGGATTTTAGTAGAGACGGAAGAGAGGCAGACCTGATCAGGAATCCTGGCAGAAGCCTGATCTTGTCTTTTCCCCTCCTCCAAAATCTTTTGTTTCCCGGTACTCTGACTGGTTATGAATTTCTCTCTCCCCTCACCCTTTGTAAAGTATTTAGCTGAAGAAGCTGGCAGATAGAGAGTGACAGACAGACAGGCAGCAGCGTGAGGCCCCAGGAGAGTCGTCCTCAGGATCGGCAGTCCACTGCCCATCACTGGAGCAGCGCTTTGATGGCCTGGTTGTCAGTGGCTTCCAGAGCAGTGAGTCCATCTGGGCCTTTGACAGTCTTATCAGCACCCTGGGGAGAGAGAAAGGGCTGTCACTTGGAGAAGGCAAATGTTTAAACTGAGAATTAAAATTATTAATGGACCCCATTCTACTGTGGAAAAAAAAAAGCCGGAAGCGTTATGGACTGAGTCATAAAAATATCATGTATTTCAAGCAACAGAAAACACAGATTACAAACCCAGACTTGCCAAGGGCAGAAACACTGACTCAGGCACTGACTTCTGCTGCCTTGTTCTTGTACCTGAGGAGTCAAGCTCAAGAAGAGCACGGCCCTCGTTAGAATGAAACGGAGAAAAAGTAAACTACTTCTGCTCAAGAAGAAAGTACTGTGACAAAGTGATGTTTTCTTCTTTGAGATACTGTCTGATCTAGTGCACGCTTCCAGATCCAGGTCACAAACCTGACTACTATTGATAAACGTCCTAGGAATATGTGTAACACCGGCTACTCTCTGTACGGAGATTTAGCAGCGAGTGGCTGGGACGTGGGCTTTGAAGGGAAGGTCCCCTCCGTGCTCCACGGAGGACACCAGATGCTCCCTACACCTGACCTGGGTAGGGTGGTCTTGGCCCATTTTCTGTACAACACGGTGCTGTAGTTTTGAGCATGTGTGGATGTTGTGGCACCTACGTTGCTCTTATCTGTCCCCTTCTACAGTGAACACCCACGGGCACCACCCAGCACCCCCCCCCCGATACCTAGGAGAGTGCTGAGGGCACAGGGGACGGGCCGCCTCTCTAGCCACACTTGGCCTCCCGAGCAGGCCTGTGCCTCTCTCACTCCCAGGGACGACAGCCCCAGTCTAGGTGGCGGTGCTTTCATCAAAGCTCACTTCTCCTCCTGCTAGTTCCTGAAAACTGACGAAACCCACGGCCAGTGAGTGGATTCCAACTCACAGGGACCTTTCAGGACAGACCAGAACCGCCCCACAGGGTGCCCAAGGCTGCCATCTTTACGGAAGCAGGCTGCCACGTCTTTCTCTGAGTGGCTAGTAGGGTCAAACTGCTGACCTTTCACTCAGCAGCGGAGCACTTTAACCACTGTGCTACCAGGACTCCTTCTGCCTAGAGAATCAAGCCTCAACTAGGCAGAAATGGTCCCTGAGAGCCCGACTCTCATCTAACTCACCAGTCTCCCCTATTAATTTTCTATGCTCAAATCCTATGAATTTCAGACAGATCCCTGAACCTGCCAGACGCCAGGCTTTGCACACACTGGGCTCCACATGGAACGCCTTCTCCTTTCTCTGGCAAATTCATTCAGCACTCATTCAACAACTATTTGATGTGTAGATACTGTGTGATGTGCAGGTACCGTGCAGGGGGGCTGGAACCACAGACAAACAAGAGAATGCCTGGTCTTTTCTCCAATGGGGAAACCCTGGTGGCGTAGTGGGTTAAGTGCTACATCTGCTAACCCAAAGGTCGGCAGTTCAAATCTGCCAGGAGCTCCTTGGAAACTCTATGGGGCAGCTCTACTCTGACCTCTAAGGTTGCTTGAGTAGGATCAGACTCAACAGCAGTGGGTTTGTTTTTTCCCTCCCCTGGAGCTGCTAGGGGTAGGAGCTGCCAATCTTTCAGTTTGCAACAGAGTACAGAAACACTCTGCGAACAGGTTCCCTGGATAGCATTACAAACTAAGGCTCTTCACCGACAAAAATTTAAATACTGTAGTGAACCTTGACGACTTTTTAGCTGCCAGAGTTCATTTCCATTCTCTCAATAACAACCCCCCTCAAACTGCTGCCGTTCAGTCAATCCCCACTCAAAGTGACCTTACAAGACAGAAAAGAACTTACTGCCCCATAAGGTTCCCAAGGAGCAGCAAGTAGATTCAAACCACTGACCTTTTGGTTAGCAGTGGGCTCTTAACCACTGCGCCACCAGTAATGGCTCTCCTGATAAGAGCATCCTGATTTCATGATGGGAGAAGAATTCTTCCCCAAGTAGAATCCTGAAGCTAGAAGTCAAAGCGCCACGCATGTACTTTCCCTCCCCAAGCATCCACAGTTGACCTGACTCAATCTAGGCTGTGAGCATGCTCACTCCTGGATTTTAAATCTTGGAGGAAAAAAAAGAAGCTAGAGCTCATTTGTCGCATTTGAATTGAGGTTGAAAAGCGCTACCTAGAGCTGGGCAGCTGGCCGGGCTCCTGCACTTAGCCCAGCTTTCCCGCCAAGTCTCTGCTAGTCCATTTACCTTTTCAAACATTTCCTTTCTACTTGTTAGTCAATTTGTTATCTATAACCAAAAAAACCTATATAATCATCCTTTTTTCCTAAAGATAATATAAACTTACCACGGACAACTCAGAATGCACACAAAAAAGCCTCAGAAATCAATTCTGTGTGCCAGAGACAACACACATTACCATTGTGTTTACTCTCTGATTCTAAATATGTATATGTAGCACTTTTTTCAAAAATAAACGAGGAAACCACGGGAGAGCCAACTTTAGGGCATGCGACAGGCAGACAAGTCTTTCAGAGGAGGAACTGGTTGCTACAGCCACGTTGAGTGGCCCAAGGAGAGACACTGTCACTTCAGAGAGCAGCAGCTTTCAGGTACCACATGTTTTTACTGATCTTCAGAAGTTGTCTTTTTAAATAATCAAGTACTATTTGGTATTTGGTAAAATCAACACCCACGGAAGTAGTAGTTAAGAAATCAAAAGATCTATTGCACTGGCCAAATCGGCTACAGAGACCTCTTTGAAGTGCTAAAAAGCAAAGGTGTCACCCTGAAGCAGACTGCCAAAAGGACAAACAAGTCCTGCCTGGAAGAACTGCAACCACAGTGCTCCTCAGAAGCATGGATGGTGAGGCTACATCTCACACGCTGGCCAGGTCATCAGGACAGCTCAGTCCCTGGAGAAGGACACCATGCTTGGCAGGGGACCAGTGAAAAAGACCCTCAACAAGACGGACTGAGACAGTGGCAGAAACAATAGGCTCAAGTCTATCAGTGACTGTGGGCCTGGGGCAGGACCGGGCAGGGCTTTGTTCCACTGTGAATACGATTTCTACGAGTTGGAACGAACTCAACAGCACCTAAACAACATATGGTAAAAAACATGCAAGTAAGAAAAAAAAAAAAAAATCCAGTCATGGTACTTTAGCCTTTGAATGGTTTTCAATCTAAGAAAGACAAGACAGACAGGCATGAAATGCGAATATACTCTTTATCTACTTTTTAGTCCAGATCGCCTCACCTGCTTTATACTAGCAGTTCGTAACATGTACAAACAGGAACAGGAAAACAGGATTAGTGTAAAAACGAACCTCTTAAGCTTGTATTGAGTTCATCCGACCACTGCCTTGACAAAAAGAGGCTTTTGTGGTGAAGATAATGATTATCCCCATACTAATCCACTGTCTGCATAGCAGCAGCCTTGTTTCAACACAGAAGTTTTAGAATTAATTAAAAAAAAATCAGTACGTCAATATATGACCAAACATTTAAAACTCTAAATACTCAAAATCTCATCAAATGAAACTCTTACTATTTTTTTTCTAAGCCTGAACAGACATTTCTGTATAACGTGCTTACAACCTTGGAATGCAACCAATTCCTTAGAAAAAAATGCCAGCAACTTCGGTTTGAAACAGCTGATTTACTTCTGGAGAGAAAGCAGGTTAGAATCAGAAGGCAACACATGCCTGGAAGGGTCAGGGGACTGCTGGGTTCAGGTCCCTGTAGGGACCACGCCTGCCTCCGACCTGTTCAGACACACGCCCGAGGAGCCCAGGAGCCCAGCAGCCTCCCCTGGTCTGGACCAGGAAGTGGAACCGCACATCTGTAAGGCAGGGGACGAGCCACCCCAGGCCCGAGTGTCACTGTCACGCAAATACAGTCCTGCAGAGGCTCTCTCAGAAATCCCTACCTTGAACACGGATTCTGACTTTAAGTCCACGCACCAACAGGAGAGCAGCACAGGGACAGAGGGTGACCCCGGCAGCAGGAACGCCTGCCGAAAGCCGGAAAGAAAATGGTAATTCTACTGAAGGTCAGCCGTGAGCTAGAGTTACCATGTGTACATACAAGTAACCCTAACACACACACAGACTTTGATGTAGTGGTTAAGGGCTACGTCTCTTAACCAAAAGGCTGGCAGTTCAAATCTGCCAGGTGCCCCCTGGAAGCTCTACGGGGCAGTCCTACTGTGACCTATAGGATCACCAT
Source organism: Heterohyrax brucei (assembly GCA_028571685.1). Classification (NCBI taxonomy): domain Eukaryota; kingdom Metazoa; phylum Chordata; class Mammalia; order Hyracoidea; family Procaviidae; genus Heterohyrax; species Heterohyrax brucei. The sequence continues at coordinate 13,195,549 of CM053147.1, read as the reverse complement.
GAGTCAGAACCCACTCGAAGGCAGTGGCTTTTGGCTTTTCTCCACACACCCCAGAGGGTCTGCTGCTGCTGTGTCTTCAAGGCAAGGTCTAACTGTTCTGTACCCTGGGTAAGAGAAAAACATGTCATACCCTTAGCTGTTTTCCATCCCAAACAGAACAAAATGTTTTGACCCTTACAAAGGTACACCGACTTTTACCCAGGTGTCTATCATCACCTGACATTATAAGCTGGGCTCCGACTGTCTTGACTGTGTCACTCACCCCACCTCCCCAGCACTGGAACCAACAGTCTACAGGTCGCCCCCGACTTACGGTGGGGTTCCGCTCCAGCAACATCCTCAGTCAGTTCTCACGACCACTGCCTTTTATTATGACATATCCTCACATCTGTCTCAGGGGTCGGGAACACTGCATATGAACTTACAGTGTATTTTAATACGAACATGTTGCTGTTAGCTGCCACTGAGTTGGTTCCAACTCACAGCAACCCTGTTTGATGCTCAATGTCTCGCTGTTGTCAGGTGCTGTCAAGTCAGTTCCGACTCACGGTGACCCTATGGACAAGTGAACAAAACAATGCCCAGTCTTGTGCCATGTCCACAATCGTTTTTATGCTGAAGCCCACTGTTGCAGCCACTGTGTCAGTCCATCTCACCAAGGGAAGTCTTCCTCTTTTTCGCTGACCCTCCACTTTACCAAGCACGATGCCCATCTCCCCAGCGAGTGAGCCTTCCTGACAACATGTCCAAAGTATGTGAGGCGCAGTTGTTGTTATCTGCCATGGAGTTGGTTCTGACGCCTGGCGACCTCATGTGCACAGAGAACTGCTGCTCCACAGCGTTTTCAAGGTTGGCACCTTTCAGAAAGGTTTCTCCAGGCCTGCCTTCCAAAGCACCTCTGGGTGGGCTGCAACTGCCAAATCTTTCAACTAGTAGTTGAACACTTAATTGTCTGAGCCACCAGGGCCTTCTATTTCATAGACAAAGGTTAAGCTCACAGAAGTTAGGGACTATTTTCCACAGTCATCCGAGAGTTACAGACAAGTAGCCTGACTTCCAATCCTGTCTTCTAGTCTCATCCTTAGTTCGAACTTACTCACAGCCTTTCTGTCTGTGCTAGTTGTCCAGCGCTGCCGTAATGGACGCATCACAGGTTGATGGCTTTAACAAACAGATGTTTCTTCTCTCACAGTCTAGGAGGCCAGAGGTGTAAAGTCAGGGCGCCAGCTACAAGGAAAGGCTTTCTCTGTCATCTCTGGAGGAAGGTCCTTTTCATCAGGATGTTCCTGGTCTTGGGGCTTCTCAGCATAGGGACCCTGGTTCTAAGGGACACGCTCTGTTCCCGGCACTTTCTTGGCAACTGGAGGTTCCCCCTTTTTACAGAATAGCTATCTAATATTCTGCATCCCCATCAAGAACAGGGTAAGGATTCCAATGTCCTCACATCCTCATCAACATTATTTCCTGTGTTTTTATTTTTAAAATCTTAGCCATCCTAGTTGAAGGGAAATTGTATCTCATCATGGCTGTCATTTCATCTCTCTGATGGCTAATGGTGGCCAGCATCTTTCCATGTGTCTGGTGGCCATCTGAATACCGTCTTTGGTAAAACGTCTATTCAAATAAATCCCTTGCCATTTTAGCACTGGGTTATCTGCCTTTATGTTACGTTACCAAAGCTTTACATATTTTGATTATTAGATTCTTACTGGATGTAGGGTTTCCAGTTATTTTTCCCATAAGTAACTGGTCGTTTCACTTTTTTGGCACAGTCTTTGGGTGAGCAGAAGTTTTCAATTCCTATGAGGTTCCACTCCGTGTTTTTGCACTACTGTTACTCCATCAGGTAGCCCTCAGCTCACTGTCAGAAGTTAGGCCTGGCTGTGCTGCCCTGTGTTTTCTTCTAAGAACTTTATGGTTTTCACATTTAGATCTTTGATCAGTTTTGAATGAGTTTCTGTATACATGAGCGAGGCATGTATCTTGTTTCATTCGTGGAAGTCTGGTTTTCCCAACATCCTTTAGTGGAGAAACTCTTCTTTACTCATCAAACGGCATCACGAGTTTGAGATGAAAACATATGTCTACATTTGGAGCAGTTTTCACACGGTGATTTTTCAGGAAAACCTCCTTTCTGTAGCACTTCACGGTTCTAAGAAGCAGATCAAATCCTCCACTTCAGTCCCAGGGTGGCCTTACTGAACAGTCACTGGGAACTTATGACACGCAGGCAAGGCACCACGTGACTGCATACATTACCATATGGGCTGCTCAGCTACACTGAGGGGAGACAGGACACAGCCTTCACAGACACAGGCTCTGGAGACAAACTCACCAGTATTGAATCAGTTCCCCCCCTTACCAACTGTGTGATTCTGGGACACTTACTTCACTGCACTGTACCTCAGTTTCCCCAGGGGTAAAACACAGATAAAAACAGGACATGTTCACAGATTACTGATGATTAAATGAGTTAATACACATAAAACACTTAAAACTCTACCTGTACATAGGAAATCCAATTTAACCATGGGCTGACTCATCCTCACACCAATTCTATGTGATAAATACTGGTCCTGTGTCACAGAATGGAAAGCTTAATGGAGTTGTGAGGTACTCTGCTCAAATCCACAAAGCAGAACAGAGAACCAACCGAGGGTCTGTACGACTCTGAAACAGTGTCTATCACAGACAGAAATGATCTGAACTAGTGATGTCCCCTAGTCTGCAAGGCCAGCTGGGCAGAGGAGCTGACTGTGGGCACACGCATGGAGAGTGTGTGTGCAATACGCCAAAATAACATGTAACGCAATACAGGCATATGTGTACATATTTTTATAAAAAAGCAGAGAAAGATATAGAGGCAAGTAAAAAGACCTGTTTCTTCAGTTGTCTGGGGTTGTTGGAGCCAACTCAGCAGCAACTACCAACTGCAACCACCACTCTGCAGGCCCTGCACGATGGAGTTTCTGTTGAAAGGCAGACCAATCAGCAAAGCACTGCTTAGCTCTTGGAGGGGCGAGGCAGGAACCTGTCCTACATTCTGGAAGCCCAGCTTGTCTAACACACGTGCTTGAGAGCACGGTCAGTAACACAGACACCAGCACCTCCGTCCCGCCTGCTGTGTGCCTCCCTGCTCTGCGCTGACGGGGCTGACAGCCACCCAGCCTGGCCCAGCACACAGGTGGGCCTCGGCTCAATAGGCAGACCCCGCACCCCAGACGCCTCCGTCAGGATCTGCCAGTGCTGACGTGAAGGGGAGGACGTGGAAGTCTTTTTCACCAAATCTTTTTTTTTCTGAAATCAAAACCAGTTTCAACTGCCTGTTTAAAAAAAAAAAAAAGCCTATGAATCAATCATAGAAAATCTGTTTAGTAAAAACATCCAAGTATCAGATAAAATGGTTTCCTGTATTTTCCTTAGCAAACCTACTAGTAACGGATTTCTAGTATTTTTATATACACCAATCTGCACAGCAACTGCCTAAGATATTAAGCCTTTCGATTTCCTAAGTAAATCTTTGTTCAGTATCTTACTCACTTACGCTCCTGCAAAACCAGAGCAGGGAACTTCCTGAGTGATCCGAGAGGTCGGCCACCGAAAGAACGCTGCACGATGGTCACTGGCTTTACACAGAGCACGTGTGTGTGTGTCGTGTGTCTGTGTCTGCTGAGGTAAGAGGACACTTCCTACCAAGGGACAAGGTGAAAGACGAGGAAAAACCAACAAAGTTTCTTTTGGGCTTTTTTCTTGGACACAGCTTGGTATGCTAGCCATCATTAACAGCAAAACAGCAGTTCATAGTGACTGCACAAACATGCTGTTCATTTTTATAATGTACATCATAATGTTTTAAATTCTCATTATCAGGTGACATTACAGCCATGCTGGGGCATTTTTTTTTTAAAGAACTGATTCCTCTGGGAGGCTGAGAGGTCCCCTTGAATGAACCGCACCCGCACTGGAAGCAGTGGTGGTACACACACGGGCAAACAGCAAAAAGCTCCTGTGTTCTAACCGCAGCAGACACAAAATGAGTCAAAACATTCCAATGCCTCACCTTCCCCTACAATGCCCTATTTAGAAATGGTCTTCCTTACCATTAGTGCTTACTGGCTACCATTAGTGACCAGGACAATTAACTTCGTAAGATCCTTTATTGCCAGTTATATAAATTATAAGGAACTTTAAGGAGCCAAGCATCAATACTTTAGAAACTATAATATAAATTACTATTGCAAGATGTTAAGATTATAAGAATCTTCAAAACGATACTGTATTAATGCTATGGGAAAGCTCCTATTTGTCCTAGAGAATGGTTTTCTTAGCCCTAGAAGCCAGATTCAAGATACCAAACAAATGAAGGTCCAGGATGTAATCTCTGACAGGGCAAGCATGCCGTTTCTCCAGAACGTGCTGGAATTACCGTGTGCTGTAAGTCCAGGGTGTGCTGAGCTGCCAAGTCCCACTTACGGCCTCCTGCCACACCGCCGGTGCTCTTTCCTACACTGGAGACTTGAATGAGAAGACCAGTTCAGCAGCGAGCAGTGAACCAGCTCCACGATGCCTGTCCTGGAAGCTCTTGTTGAGCTCAATGGGAACTGTGTCAGCAACTGACACTAATACAGTCTAGCAAGTGCCCAGGATGACACCCACTCAACCTGTCTCACCTGGGAAGGCTTTAAAGGATGTGGGCTGTAACATGCCCCACTGCTCATGCGCCAAGGCAGGGCTTCCCGCATGTGCACTGGGCTGTCTACGGGAATGGCCTGAGAGCCACAGTGGGAGTCACAGGACACAGACTACATGTCCTCTAAGTCTACACTTTTGCCACCTGACTTTTCAGGAAAAGGTCTGCTGACACCTGTGCAGAGCGATATTCTATACCACCTTTTAATTATCCCCTTTATTCTACGAAATTCCTGGTTAAGGATTTTTTCAGAGTCAAAGAAAGGAACCTATTTACTTTGGAACTGAGATAATTCAGTACGATTTACAATGCCCGCGGTCACACCGCCTGACCTCCTGGCTCACGTGCGCTGATGGGGCCTCCTCCCTGTGGCTGTGCTCTGCAGGCACGTTGAGCTGGATCCCCCAGGGTGCTGTGGGCCCGCATTTTACCTGCTCCTCTTGCCTTGGTCCCTGGTCTCTTCTCCCAGCGGCCACGCAGCTCCCGCTGACCCTTCCCTCGGCGACCCCCTAGGCTGAACTCCCCGGCAAGCCGTGAGCCTGAGCTTCCCTGGTCCCTTCGGCCTCCGTCCCTGGCCTCTTCTCACTGTCATGCTAGTGCCTCTCAGGCCAGGACCAGGCTCCTTGCAGCTTATGTGCTGTTTTTTTTTTTTAACAAATTCTGTAGTTCCTCCTTTTTCAAAACTTCAGTGTTTGCCTTACATTTTAATGTCAATTTAAGTTGATTCACAAACGCTTTCTTGCTTTCCCTTCCTGTAACTCAGTCTTCCTTTCTTGATGCATGTGCCTGTCTGCGGCGCAGGGGACTGGCCGACTCTGGGTGGGCAGCAGCCCCGGCCAGCTCATGCCTTCAGCAGTGACCCTCGCTCGCTCTACTCTGGAAAGGTTTCATTCTTCACCCCATCTTGGTCTGTATTCTGCCTTTCAACAAGTCCTTTTAACTTCTTGTGTCAAGAACTCCACCTCAGGGTCCAAAGCAAGTATTGATTCATTTATTTCAAAAATATCTTCTCGGACACTAGGATACCACGGCATGTGTGGGGATCTGTCCTGAAGTGGAAGGCCTCATCCCTACATTCTTCTTACCTACCAACCTGCTAATTAAAACTCAGGTCAAATATCTGTTCCCCGCAGGAACGCCCCCGCTCCGCCCATCTCCCCGGACCTGCAGACTGAGGGGCCCTGACAGGGCTCTGCACGGCAACCTCACGCAGGCACTTCTTAGTCTCCTCAGGACTACCACTCCCGCGTCTCACTACAGAGATGACAAGACCTCTGGATCAGGGCAGTTACTCAATTACATTACATAAACAAGTGAGGAGCACACATGAGATTTTCTGTAAATTTTAGTTTCCTCTATTCCTGAATTCCCTTGCCTCGTAAATTGCCATCTTTCATTGCATTAAGTTAAAAAAACAAATACTCATCAAGCAAGTAATATCCAAGTAATAAGCAAGTAATATCCTAGCCATCTTTTCTTTTTACGATTTTGCTTTGTCTTCTAATTAGCTGTGATTACACTAAGTATCTAATCTCCGCTACTGAATACAGTAGCTAGATGATATGTTAGAAATGGCAATGAATCTGGAAAAGTTCTAGAATTAAGTACTTTTAAAATAAACTCATACTAATCCACAAGGATTCTACTTCTGCCAGGAGACAGAACACATCAAACTTAGTAATACAAACACTGATTTAACTTTTAAAAATGCATCGGAGTAGCCACATTTTTAGCAATTAAGGGTTTCTGGAAAGTTCAATTAATATCCAAAAAACCCTGGCTAATAAAACTACAGGGTATCAATCAAAGGTGCTCATGCAGTAGTAAAACTAAAGCAATTAGGTCTAACAAAGCAGCACTCAATTTTACTATGCTGTATTCAGAAAGGTCAAATAAATCCCCTTCTTCCTCTAAAACAAGTAACATCTTAATATGCTTACAGCTGATCGGTCCTCAACAGAGCCATCTCTGAGGGTCCATTATCTGGCTACAAAACCCAAGGTTCAGACACAATAAAGGAAAGACATTATGAATACAAGTTAAAGGAAAAAAACTAGTTAAAAGCCAGACATCTCAACTCCCAACCAAGAACTGAGAAGGCAGCGCACATTTACAGAGACTCTCGTAGGACATGACGCGGACAAAGGCGAATCATCAGCTCTCAGGAGCTCACTTTGCATTTCCCTGTGAATACGGGAATGTGACTACGATCTGAAGCTCCAGACGTGGCTCAGAGGACAGTATCTTACTGACTTGCTGAGCAGAGGCCAGGACTAAAAAGGACACCATGGAGTTTTTATTTTCTGAAAGCAAAATCCTAGGCTGGGTAGAAAGGTGAGGGAAAAGGGGGAACAGGAGTCATTCATTTACTGGACTACACACCTAGCTAACTCTCAGGAAGGCGGGCTCTAGGATCCTCCGGACGAGGTAAAGAGCGGGAAACGGAGATGGCTCAGAGATGGCTCAGGGGCACGAGAGGCAGCCACCGACACCGGAGTGTGGGTTTCCTTGCTTGGTCAGTGTTTCTAAATGGTAAGTACACTGCAAACTGAAAAATAAATGTCCTACCACAGTCAACTAAAACTATGAATGGCTAGAGTCTGCATGAAGAACCCATCCCAGGGTGTAAGAAAGCAAGCAACTAGCTGCTGTGGTGGACGCAGTGGACGTGATGAGAAGTCAAGAGATCCGCATCCAGGGAAGCTTAAGACACCCACCACGCATGGTGATGCCACCCCTTGCCACATGGATCTGCACCATAAGCAAGCTGTCTTCCCATCCCTCCAAGAACTCCCTACACTCTTCCCCAGCACCAGGTGTTTTCTCCGCGGTGGAGAAAGCCTCAGAAGCGGAGGTGGCAGTGAGGGTGTGCTGAGAAGAGCACCTCTGACAGACGTGCTATCAGCTTCTGAGTTCCCCTCAAGGACAACTACACTGGTTAGCTCCCTCAAGGCCAGCTCCTGCTTGGATGTAAAGAACAGCTGGGCACGCAGACAGCAAACAACTTTAAAGCTTACAGATTTTAAAAAGTAAAGCATTTCCAAGAAAAGAAATTAATATATCACTTTTTTTTTGAGGTCCTTAGGAAAGCCGAAGAAAGCCCCCGTCAAAAATGACTTCTTTGTGACAGTGGGTCACACACACTCACACATACAATGGAAAAGTTGGGACATCCAAACACATACACACACACCACACACACACAGACACACAGACAGAGACAGAGACAGAGACAGAGACACAGACAGAGACACAGACACTGGAAACCCTGGTGGCATGTGGTTAAAAGCTAAGCTGGCTAACCTAGAGGCTGGCAGTTGGAATGCACCAGATGCTCCTTGCAAATTCTATGGGGCAGTGCTACTCTGTCTTAAGAGAGTCACAGTGAGTCAGAATTGACTTGATGGCATGCGTTTGGTTTTTTGGTTTATATATGTGATGTTCAAATATTATTGTGTAAGAATTACAATTATAACTTAAAACACTGATAGGTAAGACTTTAATGGATAATTCTAAGTGCTACTTTCAAAGATTCAACTTCATTATAACACTTTAATCCCTGTTTTAAGAAGATTCACTTTACCTGGTCTTTTTAAGGTTATCAATTATTTTCAGATACAGTCGTATCTGTCCCTTGCTGCAAAAATAAATCCTGTTATCTTGAATACAGGTAAAATGTGTGCTTATTGAATGACCATACCAACAATCCTAATTAATTTCACTTGTTACTGATTTCACGTCAACATGGTTAATACCTTACCACGTCTGTCAGAAATTCAGAGACCAATTTTTATGTTGCAAGGGGATGAATACCCAGAACATTAATCCTATTCATTCGGAATCTGCTTCAGAATCTCGCATTCTGTTTCACACCAGTGAGTGTGTGTTCTCGGATTCAGCTGCTTGCCACAGTCAACAATTCGCATCAGACACTATTGTTTTCTCTTCAGGTGTCACCTCTGGTGAGAAGTCAGACACCTGCTGATTGTCCCCACAGAGCTGCTTGCCCCCCGGCCTGGTCTCCTGCCCCCAGCACCCTGACTTCTTGTTGGAGAGTTCAGTTCTTCCTCTCCTGCGCAGGACGCCTGACTCCTACTCCAGGAGTACTGTGGCTGGCTTCATTAACTGCCACAGGAAGTGTTTCATGGGTACGTCCACAAGTGACGAGAACCAGTACGATAGGAGGAGGTACGTGCCACAGAAAGGAGAAAAGGAAAGCCTAATTCATCTCTATTTGACACGAATGTCAAAGAGTTCAGAGCTATGAGCTGCCTGCAGGGGGGCTGAGGGCAGAGGAGTAAAAGAGCAGACACAGACAAAAAGAAACCAGACCCTGGTCACAAGGCTTACGTCCATGGACAAGCTGTGCCTCAACCATACAGTTACAGGAGTCAACGAAATCTATTTACTGCTTCGGTCTCACTGAGCTGGGTTATTTGCAATATAAAGAACCCTAACTAACACAGTATGGCAGTCATGTGAACTGCTGGCGAACTGCAAGCCAACATTTGTAGCCTGTGGCAACCAGTCTTTAACGCTGTAAGCAAAAATAATTCCCCGTGATAAAACCAGCCAGGAGTTTCCAAAGGCGCCTTTCAATCCTGTCATGGGTGTTGGGGAGGAAGGGGCAGTAAGGAGGAAGACGCCCGTCCCGCCACGGATTCCCAGTCCACTAATGGTGAAGAACAGTGTGAGTGGTATTTCCGTCACTCACTTTAGTATGGTGTACAGTACCTACAAGTCGCGGACATATTCTTAATTAAAACTCATATACTTAAAAAGAGTAATTGTGTTAACATAGCAAGCTGTAAAAAAAATTGCTACTTTAAGAGAATCTGAATTAACTGCATCTAGAATCTATCTATAAAAAGAGACAAATATGCTTACCTGTTTACCCAGTTTTCCCCCTAATCTTACCGTCACTGACCTCAAGTGACGATTTTAGTGAGCATTTTACTATGGGTCTTGGGTCTGGCACTGTGGCAAAAGCTCTTTATACACTGACTCATTTTATTTCTCAGTATCCTTGCCCAGCATGTACCAGAGAACATGAAGCAGACAAAGCGGTGCTACCCAAGGTGCAGTCTGTGGACTTGGTGGCAGCTGCAAACAGTTAGCAGTCGAGGACGACACATTCCAGGTGACCGAGTACACTAAGGTCACCTAAACTTTGTTTCATAGCCAGATTTCCTCAAGAAAGGCAACTGCGTGCTGCTTTATATTCTAACCCAAGCTCCTTGCTCATCCTGAATTGCTAACAGTACATGGACTGGTTGTTTTGAGTTTGGGATACTCTCTCTCTTCTAGCTTTCTGCCCCTGCTGCTAAGTAAGATTTAAACAAATTAACAAGCAAATCCTTAGCTTAAACAGTCACAAAGTAATAGAAAAGCAGGAAAAAATGGACACTTGACCTCACCTTTGACAGAAGCAACTTCACACAGGAAACGTGGCCCTCATAGACAGCAGACAGGAGAGGGGTGATGTGATGCTTGTCTGGGGCCTAGGGAAGAGCACAGGGATCAGCAACCTCGTCTGTGTCACACTTCATTTCTGTCTTGTTTCTAACTTCAACAGGGAGCTCTTCCCCTACTTTAAAGTTTGTGTTTATGTGTTTACCCTTTTACAAAGAAATCACTCCATGAGACAAGATTAACTACCACATTACTCAGGTAAGTGTATGTGAACAGAATATACCTGGGTTACTAGTTTTAAATGAATACAGCTAGACTGCAAGGTTAGCTCTCTGACCCACTTTTTCCCTCCCCACCAAAAAGTCAGTTTATTTTATTTTTAGTCTAAGCTATATACGTCCAAGTTACAGGGAATATATAGTAATTTCAGGATGTAGCTTTACTTAACTTAAGGTAAAGTTCCCATAATTAATTCACAAAATCTGCAGAAAACCAATACCGTAGGCATACAGCAGGATTTTCCCCAGAAAGACAACGTACATTAATGTCTGCTCCTTTCAGCAGCAGAAACTCCAGGATCTCCAGCTGCCCACAGTCGGCTGCATAATGAAGAGGCTTCCTCCCGCCTTCTAGGGTCCGGTTGACATCTTCTCCCTTATCAATAAACAACACAGTATCTATACTGTGGATGGCACAGCGAACAGGAACCTGATATTTTCATTTTCTTAGAGTCCCATGAGTTTCAAGAAACAAGTACATTCTGTGTAAAGCAAAATAAAAAGCTAAAGACCTGAAATGAAATTCCACACCCAGGTAACATCCTGTAGGATAGAAATTTAAGTCAAGCTGAAAACAACGCACACACAAACCCAGTGAGAAATGTAATTAAACTGAGCTGTGTCACACACACCGAATCCACTCAGATTCCCAGCGACCCTGTGTGACAGGGCCGAGGTACCCCCATGGGTTTCCACGGCTGCCAACTTCACGGGAGCAGATCACCAGGTCTTTTCTCCTGCGAGCTGCTGCTGGATTTGAAGTTCTACTTTCCTGTTAGAAGTTGAGTGCTTCACTGCTGCACCACCAAGGCTGCCTTAATTCTGAGGAATTCACTCAGCATAAGTGGTTGCCACACAATCCAGGCGAATTCAAGCACTGAGATTTTATGTAGTTACTGCAACACACAGGTCAATCCTTCAAAGCATCACTACTTGGAGGGAACCAGCATCACTGTCCCAAGGTAAGCTCAGTGTCAGCTCATGACAACTCATTCCATTGATTCACCAAATAGTTACTAGAAACCTACAGTGTGCCAGCTGCCGTGCCAGGCAGTGCGGTACAGTGGTGAACGGATTCAGACACGGCTTCACACTGCATGGGGCTTACCACCTATGGAGGGAGGCACGTATTAACTGAGTAATGACATAACTAAATATATACTCTCAAAATATGAAAAGTGGCATGAAGGAAAGGAACTTATAGCCATACAAATATTATCTGAACATCCTGGTGATGAGTGGGGTGCAGTCTCTGAAAACAAATCTCAGCCCTCAAGAGGCTTCCGCTGCTCAGGGTCCAGAGGCGTTAGATAACGAAGGCGGTGACTACAGCCACCTCTGCCGACCAGCTACTGCACACCTGCCTTGTGCTGTGTGTGCTATGCCTAACACTCAAACAAGCCCAAGACGGGAAAAATCACCATCGATACATGAGAATCCTAGAGATGAAAGAGTTTCCATAACTTTTTAATGTGGCTTGGTTAGCAAGAGAGTAGACATCTAAACCCATTCTATTTCAAAACACTGCGCAGCCTCTGCTTCCTTTCTCTTAAGGACAGCCCACGTGTTCTTGTTCACCTCGGTTTGCTCAACTCACCAAGCAACTCGCTGAGTCAAGACATCTGGAGTCCTATCGCTTTATAACCAGTGCCAGGTATTCTTTCAAACTCATATTCTAAAGCACCCCCTCCTCTCTTCATATTCACAACGTGCACCCTCCTTTGTTTTCATTAATTCAGATACTACAGTCTGCAAGTCCCAAGCGAATTCCAGCTCTGACTTGTCTATGCCATCTTCCGGGCGGAGGTGTGCTCTCCTCCCTCACACCTCACGGCAGCAGCACTTACACTGGAGCCCCTGCGACCCCACTGAGCCTATGCCTGTGTTGTCTGCTTCTTGGCTGAAAGCAGAGAATACCGGAAGGATGTCTGCTTGTATTTCATAGACTATGAAAAGGCATTTGATTGTGCCTTTGAATGGGAATTCCAGAACACATAATTGTGCTCCTGAGGAATCTGTGGATTGATCAGGAGGCAGCCATTCAAACAGAACAAGGGACATTATACAGCTTAAAGGCAGGAAAGGTGTGCACTGGGGTCGTATCCTCTTCCCAGACTTTTCAGACAATCTGTACGCTGAGCAAATATCAGGGAAGCTGGACCATCTGAGGAACACAGCCTCAGGACCGGAGGAAGACTGACCGACAACCTGTGTCATGCAGATGACACAGATGACCCTGCATGCTCTAAGAGGATTTGAAGAACTTACTGATGAAAGTCAAAGATCGCAGCCTTCAGCATGGATTATACCTCAACATCAAGAAAACAAAAATCCTTACAACTGGACCAATAAACAACATCATGATAAATGGAGAAAAGACTGTGGCTGCCAAGGACTTCACTTCACATGCTCTGGATGTGTTGCTAGGAGGAATCAATTCCTGGAGAAGGACACCATGCTAGGCAGGCAGGGGGTCAGGAAAAAGAGGAAGACCCTCAACAAGACGGCCTGAAACAGTGGCTGCAACAGTGGGCTGAGGTGCAACCGCGATCTTCAGCAGGGTGCAAGCCTGCGCTGGGTTTCCTTCTGTGGTATAGGGTCACTAAGAGCCAAAACTGGTGTGAAGGCACCGAACAACAATATACCTTCTTAACAGAAACGCAAATGCCTTGAGGTAGCAAAGACACATTTTCTTCCCAACAGTTTGAAATCATTAAGAGATGTACTTTTTCCCCTGAGGAACCAGATGAGCTCCTGGGTTCTAGATCCATTACACTGTAAAAGAGGATCAAAGGCCACACTTACCAGTCAGGGGGCTTCAGCTACAGAGAAAAAGCTAATTCTAGTGGTATGTTTCACATTCCAGGGGTAGAGGACAGAGACACACACTCTCAGCAGATTCTTGGCACTGTGTGGCAATCTTAACATGTGTTTTAGTCATCTGGTACTGCTCTGACAGAAACAATGGCTTGCGGATGGCTTTGACAAGGGCAAGTTTACTCTTACACAGCCTGGTAGGCTGTAAGTCTGAATGCAAGGGGGCAGGCTTTCCGTCTCGGCTCGAGAGAGAAGTCCTTGGGTTGCATCAGTCTTTCTTTGGTCCAGGAGCATCATGGCACACAAACCTCAGGCCTGATGGACGTGGTCTTCTTCCGGTGCTGCTTTTTTGATGGTGTGAGGTTCCCGACTGTCTGCTTGCTTCCCTTTCATCCCTTATAGGATAAAAGGTGGTGTAAGCCACACCACAGGGAAACTCCCTTTACCATGGAGTAAGGAGGTGACCTTGGGAAGGGACTTACAGCCTCACCCTAATCCTCTCTAACATAATCCCCTCTGTTGCAGGCAGAAATAGATTGGGATTTACAGTGTCAGAAAATCACAAAATGGAGGGCAACCACCGAATACAGGAAATCCGGGCCCAGCCAAGTTACCACACATATTTTTTGGGGGACACAATTCAATCCATGACAACATGCTTCCCTTTTTAACTTCTCTCCCACTCTCCACTAAGACTGTTTTAAACCTGACACTTTTTACAGATCTCAGACTTCTTTAGTTCCTCCTTCCTCTTTCTCAGAGATGACCTCCCACTTTCTCTGACTACTGTCTCCAGACAGAGCTCCCTCTGGGATTCCTCTTAGCCACACTTAACCTGCACCTGATCCTCCTCCTCCCTAAAGCCTTCCCGCACCCACCATCCTCCTCCTCGCTCCTCCCTAAAGCCTTCCCGCACCCACCATCCTCCTCGTCCTCGCTAGCTAAAGCCTTCCTGTAACCACTGTCTTCTTTTCTCCCACCCAGAGTCGGATCCGCCTTGACGGCACTCGGCTTGGCAGAGTCAACCCCTCAGTTCTGGCTATCATCCATCACTTACTTGTTTTCTCAGAAAACGTCACCTGTGTTTATCCCCTTTCTTGCCTGTGTTTTCAGCCGCTCTGGGTCTACTGGCTCCTTGTCAGCACCACTAAAAAAATCAAACATGGACTCTAGACAGGAAGGCTGGATGAACCCTTGAAACTACAGACCTGAGATCATCATTAAATCTTAAACGAACAATATCCCCTCAAGTCTTACGACCAAACAATAACTTAACTAGTAAAGCATGTCTGCCTCGAGCCTTAGGTTCTTTGAAGAACTACCTGTAGGGGATCAAAGTGACAACTGCAACCTGAAAGATGAGCCAGGAACCTTGGGAGACAGCTGAGCTCACCCTACCTGGTGGCACAGCTCAGACACGGAGGGGAGAACGGCTGCCCAGCTGGAAGAGTGCAATCACTGTCAGTGGACTGTATAAGCAGAAGCAGCTGAGTTATTGTGGTATGTTTTGCTGTGCATATTCTCAACAAAAATTAAAAAAAAAAAAGCAAATGATACCATAACCACCTCTCTTTAGGTCAGACCCAACCTCCACCCTCTGGCCCCTGCCTTCTTGCCTCCCTTTCCTGGCTGAACTTTTCTAGAATTGTGCACTCAGTACTTGTCACCCTCACCTGCTCACCTCTCCTGATCATCCAGCTTCTCCCTCAACACTTTCATAACCGCACCTCCATGACACTAAAGTGCAGGGCTTACCTTATATAAGGGCTTACCTTACCTTACCTTATAGTTCTCACGTTACTGACCGCTCAATAGTGACCAAGCATCCTGCTTTCCTTTTTAAATTCCCTTCTGTGACGGCATGCCAGTAAAGCTTTCCCCCTACCTCTCTGACCACTGTGCCCCAGCTTCTGCTTGAAGCCAAGCCGACTTGGGACAACTAAACATTGTTTTGGGATCTTGATTATGTTTTTTGATTGTCACCCTATATAATTTAAACAGTTGATAAATCTGGCTATCCTTACAGTCTAAGAACATAGTATCTACATAGAAATAACCTGATTCTAAATTTTAGGGGGAAGAATACCTCCTTACGGATAATGGGTGTCTCTGAAGGCAGCATCGCACTGTAGTATCACACGCACAGAACTTGGCGGCAATACCGCCCAGCACAGCACGCATGCACCTAACCAGGTAGGTCACAGATCACTCGGCACAGGGCTTCCACTGACCACACACAGCTGAAACCTACCGGCTTACACATCCCTGTGCAATCAGCAACGCCTGTCGTCATGTTCCAGGCTTGTGTAGCTTCATCTTTCCCTTTCAGCAATGTAACATCATATGCGAAAGTAGGTCACGTCAGTTGTTAAATATAAAGTTGCATTTTTACGTTATTTCTCATATAGGCTGTTTTGAAGCTCAATGGCTGGGTATATTCCAGATATATAATGTATATGTATGTAATACTCCAGATATAAAATAATGCCTCATAATATCTTCTGGTGATCAGCTGAAATAGTCTCTGTCCAAAACCACTGCAGGGATCAAGGAAAACTTTAGAGGGGGCTGGCTCCCAGTGCTTCCCTGTTCGGGATGCTGACTATGGTGGAAGGAGGTAAAGTCTGCCTGGAATTTTAAATCAAACGGAACTCAAGAAGGGTTCTAAGATTATTCAGCTCCTGACAACCTCAGATTAGCTCAAGAACTTAATTCACAGGCAATTTTTCTTGCATTGTGATTGAACTTTTCATGTGTTTCTACTTTGTGTTGTTCACTGTATTTTAAAGGGCACTAGAGGCCAGAGGGAAACTCTGGTGGAATAATGGTTACATGCTGCAGCTGCTAACCAAAAGGTCAGCAGTTCAAATCCACCAGGCACTCCTTGGAAACTCTATGGGGCAGCTCTACTCTGACCTCTAGGGTCAGTGAGTTGGAACTGACTCGACAGCAGTGGATTGATCACCTACCACACAGCACTGCAGCAAGCCTTCACTGAAGTATAATGCAGCTGGCAGCTAAGTAAGCATGCAACCAGCAACAGTTATTATCACCACTAGATTTCTCAATAAAAACCTAATGCCCCCAACTTCAGTTCACTAAACATACGTGTATCAATTAAACCAAAGTTCCTGAAAGGCAACAGTAACCCAACACTTCTTCACTAAAAAATTTCACCTGCTCTTTCTATCCTTTCCCCCAGCACCCTGTGCTTTCCCACGGTGGGCCTCACTTACGCTGCTGCCATTCCTCAGCATGCTCACCACCCCCTCGCCCCCCGCAACTCGACTGACTGAAACTCCACTGACCCTTAAGGATCTATTTTTTCCCACAAAATTTTTATCTGATACTTTTGATCTAAGAGCCTTCTTTTGAAAAGTTTTTATTTAAACTTCTCTTATTAAATTTAGCTTATTTGATCAGGTATTTGCTATTTATGTACTTCCACGAAAACACCACAAAAAAAGGTAATGTCTTATTCACAAGGGTCTGCCAGTTAAGTTCATGAACTTACTCTAGAAAAAGTGCTACATACCTCATTGCTGAATACCACCACAGTCACCTTCAAAGTGCTCCCCTTGGGGAGCTATGCACCAACACCAGCAATCAGTCTGCTGGTCAAAGGAACTGAAACTGTTTCTGGGAGGCGGAGTCAAGTCGGCAGACTAAACACACAATCTCGCTAAATCATTCTGGAAATCAAGACTGAACTGACAATTAAATGAAGACTTCTGGACAACTAGTGAGCCCTGGGACGAGGCACAGGGCTGTTAATTTGTATTTCACACCACTGAATGCAAAACCTCCTCTTTCACTGACTCCACTCTCGGTGAGCCCTGGCTTCCATGGACTGAAGGTAACTCACCATTTTAATTTTTTTCCTTTGTCTTATCCGGCAGGCCAAGCTGGGACTTGACTAGCCGCTCATCTCAGATGCACTGCTGGTGGGATCAGCAAGGGAAATTGCCATATTTTGAGAGCCCAGCTTTGGGCTCTGCATCTCAGCACCTCTCTGCCTCTGCCATATAGTGGCCGGTGCTGAGGCGGGGGCGAGCTTGTGTGGGACACCATCTTCTTCCATTTGGAGGTGGATACACCCATACAGAGGCCCCAGCTGGACCTAGTTTCTAGGCTGGGAGGCAGTGCCTGCTCTGGGGGAGAGCATGTTGCTGGCAGAAAAGCAGTGTTTTACACAGTGCCATCTATGGCTGAGGCTCGGCAACAGAGGCTGTGGGCTCTGTGTGTCTCGGCACCTTTGGCCTCTCTTTTGGTCCCAGCCAGGTGGAAAGCTTGTGAAGGACACCACCTTGTCCCACTGGGAGGCGGAGATACCCATACGGAAGAATCAACTGGACCTAATTTCTGGGCTGGGAGGCAGCACCTGCCCAGATGAGATCGCTTTTCCAGCAGAAAAGCAATATTCTACACAGTGTTGCATACAGCTGGGGCCTGACAGCAGAGGCCAGCAGGGCCATCATCTTTCTGTAATCTGAGCTAGTTTATAACATCTGTGTTTCAATCTAGAGGTGCTTACTTTGCCAGGTGGGAAGAGGGATCCTATACACCTGAAAACCTGACCGACTTTGGAAGTTGTCAGATACTTTTTACCTTTCATTTTAACATAGCCTAGAGAAACAACTGTGGTCTACCCTCACAGCATCTCTCCCAGCCTCTATTAAAACTCACACGATGCCTCCCAAAACAATAAACTCTAGAGAAAACCATACACAAGAAATCACCAGGCTTCAGAAGGCCCCCAAAAGAAAGTAGTACAGAACTTCCCAGACGAAGAAACTTTTCTGAAACTATCGGAAGGTGAAGACAAAAGGATTTTATATAGAGCCCTCCTAGACCTTATACAAAAATGCAGCAGAACAAAATGAAAAATTAAGCAAGCTGTTTGATCTGATGGAACACCAGTACTCTGAAATCCAACAGATCAAGAACAAAATCAAAGACACAGAAACACTCCAAAGCCAAGAAAACAGAATGGAACAAATAGAAAAGAGACTTTCTGATCTGGAAGACTGAGTTACCGACTCCAGCCATCTATGAGGAGAAATCAGAAAAAAGAAACAAGAAAAATGAAGAAGAATGAAGAAGCATGTGGAACTCTAGTTCCTGAACAGGGCAAGACACCTGAAAACACTGAGAATACTGTTGCTGAGCTGCTGACAGAAAACATTCCAGAAATTATGAAAGAAGATTATATATCCAAGGTGCATACTGAACGCCATTCAATATAGACCTCAAAAGAAAGACTCCAAGACATATTATAATCAAGCTTAACAAAATGAAACATAAGCAGCAACTCTTAAAGGCAGCAAGACTCAAAGCAAAGCTAACATTCAGAGGGAAACCCTGTATAGGCTCTCTTAAGATTTCTCAGCAGAAACCATGCTGGCATGGAGACAGTGGCATGACACATTCAAAGCCTTAAAGGAAAAGAACTTCCAACCAAAAATTATATATCCTGCAAAACTATCTTTCAAATACAAAAATGAAATTAAGACATTTGCAGATAAACAGAAACTCAGAGACTTTGTAAAAACCAAACCAAAGCTACAAGAAATACTGAAAGAATCTCTTGGTTTAGAAGAACAAAACCACTAACTTTGTATTTTAGAAACAAATACAGTACACGTTACCCAGAATCCTACTCAGTCAGGGAAAGCTCCAAACTCAATCAAAGCTATAACAGTGAAAGAAATGACTCAGTGATCATATCATGAAAACTATGATGTCATCATATTAAAAAGAGGGATGTACTACAGTTGTTATAGTCCTTCCAGATGGAGAGGTAGTTGATAAGAATGGCAGCAATTGAAATTGGGTTTATACATAGTTTCTTAAGGGGGATCTTAGGGGCAGCTGTAAAGCACAATAAAGATGCAACATATCAAATCCAGAAACGTAATACAGGAATCTCAACAACCATAAAACCAACCCTGAAAAAGGCAAAAAATCAACTCACAAAGAAGAATGTCCCACAACAGATTAATAAGAACAACAGAGAAAATACCAACACAAAAATAAACATATCACAATGGCAGCACTGAACACACACCTATCAATAATCACAGTGAATGTGAATGGACTGAACGCTCCAGTAAAGAGACATCAAGTGACATCTTGGATCAAAAGACACAACCCATTCATATGTTGCCTACAAGAAACTTACCTTAGACTTAAAGACAGGAACGAACTGAGAATTAAAGTATGGAAGAATATATAACAAGCTAACAATACACAAAGAGCAGGTGTGGCAATTCTAACCTCAGATAAAATAGATTTTAATGTAACATCCACCATCATGGACAAGGATGGACACTATTTATTGCTGAAAGGTTCAATACACAAACAGGGCTTAACAATATTAAATATTTATGAACCAAACATTAGAGCACCTAGATACGTCAAAGAAACACTGACTATCCTCAAAAAGGAGATGGATCACTCCACAATAATAGTGGGAGACTTCAACGCTCCACTCTCAATATGGGACCGATTGTCTAGTACAAAGCTCAGTAAAGACACAGAAGCCCTTAGAGCCACAATTAACCAACTAGACTTCATCGACATATACAGAACTTTCTATGCATCAGTGGACAACAACACCTTCTTCTCTGGTGCACATGGAACATTCTCCAGAACAGACCATCTGTTAGGATATACAGCAATTCTCACCAAAATCCATACCACTGAATTAATGCAAAGCATCTTCTCAGATCATAAAGCTATGAAAGTAGAAATCAACAGCAGAAAAACACAGAAAGTGGAGCTCACAGAAACTGAACAACATTTTGCTCAAAAACCTATGGGTTACAGACGAAATCAAGGATGAAATAAAGAAATTGATGGACTCCAACGAGAATGAAAACACTTCCTACCAGAACCTATGGGATACAGCCAAAGTAGTGCTCAGAGGTCAGTTTATCTCCATAAATGCACACATCAGGAAGGAAGGAAGAAACCAAAGAATTAACCCTACAGCTTGAGCAAGTAGAGAGACAGCAACAGAGGAACCCCTCAAGCATCAGAAGAAAACAGATCATAAAGATCAGAGCAGAACTAAATGAATTAGAAAATAGAAGAACAATTGAAAAGACCAAAAGCTGGTTTTTTCAAAAGATCAACAAAACTGACAAACACTGGCTAAACTTACTAAAGAAAAACAGGAAACAAATAACCCAAACGAGAAATGAGAGGTGTTGTAACAGATCCAACAGAATTAAAAAATATCATAACAGAATACTATGAAAGACTGTACTCTTAACAAATTTGAAAACCTACAGGAAATGGACAAATTCCTTGATTCATATCACCTACCAAAATTATCACAAGCTGAAGCAGAACAACTTAATAAACTATCACAAAGAAAGAGACTGAAAAAGTCATCAAAAAACTACCAACGAAAAAAAAGCCCAGGCCCCAATGGCTTCACTGCAGAATTCTACCAAGCTTTTGGAAAAGAGTTACCTCCAAAAGTACTGAGACTATTTCACAGTATAGAAAGGGACGGAGTACTCCCAAATTTATTCTATGAAGCCAGCACAACTTTGATACCAAAGCCAGGGAAAGACCCAACAAAAAAGGAGAACTACGGACTGATACCACCCATGAATCTAGATGCAAAAATCTTCAACAAAATTCTTGCCAATAGAACACAACGTATCAGAAAAATAATCCATCATGAACAAGTGGGATTCATAATAGGGATGTAAGGCTGGTTCAACATCAGAAAAACAATTAATGTGATCAATCACATAAACAATACAAAAGACAAGAAGAATCACCTGATTTTGTCTATTGATGCAGAAAAGGCATCTGATAAAGTCCAACACCCATTCATGCTAAAAACTCTCAGCAAAATAGGAAGAGATGGCAAATTCTTCAATGCAAAGCAATTCGAACTCTTCTTTCTGGAATGGCCATCAGA
The DNA here is from genome assembly GCA_028571685.1 of Heterohyrax brucei. Classification (NCBI taxonomy): domain Eukaryota; kingdom Metazoa; phylum Chordata; class Mammalia; order Hyracoidea; family Procaviidae; genus Heterohyrax; species Heterohyrax brucei. The sequence continues at coordinate 13,174,413 of CM053147.1, read as the reverse complement.
ACTGTCACTGTATTACTCCTGATGTCCTGAATGTCATCCAAATGTCTTCTTTTCAGTATTTCCTTTATCTTCAGGTAAAGGAGTCACTGGGGGTCATATCAGGTGAGTAGGGAGGGTGTTCTAATACAGTTATTTGCTTACTGGCTAAAAATTCCCTCCCAGACAGTGCTGTGTGAGCTGGTGCATTGTCGTGATGCAAGAGCGGTGAGTCGTTCGTGAAAAGTTCTGGTTGTTTACGTCTAGCATTTTTATACAGCCTTTTCAGTACTTTCAAATAGTAAAGGTGGTTAACTGTTTTGTCCAACTGGTACAAATCCCTAACAAAGAATCCCCCTGATAACAAAAAAGGCTAGCAACATCATTTTGACTCTTGATTTGGACTGACAGAACTTTTTTGGTTGTGGAAAATTGAATGACTTGCACTGTGCATCTGACACTTTGTTTCAGGGTCACACTGATATACCCATGTTTCATCACTAGTGATAAAGTGGCCTGCGTCTCCAAAAGATCTTGGCAAAGTTCGACTCTCCCTTGCTTTTGTTCATCTGTGAGCTGCTTTAGGACTATTTTTGCACACACCTTCTCATGCCAAGATTTTTAAATAAGATTTTCCTGTTTCTCTATTGAAGTTCACTTGGTCTATTATGGTTCTCACAGTCAGCTGCTGATTTTGACACACAATTGAAGAAATTTTCTAATGTTTTCATCAGTTCTGCTCGTTACCAGCCAACCTGACCTCTCGTCATCAGTGACACTTTCTCTCCCCTCATAAAAAGGTTTAATCCATTTGTACACTGCTGTTTTCTTCATGGCATTATCTCCATAAACTTGGACTAACATGTCCCTGATTTCACTTCCACTCTTGCCAAGTTTAACAAGAAATTTAATGTCTGTTCAGTCCTCTAATCCAAGCTCTGACATGCAACGGTACACAGACATGCCACAACAGTGATGGACGCCACTTAGCAAGACACTGCCACATGTCGACATGAACACAGCTGAGAGGCACTGTTATACCAAGGCTATGAAACCTCACTGAGTTGTCTGTACAGCGCTGTCAACATAAGTGCATGCAATGATGAACGCCACTCAGCAAGACACTGACATACATTGCTATGAACACAGCTGTGAGGCTCTGTTATACCAAGGTTATGAAACCTCAATGAGTTGTCTGTACAGCACCGCCAATGTAAGTGCACTGCGGCGGCAAGTCGCACACTTACTGTCAGACCTCATATACATTGCTGCTGTTATCAAGTCAGTTTCGACCCACAGCAACCTATGTACAACAGAACAAAGCACCGCCCTATCCTACATCATCCTCGTAATCACTGTCATGCTTCAGCCCACTGTTGCAGGCCCTGGGTCAATTCATCTCGTTGAACATCTTGCTCTTTTGCTGACCTTCTATTTTATCAAGCAAGATTTCCTTCTGGGATTGATTCCTCCTGACGAGTGCAAAGTATGTGAGATGAAGTCTTGCCATCCCTGCTTCTACAGAGCATTCTGTTACAGTTCTTCCAAACCTGATTTGTTCATTCTTTTGGCAGTCCATGGTATGGCCAGCACTGTTCACCAGCACCATTTTAACTTAAAGAACTTTTCTTCAGTCCAGCTTCTTTGGTTCCTTGTTCAGTATATGACGCGCACAGCTGACTGGTGTGCCACAGTCAAATGTAATAAATTAGTGCAGAGACTGTGTCACACTGCACAGCTGTTTACTTATCAAAACCACTACTGATTCTGTACCTGCTTCACAAATAGATTAGCCCTGGTAGCACAGTGGTCAAGAGCATGACTGCTAACCAAAGGTCAGCAGTTCAAACACACCAGCTGCTCCCTGAGAACCCTATAGGGAAGTTCTACTCTTGCCCTACAGGGTTGCTATGAGTCAGAGCTGTCTCGACGGCAATGGGTTTTTGTTATTGTTTCTTTTCACACTTTAGGACATTGTTCAAGTCTTTTGATAGCAACACAATCTCAGGACTGGAAGATTCTGAATGTCATTGAATCCAACCATCCATTCGGTGTCTGAATTCCTGCATGTGCACGCCCAACTTACAATGGACCGTCTCACATAAAAGGCAACTCAGGACCTTGCTGATCAGTCCATTCCTGCTCTGAATGCTGGACTATTCGAGGTTTATGCTTCTGGATCTATCCCTTGGGGACACATATAACGGACAGACAAGCAATCCTTATCTTCGTGTTAGACTGCTGTTTTTAGCAGCCACATCACACTACAAGCAAAACCCAGTCTTTTGGTACGACTAGCTGTTATCTCAAACGTTGGTCCATAGTTTTCTGGGACCCCTTCCATTCTGTGCTACGATACCTACTGCTATGGCATCTCGTTTTATAATGGTCATCTTCTTTTACCAGCCTGTCAAGTTCTTCCTAGATCATTAACATCATTCAAGTATTTTGCCAGTTCTCGTCCCTGACTAGCAGCTCACCACCTTTATTATGCTCATCCACGTCACCAGTTAAAATATTAAATAGGAAAAGATTGAGGAACGTGCCCTGCCAGTATGCAGGAAACTTCCTTCAGTTCACCACATAAAGAGAGAGAGGGATCTGCAATGTACCTGGAAACTAAAATTCAAATATCCTGAATCTAAGTCAGGGACTGAGAAACTTCCTGTGCAGGGTCAGATCAGCCCGCAGTCTGCTAACCCCAGATCTACTTCTTTGTAGCTTCAGCCAACCACTTCACTAAAATATCCAAATGCCAGATGTTTTGAGGTTTCCAGTCCAGAACTACATAAAAAAACAAAAACAGCAGGACTTGTTTTTTTAAATGATCCTTTGGTTAGTGTTACAAACCACATATGCCCACACCGACCTATCCACACACCAACCCACCCACCCACCCACCCACCAACACGTGTTCATTTAATAAAAACTGGAAAATGAGCAGTTTCTTCTATTGAGTTCCATCCTCCAAATACAACCATTGGTATTACCTTCCTGTACTCCGATTTAAAACAAGTTACAACCACACTGTATCATTTCACATGAGATACAATTTTTGAAAGCCACATGATGTGCCATGAAGTGGATGTACCATTGTCTAGTGCTGTGGAGTGACTTCCGATTCAGTGACCATATGTACAACTGAACAAAACATACTACAGTTTACTAAAATGTTCTCCTAATTTATTGACGTGGAACTTGCTATCAAATGTTCCGGAGCACTGAAGTTCTTATTTTACAAAACACAATACTGTTATCACTGCTATTGTTTCATCGATTCTAAAATACACATTTTCTAGATTTAAACATTTCTGCAATTGGATCAGAAAACAAGGGAAAAAAGTTTCATCACTCACTCTGCCTTGGTGACTGGGATAGGGCATGTATGAGTTAATTATGGGCTCTGTGAAAACACTAACAGTCACATCTGGCTTTGCTACAGAACACAATACATCAATAGGCCTAGATGCTGGAACACAGGGTATTGGCTTATGTTGAATATAAAGACCATAAAATGATAAAATTCACTGAAAGTAAGACTTGCCAATATTAGTTTCATGACCATCTGGTGAATGTACCTTCCACTATTTTGAATCCCAGAAATCGATAGTAAACATCAAACAAAACATACTACGTCTCAGGTCTGATTTCTAAGAGGGATGCTATCTGCTCTAATCCACAGAGCCCGGGATCTGCCCCCCGGCTGCCATCCCAGCACCGGCGGGTACTGGTTTATTTAACACCACCACAAACACCGTGTCTTTTTTTCTAGTTGTTTGTAACTGCCATGCTTTTCTGAAGATCAGGCCAAACTAAGTCTATTTCCCTCCTTTTCGCCTTATTATGACAACAGAATACAATGAATGTGGTACAATGTCTCCTTCATAGTGACAAGATGGCTTTTTTTTTAACCTAATACTTGATGCTTTTCTGTGTACTAGATGGTTTATTCTAATATTTTCCCAAGTATATCCATTTGGCTAACCATTCATTCACGAGCTATTCATTGTGGGCTACAGGCTGATGAGAAAGGGGAGTAAGATGGCTGAGACAGTCTAGATAGAAAGGAAACAAAAACTGAAACAGCAAACTTAAAATCTACACCAAAGCAGGAGAGTTGGGTACCAATATTCAAATTAGAAAAGAAGTGAGAAAAAGCTCAGAAGTTCTCCCAAAATACTTTAAACCTTAGGAGAACATGTTTCTACACAGTCATAAAATCTCAAAGCTATACAAAACAAACTCATTAGTAGTCATCTTTAGAGGACAGAATTATGAGGACTCTCATTTTCTGAAATTTGATGTTACTTACATTAAGAAAATGAAAATGAGTACGCATGACCCGTATACTCAATGAAAGCAACATAATTGTTTAGAAAAACTAACAGAAACCAAAGACTACTGCATGTTTCTTGACCTAGACAAGTTTTAAACTTAAACATGGTTTTGATGAAATTTACATTCTAAAGCTCTAAAAGAGATTTATACCTTCTATCATAGACTGAACCGTGTCCCCTGAAAATTGGCAAGTTGAAACCTTAACCCCTGGTACCTGTGAATGTGAACTTATTTGGAAATAGCATCTCGGCCGATGTGACAGCATCCAGTTAGCATGACCCTCTGCTGGAGCAGGGTCGGCTCTACTCCGTGACAGCTGGAAACAGACTCCCAGGCAGATGGCCATGTGAAGGACCACGCAGAGGCTGAAGTGCTGCGTCCATAAACCATGTAATGCCTGGGCCTGCCAGAGCTGTGGGCACAAGGAGGATGTAGCAGGAGGTACCAGAGACTGGCTGCCATCTGATCTCGGACATCTAGCCTCCAGAGGGCTGTTCAAAATGAACTTGTGTTGTTTCACAGCACCCAGGTTGTGGACTTAGTTATGAAAGCCCTATGAAACCAACATGCCTTTCAAGTCTTGGAAGAAAATGAGGCCAAGAAAATAAGTCCCTACAGCTAACAAAGGCAAAACGTAGGTCTAAACAAAGTAAATTCAAGACCTAAAAACCAGAACATTAAAACCTATCACTTAAGACAGTAAGTGTGAATGAATAGGTTTAACTCCTAAAGATAAAAACTGAATCCTAGATGATGTTAAACAAACAAAATCCCCACAAAAATTCAAACATAAGCATTCCTGGGATACCTAAAAGCAGACTATTAGAGAAAAATTGAAAAAAATACAAAAGAATAGGCAAAAGTATATTGGGTGCACAAATCAAAACACTAAGAATAGTACAACTGAAATACAACAAAGTGGCATTCACAGGAAAAAAAAAAAGAAAAAAGGAACTAGGAAAAAGACGGTTATCTTACATTAAAATAGATACTTAAAAACTAGCTGTGACTCTTTATCACAAGCCTAACAAGACGGAGACTAGCTGCTCACGGGGCACAGGATTTCTCTGGGGTTACTGACAATGTTTTTGAACTAGAGTGAAGCGGTGGCTATACATTTTGAACATACTAAATACCACTTGAACTGAGTACCTTAAAATGGTGAATTCTGTTAACACTCTCAAGTCTTTGGGAAATAAGGACACAGCAGGCATGACTGATAATTAATGAGATTGTATTAATATATATCAAACTTTGGAAACGACTCTTGCTTTTAATACTTTCAATGAATGTTAACAAATTTTGATTATAACCAACCAAAGAAAGCCTCAATGAAATGAACAATTCCAAAAGCTTTAGCACAAAAGCAAAGTAAAAAGACCCAAAGGAATGACAATAAAAAAAAAAATACATACACACAACAAAACACACATACATGCACATGAAACTACTTCTAAATGCCCTACATTACTGATGTAACAAGGAGGAACTCAATACTAGATTACAGACTATTTTAAAAACAAACACAAAAATATCACACAGTTAACGTATAGAAAGAACCAAGGCCGGCTGTGAAAAATCTAGTTAGCATTTGTGAGATGGTTAGTTAAATCCATCTGAAATCCCACAGCTGTTTAAAAACCACCACAGGTTTTCTTTTTCTTTTTTTTTTTAACTTCACACACACTGGATGTTCAAAACATTAGAAAAATTCTGCCTACGTCTTGCAACAACACTAATATCTTTTCAAGTATCTGAATTCTGACAGGAGCCCCTAAGTGGTGCAAATGATTAAGTCCTCAACAAACAGCCAGAAGGTCACCAGTTCAAACCCACCCAGAGGTGCGCCTGTGAAGATAAGCCTGGGGCTCTGTGTGCGCGAGATGAGAGCTCTGAGAGTCCACAGAGCAGCTCCACTCTGCACACACAGGCCGTTCACGAGCTGGGATCCACTCAAATGCAACTAACAACAATTCGGATAACCTCATTTTAACTGAAAGGCAATGATAATTTTTTTTATTACTAAATAAAACAGCACTTTAATACATTCAAAATGTAAGACAAAATCCACTATTTAAACTTAACAGTTGTCACTCAGACCACAGATACCAATGAAAGGTTCTCACACAACCTCCTCCTGCATCAGCCACTCATGTAACTTCCTTGGACATGACATAAAAAACAAACACCATACCCACTGCCGTCAAGGTGATTCCAACTCTTAGCAACCACATGAGATGTGGCCTAGCTTTTATTAAAGTTATGATGATTTTAACACATAATTCTAAGAGTAACTAGATAAAGTTACTCTTTAAAATATGGGGTTCAACAAGGTTGGCCATGATCCAAAAAATGCAAAACAACAATGCTGGAGAGGCTGTGGGGAGACTGAAACTCTCCAGCACTGTTGGTGGGATTGCAAAATGGTGCAACCTCTTTGGAAAGCAATCTGGCACTTCCTTAGAAAGCTGGACCTAGATATACCATTTGACCCACTAATTCCACTGCTTGGAATATATCCTACGGTATCAAGGCCACTCACACCAACTGATACACGCACACGAATGTTGATTGCAGCACAGTCCACAATAGCAAAAAGATGGAATCAACCCAGATGCCCAACAACAGAGGAATGGACAGGTAAACCATGATATATATACTCAATGGAACATTATGCAATGATAAAGAATGATGACAGCAGGAAACATCTCTTAACCTGGTATCAACTGGAGGACATTACGCTGAGTCAAAGTAGTCAGCGACAAAACGACAACTATTGTTATGAGACCCTGATGATAAGAACTTAAAAACAGACTCATGCATAGAAGAAAAGATTCTTTGATGGCTGCAAGGGTGGGGAGGGAGGGAGGGATTAGATAGTTGACAGACATTTGGTTGGGTGAAAGCAGTGACAGCACACATGAGAAAGAAGATCAATAATAACTGGACTTCAACACAATTTGAGTACTCCTCCCATCTTAACCCAATATTGCAAGGACACAGAGTAGCCAGGGCGGGGGGCCAGGGACCGTGCTCTCAGGCGAAATTGAGGCCAACTGCTAATGAGGACTCTCTGCACCCCTCATTGGTGAGTGGCATCTGGAGTCTAAAAGCTGCCAAGCTGCCATCTGAGGGTAGTGCAAATGGTCCCAACTCATCAGGAATGGATGACCACTGAGGACAAGAATGACATGGGGAAAAGAGAACTTAGAAGAGAGAGAGACCTATGTGAGTGGGTCTCTACATTGACTCGTGACCAGAAGAACTGGATGGTGCCTGGCCACTACCAGTGACAGCCACGATGGAGCCCACAAGGTTAAGCCTCACTTGCGACAGGAAAATAAATATGGGTACACCCTGAGATCTCCAATCAAAGACCACAACTGATGGTCCAGGGGCTTTGGAGTTCCCCTCAGAGCATGGCCCCTGGCCCTGATGCTGCTGCCCCTGTTCATAAATCATAATTAAGGTCAACTTTTCGGACAGCAATGGATTGGACTTGGCAGCGCAGAGTAACTGTATCTTGTGGAATTTTATGGTTCTATGCATCTACAGGATGTCATCCTGCTAATCTCTTGCTGGAGGAAGGGGAGTGGGTGGAGAGGAGGAGAGAGGAGACTGCTGGGAGGATAGCATCTGTACGGAGCAGAGAGGATGGGTGTGCTGTCACTGAACAGACAGCAGTGGGAGCTGCGTATAGGTGAGCATGCGAATTTATATGGGCATGTACATTTTCATTCAATCATAATAAAAAAATAACAATAAAACATGGGGTTACAATATAGGGTTTTCCTTTTCTATGGAAACTAAGTGTCATTCAGTATTTAAACTGAATTGTCTTGAATTTGCATTTCCATGCCTTGAGAAGGTGGTACAGGGGTTAAGCACCAGCCGCTAGCTGAAAGGTCAGTGATTTAAACTCACCACCTGCATCATGGGAGAAAGACGTGGCAGTCTGCTGGCATAAAGATTTTAGGCTTTGAAATCCCATGGGTCACTTCTCCCATGTCCTGCAGGTTTGCTATGAGCTGGAGTCTACAGCAGTGGCTTTGCTTTCAGCCACAGGAGCAGTGCCGCAGTGGTCCGGTACCTGGCGGCTAACCCAAAGGCTGGTGGTTCTGCCGTACGTACTTGATGACTCCACAGGAGAAAGTCCTAACCATTCGCTTCTGTAAGATGACATCCTAGGAACTGTGGGCCAGTTTATGCCAAATGACAATTTTAAAAAATTTTAAAAACCCATTAAAAAAATTCTGTATAGAAACATCATCCAATCTACCTTGCTTCTAAAACAAAAAAATACCTGGTTTCAAACACCTATTTTTTTTTTTTTCTCTTGTGAGATGTTGTGGAAATCCCTGGTGCCACACTGGTTAAGTGCAACATCTGCTAACTAAAGGGCTGGCAGTTCAAATCTGCCACGTGCTCCTTGGAAACTCTATAGGGCACTTCTACTCTGACCTATAGGGTTGTTATGATCCAAGTTGACAGCAGTGGGTTTGGTTTGGTTTTTAGAGGTGCTGAAAAAAATCAGCATTAATACGAGTTTCTATGTCCAAGAAATAACCTACTGCCAGTGAGTTGGTTCTGACTCACAGTGCCCCTACAGGACAGAGAAGTAGTAGTCCACTGGGTTTCCAACAAAGCAGACTGCCATATCATTCTCCCAGAGTCAGCTGGTGAGTTCGAACTACTCTTCCACCAGCAGCTGAGTGCTTAACCCCTTCACCACGAGGGGTCCTTATATTATCTTTACATTAATAATTCCTCTAGAGAGAAAGATGAGTATCAAAGATACAAGAAAAGTATGAGCCCAAGAGATATAAAGAACCACATATAACAGAGACTACATCAACATGAGACCACACGAACTAGACGATGCCTGGCCACTACCAAAAACTGCCCTCAAAGGGAACACAACAAAGAGTCCCTGATGGTGTAGGAGAAACGTGGGGTGCAGAACCCAAACTGTAGTAAAAAGACCAGACTCGACAGTCTGACAGACTACAGGGTCCACAGAAGAAACGGCCCCTGGACTCTGTTATCCCAGAACTGAAACCAATTTCTCTAACAAAAACTGGACTGCCACCTAAGACAGTTTCTCAAACAAAAACTGGACTGCCACCTAAGGCAAGAAATGATACTTGTGACGAGTGTGCCTCTGGGCTTGGGCAGAGACAGGAGACTGACTGGGCAGCTGCTGTTCTGAAATGAGGAGATGACACGGGGGCAGGAGCTGGTTAAACGGACATGGGAAACAGAGGGTGGAGGGGGCAGTGTGCTGTCACAGTGTGGGGAGAGCACCTGGGGTCACACGGTGCAGGGTCTGTCCAGTTTTTGTTACGAGAAACTGACTGCAACCATAAACTTTCACTTAAAATGCAATGGAAAAAACAAAAATTTATTAAAAAAAATTTTTTTTCCTTTGTTCTTCCCAAACCTGATGCTGTTCAAAATACATCCTTATGAAAATGGGAGCTCAGGATGGAAACAAGAATCAACACTACCACACATCATTTTTAGGGTCAATTTCAGAAAATCTCCAAGTACCTTATAGCTTTTTAAAGACCTAAGTCTTCTATATTTTGGGTCAAAGTCTAGCAGCCAAAGTAGGTGCTGAGTTATCTTTTATGTTTAACATATAACTCAAACTAATACCTGGCTGTGGTGGTGTTATATAATAATCTCACTGCTTCTTTCTGAACAGCTTAAATTATGAAAAAAGAATAATGACATCCTAGGTCAAAAGCAAGGAAGTACTGACTTAACTGCTTACTTTTGAAGTTTGAACCATTTTACTGCATGGTTAACTCAGTGAATTGGTATGTTTACTTAATTAAATCTCCTTGTCCCTATATTACACCCGCGTAGTCGTTAAAGCCTGTCTCCCCACAGAAGACCCCAGGTCACTGTCCTCCCCTTTGCTGCCAGTCTGCCCGTGCCATAGTGGAGGTGAACTGGCCCAGCTGGCTCACTTCTGCTAACACTCCCTATCTCTGCTCAGATTTGGGACACTCCTTCTTGCCAGTCATTTGGACTCCTAATGTTGCTAATTACCTCTACCTCAGCCTGGTACTCCTTATTCTTGCCCCTACTTTCTCTTCTGGAGAGGATAATTAACCACAAGATCTTGCAACAAGAACCCCTTCCACCCTGGTATACACACACAGGGGGCTCTCGCTCTTTGATGAGAACTTGAAGCTTTAAAGACGTTTTCATTTCTTAGTCTTTTCCTTGGTCATTCATTCATTCAACAAATATTTATCAGCTCCTTCTGAGCCAGGTGTTATTCTGAGTGGTAGGCACAACAGCGACCAAAAACGAAAGGTCATCAGGTCTAGAGTGGACTATGGTTCTAAAGGTTTCCCTTTTGATAACAGGTTTGTGCTAATCATACAAACTAAAACTGAAATTCTCTTCCTTCCCTCTCCCCTCAAACTTCTTAAAAATAGCCACGTTCATATAATGGGACTCAAGTGGGTTCCAGAGTCTGAGAGATATAAGGTCAAATCCTAGCTTGGTTACCCTGAAGTTAAATGATTTGCTATGCCTGATTTTCCTCATGTGCAAAAAACAAAAATATTGTAATCACATTTTATGCAATTTAAAGGAGAAAATACAGAAGAGAAACACTTAGCAAGTAGCCTAGCATCAAATAATGGCTATCCGGATTCTAGGGCCATTACTCTATAACCACATCCCCAGTTTCCACCGAGCTCCTTTTTTCTGGTGGGCTGCTGTTACTGCTCCGTTCCCAGCAGAGTTTCTAGAAACTTCAGGTCAAGAAGAGCAGCAGGTCAGAAACCAGTGAAGGAAAAGGAGCACAAGGAGCTCCGTGACACTAAGCGACAGACTGTGTAACTCACAACCCAAGGAGAGAGGAGGTCAGGAGTCCTGCATGGTTTTTTTCCTGTAGATGTATGTCTCACTCTTCCTGCAGATGTCTTTGAAAATCTTTGCCTACCCTACTCTCTCAACTGGATTTAATACGGAATAAAAATATATTTAGAAACACATGACATATTTTAATAGTTTCAGATTTCCTGTTCTTAACAGCAACACTTTATCTTTTTATATGCACCTCAAAATGTGGTTTGGCAGGGATATTTGACAAAGCCAGTACTTATTACAGGTCTCCGCCACACAGTATTAGGTTTATTTGAATAAGAAACACTCAAGTAATCCTTACATATTTCTAAATGAAATGGTCATCTGATTGCAACTAGAATTGTTTTCAGGCCTGTCTTCAGGTGAAAAGACACAAGGAATTCTCTTCCAACATCCCCAGGATATGAACACATTATTACTGTCGAGTTCTAAGGCAGAAGAAACACGAGACGCGTGTCCTCAAAATCTACTTAACAGCACTTTAAATTAGCATTTGTGTAAGTGTTTTGTAGTACAGCATGTCAATTAATACTAGACACCTGAATAACAGTAGAATGCAACAAATCAAATTTACCAAACTATATGGTTGAGCCTACGCTCGCAATAACTCAGTTAAAGCTAAGCTTTACCTGGCCCCACTTAGATTTCAGAATTCCTGAAGACTGTGGTGTTTCACATTTTTAAACGACAGAGCTTGGAGAGTCAGATGAACACTCCAGTCCTTCCTTACCTATCCCTCTCCCTCCACTCAACCTCCCCAACTTAACTCCGATCTTTGGATGTAACTTTGACAAAAACAATCACGTGACAACATCACCTGGTGACTCCAGTAGATAAAAATGTATCAGAATTACATAGTTCAAGAGAGCAGTGGGTCCACATACAAAATCTATCACAGTGGGAAAGCCAAACAAAAAAGGTGGCAACACTTTATTACTTTACCTGGTACTTTACAACTCAGCAAAACACAGAGATGACATGGGCCCGGGAAGTATGAAATCAACAAGCTCTTTACATGTTTTCTAAGATGTTAACAAGCAATGCTGTGTCACACCACATGCACCAAATTTGCAATGTTATAAACACAAACACATTTCAAAGTAATGGACAATAATCATCCCCATAATTAATAAGCATTTATTTAATGCACCTTTACTTCATAAACACAAAACATATCACATGACAAAACATAAAACATACAACACATCTTCGTGAGACGCCTTTATTCCAGTATGGAGAAGGAAGAGCAGTTTTCTTACTCCCAGTCACAATCCATGCCAGGTTGATGCTGACCACAGTGATCACCATCTCACAGGTCAGTTACCTCAGATACGTTGCCCACCAAGGGCGTTTTCACTGATAAAATTGCTACCGGACACACTTCACTGGCAGTGATGGCTGAAATCTTTGCCCCTCAAAGTTCACAGTGAAAACCAAAATCCACGCCCCTTGCTGAAGGACGGGAACTATGATGTACAGCCGAGCCCCGGGTTATGTAACCGAAGCTTATACTTCTGTCTCTGGGATTCTTAACCCAGGAGGTTTCAAGGTTCTGGAAGTTTACATATTCAAGTTATAGGCTCATTTTCATTATCATTATTACGTAGAACTAGTGGAATTCAAAAAAATAAAACATGTGAGAAAATATTTTCAGTGCAAACAAAATGCACTAACTCCTTCCAAGTATTTTTACCCAAAGGGTTAAGCATCTATCTTTTGTACTGACAAGAAAAGGTTTTAAATGGCAGTCCATGAGAGTTAAGGCCTTGTATCTCATCCTGTTTTCACAATCTGTACTTTTACACAGAACTTTTACGCATTTTTCTCTCAAATGACTACTTCAGTTACATTACGAAAGCTTTTTAGTTTTACACAATTGATTTGCTTATTCATATTTTATTCTTATTCTTTTATTTTTCTTGTTTGTAAACCAGCAGCACTTAAGATGCAACTGAAAATAGCAAAATATTTTTTCAAAATAATGTCTCCTGAATGGATTGTGCATGCTCAGTGCACACTCTGCCCCTAACCAGCCTTTCTCTCAGCCGTAGAGCTGGAAATCAAGCCAGGTCACAGGACTGGGACTAGGGCTAGGGAGAGAATTCTGGAATGTTTCTGCTAAGAATGATCTCTGGCAGCTGAAAGCTTCTGTAGAATCCCAGTTCAGTTTGAGGGACTTAAATTATTGCATGTTTACAAGTGACAATTCCTGTTTTTCAAAATAATTTTAGGCCTTTTGCCTAAAGTTCAAACTTACTGTATAGAGTCTATGCCTTTTAAAAAATTTATTCCAACTCTTCTATCTCTTTCCCAGACACAGGTGGAAACTCTGACAGAGTAGTGATTGAGAGCTATGGCCACTAACCAGGCGCTCCTTAGAAACCCTGTGGGGCAGTTCTACTCTGTCCTACAGGGCTGTTCTAAGTTGGAATCAACTTGAGGGAAATGAACCTGGTTTTCTGGTTTAGCTGCATGTGGCTTTCCACTCCTGGCTTCTCCTTATAGCTCAGCACGTTCCAACCACAAAGATTTCTGAATAGAAGGCTGATGTCCAAAGAAGTTTTATACTTGACCACACACTTAAATTATTTTAGATGTTTGGTTATGATCCATTGTTGAATTCTTCATACTTCTCTTTCTTCAAGAAAAAAACAAAACCTAATAAATTTTACAGGAAGCCTGGTGGTACAGTGGTTAAGTGCCAGAGCTGCTAACCAACAGGTCAGCAGTTCAAATCCACTAGTCACTCAATGGTAACTCTACCGGACAGTTCTGCTCAGTTCTACTTTGTCTACAAGGCTACTATGAGATGGAATAGGCTCGAAGACAATGGGTTAACAAATTTTATACACCAGGGTAGAGGAAACTGGTAATTAAACATTTGTATTTGCTCAAAGCAGCTGTATTTTTTAAAATAACAAGTATATATATTTTTAATTAAAAAGGCTATTTGAAGACAGCAGTTGGCTGGCTTTGGTAATCTGCACTAACAAAAGGCCGACGTTTAAAATCCCCAAGGAAAACACAACACATGGCCTATGGACGTCTGTGCAAACATTCCAATACAAAAAAAGACCTTCCTTTTATATTGATAAGAAAAAAGAACAAAAGCCTAACAGTGGGAAGAAAAAGCATCTATACTGCACTTTGTATGTTTACTGAGAGCACCTATACCTTATGCAATCTGGTAGTGTCCTTCTGACTGGGTTACCACCCTGCAACACATTCTGACACATTTCTGAGATGAGAACGGAACTGATAATTTAAAATAGAAAACAGTCTAAAACCATCAGTGCAACAAAGACTGAATCAGGACTTTGATTCATTAGGCTACGCGTGTGCCAAGCCATACGCGTGTAGTAAAGGGAAAATCGAAAAGCAATTCCACTAAGATGTGAAACTTCTAGAGATCAGAGCTGGTCGCTTTCTCAGGTTGGAGGGACCCCATCCTCTCACACGGTGCACAACTATTACTTTTCAAACCTATGAATGTGTCAAAGGCAGATGTAATTAGAACGGGGGACTGAGAGGGAAAGGAAACCACAGAGAAAGGGAAGTCAGAGGCCTGATGTCTAGGGTTCCAGTCAGTGAAGGAGAAGTACTGGTGAACAAGGGAACACACATGCCAGACCTGCTGGGGGCGGCCCCTGCAGGACAGCTGGGTCTCCACTCCCATCACACATTCACCTCGGAGAGTCTCCAGGGACCCTTACCACCCTGCTGGGATCCTCTGGGTTTTAACACTTCTGAACTTGATATTACAGCAGCCCCTGGCTTAACCAGCAATTACTGAGGAATGAATGAAGCTCAAAGGCATGAAGTGGTGAGGGGTAAGGAGTTACGAAGTTCCAGGGACTGGGTTCAAATCTCAGCTCTACTACTCAAAAGCTTTAGGACCTAACACAAATTCTTTGATCTCTGTCTCAGTTTCTGCATCTCTCAAATGGGGCTGACAATAAATGCTATGCACATGAATTGATGTGGTAAGTACAGGAAACTATACCTCTACATCAAACCACAATGCTCACCTGTGAAAATTTTAAAACATTCTTTTTCTTACTGTAGTGAAACACAGAACATAAAATTTGGCACTGTAACCATTTTTAAGTGCATAATCCAGTGGCATTAATTATAGTCACGATGTTATGCAATCATCACAATTATTTAACTTTTTCATCATCCCAAAAGAAATTCTGTACCACTGAACTGATAAAACCCATTCTCACTCACCCTGGGGCCCTGTAACCTCTCATCAACTTTTTGTCTTTATGCATTTGCCTCGCCTGGATACTGTGTAAGTGAGATCATACAATGTTTGTCCTTCTGTGTCTGGCTTAACCCTGGTGGTGTAGTGGGTTAAGCGCTATGTCTGCTAACCAAAAGGTCGGCAGTTCAAATCTGCCAGGCGCTCCTTTGAAACTCTATGGGGCAGTTCTACTCTGACCTACAGGGTCACCATGAGTTGGACCCGACTTGATGACAATAATTTTTTTTTTTTTGGTATTTCTCTTAACACACTGCTCTCAGGCTCATCCATGTCCTAGCACGTATCAGAACTTCATTACTGCTTGAGTAATACTCCACTGTATCTATATAGCACATTTTTGTTTATGGTTTATCCATACTCACCCACCATAGACACATGGGCTGTTTCCACCTGTTGGCTACTGTGAAATACGCTGCAATGACCAACGGCATACAAGCAACGGTGCCTGCCTGCAGTTCTTTTGTGTGTACGCCTAGCAGTGGAAGAACATATTCCTTCTTAAAGTGCTATCTGTTCCAATTAAACCATTCTGAAAGTAGAAATCTCAGTACCATAGCAACTTTTCTTTCTTTCTAAGGCAAAAACACACAGTTTAACTTTTTCTGGACTGCTCAGGGTCATAACTAAGAAGATAAATAATTCCTCTAACATTGTGACTACAACTTAATACAAAAAGTATCCAGAGACGATGAAGCAACCAGTCTCTTTATAGACACACCTCCAGCAAAGACAGCTTCTGGAAAGAATTTGGATTTACAGAGAGGTGTGTGTTTATGTTAATTATTTCCAAGCTGTTAAAAACCATAACAACTTTAAGAAACAAACAGTAGCCATTTTCTAATTCTTCCTTCACAGTCCATAATAAATTGTGCCTGCCCCTTGCATGTCCTTTTCCAAATCTTAATGTGCTGATTCTAAGCTACTGTGAGTTAAAGAGACCATACAGCCATTGTGAGACAGACTGCTGTGGTGGAAAAAAAACAGACTCCGACAGCCCTGGATTTAAATTTTGACTATGTTACTTCTTTTGGGAACTTGTCAAGTCACAGCTTCTCTAAGCCTCAGTTTCCCTAACCTTAAAATGGGAATATTATTCATACTGAAACTGCGTGGTAAAAAACAAAGGAAACTTAGGTAAAATATCTTGCAGAGCCTTTCTAGTATATGACAATATATGTAACCCAGTCAAAGCTTATTATTATAACAAATGAAGTGGGTTGAAACTATGTATGGCTAACTTCAGAATACACTGAATTTCTCAAGAGGAACACAAGCTTGTAACGCGTGACACTCCTTGGCACACTAATGGACATCATGAGCTGGGATCTGACTCCACTGTAATTGTGTTTTTTCTTTCTTTTTTTTTTAAATCTCCACTACAGTAGAGACACAACAATGCGAAGAGAATCTAGTATCTACCCCCAGAAGCTCAGAGCCTAAGGGAAGGCAGACATGCAAACAAAAGCACAGTCCTCAGACAGGAGCCAACAGAAGAAGCAGCAGCACTCCAACGAAGGGGTGACATTTAATCCGAAGATAAGCAAGAGGTCACCAGGTTGGGTTAGTGGCTGAGGCCAGTATACCAAACTACGGGGGAGGTGACCTTTTTAAACAAGCAATGGGGAATGACAAGAGCCACTTTCAGGGCAGTGAAGCAGGCTGGCTGAAAACAGCATGCTAAGACTGACATTACAGACAGACCCTTCAGCTAAGCCATCCAAGTTGACCAAGAAGGAGCAAAGGGACACTACAGTCAAGGAAACAGTGCACGGCAGACACAACAAGCATCTCATCTGAAGTAGCAGTGATGTGCTTGGAAGAAACAGCTGAACAAGACAAGAAGGTGGTCTTGGTAACACTCAGAAATCTAGGAAACATACTTGCTTAAGACGGTTAGACCACGACATCCCTCGGCAAAACGGAGGCAACAGCAACAGAAAGTCTTTAAGCAGCAAACAGGGAGCTCCGTTTGAGGTGTCTCAACAGCACTGTCCCTAAAGATAGTGCTGGAGCTCAGGGGAGGACAGAATTAGCTCCAGTGGAAGAAATCAACATAAAGGCAGAACGGAAAACAAAGGCAAAATAATGTCATCAGAGAAGCACATAAATGTCAAAATGGGGCTACGAGTACAGCAACCCTACAGAGAACTGCCCCATAGAATTTCCAAGGAGCTCCAGGTGGATCTGAACTGCCAATCTTCCAGTTAGCTGCCACAGCACGTAACTACTAACCTACCACGGCGTCCTATGAATACACACCTGCTCACAAATCCCTTTACTCTCCAGCTTTCACATGTTTGCCAACAGGACAAACTGAAGCTCATGTAAGACGTCACTTTATAGTTTGCATGCTGCTTTCTGAAAGCTTTTTTCACATAGGCCTGCTGGATACAGATGCTGAGTCTCCTGAACGTTGTATCCAACTCCTTTGTATCACCCCAGGCGGAGCACAGTGCTTGGGACCTGACAGCCTAGCCAAGTGCCGTCCAAGGTGCTCCATAAACAAAGAAAAATTGATGCAGTGTGGTCTTTAGGTCTGCCAGGAACCCAAATGCAGTGTTGAAAGGCTTTAAACACTGTTTCAGGAATCATCTGAACGGAACCTGCAAATTTTTCTTTATGTGCTGCTCTTTCCATTCAGAAACATCTAGCTGGGTAACTCTGAATTGACATTTTGGAGTTCCAGAACTCACCCCCCAACAGCAATGAATGCCTATCACTGCTGTTTGGATATCTGCAGAAAGGTGAGAAGTAGAGAGGAACAATACAGTGACTGATGTTTTTAAAGATGAATTTTAAAAAGGAAAAATACTAAAATGCTTCACCTACAGTACCATTCTTACACACCAACAAAGCTGAGAGACCCTTACAGTATTACTCAAGAGTAGTTTTCAAAAGACTCTCACCCTAAGAACGGAAACAAGAAACTCATGTCTCTTTGTTTGCTTTCTTTGTACACACCTACTCAGATAAATGCACATTACACAAATTCTGAAAACCCTCAGTGTTCTGGAACTGGTGACTGAAAAAGGTGAGCCAATGGACAATCAGGGAAGACAGCCACTAAGCAGAAGACAGTGTCACATTAGGACTTGACGGAGGCAACAGATGCAAGGAGAGAGCTTAGCTTGGTCAGTAAAAATAGAGCATTCGTTGTTGTTGTTCTGTTTTTTTTTATCTTTCATTAACAAAATAAAAGGTGTTCTAAGAGAGTCAAGTTACTGAAAAACACTAAGGAAGAAAAAAGCCCAAAGGCCTGATCACAGGATCACATTACTGTGGAACCTTGTTCGATAAACCAGTTTGAAACTTTTTTTGGCCTACTTTTAAAACTACCTGAAAATGAATTAATCCATCTTTATAGGCAAAGATTTTCCATAAGCATTTCTGTGTGACTGAAGATTCTTTGTTCATAAGTTCTCTGCCTAGGTGTGCACCTTGAGAATGTGCTACTAGAAATCTAGCTGGGTGTTGACGAATTTTCACAGTGAAGTTGCAGACTATGACAACCTGCAAGGAGCAGTCAGTCTCAGTTTTGAACCTGAGCTGTAACCTTTCACCTAAAGCACACAGAAACATCCCTGTGCCTCCCTTCTTCCCCTACCCAAAAGGCTCAGTGTTGGAGAGAGCAGTTCAGTTCCCTTCTCTGCAACTTTGGACTGTAAGTACTCTGCAGCTCAGTAATCCCCTCTGTAAAATGGGGCCAATACCAGGACTTGCTTCAACAGATTTAACAGAGACAAAAAAGAAAACACTATGTAAATTGTGTTACTTTTGTAGGTACAATGTTGTGGTTAAGTGCTACTGATGCCAACCAAAAGGTCAACAGTTTGAATCCACCAGGTCCTCCTTGGAAACTCTATGCAGCAGCTCTACCCTGTCCTAGCTATCTCGATGGCAGTGGGTTTGGTTTTTTTTGGAAGTTCAGTTAGTTCTCATCAACCCTGCATTTTAAGTGTCACAAGTAGCTCAGGCTGCACTATGACAAAACCCATTCACTTCAAGTACCAGTGTTCCACCACTGACAAGTGTACCACCAACTGAAGTGTATCAAGTAATTTCTCTTTAACCTTACAAGGAACCAGCCAGTAAGTCAAGTTTAGGACTGCCATTAGCTGCGAAGACAAGAAAATAAAAGCAGTCTGTCGTAACAACCCACTGTAAATAACGACCACGCAGATCATCTGCACACGAGTCACCTACATTGTAATGGCATTCTACAGACAGCCTTGCACAATCCCACAAGTTCTAAGCAGCTCTGCTTCTTCTGCTTGCCTGCTTACTGACACAGATCTCTGAAGCAAAACACACAGCACACTTACAGCCTCATCTTTTGAAAAATTAAAATCTGCTTTTCACACTTTCAGAAGGTGACCAAGAAGTCCCGCACATAAAATGATCCTCTTGTTGTGAAAGATTTAGGATTATCACCATACTAAAATCACACGTGGGTCTTCCCGTGATTACAAAAGGCACAGTTCTCGGGTCAAAGGCAGGCTAGCCTGGCGTGGTAAGTTCACCACTCTGCCACAACGCGGTCTCAGTTTGGTATCTGGAGCTCAGGCATTAGATGGTCGGAAGACCATTACGATCTACTCCCTAATACCCCAAGACTGAACCGCTCAATTTACTTAACACGTAAACATTTCCGACAGAATCCGGGAAAAGGACGGCGCCCTAACCTCAACATGCTTGTTTAAAAAACTACCCAGCTATCTTAAGCACTCCCAGATGCTACAGGAGGACCTCACCAGTGAACAAATAAGCATTTGTTGTGGCGGGGGAGAGGAAAAAGGCCACACCCAAAGTCAGGGCTCTACAATAAAGGATACCAAGTTTCAGAATTTCAACGACTGCTATTGTCGGTCCTCTTTTTTCCCCCCATCCATGAATACCTGAAATTCATGCCAGGCCCAAAGTTAAAAGAAAATGTTCCTCCGGTCCTAGTTACTTGGGTTACTTCATTGAGCAATGGGCAAATTCCAGATGAAGAATGAACCTCATTCAAAAAAAGGTTTCAGTAATTCTGGCGTAGAACAGGGACAAACTCAAACCATCAGGGCTCAGAAGTGACTCAGAAGCCGGATGCCACCCCTCCGCTGCTCCGAGGGTCTGGGCAAGCAAGCAGGGCCAGACTCAAACTCGCCGGACAAAATCAGCACAGCAGTAACATACACTGGACGCCCCGGCGTTATCTGGGCCCTCCTTTCTGTCGGGGCCCTCCCTCAGCCCCTCCGCTCGCCGCCAGCCCGATCCTGGCGGTCTCCTCCCGCCCCCGCCGCTCCCCCAGCCTCGTCCCCAGCCCGCCTCCGCGCCCTCGCCCACCCCACTCATCCTCGCTCACCTTGGCCACATAGTCTTTCACCTCATCCAGGTCTCCGTTCTTCAAGGCCCACATGAACTCCTTGTCGCACATCACTGCAGCGCGAGGGCCGGGCAGAAACGAGGCGGCGGCGGAACCAAGCGGACACTGCGGGGCGAGAGGCGACAAGGCCGCACGCAGCCGGGCAGGAAAAAACAGCGGAGGCGGGCTCGGCGGCCGGGCGGGCCAGGCAGTTGGCCGCGGCGACTGTTGGGGCGGGAGAAAGAAAGTTCTTTGCAGCCACCGGGCCCAGCAGAGCAGGTTCCGCCTGGCCGAGCAGCAGCAGGAGGATTTACACTTCCGGTTCACTCCCAGCTAGGGCCCACCCCTAACTTCCTTTTCCGCCCCCGTGCGCAGGCGCGTTGGCCAGGAGCGCCGGCGAGGGGGCGGGTAGTGGGAGACGCCGGGTAGCAGCGGTGGGCGGGGCGGGAGCTAGTTCTGGCGTGTGAGTCGGAGTGGAACGCAAGTGTGCTTGCGTTTTCGTGGATTCTGACTTCTAGGGAACTTTATAGGACAGAGCAGAACTGTCCCATAGGGTTTCCCGAGAGCTGCTGGTGGATTCGAACTGCTGACCTTTTGGTTAGCCGCTGAGCTCTTGTGTAGAGCAGAATTCCTGTTTCTCCCCTCAGAAATGGGCAAAGCTCTTTCTTGAGCTTTGGGGCATTTCATTCACTTTCTGAAAGAGATAGACCAGTTGGATTCGGAGTCCTACTTCCAGCTCCTCTTCCCCTCCCTCCCTCCTTCATTTCTACTTTTTTACCCTTCTCTCCTTCTTCCCTCCCTTTTCGTTCCCTTCCACTGTTAAGCGTCACTCTTGGCCTCCTGCTAGTGGAGAGCACTGGGGATACAACAAAACGCTAAAGTAATTCCTGCCCTCCAAGAACCCATTGACACGTGTGAACTCAGTGTGTTAATCCTTTGAGTAATGTTCTTTAGAGGGACAACCCTGAGAGGTGAGGAAAACATTGTAACGCTCTCCTGACAGCAAATGATGTCTAGGTCTGGGAATTACACTTTGATGGCCATAGAGCAGAGCAAACCTAACTGTCCAGTACAATTTGCGGTCTGGGAGTTTTTTTGTTAGTTTGTTTTCAATAGTTTGAAGGTTCAGACTGTTCTTGTCAGGCTGGTTGCATTCTCTGTAAGGTTTGGCTTGTTACACCTTAGGGCACAGCCCCCAAGTGACTTGTGTCTTAATGACTCGAGTGATTCAGACTCACACATGTGAACATAACCAAAACCAAACCCATTGCCATCGACTTGATTCTAACTCATAGTAACCTTACAAGACAATAGAACTGCCCCATAGGAAAGGCTGGTGTATGCTAACTGCCAAACTTTGGTTAGTAGTCTAAATCAGTACGACACATAAACATAGAGATACCAGACAAAAACTCCTACTGTGGCTACAACATCTGCAAAGTCTGTTAACTATCTATGATCTACTTTGGAAGTCTTAGTGGTGTAGTGGTTAAGTGCTATGTCTGCTAACCAAAGCACTGACGTCTCAAATCCACCAAGTGCTCCTTGGAAACGCCGTGGGACAGTTCTACTCTGTCCTATAGAGTCACTATGGGTCAGAATTGACTCAATGACAATGTTTTTATTTGATTGTTTAAATAAACCAAGGAAACCCTGGTGGCATAGTGGTCAAGTGTTACATCTGCTAACCAAAAGGTCAGCAATTCAGATCCAGGCATTCCTTGGAAACTCTGGGGTAGTTCTATTCTGTCCAACAAATTGAAATCGACTTAATGTTAATTGTTTTGTTTGCTTTTAATTGAGCTAAACAAAGCAAAAGGATCTCCAATGGCACAGTGATTAAAGCAACTGACTGCTGTCTGAAAGGTCAGCTGGCGGAAACCATCAGAATCTCCATGGGAGAAAGATGTGGCTTTCTGCTTCCTAGAGATTTACAGCTTTGGAAACTCTGTGGGGTCACTGTGGGTCTCAGGCAGCGGACACTTAAACCAAGCTCTGTTACAACAGTTGCAATGTAGTATAGGGGTGAAGAACACACTTTGAAACCAGTTACCTCCTTGTGAAGATGCGCACAACCTTGCCTTTACCAATTTTGTTCACCAGTTACTTCCTGCCTCTGCCTCTGTGCTTCTGTTTTGCACATATGTAAAACAGGGATAATAATAGTTCTTAAGGAATGCAAATCATCTGGTTTCTTTTCTAGAAACAGAGAAATGTTTCATAGCAAAAGAGAGCCCTGCAAAGATTTAACAGCCACCTAGCTTTTGGTTTTGTTAATTTTACTTCCACACAACTAGAAATACAAATTCACATAGCCAGTGATGATACATTTCCTGAAATAAATCTCAAGGAGGAAATTGTTGGGCAAATTCTGGAGTCCCATGTCTTCTCTAACTCCCACTCCCACTCCCACCTGTGTGGCCCTTGCCTTACATCACTGCAGACAGTTCTTGATTGATAGGTCTAGCCCTGACTTCTCCAGAATGGTCCACTCCCACACATAACTTCCTATCTATTTGAGTGTCTCAATCTTAATGAGTCTAAAACAGGGCGTGGTCCTCCCCTAGCCCTAGATTCTACATCCAGCTGTCCCCTAGATGTCAATGTCTTTGTAAATGGCACCACTAACAACTCTGTCACTCAGAAAAGAATTATGGGAGTCATAAATTATTCCATCTACTAGTTGCTGTTGGTTGCCTTTGATTTGGTTCCAACTCAGGGAAATCCTAATTACTGGCTAGGACCTGATCTTTGATTGTTTTTTGTATCTGATGACACTTGAATCTCACCCCACTGCTTCTTTGGTTCCCATAGATCTAGTCTTCTGTCGGAGTCAGAAAAAACTAAGCTCATTCCACACAGGGTCTTTATGTGTGTTGTTTTACCTGTCTGGAATGTTCTTCCTCTAACTCTGCTCACTCTGTCCTACCTTTGATGCTTCAATCAAAAGCTACCTTTTCAAAGAAGTCTTTCAGCCCACCCTCTTTAAATAGACCTCCCAATTAACCCTTATTGAAGAGCCTTGCTTTTTCCCTTTCACAGTACTTATCACTGCTTTTTTGATCATTTGTTTGTTTACTTCTTGTGGTAGGTATCTGCTCTGTTCAATAGCTATTTCATTTTGTCTTCTATGCTGCGCACAAGAGAGTTTGGCTTTTCCTAGCTTCCTTGTAGCTGAGTAGTGCCACTTAACTAATTTTGGCCTGTTGGCTGTGAATGGGAAACCCTAGTGGCACAGTGATTAAAATACTGAACTGCACAAGTTCAGTGGTTCAAAACACCAGCTAATCCGCAGCGAAAAGGTGTGGTGGTCTGCTTCCATAAAGATAGAGCCTTGGCAGCCAAAAGATATACGAGAAAGTGCTGACTATCATTAGCCATTAGAGAAATGCAAATTAAAACTACAGTGAGATACTTTCTCACCCCAACAATGTTGGCATTAATAAAAAAAACACACACATCATAAAATGAAAATATTGGAGAGGATGTGGAGAGACTGGAACACTTATGCACTGCCAGTGGCATTGTAAAATGGTACAACCACTTTGGAAATCAGTTTGGTGCTTTCTTAAAAAAACCAGAAATTGTCATACCATACGATCCAGTAAGCCCCATCTGGGAACATGCCCTAGAGAAATAACAGCTGCCACACAAATAGATATTTGCACATCAACATTAGTCACCTTGAAAACTAAGGAGTGCCTGATCCAAGCTATGGCATTTTCAATGGCATCATACACACCCAAAAGCTGAACACTGAACAAGGAAGACAGAAGAATTGACTGCTTTGAATTGTGGTGTTGGAGAAGAATATTGAATATACCAAGGACTGCCAAAAAAGAAAAAAATCTGTATATAAGCAGATGTTCTGGCTTTTTACTTGCTCTGGATCCTTTGGCTGCCTCCGTTTCACCTGACCTCTGGGTCTTGGTACTTGAGCTACTAGCTTACGTGTAGATCGTGGAATTCCTTGATCTTCACAGCCTGAAGTAGAATCTCTGCTTTCTGATCTGCCAGTTTGGGTTTTGCCAGCCCCTGCACCTATGTAAATCCAGAGATGACTCCGTCCTGATCCATGGACTCAGATATTACAGCCTCTACAATCACATGAGCCGTTTCCTGATGTAAATCTCTCTCCCTCTGTATTTGTGGAAACTCTGGAGGCATATTGATTAAGTGCTATGACTGCTAACTGAAAGGCTGGCTGTTAAAATCCTCCAGGCTCCTTGGAAACCCTATGGAGCCGTTCTACTCTGTTCTATAGTGGTGATCTGAGTTGGAACTGACTCACGGTAATGGGTTTTGTTTCAGATTTTTTAATATATATTTACGTGCTTTACTGATTTTGCTGTCTAGAGAACCCATCCCAAGACACCATTCCACGGGAATATGTACATTGAATGAGAATTAAACCTTGGTTTCTTTAAGCCAATTTGATTTTGGTGCTTATTATTGCAACAGTACTGTCAATGTTGACTGATGATAGAAGATATTGCTAGAAGAAAGACATTACTATAGCCAAGCCAAGTGCCGTCGAGTCGGATCCGACTCATGGCGACCCTAGGGGCCAAGGTAGAACTGACCCCCAGAGTATTCAAGGAACGCCTATAAGAAAAGCTTAAACAGATGGCACTGGTTTATGGATAGGTGGTGAAGGGTAAAGAAAATGATATTGGAAGCCATGATGCAAGTTCACAGGGCTGAAACACTCAGGAAAACGATCTCCTGAGGTATCATGGGGAATCTCAGAAGGCAGACAACATACCCAGTAAATGTGTAGCTCTGCTGGGAGAGAGTCTGAAACGGAAGGCTGGCAGTGTGTGTTGGTAGCTACTGGCTGCATATAATGAGACACTGTAGGAAAAGACACGTTCGAAAGAGAATTGACTACCTTGCGATCAGGCACAAAAGACCTTTGTAGGGTTCAGAAACTTCGAGACTTACAATAAGGGATATACAAATGGTTATGAATTTCTACTAGCAAAACATGTACTGGATGGATAACAAAGGTTGTTTAGAACTCAGCCTGTGGCAGGGATCAAATCAAGGATATAACTGCTATTGCCAGTTGCCTCTGACTGGATTCCATGTGTGTCAGAGCAGAACTGTGTTCCAAAGGGTTTTCAATGTCTGATTTTTTAGAAGTAGACTGCCAGATCTTTCTTTTTCTGTGTAGATTTGTCTTAGTTATCTACTGCTGCTGTAACACAAATATCACAAGTGGACAGGTTTAACAAAGAGCAGTTTATTTCCTCAGAGTAAAGCAGACTAAAAGTCAAAATCCAGAACTATGTTTCCCTGGACTAAGATCTTCTCCACTCAGAGACCCTGCCTCTCAGCACTGCTTTCTTAGTGGTGTGAAGTTCTCACTGTCTCTCTGCTTTCTTTTTTCTCTTATATCCCAAGAGACTTACACACAATAAAATTGTATAGATGGAGCCCTGCATCACCAACATAACTGACACCCATCCTCTTCAATTAATATCATAAAGGCATGATTTACAAAGTATAGAAAAACCACACAATATGAAAAATCACAGCCCAGCCAAACTGATACATCATACATTCTTGAGAAGATTCAAGACTTGAACCACCTCCTTCTTGGCTGACAGTGGAGATGTTAATCCTTTGTAACACCCAAGGTCCATATACCAAAACAACCGAATCCAATGGTGTCGAGTCAGTTCCTAATAGTGATTGTGTGGGAGAGGGTAGAACTGCTCCCCCAGTGCTTCTGAGGGGCAATTCTTTCACCTTGACTGATGCACAGCTGCTGATACATTCAAACTATTGACCTTTTAGTTAGTTAGCAGCCAAGCGCTTAGCCACTGAACCACCGGGGCTCCTCAGCATCCATCACAATAAAAAAAAAAATCATACCTGCTGACACTAAGTCGATTCTAACTCATAGTGACCCATAGAACAGAAGAGAATTGCCCCATAGGGTTTCCAAGGAATAGCTGATGAATTTGAACTGCTGACCTTTTGGTTAGCAGCTGTAGTTCTTAATCACTGTGCCACCAGGGCCCTAAAATACCTGTGGCTAAAAATCTCTGAATGGAGTGGAATGTCCTTTCAGTTGAACTAAATGGAGGGAGGGGGGAGACGGGAGGCCTCCTATCAAAGCCTGCTCTGCTAAGGCACCTGTGAGTAATAAAGAAGCAAGAGTGAAAGCCACGTCCTAGTGTACAGAGGATGTGACCCCAGGAACATGAAGCTGTCTCAAATCAAATGCATAAGGAACTGATGATGTGTTTAAGAGGTGCCAGTAGACTGATCAGATAAAAAGCCGCACCCAATGCTGTCAAGTCGATTTCAACTCCCAGCAATCCTGTAGGACAGAGTAGAACTGCCCCAGAGGGTTTCCAAGGAGCGGCCGGTGAGTTCAAACTCCGAGCTTCTGATTAGCAGTCTGAGCTCTTAACTGCCAGGCCACCAGGACTCTGAAAGATCCACCAGTCACGGTTAAAGGAAACTGTGAACAGGACTGAAAATGACCTTGGGCCTCAACCTTCTGCGGGCAGGAAGCAGCCCGAGGAAGCTGCTCACCACCCCCAGGGAGGACTTATTCTCCAACGAGTACTCAAGAGAAGGGCAAGGAAGGTGACGGTCAAGAACCCTCTCCCCCAGAATGTGAAGCTAAAGACCACAGAACAGTGCAGTGGGGTCCCTCCTGTGATCAGAATTGGGACTAATCGAGGGGCACTCCCTACCCTAGTGCAGGAACGCTTGCCCTGTCTGCTGGGAGTATTTCAAAACACGCTAATGACTGCTGTTTCAATCCCACTCTTCCCCTTTTTGAGTGTTTATTGCAATATCCTTTTCCTGCACTACTGTCATGTATCGGGTATGTGAGGGACATGGTGGGGCGGATGTTTTGCTCATATGTCTCCAGACTAAGAGAAGACATGTCCAGGTCCCGGGGAGAGGTTGTCATGCATCGTTCAGAGGTGTGGACTACTGTAAGGTCCTGGACTCTGAAGTCGGTACTGTGATAGGAGAGAACCTTTGAGTTTTTCCCAGGAAGAACATACGCACGTATTTTGCATTTGGGAAGAAGGGTGAGCCCCAAAAATTTGACCTGTGGTGACCAGGAGGCCCGACTGTCCTAGTCACTGGTGTTGTTTGCTTGTTTCCCTCTCCTGAGCCCCCTAGTGGTTGGGGACAGCAGTCAAGAAATCAAAAGATGCATTGCCCTGGGAAAATCCACTGCAAAGTATTCCTTTAAAGTACTGAAAAGTTAAGGTATCACCTGGAAGACTAAACTGTGCCTGAGCAAGCCACAGTATTTTCAATCAGACCATATGCATGCAAAAGCTGGGCAATGAGCAAAGAAGACAGAAGAAGAAATGATGCCTTTGAATCATGCTATTGAAGAATTTTGAATGTACGTACTACGGACTGCCAAAAGAACAAACAGATCTGTTGTAGAAGAAGCACACTCAGAGTGCTGCTTGCAAGCAAAGATGGAAAGACTGCATCTTACATGCTTTGTGCGTGTTGTCAGGAGGAATCAGTCCCTGGAGAAGGACATCATGCTTGGTAGAGTGGAGGGCAGCAAAAAAGAGGAAGAGCCTTGACGAGATGGATTGGCACAGTGGACACAACAATGGGCTTATGCATAAAAGTGGTTGTGAACATGGCACAAGACCAGGCAGTGTTTCATTCTGTTGTTCATAGGGTCCCTGAGTCAGAACCGACTTGGTGGCCCCTAACAACACAACAACAGTTGTTGGGGAGGGAGCACTGTTGGTGCAGTGATTAAACCCTTGACCACTAACCAAGAGGTCAGTGGGTTGGAATCCACTAGCTGCTCCGTGGGGGAAAGATGTGGCAGTCAGCTTCAGTAAAGATTTACAGTCTGGGAAGCCTTGAGGGGGCAGCTTTACTTTTCTTATAGGGTCACTACAGGGCTACTGTGAGTCAGAGTCCAGTTAATGACAGTAGGTTTGTTTGTTTTTAGTGGTTGGGGAGGAGGAAGCTTGGTAGCACAATGGTTAAGCCTTGAAAGGTTGGCAGTTCAAACCCATTAGCTGTTTTTCTTGAGATGACACCTGGCGATCTGCTCCCTGAAAGATAACAGCCTGGGAAGTGATATGGGGCAGTTCTCCTTTATCAGGTGGAATTGTTACGAGTCAGAGTTGACAGCACATCTGTCGTGGACTGAATTGTGTTCCCCCCAAAAGTGTGCAGTGGTTTGGCTGGGCCACGATTCATGGTGTGGGGTGATGTTCCTATGAGGGAGGGTGGGTGGCAGCTGTGTCGGTGGGGAAGGACACAAAGTGTAAGGGTGTACGGTGCCTGGAGGCCATCTCTTGGAATATAAAGGAAAAAATCCAGCAGAAAGATTTAGGTACTTCATACCACCAAGGCAGCAGTGTCGGAAGCTGAGCGTGTCCTTTGGAAAGGACCAGGGTCCTTGTACCTCAGAAGCTGCCAATCTAGGGGAAGATTAACAAGAAGGAGCTTCTTCTAGAGCCAGGATAGAAAGCCTTCCCCGGGAGCTGACATCCTGAATTTGGACTTTCAGCCTACCTTCAGTGACCAAATAAAATTTCCCTTTTCAAAGCCCTCCACTTGTGGTATTTCTATTAAAAAAGCACCAGCTAAGACAACCCCATGGCAGCAGATGTGATAGGGCTGTATAATTACTTCTATTGAATGAGTTGTGGGAATGATATAAGAATTCCTTCCAGGCCATGATGTTTAGTTGTCACTGTGATCCCCTCTGAGGCTCTTTTTCCAACAGCATGGTCACCACGAGCCCGGGATCTCGAGTGGTTTCAAGGTCTAACAATTAAGTCCACAAACTTACTTGTTCTAAGTGCTATACACTTGTTGCTGAATATCACTATGGTCACCTTTGAAGCACTCCCGTTGGGAAGCCATGCACCAACACCAGTGCCTAGTTTACCCTTCAAAGCAATTTTGGAACTTTTTCTGGAATGGCCCTTGTTCGTGGTGGCATGGTGGCCAGTTGGTGAACTGGATTGTATAGTTGTGTGTAAGAAAGTTTTTAGCCAGTAAACAAATAACTGTATTGGAATACCCTCCTTACTTACCTGATTTGGTCCCCAATGATTTTTTTCTTTACCTGAAAACAAAAGAATACTGAAAGGAAGACATTTTGATGACATTCAGGTTATCCAGGGTATTATGATGATAGCTCTGATGGCCATTCCAGAAAAATTTCCGAAACTGCTTTGGAGGGTAGACCAGCTGCTTCCCTTCTGGGTCTGATAATTCATTGCAGCAGCCACAGAGAATTCACAGACCATACCATGATTACGGGGTTTGTTAGGAAAGCCACAGGTTACGATTCAGGATGAAGGTCAACTTGGAAGTCACAGGAACGACTCAGGATACAGTGCTCGGATTACAGCAGCTCTTTGGCCACACCAGCAGGCATACCTCTGCCCCTGGGCTCTGCTCAGACGGGTGTTAGAGTTCTTTAGCTCCACTGATAAGCCATTTCAGGGACCACCTTCCACCAGGCAGACTCCTGCTAGAAGGCCCTCAGCTCTCTCGCTTCATGGGTTGACATGCCCCTGGTAGCCACCCCGCTCAGTGGGCTAGGAGCCCAGCACAGTGTCTCATGCTGATCTCCTGGTTCTACAGTGGCCAGATCCTGCTCTGCTTTCTGCTGCCTCTCGCTGTCTTGTGTCACGTCTGGTGTTCCTGTCTGCGAGTCTGGAAAGTTCTCAGCACAGGGACCCTAGGTTCAAACCAAGTCTGCGCTATGCTCCTGGCTCTTCTTGATAGTATGAAGTTCCCCTCCAGTCTCAGATACCAGCTCTGTTTAAACCTAGCAGATGCCAAAACTGACCAGTTCCCTCTGAGGCTTCCAGGTACCTTCTTTGCATAGTTCAACCCCCTGTTTAGCAGGCTGGCCATTCTCCTTGGTGGGCCACAGCAGGTAACCTCACTAGGAGCATTTGGTCTATCAGGTGACACTGTCAGGGGGGTGACACCAAGATGTCTGTGTAGTGTTTCAACACTGTAGTTAGTGATAACAATAAAAAAAACATTTTTCATAAGCCCAGCTTTCATGTATCAATATATCTACAAACTGTCGATGGCACTTGGCTTTGGCTTGGCGTATGATAATTAACTTTTCGTACCTCCTAATGCAGTCTAGTCAGAGCTGTCTGTATTACCCAATTCAAGAGGCACCTCCAATCACGTGATTTCATCTGCCCCAGCTACAAGCATGTGCCAGTGTTTTCTTTGTTGCTGGTTTTGTCAGATATTCCAGTGTTTGTGCTACAGTATTGTAGTGATGAGTATGTTTTTGAGAATGAAGTAGCAATGAAAGAAAAAGAAGGAGTGATATACAGGAATTATGATTTGCAAGAAACATCAGCACAAAAAATGTTATGAGGGATTCTGTATGGTCAGGTCTGGAAGACGACACAGACCTTGGTGACACCACTGGCCATAGCATCTTGTTTGCATAGTCATTTTTGTGGTCATGACAAGACTCTGGCTAGGAGTTCCCTAACACAGAAGTTCACTGCACCACAATGAAGGACCTTAACTAACCAAGACCCTTATTGGTTGGCTTCATAGCCATCCTACTTGGCACGGTGACACACCAAGACAAACTGGGCCAAGACGTGGGCAAACAGGTGCATAGATCTGCTTCAGAAAGAAGGGATTTTGATGTCTGCTTCAGAACACAATCAAAAGAAACGAGCTTAGGGATGGCTGTGACAATTTTAACAGGGACCATGTTCTTTTATCTCCATATTACAAAAGTGATATATGAACATATGCTTTTTTGTCTTTAGTTAAGAGACCGTTGTTGTACATAGACTGTTCTTTGTGTTAGATGTCCTTGAGGGATGTCAACTCTTGGCAACTCTGTGTGGCACAGCAGAGCTGACCCCGAGGGTTCTTTTAGAGCCCTTCTGGCTCAGAGGTTAAGAGCTTGACTGTTAACAGAAAGGCTGGCTCTTCACACCAACCAGCTGCTCCTTGGAAACCTTCTGGGGCAGCTCTGCTCCTCATATGAAGTCACTGTGAGGCAGCATGGACTCGCTGCCACCTAGCAACAACTGACATGAAGGCAGAGGAGATGGGTGTGGTGTTACTGCTCCTGCAAAGCAGATGCTCGGGGCTCTGGGGGGCCTTGAAGGTGCCAATGGCAGCTTCTGCCAAGCAGCCAGGCAGCTATGAAGATACAGGTGAAGGCAATTCAGGTACCAGCTGGCACCCAAATGAGCACATCTGCGTTTTACTTTCGGGTTATAAAAAAGAAAACCTCGGACTGAAATCCGTACTTACAAAGATGCTATACTAACAGTGTTCCTCATCTAGCTGGATCCGGAATTCCTATGCGACGTGATCCATGGTAGGACTTCAGTAACAGGCAGTTGTGTTCCTCATTGTGGTCGGCGGGATAATGACGTCGTTTGAGGTCCAATGCTTTTAGAAATTCATTTTCCTTTCTCTATGACTAGAATTCTATTTCCTAATCTATTACTGATAATGAGGGTTTTACCTGACTCAAAACCATTTAAAATAAGTAATTGAGTCTTTTACATTTCTCTGAAACTGAAATTGAAAACAAATATTTCTGAAAAGCAAAGATATATTTTTGTGCTTATTACTAGCTCCTCCTGCATGTATTGGAAAAGTTGGGGAGCTCTATGTGGGAAAAGTTCATTGGAAATCATGCTGAGCTACATTCACTGTTCCCTGTACGTGTCAGAGCAAGGAAGACACAATGGTAGCGGCAATAGAGTTTCAGCACTTTTGCTGTGGGTTTGATCAATTCTGGAAGCTCATTATTTGAAAATTGCTTCTGCCTAGTGCTATCTTGTTATTGCTAGCCATAATAAAGGTAGAAATACAAAAATATTCCCCATGGCTGCAGCTTAAAACCCACAGAGCACAAAACCATACAAATAAACTGATAGCATAATAATAATTAAAAAGTTTATGTAGGACTTGGCTGGCTTGCAAGATAATGTTTTACATGTTTTATTCTACCTTAATCCTCATCATAATGAACCAAAACCAGTTGTTGTAGAATTGGTGCTGACTTGTGGTGGACCGTGTATGTCGGAGGAGAGCTGGGCTTTATAGCATTTCCTGTAGCTGATGTTTTGGAAGTCGATCACCAGGACTTTCTTCTGAGGCACCTCTGGCTCACCTGTTACGTATGTTAACTGTTTGTACCACCCAGAACTCTCTGATAGCCTGGGAAGTTGATGACATTGTTACTGATATAGATCTAACAGTGATAACATTATTGCAGGGTGGAGGGAAGGGAGATTCAGGAAGTAACTTACCCATGATGGTAGATGGTGAGGCTGGAATTAGACCCAGTTTTCTGACCTCCTGCCCTATGTAACTGTCATTCTGCAGCACTGCCTCTGTACCAGAAAGCCGATGGGTTTGGCCTTGAACATGAAGTTTAAGATTTTGGGACTTTCAAAAACAAATACTTAGGGAGTGTGGTTGGTAATCCGGTTTGTTGTTTAAGGGAAGCCCAGAAGTGGAAATAAGTGTCCAAACCATTTCAGAGGTTTCATATCTTTACAGGTGGAATGGAGGTCCATCACCCAGATCCTCTCTTCCTTGTTAACAGCCACAATCTCACAGTGTGACACTGCAATATGTGGACTCTGGGGTCAGCCCTGGTACTGTTACTTCCTAGGGCAGTAACCTTAGACGAATGACTTCATTTCTTCAAAACCATTTTTTCATCTGCAGAATGTGGACGAACAAGGTATCTATATGAAAAGATTGATTACTGGGTGAATCAAAATAGTTTATACAAGGTATCCAACAAACTGAATAAGGAATGTTAGGCGTGGATGGTGGGAAAGATTAATGTTTTTGGCTGTAACAGAAAGGTTGAAGGTTGAAGACCATCCAGATGAGGAAATGTTGGATGACTTACTTTCAAAACTTTAGCCACTGAAACTCCGTGGAGTACAGTTCCACTCTGCTGTCCTTGGGGTGGTCAGGGGATGACAGACTCAAAGGCCACTGTTTATTATTATTTTTCATTATTATCTGAATGCCCTGCATTTAGGGGCTAAAATGCTTCCATCAGGGTAACCTCAGTGCACATTTGGTATACCAATAATTCACGCCTTAAGACATTATCTTGGTAAGTTGGCCCCTCTGCATGTTACAAGGATAGTCACTCAAAACTTTTGTTTTGTTGTGCCCATAAATCAACTTATTTTGGACTCAGTACTGTGATCACTATAAGCTTCTGAGATCTTCCCCCAACACATTGATCCTAGCTGAGCACGATTCTGGTTTCTGGCTGAAAAGAGGCAGAATAAAATCCAGGCCAGCTGTGGAGGGCTAACTGACTTTGGAGTATGTCATTGCTGACTTTCTAGTCTCCATTCTGAAACAATTCTGAGTGACAGCTGAGTTCCTTGAGTGGCATATGGTGCTGGAGCACAATCCAAGACAATGGCTCAGTGTCATCATACTTAATTAGCTAAAATTAACATTAGGTAAACCAAGCCAGCCAAGTGCCGTGGAGTCGGATCCGACTCATGGCGATCCTAGAGGCCAGAGTAGAACTGCCCTCTAGAGTATTCAAGGAACATTAGGCTAAGTAGATGGTAAAGTCTTCTTCAAGGAAAAAGAGGAAGACTCTTGATAAGACAGACTGAGACAGTGGTTACAACAGTGGGCTGAAACAGTGTTTAAGAGAATGGAAATGGACCTGGCAGAGTCTCATTTAGTTGTATATAGGGTTGCTCTGAGTCCAATCACCTGGACAGCACCTAACAATAAAAACAACAATGTGGTTGAAATATCTTGATTTTTCAGGTTTTGTATTTTCTAAATATGCTTATTCTTTAGATATGAAGAACTTAAAGAAAGAAAATAAAGAAGGCCTTCTAAAGATTGAGATGGCATGATAGACAATTTTGTCTTAAAGTTGCTCGGGGGTAGAGTCCTCTGATCATCTCACCCATATTGCAGTTGGTTTGCAATCCCCTGCTAACCTGAAGGTCAGTACTTTGAACTCCTCCAGTAGTACCACGGAGGAAAGGCCTGGAGATGTGTTTCTGTGAAGACTACAGCCAAGAAAATCCAATGGAATAGTTCTATTTTGTAATTTGTGGGACTGCTGTGAGTCAGAATCGACTCATGACAATAAGTAGGTGTCTTAGTCATCTAGTGCTGCTTTAATAGAAATACCACAAGTGAATGGTTTTAAAAAAGGGAAATTTTGTCATGGTCCCGTGGGCAGTGGGTTTCTTAGGAAGCTAAAATTCCAAATTTAGTGTGTCTGCTCCAAGGAAAGGCCTTCTCTATTGGCTCTGAAAGTATGTTCTCATCATCAATCTTCGCCTGGACTAGAAGCTTCTGAGGTACAGGGACCCTGGTCCCTTCCAAAGAAACATTCTCAGCTCCCAGCACTGCTTTCTTTCTTGATGGCATGAGGCCCCTGGTCTAGCTTCTTTCCTTGTATGTCAAGAGGCTGCGACAAGGCACAAAGCCATCTTACATATTGAGTCCTGCCCCACCAACTCAGCTGCCACCCAATCAGCCCTGTCATTAGTGTCACCGAGGCCTTGTAACAGCGAGGAACATCACACAATACCAGGAAGTAGGGTCTAGACAAACTGCTACATACATTTTTGGGGAAAGACAGTTTAATCCATGGTATGCCAAGCTTTGGGATATGTTCAAGTCATCTGGTGCTGCTCTAATAGAAATAACACAAGGTGGTGGATGGCTTTAACACAGAGAAGTTTATTCTTACACAATCGGTAGGCCACAAGTCTAAATTCAGGATCTCCACTCTGGAAGAAATTCCTCGTGTTGCCTCAGTCATTGTTCAGGGAGCATCTTGGCGCAGGAATCTTGGGTCTGAAGGATATGCTCTTCTCTGGTACTGCTTTCTTGATGGTGTGAGGTTCTCAGCTCTCTTGCTTCCTTCCCTTTCTTTTTATCACTCCTGGGATAAAAGGTACTACAAGCCACACTACAGGGAAACACCCCTTACAGGTTGACCTCCCAGGTTTTATAGTCCCACCCTAAACCTCTCTAGCACAATCCATTCTGTTAACCACAGGCAGAGATTAGGATTTTTGGCATCAGAAAAATCACAGAATGGAGGGAAATCATAGAATACAGGGAATCCTGGCCCAGACAAATTACTACACATATTGTGTAAAGCATCTCAGAGAATGGAAGATTATTTTCCAAGCTTTGAGGGCTAACGTACTGTGTTTTGCTGACTTGCTTGTTGCCTGTACCTAACTTGTGCCTGCCTGTTCTGCATTTATAGTTTGAAAACAGGTAACTTGTGTTCTCGATTTCATGGCTTTAGAGGAATTTCTGTTTTCGGCTTGGACTTTAAGACTTTTGCTGTGATGGGCTGAATATGTTTTATATGTTGCAAGGCTGTGACTTTTTAGGGAACAAAGTGTGAAATGTCATGGACTGAATTGTGTTCTCACAAAAATGTGTGTGGCAGTTTGGCTGGACCACGTTTCCTGGTATTGTGTGATGTTCTTTCATGTTGTGGATCCTGGCTCTATGATGTCATGAGGGTAGATGGGTAGCAGTTATGTTGGTGGGGCAGGACTCAACTTGTAATATTGTTGTGTGCCTTGAGGCAGTCTCTTGAGATATAAAGAAGCTAGCAGAGAGATTTGGGAACCTCATACCATCAAGAAAGCATCACTGGGAGTAGAGTACGTCTTTCAGACCTGAGGTTCCCATGCCAAGATGCTTTCTGAACAAAGACTGATGCTACGCAAGGACTTTCTTCCAGAGCCAGCAGAGAAAGTCTTCCCCTGGGAACTGACACCCTGAATTTGGACTTGTAGTTTTCTGGACTATGACAAATGTTTCTCTTTTTTTAAAGGTATCTATTTGTGGTATTTCTGTTAAAGCAGCACTAGGTGACAAAGACGGATATTTTTGACTCAGGTAAAATACATTTTGTAGGAAATGGTAATACTTTGTATCTTTGTGCATCTCACAGTACTTAATATGTGTTAACTTTATCTGTAATAACTTCGTGTGTATATCTTATAGCACTCACTGTGTGTGTTAATGTCCTATAATAACTTCATATGTGACATCACATTTAAGATCTGAATGGGATATAGATGAGGATGCTAAAAAAAAAAAACCCTATAGCGTTTAGAAAATGGCTATGAATTTGAGGATATTTAGTTTGGAAAAAGAACTGAGTTTATGCTAAATGTTCCTAAGTAATTTGGTGCAGCTCTTCACATAGACCCAGAGACCCAAACCAGAAACAATGAGAAGTTATATTTGGTCTGGGTGTAAGAACTGCAACAACAAGGACTTCTTTGTGATGGTGTGGGCGCCTTTGAGGGGAAGAAGGCAGTCAGCTCTCTGGCACCACTTGGGTGATGTCTTTTCAGGCTTGCAACTGTAGTGACATCAAATCTGAGATGGAACGTATAGTTTGCTGGTGGCTGCTACCTGAAGGGCTGGTGGTTCAAATCCATTCAGAGACACCTAGAAAGAAAGGCCTGGCAGTCCGCTTCTGTAAAAATGACATCCAAGGGAAGCCCACAGAGCTCAGTTTTACTCTGAAATATATGACGTCACCACGTGTCAGAATCAGTTTGACTTCAGCTATGAGTATTTTTTTTTTAAATTTATTCACTAAAGTGGCTCTCAATATTGGCAAAATATGGGATTGGCTGACTTTCGAAGATGAGTTTTAACTATGTTGTTAGGTTGTCGTTAGGTAGTTCTAAGTTGGTTCTGACCCATAGTGGCAGTATGCATGACAGGGAAACTCTGCCTGGTCCTGAACACTTCTCACAGTCATTGCTGTGCTTGAGCCCATTGTTGCAGCCACTGAGTCAGGCTGCCCCATCACTGGTCTTCCTAGTTTTTGCTGACCCTCTACCTTACCAAGTATGGTGGCCTTCTTCAGGGGCTAGTTGTCCTATAACACGTCCAAGTCTGGGAGACAAAGTATTACATCATCACTTCTAAAGGGCATTCTGGCTGTATTTCTTCCCAGACGATTTTGTTTGTTTTTCTAGCAATGCATGGTATATGCACTATTTTTGGCCAACATCGTAATTCAAAGGCATCAGTTCTTCTTTGGTCTTCTTTATTCTTTGTCCAGCTTTTGCATTGCATAGAGGCTACTGAGAAAAACATGGCCTGCGTCAGGCACACTTTCTCCCTCAAAATAACATATTTACTTTTCAACACTTTAAAGAGATCTTTTCAGAAGATTTGCTCACTGCCATACATTATTTAATGTATGCTGCCATGGGCATTGATCATGGATCCAAGCAGATGAAATCTTTGACAACTTCTGTCTTTTCTCCATTTATCATGATGTTGCTTATTGGTCTAGCTATGTAAGGATATTTGATTTTGATCATTTTAACCATAAGATTTTTCAGTTTCATGGTCTTCAGCACCTGAGTCGGAATAAACAAGGTGCCCTGAGAACTCACTGTGTGGCATGGGTAGGTCCTACAAGCTTGCTGAATTCTACATCCCTAACCTGCAAAGTGAGGTGATCGGATGCTAGACAAACAAGGTGCCTCCTGCAGTCCTTCAGTTGCGTGCCACACGAGAGACACTGCTAAGAAGAAAGCCTGCAGACTGTCACCATTTTATC
Source organism: Heterohyrax brucei (assembly GCA_028571685.1). Lineage (NCBI taxonomy): Eukaryota > Metazoa > Chordata > Mammalia > Hyracoidea > Procaviidae > Heterohyrax > Heterohyrax brucei. The sequence continues at coordinate 13,135,983 of CM053147.1, read as the reverse complement.
CCTCATGTATGTTCAGATGTCCCCTGTGTAGTGGTTCATCAAACAAAGCCAAACTTCTCATTAACATTTTTTAAAATCGACTCAGGTAGATAATCCAAATTATGAGAATGTTTGTTTAAAAAAATCTCTTGATTTTTCTAGAATGGTCCTTGTAGAGAACCATACAAACACTCAGCCACCCTGTACAAGACGCTGTCCGTGGCCTCTGCTTTTTGAGTTTTGTTTCTCATTCCTTCATCTGTCGTAAAATAGCAGATTCTAAGACTAGAAATGAGACGTTGTCACCGGAAATGCTGATGTCTAGAGCCGTCATTTCCTCTCAGAGTGCAGCACTGGTTGCCTTTTATGAGAGACTGACCTGTGGAGTTGCTGTGAGTTGGAGTCAACTTGAAAGCAACAGTTTTTTTCTTTCTTATCCTAATCAAAGAACAGAATCAATTTATCTTCTAGTTGTAGGAAAGAACGTGTTTCTCAGAGCCAAACCAAACCAACACCAAACCCATTGTTATTGAGTCAATTCTACTCATAGCAACCTCATAGGGTAAAATAGAACTGCCCCATAGGGTTTCTGAGGAGTATCAGGTGGATTCGAACAGACGATCTTTTGGTTAGCAGATGTAGCTCTTAACCAAAGTGCCACCCAGGGGTTTCCTTTCAGACCCTTTTCTAATGTAATTTCCCAGTATCCAGAGTTACCCAATCCCAAGATGTATGCCTTGGTAGTAACAGCTCTTACTTAGAAAACTGTGACTATTCCCAGTGGAAACTCTTTGCTGTCCACTTACTCTGGTCCGCAGAGATCTTAAAGGACAGAATAGAGCTGTCCCTGATGGATTCCAACTGCTTACCTGTTGGTTAGGAGTTGAGTTCTTAACTACCGTGTTACCAGCACAGGTGGCGGTGCCACAAAGTTAGACGCCAGATTGAAGACCCGTGAGAACAATGTCTTTCCAACCATATCCCTGGACAGAAACATGGAGCCTGTAAGTAGGAACTTACAATATTTTGGTGAAGGAATAAACAAATATATTGACAGCCAAGGAGATTATTTTTCAGTTTCCAATCCCCTGTACCCCATCTAATCTTGTAACAGAAACCCTGGTGGTGTTAGGTTAAGTGCTGTGTCTGCTAACCAAAGGTCAGCAGTTTGAATCCACAAGGTGCTCCTTGGAAACTCTGTGGGGCAGTTCTGCTCTGTCCCATAAGGTCGCCTTGAGTTGGAATCGACTTAATGGCAGTGAGTGGGTTTGGTTTATATTCTTCTAATGGTAAGAGAGCCCTCTGCTGGAAGAATGGATGTTCTCTGCAGTGGAGCCCAGTGTGCTTCCTGGAAATGTTTCCACTAATCCTGTCTGTTTCTGGTCAGGTCACAGAGAAAGAAGAATGGCACTTTATTGGATGGGATTTTGTGAAAAGATCTGAAGACTCCCAGAACTCAGTTGGCGCAAACTGGATGTGTTATAGGTCAAATGATATATCTGTCCAGTTGATTCTGACTCATTGGGACCCCAGAGGGTTTTCAAGGTTGTGAATCTCTAGGGAAGCTATGGCTGAGTCTTTCTCTGATGGTTTCAATTTCCTCTGACCTGTTGGTTAGCAGTCAGTTGCTTTAACCACTGCACCACCAGACCTGCTTCTACAATTCTATAACCTAGTATTATTGCCTTGTTTGGATAGAAGTATGATAAATTATTCTAGAAATGTTAAAATAGTATTCCCTACAAATTCTTCAAGTTGTTAGTCAATGATCGTGTCTTGAGCACTAAACTATGAATACACAATAAGAGTTGCATAAGCAGCAAGTGCCACCACTGAGTGTAACTTCTCAGTTAATCTGATCTATTTATTGATACATATATATGTACCTATAGATTTATGCAGCACAAACGATTATATGTTATCTTTGTGTTGCATGATGGCACTTGGCTGGCTTGTGTTGCATCACAATTAAATAACATGGTGCCACTTTTTCAAGAGGGGCCCTGGTGGTATAGTGGTTAAAGTCGCTAAAAACTTAGATGTGGCTTTGGAGTCAGGTAATGGGCAGAGTCTCCACTAGAAAAGTTCCTAGCCACTTGCTAGAAAAACCCCAGAGTAACTTTAAGAGACTGTTGGTAGAAATAGAGGCCATAAAGGCGATTCTGGTGAGGCCTCAGGAGAAACTGTGCAAATTTGTGGGGAAGGCCTCAGTCATCCACGAGGACACATTCGTTGTCATCGTGGACAGAATGCCGGTGAGAATGTGAATGTTGAAGTGGCTTCTGGCAAGTTCTCAGAAGAAAGGAAGGAACATGTCATCAGATGCTGGAGAAAAGACACTGATCCGTGGACCCTTCAGTAAAGGTGCAGTTTCTCCATTTGCCATTGAGAGTTGCTATCTTAGTTGTCTAGTGCTATGTTAAAGAAAAAATATCATAAATGGATGGCTTTAACAAACAGAGATTTAGCCTCTCATAGTCTTAGGAGGCTAGATGTTTAAATTCAGGGCCACCAGGTCCAGGGTAAGGATTTCGCTTTCTGCTGCCTCTGTGGGACAGTCCTTGTCATTAGTCCTTCCTTGTTTGAGGAGCCTCTCAGCACACAGACTCCAGATCCAAAAGACAGGTTGTCTTCCTGACTTTGGTTTCTTGGTGGTACGAGGTACTCTGTCCCTCTGTTCACGTCTGTCTTTTAAGTTCCAAAAGAGATGAAGTCCTGCTTGTCAGCATAACTGCCACAGATGCCACCTCATTAACATCATGGAAAAAGGAGTTACAACACTTAGAATAATTACAGCAGATGATGTAATAGTGGACAGTCGCACAATACTAGACAAAGTGACACATATTTTTGGGGACACAATTCCATCCATGACACTTACTTGCATACATATATCTGTTGTGTCTACCTGTTCAGTTATGTTACTATTATAACAAATAGTGACACTGCTCAGGCAGTGTTTACACTATCTTTGGGCCAGACTGCTGTGCCCAGGCTTTCAGGGTGAGGTTTTTTTTTCTGTTTGGTGCTAGAGTCTTTGACTTTTTCCTACTCTAGCTGTGACAGGTCACATCTTAATTCATTTCCTTCATGCAACTCTTTGGGCATGCAGAAATAAAGTCCCTGAGAGCCCACTGAATTGACTGGGCAGCTGTGCATTCCCAAGGGGGTGGGAGCCAGAGTCTGCTCCCCTGAGCTCTTGTTTTGAAGGGTGTGAGCAGGGAGGGAAGTGAGGGTGGGTTGCACAGTGGACACAGACATGGCTGTCAGAATGCTACGCTAATGTTCTCAGTCATGGTTAAATCTTGAACAGAGGTGTTCACAGTCTTGTTGGGGTCAGGGACCTTGTTTTGTCCTAAGTAAGGTGACTTTGTCCTTGATTTGTGAGAAATAACCCTTGAGGTCAATGGGATGCCTTGGTCTGGGACTTTCAGGTCACCTTGGGAGATTCGTGCTGGCAAGTAGGGACTGATCAGATGAGAGAACACTCTCCTGGGAAGCTGGTGTCAACCTGCCTGCGGAGGTATGATTCAGCCTGTCACTGCCGGACTGGCCATAAAAATCTGGAAGGAAAGACTCAGGGGCTTGATGATTCATTAAGGGCAGACAAAGCGGGGGATGTGTGACAGCTCTCTCTGACACATGGCAGTTGTTCTTTACGATCATCCTGATTTATATGCTTTCACTATAATAAAACTGGTAGCTGTGAGTATAATGTCTTTCATGAGTTCTGTAAGTTGTTTCAGTGAGTTGATAAATCCAAGGATACCTATCATGCCCACTGCTATTGAGTCAATATTCACTCATAGTGACCATGTAGGATGAAGTAGAACTGCCCCATAGGGTTTCCAAGGGTGAATGGAAGATTTCAACTGCCAGCCGTTTGGTTAGCAGCCATGGCTCTTAACCACTACATCACCAAAGTTTCTGAACCCAAGGATGGGAACTTCTTAATTGTGAGATCTACTGAAGCCCTGGGGGAAGGAGAGGGGAAAGCTCATGTCACAAATAACAAAGAAGTAGAACAGCAGGGATATGACTGAATTCTGTCTTTTGGGAGTTGGCTTTATGCTGACTCTTATTTGTGAAGCTGTGGTCACAGACATCACATTACATTGATTGTTTTTTGACACAGTCTTGTTTCCTCAAACATCGTTGCTAGGACGACTCAGCTTCCATAGCTCTTTTGCATGGTTCCTTTCAAAATCCTTATAGGAAATGTTTCTGTTATTACTATTATTTTTTATTGTGATTAAGTGAAAGTATACAATCCAAATCAATTTTGCATGCCCACCTACCTACATCTCTTTTGCTCTTCTTGCCCTGTGACAGAACGTTCCTCTTAACTTGTTGTATCCTTTTCACAAGGTCCTGACCCCTCCTTTCCACCCTCTTCTCTTACATTTGTAACGAAACCAGTAGGACAGCCTGCTGTAAATGTACAGAACCATAAAGTACACCCACCACACGGTCATGTGTGACTAGGGGGAGACTAGTCCATGTTTGTCCAATGTGTTGACCTCAGTAGTATTTTTTAGACAGGAGCAGCAGCCGGTCTAGGGCCCATGATCCCAGGGGATCCCCTGGGCTATCAGACCATTAAGTGTGGTCTTTTAGTAGAGTTCTTGAGTTGCAATCCCCCCTTTTCTTGTGTTGTCCCAGGAACTCAACATTGTGGGACTCATCACGGCTGTCTTTGGTGGTGGCCGTGCACCATCTGGTTCTTCTGGTCGTGTGTTGATACAGTCTACCCTTTACATGGGTCCTTCTGTCTCCTGGGCTCTTTTATCCTTGTGTGTTTGGTGTTCTCAGTGGTCATTTATTCTGGCTGAGTTGGGACCATTTGGTGTATCTCAGATGACAGCTTGCAAGCTTTTAAGACCGCAGATACCTCTCACCAATATAGAGTGTAGAAGACTCTCTTAGCAATAGGCTAATTATGCCAATTGACTTCCATGTCTCTCAACAGCATGGTCCCCAGACCCGCCCGTGCTCTATCCTTGCAATATTGGGCTGAGGTTAGAAGAGCTTTCAGTTTATGGCAAAGCCCAGTTAAGTTGATCTACTTTGTATTGTATGGAAATGTTTTTAATAAACACTGAAAAATATAGTTCTGTTTTTAAGCTCTTGTCTCAGGTGCCTGAATGGTTCTTAGGCACTTTACACTGGTCTGTTTAGTCTAATTTAATACAAAACAGGAAACCAACTACACAGATCTTTCCTAAAAGAGTGCAAAGCAGGTGTTTGATTTAAAACAAATGTAAACATTAGTATATTTTATAAACATTTGGATATTTTAATAGGACAACAGCCAGCCTATTAAAAGAACATTTGGAATGTTAGTACTGTTGAAGCTATTATACACTAATATTATTGCTGGGTGCTTGTTCTCAATACACAAGCCACTTACTGTTTCAAGTAATAAATGGCAGTGGGGTTAAATATTGTCCTTTCCTGGAATTAGACTTAATAAGTTATTTCTCTGGAAGGATAAATAAGTGTTTACGAGGCAGGGTGGGAGACAGCATGCCAAGACAGGATCGATTCTGAGATTTGATTTCTTTAGAATATTGTTGTAAACCAGTTCATTAAATTACATAATTAAAATTATATCTAGAACTTCAACAGCAAATGAATTGTTGGGAAACTTATGAGCTCAAGTGGTTTATGGGAAAGCAAGGGAAAGAGAAAGCAATGTAACTTGACTGGAGACCAGTGTCACTATGCGTCAGAATCAGCTCCACAGCAGTGGGTTTGGTTTATTTGGTTTGGAGACCAGAATGAACCAGTATCTACTGGTTCATTCCCACCACGATATACTGAATCAGAGCCCACATTTTAACAAAATCCTCAGGCGAATCTTATGTCTAATGCATTTTGAGAACAATGGCTTGGCTTGGCTGGCATTAATGGTTCTCAGAACTGGTCCCTAACCAGCATCATTAGCATCTCCTGGGAACCTGCTAGACATGCAAATTTTCAGTAGGGGTTTGAACTCGAAGGAACAAACCTGTTGGAATCCCTGATGGAGACACAGTCATCATGACTTTGTTTCTAAGTGACCCCTGCTTGTCAAGAGCTCCTGGAAGTCTAAAAAGTGGAAATGGGCCATGAATTGTGCATTTGGTGGCCTAACCCCAATTACAGAGAGAAAACTGAGAGCTTCCAGCAACTCTGCCTCCCACTCTGGTGCATCTTAAATTAGCTCTGGTGTCTGATACAATGGTCACTGTCCTGAGTTCTTTAGGAGAACCTGCTGTTGGTATTATGGAGTGGACTGGTGCTGACTGATTCCATGAGGAAACTCAGGGGAGACGTCAGTTCCCCAGGGATGATATAGTATTGTCTGTTCCTTTCCCATACACCAGGTGAGCCCTTCATGTCCGTAAGGTCAGAGTTTGCTTAAGAAGTTTGGAGTTAAGAAAAGTTTTATGCCAGTCTCTGAGAACCACATGAACACAAAAGACTGATACAACTCATGCCTGCGGAGGCAGAAAGTCATCTCAAAGCTTATTTTCTAATACTGAGAGTTCAATGACGTCTTCCTGACCGAAGATTCCTCATATCAAGTGTTCATAGTGCTACCCATGTCGCGGTCACTAGGGCTGGCCAGGTGTTCACTAAGATGTACTCTCCGAGACAGATATTTCTGAGGAAAAATGAACTACTGTCACCCAAATCTTGGATTTACTGACCTGGGCTGGGGTAGAGCCTCAAACTCACAAACAGAATAATGCTTCCAACCCCAGCTGCTGATTTAAATTATGCTGTTAAAATATTGATTAAATATTAATACTAGAACAAGGTGTGAACACTTTATCCTTATAGCTCCTAAAATCCGAATCAAATTCATGGAGTAAATATATACGAGGTCCAACAATTGAGTCTGGGGACTTAATTGTTCTAAGTGCTACATACTTTATTGCTGAATATCACAACAATCACCTTCGAAGTACTCCCCTTGGGAAGCGATGCACTGATGCCAATGCCTGGTCCACCTTTCAAAGCAATTTTGGAACTCTTTTTCTGGGATAGCCATTGCATACAATAGCATGGCTACAAGTTCACAAACTTAACTGTATAGTTTTCTGGGAGGGAGTTTTTAGCCAGTAAACAAATAACTATATTGAAACACACTCTCTACTCACCTAACCTGACCCCAAGTGACTTTTTTCTTTATCTAAAGATGGAGGAAATATTGAAAGAAAGAAATTTTGATGACCTTCGGGACATCAAGGGTAGTAATGATGACAGCTCTGATGGCCATTCCAGAAAAAGAGTTCCAAAATTGCTTGAAAAGGTGGACTAGGTGCTGGCATCTGTGCATAGCTTCCCAAGGAGAATACTTCAAAGGTGACTGTAGTGATATTCAGCAACGAGGTATGTAACACTTTTTCTAGGATGAGTTCATGAACGTAATTGTCAGTCCTTGTATAAAACCATAAAAGCAATAGAATTCAAGTCTGTAGCATTTGTTTATTCGTGGTTCATAAGAAATAAAATCACCTTCGATCATGTGAATCAGGTACTTAGACAAGGTAAATTTCTTCTTGGTCATAGCTGGACACATATATGTGTCCCTTTGTGATCACTACCAGTCTTGCAGTGGAGCTCAGAAATGTCACAATGCTACTCAGAAGGAACGGGGCACTGGTGACTCAGTAGTAGTATTTTTGCCTTTTGTTCAGGAGAAACTGGTTGATTCCTGGACAACGCACCTCAGATGTAGTTACCACTTGTCTGTCAGAATGGGTTTCAGGGGCACTTCCAGACTAAGGCAGACTAGTAAGAAAGGCGTGGTGATCCACTCCCCAAAGCCAGCCAACGAAAACCACTTCTACGATTGACCATAGTGATGGTGCAAGACCAGGCAGCTTTTTCGGTTCATTATGGTGGAAGTCACCAAGAGTCGGGGGTTGATCTGATTGCAGCAGCTAACAGCTCTCAGAATGATTAGGGAGAGGTTTTACTGGGGGAAACTTGTAAGGCCAGGGTCAGCCACAAGAGAAAGCATGTGTGTGCCTGTGGAGGGAGATGTGCTGGGGCTACTAAACTCTCCTGGATGCACTGTGAGAACATGTTTGGACAAAGGTTCTCAGTGCCCCGACAGCTTTATCTTTTTATAGTAGAAATAAAAACAAGTGACAAGTCAGAGGTGAGATGATAGACTCCATAAACATTTAGGACATGTGGATTTGGATTCTGGTATTAAAAGAGTTTTTTGGAAAGCTACCCACCTGTGGATGTTGGGGGCCCATGTGGAGCTAGATTTGGGAACCAATTGTCTGGTTAGGGGAAGGTCACTACCAAATTGAGTTTGGTTTAGTTCCAGCTGGCTTGTGATTCAGGTGACCCAGAGTAGACCCCTAGGACCATTTTTATTTCATTATTATTTTTTTGAAGTTTGTTGTTGTTGTTGAGACTACACACAGCAAAACATACACCAACTCAATGGTATCCTCATATACAGTTCAGTGTCATTGATCACATTCTTTGAGTTGTGCAACCATTCTCACTCTCCTTTTCTGAGTTGTCCCTCCCCGTTCACATAAAGTCACTGCCCCCTAAGATTCTTATCTAATCTTTCCAGTTGCTGTTGTCACTTTGATGCCATATATAGTTTTTAAGGAGCATAATGCTCAAGACAGACAGTTTTTTGCTGGTTAAGCTAGACAATTATTTGGTTTTAAGAAGACTTGTGGGACACTTCTGGTTTAAGCTTTAAAAGATTATATCTTAGGGTAATAGTTTTGGGGGTATCCTCCATCCTTCATGGCTCCAGAAAGTCTGATGTCCTAGGACCATTTTGGACAATGCTGCTGGCCTTGTTATCATGGGAGATGCTGAGATACAGGTTCCTTTGAGTTTGGTAAGTCTAAATCGTTATGAGTCATGCAATGATTCAATTCTCCCCCTTTTCTCCATTTGGGCTACTTTAGTTTCCTGAAGCGCATCGTATCATCGTTTAACCAGCCTTAGGGAAAGCCTCATGTATGTATTTGCTACACAGCAGTTCTGTTCTGAAATACATAGGTGTGGTGGTCAGGATTATGTCAACTTGGCTACTACACATTTGGCTGCTGTATTAAGTGGCAGGGCGGGGTTTGTGGTGGGTCCCTGCCCCTTGGCTCTCATCTCATGACCTTTTACTATGGCTGCTGGTCGCTCACGTGACCAGGAGCTCCTGCTATCTGGTTCCAGCATCTGGTTCCGGGACTTAACTAGCAGCTGTTGGACTCATCAGTCCTTACAGTCGGCACCTGAGAGTCCTGATCCCTGATCTGCCGATCCTGGGTTCGCCAGCCTCTGCCTGCTCCTGCTCCCTGACCTGCTGATCCTGGTTTTGCCAGCCTCTGTTGCTTCGTCTTGCCACCAGCTTGGGATCCACTGACCTACACAACTGGTGATCTAGAACTCTGGTCTCTGATTTGCTGACTTTGGGTTCCTCAGCTTCCGTGGCCACGTGAGGCTTGTGCCAGAGCTTGGGACATTCAGCTTCTGTGATTACGTGAGCTGTTTCCTATATTTGTATCTATCTATCTATGTATTATAAATCTTTCCTTGTACCTACACGTGTTACTGGTTTTGCTTCCCTAGGAAACCCAGCCTAAGACAATAGGTATGTAAGTCATGTAGTGCTGCCATAACAGAGAACCACAAATGGATGATTTTAAAAAGAGAAATTTTATTCTGTCACAGTCCAGTAGGCTGCAAGCCCAAGCTCAAGGCACCAGCTCCTTCCTGGTTGTTTCTGTTGAGTCTGGAGGAAGGTGCCTGTCATTAATCTTCCCCTGGACCAGGAGCTTCTGAGGCACAGTGACCCCAGATCCTGTGCAAAGGAGCACTCTGCTCCCAGCACTGCTTCTTGTTTGCTTCCCTTTACTTTATATGCCAAGAGATTTCCTCAAGGCACAATAAAATCTTACACACTGAGTCCTGCCTGACTAACACAGTTATGATCCATCCTTCCTCATTAACATCACAGAGGCAGGATTTACAACATGTGGGAACATCAGGCAATATTGGGAATCAAGGTCTATTGAAATTGATACACACATGTTTTTTGTGGGACCCAGTTCAACCCATGACAGTAAGATAGCCATGACAATCAACTAGATGGTAGTGGGTATGTATTTGCTCACCCATTACCATCAAGTCAATTTCTGACTCACAGTGACCCCATAGGACAGAATAGAACTGCCCCATAGAGTTCTCAAGGAGTGCTTAGTGAATTCGAACGGCTGACCTTTTGGTTAGCAACTGTAGCTCTTAAATCCCGGTTAGCAGCACTATGCGTGGACTGTACTTGTACTAATGGAAAAGGCAAGTTCAAATGCAACCTCAAGAATTGTAAGGCAGTAAAATTATATAGGGAAGTTCTACTCTGCATACACAGAGTTGCCACAAGTCAGAATCAACTAAATAGCAAATAACAAGAGACATTAGTTAATAAAGTGATAAGGTAATATTACCAATCACCAAACCCAAACAGCAAACCTGCCACCATTGAGTTGATTCTAACTTATAGTGACTCAATGGGTAAAGTACGACTGCACCCTTAGGGTTTACAAGGCTGTAAATCTTTGCAGAAGCAGACTGCCACATCTCTCTTCTGAGGAGCAGCTGGTGGGTTTGAACAGCCAGTTCCTCAGTAAGCTGCCAGAGTGCCTAACCACTGTACCACCAGGGCTCTGATGTCGTTTGCAACATGCTTAATTTTCTGTTTCAGATGAACATAAAAGCAAAAAGGAATTGGGGAAACACTGGACTATAATTGTGTTAATGGGATGTGATGTTGGGTCTAGGAAAACTTGAACTCTAGCTCTACAAAATTACTATAGCTGTTGGGCAAGCTGCTGAGCCTTTCTGGGCCTCAGTCTTGGTATTTGTAAACTGCGGCGACCTTCATTCATTCAGTAGGCATTGACTGAGCAGGTGTTGTTCTATGTGCTGGGATGTAGTTGTGAACAGGCAAAGTACCTGCCTTCACAGAGCTGACACTTCAGTGGGCATGGAGGATTGGGAGAAAACAAAATGCACGCTGAAACAAAGTGATTTCCCATCGTGGTGACCAGTGTGAGGGATGCAGGGTAATGAGACAGCAAGTCACTGGAGGGAGAGGCAGAGTTGGGACTTCAGGCAGGGGGATCAGGGGCAAGTCCTCTCAGAAGATGGGACAGTTGAGGGAGACCCAAATGATGAGAAAAAAACCAGAGACATGAGAAGCCAGACGAGGTGGGTGTGAGCATGGGACAGCTGAAGGGTTGCTAGAAAGCCTGGGTGATAGGAACCTAGAGCAGAAGGGAGCACTGAGGCATGTTTGAAGGGCTGTTTAAGGACTATGTGAACTGAGTGTGCCGAGTGCCTAGTACAGAGAAAGCATGTGACGAATGTCAAGCATTATTTATTATGGAAACCCTGGTGGCATAGTGGTTAAGAGCTATGGCTGCTAACTGAAAGGTTGGCAGTTTGAATCCACCATGTGCTCCTTGAAAACGCTATGGGGACATTTCTACTCTGTCCTATAGAGTCACTGTCAGTTGGAATCAATTTGATGGCAATGAGGTTTTTTTTTATTATAAATTATCTATTCATATTTCAAAGCAGCTGTGGTAGCTCCATGGTTTAGCGCTCAGCTGCTAACCCAAAGGTCGGCGGTTTGAACCCACCAGTGGCTTTGTGGGTGAAAAGACCTGGTGATCTGCCCCCATAAAGATTTCACCCTAGGAAACCCTATGGGGCAATTTTTCTCTGTCTTATAGGGTGGTATGAGTTGGAATTGACTCCACAGCATACACCAATATTCATATTTCATAGGTCAAAGAATTATCTTTTCCAAATAGAATAGTTCCATTAATTTTAGTTAATACCCTTTAGAGACAAAGAGAATGACTAATCAGGTGACTGTCACAGTTACATGTTTTGTTCTTGTTTAATGATGTGCAAAGTTTTTCTCAGTGATGGTTACGGGCCATTTGCTGAGTAATCCCAGGATGTACACTATTCATTTATTCGTTGTTCCCTTGCTTATTAAAGCTGGTGGCATTTTGGGCAGCATTCTGCCTCCTCCTTCTTTTTTTAAAAAATTCTGGCTAGCAAGGTGTAGCCCAAGGAAATGGGCATTTTAAGATCACAGAAAGGAGTGCTGGTGGTACATCAGTGAAGTGCTCAGCTGCCAGCCAGAGAGTTGGTTGTTGACACTCACCCAGCCACCCTGTGGAAGAAGAGATCTGGTGATTTGTTCCCATAAGGGTGACAATCTAGAGATCCCTTTGGGGCAGTTCTCCTGTGTTGTATGGGGTCACTATCAGTTGAAATCGACTCCATGGTGGTGATGGGAGTCATGTTTCCACATATAACACAAAAGCATTGATTTTGTAGCTTTTCCAATACGCTGTATCATTGTATGCTTACTGGGGCTACTGCCCCAGAACACCTGCCCTGATGGAATTATGGGAAAATCTTGGCTGGGTTTTCTAACATCTCTTCTCATTCAAAGCAAGGTGTCAGTTTCAAAGTTTTATGTCTTTAAAAAAAATCTGATTTAAAAGTGGTCACTATCGATCTTACAATGTATGTCCCAAGTTGAAGAAATGCAACCTAGTGACACAGCACTGGAGAATTTGCAAGGTCTTCTAATGCCTTTGCCTGTCTTGATGCAATACATCAACGGTGGAGAAGAGTTGTTGAAATAGACTGACTTGACATATGCTAAAATGTAGGGCTATTTTATGTTTGTAATTGAGAATTGGATCTTTGCTATAATTTCGTTAGTGATGCATGAGTCAGAGGGGAAAAGCATTGTCTCCTAAAGCTATTTTACAGACTTAGTGCTGACACTGGGGAAAAAAAAGCTTTGTCAGGCATTGCATACTATGAAGACATAAAGAATTGATGTATATGATAATAATTGGGCTCTATTGCTTTTGCAAAGTCCCCTGCCCTACTCATGCTTAAGAAAAGATATGACTAACTAGTCTCTTGAAAGGGATAAATTAGTGGAGATACTGCTTTTCAGAATTTAGAGACAACTGTTTCCTATAGCAGAAGTATCGTCAGAGTGCTCCTTAGAGAAGTGAGGATGTTGAGACTTGCACGCTTTGGGCATGTTATCAGGAGGGACCAGTTTCTGCAGAAGGACTTCATGCTTGGTACCGTAGAAGGTCAGCTCTAAGACGAAGATATAGATGAGACGCATTGACGCAGTGGCCACAAAGATGGGCTCGAGCACGGCAACAACTTTGAGGACTGCACAGGACCAGCAGTGCTTTCTTCTGTTGTACAGGGGGTGTCTATGAATCAGAATCAATTCATTGGCACCTAATGACAACAGCAGTTTCCTGTAGAAGATGCCTGAGTGTTTAGAACCAGATAGTCTAACAAAAAGAAAAGTTAAGACAATTTCAGGGGATGAACCTGTCATGCAGTTGTATCACTGTTTTTAAACCCTGTGAAATTTGTGAATGGGACTGTGCAATATTTGTAGTCATTCTTCAGTCTTGGGTCAGTGGGAAGAGCATTTCAGGTTGAAGAGCCTTCCCATGTGTTAATCTTTCTTCAATTCTCTGGTTTCCTAATCTCCTAAACAAAAGGAGTAAAATACCTACATCTCAGGGTTATAGGGAGAATTAGAGGGGTTAATGTATGTGAAAGGAGTCCCTGCATGGCACAAGTGGTTAAGCTGGTGGCTACTAACCAAAAGGTTGACAGTTCAAACCCACTCAGAGGTGCCTTGGAAGAAAGTCCTGGTAATCTGGTTCTAAAGGTCGCAGCCTTAAAAACACTGCAGGGCAAAGCTCTACCTGCAAACCATGGGGTCACCATGAGCTGGAAGTGCCTCGATGTAACTGGAAAAAAAAGTGTGGGAAATGTGTTTGATGGCCTAAGAAAACACTGAATAGTTATCATTGACCCATAAAATTAATTTTATTGAAAACTGGACAGCACAACATGAAGGTGATAAAGAAGAAAAACTTGTCATCAGTAATAAAGGAGGCAACAGGTGGCTGGACAGCAGGAGGAAGGGGAGCGAAGGAGAGGCCGTGGCTAAGCCAATTGAAGAAGAAATTTAGAGGAAACCCTGGTAGCATATAGTGGTTAAATCCTGTGGTGTCTAACAAGAAGGTCGGCTGTTCAAACCCGCCAGACACAGCTTGGAAACTCTGTGATGCAGTTCTACTCTGTCTGTAGGTTTGCTATGGTTTGGAATTCACTCAATGGCAGTGGGTTTGGATTTGCTTTTTTTGGTCTGGTGGTACAGTGGTTAAGAACTATGGTTGCTAATCAAAACATCAGCAGTTTGAACCCACCAACCATTCTGAAGGTATTGTCACCCAGTGACAGGCAGAGAAGCTAAATCAGCAGGGAAATCAGTCACCCTCTAGAGAGCCAGTTTGGAAGGAGGGCTGGAGTCTCTTCTCTGACAAGGACAGTGGAAGCAGTGGAGGCTGGCTGCACTTGGTTCTTAAGTCTAGGCAGCTAGAAAAGCTTGGTGTTAGAGGCGAGGCCTACAGTGGGTGACGCTGTTCCATCTCCGCAGAAAGAGGTATTTACCACCCAGAGAGCTGACCCATGCAGGGATGGGAGGCATAACTCACTTCAGCACCTCCAAGGAGCCCCTGTGCCCACTGCAAATGGACACAGATTCTCAGTAAGCTGCTAGCTTGCTCAGCCAAAAACAGCCTCAAGAAAGTTTTCTTTTGTTGAGGTGTCGGTAACCTACTGCTATCAGGTCTACCCCAACTCATAGCGACTTATGTGTTAAGGAGTAGAATTGTGCTCCATAGAGTTTTCTTGGCTGTATCTCTGTATAAACAGACCACCAGGCCCTTCTCCTGAGATGCCACTGGCTGGGTTCATACTACCACCCATTTGATTAGTAGATGAGCACAAACCATTTGAAACACCCAGGCACCTCTCTCAAATTGCCTCTAAACAAAAACAAAGACTGTTGCTGTTGGACACAGTAGAACTGTACTACGCATCTCCAAGGAATGGCTGGTAGGTTCAAATTGCTGACCTTTTGATTAGCAGCCATAGTTCTCAACCACTGTACCACCAGTCCAAAAAATAAAACCAAACCCACTGCTGTTGAATGAATTCCAATCCATAGCAACCCTACAGACAGAGTAGAACTACCTTATAGAGTTTCCAAGGAGCGCCTTGTGGATTTTAACCTTCGACCTTCTGGTTAAGCAGCATAGGACTTAACCGCTATATGCTACCATGGTTTCCTCTAAATTGCTACTAGGTGCTTCCTATTTAGAAATCCTGGTGCTACCATTCTTCTCTGCCACATTTTAGGAGGAGGAAAATTCTAACTCTCTTTACTGTTTGTCTTTTTCTTTAATTTACAGATCATGTTTCACACCACACAAGAAGCTCCACGGTTCATGCCTCCACATCACTTTTTGTTTCTTCTGTGTCCTCAGAGCCAAGCACAGTGTTTGGCCCATGGTAAAGAAACACAAGTGTTTGGCTAGGACTTTCTTCTAAGGAACCTGTAGGTAGACTTGAGCTTGTATCCCTTCAATTAAAGTCAGTGGCATTAGCCATTTGCATCACATAGAAACTCCTTGGCGTACAGTAGATTGTCACTAACTATGCAATGGATGAATGAATATGAGTAAAGGAGAGGGAACATGGTGTTAGAGAAAGCACACTTACTGACTGTGCTTTTTGCTTTGCTTTACTTATAATAATATCTTATTAATATATCTTATTATAATAATATACTCTCAACCTCCCTGTGAGATGGATGGGCCATCCCCCTGAGTACATGAGGACAGTGGAGAACTCCAAAACCCTGTTTCTAGTTGCATACTGTGTTAGTTATCTAGAACTGCTCTAGCAGAAATAGCACAAATGAATGGCTTTAACAAAGATGAGCCTATTCTCTCAGTCTAAGAGACTAGAAGTCTGAGTATAGGGCAACAGCTCTAGGGATAGGTTTTGTCTCTTCATCAGTTCTGGGGGAAGGGCCTTGTTGACTATTGGCCACCGGTCTAGGAGCTTCTCAGCACAGGGATCCCTGGCGCAAAGGATGCACTCCACTTCTCACACTTCTTTGTTTGTGATATGAGGTCGTCCTCTTCTCTACTTGATTCCGTCTTTTCTATCTCAAAAGAGATTGATTTAAGATACAACCTAATCCTGTAGATTGAGTTCTGCCTCATTAACGTAATTGCCTCTAATTCTGCCTTATTAACATCATGAAAAAAAAAAAAAACCAAACCAAACCAACTCACAGCACCCTACAGGGTAGAGTAGAACTGCCCTACAGAGTTTCCAAAGAGCACCTGGTGGATTTGAACTGCTGACTTTCAGTTAGCAGCTGTAGCACTCAACCACTATGCCATCAGGGTTTCCCATTAACATCACATCATAAATAGTGGACAACCACACAACACTAGGAATCATGGCTTAGGCAAATGGACACACAGCTTTGGGGGTACACTATTCAACTCATAACACATACCTGGGAAGTGATAGACATAGAATCTGGACCACACTTGACCAATGCCAGTACCTGCAAGCTTCACTCTAGAGTTTCCCCTTAAACAGCAGGGGCTACAACAGAGGGGTGGGTGTAGACTAGACTAGACTTCAGACCTGGGCATATCTAAAGGTGCCCAAGAGGAACTAGGAAGCCACCTGGGACTCTGGGGAATAGGAGAAGAGAGTCTTCTGTTTGTCCCTGAATAAAACTCAAGTCTGTTTGAAGTGACTACAAGGTTCCCAGTGAATATGGAACTCAAATACATAGCAGGACCTGATACACGGTCAGGACTCAACAAATGTTTGTAGCACAAATGAACAAAACAGTAACTGAGTGAAACAAAAGGATAAATCAGTGAGCATGCGTTGCAACAAGAAACAGAAATCAGGTCAATGGTGTGAAAGACATAAAGATGGTAAATTACTGTCCTTTCTGGGCCTGCAAGTAAAACAAGGCAATGAGAAACAGGACAAACCCAGTGCAAATCCATGTAGAAAGGATTCTGTCTCCTGTTTCATTCTCTAGACAATAATAGTTAGATTAATTTTGGGTCACTGAATAATCTATCAAAGAAACTCAACTCTTGCCTTTGGAAAATCACTGAAGCTTTCCTTGGTGGATTCCCAGCACCAGGGGAGTCAAGACCACACACCCATCTCTGGTGCTGGATGAGTTACCAAGATGTCAAGTGTGAGCTTTACTCACTTTTACTTGGTAGGCTGGAAGATTGCTCTCTGGTGTACACGGCAAAGCAGTCACTCTGCTGTCGTGTTTCCTGACTATGAGAAAGAGTAGAGTGTGGTGTTGGGAGCACACAGAAGCCATCTTCTTTCTACCTTCGGTTAAGGCTAGAATAAAGCATTATTTGCTAAATCCTGACGTATTATAATGAAGAAACACCCCTGTTCTCTGGCAAAGGGTAGGAAATGGGATTAGATGATACTAGTATTCCTTAGGGAGATCCCAGTGGTGTCATGGCCTAGTGTTATGTCTGCTAACCAAAAGGTCAGCAGTTTGGTTTTAGTACTCATTAGAGAAGTTGAAGTATTTCATTTTTAACACTTCTGAGATGATGCCTTGCTATCACATACATCACCTTTGGTTTTGTCTCAAGATGCAGAATCCCACACTGACAGAATCATGGCCTAATGTACCCCATGATCTTTTATGTCCCTTTGCTCTGTCCCCTCTCCTATGAAAGTAGTGATGATGATGGTGCTGTTCTGTAGCTTTTCAGAAAGCTGCTCAACAGTCTCCTGCTCTGGCCATCTTGATGGGGGAGGGGGTAGGGTCATTTGGAGCCCTAGTGGTAGTGATTAAAGTGCTTGGCTGCTAATCAAGAGTTCAAACCCATCAACTGTTTTGTGGGAGAAAGATGTGGTAGTTTGCTTCTGTAAGGATTACGGAGTTGGAAACCCTATGTGACAGTTCTACATTGTCCTATAGGGTTCCTGTTTTAGGCTGGATTCTCTAGAGGAACAAAACCAGTAAAGCATATAAAGATACATAAAGGTGTATATCAAAGAAGTGGCTCATGAGATTGTAGAGGCTGGAATGTCCAAAGTCATTGGATTAAGATAGAGGCTTCTCTTGATTCATGTAGCTGCAGGGGCTGGTGAATCTAAGATCAGCAGGTCAGAGTGCAGGGCTCTGCTCACAGGCTGTGAAGATACATGAATCCTAAGATCAGTGGATAAGCTGATGGCTCAAGACTTAAGATTCAAAAGTCAGACGAACAGGAGGCAGTCACAGGACCTGGAATGAGCAAAAAGCCAGAATGGATGAAGATAATACCCTGAAGGAAAATCTTTCAACTAATTGGCTACTCACAGCAGATTCTATCATGAGAGTGATCATATATAAACACTGAGAATCATGGCCCAGGCAAGCTGACATATAGCATTAACCATCAAAGTCTCTATGAGTTGGGATCAACTGAATGGCTATGGTAGGGTCATTTGGGGTACAAGGGATGGACCTGACCTCCTCAGAAAATCCAAAGTGTAAATTCTTTTCAGCTTATATTATTATTAGTTTTGCAATGTTTCCATAAACTAAAACATAAGAACACAAGATTTATCTAAGTTGGTACCAGAAATAACATGAAAAATACAATAGCAACATTAGTAGCCTGGTCCACATTTCTTAGAAGAAACAAGAGCTCAGTTAACTGCATAACAACAAAAGTGATTAGCTTATTAATCTTAACGACTCTTCCTGACTACCGTACAATTAATAAGTAGGGGTTTTTTTTTATTGTGGTTGAGTGAAAGTGTACAATCCAGTTTAAATTTGCATGCTGACTATCCACAGCTCCCCGTGCTCTCTCTGTCCAGCGACAGCACACTCCTCCCTTCTGTTCCACACATGTCATATCCTCATAACAATCTCCCATCCCCTCCTTTCCACCCTCCTCACCCCTCTCCAACAAGAGGCCATTAGGATGAAATCTCATAGATGCATAGAACCATGGAGTGCGCACATGCTATGGCCACTCTGTGTCTCCAAGTCCAATCCATTCCTGTCCAAAGAGCTGACCTCAGCAATGATTCATGATCAGGTGCAACATCAGGTCTAGGGGCCAACCTCCCATGGGAACCTTCAGGCCCTCAGACCATCAGTTGTGGTCTTTTAGTGGAGTTCTCAGGGTACACCCCTTTTTTCTCTCATGTTGCCACTGGGACTCAGCACTGAGCCCCACTACAAGTGTCATTGGTGGTGGCCCAGCACCATTTGGTTCTCCTGGTCACGTGTTGATGTAGTCATACATTCACATGGGTCTTTATGTCTTCTGGGTTCTCCTTCCCCCATGTCATTGTTGTCCTTGGTGATCATCTGTTCCAGCTCAGTTGGGACCATTTGGTGTACCTCAGATGGCAGCCTGCCAGCCTTCAAGACCCCAGATGCTACTCACCAACATGGGGTGCAGAAGACTCTCCATTGGCCTCAATGTCCCCTGAGAGCATCTGTCCCCTTGCTTCTGCCAGTCCATCCCTGCAGTACTGGGCTAAGACTGGAAGAGTTTTCAGGTCATGCAGAAGTCCAGCTAAATCAATCTTCTTTCCAATGTGTGCTGTCACTGATTTCACCCAACCAAATTTCCATCAACCATCCAATTTATAAGCAACCCTCTCCCTCCTTTCCTCCCTTGCAGATGTCAAAATGTCCCCTCCTCTGCACATGAGTCTGCCCCCAAGTCTCTATAATAGGAGTCCCATACAATACCTATCCCTGTGCTGACTAGTTCCACTCAACACAATGTCTTCCAATCAAAACCAGGTTATGAGATGCCTCCCCAAATCATCACCATTTCCTACCATTGCATTGTGTTCCACTGAGTACATATACCACAGTTTATTCATCCATCCATTTGCTGCTGGGCATCTGAGCTAGCTCTACCCCCCTGTCACTGTGAACTGTGCTGCAACAAACATTTGCATGCATGTATCTATTCATGTGACTGCCCTTGCACCTGTAGGATATATTCCAAGCAGTGGGATTACTGTGTCAAATGGTATATCCATTTCCAGCTTTTTAAGGAAGCACCAGATTGCTTTCCAAAGAGGTTGTACTGTTTTGCAGTCCCACCAGCAGTGTAAGAGAGTTCCAATTTCTCCACAGCTCCTCCAGCATTTGTTGTTTTGTGTTTTTTGGATCATTGCCAACCTTGTTGGGGTGGGATGGTATCTCATCATAATTTTGATTTGAATTTCTTTAATAGCTAATGATTGTGAGTAGTTCTGCATGTGTCTTTTGGCTGCCTGGACATCCTCTTTAGAGAAATGTATATCTATCTCCTTCACCCATTGCTTAATTGGATAATTTATCATTTTCTTATTGATATTTTATAGTATCTTGTAGATTATGGAGATCAGGTATCTGTCTGACATATAGTTGCCAAATATTTTCTCCCATTCTGTAGGTGGTTTTTCAATTCTTTTGATAACGTCTTTGGATGAACAAAAGTGTTTGATTCTTAGTAGTTCTCATTTATTTATTTTCTCTTCTGTTGGTCAAGCTTTGTTTGTCAGATTTTGAAGTCTGTCTACATTGTGTATTAAAACTTCCATTGTTGATACTATTTTTTCTTGGGTGAGCTTTGTCATTTTAGGTTTTATATTTAGGTCTTTTACCCAGTTTGAGTTGGTTTTTGTGTAAGGTGTGAGATATGGGTCTTTTTTCAGTTTTTTTGCACATGGATATCCAATTTTGCCACCACCATTTGTCAAGAAGACTGTTTTTATCCCAGTTTAAAATCTTAGGGCCTTTGTTGAATATCAGCTGTTAATAAGAGGATAGTGGCATCTCTGGGGTCTCAACTCTGTTCCATTGGTCTATATGTCTCTTTTTGTACCAGTACCAGGCTGTTTTGACTACTGTGGTAGTGTAACAGCTTCTAAAGTTAGGTAGTGTGAGGCCTGTTAGTATGTTCTTCTTCTTCAGTAGTGCTTGGCTTATCCGTCGTTTCTTCCCCTTCCAAATGAGGTTGTTGATTTGTTTCTGCACCTCACTGAAAAATGTCAACGTTGTATGTGTGGATTGCTTTGGGTAAAATTGACATTTTCACAATGTAAATCTGCCTATCCATGAGCAAGGTAGGTTTCTCCATTAATATAAGTCTCTTAGTTTCTTACAGTAGGGTCTTGTAGTTCTCTTTGTATAGTTCTCTTATTTCTCTAGTTAGATTTATTCCTAGGTATATTAAAGAGGCATTTTGATATACAGATTCAACACACAGGATTTTGAGTCTGATTGGCTGGACTCAATTCTGGACTCTATTACTAGCTGGGTGATCTTGGGGGAAATTACATAACTCTGCAACCTCAGTTTCCTTATCTGTAAATTGGGCCTGAGAATCACAAATTAACAGAGTGCTGTGAAGATAAATTAAATTAAACCATGTATAATCTGTCAGCTTGCTTACTGCGGTGGCTTGTGTGCTGCTTTGGTTATGGAAACTATGCTGCTGATACTTCGAATACTAGCGAGGTCATTCATGGTGGACAGGCTTCAGTAGAGTTTTCAGACTAAGACAGACTAAGAGGAAAGGCCTGGTGATTTGCTTCCAAAAATTAGCTGGCGAAAACCTCGTGGATCACAACAGAACATTGTTCTGCTTGTTTGCTTCAGATACATCTTAAGGAAGGATTAATAGTTGGAGGAAGACACCATGTTAGGTGAAGAAGAGCACCAGTGACGGCAAGGGTGACTCTCCGTGAGATGGACAGGCACAACAGCTCCAATACCAGACAATGCTGATGATCATGAGGGTGATGCAGCACCAGGTGATGTTTTGTTGTGTTGTCCATAAGGTTGTCTTGAGTTGGTGTTGACTCAACAACACGTATTTATCTACCTGTTTATTTATCTACAAGGGCTGGAAACCCTGGTGGCGTAGTGTTTAAGTGCTATGACTGGTAACCAGAAGGCTGGCAGTTCAAATCTGCCAGGTATTCCTTAGAAATCCTGTGGGGCAGTTCTACTCTGGCTATAGGGTTGCTATGAGTTGGAATTGACTTGACAGCAGTGGGTTGGGATTCTGGTCACAAAGGCTGGTCACATAGTAAGTCTCAACAAAAGAGAAGTACATGTTTGTTCGAGTGTCAGACGTCCATTTTCCATGTTTTGATGCTTCTGAAACCAAAATGCATTTTACAGTCTTTAGAAAGAGACTCTCCAGGGGCCAAGTAAAGAACCTAATGTGTTAGTAAGCTGTTCTGCTTGACTGTGTACCTTCTCCTCCAGGTGCAAACTATCTGTTTACCTGAGTTAGGTTAGTGGTATTGATAGCATCGTATGTGCATAATATTTAGCTTAACAACAAAAAGTCAATCATAAAATGGATACAAGACTTGAATAGACATGTCCCCAACAAAGGCATTCAAATTGGCACCAAACATATGAAAAGATGGTCAATGTCATTAGCTATCAAAAAAATACAAATCAAAACCACAGTGGTGCATCATTTCACTCCTGCTAGCATGGCTAAGGAGTCCTGGTGGTGCAGTGGTTAAGAGCTTGGCTGCTAACCAAAAGCCCGACAGTTTGAATCCACTAGCTGTTTCTTGGAAACCCTACGGGAAAGTTCTATTCTGTCCAGCAGGGTCACTCTGAGTCAGAATTCACTTGCTGGTAATAGGTTAGGTAAAGTCAAACAAAACCAAACAAACAAGCAAACAAAACCCAGAAAATAACAAATATTGGCAAGGGGCTGGGGGACATTGGGACCCTTATTCATTGCTGGTAGAAACACAAAATGATATAACTCCTGTGGGAAACAGTGTCACACTTCCTCAAAAATCCAAAAATAGAATTACTTCAACTAACTAAAAAAGAACCACCATATGACCTTTTGTGTTTAACACAACATAATGTCTTCAGGCTCCATCTACATTGCAGAGTGTATCAAGACTTCATTTCACCTAATAGCTGAGTAGCACTCTGGTGTATGTATGTGCCACATTTTCACCAAAGGACAAATATTGTATGCCCTCACTTATATAGAAAGACAAGACAAGGAAAATGTACAGAGATCAAAATTTATTAGTGGTTACCAGGGGAGGAAGGGAGACAGATAAAAGAGATTAACAGTGATGGAAAAAATTCACTGATTACAATTGAGGTTGCTTAGCTGATTATTGTAATTGCTGTTAGTAAATTCTATACATGTAAAAAGTTGAACTGGTGAAAGATGTGTGATAGATGTGACCAAAAAAAAAATTTGTATTTCCTGAGGCTGCTTATATGCAATCACATGTTTTATAGAATTAGGTTTCTTGCTTTGGAGGTATAAGGTCATGGCTTCATGGGATATCTCAGTTAATGGCCTAATGATTTGTTTAGTGCTTCTATTTCACCTTCTAGTTCACTGTGTTGTGACTGCAGTCTTGAAGATTTTGCAAGTGGCCATTCAGTGATCTCCATTCAGTGGAGCAACAAAGGAAGAAGAAGAGTTGGGAAGCAGAGGAAGATTTGGAATGTGTGATTCATTGCCTCCGTGAACAACTGCCTCCCTTGCCATGAGACCAGAAGCAATGGATGGTGCCCAGCTACCATTACCCAACATTTTGATCAAAGATTTCATAGAAGAATCCCAATCAAAAGAGGGAAAATGTAGAACAACATTTCAAATTCTGATGGACTCTAGACTTCAGGAGCTAGGGAGGGTGGATAACTCCTGGAAGCTATTGTGCTGAGATAATCTTTAAACTTTGAACCAAGATATCCCTTGAAGTCATCTTAAAACTGAACAGTAGTATAGCTTACATAGTAAAAAAAAAAGGTCTACCTTGAGGATTATGCTCTTTAAGGAACTATCTCTAAGGTATCACATCGACAATTACTCAGGAAGGTGAGACAGGAGCCTTATGGCCTCAGAAAACAGGATGAGAGTGGTCATACACCCCCCAAAATGTAAGCAGTGTCACTGAATTGTGTATGTAGAGACTGTTGAACTGACATATGTTTATATGCTGTTTATATTCTCAACAGTAACAAAATAAATAAAATTTAGAACCTCCCCCCAAAAGATTATGCCACATAGTGTCGTTGAAACAAACACAAATAATATGTACGTAGTAGACAATGTAACTGAGGACATTATAGAACTCTGAGCTTTTTAGGGTACATCACAGACTTCTCCAAGCTAGGAGAAAGAATAGAGTATAATGAATTTTGTTAAACACAAGCTCAGAACATCAAATAAAAGCTTCTAGCTGACTTTCAAGAGAAGTAGTTTAAATTCTAATGATAAGTAATTCAATTAATAAGAGAAGACTCCATGTACAATCAACAAAGAAATGTCGACAGAATCCCAGGGTTCTTTGGTGTGCATTCAGATTCCATTACCGCTCTGAAAGTGGCTCAATCTGTCAAGACAATGGGCACGGAGAATGCAATCAGAACATCACTGTGATCCAGAAGTGATTCAGAATTGTTGTCAGACTCCGCAAAAGAGAGTTAGAGTTTGATTTCAATGGTCAGGTTAATACCGGAGAAAAAAGGGGTATGTGATGGAATGACTAGATACAAACTTTTGCAGGTTGTCAAAAGATACATTTAATATGGTATCTACTTTTTTGGAAGTGTTCTCAACAAATTGATGCTTTTTACAGTGAAATACATCTTAAAACCAAGGCAATACAGTATCTTGAAGATGATTGTTTCCTGATAGATATTCCCAATACTGTCTTGAATTGTGTACCTGGCTTACAATGCTTGCCTGAGCAATCATTTTACACAGCACGACACCATACATCTGGCCTCAGGTGATCAGACCAAAGACGAATCCCTGATTCACGGGGGCCAGAGTCCCTTTCCCGGGTGACTGGAATTAGCGCAGCGATAAGGTGTCTGTCTTTGTGAACCTGGAGTGATGGCAGCTGGCCACGTACAGAGACCAAACAGAGAGGGCTGACTGGCCAAGGAAGGATGAACAGCTGTAGAGACAGGACTCCCTGTAGCTTGATGGCTTTCAGCTTCTCTGTTCCGGTCTGGTCTGCTCCATCCTGGCTTTTGGATCCCTTGAGTTACTCATTAACTTAGTCATCTAGAGCTGCTATAACAGAAATACCACAAGCAGATGGCTTTAACAAACAGAAGTTTAGTTCCTTACCATAAAGTAGTCTAAGAGTCCAAATTCAGGGCATCAGCTCCAGGGGAAGGCTGTCTCTGTCAGCTCTGGAGAAAGACCCTTATCTTCAATCTTACCCTGGACTGGCAGCTTCTGAGGCACACTGACCCTGGTTCCAAAGGGTGCACTGTTCCCAGCACTGCTTCTTTCCTGGTGGTAAGAGGTCCCCAACTCTCTGCTTGCTTCCCTTTCCTTTATGCCCCAAGAGACTGCCTCAAGGCACGATACGGTCTTATACATTGAGCACTGTCCCATCAACACAACCGACACCAATCCTTCCTCATTAACATTGTACAGGCAGAGTTTACAACATACAGAAACATCATAAAATATTGGGAATCATGGTCTAGGCAAATTGCTACACGCAGTCTTTGGGGGACACAATTAAATTCATGACACCACTGTTATAGATTGAATGGTGTTTTCCCAAAAGATATGTTGTCCCAGTGCCCGTATCTGTGAACGTGTCCTCATTTGGACTTACGTCCTGTGATGTAACTGGTCACGTTAAGCAAAGTCATACTGGAGAACCAAAAAAATCCCAAACCCACTGCTGTCAAAATGTGGCAGTCTGTTTGGGTAAAGATTACAGTCTTGGAAACCTTAGGGGACAGTTCTACTCTGTGCTATAGGGTTGCTAGGAGTTCTTACCCTCAGCTTCTCTTTTCCTCATTCTACAAATAGTCTTCATGGACTATCTAATGTGACATCTTTTGCTTCCGTGGTAGCAATGAACATGATTTGCAGCTGTCTATACGACTTCGTCTTAGTCTTGTTTTCTTGTCTACCCCAGAAGCTCCCTGATGTCAGGGAGAGTTTGCATATTTTACTTACCCTCCTTCTATAGAGCCTATTACAGTGTTTGGATCAACTGGTTTAGGAATGAATAAGACATTTGGAGAACTCGTTTCTATAAAAGCAGCAGATCAGCAATCTTTCTGTAGGTGAGATATTCTCTGATCATTCGAGTGGCATGAAAAGCAGTGATAAAATTTCAGCTATGATGGAAATAGTTGGGAAGTTTATAAATAGGAGCACTAACAGAAGAGTATCTACAAATGCAGGTGTCTTAGAAATCTCTAAAACCCAAGATGGTTGAAATCAGAGTTGCAGAGTTGGCCCCCTGAAACAAGATTCTAGAATTCTTGCAAACTTTCCCCTTGACTGTTACTTGGCTGTTAGTGGCACATTCCATTAAAAAAGAAATATGTTGTCCTTGGCATTTCATGCACAGCTAACCAAACTCTGCCCCCTGATTTTTGCAATTGCTAAACTTGTGTTTATTTTTCTCACAATGAATATGTACAGGAGGCAGAAGCTTGTTAATTGCTGTGACATTTCCTGCTAATATTATTTCAATCCTAGATGTTGGAGCAAACTTGTGGCAAATTTTAATCATTGGCACTTATTAGTTTTATAGGGCACATTGCTATTTTATGCTTCTGGGTGTGTGGTATCCCTTCTTTCCCGTTTTTTTTTTAAATCATTAAGTCTTTGGTTTTATGAAGTGTGATATTCACCCAAGATACAAGGCTCTTCCTGAACTCCTCAATTCATGGAAAAAAATTTCTCTCTGGTGTTTTTTTTTAGAAAGAAAAGGGATACTTGTGCTAAGATTATTTAACAGCAGGGGTTCTTAATCTCATTGTGAGCCTCTGATTCCTTTGAGCATGTGCTGAAAGCTGTGTGATCTGTTGCAGAGAAAATTGCACCTCTAAGCACATGTGCACACTGGATGCACATTTCCAGGTTAATGACTGGCTGAAGCCCACTCACAAACTCTAAGCTAAGAACTACTGCTTTTCAATGCTCTCCTAGAGACCCTGGGAAATTCCCTGATTGCTACGTAAGTACTCATATTTACCAAACCAAACATTTCCGATGGGGAGGGCACATTTAGGGCCATAGAACAAGTGTTCAGCTTCTTTCACTCCCCGGAGTAAGAGTTAAGGGTCTTCACTCAGTCCTCCACCTTGAGGTGAAGCCTCTAGTCTTCAGAGTTTATTATATAATGTCTACCTTTACTGGGAACTCCCTGGGTGGTGCAAATAGTTAAGGTTTTTGGCTGCTAATTGAAAGGCTGGAGCTTCTAGTCCACCTAGAGGTCCCTTGGAAAAAAGGCCTGGAGATCTGCTTCTGAAAAGTCAGCCACTGAAAACCCCATGGTGCACAGTTGTACTGTGGCACTCATGTGAGCATCATAAGTTGGAGTTTACTCGATGGAGACTGGACTAGACCATTAATAGCATGCTCTCTGAATATGCCACCAACTGTGCAGAGTACATCAAAGAATTTCATTCTCATAGTACACTCTGAGTCGGGCAACATTATTCTTATGTATACTTTGCTAGTAAATGGAGACTGGCAGAAGAGAATGGGGATAGGCTGTGTCTTAGTCATCTAGTGATGCTGTAACAGAAATGCCGTTATAGAGATCTTTAAAAGGAGACATTTTATTTTGTCACAGTCCAGTAGACTACAAATCCAAATTCAGGGCATCAGCTCCAGGGGAAGGCTTCCTTTGTAAGAAAGGTCCTTGTTTTCAGTCTTTCCCTAGACTGGGAGCTTCTGAGGCACAGGGACCCTGGGTCTTTTCCAAAGGACATGCTCTGCTTCCTGGCACTGCTTCTCGGTGTTATGAGGTCCCCACCTCTTTGCTTGCTTCATTTTCCATTGTATCCCAAGAGATTGCCTCAAAGTACAATGCAACCTTACACACTGAGTCCTGCTCCACCAACACAACTGCTGCCCATCTTCCCTCATTAATAACATAGGGGCAGGATTTACAACACGCGGGAACATCATACCATATGGGGAATCATGCCTAGCCAAATGACTACACGTATTTTTGGGGAAACACGGTTCAACCCATGACAAGCTAGCAGACACAGAAAGACCTCTGCTTTGAGCATCTCAGGCTCCCATTAGTTCATTCAACAAGCATTTTCTCAGAGGGTATTACAGACAGTTGGACTACTCTGAGTATTTAGATACCACTACAAATATCAGACGCAGTTCAGGTCATGAAAGAATTTATGGTGCCACTAGGAAGAGAGGACACATTGAAGCAGTTTATTTCTCTGAGCACTGAGATCTTTACTTCAGATGATGCCAAAATGAGTAAGGCCAATTTTTATACTCAAAGCACTTATCTATGATCTGCTTAGAGGGATATTGCAAGCAGACCAATAATATTGTTGTGAAGGAAAATAGGGACTGAAAGAGTAGCAAGAGCCTGACGAGACAGGCTTCCTGGGTAGGTGAGAGGTGTAAGGTGATAGGCTGGGCAACTCTGTCTTGCTCTCTTTCTGTTCACTTCCCTGGGGGTTCTTTAGGGATCTAGGTTGGTAGAAGAAAGAACGCCAATATTAGCAGGCTTGCAGCAACCTCAGAACCCACTGACCTGTGAGGTACTTAAATTTAGTGCTTGAGCCTAATTCATTAAAAATAATAATGATAATAAAAATTCTTCAGGCTTAGTATATTTGCCCGAAGGGTGTGTATTAGTCATCCAACACTGCTCTAATAGAAATGCCACAAGTAGATGGCTTTAACAAAGAGAAGCTTATTCTCCCACAGTCTGCATTGCTAGAAGTCTGAAATCAGGGTGCCAGCTCCAGAGGAAGGCTTTCTCTCTCTGTCGGCTCTGGAGGAAAGTCCTTGTGATGCATCAGTCTGTCCTTGGTCTGGGAGCATTTCAGTGCAGGAATCTTAGTTTCAAATCGTGCACTTTACTATCCAGTTTGTAGACTCTTTAATGTAACAGCTGCTGATCCATTCGGTTAAATCACAGTGATAGAATTTACAACATTTAGGAAAAGCCTATCAAATGACAGAATGACGGACAATCATACAATACCGGCAGTCACTACCCAGCCAAATTGATATATACCTTTTGAGGGGACATAATTCAGTCCAAGACAGGAGGCTCTCAACAATGTTGTTGCATAGAGTTGGGAACAAAACACACAAAACAAACCAAAAACAGCAATTCCCCGAATGTACCACCACCACTGCTGCCATCCCACCATCACCAACAGCAACAAAGAATCATAAAAGCCTATTTACCTCCCTCCTGTTAGTTGGTGGTACAGTGGTGGCTTGAGTGTTGCTGTGAAGCTGAGAGCTGTGTCACTGGCATTTAGTACGTGTGCAGAGTCACATGTGGACAGGTTTTAGCAGGGCTTTCAGACTAAGATGAGTAAGAAAGGCATGGTGACCTATTTCCAAAAATCAGTCCATCAGAATCCTATGGACCCCAACAGAATATTGTCCAGTCTAGTGCTGGAAGATGAGTCTTCTAGGTCTGAAGGCTCTCAGAATAAACAGTGGCTGTGACAATGGACTCAAGCAGATCAACAGTCATAAAGATGATCCAGGAACGGGTGACATTTTCTTCTGTTGTCTATGGAGTCACCAAGAGGCACAGCTGACTTGATGGCAACTCACAGCAACAATAAAACCATTGTCATCCAGTCAATTCCTACTAGGAGTGACCCAGTAGGACAGAGTAAAACTGTCCCATGAGGTTTTCAAGGAGCAGCTGGCGAATTTGAACTGGCAGCTTTTTGGTTAGCAGCCAAGCTCGTAACTACTTCACTACCAGGGCAACAATGATGTAGACTCAAATGCTAACCAAGGAGCAATTTATGCCCTTAACCATTAGAAAGTGGCTGCCTAGTATGGGTATCCTGAGACAGATACAGGACACGTCACATATGTCTTGTGGGAGTCCCCATTCAGGAAACTACTCTGTGAAGAAATAATCCAACTCTAATTAGTTATTTCTATGATGTGACTATGTTTTATTTATTTATTTCCTATTTGATACACAATGATTTGGCTGTTCATCATCTGAGAAATGTGGATTTCTTCCCGAGAATAACCAAACTAAACGTGATACGTGAAGTTGATGCTGACTCATAGCGACCCTCTAGGAAGGAGCAGACCTGCCCCGTAGAGTTTCCAAGAAGAGCCTGGTGGATTTAAGTTGCCGAACTTTTTTGGTTAGCAGCTATAGCACTTAGCCACTATACCACCGGAGTTTCCAGCATCCTTTATTATAACAGAGATAACACACACACACAGGACTGTTTTTATTTGTTCTTTGCCATAATCTCTAGTAATTATTTTTCCACTGGTGATGCTTACGTAATCCCACACTAACATCTACAGGGTGAATCATAGCTCACTGTGCAGATTTGTGGCATGCTTGCAAGAAAAGTGCCTTATGATGCAAACGTTCAGCTCTAAATATCCCCACAAATCCCACAACCAGGCAGTGTGGTTTAGAGGTCAAAATTAATAATGCATCCGTTTAAGCTCTTTTCTTCTTTATTTAAATAATGGGACAGGTTAAGAAGGATTGGCAAGTGCTATTAGGAAGCAGAGAAGTTATTTATTCAGAACCCAGTTGAAATAAAATGCTTCCGTCATGTGGGTGGATTCACCAGCACTTTCAGTCTGTGAACCCTCGTCCCCATCCACTCTAAGGAGAACAAGAATGCACTTCCTTAGGTTTGCTTGGCTTTTAGACAGAGAGCTATTCAAAGTGACCACTTTGCTTCCTAGTCAGCCACTTGCTGTTGTCGTTGTCCCCAGCCGTGCCATCCACTGCTGTCGATACTCCTGTTAAGTATTCTGAACACCATAGGGTATCTTGGTGGGAGAGGGAGGGCTATGGAGTCATGTTTGAGACTGTATTCCTTTTTCCTTTCTTTCCCTCTTCATATCTTTTTTGCTTTTTATCTATAGCGTGACTATGAGTTGAAATTGACTTGACCGTAATGAAGTCATCTCTTATGGTGGGAACCTCAGTAAGTCTCTTTGTTCCCGTCTATCTTTCTTCTCTCTGGCTCTCTGTACCTGTCTCTCATTCTATGTTTGTTTTCTTCTTCTTTTCTTCTCTCTTATTGTATCCCTAAGGAGTCTTATTGGGGCAGTGGTTAAAGCACTTGGCTGCTAACCAGATGGTTGGTGGATGGTTCAAATTCGCCAGCATCTCTTCAGGAGAAAGACGTGGTAGTCAGCTGTCATCAAGATTACGGCATCTGAAACCCTTTGGGACAGTCTACACCATCCTATAGGTTTGCTACACATTGGAATCAACTTGACGGCAATGAGGTTGGTTTGGTTTTGGATTACATGCAAATACTGGGTTAGGGGTTGTAGATTACAGATATAACAAAGAATGGAGTTTACAAGGTCTGATAATAAAGTCCAGGAACTTAATTGTTCTAAGTGTTACATACCTCATTGCTAAATGTCACTACGGACATCTGCAAAGCAATCCCCTTGGGAAGCTATGCACTGATGCCAGCACCTAGTCTACCCTTCAAACAATTTTGAACTCTTTCTAGAATGGCCATCGAGCACAATGAAGTTCATGAACTTAATTGTCGAATTGTCTGTGAGGGAATTTTTAGCCAGTAGCCAAATAACTGTGTTGAAACACACTACCTACTCACCTGATCTGCGCCCCCTGTGACTTTTTTTTTTACCCAAAGATAAAGGAAATATTGAAAAGAAGACATTTTGATGACATTCAGGACATCAAGGGTAATATGATGACAGCTCTGATGGCCATTCCAGGAAAAGAGTTCCAAAATTGCTTTGAAGGGTGGACTAGGGGCTGGCATTTGGTGCATAGCTTCCCAGGGGCTGTACTTTGAAGGTGACCATAGTGATATTCAGCAGTCAAGTATGTAGTACTTTTTCTAGGATGAGTTCATGGATGTAGTTGTCAGACCCCGTATATTGTTCTGAAACTAACAACTCCCCTCTTCAGTACCCAATGACTTTTTGCCTTCCCTCTGACATAAATTCAGCTGGAGTGCTGTGTTCTTTCTGGATGAAGACAGCTGCTTCATTTGAACTTAGAGATGCCTGCCTTTTAGTGTCCTTGGTTTTTTTTGAATAGGTGAAACAAGATTTACAATTTAATTAGTAAGGAGCTGTAATCTGTCCAGAGTAGCAGGACGTCAAGAGGTGCAGAGGCATTCCTGCAGGGGACAAGGGACTGTAACTCTACCTAAGAGGCTCTACCGAACCTCTGGAAAGGCAATTTAGTCAAATAGTGTTACCTTTCTTGTTCAGTGCCTAGTTGTCTTGTTCCCTGACTGCTGTGAGCTGCATACATACGCCCCCCCCCAGTCTCTGCTGTCTGGGAGTCGTGGCTGGTGCAAATGTTAAAGCACTGAACTACTAACTGAAAGGCTGGCAGTTCAAGCCCAGTCAGAGGCACCTGAGAAAAAAGTCACAGGCTGGAAAATCCTACAGAGCACAGGTCTAGTCTGCAACATACAGGGTCGCTAGGAGTTGAGATTGACCCTGTGGCCACTGGCTTGGTTTGGCTTTGGTTTCTCTGCTTTACAACCCTGATGGCATATTGCATTAAGTGTTATGGCTGCTAACCAAAAGGCTGGAAGTTCAAATCCACCCAGCTCCCTGGAAGCTCTATGGGGCAGTTCTACTATGACCCCTAGAGTTGCTATGAGTCGGACCTGACTTGAGGGCAGTAGGTTTGTTTTATTTTTTTCGGTTTTTGGCTTTACATCCTTCCTTCTGCCCAGAAAAGACATCTTTGGCAGATTGGCCTTGATTTGCCCTGTTTCTCTTTTACTTTGAAATCAGTAAATCTCTACTGTTTGTGACCATAGCAGTCACTTTAGAGCAGAAGGGAGATGTAACTCGGAATGCAGACTCCCGGTCTGTACCGTAGAGACTCTGATTTGTTAGTTTGTGCTCTGGTGCAGAATGTCTTTCTGAATTCACACCTACAGAGATTGTGAGGAAGGTGGGCCACAGACCTTACTCTGAAAAACACTTCCGGGGAAGATGTTAGCTCCAGTATGTGGCCTCACTCACCACTGCTGCTGAATTGATTCTGATTTATAGAGACCGTGTAGGTTTCCAAGGCTGAAACTCTTTATGGAAGCAGACTGCCATGTTGTTCTCCCACACGGCGGCTAGGGGGTTCAAACCATTAACCTTTTGGTTAGTAGCTGAGTACTTTAACCACTATTTCACCAGGGCTCTGTATATGGCCTCAAGGCACCTCCTAAAGTGAGTTGGCTGTTACAGCTTGAAATAAGACACATTCTATGATATATGCTGGCATAGTGGTAAAGTGCTGTGTTTGCTAACCAGAGGATCGGCAGATCAAATCTGCCAGGTGCTACCTGGAAGCTCTATGGGTCAGTTCTACTCTGTCCTATAAGGTGATTGTGAATTGGAATTGACTCAGTGGCTGTGGATTTGTTTATTTTGGTTTATGATGTACACTTGGGAAGGGTAGCAAGTTATCAGCAGCAGCTCAATAGCGCTGTTAGCATGCATGTTGCATAAGACCAGAGGTTTAAGGTGTGAGTAGCTGTGTTGTACAAATAGTTAGGAGTACAGCTACTGTCTGAAGGGCTACCCAGAAGTACCTTGGAAGAATGTCTTGGTGATTGGGTTCTGAAAAATCAGGCATTAAAAATGCTATGGAGTACAGTTCTACTCTGACACACTAGGGAGCTCCATGAGTTAGTATTAACTTGGTGGGAACTTCTGGGGTTTTCAAATATGTCCAGTTTGACTCTCAGGCTCTGTACTAAGTTCTAGGGATCAGCTGTCTAGGAGCTCAGAGGTCTAGTCAGGCCATCACTAAAGTCTTGTTTCTCCTCCTCAGATGGTCTGCATACAAGTTGGTTGGGTTTTGATGGCACGTGCCGTATGTGATATGGTTTGATTTTTTGGCCTTGATTTGGAAGTGGAAATGTGCTCTGCAGACCTTACTTTGAGATATGCTCTGTGGACCACCTGCATCTGATTAGTGATGTTTGTCCAAAGGCACCAGACTTCATAAAATTCCAGGGTTGAACCCTAGATTTGGGAAGACAAGTAACCTCAGAAGCATATTAATTGTGAAACTCCTAAATTTGAACTGTTTGTAATTGTATTTCTTTCACTTTTGTTATCATTTTCAATTGATGTTTATTTGTTTTAAAATATTCTCATTTTCTTCTTTTCAGCTATTCTTTAGTCTAATATTTTATCATCAATTTTTGTTGTTTTTAATACTTAAATTCACTTGATCATTGTTTTTTTGTTTAGTCTCTCTATGGATGTAATCATGCTTTATTTTATTACTGCTTTAGTATTCATTTTAAAAATTACATATTTTTTTAATTTATGCTAACCATTTCATAGCTATGACTTTTTTGTAAACAATGAAATTGAATTCTAAGAGAACCCTGTGCATTTTTGGGTTAAACCCAAAACCAAATCCACTGCCATCAAATCAATGCCAGACAAGAAAAGTGCTTTTGGAAATACATATACCATTTGATCCAGTAATTCTACTGCTTGGAATTTATCCTTCAGAAACAAAGGCTGTCACATGAACAGACACGTGTACAACAATGTTTACTGCAGCACAGTCCACAATAGCAAAAAGATGGAACCAGCCTAGATGCCCATCAACAGATGAATGGATGAACAAACTACGGTACATATACTCAGTGGAACACTATGCTATGATAAAAAACAATGATGACTTTAGAAAACATCTCATAATATGGTTTCAACTGGAAGATATGATGCTGAGTGAAGTCAGCTGGTATTGAAAGGACAAATATTCTATGAGACCCCTGATACAATGACTTAAAAATAGAATTATCTAAAGAAGAAAAAAAACTCTTTGGCAGCTACAAGGGTAGAGAGTGAGAGTTTATAATAGATGAGATAGTTGATAGATGTTGGAAATTTTATTCATTTACTGTAATTAATAAATAAAGAAAACTGCTTTCAAGTTGACAGATCTGTTGTACAAGTTTTTATGAGTTGTTTTGTCTTCATCCCAGTTCCCTTATCATACTTTCTTTACAGGAAATAATTCATGGAAGAGTCATTTGGAACACACACTATTCTGTATGTGCTTCCCCAAGGGAAGTTTTATGAGAAGGTAGTTCTTTCTACTGAAGTAGATGTTGTCATGGCCCTGGCAGGTAAACTATTCTGAATGTAGTCTGCACTACAAGGTGGTGTGACCAGAAGGCCAGTGATCTAAAACTCTTGAAACTATTATTTTAATTTAATTTTTCTTTTTTTAGAATTTGTGTGCCTCAGTAGAAGACATGTTGGGCTGCCAGAAGAATGGACAAATCTGTCTTGGAAGAAGTACAGCTAGAATACTCCTCAGAAGCAAGGATGGGGAGACTTCATGTCACACACTTGAGATATGTTATCGGGGGGGTTTGTCCCTGGAGAAGGCCATCGTTCTTGGTAAAGCAGACGGCTAATGAAAAAAGAGGAAGACCCTCAATGAGATGAATTGGTACAGTGGCTGCAACAACGGGCTTAAACATGGCAGTGATTGTGAGGATGTCACAGGACTGGGCAGTGTTTTGATCTCTTGTGCACAGAGTTGTAAGTTGGAACTGACCTGAGGGCTGCTAACAACAATGCCGGAAAGAAAACCACTGCTGTCAAGTTGATTCTGACTCACAGTGTCCCTACAGAACAGAGCCGCCCCATACAGTTTCCAAGAAGCTCCTGCTGGATTTGAACTGCCAACCTTTTGGTTAGCAGACATAGCACTTAACCACTACACCACTAGGGTTTCCTGAGAAGAAGGGCATTAAAAATTAGAAGCTTTAGAGCAAGCCTCATTGTGCAACCCTTGTGTCATAAACCCACATGGCTGGGTTTTTAGTTTTTAGAACTGTCTTACTTAGAATGAGGTCCTGGATGATACAAATGGTTTGCACTTGACTGCAGTGGTTAACTGCCCAGCTGCTAAGCAAAAGGTTGACTGTTTGAACCTACCTAGAAGCTCTTGGTAATCTGTTCCTGTAAAGATTTCAGCTTAGGAACCCCTCTAGGGAAGCTCTATTCTGTCATCGGGGGTCACAATATGTCAAAATCAACTCAGTGGGCTCCAACAACAACAACCAACCTAAAGTTTGATGATTTGAACCTGCCCAGTAGTCATACAGAAGAGAAGCCTGTTGACTGACTTCCGTAAAGATCACAGCCAAGAAAATCTTACGGAGGAGTTCTCCTTTTAACACATGGGTCACTGTGAGAAAAAAAATTAGCTCAATGGCAATTTTTAGGAAAACTTAGAAGAGTGGGGAGCAGGTGGGCATATGTCCCCATGATCCTCAAAACGTTAACACCAACTCTCTTATCTGCAAATACAGTGCTCATAGTTGCGCCTGAGGATCCAGCCATAAAGCAGAAGAAAATCAAACCACAACTAGGTATAGGGTAGTAGGAATGTGAGAACATTCAAGAGCTCCAACAAGCCTCTCAGGGGTTTAGAACCCTTTGGGGAGAGTCTCCTGTACTCACAGCTGGGGCTGAGAATTCGACCAGCTCTTCTGGCTTCACAGTGCCAGCAGCCTGCTGCTTGCTGTTTGCTAGGTCTCTGGTCACCCAGGAGTCACTTCTTAGTTCACTTTCATCCATTTCCTGCTCTAGTGAAGTCTTAGAAGTAACCATCCTCTTGCATGCTTGAAATCAAACAGAAAACTGCATTTCAGAGACAATTACTTATTTATCCATTGGATAAACCATGCTTTTACCTTAGCTTGCATTTGTCACTGAAAAATTATGAACACTCAGAACACCTAGTCTCCTACCTAAGGCCGTGATGATAGGCTTACTTTTGAAATCTACCTGCTAAAACAGTAACTAACTCATCAGTGAGTAGGTATGTAATTTTTTTGTGCCACTCCACCATCTGTTTCTTTCTGTAGCTTAACAAAAAATAAAAATAAATAAATAAACAAATAAATAAAATGACAAAAATCAATCAATTAATCAGTAAAAAGCCAAACTGGTTGCCATGGAGTTGATTCTGATGCTTGGTGACCCCATGTGTTTTAGGGTAGGGCTATCTTCCATAGGATGTTCAGTGGGTACCTTTTCAGCAGTATGTCACTAGACTTTCTTCCAATGTGCCCCTGGTTCGACTTGAACTTCTAACCTCTTAGTAGCTAAGTGCTTAACTGTTTGCACCATCCAGGGACTCATCCTGTAGGTAAAACCAAAACTGAACCCTTTGCTGTAGAGCCCAACTCATAGCAATCCAACGAGACACAGTAAAATCGCCCCTTAGGGTTTCCAAGAGCAGCTGGAGAATTTGACCTCTGGACTTTTTGATTCACAGCTGAGCTCTTAACTACTGTGCAACCAGGCTCCTCTGTAGGTAAGGACAGTCCAGTTTTCCACTGGAGAATGGCTCTCCTAAGCCTCAGCTTATGGACTTCACATGGGGCTGACCTCGTGTTCTGGCTCCAGGGATGAACATGTCGTGAATTACCCTGGCAACAGAGACTTTTTCAAGCATTGGTACTCGACTGAAACTACATCTATGTGACCCCTTTTAAGACTTTTGTTAGAACTATAGCAGTCAATGAAGACCAATCAAGACAAGTGAGACCAGTGCTAAGGACCCTGTATAGCTGGAGCTGCAGGAGACCTTCTCTGTCCCCACATAGAGGAAAGCTTTCTTGAAAAGCAAGCCAATTTAGGGCAAAGAAAGCAGGGCTGAGAGATGGAGAGTAAGAGACAATTTTTTGCAGCTGTTACAGGAACATCATTTGAAAACCTGAACCCAGATTTATTGACTTATAGTGATTTTAAAGTTATGCAAGCAAATAAATTCCTCTTTCTGCTTAAGCTAGTTTGAGTTTCTGTCCCTCAAAAAGGAAGTAGTTCTCATCAATACACAGGGAAAGATCTGCAGAAAATAGTGCCTATGGCAACTAGTTTAAAACTGCTGAATGATCTCCCACAGCTGGTGATGGAAACTGCCCTGGCCAGTAGAAACTGCTCATTAGCATCCCCTTCAAGTGGCACCTGGGGCAAACATTCCACCTGCCAAATGCTATTAATACACAGAATGCTGAGCATGGTTTTAGGGGCTACCCAGATGCAGACACTTTCAACAATTTTAGCCATTATTTTTTATATTTATCTCCATATATTGAAACCATATGCCTGTTTTTAACTGAAGGGTTTTTGTCAGGAGCAATTCACATCCTGTTACGGGGCTGCAGTTGCCCTCTGTCCCGTCCGTCTCTCACTTACGTCTCTGCTCCCTCTAGAGTTACACTGCAATGCTTAGATAAATCCGTAGTTAGAATTTATGACTTCATAAACATTGTTTATGCCCAAATTGTTCTATCACTGCATCTTTTCTTTTTACATTTTTATTTCCTAATTAATAATTTTCCTGCTTTTGCATTTTTTGGCTTGCCATGTAATGACTGTTATATATATGTTTTTCTAAACAATTCACCATAGCTGCCAAACATCCAGGAAAGAATTTCTGAAACATCCGAAGTCAGCAGCTGGATTCTTACCACAACCACTTGTGCCTGTGGCCGCCGTCTTGGTACTCTGGCTGCACCAGCTGCTCGCTGAATTAGGTGCACAGCTGTTGTCCAGGGACTTCTTTCCCTGAGGACTTTTGTAGGAAAAACTGCTTTTTTGGATTCCATGCTTTTCTTTCTTGATTCTTCTCTCAATGTAGTAAAGCACACACTACATTTCTCAGCTAGTGCTGCTTTAACAGAAGTACCACAAGCAGATGGCTTTAAAAAAGGAAATTTTGTCATGGTCCAGTAAGCTAAAAGTCCAAATTCGGGCTGTCATCTCTAGGGGAAGGCTTTCTCTGTTGGCTCTAGAGGAAGGACTGAAGTGAGGATATGTGTGTATACATATACTTAAGTATATACATGTGTATGTGTATAGCCAGCCAAGTGCCGTCAAGTTGGATTCGACTCATATATTAAATACAAATATAGTAGAGGGGAGTCTTGTGATAAACATAAATTAAAATTGGCTAAACTATTAAACACAAAATGGCTGTGCTTGAGCTAAGCAAAACGGTGAGAAAATACAAAGGCATGGTGAAGAAGTAAAAGTGAGACAACACAAAGTCACAGTGAAGAAGCAAAAATGAGAAAAACAACTGCCAGATGGGCATGGTCACAGATGGTCAGAGAGACAATAAAGACTATAACCAATCAGAAGGAAATCAATAACTTGAGGTACCAGAAGATAAGATTCATGGACTGGCTGATAGTGATCAGAATCAAGTAACCAACTTGTTTAAAAAGCCAACACTCCGGACTTGGGGTGCAGTGGGGGGATCTGTGCCACGGTCTGCTGCTCTGACTTTGTCTGCCTCATCCTCAAAGGCCTGGGGGCTGGTGTCCCTCTGGGAGGCTGGGCCCACAGTCTGTTGCTGTGCCTCATCTTCAAGGCCTGGGGCCCAGCCTCCTTCTGGGAGTCTGTTCTGCTGTTTGCTGTGCTGTGACCTGGTCCTGTGACCTCACCTGCTTCCTGTCAAAGGTTGGTTCAAGTGGCTGTGACTGTTTTCCCATTGCTTCCTGAGTCTCCTGTGTTGTCCCTGTTGGTGGAGCTACCTCCAAGACGCCTTATAGTTCTCCTGACGTCTAAATGGCCTGCTTCCAGTGACTGTGACAAGGCTTCTGTTAGTGGCAGAGCCTGGTGTTGTGTTCCTGCCTGCTTCACTTCAGAGACATCCTGTCATCATAAAATTCTGCTTTGAATTCTCCTGATGTCAGAATGGAGAGAGCACAGCCGATCCTTCAATTCCTTAGCGTGAACCCCGCTTTTAGGGAAGTGACTGTGTTAACACACTAACGTTATGACTTGACCGCTGCAGTCCCTGTGGGACCTGGTGGGACCTGGTGAGGTCTTAACTCATGTAAATGAGAGCTCCCAACTAATGCCAATGTAGAGAAGAGTTCTTAAGTAATGTAAATAAGAGTGCTTTATGTCCTGGAGCGGGCATCTGCCTTCCCCTCTGCCTAATTGGAAACGTGTGGTTTGATTAAATAAAGCTTATTACTGACCCCAGACCTTGATGGTTACGTATTTTCCTCTCGTGACCACCGACATATTCTGGGTACTCATGACGAGGACCTTGCTGTTAACCTCCCCCTGGACTGGGGGCTTCTAAGGTGCGGGGACCTGGGCCCTTTCCAAAGGATGTGCCCAGCTCCTGGCACTGCTTTCTTTCTCCATGGTTTGAGGTCCTCAACTCTCTGTTTCCTTTATATCCCAAAAGATTGCTTCGAGGCACAATACAAACTTACACATTGAATTCTGCGCCACCAACATGACTGCCGCCCATCCTCCTTCATTAACACACAGGCGGGGTTTACAACGTATAGGAACAACACACAATACTGCGAATCATGGCCTAGCCAAATTGCTACAATTCTTTCTGGGGGACACAATTTAATCCATAACACTACAGTAGCTTGCTGAAAAACGATTCTTTAGTTCTTCCATTTCCATGTATGTCATTATTGCACTTCTATCCAAACACACCCAGTTCGTGGAAGCGAGTTGTTGGTAGAAAATACATTTTCTTTAGAATTTTGAAAGCATTTCTC
The DNA here is from genome assembly GCA_028571685.1 of Heterohyrax brucei. Taxonomy (NCBI): domain Eukaryota; kingdom Metazoa; phylum Chordata; class Mammalia; order Hyracoidea; family Procaviidae; genus Heterohyrax; species Heterohyrax brucei. The sequence continues at coordinate 13,095,452 of CM053147.1, read as the reverse complement.
ATTTACCTTCTCATATCCAGTGTTGATTTTGAGAAGTCAGATGCTGTTCTGATAAACATGATTAGGACTTCCTTGCTGTATCTGATGTTTCCTCACTCCATCTTTATGTAATTTTGGAGATTTTTGTTTTTTAAATTTACTGTGATGAGTGTTTGGTGGACATTTTCAGTCTGGAGATGTGCCTTCTTCATTTTGCAGCCCTTCTTTTAGTATTGTTTTAGTTTAACATTACAGTCTAACTTATTGTAGTTTCCAATAGCTTATTTCTCCTTTCTATTTTTCTAGACTGTGATAGTCACATGTTTGCTTTCTTTTTTCCTACACTTTCTTGTTGATTTTATTTTGTTGGAGATTTCCTTGACCTTCTCTTACTTTCCTTTTATTAAGTATTTATCCTGGTTATCATATTTTTAATTTGTAAGAATTTATATTTGTTCTTTAATTTTTTAAAGATACTATCTGATTTTTAATTACAGACCTTGTCTAAGCTCTCTAACGACGCTAGAGGGTTTTTGTTTTTGGAGTGTTATTTTCTCCATTGCTTTTGAGATCCATTTTGGGGTGTGTGTGTGTATGTTATTGATTTCAACAAAAATTAAGACTAAACTCTCACATAGAGGAAAGAGACAAATATGGAAAAAGTCTGTAAATCCTTTTGAAGTAGGTATGATTGAAGGATCTGTTGATCTCTGTCTTGGAGAAGAGTTCAGAGAAATACCGTCTTTTATATTCAAAGGCCTATATACTCAAAAGATAATTAGTCTTGCTCTGTATGATTTGTAGGGCAAATTTGGGATGATTCTGTAGGTATATCTGGAAAGAACTAACTAGAATTTTCTAGAAATGGAATGAGTAGCCTGGTTCAAAAGAGACGTGCAAACTGATGTCTAAGTAGAGGCTAAAAAACTGTTAGCTGTCGATCTGAAAAGGGTCAGGCTAGACTACTTTACTGGTCTTTTCTAATTTTAAAGACTTGTGATTCAAGCAAAAACGTTAGAACTTTGGACATGATACAAACTACAAGGGTTTGAAGTTTAGATAAATCTATTTTCCGGGAAATAGAAGTAAAGGATCATTCTAAGCACATCAAAGGGTTCCCATCACACATGTGAAAATAGCTTGGCAGAAGTCTGCATCAAGAAATCCATGTATCCCAAGGAATGAGAAGCCCAGCATGAGAACCAGAAGACAGCTGAAGCTTCTTTGTTCTTCTTCAAGTAATCTTTGATGTGAGTTTAAAAACACCTGAAAACAAAGGAGGAATGACTGGGTGATCACCTTTGATGAAATCCAACATTTCAGTAATTCATCATGTTTCTTTCTCTCTCTCATCTCTGGGAGATCACTGGGCTTCCTAGAATTACATGCAAAATTTCCAGAAATTATGAAAAGACAGAACTTGACCAAATCATTCAACCAACAAATATATGTCGAAAACCTACTTCATGGTTACCATGGAGCTAGGTATAATGGAGAACCACAAAACGCATTTAAGATGTGGTCCTGATATTTAAGCTATTTAAAATCTGAAGACAAATAGAAGTAGTTGTAGGAAGACTTAGACCCCTATCAAACCCTATAATTCAAAGTGAGGGTAGTCTTTTTTTGTTATTGTTATTGTTGTTGTTCTCAATAGTCAGCCCAAATGGCTTGCAAGTACATGAATATCTGCCAGTGAGAGCACAGGAGTGTGCAGTGATACAGAGAAGTTAAAACAGAGGCATGTGGAGAAACAAAGTGAACTCAGCTTTTCACGCAATGGTAGCTTCTTCCACCCAGCAGCACAGCTGCACCTCCTTGGGACCCGTAGGCTGCAGCTGCTCCCAAGTTATTGGTGCAGATGACGGGCAACTCGATGACCTGCATTACTTGGCTTCCAGGAAGATAGTCTGCCCTTTTTTCAAAGATCACTCTCAAGTTTACCCAATAAAAAGAGAGAGAAATCAGGCAAGAGTTGGGGACAGTTTGTTGAGTCCTGCTGTAGGAGCCCGGCCCTGAAGGACAGCCTGTTGTGCCGGGGTCCAACCTTCCCTCTTTACTGAGATAACTAGGGGCTGTGTGCACTTGTTGACTTTTGTCTTTGACTTCTTGCATGTTGTAATACCTTCAGCCTTGTTGGTTTTCGCTTCAAATCTTCAACACGGCAGATTATGTCTCTTCCTTTAGATAGCTGACTTTCTTCTCTGGGTTAGAGTGTGAAGGTCCCTGGGTAGTGCAAATGGTTTGCACTTGGCTGGTAATTGAAAGGCTGGTGATTCAAATTCACAGCAGCTCTATGCAAGAAAAGGCCTGGCCACCTGCTTCCTCAAAGGTTACGGTGAAGAAACTCTATGAGCAGTTTTGCTCTATAACACTTGACGTCACTATGAGTCGGAATTGACTCAGTGGCACAAGGCAATAGCAACAATTTGCAAAGTAATGGGGTTGGGGCTGGAGTGGTGCCTAAAGATTTTAATATGTTAAAATATAGGTGTCCTTTTGGTGGCATAGTGGTTAAGTGCTACATCTGTTAACCAGAAAGTCAGCAGTTCAAATCTGCCAGTTTCTCCTTGGAAACTCTATGAAGCAGTTCAACTCTGACCTATAGAGTTGCTACGAATCAGACCTGACTCAAAAGCAGTAGGTTTGATTTTTTTGGTTTTTGATCTGGTAATTGGCATGTTCTAGATACTTTATGCTAAGCGATATCATCACAATAGTGATCTCCACCATCAAATAAAGCAAAGCCAAAATTAAATAACACATCTGTTTAGCTATCTTAATGAGCGCTGTGATCTGCTTTAATTTCTTGATTTACTGTTATTCTCAATCCTATTTAAAAAAAAAATCAAAGGACACTTATTGTCAATTTTGCTCTATAATAAATGAAGTCTAGTCTAGTTAGGCTATCACATTCAGCTGTAGATGCCACATGAAATGTCTTTCAAAATCACAACATGATGTTCGTGATAATACAAAAATTTTCTTTTTTTTTAACTACCTGGGAATAGCATGTACCTGTTTACTGATTTACTGACTGCTGAAGAGAATACGTTCTGATCATTTTCTACAACTACCAGCACTACAAAGATTGGTTTCTTTATTTTGGAAGATGAAACCAATCAACACACTTTTTTCTTCTTTATCTCCATACTTGAATTAACAGAGCTTTAATTCTTGTAAGGATGATGGATGGGAATACAGTTACGAAGCATTCTTTTAGCTCAATGTCAAAGTTACTGGTAGGAATGATGGAGTGAGGAGGATCAGGGGCCATGAAGAATGCATTTAATTTGGCCAAAATCAATTTACTCTACATAATGTGGTGTGGGGGGAGGGAAATCTAAAAAAGCAAAGAATTAAAAAAACTATTTAGAATGCATTTTACATTGATTCTGTATGGTGTGTTTAGGTAAACTTGAAGAGTACAGAGACTAGTCGTAAGATTTTAATGGTCAAATTTGCTGCAGGTCAGGAAACATTTTTAGAGTATATATTCTGTGTTCTACTCTGTGCTGGTATTTACTGGTTATCCTTGCTGGTTGGCAGTTCAAATCCCCTAGCCTGTCCTTAGAAACCCTATGGGGGCAGTTCTGCAGTTCTGCTCTATCCTATAGCGTCTCTAAAAGTTGTAACGGACTTGACAGTCAAGGATTTGCTTTTTTTTTGGTTTTATCCTTACCAGTTTGATCTTTATAATAACCTTGTGAATCTGGTGTTACTTTCCTCTTTTATAGATAAAAAAAAAAAAAAAAAAAACAAACCTGATATTTAGAGAAGACCGTAACTCATGTGAACCTAAATGTTGGTGCTATCATCTCATCATAAGAATGAGGAACTGAATGGAGAAAATACTGATGCTGTCAAGAATTTCCCTTTACTTGGATCCATAACCAATGCCCACAGAAGCTGCAGTCAACAAATCAAATGACATGTTGCACTGGGCAAATCTGCTTGAAAAGACTTCTCTAAAATGTTGAATAGCAAAGATGTCAAAGCAGGTGTAAAAATATGGTATTTTTGTCTGTATTGCTTCTGTCTGCCTTGAGGAGGAGTGAGGGAAAAGTAGTTTTCAACAAATAAGCCTGCCAAAACTAAGATCCATATTTTCTCTCAAACTTCCAGGCCATTTTGAGTCTTCAGGAGCTTCTCAGCAGCCTGGGTGTCAGGGGCTTTAGCAGTGATGGTAAGTGGCTTTTGAGGTCATGTTGTTGTTGTTGTTAGCGACCCTGTGTACAATATGCCCATGGACTTTCGGAAGAATGAACAAATCTGTCTTGGAAGTAGTACAGCCAGAATGCTCCTTAGAAGCAAGAATGGCGAGACTTCGTCCCAAATACTGTGGACATGTCATTAGGAAGGAGCAGTCTCTGGAGGAGGACATCATGCCTGGTAAAGCAGAGGGTCAGCGAAGAAGAAGACCTTCCACAAGATGGATTGACACAGCGGCTGCAGCAATGGATTCAAGCATAACAATGAGTTTGAGGATGGTCCCAGTCCGGGCAGTGCTTCGTTCTGTTGAACATACTATCACTATTGGTTGTACCGACTCAACAGCACCTAACAATAACCACAAAGGTTAGTTCATGTAGGGAGTGTAGGACATCCTCAGGGGACAGTTTCTGTGACAAATTTGAAGGTGAGGGTGGAGTCTGGTCAGCAAATCTCTCAGAGAAATGAGAGGCAGAGCCCTCAAAATGTTTACCGTTTTATGACTTCCGTTGTTGTTGTTGTCAGGTGCTGTTGAGTTGATTCTGTGAGTGAATTAAGGATCCTGCTTAAGAGGGTTGAACTGCCTCACAGGGTCATCTTTACCGCAGTAGACTGCCAGGGCTTTTCTCCTGTAGAGTGACTAGTGGGATCAAATTATTGATCTTTTGATTAGCAGCCCAGTGCTTAACCATGGTGTCACCATCCCAGTCATAGTTTTCTTTTACCTGAGCAGGAATGGTCCAGGAGTCTTGGGTGATATCTGGATAGGTAGTTAAACAAAAGCAAGGGATCATTATGAAGGCATTTACAAGTTCATTACACATATACCTGCTGGGTAGATCTAGAAAGGATCTCAAGTAGGGGACCATACCCAGCCAAGCCAAGTGCCGTTGAGTCAGAATTTTATTGCTCAAAACAGTGACAATGAGTATGTTTGGATCTCAGATTTTTATTTGGAAGTTTCACTGGGTTTGTATTTGAATACATCAAATCAAATGCTTTGAAACCAGAATTTCAAAAATTTTTTTATTATACTTTAGATAAAGATTTACAGAACAAACTAGTTTGTCATTAAACGGTATACACGTGTTGTTTCATGATGTTGGTTAACAGACCCATAACAGGTTAGCACTCTTCCTTCTCAATCTTGGGTTCCCTGTTGCCAGCTTTCCTGTTGCCTTCTAACCCTTGTTCCTGGGCTGGTGTGCCCCTTTACTCTTGTTTTGTTTCATAGGCCTGTCCAGTCTTTGGCTTAAGGGTGAACCTCAGGAGTGATTTGTTACTGAGCTGAAAAAGTCCATACTCTCAAGGTTTCTCTAGTTTCTGTCAGACTAGCAAGTGTGGCCTTCTTTTGTGAGTTAGAATTTTGTTTTACGTTTGTGTCCACCTCTGTCTAGGACCCTCTGTTTTTAATCCCTGCGAGAGTCGTTAGTGGTGATAGCTGGGTACCATTTAGTTGCACTAGGTGTGGTCTGGGGGAGGCTATCATAGACGTGGTCTATTAGCATTTTGGACAAATCTTTCCCTTGTTTTTTTAGATTTTTTTCATTCTTCCTTGTTCCTAAAGGGATAAGACCAGAAGAATATCATAGATGGCTGCTTATAGGCTTTTAAGAGCCAAGACATTACTCACCAAAACAAAATTCTTCACAACTGGACCAGTAAGCAACATTGTCATAAATGGAGAAATAGTTGAAGCTGTCAAGGATTTCATTTTACTTGAGTCCACAATCAGCACCCATGGAAGCAGCAGTCAAGAAATCAAAAGACACCATTGTGCTGGGAAAATCTGCTGCAATGGACCTCTTTAAAGTATTGAAAATTAAAGATGTCATCTTGAAGACTAAAGTGCACCTGACCCAAGCCATGGTATTTTCAATTGCATTGCATGCATGCAAAAGCTGGACAATGAACAAGACAGACAGAAGATTTGATGCCTTTGAATTGTGGTGTTGGGGAAGAATGTTGAATGTACCATGGACTGCCTAAAGAACAAACAGATCTGTTCTGGAAGTAGTACCACCAGAGTTCTCCTTGGACGCAAAGACGGCAAGACTGTGTCTTATATACTTTGAACATGTTGTCAGGAAGGGTCAGTCCCTGGAGAAGGGCATCATGCTTGGTAGAGTGGAGGGTCATCAGCAAAGAGGAAGACCCTTGACAAGATGGATTGACACAGTGGCCGCAGTGACGGGCTTAAGCAAAAAACTGTCATGGCATGTTGCAAGACTGGGCAGTGTTTTGTTCTGTTGTGCATAGGGTCACTATGAGTCAAAACCCACTCAACAGGACCTAACAACATCAACAGCAACAATGCCTACCAGTTTCTTCCATATTATGAGATGACATCCAGTCTTGACAGCACCATCTTTTAAAAAGACTGTCTTTTCCCCACTTGATGGGCTTTGGATCCTGACCATAGGTGGGTGGATTCACTTCTGGGTTATTAATTCTGTTTCATTGGTCAATGTATCTGTCATTGTACTAGTATTAACCATCTTTATTTCTAAGGTTGGTCTCTTGTAAACAATATATGGTGGATCCTGTTTTTTAAAATCCATTCTGTCACTGTCTCTTTAAGGATGCATTTATGCCATTTATATTCAATGTGATTATTGAAGGTATGAGTTTATTGTCATTTTGTATTGCTTTTTTAATGTGTGTGTGTTGCTACCATTTTCTTTGTTACTTTTACTCTCCTTTGTTGAATTCCTTTGGTTTGTTGATTTTTTTTCATTTCTTTTGTTTTTGTAGATTTTATTTTCATTGAGACTTTATGTTTTTCTTCTTTAGTTTGATAAGTAAGTTTACTAACGTTCTTTGTGGTTACCTTGAGATTTACCCTTATCTTCCTAGGTTTGAACCAGTCTATTATTACTTGATATTGCCTTGCCTTCCGCTCCATTAGAAAGTTCTGTACCTACACTGTTTATTCCCTCTTTCATTATTCTGACATTGTTGTCATTTACAGATTACTGTCTCTGATTCCCTGTTGTAATTCTTTTATTATCTTATTTTATTTATTTCTTGTGATTGAGTGAAAGTTTAAAATCCAGTTTAAATGTGCATGCCTGTGTATGTGCAGCTCCTACTGCTCTCCTTGCCTGGTGACAGCACACTCCTCCTTTCTGTTCTATACATGTCATATACCCTTAACAATCTCCTGTCCCTTCTTCTCTACCCTCTCCACTCCCATCTAGCAAGGGGCCAGTAGGACGACATCCTATAGATGCACAGAAACATAAAGTGCACGTATGATATGGGTGCTCTGTGTCGCTGAGTCCAACCCATTCCTGGCCCAGGAGTTGACCTTAGTAATGATTTATGGACATGGGCAGCATCGGGACTAGTGGCCATGCTCCCAGGGGACCCCCAAGGCCTTTGGACCATCAACTGTGGTCTTTTGGTGGAGTTCTCAGGGTGCACCACTTTTTATTCTCACGTTGCCACCGAGGCTCAACTTTGTGAGCCCCATCACAGCTATTACTGGTAGTAGCCAGCACCATCTGGTTCTTCTGGTCACGTGTTGATGTAGTCACTCATTCAGATGGGTCTTTCTGTCTTCTAGATTCTCTGTCCCCCATGTCATTTTGGTCCTTGGTGATCATCTGTTCCTGGTGAGATGGGGCCATTTGATGTACCTCAGGTGGCAGCTTGCTAGCTTGCTAGCCACTCACCAATATGGGGCACAGAAGACTCAGCAATAGGCTAGTTATGCCAATTGGCTTTGATGTCTCCTGAGAGCAAGGTCCTCAGACCCCCACCTCTGCTTCTCTATCCTTGTAGTATTGGATTAAAATTGGAAGAGTATTCATGTTATGTTGAAGTCCAGTTAAACTGATCTTCTTTCTAGTGTGTGCTGTCATTGATTTCACCCAACCAGATTTCTATCAGCTATCTAATCTATAACCAACCCTCTCTCTCCCTCCCTTCCCTCCCTTGCAGCTACCAAAGAGTCTTTTCTTCTGTGCTTGAGTCTGTTTTTAAGTCCTTATCATAGGAGGCTAATACAGTATCTGTCCTTGTGCCACTGACTAATTTCACTCAACATAATGTCTTCCAATTGAAACCAACTTATGAGATGCTTCCTAAAACCATTATTGTTCTTTATCACTGTATAGTGTTCCACTGAGTATATGTACCATAGTTTATCCATTCATCTGTTGTTGGGCATCTGGGTTGGTTCCATCTTTTTGTTATTGTGGATTGTGCTACAACAAACATTCACATGCATGTATCTGTTTGTGTGACTGCCCTTGCATCTGTAGGATATATTCCAAGCAGTGGGATTATTGGGTCAAATGGTATATCCATTTCCAGCTTTTTTAAGGAAACGCCAGACTGCTTTCCAGAAAGATTGTACCATTTTGCAATCCCACCAGCAATGTAGGAGAGTTCCAATTTCTCCACAGCCTCTCCAGAATTTGTTGTTTTGTGTGTTTTGGATCATGGCCAACCTTGCTGGGGTGAAATGATATCTCATCATAGTTTTGATTTGACTTCTTTAATAGCTAATGATTGTGAGCAATTTCACGCGTCTTTTGACTGCATTGGTATCCTCTTTATAAAAGTGTTTGTCCATCTCCTTCACCCATCGCTTAATTGGATTATTTATCCTTTTCTTACTGTATTTTATAGTACCTTGTAGATTATGGAGGTCAGACGTCAGTCTGAAATATAGTTGCCAAATATTTTTTCCCATTCTGTAGATGGCCTTTTAATTCTATTAATAAAGTCTTTGAATGAGCAAAAGTGTTTGATTCTTAGCTCCCATTTATCTGTTTTCTTTTATGTTGATCATGCTTTGTCAGATTTTGAAGTCTGCCTACTTTGCGTATTAAAACTTTCATCGTAACAACGAGACTGTTAAGGAAGAAATTATCAAATCAATACCATTTACGATAGCCCCCATGAAGATAAAGTACCTAGGAATTAATCTAACCAGAGAAATAACAGACCTTTACAAAGAGAACTACAAGCCCTTACTACAAGAAACTAAAAGAGACTTAGATAAATGGAAAAACCTACCCTGCTCATGGATAGGAATACTTAACATTGTGAAAATGTCTATTTTACCCAAAGTAATCTATTTATATAATACAATCCCAATACAAGTTCCAGTGACATTTTTTAATGAGATGGAAAAACAAATCATCAATTTTGTTTGGAAAGGGAAGAAGCCCCGGTTAAGCAAGGTACTACTAAACAAGAAGAACACACTAGGAGGCCTCTCATTACCTGACTTTAGAACATATTACACTGCTACAGTGGTCAAAACAGCCTGGTACTAGTATAAGAACAGACAGATCGATCAGTGGAACAGAACTGAGACCCCAGAGATGACACCATCTGCCTATGAACAATTGATATTCAACAAAGGCCCTAAGACATTAAACTGGGGTGAAAACAGTATCTTCAACAAACAGTGCTGGCAAAATTGGATATCCATCTGCAAGAAACTGAAACAAGATCCATATCTTACACCTTATACAAAAACCAACTCCAACTGGATAAAAGACCTAAATAACAAATCTAAAATGATAACGCTCATCCAAGAAAAGGTAGGAACAACAATGGAAGTTTTAATGCACAATATGGACAGACTCCAAAATCTGTCAAACAAACTACAATCATCAGAAGAGAAAATAGATAAATGGGATCTATTAAGAATTAAACACTTTTCCTCATCTGAAGACTTTATTAATAGAATTAAAAGAACACCTACAGAATGGGAAAAAATATTTGGCAACTCTATGTCAGACTGACGTATGATTTCCATAATCTATAAGATGATACAAAATATCAACAAGAAGAAGATAAATCATCCAATTAAGTGATGGGCAAAGGAGATGGACAGACATTTCACTAAAGAAGAGATACAGGCAGCCAAAAAACACATGCGGACATGTTCACGATCTTTAATTATTAAAGAAATTCAAATCAAGATGACAATGAGATACCATCTCACTCCAACAAGGTTGGCCATGATCCAAAACACACAAAACAACAAATGTTGGAGAGGCTGTGGAGAAAGTGGAACTCTCCTACACTGTTGGTGGGGTCGCAAAATGGTCCAGCCTCTTTGGAAAGCAATCTGGTGCTTCCTTAAAAAAATGAATACTGATATACCATTTGACCCAGTAATTCCACTACTTGGAATATATCCGACAGAATCAAGGCCTTTCACACCAACAGACACATGCACCAGAATGTTTATAGCAGCACAGTCCATGATAGCAAAAAGATGGAATCAACCCGGATGCCCAACAACAGAAGAATGGATAGGTAAACTATGGTATATATACTCAATGGAGCACTACACAATGATAAAGAACAACGATGACTTCAGGAAACATCTCATGACCTGGTTTCAACTGGAAGACATTATGTTGAGTGGAAGTAGTCAGCAACAAAAGGACAAATATTGTATGAGACCTCTAAGATAAGATCTCAAAAACAGACTTGTGTATAGAAGAAAAGACTCTTTGACAGCTGCAAGGGAGGGGAGGGAGGGAGGGTGAGGAGGGGAGGGTTTAGATTAGATAGTTGCTAGGTATCTGGTTGGGTGAAATCGGTGATAGCACACATTAGAAACAAGAACAATATTAAGTGGACTTAAACATAACACGAGTACTCCTTCCATCTTAACCCAATATTGCAAGGATAGAGTAGCTGGGGCAGGGGGCAGGGGACCATGCTCTTAGGCAACAGCAAGGCCAATTGGCACAACTAGTGTTTTGTTAAGAGGGCTGTCTGCACCCCATGTTGGTGAGTGGCATCTGGGGTCTTAAAAGCTGCCAAGCTGCCATCCAAGGGCACAGGAAATGGTCCCAACTCAGCAGGAACGGATGCTCACCGAGGACCAAAATGACATGGGGTAAAAACAATCCAGAAGATAGAGAGAGCCACATGAGTGGGTGCCTACATCGACTCGGGACTGGAAGAACTGGATGGTGCCTGGCCACCACCAGTGATAGCCGTGGTGGAGCTCACAGAGATGAGTCTCACTGGCAACACAAGAATAAAAAGGGATGCACCCTGAGATCCCCACTAAAAGACCTCAATTGATGGTCCAGTGGTTTCGGGGTTCTCCTGGGAGCATGGCCCCTTGCCCTGATGCTGCCCTTGACCATAAATCATAACGAAGGTCCACGCTTTGGACAGGAATGGATTGGACTTGGTGATGCAGTGACCATATTGGATGCACTTCATGGTTCTATACATCTACAGGATGTCATCCTGCTGACCTCTGGCTGGAGGAAGGAGAGTGGGTGGAGAGGAGGGAAAAAAGAGACTGTTGGGAGAATGAGACATGTATGGAGCGGGAATAGTGTGCTGTCACCGGGCAGGGAGAGCAGGGGAAGCTGCATATAGGTGGGTATGTAAATTTATAAGGGAATGTACATTTTCACTCAGTTATATTAAATAGAAATTTAAAAAAAAAACTTCCATCGTTGATCCTATTTTTTCTTGGATGAGCTTTATCATTTTAAATTTGATATTTACGTCTTCACTTGGCTATCCAATTTGAGTTGGCTTTTGTATAAGGTGTGTGATATGCATCTTGTTTCACTTTTGTGCAGATGGATATCCAGTTTTGCCAGCACCATTCATTAGACTGTTTTTACCCTAGTTTACAATCTTAGGGCCTTTGTCGAGTATCAACTGTTCATAAGAGGATGGTGGCATCTCTGGGGTCTCAACTTGGTTCCATTGATCTATATGTCTCTTTCTGTACCAGTACCAGGCTGTTTTGGTCAAAAACACAGTTGTCACTGTGGCAAAGTAATAGGTTCTAAAGTTGGGTAGTGAGAGGCCTCCCACTGTGTTCTTCTTCAGTGGTGCTTTATTTAGCCAGGGCTTCTTCTCTTTCCAAACAAAGTTGGTGATTTGTTTCTACATCTCGTTAAAAAATATTACTGAAATTTGTATTTGTATTGCATTATATAAGTAGATTGCTTTGGGTAAGATAGACATTTTCACAATGTTAAGTCTTTCTATCCATGAGCCTGGTAGGTTTCCCCATTTATGTAAGTCTTTCTTGGTTTCTTGCAGTAAGGTCTTGTAGTTCTCTTTGTAAAGTTCTCTTATTTCTCTGGTTAGATTTATTTGTAGGTACTTTATCTTCTTAGGGGCTATAGTAAATGGTATTGATTTGGTGATTTCTTCATTAACAGTCTCGATGTTGGTATAAAGGAATCCTACCGATTTACTTATGTATATCTTGTATCCTGAGACTTTGCTGAACTCTTCTATCAGTTTGAGTAGTTTCCTTATGGATTCTTTGGGATTCTCTGTGTATATAATCATATCATCTGAAAATAGGGAGATTTTTAGTTCTTTTTTGCTGATGCAGATGCCCATTATTCCTTGGTCTTGTCTAATTGCTCTGGCTAGAACTTCTAGTACAATGTTGAATAGGAGAGGTCAGAGTGGGCATCCTTGTCTAGTTCCCATTCTCATGGGGAATTGTTTCAGCCTCTCTCCATTCAAGGTGATGTAGGCAGTTGGCTTTGTATAAATGGCTCTTATTGCATTGAGGAGTTTGCCATCTATTCCTAGTTTGCTGAGTTTTTATCATGAATGGGTGTTGGACTTTCTCAAATGCCTTTTCTGAATCAATTGACAAAATCAGATGATTCTTGTCTTTTGTGTTATTTATGTGGTTGATCACATTAATTGTTTGTCTTATGATGAACCAGCCTTGCATCCCTGGTATAGATCCAACTTTGTCATGGTGGACTATTTTTTTGATATATTGTTGAATTCTTGGGAAGTATTTTGTTGAAGATTTTTGCATTTAGGTTCATGGCTGATACTGGTCTGTAGTTCTCCTTTTTTTGTTGGATCTTTCCCTAGCTTTGATATCAGGGTCATGCTGGCTTCATAGAATGAATTTGGGAATATTCCATCCCTTTCTAGGTTGTAAAATAGTCTCAGTAGTATTGCAGTTAAGTCTTCTCTAAAAGCTTGGTAGAGTTCTGCAGTGAAGCCACCTGGGCCTGGGCTTTTATTTGTTGGTAGTTTTTTGATGACTTTTTAATCTCTTCCTTTGTGATGGATTTATTAAGTTGTTCTGCTTCACCTTTCTTTTAGTTTTGTGTAGTTATTGATAGTTCATTTCCTAGGCTGGTATCTGGCTGGTACAACCTTGCATCTTAGATTCAGGCTGTGGTTTGCTGTTGTTTATTCTCAGACTAAAGGACTCCTTTTAATGATTCTTGTAAGCTTGGTTTTTACATATTCCCTTAATTTCTGTCTACCTGGAAATACCCTAATTTCACCATTATATTTGAATCAGTTTTGCAGGATATATTATTCATGGGTGACAATTGTTTTCTTTCAAGATTTTGTGTGTATCATCCCACTGCCTTCTTGCCTGCTTGGTTTCTGCTGAAAAATCATATCTTAGTTTTATTGTTTCCCCTCTGTGTGTGACTCTTTGTTGTTGTTGAGCTGCTTTCAGAATTTTTGCTTTTTGTTTGGTTTTAGCAAGTGTGGTTATCATATGGGAAAACCCTGGTGGTATAGTGCGCTAAGTGCTATACCTGCTAACCAAAAGGTCAGCAGTTCAAATCCACCAGGTGCTCTTTGGAAACTTTATGGGGCAGTTCTACTCTGACCTCTAAGGTCACTACGAGTCAGACCTGACTCAACAGCAATGGATTTGGTTTGGTTGTGGTTATAACAGGCCTTGGTAATCTTCTTTTAAGGTCTATCCTACATAAGATTCACTGAGCTTCTTTGATGGTTAGTTTTGCATCTATCATCATATCAGGGAAGTTTTCTGTCAGCATTCTTCAATGATCCTCTCTGTGTTTTCCATTTTCTCCTGTTCTGGAACTCCTATCACTTGCAAATTTTTTCTTTTAATTATATCCTACAACATTCTCAGGTTTTTTTTTCTTTGTTCTTTTTTTCCTGATCTTTCCTCAAACAGAGTTGTATCCAAGTGTTTGTCTTCAATTTCATTGATTCTATCTTCCACCATTTCAAACTTGCTCCTCAGTCCTTCTGTGACACCGTCCATTTTTGAAATCTTGTTTTTTATCTTTTGGATTTCTAATTATTATTTTTGTATGACTTCTAGTGAATTTATTTTGTCATTTTTTCCTGCATTATTTTCATGAATTCTTCCAAGAATTTGTTGCCTTTTCCATGAATTTGCCTATTCTTTCCCCATTTTTGTATGCTTTTTCCTCCAACTCTCAAATAGCTCTTAATACTAGAGACTGGAATTTTCTGTCAAGTAATTCTAGTGCCTTTTCTTCTACCAGAAAGTCATATGGTATTTTATTTTGGACATCTGCTGGAACCATCCTTTCCTTTTTTTTTTTAATGTTTTAATACTGCCTGCTGTCTTCCACCCCTTTTTTTTTTTTTAATCAATTGTAGTTTTTGTTTTGTTTCATCCTGCTTTTTTGTTTTATTTGGTGATATCAGAGTAGGTAGGCTGTGCATTCTTTATTGTTTGCTTATCCATGGTCACAACAGTTTTCACCTTGTCAAGTGGGAAGACCAGTCACGTAGCTATGGTACAGTATGGCAGGTCCATCTGAAGGGGAGGGACTGAGACAGGTTGTTTGTGGCATGTACTAGGGCTGACAAAGTGGGCCAGGAATCAGTGTTGGGCAGTATCCAATAGGCCTTAGCCTTGCAGTGTACCCTGGCTAGAAGTTCTCCCAAGTGGTGAAAAGAAAGAAAACAAAGAGACAAAGCAAAGCAACACAAAACAAAAAACAAATCCCCAAAAGCAAAGAAACAAAACCCCTCCGAGAATTCCATCAGCATGGTGACATGGGCTGAGGAAGTGGTTCCCCAGTTAAGCAATGCTTCACAGCCTTTCAAAGAGGAGAAAACATTATCCACAGAGCCACATGGTCCAGATAATGGAAGGGGAAAAAATGTATAAAGCAACACTAACTGCAGATAAATGGCACTCAGGGATCCAGCTAGTGGAAGGTGGGGATTCAAGTAGCTGGGGACTAAGGAGTTTCCTCCTATGAAGAGACTGCAGCTGGCAGGAAGCAGAGGAAGCTGAGGGCAGGGAAAGGTAAGGTTATGAGAGCATATATCAGTGGTTACCAGATGATCTGCACACTGTCAGGGGCTCCTGAAGCTGCTATTGAGCACTCCCCATCTGAGATCTCTGATGTGAGTGCAGTGAATCCAAGCTGCACGGATCCTGCACTTTCTGGCTGGCTGAGCCCTCGCAGCTAACCAAGAGGTGACAAAGATAAAGTAGCAGGGAGAAGATGAGGGGTGGGAAATAATGTTGCCTTCTGCTGAGATTTCTGTGAAGCTGCTCTTTCATGGTCCCTATCTGTTAATCTCCAATAGACGTCCAAGATAGAAAATCTGTGTTAGATTAGCTGAATGGGACTTCCTCTCATATCTCCTCTTCATTTGATGTTTTGGGTTCCAGGATTTATGTTTGTCTCTGTTTGACTTAGGTTTCTGGTCTTTGCTGTGGAGGGACATTGTGGTGCTTCTTTCTGTGACATTGTGGTACCCAGAAGTCTGAAGACAGAATTTTTAGAAAAAATAGCACGAGTCAGACTGAGAAGAAAATACATTAACTTATAATAATTAAAAACCCAAATCACTGTGAACTCATTCATTCAACAAATATTTGCTGCAACCTCGCTATGTGTTAGGCACTGTGCCAGGCCCTGAGGAGTAACTCATTTATGCATTTATTCAACTGACATATTGAGCTACCCTACTCTAGTTACTTGGACATGCCAGCCAAGTGCTGTCGAGTCAGATCTGACTCATGGCGACCCTAGGGAGTGAAGACAAAAAGAAAATGTCATTGCTCTCATGAAACTTAATTTAAATGAAGGGAGAAGAAGATTAACAAAGAAAAGAATAAATAAATGACAAAAATATTATTTAGTAGTAGGTCCATGCAGAAAAGTTATAGAGGGGAATATGACCAAGAGTAACTAGGTGACCACTATTGGACTGGGAGATCACAGGAGGTGAGATTTGCTGGTATTTCAATGATGGTACAGAACCAACATTTCAGAAAGTGAACATGAGGGTATGGGGCAAGAATGGGGCAAGCCTATTATAGGGACAAAAAGGAGGCCTTGTAATGAGGTTGGCATAGTATGAAGACGGAGAGAAAGGCGGGGTCAGATCCTGTAGGACTCTGCAAGTCAGGCTACAGAGTGCAGATTTTATTATCTGTTACCTGAGATTGTGGCTGTTGTACAGAGAGGGCTTTTAGATGGCAGGAGTAGAAGGCAGTTGTTCACGGGGGCAGTGAGCCACACATTCCATGTCTTCTTCTTGTTCCTTATTCTCCTTCCTTTTTTGTTCCAGGTGGATAGGGATCAATTTTTTGCCTTGGATGGCCACTTGGCAAGCTTTTAACATCTGTCATGGATTGAATTTTGTTCCCCCCAAAATAAGCATAGTCACGTGTTTGGGCCATGATTCCCAGTACCTTCTGACTGTCCTCCATTCTGAAGTTTCTCTAGGCTGTTTGTTAAAGGATTAGGGTTGGACTGTCAATCCCTTTATAAGATCACCTCCCTGCTTCAGTGTAAAGGGAGTTTCCCTAGAGTGTGGCTTGCTGCACCCTTAATCCTTTCATCCTGCAAGAGATAAAAGGAAAGGGAGACAGGCTGAGAATTGGGAGCCTCATGCCATCAAGAAAGAAATACCGAGAGAAGAGCACGTCCTTCAGAGCTGAGGTTCCTGCACCAAGATGCTCCCTGGACAAAGACTGATGAAATACTGGGCTTTCCCCCAGAGCTGACAAGAGGAAAAGCCTTCCTCTGGAGTGGACATCCTGAATTTGGACTCGTAGCCTACCAGACTGTGTTAGAAGAAACTTTCCTTTGTGAAAGCCATCCACTCTATGGTATTTCTGTTAGAGCAGCCCTAGCTGACTAAAACAACACCCCACGCACTACACGGTGAACTGGGAGAGAGAACAGAAGCACCAAACACACTATTAGGCCAACTAACTGGCCAATTAGCTTTCCTAAACCTCCAAGCCAGGAAACTAAATCCCATGAGGTTTTTGGTTTCATATAAGTAACCTCAGCAGCTACTCTTTTTTGTCATTATAAACCTGTCACACGACTTTTGCCAATTCAAAGTTTTATAGGTAATTGTAGTATTAAACAATACAAAATTATTATCTTACAGTTCTGGAGGTCAGAAGTCTAAAATAGGTCTCACTGGGCTAAAATCAAGGGATTAGCAGGCCTGCGTTCCTTCTGAAAGTTTAGAAGAGAATCTGTTTTTCAAGTATCTAGATCCTGCTTGCGCTTCTTGGCTCAGAAGTCCCTTTCATTTACAAAATCTCATCTTCTGCATTTAAGGGTTTCTTGTATAGGGTCACCATGAGTTGGCATCAACTTGATTGCACTGGGCTGGGCTTGTAATTACGTTAGAATTCTGTAGTAGAAACCCTGGTGGTGTAATGGTTAAGTGCTACCTCTGCTTATCAAAAGGCTGGCAGTTCAGATTCACCACGAACCCCTTAGAAACTCTATGGGGCAGTTCCACTCTGTCCTTTAGGGTTGATACCAGTTGAAATTGATTCAACGGCAGTGGGTTTTTTTGTTTGTTTTGTTTTGGTTTTTGGTTTGGTGTAGTCGTTAAAACAGTCATCTGTAAACTGAAAGGTTGGTGGTTTGAACCCACCAGCCACAGTGAGGGAGAAAGATGTGACAGCCTGCTTCCATAAAGATTTATAGCCTTAGAAATCCTACTCTGTCCTCTAGGGTCACTGTGAGTTGGAATTGGCTCAATAGCAATGGGTTTTGTAATTATGTTGGGACAACCTAGATACTCCAGACTAATCTCTTTAAGATCAGCTGATCAGCAACTGGAATTCTGCCCCTTGCCAGGTAACATAACATAATGACCAGTCTAGGGTTTATCGCGTGGGCCTCACTGGGCCTAAGGCATTATCCTGTCAGAACAGCAGTGCTCAGTACAGACAGCTATTGCCATGCAGAGAGAATTGAGCTGGGCAACGATAGGAATGCTTAGATAATCCACTTAAACCAATTAATGCAAAGAGGCGTGAGGCCCAGGTTATCAGCAAGATAGAAATAAGACAGCATTGCGGGGTAGAGGGGGTGTGGGTTCATCAGGAAAGGAGGAATCACACCTGGCTATGCCCATCAGGAAAGTATCTGTGCAAATAGCATTTCAACAAAGCTTTTGAGGATGGATAAAAGTTGGAGGGATGAAAATTGGAGTGTCTAGGAGAAGTGGGGAAACAGTAACTTCTAGATCTGTGCTATCCAATAAAGGTATAATGTGAGCTGTATCTGTCATTTAAAATTTTCTAGTAATCATGTTAGAAACCCTGGTGGTGTAGTGGTTAAGTGCTGCACCTGCTAACCAAAAGGCTGGCAGTTCAAATCCTCCAAGAATTCCCTGGAAACTCTATGGAGCAGTTCTACTCTGTCCTATAGGGTCACTGTGAGTCAGAATCAACTAGGTGGTAGTGGGTTTGGCTTGGCTTTTGTGGCCACATTAGAAAAGAAAAAAATATACTTAATCCTAAACAGTCAACACAATAGCCTTTAACAAGCACACAGTGTAAATAAATCCTTGAGATATTTTACTTTTTTCATATTAAGTCATAATAAGTCTTCAAAATACAGTGCGATTGTGGCACAACTTGATTTAGATGAGTCGCCTTGTAAATGCGTGCTGAATAACTGCACGTGGCCAGTGGTGACCACTTGGGGCAGCGTAGATCTAGAGGAAGACAGTAATAGGAGTGGAAGCACAAGACTTGAAAGCTCAAGAAAGATTGGGAGAACATGACAGTATAATAAGGTGACAGAGATGGTTAGAAAATTGGAGTCTCTGTGAGTCAGAGGCTAATGATGGTAATAATCTGATCAGTGGGTGGATCTGAATGGGGGCAGGTGAGACTGGTGCTTGGGAGCCCAATTAGGAGGCTGGTGCTCCCGTCTTGGGGTGCAGTGAGGAGGTTGTTAGAGTGTGGAAGTGGGAAACAAAAAAAGGGGCAATGCTTAAAAATTTAAGGCGACTGAATATAGGGGAAGGAGACCAGGTAGAGCAATGGTTAAATGGTTGGCTGCTAACCAAAAGGTCGGTGCTCCACCAGCTGCTCCATGGGAGAAAGATGTGGTGGTTGACTCTTGTAAAGATCACAGACTTGGGAACCCTGTGGGCCAGTTCTCCTCCTCCCTGTATGATCAGTACGAGTAGGAATCAATTCCAGGGCAACGAGATTTTGTTGTTGGATAGAGGGGCCTGAGTTGGCAGTTGACTGCTAACTGAACTGTTGAGGGTCCAGCTGCACCCAGCAGTATCGTGGAAGAAAGGCTTGGAAATCTACAGCCTCGGAAAACTCAATGGAGCAGCCTGCTCGGACATACATGGGGTTGCCATGAGTCACAATCAGTTCAAGAGCAATGAGTAAAGGGGATGTAGAAGGAGAGAGAGGGGAAAGCGTTAAAGAGAGGGTTGCCTCCAATGACAGGCGTTAACTCTGAGTAGCAGGACCAGAATACTGGATGGCTGGCAGCGACAAAGGGAACGGTAGCTGTAAAGATACCACGGCAATTGGCGTCATACCAACAAATCTGTTTTTATACAGTGATGTTTGGCAGGTTTGCAACAGAAAAGCAACTCGGCATGCAAGTAGCATGAGTCAGTTCTCTTTCAGATGAAAAGAAACTCTAATACCTTAATACTCAGTGAGCCATCGTGATATCTTCTGATGTCATGTGTGGTGTAAGCGTTCACTGAGGATGGAGGCGGGGATGTTTCATTCCTCCCCTAAAGGGCCCAGATGAAAAGAAATTCTAGAACAACCAAAGAAAGTCTAAAACACTAATCCGTCTCTCGTCTCAAAAGCTCAGCGGAGCCCTCTCTGTTTTCTGAGCCCCTGAGCTCGGTGCCCAGAGCTGAGGGCAAGCTATGAGAGCAATGAATCAAGGTATGGTATGTGCTCTGGGTGTCAGAGCTGCCACCTGGAGCTGCTGACAAACCCCGTCAGACTCCATTCAAAGGGGGATTGAAAGGTGGCGTGGTATGAAGGGGAAGGAAGAATACTGGAGAGTCACCACAGGTCTGTACAGGGACATTCATGAGAATTTCCAGAGGGCAATGCTAGTGTCTCAGCATGTCTGCAGAAACAGGGATTCGGCCCTGCTGAGTCTGCTCTGGAAACCCTGGAGGCATAGTGGGTTAGGTGCTACATCTGCTAACCAAAAGTTGGCAGTTCAGATTTTCCGGGTGCTCCTTGGAAACTCTATAGGGCAGTTCTACTCTGACCTATAGGGTTGCTATGAGTTCGACCCGACTCGATAACAGTGCATTTGGATTTTTTTTGAGTCAGCTCTAGAAATCCTTGCATGGTGCCAGTGATTAATGTGCTTGGCTGATGGGTCAGAGCAGAACTGTGCTCTACTGGATTCTCAATATCTGCTTGTTCAGGAGTAGATTGTCAGGCCTTTCTTCGAAGGTGCCTCTGGGTAGACCAGAACCCCTAGCCTTTAGGTTAGCAGACAAGCATGCTCACCATTTGTACCACCCGTAGACTTCTTTAACTTGCTGTTATTGTTGTTTGGTGCCATCAAGTTGGTTCCAGTTAATAGTGACCCTATGTGCGACCAAAGGAAACCCTGCCTGCTCCTGCACCACCCCCACAATCATTGTTATGTTTAAGCCCATTGTTGTAGCCACTGTGTCGGTCCACCTTGTCAAAATTCTTCCTCTTTCTCCCTGACCCTGCTTTACCAGGCATGATGTCCTTCTCCAGAGACTGATTCCTTCTGATAACATGTCCAAATCATGTGGGATGAAGTCTTTCCATCCTTGCTTCTAAGGAACGTTCTGGTTATAGTCCTTCCAATGCAGATTTGTTTGTTCTCTTGGAGGTCCGTGGTGTACTGCAATTCAAAGGCGCCAATTCTTTTTCAGCCTTCTTTATTCATCCTCCAGCATGCACTTGCATAGGAGGTGATTGAAAACACCATGGCTTTGGTCAGGCTCGTCTTAGTCTCAAGGTGGCATCTTTGCCTTTCAACACTTTAAAGATTTTTTTTTGCAGATTTGCCCAGTGCAATACATCACCATCTTGGTAATCCTTGGCAACTCTGGGTTTGCAGATGCGTCTGACTTAGGGATAGATTACTTAATAAGCAAGGTACACGGGGGCTTACTTACCCTTCCTTACTGATGTGTAGTGCACAGTGCCATCACAGATATGGTGAAATACACACGACATTGTGCACTACAGATTAGTATGTAAACCCAAGTAAACCTGTGGGTATCTAGCTTAATGGTCAATCCAGACCTGGATTCTTCCTCCACTTCAAATGCCACCTTTATCTCTTCTGCAGTTTCTGTATGACACCCTACTCTGGTATGAGCTCAAGAATGTAAACAAACGCAAACCCACTGCTCCCAAGTTGATTCCAACTCATAGAGACCCCAGAGGGCAGAACAGAATTGTTCCAAAGAGTTTCCACGGAGGACTTGGTGGATTTGAACTGCTGACCTTCTGGTTAGCACTTAACCACTATGCCACCAGGAATTCCAACATAACGAAAGAAAACCCTTTTTTTCCCAACAGAGTCACGTTTACAGGACTTTTCTGGGGGACACAACTTAACCTTTGACAAGTGGTGTCTCTCCGAAGAGATCCAAGAGAGCTGAATAGGTCTTCACTTCCCCACAAAGCAGTGACAGAAGCCAAACAAAACCCATTGCTGTCGAGGTGACTCCAACTCACTGTGATGTTACAGGATAGAGCAGAACTGCCCCAAGGGTTTCCAAGGCCGTCATCGCCATGGAAGCCTGGTACGTCTTTTTCCTGCTGAATGGCCGGTGGGTTCGAACCCCTGACCTTTCTGTTAGCAGCTGGGAGCTTAACGACTGCACCACCAGGGCTACTGATATACTGAGAACTGCATGCCTTAGCCTTTACCCTGTATCCTAAGGCCCTGATTGAGTTTCTTAGAGGAAGTTTACAAGTCTGGCTCCAGCTGAATGTGGTTGCTGGGTAGAGGGTGGGACACAAGGGTGGGGATCACCCCCTCATCCGGGCTCCTTTCCTGTGTAGTTATCTCTTCCAGGGTGGATGTCACCCCTGATTCCCCTGGCCTAATTATACAAAGTGTTTAAACAAAATCCCGGAAGTAGCTTACTATGAAATGCAATGATAGCAACACAGGAATGATTTTAATCTCAAGCTTCTGCCCTCAGCCTCTCCGGGCTTCACTCAGCTGACTACGGTTTGCTCAGCACTCCAAAAGGCTGCTTGCAATTTACTGGGTCCATGGAGCCCTTGATATAACTTTATGAATTTTCTTCCTCATAGAGAAGATTTTGTAAAGCAGAGTTTTACATAGTTTTTTTTTTTTTAAATAAAGGATCTATAAAGCTAATTATTACCCAAATGAAGATGAGTAATTATGGCCCATAATCAACTTAGAAAAAACCCAGTTTGCTTTCACCAGAAAGTGTCAAATCAATTATTGCTATCGCCCTCATGTTGTCTTCGGGCATGCCATTAATTAGTTCTCTGTAGAAGGAACCAGCTCATGGTGGTTCCCTGGATAGATCGGTTACGTCTCGACACAGACTCTTGAAGAATGTGTTTGTGTGGGTACCTGGATTCGGAAATACAGACATCCATTTCAGTGATTAATACGACTGTATTAGCCAGCCAAGCCAACTGAAAAGGGTAAAAAATGGTAACACATCTGAAAAGTTTAATATTATAAATACGTTTTTGGATTTTTTTTTTGGTAACCTTTTTTCCTTAAAATTTTCCAACAGATGTTTCTACCTTTGATTGAGGATAAAAGCTATACTTAACATTTTGCTTCTTACCTAGAAGTGAGACTTAAGAATTATCTCACATCCTGTGAGTACCAACACATTCTTCAATGATCTAGCAAGCTACCAAGTCCTAGATTTAGGGAGATCCTACCACTAATTTTGATGGCACCCAGGCATCTTCTGCAAATCCTGATGGCACAGTGGTTAAGAGCTTTGACCAAAGTTCAGATGCTCCTTGGAAACTCGCTGAAGCAGTTCTACTCTGTCCTATAGGGTTGCTATGAGTAGGAATCAACTCAGTGGCAATGGGTTTGGTTTCTATCATTTTTGAAAACATCTTCTGGAAACCCTGGTGGGGCAGTGGTTGAGAGCTATGGCTGCTAACCAAAAGGCTGGCAATTTGAATCCACCAGGTGCTCCTTGGAAACTCTATGGGGCAGTTCTATTCTGTGCTGTAGGACTGCTGTGAGTTGGAATGGACTCAGTGGCAAAGGTTTTTCTTAAGATGTCTTTGAGAAGTCCTTCAGAAGTATAGAAATTATTTTCTCTGTGGTAGTTTTCAAAAATGGCCACATATTTTTTCATTTCCTGTATGCACATCCCTGTAGTGCGGATTTGTAGCTCCTCCATCAAGAACTGTGCTCTTTCTCCACTCCTTAAATTTGGGCTAGGCTACGTGGCTTGCTTTGATCAAAGATTCAGTAGCACACATGGCATAAGCATAAGCTTGCAAAACACTTGTGCACTAGGCCTTGCCCTCTTGTCCCTCTTGGAAACTTGAGATGCCCAATGATGCCTGGGATAGCTTTCTAGGTGATGGCTCAGCCATCCTGGCCAACCCAGGCAAGATCCCCTTACCCCGAAAGGCATGATTACCCATCTATCTGGCTGTTATCCACATGAACACAGTGAGCCTAGCTCAGGCCAGGAGAACTAGCCCACTGAACCCAGCCAAAATCGAGGACCCTAAGAATCATAAGCTAATTAAATGGGGGTTATTTTAAGCCACTAAGTCATGAGCGGTTTGTTAAACAACAGGTTCAAGTAATAGAGCTCTTTGACGGTTTGAAATCTGTAAGGAGGGCCAAATAGGAGGAGAGGCTAGATTTTTTTTATGTTTATGATCTCTGCCAGACACAGCACTCAGGGCTTCAAAAAGACTACTGCATTTAAATCTTCAGAATAGGTATTAACCATTTCTGTTTATAAGTAGGGAAACTGAGACTCAGAGAGATGTTAACTTGCCCTACTTCTTTTTTATTCCACTTTAGACAAAAGTTTACAGAGCAAACTCTTTTCTCATTAAACAATTAGTACACTTATTGTTTTATGACATTGATTAACAACGCCACAGCATGTCCACATTCTTCCTTAGAGTTCTCTGTGACCAGCTTTCCTGTCTCCTCCTGCTGTGTAGTCTTTGCCCCTGGGCTGTTGTGCCCATTTAGTCCCATTTTCTTTTGTAGGTCTGTCTAATCTTTAGCTGAAGGGTGAACCTCAGGAGTGATTTCATTGAGGAGCTGAATGAGAGCCTGGGGGCCCTACTCTCGGGGTTTCTCTGGTCTCTGTCAGGCCAGCATAACTTGCTTGATTTTGTAGTGGTAGAGCTCGGATTCTAATCCAGGTTTCTTTGGTCCTGTGTAGTTTTGGTTCACCAAGAAGCAAGCTTTGAACCAAAGATTCAGGTAGAAGTGGTTTATGTGAGATGTGAAGAAGGAGTAGGAAAACAGAACAGGAACAAACAATGAAGGGAATGTTATCTAGCAAGGTGCTCGTGTGGGCAGCTGGCCTTGACTCTGCCTGGGAGTTCTGGGAGTCAGGGTAGGATATGTTCCAAGCTATCCCTCTCTTGCAAGGCTTGAGGGATTGGAACAGCTATCTAACAATTCTTGCTAATCATTGGCAAAGGGCAGCTGGAGGGTAGTGGTGTGTGTGTATGTGGTGGTGGGGATGGTGTATGTGTGTGTATGTGCTAATGGTGGTGGGGATGTGTGTGTGTGTGATTATGGTGATGGTGGTATGTGTGCATCTCTGCTGTGATGGTGGTGGTAGTGGTGGTGGGGTGTGTGTCTGTGGTAACGGTGGCATGTGTGTGGGGTGTGTGTGGTTGTGGTGATGGTAGTCGTGTCAGTGTGTGGGTGTGGTGGTGGTAGTGGTAGTGTGTATATGTGGTGCGCGTGTGGTGTGTGCAGTTATGGTGGTAGTGTGAATGGGTGGTGGTACTGGTAGTGTGTGTGTGGCGTGTGTGCATGTGTGCATATGTTTGTGCGCACCTGTGTGTGTAGGAAGGCAGCAGCTCTCTAGCCCTGCATGGTCAGGGGCTTTGCACCTGGCAGTCATCAAAATCACTCCAGCAGTTAGATAATGAGACACAAATGGTGGCAGCTAGAATTCTTGAAGGTTCTGAAGGCATAGGCCCCAGAAAGCCAGGTCTGCTACCACCGCCCAAGGCCATATTCTTTCTGTTTGGCCATTTGTTACCATTTCTTCATTCCCATAAGACTCCTCTATTATACCAGGTTTAAAAGAATGTGATGCCTATGCGGGATGAATAACTTCGCAGATGAGTATCAGTTCTGCCAGGTTTTGTTCAGAGCAGATGTGCTGCTGTGCCAGTCCTAACACTCGTGGCCGCTGTTATGGGACTGGAGCTGAAGACTGCTGGAACGGTTCGTGACACCACCGATCCCAGGCGACCCTCTTTATGACAACTTAGGGCCCATGAACTCACCCATTTGGCTTTAGTTCAAAAGTTAGTTTAGTTTAGTTCTCTGAAGAAGCCCTCCTGGCTCCCTAGATTGGGTTTAGATTCCTTTCTGGTATCTCCTGTTAAACACCACACTTCTTTTTAACAGTCGTCATTCACTGAAATTACTTGTTTGATGTCTCTGTCTTGCTAGCCTATAGCTTCAGGAAGGCAGGCCTGAGGTGGCCAATCTAATTCTAGTGCCCATCATAATGCTAAGTCACTGTAGGTACTCAGTACGTGTTGATTAAACAAATGGACAATAGCTGCCTGGTTGAAAATCAGAAAATAACAGAGAGACAGACAGAGACGGAGGTGTTGGGAAACAGATATTAAGAGTAAAGACGTAATTGCCACCTCAGACATCTAGTGGTTTAAGACCAGCAAACTGTTTTGTGGCTACAGTTGAGTTCTTCACGCCCTGAGTGCTCTGGCAGAAAGCTAGCCAACCATATAATATTAATTAATAGCAGACAACCAACAAAAGAAGAACACGTCATTTCTGCTCATCTCTACGCTTTCTCTTTCAGCCCTGAAACACTTTAAATATACTCAATCTGATTAGTTTGTTGGCTTATAACTTCTCCGTCATTTCATTTAGGTTACAAATCTTCATGGAGGGCTAGCGGAGAGGTGCTGAAATACTCCACGGAACCCAACAAACTCGGCGTCTGCACTTAGAAATAAATCAAATGCAGTATCGTTTCCACATGTAAGTTGGAGTCTTGTACATAAATTCATTTTTGTTGGGAAACATTCAATCTGTAGCTTAATTACTTACTACTTCATTTAATCATTTATTCACTAGATCATCTGCACTGGAATACCATGTTCTTTCTTTCATTTCATTTGATTTTTGTATAGTAATCAGAAGTGTTAATGACAGATATTGAGTTAATGAGTTACCACTTCTGTACTTCCATGGACTTTAGAGAAATTCAGCCTAAGCCTAAAGGAATGGATCAAAGTTTTGGCTTCTGTTACAGTTGGAGAGGGAAGATATTTTGGCAGGGTAGTGACCCATAGCTCCTTAGGTCACATCATCTATGACAGTTCACGACACTGGGTTGGTTGGACAATGGGCTTTGCTTTTACAGACCTCTGGAAAACTGAGTAGAAGAAAAGGAGGCTTTATATTATAAGGTTGGTACTTGGGTTGTACACTAGAAGGCATTTTTCTGACTAAAGTTTGCTAGTTACCAGGTATGTGTGTTAACCAGTAATATTGTTTAAGGTTTTTCTTAATCTTGAACTTCAGAGATTTTGCATAATTCCTTATTTTATTGTTACTACTTAATTTTTGGGTAGTTCTTGTCCAAGCCTTATCAAGGAAGGTGATGAGGTCTTATCCCTGGAGCGTACCAGGTGGTATTGTGTGTATCTATTGTCTTAAACAAGAGACAACAGGGTCACTCGGTGTCATTGTGAGCTGTTAAATGCATTGCCGCTTTTCTGTAAAATTAAAATCTCAAACTCAGGATGATTTATGTCTGTTAAGCACTGATTAAATGCAAAAGGAAACATGTTTTGTAAAATCACTGCTTTATAGTAACTATTGACATTAAACTATACATTATCCAATCATCAACAGAAAATTGTAGCATAGAACCATCTTTAAGGTATAACACAGAGGCTTCTCATTAAATTTTCTTTATATGTGTGTTACTTATATGCCTGTCCAGTTCGAAAAAGAAAGAAGAAGAACTGATGTGTGTGAGCTGTGGTTTTGGTGAAGAATGTTGAATATATTGTGGATCAGAAGAACAAATTAGTTTTAGAAAAAATACAACCAGAATGCTCCTTAGAAGCAACGGTAGTAAGACCTCGGCTTGCTCACTTGCGCGTGGGTTTCTCCACACCACATCAAACTGGAACCCATGTGAAATTGTTCATTACAGATTAGTAAGTAAGCACAAGTAAGCCTGTGCTTATCTTGCTGAGTCATCTACCCCTGTTAGGGACTGCAAATTTGAAAAGAGGCTTTGGTTTTGTAGGAGTGTGTTATGTGGTTGGAGAGAGACAGATGCTAGCTATAAGGAGGAGAATCTTTGATGTGTTGGAAAACTTTTTAAGGGCTGTAAGGTTAGCACTGAAAGTGAAATTACCAGTTAAGCTCTGGTCACATCTCGGTTTGTGTCTGGTGGTCATTTGGCAGCCTCCTTTTCCTTCTGAAGGTGAGGGCTAAAGGGAAGGCATTTTCATTCAGCCCGAGCTGTCCTTTCACTCTTCATCTGCAGAAATCCACCTTAATAATGGGTGGTGGTTCAGTAACAGCCCAGCAGCATCTGGACCCAAGGTCAACTGTGACTCCAAAACACCAAAGAAAGATTCTAGAACCAGTGATTGGGACATACGGTCTATTACGTACAGAACAAACCAAGGTGGTAGTTGGACCAAAGTGGCACTTCGCTGCCTTCTAGTAAGGAACACAAACTTATATACCGTTCTACCTGGGACCAAGGCTTATTGTTTCTTTTATTCCAAATACAGGGGCACCCAGCATTCCCAAGGACTCCATGTTCAGGCCCAGATGTTTTCCTTCTTGTTGCTAAGGTTCTCCTTGGCCTTGGCCACCAGACTGGTTATGGCACTCCTGGCTTTGTACATTAGTCAGAGTCTACCCTGAGCATGTTTGGGGAAGGCAAAGCTGACTACATCAGGAGGAGGGGATGCAGATAGTTGAAGAGCATTACCCTACAGTGGTAGAGTGATGACTTCTATTCTCTCCAGGCTATCTCTTTGAACTACTTTTCCTTGCATCTTGAAGCAAGTGTAAGGAATCAGTCTTTGTCTATTCCTACATATTTCCAATGTAATCAGTGTCAGGACATAGTAGACAAGTCAGTGACGAATATGTGTTTAAAAGTGAGACTTTGTAGTGAGGGTTTCAGCCAAATGAATTCTATAGGCATCAGACAGTTGTCTTCACAGCATGATGTCTTTGAAACATCCTTGCTCTCAAATTCTCTCCTCACTTCCATGTTGCCTCCAATCCCGGTCATCAGAGATTAGTTCTCCTAGATTAAAAGAAACTAGGGTTCTGGGAGTTCCCTTTGAAAATTAAGTCTCTATAGATGGGAGAGGATGTAAGGAGGGGAAGAGACATTTCTGTAGAAATGAATTCATCTGCAACCAGCAAATCAATGCCCCAGCAATACAAAGGCAAAAGTGGACACAGAGTGTGTACTGATGAGCACAGAAGGGATGCAGACAAGGCTAAGAGGTGGTCCAACTCAGAGAGGAAGAGTGCAGTGCCCTGAGGTGAGGGGATGAGTTTTTGTTGTTGCTGTTGCTGTTGAGTTGACTTTGACTTTGAATTTGACCCTTAGTTTTATAGCTCTATAGTCATGGTCTTAACCACTAAGAGCGCTATTTTATCTTTATATGTGTTATTTCATTTAAGATTGATAGGTGCTCTCCAGCACTAGTAGCACTATCGGTACAGTACCGGTACCAATTGTTGTCTAGTCAACTGCATTGCATGGTGACCCCATGTGTGTCAGAGTAGAACTGTTTTCTACAGGATTTCTCAGAGCTTGTTTTTCTAGAAGTAAATCACCAGGCTATTCTTTGAAGGCCCTCAGGGTGGATGTAAACCTCCAAAATTTCATTTAGCGACCGAGCATGTGTCACGGGTTGAATTGTGTGCCCCTCCCCACAATATCTGTCAGCTGGGCTGAGCCATGATTCCCAGTATTATGCAACTGTCCAACCTTTTGTCATCTGATGTGGTTTTCCTACATGTTGTAAAGCCTGTCTCTATGATGTTGATGACATGAGATTAGTGGTAATTATCTTAATGAGGCAGGACTCCATCTACAAAATTGGAGTATGTCTTAAGCCAATCTCTTTTGTGATGTAAAAGACAAAATCAAGCAGAGAAACATGGAAACCTCACACCACTGAGAAACAAGAGCCAGGAGAATAGCGTCTCTTTGGATGCAGAGTCCCGGCTCTGAGAAGCTCCTTGAGCAGGGAAGGATCTTCTTCCAGAATGAAGAGAGAAAGCCTTCCCCTGGGGCTGGCGTGCTGAGTTTGGGCTTTTAACCTCTGAGACTGTGAGAGAATAAATTTCTCTTTGTTAAAGCCATCCACTTGTGTTATTTCTGCTGTAACAGCCCTAGATGACTAAGACAGTACATTAACTATTTGCAGCACCCTGAAACTCCTCAGAAAGAGACAGGAACTGGTTAATCCTTCTGCTTCCAATAATTTCTACTACCGCTGCTACATGATGAAGTGAAGAAGAGTAACCAGCAAGCAATATCTAGACCACAAAAACCTCATTTGTCCCAGGGATGAATTAGTACTGCTGTTTAAACCTGATGTTCTGCAGTTTTAAATAATTATGCACAGCACATGTGTATTTTTTTAATCCTGCTTTTGTTTCTGTAATTACAGCATCAGAGAGCCCCAGGAACTGCTTTTAAAGAGGATTAAGGTACTGCCTCCAGAAGCTTCTGTTTCTCATCAACAAAATCCATTGTAGCTGTGGAATTAAAATTAAATATCATTACATGGTTCCCTAGAAGTTTAGGAGAATATGTAGCTTAAAGCAAAAGAGAAAAAAAGAAAGATTAAAAGCAGCAGGAATGTAATACACAGGTGAGAACTCCAAGAGGGAGTTTCTTCTGGTTTTCTGTGATTGGGAATGGCATTATAGATCTTCTGGGGATGCTCTGGAGAACTACAGGGCAAGACTGACATCTGGATGGGGACACAGTCCCCATCAGCCCTTCCTGATTTTCTGGACAGCGTTGGTTAGTCATGTGTTACTGAGGAAAATGGAAGCAGGAGGCACCTTAATTGCAGGTCAAGTGAGGTGACGGATGAATAAAATATCAAGTTGTGGTCCGATTTTTGTCTAGAAGTCAAAGTCCTAGTTGCAAAGAATTACCAGCAAGGTGAGAGAACTGTTCAGTCTTTTTGAGGAAGATGGTTCAGCCTAATCTCAAGAGAATACAGCACACTCCTTTACAAGAGACACCACAGCAATGAAACAGTCACGTGTGCTGCTTAGGGCCTGGGGGCTGGGGGCTGGATTCCGGAGCTACTCATTTTGGTGTAAGCCCCAGTACTACAACTCACCTGCCAGGTGGGTATTTGTACCTCAGGTGAATGGGAATAGTCAGAGTTCTTAGCTTCTGGGAGTGCTGGGAGGATTAAGTAGAAGGTAGAAAGTGATGAATAAACGGTACAAAGTTCCTTGACAGCAAGCCTGATGATGTGAGTGAGGAGCGGTTGAGGTGGGCAGGGCAGGGCAGGGTAGGGCAGGATAGGGCAGGGCACCGGCTCTACAAGTTATCCTTGTCTTTTCTTGCACACGTGCCAGCTATCACTGCCTCTCCTTTCTAGTGTTTGTATCCATGCATGTTAGAAGCTGTGATACTCTGTATAGGATAAGAGAGAGTGCTTGTTTCTAGGGGCATTGTTGTTGTTGTTAGGTGATGTCTAGTCAGTTCTGACTCATGATGACCCTGTGTACAATAGGAGGAAACACTGCCCAGTCCTGTGCCCTCTTTGTCATTCCTGAGGTCATTGTTGCAGCCACTGCATCAGTCCATCCTGTTGATCTTCCTCCTTTCCTCTGACCCTCTGCTTTAATAAGTACAATGTCATTCCCCAGGGACTGGTCCCTGTGATAACATGGCCAAAGTACGTAAGATGAAGATGAAGTCTCACCATACTTAAACTTCTAGGGAGCATTGTAACTGTACTTCTTCTAAGACCGATTTGTTCCTTCTTTTGCAGAAATGGTATATTCACTATTCTTAGCCAACACTGATGTTGGAGGTGTCAATTCTTCTTTGGTCTTTCCTATTCGTTGTCCTCCATCATGACTCTGCCCCCTCCCCTTATTCATTGTCTAGCTTTCACATGACTGAACGATGAATACATCATAGCTTGTATCAAGTGCACCTTAGCCCTTAAAGTGACTTCTTTGATTTTTGGTGCTTTAAAGAGATCATTTGCAGCAAATTTTCCCAAAGCAATGCCTCATTTATTTCTTGACTGTCTCTTCTACAGGCATTGATTGCGGATTCAAGTAAAATGAAATCTTTGACAACTTCAGTCTTTTCTTCTTTTATCATGATGTTTATTGGTCCAGTTGTAGGAAATTTTGTTTTCTTCATATTGAGATGTAATTCCTACTGAAGGCTGTAGTCTTTGATCTTCTTTAGTCAGTGCTTTAAGTCATTTTCACTTTCAGCTTCAACTTGAACTTGCATATGAATAATTGTTTTATAGGACAGTGCCTCACCCCCAAAACCCCATTGCTGTTGAGTCATTTCCAACTCATAGAGACACTATAGGGCTAGGTGGGACCCAAAATAAAACCAGTTAATGTTGAGTTGAATCCAGCTGATAACCCACTGTGTGTCGGAGCAGAACTGCTCTCCATAGGGTTTTCAATGATTGATTTTTCAGAAGCAGATCACCAGACCTTTCTTCTGAGGTACCCCTGGGTGAACTTGAGCCTCCAACCTTTTGGTTAGCTATCAATGGCCTTAACTCCTTGTCCCACACAGGGACTCCCAGGTGGGACCAAGAGATCATCTAAGGTAACCTCTGTCATTCTTACAAGAAAGGAAACCAAGGACCAGATTGATGAAGTGACTTGCACAAGCTAAACAAAGTAAGTGGCAAACCCAGGTGTACCCAGGGCAAGAGGAGGAACAAACATCCTTTATGTCACCTCTGTGTTCCAGGTGCTGTCCAACCGCCATTTCATTTCATCATGGCCACTACCCCCACTTTTACAAATGGGAAACTTGGGCTCAAAAAGCTAAGACATCTTCACAATTCCATACTGTGATGACGGATCAGCTTGACTGCAAATCACACCTTCATACTTCTGTTTCCTAGCTGTATTGCCTCCTACACACACACACACACACAACACAAGGTAGTGTTATGTCTTCTCAGGCTGTGTACTGGTACTAATACACTTCCTAGCAAGAGACATGGTTAAAAAATACTACTCAAAAAGTGACAGAACTCTGTTCCTTTAAGACTTAGAAAACTGATCTATGAAAATCAACTTCCTTAGAGGCCTCATATGTGACTTGCAAGTTCATTAACATCTCTTCAATACCACCACACATAGCTGAGTTCATGCTTATGGAAGAAAAATGTTAAGTATAAAATTTATGCATCAGTATTTTAATCAAGTCAGAAAACTCCTTCTTGGCAGCTCAACATGGGAGTCAGAAATCTGCATTTAAATTGTGCTTCTAAAATATAAAGCCCATGGACCCAAGAGGCCCTTCCCCAGAGGAGCAGTGTGCAGAGTCTAGGAACTTTTTGCTTATCTTTGATTCCACCAGCTCTCAGAAAGTTCAGGAATGAGCCAGAAGGAGGAACAGTTTTAGGAAATCACAAGAAACTGCTTAGGGATTTGGCATAGAACTTCATTTAATGATAAGATTTTCTAGTTCTTCATAAGGGCTGGATCTACATGATCTGACACGCATTTTGGCAGGACACTGCTAATAGGCAATTTATTTGACAGCTGTAGGAAAGGTTGTTGCTTCTGTCAACAGTCACACGCATTTGTTTTACGAGGATGCTGGACAGCTGCTAGAGAAGAAATGGGCCCTTTCAAGTGATGTACTCTTGGGTTTCATGAGTTAGGCTTTGCATTGACAGCTTGTGAGGGCAGGGCCCGCCCTAGTTACAATCCTAAAGTAAAGGAAGCCACTGTGTAGGCAGCTTTGGTGTAAAAACAATCCTGCACATGCGTGTGGGGTGGGGGTAGAAGGAGGGAGAAAGAGACAGAGAGAGAAAAAACTGTGATGCTGTCACACACGTCTCTTTAGAAAAATAGAACCAGTAGGATGGAGACTGTATACTACATATATATCTGTATCTATTTATACACACATACAATATACCTCTTAAGACATTATCTATATAGCATTACATGTATTTATAATTATGTAATATGGAATATATTTTATTATATTATTCATTTTGTATATAACTATATATAATAGGGAGCCCTGGTGGTACAGTGGTTAAGAGCTACGGAGAGCTATGGTTGCTAATCTAAAAAGGTAGGCAGTTTGAATCCACCAGCTGCTCCTTGGAAACCCTATAGGGCAGTTTCACTTTTTCATATAGGGTCACTGTGAGTAGGAATGCTGAATGAGATTATGCTACAGGTCTGGTCTTCGATGAAGTTGGCATTAATGTTATAACAATGAAACTGGAGTTACAAGGGTTACCAGACACATAGGTAGTTTAATCATTGTGAATTTTTAGAGGTGAACATTGGCCAACTTTCTGATCATTGTGATTCCAGACACTGACACTGACTTCATTGTAGACTAGGCCACAGTCTGCTATACAGCAGTGTTTTGAACAGTAAATCATAAAACCGGACATCAGTGAGTGGACACCTGAAAATGATAGTGTCAGGAAATTACATGTCATGTCATTGTATGTAGCCTGTAATACTGATGGTGAGTAACGGTGACATATATAAAAGAATCCCCAACAAAGCTGGACAGTCATAGATGAGGTTCATCATAATTTGAGTGCATTGTAAATTGGGAACTACCTGTATGCATGCATCAGTGCATCCACCCATCCATCCACCCACCCATCCACCCACCCATCCACCCACCCATCCATCCCCCCATCCATCCCCCCAATCCATCCCCCATCCATCCCCCATCCATCCCCCCATCCATCCATCCCCCCACCCCCCCATCCCCCCATCCCCCCATCCACCCACCCATCCACCCACCCACCCATCCACCCACCCATCCATCCCCCCATCCATCCCCCATCCATCCCCCATCCATCCCCCATCCATCCATCCCCCCATCCATCCATCCCCCCATCCATCCATCCCCCCACCCATCCATCCACCCACCCATCCATCCACCCATCCACCCATCCACCCGTCCACCCATCCACCTGTCCACCCATCCACCCGTCCACCCACCCACCCGTCCACCCGTCCACCCGTCCGTCCATCCGTCGGTCCACACATCCATGTGCCTGTCTATATATCTGTCCCTGGGTGGTGTAAACATTTTGGACTTGACTACTAATCTGGATGCTGCTTAAGAAAGGCCTGGCAATCTCTTTCTGGAAGGCCACAGGCAACAAAACCTTATGGAGCGGTTCTACTCTGTAGCACATGGAGCCTGGGGTTGCCATGAGTTGGAATTGAGTTAATGGCAGTGGGTTTGGTTTATGGAAGCTCAGTTAACTTGACACATAAAGCTAACCATCACAGACTCTTTATGAACTTTTCTGCAAAGTATCTGCCTGGTCTCAAGCTTTCCCACTAAAATACAGCCTACCCATCATGATCTGATGGTTTGTCAAAGTCAGCGAGGAAGGCATGTCCTTCATTTCTGCAGATATGGCCATTGACTCACACCGTGTGTGGAATCAAAACACAGCTTCTGTGTCTGGCCTTGAGGGTCCCCCGTAATGTGTATGCCATCTATCTGTCCATTCTGGCCTCTTCGTTCTCCTTTAGACAACCAACCAGTACTTATCCACACTAGAACACTCTTCTCAAAGAGCACTCTGTGGTCCCTATCATCGCTCACACAGGTTCCTGTCTCCTCCTCTTGCTCTCTTCTTTCTCATCTCCCTTCAACCAGCTTATCTAGCACCTCGAGCACCTTGTACAATGCTTACAAAAACGTAGCCACTCAGTAATAGTTAGGATTCAACAGACTCATTTTCTTGATTTGAGTTGTTATTAGGATCAAAAGATGTATGTAGGAATGCTTCTTAGCTATAACAAAAATATAGATTTTTGCCTTATTTTCATTTCCTTTTTTATTGTACCTTAGATGAAGGTTTAGGTTCGCCACAAGTTGAATCCGACTCAATGGCACTTGGCTTGGCTAGATGAGGGTTTACAGAACGGGCTAGTTTCCTATTAAACAGTTAGTACTCACATTGTTTTATGATGTTGGTTAACAACCCCACAACACATCAACACTCTTTGTTTTCAACCTTTTGTTCCCTATTACCAGTTTTCTGCCTTCAAGTCCCCATCTCTAGGCTGGTGTGCTCCTTTAGTCTCGTTTTGTTTTACGGGCCTGCCCAATCTTTGGCTAAAGAGTGAACTACAGGGATGACTTCATTACTGATCTGAAAGGGTATCTAGGGGCCATACTCTCAGTGTCTGTCCAGTTCCTGTCAGGCCAGAAAGATTGTTTCTTCTACTTGAGTTAGATTTTGTTCCACATTTGTCTCCATCTCTGTCCAGGACCCGCCACTGTCCGAGCAATCAGTGGCTGGAGCTGGGTACCATCTAGTTGCGCTGGACTCAGTCTCTTGCAGGCCATTGTAAATGTGGTCTGTTATTCCTTTGGACTAGTCTTTCCCTTATTATATTTATTTTTCTTCATCCCTACCTCCTCCTGAAAGGCGAAGACCAGTGGAGTATCCTAGATGGCTCCTTACAGAGATTTTGCCTTTATCTATCTGTCTGTCTGTCTATCTACCATCTATCTATTGTCTATCTACCTATTATTGTGATAAAGTGAAAATATACAATCCAAATCAGTTTTGCATGCCCACCTATGTATAGTTCCTTCTTCTCTCTCCAACTGGTGACAGCACACTCCTCCTTTTCACTGATGTTTTTAGCATCTTCTTGATGAGCACCTATCTCCTCTTCTCCACCCTCTTCTATCCTATCTAGGAAAAGACCAGTAGGCCATCCTGTTATAAATGTATAGAACCATAAAGTATGCACATCATATAGTCACAATGCGTCCCTGAGTCCAGTCCTACCTTATTTTTGACAATGCGGGAATTGGGTGAGAAACATGAGAAGATGAGACCGGACCTCGGTGCTCAGCAGGGGCAAAGTCAGCACTGGAAGGTCAGTAGGAGGCGAAGCTGCAAATCAAAGGCCTTGGGGTTGGGCATGTTGTCTTTCTCTCTCTCATCACCTCCAATTTTCAAAAAAAATTTCAAAAACAGTCATTGGAAAATGTTGACAGAATTTCTGGGACATCTCAAGTCCCTTAGGAGAGAGAAGCTACATCGGGTGGGATTTGCTGACCTCCTCACTTCTTGGTTAATTGCTGTCACCGTGTGGCTCAGTTATTATTACCACTCTGTCTCAGACTCCACATGGCCATCTGTTGTAGTCAGCTAGTGCTGCTTTAACAGAAATACCACAAGTAGACGACTTTAAATGAAGAAACTTTTTTTGTCACAGTCCAGTAGGCTAAAAGTCCAAATTCAGAGTGTCAGCTCCAGGGAAGACTTTCTCTGCTGGCTGTAGAGGAAAGTCCTTGTGGTCAGTCTTGCTGACTGGAAGCTTCAGAGGTGCAGGGACCACTGTCCTTTTGAAATGATGCACATAGCTCTCAGCATTGCTTTCATTTTTGATGGTTTGAGGTCCCCAAATTTCTCTACTAGCTTCTTTCCTCTATATCTCTGGAGGCTGTCTCAAGGCACAGAACAATCTTACCCACTGAGTCCCGCCCCACCAACAGAACTGCCAACCATCCATCCTCATTAACATAATAGAGGTAGAATTTACAACATGGATGACATCACACAGTACCAGAGCTCACGTCCTAGCTAAACTGCTACCCAGGTTTTTTTGGGGGAACACAGTTCAACCCATGACACCATCTCTTGTTCTCTCTGTAAATGTCATGGAGATCCAATCACAGAATCTTCTTTCTTGTGCTTTTCTAGAAAAGTAACCATTTTGGTTTTCAAATAAATATGAGGATTTTGTTTTGCTTTCCTTTTGCCCCCTTTAATCCAGGACTTCTGTGAATTAGGGGCTTGTTGTGACATCTGCTCTGAGAGGGGCAGCTGTGTGCCTCGTCATGAGGTCTCAGTGGTACTCCCTTCCCTGCCCTTGCCATCACCTCCTGCTGGAGAGAAAAAGTCCTTTGGAGCTGACCTGGTTGCTGAATCTTGATTAATTCCACGCTGCAGCCTTGCCTCACTATAATTACAGCATGCCAAAGCAAAAATCTTAATGATTTACCCAAAATCAGATGCTGGAAAATTGCTTTCGATGATGCTTTTGAGGATGATTTCTCAGGGGCGATGTTTGAGGTAAACATTCCTTAAATGAAGCAGAGCTGTGTCTCCTGGTTTGGGAAAGTCAAGAAAGTGATGAGCAAAAAAGTTAACTGAAAAATTTAAGGGAATAGGATTTTATGCTTTTGTTTTGTTTCTGGGTATGTGCATGTGTTTGCTTAAATATTTTACTAAATACATCAGTTAGGATTAGGTTTTGGTGCAGATAAAAGCCCATATGATAGAATTTTAAGCAGTATAGAAATTTCTTTCTTTCTCCTGTTAAACAGGAGATAAGGGGTGGTGTGTGGCTCCATGAAGCCCTCAGGGACTAATGAATCTCTAAATCTCTGTTCTACAACCCCTAGGCTTAAGTTTACATGAATACCACCTTAAGAGCTTTTAAAGTATGAGGACTACCAATTTAAGTTTGTGAACTCGTTCTAGAAAAAGTGCGATATAACTCGCCACTGAATATCACTATGGTCACCTTTGAAGTACTCCCTTTGTGAAGCTGTACACCAAGCCAGCACTTAGTCCATCCTTCAAAGTAATTTTGGGACCATTTTTTCCTGGAATGGCCATAAGAACTGTTGCCCTTCATGTCCTGAATGTTGTAAAATATATCTTTCAATATTTCCTTTATCTTTGGGTAAAGAAAAAAATTCATTAGGGGCCAGATCAGGTGAGTAGGTAGGGTGTTCCAATATCATTATTTGTTTACTGCCTAAAAACTGCCTTACAGACAACTATACAATTTAGTTCACAAACTTGCCACCATGCCACTATGCACAATGGCCATTCCAGAAAGAGTTCCAAAACTGCTTTGACAGATGGGCTAGACACTGGAGTTGGTGCATAGCTTCCTACGGAGAGTATGTCTGAGGTGACTGTAGTGATATTCAGCAAGGAGATATGCTACACTTAAGAACAATTAAGTTCACGGACTTAATTATCAGAACTAGTAGTACGTATACACAAGCTAGCTCCCCAAAGAGTCTGATTCAGTAGGTACAGAGTGAAGCCTGGGAGTCTACATTTTGAGAATGCTTGATAAAGGATTCTGATAAACTGCTAGGCTAGAGAGATTTGCTGTTCCTGACTTTGCTATGTGATCCTGACATATTACTATGGGTGTCAAGGAGATTTTTAAGCCAAAGACTGTCTTCTAGTAAGCCTGACTCTGGAAAGTAGGGTAATGATTGGGTTCTGTCTTTATTGCATTCTGACTGGCCTGTAGGGTCATGCTGTACGTGATCTTCAAGCATTCAGGGCAGTGGTTGGGTTTCCAGATTTGATTTTCTTCATTTCTGGTATGGGAGTCATTGTGGTACCTTGGGATGTGTGCTCAACCATGGACTATGGAGTCCTAGGTTCAAATTCTGGCACTAGCACTTATTAATCCTGTTATTTTAAACAGGTTATTTTGCTTTTTATGATTCTGTTTGCTTTCAAAATGGCAGTGGAGATAAAGGCAACTTTCCTGTTTCATAAAGTCATTTCATCATAAAACTCATGAAAGTGACTTGTGTGCTGTGCTTCTGTAAATAATTGTTGTTTACAAAATTTCTTTTCATTGGCTCATTGGAAGTCTTTTATTGATAGAACAGGTGTAGCCATGTGTGGGTTTCTGGATTGTCAGTTAACAGCAGGGCAGTAGTTGTGGTACCAGGACTGCAGTAGGCAGACCATAGAGGTAATTAGCTTGGCATTAGGGCCATATTAGCTAGACACAGCAAAAAATCTCAAGGACTAAAGCAGACACCTATTTTCTGATGGTTCCCAGGTCATAGTACGTCTTCTCTGAGAAAGTCCAGGGGTGAGGCTAAGATGGTGGAGTAGCCATACATATTCTCTGTTCCCTCTAACAACAGAGAACCAGAAAAACAACTGCATGGATTATATAAGATATTCTAGGAGTCCTGAATATAAGTCAGAAAGCAGAGAGGTTGGACTGGGTGACAAAGAGGGGAGAGCAGGTCCAGAAGTGAGTACTTTGGCCAGAATTAAATTTTCACCCTGCAGAGGGTCCTCCTTCAGCCAGCCAAGTGAGCTGCAGCACTGCAGTCACCAGCAGCTAAATAGAACAGCAGTGCCATAGGCAGAGGGCATCTTTCTTAGTGGGGAAGCTGAGCTTCAGACAGCCCCATCTACAGAACTGAAGAGGACTTTCACCTGAGCATCGTGAACTGAGTGATTACAAACTCTTGTGGATTTAAATCTTCCCTACATGATGATTTCCCTCCTTTCCCCCAGCACTTTCCCCTCCCTTCTCTGTTTCAGAAGTAGGACATCTTAAATGCACGACCTGAGGTATTCTCACAGACATACAAATTAAAATAAAGGGCAAGTGAGGAAAAAAGTTCTGCTGGCTCCCCTGAGCTGGCAACACCTCCTATGTTTCTCAGCATGCTCACAGCTCTAACCACTATCCTGTGAGAGGTCATTGGAATTTTTAAGCCTCCAATAATCAAAGTAGCTCAAATGCCAGGCCATTTGGATACTAAAAAATGGAAATATATACACACATAAATTAAAAAA
The DNA here is from genome assembly GCA_028571685.1 of Heterohyrax brucei. Taxonomy (NCBI): domain Eukaryota; kingdom Metazoa; phylum Chordata; class Mammalia; order Hyracoidea; family Procaviidae; genus Heterohyrax; species Heterohyrax brucei. Next base: position 13,055,143 of record CM053147.1, on the reverse strand, counting down.
TATACATACATGTAAGTTAGAACACAATAACCAATCAAATAAATCACAACTTTCTGATGGCTTAGAGACAACAATCAATTTCTAATTATTTAAAGAACCAAACCACCATGGCTTCAGAAATCTCCCAAAACAAAAAATGAAAAAAATTTTCAGATAAAGAAGACTTCCTGTAATTTTTGGAGGTAGAACACAAAAGAGTAATGAGAGCAGCAAAATGCAGTAGAGCATAGTGAAAAATTAAACAAGCTACAAGAAATACTTGAGCAAAAATGACCTAAAATTCAACAGATTAACAATGAAGTTATGGAATTAGATAATTCAATAGAAAGTCAAAGGAGCAGGATTGAGGCAATGGGGTGCAGAATTAGACTGAAAATAAAACAACTGACACCAGCATACGTGAGGAAAAATCAGATAAAAGGATTAGGTGCACCTTAATCCTCAGAGTGACATCTTTGCTTTTTAACACTCTGAAGAGGTTTTTTGCAGCAGATTTGCCCATTGTAATGAGTCTTGATTTCTTGACTGCTGCTTTTATAGGTGTTGATTGTGAATCCAAGTAAAATGAAATCTTTGACAACTTCAGTCTTTTCTCTTTTTATCAATCCAGCTGTGAGGATTTTTGTTTTCTTTATTTTGAAGCATAATCCATACTGAAGGCTGTGGTCTTTGTTTTTCATCAGTGAGTGCTTCAAATTCTCTTCACTTCAGCATTCAAAGTTGTGTTATCTGCATATTGCAAGTTGTTAATGAGTCTTCCTGCAATCCTGATGCCTCATTCTTCTTCGTTTAATCCAGTTTGTAGGATTATTTGCTCAGCATATAGACTAAGTATGATGAAAGGATACACCCTGACACATCTTTCCTGATTTTAAACAATGCACTATCCTCCTGTTCTGTTTGAATGATTGCCTCTTGGTCTGTATACAGATTTCTCCTGAGCATGATTAGGTGTTCTGAAATTCCTATTCTCTGCAAAGTTCTCTGTAGTTTGTTATGATCTACACAGTCAAATGCCTTTGCGTAGTCAATAAACACAGGTAAACATCTTTCTGGTGCTTTCTGTATTCAACCAAGATCCATCTGACTTTGCAATGATATCTCTGGTTCCATGTCTTCTTCTAAATCTGGCCTGAATTTCTGGCAGTTCTCTGATGATGTACTGCTGCAGCCATTTTTGAATTATTTTCAGAAAATCTTTTCTTGCATGTGATATTAATGACATTGCTTGATAATTTCCTCATTCTATTGTATCATTTTTTTTCTGGGATAAGCACAAATACAGATCTCTTCCCATCAGTTGGCTAGCTAACTATCTTCCAAATTTTTTGGCATAGATAAGTGAGAACTTCCAGTGTTGCAATTGGCTGTTGAAGAATCTCAACTGATATTCCATCAATTCCTCGAGTCTTGTTTTACACCAATGCCTTCAATGCAGATTAGACTTGCTCCTAAAGTACCATTGGTTCTTGATCACATACAACTTCCTAAAATGTTTAAATATCTACCAATTATTTTAGGTACAGCGACTCTGTGTGTTCATTTATTTTCTTTTGATGTCGCCTGTGTCCTTTAGTATTTTGCCCATAGAATCTTTCCAAATTTCAACTCATTGCTTGCTTGTGGTGCCATCCAAGTTCCTACAATGCTGGAAGCTATGCCACTTGTATTTCAAATATCAGTGGAGTCACCTGTGTTGGACAGGTTTCAGCAGATTGTTTAGATTAAGACAGATTAGGAAGAAGGAGTGGCAATCTATGTCTAAAAATACTGGCCAGTGAAAATCTTACAAGTAGCAATGGAATAGTATCATTTCCAGTATCATCTTGTATAGATGATAGTAAGAGAGACAGACCCTTGATTTTTTTTGTCTGGTTTTCCTGAGTTCCATGTCTAGTTACTTTAGGAAGCTGTATGATGACCTGTACCAAAGTTGGAAAGGAAATAGAAGTGGCTATTTGGTAACTGTACCCCACTCTCCTTGCTATAAGGTGAGAAAATTGGACCAATTATAATACAGTTAATACAAGTGGAGTTAAAATAACGAGCAACTTTTTTTTATTATGATTGAATGAAAATGTACATTCCCATATATGTTTGCATGCCTACCTATATGCAGCTCCCACTGGTCTCCCTGCTGGGTGACAGCACACCCTTCCTCTCTGCTCCATACATGTCCTACCCTCACAACAATCTCCTATCCCCACCGCTCCATCCACTCCCCTTCCTCCAGTAAGAGGTCAGCAGGGCGACATCCTATAGATGCATAAAACCATAAAGTGCACACACGTTATAGTCACACTGTGTTACCAAGTCCAATCCATTTGTGTCTGAAGAGTTGACCTCCATTATGATTTACAGACAGGGGCAGCATCAGGGCCAAGGGCCATGCTCCTAGGGGAACCCCTAGGCCCCTGGATGATCAATTGTGGTCTTTTAGTGGAGATCTCAGGGTGTACCCCTTTTTATTCTTGTGTTGCCAGTGAGACTCAACTTTGTGAACTCTGTCATGGCTATCACTGGTGGTGGCTGTGCACCATCCAGTTCTTCTGGTCACAAGTTGATGTAGTCACCCATTCATGTGGGTCTCTCTGTCTTCTGAGTTCTCTTTCCACCATGCCATACTGGTCCTTGGTTATTGTCTGTTCCTGCTGAGTTGGGACCATTTGCTGTACCCTCAGATGGCAGCTTGGCAGCTTTTAAGACCCCAGATGCCATTCAACAATGTGGGGTGGAGAGGACTTTCTTAGCCAAATGCTAATTGTGCCAGTTGGCCTAGATTTCCCGTGAGAGCATGGTCCCCGTCCTCCCACCCTAGCTACTCTGTCCTTGCAACATTGGGTTAAGATGGGAGGAGTACTCGTGTTATGCTGAAATCCAGCTAATGTTGATCTTCTTGCTAATGTGTGCTGTCACAGATTTCACCCAACCAAATCTCTATCAACTATCTAATCTGGACTGTCCCCCCACAGCCCTCCCTCCCTCCCTACCCTTGTAGCCATCAAGGAATCTTTTCTTCTATGCATGAGTCTGTTTTTAAGTTCTTATTGTCGGGGTCTTATACAATATTTGTCTTTTTGTCACTGACTACTTTCACTCAACATAATGTCCTCCCATTGAAACCAGGTTATGAGATGTTTCCTAAAATAATCATTGTTCTTCATCATTGCATAGTATTCCATTGAGTATATATAACATAGTTTACCTATCCATTCATCTGTTGTTGGGCATCTGGGTTGATTCCATCTTTTTGCTTTTGTGGACTGTGCTGCAATAAACCTTTGTGTGCATGTATCAGTTGATGTGAATGGCCTTGATTCTGTGGGATATATTCCGAGCAGTGGAATTACTGGGTAAAATGGTATATCTAGATCCAGCTTTTAAGGAAGCGTCAGATTGTTTCCCAAAGAGATTGCACTACTTTGCAATCTTACCAACAGTGTAGGAGAGTTCCAATTTCTCCACAGCCCCTCTAGCGTTTGTTGTTTTGTGTTTTTTGAATCATGGCCAACCTTGTTGTGGTGAGATTGTATCTCATTGTAGTTTTGATTTGCATTTCTTTAACAGCTAATGACAGTGAGCATGTCCGCATGTGTATTTTGGCTGTCTGCATCTCCTCTTTAGAGAAATGTCTGTCCATCTCCTTTGCCCATTGCTTAATTGGATGATTTATCTTTTTCTTATTGATATTTTGTAGTACCTTATAGATCATGGAGATCAGGCATCAGTCTGACATATAGTTGCCAAATATTTTTTCCCATGCCATAGGTGGCCTTTTAATTATATTAATAAAGTCTTTGAATGAGAAAAAGTGTTTGATTTTCAATAGTTCCCATTTATCTATTTTCTCTTCTGTTGTTTGTGGTTTGACAGATTTTGAAGTCTGCTTACATTGTGTATTAAAACTTCCATTGTTGTTTCTACTTTTTCTTGGATGAGCTTGATAGTTTTAGATTTGATATTTAGGTCTTTTATCTAATTTGAGTTGGTTTTTGTACAAGGTGTAAGATATGGGTCTTGTTTCAATTTATTGCAGATGGATATCCAATTTTGCCAGCACCATTTGTTGAAGAGATTGTTTCTACCCCAGTTTAATGTCTTAGGGCCTTTGTCGACTATCAACTGTTCATAGGAAGATGATGTCATCTCTGGGGTCTCAATTCTGTTCCATTGACCTGTCTTTCTGTTTTTGTACCAATACCAGGCTGATTTGACTAGTGTGGCGGTATAGTAGGTTCTAAAGTCAGATAGTCAGAGGCCTCCCAGTGTGTTCTTCTTCAGTAGAGCTTTACTTATCTGGGGCTTCTTCCCTTTCCAAAGTTGGTAATTTGTTTCTCCACCTTATTAAAAAATGTCACTGGAACTTGTATTGGGATTGCAGTATGTATGTAGATTGCTTTTGGCAAAATTAGACACTTTCACAATGTTAAGTCTTCCTATTAATGAAGAGGGTAAGTTTCTCCATTTATGTAAGTCTCTCTTATTTTCTTGTAGTAAGGACTTGTAGTTCTCTTTGTAAAGGTCTGTTATTTCTCTGGTTAGATTTATTCCTAGGTACTTTATCTTCTTAGGGGCTATAGTAAATGGTATAGTATTGAATTGGTGATTCCTTCTTTAATAACCTCATTGCTTGTATAAAGGAATCCTACTGATTTACTTATGTGTATCTTGTATCCTGAGACTTTGCTGAACTCTTCTATCAGTTTGAGTAGTTTACTTATGGTTTCTTTAGGGTTGTCTGCATATACAATTACACTATCCGCAAATAGGAAGATTTTTACTTCTTCTTTGCTGGTGTAGATGCTCTTTATTTCTTGGTCTTGTCTAATTGCTCTGGATAGAACTTCTATTACAATGCTCAATAGGAGAGCTGAGACTGGGCATTCTTGTCCAGTTCCTGTTTTCAAGGGAAACTGTCTCAGTCTTTCTCTATTCGGAATGACGTAGGCAGTAGACTTTGTATAAATGGCTCTTATTGCACTGAGGAATTTGCCATCTATTCCTATTTTGCTGAGATTTTTTAGCATGAATGGGTGTTGGACTTTATCAAATGACTTTTCTGCATGAATAGACAAAATCAGGAGATTCTTGTCTTTTATGTTATTTATGTGATTGATCACGTTAATTATTTTCCTGATGTTGAACCAGGCTTGCATCCCTGGTATGAATCCAACTTGGTAATGATGGATTATTATTATTTTTTTATATTCTATTAACAAGAATTTTGCTGAAGATTTTTGCATCTAGATTCATGAGTGGTATCAGTCTGTAGTTTTCCTTTTTTGTTGGGTCTTTCCCTGACTTTGGTATCAGGGTTATACTGGCTTCATAGAGTGAATTTGGGGTACTCCATCCCTTTCTATACTGTGAAATAGTCTCAGTAGTACTGGAGACAACTCTTCTCTAAAAGTTTGGTGGAATTCTGCAGTGAAGCCATCTGGGCCAGGGCTTTTTTTTGTTGGTAGTTTTTGGATGACTTTTTCAATCTCTTCCTTTGTGATGGGTTTATTAAGTTGTTCTGTTTCATCTTGTGATAGTTTTAGTAGGTGATACGAATCAAGGAATTTGTCCTTTTCCTCTAGAGTACAGTCTAGTTAGAGTACAGTCTTTCATGGTATTCTGTTATGATATTTTTGATTTCTGTTGGATGTGTTGGGACAACTCCCCCTCTCATTCCTAATTTGGGTTATTTGTTTCCTTTCCTGTTTTTCTTTAGTAAATTTAGCCAGTGGTTTGTCGATTTTGCTGATCTTTTCAAAAAATCAGGTTTTGGTCTTTTCAATGTTTTCAATTGTTCTTCTATTCTCTAATTCATTTAGTTCTGCTCTAATCCTTATGATCTGTTTTCTTCCGGTGCTTGAGGGGTTCCTCTGTTGTTGTCTCTCTACTTGTTCAAGCTGTAGGGTTAGTTCTTTGATTTGATTTCTTTCTTCCTTCCAGATGTGTGCCTTTAGGGAGATAAACTGGAGACAAACTGACCTCTGAGCACTGCTTTGGCTGTATCCCATAGGTTTTGGTAGGAATTGTTTTCATTCTCAATGGAATCCATAAATTTCTTTATTTCATCCTTGATTTCTATTATAACGCATGGCTTTTCCAGCAAGATATTGTCCAGTTTCCATGAATTCAACTTTCTATCTATGTTTTTTCTGCTATTGATTTAGACTTTTATGGCTTTATGACTTGAGAAGATACTTTGCATTAATTCAGTGGTATGGATTTTGCTGAGAACTGTTTTATGTCCTAACACATGGCCTATTCTGGAGAATTTTATATGTGCACTGGAAAAGAAGGTATAGCTGTCTGCTTATGGACAGAAAGTTCTGTATATGTTGATGAGGTCTACTTACTGTGCCAGTAAGGTCTTCTGTGTCTTTATTGAGCTTGTTTTCTAGATGATCTGCCCAATATTGAGAGTGGAGTGTTGAAGTCACCCACTATTATTGTGAAGTGATCTATCTCCTTTTTGAGGGTAGTCGGTGTTTCTTCAATGTATTTAGGTGTTCTAATATTAGGTGCATAAATACTTAATATTATTAAGTCCTGCTTCTATATTGAACTTTTCAGCAATAAATAGTGTCCATTCTTGCCCATGATGGTGGATGTTACATTAAAATCTGTTTTATTTGAGATTAGAATTGCCACACCTGCTGTTCTTTGTTCATTGTTAGCTTGATATATATTCTTCCATCCTTTAATTTTCAGTTTGTTCGTATCTTTAAGTCTAAGGTGAGTTTCTTGCAGGCAACATATGGATGGACCGTCTTTTGATTCAAGAAGTCATTCGACGTCTCTTTATTGGAGCATTCAGTCCATTCATATTCAATTTAATTATTGATAGGTATGTGTTCAGTGCTGCCTTTGTGATATGTTTATTTTTGTGTTGGTGTTTTCTTTGTTCTTATTAATCTGTTCTAGGACATTCTTCTTTATGGGTTGATTTTTCACCTTTTTCAGGGTTGGTTTTGTGGTTGTTGAGACTCCTGTATTATGTTTGTGGATTCGATATGTTGGATCTTTATTGTGCTTTATGGCTGCCCCTATGATCCCCCTTAATAAGCTATGTGTAAACCCAATTTCAACTTCCAATGTCAACTTCCTTTCCACTGGAAGGACTATAACAACTGTAGTAAATCTCTCTTTTTAATATGATGACATCATAGTTTCCATGATATGCTCGCTGGATTATTCCTTTCACTGTCATAGCTTTGATTGAGTTTGGAACCTTCCTTGATTGAGTAGGATTCTGAGTAATGTGTCCTGTATTTGCTTCTAAAATATAAAGTTAATGGTTTTGTTCTTCTAAGCCAAGAGATTCTTTCAGTATTTCTTGCAGCTTTGGTTTGGTTTTTACAAAATCTCTTGAGTTTCTATTAATCTATGAATGTCTCAATTTCATTTTCATATTTGAAAGATAGTTTTACAGGATATATAATTCTCGTTTGGAAGTCTTTCCCCTTCAAGGCTTTGAATGTGTCATGTCACTGTCTCTGTGCTAGCATTGTTTCTACTGAGAAATTCAATGATAACCTACAGAGTTTCACTCTGAATGTTAGCTTAGCTTTGAGTCTTGCTGCCAATAAGAGTTTCTGCTTATGTGTCATTGTGTTAAGCTTGATTGTAATATGTCTTGGAGTCTTTCTTTTGAGATCTATATTGAATGGCATTTGAAACGCATCTTGGATATCTATATTATCTTCTTTCATGATTTCTAGGAAGTTTTCTGTCAGCAGCTCAGCAACAATACTCTCTGTTTTCAGGTGTCTCACCCTGTTCAGGAACTCCAATTAATCATAGATTGTTGTTCTTAATAGAGTCTCACGTGCTTCTTAATACTTCTTCATTTTTCTTGTGTTTTCTCCTTGTAGATGCTGGAGTCAGTGGCTATGTCTTCCAAATCAGAAAGTCTATTTTCCATTTGTTCTGTTCTGTTTCCTTCTCTTTGAATTGAAGTTTCTATGCCTTTGATTTTGTTCTTGATCTGTTGGTTTTCAGAGTACTGGTGTTCTACTAGATTGAACAGCTTGCTTAATTTTTCATTTTGCTGCCTTTTGTATAAGGTCTAGGAGGGCTCTCTGTATAGTCCATTTGTATTCACCTTCTGATAGTTTCAGAAAGGTTTCTTCGTTTGAGCAGTTTTGTGGTGCTTTTTTGGGCGGGCTTTCTGAAGCCATGGGTGATTTCTTGGTTATGGTTTTGTCCAGAGTTTGTTGCTTTTTGGTCATCATGTGAGGCAATAGAGGCTGGGAGAGATGTTGTGAGGATGGACCTCAGTTGTTTTTCTAGGCCGTCTTAAAATGAAAGGTAAAAGGTATCTGACAACTTACAAAGTCAGTCAGGTTTTCAGGTGTATGGGTCCCTCTTCTCAGCTGACACAGAAAGCACCTCTATATCGAACCCCAGATGTTACAAACTAGCTTGAAATACAGAAAAGCTACTGCCTTGCTGGCCTCTACTGTCAGGCCCCAGCTGTATGTGACACTGTGTAGAATACTGCTTTTCTGCCAGAAATGCTCTCTGCTCTGGGCAGGCACTGCCTCCCTGCCCAGAAATTAGGTCCAGCCAAGGCCTCTCTATGGGTATATCTGTCTCCCAGAGAAATAGGATGGTGTCCCATACAAGCTTGCCACCTGGCTGGGTCCACGCTGCTCTTTTTCGGAGGCAGAAGGAGAGGCCAAAGGTGCCAAGACGCAGGAAGTCTACAGCCTCTGTTGCCATGCCACAGCTGTAGGCAACACTGTGTAAAACACTGCTTTTCTGCTGGAAAAGCACTCTCCTCCAGGCAGGTACTACCTCCCAGCCTAGGAGCTAGGTCCAGCTGTGGCATCCATATGGTGGTATCCTCCCCACAATGGAACAAGGTGGCATCTGGCACAAGCTCAGCGCCTGCCTCTGTACAAGCTACACGGAAAGAGAGGCCAAAGGTGCTGAGATGCACAGAGTTCACAGCCAGGCTCTCAAACTATGGCAATTTTGCCTGCTGATGCCACTAGCAGTGCATTGGAGGTCAGCTGCTAGTCAAGTCCCATCTCCACCCACTGGCTAAGACAGAGATAAAAAAGTTAAAATGGTGAGTTACCTTTGGTCGGTGAAAGCCAGCTCTTGCAAAGAGCAGGGTCAGTGAAACAGAGGAGGTTTTCCGTTCAGTGGTACGCAGTCCAAATTAACAGCCCTGTGCCATGTCCTAGGGCTCACTAGGTGCCCAGAAGTCTCCATTTAATTATCAGTTCAGATCTTGATTTCCAGAGGGATTTAGGGAGATGTGTGTTTAGTCTGCCATCTTGATTCTGCCCCTGAAGAAAGGAACTCTTTAACCTTGAGGATGTTTGGTAGGTGAGCCCAAACCAAACAACCCCACTGCTGTGGAGTCAACTCCAACTAATAGTGACCCTATAGACAGACTAGAACTGCCCAATCGAGTTTCCAAGGAATGCCTGGTGTATTTGAACTGCTGACCCTCTGGTTAGCAGCCATGGCTCTCAACCACTATGCTATCAGAGTTTTCTGATGTGTGAGAATCTCTCCTTCCTTATACAAGTGCTGGTTGGGTAGTGGTTAAGGGCTACAGCTATTAACCAAAAAGTTGGCAGTTCACATCTGCCAGGTGCTCCTTGGAAACTCTATGGGGCAGTTCTACTCTGTCTGTAGGGTTGCTACGAGTCAGAACTGACCCGATGGCAGTGGGTTAGTTTTTGGAGTTTGGTAACTACCTAATTAAACTTCAGGAAATGTGGGAAGGTGGCTTGAGTACATTTCACTGTGAAACTAGCCTCACAGAAGACTATGGGAAAGCTTTTTATTTAATTATCTACGTTCCTGATCTACCTTCAGGATCCATTGTTCTTGTAATACTTTCTGGATTTCCAGTCCTAGACTTTCTTCCCAATTTCTCATCTTGTCCCCACCTCTCTTTCACAGCTTTAGAGCTTCATTTTCTAGAATCATCCACATCAAATCCTATTTCTATTATGTCATATTTCAGGTTGACTACAAAAGTAGTAAAGCAATCTGACAAAATTAACTTGTACTTTTGTTTGCCGTAAATTTGAGATGATTTTATATTTGACCTGATACTGTCCTCAGAATCTTTCCTTTCCATTCTTTTGTAATACATTCAAAAGAAAGCTGTGACCAGATGCCAAAAAACAGTTGATTATCACTGGCTACCCATGGCTTGTATATAATATGTGGATTCTAAATATCAGCTTGTGATTTTATTACTTCAGGGACTCATTCTCCTTTCCCTTACCATTAGTTTATTCTCTAAATTGATTTGAATTTATCATGATTGTTTTGACTTATTATGCAAGATTCAGTTAATTGTTGTTTTATTCAAAATGCTCTTCACTGTCTAACGAGATGGAATCTATCTAATTCTCTCAATTAATTATCCCCCTCAAAATATAATTAGGATTTGAAAGAGGTCATTTTATAAAGCCCAAACTGGTTGGTTTCAAAATCTTACTTTGGTTTTGTTCCAGGAAGCAAAGTCCCAGGATATCTAGACCATTGATTTGAATCCCTCATTCTTCTTGGAGAGTTCTTCTATCAGATAGCACTCAGTGCCTTAATTTACAGGAAGGCTTCAGCATCATGGCCCTGTGCAAAATTTTGTATACCAAAGTGGTAGATGAGGTTTCTGTCCAGGCAGCACATAGAACCCAAGAGACACTAAGTTGGCAAAGTAATTGTTATTTGATACCCATCTTAATCATTTCTTAAACACCTTGACTTTAGTCAATTTCAGGTCTGGAAGAGCTGATTGATGGCTAATTTAGGAGAGAGCCAACCTTGCTGACTTATGCCTTCTTAGATTTGCATGCTTAGATTCTGTGCTGAAAAATGAGATCCCACAGTTGTGCTGTCCATTAATTTAACTTTTCAGCAAACTTTAGAATCAATGAACCAAAGCCATTTCCTAAGGAATTTGTTGAAAAAGGGTCAGGTCCATTGAGAAGAGCTTGTTTTCCTCCTCTGCATTTTCTCTTTAAGGAAAGCAGGCAATTCACTGAGTTTTTGTAACAATCACTGGCTGATCAGTGAAGAGAATGGAGTACTTGAGTGCTGCCCACACATCTGCATCTGGGTTTGCATTAAAAATATCTATTATTTAAAAAGATACTTAACTAATGAGTTTACTTGATCATATCTTAGGGCCACATTGGAACTAAAAGTCTGGGTTAATCAACTTGCATGACCAAGGTTTGTGTGTATATGCATGTTTTGAGACCTGTAGGAGACCTTTTGATGAAACATTCAGAAGATTTTCTATCTTTTATTAAAGGCTAAATATTCAGGAAATGGCCTAAATAAATGTTTTCTTTTCTTGAATTTGGTCCTATAAATGATACATGATTCTTTTCCTTAGTCTGTTTGTAAGCAGCCTGCTGTCCTGACTCCAGGGTTAAATGAAAGAGAAGAGAGGAAGGTATTTGTGGATAGAACCTGCCCACTGGCAACAGAGTGTGCTCTTGGGAATGTCATTCTAGGATAGATTGGGCTTGGACTGAATTCTTTCTCTTGGTCTTCTGGTGATAAATAGCCTACAGTTAATGAAAGAGTAGCTACAATCGGAGTGCAGTGTCTATTCACAGTACAGAGACAAGGTGACTACAACTGTTATCTTTACTTCATCAGCACCATGCTAGAAAAGGAGATTATGCTTCTACTAGCGGGGTAATTTTCATACAGCAAAAATCACATACCAAAAATATATGTTAATGCAAACAAACAGAAAACTTTGGGACTCAAAAGTTGAGGGGAGAGTAGTTTTCTTCTGGTCTTGGAGCAGACCAGTCATTGATTTCCTGGATGTGGTCATTCTACCACTGGCTGACCTAGGGCTCAGAGGGACTAAGGAAAGGTTGGAACTGGTGGTAGAATAAGGTCAGATGCCATAGTCACGGCATTCTAATAACTATACATCTTTTTCTGTTATGGAATCATAAGAATTTACGATTGCAAGAAATCTTACAGTGAGTGGTTCAAATCCTGTGGTTTTCAGCCCGAGGAATCAGAGATTCAGAAAATGTAAGTGATGGTTCCTGTCTTAGTCATCTGGCACTGCCCTAACAGAAATACCACAGAGTGGATGGCTTTAACAAGGAAAAGTTTACTTTTACACAGTATGGTAAGATACAAGTCCAAATTCTGAATGTCAGCTCCAGGGGAAGGCTTTCCCTCTGTTGGCTCTGGAGGCAAGTCCTTGTGTTGCATTAATTTTTGTTCAGGGAGCATCTTGGTGCTGGAACCTCAGGTCTGAAGAATGTACTCTTTTGCCATGCTGCTTTCTTGATGGCATGAGGTTCCCAGTTCTCTGCTTGGTGCCCCTTGGAAACCACTTTCTTTTTTTCTCTTGTAGGATAAGATAAAGAGTGGTACAAGCCATACTCCAGGGAGGTGATCTTATGAAGGGATCAACAGCTCCACCCTAGTCCTCTCTAACATAATCCATTCTGTTAACCACAGGCAGAGATTAGGATGTACAGTATAAAAAAATCACAAAATGGAGGGCAATCACAGAATACAGGGAATCCTGACCCAACCAGATTACTACACATATTTTTGGGTGGACACAATTCAATCCAAGACAGTTCCCAAATCTCACATCAGTTGTGGCAGAGCTGTGACTAGAAGACACTGATGTTATTATCCCCAGACCCTCTGCTTTGTGACAGTAAGTTGATTGTGACTGTAATGAAAACTTGTTTAGTAGAAAAACAAAGATGATCACCATTCAACAAATATTTGTTGGAGGCCAATTACTTGCCAGGCACTGTTCCAGACACTGATGTTTTAAGAGTGACGTGTGTTTGTTCCTCGTGTTTCCCAGTGACTTAACTCTTTATGTCCTTTCTTGTGACCCTTGTCCTCTCATGACTGTTTCTCAGAGACTGATTTTCGCTGTTTACATTAGCTTCTTGCTAGTTTACGAAGAATGTGGTGGGAATGCCCACGATACTTTCAGGGCAAGGGTATCTGAGGTCCACTGGAAGGCATCACTCACAACTTTAGATTAAAAATGTTAAAAACGCTTCCTCAAGGTTTGTTTTCTCAGGTCTTTTAGAAAATCCAATGGGGTGTAATAGAGGCATTGTCATGGGGAAAAGAGAAGTAATAAATCTTGGTTGAATTTATCTGCAAAATCTGCCTTTTGAATCACAATCTGTATATAGATTTCCCAAGAAATTTGAAAAAAGGCAAGGAGTTTGAAAGTGAGCTTGGAACACAATACCTTTTCTGTTATGAAAAGTGGATAGATAATTCTTTTCCCAATACATTAAGCTGTTAATTTTTCTAGGACTCTCATAATATCCCAAGTGGAAGAATATCTAATGTTTTGTAAGTAACCAGAGGTAAGAATCCTTCATTTCTGCCTGCTCCAGAAGAAAGAAGTAACTTTGCTGTTCCTCCTTGATGAGGGATACAAATATTGTGTTGATATGGCTATGACAGGCAACTCTGGTGGCATTGTGGTTAACAGCTATGGCTGCTAAATAAAAAGTCAGCAGTCGGATCCGACTCGACGGCACTTGGCTTTGGCGCAGTTCAAGTTTACCAGGTCTTCCTTGGAAACCTCAAGGGACAGTTCTACTCCATTCCACAGGGTTGCTCTGAGTTAGAATTGACTCGATGGCAGTGGATAGGGTTATGACATTCATTTACTTCGTAGAGAAATAAGTCAGCTTCAGGGTTCAGAGTTTGAAATTGGACTTACCTTAAAATGTTGAAGAATTTTTCTACATATGAGACAATTACCTGCCATTCAGACTACCATGGGAATGTTTCTTAGTCCAGCAATACTCTTTGATCTTCAGTGCTTAGGAAAACGCTATAGTTACTAATGTAATTTGTTGATTATATAGAGATTTAGGCTTCACTGAAGGACTGTTGGGATACAGGGTTAGTTCTTAACATTGTAAGCATTACCGTAACTGATGTAAAAGGTTAGAGGTGGGTCCCATGGTTTCTGCAAAAGAGGTCATATCCTAGGTATCTAACCAATGGCTTTCAATGGGGGGAAAATTATGTAGAGAGGGAAAACTGTATTAATTTTATTTCTTCTTTTTTATGCAGGCAAATTTAATTCGACCTGACATGTTTGGATTTAATTTATTGCTTCTCTAAAATATTTCTGAGTATGTTTTGATAGTTCTACAGTGAGCAAGAACATTATGTCGGGGCAGATGTGGTAGGCAGACTGATGACACCCAAAAGACACACACGTTCTAATCCCTAGAGTCTGTAAATATGTTATCTTACATGTAAAAAGATTTTCAGATGTGATTAAGTTAAGACAATGAGATGGGGAGATTGTCTTGGATATCAAGGTGGGACTAGTCAAATCACTAACCAGCCAACCAACCAACCAAGCCACTTCTATCTTGCTGATTCCAACTCATAGCAAGCATATAGGGCTTCCAAGGCTGTAAATCTCTAAGGAGGCAGATTGTCACATCTTTCTGCCACAGAATCACTGGTAGTTTTGAAATGCCAACTGTTCAGTTAGCAGCTGATCACTGTAATAGCTTCATAATCACGAGTCCTTAAAAGCAGTGGACCTTTCTGAGGTGTGACTCGAAGCAGACACAACTATGGAAGAAAAGCCAGAGAAATGCAACATTTCTGGCTTTGAAAATGAAGAAAGAGGACTATGAGCCAAAAAAATGCAGGCAGCCTCTTATTGCTGTTCAGTGCCATTAAGTCAGTTCTGACACACAGCTACCTTACATACAACAAAACAAAACACTGGTCCTGGCCATCTTCACAATTGTTGTTATGTGTGAGTTTATTGTTGTACCACTGTGTCAATTCATGTCATTGAGTGTCTTCCTCTTTTTCACTGATCCTTTAGTTTACCAAGTATGAGGTCCTTCTTTAGGAACTGGTCCCTTTTGATTAACATGTCCAAAGTGCATCAGATGAAGTCTCCCCATTCTCACTTCTAAGGAGCATTCTGGTAGTATTTGTTCCAAGACAGGCTTATTCGTTCTTCTAGCTGCCCATCGTATTTTCAGTATTCTCCTCTGACACCATAATTTTTCTTTGGTCTTCCTTATTTGATTCCTATGTATCCCATCTGGCAAGATTCATGTGTATAATCACCGATTATGCTGTTGATAAAAGATATTGGCAATGAAGAAGTCATTGGTCTTGCAAAATCCTGTAATGTGACCTGTGGCATAATTTCTGTCACCAACACAATGTTTTCCAACTACTGTTCCTTCTTTATTTCCAACCTGCACATTTCAATCACCAATTATCAAATGCATGTTGATTACATAATTTGATCGATTTCAGACTGCAGAAGTCAGTGAAAATGCGCAATTTCTCCATTTTTAGCCTTAGCAGTTGGTGTGTAAATTTGAATAATAGTTCAATTAACTGGCTGTTCTTGTAGGAGTATGGATATCATCCTGTCACTCACAGCTTTGTACTTCAGGATAGATCTTGAAATGCTCTTTTTAACAATGAGTATGATGCCATTCCTCTTGAATTTGTCATTCCTGGCCCAGCAGACCATATGATTGCCTGGTTCAGAATGGCCGCTACCAGTCCATTTCAGCTCATTAATGCCCAGGATACTTATGTTTATGCATTTCATTTTATTTTTCACAATATTCAATTTTCTTAGATCTGTAATTCATACATTCTACATTCTGATTATTAATGAATGTTTGTAGCTGTTTCTTCTCATGTTGAGTCATGTACATTACCAAATAAAGGTCCTAAAAGCTTGACTCCAGCCACGTTATTAAGGTTGACTTTGCTTTGAGAAGGTAGCTCTTCTCCAGTTGTATTTTGAGGGGCTCATCTTGAGTGACTTCTCTTCTGGCACATTATCAGGACATATTCCACTGTTAATCATAAGAATGTCACTGGCCAGTTTTTTTTCAGAAGTAGATTGCCAGGTCTTTCTTCCTAGTCTGTCTTAGTCTGGAAGTTCAGCTGAAGTTCACTATGGATCATCCTGTTTGTGCTGAATACCTGTGGCATATCTTCCAGCATCACAGTAGCACACAAGCCCTCATACTAGGACCAACTAACAGCTGGTAGTTTTTTATGCCTGCAAGAACCTGTAATTTTTAACATAAAGTTTTCATGGACAGTTGGGGTTTCACAAGTTTGCTCATGATCAGGCTCTTTTCTAGCTAGGGTAAGGCAGGACTTCAACAGCAAAGCGAAGGAGCAGCTCACAAGACAGGAGGTGAGCTCAGTGTGGGCAAGTGGTTGTGCCAATGATTTTATTTTACCTGGATCCACAATCAATGCCCATGGAAGCAACAGTAAAGACATCAAATGACGTGTTTGCATTAGGCAAATGTGCTGCAAAAAATCTCCTTAAAATATTAGAAAGCATAGATGTCCCTTTGATGACTAAGTTGTACCTGACCTGAACCATAGTATTTTCAATTGTATCATATGCAGGTGAACATTGGGCAATGAACAAAAAAGACCAATAAAAGAAAAATTGATGCATGTGAGTTACTGTGCTGGCAAAGAATATTGAATGTACCATAGGTTCCCAGCAGAATGAACAAACTTGCTGTGGAAGAAGCACAGCTAGAATGCTCCTTAAAAGTGAGGATGGTGAGACTTCATCTCATATACTTTGGACATGTTATCAGGAGGGACATGTCCTTGGAGAAGGACATCGTACTTGGTTAAAAACAAGGGTCAGTGAAAAAGAGAAAGACCCTTGCCCAGGTGGATTGACACAGTGGCTGTGATAGAGGACTCAGACTTAAATACAGTTGTGTGGATGGTGCAGAAGTGGATTGCATTTTATTCTGTTTACTTAGGGTTGCCCGGAGTGGTAACAGAACTGACAGCACCTAACAACAACAGCATGTAGTAATAATGTCATCCAGTGATCTATTTTATGATCTGTTTTAGCTTTTGCCCTGGTCTCTGTAAATATAATTTTTGAATCTAGCTGCCAAGTGTTGCTAGGGCAACCCAGACAAAGATAGTCCTATTAACCTCAAGCATTGCACATCCCTCAGGCTTGTCTGGAGTCAGTGAGGAATGCATTGAAGGGCTATGGAGCTCCGTAACAGCACAGCTTCTTCCCTTGCCTCAGCAGAAAGTGTGAGCTAGAAGACAGCTCAAAGGAGGAAAGCCTGGCTCAATGGAGGACAACACAACTCCCATTGGAATACAGCCTGGACAAAAGAAGAGAAGTAGGCACCACTCAGCCAGGGCCAGGAGTGCCCTTAGGATGGGTGACTGATTCCTTGAAGAAGCTAAAGCTACAAGAACATGGTAGAACATTCATTGAATAATATTGAGGAAAAAACTTTTTAAAAAAGCAGTAAATTATGGAATAGAGGGCACGGTTTGTACCGGTAGTTAAAGTGAAGAGCTCAAAGCAAGTTCATGCTACCACAGACTCCAGTGTCCCAGGGGACCATGGATCTCTTTCCTCTGCTCTTAAGGGGGATAGATGGAAAAGTTCAGGAAGCAGTGGTACGGTGCAGGTAACTGCCCCTCAGCACCACCCTTCCGCAGGGAGTGACAAACTGCAAGTGCTCTCTTGGTATTGACTTTGGAATTATAACCTGGAGAGTGGCAGGTGAACTGGTCTGTCTCCTTCATTTAACTTCAGTGTGTGCACGTAACAGTCTTCTCAACTTGTCCAGACTCTCTCCAGACTACCTCCCACTTTTCTGTGGCATTCATCTTGTGCTGCAGTTCACAGCCACCCCTGTGTCTGCCTGAGGTGTTCTGCAGGGCTGCCCACCTCTGCGTGTCCACATCTAGCTTGTTCATCGTGACTCTGCTCAACACCGTGTTCTCACCGAAGCTTTCTCTATGTCTCATAGCCAGTGCTCTTTCCTTCTCTAAAAATAATTTCTTAAAAAAAAAAAAACAACTCTTTACCTATTCCTAGGGCATTGCTGCCTTTGGCTTTCCAGGAAAGTGAACTCTGAGAGGAAGATTAGCGTGCAGAAAGTATACAGACGTCTTTGGGACAAATGACGGAGGAAGGGAAAGAAGCAGGTCTGGGCAGAAGGAGGAGTTACTGGGATCCAGTCTACGTTAAAGCCTCTGCTGACACCAAGGGAGCTATGCAGCTGGAATTGTGTTTCAGTGTTGCTCCAAGTTGAGAAGAGGAGATGGTGTGTGTAGTAAATTGCCTCCACCGATAACTGCCTCGTTTACCATGAGACCAGAAGAACTGGATGCTGCCTGTTTCCACTACTGACCATTTTGAATCATGATTCTATAGAGCAATCTTGATCAAAAGGGGGAAAATGCAGAACAGATTTTAAATTCTCATAAGCTGTAGACTTTCTGTAGCCATGGAGGCTGTATGAACCCCTGAAACTATTTTCCTGAGATAATCTTTAAAGCCTTAAACCAAAAATATTCCCTGAAGTCTTCTTAAACTCCCAGAATAATTTAGCTTAACTAGTAAAGAATATCTGCTTTGAGCATTGTGCTCTTTTAAGAACTATCTGTATGGGATATAACTGACAACACCAACTTGAAAGAGTAAATAAGACGCTTAGGGGACAGTGAGTTTCTATTAACGGAAAGGGAACAACTCAGACAAAGCGGATGAGAATGGTTGTACAAATCAAAGACTGTCATCCGTGCCACATAATTACACATGCAGGAACTGTCAGATTGGTGTTTATGGCTTGCTGTGTATGTTCTCAACAACAACAGTGGAAACAACAGAAAATAACATAAAAAATGAAATGAATGTAAGTTGGTAAGTGCCATGAGGAAAATAAAGGAAACAAAGTGCATGAGAGTGGTTGTAACTTCGGATAGCCTGGCCCGGGAATGTCTCTCCATTGGTGACTAGTGTGACCTGTATCATTTGCCAAAGTACTAGAGTCATTTAAGTTAATCTTGTGAGGATGTTGTCCATTCTGTTGCAACCTGTCATTGTTTTGGAGGGCCCGTGGGAGAACTTTCCCTCTGGTGTTAGAATTAGTGATCATTGGTCTTCTACTGACTAACTAGCTTCCTTTTATTTCTTGGGCACAAAGAATTGAATAACAGATCATGTCTGTTTCTTTGTTTACACTACAAGAGAACTTAAAACTTAGGTACAAACTTGGAGACTTGACCTTATTGTTGATTTCCATCTTAACTAGAAACCCTGGTGGCATAGTGGTTTAGTGCTACGTCTGCTAACCAAAAGGTTGGCAGCTCAAATTCACCAGGTGCTCCATGGATACTCTGTGGAGCAGTGCTACTCTGTCCTACAGAGTTGCTATGAGTCAGAATTGACTTGATGGCAATGGTTTTGGTTTTTCCCCTACCTTGTTATTGCCTTTGCCCCTAATTGACTCAACTACTTATCTTAAACTTTATTTTATATTGCTGTATTGTATTTGTTTAGGCATCCTTAATTTTTTTTTGAGTAATAGAACGCATGAATAAAAATAAATACCCACATCTTACATGCATACACTCTTACATACAAAGACTGCCAATTAAGTTGGCGAACTCATCCTAGAAAAAAATGCTAAATACCTCACTGCTGAATATCACTATGGCCACCGAAGTACTCCCCTTGGGAAGTTGTGCAACAATGCCAGTGCCTAGTCCACTCTTCAAAGCAGTTTTGGAATTCTTTTTTTGGAATGGCCATCAGAGCTTTCATTGTATTACCCTTGATGTCCTCAATGTCATCAAAATGTCTTCCTTTCAATATTTCTATCATGGGTTGAACTGTGCCCCCCAAAATATGTGTGTAGCCATGTGACAAGACCATGATTCCCAATATTTTATGATTGTCTTCCATTTTGTAACTTTCCTATGCTGTATGTTAGAGGATTAGAGTAGGGGTGTAAATCCCTTCATAGGATCACCTCTCCACTCCACTGTAAAGGAAGTTTCCCTGGAGTATGGCTTGTACTGCCCTTTGTCCTTTTATTCTACAAGAGATAAGTGGAAGGGGAAGCAGGCAGAGAATTAGGAATCTCACACCATCAAGAAAGCAACACTGGGAGAAGAGTACATCCTTCAGACCTGAGATTCCTGTGCCAACATGCACCCTGAACAGAGACTGATGCAACACAAGGACTTTCCTCCAGAGCCAAAGAGAGGGAAAGCCTTCCCCTGGAGTGGACATCCTGAATTTGGACTTGTAGGCTGCTGGACTGTGTAAGAATAAACTTTTCTTTGTTAAAGCCATCCACTATGGGGTATTTCTGTTACAGCAGCACTAGCTAAAGATGGGTAAAGATAAAAGACACTGGAGGCCAGATCAGGTGAGTAGGTAGGGTGTTCCAATACAGTTATTTGTTTACTGGCTAAAAACTCTCTCACAGGCAACTATGCAACTAAGTTCACAAACTGGCCACCATGCCACTATGTGCAATGGCCATCCCAGAAAGAGTTCCAAAATTGCTTTGAAGCGAGAACAAGGCCCTGGCATCAGTGTGTATCTTCCCAAGGCAAGTACTTTGAAGGTGACTGTAGTGATATTCAGCGATGAGGTATGTAGCTCTTAGAACAATGAAGCTGACAGACAATTGTCAGACCTTGTAAAACCAAGACATGTAAGTGAGGAGGGTCTTTCCTCTTTAGCAGTACCTTGAACCTGGGAAAAGTTTTCTGCTTAATTGTGTCTTCCTTGTATGTTGCTGTTGTTCGTTGCCACCAGGCTGACTGCCTCATGGTGACTGCATGTGTGCAGAGAATAACTGCTCCACAGGATTTTTAAGGCTGTGACCTTCCCAAAGAAGGTGCTGAAAAATATTTATAGAAAAACAATTTCTGTGGCACCTCTAACTTCAGTGAGAAGGATATTCATGAATATCTTAATAATTTTTTCATTTGAAGATCCAGCAAGGAAAATTTTGCTGAAGCTTACTTTTTAAAAAAATAATGATACATAGGGAATACAAATCTGTGGAGCAAATCTGAAACATGATTGATACGTAACATAACTCTTAAAATACTTTGTTAAAGTTTTCAATCAGTGAGTTTTAATAATTTGGGGATGATGAAACACTTTGACAGTGATTATGCTATCTAGGCAATTCAATTACACAATAATTATACCCAAGCTCAGAAATCATGGACTTACCTAGGCCCATGCATGAACCAACCCAAGATTACAAACGTCTGTTATATATTTTCTTGACTTTTTAAGTAATATCACATGCTTTCAATTTTTAAACAGAAAAGTGTATAAAACAGCAGAAAAAGTTTTCTGAAACTGCATCACCAAGACATCAGTTTTTCACAAGCGGACATATTTATTTCTGGTCCATTTCTTTTCACCAGAAAAAAATTTGCTGAGCTTATGTTGTTGATGTGGAAACCCTGATGGCATAGTTTTAAGTGCCGTGGTTGCTAACCAAAGGGTCAGCGGTTTGAATCCTCCAGGTGTTCCTTGGAAACTCTATGAGGTACTTCTACTCTCTACAGTGTCACTGTGAGTTGGAATTGACTCGACAACAGTGTTTTTTTAAAAATTTTTTGGTATGTTGTTGATATAATTTTGTATACTTTCTTAAATATAACTATATTGCAAGTATTTCCAAAGAAGTAAAATACTCAGTGTAGACATAATTTCCAATGAATGTGGTAACATTGTGGTGTGTAAACATTCTGTGATGTACTCAAGCACTTTTCTCGTCTTGGGCTTCCTCTCTCCCCAGTGTTTGCTTTGAAGCTGCCATGATTATCTTGGAACAAATTCCGCGGGTATATCTAGAATTTTCCTAAGTGCTTCTGGAACATTATATCAGAGTTATATTATATTAGCAGTGAATCCTGCTAATAATAATGATAATACTGATAATAATGAAGATGATAATTCATGACTTCTTTCACTTAGTAAATATACAGAAATAAATACTGGGTGGAAAGACATAGCTAAAACTAATGATATACATGTCTAAACTGTTTTTCAGAAAGAAGGTTGAATGACACTGACCAGCAATGTGTAAACACACACAAAAAGTATTCATTTTCTCTTACTCTTAAGACAGTGCTGGTAGCACCGTTAAAAACCAAGAAGAATAAAATAGGAAAGTCTCTAATTGGTGAAAAGCAGTGTCTCTTTGACTTTCGTCTTCATTTCTTTGATTACTAATGAGGTTTCACTTATTATTTGCAAAAAAACCAGCTTTATTGTTTTGTTTAAAAGATATCCCTGAAGAGAGATGGCAAGCCCATGCGAAAGTAAGACAGATGTAGCGACATAAATAGCAACCAAGTAGATTTTATAGCCAGAAGTCTTCCACGGATCAGAGATGGATTATTTATCCGTCTTCATGGCCACTGGGGGTCCCTGGGTAGCACAAACGTTTAACCAGTGGACTGCTAGCTGGACTGCAGAGATGCCTTAGATGAGAGGCCAGGCAATCTGCTTCTGAAAGGGCACAGCTTTGGAAGCCCTGTGGCACAGTTCTCTCTGCACACGTGGGGATGCCGTGAGTCACCGCTGACGGCAGTAGCACTGTCATTGGTGTCATCACTGCCATCACCTTACATAATATTTCTTGAGAATTTGCCATGGGCCAGAAGTTAATCTCAGCTTTTGCTGTGGGTTATAATGTCTAATTCTCCCAATCAACCCAAAAGGAGGAGGTTCACTTTTAAAAATCTCTTTTCACCAGTTTGCCCTCTCTCTTTAATGAATAGTAATGCGTCGGTCAGATCAGCAGTTCGAATCCACCAGTCGCTCCTTACAAACCCTGTGGGCCTATGGGACAGCACTACTCTGTGCTCTAGGGTTGTTATGAGTTGGCAGTATGAAATGATGACAGTTGTTGTTCCCTTTCTTATTTTTTTAAGGTGCTTTTTAGTATCTTTTACTAAAGTTTTGCTCTTTTTCATGCAAGTCCCATACTATTCTTAAGTTTATTCTTAGGTATTGCACTTTTATGTTTCTTGCTGTAACACAAGGGGATTTTGTCATGGATTGAATTGTGTTCTCCCCAAGCTATTTGGCTTGGTCACAGTTCCGGGTATTGTGTGATGTTCCTGTGTGTTGTAAATCCTGCCTCTGTGATGTTAGTGACAGAGGATGGTGGCGGTTGTGTTGGTGGTGCAGGACTCAGTGTGTAAGATTGTATTGTGTTTTGAGACAGTCTCTTGAGATATAAAAGAAAGAAGCTAGCAGAGAGATTTGGGGGACCTTATACCATCAGGAAAAAAGCCACATTGGGAGCACAACATGTCCTCCAGAAAGGGCCCAGGGTCTCTGTGCCTCAGAAGCTCCCAGCCCTGGGGAAGATTGACAGCAAAGACCTTCCTCCAGAGCCAGCAGAGAAGGCCTTCCCGTGGAGCTGATGCCCTGAATTTAGATTTTTAGTATACTGCATTGAGACAGAATAAAATTTTTCTTTTCAAACCCATTTATAGTATTTCTCTTAGAGTAGCACTAGATGGCTAAAATGGATTTGTTCTTCCATTATGTTTTCTAATTGTGTATTACTGTCACAAAGCTAATTGAGATTTATATGTTTGACATGCAAATAGATTTTCAATTGATCTCTTGAAAGAGAAGACACACTAACATTTCTTGTCTACAGAGAAAAGAACGATAACTTGTTTTCCTTATATCTAAGAGTTGTACCTCTGATTTTTGTTTTGTGCCTTGCTATTGTTAGGTGCTGTTGAGTCGGTTCTGACCAATAGCGACCTTATGCACAACAGAATGAAACACTGCCTGGTCTTGTGCCATTCCCACAGTTGTTCTTATGCGTAAGCGCATTGTTGTGGCCACTGTGTCAATCTATCTTGTCGAAGGTCTTCCTCTTTTTCACTGACCCTCCACTCTACCAAGCATAAAGTCCTTCTCCAGGGACTGATCCTGTGCCTTACACTGGTTCAGACCTCTAGAACAATGTCAATTAAAGGTGATGATATTAAGTATAATATACTTTATTTCCCATTTCAAAGAGAATGTCTGTACTATTTCATTGCTAAATGTAATAGCTCTACATTTAAGATAGATTATTGAGAACGAGCTTGAAATTTTATTAAGTGCCCATTCTGTGCATGTTACAATGATTTTACGGTTGATTTTGTACTTGGCTCCTGGGTTTGATGTCTTATGTTTAACAGAGGTTCTAAGACAGAATAACTTTTGCTTTTGTGGGATACATTCTGTTTGATCACAGTGCAATTGAACTACATCTTCCAGTATTTTGTTTAGAATCAGTATCAATAGTCAACACTGAAGTTGGTATATAGCTTCTTTAAGACTATTTTTGCCAGAATTGAGATCAGGACTGGTTGCCATGAGTCGGATCCGACTCGATGGCACTTGGCTTTTGGCAAGACTATTTTTGCCAGAATTGAGATCAGGACTGGTTGTGTCAGAGTGACAAAAATGGGTCACTTTTAATCTTCTCCTCACCCTGCAAAAAAATTATGTTGCCTGGGAATTATCTATTCCTTCAAGCATTTGCATGTGTGTCTATCAAATATTTTCACTTTATGGAAAGTGATTATTTGAGAACTTTTTAAATTTCTTTTGTAATTTTTGGCCTCTTCAGGTTAATAATTTTAGAATCAGTTGGGGAGATTCTTTGCTCTCCTCCTTTTTATCCTCATATTAATGACACTATTATTTAGGTTTATGTCTTAAAATATTATTGTAAATTTTACTCTACTTAACGTAAAGTGATCTACTGCCAGATACTTTGACATCTTTCTACTTCGATAATTAAACTGCCCCTCCTACTTCTCTGATTCCTTTATCCTTAGTGCCTTCCCTCCCTCCTGTCTGCCTTTCCATCCTTATTCTCTTCCTCTTTTTCTTCTTTGGTGTTGCTCTGAGTCAGTAATAATTGGCTCCTTGAAATCTGAGAATTGGTTGGAACACAGTTAAGAAACAGCTTTGTTTCTCTCAGATCTCTGCTTTCAAATGTACCGTTCCACCTGTCCCTTTTCTCCTCCCCAAGTGACATCTTGGATCACATGTCCACTCCGGTCTAAGTCAAAGCTCTTATCTTTCATTCATTCACAACTTTCCCCACATCCTCATTAGCCCAAGGGTAAGCCAACCAAGCAACAGAGACCAAAAACCAAACCCACTGTCATCAAGTTGATTCCAACTCGCAGTAACTCTATAGACAGAGTAGAACTGCCCCATAGAGTTTCCCAGGAGCATCTGGCAGATTTGAACTGCTGACCTTTTGGTTAGCAGCTGTAGCTTTTAACCACTATGCCGCTAAGTTTTCCAGGGACAGCAAGGTCTGTTTTCTTTTCAATTCTAGATTTCTTCTCCCTCATGTGGAATGGAGCCTGGATGGCATAAGCAGTTTGGGCTGACACCTCAGAGGCTGGAGGTTCCTACACACCAGGTAGCTCGTGGAGGACAGATTTGGCGAACTGCTTCTGTGAAGATTACAGTCAAGAAAAGCCTTTGGGGTAGGTAATTCTGCTTCCTGACACATACCAGGTCTTGTGCTGGGACAGGACTCAACAGCAATTAACAACAATTATGTCCCTCAAAATCTTTCTGAATGCAAATAAACTGCTATCTCAAAATGGCATATACAATGAAGGGTTTTTGATAGATCACAAAACGGAACAATCTAGAGACGGGAAAGGTTTTATGCATCCTTTGACCCAGATTCTTGTTGCTGTCAGGGATGCAAATTCAAATTTAAGTTCAAAACCACCTCTAAGAGAAAGTCTTCATTTCTAGGTTGGACTTTCAGTGTTTCTTGGTGTCTGTCCATTGTGTGTGTGTCTGTGTCTGTGTCTCTTGTGCTCTTTGATAAAACCCCATTCTAAAGTGGTTAGCTTGTGTTATGAATCTTGTGTTATGATTCATTAACATAACAAAACACATTTCTGAAAAGGACTATATTATTAGGTATCAAAAACCAAACCAAATCCACTGCTGCTGAGTGAATTCTGAAGCATAGTGAACCTACAGGTGAGGTAGAATTGCCTCATAGGGTTTTCAAGGTTGTAAATGTTTATAGAAGCAGACTGCTACATTTCCCATAGAGCAGCTGATAGGTTTGAACTGCCAACCTTTTGATTAGCAGCCTAGCACTTTAACCCCTGTGCCACTAGGGCTCCTATTATTAGGCACACGAGTTAGGATTTCAACATAACTATTTGGAGGATGCAGTTTAATTCATAACAGGGTAGAAGCTGCTTCCTGCAGATTTATATCTCTGGGTCACCTCCAGTTTCCTTTTTGGTCCTTGAGGCCAATAGGGTCAGTGTTGAAGCTGTCCGTGGGCTTCTCTTTCCTAGTTGGACCATGAGTGACACAGGCATGTAGCATAGGGACAGGTGTGGCCTGGCCAGTGATCTTAAGTCAAGTGTGAAAAAAAAGCAGTTTCTCTGGGAGCCGTGTGGTTATTGTTGGTGGTTTGGTAATTCTCAGAAGAAGGGAGGAAATAAGAAAGATCTTCTTACAGGTATAGGAAGTTTTGTAACTGAAGAGTATTATTTCGGGGCAAAGGAAATGAGGTGTGGCTCTATACAGCATACAGGTGGCAAGTATAACACATGATCTTTAGTTCTCAGGGTGTGCGATGGCAAAATAAAGGAAGACTAGAGCATTAGAGGGAGCAGTGGTGGCAGAGTGACTAAGAGCTCAGGCTACTAACTAAAACATGGTTCAAATCCACCAGCTGCTCCTTGGAAATCCTATAGGGCAATTCTACTCTGTTCTATAGCATAGCGATAGGGTCACTATGAGTCAGAGTTGTCTTAAGGGCACACCAAAACAGAGAGTTAGAACTGCAGAGTGTAGACAGTTGTTCTCTGGACGACATTGTCTTGCTTTCCGTCAGACATCCTTTGGAATGTGTGTCAGAGAGGTTAGCTACCTCTTATTTCTCTGGCTTCAAATTAAAAGGAAGAGAAAATAAGGTAGGAAGTCAGTAAGTTATTTTGACAAAATTCAAACATTTGAGAGAGTCCTACTTTCAGGGAGCTATTCTCTATGCTTACAGAGATCCTTTCACCAGTTCCTTTAGGAGTCCAGCCCTGGAAGCACCCACTATTGATGTCATCTGCCCCTCTTCTCTAGATTGCACCTTCAGGAGTCCTGGGCAGCTGGAGTTCCCTCCTCTCTGCGACTACCCGCATCAGTTTTCAGGTCCCCATGACTCTCACTGAGTCTCCAAGACACCCTCTGCTTCTTCACATGCTTCTGCTTGTCTTGACACCATGGTGGCCAACAAGGTGTAATTCTTGCCAAAATTCACAGTGATCAAACATTATTTTCAGAACCTCCAACTTTCTCCTCTGAATCCCCTGCAGGCCATTTAGTTCAACTTGGTAAACATTTATTAAACATCTATTACATGCCTGGGACTTTGCCAGGTCCAAACAGTAAAACAAGGTAATTAAGATACGACTTCTGCCATCAAGACTAGAGTGTGGTGATGACTGATCTGTTTCTAAATCCTCTCTGCACTTTGAGAACAAGAATAATCTGATATTGGTCCATCTTTTCTTTTCTCCTAAGCCCTAGGCTCATATGTCACCTGCTTGTGTAGCCCTTTCCCTCCATGTTTCAGTGATAACCTCAAACTAAACATGTCAAACATCTTTCTCCTCTCATTTCAGATTTTTATTTTCCTGATTTCCCTGTATCTTTCTGACTTGGCCTGTAACCTCAACTTTTGCCCTCCGCATTCCTTCAGTGGCTGATTGATCTTCAATGAACCCACCGCTGTTGAGCTGATTCCACCTCATAGTGACCCTATTGTACAGAGTGGAACTGGCCCATGGGACTTCCAAGGAGGAGCTGGTGGAGTCAAACTGATGACTGTTTGGGTTAAGAGCCATAGCATGGTGTAACTCTTTTTGCCCCTCAGGGCCTCTGGTTTTCAACAGTTAGAGTTATTTTCCATCCCTGGAATTGCTATTGGTGATCAGACTGGTATCACAAATCTAAGTGGGGTTTGTGCTGCCTGTCACAAACAGTTAATCTTTCAGACAGGGGGTGAGGTGAGAAACAAGACCTTATTGTGACTGGTAGGCAAGGAGTCAGGGGGATACAGTCCTTCAAAGACTGCCTCCCCAAAGAGCTCTGGGAAGTTTTTATACTAGGTAGGAAAAGAGAAGTGATGTATAGTCACTAAATTCTTGGGAAATAGCATATTAAAAAGGGGCTGGGTGGAGACTAGGCATGGAAACAGGGTTGGACCTTTCAGTCTCAAAAAGAGTCCAGCTATATGTCTTGGGAATGTGTGTCTGGTGTTTTAGTTCCTTGGCATGAGCTCTTGGGTTTCTAGGCAGGACTCATGATGGGATGGAGTCATTCAGTGGTCATCCTAGTTCTTGTTAGCACAGCTCTGGGCAAGCTGACCCTGAGACTAACTGCAAGCAGAGAGATAAGAAGGTAGTGGGATGAGGGTTCCATCTTCTCAGGTTATTTAGCTAAGTGAAGTAATTTCTAGGCAGGAAGATAAAAAGGAAGCACAATGTGGGTCCCGTACTTCGAGGGTGTTTAATCAAGAAGAGTAACTGCAAGCAGGGAGATAAGAGGAAAGCAGGAGGGGGTGATCCCATCCTTTGAGATTGTTTAACTAAGAAGATATTATTGGTTGTTTTTCGCATTCCTATGATGGACGTTGATCAATTTTTAACTTTTTTGCTAAAGTTTAAAGAAAGGAAAAACAAGGTTAATATACAAAAGGATGAGCGTAGTTCTTCTTATGTTTAACATCAGTACTCTTCTTCCTCAGTTTGGAATACCATTATTATCTCTTGAGTGGTTTCCTTAACTACATTTCCCTCTCCCATCCATTGTGTTCTTGTTGGCCAACTGGCCTTCTTAAAATAAGCGCTTAATCACTTCACTTCACTGCGCTCAAGTGTTTAATCGTTTCTTTAATCTTTTCTCAGCATTCCTTCACTGTAGGAACCTGATCTTCCTTATCAACCTGACCTTCGTGTATACATTTGCTTGAACCTCACCTTTAGTTTAACTTAGTACTATTGCTTACGGTGGCGTGGAGTACCAAACGAAACTGAACTTGGGGCTGCTGCGTTGATTCCAACTCATAGTGGCTCTATGCAGTGTGAGAAAGACTTCATTGTAAATTTATTTGATTGTAACTTTCAACAGTTCATGTTTGGCAGTTGTCATTTTTTTCTTTTGTATCACAGTTGAACAAAGACAGCATGTTAACCTCAGAGTGAGGGTTCCCAGTCTCAGCTATACATTGAAACCATCTGGGGTCTTTAAAGAATACCAGTGCTTGCATCTCACTCCCAGAGATTCTGATTTAATTTGTCCAGTCACGGCAGCAAGTGATGGCAGTGATGGAGGGAAACCCCGGTGGCATTGTGGTTAAGTGCTACGGCTGTTAATCAAAAGACTGACAGTTCAAATCCATCAGATGTTCCTCGGAAACTCTATGAGGGCAGTTCTACTCTATCCTATGGGTTGCTATGAGTTAAAACTCACTCGATGGCGGTGGGTTTGGTTTTTGGCTTAGGGCACAGCCTGGCCATCAGGATGCAAAGAGTTCCTGTCTAGGCTGAGAATCTCCATATTCTAGGGAAAGTTGCTACACCCACTTTTCCTAGTGTTTTTGTATGAAACAAAACATAAAAAAATAATAATAAACCAAAAAACAAGTTGATAAAATATTTGTTGGTCACTTATGAGCTGCGGCTCAGGGGGCAGAGCAAACCTGGCTGTGATGTCAGCCTGGGGACCTTGCTAACATTGCCTTGATTAGCACAGAATGTGAAGAACAAAAGTCTGCCCTTCTAACGCATCATTGGAGGGAGTGGGTTTACATCTAATTTGGATGCTGTATTTTTCTGTCTGCCTAGGAGGTCACTAAGAAAAACACAAATAAGGCGCTCACATTATCATCATGGGCAAATGAATCATGTTCTAATTGTGGATTATCAACTGAATAGCTACAAGTGTGTCACAAAGCTAAGACAATCATTCTCTATAGGCAAACAAAAGGTTCTGATCTTTTATGTTTATTTTTAGAGAAATGAGAGGCCTATTTTATGACTGTAACCAACTTGGTGCCTGAAATATTTTCGGCACTCACATACTTTTCTATGTGTCCAATTATGCTGGAATTTAAAACTCCCAAGCCAAGCCAGGCCAAGTGTCCCAAAGATGGTATTTTTTAAATGAAAGAACATTCCATGAAAGAATGCCATCCCTTGGATATGTTATATGCCAGTTATATACTCCTGCCCAGAATGTATCAAGTTTACCATTAATGCATCATTTTTTACTATCTTCTTGACCAAAACTGCATTCCTGCTGACAACTTCTGGGTAAAATCAATAAGAGTTATCACAAGGAGGTAGTATAGAACAATTTAGAAGAAAGAAACATCGTATTCACTGAACTATGGACCAGATTGAAGTTATCTAGAGTCGAAACTCCTCCGAGCTCTCTACATTTGATATGTTGGGATGATCTTAGTGATACAAGGGATCTGCGTTTGGGGTTTCCAGAGAACTGTATGAAGTGAGGTCAGAGATGTTTGTGTCTACTTTTCAATGAAAGTAGCTGGAAGGAAAGTTGGAAGTCCAAAAGGAGAATGTAATCTTTTCTTGAGACCCAAGACAAAGGTGGGAGTGGAGGCCCTAGGCAGGCAAGAGCCAGTGTGGGAAAGAGGCTCCCCGAGGGGAGGAGCTTGAGTAGGAAGGTAGTCTTCAGCTCTGAAGGAACAGCAAAACATCTCACTCTGTAGTGGTTGCTTTTGTTCTAGCTTCCAAAGACTAAACTTTACTGTGGGTAAGGATGGAGGCAAGAGAATTTTAGGGAGAGTCAAGGTTTCTTTTCCCCCACCATTAGCTAGTTAGAATCCTATCATTATCTGAAGGCAGACCTGAAAGCTATAAAGCAGGTCACCAGCACCCTTACTTTATACAGAGTGCCTATTTTGCTAGTTCTCATCTTCACTTCCCAACATGAGATCACAGTCCTTGTACTTTCTCTTTCCAAATGCAGCTATTTCTGGGAGTCCTCATGCACAAAAAGCAAATGTCTGGCAGATGTTTTGCTGAGACTATGTATGATCCTTGCTCTTAGGTCTTATATGACCCTTGCTCTTAGATCATATGCTACCCTTGTTCTTTGGCTCCAGTTACCCTCACTCCAGCTCCACTGCTTTGAGGAACCCTGAAAATCCTCCAAACACCTCATTCTCCCACCGAACACATTTCACTCAGCTACAGAGAATTGTCATCTCCTGTCTTTCAGCAGTCATGGCCATCACTGCTCATGCCCAGGATCCTTTGAAGAACTGAGACTTAAACAAACAAACATATACACAAAGTAGGTCAAGATAATTGGGCTTGGCTATCTCTTATTTTTGTGAGATGTGCTATCTCCTGGAAAGTTCTGAATGTTTCTTTTCTTACTCTTCTTGTGGGTCCCCCAGTAATTCACATGCCCATACATATCTGAACTGTAGTGTTGAAGACAGCTTAGCTGAAGCTGGGAAGTCTATCTTCAAACTGTAGTGAAATGGAAACTCTGAAGAGGCAAAGTTACTCTGGGTCTGTGGGATGTATGTTGGAAGTATACCATGTAACATCACATGAGGTAGCATCATGACTAGAACTAAAATATCCAGGCAGTTACTAGCTTTGCTTAGGAGGGTTAAGGGAAGGAGAAAAAGGAAGAAGGTCACCTGGGCCTGCTTTCTGCAGATTCAAGAGGATGATGTGTTTTGGCTAAGGACCGAGTGAGGCATACTGTTGAACATCTCTGAGGAACTCTCCCAGACAGAATTTTGTTCAGGTAAGGCCGTTTGCATTGTAGTATTTATGAAGAACAATTATATTGGGGACTGCTAAAAGAGGCAACAGATCTATCTGGAGGAAGTACAGCCAGAATGCTCCTTAGGAGTGAGGATGGTGAGACTTAGTATGGGTACATCATTGGGTGTAGACTGGAAAATGATATCGTGTTTCATGGAGGGTCAGTCAAAATCAGAGAAATCTTCAGTGGGATGCATTGACACAAAAGCCACATCAAAGGACTCAAATGTACCAGTAACATGAAGGTGGCTCAAGGTCAGGCAACGTTTTGTTCTGTTATATATGGGGCCTTCAGGAGACAGGACCAATTCAATGGAAATCAACAACAAAGACTGTGATATGAGGTGACAGCCAAGATTTAATATAGTTTGTAATTACATTAATATCAAACCTCTATTTTCATTTTGGGTCGTCATGAGTCGGATCTGACTCGACGGCACTTGGCTTTAGCATTTTCTTTTTATTATTATTGTTATTTTCTTCAAAGCACAATCATTTTTCTGGGAAGACAATGTAAACTGTTTCTCACACTGAGTAAATTTGGAGATGAATGATCTTGGATCCCTTCCATATTAAATTCAGTTGTGGCTTTTATGTTTTATTTAAGCTAGTTTGTTTATTGCCCGTGTCTGAATGTCTAGAGTTATTGGGGGCTATAAATTGTAGTCTTGCTTTAAATTTTGAAAGGAGTGTTTAATACTGTTTACAACTCTCAACACTTAATTTTGATTGGACAGATTTACTGTTTCAGAGAATTGTTTCCTGAAAATATTGTGGGGATAATTGTGGCTGCTGTCTTTGCTATAAAGTAAGTTAAGAAACTGTTCTTGAATATGTAAGGGATGAGATTCTTCTCTTCAAATGCCTTCTTGGACACTTAATTAGACAAGTTTCTTTCTTATGGATAAAGTAAGTTTCTATGAGGTGTGAATCCCAGATACCAACTCTTTAGAGAATTCTAAATCAAATCTAGGAAAGAAAAAAAAAATCCTTCTCTTATTTGACTAATATCCCTCTAGAATTGTTCAGGATTATGTTTTCTTTTCAACCCAGAAGTTAGACATAATCAGTGTCTCTAATTTTAGCTCTTTCCACTGCCAAGGGGGAGTGCACAGAGCCAGCATTTAAATAATTCTTAAATCTTGGTGAGACGGGGAAAGGAGAGCAGTCAAAGGATCAGTGCTTCGCAATCCTTAAGGTGAGGGTGAAGGAAAGGTGGTTACTGAGCCCTTGGATCTAGCCAGGTAGCTTGGTTTCTATCCATTTGTAATAGTAAGGGGTGAGTAAAACTAATGGGTGCTGTCCAGTTGATTCTCACTCATGGTGACCCTGTGTCTGTCAGAGCAGAACTGCGCTCTATGGGGCTTCCAGTGCCTGATTTTTCTGATGTAGATTTCCATGCCTTTCTTTTGAGGAGCCTCTGAATAGACTAGAACCTTCAACCTTGTGGTTAACTTTGGAGTGAATTAAATTTGTTGCCACCACTCTGGGATTTCTAAGGGATGAGTAGAATATGCAAATTGTGAAGTAAAAAATCAAGAACTTGAGCTTTAGAGTTGGTTGCTACAGAGTTTGTTTCCTCGATCTTCCAATTAGTAAGTGTTGACCTTGAGGATGTCCTTTCTTGGCTTCTCTGAGCCTTAGAACTCTTTCTTTGTTTATCTCATAGGGTAGCCATAAGAGCTAAAGGACGTAACAGACAGGTGAGCAATTCCCACGCCATCAAAGATACACAGCAGGTGGCTAATGGACATCTGCTGGCTTTACAACCCAGAGTCTGTTCTTCCCTCTTCAGGTTACAGTGTCTGATCATCCCTTTGAGATCCACCCTCATTCACCCACAGACAAGTGCTGCAGAACTCTATCTTCCCCCTAGCCCAGCCGTAGAGACTCCTTCAGGGGCAGGCATGACCTAGGTTAGTCCATTCAGGTAGCTTGGTTTCTATCCATTTGTAATAGTATGGGATGAGTAAAACTAATGGGTGCTGTCCAGTTGATTCTCACCCATTTTCTCCTCTTAAGTTGAACATGGAAAGAAGAGGACAGAAGCTGTTGGCCACCATGTTGCCCTGTGGCTCCTCAGGATACAGCCAATATATGGCAGAGAGAAATGTCAAGGGACCAAGGGGCCTAATTTGAGTCTCTGATCCCAACATGTGTTAGATGTCTTAATCACCATATACTCATTTTTCCTTATGTCAGTTAGTTGCAATGAAAAGAAGTCCTGACTGATAGAAGGTTCTTAATAAGTGTTAGTCATTTCTTTCCTTCCCTCACTCCTCAGGGAACCAGAATGCTGCAGAAGAGGCATGAAAACAATTGAATATTCTCCAAGAATCCCTGCAGGATATAGATAATGTAACGGAAATGCTTTTCAGACTCAGGACTTTTGCATGCATAAACCACTTCCCAAATATATTTTTATCAAAAAATAAAATTCATAAAACATGAGCAATCACTTTATACTTTCATTATTTTTTCATCAAAAGAACATTTTAATATCCTGAAATAGGAAGAACATAATATAAAAAAGAATAGTATTTTAAGTGGAATAAACTAAATTCAAGAAAAATACACTGTACTCTCCTTAGTTTTCTTGCTTTACCATCAAACCAAAACCAAACCCACCGCTGTTACTATGGAAACAGCCTGACGTATCTTTCTTTCATAACCTGCAAGTGATTTGGAGTCACTAAGCTTTCAGGTAGCTTTAACCACTGTGCAAGGAGGGCATCTTCATCTCACCACAGAGCTGGGAAAACACTGCTAGTTTATTAGTGCTAGGTCTGAAATAAAGCTACCTGGAATCAAATTATGATTTGATTCTACCACTCAACAACAACAACAACAACAAAACCCATTGCCACTGAGTCAATTTCAAACCATAGTGACCCTGTAGGACAGAGTAGAACTGCCTCATAGAGTTTCCAAGGAGTGGCTGGTGTATTCACCTTGCTGTTCTTTTAGCCAAGCTCTTAACTGCTGCATCACCATGTTCTGTAGCTGGTCCTTAATTATTCTGAGTTTCAGTGTCCTCATCTGTAAAATATAAATAATAATATTCTCTATCTTATAACATAGACTAAGAGGCAGTCTTTCACACAGAACAAAGAGATATTGAATGATTTAAAGTCAGGCAAGGTGTGCATCAGAGTTGTATCCTTTCATCACACGTTTTTGCTCAGTTTGCATGCTGAGCAAATAATCTGAGAAGGTGGAAGAAGAATGGAGGAGGACTTGTTAACTGCCCATGACATACAGGTAATACAACCTTGATGGATGAACGTGAATCCACTGCTGTTGAGGCGCATCTGACTCATAGCGACCCTAGAGGTTAGAGTAGGACTGCTCCATAGGGTGAAAGTGAAGAGGACTTGAAATACTGATGAAAATCAGAGACTACAGCTTTCAGTAAATAAAAAGATCCCCAAATCCTGACAACTGGACAAACAAGCTCATGATAAACAGAAAAGACTGAAGTTGTCAAGGATTTCATTTTATGTGGTTCCATAGTCAGTGCCCATGGAAGAGCAGTCAAGAAATCAAAAGCCACATTGCCTTGGGCGAATCTGCTGCAAAAGAACTTGTTAAAGTATTGAAAAGCAAGGATGTCACTTTGAGGATTAAGGTGTACCTGACTCAAGCCATGGTACTTTCAGTTGTCTCATGTCATGCAATAGCTGGACAATGACTGAGCAAGACCAAACAAGAACTGATGACTTTGAATTATGGTGTTGGTGAAGAATATTGAATATACCATAAATATGGTATATGACAGATTCTAGAAAGACAAACCAGTTTATCTTGGAAAAAATGCATGCAGAACGCTCTTTAGAAGCAAGGATGGTGAGACTTCATCATGCACTTTGGACATGTTATTAGGAGGGACCAGTCCTTGGAGAAGAATATTGTGCTTTGTAGAGGGTCAGTGAAAAAGAGGCAGAATCTTGATGAGATGGACGGACAGTGGCTGCAATGATAGGCTCAAGCACAGAAATGATTATGAGGCTGGTGCAGGACCAGGCAGTATTTTGTTCTGTTGGCCATGGTGTTGCTATGAGTCACAACCTACTTGATGGTAGTGTGTAGTGAACAACAACAATAATCTCGTAAATCTCATAGGGCTTTGGTAGGCATTAAGGAAGCTGCTGCATGTGAAGCTTTTAGAATCATATTGGTACATAGTAAGCACCAGTACCACCCTTTGACTACTAACTAGCACAAAAGTTGGTGATTTGAACTCACTTGGAGGGACCTCTAAGACAAGCCTGCTCATCTGCTTCTGAAGGTCACAGCCTAGAAAACTCTTTGGAGCAGTTCTGCTCTGTATACATGGGGTCTCTGTGAGTCAGAATGGACTTGAATACAACCAGCAACAACCAGGCTCTTTGAGTTCCAGCAGTCAACGAATTCAGTAATCATGTGCATCCTTTGATTCTATTCTCCTGTTTTGGTGACTAAGGTCACCAGAGGCACACCTAGGACTGAGCTGACCACAGTGAAGAGTAGCAACACCAACTAGCCCACATACTCCTGTAAAATGGTTGCTTTTCTCTAGGTGACAGGAAGGAACAAAAGAGAAAGTCCCTGACAGAGGAATGTCTTAGTCATCTAGTCCTGCTGTAATGGAAGCACCACAAATTAATGGCTTCAACAAGCAATAGTTTGTTCTTTCACAGTCAGTAGGATACAAGTCCAAATTCCGGGTGTCAGCTCTAGGGGAAGCCCTTCTCTTTCTGTCAACTCTGGAAGAAGGTCCTTGTCCTGAATCTTCCCCTGGATTAGGAGCTTCTCCATGCAGGAACCCCTGGGTCTAAAGGAAATTGTCTACTCCTGGCGCTTCTTTCTTGATGTTATG
Organism: Heterohyrax brucei; assembly: GCA_028571685.1. Lineage (NCBI taxonomy): Eukaryota > Metazoa > Chordata > Mammalia > Hyracoidea > Procaviidae > Heterohyrax > Heterohyrax brucei. The sequence goes on along the minus strand of CM053147.1, from coordinate 13,018,569 downwards.
ATATTCCCCAACTGTCTGCTTGCTTCTTTCTTTTACATCTCAAAAGAGATTGGCTTAAGATACTATCTAATCTTCTAGATCTCATCAACATAACTGACACTAATCCATCTCATTACATCATAGTGGTGGGATTTACAACACAGAGGGAAGTCACGTCAGCTGAGAAACAGTAGACAACTGTACAATGCTGGGAATTATGATCTAGCCAAGCTGACAGATATTTTGGGGGGACACAATTCAATCCATGACAAGAAGTGAATAGAGGGATTCAGGGAAGAAGTTTCTAAAGTACAGCTGGGACAATTCCCATGATGCCACGCATGGTGGACCATAGTTCTGGAGATGAATGATGTTATTGCTTTAGTCCACTCCTCTACTCTCTACCAGCAATGCCTGGTGGCTGGTAGACAAGCCAGTCACAGCCTTGAATGGGAGTTGAGTTTGCTTCTGTGTGAAAGTGAAGATGGTGCCATAAAGGGTTGGTGTTTGAGCGTTCGTTTTGTCTGATGACTCTGATAGAGGTTAAGGGCTTAATTTGGCTGGTGTCCACCAGGGAGCCCCTCAAGATGAGATAGCCCCCTGAGCAGAGGCAGGACCAGACTCTTTGCAAGGTTGGGAGAAGAGGGGCTCAAGATGGTGGCCTTGTCCTGGGTCACAGCTTTTTGTAGCTGAAACTGCTGCAAAAAGAGTAGTCGGAAGGGTTGTGGGGTGATCATGCCCCTTTATCAGAATTGGTGGTTTAGTTCCATGTTGCAGCTGTTAGAATAATTCTTTCTTCCTTTTTCATTTTATTTTTATTGTGCTTTAAGTTTAAATTCAAGTCAGTTTCTTATGTAAAAATGTATACACACCTAGTTGCTCTCCTGACAATGTGACTGCATATTTCCCTCTCCACTCTGTATTTCCCATAGGGTTTTCTTGGCTATAATCTTTATGGGGGCCCTGGCAGCACAGTAGTTAAGAGGTTGGCCACTAACCTGAAGATCACTAGTTTGAATCTACCATGTGCACCTTGGAAACTCTATAGAGCAGTTCTACTCTGTCCTATAAAGTTGCTATGAATCAGAATCAACTTGACAGCAATGGGCTTTATTTTTTTATTCAACTAGCTCCTGTCCTTCTCTGTCCTCTCATTTTGCCTCTGGAAAGGAGCTTCTCAGAACAATTCTTCTGAGAGTAATCTGCCTTGTGAGTTGTCTGTTAACTCAGGGTAGGAGGAGATAAAACCGAAAAACCAAAGCCACTGCCATCAAATTGATTCTGACTCACAGTGATCCTACAGAACAGAATAGAGCTGTTCCATAGAGTTTCCAAGAAGCACCTGACAGATTCAAACTGCTGACCTTTTGGTTAGCAGCCGTAGCACTTAGCCAGGGGTTCCAGAGAAGGAGATAGAAGAGGAAAAAACAAAAGAGAAGGGAAAACACAAAAACAAAAGGTGCAAAAATGAAAGCAAGGAAGATGAATCTGTGTTAGTTCTTTACAACCTGGAAAGCAAACTTTCTTGAGAGCCATCTGAATTTTTCTTAATTTTATTTTGTAGGAGTTTACCAAAGTTATTTTTCTTTTCTTCGGACTTAATGTTGTCATTCTTTTGCCAGATAGTCCCAGAACTGTTTAAAAAATGCCATGGAAAGGTACAGCGGTACAGGGCATAGAAGTGTCTCCTACTCTCCAGTGGTTGCCAAATGTACCTGCCTACACGTAATACACACCCTTCCTGCAGGATACATTCTACAAAAACTGAAGTCAAAATAAAGAATAAGAGAAGGGAAATGTTTAATTTAAGAAAGGAAGGGAGAATAATATCCTTATTGAAGAGTCACTCATCTTCATTTTGATCAGTCATGTCTTTAAGCTAAATGTGGAGGAACCTTTGTAGTGCAGTGGTTAAATACTTGGCTGCTAACCAAAAGAGTGGGAGAAAGACCTGCCATTCTGCTCTGATAAGGACGGAACCCCAAACCCACTGACAATGAATTCACTCTGACACGTAGTGACCTTGTAAGACACAGTAGATGCTGCCCCATAGGTTTTCTGAGGAGTGGCAAGTGTATTTCAACTGCTGATCTTTTGGCTAGTGGCCAAGTTCTTAACCATTATCCACCAAGGCTCCCCCATAAAGATTGTTGTTGTTGTTAGGTGCTGACAAGTTATTTCTGACTCATAGTGACCCTGTGAACAACAGAATGAAACACTGCCTGGTCTTGTGCCATGTCCACAATTGTTTTTATGCTTAAACCCATTGTTGGAGTCACTTTGTCAATCTATCTTGTTGTGGGTCTTCCTCTTTTTCGCTGACCCTCCGCTTGACCAAGCATGATGTCCTTCTCCAGGGACTGATCTTTCCTGACAACATGTCCAAAGTGTGTAAGACGTAGTCTTTCCATCTTTGCTTCTAGGGAGCACTCTGGTTGTACTTCTTCCCGAACAGATCTGTTGGTTCTTTTGGTGGTCCATGGTACATTCAACATTCTTCTTACAGCCTGGAATACCCTGTGGGGCAGTTGTAGTATGTCTCTGTTAGTTGAAATGGACTTGATGGCACTCAACAATTAACAATAATGCTATGTATCACATAGGGAGAGAAAGAGAGCAGGCAATAAAGAAATTTAAAAAGGTGTTAAGTTCTGGGAATCATTTCAGTCACTCCATAGATGCGTGCTCTAAGATTTTGTTTATATAAAGATAAGTTTGGAATACATGATGCTTATGAACAGCCATCAAACACTATCCGCACAAGAAAAACCGTTAAAACAACCAAAACCACTACTGTCAAGTCAATTCCAACTCTTAGTGATGCTGTAGGATAGTGTAGAACTGCCCGATAGTGTTTCCAAGGCTGTAATCTTTATGAAAGCAGACTGCCACTTCTTTCTTCTGCATATTGGTTGGCAGGTTCAAACTCTTGACCTTTTGTTTAGCAGACGGTTGCTTAACCACTGTACGACCAGGCTCCTTCCTCCAATGCCTGTGAGAAGCAATTTGGAGCCCATCAAAGAGTAAGGTGGCCCCAGGAATAAGATGAATGTCAGAGTTTGCAGCTGATGGGACTGATGTTTAAGGATTGAATTCACATGAATAAAAACACGCAGCTCCTTGCTCGGAACTGCTTCATTATTCTCTTTGAAGATGTGTACTCATTGTGTTGCCTGCATATTTAAACAGGAACAAATCGATGCTTTTTGGAGAAACCTGCTCTATGACTATAAACTAAAATGGATTAAACTGGAAATTTCAAATGCATACTTTTAAAACTCAACAGATAACAGTCTAACAGAGATATCAAAATAGAAGAGAAGTATTCAGAAGTGGAGAGTGCTGAGACTGAGGAAACGGTGAAACTAGTTCTGCTTCAGCTGAGAATTTAAACATGAATAGCAAGGGAAGAGTTGAATCTGGCATAAGCTTATTCTTGGTGGCACTTCCTCCGGTGTTCCTGAACTTCTTATGTTCCTATTTTTCTCTGCATTGTGTCTACTCTTTCCAGGCTTATTACCTGTCTGGGATTCCATAACTTTTGATGTCATGGATTGAATTGTGTTCCCTGAAAAATCTGTAGCAATTTGGCTGGGCCATAAATCCTGGTACTGTGTGATGTTCCCCCACGGTGGAATTCCTGCCACTATGATATTAATGAGGGTGGATGGCAGCAGCTGTGTAGGTAGAGCAAGATTCAATGTTTGAGATTGTTTTGTGCCTTGAGGCACTCTAGAGATATGAAGGAGTGAAACTAGCAGAAAGAACACAGTGCTTGCAACTGAGCATGTCCTTTGGAAAGGATTGGGGTCCCTATGCCACAGGAGATTCCAGTCCAGGTGAAAACTGACCACAAGGACCCTCCTCTAGTGGCAGCAGAGAAAGCCTTCCCCTGGAACTGACACCCTGAATTTAGGCTTTTGGCTTACTGGATTGTAACAAGAACAATTTTCTCTTTTGAAAGCCACTAACTTGTGATATTCCTGTTAAAGCAGCACTAGATAACTAAACACTCCTCTGTTCATCATCACTATTCCTCATTTCCTTTCTTGTTCTTTCTCCCTGTCTCCAGCCCCATCCCGTCCTGTCCCATCCCCTTCTGTCCCCTTTCCTTCCCTCCCCTCCCCTCCCCTTTCTCCTTGTTCTTCTCCATAACTGTGTGTATCTGTTGTTGTTAGGTGCTGTTGAGTCAGAAACTCAGTGGCCTAGGTACAACAGAACAAAACACTGCTAGGCCTACACCATCCTCCCGATTGTTGCTATTAAGCCCATTACTGCTTTAAGAGTTAAGTTTAAGACTACAATTGTGGTCCAGGGGCCTCAGGGTTCCCATGGAAGCATGGCCCCTGTCCATAAATCATAATGGAGGTCAGCTCTTCGGACAGGAATGGATTGGACTTGGCAATACAGAGTGACCATATCATGTGTGCACTTTGTGGTTCTATGCTTCTATAGGATGTCGTCCTGCTGACTTCTTACTGGTAGCAGGGGAGAGGGTAGAGAGGAGGGTATAGGAGATTGTTAGGACATGTATAGAATGTAGAGGAGGAGTGTGCTGTCACTGGGCAGGGAGAGTAGTGGGAGCTGCACATGCAAATTTATATGGGAATGTACATTTTCACTCAATCGTAATAATAAAAAAAGAGGTTAGTAGTAAGAAGAACCATGTCAGTTTATGAGCTTAAGCGTTATGTTTCAAGTTAGTCCAAGTGACATTTCTGAGAACTTAATGCATTGTCCCTGGGAAGAACAGGGTAAAAGATACATTGCTTTGCCCCCTAAAGTTATACAGTCTGCTTTTGGGCCACTGTTCTTACCAATTACAAATCCTCTGAGTATAGTGACTTCTATAGTATGCTTTGATTTGTTGGAAAAATGGAATTCACTTTTAAAAATAGTTGTTACTAAGTAAAATTTATCTAAAAAAGCAGAAAAGGCTGATTACATATTTTGATTACTATTTTGCTTACAAAAAGCAAACCAAACCCACTGATGTTGAGTTGATTCCAACTCCTAGAGACCCTGTAGGTCAAAGTAGAACTGCTCCATAAAGTTTCCAAGGAGCACCTGATGGATCTGAACTGCCAACCTTTTGGTTAGCAGCCATAGCACTTAACCACTATGCTGCCAGGGTTTCCTTTTGTTTATAGAAAAGGTAATTATATTATAAAGATTTAATCATGGAACATGAAGTCTTAAAAGAGTTGAGAGAGGGGAGAAGTGAGAATCAGGCAGGAGAATGAGCTGCTGCTGGGATGGTCAGGTGCTCAGGAAGAGTGTAGCTGCTTAAAAACAGGAGACATCTTCTGGAAAGACAGCGAGTGCCAATGGGAAACCAGAAGGAAGGGACAAATTGATGCCTTGCCTTACAGAGATCTAATTCTCAACAGGAAATAAAAAAGGGCTTTTGTTCCAAAGATTTGATGTGTGGGCAATTCAAGTTTATATCATTTTGTCCTTGTCCTGGAAAATGGGGTTATTCACAATATGAATCTCATTCTAATAAACATTGAGCTTACTGTATTATACATAATGCAAATGGTTGAGTGTTATAGCCTCAGTTATTTCACTGAACCTGTTATCAAAAAATGAAAAATGAGTCAGTTGGAAAAATCTATTTAAATTTTGTGTTTTGTCTTTCATGTAGTGGCTTACTCATTATGACACAGTTCCTTAGATGAAAAGTAGCTCAGCCAACTGAAGCTACTTCAGCATCAGAAAGTTTGACGATGTCAGCGTCGTTAATATTTACTTTTCATTTAGATGTTGGCATGTTCCTAAGCTTGACATCAGATGTCTGGATTGGCAATCTGGCTCCACCACTTTCAGCATCATCCTGATGCTATTTTCAACCTCTCCATGCCTCATTTCTGTTATCTTTAAAATGAAGATAATAATGGTAAGTGTTTCACAAGGATGTTGGGAGGATTGATTGCATTCGTTCAAATAAAGCATTTAGAAGGGTGCCTGGCACAGAGTGTGCACGAGTGAGTATTGTTATCACCGTTACCATCATCTCAGTAGCTTTGAAAGAAGAAGATTCACCCATTTGCATTTTGTATAACATAGGCCCAATACTTACTGGAATGAGATTTATGTTGTGACTAACTTCATTTTCCAGGACAAGGACAAAATGATATGAGTTTGAGCTGCCCACATATGAAGTCTTTGGAGCACAATCCCTTTTTTATTTCCTTGTTGAGAATTATATCTCAAGAGCTCAATAAGGCTTTTTCAGATCTTGTCTATTAGGATATCATGAGTTGGACAAAGACCACCATCACTGCCACCACCACCATCATACTTAGGTAACTCAGTACCAAACATCTTTCAATGACGAAGAACAAATTTGAAAATTTGCATTTCAGGGGAGTTAAAAGCGTGATGAGACCTTATGCCCTCTGGGAACAGTCATCACATGAATGTTGAACTCTTGCTGCTTTTCACTTACCGTGTTCTCCTTACTTATGATTCTATTTCACAGTGATTTAGTTCACAGACGACTCAAATGACTGAAGAAACATTTAAACCTTTCTGTCTGCATATTTGCACACAGTTGAGGCCAAGTAGCTAAAGTGAATGTTAGTTGTTTATGAAAAAAAATAATTTTCAAACAGGTTTATTTTATACACATTCTGCTCTATTGTCTCAGGCTTTACCAATGTGGTAAAGTAAGTTCTCTTATAGGCCTTCTGCCTTGGTTCTTCCTAAAAACAGCTTGAGAGATTTTCCCCTAAATCCTGAGTTATCTTTGGCCTAGTTTTTTTTTTTTTTTTTACCTCAGAGGGCTTGTTACTTGTGTCCAGGTTGATTGACATTTTCTGGGTAAGCCGTGCAACACCTGGTTGGATGATTTTTATCTGATTCTGGGCTACAGCCTGCCTTGTGATGGGTATACACCTTGAAGGAATTGCTCAATAGACTATGCAAATGAGATGCACTGTAGCCTAGATGTGCCCATTATGTCACTTAGTGTCTGCGGCCTACTAAGAGGGGACTGGTCAGTTCCAGGCCCTGGTGGGAGTGCCATGCCTTGAAACTGACAGTTTGTGCATTTAAGCAGCCAGTTCCACAGAGGTTTTGTCAAACAGAAAGAAGCAAGAGGCGAAAGAGCAAGAGAAGCAGAAGGAAGAAAATAGAAAGACAGAGAGAGACCAGGCAAGGAACTTTCTGAAGGAGTTCTACCAGGGAATAAAGGTTGTTACACCGAAGACAGCAAGAAGCCTGGAAGGGGTCCCACAAGGGAACCAGGGGTGACAGAGAGTTGAGCCAAGAGGAGCCTAACCTCAGGGCGCAGAGAGGAGCCAGTGCTCAGAGGACCAAGAGGAGCGGAGAGAGCAGTCCTACGCTGAAGAAGGGAAACTTTGCCTACAGGTGTCTCAGTCCTAAATTTGAGTTGTAGCCTGTTGATCCTAATCCTCAGCTGTATCCTTTTCCTTAATGAGTCATTTAACTATAAGTACGGTCTCTGAGTTCTACAGGACTGTAGCAATGGATTATCAAACCCAGGCAAGAAGTAGAGAGTGCTGTGGGAGGGATGGCTGGTGTCAGAACTGGTAAAAGGATTGCAGACTGGAGGTCTGTCTGACCTCTGCTTCACAGGAATCAGCTTGGGGTTGAGGGCAATTTTTTCCTCTTTTTACCTCATGGCTTTCAAAACAATATTTTATTGTGCTTTAAGTGTGAGTTTACAATCCAAGTCAATTTGCCACGTGAAACCCTCCACACACACCTCTGTGCAGCTCTAGCTGCTCTCCCCACCCTGTGACAGCACACTCCTCCTTTCCATCCTGTACTCTTCCCACGTTCACTCAGCCAGTCCCTGTCTCTTCTTCTCCTCCCTCCCATCTCTCCTCCAGAGAGGAGCTGCTCTGACAGCCTCAGGTATGTATTTAAGCCAAGAAGCACACATTTCAGCACCATCATGCTGAGTCTTGTAGTCCAGCCCAGTCTTTGTCCGGAGAGTTGGCTTTGGTAATGGTTTCAGCCCTGGGCTAGCAGGGAGTCCAGGGGCCGTGTTTTCAGGAGATCCTCCGAGATGTTGGACTATCAAGTCTCTGGTCTTTTAATAGAGTTCTAGACCTGCGACCTCATTTTTCTCCTGCTATGTCAGGGACTCTACACTGTGTTGCTTCTCAGGGCAGTCATTGCTGGTAACTGGGTATCATCTAGTTTTTCTGGTCTCATGTTGATATAGTCTCCTGATCATATGGATCCTTTTGTCTCTTGGGCTTGTATTTCCCTCATGTCTTTGAGGTCTTTTGTTCTCTCCTACTCCAGGTGATCTGGGACTAATTGATGTTCCTTAGACGGTAGCTTGCTAGCTTTTAAGATCCCAGATGCTACTCACCAAAATGGGATGCAGAACATTTTCTTAAAAAAAAATAGTTATGCCCACTGACTTAGGTGTCCCCTGAAACCATAGTTCCCAGAACCCTGCCCCTACTACTCTGACTTTCAAAAGGATGGGTTGTACTTAGGAAGCCTCTTAGCGTTTGGTGTGGTCCAGCGGTGTCAATCTCCCTTCCATGTGTGCTCTCACTTCCTTCTGATGGCAACTCTTATTATCCCTCCTAAAAGTAGACAGGTGCTAACACTACTATTACTACTGCTGCTATTTTACAACTGAGTTAAACAGTCAATTCTGTGGAGGATACATGGGCATCACTCTCCCTCTTTCTCAGTATCGACTCTCAGAGGCCAGACTACAGGACCAGGACTGTTTAAATTCATTCCAGAAGAAATGGCTTTGAGGTTGGCTTCAGAAAAGATATAAAAAATAAAAAGAATGCATTTTTTTAAATAAAGATTAAAGGCCACTAGTGATCTTTAAGTATAGGTACAATGATTATGTACAGAATGCTGTAGTCATTTCTTTAACTACTGAAGACAGGAAAAGTATTTGTTGACTTGTCAGGAGTAGCTGGTGTAAGGTGACAAGTTTGTAGAGCTCGTATTAGAGAGGTTTCCTTGGGCCGAGGGGTTTGCTACTTTGTATATTTGTCTTTGTTTCTCATTTCTGCTTGTGAGTGTAGGACCTATATATCAAAGTTTTCCCTACCCACTCACTGTCCATACTGCTGACATCTGTCCTCCTGTCCATCTTGTAATATCTTATGCACAAGCTGCCATTTGAACTGTTAATACCTCGAGGCTTTGACTCTAACAGAGGCACCCAGGAGACCTCCTAATCCACATGCTCAGGTACAGGAGGTTTGATGGGGCCTCGATAAACCAAAGTCATGCTGTGTTCTTTACAGGTGTTAGTCTTGCCCCCCTTGCTCTTAGATTTATTTATTTACAAAAGTCCCAAACAAAGCTACTTCTTACCAAATGTCTTATTTCTATAACGGGGATTGCTTTAAGGCTATAGCTTTACCTACTTCCTAGAAAGCAGAGCATAAATGATATGAACCACAGTCACCATGCTGACCTTAAATGGTATTTCCCCATTTTAACTTGAAGCCCTATCGTTGGACCACATCTCTGTGCCTGACATCTTGGGTTGAGTTTTGTGTTGGGCTGTTGCCAAAGTGCCATGCCCCCCAACCAGAGCCCAGCCTGTCCAGTGGAAAGTATCACTGAGGCTCAGGTTGGACTGAAGCTCTGAGGGCTTCCTAGAGCCTGGAAGAGCTTCTTCAGCTTCTTGTGCATTCGGATCGTCATGAGTCAGGAAAACGTCAAGACTTTAGAATACTGTGAGAGGTTGCTGTTCAAGGAAAGGCTGCTATTCAAGGAAACATAAATTATAATGTCCACGAGATACCAAGTTGCAGACTGTTAAGACACATACTCAAATGCACATAAATATGTATTTAAAGATTGGATGACAATACACTGAATTATAACTGGTTATCTCTGGAGTTGTGGAATCATAACTGATCTTTACTTTTTAAAATATGTTATTATATTTTCCATTTTTTTACAGTTATCTTTTGTACTTTTCATATTCAGAAAAAAGTCAATTTCTTTTTAAGGAGAACAGTTATCACCAATTTCAGGCTTACCAACAAAGGATCAAAGGTGAAACTGACCAATAATGAGGAAAGTTAGCAATACAAAGAACACATTCAAAATTACTGAGTGCTTTTACATTAGGTTCTTGATCTCTCTCAGTCACACTGAAAATACTAAGGCAGCTGAAATCCCAAACCAGACCTATTGCCGTTGGGTCGATTCCAACACACAGCAGCTTAGAAATTCCAGTAAAAGTAGGTTTTAGATGAGAAGGTAAGGGAAACTTTATTGAGTGACTTCATATTGTGTTTGGTATTTGTGAGGATTTTACACATTCAGGTGAAAGGTGAAAAGTTGTTAGTAGTCCAACAGCTTACTTTTAATGCTGTAATAGCCCACTGAACTAAACAACTTTGATGATACCCTCATAGCAACTATACTCTAGACAAGTTTCTGTCTTATCTACTTGACCTTTCTCTCTTCCCCTGGTCTTTACAGTATCCACGCAGCCTATTCATGGAGAAAGAATGCCGAGTCAAAAGATGCTGGGTTGAAAGTTCAGTAAATCCCTCATGCATCCTATTTATCAGCATCCCTTCCATGTCTTCCAGTACCTTCTCATTAGTCCCCTCTGGCCTTTTAAAACCCTGCCACTCTTGGTTTTAGTGAAGTTGAGTTCTGACTTAGTTCTTGGTTTCACCCCTACTGCACTAGCTTTGAACAAAATCATCCATGAATGTTTAACATTGTCTGGTGCAATTTTCTTTGATGTCCCACATTCAATGACTTTAGTTTTTAGGCTTCTGTTCAGATGCTTTGCCATCGAATAGGCACAGTTATAATTGTTGTTGTTAGACACCATTGAGTTGCTTCCAACTCACAGCAACTGTATGTGCAATAGGCCAATACACTGCTGGATCCCGGGTCATCCTCACAATTGTTATGCTTGAGCTTATTGTTGCAGCTACTATGTCAGTCCATCTCTTTGAAGGTCTTTCTCTTTTTTTGCTAATCACCTACTTACCAAACCTGAATTTCCTTCTCCAGGGACTGATCCTTCCTGATAACACGTCCAAAGTGTGTGAGATTAAGTCTCGCCATTCTTGTTTCTAATGAGTATTCTGGCTGTACATCTTATAAGACAGATTTGTTCTTTCTTCTGGAAGTCCATGATATATTCAATATTCTTCTCCAGCATCATATTTAAAGGCATCAGTTCTTTTTCAATCTTTCTTAGTCATTGTCCAGCTTTCACATTATATGAGATGACTGAAAACATCATAGCTTGGGTCAGTCACACCTTAGTCCTTAAAGAGACATTTTTGTTTCTTAAAACTTTAAAGAGATCTTTTGCAGCAGATCCACCCAATGCAGTGCCTTGCTTCATTTCCTGACTGCTATTTCTATGAATCTTGATTGCGAATCCTAGTAAAATGAAATCCTTTACAGCTTCAATATTTCCTCCGTTTATCATAAAGTTGCTTAATGGTCTAGTGTGAGGATTTTTGTTTTCTTTATGCTGAAGTGTAACCCATACTGAAGGATCTTTGATCATCATCAGTAAGAATGATAATGCGAAAGATTTAATGTAATAATAATGGCATATAAGTAGAAGCAGATCTCCTAGAATGTCTCTTTTTCTATTATTAGTTAGGGCTAAACTGATGTCTGAAGGGAAAACTCTAGAGAAGAACTGGGAGCCAATGTTTTCTTTCTGTCAGGATTCTGTTTAAAAGCAAATCCATGATTTAGAGCAATAATTACCCCTCCTGGCTGTTAACTGAAAGTTTGGAGGCTTGAATTCACCCTCTGGGTATCTTGAAAGAAATGTCTGGTGGTCTACTTTAAAAAAACCAGCCATTGAAAACCCCATCGAGTACAACTATACATCGATACACATGGAGTCACCATGAACTGAAGTTGACTCAAAGGAAATTGGTTCAATTAAATATGGTTGACCTTACCGTCATGGATTGAAATGTGTCCCCCCAAAAATATGTGTAGCCATGTGGCTGGGCAATGATTCCCGATATTTTATGATTGTTCTCTGTTTTGTGATTCTCCTATGCTGCATATTAAAGGATTAGGGTGGGACTGTAAATCCCTTTTTAAGATCATCTTCCTGCTTCACTGTAAAGGGAGTTTCCCTGGAGTATGGCTTGCACTTTTCAACAAAAAGATGCAGTGCTGAAGTACTCACTCGTCTATGCCAAGAAATTTGGGGGACAGCTACCTGGTGAACTGACTGGAAGAGATCCATATTTGTGCCCATTCCAAAGAAAGGTGATCCAACCAAATATGGAAATTACTGAACAATACTGTTGATATCACATGCAAGTAAAACTCTGCTCAAGATCATTCAAAAGTGACTACAACAATATGTTGACAAGAACCGCCAGAGTGCAAGCTGGGTTCAGAAGAGGATGTGGAACCAGGGATCTCATCGCTGATGTTGGATGGATCTTGGTTGAAAGCAAAGAATACCAACAAGATGTTTACTTGTGTTTCACTAACTATGCAAAAGCATTCGACCGTGTGGATCTTACTAAACTATGGCTAATGTTGCGGAGAATGGGAATTCCAGAACACCTAATTGTCCTCTTAAGGAATTTGTATGTGGATCAAGAGGCAGTCATGCGAACAGAACAAGGGGACACTGCATGGTTTAAAGTCAGCAAAGACGTGCATCAGGGTTGGATCTTTTCACCATACTTTTTTAATCTGTATGCCCAGCAAATAATCCTAGAAGCTGAATTATACGAAGAAGAACAAGGCATCAGGATTGGAGGATGACTCATTAGCAACCTGTGTCAGACGACACCGTCTTACTTGCTGGAACTGAAGAAGATTTGAGGCATTTACTGATGAAGATCAAGGACCACAGCCTTCAGTATGGATTGCACCTCAACATCAGGAAAACGAAAATCCTCACAACTGGACCAGTAAGCAACATTTTCATAAACGGAGAAAGGATTGAGGTTGTCAAAGATTTCATTTTACTTGGGTCCACAATCAATGCCTTTGGAAGCAGCTGTCAAGAAATCAAAAGGCACATTGCACAGGGAAAATCTCCTCAAAGTATTCAAAAGTTAGGCGGTTACCTTGAAGACTAAAATGTGCTTGACCCAAGCCATGGTATTTTCAATCGCATCATATGCATGCAAAAGCTGGACTATGAACAAAGATGACAGAAAAGGAATTGATGCCTTTGTATTGTGATGTTGGAGAAGAATGTTGAATGTATGATGGACCACCAAAAGAACCAACAGATCTGTTCAGGAGGAAGTGCAACCAGAGTGCTCCTTGGAAGCAAAGATGTCAAGACTGCTTCTTACATACTTTGGACCTGTTATCAGGAAGGGTCAGTCCTTGGAGAAGGACATCATGCTTGGTAGAGTGGAGTGTGAGTGAAAAAGAGGAAGAAGCTCAACGAGATGGATTGACACAGTGGCCATACAATGGGCTTAAGCAGAAAAACAACTGTGGACATGGCACAAGACTGGGCAGTGTTTCATTCTGTTGTTCATAGGGTCACTGTGATTCAGAACCGACTCGATGGTACCTAACAACAACACCACCTTTAATCCTTTCATTATGCAAAAGATAAAAGGAAAGGGAAGCAAGCAGAGAACTGAGAACCTCACACCATCAAGAAAGCAGCACCAGGAGAAGAGTATGTCCTTCAGACCTGAGATTACTGTCTCAAAATGCTTCCTGGACAAAGACTGATACAATACCGGAGTTTTCTCCAGAGCCAACAAGGGGGAAAGCCTTCCCCTGTAGTGGACATCCTGAATCTGGACTTGTAGCCTACCCGGCTGTGTAAGAATAAACTTTTCTTTGTTAAAGCCACCACTTCGTGGTATTCCTGTTAGAGCAGCACTAGCTGACTAAGACACTGAATAAGCATTGTTTTCTGGAGTTCTCCCTTCAGACTCCAGTTTAGCCCTAACTAGT